>OX336400.1:177416208-179953042 GCA_946902985.2 Meconema thalassinum | reverse complement strand
GTTCAGCCAAGAGAATTTTTCATGGTAATTTATTATTATTATTAATTTATTATAATTATTTATTAAGGTATTTTCGAGGCATTTTATAAAAATTATTAACATTCAGATAGGTTTTTCTATGTCTTAGAAAACGCTATCAAGCAAATTATTACGAACGACAATATTATAGAAAATTATGTGATTACGGAATTTTACGGAGTTTTGTCAGTTAGGGTATTTGAGAGACATGACTCACTGGGAATTCGAATACAAGCTGATTCCTGTCGAGAAGTATTACGCAAGGCTGGGTCGCAAGGTCTAGAAAAGACGAATTGTTGGAACGGAAATCGACTTCTCCCTCTCGCGCGCCGAGTGTAATGAGGCAGAGGAGGGGAACTGGCGGCGTGCTCAGCCAATCAGTGAGGACGACGTAAGCTAGATGTCGGTACCATGGTGGGGGAGCCAACAGGTGCATATTATCGTTCGACGCGCCGTGAAACGGGGACCTATCTGTGTAGAACTTGCGGAGTACGGTTGGAAGTGCGTGTCGCTCCGATGTTCAGTGGAGTTGAAGACTAACTTTTGCAAAACTTAACCAGTGCGGTTGTACGAGTGTTTGGGTCCGAGGTACGGACCATAGAATTATCTAATCTACCAGAATATCATCAAATTCCGACGGAGATGACGACGTCCAGGAGACTGTGGGAAGCTCACGGCATCAGCAAGTACGAGGGAAATGCCTTGGCAATTTCCAATGGTAAGCGCATATGACGCAGAAATACGCAATCTCTCATTTTTCTTTGTTTTACATTTCATATTCAGTAACTTCATTAGCTTGGAAATAAGAGTAAAATCAATTTATCAGGACTCCGATTTCACGTAATTTTCTATCGGTAATATTCAAATCACAACGCTCCAATTTAAATTTTGTACTTATTATTATTATTATTAATTTTGCTATACTTGTTTTATATAATAAATTCATTTCTTTTACAATGCAATCTTTGCTTTCAGTAGGTAGCATTAGATATAGACCAATTCCTTCTCCTGATACAATTGTTTGTTGGGTTAATGATCAAATCATACCACGATCTGAGTGAATAGTGTCTTGAAGGTGTTCTGGCCAGAGCTAGACGTTGTTAAATACAAATTTAGATTTCAACATTGCATTGAGGTCTTGGCGCCCATTAAAACAACATAGCTTAGGCAAAGGTAAACAGTTACATTTATCACCCAACAGTTAGGGGCTAGCAAAACGTTTCATTTGTACGCTCAACGTGGAGCAAAGTAAATACCGTTTCACTTGTCATCCCAGCCTAAGTAATAACCGTTTCATTTGGCGCCCAACGTGGGGATGAAAACCTAATAACATTTGTGGAAGGAGAAGGGTATATATTTCTGTGCCTGTATTTTAGGGGTTATTTGTCGGTATCAGTGTATATCATTATGGGGGATGAGAAAGAAAGACAGATGAGGTTACGTAGTGGTCATCAACGGGAGGGTGATGATACGAGCAGTATGTCGAGTGATGGTAGTACCGGGGTAGCGGATGTAAATCCCGATACTGAAACAGGGAGTGTAGGCGGCCAACCAGAATTAAAAACTTTACTTCTCGAGTTCATGTATCAGAACAAAGTTAGTAGTGATGCCTTAAATGCAAAATTAGAACAAAACAGTAGGGAAAATAAAGAAAGTACAGATGCCTTAAACGCCAAATTAGAACAAAACAGTAGGGAAAATAAAGAAAGTACAGACGCTTTAAATGCTAAACTGGAACAAAACAACGCTAAATTAGAACAAAACAGTAGGGAAAATAAAGAAAGTACAGATGCCTTAAATGCAAAATTAGAACAAAACAGTAGGGAAAATAAAGAAAGTACAGAAGCTTTAAATGCAAAATTAGAACAGAATAATGCAAAATTAGATAAGAACAACAAGGAAATTAGTGTGAAAATGGAGCAGATTAGAGGAGAAATCAGAGGAGTAATGGAAGAGAAGGTTAAAGAGATCATTGCAGATGTAGACAAGAAATTAGGAAAAGTACAGGAGGAGTTAGAAATTAGAATCAGTACACAGGCTGAAAATTTAAAAGAACTAGTGCAACTGGAAACACAGCAGGTCAAAAAGCAATTGGGGGGAGAAATTGACAAAATTCAGGTAGCAACTAAAGAGGTTAAGGAACAGCTGGGGGGTAGAATTGAGAAAGTTCACTCGCAAATATTTGCAGAAGTAAATGATTTAAGAGAGAGTAATAGAGAGAGCATTAGCAAGATTGAGGAGAAACAAGCAAAGCTATATGATAAAGTAGAAGAATCAGAAGGAAACATTAAATTAACAGTAAACAGTATTGAGAGGAAGGCTGAGGAGAAAATTGCAGAATTAGAATTAAAATTAAAAGCTAGGATCAGGCAAGAAAATAGTCAGAATAGGCCAGTTTTTGTGAATAGCACACACAGGGAGGTAGAACTGGGTAAGTTCAGCAATCGACAGGGGTGCCCAATGGAGTTCATGAAAACTATAGAAAATAAATTCGGGGAGAGGTTGGAAAATGGTAGTATTGAGTGGTGCCAGGTAGTTGAAATTTTAGAACAAGTATTTGTGGGGGAAACGAGGAATTGGTTTGCTGTCTACAGAGACAAGTTTACTGATATTAATGATTTTAAAATGAAATTCTGTGAAAAGTTCTGAAATGAGGTTATTCAGTCGCAGCATCGTGAGGGAGTAGTGTGTGGTAAATATAACCCTAAAGGAAGCTCCACCATGACCGAATACTTTTTAGGGCAGGTATTAGTGTGTAAATATCTGGATGGCTTGAAGGAGGGAAGTGATGTGGTAAGGTTGCTACTTAGGCACTTTCCCTATAGGATCAAGGAGACTGCTTGTATCCAGAATGTAAAGACTATATCACAAGTAGAAAATTTGTTAAGCACATTTGATGCACTAGGGAGAGGGGGTTATGAGGACAATTTCAATCGGAACCAGGGTAATAATAATAATAGACCTAATGAAGCCAGGCATCAAGAAGTTCAAGGGAACGGTGGCGAAGGGGCCAACGCTCAAAATAGAAATAATGATAATCAGCTATATCAGAACAGTGGAAATGGCTATGGTAATCAGTATCAAGGGAGGAACAATGATTTCAGGGGAAATCAAGGGAGGAACAATGATTACAGGGGAAATCAAGGGAGAAATTATAATGACAATAATTACAACCAGAATAGGGGTCAAGGAAGAGGACAGCCTAGTGGTAGTAATATACAGCCAAACAATGACAACACAGCCCAGAACAACCAGACCAGTTTAGTAGTTAGTAGTACTACGGCCAGCTGTAGCGGTTCTTTAAACGCGAACCAGGCTGCGAAGTAAGGTCAGAATCTCAGTCTGTAGCATGCCCTGTCCATACAATTATACAGGAACCCTATGACCTAAATGTAAGAAATGAATTATTACATGAACTAAATGATGAAGGTATTATTCAGGAAGTGGTTAGTAAGAGCCCCATAGTTAAATTTAACGTGTCCGAGGCGTACACAGATGTTTTAATTGATAGTGGTTGTATGAAGAGTTGCATAAGTAGTGCATTTTATGATAAAATGAAAGGAACTGGAGTAAATTTTGAGGAGATGCCAATTAAAAGCACTTTTGTTATCACAGCTGTTGGGAAGAGGTCTAAAGTAATTTCTAAGCAAGTTTTAGTAGACATTAAAATTAATAATCATGTAGAGAAGCAGATTTGCCTTGTAATTCCAAATTTAGTATTCAGTGTTATCTTGGGTTCAGAGTGGCTAAGTAGAGTGTCTGGTAACTTATGTTATGATGTAGGGAGTTTGAAATTTAAATGGGGAGATTCTGAAGTAGAAGTAGCGTTCAATGACCAAATTCAGAGAAGTAGTGTTGTAGGTGTGATTTGTACTTTAAATGAGATATCGCCAGCCGTAGAGCGGGGTTCTCCATGTTTTGTGGGCAGTGTGATTACGAACGGAAGTCTAGAGGACTCGTTACGTGAGGCTGCATTTCAGGGAAATATAGAGGATGAACAGTGTGTTCGGCTCTATGATGTGTTATGGTGTAATAGGAGAGTGTTTGAGGATCGCATTGGTATGGCCAATTGCTATACACATTCATTGAACGTTATTGATAGGTCAGTATTCACAGGACATAGATATCCTGTACCTTTCGCTTATCAGAGTGCAGTTGAGGCACAAATTAATCAGATGCTTGAAGATGGGATTATTGAGCACTCTAACAGTCCGTATGTTAATTCTTTGATAACGGTACCCAAGACCGACGGCACTGTTCGTATTTGTTTAGACGCTCGTTTGGTTAACAATAGAATTAGTTCAGATCAGCTGAAATCTATGTCAATAGAAGAATTAATGCAAACATTTGAGGGGAAGAAGTATTTCACTTGTGTAGATTTGAGTTCCAGTTTTTGGCAAGTGCCACTTATGTACGAAGATAGACCATTTACAGCTTTTAGTCATAAATATAACCTTTATCAATTTTGTAGAACACCTTATGGGTTAAAGAGTAGTTCAGCAGCTTTAATTAGGGCTTTAAACATCGCATTAGGGGATGACACAGGAGAGTTTGTAACCATTTACATAGATGATATGGTAATTAGTTCACGCAGTTTTGAGGAGCATCTACGTCATTTAGATATAGTTTTTCAGAAGTTAGATCAGGCAGGGTTCACTTTGAAGCTGTCTAAGTCGTCATTCTGTCAGTCAGAAGTGACATTTTTAGGTCATAGAGTGTCGAGTAGAGGTGTAACACCAGAAGAAAGTAGGGTTAATAAGATACTTAACGCAGAGGTGCCACAGAATGTTAAACAGTTAAAAACTTACCTGGGAATTTGCAACTTTTTCAGGAGGTTCGTTCTTAAATACTCAGGGTTGGTAGAACCATTCAGGGAATTGCTTAAAAGTGGGACTCGGTGGAGATGGGAGTCCAAGCATGAACAGGCTTTTAGAGCGCTGAAGGAAGGTTTTGAGAAAGCTGTAGTGCTGAAATATCCGTTAAAAGATAAGGGATATGTGGTTATGACAGATGCTTCACATATAGGCATTGCTGGAGTATTATGTCAGAAAGATGATGAGGGTAATCTGTGCATTGTATCTTTAGCCTCGCGAGAACTGACAGCAGCTGAGAAAAGATACACGATTACTGAGTTAGAGCTTTTAGGTATTGTTTTCAGTTTAGGGAAATTTAGAATGTATTTAGTAGGGGGGAAATTTGAGATCCACACAGATCACCATGCATTACTGTATATGAGGACTTGTAAACTCAGTTCTAACAGAGTTAGTAGGTGGATTCTTGCTCTGCAGGAATACGAATTCACAGTAAAATATATTAAAGGTAAAGATAACATTCTTGCAGACATGCTATCGAGGGACACTAATTTATGTAGGGATTATCCTGTGGTTAAAGCAGAGGACGGTATTTTAATATGTGCATGTGTGGACAGTAGCAACAGGGCATCGTTACAGACACTGAGAAATATGCTAGTGGAGCAACGTGATGACGTTAAGTTAAAGGAGCCACTGGCTAGGTTGGAAATAGGTGAAGAAGAGTATGTGAAAGTAGGACGGTTCACGTACACGATGCAGGATGGGCTTCTTGCAAGGAAATGTAGGAATAATCGGTGGGCAATATGTGTTCCTGTCACTTTGCGGGAGGAGCTAATTTGGTTCATTCATAGGGAATTAGGACACTTTGGTGCTGCCAAGGTCTTCTATGAAATTGGTCGTGACTTCATTTGGAGTAAAATGGGAAGGGACGTTAGGAGGATTTTAGCTAAGTGTGACACCTGTCAAAGGAGTAAATATCCAGTTAAATATTTAGTGGGGGAGAGATCTGCAGTTCTCACCAGTAGTCCCGGCGAACTACTGTGTGTGGATTTATTTGGCCCGATCGTTAAAGGACAGTACGGCTACGAGTACATTTTTATAGTTATTGACGCTTTTAGTAAGTATGTCAAGCTATATCCGCTAAGGAAAGCCACGGGACTAGCGTGTAGCCGTCTGATCATTAATAAGTATGTACCTGAGTTTGGCATTCCTCTCAGGATACTATCTGACAGTGGACCACAGTTTACTGCAAAGAAATGGAGAACCAGTATGCAGGAAGCTGGTATAACACACGTTCATTCCTCTGTAAGGTACCCTCAGGGTAATTCTGCAGAGCGTCCATTAAGGGAAGTGGCTCGTCTTTTTCGGACTCTAGTGCATGACAAGCATGCGGCCTGGGTTGGACATCTTCCCAAGGTCGAGACTTGGCTGAATTCTGTCCAGCATGAGAGCACGAAATTGACGCCATACGAAGTTCACTTCGGAAAAAGACCACAAAATGAACTAGCGAGGGTGTTGGGATTAAATGAGGGTAAGCAACCGGGGATGGATTACACTGTCCAGTTGGCGAAACAGAATTTATCTAAGTCAGCACAAAAGAGAATTCGCCAACAAAAAGAAACTAAATTTGACCTATTCGAGCCGGGAGACAGAGTCTTACTTAGAGTGCCGAAACAGTCAAATAAGCTAGAGAAAGTCATGTCCAAGTTCTTTCATCTCTACGAGGGCCCATTTAGAGTTTCCAAACGTATTGGGAAAACAGCATATGTGCTGGAGAATAGTGAGGGAAACAGATTATACGGAACGTATAATATACAGAGTCTACGAAAATATGTGTCATAAAGTGAGTGTGTTTAGCTGGCGAGCCAGCCTATCAAATGAGTAAGTGTGGTGTCTGGTGCGTGGAAGATCTGGTCTTAAGGCAGGCGTATCAGAAGTCACACAGGGGGGTAGTATGTAAGTAAATGAGAGTTTTTAAGGTACAGGGAAATATGACGGGATTGTCGGATGCTGTTGAGCACTAAATTGTCTCGATGCACCAAGGCCATTTTTGGCAGCGCTGATGGGTTCCCATTTATCTCCAAGAGATGGGGGAGCGCTTGTATAGGGCTTGTTAGCTTAAGGCGTCCACGAGATAAAAGATGGGCCATCAGAATGCGAGACAGTCCTTCATGAAACTCATACATATCAGCACACGTGATTTCTGTTTACGGTCTCGCCATGTAAGATTTGTAAGTGTGTAATTTAAGATAATCTGTACAATGGTATTATTTGTGTGAGGAGAAATGGTCTGTGTTGAGAGCTAGTATTAAGTAGAATATGGTTAACGGGAACTTAACAAGACAGGGCGATTACGGCACAGAAATATTTGGTGTTATATGTAATGCGCACTTACTATTTTTTCTTCAGAAGTCAATCTTAATTTAATCTACTTTAAAGAGAGATTAAGTATTATGGTCACGAGGCGCTGCCACAATAGTGTGATCGTGTGCTCAGTGATAAGTGAGATTAAATTTCACCATAAGGAAGGAACCTCCAGTGAAATTAGGAAGTTCTATAGTGATATAAATATATCAGAACACCTTCAATGCGTGTGATATGACCTCATAAATACATAGTGCTCACACATTAATTATGTCTATTTCTCCAACATAGAGAAATTTGCGAGGCGGAAATATCCGTGGAACACTATTCCATATGTAAAACATTGGACTGGTTGCAAAGTGCAATCCATAGTGACAACAAACTTTGACGCAAAGTGCGTGAAGAAAAAATATGAGTGTATATATCTGTAATTTAGGGTGATTTCGTTTATGTAATATGTATTTTGGATGGTTTTTTTTAACGTGTCTGGGATAATCGGATAATGGACCGTCGTCACGGTAAATCATCCGATGATCCGAGGCGAATATGTAACGTGTTTTTCGAGGGGTTTTATGCAACTGGCATAAGTCAGTAGGAAGCCATTCTATATTTATTTACGCGGCAAATTGTTCAGCCAAGAGAATTTTTCATGGTAATTTATTATTATTATTAATTTATTATAATTATTATTAAGGTATTTTCGGAGCATTTTATAAAAATTATTAACATTCAGATAGGTTTTCTATGTCTTAGAAAACGCTATCAAGCAAATTATTACGAACGACAATATTATAGAAAATTATGTGATTACGGAATTTTACGGAGTTTTGTCAGTTAGGGTATTTGAGAGACATGACTCACTGGGAATTCGAATACAAGCTGATTCCTGTCGAGAAGTATTACGCAAGGCTGGGTCGCAAGGTCTAGAAAAGACGAATTGTTGGAACGGAAATCGACTTCTCCCTCTCGCGCGCCGAGTGTAATGAGGCAGAGGAGGGGAACTGGCGGCGTGCTCAGCCAATCAGTGAGGACGACGTAAGCTAGATGTCGGTACCATGGTGGGGGAGCCAACAGGTGCATATATCGTTCGACGCGCCGTGAAACGGGGACTATCTGTGTAGAACTTGCGGAGTACGGTTGGAAGTGCGTGTCGCTCCGATGTTCAGTGGAGTTGAAGACTAACTTTTGCAAAACTTAACCAGTGCGGTTGTACGAGTGTTTGGGTCCGAGGTACGGACCATAGAATTATCTAATCTACCAGAATATCATCAAATTCCGACGGAGATGACGACGTCCAGGAGACTGTGGGAAGCTCACGGCATCAGCAAGTACGAGGGAAATGCCTTGGCAATTTCCAATGGTAAGCGCAAATGACGCAGAAATACGCAATCTCTCATTTTTCTTTGTTTTACATTTCATATTTCAGTAACTTCATAGCTTGGAAATAAGAGTAAAATCAATTTATCAGACTCCGATTTCACGTAATTTTCTATCGGTAATATTCAAATCACAACGCTCCAATTTAAATTTTGTACTTATTATTATTATTATTAATTTTGCTATACTTGTTTTATATAATAAATTCATTTCTTTTACAATGCAATCTTTGCTTTCAGTAGGTAGCATTAGATATAGACCAATTCCTTCTCCTGATACAATTGTTTGTTGGGTTAATGATCAAATCATACCACGATCTGAGTGAATAGTGTCTTGAAGGTGTTCTGCCAGAGCTAGACGTTGTTAAATACAAATTTAGATTTCAACATTGCATTGAGGTCTTGGCGCCCATTAAAACAACATAGCTTAGGCAAAGGTAAACAGTTACATTTATCACCCAACAGTTAGGGGCTAGCAAAACGTTTCATTTGTACGCTCAACGTGGAGCAAAGTAAATACCGTTTCACTTGTCATCCCAGCCTAAGTAATAACCGTTTCATTTGGCGCCCAACGTGGGGATGAAAACCTAATAACATTTGTGGAAGGAGAAGGGTATATATTTCTGTGCCTGTATTTTAGGGGTTATTTGTCGGTATCAGTGTATATCATTATGGGGGATGAGAAAGAAAGACAGATGAGGTTACGTAGTGGTCATCAACGGGAGGGTGATGATACGAGCAGTATGTCGAGTGATGGTAGTACCGGGGTAGCGGATGTAAATCCCGATACTGAAACAGGGAGTGTAGGCGGCCAACCAGAATTAAAAACTTTACTTCTCGAGTTCATGTATCAGAACAAAGTTAGTAGTGATGCCTTAAATGCAAAATTAGAACAAAACAGTAGGGAAAATAAAGAAAGTACAGATGCCTTAAACGCCAAATTAGAACAAAACAGTAGGGAAAATAAAGAAAGTACAGACGCTTTAAATGCTAAACTGGAACAAAACAACGCTAAATTAGAACAAAACAGTAGGGAAAATAAAGAAAGTACAGATGCCTTAAATGCAAAATTAGAACAAAACAGTAGGGAAAATAAAGAAAGTACAGAAGCTTTAAATGCAAAATTAGAACAGAATAATGCAAAATTAGATAAGAACAACAAGGAAATTAGTGTGAAAATGGAGCAGATTAGAGGAGAAATCAGAGGAGTAATGGAAGAGAAGGTTAAAGAGATCATTGCAGATGTAGACAAGAAATTAGGAAAAGTACAGGAGGAGTTAGAAATTAGAATCAGTACACAGGCTGAAAATTTAAAAGAACTAGTGCAACTGGAAACACAGCAGGTCAAAAAGCAATTGGGGGGAGAAATTGACAAAATTCAGGTAGCAACTAAAGAGGTTAAGGAACAGCTGGGGGGTAGAATTGAGAAAGTTCACTCGCAAATATTTGCAGAAGTAAATGATTTAAGAGAGAGTAATAGAGAGAGCATTAGCAAGATTGAGGAGAAACAAGCAAAGCTATATGATAAAGTAGAAGAATCAGAAGGAAACATTAAATTAACAGTAAACAGTATTGAGAGGAAGGCTGAGGAGAAAATTGCAGAATTAGAATTAAAATTAAAAGCTAGGATCAGGCAAGAAAATAGTCAGAATAGGCCAGTTTTTGTGAATAGCACACACAGGGAGGTAGAACTGGGTAAGTTCAGCAATCGACAGGGGTGCCCAATGGAGTTCATGAAAACTATAGAAAATAAATTCGGGGAGAGGTTGGAAAATGGTAGTATTGAGTGGTGCCAGGTAGTTGAAATTTTAGAACAAGTATTTGTGGGGGAAACGAGGAATTGGTTTGCTGTCTACAGAGACAAGTTTACTGATATTAATGATTTTAAAATGAAATTCTGTGAAAAGTTCTGAAATGAGGTTATTCAGTCGCAGCATCGTGAGGGAGTAGTGTGTGGTAAATATAACCCTAAAGGAAGCTCCACCATGACCGAATACTTTTTAGGGCAGGTATTAGTGTGTAAATATCTGGATGGCTTGAAGGAGGGAAGTGATGTGGTAAGGTTGCTACTTAGGCACTTTCCCTATAGGATCAAGGAGACTGCTTGTATCCAGAATGTAAAGACTATATCACAAGTAGAAAATTTGTTAAGCACATTTGATGCACTAGGGAGAGGGGGTTATGAGGACAATTTCAATCGGAACCAGGGTAATAATAATAATAGACCTAATGAAGCCAGGCATCAAGAAGTTCAAGGGAACGGTGGCGAAGGGGCCAACGCTCAAAATAGAAATAATGATAATCAGCTATATCAGAACAGTGGAAATGGCTATGGTAATCAGTATCAAGGGAGGAACAATGATTTCAGGGGAAATCAAGGGAGGAACAATGATTACAGGGGAAATCAAGGGAGAAATTATAATGACAATAATTACAACCAGAATAGGGGTCAAGGAAGAGGACAGCCTAGTGGTAGTAATATACAGCCAAACAATGACAACACAGCCCAGAACAACCAGACCAGTTTAGTAGTTAGTAGTACTACGGCCAGCTGTAGCGGTTCTTTAAACGCGAACCAGGCTGCGAAGTAAGGTCAGAATCTCAGTCTGTAGCATGCCCTGTCCATACAATTATACAGGAACCCTATGACCTAAATGTAAGAAATGAATTATTACATGAACTAAATGATGAAGGTATTATTCAGGAAGTGGTTAGTAAGAGCCCCATAGTTAAATTTAACGTGTCCGAGGCGTACACAGATGTTTTAATTGATAGTGGTTGTATGAAGAGTTGCATAAGTAGTGCATTTTATGATAAAATGAAAGGAACTGGAGTAAATTTTGAGGAGATGCCAATTAAAAGCACTTTTGTTATCACAGCTGTTGGGAAGAGGTCTAAAGTAATTTCTAAGCAAGTTTTAGTAGACATTAAAATTAATAATCATGTAGAGAAGCAGATTTGCCTTGTAATTCCAAATTTAGTATTCAGTGTTATCTTGGGTTCAGAGTGGCTAAGTAGAGTGTCTGGTAACTTATGTTATGATGTAGGGAGTTTGAAATTTAAATGGGGAGATTCTGAAGTAGAAGTAGCGTTCAATGACCAAATTCAGAGAAGTAGTGTTGTAGGTGTGATTTGTACTTTAAATGAGATATCGCCAGCCGTAGAGCGGGGTTCTCCATGTTTTGTGGGCAGTGTGATTACGAACGGAAGTCTAGAGGACTCGTTACGTGAGGCTGCATTTCAGGGAAATATAGAGGATGAACAGTGTGTTCGGCTCTATGATGTGTTATGGTGTAATAGGAGAGTGTTTGAGGATCGCATTGGTATGGCCAATTGCTATACACATTCATTGAACGTTATTGATAGGTCAGTATTCACAGGACATAGATATCCTGTACCTTTCGCTTATCAGAGTGCAGTTGAGGCACAAATTAATCAGATGCTTGAAGATGGGATTATTGAGCACTCTAACAGTCCGTATGTTAATTCTTTGATAACGGTACCCAAGACCGACGGCACTGTTCGTATTTGTTTAGACGCTCGTTTGGTTAACAATAGAATTAGTTCAGATCAGCTGAAATCTATGTCAATAGAAGAATTAATGCAAACATTTGAGGGGAAGAAGTATTTCACTTGTGTAGATTTGAGTTCCAGTTTTTGGCAAGTGCCACTTATGTACGAAGATAGACCATTTACAGCTTTTAGTCATAAATATAACCTTTATCAATTTTGTAGAACACCTTATGGGTTAAAGAGTAGTTCAGCAGCTTTAATTAGGGCTTTAAACATCGCATTAGGGGATGACACAGGAGAGTTTGTAACCATTTACATAGATGATATGGTAATTAGTTCACGCAGTTTTGAGGAGTATCTACGTCATTTAGATATAGTTTTTCAGAAGTTAGATCAGGCAGGGTTCACTTTGAAGCTGTCTAAGTCGTCATTCTGTCAGTCAGAAGTGACATTTTTAGGTCATAGAGTGTCGAGTAGAGGTGTAACACCAGAAGAAAGTAGGGTTAATAAGATACTTAACGCAGAGGTGCCACAGAATGTTAAACAGTTAAAAACTTACCTGGGAATTTGCAACTTTTTCAGGATGTTCGTTCTTAAATACTCAGGGTTGGTAGAACCATTCAGGGAATTGCTTAAAAGTGGGACTCGGTGGAGATGGGAGTCCAAGCATGAACAGGCTTTTAGAGCGCTGAAGGAAGGTTTTGAGAAAGCTGTAGTGCTGAAATATCCGTTAAAAGATAAGGGATATGTGGTTATGACAGATGCTTCACATATAGGCATTGCTGGAGTATTATGTCAGAAAGATGATGAGGGTAATCTGTGCATTGTATCTTTAGCCTCGCGAGGACTGACAGCAGCTGAGAAAAGATACACGATTACTGAGTTAGAGCTTTTAGGTATTGTTTTCAGTTTAGGGAAATTTAGAATGTATTTAGTAGGGGGGAAATTTGAGATCCACACAGATCACCATGCATTACTGTATATGAGGACTTGTAAACTCAGTTCTAACAGAGTTAGTAGGTGGATTCTTGCTCTGCAGGAATACGAATTCACAGTAAAATATATTAAAGGTAAAGATAACATTCTTGCAGACATGCTATCGAGGGACACTAATTTATGTAGGGATTATCCTGTGGTTAAAGCAGAGGACGGTATTTTAATATGTGCATGTGTGGACAGTAGCAACAGGGCATCGTTACAGACACTGAGAAATATGCTAGTGGAGCAACGTGATGACGTTAAGTTAAAGGAGCCACTGGCTAGGTTGGAAATAGGTGAAGAAGAGTATGTGAAAGTAGGACGGTTCACGTACACGATGCAGGATGGGCTTCTTGCAAGGAAATGTAGGAATAATCGGTGGGCAATATGTGTTCCTGTCACTTTGCGGGAGGAGCTAATTTGGTTCATTCATAGGGAATTAGGACACTTTGGTGCTGCCAAGGTCTTCTATGAAATTGGTCGTGACTTCATTTGGAGTAAAATGGGAAGGGACGTTAGGAGGATTTTAGCTAAGTGTGACACCTGTCAAAGGAGTAAATATCCAGTTAAATATTTAGTGGGGGAGAGATCTGCAGTTCTCACCAGTAGTCCCGGCGAACTACTGTGTGTGGATTTATTTGGCCCGATCGTTAAAGGACAGTACGGCTACGAGTACATTTTTATAGTTATTGACGCTTTTAGTAAGTATGTCAAGCTATATCCGCTAAGGAAAGCCACGGGACTAGCGTGTAGCCGTCTGATCATTAATAAGTATGTACCTGAGTTTGGCATTCCTCTCAGGATACTATCTGACAGTGGACCACAGTTTACTGCAAAGAAATGGAGAACCAGTATGCAGGAAGCTGGTATAACACACGTTCATTCCTCTGTAAGGTACCCTCAGGGTAATTCTGCAGAGCGTCCATTAAGGGAAGTGGCTCGTCTTTTTCGGACTCTAGTGCATGACAAGCATGCGGCCTGGGTTGGACATCTTCCCAAGGTCGAGACTTGGCTGAATTCTGTCCAGCATGAGAGCACGAAATTGACGCCATACGAAGTTCACTTCGGAAAAAGACCACAAAATGAACTAGCGAGGGTGTTGGGATTAAATGAGGGTAAGCAACCGGGGATGGATTACACTGTCCAGTTGGCGAAACAGAATTTATCTAAGTCAGCACAAAAGAGAATTCGCCAACAAAAAGAAACTAAATTTGACCTATTCGAGCCGGGAGACAGAGTCTTACTTAGAGTGCCGAAACAGTCAAATAAGCTAGAGAAAGTCATGTCCAAGTTCTTTCATCTCTACGAGGGCCCATTTAGAGTTTCCAAACGTATTGGGAAAACAGCATATGTGCTGGAGAATAGTGAGGGAAACAGATTATACGGAACGTATAATATACAGAGTCTACGAAAATATGTGTCATAAAGTGAGTGTGTTTAGCTGGCGAGCCAGCCTATCAAATGAGTAAGTGTGGTGTCTGGTGCGTGGAAGATCTGGTCTTAAGGCAGGCGTATCAGAAGTCACACAGGGGGGTAGTATGTAAGTAAATGAGAGTTTTTAAGGTACAGGGAAATATGACGGGATTGTCGGATGCTGTTGAGCACTAAATTGTCTCGATGCACCAAGGCCATTTTTGGCAGCGCTGATGGGTTCCCATTTATCTCCAAGAGATGGGGGAGCGCTTGTATAGGGCTTGTTAGCTTAAGGCGTCCACGAGATAAAAGATGGGCCATCAGAATGCGAGACAGTCCTTCATGAAACTCATACATATCAGCACACGTGATTTCTGTTTACGGTCTCGCCATGTAAGATTTGTAAGTGTGTAATTTAAGATAATCTGTACAATGGTATTATTTGTGTGAGGAGAAATGGTCTGTGTTGAGAGCTAGTATTAAGTAGAATATGGTTAACGGGAACTTAACAAGACAGGGCGATTACGGCACAGAAATATTTGGTGTTATATGTAATGCGCACTTACTATTTTTTCTTCAGAAGTCAATCTTAATTTAATCTACTTTAAAGAGAGATTAAGTATTATGGTCACGAGGCGCTGCCACAATAGTGTGATCGTGTGCTCAGTGATAAGTGAGATTAAATTTCACCATAAGGAAGGAACCTCCAGTGAAATTAGGAAGTTCTATAGTGATATAAATATATCAGAACACCTTCAATGCGTGTGATATGACCTCATAAATACATAGTGCTCACACATTAATTATGTATATTTCTCCAACATAGAGAAATTTGCGAGGCGGAAATATCCGTGGAACACTATTCCATATGTAAAACATTGGACTGGTTGCAAAGTGCAATCCATAGTGACAACAAACTTTGACGCAAAGTGCGTGAAGAAAAAATATGAGTGTATATATCTGTAATTTAGGGTGATTTCGTTTATGTAATATGTATTTTGGATGGTTTTTTTTAACGTGTCTGGGATAATCGGATAATGGACCGTCGTCACGGTAAATCATCCGATGATCCGAGGCGAATATGTAACGTGTTTTTCGAGGGGTTTTATGCAACTGGCATAAGTCAGTAGGAAGCCATTCTATATTTATTTACGCGGCAAATTGTTCAGCCAAGAGAATTTTTCATGGTAATTTATTATTATTATTAATTTATTATAATTATTATTAAGGTATTTTCGGAGCATTTTATAAAAATTATTAACATTCAGATAGGTTTTCTATGTCTTAGAAAACGCTATCAAGCAAATTATTACGAACGACAATATTATAGAAAATTATGTGATTACGGAATTTTACGGAGTTTTGTCAGTTAGGGTATTTGAGAGACATGACTCACTGGGAATTCGAATACAAGCTGATTCCTGTCGAGAAGTATTACGCAAGGCTGGGTCGCAAGGTCTAGAAAAGACGAATTGTTGGAACGGAAATCGACTTCTCCCTCTCGCGCGCCGAGTGTAATGAGGCAGAGGAGGGGAACTGGCGGCGTGCTCAGCCAATCAGTGAGGACGACGTAAGCTAGATGTCGGTACCATGGTGGGGGAGCCAACAGGTGCATATATCGTTCGACGCGCCGTGAAACGGGGACTATCTGTGTAGAACTTGCGGAGTACGGTTGGAAGTGCGTGTCGCTCCGATGTTCAGTGGAGTTGAAGACTAACTTTTGCAAAACTTAACCAGTGCGGTTGTACGAGTGTTTGGGTCCGAGGTACGGACCATAGAATTATCTAATCTACCAGAATATCATCAAATTCCGACGGAGATGACGACGTCCAGGAGACTGTGGGAAGCTCACGGCATCAGCAAGTACGAGGGAAATGCCTTGGCAATTTCCAATGGTAAGCGCAAATGACGCAGAAATACGCAATCTCTCATTTTTCTTTGTTTTACATTTCATATTTCAGTAACTTCATAGCTTGGAAATAAGAGTAAAATCAATTTATCAGACTCCGATTTCACGTAATTTTCTATCGGTAATATTCAAATCACAACGCTCCAATTTAAATTTTGTACTTATTATTATTATTAATTTGCCTATACTTGTTTTATATAATAAATTCATTTCTTTTACAATGCAATCTTTGCTTTCAGTAGGTAGCATTAGATATAGACCAATTCCTTCTCCTGATACAATTGTTTGTTGGGTTAATGATCAAATCATACCACGATCTGAGTGAATAGTGTCTTGAAGGTGTTCTGCCAGAGCTAGACGTTGTTAAATACAAATTTAGATTTCAACATTGCGTTGAGGTCTTGGCGCCCATTAAAACAACATAGCTTAGGCAAAGGTAAACAGTTACATTTATCACCCAACAGTTAGGGGCTAGCAAAACGTTTCATTTGTACGCTCAACGTGGAGCAAAGTAAATACCGTTTCACTTGTCATCCCAGCCTAAGTAATAACCGTTTCACTGTCTTCCCTGGCATTCATTAGTTATGTTGAGTATGGTATTCTCCAAGTCTATTACAGTCCTTGATTATGGAATTCGAGATCGTAGACGATTCAGGCGAACAGCTACTGCTATCTACCGACTGATATCACACTTACATACCAAGGGAAGAAATAATGGAGGGTAGAAAGGAAATAAAAACGGTGAAAATAAGAACCTTCCACCCTCAAAGGAGGAGCATTGAGGGACTCTGAAAGGACATTATGGTGTGTGAGGCCATTTTAGCCTATTTTCATGAAAATAACAAGAAGTTCCGTTAAGAACTATACAGCCTACTTTTCATGCCAATGATTATTCTACAGAATATGAACCTATCTAGAATAATGACGAAATTAAGTTGCTAATATCGAAATTTCCAATTAGTTCGAAATACTGTATACCTGGCATAATGCATCCTAATAGAGCACTACAGTTGGCAGCCCTGATGACTGAATATATTCTTAGTTTCATCTCTTAAGGTACAAAATACAAAATTTGGTTGAAGTCCAATGAATCGCATGGACGTTACATGCCGTTAAACATTGGATCTAACAGCGCGCGTAAAATCATGTTGGCAACAATGTCATGCATGTATTGGTCAGAAATAATCTGAAATAATATGATCTATTGTTGTGCCAATTTTGAATGAAATCCATTAGTTAGTATAGAAGTTACATGCATTTTAAAATTGGACCTATCAGCAGGCTTAGAATCATGTTGGCAGCACTGGCGTATATTAGTTACTCCAAATTCGTCTAGAATGCCAGGTACTATACGTGTGCAAATTTTAGAGCTATTGGCTTGCATACTTTCTGATATATTGATATTAGGGTTAACATAAATAGGAACAGCACATATTAACAGTTGGCAGCCCTGGTTGCTCCTTAGAATACGCATAGTCATATCTGTTATGGTACACATAACACATACGAAATTTGGTTGAAATCCAAATGATAGTATGGAAGTTGCATGTATCTAAAGTTGGACTTGTCAGCAGGCTTAGAATCATGTTGGTAGCACTGACGTATATAAGTTACTCCAAATTAATATAGAATGTCAGGTACTATACGTGTGCATAGTTTAAAGCTGTCGGCTTGCATACTTTCTGATATATTGGTATTTGGATAAAATAAATTAGGAGCATTTATTAACAGTTGGCAGGCCTGGTAGGTCTTAAGAATACGCTCAGTCATATCTGGTTATGTACACATACAACATACGAAATTTGGTTGAATTCCAATTGATAGTGTAGAAGTTATATGCATTTAAAAATTGGACCTATCAGGAGGCTTATAATCATTTTGGCAACACTGCCATGTTTGGCCTCCTGGAAATTAAACTGAAATATTATGATCTGTACGTGTGCCAATTTTGAAATAGCTCCCATTCATACTTTCCAAGATATCCAACATGGAGCTCAAATTTCAATTGCGATTTTTTAGCAGTTGGTAGCACTGATATAATTTTCAAATATGGCCGTGAGATATTCAGGTGTAGATCTTTACTCCTACCAAATTTTGTTTCGATTGCTGCAGCAGTTTAGGAGTTGATAGGGGGGGACACACACACAGCCAGACAGACAGACAGACAGAAGGACAGACAGACAGACAGACAGACACACATTTGCCCGATCTCATAAGTCTACTTTTTCCTCATTTTTGCAAAATGTGAAAAGTAGGCTAAAAAATAGGCTTATGAGATCACCTTTTGTCCGTGTGTCTGTGTGTGCGTGTGTGTGTGAGAGAGAGAGAGATGTGTGTGTGCCCCCCTAATAACTTCTAAACGGCTGGAGCGATTTCAATGAAACTCAGTAAGTTCAAAGCACCATTCCTGATGACCTCGACCGTGCCCTTAAAATTTTATTGTGTCTCACCAATCCAACAGGGCGGCTGTGCGGAATTTCTCACCAGCATTCAGTATCTTCGAATCTATTACCGATATCACCCTGAAATTGTGTACGGTGATAAAGGGCACTACTAGAAGTTGGCCTATGATACTTTCAAAAACCTGGTAACTACAAAACCAACATGGCGGCCAAGCGAAGTTGAGACTTTTAAATAGACTTTTCTCGTGATTTGACCATCCAAACGTAATGCAACTTGGTACAGAAAATGTTTATACACATTGCAATGCACTGGCGTCTAATTAAGTTAAATTGTTTACATAACCTCAAAATAACGGCTGTGCGAAATATTTCACTGGCATTCCATATCTCCGAAACTGTTACAGATATTACCCTGAAATTTTGCACGCTAAAAAAGGGCACTGGTACAAGTTTATCTATGTAACTTTCATAAACCTGCAAAGTAAAAATCGAACATGGCGGGCAAGCGAATTTGAAACATTTTAATAGACGTTTCTTGTGATTTAACTCTCTGAGCCCAGTGAAATGTGGTACAGTAAATAATTATACATATTGTAATTCACTGGCATCTAATTAGTCCAATTGTTTACATAACCTGAAGATGGCGGCTGTGCGAAATTTTAAAATTAAGTTTTTATTTCTTGAGTCGTAATAATGCGATCGAAGTGAAAGTGAAAGTTTGAGTAATGAACCTACGCAATAATTTTCCTTTAATGGTACATAACTCTATGGCTTATACATATAAGAATCCAAAATGGCGATCATCGGAAATATTTAGACGGTTCTCAATATCTACGAATCTTTTACAGCAATCAAGCTGATTTTTTTTATGTTCATAGAAGCTATGAACATAAGTTCACCTATAGGACTTTCAGTAACCTGGTGAGCACAAATCAAACATGGCGGCGACGCGATGTATAAATATTTAAATGGATGTTTCTCGCGATTTAACCATCCGAGTGCAGTGAAACTTTGCAAGTTATAAGCTTATACAAATGTTAATCCACTGGCATCTATTTTATTTCAATTGTTTCCATAACCACAAGATGGCAGCTGTGTGAAATTTTTAAATCTCGTTTTTACTTCTTGTGTTCTAATCATGCGATTGAAGTTTGAATACCACATGCACACAATAATCTTCATGTAACTGTAGACTACATAAAATCCAACCTGGTGACCATCTGAAATATTTAGACGGTTCACAATATCGACGAATCTATCACAACCTTCAAATTTAAATTTTGCATGTTGATAGAGGCAATTAACATGAGTAGAATATATGAAAATAGGCTGTATAGTTCTTCACGGATCTACTTGTTAGTGTTCTCTTAGTAATCGAAATTTGATTTTTTTCAGTCGGTCAACACGATTGTACCCAATTGTGATCGTTGATTCCCTAATCCTAAAAAAGAAAAAGCATGGGATTACTAAATACACTTGGAAGACAAGTTTCGATCATAAAGCGATGTTCGTCAGATCCATTACACTTAGGATAATAAATCTACTTTCAAACATAGACTTAATAGCCCCGAGTGAACTGGATCTGATGATGATCGCTTGACGATCGAAGCTGGTCATCCAAGTGTATTTATTAATCTCATGTAAAATCTTTTCAAGAGTATGGAATAACTCATCAACATTGGGTACAATCGTGTTGACCAAAGAAAAAAAAAACATCAATATCGACTGTGAAAGAAGTAGTGCCATTAAAGTCAGATAGAAAAGAGGAGTGGGTCCGCCACAAAGAAAATAGAGGGAAAACGGGCCCAGCTCATTAATCCCTCGGGTTCGCCAACTGCCGTGAGCCTTTTAGGGTGTAACACTATCAAGGGTGTGGTTCAATACACCGTGACTACTTTAGGGCCTTGTGAAGAAGGCAGGAGACACAAGGAAAGTAAAAGTAGAAGTCTGATCCCTTGAAGAATGAGAGGGACAAGATATCTCTTAAGGGACGGCAGGATTTAGACTAAGTTCGTAGCGTTAGCAATACGCATGGGATAGGAAGTTGCAATCTCTAGCAGATGGGATGGGCAGATACTAACACAAAACAATTTTCTGTGGAGAGCTGAGATATTTATGTTGCAAGAGCGGAATATACGAGCGGGAATAAGCAAAATCCGAAACAAATTCTATATTAATATGTAATACAACAACAAAAAATGCCTGTCCAAAAATACTATACTACGTCGTTGTGAAACTCATCTGAAGCCAGTAGTTATGTATGCAGCCGAAACCCTATCCCTAAATGCTAATAAAGGACTCCTTGAAGAACTGGAGAAATAAAAGAGCGCAAAATCGTCAGAGGTATAATGGGATCAAATTACAAGAATGGCATCCACTATAAAAATCCAACAAAGAAGTCTACAGTGAAATAGAGAGAATTTCAGGAACGATCCGTAAGAGGCGGGCACGGTATTAAGGCCATCTCAAACGTATGGACGGAAAGAGGCTGACTAAACAGATTTTTCATTTCTTTGACTCCAAACCCAAAACCACAATACCCTGGTTTATGAATACCAAAGACGACCTCAAAATGCTGCATCCAAAACCCGACGACGCCTTCAATAGAGATCTCTTCCGAAAAAGATAATGACTAATGGGCTAACGCAAGACGAGACACCGAACCCGAAAAGAAGACAAGGTACCACCTGGACAGTGGAAAGCAAGATGGCCCACTCACAGAGAATGAGGGAATTCTGGGCTCAGAGGAAAGCGAAACAAATTGCCAAGTATAGCAAGACTTAACGTGGTCCTCATCGAATTATAATATAATCTCTCTATATATAAGAATGAAAGTTTGTCTGTTTTTTTCTGAATTTCTACGGAAATTTGCGTTATTTACGCGTTTTAGACTGTTTTATGACGGATGCGCGCGAAAATGAAATTTTTGTCTGTCTGTCTGTTTGTTTGTTTGTTTGTTTGTCTGTGGACAATTTTTTGTGTCCTTATAACTCGAGAACGGCTGAGTGGATCAACGTAAAATTTGGTACAGATATCCTTCAGAGGCAAGACACCAATCATTGATGAAACCCTTCTCTGTACCTTTCATAAAAGGGGGCCTACCCCCTTAAAATACATGCTGAAATAGGCGTAGAAGGGCGAGACAAAGCTCATTTTCAGCCCCTCAATGTGAGAAACGAAACTCGGGGGCCCTAGAGGGACCCCGAAAACCACATTTTAAGGCCCTAAAACCAATAGTTTTTGAGATATTCCCAGAAAATTAATTTCATCTATATTATTAAAAATATTGATGAAATCTTATCCGAGTCCGTCCGGCCATACTATCCGGCCGATTTTCTTCATCCTTTTTTTAAATGAAAGGTATTCATGCACAGATTTGTCATCAAGTATTACAAATCACTTAAATTACGCCTTTCTCAAATTATTTGATTTTTTCAACTTTTTCCAACTTTGAAGTAATCATATCCTCAGTTGTAATTGAGTGACAAAGGTCGTTTTAGTCTAAGAACACTCAGGGAATCAAGCGCTATCATTTGAGCTCTTAATCAGTCAAATCGGCTGATCCTGAGGAAAGTTATGAGTGGACATACGATATTACATCTCATTTTTTCAACAGTTTTTCTCATTCTAGCAATCATATCATTGGTTCTAATTGAGTTACACTCTTCGTTTTGGTCTAAGAGCACTCAGTGGATTACGTTCTATCGTTTGAGGTATTAAATATTTACATTGGTTGATTCTGAGGAATGTTATGAGTGCCGAAGCGAATATTAGAAATAATTATGAAAACTTAACCGAGTCCGTCCGGCCATTCTATCCGGTCGATTTCCTTCATACCACTATTAAATGAAAGATATTCATGTACGGATTTAATATCAAGTATTACAAATACCCTAACTTCTGCCTTCCTCAAATTATTTGATTTCTTGCACCTTTTTTACTTTTTTTTCACAGTAAAGCTATCTATATTATTAAAAATATTGATGAAATCTTATCCGAGTCCGTCCGGCCATATTATCCGGCCGATTTTCTTCATCCTTTTTTTTTTAAATGAAAGGTATTCATTGTCATCAAGTATTACAAATCACTTAAATTACGCCTTTCTCAAATTATTTTATTTTTTCAACTTTTTCCAACTTTGAAGTAATCATATCCTCGGTTGTAATTGAGTGACAAAGGTCGTTTTAGTCTAAGAACACTCCGCGAATCAAGCGCTATCAATTGAGCTCTTAATCAGTCAAATCGGCTGATTCTGATTAATGTTATGAGTGGACATACGATATTACATCTCAATTTTTCAACAGTTTTTCTCATTGTTTGGTTCTAATTGAGTTACACTGTTCGTTTTGGTCTAAGAGCACTCAGTGGATCAAGCTCTACCTTTTGAGGTATTAAATATTTACATTGGTTGATTGTGAGGAATGTTATGAGTGCCGAAGCGAATATTAGAAATAATTATGAAAACTTAACCGAGTCCGTCCGGCCATTCTATCCGGTCGATTTCCTTCATACCACTATTAAATGAAAGATATTCATGTACGGATTTAATATCAAGTATTACAAATACCTTAACTTCTGCCTTCCTCAAATTATTTGATTTCTTGCACCTTTTTTACTTTTTTTTTTCACAGTAAAGCTATCTATATTATTAAAAATATTGATGAAAACTTATCCGAGTCCGTCCGGCCATACTATCCAGCCGATTTTCTTCATCCTTTTTTAAATGGAAGGTATTCATGCACAGATTTGTTATCAAGTATTACAAATCACTTAAATAACGCTTTTCTCAAATTAATTGATTTTTTCAACTTTTTCCAAATTTTTCCAACTTTTAAGTAATCATATCTTCGGTTCTAATTTAGTTACGAAGGTCGTCTTAGTCTAAGAACACTCAGTGAATCAAGCGCTATCATTTGAGCTCTTAACCATTCAAATCGGCTGAATCGGAGGAAAGTTATGAGTGGACATACGATATTACATCTCATTTTTTCAACAGTTTTTCTCATTGTAGCAATCATATCTTTGGTTCTAATTGAGTTACACTGTTCGTTTTGGTCTAAGAGCACTCAGTGGATCAAGCTCTATATTTTGAGGTATTATGAAAACTTAACCGAGTCCGTCCGGCCATTCTATCCGGTCGATTTCCTTCATACCACTATTAAATGAAAGATATTCATGTACGGATTTAATATCAAGTATTACAAATCACTTAACATCTGCCTTCCTCAAATTATTTGATTTCTTACATCTTTTTTACTTTTTTCACATTGATGCTATCTATATTAATAAAAATATTGATGAAAATTTATCCGAGTCCGTCCGGCCATACTATCCGGCCGATTTTCTTCATCCTTTTTTTAAATGAAAGGTATTCATGCACAGATTTGTCATCAAGTATTACAAATCACTTAAATTACGCCTTTCTCAAATTATTTGATTTTTTCAACTTTTTCCAACTTTTTCCAACTTTGAAGTAATCATATCCTCGGATGTAATTGAGTGACAAAGGTCGTTTTAGTCTAAGAACACTCAGTGAATCAAGCGCTATCATTTGAGCTCTTAACCATTCAAACCGGCTGATTCTGATTAATGTTATGAGTGGACATACGATATTACATCTCAATTTTTCAACAGTTTTTCTCATTGTTTGGTTCTAATTGAGTTACACTGTTCGTTTTGGTCTAAGAGCACTCAGTGGATCAAGCTCTATCTTTTGAGGTATTGAATATTTACATTGGTTGATTGTGAGGAATGTTATGAGTGCCGAAGCGAATATTAGAAATAATTATGAAAACTTAACCGAGTCCGTCCGGCCATTCTATCCGGTCGATTTCCTTCATACCACTATTAAATGAAAGATATTCATGTACGGATTTAATATCAAGTATTACAAATACCCTAACTTCTGCCTTCCTCAAATTATTTGATTTCTTGCACCTTTTTTACTTTTTTTTTTCACAGTAAAGCTATCTATATTATTAAAAATATTGATGAAATCTTATCCGAGTCCGTCCGGCCATATTATCCGGCCGATTTTCTTCATCCTTTTTTTTTAAATGAAAGGTATTCATTGTCATCAAGTATTACAAATCACTTAAATTACGCCTTTCTCAAATTATTTTATTTTTTCAACTTTTTCCAACTTTGAAGTAATCATATCCTCGGTTGTAATTGAGTGACAAAGGTCGTTTTAGTCTAAGAACACTCCGCGAATCAAGCGCTATCATTTGAGCTCTTAACCATTCAAACCGGCTGATTCTGATTAATGTTATGAGTGGACATACGATATTACATCTCAATTTTTCAACAGTTTTTCTCATTGTTTGGTTCTAATTGAGTTACACTGTTCGTTTTGGTCTAAGAGCACTCAGTGGATCAAGCTCTATCTTTTGAGGTATTAAATATTTACATTGGTTGATTGTGAGGAATGTTATGAGTGCCGAAGCGAATATTAGAAATAATTATGAAAACTTAACCGAGTCCGTCCGGCCATTCTATCCGGTCGATTTCCTTCATACCACTATTAAATGAAAGATATTCATGTACGGATTTAATATCAAGTATTACAAATACCTTAACTTCTGCCTTCCTCAAATTATTTGATTTCTTGCACCTTTTTTACTTTTTTTTTCACAGTAAAGCTATCTATATTATTAAAAATATTGATGAAAACTTATCCGAGTCCGTCCGGCCATACTATCCAGCCGATTTTCTTCATCCTTTTTTTAAATGGAAGGTATTCATGCACAGATTTGTTATCAAGTATTACAAATCACTTAAATAACGCTTTTCTCAAATTAATTGATTTTTTCAACTTTTTCCAAATTTTTCCAACTTTTAAGTAATCATATCTTCGGTTCTAATTTAGTTACGAAGGTCGTCTTAGTCTAAGAACACTCAGTGAATCAAGCGCTATCATTTGAGCTCTTAACCATTCAAATCGGCTGAATCGGAGGAATGTTATGAGTGGACATACGATATTACATCTCATTTTTTCAACAGTTTTTCTCATTGTAGCAATCATATCTTTGGTTCTAATTGAGTTACACTGTTCGTTTTGGTCTAAGAGCACTCAGTGGATCAAGTTCTATATTTTGAGGTATTATGAAAACTTATCTGCCTTCCTCAAATTATTTGATTTCTTACATCTTTTTTACTTTTTTCACATTGATGCTATCTATATTAATAAAAATATTGATGAAAATTTATCCGAGTCCGTCCGGCCATACTATCCGGCCGATTTTCTTCATCCTTTTTTTAAATGAAAGGTATTCATGCACAGATTTGTCATCAAGTATTACAAATCACTTAAATTACGCCTTTCTCAAATTATTTGATTTTTTCAACTTTTTCCAACTTTTTCCAACTTTGAAGTAATCATATCCTCGGATGTAATTGAGTGACAAAGGTCGTTTTAGTCTAAGAACACTCAGTGAATCAAGCGCTATCATTTGAGCTCTTAACCATTCAAACCGGCTGATTCTGATTAATGTTATGAGTGGACATACGATATTACATCTCAATTTTTCAACAGTTTTTCTCATTGTTTGGTTCTAATTGAGTTACACTGTTCGTTTTGGTCTAAGAGCACTCAGTGGATCAAGCTCTATCTTTTGAGGTATTGAATATTTACATTGGTTGATTGTGAGGAATGTTATGAGTGCCGAAGCGAATATTAGAAATAATTATGAAAACTTAACCGAGTCCGTCCGGCCATTCTATCCGGTCGATTTCCTTCATACCACTATTAAATGAAAGATATTCATGTACGGATTTAATATCAAGTATTACAAATACCCTAACTTCTGCCTTCCTCAAATTATTTGATTTCTTGCACCTTTTTTACTTTTTTTTTCACAGTAAAGCTATCTATATTATTAAAAATATTGATGAAATCTTATCCGAGTCCGTCCGGCCATATTATCCGGCCGATTTTCTTCATCCTTTTTTTTTAAATGAAAGGTATTCATTGTCATCAAGTATTACAAATCACTTAAATTACGCCTTTCTCAAATTATTTTATTTTTTCAACTTTTTCCAACTTTGAAGTAATCATATCCTCGGTTGTAATTGAGTGACAAAGGTCGTTTTAGTCTAAGAACACTCCGCGAATCAAGCGCTATCATTTGAGCTCTTAACCATTCAAACCGGCTGATTCTGATTAATGTTATGAGTGGACATACGATATTACATCTCAATTTTTCAACAGTTTTTCTCATTGTTTGGTTCTAATTGAGTTACACTGTTCGTTTTGGTCTAAGAGCACTCAGTGGATCAAGCTCTATCTTTTGAGGTATTAAATATTTACATTGGTTGATTGTGAGGAATGTTATGAGTGCCGAAGCGAATATTAGAAATAATTATGAAAACTTAACCGAGTCCGTCCGGCCATTCTATCCGGTCGATTTCCTTCATACCACTATTAAATGAAAGATATTCATGTACGGATTTAATATCAAGTATTACAAATACCTTAACTTCTGCCTTCCTCAAATTATTTGATTTCTTGCACCTTTTTTACTTTTTTTTTTTCACAGTAAAGCTATCTATATTATTAAAAATATTGATGAAAACTTATCCGAGTCCGTCCGGCCATACTATCCAGCCGATTTTCTTCATCCTTTTTTAAATGGAAGGTATTCATGCACAGATTTGTTATCAAGTATTACAAATCACTTAAATAACGCTTTTCTCAAATTAATTGATTTTTTCAACTTTTTCCAAATTTTTCCAACTTTTAAGTAATCATATCTTCGGTTCTAATTTAGTTACGAAGGTCGTCTTAGTCTAAGAACACTCAGTGAATCAAGCGCTATCATTTGAGCTCTTAACCATTCAAATCGGCTGAATCGGAGGAAAGTTATGAGTGGACATACGATATTACATCTCATTTTTTCAACAGTTTTTCTCATTGTAGCAATCATATCTTTGGTTCTAATTGAGTTACACTGTTCGTTTTGGTCTAAGAGCACTCAGTGGATCAAGCTCTATATTTTGAGGTATTATGAAAACTTAACTGAGTCCGTCCGGCCATTCTATCCGGTCGATTTCCTTCATACTACTATTAAATGAAAGATATTCATGTACGGATTTAATATCAAGTATTACAAATCACTTAACATCTGCCTTCCTCAAATTATTTGATTTCTTACATCTTTTTTACTTTTTTTCACATTGATGCTATCTATATTAATAAAAATATTGATGAAAATTTATCCGAGTCCGTCCGGCCATACTATCCGGCCGATTTTCTTCATCCTTTTTTTAAATGAAAGGTATTCATTGTCATCAAGTATTACAAATCACTTAAATTACGCCTTTCTCAAATTATTTGATTTTTTCAACTTTTTCCAACTTTTTCCAACTTTGAAGTAATCATATCCTCGGATGAAATTGAGTGACAAAGGTCGTTTTAGTCTAAGAACACTCAGTGAATCAAGCGCTATCATTTGAGCTCTTAACCATTCAAACCGGCTGATTCTGATTAATGTTATGAGTGGACATACGATATTACATCTCAATTTTTCAACAGTTTTTCTCATTGTTTGGTTCTAATTGAGTTACACTGTTCGTTTTGGTCTAAGAGCACTCAGTGGATCAAGCTCTATCTTTTGAGGTATTAAATATTTACATTGGTCGATTGTGAGGAATGTTATGAGTGCCGAAGCGAATATTAGAAATAATTATGAAAACTTAACCGAGTCCGTCCGGCCATTCTATCCGGTCGATTTCCTTCACACCACTATTAATTGAAAGGTATTCATGCAAAGATTTGTTATCAAGTATTACAAATCACTTCACTTCCGCCTTCCTCAAATTATTTGATATTTTCAACGTTTTCCATCTTTTTCAAACTTTGAAGCAATCATATCTTTGGTTCTGATTGAGGTACTCAAGTCGTTTTAGTCTAAGAACACTCAGTGATTAAAGCCCTTTCATTTGAGCTGTTAAGTATTCAAATCGGCTGATGCTTCGGAATGTTACGAGTGAACATTCGATATTATATCTCATTTTTTCGAATTTTTTTTCTCATTGTAGCAATCATATCTTTGGTTCTAATGACTGAAATTTCGTATTACACTAGCGCTTTGTATTACAATCAACGCTTCATCGAGTTGGAATCTACTTGCCTGATCCTGTTTTAGGCCATAGAATGTTCTATGTTGCCTTATCCCGAGGAAAATCATTTAAACTAAGAGTCGACGCACAGCGAACATTGTCTGGAGGGAAGTATTGTAAAATAAAGGTTATAAACTATTACTTAATGTCGTAATTTTTTAAATCCAATACTGAAAAATTATGCTGCGGAGCAGTACGGGCGCCCTAGTTTATTACAATAATGAAAGGAAGCTAGCCGGTAACCATGGCAACAGAAATTCACTGGTCCATCTATTGCTGTAATATAAGACGTAATACAATTCCATTTATTACTTTACTGAGATAGTTTGCAAACGGCTAGAAGGTTATAACGGAACCAAACTAAGCTGTAAAATTCATCAATACATATAATGCGCTTAAGGGGGTCAAGGGGTACTCTAGAGTTTTTTCTCGCGATTTACACGTGCTGGTGTGCTACGGAAGGTCTATTATATCCCTATCCCTATATTGTTATATTATTATTATAATTAATATTATTATTACACTACGGAAAGGAAGACCCCAGAGGACTGGAAAAAGGGAATAATTGACCCGAACTTCAAGAAAGGTAGTAGAACAGAATGCAGAAACTATCGGGGAATAAAACTGACGAGTCATTGTGCAAAGATGTTTGAGAAAGTTTTGGAAAGGAGAATTAGGACAAGGATAGAAGGAGGGATGAGGGAAGAACAAACATGGCTTCAGAGCAGGAAGGTACACAGTGGATTTGATTTTTGCCGTAAGGCAGTTACAAGAACAGCACTGTGAGTATGGAACAGATCTACTGATGGCCTTCCTGGACATTGAGAAAGCATATGACAGTGTATGCAGAAACAAAGTATGGAAGTCCCTGGAGGATAGAGGAGTAGAAACATGGACTATAAGGAGGATAATGGAGATGTACAAGGGAAGCGTGAGCTGTGTGAAAGTGGGAGGTGAGAGATCGGACTGGGTGGAACAGAGAAACGGCCTGAAACAAGGAAGTGCACTGGCACTGTTACTTTTCATTGTGGTGATGGATGACATAATGACCCGAGTGGCACAAGTATTTGGGGAAGGAAAGATGAAAGCAATGGTGTTAGCGGATGATTTGATGATTTGGGAAAACAAGGAAGAGGAGGTACAGGAACAGTTAGACGTGTGGGAAGGAATAATACAAGGATATGGGATGAAATTTAGCATAAATAAGAGTGAGATAGTGATCACAACAAAGAAGAAGGAAAGAACCACAACGGGAATAACAATTGGTGGGGAACAGCTGAAGAAAGTGGAGAGTTTCAAGTATCTGGGAAGCCTGATACAAGATAATGGAAGAAACTATAGAGAAAAAATGAGCGGGGGACACAGGCAGAAGCATTCCGGAGGAATGTGAGAAGCATGTTATGGAGCAAGGATGTCCCTCAGAACAGAAAAAGATCATATATCGGACGTTCTATGCCCCTATCCTGACGTATGCCTCGGATACCTGGGCTATGAAAGGAAGGGAGAAGAGCAAAATACAGGCCAGTGAGATGAGGTTCTTGAGAAGCAGTATTGAGCTACAAAGATGGACAGAATAAGAAATGAGAGGACCAGAGAATTAATAAAGGAGGAACCATTACGGGATGGTATAGAGAAATCTAGACTTAGATGGCATGGGCATGTAAAACGAATGGAGGATAAGAGGATACCCAGGAGGATTCACGAGACGAAGTGGGAAGGAAAGAGACCGAGAGGAAGACCGAGAGACAGGTGGCTGAAAGGGATGGAAGAAAGCGTGAAGAAGAGAGGAGAAGACTGGACAGGGGTGGAAGCTGAGAGATGGTGGAAATACAGAAGACGTTGGAGTGGCCTGTGTTCCAAACAGACCCGGCCAACGGCTGGAAACTGTGCAAGAGGATGATGATGATGATACTACGGCCTACAACGACGAGACAAAGCTCATTTTCAGCCCCCTGGTGTCAGAAAAAAACCTCGGGGCCCCTAAACAGTCGTAAAGGGTCCCCGGAAACTACATTTTAATGCTCTAAAACCAAGAGTTTATGAGATATTCCCAGAAAACTAATTTCATTTAATAAACTAATGTAGGAATGCAAGCCAGTAACCATGACAACAGTGTCTCAAAAAGGTACATCCAACTTTCCATCTATTTCTGCAAGAAGTAATGCCACTACATTTATTAAATTTCTGTGAAAGTTTGCAAATGGCTATAAGGTTATCACGGAACCAACAAAAACTGTAAAATTCATCAATGCGCTTAAGGGGGTCAAGAGGTACCCTGGATTTTTTCACAAGACTTAAACGTGCGATGTGTCGTACAGAAGGTCTATTATATCTTCAAACAGCAACATTATTTTCAAAAATTCCTGAATAGAAATAGTTTATTTTTTATTTTATTTTTTTGCTTTTAGGAATTTGGGCCATTGGAGGCTAAAAAAAAACCTGAAGTTTCATGCACCACAAGACTTTATAATTTATTAAAGGGGTCTTCCTCTGGATACGCACTTGACACAACAGTGTGGGTCAGTTTTTATGTGACGTGAATTGCATTTCGTCTACGAGGTTTTCAATTTTATTTTCACTTCAGGAAGTACACGTTAGGTAAATTAGTTTCAGAGCATATTTCAACTAATCATTTATCTTTGTCGACAAACAGGTTCCAAGCCCCTAACCATTGCAACAGTAGCTCAATTGATTACGTCTGGTTATTAATACCGACGACCGTTCGAAGAATGGGTACTTCTGCTAGTAGGTAATACGACTAAGATACAGGAGTCAAACATTTTATCGCTAGAGGGTGTTATTGCATTCTTTGTTTTTGTCGCTGGGGATTACACACCAGACCTCCTTGCAGGTTGTGCAAGCAGTAATTTTCGTTCAGACAGAGTTCTAACCAATTAGCGGCCAATGGTTTTGTCCAGACCGTCGTCGAACTAAATAGTGACCAATGGCTTTGTCTCACCCAACTTTGGTACATCACTAAATTTAAGTTCATCAAGTCTAGATAGTCAGTGGTGCAGTCTGTCGGGAGTTGAGAGAGTTATTAAATATTGTTAATATTCTCTGAAATTTAGCATCCGTGACGCATGCGAGGGCATAATAGTAGACATTAAGCCCTAACTTCACCACTAATAAATAATAATTAAATAAATACATTTGAGATGGGACTATCGACTACTTTTAACCATCGACTGACTAGTCATTCATTGGAGGAAACTATCGACTAGATAGTCGATTACTTTCAGTCGAATGGTTACCTGAATTCGCATTGCTCCTACTGTCGACCAAAATAGTATGTGCACTCGAGTTTGTGAAATAACCAATAGACCTATATAAAATTCAGTAACATCATCATTTTCGTCGTTCTATTTTACGTTAGTTCATGTAGGTTTGGAATTTTTAATTTATATTTTAATTTTTTTTTTTATCGCAGTTGGAACACAAAAAGTGCCCGTTTTTAAGCGTGTTTCAACCATGCGTCACATTTAAGAATTATTATCTCACAAACCCGTTATCAGATCGAATCCAAATTTTAACAAAATATACATTGGAATGTCGTATAACTGGTTTATTAATTTCAAAATTTTGTGTCTTCAAGAACGAAAGTTGCTATCATTTTTGTAAGGTAACTTTTTCTCGGCTCGTGGTCGTTGGAAAATGTAGTTCTTGGTTGCATTGTAATCCTTATACATCAAAAGGTTATGCTGTATGACTGTGATATACGTAAATTAATTCACTTATTTTATATCGGTTTGTATTTGTACGGGGAATTAAGACATGGTTCACCAGCGAGCCGCTCCGGGAAATGCTGTACAGCGTTGCTGATATGGAGCCCATCACTTCCGAGCGAGGCGCGCACGACGCGTGATGGAGCCCATCTTGGCAACGTTGTACAGCTTTCACCGGAGCGGCTAACTGGTGAACCATGGACGACCTGGAGAAAGCCGAAAGACGTATCCTCAGGAAAATCCATGGCCCGAGATTGCTGATTGCTCCCAGATGGAACCTACCGTTTGAAATCTAATTCTGACCTGTATCGACAGTTAGAATCAGCCAATACCAGTATGCGACGTAGGAGGCTAAAGTTCTAGGGGCACCTATGACGAATGAACAGCAACAGGCTTACCAAGAAGATCTTCTCCTTGGTTAAAAGCTACAAGACTGGAAGCCTGTGGCTTAATGAAGTACTAAAGGACTTGGATTCGGCTGTAATTGCTGACCTTGATGTAGAAGATCGTTCTAAATTTTGTACCATGGTAGAATCTTGGACCCTACCACCTAGAGTCCCTAAATGTAGGAAGCCCCTTTCGCAGGAGAGTAAGGAGAAATTACCAGCAGGGCTCAAGAGATATTGGGAACGGAAAAGAGCATCGAAGAACTAGTCATAAGCGCTCCGTAGTGGGCTTAAATCAATAATAATAATAATAAATAAACAAATAACTAACTTACTAACTAAATAAATTAATGTATAAATACGTAAATAAACAAATAACTAACTAACCAAATAAATAAATACATATATAAATAAATAAATAAATAAATAAATAAATAAACAAATAATTAACTAACTAAATAAATAAATAAATAAATACATTAATAAGTTAAATACACCAATAAATAAATACATCAAAACAAAACAAAGAAGAAAGGATGTAACTCAAAGCCAACTGAGCTATTGTAGTGCTTAACATTTACAGCTGCAATAGAAAATATGATGATGCTTGTAGTTTAACGTGACCGTTAATCTAGAGATCATGAGCCACGGGACCTCCTTTTTACGTGGAATCCGAACCACAGGACATGGCATTTCACTTCGAAAATCAATAGAAAATAATGTATGCATGTCTACCCCTTATTATTCCCGTTTTCCAACGGGGTCGGGGATGAGATGCGATGGAAGTCTTTGTGGCGATGATTTTTTTACGGCCGGATGCCCTTCCTGACGCCAACCTCATGAGAGGAGTTAATGAGAGATGAAATGAATGATGGTGATTGAAACTGGGCAAGGATGTGGAAGGAAGCGGCCGTGGCCTGTCAGAAGGTACCGTCCCAGCATTTGCCTGGTGTTGAAAATGGGGAAATCACGGAAAACCATTTCAAGGATGGCCGACGGTGGGGCTCGAACCCACGCGTCTACCGAGTCAGCAGAGAGCTTGGCCCCATGACCTAATGCTGAGCTTTAGCCAGCGTAGCCACTACTGTCGGTGCAATAGAAAATAATACATTTCATTAATAAAACCAATTCAGTTAAGACCACCGGGATGAATCCTCTTTCTGTACATTTCACCAGCTGGCATCAACATCATTACTGGTCTCGTTAAACTGGAGAAGACGACAGCATTGTGTTGTTAATAGTGTTACAGTTATGCAAAGTATTTTTCAATGAGATACATTCCGTTTCATTTAGCACCAAAGAAATGAATGGAGCCTTCGTCCACACGCTTCAGTGACCAAACGTAATGGCGAAGCAGAACAAAAGGATTTACTTTATTGTCAGAAGAAGCAAGAGGGAGACCGGACGTTATCCCTTCAAAGGGAAGGTTTAGAAAAATTGTAATTCGTTTAACGTATGAGTGAGGGAGGGGAATTGATATCATTTTGAAGACTCAGCAGTAAGGGTTGAAGTGGATTCCTTCTACCGTATCGTACCTCAAGAGTTGATCATTTATTGGTCTAGAAACGGGATTAGTTTTGTATAGGATAGAACAGGTCAGCGTTTGCTACGATGTGATCCTATTCTATGAGTCACATGCTTTAATACCTGCATGGAGCAAGCAGTATGCAATGTAGTAAATGAGAAATTAGTAAATGACTCACCTTATCATAAAGTTCAAAACATAGGTATACAAGAACATTAATTATATGAAAACAAAGGTACAGTATATCAAAGTTTAAATCACTGTTTTTTTCACAGTATTGCCAATAATAACAATATTAATAATAATAATAATAATGTTATTGGTTTTAGGTCCCTTTTAACTACTGCGGCTTTCAAAGACGCCGGGTGCCGGAATTTTGCCCCGAAGGAGATCATTAACTTGGCAGTAAATCTACTGGCACGGCTCCCTCGAATTTACGAACCTTCCTGAGAAAAGGACATTTGTCTCAAACAAAACAAAAGCAAATGCTCTTAATGATAAGTGTTACCTTATCGTGCACCAGGCCCATATTCAGGAGCAAATGGATGGTTTTCATCTTCCCTGCTCCTCCTCTTGTTTCTTTTAACTTCCTAGCTTCTTTAGATAAAGAGACGAAGGATGAGGAGAAGGAGAAAGAGAAGAAGGAGGAGAAGGAGGAGCGGAAGAAAGAGAAGAAGGAGCAGGAGGAGGAAGAGGAAAATGAGCAGGGGAAAAAGGAGAAAGAGGGGAAGGAGCAGGAGAAGGAGGGAGCAGACGGAGAAGGAGCAGGAGAAGGACAAGAACGAGGAGCAGGAGGAGGAAGAGGAAAATGAGCAGGGGAAGAAGTAGAAGGAGAAACAGAGGAAGGAGCCGGAGGAGAAAGAGGAAAATGAGCAGGGGAAAAAGGAGAAATAGGGGAAGGAGCAGGAGGAGGAAGAGGAAAATGAGCAGGAGAAGAAGTAGAAGGAGAAAGAGAGGAAGGAGCCGGAGGAGGAAGAGGAAAATGAGCAGGGGAAAAGGAGAAAGAGGGGAAGGAGCAGGAGGAGGAAGAGGAAAATGAGCAGGAGAAGAAGTAGAAGAAAAAGAGGAAGGAGCCGGAGAAGGAAGAGGAAAATGAGCAGGGGAAAAAGGAGAAAGAGGGGAAGGAGCAGGAGGAGGAAGAGGAAAATGAGCAGGAGAAGAAGTAGAAGAAAAAGAGGAAGGAGCCGGAGAAGGAAGAGGAAAATGAGCAGGGGAAAAAGGAGAAAGAGGGGAAGGAGCAGGAGGAGGAAGAGGACAATGAGCAGGAGAAGAAGTAGAAGAAAAAGAGGAAGGAGCCGGAGAAAGAAGAGGAAAATGAGCAGGAGAAGGAGAAAGAGAGGAAGAAGCAGGAGAAGGAGGGAGCAGACGGAGAAGATGGAGCAGGAGAAGGACAAGAACGAGGAGCAGGAGAAAGAGAAGGAGCATGAGAAGAAGGAGAAAGAGAGGAAGGCGCAGGAGGAGGAAGAGGAAAATGAGCAGGAGAAGGAGAAAGAGGGGAAGGAGCAGGAGAAGAAGGGGAAGTAGAAAGAGAGGAAGGCGCAGGAGGAGGAAGAGGAAAATGAGCAGGAGAAGGAGAAAGAGAGGAAGAAGCAGGAGAAGGAGAAGGACGAGACGGAGGAGGAAAAAATATGCCAATTCGCAGGAACAGATCTTCAAGTGGGGCGTAGCTTTAAATGATCTACAATTGACGATTAGCAAACATTTTCAGCAAAGAAGCATATGTGCATTATAAATTAGACTTCAGGCTATCAAAATAAGATAAAGTCTAAAATTCTACTTTTTGACCCAAAGCAGCTTACAACCTCTTCCTTACAAATGTATGGAAGGGCAATGCGCTATTCTCTGCAGACAGTAGAGAAATTGTAGCAAACTTTGCCATTATTCACCGGCCCACAGTCAGCAAGTATCCCCCCTCCCTGTTTCTCCTCTGACCACATCATTACTAACCTAATATCTAACTTTATCGATACATTATTCAAATCCCCACGTGTTTTGTGTGAAATTTGTTCCTCACGTTATGGGCTCATGCGAAACGTGACGGGACCATGCATGTTCCTGGGATGATCGTGGGAAACAATATTGTCAAACATCTCTCACGGGGTGGTACTCAGAGAACAGTTCCTAATTTACTTTAGGCCAGGCGTTCTAGTTAGGTAGTTAGTTACTGTCGTTTTAAGGGCCGGAACTACGAGGTCATCTGCCCCTCGAGGCGTTCTCAACCTGATGCTCTTTAAATAAAATGTGTGCTCTCGTCAAACGAGTGAAAAAGTGCTCGCCAGGACAAACTTTCCTGAGCTTGCCACGGTGGGTGAGTGGATATCGTGTCGGTCTACCAACCCCAAACTTGCAGGTTCGCTCCTGGCCATTGTAAGTGATTTTTTTCAAAGGCGACAAGGGCATGTTAAAGAACGCATTTGAATTCAGTAGACCGTGTTCATAATGACAAAATTAATCTCGGGATTTTCCGTCAACACAAGAAAACGTTCCTCCTTTCTCTAATAGAAAGCGCTATAGTGTCGAGGAGCTTAGATATCTAACCTCCTTGACTTTCATAGCGCTCCAAGGAACAACAACATTTGACAGGCAAGCTGCCTTCTGTGCGTTAAAATTACAAAGCTTGCACCCGGCACCCGATGCCATACGATATTATTGTATAACTTTCCTGAGACCCATTCTTCATTTCAAATGTTGTACGAACCGGAATAACAGTGTTTTCATTACAAGTTTTGACAGGCGACTTCGGTGGGGTAGTTGGTAGCATGATGAGCTTCTATGCCCAAGATCGCGGGTTCAAACCCGACCGAAGTCGTCGGATTTTTGAAGAGCGTTAAAAATCCCTCAGTATGCCTTCCTTCGGAGGAGAAGTAAAGCCGGCGGATCCATGTCATAGATTTATGGCATGTAAAAGAACCTTCTACTAACTACGATTGTGTGAAACTAAATTTATAGGTTACATTTGATTAATGCTCTATTAAGATACAACGTTCGCCGCCAGGTGCCGGTTGCGGTGGCATCTAGTAGCCAAGTTCACATCTGGGTGTCGTTGACGGTAGCATTTGGTAGCAAAAGTAGGAAGTACTTGAAATTGATCGTCTACAGTCCTTACCTGAATTACAGATCACATTTACAGCCATCACATTTAACAACGGTTATCAGACAGATTCCACACACACCCAAAGTACACGAGAATAAATGAGCGCGTTGTCGCAGCCCCTAAACTGTGGATCGAACCAACCAACAATGAACCAGCCAAACAAACAAAAAGAAGCACAAAAACAGAAAACTAACGTAACAAAACATTCGAGCAAATGACAAAAAACACAATGTAACAAAAAATAGACGACCAATGAAACAATTAAACACATAAACTACCTATTAAACAATCAACCTTAACCGATCAACCAACAATCTAGTCAACAAACAAACGAACGGCCATTCAAACATCCCAACAAACTTTCCATCAGTCAAACTGCTCAACCAACAACACCAGACAACCCATTTTAACTTTTTGCTTTTTACAAAGGCCAAAATGATTTATATGGATTTGAGTGCGCTGAAGTTGAAAATGACATAGGAATCTCTGTTTCGCGGGCTTACAGGCTGTGTTCTATGGACATTTTGTTGTCCTGACGTTTCGCTGAATACTGCGTTCAGCATGTTCACAGGTTACATTAAGCAAGGTAAAACACGTAAACAGAAGATATATAAATAGTCAACAACCCACACATTTACTTGAAAATGACAGTTAAAAATCCCGAATAGCTCAGGTTTAGAAGTCATTATTGAAACTTTTATGTTCTTCACATATTATAATGAGTCAACAATTGTTGGGGTTATTAGCACATCTGCGGGGCATTATAACAGAAGGTTTGACTCCAGACAGTAACTCAGAAACTCGCGTCACAATTCACAATGGAGCACTGCGGAAAACAAGCAATCTTAGACTAAGCTAGAAACATAACACAGCATTCATTGGCATTTCTGAAATAAGAAGACACGAGAGCTAAAACAGAATTAAGGACGTAAACTCCATATAGCACGACAACGGGAGCTTAAAACAAGTAGTTCCGTGAAGAACTATACAGCCTATTTTCATATATCCTACTCATGTTAATTGCCACTATCAACATACACAATTTCAGTTTGATTGCTGTAATTGATTCGTAGATATTGAGAACCGACTAAATATTTCGGATGGTCGCCATGTTGGATTTTACATATGTAGGTCCTAGAGTTATGTACTGTTACATGCAGATTATTGTGTACGTGTAGTATTCAAACTTCAATCGCATAATTAGGACACAAGAAGTAACAAGGAGATTTTAAAATTTCGCACAGCTGCCATCTTGAGGTTATGAAAACCATTGAAATAAATTAGATGCCAGTGGATTACCGTTGGTATAAGGATTTACTGTACCTAGTTTCACTGCACTCGGATGGTTAAATTGCGAGAAACGTCCATGTGAATATTTATACTCCGCGTCGCCACCATGTTGGATTTGTGATCACCAGGTTATTTAAAGTCTTATAGGTGAACTTAAGTTCATAGCCCCTATGAGTATTAAAACATTCAGTATGATTGCTATAATAGACTCGTAGATATTCTGAGCCGTCTAAATATTTCGGATGGTCGCCATGTTGGATTGTTAAATGTATAGGCCATAGAGTCATGTACTATTAAAGGGAAATTATTGCGTATGTTCATTATTCAATGTTTCACTTCGATCCCATGACTACATCACAATAAATAAACACTTAATTTTAAAATTCGCACAGCCGCCATCTTGAGGTTATGTAAACAATTGAACTAAATTAGATACCAGTGCATTACAATGTGTATAAATATTTCCTGTACCAGATTTCATTGCGTTTGGAACATTAAATCAGAGAAAGGACTATTTAAAAATTTCAAATTCGCTTGGCCGCCATGTTTGTTTTGTAGTTAACCGGTTTTTGAAAGTCTTATAGATGGACTTCCAGTAGTGCCCTTTATCTCCGTACAAAATTTCAGGGTGATACCGGTAATAGTTTCAGAGATATTGAATGCCGGTGAAATATTTCGCACATCCGCCATCTTGTGGTTATGTAAACAATTGAACGAAGTTAGATGTCGGTGCATTACAATTTATATAAACATATACTGTACCATGTTTCATTGCATTTGGTTGGTTAAATCGCGAGAAACGTCTATTTAAAAGTCGCAACTTCGCTTGGCCGCCATGTTGGTTTTGTAGTTACCAGGTTTTCAAAGGTCACATAAGTGAACTTATAGTAGTTCCCTTTATCACCACACAAAACGTCAGGGTAATGTCGCTAATAGTTTCGGAGATATTGAATGCAGGTGAAATATTTCGCACAGCCGCCATGTTGGATTGGTGAGTCGTAACAAAATTTGAAGGGCACAGTCGGTGTCGCCCGGAATAGTGCTATGACCTTACCGAGTTTCATTGAAATCGCTCCAGCCGTTTAGATTTTATTAGGGGGGGACACACACACGAATCACACACACACGCACACACACACGGACAAAAGGTGATCTCATAAGCCTATTTTTTCAAAATTGAAAATAGGCTAAAAAACGAAAATTATTGCCATTTTCGAATTCAGCGTAAAAAATCTAGAAAGTTTGGGTATTTTTGATCATGTAAAAATGCCATTGTTGAACAGAGTTATTAACTCAACAAACAACTCAAAAAATAAAAACAAAACAAGCAACTGAGAAGCCAAACCAAGAATGAAACAAGCCAAAAAATAGAGAAACAGACAACCATCAACCATACAAATTAAACAAACAAACAAACAAACAAACCAGGCAGCAAACAAACAACTCACCGAATATTCCAACCATCGAACAAAGCAACCAAGTAATAATAATAATAATAATAATAATAATAATGCCGTATTGTCTCGGGTGCAAGCTTTGTTATTTGACACCCAGAGGGTAGCTTGCATGTCGAATTTCGTTGTTCCTTGAAACACTATGAAAGTCAAGGAGGTTAGATATCTAAGCTCCTTGAACACTATAGCGCTTTCTAGTAGGGAAATGAGAAACTTTGTGTTGGCGGAAACTCCCGAGATTAATTTTGCCACTATCAACACGGCCTACTGAATTCATATGGATTCTTTGACATGCCAACATCGTATGACATGCGTGTCGTAATTTTTGCCGCCTTTCAAAAATCACTTACCACGGCCAGGGGCGAACCTGCAAGTTTGGGGTTAGTAGACCGACACGATAACCACTCACCCACCGTGGCAAGCTAGCAACCAAGTAAACATACAATACAAACCAACAAATTGACTATCAAACAAGCTCGCTAAAACGGTTTAACCCACTCACAATTTTCATGGGGATAGGTCTGCAAAGCCGTAAACAAACAAAGAAACAAGGAACCTTACTCTCGTTATATTCCTCCTCTCAATACAGTACAGTAGATGTGATTTATCACGATACGATATTGTAACATGCTGTAGTGCACCGTACCCTATCATCAATCGCTCACTGCGAGCGCGAACTAGCTGCTTGTTGTCAGCTGTTCTTGTTGATATAGCTAGCACGGCAGACAGTTTAATGTATGAAGTGAGGGTCGTTCATCACTTAACCTCTACTCGCCGCCAAACAACTCTCCTTCTTGATCAGTCAGGTGCATTACATCTTCATCACGACTCTCTTAGGCTATATCTCCTCCAGTGTTGCCAATATACTTTCAGAACATTCCTTTAATAACAAGAAGTTCCGTGACGAACTAAAGAGCCTACTTTTCTTAAAATTTAAAATTCATGCCATTGATTAATCTATATGGATCTATCTAGAATAGTGACAAAATTAAATTGGTAATATAGAAATTTCTAATTAGTTCGAAATACTGTATACCTGGCATAATTTAGCCTAATAGAGAACTACAGTTGGCAGCCCTGGTGACTGAATATATTCTATTCTTGTTTCCATCTCTTAAGGTACAGAATACAAAATTTGGTTGAAGTCCAATGGATAGCATGGACGTTACATGCAGTTAAACATTGGTTCTAACAGCGCGCTTTAAATCATGTTGGCAACAATGACATACATGTATTGGTCAGAAATAATCTGAAATAATATGATCTCTTGTTGTGTTAATTTTGAATGAAATCCATTTGTTAGTATAGAAGTTACAGGCATATTAAAATTGGACCTCTCGGCAGGCTTAGAATCATGTTGGTAGCACTGACGTATATAAGTTACTCCAAATTAATACAGAATGTCAGGTACTATACGTGTGCATAGTTTAAAGTTGAGGGCTAGCATACCTTCTGATATATTGGTATTTGGAAAGATAAAATTGAGAGCATTTATTAACATTTGGCAGTCCTGGTGGATCTTAGGAATACGCTCAGTTATATCTGTTTTTGAACACATAGTACATACGAAATTTGGTTGAATTCCAAATGATAGTGTAGAAGTTGTATGCATTTAAATATTGGACCTATCAGCAGGCTTATAATCATTTTGGCAACACTGCCATGTATGGCCTCCTGGAAATTAAACTGCAATATTATTATCTATACGTGTGCCAATTTTCAAATAGCTCCCATTCATACCTTCCGAGATATCCAACATAGAGCTCAAATTTCAATTGCGATTTTTCAGCAGTTGGTAGCACTGACATCATTTTCAAATATGGCCGTGAGATATTCAGGTATAGATCTTTACTCCTACCAAATTTTGTTTCGATTGCTGCTGCCGTTTAGGAGTTGATAGGGGGACACACACACACAGCCAGACAGACAGACAGAAGGACAGACAGACAGACAGACACACATTTGCCCGATCTCATAAGTCTACTTTTTCCTCATTTTTGCAAAATGTGAAAAATAGGCTAAAATTATTGGCCAGGATCGTGTCTGAAAATTACAATGAAAAAAAAAATATACATGAGAAATAAAGAATGTTCCTTCGCTGCACTGATGGATATCGGATGATGGATTATACTTTTCAGATCTAGATATTGAATACTTATTAATCAGGTCTGGATGTTGATACCGTAAGAAAGATTAAAAAATGCACTTAACATTTCCAAAAATGACTGTAATAAATGACCTAAAAATTCGAAAAATGCACTATAAAATGGAGAAAATGACAATGAACGATATCTCTCGCCATGAACTATGCGGAAGTGAGACAAGAATATACACCCCTTCCCCTTTCTACCCCGCCACTGCTGACCTTGGTCAACAGAGAAGGTAAAATTCCATTCCGCTAATAACTGGTTTGCGACGAAATCGGTACCCTTCTTCTGCATCCAAGATATATATTTTTCTACTAACAGCAATACCGAAATATTTTATTTCAATATTTTACATTATCTTGTATCAGCTACTAGCTCCATCATAACTCTGAGAGGCGTAACTCCCTCATATAAAGCTGTGACATGACTCAATTGGAAAAGAATGACCTTAAAAGGCCTATTTCTCTAAAATATGACCAAAAAATTCCACCAAACTTTAAAAAATGCCCTTAAAATGGAAAAATAGCAAAACATACAAAAAGATGCAAAATAAAAATGACATATTGGAAGACGGGGTGGCCCGTCCGGAGTTTCTATGTACTTCAGTATTGTTTTAGACAGCTCAGTAAAAATATGACATGTCATCAACATCCGGGCCCTAAAGATCATTAAACATTCTAACAAGGTTACAGTCTTGTGCATATTAATGTGAACAAGCAGGCAATTCTTTTTTTCAAGGAATAAAGAGGTACCAACTGTTTCCCGCCAATTCTTAACAACAGCTTGAATACCCATTGTTGAGATAGGTAATTGTAGTGAATACTCTTATTGGTTGTGTTTGAAAGTTGGCATGTGTTTTTAGTTGAAGCCTCCGTGGCTTAGGCGGCAGCACGCCGGCCTCTCACCGCTGGGTCCGTGGTTCAAATCCCGGTCACTCCATGTGAGATCTGTGCTGGACAAAACGGAGGCAGACAGGTTTTTCTCGGGTACTCCGGTTTTCCCTGTCAAAATTTCATTCCAGCAACATTCTCCACTATCATTTCACTTCATCTGTCATTCATTTAATCATTGCCCCAGAGGAGTGCGTCAGGCCTCGGCAGCCAGCACAGTTCATATCCTCGCCGCTAGATAGGGGCTTCATTCATTCCATTCCTGACCCGGTCGGAGACTGGAAGCAGGCTGTGGATTTTCATTTCATGTGTTTTTAGTAGTTTGAAACTTCATTCAGTGAGTATATTAAATCTGTCATAATGGACATCACACCAAAGAATAGAATGAATAGTATAACCGGCGGCTTCGGTGGCGTAGTTGGTAGCATGCTGAGCTTCTATACCCAAGGTCGCGGGTTCAAACCCGAACGAAGTCGTCGGATTTTTTAAGAGCGTTAAAACTCCCTCAGTATGCCTTCCTTCGGAGGCAAAGTAAAGCCGGCGGTCGCATGTCATAGATTTATGACATGTTAAAGGACTTTCCACTAATTACACCTGTGTGAAGCTAAATTATTGGTTACACATTTGACTAACGCTCTTAGGTTCCAACGTTTGCCGACTGCGGTGGCATGTGGTAACCTGGTTTCGAACTAGTAGTCGTTGACGGTGGTGTTAGTCGGCAAAAGTAGGAACTACTTGGGGGGAAAAATGTCTGCAGTCCCTACTTGAATTGAACCGACAGCAGTGGCTACGCTGGCTAAAGCGCAGCATTAGTTCATGGGGCCAAGCTCTCTGTTAACTCGGTAGACGCGTGGGTTCGAGCCCCACCGTCGGATGTCCTTGAAATGGTTTTCCGTGGTTTCCCATTTTCAACACCAGCAAATTCTCGGACGGTACCTTCTGACAGACCACGGCCGCTTCCTTCCACATCCTTGCCCAGTTTCATTCATCTTCATCCATTCCATCTCTCATCCCGACGCGCAGGTCGCCCACGGGCGCCGACTAGAAAGACCTGCACTCGGTCTCTCTGGTGGCCACACGAAAAAAAAAAAAACTTGAATTGAAAACAGATAACACACACTAATACAGTCATCACAATTAACACCGGTTATCAGACAGATTCTACACACACCCAAAGTACACGGGGCTACATGACCGCGTTGTCGCAGCCACTAAACTAAGGAACCGACCAATATTATAACCCTTCACGAATTTAGTGGTATGACTCAGAGACAAGGTAAAGTAAGTTTCGGTGCTGTTTGTAATTAAGAGGGAAAATGAGAAAGTCTTTCCGAAACACATCAGACAGACAGTGACGTTTCCACAAAATAAGATGTTTTGGGGATGTTTTACATTCACGGACCCTAAATGTTTTCTTCCTATTGATGGAATGATGAACATCGACGAGTACATCCCAATTTTAGATAGAAAAACTGCCCCGGAACTGAAGTGATTGGCTGAGGAACTGAGCGTCGAAAAAGTGATTTTCCATCTCTGTTCAAATTAATATGCACAATACTGTATATTACAGGCGAGTGCGTGTTTACACCACTCGTAATTTGCATCAGGATAGGTCTGTGAAACAGTTTCCTTAAAACGTTGTTGACACACATTCTTGGGCATTGAAGTAGCGAAGACAAATACAAATTCAGAACAAGATAGGAATAACTAGTGTCGTCGAAACCCGCAGCGTAGCCATACTTGTTAAATTGTGCACCACGACCGCGTGGGCAGCTGCAGCAAGTCCGGAGGTTGTAGGTTCAAATCACGGCGCAGACGAGGCTATTCTGACAAGGGGAGGATACGATGCATGGGTCACCGATTCGAACCATCTTTAGTACACGTGTAGGGATTGACCAGGCGTATACCAGGTGCAAGTAGTAAGGTGCGCGTCTCAGCCATTTCCGAGAAATGAATTATTCGCAATTGCAGTGCGGCGTCTATGTACGTTGTACGCTAGCAAGAACCCCCCGAGCGCGTGGTGCAGCGTTAAGAGCCCTGCTTTGTAAGCGCGGGATCAATGGATCGAATCCCGCCAGTGAGCCGTTGCAGTGTGTTGTGTTTTTTAACCATTGGCAATTTCCAACCAATACTCATAGCATGAGTCATTGCTTGCGGGGTACGGGATAGTCTGATGGTTCACAGACGTGCAATGAACGGAACAGACTGGGCCTTCAATGTATAAATGTATACCTGACCGTGTATAATACCAATGTATTTGCAATGCTGGTACTGTAAATTATGTAATGTCACAAACGTTGACCCCCATACGATGATTTCAGAATCCCTTTTCCCGCTCACATAACACGTAATTACAATTGGCTGCAAAAAAAAAACTTTGTTCACGACACCTACATTGTTACGAATTGCTAATGTTTACAACAACAAAAAACACAACACACTGCAAATGTTCACCGGTGGGATTCGATCCATCGATCCCACGCTTAGGAATCAGGGCTCTTACCACTGCACCACGAACTCGTTGGCTTCTTGCTAGTGTACAAGGCACATGGACGCCGCACTGCAATTATATTTAATTAATTTCTCGGAAACGGCTGAGAAGCGCACCTTACTAGCCTACTTGCACCTGATATAGGCTACGCCTGGTCATATCCTACACGTGTACTAAAGATGGTTGGAATCGGTATCCATGCATCCTATCCTCCCCTTGTGAGTGTAGATTTCCCCCATTTTTTTCCACACTCCGTTCAGGCAAATGCCGGGATTGTACCCTATTTCCAGTTCGGAGACACCTAGCCTTTCTCTGTCCCTACACACAATACTTCAGTCGTCACATAAATAAAGGTTATCAGAAAATCTTAACTACTCGGGGCTGATTACCAAGAGGTCAAATCTTTTTCTATGGACAAATAAAAAAGAAAGAGGCTCCATTAGCTGGTAGGGTACGTAAAAATCACCCATAGTTAACATCTTCAGTTCCCTCATATTCTGGGACTTAATAATTATGGTGCCTTGATCGATGCATTCCCTATGATTGACCAAGCTTTATGGAATGAGCCACCCTGTAAATCGAGCCATTTCCTATGAACCAAATGCGGTTTAACTGCTATTAAACCGTTCTGTAACACGTAGTGCAAGACATCCAGATGTTAAACAGAGAGAAAATATCTTACCGGACAAGGACTCCACGTTGGGACGTTCGAATTTCCAGGCATTGCTAATTCAGTTCAAGTACGCCTATATACAACGATACTTACGTGTCTAGGGGAAATTCGTAATGTGGTTGAGGACGTCACAGACGAAGCAACGTGCGGAAGTTAATGATCGCTTCGACTTGAAATGCCGCTATATTTGTCAGCTGTATTAGGATGTAAACAGTGCGCCGTTACATGCCATGTACTGACACGTGTTTAAGTGTGAGGTGTCATGGTGAGTTACGAATGTTCATTAAATAATCTTAGTGGTTCAATTTAATTGATAAATCGCACTGTACTCTTTTAAAGCAATGGTGAGACAAAGCCATTGGTCGCCACTTGGTTAGACAACGGGATTGACGAAACCATTGGTCGCTACTATGTAAGATGATGGACTGGGCGAAACCATTGGTCGTCACTTGGTTAGACGATGGACTGGGTGAAACCATTGATCAATACTGGGTTAGAAGACGGACCGGGCGATACCATTGGTCGCTACTTGGTTAGACGACAGACTGGGCGAAACCATTTTTCTCGACTCGGTTTGATGACAGACTGGGTGAAACCATAAGTTTTCTTTTTTGGAGTAGTTTCGGCCATCAATGGACCACGATGTTCTTCACGCATATGATCACTGTAATTCTTGTTTTCTTGTCTGCCAGTAGATCTTCATTCTTGACGAATGTTCAGCTCTCCTTTCTTCCGTCCACTTGCAGTGAGGGCGAGGCATCACAGATGTTAAAGGGTGTAGATTACTGGTTGATTTAACCACCTTTCTGAACAGGTTCCTATCCCAAAACCAGAACTTGATTGATTCGAGCTTCTGTTAGGTCCTTTTTAACTTGCATCGACCATTTACAATAGGATTTTTTTTAGAGATTGATGAGTGTATTCGATATGAAAGTCGGTGATGCTCCATCCGTTCCAAATGTCCAAAGAAAGACATTCTCCTTTTTCTCATCACTCTCACCAAATCTTCTATGTGTTCGAATAATTCATTGTTATGTCTTCTTCTGTAAGTACCATTATCATTAACAGGTCCTAATATTTTCCTTAGAATTTTCCGATTCTTAAGTTCTATTTTTTTCAATGGGCCTTTGTTTGTCATCTGTAAGCATTCTGCTGCATACAGTGCTGACGGCCTAATTACTGAGTTATAATTACAAAGTTTGACATTCCGGGACAAGCTTTTACTTTGGTAAATGTTTTTGCAGGTTTGAAAGGCACCTTCCAATTTGTTACATCTGCTCTCAATGGCAGCTATTTCTGAATTACTAGGGGTAATCCATTCCCCTAGGTATTTAAATTTTCGGACTTTTTATATTTTTTGCAGACCAATCGTGATGAATTTTGAGTTGCTATTAATTACTATTTCATTAGTCAAATGTTCGGACGAAACCATTGGACGCTACTAGGTTAGATGAAGGCCTGGGTGAATCTACTGGTCACTACTTGGTTAGTTGACGGACTGGGCGGAACCATTGCTCGCAATTAGGTTGGACGACTGCCTGGACAAAACTGCAAGCAAGGGGCTCTGGGTCTAGGTGTGCGTTTGTATATAAAGTCTTATTAACACTCAGAGTTTAACATGTATGCATCGTTTATACCGTTAATACCGACAGTAGTGGCTGCGCGGGCTAAAGCGCTGCGTTAGGTCAAGGGGCCAAGCTCTCTGCTGACTCGGTAGACGCGTGGGTTCGAGCCCCACCGTCGGCTGTCCTTGAAATGGTTTTCCGTGGTTTCCCATTTTCAACACCAGGCAAATGCTGGGACAGTACCTTCTGACAGGCCACGGCCGCTTCCTTCCACATCCTTGCCCAGTTTCATTCATCTTCATCCATTCCATCTCTCATCCCGACGCGCAGGTCGCCCACGGGCGTCGACTAGAAAGACCTGCACTCGGCCTCTCAGGAGGCTACACGAAAAAAAAAAAAAATACCGTTAATGACATCCATGACGCCAAGGATGCCACCATTTTGTGTCTAGCAAAATTTTGTAGTGTAATGTATCGTGATCTATACTACAGCCACTAATTCAGTGCTGTTGAAATGTTGTATATTGCCGCCTCAGTAGATGAGCCTTTCCCAGGCAGTAGGGAAGTTGTTCGCTCATGGTAGCTCACTTGGTAAGAGCATCGGGCTGAAGAACCGTAGGTCCCAGGTTTGAGTCTCTGCTGCGTCAGATATTTTAACTCATGTTTTAAAATATTTAATTCATGTAGACTACACGACCTAACAGCTAAAAATCCATGGTTGTCAAAAGTACGAATGGATTTCCTGTACATTGCAGTTTTTAGCCTATTTTCATTTATGAAAAAAATAGGCTTATGAGATCACCTTTTGTCCGAGTGTCTGTGTGTGCGTGTGTGTGTGATTCGTGTGTGTGTGTCCCTAATAACTTCTAAACGGCTGGAGCGAGTTTAATGAAACTCGGTAAGTTCATAGCACTATTCTAGGCGACCCCGACCGTACCCTTCAAATTTGTTTACGTCTCACCAATCCAAGATGGCGGCTAGGCGAATAATTCACCAGCATTCAATATCTCAGAAACTATTACCGATATCACCATGGAATATTGTGCGGAGATAAAGGGCGCTACTGGAAGTCCATCTATGAGACTTTCAAAAACCGGTTAACTACAAAACGAACATGGCGGCCTAGCGAAATTGAAAGTTTTAAATGGCCTTTTCTCGCGATTTAATGATCCAAGCGCAATGAAACTTCGTACAGCAAATGTTTATACACATTGTAATACATTGGTATCTAATTTAGAGCAATTGTTTACGTAACCTCAAGTTGGCGGCTGTGCGAATTTCGAAAATTTGTTTTTATTTCTTGTGTTCTAATCATGCGATCGAAATCAACATTTGCATAATGAACGTACATGATAATCATCATCTAATAGTATAGATCGATATGGCTTACATATATTAAAATCCAACATGGCGACAATCCGAAATATTTAGACGGTTCGCAATATCTATTAATCTACCACAGCAATCAAACTGGAATTTTGTAAGTGTATAGAGGCTATAAGCTTAAGTTCACCTATGGGACGTTCAATATCCTGGCAAGCACAAATCCAACATGGCGGCGACGCGAAATTTAAATATTCAGATGGACGTTTCTTGCATTTAAACCAGTGAAACTTGATACGGCACATGCTTATATAAATTTTAATCGACTGGCATCTAATTCATTTAAATTATTTTCATAACCACAAGATGGCGGTTGACGGAAATTTTAAAATCCGGCTTTTATTTCTTGGTGTCCTAATCATGCGATTGAAGTTCGAATAAAACACCTACACAATAATCTTCATGTAATAGTACATACATCTAAAGCCTATAATATAAACATCCAACATGGTGACCATTCAAAATATTTAGACGGTTCTCACGATCTACGAATCTATTACAGCAATCAAACTGAAAATTTGTATGTAGATAGAGGCAATTGATATTAGTAGGATATATGAAAATAAGCTATTTCGTTCTTCATGGAACTACTTGTTTAAATTTACATTCAACTTGAACAGAACTGGAATTGAATCCATCATTGCGGTATCGTAATGAACAAGTAGTGGTCTACTTTAAATTGCACGATTAGCTGTAATGAATAATTAGTCATGTAATTACGCTAATGTAATCAGTTAGATGTTATGGATCCAGTGGCGGGCCAATACGCACGCTCCATTTTATCAGCTGTGTGCGCATCACCAATGTTAGCATACCGGTATCTATTTTACACACACCAGAACATAACGCCTGAGTTACCGTTCTAAAGAAGTGACTGGCAAATACAATACGCAGCATTTCTATTTCTTTTGATATACTAGTACATTATGCAACGAGCCTATAATGGCAATAATTAAGACACGAGTATGTTTATAAAACGAGCGTAAGCGAGTTTTATAATTTTCATACGAGTGTCTTAATTACCATTATAGGCGAGTTGCATACGACTTTTATGTTCGACGATAATTATAACTTTATTATATGTTTTAACATAAATATTCATAAATATCTGTTGAGATTCAGTCACTAGAATTTTGTGATCGGAGTGCAGCTCTGGGTAGGATATCTTTGTTTTCCAAGCTCTCTGACCGACCGACGCATGCAATTTGTGTGCTTGGCAATTGATTTTGAGCCCATGCGCGAAGGTATCCTTACCTAATTAGTCACACAACTGTTTCTTGAGCTCTGATTGGTGGGAGACACTGTTTCATAATGAAAAATAGTGTTATAATGAGCCTCATAATAGTACAGTTTTCTGACACGTTTTATTTCGACATCGTCGAACATAAATGTATTTATCTGTATACAGGATGGCTAGGGACGGGCTACACGTTAAAAGGTGATAGAATTGGTCATTCCAAAGCAAAAACATTATACGAACATGTGCAATATTTGCAATAGTTTCCGAGATACAGACCGTATTCTGTAACCAATTTTTTGAATTTTCGACTGATATTTGATAATATTTATTTACGTTTATTATCGAAAATTCTTCCAATTTTAACGACGGTTTACATGCCTTCTCACATATTTATCTACATTCGAAAAAAAGTACTAATAGAATATCAACATAGTATTTTATGTTCGGCGATGTCGAAATGTAAATATTATATGTCAGAAAACTGTATCATAATGGGGGTCATTATAACACTATTTTTTAGCCTATTTTCATTTATGAACAAGTAGTTCCGTGAAGAACTATACAGCCTATTTTCATATATCCTGCTCATGCTAATTGCCTCTATCAACATACAAAATTTCAGTTTAATTGCTGTAACAGATTCGTAGATATTGAGAACCGTCTAAATATTTCAGATGGTCACCAGGTTGGATTTTTATTTTTGTACTATTACATTAAGATTATTGTGTACGTGTGGTATTCAAACTTCAATCGCATGATTAGAACACAAGAAGCAAAAACGAGATTTTAAAATTACGCACAGCAGCCATCTTGTGATTATGCAAACAATTGAAATAAATTAGATGCCAGTTGATCAACATTTGTATAAGCATTTAACGTTCAACGTTTCACGGCACTCGGATAGTTAATTCGCGAGAAACGTCCATTTAAATATTTATACTTCGCGTCGCCGCCATGTTGGATTTGTGCTACTGAAAGTCCTATAGGTGAACATATGTTCATAGTCTCTATGAACATAAACAAATTCAGTTTGGTTGCTGTAAATGATTCATAGATATTGAGAACAGTCTAAATATTTCGGAAGCTCGCCATTTAGGATTGTTATATGTATAGGCCATAGAGTTATGTACCATTCAAGGACGATTATTGCCTAGGTTCATTATTCAAACTTTCACCTCGATCGCATGATTACGACACAAGAAATAAAAACTTAATTTTAAAATTTCGCACAGCAATAATTTTCCTTTAATGGTACACGACTCTATGGCCTATACATAATTATAACAATTCAACATGGCGACTATCCGAAATATTTAATTGGATCTCAATATCTACGAATCTATTACAGCACTCAAACTGAAATTTTGTATGTTGATAGAGGCAATTAACATAAGTTGGATTTATAAAAATAGGCTGTTTAGTTATTCACGGGTCTACTTGTTCATTATGAAACAGTTCCTCCCACTAATCAGAGCTCAAGAAACAGTTGTCTGACCAATTAGGTAAGGATAGCATCGCATCTGCGCTGACTTCCACGGCTTCCTCTTTTAAATTTCACTGCGTGGCTAGTGTCATAGTGGGGGTATTTAAGGATACCATGGTCAAATACAAGGTATTCTCTGTGTACCATGCGCTCTGTTCAGTACATAAAATTGGCAAAATCTCGACAGATATTTATGAATATTTATGTTCGAACATAAAATAGTTATAATTATCGTCAAACATAAACAGTCGTATGCAACTCGCCTATAATGGTAATTAAGACACTCGTATGGAAATTATAAAACTCGCGTCACTCGTTCTATAAACATACTCGTGTCTTACTTATTGCCATTATAGTCTCGTTGCATAACGCACTATTAATGTGGCTTGTCTAATTGCATATCAATTCATATAACTTACAGTATTTACAAATTTTGCATTAATTTAAGATTAACACTATTTGTAAGGATGTCCATATTTTTGACAATGTTGAACTAGTTTTTAGCCTACAGTAGTTTCGATTTTTGCAAAAAATGAAAGTAGAATTATGAGATCTACACAGGGCCAAAAAATGTGTGTCTGTCTTTGTGTGAGTCTGTGTGTGAGTGTGTGTGTGTGTGTGTACTCTGAATGTGTGTTCCCCCTATCAATTCGAACACGGTGAAATCGAATTGAACGAAATTTGGTACAGAGGTAGAAGTAGCAAAGGGCACTTCAGTGTCATGTTTTAAATCGCCACCATCTTGACGGAAACGTAATGGCGGCCACCCAAATGTTCAAAGCTTAAATCAAATTACGACTAACCTAATCATCCGATCTCTACCAAATTGTGCAACGACATATAGTTATATGGCGGGCGTCTTTTGACTAAATTAAAAGGTTATCCGCCCAATAGTTATCAGATGGCGGCCATGTATGTGTGCAAATTGATTCCCCTTATCAATTCAAACACGGTGAAACCGAATTGAACGAAATTTGGCGTCATGTTTTATATCGCCGCCAACTTGACAAAAACGCAATGGCGGCCACCCAAATGTTAAAAGCTTAAATCAAATTACGACCAACCTTATCATCTGAGATCTACCAAATTTTGCAACATTATACCTTTATGTATGAACAATCTTTTGACTAAACTGCAAGGTCATCAACCTTATGCATTGCGGATGGCGGCCATGTATGTGTGCAAATCGATTCCCCGTATCAATTCAAACACGGTGAAACCGAATTGAATGAAATTTTTTACAGAGGTAGCACTAGCAAAGGGCACCTCATATTCGTGTTTAACATCCGTATAGAACGTTGTATTTCAACAAGCTACTACAACCAACATTCAATTATACTCCTTCAAAAGGACAAAGGGTTATAACAATACCCATGCAGTTAGGAGAAAGTAGGCTATATGTTCTTTACTGAACATCTTGTTTAAGTTACAATATTTTTCAGGATGGAATCATTGATATTCTGAAACATGTACGTTGTTTAATATTTCATTAAACAACTTCTCCTTGTATTAATCAGGCGGATCTTCAATTTATCAATTCTATTAATACGGATATATCTATTGACCATTTTAAAAAGTGCTTAATGTGAACGCATTCTATAATTGGCAATTGGCAATTTATGTTTGCAAGTTATGTGTAATTATTGAGTAATTGTCTATTTCCCGTTACAACTTATTCTCACAATTACCCCCACCTAGTTCAATGCAGTTTGTAGCTCTTACAGAGAGATGCTGTGTAGCTAATCGGAGCTGATATCTCCCTTCTTTAATGAGCGCACAATCATTTGAAATGCGAGTAAGCAAGGCCTTCCCTTGTTTGCACTTCTTCCCTGTAGACTTCGTTCTTTAACAAACCCCACAAACTATAATCCAGCGGTATAAGATTGGGTGTCCATACATTAAATCCGGGACCGATACAGCGCCCAGGATAAATTTCATTGAGATTCTGTACACAAGAACCTCGTTTATCCGCTTTAAGTGGGACCGGAACTGATCCGAATTGCCGAAAATCCGGATAATCCGAAAAACAAAAATACAGATACATGTTATATAATCTGGTTGGTTGGTTCTTAAGTTTAGGGGCTGCGACAACGCGGTCATGTAGCCCCGTGTACTTTGTGTGTGTGTAGAATCTGTCTGATAACCGGTGTTAATTGTGATGACTGTATTAGTGTGTGTAACTGTTTTAATTCAAGTAAAGACTGCAGACGATCAATTTTCAAGTAGATCCTACTTTTACCGCCAAACGCCACCATCAACGACTACTAGTTCAGAACTTAACTACCAGACGTCACCACAGTCGGCTCTTGGCAACGAACGTAGGAACCTAAGAGCGTTGTTGACATTCCTAACCTATACAATTTAGTTTCACACAGGTGTAATTAGTGGAAGGTTCTTTATCATGCCATAAATCTATGACATGGGACCACCGGCTTTAGTTCCCCTCCGAAGGAAGCCATACTGGGGGATTTTTAACGCTCTTAAAAAATCCGACGACTTCGGCCGAGTTTGAACCCACGATCTTGGGCATAGAAGCTCAGCATGCTACCGACTACGCCACTGAAGCCGCCGTTATATAATCTATTAACATAAGTTGCAGGCTAATAACTTTTTTCAATTATACAAAAAAATATAAGAACATTTTTCTTATATTTATGACTCTGTTTTATGCACTACCATAATGTGTGAGTTTTTCCTGTTTTACATTTGTATAGCGTTTGCGTGCAGCACGATCACGAAGACGATTTACTAACATCAGTTCTCAATTCCAGACAAATTTGCTGATATGGTTAATTCTTGGTCCCAACCACTGAAAGTGTCGGAAACCACTCTCACAGGAGAGAACGAGAGAATATCAGCCAGGCTCAAGGGATATTGGGCACGGAAGAGATCATCGAAGAAGGACTAGTCATAAACGATCCTTAGTGGGCTTAAATCATTAATTTTATGTATTTCTCGTGTCGGAAACATACAAATTTAGAGTTGGTATGGGCTACATATAAGGGTAAAACTGTCTAATTATATAACACGAGCCCAATACTGAGCAACATCCAAGGCGCTCGGAGTGGCTAACAATAGATCTTCCTCTGCACAAGATGAAGGGCACAGAGGGCAATGAAGCATGCGTCTTGTGGTTTGTTCTTGTCCACATTCGCAAGACGTGTCACATGTACTGAGGCCCCATATCCTCAGATTTTCTCGGGATCTTCCAACTCCTGATCGTAACCTGTTTAGGTATTTCCACACCAACCAGCTTTCGTTGTGACCGGGTGGTAGTTCTTCAGCTACTGGCATCCAACCGCAGGGGTGAGGGGTCGACTGTTTCCATATATCCAGCCTTGCCTTCTCCAGTGAGACGGTAAGCATCTCAGATGTCCTCAGGAAGCTCTTTCGGGACCTCAGCCGTTGCTGAGGACGATCATATCCATGCAGTGGATGGGCGCTGTTCTCTTCCACTCTCAGACTCTCCCTGTTGGCAGCCACCTCTCTGCGTACACAAGGAGGTGCTATTCCAGCCAGGTAGTAGAGCTTAGCTGTTGGGGTAGGTTTTAAGCAACCTGTTATCAACCTACAGGTTTCGTTCAGAGCTGCATCGACCTGTCTGGCATGAGATGACCTGTACCAAACTGGGGAAGCAAATTCAGCAGTAGAAAAGCACAATGCCATTGCAGAAGTGCGAACATTAATAATATATGGTATATTCCTCAGATCTTGAAACGTCCTGTACGCCCCTTTGTCGTAGCCTCGAAATATTTGTTTATTACAATTTTAGAGAATCAACAGAATAGGAGAAAGGTGGATAACAAACATCGGAGGAGGTGAGAACCTCACGTATGGACCTGTGGATTCTGATGTGCATTTTTCTCATTGATGATTTCTCAACCTTTATTTTTCTTTCTATAAAAAGTTTGCTCACTGAGGAGGAGTTATTATGATGCACTGTTGAAATGTATGTGCCCAGGCTCATTCGGGGACATCCATAAGATACGTTCACTCGAAAGGCTGTTACAAAAGTGTATAAGAAAGAACTCGAGCAGGAAATAACAGCCTGAAACTAAATTAAAAAAAAGATGGTTTTTCTGAAAGATGAGCGTGCAGCAGCAGACGGCAACTTGCCATATGAAGAGGACAAAGTGGAAATAGTAAATGCAGTTAAATGCCTTGGGACCATTTTACAGACTACTTAGACATTCAGTTTACACATCCAGTACTGAGCAGTGGCTTGCATGGAAGTCATGTTCGACATTATTATCTACAGTAGCTATCTTGGAAAGCAGCTATACATCTGTTTGACGCAAAGATCCTACCAATTCTCACGTACGGGATCCACTTGATATGGGACCGACTAACGAAGAGAGATCTGGCCACCATCGAAAGAGTTAAAGCCTAATTCCTGAAAACCTTAACGGGCATCTCAAAATACACGCGCTCCCGCCTAACATATGAATTTGCACGGGAACCCTTCCTCGTTGATGAAATAAGGACATAATTCCAGCTTCCATCATCAAAAATGCTGAAGCGCACCTGGCAGAGAGAAGGCAGAAGAGAGAAGGCATCCCGCTAGAATTCTACAGCACGGATGCCATGATCAACCGGAACTGGACCAACGTCAATCTGAAACTAAGACATGTGGTGATATCTTGAGCAGTGCATGGGTACCACCACAAAATATGTAAATACATGTCCTACCACGCCCCAAATGAACTCTGCGTGAGCTCGTTATGTAACCAGTTCTGGGACATAGATCACTTCAACCTACGTATAAATAATCAGAAATCACTGTTATTATTTATTTATCTAATTCCAGCTTCCATCATCAAAGAAATCACTGTGCAATTATGACAAGGACTAAACTAGTGTAAATCTATGTTATGCACATTCGTGTGCTTTTCTGTTAATAATTAATTGGGGAAAGGGAGGTCTGTACGAAAATATTTAGGTTCTTCAGTTTCTTTCCTTATTGACAGATTTGAAAAATCATAATAAACTTCCTTTTGTTTTGGATTTCCCATATACGTTTTAAATAACAACAACATGGACAGTTACACTGATATTTTCCTCTATACCCTTCACGATTCTTTGATATAATGTCCACATAGACGTAGTTAATCTTGTCTACCCTGGATATTGACGCCTTATGGTAAGGCACAGGACTCGATAAATGGTTTCTATCCTGATCATCGGCTGTGCTGCAAATAGTTTGCGTGGTTCCCCAATTTCTCTTAGAAATGAAACTGACAAAGGTTGGAAAAACCAAGTTAACCTGTTTAAAATTTTAGTTTCTGTTATAAAAGATAGAAAAGTAATTCCCACAAAACTAAGAAGTACATTAGACACGAAGTATCGTGTACAGTGCACAAGCCAGACAGGCATAAAGAGCATATGTTAAGCAGAATACTCAATCAGCCACAAATGACTGAATGAGTCAGTAATTGCTTGGGCTACTCAGTATGAGTCAATTTTTCATGAGGGAGCTTTGTGACGTTCATTTATTAATTATAATACCTTGTGGTTTACCACTAAGAGAATGTGGCCGTACATTATTAATCACCTTGATACTCAGACATGTCGGCGCTGAATATCGTACTTCATGTTTTCCGATAATTGACTTAACGTTGTTTAGGTGATGATGATGATGATAATTGTTGTTTTAAGGAGCCTAACATCTAGGTTATCGGCCCCTAATGGTTTGGGTGATAGTGAAAGATGAGATGAGAATGAAAACTATAACTAATACTAACTACAGACTTACAGACTAGAAGAAGAAATGGTAAACAAATAAAGGATAAGGCAAATAAAGGACAGGAAGAAAAGAAACGCCCTCAATCCTCGAAGAATGAGGATTCTAGTATGTAAGTTTCTAGTCAGTATCTATACTAATATAATAATGCTGAAGAGTTTGTGTGTTTGTGTGTTTCAACGCGCTATCTCTGGAACTACCAGTCGGATTCGAAAAATTATTTTTGGATATGATAGCCAGATTCAAGAGGAATAGTTTAGGCTATTTAGCATTATGCTACACCTCTCAGGTAACCATAAAGATTGGTTGTTGTTCAGTAAGTCGGAATAACAAGCGTTCAATAATACCTAAGTCTATTGTTGCCTGGTATGCGGGCTGCATCCCGTCGCCCCTACCAGTGTTCTGGTGCAGAATTGCGAGCTGCTTATGAATTGCAGTCACGGGGAGTAATTAGTGCAAAACGATTTCTTAGGCACCTTAAAACAGTTATCATGACAATAGTATGCCTCTGTATAATGGCGATGGTGTTGGTGCAGTATACTGAGGTTATCAGCTGCAATAAGTGTTGGTGCTTTCCGATCCTTATCCTTGAGTGCTCCAGTTCTGTGGAAGTATTCATTATCATCCATAAAACAAATAAATCCACCGGGCGAAGCCTGGCACTACTGCTAGTTAGTTATAGTTTTCATTCTCATCTCATCCTTCGCTATCACCCAAACCATTAGGGGCCGATAACCTAGATGTTAGGCCCCTTAAAGCAACAATCATCATCATCACATATCGTTACTAACTTGTGTCTTTTGTACTAGTACATCTCGGAGGTTGGTAACATTAACACATGGTGCAAGCCTTAGCTGTTTGCCCAACATCGGCTACACTGGGGCTTGGTGACCCAGTAACACATGTTATTAGAGCAGTAGCTAAAGTCAAACAGCTCACAAAGCTAACACAGTAACATGGTCATTAAGGACGTGCATGGTCTCGAAGCCAGCCAGGACAGTTAACTCACCTCTCCGTACACAATACGGTAGGCTACACACACAGCACGCTTGGTATATAACAAGACAACCAGGGTCCGAATTAATGGGATCATAACTAGAGACCAGAGCGGATGTGGATATCCGCGAGTTTATATTATATCTATGTGTGCCACTTTCGTAACAGTTCGCATGGATAACTTCTGAGATATCAAACATCGAGCGGAAAATTCAAATGCGATTTTTCAGCAGTTGGTAGCACTGACGTCATTTTCAAATATGGCCGTGAGATATTCAGGTACAGATCTCTACGTATACCAAATTTGGTTTTGATAGCTGCAGTCGTTTAGAAGTTGATAAGGGGTGAAACACAGACAGACACTCATTTTCCCGGATCAATCTCATAAGTCTAATTATTAGCCTACTTTTCACATTTTGCAAAAATGAGGAAAAAGTAGACTTATGAGATCCGGCAAATGTGTGTGTGTCTGTCTGTCTTTCTTTCTGTCTGTCTGTCTGTCTGTCTGTCTGTCTGACTGTGTGTGTGTCCCTAAACGGCTGCAGATATCGAAACAAAAGTTGTCATTATCTTTACCTGAATATCCCAATGCCGTATTTGAAAATGATGTCAGTACTACCAACTGCTGAAAAATCTCAATTGAAATTTGAGCTCCATGTTGGATATCTTGGAAGGTATGCATGGGAGCTATTTCAAAGTTGGCACACCTATAGATAATAATATTTCAGTTTAATTTCCAGGAGGCTATATATGACAGTGTTGCCAAAATGGTTCTAAGTCTGCTGATAGGTCCAATTTATAAATGGATTAAACTTCTACATTATCAATTGGAATTCAACCAAACTTCGTATGCACTATGTGTACATAAACAGATATAACTGAGCGTATTCATAAGAGCCACCAGGGCTGCCAACTGTTAATGAATGCTCTCAATTTATTTTATCAAAATACCAATATATCAGAAAGTATGCAAGCCGACAGCTTTAAACTATGCACACGTATAGTAGGCTACCTGACATTCTATATTAATTTGGAGTAACTAATATACGTCAGTGCTACCAACATGATTCTAGGCCTGCTGATAGGTCCAATTTTAAAATGCATGTCACTTCTATACTAACTAATGGATTTAATTCAAAATTGGCACAACAATAGATTATATTATTTCAGATTATATTTGACCAACACATGCATTATATTGTTGCCAGCATGATTTTACGCGCGCTGTTATATCCTATGTCTAACAGCATGTAACGTCCATGCTATCCATTGGACTTCAACCAAATTTTGTGTTCTGTACCTTAAGTGATAGAACAAAGAATATATTCAGTCACCAGGGCTGCCAACTGTATTGCTCTATTAGACAACATTATACTGTATACTGTATTTCGAACTAATTAGAAATTTTGATATTACCAACCTAATTTTCTTCATTATTCTAGATAGATCCATTTAGATTAATTATTGGTATGAATCTTAAATTTTAAGAAAAGTAGGTTCATTTAGTTCGTCACGGAACTTCTTGTTTCCCCAAGCGGATATAGTTTGCGGATAGAGTGTAAGCTACGGATAATATTTGGAGTAAATTTGCGGATAGTTTTTAGAAAACAATCCGAACTTGTTGAATATCATTACTAGGACCCGGATGTTTATGAGATAGCCAATCATATTTTTAGCCTACTTTTCACATTTTGCAAAAATGAGGAAAAAGTAGACTTATGAGATCGGGCAAATGTGTGTCTGTCTGTCTTTCTGTCTGTCTGGCTGGCTGTGTGTGTGTGTCCCCCCCCTATCAACTCCTAAACGTCTGGAGCAATCGAAACAAAATTTGGTAGGAGTAAAGATCTATACCTGAATATCTCACGGCCATATTTGAAAATGATGTCAGTGCTACCAACTGCTAAAAAATTGCAATTGAAATTTTAGCTCCATGTTGGATATCTTGGAAGGTATGAATGGGAGCTATTTCAAAATTGGCACACGTATAGATAATAACATTGCAGTTTAATTTCCAGGAGCCCATACATGGCAGTGTTGCCAAAATGATTATAAGCCTGCTGATAGGTCCAATTTTTAAATGCATATAACTTCTACACTATCAATTGGAATTCAACCAAATTTCGTATGTTGTATGTGTACATAACCAGATATGAGTGAGCGTATTCTTAAGACCCACAAGGGCTGCAACTGTTAATAAATGCTCCTAATTTCTTTTATCCAAATACCAAGATATAAGAAAGTATGCAAGCCGACAGCTTTAAACTATGCACACGTATAGTACCTGACATTCTATATTAATTTGGAGTAACTTAAGTACGTCAGTGTTACCAACATGATTCTAAGCCTGCTGACAAGTCCAAATTTAAATACATGTAACTTCCATACTATCATTTGGATTTCAACAAAATTTTCTATGTGCTATGTGTACCATAACAGATATGACTATGCGTATTCTTAAGAGCAACCAGGGCTGCCAACTGTTAATATGTGCTGTCCCTATTTTTGTTACCCTAATATCAATATACAGTATCAGAAAGTATGCATGCCAATAGCTCTAAACTTTGCACACGTATAGTACCTGGCATTCTAGATGAATTTGGAGTAACTAATATACGTCAGTGCTGCCAACATGATTCTAAGCCTGCTGATAGGTCCATTTTTAAAAAGCATGTAACTTCTATACTAACTAATGGATTTCATTCAAAATTGGCACAACAATAGATCATATTATTTCAGATTATTTCTGACCAATACAGGCATGACATTGTTGCCAACATGATTTTACGTGCGCTGTTAGATCCAATGTTTAACTGCATGTAACGTCCATGCTATTCATTGGACTTCAACCAAATTTTGTATTATGTACCTTAAGAGATGGAACTAAGAATATATTCGGTCATCAGGGCTGCCAACTGTAGTGCTCTATTAGGCTACATTATGCCAGGTATACAGTATTTCGAACTAATTAGAAATTTCGATATTAGCAACTTAATTTCGTCATTATTCTAGATAGGTTCATATCATATACTGTAGAATAATCATTGGCATGAAAAGTAGGCTCTTTAGTTCGTCATGGAACTTCTTGTTCCGTTATGATTTTCTCAAAGCAAATGTAAGATAATATTTTACGCTAAACTCATTCAAATTATGTCATTAAGCACAATCAACACTCCGAACTGAAAAGAGTTGCAATTCTGGCTGTGTAACATGCATTTTAAACATAGCACATGACATACATAGCCTAAGGGAACTACAGTACTTTCTCCTCAAATATCTAATTGTGATGCTTTAATACTTTTAGGTTTTATCTATAAGGTGCGTTCAAAAAGTAACGAGCCGGAGGCATAATTACTGAAACCAGTACCTGTATGTTAGAAGTATTGGCCCTGGCTGTTGAGGCACTTGTCCCACTGTGACACGAGGCGGTGAATGGCTGTCACATAAAATTCCTTGGACTGCGATGTGAACCAGTTCCGCACGTACATCTGGACGTCGGCGTCCGAGGTGAATCGTTGGCCCCGCAGAGCCCTTTTCAGGGGACCAAACATGGCGTAATCACAGGGAGAGAGGTCTGGACTGTATGGAGGGTGGCCGAGAACCTCCCATTTAAATTTCTGCAGGAGTGCCGCGACTGTGTTGGCCGTATGAGGTCGTGCATTGTCGTGGAGCGACCACGGCGCCCATGGCGTTCACTGTCACTCGGCGGTCCTGGGTAATGAGAGCATCAACCAGCTGGATGTTGTCATCGGTAATGCAGAGGGGTGCCCCAGACCGGGCATCATCGGCTAACGACACCCATCATTCCGCTGTCAGAAACCGAAAAAACATGTCTTTGCTCTTCGGTTGACGCCTCCATGTCACTGTTTGCACTGCGACTGGCAGCTTTGGACGATTGATGCATGCTGCTGCTCGATTTGTATCGTCACGTGACGTGCACGCGTGCCCTCTAGCGACAGGCTGTGACCTCCCACGCTTTGGTCGGAACCATACCTCGTTACACACGCCACGATTAGCCAATGTAGTCACCAATTTGTGCATTCCAGCCTCCGGCTCGTTAATTTTTGAACGCAACTTATAATTAACAAGAAGTTCCGTGACGAACTAAAGAGCCTACTTTTCATGCCAATGATTATTCTACAGTATATGAACCTATCTAGAATAATGAAGAAATTAAGTTGCTAATATCGAAATTTCTAATTATTTCGAAATACTGTATACCTTGCATAATGTAGCCTAATAGAGCACTACAGTTGGCAGCCCTGATGACTGAATATATTCTTAGTTCCATCTCTTAAGGTACAGAATACAAAATTTGGTTGAAGTCCAATGAAGAGCATGGACGTTACATGCATTTAAACATTGGATCTAACAGCGTGCGTAAAATAATGTTGGCAACGATGTCATGCATGTGTTGGTCAGAAATAATCTGAAATAATATGATCTATTGTTGTGCCAATTTTGAATGAACTCCATTAGTTAGTATAGAAGTTACATGCATTTTAAAATTGGACCTATCAGCAGGATTAGAATCATGTTGGCAGCACTGACGTATATTAGTTAGTCCAAATCCATCTGGAATGCCAGGTACTATACGTGTGCAAAGTTTAGATGTATTGGCTTGCATACTTTCTGATATATTGGTATTTGGATAAAATAAATTAGGAGCATTTATTAACAGCTGGCAGCCCTGGTGGGTCTTAAGAATACGCTCAGTCATATCTGGTTATGTACACATACAACATACGAAATTTGGTGGAATTCCAATTGATGGTGTAGAAGTTATGTGCATTTAAAAATTGGACCATTCAGCAGGCTTATAATCATTTTGGCAAAACAGCGATGTATGGCCTCCTGGAAATTAAACTGCAATATTATTATCTATACGTATGCCAATTTTGAAATAGCTCCCATTCATACCTTCCAAGATATCCAACATGGAGCTCAAATTTCAATTGCGATTTTTTAGCAGTTGGTATCACTGACATCATTTTCAAATATGGCCGTGAGATATTCGGGTATAAACCTTTACTCCTACCAAATTTTGTTTTGATTGCTCCAGCCGTTTAGGAGTTGATAGGGGGGGGGGACACACACACAGCCAGACAGACAGGAGGACAGACAGACAGAAGGACAGACAGACAGACATTTGCCCGATCTCATAAGACTACTTTTTCCTCATTTTTGCAAAATGTGAAAAGTAGGCTAAAAATATTATTTTAATGCCAGTGAATTCGGATAAGATACGAATCCAAATTTGGTAAGAGTAGGGATCTATACCTGGATATCTCAAGCCCATATTTGAAAATTATGTCAGTGCTACCAACTGCTGAAAAACCGCAATTGAAATTTAATCTCCATGTTTGATATCTTGGAAGGTATGCATGGGAACTATTCCAAAATTGGCACACCTATAGATAATAATAATATTTCAGTTTAATTTCCAGAAGGCCATGCATGGCAGTGTTGCTAAAACGATTCTAAGCCTGCTGATAGGTCCAATTTTTAAATGCATATAACTTCTACACTATCAACAGGATTTCAACCAAATTTCGTACATACTATGTGTAGTTCACATAATCAGATATGACTGACCGTATTATTAAAAGCCACCAGGGCTGCCAACTGTTAATAAACGCTCTCTCTCTATTTTATATCCAAATACCAATATATCAGAAAGTATCAAAGCCGACAGCTTTAAACTATGCTCACGTATAGTACCTGCCATTCTAGATTTATTTGGAGAAACTTATGTATGTCACTGCTACCAACATGACTCTAAGCCCGCTGATAAGACCAATTTTTATTAAATACATGTAACTTCTATATTATCAATTGGATTTCAACCAAATTTCGTATGTGCTATGTGTACCATAACAGATATGACTATGCTTATTCTTAACAGCAACCAGGGCTGCCAACTGTTAATAAATGCTGTCTCTATTTTTTACCCTAATGTTAATATATCAGAAAGTATGTAAGCTAACAGCTTTAAAATTTGCACACGTATAGTACCTGACATTATATATTAATTTGGGGAAACTAATATATGTCAGTGCTGCTAACATGATTCTAAGCCTGCAGATAGATCCAATTTTAAAATACATGTAACTTCTATACTAACAAATGGATTTCATCCAAAATTGGCACAACAAGAGATCATCATATTTCAGATTATTTCTGACCGACACATGCATGACATTGTTGCCTAGAAATGTAGTTATTACCAACTTAATTTCGTATTTATTTAAGAAAAGTAGGCTCTTTAGTTCGTCCTCTAACTTCATTTAAAGGCTTAGGACAGATTGGTTATCAGCACCGTGTACTTAAGTGTGGATTGAATGTATGTAGTAGTCCGTGTTACTGTATTGTATTAAAATATGTTATGACAATCCTGGCATATTTTCTGGTGTTAGTTTGGGGGGGAAAATGAGTCGAGGGGAATATATTCAGAATGGCCGCTGTGAACGCTAGGATTGAAATACCAGTTATCCATTAAAGTAGTGCAGGGTGCCCTATACCAATCAATTGTTTTTGTTTCGTTTGAGCGGTTTGGACATCTTGGTAACTTAGCCCCATGCACCAAGGGTGTGTGGAATTTTCTTTGATAACCTGTGTAATTGTGATGGATGTATTAGTGTGTGTCTTTGTAATTCAGGCGAGAATTGAGAAGGCGGCGATCGTGGCCTGAAGTAAGGAACCACCACGGCATTCACTTGGTGTAGTATCGGGAAACCACGGGAAACAACTTCCTGAATGGTTGGAGTGGGAATCGAGTCCACATTTTCTCAGTTTTGCTCACCCTCAGACCAGAATTAAATTTCGTGGCAGAGTTGGCAATCGAACCCGAACCTCCTTTGAAAGAGAAGAGTTCATGTTTTCAAAAACATAATTTCAGGAAATTGCTAACGGTGTCTGGACGGGCCTCTTCTAACAATTTTGCGTATGTAAATGTTGCTATTCACCCAAAATTCCGTTATAGTACGTTGTTCAATAGTTTATTATTATTATTATTAGTATTAGTATTAGTATTATTATTATTATTATCATTATCTGGCACCCAGCACTCTACTCCTGTACAGTGGTTACCCGTACTGAGCTCACTTCCCATCCACCAGGATACAGATGAAAACGACGTAGCGAGACTGAAATCCCGGAAACCTGCCTGGATGACGGCCAGGAATCTAGCTGACATACCTTTTAGACCTGACGAAGCATGGAAGCAAGAATGGGCCAGATTACACCCACATGGTCTAATCAACATCGATGACCCAACAGCAAAACATCCTGGGTTCAACCTCCCACGCACCATCTGGACCAGACTAAACAGGATACGCTGCGGCGTTGGAAGAACTGCTTCTGCACTACACCAATGGGGGAGGTTGGAGTCTCCTTCCTGCAACTGTGGTGCTGAAGTGCAAACCATCAGCCACATCGTGAAAGAATGTCCTCTACGAACATTCACTGGGCCTATGGAGGAGCTACATCAAGTAACCCCTGCGGCACTCACTTGGTTGGAAGGACTAGAGACATCAGCTTAGTGATGAAATCTCAGAATCTGCAGCTGTGTATGCTTGCCTCCTAGTTAGTCTGTATTACTTTAAATCCATGTATACAAATATGTATATATTTTTTTTCTAATAGCAATTATATGTATAATACATTTCAATCGATTGTCAAATGATGCATCATACGCTAAATAAATTATTATTATTATTATTATTACTATTTTTTTTTCGTGGGACCTCCTCAGAGGCCGAGTGCAGGTCTTTCTAGTCGACGCCCGTGGGCGACCTGCGTGTCGGGATGAGAGACGAAGGCGAATGAAACTGAAACTGGGGAAGGATGTGGAAGGAAGCGGCCGTGGCCTGCCAGAAGGTACCGTCCCAGCATTTGCCTGTTGTTGAAAATGGGAAACCACGGAAGTCCATTTCAAGGATGGCCGACGGTGGGGCTCGAACCCACGCGTCTACCGAGTCAGCAGAGAGCTTGGCCCCATGACCTAACACAGCGCATTAGCCAGCGTAGCCACTCGTGTCGGTATTATTATTATCATTATATATGAACTGCAGTCAATGGCCATAGCTGGGTATTTTTGATTGAACGCCTGAGAGCTCCCAACAAGATCAATTTCAAGTAGTTCTAACTTTGGCTTCCAGATGCTAACATCAGTAACACCTAGCGGTGAACATTGGAACTTGATAGAGCGTTTCTAACTAGCCAAATATAACCTACAAATTTTGCTATACACCACCAATTGTAGTGCTAGGTTCTTTTCCATGCCATAAATCTATGACATGGGGCCCGCCTGCTTTACCTCCCCTCCGGAGGATAACATACTGAGGAATTGTTAACGCTCTAAAAAATCCGACGACTTCGGCTGGATTTGAACCCTCGATCTTGGGCATAGCATTTCAGCATGCTACCGACGCCGCTTTGTTCAAAAGTTTATCAGCCATCGTTTACCGCATATGATGCGAAACAGACCCATATTATACATCACGTTGTATGTGATATAGCCTACATTGGGGTAACGAGACTTAGCAGCCACCCTGTGTAAGGAACAACATGGACAGATTGTGTACCGCAGTTGATGGTATCGTGGGCGAGGTCTAGACGGCGCGCTGCACTGAGCTCCAGCTTTAAGTACTTGATAAAAGATAGCTTTATACAAGAGTGCCGTGTTAAATTACATACCATGTTCTACTGCATGCAGGTTACATCGACTCTTCCCTCCCTGCTTGGATAAAGCACAGCATTACATTCCACTTTAGTCTAGTTCCAGTCCTGATTGCTAGGGAAACCATTCAAGGCTGCCAACATGCTCAATCGGAATATATACGAGGGCTGGTTTTCCAAGTTCCGATGGAATGTATACAAAGAACAGATTGACACACCAAACTGATTTTACTACTAAATGTTTGCTTGTTTTATTCTTATGTCTCAACATAATCGCCAAAACGATTGAAACATTTGTCGTAACGTTACACCAGCTGTCCAATGCCCTCGGCAAAAAATCCTGCCACCACTGAAGTGGGTACGTCTGGAGAGTCTCCTGAAGTGTTTCCTTTTTGGCGAGAAGTTGCCGTCCAACCATACACTCAATTCTCGAAAAAGGTGAAAATCATTCACGACCACACTGTACCAACGATACGATAGACTTTTTAAAAGAATTCAAGTGTGAAGTTTTGGACCATCTGCCGTTTAGTCCGAACCAGCACTGAATGATTTTCACCTTCATCTTCATTATTCTCCTGTAACACCACATTTTAAACACATCAATTTTCCCGTTTCCTTGGAGTATACATGAGAAACCACGGAACACAACTTCCAGGATGGCTGAGATGGGAATCAAACCCAACGTTCCTCAGTTTTGCGTCACGAGATTGGGTTCAGAGGATCATTTACCTTGCATTCAACGGGATATTTACTCATCTGGAACCAACTATGAAGTATAATTTGCGTGTTTTCTGCTGCAGGGTATAGAGACCAATTAACAGTGGGAAATGGGTAGACAAGTGTGCACTCTATTCTGAAGCACTCTCGACTGGATGTTAAGCCGCTGTCCACACACGCACTTGACATGCTCTCATGTTGCGTTATGTGTGTATTGTGGTTCATGGTGTGAGTTGAGGCCTTCCACTCGCATTTAGTGGTACCCACCACTACCCAGCTCAGCCAGTGACAGGTCACCACGCTCATATTACATGATGGCTATGTATGTTGTAACGAAATAAGTATTTATTGGTGATAATGAAAGACCTGTCGAAAGAGTCTTACTTACTTACTTACTGGTCGGCGCTACAGTCCTTTAAGAACCTTGGCCTCCTTTATCACCTGCCTCCATTCATCTCAACAGGGTGTTTCAAAAATAGGGGGCATAATTTCAGGTACGTATTTTTTATATGTAGACAATCAAATTAGTTCATTACAACATGTGTCTGGAAATGCTTCATTTCCGAGTTATGGCCTCCACAACACTGAACTTCACCGGGACGTTTTTCTTCTGCAGGTCATTGTCATTATAGAAGATGTTCAAAATGTCCACCTCCTGCTTGAATACAGACCTCACATTGATGTCTCATTGACCTCTCCTGGAACAAACGACGAGACAACGCAGCATTGCCGTCCACCTTACCGCACATTAAGTGCATCTCTGCCAGATGCTGATTTGAGCACATGACGCACAGACGAACGCCAAACACAACACTGAATTTAACCTTCGCCTCAGATTGAACCGTCAGAGTGCCCTCTTAATGTCTCCTACCACGGCAATGACCTGCGATAAGAAAAACGTTCCAGTGAAGTTCAGTGTTGTGAAGGCCATAACTCAGAAATGAAGCATTTCCGGACACATGTTGTAATGAACTATTTTGATTGTCTACATAATAACAAATACATACCTGAAATTGTGGCCCCTATTTTTGAAACACCCTGTATACTGCACCTTCCTTCTCCAGTTCCTGATTCCCAGACTCCTAAGGTCGTCTTTCACATCATCTATCCACCGTCTCCTGGGTCTTGCTCTTCTCCTTCTTCCATCCGGTCTTTGTGTAAACACCTTTTTGACACTACGCGATTCTGACATTCTCAGTACGTGTCCTGCCCATCTTATCCTCCCCTGCTTAATTTGCACCACAATATATGCTTGTCTGAAGAGTTCCTGTAGTTCCACATTTGTCCTTATTCTCCAACCTTCCTCCTGTCTCACTGGCCCATATAATTTCCTCAAGATCTTCCTTTCCCATCTTCGCAGCCAGTCTTCTTCTCTTCTGTCGAGAACCCAACTTTCCGATCCATACATAACCACAGGTCTTAGTATTGTAATGCAAATTTTTACTTTAGTATTCCTACTAACATTTCTGGATTTAAACATGCTTTGCAGAGCGTAATAGCATCTATTTCCACTGGAAATACATATATCTCGGAACCATCGTTAACGATCAATGGGATAATTTAGATGAAGCGAAGTCCCGCATCAGTAAAGCTAGGAATGTGTTCAACATAATGGGAAAACATTTTAAGAGGTTATGTGTTAGTTATTTGGTATCTCCGGGCTGAGTGTTTTCATTTGCATGAAATAAATTGTAAAAGCCGTACTATTTACCTTTTTCTGGGGACCTGGATTTATAGATTTTGGGTATATTTTTAATCTAAATGCAAAAATCAAAATCCTGCGTTGGTATTAATTTTATTTTGAGAAAATCAAATTTGAAATATTTGTACTCTTGCATTCATCGTCTCCAAGCAAGGACCCAAAATAAAATTATTTCCTAAAATAATTAATAATTACTTGTGTAAGAATTTATATTCTTCCATCTGAAATCTGAACGCAGCGAGAAGATATTGTTTGCTGTTTCACCTCGCTTGTTTACATCAAAAATTAACTTCAGGTATCCACAAAATGGTATGTTTGTTACTTCAGGAAGCAAAAATAGAAATTTAAGTAGTACTACATAATGCTTAAAAGATGGAAGCACATGCTAAGAGATGACTTGGCACTCAATACTGAACGGGGAAAATTAAGGGGGGAAAAAAGGTATTCGTTCCCCGTCTATCGACGGGCGTAGCACTCAACGGGTTAAAAGTCGTTAGTTGAAATTAACCACAAAAGTAGACTTCTTCGCTGCTTTGTGTTTTCTGTTCTTCATGACGGAGCAAGGAAAAATACCCGGGAAGAGAAGTGTTGGGAGAAGACGAATCTCTTGTCTAAAATAACATCAGAAACTGGACTCTCAAGACATCGAATGAGTTACTCCAAACCGCTCAGAACAGAGAGGGTTGCCGACATCCGGAATGGATAGGGACTAAAAGAAGAAGATGATAATAATAATAATAATAATAATAATAATAATAATAATAATTTGTAGACAAAAAGTAAAAAAGCAAAAATTTGAATTTAGATCACAACCCAAAAGAAATAGTGCTGGCCCCGTGGTGTAGGGGTAGCGCGCCTGCCTCTCACCCGGAGGTCCCGGGTTCGATCCCCGGCTCCGTCAGCGATTTTAAAACTGACGTTAGGGTTGGAACGGGGTGCACTCAGCCTCGTGAGGACAATTGAGTAGCTGTCTGACAGTAAGACAGCGCCCCGATCACGAATACCAAGATTAACGGCCGAGGGGACCCGATGCGCTGATCACGCGTCACCCCAATATCTGCAGGCCAAATGGCTGGGCAGCGGTCGCTTGGTCGGCCTTAGCCCGTCATGGGCTGGATAGTGCCAGGGGTTGTTTTTTTTTTTTTGACCCAAAAGAAATAGGCGTAAATGGACAAATAAAGAGAAGAAGGCGCACAGTGAACGCGTGAAAGGTTTTGGGGAAGATAGAAAGAGAAAAAGAGACTCCACCAAAAGCTAGATTTTTGTGGTTTTAGCGCTCTCCTTAAAGGGGAATGTACGCAAATAATAATAATAATTGTTATATTGCATGATATGCCTTGAATGCAAACAGATAATCACGAGGAGAATATACTCTAGAAGACTACTTGTTGATGATGAGGATGACGATGATGCTATTTAGGCTGTGAAACATTGAAGCCATCGCCCCTCGAAACGCAGTCAAATATAAACACTTTGGTTAGTTAAGAATTTTGAGGTGGATGCCTAAATGCAAAATCATCTTAATTATGTAAGCTACACTACAACACGCTGAGGTGTATGTTTCAAAAAACTCAAGCTCCTATACCAAAGGGAAATCTTTCAAATCGTGTCAATAGTACAGGAAAAATCTTTAATTACGTCAAAAGTCAACGTAAATATATTTGTTTAGAAAGTGCGTTTAAACAAATAAATAAGAAGATAGCCCCGAACTACATAGGCCTACATCCCGCAAGACAATAAAGCCAGACGGGTGGTCTATACACTTGCGAGATTTTTCGCACAGGCTCTCTAATATTTATAAAACAAAAAGAAAAGGTAAAACTACTCATTGTCAACACACAGAAATACGGGATATGAAAATTAGAATTTCAAATTTAAAATACAAAAAAATCTTTTGAGTGTAACCTCACATAGAAATTTAGATTACTTGCCCTCATCCACACTTTTTTACAAAGCGGATGATACGATCATCAGCCACCAAAGTCATCGGCTAATATAAGATTATAAGGCATTAGAGACAAGAAGGCAGGTTAGTAGTCTATTATATACACTTAAACTATTTAATAACATCATTACTGTTATCTGAATTTAAATCATCCTTCGCTGTCAATGAGACCGAATGGTATTTCATTCCACCGCCCAAGAACCAAAAAGGGCAACATAAATATTATTGAAAGCAGACAACATCGGCAACAAATTATGCACACATTTTAGCTAGAATATATTTGGTAGCACCTTACGTTCTTTTGTGCCCTCAAGTACAGAAATCAATGAATCATACTCTCCTCAGAAGTGCTTTTGTAACATACTTTTAAGCACGTAGTCTAATTATTTTGTGCTACTAGAGTAATATTTAATTTAAGTATTGTTTATATTGTTATTAATGTTACATTATTATGTTTACTATTTTATTTAAGGGTGAGGGAAGTGTAACTTATATTATTTTGATATGTGTTTCATTGAATTAGGTTATAATCTGTTAGAAGCACAAAGAAAGAAAGAAAGAAAGAAAGAAAGAAAGAAAGAAAGAAAGAAAGAAAGATAAATGAAAGTAAGAAAAAAGAAAGAAAGAAGGAAAGACAGAAAGAAGGAAAGAAGGAAGGAGGGAAAGAAAAAACAACAATAAAATAGGCTAAATAAATAAATATACAAATACATAAATATAAAAATAAAAATAAATAAATAAATAAATATACAATTAAAAACATAATTATAAAAATAAACGAATAAGTAAATATACACATATACAAATAAATAAATAAATATACAAATACATAAACAAATAATTAAACTTACAAATAAATATACAAAGAGACAAATAAATAAATATACAGTAAATAAATAAATATACAAATAATTAAATATACAAATAAATATACAAAGAGACAAATACATATATATACAGTAAATAAATAAATATACACTACAAATATATAAATAAACAAATAAATAAAATGCGAGTTGTGCTAACCGAGATTTATTCTGCTGATCTCTCTCTTAAAGTGGTCATATCTAAATTATTCGAGTTAAATTAGTTAGTGTCGGCAGGAGTCGATTGTAGTAGTAGGCCTAAACATTCCAGTGTATAATAATGTCCGTAGCATCCATGAGTCAACGCTGAGCTCACAGAGTCTGTCCCTAATATTCACTGCATTTACCTAATTAAAGGGTTAACGCAAATCAAGTCTTGTTCCAAAATCAGGCCAAGTGCATTTGAAAATGAGATGGCTAATTGAAGTCAAGAGCGCGCATATTTCATTCGTTACTGAGGCTTGAATTGGTGGCGATGCAGCTGATGATACTTCATAATAATTGACCAACTTATAACCTCCTGCCATTAGGTAAATACTGCAATGGATACTGCCCAGTGCTTTGACACACAGTGTGGTGGTGACTGTTGCTTTAAGAGGTGAATCATCTAGGTCATCTTCCCCTAATAATTTAGATAGTAATTGTGAGTGTAAGAATTATGATGATGATTTTTTTTGTCGTGTGGCCTCCTCAGAGGCCGAGTGCAGGTCTTTCTATTCGACGCCCGTGGGCGACCTGCGCATCGGGATGAGAGATGGAATGGATGAAGATGAATGAAAGAGGGCAAGGATGTGGAAGGAATCGGCCGTGGCCTATCAGAAGGTACCGTCCCAGCATTTGCCTGGTGTTGAAAATGGGGAAACCACGGAAAACAATTTCAAGGACGGCCGACGGTGGGGCTCGAACCCACGCGTCTACCGAGTCAGCAGAGAGCTTGGTCCCGTGACCTAACGCTGCGCTTTAGCCAGCTGAGCCACTGCTGTCGGTATGATGATGATGAGAAGATAGTTGTTGTTTTAAGGGGCTAGGTTATCGGCCCCCAATGGTTTGGGTGAAAGCGAAAATATCAATGAAGTGGAAACCAGAACGAAAATTAAGCGAGCAGGAAAATACTTACAAAAATGAACTCAGATTGAAACTAGTCACAAAATGGAGAGCGGTAACACTTACAAAAGGGAATTTTGAACGAAAATAGTCACAAAAGGAATAGAGTGAAAAATACGCACACAATTTAGGTTAAGTTCAAAATACGTACAAAATGCAACGTATATTCGAAATACTCACAAAATGTAAGTGAAATCAAAATACTTACAATATGCAAATGGTATTGAAAATACATTCAAAATGTAATTTAGATTCAAAATACCCACAAAATGCAATTGGGAATTAACTACTTGCAAGGAGCGGGTTAGGTTGAAAATACAACATGGAATTGAAATTGCTTACAAAATGCATGGTAGATTCCATCTTCTCATTTGGATGGACAATACTTACAAAATGCTATTTAGATTGAAAATACCTACAAAATGTAATTTAGATTCAAAATACCCACAAAAATGCAATTGAGAATTAACTACTTGCAAAAAAGCGGTTTAGGTTGAAAATACAAAATGCAATTGAAATTCAAAATACTCTCAAAAGGTCCGCCCTCTATATTGAAAGACTTACTGTAGATCGAAAACACTTACAAAATGAAACGGAGATTGAATACACCCTCAAAACGGAGTGGAGATGCAAAAATAAAAGTGCGGGAATCTGAAAGGGAAAAAAATATAATGAAAAGAAAAACAACAGGAAAGTGAAAGAGGAGAGGGTCCTTCCCACAGGTAAGGGACAAAAGGGGGAAACCGGACCCAGCTCAGGAATCCCTCGGGGTCGCCAACTCCCGAACTCACCAGCCGTGAGCCCCTGAGGGTGTAGCACTTTCTAGGGTGCACCAGGAGTGGTGGGGCTACATACACCCTACCTCCTTGAGGGCCTTGAGCAGAAGGCAGGAGATAACAGGAAAAGAAAAAGAAGGCTGACCCCCCCCCCAGAAGGAGGGGATCAGGAAATATGAGACAAGGGCCAATTAAGGCGGGAAAGGAAGAGACTCCCTAGGCCACGGATACCCTAATACCGTCGGGGTCGGAAAAGAACAAGAGTTGACCAAGGGAGGTCGACAGGAAAGAAGACAGAGAGGAGCCCGGCACAAGTAAGTGGAAGCAATGCCGGACTCAGCTGGGGTCCCGTGGTCGCCAACCCACGTCCCACTAGATGTGAGCCCCTGGGGGGGGGGGGGGGGTTAAAGAGGAGAGGGACCTCCCCAAAGGCAATGGAAGAAGGAGAAAAACCGGACCCAGCTCAGGAAGCCCTCGGGGTAGCAAAATCCCAAACTCACCAGACGTGAGCCCTTGAAGGTGTAGCACAATCCAGGGTGCACCATAGGTGGTGGGGGCTACACACACCCTGCCTCCTGCTCGACGCCCGTGGTGGCCATGTTTGTTATGGAAACGTCACAGGATGCCAAGATTAAAATGCATATCAGTCTCTGTTTAACTGGGCAAATGTCTTCCTGTTTGTAATTTATTTTTTCACACATGAATGAAGTGTGCAGGATTTGTCAGAATGCCGTCTCTTTGCAATATCCTCGCCCACAATCCCACATACGCTCTGCATCATGGCAAACAATTGTTATGCAAATTGTTTTATCATTTTAAATGATCTTGTTGACTTCGTCGTTACGCTGGCGTTACGTTACGGTGACGGGACGAAATGTACCCAGATGCACTGAGGTGTGTGACGTCATAGTACTGCTTGGTGCATGTGTTCCCCGACAATCTCTACTTCGTTAGTAAGATAAAAATCCCCGATTCTTGGATGTCACGGGTAATCTCGAGAACCACTGGATGGATTTTGATGCGGTTTTCACCATTCTGTAAAGGATATTTCGAGGAAAGATTCTGTAGAAAATAATTTATGTATGATCAAAGGAAGCCAAGCAGTAACGATTTCAGTGAAAAAGTCGAAAACAAACTTGGCGTCCGTGCGCTTCTTAAGCTTACGCTGGGCAAACCGTTAAAAATATCAATATACTATGAGCGTAAGAATTGGTCAGCATGAAAAACATGTCAAGAGTCTTTGGCTCCGAGCGAAGCGAGATGGCTACAGCCTTTCTAGCATTTTTCAGCCTTTGCAGCATTTAAAATGATACAAAGTCTAGTCTTTCAGACTGACTGTCACTTTTTGATGTGTATAGCTTGAGAAAGCATCAAACGTACTGCCTTGTATCTCTGCTTGTTGGATTACCTACGGAACCACTACATCGCACACTTATTGCACACTGTTTCTTAATGCACTGATACGAGAAGAAAGAAAGGACAGCTGCATTATTCATGCTGTGTGGAGTAAACTCGATACGTTGGGGGCGATGGAGTTGGGGGTACGTGTTATATAAATGCTCCACCCGCCCTACCTGTAGGTAATGATATTACATATCTCCCAGGAGACGATACCGCTCTCTGGTATTCCATTGGGATAACCTCGAGTTCTTCTTTATTTTGCTAGACTCTTCCGCCAGATGGATTATGCATTACCTCTGTCTCAACCTTGCCGTATTGTTTCTGAGTTTATCATTCAATTTTAGTGAAGTACAAACTCTGGATACAAAGGAGAAAATTACCAACAATGTGAAGAAAAACAAAATCCAAGACATTCTACTCCCATCTGCAGGGTGGTCCATTAGAATACATCTTCCCACTTTGTAGCAACAAGATCTAATACCTCACCGTTGGCTGGTGAACGTAAGCTTTTCATTGTATGTATTTGATAAGTGCGTAATATTTGTTTATGTCTTAATGTATATTTGGGCTGAGGAAGCACTAACGTTTGTGCGAAACATGTACCCAATTGTATAAGTAGACTATTAATATTGTATTGAAAAGACGGAGAATATTGATAGTTTTACTAGTAAACATATTCAATACGGACCTGAAATGGATAATATTATTCTGAACGTAAGGTGGCTTTACATGCCATAAATCTATGACATGGGACCGCCGGCTTTTCTTCCCCTCCAAAGGAAGGCATACTGAGGGATTTTTAACGCTCTTAAATGCTACCAACTTCGCCACCGAAGCCGCCCTTCTATTTAGTAAATGTGACCATAAAATTCCAGTCTTCTTCCTCTTTTTCTGAGTATTATTATTATTATTGTTTTGTCTTCTACGAGAAAGCCCTTAATGTTACAGATCTCCTGCCGGTGCTCAATTCTATTAGCGATGTCTTCGCGCTTTATACCTATTTTCTCCAGATCCTTCCTCACCTCGCTGAACCATTTATCAGAGGTTTAAGGCCTGGTGAAAATTATGTTAGTCACCGAAATTATTATTTTTCTTCTTCTTCTTTCCGATGAGGCCTGCTAGGGACCACGTGCCAATTTCAATTCTTCACACTTTGTTGTTTTCTCTTCCGTTCCCTCCAGTACTCCTTCATCCGTTCACTATGCTGCTTCTTTCTGTCCTCGGACCACTTCGCACCAGGTTTCTTTGGCAATCTTCCTTGGAATCCTTTCATACTTAATACCCTTTTTCTAAAGATCTCTCTGTTCACCGTTTCTTCTTCACTTATATTAGGCTATTTCTTTCTAACTCTTTCTTTACTTCTTGAATCCAGCTAGTTGTTGCCCTTTTCTCCCAAAGGTACTTGAATATCCTTTTTGTTAATCTGGAATCATCCATTCTGTAAATATGTCCAAAAAATTGCAATCTCCTTTTTCTTATCGTTTCTGTTATATTTTCTATGTTCCTGTATATTTCATCATTAGATCTTAATTTCCATACTTCTGCTGTTTTCACAGGGCCTAAAATTATTATTTTTTATTTTTATCATCTTCAATTTCTGAAAAATATGGCAAAACTCAGCCTCAGTCTACAATATATAGATTTCACAATCAATAATCATGATAATCCTATTTATTTATTTATTTAAGAAAAGTGCACAATGTGCTTAATGGTACATGAATTATTCTTTGCCTAGTCCTATTATTGAGATTGTCCTGTTTGGGCAGTTTTGTGCACGATATCGCTCACAATGTTTATTGCACAATTTGCACACGCAGGGTTCTTCCGGTTGATGAAATCTTAGGTTCCGACATAGCTTGTGATGAAAGCCATGCGTTGCAATTCTTGTCAGTATGTGTCTAAGTTCATAATTTGGCTGCTTCCATTCCGATGTTGTCGTAGCGTCTGTTGAGTAAAATTCGGGCCATATGGCATTAGTTTTCTCTTTTAACAGGTGTAGTGTCTTTTCATAAGCCTTAGTACTTGGTAGCCAGAATTGTGCTCTTATGTCCTCAACGATGAAGGTTTCTTTTGTTAACACATATGTTAGCCTCGATGGTGCTGACTTCCCTACTCCTAACCCTATTGTGATAAGAATAGCAGGTGAGCTTAATGAGAAGGGAAGTAATGTATAGCTTGCTAATCCTGTGTGGTCCGGGCACGGACACCACGAGCCCGCTAATGAGCCTATCTTGCTGTTCCTATGTGAAACCCCGCACAAGAAATGGCAATAAACTTAGAAAAATTGCTGAGTTTAAAATGTCAAGTATCCAGCAACGCCTTTTTTAAATTCTGACCATCAGATGCTGTAATTTCTAATAATGTTAGTAAACACTTTGTTCTTTATGAAAAAAACGAAACAAAAGCAAAAATTACATGAAAAAGACTAATACAAAAAGCAAAAAAGCAAAAGAACAAAAACATTAAAAATAAGAAACACAATAACAAAAGACAAAAAACACAACATCACGTAAACACAATAAAACAAACAATAAACAAAAAACAACCAAATAGAAAATACAATATATAAAAAAATAAAAATAAAAAATAAAAATCAAAATACAAAATACAAGAAAACAAAATACATAATAATAAATTAAAAACAGAATTCAAGTAAAACAAAATACAAAAATAAAAAGACGAACACAATAAAACTTAAAAACTAAAATACTGAAAAGAAAAACAAATAAATAAATAAATAAATAAATAAATAAATACAGAACACTAAAATGCAAAAAAAACATAAAACAAAACACAGAACACAAAATATCAAAACCTGAATCTAAAATTTAAAATAATAACCAAACAAAGAATAAAAAGAATTATGAAAGACGAAAACTTAAAAAAAAAAACAAGAACATCTAGTAACGGTAGTGTAATTTTCTTCAGTTTTAGCAATTTGAAGGCCAAAGTTGCCCCACATGTTTCCGTCATAGAACTTTTCATTATTTTCGTCAATGACCGAGAGTGTGACCTAGACGTTGTCAACATAAATTCTCTAAACCCGTTAACGACGGGTATGATAGCTAGTGGAATCTCGACTAGAAGAATTGGACGTTATATAGTGAACTTGTCTTTGGAGCAGTCTGTACGTCTAGACGCATCATTCCGATGCAATGACAACGCTTGTCAGATTCCGCATTGAGATAATCCAAACCTTGCGTTACGACAGTGTAGTGTATGTTAGGTCGTGAGAGTCTGGTGTATGTTACAAAAAGCAAGCACTCCATGACGTCACAGCTAGTGGGAACATGAGTCATTGAACAGTGCCATGAATATATTATAATATGAGGAATGTTATAATCGCGAAATACTCCTCCCAGAAACGGCGAGTTAACCTTGTAAGAAAGCTGGTACACTGCCAGGTACACACACGACCGCCCATTGCAATTTCGTACACAGAATGTACTGTATAATGATCCGCCTACTTGGAGAAAATGAAGAATACTGATATTCAGGTCCTGGATTATTTAAGCCTTCTATTGAACAAGCAATGAAGGAAATTGTAGAAAAAATTAAAGTGGGAGTGACGATTCAAGGATAAATAATTTCAAATCCGAGATTTGCCCACGACATAGTCATCTTGGCCGACACGCCTGAGGATTTCAATTAGTTTTTGAATGGTATGAACTCCGTCTTGATGAAAGAATACATGATGAAAATTAATAAATGTAAAACAAAAAAATTGGAATGCAGCCGAAATAAATCAGAATCCTCTATGGACAAAAAATTGGCAGGTGAAAAACTAAAGGAAGTAGGAGACTTATGTTACTTAGGAAGCAAAATAACCAGTGATGGACGAAGCAAAGAGGATATAAAAGTAGGTTAGCTCAGGCAAGGAAAACATTTCTACAGGAAAGGAATCTGTTGACATCGGATATAGATTTAGGTGTTATGAAGTCATCTTTGAAGGCCTTTGTCTGGAGCGTGGCAATCTATGGAAGTGAAACTTGGACTATTGTTGCAGCAGAAAAGAGGAAAATTGAAGCGTTTGAAATGTGGTGTTACAGGAGAATGATGAAGATCAGATGGGTAGATAGGGTTACAAACGACGAGGTATTAAGTCGAGTGGGAGATGAGAGTTGTTTCTGGTGACTGCTAATGAAGAGAGGAGATAGGTTGGTAGGACTCATACTAAGACACCCAGGAATAGCAAGCCTAGTTATCGAAGGAAGAGTTGAGGACAAGAACTGTAGGGATAGACCAAGGTTAGAATATGTTAAACAGATTGCCTCGGACGTAGGGTGTGGTAGCTATGTAGAGATGAAATGATTTTATCAGGACAGGGAGGCATGGAGAGCTGTATTAAACCAGTCAAAAGACTGAAGACTCAAACAACAACAACAGTGCCAGGGGGCACAGAAATTGGTCGAGGGAACTTTTACTAAAATGACCACGGGCCTATTCATCAGCTCCATTCTTATAGAATATATATTTACACAATTGTACATTAAAGCAGGCCACGCCAACTCAGGTGATTCGCGAACACTGACTGGCACCGGCGAAAGCACCGGTGCTCTGCTGTAGGAGAGGAACGTGTAGTGGCAGGCCTTAGCGAGGCGAGAGTAGTGTTGTTATTGTTGGTGAATGGGGCTGGGCAAATCAGCGCGCGCCACGCGGAGTACCGGTAAGAAAATGAATAATAATTATAATGCTAATTTTGTGTACAGACAGATGAAATAGTTTTATTGTGCTCCTGATTTTGCACTAATTTTCAACATCCTTTGTTTATCCATGGCATCGCCTTGAAACCACTAATTTTCCGATATTTGGAACAATCATTTTGGCAGTTGCAATCCGAAGTATACTGTAGCTTCCAAGGAAGCATCAGACATACAATTGAAAACATTTGTTCACAAACGAACGTTGTTCCGAACATAGCAATAACTTTCAGTGTACTCACTGATGTGTTCATAAGTACTTGAATTCAAGGATTTTAGAGAGGAAAAATTGACCTAATTTCCTTCTTGAGGCTCACTTTTAAAGAGCACAAGCTGCAATTTGAAAACTATCAATACGGTGTTAAATAGTACTGATTAATTTATTTTTGCCTTGCAACGAGATATTTAAATCATTTAAATACCCCATGATATCTTTCATGAAGGCGAGGTCAGCGATCCATTGCTCATCATCCAAGTCTGACTGTGCTACCGCCACTACACGGGGAGGAAAGAGGTGAGGGAGGGGAAATAGCACCGGTGCCGCTCGGTGGGGCACTGGGGTGCACAAGCACTAAGTGCTCGTGTTGGTGTGCCTGCATTAAAGCATGTAATTTTGTGAAGAATATCATACTTCATATAGAGGCTACAATATTTCTCATGTTACAGGGTGACACATAGGAACCGGATGTTTTTGGAATGAACAGTACTCGGTTGATTTTCAAGGAAAACTGATTTTATTGTTACCACATTTAAGAATACGCTCCATCATTTCATTTACCATCTATAAGTGTGAAAGATAATGTCACTCAGGTGGCGGCCATCCGTTTGAATACAAGTTTTAAGTCGTCGCGAGAAAGCACTCATATCTCTGCCGAACACCGCTTGGTCAATCGCTCTTACCTCTTCTGTAATGGCATCTTTCAGCGCCATTATTGTATGGGTTTGTGGACATAGACAAGTTCCTTTAGGCACCCACACAGGGAAAAATAGCAACAGGATAAGTCGGGGGATCTTGGCGACCAAAGGATTCAAACAGATGGCCGCCACATGAGTGACATTATCATTCACACCTAAAAATGCTAAATGAAATGGTGAAACGTATTCTTAATTGTGGTAACAATAAAATATGTTTTCCTTGTAAATAAACCGAGTACTGTTCATTTCAAAAACATCCGGTTCCTATGTGTCATGTACATGTTTTCCTGCCTAATGTAGTTGGGCACAATTTGTGTTGACCGACTGAAAATATTTCTCTAATAGAACTAGGCAACACTAAAAAATGGCTTCTATTTATTTTAGTAGCATCAGCAGTCTCCTGGTACACCTTCCCCGGACCACGGCTGGGATAACTTTACTTCCCATGCTTGTAGCACATCGATGTGCTATTTGCTGCATAGTGATTTCTTAGAATTTTGAAGTTATAATGATTATTATTATTATTATTATTTGATACAGCCACCTATGGACTACAAATACACAACAACCGTTCAGGTATTTCTTCTTTAAGGTGTTTCTTCCTTCTCATTTTGCTTCCTGACAAAGATCTATCAGCCTCTGGCTCCTGCTTAATCGTTCTTCGGCTGAAAGCGTGGGTCTTTCTTTAGGGGGATCCTGTCCTGTTCCAGACTTTGGCCGGTCCAATGTTTGCCCTTTTCAAGTCCTCATGGACTTCCTGAAGCCATGGAGGTTGCACTCTACATTTCTCCTGAAGGTTGAGAACTTATTAGCCAATCTCTTCGTCCCGAATGTCCATAGAACAGCAATCTTCTCTTCCTCAAGCTGACAGAAATCCCTTCAAACTTGCCATAGGGTTCTTGGTTTCACCTCAGTTGAAATTTGTATCCATCTCCAGGTAGCTTCTTGGGACATAGAATTTTCCGGAAGATCTTCCTTTCCTTTTCTCAATTTCAACAGATTTCTTGTTTGATAAGGTTTCTGCCGCATAGAGGTGCTCTGCCCTCACACTGTGCAATAATGCCTATATGAGAGGGATTTGGACTTATATGTGTTGATGCAAAGTCTGAATGCCATATCCATTTTCCTAACCCTTGTTTCAATGGCTGCTTTCTCATTACCATTTGGAGTCAAAATTTCTCCCAAATACTTGAATGTTATTATCATTATTATTATTCTGTGCAACGTCCCTCCCACATATTTCACAAACTTATGCTTTCTGACCACTATGAATTAACATTTCAGTTTTCAAGCAACTTCTCCGTGCAAAGACCCTTCCACACGTGTTACAAACAAATTATTTATATCTATTGCCAAGCGTATGATTCTTCAAATTCCGTATAAAGGCCGTCTTACATACATTTAAAACATGTTCTTCTTGGCCACCGTGATACAACATACTGTATGTATCGCCAATTATTGGATTCCCATGTAAAGCCCTTTCTGTATGCTTCACAAGCATATGCTGTGTAGCCAATATGATATAATGTGTGTCTTTCGCAAATATTGAATTCCACGAACCGATCAAAGTATGCATATTGTGTTCTCTGTGCAATAACCCATGTGAAAAATGCCACATGACATTATGTAACAAACGGACAGAACGTATAGTTGAATGCAGTAAAGACTAGTCTACCTAAAACATGGTATAATGGCTTTCACGGCCAATGAATTAAAACTCAGCAATTTTTCTAGGTTTATGCCGTGTCTATCTGTAAGCTAACTCATCATCATCATCATCATCATCATCATCATCATCATTTCCCCTTTTCCAGCTGACACCGGGTGGGGGTGAATATGGTTCCTCTCCACTTTGTTCTGTCGTTCCACCATTCCTCTTCCGACACGGTGTTCCAATCCAGGTTCCGTTTTCTAATACTCTTCTCCACCGAGTCCATCCAACGCATTCTTGGTCTTCCTCGTCCTCTCTTCCCTGTCATCCATCGTTCCAGTGCTCGTCTTGGTAGCCTTACTTCAATCATCCGTTTGACATGTCCAAACCATCTCAATCTGTTTTGCTCCAGTTTGTCATTTAGTTTCTGTACTCCCAGTTCTTTCCGTATATCTTCATTTCTCACTCTATCCCTCCTCGTTTTCTGGACCATACTTCTCAGGAATCTGATCTAAGCTGCTTGTACTCTGCTCTCATCCCTCTTAGTCATTGTCCAAGTTTCTGCTGCATATGTCATTATAGGAACATAATATGCTTTGTACATAACTTCTTTAGCCTTAATTGGTATATCCTTGTTCCATACTAGTCCCCGTACCTGTTGGTAGAAAGCACTCCCGAGTTGTGTTCTTCTGCTAATTTCCAAATCTAGTCTTCCATCTTCAGTCAGTTCACTTCCCAAGTATTTGAAGTGTTTCACCACTTCCAATTCCTTATCTCCTACTTTGATTACTCCTTTTCCTTCTTTCTTAGCTCTACTCATCACCACTCATCACTCATCACTCACACTGTAAATATGTATTCATTAATAATTCTGCATACACCCTGTAATTATCTGCTATGACCACGTGGCTGCAATAAATCCTTATTATAAAGTGTCTATTTGCAAATGTTGTGCCGCGTGCTTTGATTGCAACACCGTTCTTTGTGACCACTATTAACTGATATGTCTGTATTCAAATCATATTTCCATTTACATACAGTATTTCGCAAGTGTGTGTTTTTTGACCGGAATGAATTCACATCCTTTTCAAATGGCTCTCCCGTTAAAAGTTCCTAAATAAAGGAAAAAACGCGTATAGCTTTACGTAACTGTTAATCTTGCAATCATATGTTATGAAACCCCCATTTTCACGTGGAATTTGAACCACAGGACGTGATATTTTTCATCGAAAATCCTACATGTATTAACCGGGGATCGAACCCGGCATGCCTTGGTGAGAGGCAAGCTGCTTGACCAATGCACCATCACGCTCCCCAAGCTAGTAGTGAAGCAAAGCGTAGACCTCAATTTGATTGCTATATGGCACGACAATACAACCCTCGGACTTCACTTAATATTTCTTGAGACAGCTGCGAGTGAAACCCGGTACTCTGGGGTGACAGCCAAGATAGCTAGTCATTAATTCACTGTGGAAGCTTCTATTATCCCCTAATGATCCTGAGCACAACCACGGTAGCCAAGCTGTGCTCAGACACTGACTAGACGACCACACCCATCTAGCAAGACTCCACGGTCGTAAGAACACTAGTTGATGATGCACTCGACAGTCACACAGGTTAGAGCAGGTCTTCTTGGCGCCATTCCAGTCTGGACAACCATGACGTAACCACTACTACCACAAACAACATAAAATGATTCAAAACAGCTTAACGTTCAAAATATTTCATGATCTCGGGACTCAGACACAACTCTATAGAGGTATGCGACTTGATGTCAGTTTTCCAACATTTCATTTTTTAAACTCAGCAATTCTTCTAGGTTTATGCTGTGTCTTGTGTGGGGTTTCGCCTAGGACACCAAGCAGGCTCATCAGCGGGCTCTTGGTGTCACCGCCCAGAAAGACAATACCATTTCATTTTTAACTTTCCTGAGGGCGACCGGGATGCCCTAAATTATCAAAATTTTCTTTTCGAGCCATTTTAATCTACAGAATTTCGAACGGTACCGTTGTTTTTGCCCCATCTCATTCCTGAGGTTAATTTCCTTATATTGTATTTTCCCACAATCGTGCGTCCTATTAGCAAATCCACCAAAGTATCTCCAAAGTGTAGAAATAAGTTATGACAATGTGTTTCTCTCTTTCTAAAACAAAAATAACAAAAATAATGTTATTGGTTTTACGTCCCTTTCAACAACTGAGGCTTTTAGAGACGGCGGGATGCAAGAATATTTCCCCGAAGGGGTTCTTTAACTTGCCAGTAAATCTACTGACACAGCTCCCTCGCAAACTTGTGCCCAGCAAGCGAAAACATTATCGCTGAACCACGCAGCCAAACCGTTGTTGTTGCTTATTCAATTTAGGGGTTGAGATATCTTGGTGATCAGCTTCGTGCAGTTGGGTAAGTGGAAGCAATGCTGGACGTAGCTGGGGTTCCGTGGTCGCCAACCCATGTTCCCGCTAGATGTGAGCCCCTGAGGGGCCGAGGATCTTGATGAACTACGGGGTTATCTCACGCAGGCGGTGTAGGCCTAAGTGTCAGGGAAAGGCACCGCACACACTGGCGCTACTGTGCTCACTGGTATTTAAGTTGAAACAAGACCATCTCAGCTGGTAAAAGTTTTTTGTGACACATTTAATTCCAGGCGAGAGATCATCTTCCCTTTTTACTACCGCCACAGCTGTGCGCTGTCATAAACACTGTCATGAGGTCCTGGGTTCTTGTTTATTTCACTCTCTCTCTTATGAAATACAGGGCTAGCAAAACGTCAAGTTTAAGTTTCAAGAAATTAAATGAATATTTCTTGAGAACAATTGAATCGGTCACAGCCTGAAAAGCATTAAGTCAACAAGAAGTTCCGTGAAGAACTCAAGAGCCTACTTATCTTAAAATTAAGATTCATGCCAATGATTAATGAACAGTATATAAACCTATCTAGAATAAAGACGAAATTAAGTTAGTAATATCGAAATGTTTAATTAGTTAGAAATACTGTATACCTGGTATAATGTAGTCTAATAGAGCACTACAGTTGGCAGCCCTGGTGACTGAATATATTCTTAGTTCCGTCTCTTAAAGTACAGAATTTGGTTGAAGTCAAATGGGCGTTACATGCAGTTAGACATTGGATCTAACAGCACGCGTAAAAGCAACAATTTCATGCGTGTGCTGGTCTGAAATAATCTGAAATATTATGATATCTTGTTGGGTCAAATTTGGATGAAATCAATTTGTTAGTATAGAAGTTACATGTATTTTAAAATTGGACATATCAGCAGGCAGAGAATCATGTTGGCAGCACTGACTTATATGGATTACTCCAAATTAATCTAAAATGTCAGGTACTATAAGTGTGCATAGTTTAAAGCTGTCGGCTTGCGTACTTTCTGATATATTAGTATTTGGATTAAAAAAATAGAGAGAGCAATTATTAACAGTTGGCAGCCCTGGTTGCTCTTAAGAATACGCTCAGTCATATGTGTTTATGTACACATATTACATACAAAATTTGTTTGAAATCCAATTGATAGTGTAGAAGTTATATGCATTTTAAAAATTGGACTTATTAGAAGGCTTAAAATTATTTTGGCAACACTGTCATGTATGAACTCCTGGAAATTAAGCTGATATAGTATTATCTACATGTGTACCAATTTTGGAATTTCTCCCATGCATACCTTCCAAGATATCCAACATGGGAGCTCAAATTTCAATTGCGGTTTTTCAGCAGTTGGTAGCACTGACATCATTTTCAAATATGGGCTTTAGATATTTCAGTATACATCTTTACTCATACTAAATTTGGTTCCGATTGCTGCAGCCGTTTAGGAGTTGATAGGGGGGGGGGACACACAGACAGACAGACAGACAGACCGACAGAAGGACAGACCGTCACACATTTTCCCGGATCGATCTCATAAGTCTACTTTTTCCTCATTTTTGCAAAATGAGAAAAGTAGGCTAAAAATGGTTAATTTTTAAAGAATGAGAAGTATTGACCCAAGGGCCTTGGAACGGCATAGGAAAGAATTAACATAAGTCAGTCTTCTGCTTAAGCTACACACAAAACATTTTCTTCAGGAAAAAAGCACGCAAGCTCACTGGCAAGGGAAAATCCATCACAAAACAATTTGTTTAAGCCATAAACCACTGCTACATGTAGTGCGATCAGAGGAGAAAAGCATTAAGTCAACGACTTGCTTAATGTCGGCCACACTGCAAGATTCCCGCGTGTTACAGTAAATATGTAAATTACATTTGTACGGGGTTCAGGTGGTTTTGAGCCTACTTTTTACATTAAAAACAAGAAGTTCCGTGACGAACTAAAGAGCCTACTTTTCTTAAAATTTAAGATTCATGCCAATGATTAATCGATATGGATCTATCTAGAATAATGACGAAATTAAGTTGGTAATATCGAAATTTCTAATTAGTTCGAAATACTGTATACCTGGCATAATGTAGCCTAATAGAGCACTACAGTTGGCAGCCCTGGTGACTGAATATATTCTTAGTTCCATCTCTTAAGGTACAGAATACAAAATTTGGTTGGAGTCCAATGAATAGCATGGACGTTACATGCAGTTAAACATTGGATCTAACAGCGCGCGTAAAATCATGTTAGCAACAGTGTCATGCATGTATTGGTCAGAAATAATCTGAAATAATATGATCTATTGTTGTGCCAATTTTGAATGAAATCCATTAGTTAGTATAGAAGTTACATGCATTTTAAAATTGGACCTATCAGCAGGCTTAGAATCATGTTGGCAGCACTGACGTATATTAGTTACTCCAAAGTAATCTAGAATGTCAGGTCCTATACGTGTGCAAAGTTTAGAGCTATTGGCTTGCATTCTTTCTGATATATTGATATTAGGGTATCAAAAATAGAGACAGCATTTATTAACAGTTGGCAGCCCTGATTGCTCTTAAGTATACGCATAGTCATAGCTGTTGTGGTACACATAGAACATACGAAATTTGGTTGAAATCCAAATGAGAGTATGGAAGTTACATGTATTTAAAGTTGGACCTCTCAGCAGGCTTATAATCATGTTGGTAGCACTGACGTATATAAGTTACTCCAAATTAATATAGAATGTCATGTACTATACGTGTGCATAGTTTTAAGCTGTCGGCTTGCATACTTTCTCATATATATTGATATTTGGATAAAATAAATTAAGAGCATTTCATAACAGTTGGCAACACTGGTGGTTCATAAGAATACGTTCAGTCATATCTGGTTATGCACACATAGCACATACGAAATTTGGTTGAATTCCAATTGATAGTGTAGAAGTTATATGCATTTAAATATTGGACCTATCAGTAGGCTTATAATTATTTTGGCAACACTGCCATGTATGGCCTTCTGGAAATTAAACTGCAATATTATTATCTATATGTGTGCCGATTTTGAAATAGCTCCCATTCATACCTTCCAAGATATCCAACATGGAGCTCAAATTTCAATTGCGATTTTTCAGCAGTTGGTAGCACTGATATCATTTTCAAATATGGCCGTGAGATATTCAGGTATAGATCTTTACTCCTACCAAATTTTATTTCGATTGCTCCAGCCGTTTAGGAGTCGATAGGGGGGGGGGGGGGGGGGGGGACACACACAGACAGACACACATTTGCCCGATCTCATAAGTCTACTTTTTCCTCATTTTTGCAAAATGTGAAAAGTAGGCTAAAAATGAGGAAAAAGTAGACTTACGAGATCGATCTGGGCAAATGTGTGTCGGTCCGTCTGCCTGGCTGTGTGTGTGTGTCCCTATCAACACCTAAACGGCTGTAGCTATCGAAACAAAATTTGGTAGGAATAAAGTTCTATACCTGAGTATCTCAATGCCATATTTGAAAATAATGTCAGTGCTACCAACTGCTGAAAAATCGCAATTAAAATTTGAGCTCCATGTGGGATATCATGGAAGGTATGCATGGGAGCTATTTCAAAATTAACACACGTATAGATAATACAATTTCAATTTAATTTCCAGGAGGCCATACATGGCAGTGTTGCCAAATTGATTATAAGCCTGCTGATAGGTCCAATTTTAAAATGCATGTAACTTCTATACTAACTAATGGATTTGATTCAAAATTGGCACAACAATAGATCATATCATTTCAGATTATTTCTGACCAATACATGCATGACATAGCAGCCAACATGATTTTACGCGCTGTTAGGCACAATGTTTAACTGCATGTAACATCCATGCTATCCATTGGACATCAACCAAATTTTGTATTCTGTATCTTAAGAGATGGAGCTAAGAATATATTCAGTCACCAGGGCTGCCAAATGTAGTGCTCTATTAGGCTGCATTATACCCGGTATATTTCGAACTAATTAGAAATTTCGGTATTACCAACTTAATTTCGTAATTATTCTAGATAGGTCTATGTAGATTGGCATGAATCTTAAATTTTAAGAAAAGTAGGCTCTTTAGTTCGTCACGGAACTTCTTGTTATGTTACAAATCCATTTTCAAATAAAATAATATGTGAAATATTCATTCTGGATGGCTTTATGCCACACTAAACTGACCACGGAGCTGAAAGGCATTAAGTCACGTTTGGAAAATTTATTAGAAAAATATAAGGTGCGTTCAAAAAGTAACGAGCCAGAGGCTGGAATGCGCAAACTGGTGACGGCATTGGCTAACCTTTGCGTGTGTAACGAGGTGTGGTTCCGACCAGAGCCTGGAAAGTCACAGCTCGTCGCTAGAGGGCACGCGTGCTTGTCAGGTGACGATACAAAGCGAGCAGCAGCATGCATCAATCATCCAACGCTGCCAGTCGCATTGCAAACAGACACACGGAGGCGTCAACCGAGGAGCAAAGAGGTGTTGTTCGGTTTCTGGCAGCGAAAGAAGTAGGGGGAACGAACCTTCATCGTCGAATGTCACAAGTGTACGGCGAACACTGCATGTCCCTTGCAAGGGTCAAAGCGTGGCACAAGGGCTTCAGGGAAGGACGGGTGTCGTTACCTGATGATGCTCGGTCTGGGGCTTCCCCCTGCATTACCGATGACATCGTCCAGCTGGTTGATGCACTCATTACCCAGGACCGCCGAGTGGCAGTGAACGCCATAGCCGCCGTGGTCGCTCCACGAGAATGCACGACCTCATACGGCCAACACAATCGCGGCAGTCTTGCAGATATTCGTCCACCCTTGATACAGTCCAGACCTCTCTCCCTGTGATTACGCCATGTTTGGTCCCCTGAAAAGGGCTCTGCGGGGCCAACGATTCTCCTCGTACGCCGACGTCAAGCTGTACGTGCGGAACTGGTTCACATCGCAGCCCAGGGAATTTTATGAGACAGCCATTCACCGCCTCGTGTCGAAGTGGGACAAGTGCCTCAACAGCCTGGGCCAATACTTCTAACATACAGGTACTGGTTTCTGTAACTAAGCCTCCGGCTCGTTACTTCTTGAACGCACCTTATATGTTCAATAAATTAAAATTGACATTCAGCTAACACAAATATAATCTGAATAGTTTCTTCACAACATAGATGACTAATATAGTGTGTTTGTTGTTCTGTTTTGTCAATGACGTTTTATTTGTCTCCTGAAATGTAGTTTTCAGCTCCGAACGATTCAATTTAATTTTCATCAGGTTCCTCACACGCTAGACCAGCTTCGTGGTGTATCGGCAACATGCTTGGCTTTATTTCTAGGTGCAGGCGTTCTCAAACTACGGCTCTTGATATGAAATTTGGGTCTCTCATCACAAGAGTTGAAAAGTGCTCGCGACATCCCTTCTTCGATTCAAATTCTGTTGCACGAACCATTATAATAATAATAATAATATGATGATGATGATGATGATGATAATTGTTGTTTTAAGGGGCCTAACATCTAGGTTATCGGCCCATAATGGTCTGGGTGATAGCGAAAATGACAATGAAATGGAAACCAGAATGAAAATTAAGTGAGACTGAAAATACTTACAAAACGGAACTCAGATTGAAACTACTCACAAAATGTTCTTACAGAAGGGAATTTAGAACGAAAAGATTCACAAAAGGAATAGATTGAAAAAAAGAAGCACACAATGCAGGCTAGGTTCAAAATACGTACAAAATGCAATGTAGAGTCGAAATACTTACAAAATGCAAATGAAATTCAAAATACTTACAAAATGCAAATAAGATCTAAAATACGTACAAAATGCAATTGTGGTTCTAAATACTTACAAGATGTAATTGAAATTGAAAATGCACAATGCAATTCAGATTAAAAGATCCCATTTCCAATCCAAAATATTCACAAAGTGCAATTAAAAAACAAAATACCTACAAAATTCAATTGAAATTGAAAATGCTTGAAAAAAGCACGGTAGATTCAAACTACTCATTTGGATTGACAATACTTACAAAATGCAATTGGAATTCAAAAAAACTCACTAAAATGCCCTAAACCTACATTGAAAGACTTCCTAAAAAGCAATTTAGATTGTCAATCTTTACAAAATGCAATTGAGGTTGAAAACAATAGCGAAATGCAATTTAGAACGAAAGAACTTACAAAATGCAACGTAGATTATTAATACATACAAAATGTAGTGTAGATGCAAAAAAAACGCTCAAGGGAATTTAGATAAACGGGGAGCCAATTAACAAAAACAAGATGTTCAGTAAAGAACATATAGCCTACTTTCTCCTAAATGCATGGGTATTGTTATAACTCTTTGTCCTTTTCAAGGAGTATATTTGAATTTTGGTTGTAGTAGCTTGTTGAAATACAACGTGCTATAGGGATATTAAACATGAATATGAGGTGCCCTTTGCCAGTGCTACCTCTGTAAAAAAAAAAACATTCAATTCGGTTTCACCGTGTTTGAATTGATCTGGGGAATGGATTTGCACACATATATGGCCGCTATTTGCAAACTATTGGGCTGATGACCTTGTAGTCAGTCATAAGATGCTTTCCACAAAAAGGCATGTTGTTGCAAAATCCGGTAGAGATCAAATTATTAGGATGGTCGAAATTTGATTTAAGCTTTTAACATTTGGGTGGCCGTCATTCCGTTTCCGTCAAGATGGCGGCGATATAAAACATGACACTGAGATGCCTTTTGCTAGTGCTACCTCTGTACCAAATTACGTTCAATTCGGTTTCGCCGTGTTTGAATTGATAGGGGGAATCGATTTGCACACATACATGGCCACCATCTGCAAACTATTGGGCTGATGATCGAGCAGTTTGGTCAGAATATGCTTCCCACATAAAGATTTGTTGTTGCAAAATTTGGTAGAGACTAGATTTTTAGGTTGGTCGTAATTACATTTTAGCCTTTAACATTTGGGTGGCCGCGATTACGTTTCCGTCAAGATGGCGGTGATATAAAACATGACACTGAGGTGGCCTTTTCTAGTGCTACCTCTGTACCAAATTACGTTCCATTCGGTTTCACCGTATTCGAATTAATAGGGGGAATCGATTTTCACACAAAGATGGCCGCCATCCGCAAAATATTAGGCTAATGACCTATTACTTTGGTCAAAGGATGCTCCCTCCATAATGGTATGTTATGCAAAATTTGGTAGAGATCGGATGATTAGGTTAATCGTAATTTGATTTAAGCTTTGAATATTTGTGTGGCCGCCATTACGTTTCCGTCAAGATGGCGGCGATATAAAACATGACACTGAGGTGCCCTTTGCTAGTGCTACCTCTGTACCAAATTTCATTCCATTCGGTTTCACCGTGTTCGAATTAATAGGGGTAATCGATTTTGACACAAAGATGGCCGCCATCCGCAAACTATTAGGCTAATGACCTATTAGATTTGTCAAAGGAGGCTTCCTCCATAAAGGTATGTTGTTGCAAAATTTGGTGGAGATCGGATGATTAGGTAAGTCGTAATTTGATTTAAGCTTTGAACATTTGTGTGGCCACCATTACGTTTCCGTCAAGATGGCGGTGATATAAAACATGACACTGAGGTGCCCTTTGCTAGTGCTACCTCTGTACCAAATTTCATTCCATTCAGTTTCACCGTGTTCGAATTAATAGGGGTAATCGATTTTGACACAAAGATGGCCGCCATCCGCAAACTATTAGGCTAATGACCTATTATATTTTTCAAAGGATGCTCCCTTCATAAATGTATGTTGTTGCAAAATTTGGTAGAGATCGGATGATTAGGTTACTCGTAATTTGATTTAAGCTTGGAACATTTGGGTGGCCGCCATTACGTTTCCGTCAAGATGGCGGCGATATATAACATGACACTGGGGTGCCCTTTGCTTGTGCTACCTCTGTACCAAATGTCATTCCATTCGGTTTCACCGTGTTCGAATTAATAGGGGTAATCGATTTTGACACAAAGATGGCCGCCATCCGCAAACTATTAGGCTAATGACCTATTAGATTTGTCAAACGATGCTCCCTCTACAAACGTATGTTGTTGCGAAATTTGGTAGAGATCGGATGATTAGGTTAGTCGTAATTTGATTTAAGCTTTGAACGTTTGTGTGGCCGCCATTACGTTTCCGTTAAGATGGCGGCGATATAAAACATTACACTGGGGTGCCCTTTTCTAGTACTACCTCTGTACCAAATTTCGTTCCATTCGGTTTCACGGTGTTCGAATTAATAGGGGCAATCGATTTTCACACAAAGATGGCCGCCATCCGCAAACTATTAGGCGGATGACCTATTAGTTTGTTCAAAGGATGCTGCCCCCTTAAAGGTATGTTGTTGCAAAATTTGGTAGAGATCGGATGATTAGGTTAGTCGTAATTTGATTTAAGCATTGAACATTTGTGTGGCCGCCATTACGTTTCCGTCAAGATGGCGGCGATATAAAACATGACACTGAGGTGTCCTTTGCTAGTGCTACCTTTGTACCAAATTTCGTTCAATTTGCGCTCACCGTGTTCGAATTGATAGGGGTGGACAGACATTCAGAGTACACACACTCACACACACACACAGACTCACACACATACACACACACACACACAGACAGACACACTTTTTTTCGCTCTGTAGTGATCTCATAAGTCTACTTTCATTTTTTGCAAAAATCGAAAGTAGGCTAAAAATGAGGAAAAAGTAGACTTACGAGATCGATCTGGGCAAATGTGTGTCTGTCCGTCTGCCTGGCTGTGTGTGTGTGTGTGTGTGTGTGTGTGTGTGTGTGTGTGTGTGTGTGTGTCCCTATCAACACCTAAACGGCTGTAGCAATCGAAACAAAATTTGGTAGGAGTAAAGTTCTATACCTGAGTATCTCAATGCCATATTTGAAAATAATGTCAGTGCTACCAACTGCTGAAAAATCGCAATTGAAATTTGAGCTCCATGTGGGATATCAAGGAAGGTATGCATGGGAGCTATTTCAAAATTAACACACGTATAGATAATACAATTTCAATTTAATTTCCAGGAGGCCATACATGGCAGTGTTGCCAAATTTATTATAAGCCTGCTGATAGGTCCAATTTTAAAATGCATGTAACTTCTATACTAACTAATGGATTTGATTCAAAATTGGCACAACAATAGATCATATCATTTCAGATTATTTCTGACCAATACATGCATGACAGAGCAGCCAACATGATTTTACGCGCGGTTAGGCACAATGTTTAAATGCATGTAACATCCATGCTATCCATTGGACATCAACCAAATTTTGTATTCTGTACCGTAAGAGATGGAGCTAAGAATATATTCAGTCACCAGGGCTGCCAAATGTAGTGCTCTATTAGGCTGCATTATACCCGGTATATTTCGAACTAATTAGAAATTTCGGTATTACCAACTTAATTTCGTAATTATTCGAGATAGGTCTATGTAGATTGGCATGAATCTTAAATTTTAAGAAAAGTAGGCTCTTTAGTTCGTCACGGAACTTCTTGTTATGTTACAAATCCATTTTCAAATAAAATAATATGTGAAATATTCATTCTGGATGGTTTTATGCCACACTAAACTGACCACGGAGCTGAAAGGCATTAAGTCACGTTTGGAAAATTTATTAGAAAAATATAAGGTGCGTTCAAAAAGTAACGAGCCAGAGGCTGGAATGCGCAAACTGGTGACGGCATTGGCTAACCTTTGCGTGTGTAACGAGGTGTGGTTCCGACCAGAGCCTGGAAAGTCACAGCTCGTCGCTAGAGGGCACGCGTGCTTGTCAGGTGACGATACAAAGCGAGCAGCAGCATGCATCAATCATCCAACGCTGCCAGTCGCATTGCAAACAGACACACGGAGGCGTCAACCGAGGAGCAAAGAGGTGTTGTTCGGTTTCTGGCAGCGAAAGAAGTAGGGGGAACGAACATTCATCGTCGAATGTCACAAGTGTACGGCGAACACTGCATGTCCCTTGCAAGGGTCAAAGCGTGGCACAAGGGCTTCAGGGAAGGACGGGTGTCGTTACCTGATGATGCTCGGTCTGGGGCTTCCCTCTGCATTACCGATGACATCGTCCAGCTGGTTGATGCACTCATTACCCAGGACCGCCGAGTGGCAGTGAACGCCATAGCCGCTGTGGTCGCTCAACGACAATGCACGACCTCATACGGCCAACACAGTCGCGGCACTCTTGCAGAAATTCGTCCACCCTTGATACAGTCCAGACCTCTCTCCCTGTGATTACGCCATGTTTGGTCCCCTGAAAAGGGCTCTGCGGGGCCAACGATTCTCCTCGTTCGCCGACGTCAAGCTGTACGTGCGGAACTGGTTCAAATCGCAGCCCAGGGAATTTTATGAGACAGCCATTCTCCGCCTCGTGTCGAAGTGGGACAAGTGCCTCAACAGCCTGGACCTATACTTCTAACATACAGGTACTGGTTTCTGTAACTAAGCCTCCAGCTCGTTACTTCTTGAACGCACCTTATATGTTCAATAAATTAAAATTGATATTCAGCTAACACAAATATAATCTGAATAGTTTCTTCACAACATAGATGACTAATATAGTGTGTTTGTTGTTCTGTTTTGTCAATGACGTTTTATTTGTCTCCTGAAATGTAGTTTTCAGCTCCGAACGATTCAATTTAATTTTCATCAGGTTCCTCACGCGCTAGACCAGCTTCGTGGTGTATCGGCAACATGCTTGGCTTTATTTCTAGGTGCAGGCGTTCTCAAACTACGGCTCTTGATATGAAATTTGGGGCTCTCATCACAAGAGTTGAAAAGTGCTCGCGACATCCCTTCTTCGATTCAAATTCTGTTGCACGAACCATTATAATAATAATAATAATATGATGATGATGATAATTGTTGTTTTAAGGGGCCTAACATCTACGTTATCGGCCCCTAATGATCTGGGTGATAGCGAAAATAACAATGAAAATTAAGTGAGACTGAAAATACTTACAAAAAGGAACTCAGATTGAAACTACTCACAAAATGTTCTTACAGAAGGGAATTTAGAACGAAATGATTCACAAAAGGAATAGATTGAAAAAAAAAGAAGCACACAATGCAGGCTAGGTTCAAAATACGTACAAAATGCAATGTAGAGTCGAAATACTTACAAAATGCAAATGAAATTCAAAATACTTACAAAATGCAAATGAGATCTAAGATACGTACAAAATGCAATTGTGGTTCTAAATACTTACAAAACGTAATAGAAATTGAAAATACACAATTAAATTCAGATTAAAAGATCCCATTTCCAATCCAAAATATTCACAAAGTGCAATTGAAAAACAAAATACCTACAAAATTCAATTGAAATTGAAAATGCTTGAAAAAAAGCACGGTAGATTCAAACTACTCATTTGGATTGACAATACTTACAAAATGCAATTGGAATTCAAAAAAACTCACTAAAATGCCCTAAACCTACATTGAAAAACTTCCTAAAAAGCAATTTAGATTGTCAATCTTTACAAAATGCAATTGAGGTTGAAAACAATAGCGAAATGCAATTTAGAACGAAAGAACTTACAAAATGCAACGTAGATTATTAATACATACAAAATGTAGTGTAGATGCAAAAAAACGCTCAAGGGAATTTAGTTACACGGGGAGCCAATTAACAAAAACAATGCAGGAATATTAAACAGAAAAGGAAATATAATGAATAGAAAACAAGAGGTCTGACCCCTCGAAGAAGGAGGGATCAGGAAAGATGAGACAAGGGCCAATTAAAGCGGGAAAGTGAACGACTCCCTAGGCCTCGGATACCCTAATACCAACGGGGTCGGCAAAGAACAAGAGTTGACCAAGGGAGGTCGACAGGAAAGAAGACGGAGAGGAGCCCGGCACAAGTATGTGGAAGCAATGCCGGACTCAGCTGGGGTCCCGTGGTCGGAACCATTATATTAGTGCTTTATGTTGTCAACATATCTTGGCAGACTATATAGAGGTCTCCATTTTAGTGAAAACGTAGAATTAAGGAATTTCCTCAATTATGTCAAAATGTGGAGTCTTGCAGAGCTCTATCAAACTAAACAACCAAATTTCGAAAATCACTTTCAGCCTAAATGCTGTTCCGGAAATACAGCCCTATTTACTCTCTGATTATTAAAATCAAATGGTCCAGTCTCAATTAACGGAGTGTTTATTGCGGGCAAATAGAAGCAATGTTGTCAGTAGCCAGAATATAATCAGTGGTAAGTGATACCTACCGGGAGGACAGGGGGAGGTACGGTTACATACATTGCACTGCGGCATATTCGGATACACTGTACAATTACCATCTATTTACAAGTAGTATGATATCTTTCCTGACGATACTATCAACTGTGTCTTACTGTAATTATCAGTTCACTTTGCGAGTTTTGAAAGTGATTTCATAGTTAAGTTAAAACAAGAAGTTCCGTGACGAACTAAAGAGCCTACTTTTCTTAAAATGTAAGATTCATGCCAATGATTAATCTATATGGACCTATCTAGAATAATGACGAAATAAAGTTGCTAGTATCGAAATGTCTAATTAGTTATAAATATACCTGGCATAATGTAGCCTAATAGAGCAATACAGTTGGGAGCCCTGGTAACTGAATATATTCTTAGTTCCATCTCATAGGGTACAAAATTTGGTTGAAGACCAATGGATAGCACGGACATTACATTCAGTTAGGCATTGGATCTATCAGCGCGCGTAAAATCATGTTGGCATCAATGTCATGCATGTGTTGGTTAGAAATAATCTGAAATATTATGATCTATTGTTGTGCCAATTTTGGATGAAATCCATTTGCTAGTAAAGAAGTTACTCGTATTTTAAAATTGGACTTATCAGCATGCTTAGAATCATGTTGGCAGCACTGACGTATATTAGTTACTCCAAATCAATCTAGAATGTCAGGTACTATACGTGCGCAAAGTTTATAGCTGTTGGATTGCATACTTTCTGATATATTGATATTAGGGTAAAGCATATAAACAGCATTTATTTACAGTTGGCAGCCCTGATTGCTCTTAAGAATACACCTATTCATATATGCAGCTGATCAGTACCCCTACAAAGCATTGAGTCCAAGGCAACCGAGATACTGCAGAAGCATCCCTATGGAGACATGGGTGACTCACCTTAGCAATGTACTGCAATATAAGGACACTCGTCCAACTGATACCCCCGAGATTGAGGAGGACATTGATACAGAGATATTTACAACTGAGGAAGTAGAGGCTGCTATTATCAGCTCGAAGAATAATAAAGCTTGTGGACCAGACAATATATGTAACTAGCACCTTCAAATTGCTCTCCCAGTGCTAAAAGAAGCAATAACATCTCTCCTGAATGAATGCCTCAGGCAAGGAAATATCCCGCATAGCTGGAGAAGGTCCACAGTAAAACTGCTGTATAAAGGAAAGGGATGCACCGAGGACCCAAACTCCTACCGAGGTATTGCACTGGAATGTGCGTTTTTCAAAATTCTAACAAAACTTTTATGCCAACGCCTTATTAGAGAAATCGATCCTAAGCTCCCGGAGGAACAATTTGGTTTCAGAAAAGGAAGATCTACAACACAGGCTATCCAATGCCTTCTAAATGATATTGAGACAGCTCTGACAGTCCCAAAAGGAAAGCTATATGCCATATTTATAGACTTCTCCAAAGCTTTCGACATGGTCAATAGGAAGATCATCATAGAGAAGCTAGGAAATCAAATGAGAAGTAACAGCTATACAAAACGGCTTATCACAAGCATCCTGGCCTCAAATTACATAGAGATAAGCGACGGAATCACAACATCAAACCCAATAGATCAAACAACCGGTGTATTGCAAGGGGACCCTCTAAGCCCATTACTGTTCATCGTCGCGACGGCGGATATCGCACAGGTAGTCTCGGAGAAAGTAATTCTGTATATGTACGCTGACGATATTGTGCTGGCCTCGAGATCGCGAGAGGATCTACAATCTGCATTTGATCTGCTGTTGGAATGGGCGGAAGAGAATGAACTCAGCCTAAACGAAAACAAGACTGTATCAATGACTTTCCGCAAAGGGGGAAAACCAGCAGTTTTTCACACACATAGAAAACCCCTGGAGAGCGTTTCTAACTTTAAATATCTAGGCGTGACACTTCAGACAACGGGCAACGTCTTTACGCTTCACGTTAAAGATAGGATCTGTGCGGCTACGAGGGCCATAAATGATATCAGACAGTTGAGAAAACTCTCCGTCAAAACAGCCTTGAAACTCTTCCAGCTCAAGGTTACACCCGTTGTAACATATGGATTAGAGAATATCTGGACACACCTCAAATTGAAACACCTGGAAAAGTTGGAGAAACTAAAAGCGACTTTCTTAAAGAAGGTTCTGTGTGTTTCAAAATACACGCCTTCAAGACTAGTCTATGAATTAACACGTGAATTATATTATGTGGAAGAGCTCCGCCTCCAACTGTCGCTACCGTCTACACCAGCATACGTGCAACTCATGGAGAACCTGAAATCGAAGAAGAGAGACATATGGTGGGATTTCTACATCACTGACGCAATGACCTGCAATGATTGGAAACGGGGAGGCTACGAACTAAGAATACATGGCTTTCACCATAAGCTGTGCAAGTTAAAGAAGTTTCACCAGCCAGACGCAGACTTATCATTGATGTACTGTACATATAGACTTGAATCTCTGACGTCCTTCTGTTGTAATGAATAGTTTATTCCTATGAATGTTTCATTTTGTCTGTATCATTCCTTTGGCTATTAGCTGCAATAAATATTTTATTTATTTATATATGTTATGGTACACATAGCACATACGAAATTTGATTGAAATCCAATTGATAGTGTGTAGGAGTTATATGCATTTAAAAATTAGACCTATCAGTACGCTTAGAATCATTTAGGCAACACTGTCATGTATGGCATCCTGAAAATTAAACTGAAGTATTATTATCTATATGTGTGCCAATTTTGGAATAGTTCCCATGTATACATTCCAAGATATCCAACATGTAGCTCAAATTTCAATTGCGTTTTTTCAGCAGTTGGTAGCACTGACATCATTTTCAAGTATGACATTGAGATGTTCCGGTATAGATCTTTACTCATACCAAATTTGGTTTAGACACACACACCCACACACAGACAGACAGACAGACAGATGCACATTTTCCCGGATCGATCTCATAAGTCTACTTTTTCCTCATTTTTGCAAAATGTGATAAGTAGGCTAAAAATCCATTTTGGCACGCCGGAAGGCGGAGGTAAATTCTTCTCGGCACGCCGGAAGACGAAAGTAAATCCCTCTTGGCACGCCGGAAGGCGGAGGTAAATTCTTCTCGGCACGCCGGAAGGCGGAGGTAAATTCTTCTCGGCACGCTGGAAGGCGAAAGTAAATCCCTCTTGGCACGCCGGAAGGCGGAGGTAAATCCCTCTCGGCACGCCAGAAGGTGGAGGTAAATCGCTCTCGGCACGCCGGAATGCGGTGATAATTCTTCTCGGCACGCCGGAAGGTGGAGGTAAATCCATCTCGGCACGCCGGAAGGTTTGCCCTTTCAAAATTTCATTCCAGCAACACTCTCCACTATAATTTCATTTCATCTGTCATTCATTTAATCATTGCCTCAGAGGAGTGCGACAGGCTTCGGCAGCCGGCACAGTTCATATCCTCGCCGCTAGATGGGGGCTTCATTCATTCCATCCCTGCCCCGGTTGGTCGACTAGAAGCAGGCTGTGAATTTTCATTTTCATTAAACACTATGTGTACTGAGAAAATGAAAAGTTAAATTGACGTGATTTCACCAATCTTTAGATTGCTCAATTAGTGATAAAGTCCTATTTTTACAGTTTTGCAGGTGATATTTGGGGCACGGTTCATTACATAGCTTACAGATGCATCTGTCCGTAGGATCTTGGTAGGCACTTTCTGTGCAAATCTTTCCATGAAAGCAGTGTACTGCAAATCGTTTGTAGCCTACAGGTGTCCGAGTTGGAAGTTTGGGTCCGTTATCCCCCCCCCCCCCCCCCCCCCCGGGATCTGTCTTGCTTTGCTGCTTCTCTCTTCGATGAAGGTTGAATATGCTTGTGTCTCGGATGAACTGAAGCAGTGTTTTATGCCATTTACGAAGAGAGTTTCCTGCGCAAGGACATAGGCATAACTATTTCTTGTGAAATTTGAGATGGATAACACTCTTTTGAGGAAGCTAGATTTAACGCTTTCCAACTGTCTTAGATTTCCGACCGTCAGGTAGTTCCAGATTAGTTGTATTCCATTGGGGGCCCTCGGCATGACTTTGATCTTGAATAGTGTCATTGCTGTTGAAACTGACAGTAGTTGTAATTTGGGTATGTCATATATAGTCTTTGATGCAGCTGCTGTTCGTTCTTGTATGTGTATGTGTATGTGTATTTAGTTGTTGATGAGGTCCAGTTGGCGATGTTCCTTCGTCAGTCTACCTAATGATGCTAAGTGAACTCCCTTCCAGGGCTCAGACCAGATATAAATTTCAGCCAGAGCCAAGAATTGAACCCAAGCCTCCATGTTGACCGCCACTAATCCTATCCACAACGCCATAGAAGCAATACATTCTGAATACGTAAACATGTGTTGAAACAAGACCGTTGCGTTGGAGGGTAGCCAAGTCTAGCTCTGCCCAACAGGATATTTCAGCCTTCTAATTTGATTTACCTTGACGGCGTGCAGCGAGATATCATCTATCACGAGCAAAGAGCCACCTGTTAACGTTAAGTTATATACGACTGAGATCTTTATCTAATTAGACATGGCTAAGTAGAGGATAATTCACTCTCACAAGGCATTCTTCAAAATACTCTAGCTCAAGCGGTAGAATGACAGGTGAACATAAAAATTCCAAATCAACGTTTTTTAAGTCTCCAAGAGACTGATTACCCCAAGTAAGAATCTAAATTATGCCATAAAATCCGCAATTGTTATAGAATAACACATTATTAGCCTACTTTTCGCATTTTGCAAAAATGAGGAAAAAGTAGACTTATGAGATCGATCCGGGCAAATGTGTGTCTGTCTGTCTGTCTGTCTGTCTGTCTGTCTGTCTGGCTGGCTGGCTGGCTGGCTGTGTGTGTGTGTCCCTCCTATCAACTTCTAAACGGCTGCAACAATCGAAACAAAATTTAGTATGAGTAAAGATGTATACCGGAATATCTCAAGCCCATATTTGAAAATGAGGTCAGTGCTACCAACTGCTGAAGAAACGCACTAGAAATTTGAGCTCCATGTTGGATATCTTGGAAGGTATGCATGGGAGCTATTCCAAAATTGGCACACTGTAGATAATATTATTTCAGTTTAATTTCCAGGAGGAAATACATGACAGTGTTGCCAAAATAATTTTAAGACTTCTGATAGGTCCAATTTTTAAATGCATGTAACTTCGACACTAACAACTGGGTTTCAACCAAATTTTGTATGTAATATGTGTATATAAACAGATATGACTGAGCGTATTATTCGGAGGCATCAGGGCTGCCAACTGTCAATAATGTATCTCTCTATTTTTATATCCATATACCAATATATCAGAAAGTATGCAAGCCGACAGCTTTAAACTACGCACACGTATAGTACCTGACATTTTAGATTAATTTGGAGTAACTTATATACGTCAGTTCTACCAACATGATTCTAAGCTTGCTGATAGGACCAATTTTTAAATACATGTAACTTCTGTACTATCAGTTGGATTTCATCAAAATTTCGTATGTGCTATGAGTTACATAACAGATATGATTATAAGTATTCTGAAGAGCAATCAGGGCTGACAACTGTTAACAAATGCTGTCTATATTGTTTACCCTAATATTCTAGATAGGTTCATATACTGTAGATTAATCATTGGCATGAATCTTAATTTTAAGAAAAGTAAGCTCTTTAGTTCGTCACGGAACTTCTTGTTTTTAATTATTATAATTATTATTACATTGATATTATTTAGTTTCTAAAGAAATGAAGTCTCTTGCCATCAAGATTTAGATGTTAGAAAGTCATTTTTGAAAGCCTTTATCTGGTGGTAAATATATTCTATCCCGCTCCACAGGCAAGTAGGCAAAATGATATACAAAATAAAATAATGAGCAAACAATGGTTTTTGGTTGGGCACCTAAACTTAAAATCTCATTTACAACCCTGGCTTAAACGCTCGGTTACGCGATGCCAGGGACGATAGAGTCTGCTTACAAGAGAAGGGTCTGGAGTTTGGCAAGTTTGGCGAAGACACAAGAAGACCGTGATGTCCCCTTGTCAACTGTCAGAGACAGGGAGAACGACTTGGGCCTGAATTAGCATCAGTGATTAAGTGGCCGAGACAAGAACACTCCCACCATTCTGTGCAGAAGCTCTGGTCCAGTGCAATACAACACACACGTGAGACGAGAACCGTTCAATGTATGCAAGTTAAAACCCTTTATAGGTCCTTGGGATACTATCTTCCCACCATGTATTCATAGAACGGAGTTAGGAAGAGGGATCCTCCCACCCCTTTCATTTCAAGCATTTCCATATGCATCCACAAGCTATTCAAAACGCATTAATTTGATGTATACTGTCATCAGAAACCAAAGGTGGGAAGCATAAATATCCCAGTGGTCTCCACAGTGCACGTGCTCGCCAGTTCGGTTGTGTTGAGTGAATGAAATGCATTGCTTTACAGAAGAAGGTGTTATTATTGAAGATAAGAGATTTCTCAACGTTTGTATATAAATGAAATACAATGTTAATAATTGTTTTGGTCACTTGAGTAAATATATTTCAGCTAGAATGGAAATAATTATCCTGCTCAGGGTGTTTGCCATAGAATAGAAGATTTTTAAAATTATATTTCTGTGTTTTTAGTAATTACAATTTTGAAATTATTGAATTATATTCGAATATACTAACTTTTAACATTCCAAAATCAATTTTATATTTTTTGTGCAGTTTTCGGCAAAGATGATATAGGTCACTGACCTTGTGTTGCGTGGGAGTTACTTTTTTTTTTTAATTTATAGAGCGTGATGGGTGTTTTTATATATTATATCCTGTTAAACAAACCTCATTATTGAGTGATAAACACAGTATCATCATAATTTGGAGGTGGGAGATTATTACCCCATTGCTCATTTAAGAAAACATACTTTTGGGTATGGGCAGTGGGATAATAATTTCCCACCCCATATTTCATAAAATAGAATCCACACCCATAAAATTGTTGCATATTCCTACTCATCTATCACCCCAATTACAAATGTGCAACAAAATATATAAAGGGTTACTGTTCTGTATTAATAGTGGAGTAACTTGTAGTTAGTTGGTAGCATGCTGAACTGCTGTGCCCAAGATCGGGGTTCAAACACGGCCAAAGTCGTCGTATTGTTTAAGAGCGTAAAAACCCTTCAGTATGTCTTCCTTCGAAGGGGAAATAAAGCCGGCGGTCCCATGTCGTAGATTTATGGCATGTAAAAGATCCTCCCACAGACCAAACTTGTGTGAAGTTAAATTTCGAGGTTAGATTTCTTTGGAGCGCTCTATCAAAGTTCCAACGTTCACCGCTAGGTATCAGTGATATCTGGTAGCGAAAGTGGAACTACTTGAAATTGAACGGAACATGTAGCTCACCCTATGGGCGTCCGCTTGAAGCAGCTACAGACTCTGGCGAGCCGAACATGTCCTCGGACACTCCCGCCAATAAAATACTGTACAAGAAAAACACAATAAACCAGAAGAAAAGCATTTGTTGATTTGACAGCTCATTAAAAGCGAGCATTGGGGAAAGGCTGAAGGAACAAGAAACAGACAAATAACCGTAAACTTTGACGTGTAGGCTTAAGTTGCAGAACAAAAGGACGAAGACCTATTTACTCATTCTTTGTTAGCCACAGAATCAACTGTTACAACAAACATGGTAAACCTTCACAGGTTGCCTGGTAATTTACTAAACTCTGCTAAACTTAGAAATGTCGTGTTAAAATACATATTATTATGTCCGTCTTGCCATACCAAGTACCGGGGCACCATTGAATTGAATATAATAATAATAATAATAATAATATCAACGGTTCGATCCCTGTTCCAAGCAGCACTTCTGAGGGAAAGAGAGACAGGAGGCCCATGCTTGTTGTATAAATAGTTACTTAATACTTTCCCAGTTCCTACAATTTGCTTGATATAAACGCTAGTGGTGGATTCCAGCACCATGGCAAAACAAAATGAATGTGTAATGTGTAAATCATGTTCAATCTATATATAAATCAATTTTACGTGATAGTTTGCCTGTCTGTCTGTATGTGGGTGTGTATGTCTCCTATGCGTTCATATACCATTCATCCGATTGCGATGAAACATTGATGAGTTATTGTGTACACGCCAGGGAAGAGTTTCGACTTAGTAAATCCATTTCACAATAGGTAGTGCACGAGTATATGCAACAAATGGGTGACAACGCGCGAAGCGTTTCAACAAAATCCCCTATGCGTTCATATAACCTTCTTCGATTGTGATGAAATCTTGATGAGTTATTATGTACACGCCAGGGTAGGGTTTCGACTTAGTAAATCCATTTCTCAATAGGTAGCGTACGAGTAGAATCAACAAATGAGTGACAGCGCACGAATCGATCAAACAAAATCCCGTATACGTTTGATGCCATTCATCCGATTGCGATGAAACTTTTGAAAGTTGTTGTGCACGCTCCCACGAATGATTCTAAATTAGAAAATCCATTTTACGATAGCTTAGAGCAGGGGTCTCCAAACTTTCCAGCCTTAGGGCCATACTGATTACTCCAGTTAGTTCCGAGGGCCAAAACCATATTATCATTGTTGCCGGTGGTAAAAAGTGAAATAGTCCACTGATGAAAAAAAAAAAGTCCGAAAAAGTACGCAACGTTGAAAAAAGGCTGCAAATCGGACTAAAGTCCGCAAAACGGCAACACTGCATATTATTAATTTTCCTGTCATTATCTGTAATTTCTAGATTAGTCGTAGAGTACGAGCCATGAGGAGTAACGTGACACGACATCTGGTGGACACAAGCGGAAATTGGTAGTACCTTCTATCGCTAACAGATGGCGCTAATAGCACGTACAGAGTAATCTCGTTGGTTCGAGAGAGTTCTGGTGTCTTCCACTCACTTCTAGATGGCAGTAATTGGAATATATAAGAAGGCTAGTTGCGCAACCACAAGTCAGTTCCTATGACACTGTTGTGAAATAAAATAGTGCGTACCTCCTTAAAACGTGTTTGTGCGTGTTTAAGTTTAAGACATCTTTGTAACAGTATTTTGATTTGAATTGTTGCTTTTGTGTGTGATTTAGTAGTATGGAAAAGAAGCGAAAAAATGATAGTGAATGCAGAAAATTCACAAAATTACTCAAAATATACAGGAAGTTTGCGGACAGAAAAATTCGAAGCTATGAAGCGCGGATTGAAATCGCAGCAATCTTCATTTACAAAACTCAAAACCGAACAAGAGGCTGCAACTCGTGCCAGCTTTCGTGTGGCTCTTGAAATTGCAAAACGTGGAAAACCATTCACCGATGGAGAAATGATCAAAGAATGCATAATTGCAGCAGCCGAAGAAATGTGCCCTGAAAAGGTAAATTTATTAAAAACTGTCAGTATGTCAGCAAACACTGTGGCTCGAAGGGTAGAAAACATCGCTGAAAATATATCATCTCAACTGTTCGACAAAAATGGAGATGTTGAGTGGTTTTCTTTGGCCTTGGATGAGTCAACGGATGTGTCAGATACTGCTCAGGTGTTGATTTATATTCGAGGAGTAGATAAAAGCTATGAAGTGCATGAAGAACTTCTTGATATGTATAGTATTCATGGCACAACTACTGGTACAGATATTTTTAAAGGAGTTGAAATGGCCATTAATCAAAAGAACCTTCGATGGAAAAACTTGAAATGTAGTACAACTGATGGAGGCAAAAACATGAGTGGGAAAGATAAAGGAGTGGTCGCTCTTGTGTCAAAGGCTGTAGAAAATGACGGTGGTTCAAAACCATTAGTCTTACATTGTATCATTCATCAACAGTCTTTGTGCGGAAAATGTTTGGATATGTCTGAAGTTCTGAAACCAGTCATATCAACTGTTAATTTTATGAGATCTTTTGGGTTGAATCACCGACAATTCCGACAATTTAAGGAAGAGATTTGGAGAAAATGACTTACCTTATCATACTGCCGTACGTTGGCTTAGTTGTGGGAAAGTCCTTCAGCGCATTTTTGAACTTCGAGCAGTGATCGAAATTTTTTTGAATGAAAAGCATCGCCCTCTTACTGAATTACAAAACAACGCATGGCTGTGGAAGTTAGCATTCTATGTTGATTTGACAAAACATGTGAACGAACTGAATTTGAGATTGCAAGGAGAAAACCAGCATCTTCCTGATTTATACACTAATATCAAATCATTCCGGAAGAAATTGATACTGTTTCAATCACAACTACGAAGTAAATGTTTTTCACATTTTAAAACATGTGAAATATTCAGCAACACCACTGAGACTGAGTTTCCTATCGATTTTGCAATCGAAACTTTGAGTGCTTTGAAAATAAATTTTGATACTCGTTTCTCGGACTTCGATGCCTTTGCGAATCAAATTAAGATTTTTCAGGATCCTTTTGATACTGACATTGAAACCCTAGCCCCGGAACTTCAAATGGAAATGATTGAACTACAGTGCAGTGATATAATTAAGAACAAATATCAAAACTCATCTTTGTTGGAATTTTATAAGAGTCTTCCACTGACACAATTTGATAATTTGCATAAATTTGCTCGTGGGCTGTTTTCTGTTTTTGGTACTACTTATTTGTGTGAGAAGACCTTCTCCAAAATGAAGTACACAAAAAATGTTTACAGATCTAAATTAACTGATGAGCATCTTAAATCTCTTTTAATAATTGGTACAAGTAAAATTAGTCCACAACTACAAACTATTGTCAGTGGAAAATCTCAATTACATAAATCTTATTAGTATTTCATATGTCTGCATATTATACATGTCTTTACTCATTACAATTCTGTGTTTCTTTATCCAACTTATCACAAAACAATAACAATAAGCCTACAACAATGTTATGAGTAGTTAGCCCATGACCATATCAATGTAGATGTCATATTAATATTATTCAACATAAAATTAGAATACTTCAGTAAACTAAATTTAATTTGCTATAAAAAAATTATGTTCTCTAAAAGGAGTTTTCAAGTATGCTAGCTCTCCGCGGGCCGGACAAAATCTGTCCGCGGGCCGGATGTGGCCCCCGGGCCGTAGTTTGGAGACCCCTGGCTTAGAGCAATGATTCCCAACCTTTGTCAGCTGACGCCCCCCTTTTCAGATACGGGAGTTCATCGCGCCCCCCTCCTCCGCCCCCCCCCCATTCCTTCCTCCCCCCACCCATCACTTCCATAACCTCTTCAATTGACGCGGAGGATATAGACCTAACATAATAACACTACAGTACATAAATGGAATAGGTCTATCTATTTACTTCATTTTAGCACAATTCAAAGAACACACTTTTACAACAAATCATTAAATTTGTCAACAAATGTCAGTGAGAGGGTTGACACTGTTTTCTCTTGGTAAGATTCGGTATGTTTGGTTTGATATTTGACAGAGCACAGCGGAGATCACTTGCAACATCAAGCCGACAGCCCTGCTTTGTTTCTATGACACTCAGCGTTGAAAATCCTTAATCGCATGAATATGTCTTTGAAAATGTAAGTTCAAACTGTTCAAAGCTTCAAAGAAATCACAAAGATATGCCAACGAGACGATAAAATTGGCATGATTTTGCTCCTTGCAACACAGCAAATTCCTTATTTCACCTCCAACCTCGCGGCACCGCACAGGTTTGTGCCGACAGTTGGCAATTACCAGTGCTTTTGAACGATTGACTCGGTGCGACGATCACTTGGAAAGATTCTGAAAATGTTTATTTTACAGAATTGTAATATTCGAGTTAAAAGAATTTAATTCGGAAATCCCTTCACGCTCCCCTAGGGGGGCGCGCCCCCCATGTTGGGAACCCCTAGCTTAGAGGCAGTTAACGGAAATTGAAAACCATGTTGTGTATCCAAAAGCACTTCAAGAAACAGAATTTCAACGCCAACACTTTCTTTGATTGGCATTTCAACGCATGCCGGGTACAGCTTGTACTTAATAAATGATTGTTACAACTCGTGAACGAATTTCAGGACCAAATTAATAATTTTGCTATCCTGACTGTCCGGGTTACGGTGAACTAGTGACGTCGTGACCAATCCGTTACTGAAAAATTAACGGTTACTAGTGACGTCATTTCCAACACGTACGGAAAAGTAACGGTTTCTAGTGACGTAATTACCAGCTCGTTTCTGTTAAAGTACCTTTTTTTCTAGTGACGTCATTACCACCTCGTTACTGTTAAAGTACCGGTTGCTAGTGACGTCATTACCAGCTCGTTACTGTACAAGTAATGGCTAGTGACGTCATTACCAACTCGTTACCGAAAAGTAACTGTTTCTAGTAAGTCATTACCAGCTCGTTACTGTAATAGTAACGGTTTTAGTGACTTCATTACCATATCGTTACAGAAAAAATAATGGTTACTAGTGATGTCATATCCAACTCATTACCGAAAAGTAACGGTTTCTAGTGACGTCATTACCAGCCCGTTACTGTACAAGTAATGGCTAGTGACGTCATAACCAACTCTTTACCGAAAAGTAACGATTACTAGTGATGTCATTACCAGCTAGTTACCGTAAAAGTAACGGTTATTAGTGAGTTCGTTAGCAACTCATGATCGTAAAGCTAACGGTTACTAATAATGGCGTTACTTCTCAGCCTTGGATAATTCCTAGTTTCTAATCTTTACTGAAACCTTGAGAATTCCCCTGCTCCAAATTCAAATCCGCGTGCTTTCACAGCCATGCCATATAGGAAGACAATTCGGTAATGTTCCTCTCCAAAGGCAATAACCATACTTTCACATATTCCAATGCACCGTATCCACCATAAGAGCCATGCCGTATGCAGTGCCATTCCCAATATCTCCCTAGTGGTAAAGTGAAAACAAATCAATTTAGTTGAGTGGTCGGGATGTGAGCTGTATGGTGGGAAGTATACCTTGTGGGGGCTAATAAGACAACAGTAAACACCCAGGACTTTCTTCTGAGAACACAAGCACGAGGCGAGGAGTTAAGAGAAAAGAAGAGATAAAAAGAAGGAGAAGGGATTTCTTCGGAGCGCGTGTAGCCCATTAAGACACCGCAGAATCACCTGAAGATATTGACAAATGTTGTAAATCGGAAGATTCTAGGAGTCTCTATTGGTGTAATAGTTGACTACAACGATCAATGAAATTTTTCCTTATGCATTATAGATTGATAATAATAATAACATTAATAATAGTAATGATGATGATGATGATGATGATGATTGTTGTTTAAGGGGCCTAACATCTAGGTTATCGGCCCCTAATGGTTTTGGGGATCGTGAAGATGAAAATGAAATGTAAACTATAACTAATACTGAAAAGATGGTATATTGGCTTTCACGGCCGGTGAATTAAAACTCAGTAATTCTTCTAGGTTTGTGCCGTGTCTTGTGTGGGGTTTCGCCTAGGACACCAAGCTGGCTCATCGCTGGGCTCTTGGTATCCCCACCCGGACCCCCACAGGAGTAACAACCTGCGCGCTACCTCCCTTTATATAGAGTGCAACTGCATTACTTGACTGCGAGAACTAAAAGCTCAAGCAGCCTGAACCTCCCTATGAAGGCTTCCAAAAAGGATGGTATATTGGCTTTCACGGCCGGTGAATTAAAACTCAACAATTCTTCTAGGTTTGTGCCGTGTCTTCTGTGGGGTTTCGCCTAGGACACCAAGCTGGCTCATCGGCGGACTCATGGTGTCTCCGCCTAGAACCCCCACAGGAGTAACGAACTGCGCACTACCTCCCTGTATATAGAGTGCAACTGCACTACTTGACTGCTAGAACTAAAAGCTCAAGCAGCTCAAACCTAGAAGAATTGCTGAGTTTTAATTCACCGGCCGTGAAAGCCAAAATACCATATTTTTGGAAGCCTTTATAGGGAGGCTAAGGCTGCTTGAGCTTTTAGTTCTAGCAGTCAAGTAGTGCAGTTGCACTCTATATAAAGGGAGTTAGCGCGCAGTTTGTTACTCCTGTGGGGGTCCGGGCGGGGACACCAAAAGCCCGGCGATGAGTCAGCTTGGTGTCCTAGGCGAAACCCCACACAAGACACGGCACAAACCTAGAAGAATTGCTGAGTTATAACTAATACTAACTACGAACTTATATACTAGAAGAAGAAATGGAAAACAAAAGGAGAATAAGGCAAATAAAGGACAGGAGGAAACCAAATGCCCTCAATCCTCGAAGAATGCGGATTGAGGGACTTGGAAGGAAGGAGAGCCATGAATGGCATATAGGAAAGTGAAAGAGGAGAGGGTCCGTCCCATAGGGAATGGATAAACGGGGGAAAACCAGACCCAGCTCAGGAATCCCTCGGGGTCGCCAACTCCCGAACTCACCAGCCGTGAGCCCCTGAGGGTGTAGCACTATCCAGATTACACCAGAAGTGTTGGGGCTACATACACCCTGCCTCCCTGAGGGCCTTGAGCAGAAGGTAGGAGATAACATGAAAAGAAAAAGAAGGCTGACCCCTTGCAGAAGGAGGGTATCAGAAAAGATGAGACAAGGGCTATTAAGGCGGGGAAGGCAGAGACTCCCTAGGCCTCGGATACCATAATACCGTCGGGGTCGGAAGAGAACAAGAGTTGACCAAGTGAGGTCGACAGGAAAGAAGACGGAGAGGAGCCCGGCACAAGTAAGAGGAAGCAATGTCGGACTCAGCAGGGGCCCCGTGGTCACCAACCCACGTCCCACTAGATGTGAGCCCCTGGGGGAAAATAATAGTAATACTTATAAGAATAATAACCGTTCAAAATTAACACAGAATTCAGACAAGGAGATGTTCTATCCCCATTACTATTCAATTTAGTCCTGGATAAAGTAATTTGGAAATAAAGTGTAACTAAAAGGATAAAAATGAGCAGAAATCTCAAAAAGAAAATCGACCTTCATTCCATAGCCTTTGTAAATGACTTTGCTCTTCTTTCCAACAAAATGCAAGAAACAATCTATTCCACAGAAGGACTTAATGAAATAGCAGCAAGAACAGGATTCCATATTTCGTATGAGAGGGCTGAATACAGGGCCTTTCACTCAAAGTGGGGCCGGCCGCACGGCCTGCGCAGTGCTGCAGGTAGAAGGTCGAGCCAAAGGTCAGACAAGCACATTGCAACACGGAGCTGAGACAGTTGTGACGCAGGGTTTGACGAGTACAGTTGACTTCGTTATTTCGACTATTATAAGTTACACGTGTTATATAAGTGTGAGTGAAGGACCCTGTATATGAATATCACCAATTTCGGAAAAACCTCTCAAGAACGTAAATTCAAGAATTTTGGAGAAATTATTTAGCCAACCTAATTAAATAACGACGGGAACGACTAAATTTTTCCTATTGGTCTGATATTAATTAAAAGAAATGACATGTGCCAGAAATTTCAGAGTTGAACCCAAAAAATCATCCCTACTCTATAAACGACCATGCCTTCTAGGAATGTTTGTCTCAACGGGGAAAATGTGTAAATGCTTACAAATCCCAATGCCAGAACTGCCAACCAAAAGAACTGAGTCGTTTGCTGTTCCGATGGAAAATCTCTCCCCCTTGCGATGAGAGGGAAACGATTCAATTTAGTTGAGTGGTCAAGTGTGAGCAGGAAGCTATTGGTGCATGGTGGGAAGTATACATTGCGGGGGCTAGGAGGATAGATAAATTGGACAGCATAAAGATTCACACAGTCTAAGAACACCGAGAACGAAGTGGCGAAGCAAGTTAAAAAAAAACAGGAGAAAAGAGATTTTCTGGCACCTATGAAGCCTATTATGACATCGCAAACACATATTCACTATGAACTGATTGAATAAGGACGTCACCATCAATACAGGAACAAAGTTGTGAGAGAATCGCCAATAACGTACATATTCCTGTAGTTTAATCATTACCGCCTTGTATATTACAGTCCCTAACAAAAGGTTAAGATCATTAGCGTATTTCACATAAAAATTTCCTGGTCATACATGTTTGACCCAAATGTTTCCGCTATTATTTCAAACATTACTTGGTCTTATATGCATCTGGTTATGTGAAATAAGTTAATGGTCTTAACATTTTGAAAGGGACTGTATATAAATGTGTACTTTTTTGTGATAATACGATGAATATTTACATTCCATCGTTTATAATAACGTCCATAATCTGACAACATGCATTCATTTATAGATAAGCTACTGTATGTAGATAATAGTAATAATAAAAACAGTGATGATGAGAATTATCCTAGGGGCTCGGATACGTATGACGTCACGCGAATTCATACGCTACCTACTGTCGACCAAAGTATTATGTGTACTCGAGTTTGAAGGTTGTTTGTTAAGTAACCAATAGACCTACATAAAATCCAATACCATCAACATTTTCGTCGTTCTATTTTACGTTAGTTCATGTAGGTTTGGATTTTTTAATTTATATTTTAATATTTTTTATCGCAGTTGGAACACAAAAAGTGCACGTTTTTAAGCGTGTTTCAACCATGCGTCACATTTAAGAATTATTGTATCAAAAGCCCGTTATCAGATCGAATCCAAATTTTAACACAATATACATTGGAATGTTGTATAACTGGTTTAATAATTTCACAATTTTGTGTGTCCAAGAAACAAAGTTGTTATCATTGTTGAAAGGTAACTTTTTCTCGGCTCGAGGTGGTTGGAAAATGTAGTTCTTGATTGCGTTGTAATCGTTATACATCAAAAGGTTATGCTGTATGACTCTGAAATACGTAAATTAATTCACTTATTTTATATCGGTTTGTTTTTGTACGAGGAAATAACACATGGTTCACCAGATAGCCTCTCCGGGAATAGCTGTACAGCGTTGCTGACATGGAGCCCATCACTTCCGAGCGAGACGCGCCATGATGCGTGAAAATAAGTGAATTAATTTACGTATTTCACAGTCATACAGCATAACTTTTCGATGTATAAGGATTACAATGCAACCAAGAACTACATTTTCCAACCAGCCCGAGCCGAGAAAAAGTTACCTTACAAAAATGATAACAACTTTATTTCTTGGACACACAAAATTTTGAAATTAATAAACCCGTTATACAACATTCCAGTGAATATTGTGTTAAAATTTGGATTCCATCTGATGACGGGTTTTTGAGATAATAATTCTTAAATGTGACGCATGGTAGAAACACGCTTAAAAACGTGCACTTTTTGTGTTCCAACTGCGATAAAAAAATATTAAAATATAAATTAAAAATTCCAAACCTACATGACCTAACGTAAAATAGAACGACAAAAATTATGATGTTATTGGATTTTATATAGGTCTATTGGTTACTTCACAAACAACCTTCAAACTCGAGTGCACATAATACTTTGGTCTACAGTAAGTCACAGGTGAAGCACGTGATCGCTGTTTTTATTATTTGAACTGCCTTGCTACATTTTTCTGCCAATAACTCGATCCATATGCATTAGACGGAACTCCTGGTCAATCTAGTTTTTAGCCACAGTTTCCTATCCGGTGAATTATTTTGCACTGGAAGCATTTGTAGATTGTTACAGGTCTATCAATCCTTATTACCAAGATTGCAAAGTAATAGACTTACTTACCTAACGGAATTGCGGCTGTGCTATTATCTGAAACGAAGTAAAACATTGTTCATTAATATCAATTATACAGTACATGTTCAAACAATTTGATGATAATTATGATTATGATGATGGGAGGGCAGATGACCTCGTAGTTCTGCCCCTTAAAGCAACAATAAATAACTAACTATGATGATGGTAATTGTTGTTTTAATGGGCCTAACAACTTGGTAATCGGCCCCTAATGGTTTACATGATAGTGAAAGATGAGTATGTAATGCAATCTATAACCAAAACCACACTTCAACTAAAACTAACTACCGTACTAACTTATATACTAGAAGAAGAAATGGAAAACGAAAGGAGAATAAGGCAAATAAAGGACAGGAGGGAAGGAAATGCCCTCAATCCAATAAGAATGATGATTGAGGGACTTGGAAGGAAGGAGAGCCATGGAAGGTAGATAGGAAATGGAAACAGGAGAGGGACCGCCCTCAAGGCACTGAAGAAATGGGAAACAAGATGTTCAGTAAAGAACATATAGCCTACTTTCTCCTAAATGCATGGGTATTGTTATAACTCTTTGTCCTTTTCAAGGAGTATAATTGAATATTGGTTGTAGTAGCTTGTTGAAATACAACGTGCTATAGGGATATTAAACATGAATATGAGGTGCCCTTTGCTAGTGCTACCTCTGTAAAAAATTCATTCAATTCGGTTTCACCGTGTTTGAATTGATCTGGGGAATGGATTTGCACACATACATGGCCGCTATTTGCAAACTATTGGACTGATGACCTGGTAGTCAGTCTTAAGATGCTTTCCACAAAAAGGCATGTTGTTGCAAAATCCGTTAGAGATCAAATTATTAGGATGGTCGAAATTTGATTTAAGCTTTTAACATTTGGGTGGCCGTCATTCCGTTTCCGTCAAGATGGCGGCGATATAAAACATGACACTGAGGTGTCTTTTGCTAGTGCTACCTCTGTACCAAATTTCGTTCAATTCGGTTTCACCGTGTTCGAATTAATAGGGGTAATCGATTTTGACACAAAGATGGCCGCCATCCGCAAACTATTAGGCTGATGACCTATTAGTTTGGTCAAAGGATGCTGCCCCCATAAAGTATGTTGTTGCAAAATTTGGTAGAGATCGGATGATTAGTTTAGTCGTAATTTGATTTAAGCTTTGAACATTTGTGTGGCCGTCATTCCGTTTCCGTCAAGATGGCGGTGATATAAAACATGACACTGAGGTGGCCTTTTCTAGTGCTACCTCTGTACCAAATTTCGTTCCATTCGGTTTCACCGTGTTCGAATTAATAGGGGGAATCGATTTTCACACAAAGATGGCCGCCATCCGAAAATATTAGGCTAATGACCTATTAGTTTGGTCAAAGGATGCTCCCTCCATAATGGTATGTTGATGCGAAATTTGGTTGAGATCGGATGATTAGGTTAATCGTAATTTGATTTAAGCTTCGAACATTTGTGTGGCCGCCATTACGTTTCCGTCAAGATGGCGGCGATATAAAACATGACACTGAGGTGTCCTTTGCTAGTGCTACCTTTGTACCAAATTTCGTTCAATTTGCGCTCACCGTGTTCGAATTGATGGGGGGGACACACATTCAGAGTCCACACACTCACACACACACACACACACACACACAGACTCACACACACACACACACACACACAGACACACTTGTTTTTTGCCCTGTAGTGATCTCATAAGTCTAGTTTCATTTTTTGCAAAAATCGAAAGTAGGCTAAAAACGGACGCGGCTGAGGAATCCCTCGGGGTCGCCAACTCCCGAACTCACCAGCTGTGAGCCCCTGAGGGTGTAGCACTATCCATGGTGCTCCATAAATGGTAGGGGTACATACACCCTGCCTCCTTGAGAGCCTTGAGCAGAAGACAGATTAAATCATGAAAAGTAAAAGATGGCTGACCCCTCGAAAAATGAGGGGTCTGGAAATATGAGAGAATGGCCAATTAAGGCGGGAAAGGAAGATTCTCCCTAGTGCTCGGATACCCTAATACCGTTAGGGTCGGAAGAGAATAGGAGTTGACCAAAAGAGGTTGTCAGGAAAGAAGACGGAGTGGAGCCCGGCGCAAGTAAGTGGAAGCAATGCCCGACTTAGCTGCGGTCTCGTGGTTGCCAACCGACGTCCCACAATTTGCGAGCACCTGGAGGGAATTTCGGTGTAGTTTCGTTTTATGTAAGACTACGGATCAGGTTCTTATTGACGTCTAAACGAGAGTATATAGGCCTATACCTCTATTCCCCGACAGTAGTATGTGACACGTTATAAGTGAACTTGAAATAGGATTAATGTAATCCTACTCAACAGAAGCACAAAACTAGCTATTGGATGTCAAACTTATTGACACAACTCCATCCCATTCATCGGCGCTCGATTCATTGACATGAATAATCTCTCCTTTGAGAATCAGATCAGGCACACGCTGCCCCAGATGTGTGAACATTGCTTGTTATATTACCGAACGACAGCACGTCTTTACACATGGTTAACCCCATTCTTGTACAACAGTTTGTCTCACAATGAAATAAAGAAAGATTATGAAGGGGAGACTTTTATCCACAAACGTTGGTGCTGTATTCAACAGAAGTATGTCAACTCGGAGTGTGTTCTGTATCGTGAAATGGCTATTGTGTCGACAAACCTATTTTCCACTGGCAGATAAGTGAAATAAATAATGATATAAAAAGCTTGAATGATACAATTGTGATTGTTCACGATTAATTCTGCCGTGCGTTTGACTGCTGACGGGATAAAATTAAATCCTATTTCGCATGATTTATTTTTCTAATCATTGATCATTGGGTACTGTTATAGAATTAGACCAATACCGGTTACGTTAGAGACACTCAATTGAGTTTAGTTGATAGGATTTGAATGACATCTTTAAGTCTGGCCACGCTGAGTTCAAGATTAGATTGTCCAAGGGCCCCAATTAAGGACCTCAGATAAAATTAAATTAATGAAAACATTGCTGGTAAATATTCAAACAATGAATTATTCGGACTGTTCAAAAAATTTCGAATTTTAATATTTGATGACTTCACGGAAAAAACCGGGTAAGTCACGTTCAGTAAATTTTCAGGAGAGCGAATTTAAACTTTCAACATTAAAAATAAATACTTAAAACACCCCAATTGAGGGTAAGCAATATAGTTATTTTGCCAAATGTATTTATTATAAAGGAAGTACAAGCAAAACAAATGACAACTAAAGTTAAATAATGAAAAAGTGAGAGGATATGGGACGTTCTTTCCGTTCCCACTAAAAATAAAAGTCTCTGTATATCGGTGATATTCCGCTTTATTTGAAATTAATTTCAACTGATGTGTAGTGACGATGGCTGGCCACCCAGAATGCGTCATAAACTCATTTCCGGAATAAATGGACTTTCGCCACTCTTTCCATGGCGCCGTTATTTGATTCTAACGTGTGAGTGGTTCTAACATTCGAATTATTCACTCATTGAAATATTCTCATGAGAAAAACAAGAAGTTCCGTGAAGAACTATACAGCCTACTTTTCATACCAATGATTATTCTACAGTATATGGACCTATGCAAAATAATGACGAAATTAAGTTGCTAATATCAATTTTCTAATTAGTTCGAAATACTGTATACTTGGCATAATATAGCCTAATAGAGCACCACAGTTGGCAGCCCTGATGACTGAATATATTCTTAGTTCCATCTCTTAAGGTACAGAATATAAAATTTGGTTGAAGTCCAATGAATAGCATGGACGTTACATGCAGTTAAACATTGGATCTAACAGCGTGCGTAAAATCATGTTGGCAACAATGTCATGCATGTATTGGTCAGAAATAATCTTAAATAATATGATCTATTGTTGTGCCAATTTTGAATGAAATCCATTAGTTAGTATAGAAGTTACATGCATATTAAAATTGGACCTATCAGCAGGCATAGAATCATGTTGGCAGCACTGACGTATATTAGTTACTCCAAATTCATCTAGAATGCCAGGTACTATACGTGTGCAAAGTTTAGAGCTATTGGCTTGCATACTTTCTGATATATTGATATTAGGGTAACAAAAATAGGGACAGCACATATTAACAGTTGGCAGCCCTGGTTGCTATTAAGAATACGCATAGTCATATCTGTTATGGTACACATAGCACGTACGAAATTTGGTTGAAATCCAAATGCTAGTATGGAAGTTACATGTATTTCAATTTGGACCTGTCAGCAGGCTTAGAATCATGTTGGTAGCACTGACGTATATAAGTTACTCCAAATTAATATAGAATGTCAGGTACTATACGTGTGCATAGTTTAAAGCTGTCGGCTTGCATACTTTCTGATATATTGGTATTTGGATAAAATAATTTAGGAGCATTTATTAACAGTTGGCAGCCCCGGTGGGTCTTAAGAATATGCTCAATCATATCTGGTTATGTACACATACATCATACGAAATTTGGTAGAATTCCAATCGATAGTGTAGAAGTTATATGCATTTAAAAATATACCTATCAGCAGCCTTATAATCATTTTGGCAACACTGTCATGTATGGCTTCCTGGAAATTAAATTGCAATATTATTATCTATACGTGTGCCAATTTTGAAATAGCTCCCATTCATACCTTCCAAGATATCCAACATGGAGCTCAAATTTCAATTACGATTTTTTAGCAGTTGGTAGCACTGACATCATTTTCAAATAATGCCGTGAGATATTCAGGTATAGATCTTTACTCCTACCAAATTTTGTTTCGTTTGCTCCAGCCGTTTAGGAGTTGATAGGGGGGGGGGGGCACAGGAGTTGATAGGCGGGGACACACACACAGCCAGACAGACAGAAGGACAGACAGACAGACAGACACTCATTTGACCGATCTCATAAGTCTACTTTTTCCTCATTTTTGCAAAATGTGAAAAGTAGGCTAATAACCCAACTAGTCGGTCAATAATCGAATGATTCGATGAACAAGTCGATTATTGAAATGTTAGAATAATTATAATTTATTTATTTAGCCTTTGGAATCACATTGCACAAATATAGTCCATATACACATTTACATAATAATCTATACACGACATCTTCATGGGTGTTTTCAGTGTTATTAATGCAAAGAAGGTATGCATTTTCTATACTGCTCCGTACATATGTTACCACACCATAAACCTTATCATACGTAGCACCTAAGAGATCGAAACCAGATATTTTACCTCATGAGGAGAATTGGTTTTCATTCTTGAACCGCAAGTACATCAACTCTGTTATCATCCAAGATCTTACGTAAGAGATGGCATTTGGCTCTACTAATGCCTTCGATGTTCAGTTGACACAATCTAATGTTTGGACTCAGATTTCTGTATAGATGGTCTTGAAAAGGTCAGTTTCCTTGATTTTTAGCCTACTTTTCACATTTTGCAAAAATGAGGAAAAAGTAGTCTTATGAGATCGGGCAAATGTGTGTCTGTCTGTCTGTCCTTCTGTCTGTCTGTCTGTCTGTCTAGCTGTGTGTATGTCCCTCCCCCTATCAACTCCTAAACGGCTGGAGCAAACGAAATAAAATTTGGTGGGAATAAAGATCTATACCTGAATATCTCACGGCCATATTTGAAAATGATGTCAGTGCTACCAACTGCTGAAAATTCGCAATTGAAATTTGAGCTCCATGTTGGATATATTGGAAGGTATGAATGGGAGCTATTTCAAAATCGGCACACATATAGATAATAATATTGCAGTTTAATTTCCAGAAGGCCATACATGGCAGTGTTGCCAAAATGATTATAAGCCTACTGATAGGTCCAATATTTAAATGCATATAACATCTACACTATCATTTGGAATTCAACCAAATTTCGTATGTTGTATGTGTACATAACCAGATATGACTGAATGTATTCTTATGAACCACCAGTGCTGCCAATTGTTAAAAAATGCTCTTAATTTCTTTTATCCAAATACCAATATATATGAGAAAGTATGCAAGCCGACAGCTTTAAACTATGCACACGTATAGTACATGACATTCTATATTAATTTGGAGTAACTTATATACGTCAGTGCTACCAACATGATTCTAAGCCTGCTGAGAGGTCCAACTTTAAATACATGTAACTTCCATACTATAATTTGGATTTCAACCAAATTTCGTATGTGCTATGTGTACCATAACAGCTATGACTATGCGTATTCTTAAGAGTAACCAGGGCTGCCAACTGTTAATAAATGCTGTCTCTATTTTTGTTACCCTAATATCAATATATCAGAAAGAATGCAAGCCAATAGCTCTAAACTTTGCACACGTATAGTACCTGGCATTCTAGATTACTTTGGAGTAACTAATATACGTCAGTGCTGCCAACATGATTCTAAGCCTCCTGATAGGTCCAATTTTAAAATGCATTTAACTTCTATACTAACTAATGGATTTCATTCAAAATTGGCACAACAATAGATCATATTATTTCAGATTATTTCTGACCAATACATGCATGACACTATTGCCAACATGATTATACGCACGCTGTTAGATCCAATGTTTAACTGCATGTAACGTCCATGCTATTCATTGGACTCCAACCAAATTTTGTATTCTGTACCTTAAGAGATGGAACTAAGAATATATTCAGTCACCAGGGCTGCCAACTGTAGTGCTCTATTAGGCTACATTATGCCAGGTATACAGTATTTCGAACTAATTAGAAATTTCGATATTGCCAACTTAATTTCGTCATTATTCTAGATAGATCCATATCGATTAACCATTGGCATGAATCTTAAATTTTAAGAAAAGTAGGCTCTTTAGTTCGTCACGGAACTTCTTGTTGGCAATGTGATACCTGCCAGGAGATCACAAGGATTAACTAGATCCAGTAATATTGCTGCTCGTTTAGCACCACCCAGGGTAATGTAAGGTTATACCTGCGGACGTGAGCAACGGTCATCCCCCAGAATAATTATAATAAATCTAGAAACAAATCGACAGCTTAAAGAAGGAAAGAAAAAATAAAGAAATGTAGAGATTTGAAGCCAGTGTTGCCTATACAAAATTGTAATTTGCTGCTTTTCAGTTTGTCAACACAATTGTGCCCAATTTACTTACTTACTTACTTCGTTGGCCACACGAACCGAAGTCGGTTCATTGCCTCACTCTTTAGCCTTTTCCATTGGTCTGTGTTGCTAGCCATGTTCTCGTTGGCTCCCAGTGTCTCCAGGTCTTTCTTGACTCCATCCATCCACCTCAGTTTTGGTCTACCCAGGGGTCACGTACCTTGTGGCTTCCCTTCTAGCACTGTCTTTACCATTTTCCCTTCTCTTCTCAGGACATGTCCCAGCCATTCAATTCTTCTCCTCTTTATTACAGCTGTCACATCGGGTTCATTAAACATCGTGTGTATTTCAATATTTTTTCCTTCTTCTAAAGATTCCATTTTCAGATACTGGCCCAAAAACCTTGTTTTCAAAAGTTATAATTTTTCTCTCCATTTTCTTGCTCAGTGTCCATGTTTCCGCCCCATACATTAATACTGGTCGCACGATTGTCTTGTAAATGCGGAGTTTCGTTGTTTTCGTTAATAGCCTGCTGGTAAATAGTTTATTCATTGAAAAGAGACACCTCTCTGCAGATTTTTGCCGGTTCATTACTTCCTCCTCCATGTTGTTGTTGGCATTGACTGTACTCCCTAGATATTTGAAAGACCTATATTCCATATCTTCTATTGCCAGTACTCCTTCTGTTTCCTCTTCATTGTTTCTGGTTACAATCATATACTCTGTCTTATCTTGATTGATCCTCAGACCCAATTTACAAGTTATAAATATGTAAACAAACTCCTGGAAAAAATTACATGTATTAGTTAATTATCACACTTGCCCCATTTAATTGTGATAATTTAATTAACGCATGTAATTTTTTCCAGCAGTATGTTTACAAATCTTGTACCTCGCCCATTGATTGGGTACAATTGTGTTGACTGACTGAAAAGCTACAAATTACGAGAAAGAAAGAAAGGACATGTGATGCTATTTTGTATGATATTTATTTAATTTGTTGATTGATTTAGGGTCTTTGCGAAATCGTGGTCATGTAGCCGCATGTACTTGTGAGTGTGTGTAGCTTGTCTGAAGTCTTGTGTTATTGTGATGGCTGTGTTACGAGTATCTGCCATTAAGATGAGGATTGGGAAGGAGACCGTCGCAGCCCTAATTTAGTATCCGTCATGGCAATTACCTCACGAGGCTGTTTTTTTTTTGGCAGAGCCGGGTTTAAAGTCAACAATGCTAGCCACTACACCACGAGGTGTTCGTGACAATTATAAAAGAATACTAGCGTTGGAAGTATTATTTTGCACTCCTTTGTAATTTTGCGTCTTCGAGAACATTCCCCTAACTCGCCACGTTGCGTAGTGTCTAGCATTCTTGACTGTCATCGGGAAGGTCTCGGTTTGATTTCCGGCTCTGCAAGAAGTTTAATTCTGGTCTGAGGGCTAGAATGGGGTACACTCAGCAGAGTGAAACAAAGCAGACAAGATAAATAATAATGCTATTTGTTCTACGTCATTTTCAACTACTGTGGCTTTTAGATACGCCGCGGTGCCGAAATTTTGCCTAGAAGGGGATCTTTAACGTAAATATACTGACACGGCTCCTTCGTATTTACGCACCCTCAAATGCCACCTGACTGCGCCAGGATTCAATCCTGCAACCTTGGAAACAGCAAGCAAGCAGGAACGTTACCACTGAGCCACGCAGCCAGCTAAAGCTGAGAAGAGGCGGGTTCGGTTCCTACCTCAGCCAAGCTGGAAGTGGTTTTCCGTGGATTCCCACTTCTACTCCAGGAAAATGCGGTGATGGTACCATGGCCACTTCCAACCCAAATCCTACCTCCATTACTATTACACATACTATTACAGACATCACAGTGACGCAGGTTATCAGGCGAATTCTGCAAAATGATGATGATAATTGTTGTTTTAAGGGGCCGAACATCTGGGTTATCGGCCCGTAATGGTCTGGGTGATAGCGAAAATGGCAATGTAATGGAAACCAGAACGAAAATGAAATGAGACTGAAAATATTTACAAAATGGAACTCAGATTGAAACAACTCACAAAATGAAGAGCGGAAATACTTAGAAAAGGGAATTTCGAAGGAAAACACTCACAAAATTAATAGATAGAAAATGTAATTTAGGTTCAAAATACGTAAAAAATGCAATGTAGAGTCCAAATACATACAAAATGCAATTGAAATTCAAAATACTCACGAAAGTGCCACCACCCATTTTGAAAGACTTACTAAAAACCATTTAAGGTTGTCAATCCATACAAAATGCAATTAAGGTTGAAAATACTCGCAAAATGCAATTTAGATCGAAATTGCTTTAAAAATGCAACGTAGATTAAAAATAACTACAAAATGTAGTGTAGATTCAAACAATTCCCTTAAGGCAATTTAGATACACGGGGAGCAAATTAACAAAAACAGTGCGGGAATCTTAAAGAAAAAGGGAAATAGAATGGAAAAGAAAACAAGTGGTCTGACCCCTCGAAGAATGAGGGATCAGGAAAGATGAGACAAGGGTCAATTAATGCAGGAAAGTGAAAGACTCCCTAGGCCTCGGATACCCTAATACCAACGGGGTCAGACCGGGTGAGTTAGCCGTGGTCGTTACGGCATGACTGCTGGCAGTCGCTCACATCCGGGAGGTGAGGAGGTTTGATTCCCCCCGCCAGCAACCTTGAAGATGGTCTTCTGTGGTTTTCCATCTTCCTTCCAGGCAAATGCCGGGGTTGGTCCCTAACTATAGGCCACAGCCGCTACCTTCCAACTCCTCGTCCTTACATTCCAACTTTCCTCCCCAACGGTAGGCCTACTTGTAGCTCACTCATTGGGTGTTCGTCTCGAAGCAGCTACTAAACTGGCGAGCCGAACATGTCCTCGGACACTCCCGGCACTAAAAGCCATACGCTCAAAAATAAAAAATAAAAAAGTAGGGTCAGAAAAAAACAAGAGTTGACCAAGGGAGGTCGACAGGAAATAAGACAGAGAGGAGCCCGGCACAAGTAAGTGTAAGCAATGCCGGACTCAGCTGGGGTCCCGTGGTCGCCATCCCACGTCTCATTAGATGTGATCCCCTGGGGGGCACAAAAATAACATCCTCCTTAATTATCCTTAATTGATTTCCACTTACTGGTGCTATCAGACAAGGATAGCGTGGGTCCTTTTAATACAACACAATGGTTATAATTTAAAATTCCATTAGCGGTACAAATTGATCTTGGAGAGTAGTTTCCTAGTCTAATCGAGACGGACACGCGACTTTAGGTTCCCTCCATTAAACTGACACAGGCCTGGACTCGATCAATTGTTCGCTCTAATGGGATAATGTGGCTTGGCGTGAGGTCCTTTAAGCCTTGCTCGTTTACTTATTTAAGCGATGAAAGGATAAGGAAGCCGAATATGACCTACACAACCGTTATTAACAGTGAAGGAGACGAGAACCTTACTTTTACACTTCCACTATATGATACAGTAGGGCGTCGATAATCCTCATTAGGCCTAATTGTCCAGATTTTCCAATAGAATCAAAAAATGTCGTTTGAGTTCATAACAAAAATAAATATTGCAAGAACTGATAACAATTCACTTTAGTGGTGATTTAGAATGGAAAACACTGACAAAATACAATTTAGATGAGAAATACGCAAAAAAGCAATTTAGATTGAAAGTACGCACAAAATGCTGGTTGGAGTCAAAATAAATTACAAAGTGCAATTAAGATTTAAGATACTCACGAAATGCAATTTAGATTGAAAATACTTACAAAGTCCAATTTAGATTCAAAATACTCACAAGATGCAATTGAGATTCAAAATACTTACAAAATGCCAAAACTACAAAATGCAAGTTAGATTGAAAATACTTGCAAATTGCGGTTTAGGTTGAAAATACTTACAAAATGCAATTGAAATTGAAAATACTCACAAAAATGCCGCCTCTACATTCAAAGACTTACTAAAAAAGGAATTTAGATTGTCGATCCATACAAAATGCAATTGAGGTTGATAATACTCGCAAAATGCAATTGAGATTGGAAATACAGTGCATACAAAATGCAATTTGGTTTGAAAATACCTACAAAATGTAGTGTAGATTCAAAAAATAATTTGGATACACGGGGAGCCAATTCAGAAAAACAGTGCCGGATTCTTAAAGAGAAAAGGAAGTATAAGGAAAAGTAAAAGGTGACTGATCTTAGATGAATGAGAGAAGGGCCAATGAAGGCGGAAAGGGAAGAGACTTCCTGGGCCTCAGTTACCCTACTACCGTCGGGGTCGGAAGAGAACAAGTGTTGACCAAGAGAGGGGAGCCTGGCACAAGTAAGTGGAAGCAATGCTGCACTCATCTGGGGTCCCGTTGTCACCAACCCACGTCCACTAGATGTGAGCCCCTGGGGGAGAAATCATTACTAAGTTGTCCAATTAAATTATTTTGAATTGTTACTGATTTGTTCAGCTCTGTATCTGTGCCCTTAAGGTCATTGCTCAGTAGCTTACGGATAATCTCATCCATGAATAAGAGTGAGAAGCCATAGTCTGGTCTAGACTGTGGCTGCACACTGCATTCATCAAGAGATGACAACCGACCTCTAGGCTGTTTAGTAAATAATCTATTAGCACAAATTAAATTACTATTGGATTTAATCTGCCTAAATTCACTCTCTGTATATTTGCTCCCGACAGAGCTATTGAATGTTACGTTCCTTAACAGCAGCATGTTGTAAAGCTATCTTTGGGTCGTTCGAACCAATCTGTGCTTGTATTCCGCATCTACATGCCATAGATAATTAGTTATCGATCTGGGATCAACAGTGGTTGTATCGAGAATTAATGTCGTTGTGTTCGCTTGCTCTCTCTCTTTCTCTCTGGCCAAGAGAAATGCCATGAGGCTGCACAGCTGTTAGAGACTACACATTCTGTTACTTAGGGTTTGATATGGTTCATGGCCAACCATAGATGATAATTGGCACAGATTTCAGATGTAGTGACAAGGCTAGTCCTGTTCACTCAAATTATAAACAGTGGTGTAGGCCTACACACTTCCCCTGTAATATTATTGAAGGGATGAGTTACTCATTTCTAGCTAACGTCAATTTGTTTGAATGATCAAGGTAATCACGTAGTGTAAAATTGGCAGACTATACAATGCCTAACATATATCCAAATATTTTAGTTCATTTTATACTGAGAATATTGATATTTGTGCCACTTGCGTAAGATAGACGTGTGAGTAATATATAGTCTATTTCTCACAAAGTTTTACTATTTTCATTCGGATAATAATGATGAAAATTAATAAATGTAAAACAAAAATACTGGAATGCAGCCGAAATAAATCAGAAACCTCAATGGAGATCAAATTGGCAGGTGAAAAGCTGAAGGAAGTAGGAGACTTCTGTTACTTAGGAAGCAGAATAACCAGTGATGCGCGAAGCAAAGAGGATATAAAAAGTAGGTTGGCTCAGGCAAAGAAAGCATTTCTACAAAAAAGGAATCTGCTGACATCGAATATAGATTTAGGTATCAGGAAGTCATTTTTGAAAGCCTTTGTCTGGAGTGTGGCGCTCTATGGAAGTGAAACTTGGACTATTGGTGCAGCAGAAAAGAGGAGAATTGAAGCATTTGAAATGTGGTGTTACAGGAGAATGATGAAGATCAGATGGGTAGATAGGGTTACAAACGAAGAGGTATTAAGACGAGTGGGAGACGAGAGATGTTTCTGGCGACTGCTAATGAAGAGAAGAGATAGGTTGGTAGGACACATACTAAGACACCCAGGAATAGCAAGCTTAGTTATGGAAGGAAGGGTCGAGGACAAGAATTGTAGGGGTAGACCAAGGTTAGAATATGTTAAACAGATTGCCTCGGATGTAGGGTGTGGTAGCTATGTAGAGATGAAACGTTTAGCTCAGGACAGGGAGGCATGGAGAGCTGCATTCAACCAGTCAAAAGACTGAAGACTCAAACAACAACAATAATAATATATTTTCATTTTTTTAACATAGAACCATTGCCTAAATTTGTGCACTAAATAGGTAAAGCAATTCCCAAATTGTATTATGATGATTGAAGTACTAACCCTCTGATAACAAAATCCATAAATATTTCTTGAAACAAGTAAAAACAAATTATCAAATTTTTCATGGACATTCTGTGGTATTTACTAATGTTTCCCAGAAACTACCGAACGTATATCACTTATTTTGGTTACACATATTCCAAGGCTGACTGTGAATACAAATTGCCAGGAATTTGGAATGCAACCGAAATAAATCAGAAACCACTACGGGCATCAACTTGGCAGGGGAAAAGCGAAAGGAAGAAGGAGACATCTGTTACTTACGAAGCAAAGTAACGAGTGATGGACGAAGCAAAGAGGATATTAAAAGTAGGTTCGCTCAGGCAAGGAAAGCAATCGAATATAGATTTCGGTATTTGGAAGTCATTTTTGAAAGCCTTTGTCTGGATCGTGGCGCTCTATGGAAGTGAAACTTGGACTATCGGTGCAGAAGAAATGAGGAGAATTGAAGCGTTTGAAATATGGTGTTACAGGAGAATGATGAAGATCAGATGGGTAGATAGGGTTACAAACGAAGAGGTATTAAGACTAGTGGGAGAGATGTTTCTGGCGACTGCTAATGAAGAGAAGAGATAGGTTGGTAGGACACGTACTAAGGCACCCAGGAATAGCAAGGTTAGTTATGGAAGGAAGGGTCGAGGACAAGAACTGTAGGGGTAGACCAAGGTTAGAATAGTTAAACAGATAACCTCGGATGTAGGGTGTGGTATCTAGGTAGAGATGAAACGATTAGCTCAGGACAGGGAGACATGGAGAACTGCAACAGTCCAGTCAAAAGACTGAAGACTCAAACAATCTTTAAACCAATTCTGATAAAAAGGAACGTATCATTAAAATATAAGGTTTGGGAAATAAAAGAGAAAGATAGAAATTACTTTAAACTACATTTGAAATTATTCATCAAAGTGAGCAGAAATTTACTACGTTTAAATCTAGAAGAGACTTTAATTTTATCAATGTACACTACATGGTTACCTTATCCAGATTGCATAATTGCACTCAATTACTTCAACTAATAAATGTTTATTCCGTGAGTGACATTAATGTGTTGAATGACACAGGCCTAACAAAGGAAGAACAAGAGAATAAACGTGAACTGTGTTTTTGTTATTTAGTGAGGTTATCGATGTTATATGATGTTTAACACCAATAAGTGGGCTTAGGAAGAAAACTTTGTGTGTTTTCGAAACATGTACCTATATAATTTTTATGTAAGTAAAAAGTATTGATTTGGCGAGAAATTTATGATATACTTCATACCTTATCCAGGTCAAGCAACGCTGAAAATAATAATAATAATAAGAAGAAGAAGAAGAAGAAGATGAGGAAGAAGAAGAAGAAGAAGAAGAAGAGTACTTTCACGTGTTAATAGGCCTACTTGTCAATAAATATACTCCTAAAAGCTTGGGAAACTGTTTCTAGGTATTAATTAACCGGAAATGATGCGAGCTTGCTTCAAGAAATAACGTGTAAGCAGACCATAACCCTAATTTGACAAATTTATCATCAATTCAATACAGCGAAAGTCAAAATATCACAATGTTTGTTTATTTTTCTACCTTTGAGAAACAGATTTGATACCATTTCAAACAAAGAATTTTGAATGGTACTTTGTTAAATGATTTCAATGCAAGAATTCTTTTTACAAGCCCGTTTAAATCCTTCAAATGTTAAAACATAATACAGACAAAATATGTACAAAGGACTCAGAAATGATTCAAAACTTTTCTTGACCATTCCATCGGGATTTATTGCAAGATGGTGCAGTTTTCTTCAGCTTCGCAACTTGAGGAACAAACGAAATATGGATCAGGTGTCTTGAATGGCTTCCCTGTTCAAATTAATATGCAAATCATGGTAGTACCCCAGCTTATTAAGATTGACCCTCTGTTACTTCGGTTTGTTGCTAGTGGAAGAGATAATGATGGGAAATATCAACACACAATACTGTCGCCCCATTTGTCGGATCTTTTCAGCTAAGGACAGGTATTTACTCACACTTTCAACGTACTTTTGTTTGATATTGTAAGAGTTAGGGATTGTAATATCCATGAGAAAAAAACTTGTCCAGTTTTTGAACGAGAACAATATCTGACTTGTTTACTGGTTTAGTATTATCGAAACTTAGATTGCATTCAATCTGCTTTTGATAAACTCTCAACATGGGCCTAAAACAATGAATTAACACTGAACGGTACTAAAACTGTGAAAATGACATTCAGAAAAGGAAGTAGACTTTCAACAAATGGCTTCATTACGTACAAGAATGTCCCGCTACAGAATGTATCACACTTCAAGTACCTGGGAATCACTTTTCAGACAAGAGGAGATGTCTATAGCCTACACGTCAAGGAAAGAGTCGCCGCGGCAATGATAGCTATTCACACTCTAAGGAATCTGAGACAGCTATCTTTAGCCACTGCTATCGCCCTGTTTCGCCTTAAAATTACCCCCAATCATAACTTATGGACTAGGGACAATTTGGCTACATCTGACGAAGAGAAATTTGGAAGAAATAGAAAGAGTCAAAGCCACTTTCCTGAAAAGAACATTGTGCCTGTCGAAATTCACACCTTCTCACCTCACCTACGTGCTAGCAAGAGAGCAATTTTTCATCGAAGATCTTCGCCTTAACCTATTTCTACCACCAACCGCCGCCTACACAGAACTTGTACAAGAACTCAATGCAAAACGGCAAGGCATATGGCCAACGTTCTTTTCAACAGATGCCATGATTTACAGAGAATGGACTCAAGTTGGATATGAACTACGGCATGTAGTGACGCAATACGCCGTGCATGGTTTCCACCCACCGGATATGCCAGACTGAGAAATTCCACGACCCGGACGACAACTGCAGGTGTAAACTGTGTGGGTCAACCTGTGACCGTTATCACCTGCTTTTGTGCTCCAAAAGGAAAGTCTCGTTGACAGAATCTGCAAAGACTGAATGTGTGGTCTTATTTATGTTATTGTATGCAGGGTCATGTATATATTTCTTTTGGCCGTTAGCTGCACTTATTAAATTATTATTATCTTTGATAAATGATCTGTCTTCGAGCATCTTGCAGCTGTTGTTCTCCTAAACAGCACTGATATTGTTATCGTTATCCTTATCACCATAATCATCATCATCATCATCATCACCTTCCCGAACAAGGGCTTGCGCGCACTTTCCGTAGATATTTACTGGCATAGAGGAACCAATAGCAAGGCCATCGGTCCATTACATGAAAGTATGGTAACTCACTTCATATGTATTAATGAACTTGTGTTCAATCATTCGAGGCTAACCAGTTTTTAATACCGCCCGAGGCTGTATTGACCGTGGATTATGGTTGATTGAGTGTGAAGTACAGCAGGAGAGAGGGGATGATTGATGAAGATGAACGGCACGGACATGAGAGCAATTTAAAGATGCTTTTAACACAGCTCTACGGAAAGCAGATAGCCGTAATAACTACTGCCGAACTATGTCAGTAATGTATGTTTTGAAGTGCTCAGCTGAATTCTAAGGTGATTGGCATGGTTCAGAAAAAGACAGGCATTTGTTGACTGATAGCTCATTAAAGTGAGCATTGATGATTATGATAATCTTTGTTGCTTTAAGGGGCCTAACATCTGGGTTATCGGCCCCTAATGATCTGGATGATAGCGAAAAAGACAATGAAATGGAAACCATAACAAAAATTAAGCTGAATTGAAAATACTTACAAAATGGAACTCAGATTGAAAGCACTCACAAAATGTAGAGAGGATTATTATTAGCGTATGGCAAGGAAATTATATACAATATATACACAATAACAAAAAAACATTGATTCACTTCAGGCATTAGTGTTATCCGTTATAGCTGAATGTCCAACTTTTGAACCCACTGCAGTGCCTCCGCTGTTGATGATAGAAAGTCTTCCAATCTACCTGGATAAGCCCGTAGTTGACACTCGCTTAAAATGTGGGGAATGGTCTGGCGAGGGGCTCCACAATCACATTCTGGAGATGGTACAAAGTTCCACTTATAGAGGTAATCCCTGCACCTTCCATGACCTGTCCTGATCCAGTTCAGTCTGGACCAAGTTGCACGCGGTAGTTGGAAACCGTTAGCAATTTTCCCCCCTCTGAAGATGTTATGTAGGGCCAAGTCAGTGGAGTTATTCCAGCGGCCTTTCCATTCCTCCAAAGCATCGAAGTTGGTGGATGTCTTCAGAGCAGCATCACAAAGAGGTGGATGTCGTGATTTCAATCTTTGGAGACTAAGAGCCGGTATGTCGCCTAGAACAGGTAGCAGAGGATTCTTGCAGATCTTGTTGTACTCTCGAACAGGAGCGCGGGATCTTCGTAAGTCAGGTGGCATTATACCAGACAACAGTGGGAGCCAGTTGGTCTGATGGTGCCAGATATAAGACGCAATTGTGGGTCAATATACTTCGTATATGGGCTATTAACCCACACTGGAGCACAATAGTCGGCAGTAGAGAAAACCAGTGCTAAGGCTGAAGAGCGCAGGATGTTTGCAGCAGATCCCCAAGTAGTACCAGTTAGCTTCTGAATAATATTGTTTCGGGTTTTCAGTTTCTTCGACAAGTTCAAAAGATGTTGCTTGAAGGATAAAGTCCGATCCAAGGTAACACCAAGATATTTCGGAAACCTATTGTGATTAAGTAGGCTACTCTATGGGAAAAGGTAATATTTAGTTTGAAGTTAGCAAGCCGGTTACTCAAATGGAAGCAAGAGACCTCCGTCGTGGCTGTACTGGGTCTGAGTCTCCAGTTCCTGAAATATTCTGTCAGGGTGGATAAGTCCTTAATCAAAATTTCTTCAGTTTTCTCAATGATATTGTGTTGTGTGGCCAGGGTCAAGTCATCAGCATAGCAGAACTTTCTGGATATTGTTTCTGGAAGATCAGAGATGTATAGATTAAACATTAGTGGCGACAAAACTAATCCCTGAGGCAAACCATTATGCAGTTTTCTCACTGAGCTTTTCTTTTCACTTAAACAGACCTGAAATTTCCTGTCACTGAGAATGTTGTTGATAAGCTGTGCAATTGTTCTGCAGGGTATAGATCTGAGTAATTTGTAAATCAATCCTTCCTTCCGTACGGTATCAAAGGCAGCAGTGAGATCCTCAAGGACAGCAGATGTTTTAAGCTTTTGCTGGAATCCGGCCTCAATTGATGTTAATGAAAGTACTTGATCACAGCAGTTTCGGTTAGGGGTGAAGCCTGCCTGATCCACAAGAATTAGTTCTAAAATGGTTGACCCAATTCTGTTGTAGAGTGGAACTACTTACAAAAGGTACGGGTAATTTAGAAGGAAAAGTACGCACCAAATGTAGTTTAGGTTCAAAATACTCACAAAATGCAATTGAAATTCAAAATACTTACAAAATGTGGTTGAGATTCAAAAATACTCATAAAATGTAATTGAGAGACACGGGGAGTTAATTCAGAAAAGTAGGTCGGGAATCATAAAGAGAAAAGGAACTATCATAAGAAACAAGTAGTTCCGTGAAGAACTATACAGCCTATTTTCATATATCCTACTTATGTTAATTGCCTCTAGCAACATACACAATTACAGTTTGATTGCTGTAATAGATTCGTAGATATTGAGAACCGACTAAAAATTTCGGATGGTCGCCATGTTGGATTTTATATATGTAGGTCCTAGAGTTATGTACTGTTACATGCAGATTATTGTGTACGTGTAGTATTCAAACTTCAATCGCATAATTAGGACACAAGAAGTAACAAGGAGATTTTAAAATTTCGCACAGCTGCCATTTTGAGGTTATGGAAGCAATTGAAATAAATTAGATGCCAGTGGATTACCATTCGTATAAGGATTTACTGTTCCAAGTTTCACTACACTCGGATGGTTAAATTGCGAGAAACGTCCATGTGAATTTTTATATTTCGCGTCGCCTCCATGTTGGATTTGTGAACACCAAGTTATTTAAAGTCCTATAGGTGAACTTAAGTTCATAGCCCCTATGAATATTAAGAAATTCAGTTTGATTGCTATAATAGATTCGTAGATATTCAGAGCCGACTAAATATTTTGGATGGTCGCCATGTTGAATTGTTAAATGTATAGGCCATAGAGTCATGTACCATTAAAGGAAAATTATTGCGTAGGTTCAATATTCAAACTTTCAATTCGATCGCATGACTACATCACAAGAAATAAAAACTTAATTTTATAATTCGCACATCCGCCATCTTGAGGTTATGTAAACAATTGAACTAAATTAGATACCAGTGCATTACAATGTGTATAAATATTTCCTGTACCAGATTTCAGTGCGTTTGGAACATTAAATCGCGAGAAAGGTCTATTTAAAATTTTCAACTTCGCTTGGCTGCCATGTTCGTTTTGTAGTTAATCGGTTTCTGAAAGTCTTATAGATGGACTTCCGTAGTGCCCTTTACCTCCGTAAAAGATTTCAGGGAGATACCGCTAATAGTTTCATAGATATGGAATGCCCGTGAAATATTTCGCACATCCGCCATCCTGTGGTTATGTAAACAATTGAACGAAGTTAGATGTCGGTGCATTACAATGTATATTAACATATATTGTACCAAGTTTCATTGCGTTTGGTTGGTTAAATCGCGAGAAACGTCTCTTTAAATGTCGCAACTTCGCTTGGCCGCCATGTTCGTTTTGTAGTTACCAGATTTTCAAAGGTCACATAAGTGAACTTATAGTTGTTCCCTTTATCACCATAAAAAATGTCAGGGTAATATCGGTAATAGTTTCGGAGATATTGAATGCTGGTGAAATATTTCGCACAGCTGCCATGTTGGATTGGTGAGTCGTAACAAAATTTGAAGGGCACGGTCGGGGTCGCAGGGAATAGTGCTATGAAGTTAATGAGTTTCATTGAAATCGCTCCAGCCGTTTAGATTTTATTACGGGGGGGGGGACACACACACACACACACGAATCACACACACACACACACGCACACACACACGGACAAAAGGTGATCTCATAAGCCTATTTTTTCAAAATTGAAAATAGGCTAAAAAATGCTGATCCCTCGAAGAATGAGGCATCAGGAAAGATGAGAGAAGGGCCAATGAAGGCGGGAAAGGAAGAGACTCCCTAAGCCTCGGATAACCTAATACAGTAGAGTTCGGAAGAGAACAAGGGTTGACCAAGAGTGGTCGACAGGAAAATAGACGGAGAGGAGCCCGGCACATGTAAGTGGAAGCAATGTCGGACTCAGCTGGGGTCCCGTGGTAACTAACGCACGTCCCACTTGAAGTGAGACTCTGGGGTGAGGGTTGGGAGGGTGGGGGGAGGCGAGCATTGAGGAAGGTTTGAGGAACAAGAAAGGGATAATTAATTAGCCGTACTATTTGACGCGTATGTTAAAGAACAATAGAAGAAAGACCTATTTGCGCATTCCTTGTTAGCTACAGAGTCAACTATTACAGCAGACAAGGTAACCTTTCACAGGGTGCCTAAAATTTTTCGTTCAAATATGTGTTTTGATTTCCGTTAAATGAAGGGAATTTAACAGTTTTGTACTCCTTAGTACACGGGCCCACAACTATTTCCGTTTAATAAAGAGTCCGTTAAAGGTAGGCATCGTCGTTATCGTCATCGTCTCCTTCTTCTTCTTCCTCTTCCACTTCCTCTCTTCTTCTTCCACTTTCGATTCGGCCATCATAGGACCACGTCATTTGAACTACTTCTTGCTGCATCGAGCTTTAACATCCGCCCAGTAGTTTCGCATTACTGTCGACTAAAATATTCTGTGCACTCGAGTTTGAAGGTTGTTTGTGAAGTAACCAATGAACTACATAAAATCCAATATCATCATCATTTTATCGTTCTATTTTACGTTAGTTCATGTAGGATTGAAATTTTTAAGTTATATTTTAATATTTCTTATTGCAGTTGGAAAACAAAAAGTGACCGTTTTAAGCGTCTTTCAACCATGCGTCACATTTAAGAATTATTATCTCACAAACCTGTCATTAGATCGAATCCAAATTTTAACACAATATACATTGGAATGTTGTAAAACTGGTTCATTAATTTCAAAATTTTGTGTGCCCAAGAAAGAAAGTCGTTATCATTTTCGTAAGGTAACATTTTTTCGGCTCCGGGTCGTCGGAAAATGTAGTTCTTGGTCGCGTTGTAATCCTTATACATCAAAACCTTATTCTGTTTGACTGTGAAATACATAAATAAATTTCATTACTTCATATCGGCCTGTATGTGTACGGGCAAATAAGACATGGTTCACCAGCTAGCCGCTCCAGGGAAATCTGTACAGCGTTGCCAAGATGGAGCCAAACACGCGTCATGGTGCGCCTCGCTCGGAAGTGATGGGCGTTAGTCAAATCTAACTTATAATTTAGCTTTTCACAAGTTTAATTTGTGGAAAGTTCTTTTACATGCCACAAATGTATGACATGGGACCGCCGGGTTTACCTCCTCTCCGAACGAAGGCAAAGTGAGGGATTTTTAACGCTCTTTAAAATCCGACGACTTTGGCCGGGTTTGAACCCGTGACCTTGAGCACAGAAGCTCAGGTTGCTACCAACTACGCCACCGAAGTCGCCGTATTTTGGCTTATTTCAGAAATTTAGCAAATGTAATCGTAGGTTCGGTGCTCGCGCAGTGTTATCATAAGTTAAGTTAGAAACGCAGTAATTGGGAACCTTGGAATGACTTAGCAGTGGTTATAGAAATGAATGGATCTGAAGTGACCCTTGATGTTGTATAGTAATGGCGAATGTGGCCTTGACTGGCTGGAGTGGTACTGTTATATGAGAGCAATATTAATAGCAAGCAGCACAGCACGTGTGCAACTACAGTGCAAGAGGAACAACCTTTAACCTTGAATACCTGCACTATACCACATTGTTCCGAGCCAGACTGGAGAATACAAGGTCACACATGAGTCACCTCGTCCTGCAATACCTCTACTAAAGAATAATAGCAATATTATATTGATTTATACGTCCCTTTTAATCACTGCGGCTTTTAGAGACGCTGAGGTGTCGGAATTTTGCCAGTAAATCTACTGTATGCCATCTTTTGGAGGTAAAGTAAATTCGGCAGGCCCATGTCATAGATTTATGGCATGTAAAAGATCCTTCCACTACAATGGCAGTACATACAAGGGGAGGGTATGATGTAAGGGTCACTGATTCGAACCATCTTTAATACGCGTGTAGGGCATGAACAGGCGTATACAAGGTGCAAGTAGTAAGGTGCGCTTCTCAGTCGTTTCCGAGAAATTAATTAAATGCAATTACAGTGCGGCGTCTATGTGCGTTGTACGCTAACAATAATCCTATGAGCGTGTGGTAGAGCGGTAAGATCCCTGCTTCGTAGGTACGGGGTCGCTGGATCGAATCCCACCGGTGAGCTTTTGCAGTGTGTTGTTTCTTTTTTTTTTCTTAACCATTGGCAATTTCCAACCAATACCCACAGGATGAGTCACTGATTGCTGGGTACGAGGTGGTCTGATGGTCCACAGACGTGCAATGAACGGGACAGACTGGGCCTTCAGTGTATAAATGTATTCATATAATAGAATACATCTGACCGTGTATAGTACCAATGTATTTGCAATGCCAATACAGTACATTATGTAATGTCACAAACGTTGACCCCCATACGATGATTTCAAAATCTGTTTTTCCGCTCACAAAACACGTTATTACAATTGACTGCAAAATAAACACTATGCACGACACCTACAGTTGTATGAATTGCCAATGTTGATAAAAAAAATGAAGCACAACACACTGCAAAAGCTCACCGGTGAGATTCGAACCAGCGATTCCGCGCTTACGAAGCAGGGCTCTTACCGCTGCACCACGCGCTCCTTGGCTTATTGCTAGCGTACAACGCTCATACACGCCGCACTGTAATTGCAATTAATTAATTTCTCCGAAACGGCTGAGAAGCGCACCTTACTACTTGCACCTGGTATACACCTGGTCATACCCTACACGTGTATTAAAGATTATTCGAATCGGTGACCCATGCATCGTATCCTCCCCTTGATAGCAAAATTTGTAGGTTATACTTGGCTGGATAGAAGTGCTCTATCATGTTGCAACGCTCTCCGCTAGGTGTCAGTGACGGTGGCATCTGGTAGTCAAAGTAGAAACTACTTGAAATTGAACTTGTTGGGACCGCACGGGCGTATTCCCATGGTTTTTTTTTTCCAGGATTAGGGCATAACCCAGCTCTTTTGTGTACATCCATGTTGACCGACTGATAAGCACCAAACTTTTGTTTCCTAAGGCACACTGAAAAAAGGCTTCAAACCCCACAACAATTCTTTCTTTCTTCGGCTTTTCCCAATTAATTGGGGTCGCCGGAGCCAACCAGACTCATTTTGGTTTTGGCCGGGGATTTAAGGCTGGATGCCCTTCCTGACGCCACGTGATTTTTCAGGTGAAAATTCCACCCCGCTGTTACCGGGATTCGAACCCCGGCCGTCCGGGTGAAAGACGAGCAGCTAAGCCACTGCGCCATCACGCTCCCCATTCAAACCCCACAACAATAACAATAATAATATCGTATGGTTTCGGGTGCCGGGTGCAAGCTTTGTTATTTCACACTCAGAGGGCTGGTTGCATGTCGAATTTTTGTTGTTCCTTGGAGCGCTATGAAAGTCAAGGAAGTTTATATCTAAGTTTCTTGACACTACAGCGCTTTCTAGTAGAGAAAGGAGGATTTTTCGTGTTGGCGGAAAATCCCGAGATTAATTTTGCTATTATAAACACGGCCTACTGAAATCAAATGGGTTCTTTAACATGCCAACAACGTATGACATGCGTGTCGTGATTTTTTTCGCCTCTCAAAAATCACTAACCATGGCCAGGAGTGAACCTGCAATCTTGTGGTTGGTAGTCCGACACGACAACCACTCACCCACCGTGGAAAGCTAAATTTGCAATAATCTGCCATGTAAAAGTGTAAAAGCCAGGTAGAGCTGTTCATCATCATCATCTTCATTTCCCCTTTTCGAGTTGACACTGGGTGGGGGCAAATATGTTTCCTCTCCACTTTGTTCTGTCGTTCCATCATTCCTCTTCCGACACGGTGTTTCTATCCAAGTTTCGTTTTCTAATACTATTCTCCACCGAGTCCATCCAACGCATTCTTGGTCTTCCTCGTCCTCTCTTCCCTGTTATCCGTCGTTCCAGTGCTCGTCTTTGTAGCTCCACTTTGTCATTTAGATTCTGTACTCCCAGTTCTTCCCGTATATCTTCATTTCTCACTCTGTCCCTCCTCGTTTTCTGGACCATACTTCTCAGGAATCTCATCTCAACTGCTTGTACTCGGCTCTCATCCCTCTTATTAGTCATTGTCCAAGTTTCTGCTGCATATGTCATTATAGGAACATACGCGTAATCAAGCTTTAATCCAAATGTCAGTTAAAGACCACTGTGATGCTCGTAAGCACCCGATTGGGAACGCCTGATGTACTGAGTGTTTCTGGACAGGATGTGAGTGAGCAGGTTCTATATGAAGTGGCTGGACTGCCCATGGCCCCATGCTTGTGTTTGTTGACTACTGTCGGAGCAGAAATTATTGCCCCCGAGTTTGTAGGTAAATAGAAACACAATCGAAAGGCCTACAGAAAATCAAGTGGCATCACCTTTTTCCTTTTTTATTTCTGCGTTGATTGATTATAAAGGTCGTTTTAGGAGCTTATTTTAATATCCCTCATGGTAGGTATAACGCAAAAAGTACCGGTCTTTTGCGGGGTTCGAACGCATGATTACGACTCAATAAATAACAAAACTTAATTTTAAAATTTCGCACAGCCGCCATCTTGAGGTTATGTAAATACTTGAACTGAATTAGATGCCAGTGCATTACAATATGTATAATCATTTACTGTACCACATTTCACTGCGCTCAGAGAGTTAAATCACGAGAAAAGTCTATTAAAATATTTCAACTTCGCTTGGCCGCCATGTTCGGTTTGTACTTTACAGGTTTATGAAAATTACATAGATAAACTTATAGCAGCGCCCTTTATCACCGTACTAAATTTCAGGGTGATATCTGTAATAGTTTAGGAGATATAGAATGCCGGTGAAATATTTCCCACAGCCACCATTTTGAGGTTATGTAAACAATTGAACTAAATTAGATGCCAGTGCATTACAATGTGTATAAATATTTGCTGTACCAAGTTTCATTACGTTTGGATGGTTAAATCACGAGAAAAGTCTATTTAAAAGTCTCAAGTTCGCTTGGCCGCCATGTTGCTTTTGTAGTTACCAGATTTTTGAAAGTCTCATAGGTGAACTTTTAGTAGTACTCTTTATCACCGTACACAATTTCAGGGTGATATCGGTAATAGTTTCGGAGATACTGAATGCTGGAGAAATATTTCGCACAGCCGCCATGTTGGATTGGTGAGACACAATAAAATTTGAAGGGCACGGTCGGGGTCAGCCAAAACGGTGCTATGATATTACCGAGTTTCATTGAAATCGTTCTAGCCGTTCAAAAGTTATTAGGGGGGGACACACACACACACTCCTCACACACACACACACACTCACACACACACACACACACACACACACACACACACACGGACAAAAGGTGATCTCATAAGCCTATTTTTTCAAAATTGAAAATAGGCTAAAAACCTATTAACTCAGTTGTGCTACAGCAACCTACTTTGGATATGTGTTAGTCAGATATGTTTTCTGTGTATATGTGAAGTTTCAAAATGTGATCTCCAACACAAACAAGGAAACAATCAGATCTTGGGTGCGTTGTAATCCACATATCATAACCGTTTAGTTTATATGGATTGATATTTATTATGATTTTGGTGCAGATACTGGCCGCTACGTCCTCGCTATCCTGCTGACTGGTGTTTACGATCGAATGGGGTCATGGCAAGTTGCCTGCCACAAACCCCACACTGTGGGCAGTCGGGTTGAATTACAGGCTAGATAATATTATGGGTTGCGGAGCAGGAGACATGAACCTGGGGAAGAAGGAAAACTTCTGAAATTTGCAATAAATACCTTTTCTGATGATTCAAAATTGATCTGGGTATGAAGCTCACACCTCTGCTGGCTATAACCCGCCCGCCGTCTCAAATTATAACATGAATTATATACAGGGTGAACAACAAATGCCGCACTTGGAGGTCGGCATGCGATTCCACATCCAATTGCAAGACAAAAGTTTCAATAGCAAAATCGGATCGGGTGCTGTTTGAAAACACAAGTATGAAAATGAGAAGCTGGCAACAATGTCACATCTGGCAGTGCATCGGCATGTACAGAGTAAGCTCCGGCAGAGCGCCGAGTTCCTGCAACCTGCTTTTGGCCACGCTGCATGCAGTTACAGCGTTGCCAGAGCCTCGTTTCTTAACACGCCTTTCTGTTAAACCTATTGGCGGGACTAGGTATTGGAACATAAACTTTTATCGTGAGTTTCGACGAGGAACCGCATGCCAACCTCCAAGTGTGGCATTTTTGTTCACTCTGTAGTAAACATTCCAGCTCTGTCAACCATTAGAAAAGTATTGCCAACCCCACGCATACGGTACTAATAAATTGTATATGCGTTTTTTCGTCTAGATCAATGTTTGTTTGTCAACCGTGTCCCGCTAGCTAGGCCGCACCTCGATTGGTTGGTTGCGTCCTCAGTTTAGGGGCTGAGACAATGCGGTCATGTTGCCCCGTGTACTTTGGGTGTGTGTAGAATCTGTCTGATAACCGGTGTTAATTGTGATGACTGTATTAGTGTGTGTAATCTGTTTTCAATTCAAGTAAGGACTGCAGACTTTGAATGTTTCAAATAGTTCCTACTTTTGCCGCCAAACGCCACCGTCAACGACTACTAGTTCAGAACTTAGCTACTAGACACCACCGCAGTCGGCTTCTGGCAACGAACGTAAAAACCTAAGAGCGTTGTTTACATTCTTAACCTAGCCTATATAATTTAGCTTCACACAGGTGTAATTAGTGGAAGATTCTTTAACATGCCATAAATCTATGACATGGAACCACCGGCTTTACTTCCCCTCCGAAGAAAGGCATACTGAGGGATTTTTAACGCTCTTAACAAATCCGACGACTTCGGCCGGGTTTGAACCCGTGACCTTGGGTACCGAAGCTCAGCATGCTACCGACTACGCGACCGAAGCCGCCGGCCGCACCTCAACCCGACCATTTTAACCATCGTTTTGTCCAGATCAATGTCTTTTGACAATGGTTACAGCCTAAAGCGTCCAGATCAATGGCTTCAGATTCTAGCTTCCCGCCGCAGACATTTGGGGTTTGCCTAGTGGTGGTTTACTTTATATCTCGTCATGTCTCGCCCAGCTGGAGTGAGCAACATGGCTGCCGTAGTTCAAATTTGACAAGAAAGAAACACACATAATTACGTAATTTAGCACACATTTCCAGTTTAATTGTCATAATTAGGCCTAGAACCCGGATGTTGATGACATGTCATCTTTTTACTGAGCTGTCTAAAACAATGCTGAAGTAGCCTACTTACAAACTCCGGACGGGCCTCCCCGTCTTCAAATATGTCATTTTTATTTTGCTTCGTTTTGCATTTTTCCTATCTTTCCATTTTAGGAGCATTTTGCGAAGTTTGGCAGACTTTTTTGGTCTTATTTTAGAGAAATTGGCCTTTTGAGGTCATTTTTTTTCCAATTTAGTCATGTCACAGCTTTATATGAGGGAGCTACGTGTCTCAGAGTTAAGGAGAACCTAGTAGCTGATACAAGATAATTTAAAATATTGAAATATTGATTCCATTTCCTTCATCAACCACGTGGAAACTACCTGTGGCTGCGGGTATTGCATCAAAACTTAAACAAGTGCTGGAAAAACACCGGGTATAAAACATTCTGCAAAATCTCAGACATTCTTCCTGGTGAAGACTACTGCATGGATGGGATTGAGGAGGTTTTCAGCAGAAATCGACCTTCCTCACTTCAAGTACGCTCCGATCACATCAGTTGATGTTAAACCCAGCATTTCGAGATATAACAAGAAGTTCCGTGACGAACTAAAGAGCCTACTTTTCTTAAAATTTAAGGTTCATGCCAATGATTAATCTATATGGATCTATCTAGAATAATGACGAAATTAAGTTGGTAATATCGACATTTCTAATTAGTTCGAAATACTGTTGACCTGGCATAATGTAGCCTAATAGAGAACTACAGTTGGCAGCCCTGGTGACTGAATATATTCTTAGTTCCATCTCTTAAGGTACAGTATGCAAAATTTGGTTGAAGTCCAATGGATAGCATGGACGTTACATGCAGTTAAACATTGGATCTAACAGTGCGCGTAAAATCATGTTGGCAACAATGACATACATGTATTGGTCAGAAATAATCTGAAATAATATGATCTATTGTTGTGTCAATTTTGAATTAAATCCGTTAGTTAGTATTGAAGTTACATGCGTTTTAAAATTGGACCTATCAACAGGCTTAGAATCATGTTGGCAGCACTGGCGTAGGCCTATATTAATTAGTTACTCGAAATTAATCTAGAATGCCAGGTACTATACGTGTGCACAGTTAAGAGCTATTGGCTTGTATACTTTCTGATATATCGATATTAGGGTAACAAAAGTAGAGACAGTATTTATTAACAGTTGGCAGCCCTGGTTACTCTTAAGAATCGGCATAGTCATATCTGTTATGGTACACATAGCACACACGAAATATGGTTGAAATCCAAATTATAGTATAGAAGTTACATGTATTTAAATTTGGAACTCTCAGCAGGCTTAGAATCATGTTGGTAGCACTGACGTATATAAGTTACTCCAAATTAATATAGAATGTCAGGAAGTATACGTGTGCATAGTTTAAAGCTGTCGGCTTGCATACTTTCTGATATATGGGTATTTGGATTAAAAAAATGAGAGCATTTATATACAGTTGGCAGCCCTGGTGGCTCTTAAGAATACGCTCAGTCATATATGTTTATGTACACATAGCACATACAAAATTTGGTTGAAATCCAATTGATAGTGTAGAAGTTATATGCATTTATAAGTTGGACCTATCAGCAGGCTTATAATCAGTTTGGCAACACTGCCATGTGTGGCCTCCTGGAAATCAAACTGCAATATTAGTATCTATATGGGTGCCAATTTTGAATTAGCTCGCATTCATACCTTCCAAGATATCCAACATGGAGCTCAAATTTCAATTGCGATTTTTCAGCAGTTGGTAGCACTGACATCATTTTCAAATATGGCCGTGAGATATTCAGGTATAGATCTTTACTCCTACCAAATTTTGTTTCGATTGCTGCAGCCGTTTAAGAGTTGATAGGGGGGGGGGACACACACACACAGCCAGACAGACAGAAGGACAGACAGACAGACACACATTTGCCCGATCTCATAAGACTACTTTTTCCTAATTTTTGCAAAATGTGAAAAGTAGGCTAAAAATATTTGTTGGCTGATAACCGCAGATCATTTACATTTGACAACATCAGAATGGCATTCGTAGTGCAGCGCAACTCAGACTAAAGTGAACATAAACCTTTTATGTGCTATGAATCTATTTTGATTCTCCACTTTATAGCGCATTTTTCGAATTTTTAGGTCATTTATTACTGTCATTTTTGAAAGTTTTAAGTGATTTTTTTAAACTTTTTTTACGGTATCAACATCCGAGTCCTAGTCATAATGAATGGCAATTTCAATAGGCATTGTCCCCTGAAAAGGTATGAAAATCATATTTTATCAGTTGCCGTCTAAGTGAAACTGTAAAAGTCTCCTGCACTACTAATATATGATGTTCTTAATTGCCCTTCATATAGGCTACTATTTGTGTCCAATAAACTTCTATAGTTACAAACGATTGAATAGCCTCCTTAATTTCCATTCGAATAGCGCGGATGCCATTTTTAACACGGAATGGATATTGTTGGGACTATTCTCGTTTGTTTTTCAAGATATTTTAATTTTGACACTTTTTTTGGAATGTACTTTTCTAGCTCTAAAACTTTTGTTTCGTGGCTTTTGGTGTGAAGTTCACGGATAACGCGCAAATCAACTTTTTGTGGCACGGTTTTTGCACTTTTTTTGCCCAAATCAGTTTTTTGACATCACCTATCGAAAGAGCGACATCGAATTAGTCTAATTAGCCACCAAAATATCAGATTTTGCCCAAATCAAACTCGCAAAATGCGTGTTTGTGTTTAGATTTTTCGTCCGCTTATAGCACGCGACCAGCCTCTGCCCGGCCCAGTCGAACTTTTCATGCTGACCAATTCTTACGCTCATCGTATATATTGATATTTTTAACGATTTGCCCAGCGTAAGCTTAAGAAGCGCACGGACGCCAAGTTTGTTTTCGACTTTTTCACTGAAATCGATACTTCTTGGCTTCCTTTGATCATACATAAATTATTTTCTACAGAATCTTTCCTCGTTATATCCTTTACAAAATGGTGAAAACCGCATCAAAATCCATCCAGTGGTTCTCGAGATTACCCGTGACATCCAAGAATCGGGGATTTTTGTCTTATACTAACGAAGTAGAGATTGTCGGGGGAACACATGCACCAAGCAGTACTATGACGTCACACACCTCAGTGCATCTGGGTACATTTCGTCCCGTCACCGTAACGTAACGCCAGACCCCAGCGTAACGACGAAGTCGACAAGATCATTTAAAATGATAAAACTTCAATCGCCTTTTCCTGAAGGTGTCGGTGGTCTTCTCAGAATGCTGATATAGCTCCTCAGACTTCCGTTTCATCCAGATTCCTTATGGACAGACTGGACCTAGGATTTTCCTCAACATTATCCCTTCTTGTTTCTCTACGTGCTTAATAAGAGATCTTCGTCCAATGATCAAGGTTTCCGAGTCGTATAGTGCTTCAGATATCTTTCTTTACTTGCGAATTGACCACTTAGGATCACGCAACAATTTCCCTATTTTATTGTGGGGTTTGAAGCCATTTTTCAGTGTTGCCTAAGTAAACAAAAGATTGGTGCATTTCAGTCGGTCAACACGAATGTACCCAAAAGAGCTGGGTTGTGCCCTAATCATGACATTTATTACATTTATATTTACATTTATTAATCTCATGTAATTTACTTCAGGATTAGGGCATAACCCGACTCTTTTTGGGTACATTCGTGTTGACCGACTGTAATGTACCAAACTCAGTTGTAATTTCCTCTGCCTCCAGTACTCCTTCCTACGATCGCTGTGCTGCTGACGTTGTTCGGCCGTCCAAGCTCTTCCGGTCTTTGTAGCTCGTCTCTCGCCACGAAGCCCTTCCTAATTGTGTATACTGTTTCGAAACGTATCCTTTTCCATCATTTGGGCCTCTAGGATGTTAGATCTTTCAAGGTCTTTTCGAGTTTCTTTAATCCAGTGAGTAGTTCTTTTTAATTCCACAATTAGTCAAATAACTGCTTGGTTAATCTGGATTTGTCGAATCTCTACATGTGCCCAAGAAATATTAGCCCCGTTTCGTCGTCACCGCAGAAATTTTTTCTACATTCTGGTAGACTTCGGCGTTGCTCCGAAGTTTCCATCCGGTTTCCGTCTGGATTAGGCCCATGATTTTCCGCAGGAATCTCCTTGCTAGGAACTCCAACTTCTCTAGCTTCAGGTTATTACTTATTTATTTATTCATTCACGGATGTATTATATATATACACCGCGGACAGGCCAACAAGGACCACGCAAATATCACTTCTTTATAGGTCTAGTTTCCTTCTTTCTCTTCCAGAAGTCTTTCATCCTGGTCGACTGTGCAGCTCTTCTTTCAGCAGTCCATTCTCCTCTGTTGAGATTCTTCTTCTCCCCGACAAGAATTTTGAGACCAAAATTTTTTTTTCTGTACTCTATTCGATTTAGACAATCTTCTTCAGTAATTTTGAATTTTTGAAGTTCTTCTTTCATTTGTTTTACATAGCCTCCTTGTCCTTTATAGTTCCAGATTTTATCAAAAATTTGTTTGTTTAACCTTGAGCAATCCATGTGGACCATATGTCCGTAGAACTAAAGTCGCCGTTTTCTGATCATCACTTCAAGGTTGTCGATTTTACTATAAATTTCTGCATTCGATCTCAGTCTATAACCTTCCTGTGTTTTCCTAGGACCATAAATCCTTCTTAAAATTCTTCTTTCTATCTTGAGCAAATTCTCCATTCCGGTTATATTTGTAGTTTCCATGCCGTACAAGATGACTGGTCTAACAACAGCATTAAAATGTCGTAATTTTGCATTGATAGACAGGTTCTTTTTATTGTATATATTTTTTGTACAAAAATTTAATCTTTAATCTTAAATTAATTAATTAACTTATTTATTTTTATGGGGTCAACTCAGCCTCGTGTGACAAACCTGAGAAGAGGCGGGTTCCATTCCTTCCTCAGTCATTCTGAACGTGGTTTCTCACTTCTACTCTACGCAAATGCCGGGATGATACCTAATGTAAGGCCACGGCTACTTCCTATTCAAGTCCTACCTCAATTACAAATACCCACATTATTGTAGTACAGACAACTCAGATACACAGGTTATCAAACAATTTCTACACGCACCCAAGTACATGGGGATTCATGACCACGATGTCACAAAGCCCCTAATGAATCAACAATTATCATTTTTCTGTATTGAAAATGTTGGCATGTTGATCAGGAAAAGTAATGTTCAGTTGATGGTGAATGTTTTGCGATCGTGACTGTTTGGACCAAACCTCATGTTAGGGTACTTGAGCACCTGATCTGTGTGGATATAAACCAGGCATTGGACGTTAAATGCTGTTCCACTGGACCACGTAACAATAATTATTGAATGTAAAGCCAAAAGGCCACTGGCTGAACAAACTCATCGGCTCCCATCCTCTGCCACGTAAATTGGTGATAAGAGAACCCTCGAATTAGCAGGTCTGTCTACCTTCATGAAGCAGTGATTTGACGTGTTCCTTGAAGCGTACGGTACAGCTCGGCGTATAATTAATGAGATCGTATAATGAGGAATTAATACTCAGTTTAATGAAGATGACCTCATTACTGGCAAGTATAATGTGGTTTATTGCCTTCCAGATGACTGGTGTACAGAGATTAATGGAATGATTCTACACGGGAAATGCATAATTGTTTACCAACTCGTAATGTAAATGAGATCAAGATAATTGTATTGATAGTCTAATTGACAACTTGCCAATCGCCCCAGCTTCGCCCGGTATTTTTTAAAGGTTTACTTAGCGTAAGCTTAAAAGGCGCACGGACGACAGGTATCAGACGTAATTCACAAAAGCCGAGGTGAACAGCGAAACTCCAAGCACATATGCTCTTCTCTGAAGTCTTAACTCGACACGACTCGACAGTTTGATGCTGACTAAAGCTGGGGTGATAGGCTCGCTCGTTAGCTTATAAACTCAATTTGAAGCTAGTAATTTAAATTTCCACTGAATGGAGATTGTTGTAAGAAATTAAAACGAACAATAACTTAAAGTGGGCGATGTATTAAAAATAAAGGAATGCTGTCGCGGGAATTTTTCTCTTCGGTTATAAAGTATTGGTTTGATTTCAGAATTCGTTGTTACTTTTGGTTTTTGAATGCCATATTCTTCTTCGGTCGTTTGAGCCTCCTATGGAAGGTAGGAAGTTTGTAGTATTATGTGACCGTGAATCTTGTGATTATGTGCCACGGGACCTCCTTATTACGTGGAATCCGAACCACAGGACATGGCATTTCACTTCAAAATTCTCACAGGCATTGACCGGGAATCGAACCCGGACTGCCTTGGTGAGAGGCATACAGCTAGACCGCCGAGCCACCACGCCCTCCCTAAGCCTCCTATGGGCCACGGTGCTTGTGCCTTAGCTGTTGTCTGCCACTGCTGGTGTTTTAGGTGGATTGTTTGGTGGCTGCTTTGCACTGAAATTTTTGAGCCTGTCAATTGACCCTGTAATCTTTCATTTTCTTGCTGAACTCTGTCGTAAGTTCCTCGGACGGGTTGTGGTGAACTTCTGCAATGGATGTGAGGAAAGGACTGGTTTCAACTGTCAGACGGTAGCGACTCGTGTCATTTATTGGGTCTTGCTGAATATTAAGTTCAGCAACATCCTTCTGAATTTGTTTGATCCACATTGAGCCAGTGGCTTTACCCTTCTTGGCTACCGTAAAGAACTTATAAGACAGAATACTAATTCAAAGGAATTACTTAAATAACACTAAATAATAAGGTTTAATGAATGTTCGAACTTTTCTTGAAGTCGAAACACGGTACCTATTACAATAGGTAGTTTTCTAATGAATTTTTTTTTATTTAGTGAATTTACCCTCTAGGTTGGTGGTTCCCACGGACTAAGCGAGGGAACTCACCACTACCGCCGCTATGGGCAGTGTCCTGGAGCTTGCAACATCTGGTCGGGAGGGATACAACTGGGGAGGTGTGATCAGCACTTCGCCCAGGCGGCCTCACCTGCAAAGCGAACAGAGGCCTCATGAGGGATGGGAAGGGATGGAAGATAGGGATGGAAAGGCTAGGAAGAGGGAAGGAGGCGGCCGTGGCCTTACAGTAGGTACTGTACCCGTAATCTACGTGGTCTTACCTGTTGCAATCCGATGGAAAAGCTGGATCGTAGATTCTAGAAGTTCCCGGCTGAAATGACCTCTGAAAAACCTACCAACTAGGATCAACCAGGGATCAGGATACGTCGATATTAAAGAATGCGGTACGAAGATGCCAGTGGTGTATAAAATTACGATGAAACGAAGCTCAAAAGAACTCGAACAAGAGACTCTAAAATAAAGTAAAAATATCTCGGGCGTTAAGTTTAAGCAAACTCAAGGAAAAACTGCCCACTGGTCCTCCCAACGCACTCCCCTTTTCTGATAGAAAACACCAGTCGTTCTAAGATTCTTTTAAAATTAAATTCAGTTTATTGACTGGTTAATGATGTATGTCCGTCAACTAGACACAAAATTAAAGAAAAGCTTCTTTAGATCAAATGATGAAAAAATAATAGTTTTAAATAAATGCCTATAATAAGGCCCCATCTTACTGCTCATATCATCCGCTGAACAAATTACAAGAAAAATACAATATTAAATTATGCACTGATGTTATACCCTTATTAAAGATTTATACATATTTTACATTTTATATACAAGTTATATCCTTAATTAGGATTTTGTTATAAACGCTGCCCATCTTCATTTAATTTTACAAGTATGTTTCAAGGTTATCATTTTCTTAATTTGATGCATTCAACAATCAATTAAGATAATCGAATAGTGTTACAAGTTATGAAAATAGTTTATTAACTATTTATATGCTTCAATGAATACAGTATATTTTTGCTAAAATTACTGAAATATCACATGTATTATATTGAATGAATTAATTAAAGTTATTCGAAAAGTGGCTGTGTTACTTAAATATGTGTGTCATGATATAAGCAATTTATCTCCGGCAAATCCTACTAGGCAAGAATAAAACGTAGGGTTACTTGAATAAAACAAGCATATAAGAGAAACATTCGTGATTCCAATTCACGTTAACTACAACTTCATATCCAAAATAGTGATAGCTAAAAAGCTAATTTCACTCTTACTAAAACGCAATGACAACGTTAATGTCTTCTCAAAAGACTACGAGTACAATATACAACATTAATATTGACCATCCAATGATGTCAAATATTCGCTTCACTAACACAATAAATCGTATGCACAAAATTGCAATACCTTAATTCAGCTTTCCAAAGCTGTCAAGAATTAATCCTAAACGTTATTAAACTTAAAACTTTTCAAAAATTGCTCTGAAAATATCATGCCCTATCATAAACGAATATAGAAGTGCCACAGATTACTTCTTTTCTAACTTCACTAAACAAGAAGCAACAATTTATTAGATAAATTGTATTATCTATTTCCATAAATTATCGTCATTTAAGTCTACGACAAATTCTGTTATACTAGTTTGAACTGTTAAATTTAGTTCACAATTCCAATATATTTATATATATATTTATTTCCATAAAGACTTATATATGAGAGAAAAAATTGTAAATAGACACTAGTAAAAAATAGTCGTCTCAGTTTCGCCTATCCAAACTCGAAAAATGGCTCAACTACTCAGAAGAAAACACGTGAGACTTACACCATGGAAAGGAGTCTATTATCGTATCTATAGATACACGCAAACCATTAAATCAAACGATGATCTATCCAAGAGTCTTCCCAAAAACGAATTGAAATAACACAAGCTAAAAACTGAACGAACAAAAATATTTCATTTAAAGAAAAATCTTTAATCAAAAAGAAATATGAAAGTAGGCTACAAATGCCTTGGCAATCAATTCACAATTGTTTTCGCTGGACGATTTCCATAATTCCATAACCATGGAAAATAACGATGAAAATGCACTATCATTTCTAAAAGAAAGAATTTCTACTAGAATGTCATAAGTCCAAACGAATAGTATCACTGAAATACTTTTGGAATAGTTCAAGTGCACGAGTGTGTGGCCATCTTCTTCCTAATTGCTATTCTTATACAAAGATATCATCGTCTTGGTCCTAATTATGCTGCAGATATCTTCTCAACAAAATTGAATGCTTGGTTTTATTTCCAAAATTTTCAAAACAAAAGCAACAAAGTAATGCTCTAAATAGCATCACGTTTACTGTTAACTACACAAAAAATTACACTATCCGACAGAAATGATAAAAAAGAACCAAATCTAGTCTTCGAATGAATTTCATACTAATTAATAAAATATTGGTGAAAAGTATCGAACTAACAGTGACAAGGTCTACTGTCTACAAGAGAAGAAAAGTTTTCCAGCTACCTTGGGCGAAGGTCTGGTTGAGATTGAAGAAAGTATAGGAATATACATTCTTTTCAGGGACTGAACCATCATCCCTGAGTAGTTCATGGCTGGAGCTGCAAGTCGCCGAACCAACTTCCTCCTAACTCAAAAACCACTGTCTATGAAACGGAGTTCCTGCATATTGCTTGTACAAGGCTCCCTCGACGTTATCAGTAAAGTAGTTTCGCTCATTTGGAGTTGTTTCTTCATTCTTGGCTACTTTAAAACCTCTGGATCAGAACTAACGTTCCCCAACGTTTCTTCCTCTTCATTGTAGTGTTTAATAAGGATGTCACTCCAAATTATCAACTCTGCATCTGCATTACATTCCTGCACGATATGTTTAGCCCATCATTGCTACAACAGCTAGGTTCTCACAATAAAATCCAGTCGTAATGTTCTTGATAATATTAATGCTTTCCTGCATTTCAAATATATACGTATTAGATTTCCTCATCGAGGAGTCTGTATTAACCAGTCTATGCAATATCTAAGTTCACTCGGGTATATTTAATCTCTGGGTTATATCAAACACACCAGAAGTACGGACAACCGCATATTGCTATGGTAGCAATTCACCCGTTCGATCCGAGCCGCGAGTAGAGAACACTCGTATTACTGCGTGATAAACGGAACTTTCTTACTACAGCGATAACATGTTCACTGCATATGTCACTGAACTCAAGTGTCTGTCGTTTCAAAACTGCTCATCCACGTCTCAGCTGGCAGTCTACCCAAGATGCATCACTCCTGTATCGAGGTGGACAATCGAACCCAGTCGATTATCGTGTCATATATGTATCAAATAGTTGCAGGACCAAGTCAGTGAGCATGACCTGTGCACGTGATCAAGAGCGTGGCGGGATTGTCTATCCATCTCCTTAGTGAATAACAAGCGTACTGCTTCTCAAGCCTGCAGTCAAACTAATGCCAAGCAATAATTTCAAAAGTACGTCTCGCTGTCGTATCAGGGTTCATGTAAATAGCAAAATACTGTCTCAGTACCATCCAGGCATTTGCCCGAAGACGAAGTGGGAAACCACGGAAAACCACTTCGAGTATGGCTGAGGTGGGAATCGAACCCCCTCTACTCATTTGGGCCACCCGAGGCTGAGTAGACCCCGTTCCAGTCCTCATACCACTTTTCAAATTTCGTGGCAGAGCCGGGAATCGAACCCAGGACCTCCGGGGCGGCAGCTAACCATGCTGACCGCTACGCTACGGAGGCGACAAAAATAAAATAAAAATATTTACAATTGTAAATTAAAAACAATGTCGCCTCCGTAGCGTAGCGTTCAGCATGGTTAGCTGCCGCCCCGGAGGTCCTGGGTTCGATTCCCGGCTCTGCCACGAAATTTGAAAAGTGGTACGAGGACTGGAACGGAGTCTACTCAGCCTCGGGTGGCCCAAATGAGTAGAGGGTGTTCGATTCCCCCTCAGCCATCCTCGAAGTGGTTTTCCGTGGTTTCCCACTTCGTGTTCAGGCAAATGCCGGGACGGTACTTTCTTCAAGGCCACGGCCGCCTCCTTCCCTCTTTCTTGTCTATCCATCCTAACCATCCCTTACCTTCCCTCATGAGGCCCCCGTTCGCTTTGCAGGTGCGGCCGCCTGGGCGAGTTGCCAATCCCACCTCACCAGTTGTATCCCTTCCGATTCTATGTTCCCAGCTCTAGGACACTGCCCGTAGAGGCGGTAGTGGTGAGTTCCCTCGCTGAGTCCGTGGGTTCCACCAACCTGGAAGGTAAAAAAAAAAAACTTTTAAATTGGCAGATTTTTGCTGAGTCACACCAAGAGCTCTGTAGGTTACTTTAAAGTAGGGCTGGTACTTTTAACCATTTAATTTCAGCTATCGAAACATCGATGAATCGAAGCAGAAAAATCGATTGATAACTACAATCGATTAGTCGAATAATTGATTGGTTGTTTTGTCGTTGAATCGATGTACTTCACTCCTTTCAGTACGCTGTCACAGAAGCAAAACAGACATATAATTAACTAAAATATATTGTATCATATATATTTCAATGATGCACATTCCTTGTGAGAACTAGACTAAAACATAGTAAAATAAAAATGTTCCTGTCTTAATTTCTAAACATTGAAAAAGAAACAAAATCTTTGCTCAAAATTCATCCCTTTCTTTTATCGATACTCTTCCCAATTTGATTGATGTTTGTCCTTCCACTGTCACTGACTCTTATTGGGTTATTGTTAACATAAACAAGGAAGGACACTTTGAATATTTCGGCTAAAATTAACTTTATGTTCGACCCTCGCTATTATGTGTCAGAAAACTTTATCATAATGATGGTCATTATAACACTGTTTTTCATTATGATACAGTTTCTCCAGCCAATCAGAGCTCGTTCATTGACCAATTAGGTAACGATACCTTCGCGCACGCGCTCAAAATCCAACATGCCGGACATAAACACAACACCGAACTATAATAAATTACCGACATGGAATACGCAACGTCCATATGTTCGCGTAAATAAACTGGTGAATATGAGACAAGAAATAGCACTGTACCTTAATATCACCAACCCTAATTTCTACACAGCGCATTGTCTTGAAACGACTCCGGTGACAATATTACTGAGGGGCGGCAGATGTAAACATATGGCCTGCATATGGCATTGCAAGTACACAGAGCGCATGCGTCGGTCGTTCAGAGATCTTGAAAGACAGAGATATCATACTTATCGCTCGCTCTCCAATCACAAAATTCAAGTTGCTGACTCTCAACATATATTTATGAATATTTATGTTAAAACATATAATAAAGTTATAATTATCGTCGAACATAAACAGTCGTATGCAACTCGCCTATAATGGTAATTAAGACATTCGTATGGAAATTATAAAACTCGCATACGCTCGTTTTATAAACATACTCGTGTCTTAATTATAGCCATTATAGGCTCGTTGCATAATGTACTATTTAAACATTTCTGTACATCATCCTGAAAATAAGCGTGCCTCAACTTATGCAATGACCTCTCATTTAAGATTCTTTTCTTATCGCCTGTCTACTAATTAATTATTCGACGGTGTAGTTGGTAGCATGCAGAACTGCTGTTCCCAAGATCACGGGTTCAAACCCGGCCGATGTCGTCGGATTATTTAAGAGTGTTAAAATCACTCAGTATGCCTTCCTTCGGAGGGAAAGTAAAGCCGGCAGTCTCATGTCATAGATTTATGGCATGCAAAAGATCCTTCCACTAACTAAACTTGTGTGAAGCTAAATTGCTAGGTTATATTTCGTTGAAACGCTCTATCAAAAGTTCCAACGTTCACCACTAGGAGTCAGTGACATCTGGAAGCGAAAGTTGGAACTACTTGAAATTGAATGGAACTTGTAGCTCACCCCATGGATGTCCACTTGAAACAGCAACAGTCGATAAATTGATTAAGCGTTTACGAACATCGTTTATTACCATCTTTACTTTAAAGAATTTGAATTCTGAACGCCACGTCATAAAGTTCCCTTATACAAAGTTTCCAATCCTTGTAGTGTATTCTTTCGTCAATCTCAAACTGTTCTGTAATAAATATTCATTATTCCTCAAGTTATTACTCAAATTCTCTTGGTATATACCTACTTCCTTACTTATGAAACTTGCTACGAAATCCGACGAACTCAGTTCCGCACAGTAACACGCTAACCATTTCCCAGGCTTTTTGAAGCAATATTGCGACCCTAAAATTCATTTCCACCCTTCATACATTCCTAATAGGCTACTAAATGAACCATTATGGTCCATAAAATGGAGTAGGTTTCATAAAATATCATTACCATAATATTTATGACGAGCAGTGTACGGTGCAGGGAGAAGCCTCATTTGAATGCATTCCTATGCTAAGTGTAAATACTGTGGGGTTTCTTGTTTCTCTGCTGATTTGCATCGCCACAGACTGTACCTGTAAAACCCAGAATCAATAGTAACTGGTTTGCTAGAGAGTGGAGTACGTTACTAACGTGGTTACACTTACCGTGACTTAAAATAATCTACAAGCACACACACTGCTACTACAGCCACTACAAAGAGGCAGGTTATCACACAGATTTCACACACATTCAAACTTCAAATGTTGTTATTGTTGTTTGAGTTTTCAGTCTTTTGACTAGTTTGATGCACCCCTCCAATGTCTCCCTGTCCTGAGCTAATAGTTTCATGTCTACATAGCTACCACACCCTACATCCGAGGCAATCTGTTTAACATATTCTAACCTTGGTCTACCCTTATAGTTATTAATATTTACTCTTCCTTCTAATAGGGCTACTTATGTTTGCTATTCCTGAGTGTCTTAGCATGTGCCCTACCAACCTACCGCTTCTCATCATTAACAATCACCAGAAACATCTCTCCTCTCCCACTCGTCTTAATACCACTTCATTTGTTACTCTCCCTGTCTGATCTTTATCATTCTCCTGTAACACCATATTTCAATTGCTTCTATTCTCCCTTTTTCTGCTGCGCCAACCGGCCAAGTTTCACTTCCATAGAGCGCACTTCCCAATACTAAGGCTTTATAAAATGACTATACCTAAATCTATTTTGATGTCAACAGAGTTATTTATTTTTTAAATGAAACAACAATACATCACTGGGGCCGGCCTTGTTTAAAGGTTATTCACCACTGTTCAGAGGGATGGAGAGAATGAAGCATTTAGTTTGATGTGACCGTTAAACATGCGATCGTGAGCCACGGGACCTCCTTTTAACGTGAAATCCGAAGCTCAGAACATGGCATTTAACTTCAGAAATCTCACATGCAATGACCGGGAATCGAACCCGGTCCACCTTGGTGTGAGGCCAACACCTTGACCACTGCGCCACCACGCCCCCTACACCACTGTCTGTCAAGTAAAGGAATCCGTTATATTTGAAACCCCGTAACTTATGTCACGAAATGTCAACTCGTAGGAAAGAAGAAAAGAATGACTGCTGAATAATCAGCAACTAATTGTAAAATGTATGGCCTGTGAGTATTAATACTTATGGAAAGACATCACGTCTATTGAACTAGCCAACACTGAAGAATGCCTTATAATACCTCTGTCTGTTAGGTTTTCAGCCCGAAGGCTGGTTGAATCCTCAAAAAGTAACTCCGTAGGGTTATGTGGGTAGATAGCCACAAAAACCCAAGGCAGCGCTATATTGAGGCGTACTAGGCAAGATGAGAAGTGAGGTAGTTTGCCATTGCTTTCCTCACTGAGTCAGAACAGCAGTACTAACCCTATGAGGAAAACCTTTCACAGCATCCACAGGCCCTGAATGTAATTACCAAGCACCACCCATACATCAGTAGCTTCCATATAATCACAGCCATGAGTGAGACTGAGACATCGGTGAAAAGCCACATTTTACTCTAGCCTGTGCCAACAGACAAATGCAAATGAACTGCATTCATCAAGACATGGCAAACACGCATTTTAATACGTCAACAAACCAATATGCCATTATGCATGTATAAAACATGCGTTGGAACTAGAACAAAAGATAGATTAATTTCTAAGTATTGTTCGAAACTAGCTTATAGGTCAGGCAGCGAGCGCTTTCGTGGCGACTTCCGCAATTACAGCTCTAACACGTGTCTGATGAAGGATTGTCAACGCTAAAGAGGAAAGATCGAGTCGGTTGTGGTTTCATATAGTTCATCTTTGAAAAGTAAAGACCCCTCCCACCCACACGAGCTCTCACCGACAGTAAAGGAAACGTAAGAAGTGAATACAATAAAACACAAAGTAAATGTTTTAAAGTGCGAAGCGATCGAGCGAGGATTGGAATGGGATGAAGTCTACAAACTTGAGTTGTAAGTTGGGTTGCGGAGTAGCAGGGGAGAAATAAGACAGCTCACAAACTTCTCCCCCTTGAGACACTTTTCACCAATTCCATCTACTTACTGCACCCTTAATTTAGTTCTCAATTTCATTTTCTTTACTTCAGAAAGGATTTTTAAGGTGATGAGAGTATAATGGCACTAGTAATTTGTTGTTCGAGAAGTACAATTTCCTAACCAGTACAATATCCTAACGTATCCTGCGTGGCTCAGGGGTAACGTTCTCGCTTGCTGAGCCCAAGGTTGCAGGTTCGAAACCTTGGGCAGTCAGCTGGCATTTGAGGATGCGCAAATGCGAGGGAGCCGTGTCAGTACATTTACTGGCACGTTAAAGATCCCCTTCGTGGCGAAATTCCGGCACCCCGGTGTCTCTAAAAGCCAGGGTAGTTAAAAGGGACGTAAAACAAATAACATTATTATTTATTATTAACGTATTTTCATTTTTGATGTCTGTCTTCCTTGAAGGGAAATCTTCTCAGCCCTGCCGATTGAGAGTTTTAAGTCTTCAGTTCTCAGTCTGGTTTGATGTACCTCACCATGCCTCATTCGTTGCATTAACAAAACTACAATAACTTATATCCGAACTAATCTGTTTAACATATTCTAACCTGTGTCAACCGTACCGTTATTGACGTCGACCCTTGCTTCCGTACCTTAGTGTGCTATTAATGCAGAACTTAGTATGTGCCCAAGAAACTTATCCCTTTTTTCCTTTAGAACCAGGCGAAAGTATCTCTATTCCCTCGCTCATAGGAGCAGATTACCTTGCTGGTCCTCCCCGTAAAACCACAACAGTCAGTCAAGCAATCAAATCTCTTGCTCATCTTCATACCCCTTCATTTTTAGCCTACTTTTCGCATTTTCAAAAATGAGGAAAAATTAGACTTATGAGATCGATCCGGGAAAATGTGTGGCTGTCTGTCTGTCCTTCTGTCTGTCTGGCTGGCTGTGTGTGTGTCCCCCCCTATCAACTCCTAAACGGCGGCAGCAATCGAAACCAAATTTAGCATGAGTAAAGATGTATGTCGGAATATCTCAAGCCTATATTTGAAAATGATGTCAGTGCTACCAACTGCTGAAAAAACGCACTAGAAATTTGAGCTCCATGTTGGATATCCTGGAAGGTATGCATGGGAGCTATTCCAAAATTGGCACACATGGAGATAATACTATTTCAGTTTAATTTCCAGGAGGACATACATGACAGTGCTGCCAAAATAATTTTAAGACTTCTGATAAGTCCAATTTTTAAATGCATACAACTTCGACACTAACAATTGGATTTCAACCAAATTTTGTATGTAATATGTGTACATAAACAGATATGACTGAGCATATTCTTAAGAGCCACCATGGCTGCCAACTGTTGATAATTGTTCTCTTATTTAAATCCAAATACCAATATATCAGAAAGTATGCAAGCCGACAGCTTTAAACTTGCACACGTATAGTACCTGACATTTTAGATTAATTTGGAGTAACTTTTATACGTCAGTTCTACCAACATGATTCAAAGCCTGCTGATAGGGCCAATTTTTTTTTTTTTGTCGTGTAGACTCCTGAGAGGCCGAGTGCAGGTCTTTCTAGTCGACGCCCGTGGGCAACCTGCGCGTCGGGATGAGAGATGGAATGGATGAAGATGAATGAAACTGGGCAAGGATGTGGAAGGAATCGGCCGTGGCCTGTCAGAAGGTACTGTCCCAGCATTTGCCTGGTGTTGAAAATGGGAAACCACGGAAAACCATTTCAAGTACATCCGACGGTGGGGCTCGAACCCACGCGTCTACCGAGTCAGCAGAGAGCTTGGCCCCTTGACCTAACGCAGCGATTTAGCCCGCGTAGCCACTACTGTCGGTATAGGGCCAATGTTTAAATACATGTAACTTCTATACTATCAGTTGGATTTCATCCAAATTTCGTATGTGCTATGTGTAACATAACATATATTGCCGAAACAAAGGAAGGCCGTGCTAAGACCTAGGTTGCAATGTGGTGCCGCGGATTTGCCTTTTGATGGTATTTCGTATTGTTTTTTAGGGATCATCGCATGTTTTCAAGGATTGTTGGTGTTTGTTCCAGTGATAGTGAATGTTATCTTGCGGATTGGTTTTATTTTGTTGGGGTGATTGAAATCAATTTGTATTTGTGTTTCGATATCCCAAATAGCAGCCATGTTGTTTGACATTGATTGGATATTTAGTAGTTCTTAGCGTCAATGATCGTGAAATTCCACAGCCACCTTGATATCTAAGACTCCTGACGTCTAGTACCCGCGCGCATCTATGTGTTGGTTGATCTTTCCTGAAGAGAATCAATGGTCAAAATATATATAAGGTTATGGTTATGGCTGCGATTTGTAGGTTAAACAATTAGGCTATTGAATGCTAATTAAGGTGCTATTTACCGATATTTGATCCATATGGACTTTGCCTTTTTCTGTATAAATATACGCAGGGAACGGAAAACTGATGATTGAAGATTATATTATCGTTTCATTACGGTTGGAATATCCTACGAGAAAAATTATAACTAGAAGTTCTCAGATATAATAGCACGCGTGGGAGGAAAACGCGTCATTCATAATCATTTACCTTTCCTTTTCACGGCTGCAGACTTGATTTTATAAGTGTTTTATGAACATTCTAGTAATTTCAATGTTGCAAGCGCTCCGTTTTCACCAAGTAATAATACTGGAGCAAGTATGGTTATTAAAAGGACAGATGGTGAGTAGGCCTCTCTTGCCTGGGCAGTTGTTATATTTCTATTGTTTATGGGCTTCTGGTTCAGTTCCATTCCTGGAGTCATAAAGATTTCATATTTTATGGTATGCATCATGGATAACTTCTGATATTGCTTTTGTGGAAAATTGGGCTCAAATGAAGGCCCCACGCTTCAATTTGATGGTTGTCAAAAATGGATTCATGCCTCTTGTGTCCACCTCTCCAGTCTGCAAATCGAAATATTAGGCCCAAATAATGACTCTTGGCATCATTCAAGGGTCAACGCAACAAACACTCTATCATCGACTAATTGGATTTCCTGCCCGAGATGTACCAATCAGAACCCCGAAAAACTATACAAAGGCATTAGTGGACTTAAAATTCATTAATCTCGAAAGCATAAAGAATATATCTCCGAAGTTCATCCCCCAACAACAGCTGTCGATAATGTGAAGGAATTTTCGCAGCAATTAGCAAGGATGAAAAGGGACATAAGGGTTTTGAAACGCATTCCAAAAGCAGCTCGTATGGTGGTAGCATTCCGTCTTTCCCACCTTATGGACGAATGCCAAAGGAAGAATTCATTTGATTCTTGGAAGGATCTACTGACATTTTGCTACGTAGCTTTACAAGTCCCTGAAAAGAAATCAAAGAATCTAGTCCAATTTATCAAGAAAAATGTCTCTCATCCTCCGATCGACTTTTCTCAGCGTGGTCCTCAAAGAATAACTCAAAAGCCTCAAACTTCTTTATCACGGAGAGTGGAATCTAAAAGGGCAGAAGGAGACATACGTGGAGCTGAAACTCCTTTCATCCTCAGATAAGCTTGCACCTGAAAACGAGGATATGTTTTTACATCTAAAGGATAAACATCCTGAACCAAGTAGAGCACTTTTTTTCCCGATCCTCCTAATGAAGAAAACAAGTTCACAGTATCAGAAGAAGATGTGGTGATAATTTTCAGCAAGTTCCGAAATGGGTCTGCCGGTGGTATTGATGGTTTACGCCCACTACACCTCAAAGACCTAACTGCAAAGGGTAATGGTGTGGACGGAAAAAATTACTAACTTCTTTAACATCCCTCTGCAATTTTATGCTATCGGGGCAGGTGTATTCGAATATCCTTCCAATCCTATATGGGGCGAGTCTGTGTGGACTGAACAAGGAGAGTGGCGGGCTCCGCCCTATTGCAATTGGTTGCACTCTAAGAAGGTTAACAGCAAGTCTAGCATGTAATTATGTTCGTGAAGAATTGACAGAATACTTCAACCCTATCCAACTAGGCTTTGGAACGAAGGGTTCCTGTGAAGCTGCAATCCATTCTGCTCGAGCTTTTGTGAACAAAAATGTCGGAACCGACAAGATTGTACTTAAGATTGACTTCAGAAATGCGTTTAATAGTGTTGATCGAGATGTTCTGCTGACACGTTTCAAAGATAAAACCCCTTCACTTTACAACTTCTGGCAATACTATCGAGATCCATCTTATCTAGTTTTTGGAGACAAGATTATCCTTTCTCAATCTGGTCTCCAAAAAGGAGACCCTGGAGGGCCCTTAGGCTTTTGCCTGGTCATTCAGCCAATTTTGGAGAAGCTTTCATCTGAACTGAACATTAGGTATTTGGATGATGGCTCGCTGCTAGGGGATCCAACTGTCGTTCTAGATGATTTTTCCTCGATTATTGCGGAATGTAAATCACTTGGTCTTGACATCAACCCCAGCAAATGTGAGTTGTTCTTCTGGGGTGACAATAAAGATGAGATTTTTTCTCGTTTCAACGAGTTATCTCCAGGCATTGAAGTGGTTCCGTCTCTAACTTTGCTGAAGGCGCCATTGAACCCTCCTTATCCAGAAAATTTGACGAGTTAACTCTTCTGCTTGGGCGTCTGAAAGATTTGAAGTTTCACATTGTTTACTTTCTCCTAAAACACTGTTTCCTTGTTCCTAAGCTCATATATTTGCTTAGAAGTACTCCTCTATGGAAGATTAGACCGTCGATACAGAGAATGGATGATTTTGTGAAATGCACACTAGAGTCAACTCTTAATACAAATTTAAATGATAGATCTTGGACAATGGCCTCACTCCCTGTTCGTTGCGGTGGAATCGGAATAAGAAGAATTGTAGATTTAATGCTTCCAGTTTTCATGTCATCGGTGAATAGTGTTTTCTCTCTCGTCCAGTCAATGTTTCCAGTTATTTCGGACATTGAGGAAATTACTTTTTACGCTGAGGCCTTGGAATTATGGAACTACCAATTTAACGATCCATCTATCCCTTCAGCTCCTGCGTTCCAACGTAATTGGGACGATCTTGTTTGCAAAAAAATAATGGACAATCTGGAATTTCACTCAGATGAGGAAAATGCTATTCATTTGGCTAGTTTGAAGAAAGAATCGAATTCATGGTTAAATGCCATCCCATCGAGAACAATAGGGACATTACTGGACAACAATAGTTTTAGGATTTCGATGTCTCTCCGCCTTGGATCAACGCTTTGTAAACCTCATACTTGTGTCTGTGGTGAGGTCGTTTCCGCACGTGGTACACACGGTCTCTCTTGTAAAAGGAGTGCTGGTCGACATTCTCGTCATTTCTCCATAAATGAAACGCTTCGGAGGGCTTTCGCTACTGCAAAATTCCCGTCAATTCTTGAACCATCTGGAATTTGCAGAGACGACGGTCACCGCCCTGATGGGATGACCATAATTCCGTGGTCGAATGGCAAATGCCTAGTCTGGGATGCAACGTGCTCAGATACGTTGGCTCCTTCCTATATTTCATCATCGTCAAAGGAAGCAGGATCTGTAGCTGAGATCGCCGTCACTCGGAAGAAAAACAAATATAGGAAGATCATGGAGGATTATATTTTCGTGGCCTTTGCTGTGGAGACAATGGGTCCTTGGAGTGAGGACGCAATAAGGCCTTACTGATGGCTATTGCTTGGATATTAAATTTTGGAAGATGAAATTATATTTATTATTTGGATGTAATGAAGAATCTAGTACACAAGCTAGGAAGAGTAATAGGTGGAGTCTCTGGTGATCCACGTTCCAAGACCTATTTGATGCAGAGAATTGGCATAGCGATTCAAAAGGGAAACGCAGCCTGTGTAATGGGGACTATTCCACATAACACTAGTATGGACGAAATATTTTATTTGTTATAGGGTAGTTAATTTAATTCAGATATTTTATTTCAAGATTGTATTGAACTGGCAGATTTATGTAAAATGTGCCTGTTTGTGTAGCTGTAGAAATAAAATTTTGCATAAGTTATGACTACAATTATTCTTAAGAGCAATCAGGGCTGACAACTGTTAATAAATGCTGTCTATATTGTTTTACCCTAATATTCTAGATAGGTTCAAATACTGTAGATTAAGAAAAGTAGGCTCTTTAGTTCGTCACGGAACTTCTTGTTTACTCTCTAGTTATTCTCGTGAAACCCAATATTTTAAATGCGTATATTCTTCTATGTTTTGCTGTATCAACAGTTTACTTACTTAGTTAGTTAGTTAGTTAGTTAGTTAGTTAGTTAGTTAGTTAATGTTGTTCTAAGGGGCGGAACAACAAGGTTATCTGCTCGTCCCAACAGTTCAAGTGTCACTTCAATAGAGCGCCACGCTTTAGGCAAAGGCTACAGAATTCGCACATTTTGTCAGTGATCAGGGCAACTCCCATGACCTTGCATAATATGTCAATGTTCCTGACAAAGTCTATCTGGTTCAGACCAAGTAACCAGCGACGCATGCGCATCTAAGTGACTTGGATTGTTTGCTAGTACTTAAATGTTGCTTAAATGTTCAGAACCATTCAGAGCGTCTGGACGAACAACAGTCCTTGGACTTCAGATGGTTGGTATCGGTCGGCTGCCTAAAACTCCCGTAGTTGTTCGCCACTACATCCAGGCTGCATGTACAAGAGCGCAGACGTCTGGGAGTGTTACGTGCTCAGTGGTAACCAGTGAATCAATGTACTGTGTTATATTGTTCAAATTTTTGGAGATTTTATCCGGCAATCTGAATGATCCCTTTCATCCGCGGTTCGCAGTTCATGCTCTACGTAGGTATAAGCATTGAGCAAAGTCCGTATTATGGTAGTCTGTTATATCGGTTGGTTCCTCACATTAGAGGCTGCGACAACGCAGTCATGTGGCCGCGTGTACTTTGGGTGTGTGTAGAATCTGTCTGATAACTGGTGTTAATTGTGATGACTGTTTTTAATTCAAGTAAGGACTGCAGACCTTCAATTTTCAAGATTTTCCTACTTTTGTTACCGAATGCCACCTTCCACAACTAGTTCTGAACTTGGTTACTAGATGCAACTGCAGTTGGCTCCTGGCGACGAACGTTGTAACCTAAGAGCGTTAGTCAATTCTAACCTATAATTTAACTTAACACAAGTGTAATTATTGAAGGTTCTTTTACATGCCTTAAATCTATGACATGGGACCGCCACGCCGGCTTCACTTCCCCTCCGAAAGAAGGCATACTGAGGGATTTTAACGCTCTTAAAATATCCGACGATTTCGGTCGGGTTTGAACCCGCGATCTTGGGCATCGAAGCTCAGCATGCTACCTACTACGCCACTGAAGCCGCTGTGACAGATTGGATTGTGCTGTGAGCATGACACTCATTGCAATTGGTAGCTTTCAAATGAAATCTACCTAAAAGGAACGAAGTTTCTTTAAGTCAAATGCAGGCAGATGACTGAAGCACAGGCTGAGAGAGATTGCCACCCAAATATATAACACGCGCTTCAGTTTTTTCCTCAGTGAATATATAACGTAATGACTAAAACAGACGGACGGCATTTCTTTAGAAGTAGAGATCCTTCAACGGAGATAGTGAATGTGTTATAAATGGTCCGTCTTATGAGGGGATATGAGGTATTTCGTGTGACCACATCTACTCTTGTTGAAGGAGGTGAAGAGAGTTGTTCGGAACTCAGTTATAACAAACCCTCCCCAACATAAAAAAGTACCCCACAGAATACTTCCTTATTCGGTACACGAAAATGCTTTCAACAGAGCATACAATTTATGAAAAGTAACCATCATTAATTGAGATTTAGTCTTATTGCAGTATTATTTCATTATTCTCCCAATAGGGGATCTGTTCTAATCACAGGGGTGTTTTTAAGATGATATTAATTAAATGGGGGAGTTTTATTACTCTGCTTCATATAGGTCCTAATCCTATAATTAGTCCACCTTTATTATCTTACAATTACTCGCCCTAAGGGATGTCCTCAGGCCCCTCCCCCTTTTAACGTAAGCAGTGGATTCACATTATCCCGCTAATGAAATGTGCGTAGTAGAACTGAGATTCCAAGCTGAGGATCTGGAGCAGTGGCGTACCTACTGGGGGTGATCATGGGGATCAATCCCTCCCACAGACAAAATAATACAAAATAATACGTAATTCCATGAATATATTATTTTGAATAAAACTAATCTTCGGACTGATGGCAAACCATTGAATTATGAACGATTATACTTCTATTTATTCGAGAATATGTATCTTTATTTCTGTAAAACCTTTAGTGTACTTCTTCCGTAAAACTGTTCTTTCCGAGATTTTGGACATTGATACTGTAGGTGAAAATAAAACGCATCAAATGCTATCGAGATAAAAAGAAAAGCAAAAACAGAAAACAACAAACACAAAGCAAAATCCAAAACAAAAGCATACGCAGAAAGCAACAAACACAAAGCCAAAAAAAAACGTAGCATAAACAGAAGGAAAAGCAGATAAAACAAACACAAAGCAAAAATCAAACGCAGAAAACAAAAATCACAAAACAAAAAATCATAGCAAATAGAAAAATTAGAAAACAACAAACACAAAAAAAAATAACTCAAAGCAAAATACAAATACAGAAAACAACATACAAAAACAAAACACTCGAAGCAAATTACAAAAGCAAAAGCAGAACACAACAAACAAAAAACAAAAAACTCAATGCAAAATACAAAAGCAAAAGCTGAAAACAACATACACATACGAAAATAAGAAACAAACGCACACGGACAAAATGTGATCTCATGAGCCCGTATTTTCAAAAGTTATAATAAGCTAAAAATTGATTTTTCATGGCTTATAAAAATGGCGTAATTTTAAGAGCATATTTATGAACACTTTTATCTGGCAAAATTAATCTAAGATAACTTTGGAAAATAAAGTCCGTGTTAAAATAAAACTCATCTAAAACATTTCGCTTTGTGTGTTGAGAAGTTGTAGTAAGAAGGTAATTTTTAGCCTACTTTTCACATTTTGCAAAAATGAGGAAAAAGTAGACTTATGAGGTAGGGCAAATGTGCGTCTGTCTGTCTGTCTGTCTGTCCTTCTGTCTGTCTAGCTGTGTGGGTGTCCCCCCTATCAACTTCTAAACGGCTGGAGCAATCGAAACAAAATTTGGTAGGAGTAAAGATCTATACCTGAATATCTCACGGCCATTTTTGAAATAGATGTCAGTGCTACCAACTGCTGAAAAATCGCAATTGAAATTTGAGCTCCATGTTGGATATCTTGGAAGGTATGAATGGGACCTACTTCAAAATTGGCACACGTATAGAAAATAATATTTTAGTTTAATTTCCAGGAGGCCATACATGGCAGTGTTGCCAAAATGATTATAAGGCTGCTGATAGGTCCAATTTTTAATGCGTATAACTTCTACACTATCAATTGGAATTCAACCAAATTTCATATGTGGTATGTGTACATAAACAGATATGACTGAGCGTATTCCTAAGGGCCACCAGGGCTGCCAACTGTTAATAAATGCTCTCAATTTGTTTTAATCCAAATACCCATATATCAGAAAGTATGCAAGCCGACAGCTTTAAACTATGCACACGTATAGTACCTGACATTCTATATTAATTTGGAGTAACTTATATACGTCAGTGCTACCAACATGATCCTAAGCCTGCTGAGAGGCCCAACTTTAAATACATGTAACTTCTATACTATCATTTGGATTTCAACCAAGTTTCGTGTGTGCTATGTGTACCATAACAGGTATGACTATGCCGATTCTTAAGAGTAACCAGGGCTGCCAACTGTTAATAAATGCTGTCTCTATTTTTGTTACCCTAGTATCAATATATCAGAAAGTATGCAAGCTCTAAACTTCACACACGTACAGTACCTGGCATTCTAGATTAATTTGGAGTAACTAATATAGGCCTACGCCAGTGCTGCCAACATGATTCTAAGCCTGCTGATAGGCCCAATTTTAAAATGCATGTAACTTCTATACTAACTAATGGATTTTGTTCAAAATTGACACAACAATAGATCATATTATTTCAGAATATTTCTGACCAATACATGTATGTCATTGTTGCCAACATGATTTTACGCGCTGTTAGATCCAATGTTTAACTGCATGTAACGTCCATGCTATCCATTGGACTTCAACCAAATTTTGTATTCTGTACCTTAAGAGATGGAACTATGAATATATTCAGTCACCAGGGCTGCCAACTGTAGTTCTCTATTAGGCTACATTATGCCAGGTATACAGTATTTCGAACTAATTAGAAATTTCGATATTACCAATTTAATTTCGTCATGATTCTAGATAAATCCATATAGATTAATCATTGTCATGAATCTTAAATTTTAAGAAAAGTAGGCTCTTTAGTTCGTCACGGAACTTCTTGTCAAATTAAGAAATATGTTCTAGTAAGAAACTGGAATTAATGATTTTTCCGCTAGCTGAGGAAACAGCGGGAGTTTTGGTTAAGATGAGGTAGGTTCGACTCCGTTTAGCTTTCTTAATGTTTATTTACTTTATGACTATTTCCCTTACCCTCTCTAATTGATATTACATAAACCTGCTAGACGTGACAGGAATTGTAATCCGGGATTTAGAAACGCTCTAACATGTTCCAACTTTCGCCGCTATGTGTTAGTGACAGTAGATACTGGTAGCTAAAGTTGGAACTACTTGATGATAATTGTTGTTTTAAGGGGCCTAACATCTAGGTTATCTTCCCCTAAAGGTTTGGGTGATAGTGAAAGATGAGATGAGAATGAAAACTATAAGGTGCGTTAAAAAGTAACGAGCCGGAGGCTGGAATGCGCAAACCGGTGACGACATTGGCTAATCGTGGCGTGTGTAACGAGGTGTGGTTCCGACCAGAGCGTTGAAGGTCACAACCCGTCGCTAGAGGGTACGCGTGCACGTCACGTGACGATACAAGGTGAGCAGCAGCATGCATCAATCGTCCAACGCTGCCAGTCACATTGACATGGAGCCGTCAACCGAAGAGAAAAGAAGTGTTGTTCGGTTTCTGACAGCGGAAGGAGAGGGGGAACGGATATTCATCGCCGAATGTCACAAGTGTATAGCGAACACTGCACGTCCCTTGCAAGGATGAAGGCGTGGCACAAGCGCTTCAGGGAAGGACGGGTGTCGTTAGCCGATGATGGCTGGTCTGGGGCACCCCCCTGCATTACCGATCACAACGTCCAGCTGGTTGATGCACTCATTACCCAGGACCGCCGAGTGACAGTGAACGCCATAGCCGCCGTGGTCGCTCCACGACAATGCACGACCTCATAGGTCAACTCAGTCGCGGCACTCCTGCAGAAATTCAAATGGGAGGTTCTCGGCCACCCTCCATACAGTCCAAACCTATATTCCTGTGATTACGCCATGTTTGGTCCCCTGAAAAGGGCTCTGCGGGGCCAACGATTCACCTCGGCCGCCGACGTCCAGCTGTTCGTGCGGAACTGGTTCACATCGCAGCCCAGGGAATTTTATGAGACAGCCATTCACCACCTCGTGTCACAGTGGGACAAGTGCCTCAACAGCCAGGGCCAATACTGCTGACATACAGGTACTGGTTCCTGTAATTATGCCTCCGGCTCGTTACTTTTTGAACGCACCTTATGTAAATAATACTAACTACAAACTTGAAATGAAATAAAAATCCACAGCCTGCTTCCAGTCTCCGACCGGGTCAGGAATGGAATGAATGAAGCCCCCATCTAGCGGCGAGGATGTGAACTGTGCCGGCTGCCGAGGCCTGACGCACTCCTCTGGGGCAATGATTAAATGAATGACAGATGAAATGAAATGATAGTGGAGAGTGTTCACTAACTACAAACTTACATAGTCTAATAGAAGAAGAAATGGTAAACAATACAGGCTAAGGCAAATAAAGGACAGGAAGAAAAGAAACGCCCTCAACCCTCGATGAATGAGGATGGAGGGTCTTGGAAGGTAGGAGAGCCATGAAAGGCAGATAGGAAAGGGGGAAAAAGGAGACGGCCCGCCCCAAGGTCAGGAATTCCTCGGGGTCGCCAAATCCCAAACTCACCAGCCGTGAGCCTTTGAGGGTGTGGCACTATCCTGAGGTACACCAGAAGTGGTGGGGCTACATACACCCTGCCTCCTTGAGGGCCTTGTGTAGAAGTCAGGAGATAACATGAAAAGAAAAAGAAAGCTGACCCCTCAAAGAATGAGGGTATAAGAAAAGATGAGACAAGGGCCAATTTAGGCGGGAAAGTGAAGGACTCCCTAGGCCTCGGATACCCTAATACCGTCTGGGTTGGAAGAGAACAAGAGTTGACCAAGAGAGGTCGACGGGAAAGAAGACGGAGAGGAGCCCAGCACAAGTAAGTGGAAGCAATGTCGGACTCAGATGGGGTCCCATGGTCGCCAACCCACGTCCCACTAGATGTGAGTCCCTGGGGGGTAAGAACTACTTGAAATTGAACTTGTTGTGAGACTTTTTTTTACAAAGTTACTTTTATAATTCATATTTTGTTCACAAAGACAGATACAAACACCGATCACTGAATACAATGCCCTCCTAAAGGTTCAAAGTTCACTGCAGCCTTTGAAATGATCAAAACACCAAGAATCATAATAGCACAATGGTGACCACATGTATTGTTAGAATTTACATAATAAGTTGCCGAAAGCACTGTTGTTACAATTCCGCCTTATGAGTTTCCATCGTTCTTTCTGGAGGTGATCCAGAATACCAGGCAGGGTGTTCGGTAACCAGTAAGGTCGTAGTGGATTGCTCCAGCTGCTAGCCAAGTACATCCCGTAATTCGAAGTTCAAGATCTCTTCCTCCCTGTTGCGTGTAGATGTTAGCCCGTTCCGTCGTCCAGCGCCACACGTCTTTCGTACTCCCACATTTAGTGATGCGGTGGATGAGGGTGTCAGTCCTAATGCACACACAACAGGCATCAACAGCTACTTGTTCATGCTGCTTCATTTTTTGGCCAGTAGGAATGATTTCATTAATGCAGGCATATACAAACAGGCGCCATTCTAAGGGAAGCTATTTGTTGCTATAGGTTCCGTCCCACGAGTTCCATTCCCATGAGTTTTCAAAAGAAATTTCTTAGGAAAAACGACCCATGAGTTCCGAATGTGTCTGGAAAACCCAGCTGTCAGTTCTGAGGTTTGACCGGCTAATAATAGTACGACGCGACCTAGAAGAGCTAATGATTACATGACAGTTCCCCACACTGACACTTCCACACACTGCCCAAAATACTGACACTTCCACACAGTCCTTGGACGCGGCTACCTGTTTAATGACTCAGAAATATTCCCGACTGACAGTTCCACACACACTCCCCCACCCCTAAGGCTATAGGCTTCGGTGATCACCGTGACAATGCACCTTAACATAATACTCATTTGGAGTGAAGAAAAGCGTTCGGTCTATGTACTTCATTACATACCACGGTCTCGAAAATATAATTCTGATGTAGTGTATTTACTGTACCATCAAAATAAAATAAATGCAGAGTCTGATTTCCATCACACTTTATCCAGGCTACGGACTAGCAAAATAATAACAAAACCGATCAGTTTGGTGTTATCATTTTGGCGTGTTTAAAATCAGCTTTCTAAGCTTCGTCAGTTGTTTTGTATTTTCTATTGTTTATTTTTGTTTGTTTTTGTTTTGTTTTTTGTTTTTGTCATATTTGTTCAACAATAATAATAACCAACTCTATTTTCTGTGAATAGACAACTGCCTTCACAAAACTTTGCATATTTTGTCATTTTCGAACTTTTCTGAATGTTCTCAATCCGTCCAGTTTGACATATTTTCGTCTTTTATTTCCTTCCATGTTGAGCTCGGCCTTTACAAATGCGCAGTTTGTTTTCTCAGCTTCCGTCTTGAACACTTTGGCAACCTCTTTAATTTGGGGTGAGGTCTCCCGACAAGATTGTTGAGTCGGTTGTTCCAGCCCTCAACAGCATTCGTTGTCCTGTGTCGTGCTTGGTGGTTGTTCCACATCTCGATTGGAATGTCTTGGTCAACTTGATCCTTTCCATAGTAGCCTTGGGGGAGAGGGGAGATGTGTGTGGAAATGTCAGTCGAGATTATATCTGAGTCATTAAACAGGTAGCCACGTCCAAGGACTGTGTGGAAGTGTCAGTATTTTGGGCAGTGTGTGGAAGTGTCAGTGTGGGGAACTGTCCGGACACCGAGTTAATGGCCTTATCACCTGGTATGTCATATGTGTTTGTGTCTCTGAGTGGAGCAGATAAACACGGAGTTCACAACTAGCATTAAAGGAAACCATATTTTGATATGTAATGGTTACCATTTTTATAAGAAGCGCGACAACAAATCAAGTGAAGTGCGGATTTGTGCTGCAAAACCATGTGCCGGAAAAGTAATTTAAAAAAATCGGGAATTGATTAAAGAAGTGGAACTTGATTGTGTTCCTGATGTGGCCATCGTTGATGTGTTCAAAACAGCTTCCATGGCCATGAAAATTTAATTATGCGGGCAGAATTGAATTTGAAAGCCACGAAAAGGAAAATAAAATGGATGACAGAATCCAAAGGAGCAACTCAAGAGTTTGAAGAGACCGGTGATTTAGCAGTATTTTTTATTTGTTTCAGTAATAAACAAATTAATAAGCGTATGATTCAGTGGATAGGGATACTGTTTTTGACACATTGAAGGAATACCAAGTTGATCAAAAAACCACAAATTTAATAAAACTTACATTAACTAATACGATTTCCAGAGTCAAATTTTTAAATGAAGTTAGCGAGCCCTTCGAGGTAAAAACTGGGCTAAGACAAGGGGACAGTCTATCACCACTGCTTTTCAATTTGGTCTTGGATAAAGTCATGAGGACGTTTTGGGAGAAGAACGATTCAAGTGCTAAAATTGGTACAAAGAATAAGAACCTCAAAGTCAAAGGTTTAGCATTTGCTGACGAAGTAGCGTTGTTTGCTGAATCAGAACAAGAAGCTATTAACCAAATTGATCAGTTAAAAGAAACGGCGGAAAAAGCGGGCTTACACATTTCGTTGGTAAAAACAGAGATGATGACAAGTGATCAGAAATACACTAAGAAAATGATAAAAACAAATTATGGGAGCATCAGGGTCACTGACCGATTTAAATATCTTGGAGAAATAATTAGTAGCAATGGGACGGATAAATTGGCAATCGAGAACAAAAAAGGGAAATTGGAAAGATTAAATTTTTGTACAAAAAATATATACAATAAAAAGAACCTGTCTATCAATGCAAAATTACGACATTTTAATACTGTTGTTAGACCAGTCATCTTGTACGGCATGGAAACTACAAATATAACCGGAATTGAGAATTTGCTCAAGATAGAAAGAAGAATTTTAAGAAGGATTTATGGTCCTAGGAAAACACAGGAAGGTTATATATAGACTGAGATCGAATGCAGAAATTTATAGTAAAATCGACAACCTTGAAGTGATGATCAGAAAACGGCGACTTCAGTTCTACGGACATAGGCTATGGTCCGCATGGATTGCTCAAGGTTAAACAAACAAATTTTTGATAAAATCTGGAACTATAAAGGACAAGGAGGCTATGTAAAGCAAATGAAAGAAGAACTTCAAAAATTCAAAATTACTGAAGAAGATTGTCTAAATCGAATAGAGTACAGAAAAAAAAATTTTGGTCTCAAAATTCTTGTCGGGGAGAAGAAGAATCTCAACAGAGGAGAATGGACTGCTGAAAGAAGAGCTGCACAGTCGACCAGGATGAAAGACTTCTGGAAGAGAAAGAAGGAAACTAGACCTATAAAGAAGTGATATTTGCGTGGTCCTGGTTGGCCTGTCCGCGGTGTATATATATAAACAAATTAATACAATTTTTCTGTAGAAAACTAAGCTGAAACTGATGGGACTCGCTCAGGTAGTGTAATTGACAGATAGCTAATCCGCTAAAGAATTTGGAACTGGTGGGAATTGGAACAAAAGGAAGGAAGCTTGTAGTTTAACGTGACCGTTAATCTTGAGATCATGAGCCACGGGACCTCCTTTTTACGTGGAATCCGAACCACGGGACATGGCATTTCACTTCGAAAATATCACATGCATTGACCGGGAATCGAACCCAGACCGCCTTTGTGAGAGGCATACAGCTAGACCGCTGAGCCACCACGCCCCCGGAATTGGAACATACGGGAATCAGAACTCATGGGAGGACACGCCCAGATATGCTTCCAGGACTTGTTCGGGTATTTTAAATGCGCCAGGAGTGTGAAATTGCGGATTTGTAATAAAGAATCAAAAATACCCAGCTATGGCCATTCTGCTTCAATTAATGTATAATAATAATTATTGTACTCCGGGACAAGAGGGAGAGATGTTGAGAAGTTCAATCCGTGCTGTCTGAGCCGTCATCTATGCAATCAGAAGGAGCCAATCCAAACAGGTGAGGCAGGCCAGTCAGGTAGTGAGGGATAGATCGGATATGAGCACTGAGTGGTTGGCGGGCGCCCTCTCTCAATGGAAACGACTTGGAGGGGCCTGCATTAAAAGTGACAGTGAGTTTGAAAGACTAGACTTAGTATCATTTTAAATGCTACAAATGCTGAAAAATGTTAAAAGGCTGGAGGCTTCTCGCTTCACTCGAAGCCAAAGACTCTTGACATGTTTGAAAATTATCTGCATAATACTTATCTTGCTTTATAATACTTTACCTTGTTTCAAATTACTCGCGAACGGCAAGTGCAAACCAAGGGCAAAGCAAGGCCAAGCGCGCGGGGACGTGCCCCTTCCATCCAGTCTAAAAACACTTATAATGGGCGACGTATTGAAGATAGAGATATGCTCTCGCGGACGTTTTTGTAGAACTTTTCATGCTGACCAATTCTTACGCTCATAGTACAGTATATTGATATGTTTAACGGTTTGCCCAGCGTAAGCTTAAGAAGCGCACGGACGCCGAGTTTATTTTCGACTTTTTCACTGAAATCGTTACTGCTTGACTTCCTTTGATCATACATAAATTATTTTCTACAGAATCTTTCCTCGACATATCCTTTATAGAATGGTGGAAACCGGATCAAAATCCATCCTGTGGTTCTCGAGATTACCGGTGACATCCAAGAATCGGGGATATTTGTCTTATACTAACGAAGAAGAGATTGTCGGGGAACACATGCACCAAGCGGTACTTTGACGTCACACACCTCAGTGCATCTGGGTACATTTCGTCTCGTCACCGTAACGTAACGCCAAACCCCAGTGTAACGACGAAGTCGACAAGATCATTTAAAATGATAAAACCAAAAGCCGTCTCCTAGGCACGAAGTCATAAGATTGTAGTTATATTTGATTATTTTTTAACTTTCGAGTGATGACCTCCAACGGAACTCATATTGGTTTGTGAAGAAACCTCAACTCGAGCACCCAGACCAAATGTTTTCGACACTCACAAGAGGTCGGTCACAAGAAAGAAAAGTTTGAAACCTTTATCGCGGTGTAACTGCTTTTTACGGCTGCAGCTCTCACAGCAGGAATGTTAGTGCAGCTGCATAACTCATAGGAGACGGAGCATACAGCACATTCATCATTTCAGAGAGCGCGCAACTTCCGCGATATCTACTCTAAATATAGACATGGCCTTGGGATTTATTGCCAGTAGTAGAGTGAATTTGTATTACTCACTGCAGACTGAAATACGAGCTCATTGCATCTCACTACAGGCATCTACTAAATTATGTCAGCACCACCGTATTCCAAGGAGGAAAAATAATCTATTGCTTAACTTGCATGTCCGTGGTTTGTATTCCGATCGATGTAAAGTGAGGGGCCCACGCTATAGAACAAAGCCTCAAAAAGACCGTGTGGCAGACAGGTCGCAATAATTCACAGCCAGATTTGTAGCATGTACCGATTACAACAATGGGTCGGGAAGTCCTGGATGCTGTCATGGCCTTAATTACCTACGCAGCTGGCAAGATACCGTAGTTGAGATAAATAAGACATGTGGTGAAGTACTGTAGCCTATCTCATATCTCGTGAAAATGACACAAGCGTAGCTTCAATTGTAAGAAAAAAAACAAGCCCCGCACTGTATTTCCCGGCAGGAGTAATGATTATGTTGCTGTGTGTCACAGTATCTTACCTCAGTGATTCATTGTATCGTCAAATTGCTGGGATATCTATCCAAAAGTAAAACTTAAGGTCCAGCAGCCAATGTAGCTGTTGCTTTCTTAGCACCACCCAGGAGGCACGTGTAGGGCACTTTAAGGCAATACCCACGGTCGTGAAGCAACTCGACCATCCGTTCAACACCTCAGGATTGGTTACCTGTCCTCGCGAACATTCCGCCTCCTCACCTCCGTAGACAATTGTCACTGACGAAAGAATTGGAAAAATACTGTAAAGATCCTTCATTACCAATCCATCAGGACATATTTCAACCACATCTCAGATTGACATCTTGGAAATCTCCCTGGTTACTAGGTGAGGAATTGGTTCAAGAGCAATTTAATGTCTATCAAGCATGGCGCAACAATTGGGTTTCCTCGAATCCAGACAAATACCATCTAATTCTGGATCGAACTAACCCCCCTGGTTTCAACTTATCCTCCGAAAAACTTGGACGTCACTAAATCGACTAAGAACCCGACATGGTAGATGCCAGTATTGGAGGCATGGGTGGAAGATGATGGACAGTCCAGCCTGCCATTGCAGTGAAGTGCCACAGACGGTTTATCACATTGCCATGGAATACCCAATAAGGAGGTTCACTGGGACGCTACAAGAAAACATGAGGCTACAGATGAAGCAGCGAATTGGTTAAACTCGTTGGACATCCATTTGTAATGCTTATATCTTCTTCCCTGTCAGAACTTACGTACATTTTGTATATACTAGCAATTAAGTTTTTCACCTTATTTGTAACATACGTATTGTTACGGCTGTGAGTTTGTGTCATCACTCGCCGCATGAGTCACAACTGCCCCAGGGCTGGGCTGTGCCCTGCCTCCTGTATTGCGTGCGCCTTATGCAACAGGGCTACTAGGACAAAGGGATAGTCCAGAATATTCGTGACTGGACCAGCGATGGAAACCTCGAGAAGCCGTGAACCCTGGATGGATCTAGAAGCATTTATTGAGTCACCGGCCTGCTATATAAGTGCGACCTGTCAAGCAGTTGTTGTTGTTGTGTTTTATGAGCTAGTGCGAGTGTTTATCCTGGGCGACAGAAGTGTGGTGACTTGCGAAATCCCTAGTGAAGCTGATTCTCTTGACACCGAGGAAGTGATTGTGGTGCTTGTGAAACAGTGTATAGTACAGTGACAGACCTAGTGCAGCTATTTCCAGCTAGCGTACGGGACCGGGCTCATTAGCGAAGAGGATTAACTGTGGTCTGTTGACAAGTGAAAGGGAAAGTATTCTCGACGAGAGGAAACTGGAGTAAGGTAATAATTGCTGTTGAGTAGTGTATTTTTCTGGCTGCAATAAAATTAATTATTTCTTTAAGCAGTAATTGGTGTTGTGCTTTATACCCACCGTAATCCAGTTAACAAAGGTGCCACTAGGGGGTGGCACGTAACAGTATCCTTTATGCCATACGAAATAATAAAAACTTTAGTTTTAAACCGGGGCTCAGAAATAATTATTTGAAAATGCACCTTTTCGGATCGTCGTTGTAAGGGGACAAAGTTCATAGCGCCTCGGCGGGAAACTGGAGACAGAGGGAAAAACAGACTGCTGGTTTGGTAGATTAAAGAAATTACGTCTAAGCAAGGCAAGATGGTCTGACGTATTAAACCAGGTTATTTTACTTTTTCTTGTGTCGTACTTACACATTTTGTCTTGTACCTAAAACTTGAGGAGGGCAATGCCCCCCCCCCCCCCACTTGCCCTCCCCGTGTATTAGACCTACGCCCCTGGTATATTTTAGCAGCCATTGTCCTTGTGGCTATAGAAAATTCAAAATTGAAGAAAATTTCCATGAAATTGAATGTTCCATTTGTAACAGGTTGGTATGGTGTTTACTGCCTGTTTCTTAGACGATGCCTGTAAACTTCATCAGTCACTGCAGTAGTGAGCATTTCTTGTAGAATGAATGAGATATTGCCGTCTAGAATAGACACAGACAAACAAGAGACAGCGAGCCAACGAGAAACACATGTCCGACTATTAAATAATTGTCCAGCGTGTTGAAATGCTCTCTCGCTTAGTGACGAAGTTAGAGCACTAAGAACGTCTTGTAAATTCAAAATCAATAAACAGGGTCTACTATATATTGCTGAAATTACGAGGGAAGTTCGCAAAATAAGTTTCGTGGAATTAAGAGACTTCTGTTACTTAGGAAGCAAAATAACCAGTGATGGACGAAGCAAAGAGGATATAAAACGTAGGGTGGCTCAGGGAAGGAAAGCATTTCTACAGGAAAGGGATCTATTGGCATCGAATATAATTATATTTAGATATTAGAAAGTCATTTTTGAAACCCCTTTGTCTGGAGTGTGACACTCTATGGAAGTGAAACTTGGACTATTGGTGCAGCAGAAAAGATGAGAATTGAAGCGTTTGAAATGTGGTGTTACAGGAGAATTATGAAGAACTGATGGGTAGATAGGGTTACAGAAGAAGAGGTATTAAGACGAGTGGGAGAGGAGAGATGTTTCTGGTGACTGGTAATGAAGGTAAGAGGTAGTTTGGTAGGACACATACTAAGACACTCAGGAATAGCAAGCTTAGTTATGGAAGGAAGGGTCGAGGACAAGAACTGTAGGGGTAGACCAAGGTTAGAATATGTTAAGCAATTGCCTCGGATGTAGGGTGTGGTAGCTATGTATAGATGAAACGATTAGCTCAGGACAGGGAGGAACGGCGGGCTGCATCAAACCTGTCAATAGACTGAAGACTCAAACACACAATCTAAATCCCAGGGAGCATTTATAGCCAAACGGACATACACCATGGCATCATGAGCTATACACCTTGTACTATTTTTGGACATAGTCGCCACCGACATTGAAACACTTGTCGTAGCGTGCAATCAGTTTGAGAGAATATGGGACGTTCCTTCAGTTTCTACTAAAAATAAATAAAAAACTCTGTATCTCGGTGACATTCCGCTATGTTTGAAATTAATTTCAACTGATCTTTAGTGACGATGGTTGGCCACAAGAATGCGCCATAAACTCATTTCCTTATGGGGCAGATGACCTCGTAGTTCCGCCCCTTAAAACAACAATAACTAACTAACTAAACTCATTTCGGAAAAAATGGACTTACCCCGTTTTTCCGTGGTGTCTTCTATTGGTTGTAGGTTTTCCTCACGTGGAAGAGGTGAAAAATGAAAATCCACAGCCTGCTTCCAGTCTCCGACCGGGTCAGGAATGGAATGAATGAAGCCCCCATCTAGCGGCGAGGATATGAACTGTGCCGGCTGCCGAGGCCTGACGCTCTCCTCTGGGGCAATGATTAAATGAATGACAGATGAAATGAAATGATAGTGGAGAGTGTTGCTGGAATGAAATTTCGACAGGGAAAACCGGAGTACCCGGGGAAAACCCTATCTGCCACCGTTTTGTCCAGCACAGATCTCACATGGAGTGACCGGGATTTGAACCATGGACCCAGCGGTGAGAGGCCGGCGTGCTGCCGCCTAAGCCACGGAGGCTCACGTGGAAAGATGTATCGATCACTTTTAGATATCCACGATTCTCTGCTTATTCGTGTTGCGGAGAAAGTGTTGGAGTGTTTTCTTTCATTTGACAGGGGGATTTTGAATTTTACTGTTTTTTTTAGCATGCATTGTTTGTGTAAACGGATTGTTTATTATGGATTCTTTTAAAATTCAACATGAGCTTTATAACGACATTGAGATGTCAAAATTTGCCTTGTAGATAAAGCGTTAGGAACTTATCACCTTCTCCGGTAGGTTTTCAATTAAACTTTGCAAATTTAAAATGTAAAGTTTTTAAATAATTCTTTCAGTGCTGCCAATACAATCTGTCAGTTGTAACTCTTCAGTCGGTCAGCATGAATTTTCCCTGTGACTTAGTTTTATAGGGATTTGTGAAGCGGCTCTTGTGTGGGATTTGTCTCCAAATTGGTGACTGTCGATTTTTTAGCCTATTTTCAATTTTGAAAAAATAGGCTTATGAGATCACCTTTTGTCCGTGTGTGTGTGCGTGTGTGTGTGTGTGTGTGAGGTGTGTGTGTGAGGTGTGTGTGTGTCCCCCTAATAAAATCTAAACGGCTGGAGCGATTTCAATGAAACTCGGTAAGTTCAAAGCACTATTCCCGGCAACCTCGACCGTGGCCTTCAAATTTTGTTACGTCTCACCAATCCAACATGGCGGCTGTGCGAAATATTTCACTAGCATTCAATATCTCCGAAACTATTACCGATATCGCCCTGAAATTGTGTACGGTGATAAAGGGCACTACTAGAAGTTCACTTATGAGACTTTCAAAAACCTGGTGACTACAAAACCAACATGGCGGCCAAGCGAATTTGAGAGTTTTAAATAGACGTTTCTCGCGATTTAACTATCCAAATGTAATGAAACTTGGTACAGCAAATGTATATAAACATTGTAATGCACTGAAGTCTAATTTAGTCCAATTGTTTACATAACCTCAAAATGGCGGCTGTGCGAAATATTTCACTGACATTCTATATCTCCGAAACTATTACAGATATCACCCTGATATTTTGTACGGTGATAAAGGGTACTGATACAAGTTTACCTATGTATATTTCATAAACCTGTAAAGTACAAAACGAACATGGCGACCAAGCAAATTTAAAATATTTTAATAGAATTTTCTCGTGATTTAACTCTCTGAGCGCAGTGAAATGTGGTGCAGTAAATGATTCTGCAGATTGTAATGCACTGCCATCTAATTTAATTCAATTGTTTACATAACCTCAAGATGGCGGCTGTGCGAAATTTTAAAATTAAGTTTTAATTTCTTGTGTCGTAATCATGCGATCGAAGTGAAGGTTTGAATAATGAACCTAGGCAATAATTGTCCTTGAATGGTACATAACTCTATGGCCTATACATATAACAATCCTAAATGGCGAGCTTCCGAAATATTTAGACGGTTCTCAATATCTATGAATCTTTTACAGCAACCAAACTCAATTTTTTTATGTTCATAGAGACTATAAACATATTATGTTCACCTATAGGACTTTCAGTAACCTGGTGAGCACAAATCCAACATGGCGGCGACGCGAAGTATAAATATTTAAATGGACGTTTCTCGCGAATTAACTATCCGAGTGCCGTGAAACGTTTCACGTTAAATGCTTATAAAAATGTTGATCCACTGGCATCTAATTTATTTCAATTGCTTGCATAATCACAAGATGGCTGCTGTGCGTAATTTTAAAATCTCGTTTTTACTTCTGTGTTCTGATCATGAGATTGAAGTTTGAATACCACAGGAACACAATAATCTTAATGTAATAGTACAAAAATAAAAATCCAACCTGGCGACCATCTGAAATATTTAGACGGTTCTCAATATCTACGAATCTGTTATAGCAATTAAACTGAAATTTTGTATGTTTATAGAGGCAATTGACATGAGCAGGATATATGAAAATAGGCTGTATAGTTCTTCACGGAACTACTTGTTTTGTTCTGAATTTACATCTGTCCCACACAATGTCTTATGAGATGCTGATTTCCTGGAGATTTGTTTCAATTTCACGAAGCCAGCTATTTTTTGTTTTTTATTGAAAGGGTCCGTTTGAGAACTCTTTTAGTTACTCTGTTACTGTTCATTCTAATAATGTGTCAATAAAATTTCAATCGCCTTATTCAATAATTGTGCGAGTTTTTTTCTGATTGACAATATATTTCCTGGGATGATTTTTTACTCCATTTTCCCTCTATAAAAACTGGGCCAAATGGTTTTCGTAAAATTATACTTTCTTGTTTCTCTATGTCTTCGGTTCTTCTTCTTCTTCTTCTTCTTCTTCTTCTTCGTTTCGGCCAGCTATGGACCACGCTACTTCAACTGTTTCCGTCTTTGAGCTTTAATCTTTCCTTCATCCGTTTCCTGTGCGCCTCCTTTCTGTCAGCTGTCCACTACTTGCCTGTTCTCAGTTCTGGCTTTTCTTGGAATCGCTGGTGTGCTCTAAGTTTTTTTCTGGAGAGGAAGACGTTCTTGAATGTTCTCAAGAGAAATCCCTACTTCTATAAGATCTTTTTCAATCTTAGAGAACCATGGTCCCTTGGTTTTCTTGTCTACAAAGTAGGAACATATGCAGTTGGCCAGTCTCTGCGAGCTCGTGCGTGTTATGTGCCCATAGAAAGTAATTCTCCTTTTTCGCACCAAGTCCGTTATCCTTTCCATGCGTATGTAGAGTTCGTTGTTATGTCGCCTCCTGTACTCTCAATTTTCTCTGACTGGTCCTAGGATCTTTCTCAGGATTTTTTATTATTTGGCCTCTAAATTTTCAACTAAACCTCTCTTATTCATTGCAAGGCATTCTGCTGAGGACAGAGCTTCTGGACGAATAACTGAACAATAATGCCTAATCTTGGCATTGATGGACACTGATCGTTTAATGTAAACATCTCTCGTTACCTGGTACGCAGGTTCCATCTTGTTATTCCTTGATGTAAATGCTTCTTTCTCAGAGTTGTTTGGTTTTATCCATTCGCCTAAATGCTTAATTTGTTCTGCCCTATTATTATTTTTATTATTATTATTATTATTATTATAATAATTATTATTATTATTATTGCTAAGGAGCAGTCCTACAAAAAAGGAGGAACGTTAAAAAAGAAGATCTGAAACGCCGCGACGTCCCTAGTGTGAAACCACATTTGTCAACAGTTTGTGTTCCTATATTTGTTCCACGGATGACATCAGCTCTCATTTCTCAGGGTGACGCTATTTCACCGCAGCCACTTTCTACGGATGATTTAACTCGCAAACTATTTGGAAGTAAGTTAAATTTATCGTGTCACCTAAATTTATCGTCGCTCCTCACTCTTGTAAAGGTCGAGGTGAGTCCTTGCTTTCTTCTGACTAATTCGCCAACCACTGTGAAGGTGAGTCAGTAAGAGGCAGAAGCAAGCAAGTGGACAGATATAAGTAGGCCTATAATGAGGATTTAAGAGTAAATGCACACTTAATTCATTTAACCCATAGGATACACTCTTATTAGAACACACTCCAGTTCTACCATGGGTGAAATTTCACATGATTGTCAATAATTTTGCGATATATTTTATCTGTTTTCTGAGGAATTTTGAATGATTTACTTGTATATAAAAATATTGGCTTTCACGGCCAGTGAATTAAAACTCAGCAATTTTTCTAGTTTTGTGCCATGTTTTGTGTGAGGTTTCGCCTAGGACACCAAGCTGGCTCATCAGCGGCCTCTTGGTGTCCCCACCCGGAACGCCACAGGAGTAGTGAACTGCGCGATACCTCCCTATTATGAAGCGCACCTGCGCCTCTTCACTGCGAGAACTAAAAGCTCCAGCAGTCATAACCTCCCTATGAAGGCTTCCAAAAAGATGGTATATAGGCTTTCACGGTCATATACTGGACCATTTCGTGGACGCGTTGTGGTGAACTTCTGTAATGGATGTGTGGAAAGGCGTGGTTTCAACTGTCAGACGGTAGAGACTCCTGTCATATTAAATTCATATTAAGTTCAGCGAGATCCTTCTCAATTTGTTTGATCCTCAAGGACCCAGTGGCTTTACCCTTCTTGGCTACCTTGAAGATCTTATAAGACTGTCTGTGGAGGTCTATGCTGTACAAGTGGCTGTAGAAATCCAGGCGTATCATTCAGATGCCATGGGTGAGATTTTCCTGGTGTTTCTAGAGTTCACAATTTGGTTTGTACCATCGTCTACCATCTGGTAAGATCCTATGTCCTACTATTTTCCGCAAGAATGTCCTTTCCTGTACCTCAAGGATCCTTAGGGGGGGGGGGGGGTCGTTTCAGTTAGAAACAGGCACTCAGCTGCGTAGACAATTGATGGGTTGGTTACGCCTTATATAAACATAAAAAATTAAATTCATTTCCGAATGCATCGTCCTCTAATCCACCATTATCGGAGATAAAACCTTGCACTTTGCTTTCAGTTTCTTGCCCTCGTAATGATACGCCGTCATTTTATCGACGTAAATAAAATAGCATTGGATATGAACACTTCATGAGAAAGTCACAGCAAGGCTACTGGGTGATTTTTCACGTATACAAATATGATATACTAGCCACATCAATCGCTACCCGTAGACTGGTGTTGTAAAAGCATACAAGGAAGGAAGCGGCCATGGTATTACGTTAGGAACCATATTCCTGGAGTAGAAGTACGAGGAAACCGTGGAAAAGCACTTTTTCATGGCTGAAGGGGGAATCGAAATCTCCTCTCCTCAGTTTTGCCTCATAAGATTGAGTGTATCTCGTTCCAGCCCTCACACAATAATTAATATTTCTTGGCAGAGCTGGGAATCAAGCCTGGGCCTTCAGAATGACAGCCAAGAACACCGCGAGGTGACCTTTAAAAGCTGGAACAGAAACTTAAATAACTTCCACTCTAGAAGAAGAAAAAAGGAAGGAAGGAAGCTTGTAGTTTAACGTGACCGTTAATCTCGCGATCATAAGCCACGGGACCTCCGTTTTACGTGGAATCCGAACCACAGGACATGGCATTTCACATCGAAAATCTCACATGCAGTGACCGGGAATCGAACCCGGTCCGCCTTGGTGAGAGGCATACAGCTTGACCGCTGAGCCACCACGCCCCTCTAGAAGAAGAATAGGACAAAGAAAGAGGAAGGGAAATACTAGACAAGGAAATGAAATACCCACCAAATTTGAAAAATTCGGAATGAGGGGGTTTGGGAAGAGGTAGAGCCATGAAAGGCAGATAGGAAAGGGAAAGAGGAGGAGGTCCACTCCAAATACAATGGAAAAGGGGGATATAACGGACCCATTTAGGAATCCCTTGGGGTCACCAACTCCCGAACTCACCAAACCTGAGCCCTTGATGGTGCAGCACTATCCAGGGTGCACCATAAGAGGTGAGGACACACACACCCTACCTTCTTCAGTGCTTTGAGCGAAAGGGAGGAGATACTCTGAAAAGAAAGGAAGAGGTCTGATCCCTCGAAGAATGAGGGTATAAGGAAAGATGAGACAAGGGCCAATTAAGGCGGGAGATTGAAAAGACTCACTAGACTTCGGATACCTTATTACTGTTGGAAGAGAATAAGTATTGACAAGGGGGGTTGATAGGAAAGATGAATAACAAGTAAATGGATCAATATCAGACTCAGCTGAGGCCCCGAGGTCGCCATCCTACGTTCCTGAGAGCAGTAGAGAATATCCAGCTTACTCAAACGCAATCATTTGAGCATTGGAAGACATTAGAATGAAGATAGCCTCACGGAAAACGGAATTAATGAATGAAAGTAATGAATATTCATGCGTTTGAGCGGGCAAGAGAGCATATTTACAGAAAACAAAGGGAAAGATGAAACGGAGAGGCAAACGAATATATTAAAATGTTTTATCGGGTTATTTTCTTCTTTTTAAATATATTTATTTTGAGCTCAACAAATGTGGGAACACCACGAGCGAGCAATGAATTTATAAAAGACTAGCAACCCGCCAGGGCTTCGCCCAGTACCTTAAAGGGTTTACTTAGCGTAAGCTTAAAAGGGGCACGGAGGGCAGGTCCCAGACGCAATTCAGAAAAGCCGAGGTAAACAGCAAAACTCCACACACATATACTCTTATCTGAAGTCTTAACTAGACACATCTCGACAGTTTGAAGTTGGCCAAAGCTGAGGTGATAGGCTCGTTCGAATGCTAGTAATTTATATTTCTACTGAATGGAGTTTGTTGGAAGAAATGAAAACGTAAAAGCTTTTCTAGTGGGTGATGTATTAAATGCGAAGGTTGGATTTTAAGTAATGGCAACTATTTATTATCAAGAGGTACAAAAGTGGTACATGTTAGCGACCTTTACATTCCTTCAAACTGGTCACCAGTGTGGTGAGGAACCCTTTGCCAGCAATGTGGAAGTCGTAGTTTATCTTCATCTCGTACACGAGGATCACCATCACCTTCACCGCACTGGTGGTCTGACGGACTTTCGACATTCGGGGTGACCCATGATGCCACCATTCGTGATGGCGTGATCCTAACGCATTAAGTTCCTCCACGGCAGACCGTCAATGCACAGTATTACTGTTCGTTTTTGGGGCACCACCTGGGCCCAGCATTGCGAAAGAAGCGGCCACACTTTCTACGGCAACCACCCGTCATGTTGCACGACAATGCTCGGGCGCCTCAGCGAAGGCTGTGGCAGATTTTTTCGGTCGATGGGGCTGGGAAGTACAGTACCATCCACCATACTCCCCTGACTTAAGTCATGGTGACACCGATTTAATCCCTAAGATGAAGGAACCACTTCATGGCACTCGCTTCCGGACTGTTGCAGAAATTCGACTGGCTGTAGACCGCTCCATGTACACCATCGACAGAACGGGCTCGGCGAAAGGTATACTACGACACCCCACATCGCCGGCAACGGGTTCTACACCACGCTGGTGACTACCTTGAAGGACTGTAAAGGTTGCTAACATGTACCACTTTTGTACCTCTTGATAATAAATAGTTGCCATTACTTAAGTTCCAACCCTTGTATAAATATATGCTGTCGTGGACATTTTGTAGAACTTTTCATGCTGAACAATTCATACACTCATAGCATATACAGTAGATATGTTTAACGGCTTACCCAGCGTAGGCTTAAATGGCGCACGGACTGATACGTTTTTTTTGACTCGATTCACTGAAATTGTTACTGCTCGGCTTCCTATAGTCATAAATGAATGTTTTTTCTACAAAAACCTTTCTCCAGAAATCCAATCAGTCCATTCAGTGGTTCACGAGATTACCCGTTACATCCAAGAATAACTTGTTACGGTGGGTGAGTGGTTATTATGTCGGACTACCAACCCGAAGATTGCAGGCTCGCTCCTGACCGTGGTAAGAGATTTTTGAAAGGCGACAAAGATAACGGCATGCATGTCATACGATGTTGGCATGTTAAAGAACCCATTTGAATTCAGTAGGCCGTGTTCTTATTGGCAAAATTAATCTCGTGATTTTTCGCCAGCACAAAAGTTCCTCCTTTCTATACTGCAAAGCGCTGTAGTGTCAAGGAACTTAGACTAGATATCTAACCTCCTTGACTTTCATAGCGTTCAAAGTAACAACAAAATTCGACATGCAAGCTGCCCTCTAGGCGCAAATAACGAAGCTTGCACCCAGCAGCCGAGGCCATACGATATTATTATATCCAAGAATAGGGGACTATACCACGATCAACGAATAAGTGTGCAAGCTGTGTTCTGTTTGGCGTAAAGAGATTGATGTTGTTGTTGTTTAGTTTGAGGGAATTGAGCATTGAGGTCACTTAGCCCCGAGTACTTGGGTGTGAATTTGTCTGATAACCTGCGTTACTGTGGTATCTGTAGTAGTGTGTGTATTTGTAATTCAGGTCATGAATGTGAAGGAGGTGGCCAAAACGTATCCTCAGTTTCATCTGACCACCTCTTAGTGTAGCGGTTAGCATTCTTGGCTGTCACCCTGGAGGTCCAGGTTCGATTCCTGGCTCTGCCAAGAAATTTATTTGTTGTCTGAGGAATGGCACGGGATACAGTCAGCCTCGTGGGACTAAACTGTGAAGAGGTGGTTTCGATTCCCACTCAGCCATCCTGGAAGTGATTTTTCGTGGTTTCCTCACTTCTACACCAGGCAAATGCAGTGATGGCTTCTAACTTAAGGCCACAGCAGCCTCCTTCCCGTTCGCATCCCCTAATTTATAAATACATACACAATTGCACAAATTCCACACACACCGAAATACACGGGGCTATATGTCTACGAAGTCGCAGACACTAAAACAAGCAACAACAACAACTATAATGCATGTGGTGGGGAGGTTTAATAACTGTCGAGAAAGCGTTTAGAATGACAGATTTTGGAACACACCATGTCACTGTATTGATGGGAATTTCCAATGCTTGAAGGTTTCTCTTCAGAGATGTTGGTACAATACCTGTTTCTCGGAGTACAAGTTGTATAACTTTCATCTTTTCTTGATTATTTGTATTATTATTAATGTTATTATTATTATTATTCGGGGAAGCCTCCGTGGCTCAGGCGGCAGCACGCCGGCCTCTCACCGCTGGGCCCGTGGTTCAAATCCCGGTCACTCCATGTGAGATTTGTGCTGGACAAAACGGAGGCAGACAGGTTTTTCTCCGGGTACTCCGGTTTTCCCTGTCAATTTCATTCCAGCAACACTTTCCACTATCATTTCATTTCATCTGTCATTCATGTAATCATTGCCCCAGAGGAGTGCGTCAGGCCTCGGCAGCCGGCACAGTTCATATCCTCGCCGCTAGATTGGGGGCTTCATTCATTCCATTCCTGACCCGGTCGGAGACTGGCAGCAGGCTGTGGATTTCCATTCCATTATTATTCGGCCAAATAAAGACCACGTCAACTGTTTCTCTATTAGTCCAGTATTCCTTTGTTCGTAGACAGTGTTGTTCCTTTTTGTTATTTTGTCCACAATTTTCCAGTTTTCAGCGTCGGCTTAAGTTTGAAACTCCGATGTTCGAAGAGTTTTCTCTTAAGCTGGTCCACCACGCTCCTGTATATTTTCACAATCTCTCAATATCTCACTGAAACAGACTCCCTTTGTCTTTTTTTTTCATAAAGAGAAATGAAAATGCGATTGGTTAATCGTGTTGACGTCATTCGGGTCACGTGCCCATGAAATGTTAACCCGGGAGAGGTAGCGCGGGGGACTTTGTGACCCCACGCACTTTCGTTAAGCTGGGGTTTCTACATTTTACTACACACAGACCAAACCAGCCACATACCTTTCCCCACATGCCTTATCTATTGTCTGTGGGCAGTAACCTATTAGTGGAAGGGATGAGGGCCGAGACAAATGCATTTTTATCGAGCCATGTTGCAATGTGTTCTGCATGACCGGTCCCGCTGGCAGAGTGAACAGCTGTTGCAGTCTTACGTGTACTCCATGAGAATGTAACTGTCTCATCGCGAAATAGAATTGATTGTAGTTTAGTGTCAAAATAATATATTATGAATCATCCGAGCTACGAAGAGCAAGAATCCATGGTGTTATCTCTTCTGCAAGATGTCGAAGAGGAAGACATATTAGTAGGTGAAAACAGTGATATTGAAGATGAAGTAGAAATAGCAGAATCATGAAGTGATACTGAGCAGAGTGCAGACGAAGAAGAAAATGAAGAAAGTGACGAAGATATGACTCTTTCCCAGCGGATGTGTACCCTTACTGGCAAAGACAGTTACTAAATGGAGCACAATACAACCACAATACAAAAGAGACCTCTAAAATGTGTCATTGGTTAAAAACTAGAATCCTACATTATCTAAAACTTGTCTAATCATTGATTTCGATAATGTTTATAGGCAAACTGAAGTGAGAATTATCAGATATTTCATAAAAATAGATGATTACCTGTCAGATCCGCACCATTTCCATTATAATATGTGTATGACTTTCATTTTAGACAAATATACTTGCTCATTAGTTCAGTGAATGTTTTCGTGCCATATCAGTAGCATAAACGAAATAATTGTCGTTATTAATGATAAATAATTGGGAGGGGTCAAAATGACCCCGCGCCACCCCTAACGTTGCCCAAGTGAGCGCCACCTCTCCCGGGTTAACAGCCTTTTCCGCCACGTCAGTAATTTTCTCCACATGTGTATACTATTACCATTATTATGTATTTATAATTTACAGCGTATTTTGCCAATATTGGAAAGCGTTAAGCACATCGACTCAATTCTTGCCGTTCATCTTATTTTGCCAGTATTGTTTCATTCTGTTGGAGAATGCCAATTTTCTTTCGTCAGACCATTGAGGTCTGTAAGGTGTAGGTTTTGGTTGCTCTGGTTGGACTTCCCAGTTGTTCACTTTGTTACGGAAGGAGTCTCTGTCTGATGTGTTGGTTATGTTAGCAATTCGCTTTGTCTTTTTGTACTTCTTTCATCCATGGTGTTGCACTTTTGAGTGATGATATGATATTTAGTATTCTTTTGGTTAGTCGGGTATTCAGCAGTCCGAAGAATTTCAATCATATTTTTCTGGTGTCAACTTCGATGTTTGAGTATTTGTCAGTTGTCTTCATTGACTGTAGTCGGTACCCGTCAGGAGTGAGTCTTGCTCCTAGTATTTTCCGAATGTTTTTTTCTTTCTTCTTTCTTGATGTCTTCAAGTTCATATTTCTTTCTGAGTGTAAGTGTTTCGCTTATTATTATTATTATTATCAACATTAGTATAGTTTAACCAAGAGATTCCTGTGTTCCCTGCTGATAGCTACCCTCCTCACGTACAGAGTATTACCAAGACACACACCATTAAGCTGGATCAATAGCGATGATCAGACCCGCTGGCATAACACTGTATTAGGTCAGTTAACTGCGCTATGTTCCTGGCTGTTTGTCCACAATCCATACTGAGCAGTATGGACCTGAAATAGAGTGACAATACCGTATTCTCAATGGCATAGCTTCACTCCTATAGTTGATGGGGAGACGTGTCAATAGCTCCATGCCACTAGTGGTATCTCTCTGACCCCATTTGCCCCAAAGTGTTGAGTAACACACGTAAGCTTTACTGACGAGCTAGGTTTGTAGTACTCTGTGACTAAGACTTTGACTCTATTCTCTTGAAGCATAGCAAATGAAACATAATTTTATATTAACATACATAAACAAATTTATAAATACCGTACTTAATACATTAATTTGACACGCAAGGTACTGGTAATAAATGAATAGATAAATACATAAATAGATAAATAAATAATAAATCAATCAATAAATAAAATAAAAATAAGTAGAAACGAAATTCAAATTTTAGCAGTACAAGAGACAAGATATTTGGATGAGAATGTGACAGAAACGAAAGATTGTAGAATCTTTAAAGGTAAACCTGCGATTAAAATTATGAAAGGAATGCCACTCTTGGGAACAGCCTTTTATGTCCATAAAAGTCTATTAGGCAATGTAACTGAATTCAAATCACGCTCAGTAAGGATGTCTCTTTTTACAATGAAATGCAAAAATAAAATATATACTGTTGTTAATTGTCATGCGCCAATAAACGAAGACTACAAGAAGAACCCAAATAAAGTAGAGGAATTCTGGGACCTCCTGGATGATGAAATATCTAAAATTCCAAAATCAAATGTGGTGATATTACTTGGAGATGTCAATGCCCAAATAGGAATAGAGAGGATTCACAGACCAATAGTGGGAGAATATGCTGCACACCAAAGAACAAACAGAAATGGGATGAGATTAATTACTATTTGTAAAAACTTTCAACTTAAGTTAATGTCAACTTTCTTCAAGAAATTGCCAAGAAAAGCTAAAACATGGATTTCTCCAAATCCAATACTAGGTGAATTTCAACTGGATCATGTAGCTATATCCAAAAGAAACATGAAAGAAATTATGAATGTCAAGGTTATAGGAAGCATAGAATTTGACTCTGATCACTATTTGTCTAAAATTAAACGCAAATTCTTACCCAACAGAAACCACAGAAGAGGGGATAGAGTAAATAAATATAACACAAATAGACTTCAAATTACACAAGAAACATTGGAAACATTTCAGGAAGAAATAAAACTAACTCATCATGGGAAGTGGCAAGATTTATCTAAAGAAATAACCAACGCAGCCCAGAAGACGTTTGGGCTAGCCAAACCTAAGAAGAAACCTTGGTGGAATCAAATATGTGAAGATACGTTACAAGAGAGAACAAAACAATGGAAAAAGTGGAAATGCTCTGGAAAGACGGAACACTATGACCATTTCAAACAGCAAAGGAAAGACACTGCTAGAATAATAAGGGGAGTTAAAAGATCATTCGAAAAATCACAACTTACTGACCTGCAAGACAGCTTTGTTAAAAATAACTCTCGAAACTTCTATCAGACTTTTAAGAGTCAATTAAAGGAGCATCAAGCACCTAGCATATGCTTTAAAGATGAAAATGGTAGACTTGGCCTAAGCAATGTTGAGAACTGTGAAATACTTGCGAAGCACTTTGATCAACTTTTAAACTGCCCTGAACCAGATCATAAGTTGGAATTCTCACAAGCAACAGAAATTCTGGAAGAAGATATACCACCCAATGCTGAAGAAATTAAAGAAGCAATTAACAATCAAAAAAAATAATAAAGCTAGCGGAGAGGACTCTATAACAGCTGAACTTTTGAAATGGTCTCAATCAAAAATCATTGAAGAGCTGCAGTTAATCTTTGAAGATATTTGGAGAACAGAGAGGATTCCAGAGGAATGGAAAGTGGCTCTAATACACCCATTGCATAAAAAAGGGGACAAACAAAACGTTGATAACTATAGAGGCATCTCTCTTCTTCAAATTGCATATAAGGTATTTTCAAAAATATTGCTGAATAGAGTAGAAACATCACTTGACATGCAACTGGGCGAGTATCAAGCTGGATTTCGAAAAGGTAGATCTTGTTCAGAACAAATATTTAACTTAAAATCCATAATTCGCCATAGGATTCTGAATTCAAAGGACATAGTTGTGACTTTTGTAGATTTTAAAAAGGCCTTTGACTCGGTTGATAGAGAAACCATAGATAAAACAATTTGTGAATTTGGAGTGAAAACTAAATTGGCAAACCTAATACGTGAAACCCTTACTGACACGGTTTCAAAAGTAAAATTTATGGGTGAGATATCAAAATCTATTAAGATAAATACTGGTGTACGGCAAGGTGATGGTTTATCACCCCTTCTGTTCAACTGCGTTTTAGAGAAAATTGTAAGAATTTGGAATTTAAAGCTAAAAGAACATAACATTTCGCCAGTAACTTTGGGAAGAAGAAACAAGGGCATTGAAATAAGTTGCCTAGCATTTGCAGACGATTTTGCTATATTGTCAGAAAACCTAACAAGTGCAACAACACAAATCAATGTCTTGGAAGAAATAGCCAACAAAACAGGTTTGAGAATCTCCGTAGAAAAAACTAAATTTATTACAAACATCAAGAACGCTTCAAAATATTTGGCAACAGATATTGGCCCAGTGGAAAAAGTAAAGAAATTCAAATATCTGGGAGAAATAATTCAAGAAAATGGTTTAGAAAAATCTTCGGTAGAAGAAAGGGTACACAAGATGGAAAGAGCATATGGTATCACTAAGAATTTTTATAACAAAAAGTGCTTATCTAAAAATCTTAAAATAAGGCACTACACTACAGTGGTGAAACCGGAATGCCTATACACAAGTGAATGTCTGGTACTAAACTATAGATTAGATAAACTTGAAGTACTAGAAAGGAGAATCATGAGGAAAATGTTAGGCCCAGTGAAAACAGCAGAAGTATGGAAATTAGGATCTAATGATGAAATATACAGGAACATAGAAAATATAACAGAAACGATAAGAAAAAGGAGATTGCAATTTTTTGGACATATTTACAGAATGGATGATTCCAGATTAACAAAAAGGATATTCAAGTACCTTTGGGAGAAAAGGGCAACAACTAGCTGGATTCAAGAAGTAAAGAAAGATTTAGAAAGAAATAATATAAGTGAAGAAGAAACGGTGAACAGAGAGATCTTCAGAAAAAGGGTTATAAGTATGAAAGGATTCCAAGGAAGATTGCCAAAGAAACCTGGTGCGAAGTGGTCCGAGGACAGAAAGAAGCAGCATAGTGAACGGATGAAGGAGTACTGGAGGGAACGGAAGATAATAATAATAATGTTATTGGTTTTACGTCCCTTTTAACTTCACTGGCTTTTAGAGACGCCGGGGTGCCGGAATTTTGCCCCGAAGGGGATCTTTAACGTGCCAGTAAATCTACGGACACGGCTCCCTCGCATTTGCGCACCCTCAAATGCCAGCTGACTGCGTCAGAATACGAACCTGCAACCTCGGGCCCAGCAAGCGAGAACGTTACCCCTGAGCCACGCAGCCAGCCAAGGGAACGGAAGAAACAACAACAAAGTGTGAAGAATTGAAATTGGCACGTGGTCCCTAGCAGGCCTCATCGGAAAGAAGAAGAAGAAAATAAAAATAATAAATAATAAATCAGTCAATCAATAAATAAAATAAAAATAATAAATAAATTCCTAAATAAATAAATAAATGAATCTAAAATATATATTATTTGATGGACGAACGAATAGTGTATAGTTTTTCATTGGGTCTCGATCGTACATGCCCATCAACCCATTGCCAAATATATTCGTGATATCCTTAGTTCTCGTTTTAATAGGTTACCAATTTGTCCTTGTCTAAACGAAATCAACGTCTCCGGAACATTCAGCCCTTCTGTTTTAAGTACCGTGCTATAGTGCTCAAGCCTTCTTATTATATAGGCTATGTTTATCGACAGATGGAATGCACGGTCTATTTTCCAGATCCTGTCACTGACGGTTTCTTGCTCCAGTCCATTGTTTTGGATTACCTCACCAAAATATTTAAACTCCTTTATCTGTCCAATCTTCCCATCATTTGTGATCAGGTCGTTTTGGCCACCTATGGACCTCGGTGCTTGTTGTCTGCCACTTCTGGTGTTTTTTGTGGATTGTTTGGCGGCTGCTTTTTGCTGAAATCTTGAGCCTTTCTATTGGACCAGTAATCTTACATTTTCTTGCTGAACTCTGTCGTAAGTCCCTAGGATCATTTCCTGGACGCACTGTGGTGAACATCTGTAATGGATGTGAGGAAATGTCTGGTTTCAACTGACAGACGGTAGCGACTCCTGTCAGTTATTGTGTCTTGATGAATATTAAGTTCAGGAAGATCCTTCTCAATTTGTTTGATCTACAAGGACCCAGTGGTTGTACCCTTCTTGGCTACCTTGAAGATCATATAAGACAGTCTGTGGTGGTCCATTTTGTGACCGTAGAAAGCCAGGCGTCTCCTTCTGATGGCATCGATGAGGTTTTCCTGGTCTTTCTAGAGTTAGCAATTTGGTTTTTACCACCTTCTTCCATCTGGAAAGATCCTTGGTCCCACTACTTTCCGCAAGAATTTCCTTTCCTGTACCTCGAGGGCCCAGAGGGGGGGGGGGGGGTCATCTTATTTAGAAACAAACAGGCACTCAGCTGGTCTTAGTTTGGCCTATTATTATTATTATTCTTTCTTCGTTTAGGCCAGCTATGGAACACGTCATTTCGTCTTTGGGCCTTGATCTTAGCCCAGTGTTCACGCATTCACTGCCTGTGAAACTCCTTTCTTTCTTCAGACCACTTCTTGCCGGTTTTTAATTTCGCTTTTTCTTTTGGTGGTGTGCTCCAAGCTTTTCCTTCAAAAGGTCACGTTCCATAATGTCTGCGTGGGTGATCCCTACTTCGTGTAAATCCTTGTCTACCTCACAAAACCAGGGGCCCTTGATTTTTTTAAGAAAATAGGTAAATATCCGATTGGTGATTCTCTCGGGTTTCATACGGGTTAAGTGGCCATTAAAAGATATTCTTCTCTTCCGAATTACTTGAGATATCCTTTCTACATGATGGTACAGCTCATTGTTATGCCGTCTCCTGTATTATTATTATTATTATTATTACTATTATTTGGGTCTAGTATTCAAGTAGGTACTCCAAGACTTGAAATAATATACCACTTTGTCATACGATTCAATTCTCTAATATCCAGAGAATGCTCCTTCTTATTCCTATCGTGAGAGTATCGCATGGCCCATTGTGCTACAGAGGTTGCTTTCATACTGGAGACCTGAGAGTGAAGCAGGCAACTTTATTAACACTGAGTAGATTGCCGCTAATAATCGTCACGACTTACGACTCTCTGGAGGAAAGACTCGTTGCCTGCTCCAATTCCACAGCTGTGATGTCAGCAAACAGCTGACTGCTGCGTAAATGACGTCATACTTCATGTAGGTTAAAGACCTTACGGACAAATGGACTCCCTGCCTATAATCGGGGGCTGTGTGTACGTTTTCATACCCAGAGAGTTGCTTAGTGGCTAGCATTCTTGGCTGTCACCGCGGAGGTTTGATTCCCGGCTCTGGTAAGGAATTTAATTCTGGTCTGTCTGGCTGCGTGGCTCAGGGGTAACGTTCTCGCTTGCTGATCCCAAGGTTGCAGGTTCGAAACCTGGTGCAGTCAGCTGGCATTTGAGGGTGCGCAAATGCGAGGGAGCCGTGTCAGTAGATTTACTGGCACGTTAAAGATCCCCTTCGGGGCAAAATTCCGGCACCCCGGCGTCTCTAAAAGCCAGTGTAGTTAAAAGGGACGTAAAACCAATAACATTATTATTTTATATTAATTCTGGTCTGAGGCTAGAACAGGGTACACTCTGCCTCTTGAGACAAAACTGAGAAGTGGTAGGTTTGATTCCTACCACAGTCATCCTGGAAGTGGTTTTCCGTGGTTTCCCACTTCTACTCCAGGAAAATGCCAGGATAGTGCCACGACCGCTTCCTACCCAAATCCTACATCAATTACAAATAGACATTCTAGAATAAACATCTCAATAACACAGGTTATCACACACATTCTACACACACGCAAGTACATGGGGCTTCATGACCACCTTGTCGCAACAACAAAACAACAGAGAAATATAAATTGAATTAATCCTTAGAAATTCAAATACATGGCTACGATATATTGAAGAATAGGAGGGACGCGCAGAATATTTGTTCCACAGTAGCCATTTATTCCATGGATCTCTAATAATAATAATAATAATAATAATAATAATAATAATTGTATGGCCACCTCCCACGAATGAGCAACAATAGGTTCACCAAACGGATATTCACTTTCATTAGCAAATTAAAGTCCACCACAAAATTGGTTGAGGAAACACGAGCAGATCTCAAAGAATTTGGCATTACTCAAGAAGATATTCTCAACAAATCACAGTTTCGAAGGATGTTTGATACATTTAAAGTATTTCAGGAAAAACCTAGCTCAAAAACCAAGGTCACCTGGTCTGAAGAACGCGAACGCATGAAGAAATTCTGGGAAGAGAAGAAGAGATTGGCAAGTCGGCCGATTGTACAACGCGGTCCACAGTAGGCAAAAATCGACAGAATAATAATAATAATAAATTAAAGATAATAATAATATATGCCTCTTGTTATCCACGTATCTATGGATTTGACGATTTAATGCGATGATTTTCTACGTGAAGGGTGGATTTTACAACTTCCTGACGCCAAAATCAGGAGGTCGGTTAATAGGATTTCTAATAATGAACGAAGATGAATATAACTGAGCAAGGCAGTTTAAAGGAAGCCATAGCCTGGTGGAAGGTACTGATGGTATTTACCTGGAGTCGAAAATTGGATATTACCCAAAAACATTTTCAAAGACGCGAACGATGGGTTTGGAACCCACTCGTTTACGGAGTTCGCAAATAGCTATTGCCTAGCACTGGTCCTTTGTGACCATAACTACCACTTCATTATTATTATTAATACTTTAATAATAATAATAATAATAATAATAATAGACTAATAATTGATCCCATCTGCTTTATCTTCTTCTTCTTCTTCTTCTTCTTATTCTCATTCTTCTTCTTCTTCTTCTTCTTCTTCTTCTACGCGATCAGGCTCAGTGGACCGCGCGCTGCTACAAGTTTCCTTCTCCATCGTCTCCTATCCATAGCTGCCTGTTGCAGATCTTCATGGAGTCCATCACTCCACCGCTTCCTTGGTCTCCCTGGTGGTCTCCTTCCTGTGGGGATGAATTCCAGTAGCTTCCGTGGCCATCGGTGGTCTTCCATCCGGGCTATATGTCCAGCCCACTGCAGTCTTCTGGTTTTGATGGTTCCAGCTATGTTGGCATCATGGTATAGGTCTTCTACTTCATGATTGTGTCTAATCCTCCATTCACCCGTGTGTACATCCCTCACCGGTCCGAAGATCTTCCAAAGAACTTTTCTCTCAAAAAACGAGTAGGCCTAGTTTATTAAAGTCCTGTTTTCGGATACTCCATGTTTCACATCCATATAGTACAACGGGTTGGATCAGAGTTTTATACAGACGAATTTTGAACTGTCGGGAGAGACATCTGGACCGGAGAAGCTGTGTTAAGCTGTAGAGAGTTCGGTCCTCCTTGGATCCAGGCGTTGATTTCTGCCTCACATGATGAGTTCTCCGTGAAAAGCGATCCTAGGTACTTAAATTCATGGCCCTCTTGTAGAACTGGTCCCCTACTCGGAGTGACTGTAGTTGCCCTAAAAACGTGGCTTTGCCCGCGAGTCATATTGAGGTACTCCGTCTTGGTTTCATTCACGATTAGCCCAAATTTGTTGGCAGCTGCCTTGAGTGCTCTGGATTTGCCTCAACTCTTCCTGAGAGCTGGAGAGTAAACTGATTTCATCTGCGTAGGCAAGGTATGCTAGTTCTTCCCTTCGACTTGGATTCCTTCAAAATTCTCTCGAAAAGTCTCACGTATTATCTTCTCCAAGGCAATATTGAACAGTGTAGGAGATAAACCGTCCCCTTGCCTGAGACCCGTCAAAATTTCAAAATCCTCCGTCACTCGATTTCCCATTTTTATCTTACCGCGTGTTTCGCTCAGGCAGATCGCTACCAAGTTGATGAGTTTCTCGGCCATTCCAAACTCTCTTAAGCAAATGAGTAGGCTCTTTCGATGTATGAAATCATAGGCCTTCTTGAAATCTACGAATAACATGTGGATTTCTTTGCCATATTCACCCAGTTTTTCAGTGAGCAGTCGGAGAACGAAGATACACACATCAAAAAAAGTTTTGCATCACCTCGGTTCCAAGAGTTCCGGAACCGTTAAATACAAAGGGAATAGAGATCAACACAAACAACATTTCAGCTCGTTTTATTGCTCATGAGACCCACACATTGCATGTTGTACCATCATACAGCTAGACTTTCAGCATTTGTGGTCCAGATTGCAGTACACACCACTACCTCTAATACCCAGTAGCACGTCCTCTTGCATTGATGCATGCCTGTATTCGCCGTGGCATACTATCCACAAGTTCATCAAGACACTGTTGGTCCAAATTGTCCCACTCCTCAACGACAATTTGGCGTAAATCTCTCAGAGTGGTTGGTGGGTCAAGACGTCCATAAACAGCCCTTTTCAACATATCCCAGGCATGTTCGATAGGGTTCATGTCTGGCGAACATGCTGGCCACTGTAGTCGAGCGATGTCGTTATCTTGAAGGAACGCATTCACAAGATGTGCACGATGAGGTCGAGAATTGTCGTCCATGAAGACAAATGCCTCTCCAATATTCTGCCGATATGGTTGCACTATGGGTCGGAGGATGTCATTCAGGTATCGTAAAGCCGTTTCGGAGCCTTCCATGACCACCAGTGGCGTACGTCGGCCCCACATAATGCCACCCCAAAACATCAGGGAACCACCACCTTGCTGCACTCGCTGGACAGTGTGTCTAAGACGTTCAGCCTGACCAGGGTGCCTCCAAACACGTCTCCGACGATTGTCTGGTTGAAGGCATATGCGACACTCATCGGTGAAGAGAACGTGATGCCAATTCCGTGGGGTCCATTCAGCATGTTGTTGGGCCCATCTGTACCGCGCTGCATGGTGTCGGGGTTGCAAAGCTGGACCTCGCCATGGACGTCGGGAGTGAAGTTGCGCATCATGCAGCCTATTGCGCACAGTTTGAGTTGAAACACGACGTCCTGTGGCTGAACGAAACGCATTATTCAACATGGTGGCATTGCTGTCAGGGTTCCTCCGAGCGGCAATCCGTAAGTAGCGGTCATCCACTACAGTAGTAGCCCTTGGGCGGCCTGAGCGAGGCCTGTCATCGACAGTTCCTGTATCTCTGTACCTCCTCCATGTCCGAACAACATCGCTTTGGTTCACTCTGAGACGCCTGGAAACTTCCCTTGTTGAGAGCCCTTCTTGACACAAAGTAACAATGCGGACGCGATCGAACTGCGGTATTGACCTTCTAGGCATGGTAGAACTACAGACAACATGAGCAGCGTACCTTCGTCCTGGTGGAATGACTGGAACTGATCGGCTGTCGTACCCCCTCCGTCTAATAGGCCCTGCTCATGCATGGTTGTTTACATCTTTGAGCAGTTTTAGTGACATCTATGAACAGTCAAAGGGACTGTATCTTTGATACAATATACACAGTCAACGTCTATATGCCGGAGATCTGGGAACCGAGGTGATGCAAAACTTTTTTTGATGTGTGTATTATCTACTGTGGAACGCCCCACCCCTGGTATTCACCAAGCACTGATTCTGCCACTGGTTGAATTCTATGAGGCACTTGGACAAGATCTGGTAGCAGACGTTAAGCAGGGCGATTGCTCAATAGTTATCACATTTCAATTATTAAAATCTGGAAGGAGTAATATCTAGATAGTGTAAAACAAGGTCCACGATTCTTGGATGTAATCTCGAGAACCACTGGATGGATTTTGATGCAGTTTTCATCATTCTGTAAAGGATTTCTCGGTGAACATTTATGCAGATAAACATTCATTTATGACCAAAGGAAGCCGAGCAAAGAAAAACCTGCCGTTAATGCGCCTTCTAAGGTTACGTTGGTTAAACCGTTAAAAATATCAATTTACTATGAGTGTAAGAATTGTTGAGCATGAAAAAAGTTACAAAAAAGTCCGCGACAGCATGTCTTTATCTTTAGTATATCGCCCACTGTAAGTGTTATTACGTTTTCATTTCTTCCAACAATCTCCATTCAGTTGAAATTAAAAATTACTAGTTTCCGAGAGAGTTTACGAGCTAGCTAGCGAGCCTATCACCCCAGCTTCGGCCAGCATCATACTATTGAGTCGTGTTGAGTTAAGACTTCAGAGAAGAGTAGGCCTGTATGTGTTTGGAGTTTCGCTGTTCACCTCGGCTTTTCTCAATTAAGTCTGTGACCTGCCGTCCGTGCGCCTTTTAAGCTTACGCTGGATAAACTGTTAAAGATACTGGGCGAAGCTGGGGCGGGCTGCTAGTAATAACAATATATATTTAATCGCTTGTCCTCTCAGCTCAGCTTCACCCAAGGACGTTGCGAGGGATCATTCCTCTACCATCGCAAGGATGTAGACTGAGAGCTGAACACACCTTGAGAGCAGATACAACTGGGGATGGTGACAGGCGACCGCTACCCTGGGTAAAATTACTGAAGGTCAGATATGGGATGTTGGAAGGCATCGTCTCGGCATTTGCCTGGTGGTGAAAATGGGAAACAACGTTTTTCCGATACCAGTGAGGCATGAGCGCACTATTAGCCAGCGTGGCCAGTATAATAATATTATTGTTGTTTGTTTGTTTGTTTGTTTGTTTGAGTCTTCAGTATTTTGACTGGTTTGATGCAGCACTCCATGCCTCACAGTCCTGAGCTAATCGTTTCATCTCTACATTTCTACCACACCCTACATCCGAGACAATCTGTTTAACATATTCTAACCTTGGTCTACCCCTACAGTTCTTGTCCTCGACCATTCCTTCCATAACTAAGCTTGCTATTCCTGGGTGTCTTAGTATGTGTCCTACTAACCTATCTCTTCTCTTCATTAGCAGTCGCCAGAAACATCTCTCCTCTCCCACTCGTCTTAATACCTCTCCGTTTGTGACCCTATCTACCCATCTGATCTTCATCATTCTCCTGTAGCACCACATTTCAAATGCTTCAATTCTCCTCTTTTCTGCTGCACCAATAGTCTGAGTTTCACTTCCATAGAGCGCTACGCTCCAGACAAAGGCTTTCAAAAATGACTTCCTAATATCTACTGTAAATCTATATTCGATGTCAACAGATTCCTTTTTTGTAGAAATGCTTTCCTTGCCTGAGCCAACCTAATAAACATAATAATAATAATAATAATAATAATAATAATTCGAACCAATTAAAATATTTAAACCACGGCTCAAATAATGAAAGAATTTCCAAATTTCAGATACTGTAGTATACAGGATCTCTTAGAACAGGTGTAATAAAAAAATCAATATCTCGGGAAGCAAAACTTAGACACTATAATACAGTAATCAAACCTGAAGCGTTATATCTATTGGAAACCTTAATCATTAGTGGCGGATCTTTAACCAAAGACATAGAGAAAGGAGAAAGAAAAATGTTAAGATTTTTTTTGTCCCAGTTTGTATAAAGGGAATATGGAGAATAAATTATCCCAGGAAATATATTGCCATTCTGAAAACATCTCTCACACTTTTCGGAAAAGACGATTGAAATTTTATGGACACATTATTAGAATGAACAATAACTGACTAACTAAAATAATTCTCAACCTGGTCCTTTCATTAAAAACCAAGAAGAAACCCGTGAAATTGAAACATATCTCCAGGAAATCAATATCTTAGAAGACATTGTTCGGGACAGATGTAAGTTCAGAACCAAAATCGTGTATCACCAATTTGGAGACAAACCCAACCCCAGAGCCACTATAACTTGGACAGAAGAAGAAAAGAAGAAGCTCAGGGAGAGGATGAAGAGATTTTGGGAGGAAATGAAGAGCAACACATCAGTTTCAATCGTGCTCGAGTAGGGCATAACGATGTAAAAATGATAATACGCTCCATATTTATGCATATAGATTTAACCATTAATTTGTCATTATTTCAGTTTAAACAGGAATAACAGGACTAGAAGTTGAGAGCTGGTAAATTACCATCTTATACTGTATACACACACACATACTATAGTATAAGCAAGGTGGTACCTTGGCTCGTTTATCGATCACTGCCGTCATTTTGTGTAGACTAAGGATAGGTCATACAAGATGGTTGGTTGTTAAGTTTAGGGGTTGCGACAACGCGGTCATGTAGCCCCGTGTACTTTGGGTGTGATGGCTGTTTTAGTGTGTGTATCTGTTTTTAATTCAAGTAAGGACTGGAGACGATCAATTTTCAAGTAGTTCCTACTTTTGCCACCGTCAACGACTACTAGTTCAGAACTTAACTACCAGACGTCACCGCAGTCGGCTCATGGCAACGAACTTAGGAACCTAAGAGCATTGTTTACATTCTTAACCTATACAATTTAGCTTCACACAGGTGTAATTAGTGGTCATACAAGATCCACCCAGTCGTACCTAATGAGAAGGTAAGACCCCACACCTCGTACCTGTGGTGCCATTTTCAACGTGGCCCACATTTTAACCGAGTGTGTGGATCTTGCTGACTTACGAAGAAACCTTGGCTTGCAGATGACACTCAAACTTATATTAGCCGATGACGCGGTGACTGCTGATCGCGTTATCCGCTTTATAAGTGAGAGTGGGTTAGGGCCAGCAATCTAAATTTTCCAGTGAACATTGACTCAACGACTTGTTCGTTTTTGAATGCTGAATTTTTGTTTTTCCGTAATTTTTGTTTATATTATAATACTAGCAGAAGTACCCATTCTTCGAACGGTCTTCGGTATTAATAACCAGACGTAATCAATTGAGCTACTGTTGTAATGGTTAGGGGCCTGGAACCTGTTTTTTCGACAAAGAAAAATGATTAGTTAAAATATGCTCTTAAACTAAAATTTAACTCACGTGTAGTTCCTGACATGAAAATATAATTAAAAACCTCGTAGACGAAACGCAATACACGTTACATATAAAGTGACCCTCACCGTTGTGGAATGTCCCCATCCACAGGAAGACCCCTTTAATAAATAATAAATGCTTGTGGTGCATGAAAATTCGGGTTTTTTAGCCTCCAATGGCCCAAATTACTAAAAGCCGCAAAAAATACTACTTCAATTCAGGAATTTTTGAAAATAATGTTGCTATATAACAAAGGAGAAATTGTTCCGCCAAGTCAATACATTTATTTACAACAAGTTATAAACTTGCTATTATAAGGTACATGTTTCGGGGCCTCTAGTACTGGTCCCATCTTCAGCCATAAATAGACCTTCTGTACGACATATCGCACGTTTAAGTCGTGTGAAAAAATCTACGATACCTCTTGACCCCCTTAAGGGCATTGATGAATTTTACAGTTTTAGTTGGTTCCGTGATAACCTTATAGCCATTTGCAAACGTTCACAGAAATGTAATAAATGGAGTGGCATTACTTCTTGCAGAAATAGATGGAAAGTTGGATGTCACCTTTTGAGATACTGTTGTCATGGTTACTGGCTTGCATTCCTTTATATATATATATACACCGCGGACAGGCCAACAAGGACCACGCAAATATCACTTCTTTATAGGTCTAGTTTCCTTCTTTCTCTTCCAGAAGTCTTTCATCCTGGTCGACTGCGCAGCTCTTCTTTCAGCAGTCCATTCTCCTCTGTTGAGATTTTTCTTCTCCCCGACAAGAATTTTGAGACCAAAATTTTTTTTCCTGTACTCTATTCGATTTAGACAATCTTCTTCAGTAATTTTGAATTTTTGAAGTTCTTCTTTCATTTGTTTTACATAGCCTCCTTGTCCTTTATAGTTCCAGATTTTATCAAAAATTTGTTTGTTTAACCTTGAGCAATCCATGCGGACCATATGTCCGTAGAACTGAAGTCGTCGTTTTCTGATCATCACTTCAAGGTTGTCGATTTTACTATAAATTTCTGCATTCGATCTCAGTCTAAAACCTTCCTGTGTTTTCCTAGGACCATAAATCCTTCTTAAAATTCTTCTTTCTATCTTGAGCAAATTCTCCATTCCGGTTATATTTGTAGTTTCCATGCCGTACAAGATGACTGGTCTAACAACAGTATTAAAATGTCGTAATTTTGCATTGATAGACAGGTTCTTTTTATTGTATATATTTTGTGTACAAAAATTTAATCTTTCCAATTTCCCTTTTTTGTTCTCGATTGCCAATTTATCCGTCCCATTGCTACTAATTATTTCTCCAAGATATTTAAATCGGTCAGTGACCCTGATGCTCCCATAATTTGTTTTTATCATTTTCTTAGTGTATTTCTGATCACTTGTCATCATCTCTGTTTTTACCAACGAAATCTGTAAGCCCGCTTTTTCCGCCGTTTTTTTAAACTGATCAATTTGGTTAATAGCCTCTTGTTCTGATTCAGCAAACAACGCTACGTCGTCAGCAAATGCTAAACCTTTGACTTTGAGGTTCTTATTCTTTGTACCAATTTTAGCACTTGAATCGTTCTTGTCCCAAAACGTCCTCATGACTTTATCCAAGACCAAATTGAAAAGCAGTGGTGATAGACTGTCCCCTTGTCTTAGCCCAGTTTTTACCTCGAAGGGCTCGCTAACTTCATTTAAAAATTTGACTCTGGAAATCGTATTAGTTAATGTAAGTTTTATTAAATTTATGGTTTTTTGATCAACTTTGTATTCCTTCAATGTGTCAAAAACAGTATCCCTATCCACTGAATCATACGCTTTCTGAAAATCAACGAATGACATAAAGATATTCTTTGGCCTGTTGTTGTAATATTTTAATATCAATTTTAAACTAAGAATTTGTTCTGTACACGATCTATTCCTTCTGAAACCTCCTTGGAACTCGCCAAGCTGTGGTTCGATCTGTGGTTCAAGTCTGTTTAAAAGTAATTTGGCAAATATTTTATATGTGACAGACAACAATGAGATCCCCCTATAACTATTGACATCAATTTTTGAGCCTTTTTTATGTAGTGGATGAATTAAGGCGATTAACCAGTCTTCTGGAATTGCTTCCTCAATCCAAATTTTCTGAAATAGATTTGTCGTCGCTATTAAAAATTCATCATCTACAAGCTTCCACATTTCTGCAATTATTCCATCCTTGCATTCCTTTATTAGTGTGTTAAATGAAATTAGTTTTCTGAGAATATCTCAGAAACTGTTGGTTTAAGAGCCTTAAAATGTAGTTTTCGGGGACCCTTTACGGCTATTTAGGGGCACCGAGTTTTGTTTCTGACACCAAGGGGCTGAAAATGAGCTTTGTCTCGTCGTTGTAGGCCGTAGTATAATAACAACAACAATAATAATAATAATATAACAATATAGTGATAGGGGGATATAATAGACCTTCCGTACCACACCCGCACGTGTAAATCGCGTGAAAAATATTCTCGAGTTCCCCTTGACCCCCTTAAGCGCATTACATGTATTGTTGAATTTTTCAGCTTAATTTGGTTCCGTTATAGCCTTATAGCCATTTGCAAACTATCTCAGTAATGTAATAAATGGAATTGTATTGCGTCTTACAGCAATAGATGGACCTGTGAGATTCTGTTGCCATGGTTACCGGCTTGCATTCTTTCATTATTGTATTAAATGAAATTCGTTTTCTGGGAATATCTCTAAAACTGCCGGTTTTAGGGCCTTAAAATGTGGTTTCCGAGTTTTTTTTTCTCACATTGAGGGGCTGAAAATGATCTTTGTCTCACCCTTCTACGTCTATTTCAGCAAGTATTTTAAGGGGGTAGGCCCCCATTAATGAGAGGTACAGAAAAAAGTGACATAAATGATTAGTATCGTGCCTCTGATGGATGGATATCTATACCAAGTTTTACGTTGATCCACCCAGCCGTTCAAGAGTTATAAGGGAACAAAATTGTCCACAGACAGACAAACAGACAGACTGACAGACAAAAAAAATCGCGTGCATCCGTCATAAAACAGTTTGAAACGCGTTAATAACGCAAATTTTCGTAGAAATTCAGAAAAAACAAACAAACTTTTATTTTTATATATACTGTAGAGAGATGATTAGGTTTTTATTTTGTTTCATTAATTTTCGGTCGTTTCAAATGTAGGTGTCCAGCTCTAAATTTTAAATTCTATCCCAAATTTCCCTCTGTGTTAAGAGGGGCAGATGACCTCGTAGTTCCGACCCTTAAAACAACAATAACTAACTAACTAACTGCTGTCGATCATATCGGTGCTGTCTCAATGGAGCACGAGACTTCAGGTAAGTTAGCTGATGGATGTCGTAAGAAGTGTCCACTAGAGACAGCTCCACACTCCAATCGGTCTCCAGGGCATGATTGTGAGCCCGGTATAAGAGGTTATCACAGCTAATGGCCTGGTTAATGTGCCCGTAATAACAGTCTATTACAAGGCTGATGAATACACAATGAGCCAACTGGTTTATCATACACTACCTCAGTTCCAAACATGTTTTATTTCAAACTAATTGGCTTTTATCCCCATTAATCGTCCTACCATTTCTTTCTACGCGTCCACCTCCTTGCGTAGTGTCTAGCATTCATGACTGTCACCGTGGAGACCCGGGTTTGATTCCCGGCTCTGCCAAGAAATTTAATTCTGGTTTGAGGGCTGGAACGGGGTACACTCAGCCTCGTGAGGCAGAACTTAGAAGGGGTGGACTCGATTTGCAACTCAGCCATCCTGGAAGTGATTTACCATGGTTCCCCACTTCTATTCCATTCATTCATTCATTCATTCATTCATTCATTCATTCATTTATTTGCAATTGGGAGTGTGACCCCCGGTGGCAAATTGGATATACATAACAAATAAATAATTATACATAAATAAATTATACGAGCCTTACAGTAGTCGCATATGATGTGTAACATGTGACATGTTATCCTACTATGTGTCTCCCGGGAGCGCAAATCCCTTGTTGACAGTGAACTCTGTTGGTCATTGAAATAACTACTTGAAAAACTCCAGTGCCAAATCCTGACCGTAATGAATCATAATTGTTATTTGCCGTGGCGGAAGCAATCCACTGCCTACTTGATGCGAGCTGCTCTCTATACCGGCCAGTTAGTGAACCCATGCCAGCGATGTTATTGAAAATAGCCTCGTTTTGCCGATCAGCACACTGCCAAGTATAGGCGCGATTTAAAAATTAGAAGTGCGGAATGTATATTAAACGTGTTTCTCCCAGTGATATGTTTAGACTAACAAAGTTTCAATTATTGTTAGTAGTCGGCGTTAATATACTGAATTCCTACGTTGTTTGGAGTGTTTGTTGATGCGATATAGATTCCACATAGCCACATGGCCGACAGTACATCGATTGCTTACATTAAATAAGAATAGAGCAAAAGTATGAAGATTTAATAAATCGTAATTGTTTTCAGCAAATATGATAAAATGAATATATTCACACCAAAGAATGACAACTTGAAGTTGATTTACTGTAGGAATATCTTAAATGGGGTCTCCAAACCTTGAACTAAACTGGATGCGATATACATTCCCCATAGCCACACGACATACAGTACGTCGTTGTACCTATCTCCGCCATCACGCGCGCTCATTGTTTCCGTCCCATGCACTTCCGTCCCATCCTCTTCCGTCCCTTTTCCAAAATCAACCCCACAAAAATGTCCAGCTACCGAGTGGAACGATGTTACACATCAACAATTCAATACCAATTAAACTGGAGTATTTACACTAATAGTCAGTCTTTTCATAAACACACCTATATGTTTGGGAAAAAGCTCTAAGGCTCCGGCAGGTAGAGAGTTCCAGTTATCAATGGCACGGTTTACAAAATAATATTTTCCATAATTTGTTCGCTGTGGTCGGCTCTTAACGTTGAAAGGATAATCGCTCCTATCCGTGTAAGTGGGCTTTCCCATACGTTTGCTAAGCTCACCCCATGCTGGTTGACATGTATACGTGTTGTACATAGCGCAGAGTCTAGATTTCATCCTTCTAGCCTCAAGTGATTCCCACTCAAGTTTCTTTAACATACGGCTCACACTGCTCCTGGGATTAAAGTCAGTGAGCACAAATCTAGCGGCCTTTCTTTGTACCATTTCCAACTCATTTATGAGCCCTACTTGATATGGATCCCAAACCGCCGAGGCGTATTCCAGAATAGGTCTTAAAAGTGACAAATATCCTAATTCTTTAGCAGAGGTACTACTTCCTTTTAATACCCTCATTACAAAGTGCAGGGATTTGTAAGCTTTAGAAACTACACATCCTATATGACTACTCCATTTCATATAAATTCTTACGTGAACGCCCAAATATTTGCAAGAATCTTCTTCTACAAGTATTTCCGAGCCAATGTTATATTGAAAATCTTGCCTTCGCACTTTCCCTATTTTTAACAGACTACATTTTCTAGTGTCTCCAATCAAATGTCGGGACTGTTCCTAAATTAAGGCCACGGCCGCCTCCTTCCCAATCATCATCTGCATTTCAAATACACACAATAATACACCAATCAAAATAACACAGGTTATCAGACAAATTCCACCCTCATCCAAGTACACGGGGGCTACATGACCACAATGTCACAATGCTCCTAAATGAATCTACAAGTTTTTAATTTCAAACTAATTGGCTTTTATCCCCATTAATGATTCTTTCTATCCAACCGTCTCATTGCGTAGAGGCTAGCATTCATGACTGTCACCACTAGGCCCGGATTCGATTTCCAGCTCTGCCAAGAAATTAAATAATTCTGGTTTGAGGGATGCAAGGGGGTGCACTGAACCTCGTGAGGGTAGACTGAGAATAGGTGGGTTCGATTCCTGCATCAGTCATCCTGGAAGTAGTTTTCTGTGATTTCCCACTTCTAGCCCGGGCAAATACCGGGACGGTACCTAACTTAAGGCCACGACTGCCTCCTACCCAAATCCCACCTCAATTACAAATACATATACTAGTAGATACATCACTGTGACACAGATCATCAGACAAATTCCACATACACCCAAGTAGATGGGGCTACACTACCGTGAAGTCTCAAAGCCCCTTAGGAATCAACAATATCATCAAACCTCAGGGGCGACAGGAATGCTACTCACTACGCCATGAAATCAACTTGGTCAAAACAGTTCGAAAGAAATAACAAGAAGTTCCGTGACGAACTAAAGAGCCTACTTTTTTGAAATTAGGATTCATGCCAATGATTAATCTACAGTATATGAACCTATCTTGAATAATGACGAAATTAAGGTTGGCAGCCCCGATGACTGGATATATTCTTAGTTCCATCTCTTAAGGTACAGAATACAAAATTTGGTTGAAGTCCAATGGACGTTACATGCAGTTAGACATTGGATCTATCAGCACGCGTAAAAGCATGTTGCCAACAATGTCATGCGTGTGCTGGTCAGAAATAATCTGAAATATTATATCTTCTGTGCCAATTTTGGATGAAATCCATTTGTTAGTATAGAAGTTACATGTATTTTAAAATTGGACCTATCAGCAGGCACAGAATCATGTTGGCAGCACTGACTTATATTAATTACTCCAAATTAACCTAGAATGTCAGGTGCTATACGTGTGCAAAGTATAGAGCTTTTGGCTTGCATACTTTCTGATATATTGATATTAGGGTAAAAAAATATATAAACTGAATTTATTAACAGTTGGCAGCCCTGATTGCTCTTAAGAATACTTATAGCCATATTTGTTATGTTACACATAGCACATACGAAATTTGGTTGAAATCCAACTGATAGTATAGAAGTTACATGTATTTAAAAATTGGTCCCATCAGCAGGCTTAGAATCATGTCGGTAGAACAGAAGTATATACGTTCCTCCAAATTAATATAAAATGTCAGGTTCTATACGTGTGCATAGTTTAAAGCTGTCGGATTGCATACTTGCATATATATTGGAATTTAGATAAAAAATAGAGAGAGCAATTATTAACAGTTGGCAGCCCTGGTGGCTCTTAAGAATACCCTCAGTCATATCTGTTTATGTACACATATTACATACAAAATTTGGTTGAAATCAAATATATAGTGTAGAAGTTATATGCATTTAAAAATTGGACCTATTTCAAGGTTTAAAATTATTTTAGCAACACCGTCATGTATGACCTGGAAATTAAACTAAAATAGTATTATCGACATGTGTGCCAATTTTGAATAAGCTCCCATGCATACATTCCAAGATATCCAACATGGAGCTCAAATTTCTAGTGCTGTTTTCAGCAGTTGGTAGCACTGACATCATTTTCAAATATGGGCTTGAGATATTCAGGTATAAATCTTTACTTATACTAAATTTGGATTCGATTGCTGCTGCCGTTTAGGAGCCAGACAGACAGACAGGCAGACAGACAGAAGGACAGACAGACAAACAGACATATATTTTTCCCGGATCGATCTCATAAGTCTCATTTTTCCTCATTTTTGCAAAATGTGAATAGTAGGCTAAAATCCCTCTCGGCATGACAGAAGGTGGAGATAGATTCCGCTGAGCAAAAAAAAAAAAAAATCACAAAATTTGTCAATTTTTGTATAACTACAAAATATGTTCAACATGTCGAGCATTTCGAAAATATTTTCCTCATCCTTTGGCGTAAGGGTGGGTCAAATGAAAAATCTTTCAGACGAAAGTTGTAGGTAATTTTGAGAGGACTATTGACTGTTGCAAGTGGTTTTGATATTCTGCCTATGAACCCTTTAGAACTGGCGTGAAGAAATATAACACAAGGACTGGCGCCGGGTCATTTTGACCCATAGTGTGTCACTCCCTTTTTGTCGTAGTCGTACGGATGTTAATGAAGTAATTTTACTCCTGGTGTCTTCCAATCAACTATTCCCGATATAAAATGAGGTTTATTTGTATTTTTAGCCTACTTTCGATTTTTGCAAAAAATGAAAGTAGACTTATGAGATCAACACAGGGCGAAAAAAAGGGTGTCTGTCTGTGTGTGCGTATGTGTGTGTGTGTGTGTGAGTGTGAGTGTGTACTCTGAATGTCTGCCCCCCCCCCTATCAATTCGAACACGGTGAACGCGAATTGAACGAAATTTGGTACAAAGATAGCACTAGCAAAGGACACCTCAGTGTCGTGTTTTATATTGCCGCCATCTTGACGGAAGCGTAATGGCGGCCACACAAATGTTCAAAGCTTAAAACAAATTACGACTAACCTAATCATCCGATCTCTACCAAATTTTTCAACAACATACCCTTATGGGGTGAGCATCCTTCGACCAAACTAATAAGTCATCAGCCTAATAGTTTGCGGATGGCGGCCATCTTTGTGTGAAAATCGATTCCCCCTATTAATTCAAACACGGTGATACCGAATGGAACGAAATTTGGTACAGAGGTAGTACTAGCAAAGGGCACCTCAGTGTCATGTTTTATATTGCCGCCATCTTGACAGAAACGTATTGGCGGCCAGACAAATGTTCAAAGCTTAAATCAAATTACGACTAACCTAATCATCCGATCTCTACCAAATTTTGCAACAACATGCCTTAATGAAGGAAGCATCCTTTGACCAAATTAATAGGTCATTAGCCTAATAGTTTGCGGATGGTGGCCATCTTTGTGTCAAAATCGATTCCCCCTATTAATTCAAACAAGGTGAAACCGAATGGAACGAAATTTGGTACAGAGGTAGCACTAGAAAAGGGCACATCAGTGTCATGTTTTATATCGCCACCATCTTGACGGAAACCTAATGGCGGCCACACAAATGTTCAAAGCTTAAATCAAATTACGATTAACCTAATCATCCGATCTCTACCTAATTTTGCAACAACATACCTTGATGGAGGGAGCATCCTTTGACCAATCTAATAGGTCATTAGCCTAATATTATGCGGATGGCGGCCATCTTTGTGTAAAATCGATTCCCCCTATCAATTCGAACACGGTGAAACCGAATGGAACGAAATTTGGAACAGAGGTAGCACTAGCAAAGGGCACCTCAGTGTCATGTTTTATATCGCCACCATCTTGACGGAAACCTTATGGCGGCCACACAAATGTTCAAAGCTTAAATCAAATTACGATTAACCTAATCATCCGATCTCTACCTAATTTTGCAACAACATACCTTGATGGAGGGAGCATCCTTTGACCAAACTAATAGGTCATTAGCATAATATTTTGCGGATGGCGGCAATCTTTGTGTAAAATCGATTCCCCCTATCAATTCGAACACGGTGAAACCGTATGGAACGAAATTTGGAACAGAGGTTGCACTAGCAAAGGGCACCTCAGTGTCATGTTTTATATCGCCGTCATCTTGACAGAAACGTAATGGCGGCCACACAAATGTTCAAAGCTTACCGTAAATCAAATTACGTCTAACATAATCATCCGATCTCTACCAAATTTTGCAACAACATACCTTTATGGAGGGAGCATCCTTTGACCAATGTAATAGGTCATTAGCCTAATAGTTTGCGGATGGCGGCCATATTTGTGTGAAAATCGATTCCCCCTATTAATTCGAACACGGTGAAACCGAATGGAACGAAATTTGGTACAGAGGTAGCACTAGCAAAGGGCACCTCAGTGTCATGTTTTATATCGACACCGTCTTGACGGAAACCTAATGGCGGCCACACAAATGTTCAAAGCTTAAATCAAATTACGATTAACCTAATCATCCGATCTCTACCTAATTTTGCAACAACATACCTTTATGGAGGGAGCATCCTTTGACCAAACTAATAGGTCATTAGCCTAATATTTTGCGGATGGCGGCCATCTTTGTGTAAAATCGATTCCCCCTATCAATTCGAACACGGTGAAACCGAATGGAACGAAATTTGGAACAGAGGTAGCACTAGCAAAGGGCACCTCAGTGTCATGTTTTATATCGACACCATCTTGACGGAAACCTAATGGCGGCCACACAAATGTTCAAAGCATAAATCAAATTACGATTAACCTAATCATCCGATCTCTACCTAATTTTGCAACAACATACCTTTATGGAGGGAGCATCCTTTGACCAAACTAATAGGTCATTAGCCTAATATTTTGCGGATGGCGGCCATCTTTGTGTAAAATTGATTCCCCTTATCAATTCGAACACGGTGAAACCGAATGGAACGAAATTTGGAACAGAGGTAGCACTAGCAAAGGGCACCTCAGTGTCATGTGTTATATCACCGCTCTCTTGACGGAAACGTAATCGCGGCCACCCAAATGTTAAAAGCTAAAATGTACTTACGACCAACCTAATAATCTAGACTCTACCAAATTTTGCAACAACATCTTTATGTGGGAAGCATATTCTGACCAAACTGCAAGATCATCAGCCCAATAGAATGCAGATGGTGGCCAAGTATGTGTGCAAATCGATTCCCCCTATCAATTCAAACACGGTGAAACCGAATTGAACGAAATTTGGTACAGAGGTAGCACTAGCAAAGGGCACCTCAGTGTCATGTTTTATATCGCCGCCATCTTGACGGAAACGTAATGACGGCCACCCAAATGTTAAAAGCTTAAATCAAATTACGACTATCCTAATAATTTGATCTCTACCAGATTTTGCAACAACATGCCTTTTTGTGGAAAGCATCTTATGACTGACTACAAGGTCATCAGCCCAATAGTTTGCAAAAAGCGGCCATGTATATGTGCAAATTCTTTCCCCATATCAATTCCAACACGGTGAAACCGAATTGAAAGTTTTTTTTTTACAGAGGTAGCACTGGCAAAGGGCACCTCAGTGTCATGTTTAATATCCGTATAGCACGTTGTATTTCATCAAGCTACTACAACCAACATTCAATTATACTCCTTGAAAAGGACAAGGAGTTATAATAATACCCATTCATTTAGGAGAAAGTAGGCTATATGTTCTTTACTGAACGTGCTGAAAAATGACAATAATTTTCGTAACGGCCTTGATAGTAGCCGTAAAGTAGTCATCTCGATTATTTTGAACAAAGGAACTGATGACCAGGGTGTCCCTTGACCCTAAACATGGATCAACAAAAACGTGAGCTATGTCATTGTGCTCCACCAAAATTGGTGGTTTTTCCCCCTTATTTTTGACAGATTGTCCCAACTAACGTAAGTCGAAAATTGTCACGCGAGGACTGGCGCCATGGGTAAATCTGACCCGACCGTAAATAATATAGAAATAACATGAGTGTTTTTTTTTTGTCGTGTGGTCTCCTGAGAGGCCGAGTGCAGGTCTTTCTATTCGACGCCCGTGGGCGACCTGCGCGTCGGGATGAGAGATGGAATGGATGATGATGAATGAAACAGGGCAAGGATGTGGAAGGAATCGGCCGTGGCCTATCAGAAGGTACCGTCCCAGCATTTGCCTGGTGTTGAAAATGGGAAACCGCGGAAAACCATATCAAGGACGGCCGACGGTGGGGCTCGAACCCACGCGTCTACCGAGTCAGCAGAGAGCTTGGCCCCATGACCTAATGCTGCGCTTTAGCCAGCTGAGCCAATGCTGTCGGTAACATGAGTGTTTAAAAAGCTATGGACATGTTTCTTTTGTAGGTTGAAGTTCAAGGCTAGGAAGCAAGGTAAAGTAAGCGACAGGATATAACGGTTAACCAAAACGAAAATATGGAGCATTATTTAAACCTCTGCGATGGTTTGGGCATGTGCTACGGTGAGGAGCGGACACCATTGCAAAACAGGGCTACACACTGGAGGTCGCCGGGAAAAGACCAAAGGGGCGACCGAGATAACGTTGGGCCGATACACTGCACAAGGATTTGAAAGGCGCCAGTCAACCTTCATCCGGACATGGCCCATGACCGAGTAAAGTGGAGACAGCGGATTCATATAGCGGACCCTGCCACGAGGCAGGACAAACGCTAAAGCAAAAGCAGAAGAAGAAGATTTAAACCTTGGGAGAAAAATACCCATGCGCCAGTCCTCGCTGGTTAAGTTTACTCTCAAAACTCAATTTTTACCACCGTTTTAGTAAATGGTTGGTGCATTGAGAAAACCTTAGTGAGAGGAGTTTTTGGCCAATATTTGAAGAATACTGTAACTTAGTACGAACTTTGAATGGATTCAATTTTTCACATAGTATGTTACGGTGATAGAGATGTTTGACTTTTTCGAAATAGGCCCCTCATTTCCACCCCCTCTTGGTCAGATTATGCCCAATAACGTATTTGACCGAGAATTTGAATGGCCATATTTTATGGATGATTTTGAAAATAATTAGTGCAAAAAGACGGTAGTTATTGTGTCCACAAGAAAGTACATAATGATAACGATATTGGATTTCCGTCCCTTTTAACTACTGTGGCCTTCAGGGATGCCAGACTGCCGGAATTTTTCCCCAAGTGGATAATTAACGTGCCAGTAAATCTGCTGACACGGCTCCCTCACATTTGCGCACACTGAAATACCAGATGACTGTGCCAGGATTCGATCCTGCGAACTTGGGAACATCAGGCGAGAACGTTACCGCTGAGCCTCGCTGCAGGCTCACAAGAAACTTTTGAACCGATCATGACTTTGGTTGGTTGGTTCCTTCGTTTTGGGACTGCGACAACGCGGTCATGTAAACGCAAGTACTTTGGGTGTGTGAGGAATTTGTCCGAGAAGCGGTGTTAATTGTGATGGCTGTGTTAGTGTGTGTTATCTGTGATTCAGGTAGAAGGACTGCAGACGATTAATTTCTTCAAGTAGTTCCTACTTTTGCTAGCGGAAGTGGCTACTAAATGCCATCGCAGTCAGCACCTGGCAGCGAACGTTCGAACTTATAGAGCGTTATCAAACTAACCTACACATTTTATCTTCCACAGTGAAGTTAGTGGAATGTTCTTTTTTCACCACCGGCTTTACTTCCCCTCCGAAGGAAGGCAAACTGAGGGATTTTTAACGCTCTAAAAATCCGACGACTTCGGCCGGGGTTGAACACGCGATCTGGAACATAAAAGCTCTGCATTCTACCAACTACGCCACCGAAGCCGCAATCATGACTTTCACTTTGATCGCATTATTAGGACGCCAAAGATAAAAACGAAATTTTAAAATTTTGCACAGCCGCCATCTTGTGTTTATGAAAACAATTGAATTATATTAGATACCATTAAATTATATATTGCTCAATCATTTAACGTACTAAGTTTCACTGCTCTGGGATGATTAAGTGGCGAGAAAATGCCATCTAAGTATTTTAAATTCGCTTGGCCACCATGTTGAATTTGTACTCAACAGATTTCAAAGTGTGACATAGCGGATTTTATCTCAGTTTAGGTAAAGTATCTGATACTGGTTTTGGAATCTAGGGGATGTGAAATGCGAAGATATGTGGAAATTTTCCGGAAATCGCTATATGGCGCCCATTGCAATAGGTAAGCCGCCTAATCGAAACTAGCTAATTAATGCGAGGAGCCCGTTTAAATGCTGACCTCAGCTAGAGTCCCGTGGACGAGATTGCAATTTCTAGTTCACTCTTGGCATTGGAGAAGGACACAGCTTCCTGATTGGCTATTCTGACGAAACATGTCTGCAGCAAAGGATGTGATTAGTCAGCGTAGTTATAGGGTGGAACCTATCAGCGATGTCGTTCCAGGTTTGAAAATAAATATGTAGAACTCCCGCTGTTTTAACTTCGTAATTTCTTGGTACGGTACCCGTATACATTGTAATGCGCCTTGGAATAGTTGCATGATCATTGTTCCTAGGCCATAGGTGTTTCCATATCTTTTTAAATCAAGAAAAATCATTACCAGAATGTTTTTCATCGATTAACACCCCCTTGTAGCCTGCCATTTGGGTGATTCTGCACATAGGGGACACTTTATGGTCTTATGGCTGTATAGAGTTTATTATTCTAACAACACAGTTCTATGAAAAATGTATCATTGTATGCATAAATATTTTACAAATAGACTAGACTTTAAAAACATTTTGAGAATTGAACAATACAACAAAAAATACGCAATTTGTTATTAGCATGGCTGTCCCTAGTCATCACTTCCTAAGTGTGTGCTATTGCATTTGTTGAAGTATGAGATTTCTTTTCGTTGTGAATGCATACATTTGATTAGCATATAAACCTTAACGTAATCGCTGATAGATTCCACGCTATATCTACGCTGTCTTATCACTAGAGACGAGAATTATAGGCACTGAAAACAGTTAAAATAGACAGGCATATAGGCTCTTAAATTAGCCAAAATAGGCATGTAAATAGGCACTAACGTGTAAAATAGGCACAAAATAGGCATGAATAAATATCTTGTAATTTAATAACATATTTAATAATAACTATAAAAAGAATTAACAATAAGCAACTTATAATTTAATAACATACTTACCTTATATATAAAAGTGAAAGTCTGTATGTATGTATGTATGTATGTGGGTGGGTGAATTTGTTCCGTATACAAATCTACACCGTTCCACCAATTTCAAACAAATTTTGCATATACATACTGTAGTTTAGGACCCAGAAGGAACGGCTGGGTACATGAATTTTCGATAGTCTTTCTCATTCTTCTGATTTCGGCCTTTTTGCACTCAAGCAAAAGCTAATAAAAGCAGAAAATAAACTGATGAAGTAATAGCAAGCCCGGCCATCTCCATACCAACAGTAGTTCGAGACGGGACCACCAAGTTTCCATCTATCTTGCTAAGAGGCAATGCTATACCCACTGCCAGCTAGATCGCATCCCTCCAAGCTGCTTTAAACTGCCTGTCCATTCAACACAAGATAGGTTACAGCACCAACGCACTGATCGCCGCTGCATTTTCACTCCCAGCTGGATCGCCTCCCACCTGGCTGCTTTAAACTGCCTGTCCATTCAACACAAGATAGGTTACAGCACCAACGCACTGATCGCCGCTGCATTTTCACTCCCAGTTGGATCGCATCCCTCCTGGCTGCTTTAAACTGCCTGTCCATTCAACACAAGATAGGTTACAGCACCAACGTACTGTGATCGCCGCGGGGTTTTCACTGCCAGCTGGATCGCATCCCTCCTGGCTGTTTTAAACTGCCAGTCCATTCAGCACAAGATAGGTTACAGCACCAACGTAATGTGATCGCCGCGGCATTTTCACTGCCAGCTGGATCGCATCCCTCCTGGCTGCTTTAAACTGCCAGTCCATTCAGCACAAGATAGGTTACAGCACCAACGTACTGTGATCGCCGCGGCGTTTTCACTGCCAGCTGGATCGCATCCCTCCTGGCTGCATGGCAACAGTAGCTCAAGATGGACCACCAAGTTTCCATCTATCTCGGTAAGAGGCCATGCTACACCCACTGCCAGTTAGATCGCATCCCTCCAAGCTGCTTTAAACTGCCTGTCCATTCAACACAAGGTAGGTTACAGCACCGACGTACTGTGATCGCCGCGGCGTATTCACTGCCAGCTGGATCGCATCCCTCCTGGCTGCTTTTAACTGCCTGTCCATTCAGCACAAGATAAGTTACAGCACCAACGTACTGTGATCGCCGCGGCATTTTCACTGCCAGCTGGATCGCATCCCTCCTGGCTGCTTTAAACTGCCTGTCCATTCAACACAAGATAGGTTACAGCACCAACGCACTGTGATCGCAGCGGCATTTTCACTGCCAGCTCGATCGCATCCCTCCTGGTTGCTTTAAACTGCCTGTCCATTCAACACAAGATAGGTTACAGCACCAACGTACTGTGATCGCCGCGGCATTTTCACTGCCAGCTGGATCGCATCCCTCCTGGCTGCTTTAAACTGCCTGTCCATTCAACACAAGATAGGTTACAGCACCAACGCACTGATCGCCGCTGCATTTTCACTGCCAGCTGGATCGCATCCCTCCTGGCTGCTTTAAACTGCCTGTCCATTCAACACAAGATAGGTTACAGCACCAACGCACTGATCGCCGCTGCATTTTCACTGCCAGCTGGATCGCATCCCTCCTGGCTGCTTTAAACTGCCTGTCCATTCAACACAAGATAGGTTACAGCACCAACGTACTGTGATCGCCGCGGCGTTTTCACTGCCAGCTGGATCGCATCCCTCCTGGCTGCTTTAAACTGCCAGTCCGTTCAGCACAAGATAGGTTACAGCTCCAACGTACTGTGATCGCCGCGGCATTTTCACTGCCAGCTGGATCGCATCCCTCCTGGCTGCTTTAAACTGCCTGTCCATTCAACACAAGATAGGTTACAGCACCAACGTACTGTGATCTCCGCGGCGTTTTCACTGCCAGCTGGATCGCATCCCTCCTGGCTGCTTTAAACTGCCAGTCCATTCAGCACAAGATAGGTTACAGCTCCAACGTACTGTACCCGATACCTAGTTTAGGCTATCGGCTACGCCAGCAGACATTAAGCCGTAGTTGAGGTTTTGAGAAGAGTTAGGAAAAGATAGCGCACCGATCGAGTCAAGAAGAATGTCAAGATGACGTAGGAGGTCTAGGATCAAGGAGGCACTGACATCTGTAAGAAGATGGAATTATGGATAGAGATGTGAAACTTTATTGAGATATGTATGGAATATGGTAATTGAACATCTTAGAAGAGGATATATAACATGCATTATATGTGGAAATAATTGTAAGGAAGTTAGATAACCCTTAAGTTATTTTATAACGGAACAGCCGAGATGATGTGGGTTCGAGGCTAAAATCGTGACGCGAGAGCACAGTGGTGGGGGACTACACCACGTGTCTGCGCCAGGCAGATAAGAGTGAAGACAGTGCCAGCACATTCAGTGGAGCTCTGTCAGTCGAGCAAGTAGGGTCGAGCTCTGTAGCGCAAGCGAGACGCACGGTGAAGGTCGCGTAGCATACCGAAACTGTCACGGCAGAGTGTAGGCGACAGTTTCAGCATCGCCGAGCAGCGAACGCCAAGCAGGTCATTGATCCAGGCGGACTTGCCGAGGAAGCAATCACAGACGGCCGGGATATGTTAGAACAGCACTGCAAGTAGTTGGAGACTTTATTACAAGCTACATTTCAACGCAGTTTGAACATAGTTCTTTTGAATAACATTATGACTATGCTTTTCTATAACGCATTCAAAGTTACTTTAACAATTTCAAGCAAACGGAATGTCGTTAGCATAGGCACTGATGAACATTAGATCGTGCATTAATGAGATTTATTTCTTATGCAGTTTCATGAATTACCAAATACAGACAATTACAGGGTGTTTAATAAACTTGAACACTCTCATGTAAAATTTTATTTTACGAAAGTGAGATTTAGCAGTTATTAGAGATTGATCTTTCAATACTCAAACTGAACATTTAATGGAACAGTGGCGTAACTTAGAAGAGGAATAGGGGGTCCGCTGTTTCCATGAACATTTTCGAGAGGAGTTGGACAATATCCGCTATGGGTAATCCGAAGTTCAACATGTCAGAGTAGACGCAGATAGAGACAAGATGGCACCGCAGAGCGATGGATTCGATTCCTGACGAGAGGAGGTCCAACAGCTGATTCACTTGGGATTTCGAATGCAATCGTCATTTCATGGATGGAATGATATTCACGCCGATCTTTCGAGAAATTCATTATGTAGGGAAAATCGACGATCTTGGAAATTTAATAACAGCTGATTATGAAAGGTACTGTAAGAGTCATAACTACCTGATACGATTATTTTCATGAATACTGGGCACACATGTATATTTTTCTAATAGGAGTGATACGATTATATAGACATGCTTTGACTTTATATACTTCGAATTTGCTAGAATATGGAGTGACCATATGATATGGCAGGCATCATTATACGAAATTCTCACCAATGGTTGGCTTTATTAAGCAGATGTTTGGCCTTTTAGACATTTTTCCAGCTAGGATATTTTTCATAAATAGTTTTTTGTGTGTAACGAGTATTTCGAACTCGTGATCTGCAATTGATTATCTAAAATTACTTCGTCAGTTCATTGCATACTAGCGAGTGTGTATTATTCATCAGTAGGGATTTTTTCCATTGGATTGTTTGGAGATATTAAGAAGTTATTCACTTTAGTGAATGAACATCGCTTTTATATGACAACTAGAAACTTGTTGATTCCTATCGGGTACATTCACTCATATAGTCTACGAGATGGGGTCTTTCGTATTTATACGATTGTATGGTGGTACTCATCTTACCCATCGTTCAGGGCAATATCATCCAAGTCGACGGGGCGAGGTCTTTCGTATTTATACGACTGTACGGTGGTTACACATCTTACTCGCCATTGAGGGACTCATTTTTATCATCCGAGTGTACACGAGATTGTAAGTGAATCAAACAAGGAACTACTAGTCACATATCAGTCGAAATTTTGTTAAATAAAGTAACGATAAATGTCAGCAGGATTACGTCTAGTAATTCTTGTTTGCCAATCCAATATTTTGTTGCTATACTCTTTTGAGAGTAATTTCAGTTTAACAGCTGTTACAGCTGATGCTTTTGATGAGTTTTTATAATTGTGTTTGATACCTTTTGAGAAGGATTTAAAGTAATTGAATCTTGTAAGATTAATCATTAATGGTCAGATTTATTATAAGGCAGATCAGTATTGCAGATTTTGATATGAGATTATAGCACATTGGTGTTTTTTTCTGTGATGTGAGTTATGAAAATTGTAAGAGAATTTATGCTATTTGAAAGCAGATCTTAAATTACTGAGGTAATATACTTTTTCCAATTGTTTAAGAAGTTGTCTAGATGTGATCAGAGTAATTACAGTTATTGGAGATTGTGTGCGTTGATAATTTGAAGCCAGTTATATATTTTTTGTAGATCATGCAACATGGTTAAGTGGAGTTTGTGATAGGCATTTTGTGGAAGTTGCCATGTGATAGTTGCAACGTTGCTAATGTATTTTGAAGCAGACATGAGGTCGTCGTACCCAGTCTAGCGTAATTGTTGAGATTCATGCTGTATGTGCTGAATATTTATGGAGTTTTGTGGAGTAATTATTGTATTCAAATGTGATATTTGAAGTATTGAGGAAATGTAATGTCGTTGTGGATAGTTAGATCCAACGTGATGTCGTGAAGACAATAATATTTTTTGGCATGATAAATTAAATACGAGATATAACTTGGAAGTAATAAAACTGTAAGACAACGTTCTATAAACCATATTAAACAATTTGTTAGGAAATTAAACAAATAAATGAAGTTGATAATACAAGATTTTCTGAAAATAATGATTAACGAAATAATAATCTGAGATTTAAGCATATTAACGATCTGACCTAATGAAATAAAAATCAGAATGACTAGATGAAATAATGAAAATCTAAATAACCAGATGATTGAAATTTAAATAATTTGATAAATTAAATTTTGGAATAAATCAATGAATTAAATAAATGGATGAATTAAAGATTGAATAATTAAACTGATTTAAATTAATTAATAGACGATTGTAATGATGATGAATAACTGAATTAGAAGGTGATAATTATTTAAAGAAGCTGATGATTAATGAATTTATATGGAATTAAATAAATTTAATTGAGAAATAATATGAGGAATTGCAACTTGAGTTGAGAATTTAAATGATGTAATGGTGATGAATTAAGGATTCTGACCGGAATATGTAGAATTTTGAAGTGAGAATTAATGTGAGAAATGTTTAATTTTGATGATGACGATAACGATGAACAATTAGCCATGAATTTTCTGTAATTCACAGATAAGTGATTATGAATGACAATGTAAATAGTGTAAATTAATTATTCAATGTTTAGGAGCATTTGACTAACATGTTCAACATTCAAATTATGCCATGCAAGCCATAAATTACTTGATATTTAATATGTGTGATTATAATATGTGTATGTTTAGACAGATTAATATTTTTTTTTAAATCCACATTGATGATGTTAAATTAAAGAGAAATTAGGTCTCAGGTTTCACAAATGTCAGTGACGAAAGACATAGTGCTACAGTGATCCTGAGAACCCAAGAGAACTTTAGAGATTTTTCTTGTTATGTGGATGAAATAATTTTGGATTAGAAAAGAGATGGTTCGATTTTTGGACAATGACAATTTAACGTTGGCATTCGACCATACTCTTAGGTAGGAGTTATATTTAAAATGTCTGTCTGACTATCAAAGTAAAATAAATTTGTTTTTATCTTAGTTGTGATCTGATGATGGTGTGATATTCCTTTTTCTTTCCTTGTCTTGAGTAAGGCTTATCCGGAAAGGAAGTGGTTTGCTAGGAGTTCAGTTGATGGCGCCCATTTATATTTGCATTATTTTTATTAAACTTAAGCCCGTAACGACCCTAGAGATACTTTGTCTCGTGATACCCACTGCCTTTTCGATAACTCAGCTGAATTTCCGACACATTCCTTATTTGACTAGAGGTTCATTTAACTCCGCTCTGTCCCGGAACTCCAGGAATGCGATGTTATAGCAGATGGGTCATCGCATCCCCAGGACGAACGGGTACAGTACTGTGATCGCCGCGGCATTTTCACTGCCAGCTGGATCGCATCCCTCCTGGCTGCATGGCAACAGTAGCTCAAGATGGACCACCAAGTTTCCATCTATCTCGGTAAGAGGCCATGCTACACCCACTGCCAGTTAGATCGCATCCCTCCTGGCTGCTTTAAACTGCCTGTCCATTCAACACAAGGTAGGTAACAGCACCGACGTACTGTGATCGCCGCGGCGTTTTCACTGCCAGCTGGATCGCATCCCTCCTGGCTGCTTTTAACTGCCTGTCCATTCAGCACAAGATAGGTTACAGCACCAACGTACTGTGATCGCCGCGGCATTTTCACTGAGAGCTGGATCGCATCCCTCCTGGCTGCTTTAAACTGCCTGTCCATTCAACACAAGATAGGTTACAGCACCAACGCACTGTGATCGCAGCGGCATTTTCACTGCCAGCTGGATCGCATCCCTCCTGGTTGCTTTAAACTGCCTGTCCATTCAACACAAGATAGGTTACAGCACCTACGTACTGTGATCGCCGCGGCATTTTCACTGCCAGCTGGATCGCATCCCTCCTGGCTGCTTTAAACTGCCTGTCCATTCAACACAAGATAGGTTACAGCACCAACGCACTGTGATCGCCGCGGCATTTTCACTGCCAGCTGGATCGCATCCCTCCTGGCTGCATGGCAACAGTAGCTCAAGAAGGGACCGCCAAGTTTCCATCTATCTCGGTAAGAGGCCATGCTACACCCACTGCCAGTTAGATCGCGCCCCTCCAAGCTGCTTTAAACTGCCTGTCCATTCAACACAAGATAGGTTACAGCACCAACCCACTGTGATCGCCGCGGCATTTTAACTGCCAGCAGGATCGCATCCCTCCTGGCTGCTTTAAACTGCCTGCCTATTCAACACTCAGACGCGTACATGATATACTGTATATTAATTCACCGTTAGGTTGCAGCGCCAACCTAACGCGGCTTTTGAAGAGGACGGTACCTGAAACGAAGGGTTTTTACTTTGGAGGCTTAATATCGAGATTGAAAAAACGTGAAAACATGGCACTGAGTTAGTTCTTTCGTTATTCAATCAGCAGAAAGTTTATGATATTAATTCACACACATACAAACAGGTAAATTTTCAATATATAGAAAAGCGAAATACAAAACGAAGGGTTATTAAGTTTGGAGGCTTAATATCGAGATCCCAGGTGCTATTTCTGGTGACTTCCGAGAATTTCCATTCTTGATCGTGGGGTAAACACATTGGTTGAGAAATGAGAATATAATTCTGTCGAGCACACCAGCTGCAATATAATGCACTTTAAAATACTGTCAAAAGGCATCAAATAGGCAATTATACTCCAAATAGGCACAAACCCTTGAAATAGGCATTTATAGGCACAATAAAACCAACGAAATCTAGCCTAAAAGAACCTAAAACGGATTTATATCTCGAAAGCCTACGTTTCTAAACACAGGAATAAAATAGGCAAATAGGCAAATTCCCGTCTCTACTTATCACATCCTTTGCTGCAGTCGTGTTCCCTCAGAATAGCCAATCACGAAGCCGTATCGCTCTCCAATGCTAAAAATGAACTAGAAATTGCAATCTCGCGTCCCGTGGTCGCCAACAAATGACCTGATAGTTGTGAGCCCTTGCCCAGGTCAGAAGTAGCCTACGGTACAGTGGTGTATTGTAGCGTTGATATTATTAGAAATACATTTCAGAAGGACGGATTAGCTGCAGAGTTGCGTGTGCCAGCTTAGCTTTTGCAGAGAATAGTTTGAATTTCTAACGAAGACCACACAATATATTCCCATTGTGATCTCTTCACTTCACACACGACCACCGCCTTTGAATCGTTTCCATGTAGAGTGGCCAGAGAAATTTAAATTACAAATGGAGAGGTCGCCTTTGAGGAGGGATGAACACACAGTCAGTTTGAACGAGAAATATACCAATTCTGCTACCAACAATAGTGGAAATGTACATCTGCAGCTGTTTTGTTGTAAGTCACGTTCTTTGAGACTCAGAATATCCAGCCTGTAGCCCATCATGTCTGGCCAGTTGAATAGGATCACAGAAAATAGGACGCAGTAGGCTATTGATTCCTTAGTTCAGGCGATCTCAAACTTTCTGAGACTGTCAGCACTATTAGATTGATTATAATAATAAGATGTTCAGTAAAGAGCATATAGCCTACTTTCTCCTAAATGTATGAGTATAGTTATAACTCTTTGTCTTTATCAAAGAGTATAATAGAATCATTTCTTGGTTGAAGACCTTAGAAACTATTTACCTCTACCAAACACTAGCACCTCGAAAGAAACTACTACCATCATTGAAGGAACGAACAAAGAAAGAAAGAAAGAAAGAAAGAAAGAAAGAATTTTATGATTCTGGAGACATAATCGACCGGACTGGCTGCGTGGCTCAGCGGTAACGTTCTCGCTTGCTGGGCCCTAGGTTGCAGGTTCGTATCCTGGCGCAGTCAGCTGACATTTGAGGGTGCGCAAATGCGAGGGAGCCGTGTCAGTAGATTTACTGGCACGTTAAAGATCCCCTTCGGGGCAAAATTCTGGCACCCGGGCGTCTCTAAAAGCCACAGTAGTTAAAAGGGACGTAAAACCAATAACATTATTATTACTATTACATAATCGACCGGACGTGGGCAACATCCAACTTTGAGTTGAGGCATGTGTTTACACGTCTGGCTGTGCATGGCTTTCGCCACCTTAATTGTATTAACAAATCTTTCCATGACCCTACAGTGACGTGTGTATACCAACTATGTGGACAAGCATGTGAACGCTATCACTTAGAGTTCTGCAGTAAAATAAAACAATCAATCGAAGACTATGCAATTCAAATCCCCAGAGTGCAATTTTAGTGTACATGTTCATTCTTTATTTTCGATTGCTATTTGGCTGCAATAAAAGTATTAATTAATATCCTGAATTAGAACCAACTGCTAGAGTTCAGGTAATATGTGTGATCGTTTTGTTCCTTAGTTGAAATAACATTTTTAAATAACGCACAATAGGCTGTTACAAACCCTTTAAAATAAAAGATATAAATGTGCCGTATTAACAATTTGTCTTCTTCAAATTCGATGCGTATAGAATGCCAATGGTATGCTAATCAATGGAGTCCGACGTAGACCAGTCGTGAAATCTAGTAGAGAAGTACCGAACAAGATAATCCTAATAGGGCGAATACATTCTAGCGGCCATTAAAATAAACTTTTCAATCAAAGCTGTAAGTTAATCTGCGGGCCGGCGCGCAGTTCGCAATCAGTTGGCCATGATAATTCACCTGATTACTGTTAGATGTCTCGTGAAGATCCACTGGCAAATTTAGTTATAATTAAATATATATTTTCCATTGTAATATGAACAATATAACGTTTAATTTTAAAACGTCTGAGTATTTACAAAACAATAAATGTAAAAAATTCAAGCAAAGCAAAAAAAAAAAACTCTGATAGGATTTGAACCCTAGCCATACGATTGAAAGGCCAACGCTTTACCACGTGTCAACGAACATTGTCTGATATCAAATGACTTAGATACAACGTGTTAGCAAATAAGGATTTAGACTAAACGATTTCTTCAGTGGAGAATACCTCTACTTAGTATAAAACAAAGTCCCCGATTCTTGGATGTTACGGGTAAACTCGTGAACCACTGTATGGATTTTGATGCGGTTTTCACCATTCTGTAAAGGATATCTCGAGAATGATTTATTTATGATCAAAGGAAGCCGAGCAGTAACGATTTCAGTGGAAAACCTGGCGACTGAGAGCTTTGTAAGCTTACGCTGGGCAAACCGTTAAAAATATCTAAATACTATGAATGTAAGAATTGTTCAGTATGAAAAGTTCTACAAAAAAAGTCCGCGAGAGCATGTCTATCTTCAATACATCGCCCACTATAGTTGTTTTACGTCTTAATTTCTTACAACCATGTCCATTCAACAACTGAGGCGACAGTTTATGAGCTATAGAGCGTCCAGGGTTAAGAAAAAACTACAGGCCTTATGGGCTTTTATTTCTGTTGGTTTCACCCCTATTGCTCCAAACTGTAAGTTTGTATTATAATGAAGTCCTATGAAAATGCGTTCGTCTCCTTATGAAACATGTATTGTTTGTGCATTACGACACTGAAGAAGACGTAAACTCATTTTGATATATTTCAGTTTATCATTTAAAGTGTTAGAATAGTGGGCTTATTTAAAGGAACAGCCGAGCGGGAATGTCAGTTCGCGCCAGTACTCAGAGAGGAGAAACGAGTGAGCGTACAGCAGTGGGCATAAAAGAACGTGAAAATTATTATTTGTCAGGTGCAAGTGCTTTGGAGAGTGCATAGTGTTATAAATACCTTGTATTGTGCTTCATAGTGTACATTTTACTTTTCGTTGTGTGTATAGTTACATTGTTTGTTTTTGTCTGTTTCGTTTTCACATATCATACTTTAAAGTAGCGAGTGATAACTGTAGTTATGGCTGAACATGTGAAAAGGAGAAGTGGGGAAATTCTCAGGAGAAAGGAACGACAGATGGTACTTAATGTATTTTCATACTTGAAAACGGAACATCCAGGACAGAGTGTTAGCTGGTTAGTGGACGAAACCGCTAAGTCTTTAGGAATTTCAAGGTCTTCCGTCTTCAAAATAAGGAAGGAAGCCAGTGCAGGGCCACTTCAGAGTCCCAGCAAGAAACGGGAAAGGAAAAAGTTAATTCGCAGTAACTCTAGGCTCATTAAATATGATGATTTTGTCAGAAGTGGAATACGGAGGATTATTCATGAATTCTATTTTAGAAATCAACCCCCAACTCTGAAGACCGTCCTGACTTCTATCAACACTAACCCAGAACTGCCCGACTTTAAGAAAACTACGTTGCATGTTGTTCTCAGGGAAATGAACTTTACTTATGAAAGAAGGGGAAATAGGGCAATGTTAATAGAAAGGGATGATATCGTGTCTTGGCGTCATAAGTATCTCGTACAAATTAAAAGGTATAGAGAAGAAGGTCGGAACATAGTTTATGCAGACGAAAGTTGGGCTAACACTGGAATAACCGTGGCTAAAGAGTGGAAAGACAAAACGGTTACCACACCAAGGCAAGCTTTTCTTGCAGGGTTATCGATCGGATTGAAAACCCCTACCGCTCGTGGGCCACGATTTGCTATTGTTCACGCAGGTAACGAAAATGGGTTCGTGCCTAACGCTGAATATGTTTTTTTGTGTAAGAAAAATACTGCCGATGCGCATGATGAAATGGACGGGGTGTGTTATGAAACATACTTTTCAGAAAAGCTTCTTCCAAATTTGCCTCCCAATTCCGTAATTGTTATTGATAATGCTTCTTACCACAGCAGGAAGAAGGAGCCAATACCGACAAAAGGCTGGAAGAAATGCGATATGCAAGGATGGATGACGGAGCATCATATTCAGTACGAAGATCACATGTTGAAGAAAGATTTAATGGACATTATTGCTTTGGAAAAGGACAAATACGATAAGTACAAGATAGACGAAATTGCGTTAGAAAGAGGACACACGGTACTTCGACTGCCCCCCTACCACTGCGAATTAAACCCCATTGAACTCGTATGGGCCCAGGCAAAACATCACGTGAGCTTACACAATACGGACTTCAAAGTGAAAGAAATGAAAAAGTTAATTCAGGAAGGTTTAGCTTGTGTTACACCTGATAACTGGAGGAACTACGTAAACCATGTAAAGAAAATTGAAGGCGATATGTGGAAGGCTGATGAAATTCAAGATGACATCGAACCAATCATCGTCCGTCTCGGTGACTCTTCAGATGAAGATTCTTCAAGCAGTGCTGAAATGGAATAGATGAACATGGCACCTCTGATAATGTAAGTAGATAATTTATTTTAAAATTACTTACAAAATGCATTTAATTTATACTCGTATTTGTCGGTAATGTGCTTCTCTTGCAAATAGGACTTTCGACTTTCTTTTCGTTCTTCTTTAAGTTACGTTGGGTAGAAAGAATATCTATTGACTGTTGCGATCAAAATATCGCATCTGTCATCATTTATGAGTAAATTAACATTACTGGAGGTACGATATTTATAGCCAGCTGGTGAGAGCAGGTCCAGCTGTCACTCACGCATCCATCTGTTAACGGTACTTTTGTGTTATAGCCGTCTTCGTTGTGAAATGTCTCCGGAAAGTAATTACCTCAGCGCTGTGACCCCTGCTGATAAGGAACAATGCGATGCAAGCTGGGGATTCACTTCAGGTTCTGGACACATATGTGATAATTTGCTCTTGTATTATTTGTTGTCTCATTCGAGGGGCTGATTAAACCAGGTGTTCAATTTGCGTGATAACCTATGTTACTGTGGTGTATGTAGTGGTGTGTATTTGTAATTCAGATGAATACTGGGAATGGGGGGGGGGGGGGGGGGCTATGGCCTTCAGTTCGGAACTATCCCGGCATTCGCCTGGAGTAGAAGTGGGGAAACCACTTCCAGGATGGCTGAAATGCCCGCCTCACGAGTCTGTGTACTCCGTTCCAGAGCTCTACGCGGATAAACAAAACGTTATCCGCATCCGCCCTGCATCCGCACAGTTGTCATCCGCATCCGCCCTGCATCCGCACAGTTGTTATCCGCATCCGCCCTGCATCCGCACAGTTGTTATCCGCATCCGCCCTGCATCCGCACAGTTGTTATCCGCCCACATCCGCACAGTTGTTATCCGCCCACATCCGCACAGTTGTTATCCGCATCCGCCCTGCATCCGCACAGTTGTTATCCGCCCACATCCGCACAGTTGTTATCCGCCCACATCCGCACAGTTGTTATCCGCATCCGCACAGTTGTTATCCGCATCCGCCCTGCATCCGCACAGTTGTTATCCGCCCACATCCGCACAGTTGTTATCCGCCCACATCCGCACAGTTGTTATCCGCCCACATCCGCACAGTTGTTATCCGCATCCGCCCTGCATCCGCACAGTTGTTATCCGCCCACATCCGCACAGTTGTTATCCGCCCACATCCGCACAGTTGTTATCCGCCCACATCCGCACAGTTGTTATCCGCATCCGCACAGTTGTTATCCGCATCCGCACAGTTGTTATCCGCATCCGCCCTGCATCCGCACAGTTGTTATCCGCATCCGCACAGTTGTTATCCACATCCGCACAGTTGTTATCCGCATCCGCCCACATCCGCACAGTTGTTATCCGCATCCGCCCTGCATCCGCACAGTTGTTATCCGCCCACATCCGCACAGTTGTTATCCGCATCCGCACAGTTGTTATCCGCATCCGCACAGTTGTTATCCGCATCCGCCCTGCATCCGCACAGTTGTTATCCGCCCACATCCGCACAGTTGTTATCCGCCCACATCCGCACAGTTGTTATCCGCATCCCCACAGTTGTTATCCGCATCCGCACAGTTGTTATCCGCATCCGCCCTGCATCCGCACAGTTGTTATCCGCCCACATCCGCACAGTTGTTATCCGCCCACATCCGCACAGTTGTTATCCGCCCACATCCGCACAGTTGTTATCCGCATCCGCACAGTTGTTATCCGCATCCGCCCTGCATCCGCACAGTTGTTATCCGCCCACATCCGCACAGTTGTTATCCGCCCACATCCGCACAGTTGTTATCCGCCCACATCCGCACAGTTGTTATCTGCATCTGCCCCGCATCCGCATGACTCTTTCCCCATCCCCATGTTTGTTACATTAATTAGATAAAGCATAAAATACTAAAGCAACATATTGAGACATGTGAGGAAACGTCGTTCCCTTAGGCTATGTATATCATGTGCTATGTTTACAATCAATGTTACACAGCCGGAATTGCAAGTCTTTCCTGTTCGGAGTGGTAATTCTGCTTAATGACATAATTTGAATGTGCTTAGCTTAAATCATCATGTTACATTTGTCATGAGAAAAACATAACGCCAGTATATGATACCGGTATGTCATAAACATCCGGATCTTAATAATGATATTAAATAAATTCGGATTGTATTTTAAAAACTATCCGCAAATTTTCTCCAAACATTATCCGCAGCTTATCCGCTCTCCGCACAGCCACGCTAACTATATCCGCATGGCGAGAACAGATGCGGATATACGCGTCCGCGCAGGGCTTTGATTATAATTACAGTTCTTGGCTGAGTTGGGAATCGAACTCGGACCTCCGGAGTGGCAGCCAAGAATGATAGCCGCTACACTACGAGTTGATCATACTTCATTATTATTATTATTATTATTATTATTATTATTATTATTAATAGTAGTAGTAGTAGCAGTAGAAGTAGTATTATTATCTAACTTATTTCAGTCACTAAAACAGCTGCACTAGGCGAAGTATAATTTTATGTCGCAACTGTACTTCACAACGAGTGACCGGGCGGCGATGTGCGAGGAGATATGGCAAATGCGGAGTGCGGCTAGCCCATAAGACCTGTAGTCTTTTCTTAACCCTGGACGCTCTATAGCTAAGGGCGAGTATATCATCCCTGTTACAGCCTAGCTAGCGGGCGAACCTATTGCTCCAGATACAGCCAGCAGCAAACCGATGAGTCGTGTTGAGTTAAGACTTCTGAGAAGGGTGGTTGTGTTTGGAGATTCCCTGGAAGTGCAACTCGGGATTTCTTCATTTCGCCTGTGAAATACAGTCAAGTTAAGATTGGACGGAAGGGGGATTTGAGTTTCATCGGCCTCGCCATTCCCTGGAAGTGCAACTCTCATACTGATTGGCGTATAATCTCTACTTAGTATAAAACCAAGTCCCCGATTCTTGGATGTCACGGGTAATCTCGAGAATCACTGCATGGAGTTTGATGCGGTTTTCACCATTCTGTAAAGGATACCTCGAGGAAGGTTTCTGTAGAAAATAATTTATTTATGATCAAAGGAAGCCAAGCAGTAACGATTTCAGAGAAAATAGTCGAAAAAAAATCCTGGCGTCCGTGCTCTTTTTAAGCTTACGCTGGGCAAACCGTTGAAAATATCAATATACAATGAGTGTAAGAATTGTTCAGCATGAAAAGTTCTACAAAAACGTACCCGAGAGCACATCTCTATATTCAATATATCGTCCACTATAAGTGTTTTTAGATTGGACGGAAGGAGGATTTGTGTTTCATGCACCTCGCCATTATTAAATTACGTCTGACAAGAATTTGTTGCACATGCATCTCTATGATAATATAGTTAATAGTCCAGTCAGTGATTTTAACCCATCATGCCGAGACGTAAAACGGATATAGATCGTAGTTCATTGACATCGTAAAAGGCGCTTAACACGTAATGCATTCATAACTGTTCCCGGGCGAAGCCGGGCCGGGTTGCTAGTTATTCATATATAAAGCATTTCATACAAAGTTTATATATTTTCTATCAGTAGGTTATATTGCATACAATACTCAAACTAGTGAAATATAGGTCAGGAACAAGATATCAGCTGCCATCTTGTCCTGTAACTGAGACGGCTCAGCTTTTTAAAATTACTTTCGCACTATAGTATTACTATATAAACTTTTAATTACCAACGTGCCACATCCTTTAGAACATTTAAAACGATTCTCGGTTCGATAATCGGAACTGGTGTGTCCCATGATATGGATTATATAATAATAATGCTAATAATAATAAAATAATTTGAATTTCAATTTATTAATAACTATTTATTGATAGTACATTTGTGATATGGCTCACGAATTTGACGGCAAACCCAAATGAGAATAAACATAATACTATTTTTTGGTGGGGGGGGGGGGGGGGGGGGAGGGTGGGAAGAAATGCATTTACGCACATAGTGTCATCTCCCTTCTCCCTCCTTCCCCCCCCCCCCCCCCCCCCCGGCTTTCCTCTGTTTACTTTTATGACGGCAAAGGGGCCAAGGAGTTAAAAGTTATATTTTTGGTCATTGAATTTGCTCATTTCCAGATTTCTATTCCTAACACCCCTGACTGCACAAATAAAGTGGCTGCTGGATTTGGTGACCGATCCCTTAACCTCATTTTTCGCATCCTTTGTGGCAGGAAACTGTGTTGCTATTGATTGAGCGGTCCCAACTTCACACTGTTGAATGTGTTCTCTCACGGGTCAGCAACTGGCAAGTTCTCTCCTCTCCTCCATTCATCGTCACGCCAGTGGAACGGAGACCTCCGCCTTTGATGACAATCAGTAGCGGCTATTCAGGTGAAGAGAGTGAAGAGCCTCTTCACATGCCATCTCTTAAATAAAATAAACATTATTTTTTCTTATTTAAATAAAAATGTTGTCATTGTCTTGGGCTACTTTTTCACTTAGTGTACTGTTATTTCTACACTCCGTCGCTAGATGGTGCGCAAGCAAGATGCATGACGTCCTTGTAGCAGTTGTACTCCCTGTCGCTAGATTGTACTGCCGTAACTTGGAAGGAAGCAGGAGACGAAGTGTCTTGTTTATGTCAGCTACATCGTCTCGTTGCCATGGTAACCTGACGTCAGTTGTGACGTCATTACCTGCCGTTAGACAGACGAGTGAAGATGTACCTGTGTCGGCAAGGCAATATCGTCTAGTTCAGTTGATGAAAGTTTACATTGCAACAGGCTTCTTTTTCTTTTATATTGAGGCTTTTATTTACTTTCCCAATGAATAGTATGTATTTATAACGTTATCTACCCTGTTGTTGATGAAGGTTGATGGCTTTTAGTGTATAATGTTTGCAGTGAAAGACACGTTACTAATTTTATTAGAAATTCCCTTCAGTAGGTGGAAAGATGAAGACAAAAAGGGATTTATTAATTAATTTATTAATTTGTGGGTGGCCAAAGAAATTAATAGAACTGTGCACTAAAGAAATAAAACCGGAAAGTCCTATAGCCTTCATCTCAAGGGATCTTGGTTCGAACAGTTCACATAGTTGTGCAGTAGTTATAGAACTGTTCTGTTGGCCTTGCTTACTATACAGTAACAGTAACAAATTTCCAAAACATTACGCGCGGGTTGGACAAACACAAAGACAGTGAGCAACATTTAAAGAACCAGTTACCACTTAGAACACGCACACAAGCACGATATCTGGCACTTTACGGGAAAATGCAAGACTAAGTGCACTTAAATGTAATGTGAATGTGACTTTAAATAGGCAGATCCTGGGACTTGTGATTAGAGTTGTTCTATACTTAAGTTTACAGGAACTCTCTTCTAGAGAGGAGGGCCGATAACCTAGATGTTAGGCCTCTTAAAGCAACAATTATCACCATCATCATCGTCTTCTAGAGGACATGACAAGACCTCTTTAAACCGTGTGCGCTTTAAGGAATTATTGAAGATACTGACATCTAAAAAGTCCTTAGAACCTCAAAATTATTAAAATAAAATTCAAAGGGTGTTCTCTGGAAATAACTGATGCAACATCAGAGTACATCAGAGATCATATTAAGGACCGACTTAATAATGTTAGAGCCTCCGTGGCTTAGGCGGCAGCACGCCGGCCTCTCACCGCTGGGTCCGTGGTTCAAATCCCGGTCACTCCATGTGAGATCTGTGCTGGACAAAACGGAGGCAGACAGGTTTTTCTCCGGGTACTCCGGTTTTCCCTGTCAAAAATTTAATTCCAGCAACACTCTCCACTATCATTTCATTTCATCTGTCATTCATTTCATCATTGCCCCAGAGAAGTGCGTCAGGCCTCGGCAGCCGGCACAGTTCATATCCTCGCTGCTAGATGGGGGGGGCTTCATTCATTCCATTCCTGACCCAATCGGAGACTAGAAGCAGGCTGTGAATTTTCATTTTTTTCTTAATAATGTTCCGCTTTTTTCTATGCTAACGCATGGCTGTGATAAATTACAATTCTTAAATAAGTCTTATAGATTCCGACAAATTTGAGCTGTATAACAAACATAATCAACAATAGGCCTACCCCACATTTAAGAAATGAACTGTCACTCTTTTATGCTCATGAATCCTACAACGTAAAAATAGTCGGGAGAAATACATCAAGAACTCCGTGAATAGAAGAGACTTACAAACTTTTGCTTAAGGACACGACGTACTCTTGCATGATGAAAATATCGATTTTTTGATTTTGGCGCCATAAAATTCTTCATTCTTTTCTGAATCCAAATATATATAGTTTGTGTTTTTTTTTATGTCTACAAATACCTTAAATTCGTTTTTTTTTAATTAGCGTCCCATGCTCTGAATAATTCACTTTTAACTTTGCCAGCAGTTTTCCGTTAATACTCATTTTCCATGTTTAGGTACCAATAACAAGGAAACCATTTAAGATAGAGGGCTAATTTTTTTACATTAACTTGCCTAATGGAGTACTTGAATATTAACCTATTTGCACTTCCAAAACATAGTAGGCATGGATTGGGAAGAGAAAAATTAATACATATTTTTGAATAAATTTAAAAAGAAAGAGTTCGGATTCTTTTTTCTTGCATTCTGTCCCAATAATAATGAAACAAAGTGGTTACCGGTACTCATCTGCCATAATCCATTCCAAGTGTGTGAACAGAATTTGAGAATATTTGATTGAAAAACAACTGAGAAATGTGTACCTGAAGCAAATTATACAACATTTTTTTGAAAATGTATCTGTCCAAATTTGTATTCATTTCACACATCCTATAAAAGCAAAGTAGCACTACATGGTCATAAACAGCTCAGAATATACCGCTTCTTATATGTGACAAGAATCATAGCTGTACCTTTAGCATAAATCCAGAAAATACTTAGTAAAGTGATGCCACAAAAATAGACTTTTTCATCGTGTAAGAGTACGTGGCGACCTTAATTGGGTACTGGCAATACCTTCTACAAGTGCATCAGTACAACGAAGTTTCTCTTGTTTGAGAAGATTCAATACTTTTGCATGTAACACAATATCTGACTCCAGAATTACATCATTGGCTATCTCCATAAATCGTGAATTGTAGTTGAAATTGATTGAAGACCTTCTATGAGGACATCATAGATAAGATTGCCAACCTTAGAGAACGGAGGATTCATTTAAGCTATACAAATAAGCGAGTTTGACTTTTTAGTGCGATAACTTATGTTTGGTTTGGTTTTAAGTACTAGGCTTTTAGTAGATATTTTAGCATTAAAATAGGAAAAGGATGTCAATATTCACAAACGCAAACATCATGCACTGATGAAATTAGGAGTTTGGCTCTTCACCTGATATTTGATCTACGAGCCGCCACTGATGACAATACCTCCACAAACGTAACTCCTTAGCAAGAACTGCGAGCCAATTCACAGGTGCAGAAACTCTGGCAACACTGGGAGGGAATTGTTGTCTGATATTGCTTATTTTCAGTCGGTCAACACAACATAATTCCAATTACTGGGAAATGCGACAAAAACGTGTGATTAAAAATATTTGTTAAGGATTTGTATTTATTTCTTCGTGCTGTCGTTTCGGCCGTCTACGGACCACGCTATTTCAACTGCCCTTTTCCATGTCTTTGCGCTTGTGCCTTAACGTTCACCCAGTATTCCAGCATTCGTTTCCTACGCTGTTCCTTCCTCGCTTCAGTCCATGTCTTGCCAGTTTTATGATTTCAATTGATCTTGTCGACTTCATCGTTGTGCTTGAGTCAAAAGTTATGCGTTACGGAGACGGTGACGTCATGTAGCCACGCGGGAAGCCTAAGTTAATGGGTAATGGACGGCGAGTGCGTTACGTCATGCAGCCACGCGGGAAGCCTAAGTTAATGGTTAATGGAGTCTGTTGAAAGAGTCCTGGCGGCGCCGAGTGACCTTGGGCTTCGAGTGAAGTGAAAAGAATACAGGGTGACTCCTAAAGAGGTTTACAAGATGCCAGAAAAGAATACAGGGTGCCTCCTAAAGAGATAGAAAAGATGCCAGATAAGAATACAAGGTGACTCTTAAAGAGGTGCACAAGATGTCAGACAAGAATACAGGGTGACTCTTAAAGAGGCGTACAAGATGTCACACAAGAATACAGGGTGACTTCTAAAGAGGTGCACAAGATGCCAGATAAGAATACGGGGTGCCTCCTAAAGAGGTGTGCAGGATGTCAGAGCAAAATATAGGGTGACACTTTACGAGGTGTACAGTATGTTAGATTCAATTCAAATACAGGGTGACCCTTAAAGTGGTTTGCAAGATATCAGATTCAAATAATGGTTGACCCTTAAAGAGTTGTAATAGATGTCAGACTCAAATACAGGGTGACCCTTAAAGAGGTGCCCGTGCGGGAAGCCTAAGTTAATGGGTAATGGAGTCTGTTGAAAGAGTCCTGGGGCTTCGAGCGAAGCTGGAAGCCCTCCTGAGCCTTTCTAACATGTGTAGCATTTGTATCATGCGTCATTTGAAATGATATAACGTGTAGTCTTTCAGACTGACTATAATTTTTTTAGTTTTGACTTTTTTGGAATCTAGGATGTCCTTCGTGTTTCGACTTTAGTGGAACACGTTTCTGGATATCCTCCTGGGCTATTCCCACTTCACGCAAGTCTTTTTCTACCTCAGTGAACCACGCGGCCTTGTTTTCTTGTTTAGAAGAAAAATGAAGATCCTATTGCTGAACCTTGTAGAACTCATACGAGCAATGTGGCCATAGAAAACTATCCTTCTCTTACGAATGGTATCCGTGATCTTTTCTACATGAGAGTAGAGTTCATTATTGTGTAGTCTTCTGAACTCACCATTTTCTTTGATTGGACCTAGGATTTTATTTATTTATTGAATAATTATTAGATACTACTACTAGCTATTCCCGGCATGCATTGCAATGCCAATCAAACACAGAAAGCAAGATAATAATAATGTTATTGGTTTTACGTCCCGTTTAACAACTGCGGATTTTAGAGACGCCGTGCCGGGGTGTCGGAATTTTGGTCCACTGACACGGCCCCCTCGCATTTGCTTCGCTCGCGTCATAGTCGTGTTACATTGTTATTCAATGAAATGCAGGTTTATCCCCGTTAACACCCCTTTAGAACCTGAATATCCAAAAATCCCTCCTCAGTAGACGTTTTCGACACACAAAAAACATATCCCTAAAAATTCATTCTTCTAACTTTAATAGGGCGGCTTCGGTGGCGTAGTCGGTAGGATGCTGAGCGCCTATGCCCAAGATAGCGGGTTCAATCCCAACCGAAGCCGTCGGATTTTTTAAGAGCGTTAAAAATTCCTCAGTATGCCTTATTCGGAGGGGAAGTAAAGCCGGCGGTCCCATGTCAGAGATTTATGGCATGTTATAGAACCTTCCACTAATTACACCAGAGTGAGGCTAAATTGGATAGGTTAAGAATGTAAACAACGCTCTTAGGTTTCTACGTTCGTTGCCAAGAGCCGACTGCGGTGGCGTCGGGTAGCTAAGTTCTGAACTTGGCCTAGTAGTCGTTGACGGTGGCGCTTGGCGGCAAAAGTAGGATCTATTTGAAAAATTCTATGTTGCAGTACTTACATTAAAAACAGATATCACACACTAATACAGTCATCACAATTAACACCGGTTATCAGACAGATTCTACACACACCCAAAGTACACGGGGCTACATGGCCGCGTTGTCGCAGCCCCTAAACTTAAGAACCAACCAACCAACCAAATGCCAATCGGCTGCACCAGGATTCGATCCTGCAATCATGGTCAACGCAGGCGAGAACGTTACCACTGAGCCACGCAACCAGCCCAAGAAGGATAGAAACTGAAGTGTCTTTGGATAAACAACATTCTTTGTTTTTCTGTCTGGTGCCCCGGTCCTTATGCATTAGGCTGTGCTGAGACATCCATGTCAGGGTATGTCACCTCGCGATCAATCAGCAACCCTTTCTCACACCTTGCATTGCGGTGTCATAAGTATTGCTTGTGCAATTGGATTACTGAGGAATTTAAGGCTTCCTGTTACAGGCCGGACGTTTGTTTTAGACGAGTGAAGAATCCTAATGGAAGCCTGGAGGCGAGTTACTGCAATACTGTCATCGCGGCAGGAGATGGCAGTTGAACACGCTGTGACGGGGTGCGGGGGGTCTTGCTGTACGCATGCGCGGGCCGCATATTCCTAAGTTAAATATATCGGCTTGCCGCATGCCAATGGTTGTCATTGAAGCAGGCGACACTCAGCCACTGAAAGAAGGAATCTGCTGAGTGAGTGAAGCAAGTAGTGACCAACTGAATGTTTTTGGAATGCGCGATACGCAGTGAGCGGGAAGACCCCTGCAGTTCAAACCCGACTGCCAACTCCTGACGCGATATCAGTACCTGTGTTGTTATCAGCTGCCCCAAGCGGTCCGATGATTGACAACGCTGCTTCACACTACTGGTCAAGTACAGTCATTGGCAAATATAATGACGTTCTGTTCGCAACTACGTAACGTGTACTTCCGTGTCACACAATACTTCGACGTGGACTGTACTGTCTGCTCAAGTCTGGAATTCCATTAAATCAGATCGGTGGTGACTAGTGTGAAGCGATAGGGTGAGAGAGTGTGTGTGTAGACTCACCCGCAGGCTTCAAGGTCAAGGGCAATCGTCTAAAACAAACGTCCGGCCTGTAAGTCCCTCGTCCTTTTGTGTTACATAAATAATTTGCAGCCAAAATCCTTCTCTGGAGTGCACACAACAACTCAGCCAAATTTCATCTCAATCGGATGATTGGTATATGGACGCATAGAGGACATAAATACAGACAAACTATCACGTAACATTGATTTTTATATAATTACAAGCTGTACCCGGCATGCCTTGCAATGCCAACCAAAGATAGTGTTGGCGTTGTAATTTTGTTTCTTGAAAAGCTTTTGGATACACAATATTTTGTTCAATTTCAGTTAACTGGCTCTAAGCTATCGTAAAGTAGATTTACAATTTTAGAAACACTCGTGGGAGCGTGCACAACAACTCAACAACGCTTCATCGCAATCGGATGAATGGTATATGAACGAAGATGGAACTTCTTTGAAACCCTTCGCACGTCGTCACTCATTTGTTGCATCTACTCGTGTGCTACCTAATGTAAAATGGATTTACTAAGTCGAAAACCTTCCCTGGCGTGTACACAACAAAGCATCAAAGTTTCAACGCAATCGGATGAATGACATATGAACGCATACGGGATTTTGTTGAACGAATTCGTGCGCCTTCACTCATTTGTTGAAACTACTCGTGCGCTATCTACCTATCATAAAAGGTTCCCTGCAGTGTACACAATAACTCTCTCAAGTTTCATCGCAACCGGATGAATGGTATATGTACTCATACGGGATTTTATTTATACGATTCACGTGCCGTCATTCATTTGCTGAATCTACGCGTGCGCTGCCTATTGTAAAATGGATTTACTAAGCTAGAAACCTCCCTTGGAGTGTACTCAACATCTCACCCAATTTTCATTATCTGACGGATGGTATATGAACGCATACGGGTCTTTGTTGAAACGCTTCGCGCGTAGTCGCTCATTTGTTGAATTTACTCGTGCGCTACCTATTGTATCGTGGATTTACTAAGCCAGAATCCTTACTTGGAGTGTACTCAATATCTCACCCAAGTTTCATCGCTATCGGACGAATGGTAGCCTATATGAACGCATACGGGACTTTGTTGAAGCGCTTGCGCGTCGTCGCTCATTTGTTGAATCTACTCGTGCGCTACCTATTGTAAAGTGGATTTACTCAGCCAGAAACCTTCCTTGGAGTGTACTCAACATCTCACCCAATTTTCATCGCTATCTGACGGATGGTATATGAACGCATACGGGTGTTTTTGAAACGCATCGCGCGTCGTCACTCATTTGTTGAATTCACTCGTGCGCTACCTATTGTATAGTGGATTTACTAAGCCAGATTCCTTCCTTGGGCTGTACTCAATATCTCACCCAAGTTCCATCGCTGTCGGACGAATGCTATATGAACGCATACGGGACTTTGTTGAAACGCATCGCACGCCGTCGCTAATTTGTTGAATCTACTCGTGCGCTACCTATTGTAAGATGGATTTACTCAGCCAGAAACCTTCCTTGGAGTGTACCCAACAGCTCACCCAAGTTTCATCGTAATCGGATGAGTGGTATATGAACGCATAGGAGACATAGGGGAGAGTCCTCTAGCCCCGGACACATTACTTTTTTTGCCAATACTGCTGAAATTTTTGAATTAAAAAATCAAGTAAAACATGTGTGACTTCCTTCATGTAACATAAGACAATATTCCTGATAGCATAATTTTCAACAGTGGCAGGATTATTGGGAATTTAAATAAACGTACTTGTGGCTTTTTCCCCTTGTATTTAGACTGGCCTGTAAGACCGGACAGTTTAGAACTATTTCGGATTGTTATTTGAATACTGTAAATTCTATGCATATCTATGATCTTATCAAAGGATGTGGTAGTTGACATGATAGTGACTTATAGGAACTTCATACTTGAAATCTATGGACATATTATGGCCCTAAAATAAAGGGACCTTTGAAATTTAAAAAAAAAAAAAAAATATTTTTAAAACATGGTAAGAACTGGAGATCTCAGTGCAAGTTCACGATGTCTCTTCATGAAGCTGTAATAGAAATGTTTCCCAGCAATTTTGTTGTCCTTATTGAACCTATGAGGCAGCTTTAAAGTCGCAGTTAAATCATAAGCAAGTTTCAGGAACTCTTTTCTGGTAAGGGGCATGAGCATGCCATCTAACAGCTTGATATGGGCGACTAATTGTTCTTCAAAATTGTCTGCAAATGCTCTCTCGAAGCGCCCAAATTTCGGCGTAATTTGAATTTCTCCTCCACTCTTTATTTTTATTACTCTGTCCTGCAAAGTGCTCTTCGGAACTCTGAAACTAATTACAGCTTCCCTAACACTCAAATTATTAGCAAGCACACTGTTCACTGCCAGTTTCATACCGTCTTCGGACCACGTTCCCCTCCTCTTCCCATTTTTGTCGTCTTTCGGCATGTTTTTATTTGCGATTCAACCTGAAAATAATAATATGACAGCTAATTACGTGTCCGATGGTACAGGACATAGTACTGTCCGGTCTTACAGGACAAGCATGCATCTAAAGAAACACCTGCCATTAACTAATTACGTTTCATTTTCAATTTATACTTTGTGAACATGTTATTAAGACCACATTATACAACTACTCTCAGTACAGTAAAAATTCACTTACCTAGTTCAGTACAATGCTCTTCCAAAACTTACTTGAGACACATGAATGAACACAGGAAATCAGAAAATACCACGTAGCGTGGTTACTGCTTGAGTGACAAACTCACTCTGCTTGCGCTGAAGTACACTGGAAGAAACCTTTGAAATGCACTCTACATGATGCTGACATCTAGCGAGATTTTCGTGAACTGTAGTGTGTCCGGTACTACATGCCGTCCGGTGCTACAGGACTTTCCCCTACACACCCACAGACAGACAAACTATCACGAAACATTGATTTTTATATATATAGATACAGACAACCATGAAAGGGCCATTTTACACTAATAATTTAACAATTATAAATGATATTAACAAAAGCAACAATAACATTCAACAAAAGGCAGTGATAACAACAAGGGATAAACCACGGGAAAGTCACAGGTAATGATCGAGATAGTGCGTGAATAGGAAGGGTAGGGGGTAAGATTTGAGGATGAAATGGATCCTCTAAATATGTCAATATTTGAAAGGGAGTTGCTAAGGGTAGATAAGCAGTGGAAAGTACAACGCTTCTGTACTTCAAGACGTGGGCGAGGTATGTGGTGTAAAGGTTTCTGACGTTTTGAACGGGAGGGAACGTGGAGTGGGAAGTAGGTTAGTAGCATGTTACATTTTGTGTAACCATTTTATGATAACCTATGTTATTTTGATGGCTGTACTAGCGTGTGTGTTTTTTTTTCGGGCTATGATTTGTGTACGAGTGGGTACCATTCCGATATTTGGCTCATGAATAAGTGAGAAATCATGGAAAACTACTTCTAGAAAGGTTGAGGTTGGAATCGAACCCACTTCTTCTCAATTCTGTCTCACAAGACTGAGTGAACCCCGTTCCAGCCCTCAGAACAGAAGTAAGTTACTTATCAGAGCCGGGAAACGAACCCTGATCTCCACGGTGGCGCCCAAAATTGCAAGTTTCTCCACCACCAGTTGGCTCACTGGGAATGAATTCTGAAACGTAAATCATTCAGCACCAAGACAGAGTAAGATCTACGGAAAATGTGTCACGTTTCTAATTTGTACTTGAAATTAATTTCAATAAAGATGTTGTTCTTAAATCAGTTTTGAGGTCTTAGAACATCTGAACAATCAATTCCGTGTACTTGGTTGTGTGTTTAATTTGTATAATAACATGCGTGTATTGGCTTCGGTGGCGTAGTTGGTAGCTTGCTGAACTGCTATGCCCACGATCGCGGGTTCAAAACCTGGCGAAGTCTTCGGATTTTTAAGAGCGTTAAAATTCTTCAGTATGCCTTCCTTCGGATGAGAAGTAAAGCCGGTGGTCCCATATCTTAGATTTATGGCATGTAAAAGAACCTTCCACTACAATTGGTAGTGTGTAGCTAAATGTGAAGGTAATTTGGTTAGAAACGCTCAGTTAAGTTCCAAAGTTCGCCACTAGGTGTCAGTGACAATTTAGAAAACCTGCTATGGCTATTGGATGCAATTCAGTAATAATGAAAATGTAATAAATTTTACATCTCCCGAGTCTCTTAAATGAATGAAACGTCAGCCCATCATATTTCATTACTCGATTCTAAACAAAGACGTGGGTGTGTGCGGTGATGTCGGCTAAGTGCTTGAGAATATTTCCATATCTGCTATTGAAAGTCCACCCTCAATATATGAAAAGCACTTGGTATTATGATATTCAATAAATTACCTGCCATAGGTGTACGTATATATGTATGTGTGTATGTATGTGACGGTCCCAAATTGCCAATAAAGATGTAAATGAAGAACAGAGGAATTAATTATCTCCTCTTTCTGATTGCAGAACATCGTCATCCTCTGGGAAGTGAGTGGCCCTACTTGCAGTCAGCACCCAATCTCGTGTGAGTACATTCACCAATATGCACGGCTTGATAATGACATCTCCATAAGCAGGTGTCTAAGGTAATTTTTGAGCAATGTTTTCCTATATTGAATTTCTGAATTGATTTGATTTGTTAGTTTGCATCAAAACGTGGTTACACAGATATCGAAAGAGAATTTTTTTAAGCAGGGAGATACATTTTCTAGATTCAATAAAAGTAAAACTATTAATTTTACAGGCGTGATCAAACTGTTAGTAGAAAAGGGCTGCAGAAATTAATTGGAATAATCTTAAGATCCAGCAAACCAGGGCTTTAAGGCCAATGTTCCGATTTCATCATTTATAACCTCGCTGTTAAATTTTGACATTCTTTCATTAACGAAATTCACATGCACTGCACAATACAAAATATATTCTACACGTAGTCAGTAAAAGAACGACTATATTAATAGTCAAAGCACTGCAGCACTCGCTCATCTTTGTATACAATCATGTACCATTTATGATCTAGCAAGGATATCTAAAATTGGCACTTTAATGTAAGTTCCCCACAGTATGCCTTCCTTCGGAGGGGGGGGGGGTAGTATAGCCGGCGGTCCCATATCATAGATTTATGGCGTGTAAAAGAACCTTCCACTAACTACACTTGTGTATTAAGCTAAATTATAGGTTAAATTTGACTAACGCTCTTAGGTTCAAACGTTCGTCACCAGGAGCTGACTGCGGTGGCATCTAGTAACCAAGTTCAGAACTAGTTGTCGTTGAGGGTGGCGTCTGGTAGCAATAGTAGGAACTACTTGAAAATTGAATGTCTGCAGTCCTTACTTGAATTAAAAACAGATAACACACACTAATACAGTCATCACAATTAACAGCGGTTATCAGACTGATTCTACACACACCCAAAGTATACGGGGCTACATGACCACGTTGTCGCAGTCCCTAAACTGAGGAACCAACCAACCAATGAAGGTTTGATCCACTTTTCATTACAATGTTTTGATACGCACTATTAGTACACATTTCGTCAATTGTATGCCTTCATCAGCTTACTTTGTTCACACATAATTAAACAATCCCTCACAATTCAACAAATTTCTAAAATACATTTTTAAGATCAAATTATGTAATAAAAACAAGATGTTCAGCAAAGAACATATAGCCTACTTTCTCCTAAATGTATGGGTATCTTTATGACTCTTTGTCCTCATCCCTAAAACAATCACCCCAACCACAATGTATTGTTTGTTTTCTTTTATATTGATAATAAGCCAGTAAGTGTCAAGATCAATATTATATACTTTATGATGATTGAATAACAAAACTACTAACTTATTGTAATGCATTCACGTCCGTTAATCTCTATATTAAGCCAGCCTGCAAAATTAAGAATCTTCCGCCCCAATCATCTTCCGCCCCAATCACAGTAGGTGGTGCTGCGACCTATCAGTGAATTAATCTTTATCTTGTACGCCTATGCACTGCCATCGTAATGTACTACGATGGCAGTGTTCTATGGGTGTTGAATGAGTAGGCAGTTTAAAGTAGCCAAGAGGGAGGCGATCCAGCTGGCAGTGTTTAAAGATATTCGGAGCGCGATCGTGGCTAATAGTTGAACTACCAGTATTACAAAATTGCCATACTTCAGGAGGCCAGCTCAGGCATTTACACAGCGTTATGTTTGGCACGGCCGACTGAATGCGCTCATACCGGCCTAGACAATGAGACCTTTTTCATGAAATCTTGTTAGTTACTCAACTGCTCACACAGCGCTGTTCACCAAGCATTGCGAGACTAAGACTTATCTCTACTTAGTGTAAAACCAAGTCCCCGATTCTTGGATATCACGGGTAATCTCGAGAACCACTGGATGGATTTTGATGCGGATTTCACCATTCTGTACAGGTAATATCGAGGAAGATTTCTGTAGAAAAGAATTTATTTATGATCAAAGGGAGCCAAGCAGTAACGATTTTAGATTTCAGTGAATAGGTCGAAGAAAGAACTTGACGTCCGTGCGCTTTTTAAGCTTACGCTGGACAAACCGTTAAAAATATCAATATACTATGAGCGTAAGAATTGTTCAGCATGAAAAATTGTACAAACAAGTCCGCGTGAGCATACCTCTATCTTCGATACATCGCCCACTATAAGTGTTTTTAGTTTGGACGGGAGGGGGATTTGGCTTGCACCTCGCCATTCTTAAATTACGTCTGACAGGAATTCCTTGCACATTCATAACTGTTCCGGGCGAAGCCGGGGCGGGTTGCTAGTGACACTATTATATTATCATTATAATTCCCACAATATCAAAATGCAAATTATATCACAAAATAAAATAGCGTGCTAATAAATCTAAGAGAAATTAGACATACCTTGCACCTCGTTACAGTTGAATTCGATCAGAATCACTCGGTTTTCATTAAAGTTTATGCATTTTTCTGCTGAACGGTTTGGAAGTTCGGCAACAGGAAACTAGGACTGTTATTTACTTAAAATATTCATTTTTGTATTTTTGTACTATTTGTGTTCATGATTTCATTACATTGTCAGAATTACCGACAGTAGTGGCTACGCTGGCTGAAGAGCAGCGTTAGGCCATAGGGCCAAGCTCTCTGCTGAATTGGTAGACGCGTGTGTTCGAGCCCCACCGTCGGCCGGCGGCTTCGGTGGCGTAGTTGGTAGCATGCTGAGCTTCTATGCCCAAGATAGCGGGTTCAAACCCGGCCGAAGCCGTCGGATTTTTTAAGAGCGTTAAAAATCCCTCAGTATGCCTTCCTTCGGAGGGGAAGTAAAGCCGGCGGTCCCATGTCATAGATTTATGGCATGTTAAAGATCTTTCCACTAATTACACCTGTGTGAAACTAAATTGGATAGGTTAAGAATGTAAACAACGCTCTTAGGTTGCTACGTTCGTTGCCAAGAGCCGACTGCGGTGGCGTCTAGTAGCTAGTTCTGAACTAGGCCTAGTAGTTGTTGACGGTGGCGTTTTGGCGGCAAAAGTAGGAACTATTTGAAAATTCAAAGTTGCAGTTCCTACTTGAATTTAAAAAAAAACGATACACACACTAATACAGTCATCACAATTAACACCGGTTATCAGACAGATTCTACACACACCCAAAGTACACGGGGCTACATGACCGCGTTGTCGCAGTCCCTAAACTAAGGAACCAACCAACCAACCACCGTCGGCCGTCCTTGAAATGATTTTCCGTGGTTTCCCATTTTTCAACACCAGGCAAATGCTGGGACGGTACCTTCTAACAGGCCACGGCCGTTTCCTTCTACATCCTTGCCCAGTTTCATTCATCTTCATCCATTCCATCTCTCATCCTGACGCGCAGGTCGCCCACGGGCGTCGACTAGAAAGACCTGCACTCGGCCTCTCAGGAGGCCACACGAAAAAAATATGTCAGAATTAATGCTTTAATTAGTAGGGTATACTATTCAGTGTACCTATTATAAATAAAAACCGTGAGGTTTCTCACCTCCCCATATTACGAAACCCGGTTGCCTAATACGGGGAAAGTGCACTTTTAAAGTTAACAATAATATCAGAGGGTATTACAACATCAAACGTGCCCATATTTGTAATATACATAGTATATCGCCTGAGGTTTACATTGGTGAGAAAACCAAAATTATTCCGTTCCTTCTTATGTCTAATGTGAGCCCTATAAAAAAAAAAACTCCCCATATTTGGCAACTTTCCTCTACCCATTTTTAGAAGATACCTTATGCACTGGACAGCTGAATCCGTGATTGATTGTATAGGTAGCTTCGTAAGTCTCAGAACTCAGGAAGTCCTTTCTAGCAGCGTTACTAGCAGTTTTCAAAGTTTCAAGGTAAGAAAGAAAATATTCCTCTAGCCAGTTTAGGCGACTGACATTTAATGAGAAAAAATGCCCTTTATCTGGATTTCTAGACTGAATATGATGATATGTGATGCTTACGTCATGCATAGCGAACCATTTATTAACGTTTTTTCAAAAAAATGGTTGCTTCTGCGTCCATGAATGTGTACGCTTCCGGGTGCATGCCTATATTTTCTTTCAGTGTACTAATGGCACCAATAACTTCTGACGAGAACACTTCCTTGGCACGCCGAACATTCGTTTTTTTTCAAATTTAGTGGGTTCGATGTATTTTTTAGTGAGGTGTCTGACCGGTTTGACGATCTCACCCTTTTGCATTGTGTATAGTAATGACAAGTATTTCCCTGAAATTATTCCGGTACCATCAGTCATCTCTCGTTACAGAAACTGCGTTCTAATGTTTTTTTTTTTTTTTTTTTTTTTTTTTAGAATGTGACAATGATCATAACTAGGGAATACATTCCTAGACTCGTCGTATGGGTGATTGACCATTGGCTGCAAATTCCCTCCCCCTAAATGACTCATCATTGTAGTGTTAGTTTTGTGATTATCAGAGACAGTTATTATAATTATGAAACCGCATTGTTCAACCTCGAGAATAACGTTCAGCAGGAGTTTATGTAAGTCCCGTCCTGACAGCTGCTTCGTGAAAAAGAAGGCACACGGTATCTGATAATTTGTCGAAAGATCTCTTAGCACAAAACACAACACACGATTAGCTGCTACTTGTTCCCGGCTGTAATTTTGATCCTCTCTTTCCTTTTAATGAGACGGTGCTGGAGTAGTGTCCTTGTACCCGAAGAAGGTGCAAGGTATGTCTAATTTCTCTTAGATTTATTAGCACGCTATTTTATTTTGTGATATAATTTTAATTTTGATAATGCGGAAATTATAATGATAATAATTATATAGTGTCACTAGCAACCCACCCCGGCTTCGTCCGGGAACAGTTATGAATAGGCAAGGAATTCCTGTCAGACGTAATTTAAGAATGGCGAGGTGCAAGCCAAATGCCCCTCCCGTCCAAACTAAAAACACTTATAGTGGGCGATGTATCGAAGATAGAGATATGCTCTCGCGGACTTTTTTGTAGAATTTCTCACGCTGAACAATTCCTACACTCATAATATAGTGATATTTTTAACGGTTCGCCCAGCGTAAGCTTAAAAAGCGCACGGACGCCAGGCTATTTTTTCGACATTTTCACTGAAATCGTTACTGCTTGGCTCCGTTTGTTCATAAATAAATTATTTTCTACATAAATCTTCCTCGAGTTCACCTTTACAGAATGGTGAAAGTAGCATCAAAATCCATCCAGTAGTTCTTGAGATTACACATTTAATATACGTACTGTACAGCTGATTCCTTATCGCGCCTATAATGGGAGGGGAGTGCGCTCTACCGGCAACGAGTAGAAACTTTCCAATTACATGTTATACATGGGTTCTGACTGGGAATGTCAAGGCCGGTATAGAGCGCAGCTCGTATTCAGTCGGCCGTGTGTTTGGAACAATATTACCCACATAACCCACAAGAGGACAGCACCGTACAGAGGCATTAAGAAGGCTGTGGTTAATGACAACGTGTATCTAGTTCTTCTATTCTCCTTTTTCTAATGTCTTCTGTTTATGTGCGATGCTGGGACTGTGATTTTATTAATATACGAGTGTATACTTTATCCTCTCCTTTGAGCTAAATGACATTTTATTCAGTATCTGTGGGAAAAGCTCGTGCACATCATTTGTAAAAGAATTCAAGAAAAAAAAACCTAACTGTAGCAGTATTCGATCCCCAGTCAACTGCGTGTCAGACTAACATGCTAGCCCAGAGCTAACCGTATCCATGACGTCAGGTGTTCTTAACTGACATATTAGATACAAACTGTTGGCAAATAATGACTTTAAATAAACGATTTCTTCACTGCAGTACATCTTCATTAAAGATCATTTCATACAAAGTTTATATTATTGTATCAGTACGGTATATCACATACAACATACTAAAACTACTGAAATATAAGACAGGCACATGAGGACAGCTGCCATCTTGTCGTGTGACACAAACGGCTCAGCTCTTTTAAGCCACTCATACTGTATAATATTATAATATTAAATTATAATAAATAACGGATCACGACCTTCAGGATAGCTTAAACCCCCCTAGGCTCGATAATCGGAATTGGTGGGTCTTAAGCTATTTATTAAAATGGTTGCATAATTCACACGGCCGCCATCCTGAAATGGCATGGCCGATGACCTTGAATTTTGGGTGAAAGACGCGTCCTATATAAAGGTATGTTGTCACCAAATTTGGTAGAGATCGGATGATTAGTTTAGCCGTAATTTGATTTTACGTTTTGAACATTTGAGTGGCCGCCATTCTGTTTTGGTAAAGATGGCGGCGATATAAAGTATGACACTGAGGTATCCTTTACTAGTGCTACCTCTGTACCAAATTTCGTTCAATTCGGTTTCACCGTGTTCGAATTGATAGGGGGGGACAGACATTCAGAGTACACACACTCACACACACACAGACACACACACACACACACACACACACACACACAGACTCACACACACACATACACACACACACAGACTCACACACACACATACACACACACAGACAGACACACTTTTTTCGCCCTGTGTTGATCTCATAAGTCTACTTTCATTTTTTGCAAAAATCGAAAGTAGGCTAATTTTAGACGTAAAATTCTTAAAGTAGTCATTAAAATTTAATAAACTGGAAGTAAATTCGTCGCTGACAACTCATTGATTTGATTGTAGCCTACCTTGTTCACTATCGTGATGACCAGGTTTGAAAATATGTTTGAATTAGGTTTCCATTTTACGCTGAATCTGTGGAAAGTAGAACAACCCAATTAGAAGGATGGAAAATCACAAGACTTTTATTGTTGAATATGTCAAATGTAATTTCAATTTAATATTTTATACTGGTTTTCCCTAAAACTATTCATGAAATGGTGTTCTTTTTTTAGTATAGTCCGCAATCTATATATATAAAAGAAAGTCGTGTTAGTTACACTATTTATAACTCAAGAACGGCTGAACCGATTTGGCTGAAAATTGGTGTGGAGGTAGCTTAGAACCAGGAGACGGACATAGGATACTTTTTATCCCGTAATGTGACATAAAACATCAAAGAGAATACAAGTCACTATAAAACGTAACGCAAATGACAGCTAAAATAAACTCATGAAGGGATGGCAAGGCAAGTCGTTTCCAGGCAACTAGCTCTTGACGAGACACGGCCGACTGGATGCGAGTAGCGCTCTCCACTACCAGTATAGAAATCATTAAAGTACTTAATTTTTTATTTGTATTTTTTATAGGCAATGTTAATCCAATTTACAATACAGAGCATGCGAGTAGTTTAAACAAATAAGTGTTGGCGAGGTGTTCATATAGCCTACAATTCATCCGATTGCGACCAAATTTTCGTGAGTTGTTTAGCACACTTTCAGGAAAGTTATAGGCATAGTAAATCCAATTTACAGTAGATAGCGCGCGAGTAGCTTCATTGAAATGGCGTGCGATTCATTTCAACAAAGACCCACATGCGTTCATATATCATTCATCCCATTGCGATGAAACTTGGGTGAGATGTTGTGTACAATTCAGGTAAGTTTTCTGGCGTAGTAAATCCAATTAACAATAGGTAGCGCACGACTAGATTCAACAAATGAGCGACTACGCACGAAGCGTTTCAACCAAGTCCCGTATGCTTTCATATACTATTCGTCCGATAGCGATGAAACATGGGTGAGATGTTGTGTACACTTCAGGTAAGTTTTCTGGCGTAGTAAATCCACTTTTCAATAGGTATCGCACAAGTACAGTAGATTAAATAAATGAGCGACGACGCGCGGAGTGTTCAACAAAGTCCCATATGCGTTCATATACCATTCGTCCGATAGCGATGAAACTTGGGTGAGTTATTGAGTACACTCCAGGGAAGGTTGCAGGCTTAGTATATCCATTTTAAAATAGGTAGCGCACGGGTAGATTCAACAAATGAGCGATGACGCGCGAAGCGTTTCAACCAAGTCCCGTATACGTTCAAATACCATTCGTCCGATAGCGATGAAACTTGGGTGAGATGTTGTGTACACGCCTGGGAAGGTTTTCGACTTAGTAAATCCATTTTACAATTGATAGCGTACGAGTATATTCAACAAATGCGTGATGGCGCTCGAATCGTTTCAACAAAGACCCGTATGCGTTCATATACCATTCATTTCATTGCGATGAAACTTTGGTGAGTTGTTGAGCACGCTCCCATGAATGTTTTTGAAATAATAAATCAATTTTATAATAGTTTAGAGGTAGTTAACGTAAGAAGAAAAAAATATTGGGAATCCAAAACCAGTTCAACAAACAAAGTCACATCGCCAACTCTTTCTTTGAATGGCATTGCAACGCATGCCGGGTAGAGCTAGTTATGTCATATTTTTAGAATGGTCCTCTGAGTAACAACCAAACCTTGGTCCTTGTAGAGTTAACCCTCCAGATATTTATCAGCTTATGTAACTTTGTAGTGTTTCGCTAAATAGTGTAACTAAATACAGTTCATTCTCCAGATTCCAGATAAATTTCCTTGCAAATTTATGGATAAAACTTGGATACCTCATTATTATTCTGCCTTTTGGCAGTACATAAACCTAGTATTTCTATGCTTCATTTGCTTCAAACATGACTTGTAACCACTTTCTATCCCTCAAAGGAAAAACCTCGCTCTCCACCACACAGAGTTTATAAAATATACTTCAATGGAATATAAATATGAGGGTTCTTGTCTTTTTGCGGAAAAAACATTCCAGTACAAGCTAGATTTACCACAATCTCTTCAAGAGTCCCGTATTTATGGCCTCATTGAAAAGAAATGTGCTTGCTATTGAACACAAAATCTCCTCTTATATCAGCAAAGCTTATCGCAAATACTGTGCATCCCTCTTTCCTAGCAGGTTAGGACTTGAAATAAATGAATCCAGACATTTCAAAGCCAAAGCGTGTGCTCTCATATATTTTTAAAAAATATCTTTCTTTTTCTACTCTTTTGAAAGTCGTATGCATACGCCACACATAAAAGGGGGAGGAGGTGGGGGGATATGTTTTTACGGACACACAGACACACATACAGAGAAAGGAATTAGCATAAATTTGAATGAAACTAATCCATCACAAAAAGAGAGACCAGTTGAATTCGTAAGTGGACGACACAAAATAACCTCTTTCCTTGCATCTCTTTTGCAATTTCAACAATGGAAAAAGAGTTGTGCCTTTGTGAAAAATTCTCTACGTTATAGCGGTCCTTCTGGCAGGATAGCGGAGATTACACTGAATGTAAGAACTTAGGTCAATGAGAGCTATTTTACATTTCTGTATATTTTATTTATTTAGCGTATGACTTTTAGTGCCGGGAGTGTCCGAGGACATGTTCGGCTCGCCAGAGGCTGTAGCTGCTTCAAGCGGACACCCATGGGGTGATCTACAAGTTCCATTCAATTTCAAGTAGTTCCAAATTTCACTACCAGATATCCCTGACACCTAGTGGTGAACGTTGGAAATATGATAGAGAGTTACAACGAAATCTAACCTAGAAATTTAGCTTCACACAAGTTTAGTTAGTGGAAGGATCTTTATATGCCTTAAATCTATAACATGGGACCGCCGGCTTTACTTCCCCTCCGAAGGAGGCATACTGAAGGATTTTAACGCTCTTAAAAATCCGACGACTTCGGCGGGGTTTGAACTCGCGATCTTGGGCACAGCAGTTCAGCATGCTACCAACTACGCCACCAAAGCCACTATTTCTGTAGAACGTACTGCATTAGACTGATAATTATAATAATAATAATAATTTTGATTATCACGCAGATTACCCGGATGTTTCGACCCTCAAGACATCAACAACTACAACTGGTGTTGGCTTGAAGAATTCACGACCATAATTCGTTTCCTATTGCAAATTAAATAATTTCTTTTCAGTCGATCGACATGTTAATGTGCCCATTTAAAACTTAATTTAACTGGCACATTAACCTATAGACCGATTGAAAAGTAAATCTTATATTTGAAAACGAAGACAACACTAAAATATTGACTTCAATTTTTTATATTTCTCATTTTGTCCACATCACTGAGCCCCTCGTGAACTCCTCTAGTAGCAACTTTTGTAAATATGGTCGCAATATTATTTTAATTAACATTTTCCATCAGTGATTTTCTATTTCCACAGTTAATTCCTCAACAAATGTATCTTCATTTTTATTTATAATGCCATATCGAGAAGATACAATCAATAAAAATCGAGCAAAACAGACAAAATGAAATAACTAGGCCTACCCGTCGCTATAAATCGGATTATGCTCGTCGCTTTTTTATTAACGCTTTTAGCGCATATGAATTAATAATGAGTATGCATCGGACAAGCAGAAATAAAGAATTTAAAATGCTACAACCAGTTTCTATATTTCATTTGCATACTTTTACCATCCTATTTCTCATAAATGGACTGTAACAAAAATATTAGAACTTTCGTATATCCATGATCAGTTTCATGGGATTTGTAATTTGAAAAAATCAATGATCTCTATTTAAGGAAAATAGACATTTTAAAATAATTATTTTGTACTCACTATAATGAATTAAAGCTATTACCCCCCCCCCCAAACAAAAAGAAGGGATAAGCTCATTAACCCTTTATAAGGCAAACTATTTTCTTCAGATTTTTACTTTAATTTTTCTTAACTTAAATTTTCATTTCAGCTTTAATTTTGATTTTGATTTTAAATATTCAATATTATTATTTTTATTTAATTTTGAAAATTATCTATGTATGTTTTGTTTTTTAATTTTATAATTTTAACCTTTTAATTTTATAATCTTAATTTTATTTCAATTTTAGAGTGATTTATTTTAAATTTAGTGAGTTTCATTTTAATTTTTTGTGTCCTTTATGTTTTATTTTAATTTTTAGTGTCCTTTATGTTTTATTTTAATTTTTAGTGTCCTTTATATCTTGTTCTAATTTTTAGTGTCCTTTATGTTTTATTTAAATTTTTAGTGTCCTTTATGTATTATTTTAATTTTTGGTGTCCTTTATGTTTTATTTAAATTTTTAGTGTCCGTTATGTTTCATTTTAATTTTTAGTGTCCTTTATGTATTATTTTAATTTTTAGTGTCCTTTATGTTTCATTTTAATTTTTAGTGTCCTTTATGTATTATTTTAATTTTTAGTGTCCTTTATGTTTTATTTAAATTTTTAGTGTCCTTTATGTTTCATTTTAATTTTTAGTGTCCTTTATGTTTCATTTTAGTTTTTAGTGTCTTTTAGTCTATGTTTTATTTTAATTTTTAGTGTCCTTTATGTTTTGTTTTAATTGTTAGTGTCCTTTATGTATTATTTTAATTTTTAGTGTCCTTTATGTATTATTTTAATTTTTAGTGTCCTTTATGTTTTATTTTAATTTTTAGTGTCCTTTATGTATTATTTTAATTTTTAGTGTCCTTTATGTATTATTTTAATTTTTAGTGTCCTTTATGTTTTATTTTAATTTTTAGTGTCCTTTATGTTTTATTTTATATTTTGGTGTCCTTTATGTTTTATATAAATTTTTAGTGTCCTTTATGTTTTATTTTAATTTTTAGTGTCCTTTATGTTTTATATAAATTTTTAGTGTCCTTTATGTTTTATTTTAATTTTTAGTGTCCTTTATGTTTTATTTTAATTTTTAGTGTCCTTTATGTATTATTTTAATTTTTAGTGTCCTTTATGTATTATTTTAATTTTTAGTGTCCTTTATGTATTATTTTAATTTTTAGTGTCCTTTATGTATTATTTTAATTTTTAGTGTCCTTTATGTTTTGTTTTAATTTTTAGTGTCCTTTATATTTCATTTTAATTTTTAGTGTCCTTTATGTTTTATTTTATATTTTGGTGTCCTTTATGTTTTATATAAATTTTTAGTGTCCTTTATGTTTCATTTTAATTTTGAGTGTCTTTTATGTTTCATTTTATTTTTTAGTGTCCTTTATGTTTTATTTAAATTTTTAGTGTCCTTTATGTATTATTTTAATTTTTGGTGTCCTTTATGTTTTATTTAAATTTTTAGTGTCCGTTATGTTTCATTTTAATTTTTAGTGTCCTTTATGTATTATTTTAATTTTTAGTGTCCTTTATGTTTCATTTTAATTTTTAGTGTCCTTTATGTATTATTTTAATTTTTAGTGTCCTTTATGTTTTATTTAAATTTTTAGTGTCCTTTATGTTTCATTTTAATTTTTAGTGTCCTTTATGTTTCATTTTAGTTTTTAGTGTCTTTTAGTCTATGTTTTATTTTAATTTTTAGTGTCCTTTATGTTTTGTTTTAATTGTTAGTGTCCTTTATGTATTATTTTAATTTTTAGTGTCCTTTATGTATTATTTTAATTTTTAGTGTCCTTTATGTTTTATTTTAATTTTTAGTGTCCTTTATGTATTATTTTAATTTTTAGTGTCCTTTATGTATTATTTTAATTTTTAGTGTCCTTTATGTTTTATTTTAATTTTTAGTGTCCTTTATGTTTTATTTTATATTTTGGTGTCCTTTATGTTTTATATAAATTTTTAGTGTCCTTTATGTTTTATTTTAATTTTTAGTGTCCTTTATGTTTTATATAAATTTTTAGTGTCCTTTATGTTTTATTTTAATTTTTAGTGTCCTTTATGTTTTATTTTAATTTTTAGTGTCCTTTATGTATTATTTTAATTTTTAGTGTCCTTTATGTATTATTTTAATTTTTAGTGTCCTTTATGTATTATTTTAATTTTTAGTGTCCTTTATGTATTATTTTAATTTTTAGTGTCCTTTATGTTTTGTTTTAATTTTTAGTGTCCTTTATATTTCATTTTAATTTTTAGTGTCCTTTATGTTTTATTTTATATTTTGGTGTCCTTTATGTTTTATATAAATTTTTAGTGTCCTTTATGTTTCATTTTAATTTTGAGTGTCTTTTATGTTTCATTTTATTTTTTAGTGTCCTTTATGTTTCATTTTAATTTTTAGTGTCCTTTATGTATTATTTTAATTTTTAGTGTCCTTTATGTTTTATTTAAATTTTTAGTGTCCTTTATGTTTCATTTTAAGTTTTAGTGTCCTTTATGTATTATTTTAATTTTTAGTGTCCTTTATGTTTTATTTAAATTTTTAGTGTCCTTTATGTTTCATTTTAATTTTTAGTGTCCTTTATGTTTCATTTTAGTTTTTAGTGTCTTTTAGTCTATGTTTTATTTTAATTTTTAGTGTCCTTTATGTTTTGTTTTAATTGTTAGTGTCCTTTATGTATTATTTTAATTTTTAGTGTCCTTTATGTATTATTTTAATTTTTAGTGTCCTTTATGTTTTATTTTAATTTTTAGTGTCCTTTATGTATTATTTTAATTTTTAGTGTCCTTTATGTATTATTTTAATTTTTAGTGTCCTTTATGTATTATTTTAATTTTTAGTGTCCTTTATGTTTTGTTTTAATTTTTAGTGTCCTTTATATTTCATTTTAATTTTTAGTGTCCTTTATGTTTTATTTTATATTTTGGTGTCCTTTATGTTTTATATAAATTTTTAGTGTCCTTTATGTTTCATTTTAATTTTGAGTGTCTTTTATGTTTCATTTTATTTTTTAGTGTCCTTTATGTTTCATTTTAATTTTGAGTGTCCTTTATGTTTCATTTTATTTTTTAGTGTCCTTTATGTTTTATTTTATTTTTAGTGTCCTTTATGTTTTATTTTAATGTTTAGTGTCCTTTATGTTTCATTTTATTTTTTAGTGTCCTTCATGTTTTATTTAATTTTTTGTGTGCTTTATGTTTTGTTTTAATTTTTAGTGTCCTTTAGGTTTTGTTTTAATTGTTAGTGTCCTTTATGTATTATTTTAATTTTTAGTGTCCTTTATGTTTCATTTTAATTTTTAGTGTCCTTTATGTTTTATTTTAATTTTTAGTGTCCTTTATGTTCCATTTTAGTTTTTTGTGTCCTTTAAGTTTTGTTTTAATTTTGAGTTTCCTTCATGTTTTATTTTAATTTTTAATGTCCTTTATGTTTTATTTTATTTTATAGTGTCCTTTATGTTTTGTTTTAATTGTTAGTGTCCTTTATGTATTATTTTAATTTTTCGTGTCCTTTAAGTTTTATTTAAATTTTTAGTGTCCTTAATGTTTCATTTTAATTTTGAGTGTCCTTTATGTTTCATTTTAGTTTTTAGTGTCTTTTAGTCTATGTTTTATTTTAATTTTTAGTGTCCTTTATGTTTTGTTTTAATTGTTAGTGTCCTTTATGTATTATTTTAATTTTTCGTGTCCTTTATGTTTCATTTTAGTTTATAGTGTCCTTTATGTATTATTTTATATTTTAGTATCCTTTAAGTTTTATTTAAATTTTTAGTGTCCTTAATGTTTCATTTTAATTTTGAGTGTCCTTTATGTATTATTTTAATTTTTAGTGTCCTTTATGTTTTGTTTTAATTTTTGCTGTGTTTTATTTTAATTTGTATATTTATGTTTTATTTTATTGTTTTATTTTAGTATTTTTGATTATATTTACTAGTTGAAATTTTATCCAGCACCATAAAATTTGACATATAATATTTGCTTATCAGAAATATTACGTCTAGAAGAAATTTTGTTGAAATTAGGCTAAAAGTTCAACTATCAGCACTATTGATAATTTACAAACTCTTTTTTATAGTAGGTGCTTAATATGTATAGACCACTATCCTATGAAGGGTTAAACAAAAAGGTAGTTTACTTATTGAAAGAGCACAATGGATGTTGTAGCACTGGGGGTCACGCTATCCTTCACCACTGACATATTACTGTCTGTACGAATCTAACATAGAATGCTCCTCACAGTAGTCGGTCAACACGATTGGGCCAAATTATGCAGTATTAATTAGGGGGTACACATATTTGAACATCCCATCCTGAAAGGAATATAAGATGAATTCCTAAACACACTTAGGTGAACCAATAAAGGAATAACGAGGTAGATAGTGCCACAACAAATAAACGAATAAGCTATCCACGGCTTACGACCAGTCCGCGGAGAGTAATGAGTGGCAGTGGGCGCTGCATAGGATAGCCATATACCAGCTAAATATGCATAACCTTTTTCAATTCTAGTGTTTGTATTAATTATGTATTTGCATTATTATCTTAACTAACCACATGATAAATGGCAGGTTAAGTTAGGTTATGTGAGGGTCCACCGAAATTTCCGGTCAGTTTTAGATTGAATTATATTTGGTTTGGCTAGGTTAGTATTCACCGAAAATTACCGATATTGACGGGGTACGATAGAATAGGTTATGTTATGATGCGCCGAAAATTATTAATAGTGACAAGTTAGGTTAGAATCAACCAAAAAATCATTGATAATGACCCGTCCATTGTTTGGGGTATTGTAGATGTCTTCCATCCATTTAACAAATGATTGTAGTAAGGCGTTAGGCATATTTCAGGTCAAATGTTAGATTCGTACATTTGCTATTTTAAAAGGTAATAGAAGTAGGGATATTTATTTAAAAGCTGAAAAATCTACTCTCGATTTAGTCTTGTATACATTCCTTCTTGATTTTCGGAGTAAAATAAATACCATTATTGCCAACGTGTTATGTTATGTTATCGCTATTTCTCTCTTTCCATGCATCAGTATATGAGTTTTATTGAAATCATCACAGACCCAGGGGTGACTGTAAATAGAAATCCTCTCTTGTGCGCCGCTATATCCAAAATAGAATTATGTAACGTGGGGATTAAGGGGTCTGGATTACTAAGGAATTACCGTAAGTTTCATTTCATCCCCCAGACGACAGGTAGTTTGAAAACAGGCTTTTACGATAAATGCTTATAAATCTCTATAATGTAATATCCCCAAAACAATATTCGTTACGCTGTACATTCAAGTTTGCATTAGCGCGTGTGTTGGCTTGGTATATTTTCAGAATGAAATTAATAACGAGAAACAGAACGTAGAGTGAAAAAAGTGTCTCCTGCACTTGCCAGTTGATGTTAAAACTGCCTCTTAGTAGTTTAAACATAAAAGCTTTAATTATTTTAAGTGAGTAGAATATTATGTTTTGGCACAAAGATGAAATTATAGACATTTTATAACAAAGCCGATAAAACCGAACGGAACATGGTTAAACCAATACAGTTTTGGAAGCCGTTTTTCTTGTTGCCTTAATAATCGAAATTTAATGATTTTCAGTTGGTCAACATGAATTGTACGCATTACAATTGGCAATAGTTCCCTATCGTACTAGCCGTCCATAGAAATCAGAATGTCTGAAAATGAATAACGGACAGTAGCATTTCCAGTCATTTTTTGCTGCGTATCCAAGTCATATGAAGAGCACAGGGAGAGAACGGGCTATGTCACAACTTTAAAGTTACGTTTAGAGAGTTTAACTCTGTTTACCAAATTTATTTTTAAAAATAATAAACTAGTCTACATTTGGTTCCTTTCCAACTACAACCAACTCATTTTTAAACCATTTAAACATATCAGGAGTAAAAAATATTACTGTACATGGTTGGAAAGATAAACATTGAATTTTAAACATCCTCCTGGCGTGGTAAAATGATAATGATGATGATAATTGTTGTTTTAAGGGGTCTAACATCTAGGTTATCGTCACCTAAGGGGTAAAAGGAACTGTCTCTCCGGTAGATCCATTTGAGTTGTACAAATCCTTTCCATATCACTGACTGCATCAAATCTTTTCTCAAAACGGAAAAGATCGTGAAGAAATCGAAAGACGGTATGATTCCTGTTTTGACTTACACAAGAGTCATAGAATATTTCAATGTCTGAAATTTTTCAAGGGAGGGGGATTGTAAAGGTAATCATGCAATAAAAAGTAAACCATCATTGGCGTTATTTCTTTCAACTTCTGTACTACTGTCCTCAGAGTCGGTTTATTCTCTGATTCACACGACATGATCACTTCTTTCCCAGTACTATGTTGCTTTTGTTTTTGCCGTATACTTGGACCTAACTCATTGTTTCCAAAAATTTCTTACGTATAATAACATCCTAGGCTTTCACGACCGCATTCATAACTAGGTACACGTTTCCAGGAAACATTTAAACGTAAAACTTAAAACGTAAAATTTATAACATGTAACATGTAGCATAGAAACATAGAAACATGAAACATATTAATGAGCCACCGCTGACTAGCTAAGGGAACGGACCCTTGATAATGCCGGACGCAGTTTCCGGTGAAATGTCAGGAGATATCCTGCCTGGAATAACGATTATTCAACACCACACGGTGACTTTTGGACGACACTGCATCTTATCCACCGTAACTCCAGGATGCCGTGCCTCCCAGTAATGGCAATTGTGCCGATTGACGAAGAACGATTGAATTCCACACCTCATAGCGCGAAGTAATTGGCGCTCGTTCTCTTACTGTCAGGCAATCGGCCATCTTTATTATTGTTGAGTGTACCGCCTCTCGCGGCCACCATTGGTACTGCGTGGCATGAAAAATCACTATCCTATTTAATGTTATAGCCTACTTTCGATTTTTGCAAAAAATGAAAGTAGACTTATGAGATCACTACAGGGCGAAAAAAAGTGTGTCTGTCTGTGTGTGTGTATGTGTGTGTGTGAGTCTGTGTGTGTGTGTGTGTGTGAGTGTGTGTACTCTGAATGTCTGTCCCCCCCCACTATCAATTCGAACACGGTGAGCGCAAATTGAACGAAATTTGATACAGAGGTAGCACTAGCAAAGGACACCTCAGTGTCATGTTTTATATCGCCGCCATCTTGACGGAAACGTAATGGCGGCCACACAAATGTTCAAAGCTTAAATCAAATTACGACTAACCTAATCATCCGATCTCTACCAAATTTTGCAACAACATACCTTTATGGGGGCAGCATCCTTTTACCAAACTAATAGGTCATCAGCCTAATAGTTTGCGGATGGCGGCCATCTTTGTGTGAAAATCGATTGCCCCTATTAATTCGAACACGGTGAAACCGAATGGAACGAAATTTGGTACAGAGGTAGTACTAGCAAAGGGCACCCCAGTGTCATGTTTTATATCGCCGCCATCTTGACGGAAACGTAATGGCGGCCACACAAATGTTCAAAGCTTAAATCAAATTACGACTAACCTAATCATCCGATCTCTACCAAATTTTTCAGCAACATACCTTTATGGAGGGAGCATCCTTTGACAAATCAAATAGGTCATTAGCCTAATAGTTTGCGGATGGCGGCCATCTTTGTGTCAAAATCGATTACCCCTATTAATTCGAATACGGTGAAACCGAATGGAATGAAATTTGGTACAGAGGTAGCACTAGCGCCGGCCCCGTGGTGTTGGGGTAGCGCGCCTGCCTCTCACCCGGAGGCCCCGGGTTCGATCCCCGGCTCCGTCAGGGATTTTAAAACTGACGTGAGGGTTGGAACGGGGTGCACTCAGCCTCGTGAGGACAATTGAGTAGCTGTCTGACAGTGAGACAGCGCCCCGATCACGAATACCAAGATTAACGGCCGAGGGGACCCAACGCGCTGATCACGCGTCACCCCAATATCTGCAGGCCAAATGGCTGGGCAGCGGCCGATTGGTCGGCCTTAGCCCGTCATGGGCTGGATAGTGCCAGGGGTTGACTTTTTTTTTTGGTAGCACTAGCAAAGGGCACCCCAGTGTCATGTTTTATATCGCCGCCATCTGGACGGAAACGTAATGACGGCCACCCAAATGTTCAAAGCTTAAATCAAATTACGACTAACCTAATCATCCGATCTCTACCAAATTTTGCAACAACATACCTTTATGAAGGGAGCATCCTTTGACAAATCTAATAGGTCATTAGCCTAATAGTTTGCGGATGGCGGCCATCTTTGTGTCAAAATCGATTACCCCTATTAATTCAAACACGGTGAAACCGAATTGAACGAAATTTGGTACAGAGGTAGCACTAGCAAAAGGCACCTCAGTGTCATGTTTTATATCGCCGCCATCTTGACGGAAACGGAATGACGGCCACCCAAATGTTAAAAGCTTAAATCAAATTTCGACCATCCTAATAATTTGATCTCTACCGGATTTTGCAACAACATGCCTTTTTGTGGAAAGCATCTTATGACTGACTACAAGGTCATCAGCCCAAGAGTTTGCAAATAGCGGCCATGTATGTGTGCAAATCCATTCCCCGGATCAATTCAAACACGGTGAAACCGAATTGAATGAATTTTTTTTACAGAGGTAGCACTAGCAAAGGGCACCTCATATTCATGTTTAATATCCCTATAGTACGTTGTATTTCAACAAGCTACTACAACCAACATTGAATTATACTCCTTGAAAAGGACAAAGAGTTATAACAATACCCATGCATTTAGGAGAAAGTAGGCTATATGTTCTTTACTGAACATCTTGTTTATTTATTAATAGGTACTGTTACAGTTAGGCTAAACCTGGTGGTAACAAGATATTTACATGCTGTATATCTCAATTTCTCTCCATAATGTCTCTGTGTTCCCTGAATGCAACATCTATTTTCTTCTTGAAAACTTTTAAACTGTTAGGAAAAAGTTCTAGGACTTCTTCAGGTAACTCATTCTATGTTTGAATACACCTGTTTATAAAAGAATACTTAGCTAAGTTTGTTTTTTGAATGATGGGCCTAATTTTGTATTCGTGATCTCTCCTACTCATATAATCTGCCTCATGCATTCTGTTCCGCAACTCATTCCAGGCCGGCTCCCCTGTGTATGCTTTGTACATCTGCTGGAGTCTTCTTTTATGTCTTCTGCTGTGTAGGGATTCCCAACCCAATGACTTTAACATGTCAGGGACACTGTCAGTTTGGGTGAATTTGCCAAGTACGAATCTTGCAGCTTTCCTTTGCACCATCTCCAATTTGTTCGTTAGAGTTGATTGGTTGGGCTCCCACACACTCGTAGCGTATTCCAAAATTGGTCTCGTAAGACATTTGTAAACCAATTCTTTGGCCTGAATACTGCTACCCTTCATGTTTCTCATAACGAAGTATAACGACTTTTGCGCCTTATCAGCAACGCTCTCAACGTGCTCACAACGGTGTAACCTTTTATATATGGCAATCCTAAGATAGCTGCATGACTCCACTCGTGGAATTATTTTGATTCCAAATTTATAATCAAATATTGTCCAGTTTCTGCTGTTAGTAAAAGACCGGCATTTACTTGTTTCTGCACTTATCCTCATGTTATTTCGGGTAACCCAGCATTCTATACGTTCCAAGTCTTGTTGGATCTGATTGTTTGCGCTATTTACAATATTATTCCATCAACATTAAAATCTTAACAACGATTTAATAATACCTAGTTAATTCCCGCCCACCCTCTATATGTTTCTTGCCATACTCCAAACCAATAATAATATTTAATGGAGAAATTCTAAGTAGGCTGAAAATATGAAACGCCAGTTTACTAAACTATTGTAACAATAGAGACAAAGTGGTGAGGTCTAATTTAACATCGCAAAAGTTAGTTTATGTAGTTGCCTTGCTCCATCTCTCCCATCCTTGACTTCTTCAAGCCAGAGTCCACACAGCTGTATGCAAATCGAATGTTGTTCCAGTGTTTTGTTGATTTAAGCCCGTCCGCCAGCGCACTTGACCAGTAAAACAAACCATCTGTATCTAGTTAGTAGAGAAACTGTGGAGCCGATTAGCCCTCCTGCGCTCCTAAACTTTGAGTTCGCCGTTCTGACCTGTTGGATTTCCAACACTCAAACTTTACTCAGTAGTTTCAACGTGTTGATTTTAGCTTTCTCTCTGCCACTACTGAAATTACAATCAAGGTGAACTGATAAATGATGTCATAGAGTAAATTTCAGCTTAATATCCAGTGATACGAAAAAAAAAGCAGCTAATTTCACTGTCGATATATTCTTACAAGTTCTCAAGTTCTTCAGAATTTTAAAATGTAATGGGAGAAAATATTAGACATGACAGTAAGATCTCGCAAAATTCTGTTCGACCTCGTTTTCACGGGATACTGTACGTGAGTAATAAACAGGTTAAAAAATTATTGTTTGGCGTAACACTAAAATGTCCCTTATCACGAAATCTTATATGGTGCACCATAAAGATAGATTGTAAAATTGAACGCCTAAAGTAACACAAAATGATGTAAAAAGTCAATCTTCATGGTGCACCATACAGTATAAGAGTTTTTAGTGTTACGCCAAACAATTATCTTGTGTCGTATTCATCCTTATCGGCTGATGAAGGGACCAAAACTAATAATTAGGCCTCGAGACAAGTCCGGCCAATGACCGCACAGTGACCATATTTAATAAACAGTATTGATCAGGAGGAACTTTTAACCTGTTTATTAGTCAATTAGTTCATCACTATGGAACCAGAATGAACCTATTAAGTCAGGCTGTTCCAAATCCATGAGTTTGAGTATGCGTGCACGCGAGTACTCAGCAGTGATGCTCGGAGCACGGTTAGAGAGGGACTCGGGGTGAGAGCTAATACGTCACTGGGCGAAGGTCATAGCACAAGTCTATGCGTTCCTGCCAGTCTTGATGTATCCACCGCGAAGTGACGGCAGCCCCCCACAGCAGAGCTGTATTGCATGTTGCAGGTTTACTCACGAAAGGCGGTGAGTACTCTGCTGCTCACGAGCGAGCAGCTCGGCTAGAACAGCCTGTTTTAAGTTCAAAAACAGTAAGTGAGAAAATAAATCTTAGCTCTTCTACCATATTTTTAGCCTACTTTTCACATTTTGTAAAAATGAGGAAAAAGTAGACTTATGAGATAGAACCGGGCAAATGTGTGTCTGTCTGTCTGTCTGTCTGCCTGTCTGTCCGTCTGTGTGTGTGTGTGTCCCCACTATCAACTCCTAAACGCCTGCAACTATCAAAACCAGATTTGGTTTGTATAAAGAGCTATGCCTGAGTATTGCAAGGCCATATTTGAAAATGACGTCAGTGCTACCAACTGCTAAAAAATCACAATGGAAAATTGAGGTCTATGTTGGATATCTCGGAAGATATGCTTGGGAATTGTTCCGAAGTTGACACACATATAGATAATATTACATCAGACTAATTACAGAAGCCCATACATGAGAGTGTTGCCAACATGATTATATGTCTGCCGATAAGTCCAATCTTTAAATTCATGTAACTTCCATACTATCTATTGGATTTCAACGAAATTTAGTATGTGATTTGCGCACCAGATCAGACATAAATATGCATTATAGTAGTGTCAACAAGGCTGCCAACTGTTGAAAAATGCACTCTATACATTTTTATCCTAATCTCAATATATCAGAAAGTATGCAGGCCAACAGTTCTAAACTTTGCATACATATAGTACCTGGAAATGTGGGTTAATTTTCAGCAACGGATATTCGACAGAGCTGCCAACATGATTCTACGCGTGCTGATAGGTTTAACGTTGAATCGCATGATACTTCCATACCAATAAATGAAGTTCTATCAACATTGGCAGATACTGTACATAGATCATAATATTCCAAATTATGTTTCAGCATCCAATTTATGGCAGTGTCGCCAACCTGATTTTACGCATGCTGATAAATTCAATATTTTGATAAATGTAACGTGCATGCTATCTATTGGATTTCAACCAAATTTTGCATGTGCATTGCGTATCTTAAGAGATAGAACTAATAATATATTTAGAGTCGACAGTTATGCCAACTGTTGATATATGGTCTCTATAATTTGAAGAAAAGTAGGCTCTTTAGTTCGTCACGGGACTACTTGTTTAAAAGTCAAATAATACCACGTTTATAATACAATTACCCTTAAACGGTGTTTTACTGTATTTTCGATTATGTAGCCTTCAGTGGCGTAGTTGGTAGCCTGCTGAACTGGTATGTCCAAGATCGCGGGTTCAAACCCGGCCGAAGTCGTCGGATTTTTAAGCTCGTTAAAATCCTTCAGTATTTCTTCCATCGGAGGGGAAGTAAAGCTGGCGAGCTCATGTCATAGATTTATGACATGTAAAAGAACCTACCACTACAATTGATAGTGTTTAGCTAAATTTGATGGTTATTTGGTCAAAAACGATAAATCAACCTTCAACGTTCACCGCTAGGTGTCAGTGACAGTGGTATCTCTGGTAGTCAAAATTGGAACTACTTGAGATTGGATCACATGGGCGTTCAATTAAAATACCCCGCTATGGCCATTGGCTGCAATACACACATATTAATATATTTTTTATATTCATAAATTATATTAGCCTATAGTCTAGTTTTCAGGACTAAAAATTCTAAAAAATACATTATAGAAAATTCAAAAGTAGAGCATTCGGAATTGCAGTAGCAAAGTAGATCAAAGAAGCCGTCGGATTTTTTAAGAGCGTTAAAAATCCCTCAGTATGCCTTCCTTCAGAGGGGAAGTAAAGCCGGCGGTCCCATGTCATAGAATTATGGCATGTTAAAGAACCTTCACTAATTGCACCTGTGTGAAGCTAAATTGGATAGGTAATGAAAACAACGCTATTAGGTCTCTACGTTCGTTGCCAAGAGCCGACTGCGGTGGCGTCTGGTAGCTAAGTTCTGAACATGGCCTAGTAGTCGTTGACGGTGGCGCTTGGCGGCAAAAGTAGGAACTATTTGAAAAATTCTAAGTTGCAGTACATAAATAAAAAAAACAGATAACACACACTAATACAGTCATCACAATTAACACCGGTTATCAGACAGATTCTACACACATCCAAAGTGCACGGGGCTACATGACCGCGTTTTCACAGCCCCTAAACTTGAGAACCAACCATACAAAGTATATCAATTCTAACCAACAACTTGCGCCCGTAGTTTGTTGTTGTTGATTCATTTCGGGGCTTTGCAACATAGTGATCTTGTTGCCTTAAGTACTCGTGTGTGTGTAACTTTTCTAATAGTCTGTGTCGTTGCATTGTCTTTACGTGTTTCTTTTGTTGTTGCTTCATTTGAATTGCGTAGACATCGCGGCCATTTAGCCTCGAGTACTTGGGTGCGAGTGGGAGTTCTGTCTGATAACCTGTGTAATTGTTGTGATTGTATTTGTGCGTGTATTTGTAATAGAGGTGAGGATTGGGAAAGAGGTGACCGTGATCTTAAGTTAGGAACCATCCTGGCATTTGCCTGAAGTCGAAGTGGGATATTCACGGAAAGCCACTTCCAGGATAGCTAAGATTGGAATCGAACCCACCTCTTCTTAGTTTTACCTCACGAGGCTCAATGTACCCTGTTCCAGCCCACACACCAGAATTAAATCTCTTGGCAGAGCCGGGAATCAAACCCGGATCTCCGGGGTGACAACCAAGAAAGCTAGCCACTACACCATGAAGTAGACTGTCTATATTAGTGTGTGTAGTTGTAATTAAGATGCGAATTGGCAAGAAAGAAACCATCGCCTTGAGTTAGGAACTATTTTGGGATTTGGGTAGAATAGAAGTGAGAAACCACGGAAAACCACTTCTAGGATGACAGAGGTAAATTTGGAATCCATCTCATTGCAGTTCTACCTCCCGAAACTTTGTGTACCCCGTTCCAGCCTTCAATCCAGATTTCTTTTTTAGCCTATTTTCAATTTTGAAAAAATAGGCTTATGGGATCACCTTTTGCCCGTGTGTGTGCGTGTGTGTGTGTGTGTGTGTGATTCGTGTGTGTGTCCACCCCCCCCCCCTAATAAAATTTAAACGGCTGGAGCGATTTCAATGAAACTCGGCAAGTTCAAAGCATTATTCCGGGCGACCCCGACCGTGCCCTTCAAATTATGTTACGTCTCACCAATCCAACATGGCGGCTGTGCGAAAAATTTCACCAGCATTCAATAACTCCGAAACTATTACCGATATCATCCTGGAATTTTGTATGGTCATAAAGGGAACTACTAGAAGTTCAGTTATAAGACTTTTGAGAACGTGGTAACTACAAAACCAACATGGCGGCCAAGCGAATTCGAGACTTTTAAATAGACGTTTCTCGCGATTTAACCATACAACGCAATGAAACTTGGTACAGTATATGTTTATATACACTGTAATGCACCGACATATAACTTCGTTCATTTGTTTAGATAACATCAATATGGCGGCTGTGCGAAATATTTTACCGGCATTCTATATCTCTGAAACTATTACCGGTATCACCCTGAATTTTGCACAGAGGTTAAAGGGCACTACTCGACGTTCATATATGGGACTTAAAAAACCGGTTAACTGCAAAACGAACATGGCGGCCTAGCGAATTTGAAAGTTTTAAATAGACTTTTCTCGCGATTTAATGATCCAAACGCAATGAAACTTGGTACAGCAAATGTTTATACACATTGTAATGCACTGGTATGTAATTTAGTTCAATTGTTTACATAGCCTCAAGATGCGGCTGTGCGAAATATTTCACCGGCATTCTGTATCTCTGAAACTATTAGCGGTATCACCCTGAAATTTTGTACGAAGATAAAGGACACTACCGGAACTTCATCTATAAGACTTTCAAAAACCGGTTAACTACAAAACGAATACGGCGGCCAAGCGAAGTTGAAAATTTTAAATAGACCTTTCTCGCGATTTTATGATCCAAACGCAATGAAACTTGGTACAGGAATTGTTCATACACATTGTAATGCACTTGTATCTAATTTAGTTCAATTGTGTACATAACCTCAAGATGGCGGCTGTGTGAATTTCAAAATTAAGTTTTTATTTCTTGTGTCGTAATCATGCAATCGAAGTGAAAGTTTGAATAATAAACCTACGCAATAATATTCCTTTAATGGTACATGACTCTATGGCCAATACATATAACAATCCAACATGGCGACCATCCGAAATATTTAGATGGATCTCAATAGCTACGAATCTATTACAGCAATCAAACTGATTTTTTTAATGTTCATAGGGGCTATGAACATAAGTTCACCTATATGACTTTCAATAACCTGATGATCACAAATCCAACATGGCGGCGACGCGAAGTATGAATATTCACATGGGCGTTTCTCGCAATTTAACCATCCGAGTGCAGTGACACTTGGTACAGTAAATCCTTATACAAATTTTAATCCGCAGGCATCTAATTTTTTTCAATTGTTTCCATTACCACAAGATGGCAGCTTTGCAAAATTTTAAAATCTCGTTTTTCACTTCTTGTGTCCTAATCATGCGATTGAAGTTTGAATACTACACGTACACAATAATCTTCATGTAAGAGTACATAACTCTATGACCTACATATGTAAAAATCCAACATGGCGACCATTCGCTATATTTAGTCGGTTCTCAATATCTACGAATCCTTTACTGAAATCAGACTGAACTTTTGTACGTTGATAGAGGCAATTAACATAAATAGGATATATGAAAATAGGCTGTATAGTTCTTCACGGAACTACTTGTTTTAATGTGTAACATCTTTACAATCAGTTGCTGTATATTTTTTGTGGGGGTGATTTTGTAAAAAGGGACGGAAGCGGGATGGAAATGGGATGGAAAGAATGAGCGCGCGCGGTGGCGGAGATTGGTACAACGACGTACTGTTGGCCATGTGACTATGTGGAATGTAAATCGCATACAGTTTACTTCAAGGTTTGGAGGCCCCATTAAAGAAATTCCTACAGTAAATCATCCTCACGTTGTCGTTCTTTTGTGTGGAATTATTCATTATACCATATTTGCTGAAAGGATTTGTCACTGGAGTTTTAACAGTAGTTATTGCAGAAATGATAGTAATGAGAACATACCGATGGTAATAACACGAAGGAATCCTTCATATTTGCTGGCACAAGGTAGCACTATGAGTTCATTCTCAAGAAAATGCGAGTAAGTAATATGGAATTATTCGAATAAATATTTTAGTGCGGATCTTTTTCATACTTTTAGGTTAATTTCTACAATTTTACATTTCGTCTTATCTAGGGGTGTCCTAGGACTCGGGGTGACACCCCCCGTTTTCCTATATCCCCCTTAATTTAACCAAAGGACCCAATACTAATAGGTCATCGGCTTTTTAATATTTCGCGAACCAATAATGCGGTGTTGTAGGACTCGGGGTGACGCCCCTTTTCTTCAAGATTTTGTGATTTGCGGAGATGGGTAAATCCAGAGCAGAATATATGCGAAATTATCGACAAAAGACACATGAGAAAAAATAAAAGACTGGAGGAGTACAGCCGAAAAAATTGACTTCATATATATATCATATCAATTTCTTATTAGGAAAACATGTCAGATGACTTCACATTTATTTCATCTCAATGTCATAGTAGGATAACATGTCGGATGTTACACATCATATGCGACTACTGTAAGGCTCGTATCTTTTTTTTTAGCCTATTTTCATTTTATGAAAAAATAGGCTTATGAGATAATCTTTTGTCCGTGTGTCTGTGTGTGTGTGTGTGTGTGTGTGTGTGTGTGTGTGTGTCCCCTAATAAATTCTAAACGGCTGGAGCGATTTCAATGAAACTCGGTAAGATCATAGCACCATTCTGGCCGACCCCAACTGTGCCCTTCAAATTTTATTGTGTCTCACCGATCCTACATGGCGGCTGTGCGAAATATTTCACCAGCATTCAGTATCTCCGAAACTATTACCGATATCACCCTGAAATTTTGTACGGTGATAAAGGGAACTTCTAGAAGACCACAGATGAGACTTTCAAAAACCTGGTAACTAAAAAACCAACATAGAGGCCAAGCGAATTTGAGACTTTTAAATAGACTTTTCTCGCGATTTAACCATCCAAACGTAATGACACATGGTACAGCGAATGTTTATACACATTGTAATACACTGGGGTCTAATTTAGTTCAATTGTTTACATAACCTCAAAATGGCGGCTGTGCGAAATAATTCACTGGCATTCAATATCTCCGAAACTATTTATGATATCACTCTGCAATTTTGCACGGTGATAAAGGGGACTGCTAAAAGTTTATCTCTGTAACTTTCAAAAACCTGTAAAGTACAAAACGAACATGGCGGCCAAGCGAATTTGAAATATTTTAATAGACTTTTCTCGTGATTTAACCGTCTGAGCGCAGTGAAATGTGGTACGGTAAATGATTATTCATATTGTAATGCACTGGCATTTAGTTTAATTGTTTACATAACCTCAATATGGCGGCTGTGCCAAATTTTAAAATCAAGTTTTTATTTCTTGTGTCGTTATCATGCGATCGAAGTGAAAGTTTGAATATTGAAGCTACGCAATAATTTTCCTTTAATGGTACATAACTCTATGGCCTATACATATAACAATCCAAAATGGCGAGCATCCGAAATATGTTGTCGGTTCTAAATATCTACGAATCTTTTACAGCAACCAAACTGATTTTTTTAATGTTCATAGAGGCTATGAACATAAGTTCGCCTATATGACATTCAGTAACCTGGTGAGCACAAATCCAGCATGGCGGCGACGGGAATTATATATATTTAAATGGACCTTTCTCGGGATTTTACCATCCGAGTGCGGTGAAACTTTGCACGTTAAATGCTAATACAAATGTTAATCCACTGGCATCTAATTTATTTCAATTGTCTTCATAACCACAAGATGGAAGCTGTGCAAAATTGTAAAATCTCGTTTTTACTTCTTGTGTCCTAATCATGCGATTGAAGTCTGAATACCACACGTACACAATAATCTTCATGTAATAGTACATAAATAAAAATCCAACCTGGCGACCATCTGAAATATTTAGACGGTTCTCAATATCTACGAATCTATCACAACAATCAAACTGAAATTTTGTATGTTGATAGAGGCAAATAAAATGGGTAGGATATATAAAAATAGGCTGTATAGTTCTTCACGGAACTACTTGTTAAAATTATTATTATTTTGTTGAGCGGGGAATCGATCCCGTTCCTCAGAAGTGTCATCCAAGAATGCTACTCACTGCACCACGGTGAGGTGCGGACATGAAAAGACTAGAGCACTTCCTAAATGTAATTTTACTCATATACATTCTCTGCTGGTGTGTCATGCCTCTCCTCCATGTGGCCTTGCTCATCGCCAGCTTGTTATTCCACGTGTGGTTTATGTCATCCATTGATTGTTTGTGTGAACTTGTGATCTATAGCTTCCTTCAAGTGTGCCATTCTTCAACTGGGAATGGGGATAACAGTGCACTTCCTCACTGTGGAACATCAAAGTCCGACCTACATTCCTAAGGTTATTTTTCAAACATTTCTCTAATGGAAATAATCAGATTTGCAAACACGATTAATATACATAATAAACCTGACCATACGCTCTTTAAACACATTGAGTATGATAGATTCATTCATTCCTACATTCATTCAATTTCGCTAATCGGCCAACTAGGGACCACGATGAGCCTCATTTTACATTCTGGAATTTGTTTAATTGATCCACAATATTATCTTCATGAGCTCACTGTGTTTAGCACGAAGTTCTTCTGTCCATTTCGCACCAGTTGTCCGTTTTTCGTCCCGGAAAATCCCAAACGTCTTGATGGCTGCTCCATACAGATTTCGGTCTAGTGCATCTTCTGCCCGTATCCCTATTTCTCTCAGATCTTTCTGGACGTTAACTTTCCATGTCATTGTCTTTTTTGGTTTTGAGTCAAATATACTGAAGATACGTTTCGTCCATCGGGAGTCAATCATCCATCGTATATGACCGTAGAAGCAAACTCTGCGTTCTCGCATTGTGTCTGTGATCTTAGAATATATTTCTTGCCTGGATTTTTTGATGTAGATGCCATTTTTGTAGTCCGGGCCAAGTATGATGTGTAGGATCTTTCTTTCTTTCTTTCTTTCTTTCTTTCTTTCTCTCTCTCTAAATTCGCGAGTAAGGATAGGATAAGGCATTCAGCTGAATATAGCGGTAATGGTTTGACAGTGTTGTAGTAACAAATTTTTGTGTTCATAGAAAAGCACTTTTTGTTATAATATGTTGCAAGTGGTTTGGAAAGCGACTTCCAAAGTCTTGATTCTTGCTTCTATGGCTTCCTTGTCAAAGCCATTTTGCTGGATTCATTCTCCAAGATATTTTAATTTATTCACACGGTTTATCGTTCCATATTTGGTGTTTACTTGTGCCGTATCATCCTGGAAGTTCATCTATAAGACTTTCAAAAACCGGTTAACTACAAATATGGCGGCCAAGCGAAGTTGAACATTTTAAATAGACCTTTCTCGCGATTTAATGATCCAAACGCAATGAAACTTGGTACAGCAAATGTTTATACACATTGTAATGCACTGATATCAAATTTAGTTCAATTGTTCTCACAACCTCAAGATGGCGGCTGTGCGACTTATAAAATTAAGTTGTTATTCCTTGTGTCGTAATCCTGCGACCATCCGAAATATTTAGACGGTTCTCAATATCTACGAATCTATTACAGCAATCAAACTGAAATTTTGTATGTTGATAGTGGCAATTAACATAAGTAGGATATATGAAAATAGGCTATTTAGTTCTTCAGGGAACTACTTGTTAAATATATATTTTGTTTGTTAATAAAAATCACGAATTTAGAGCCTCCGTGGCTTAGGTGGCAGCACGCCGGCCTCTCACCGCTGGTCCGTGGTTCAAATCCCGGTCACTCCATGTGAGATTTGTGCTGGACAAAGCGGAGGCAGACAGGTTTTTCTCCGGGTACTTCGGTTTTCCCTGTCCAAATTTATTTCCAGCAACACTCTCCACTATCATTTCATTTCATCTGTCATTCATTTAATCATTGCCTCAGGGGAGTGCGACAGGCTTCGCTAGCCGACACAGTTCATATCCCCGCCGCTAGATGGGGGCTTCATTCATTCCATTCCCTGACCCGGTCGATCGACCGGAAGCAGGCGGTGGATTTTCAATAAAAATCAGGAATTAATTTCTCTTCTAGAGTCTCCGAATGCCATTTGGAGTTTCAAAATCAGTGCTACCAACATAAGATTTCATTTGCATAAAAATCGCCAAAAGAGTAAATTCATTTTTCTTCGCAAATTTCCTCTTACAGCAGAGTATAATATGCAAGTTTCATTTTTCTTTATGCGCATCACGGGACGATATGGTCAACCCTTGACTGCATAAGCTGGGCCTCCGAGGCCCGGGGTGTGATTTATTAATCATTTATGGAAACCATGTCCGCACCTCTAATGTGATATTCCGAATATTCCTCTCACTGTTCAGGAGAAAAGCAGTAATATAACCAATCAACCATTATTGCTTATAGTTGTAATTTATCACTCATTAACAAGCCGTCTCATGTTTAAAATCATTCAGTAGTTTATTCATTTTACGATTCATGATGTGTAGATGTTGGCAGAAAACGTATATATTTTCACATTTGGTTCAATTATTTCCTCATTTCTATGTAAATCTCCATTTTAGAACCTAAATGAACGTAGTGAAATATTCACATTTCATTCGTAATATGAATTTTAACCTCACACCAGTATTTCCTCTTTGGTCCATACCTGGTTCTCGCAGGCCCAGTTTATGTAAATCTGTACAAAGAATGGCTTACGCACTCAAGCATTAATTTGTAAATTTCTCAAAGAATTCGATTAAAACTCAGCAATTTATGTAGGTTTGTGCCGTGTCTTGTGTGGGGTTCCGCCTAGGACATCAAGTTGGCTCATCAGCGGGCTCTTGGTGTCCCCGCACGGACCCCCACAGGAGTAGCGATTTTTGCGCTATCTCGCTTTTTATGAAGCGCACCTGCTCACGCCATAAGCCGAGAAAAAATTGCTGAATTTTAATTCACTGGCCGTGAAATCCAATATACCATCTTTTTGGAAGCCTTCATAAGGAGGTTATGGCTGCTTGAGTTTTTAGTTCTTGCAGTAAAGAGGCACAGTTGGGTTTCATAAAAAAAAGAGGTAGTGCGCAGTTCACTACTCATGTGGGGGTCCAGGCGGGGACACGAAGAGCCCGCTGATGAGCCAGCTAGGTGTCATAGGCAAAACCCCAAACAAGACCCGGCACGAACCTAGAAAAATTGCTGTTTTTTATTCTCTGGCCGTGAAAGCCAATATATCAGAATTCGAATACTTGGCTAAGTTACTGATACAAGGAATAATGTGTTTTCTACCAAGATTTTGGCCTTCCCTCCGTGTATTTCGCGTGTGATCGATCGCCTGACATGTTGTAACGCTCCTTGAAATGGACACCCGTCACCTGTCAGTTCCATGTTCTGGTCAGAGACAAGCGAGAATGGATTGTACATGTGCGTGTGAGTGTGTCTCTGTGTAAGCCACACGATTGTCTTCGTAAAGTGAAACACTTCAACTGGCCTCAATGCACTAGCGATACATAGCAGCCCTGCTAGTGGACATGCCATGCTCTACCTTAGGCTGCCATGAAAGCAGTGCACAGTGGGTCAAAATCGAAATCTAGGGGGACAAAATTATTTTTACGTTTTAATCATGAATTTAGAGTTAAAGCAACGTATATAATTTGTTTACTTCATAATAAACATCAGTTAAGGCCTTTTTAATTACGTCTACACATGCAAGAAATTGTCTATGACTAGGAGTTGGATAGAGCATTCAGTTATCTCTTCAGAACAATTTTCTACCCCTAATTTACTTTTAACAAAGTCACAAAGTTCCACTTTTGACATAATCGTCGAACCCAGTGCTTCAAACAGTTGTAAACGTGTGAGAACTGGTTGCGCGGCATCTTCTAAGACGTAAAATAACTCAGTGAGTTGCAAAAAGATGCAAACAATCTTATAACAGGCTTAAACTACAAGACTTTATCTACATTTTATCATTAAGTAGAAAGTGACCCAGAGTAACGCGATGTACTAAAAATCCAAGTGAAAATATAATTTTAACAAGAAGTTCCGTGAAGAACTATACAGCCTACTTTTCATGCCAATGATTATTCTACAGAATATGAACCTATCTAGAATAATGACGAAATTAAGTTGCTAATATCGAAATTTCCAATTAGTTCGAAATACTGTATACCTGGCATAATGTATCCTAATAGAGCACTACAGTTGGCAGCCCTGATGACTGAATATATTCTTTGTTCCGTCTCTTACGGTACTAAATACAAAATTTGGTTGAAGTCCACTGGATAGCATGGACGTTACATGCAGTTAAACATTGGATCTAACAGCGCGCGTAAAATCATGTTGGCAACAATGTCATGCATGTATTGGTCAGAAATAATCTGAAATAATATGATCTATTGTTGTGCCAATTTTGAATGAAATCCATTAGTTAGTATAGAAGTTACATGCATTTTAAAATTGGACCTATCAGCAGGCTTAGAATCATGTTGGCAGCACTGACGTATATTAGTTACTCCAAATTCGTCTAGAATGCCAGGTACTATACGTGTGCAAAGTTTAGAGCTATTGGCTTGCATACTTTCTGATATATTGATATTAGGGTAACAAAAGTAGGGACAGCACATATTAACAGTTGGCAGCCCTGGTTGCTCCTTACAATACGCATAGTCATATCTGTTATGGTACACATAGCACATACGAAATTTGGTTGAAATCCAAATGATAGTATTGAAGTTACATGTGTTTAAAGTTGGACCTGTTAGCAGGCTTAGAATCATGTTGGTAGCACTGACGTATATAAGTTACTCCAAATTAATATAGAATGTCAGGTACTATACGTGTGCATAGTTTAAAGCTGTCGGCTTGCATATTTTCTGATATATTGGTATTTGGATAAAATAAATTAGGAGCATTTATTAACAGTCGGCAGCCCTGGTAGGTCTTAAGAATACGCTCAGTCATATCTGGTTATGTACACATACAACATACGAAATTTGGTTGAATTCCACTTGATAGTGTAGAAGTTATATGCATTTAAAAATTGGACCTATCAGGAGGCTTATAATCATTTTGGCAACACTGCCATGTTTGGCCTCCTGGAAATTAAACTGAAATATTATGATCTGTACGTGTGCCAATTTTGAAATAGCTCCCATTCATACTTTCTAAGATATCCAACATGGAGCTCAAATTTCTAGTGCGTTTTTTCATCAGTTGGTAGCACTGACATCATTTTCAAATATGGACGTGAGATATTCCGGTGCACATCTTTACTCATACTAAATTTGGTTTTGACTGCTGCAGCCGTTTAGGAGTTGATAGGGAGGGACACACACACAGACAGAAGGACAGACAGACAGACGGACAGACAGACAGACAGACAGACAGACAGACAGACATACAGACAGACAGACAGACAGACAGACATTTGCCCGATCTCATAAGACTACTTTTTCCTCATTTTTGCAAAATGTGAAAAGTAGGCTAAAAATAGTAGCTTAATATTATATAATGCACATATAGCTAAAATTACGAAATAATTACGCCCATTAATAACTGAAACAAGCCTCCGTGGCTTAGGCGGCAGCACGCCGGCCTCTCACCGCTGGGTCCGTGGTTCAAATCCCGGTCACTCCAAGTGAGATCTGTGCTGGACAAAGCGGAGGCAGACAGGTTTTTCGCCGGGTACTCCGGTTTTCCCTGTCAAAATTTCATTCCAGCAACACTCTCCACTATCATTTCATTTCATCTGTCATTCATTTAAGAATTGCCCCAGAGGAGTGCGTCAGGCCTCGGCAGCCGGCACAGTTCATATCCTCGCCGCTAGATGGGGACTTCATTCATTCCTTTCCTGACCCGGTCGGAGACTGGTAGCAGGTTGTGGATTTTCATTTCAATAACTGAAACACGTTACAAAGATCATACCTTCAGCTGCATGATCCATCTTAAGGCACCGCACTAACCACAAAGACAACCAAACCACAGCCACTTACATTCACCCTCCAATTTAGACTGCTCGAACAGTGGTGACAGATTTACACTAAAATACGTTTATATCCCAGAATAGTGAGCGGCAATTATATGAGAATGCTGTAGAAGTAATACATTTTGATTTTTAAATTATGAAAATAAATAATTTTGTCCTCCTAGATTTCGATTTTGACCCACTGTGCATTGGTGACGTCCAGCAACACATTCACGAGGCTAAAAATGTGGTTCAATTGCACACATTTATAAACCTTCCTTCTTGTAATGAAACAACATATAATTATTATTAATATTATTCTTTCTTCGGTTCGGCCAACTAGGGACCACGTCAGTTCAACTGTCTCTTCTTCCGAGCTCTCACTACCACCCAGTGTTCCCGCATTCGTCTCCGGAGTTGTTCTTTTCTCTCTTGGGACCAAGCCTTCCCTGTCTTCAGCTTCGGCTTTCATTTGAAACCTTTGTGCGTGCGTAGCTTTTCCTGAAGTGGAACACGCTCCTGGATATCTTTAGGGGAAATTTCCATTTCACGTAGATCTTTCTCAACTTCCGTGAACCATGCCCCTTTGCTTTTTTTTTATCTTGAACGTACGTCAATATCCGTTTTGATATCCTGCCTGGGCTCATTCGTGTCACGTGGCTATAAAAGTCAATCCTTCTTTTTCGAATCGTGTCACTGATCTTCTCCATGTGCTTGTACAATTCGTGGTTATGACGCCTTCTGTACTCGCTGTTTTCTTTGATTTAATTCCGCTACTGAGAGCGTTAAAACAACCAATTTTAAGACTATTTTCATTTATGAAAAAAATAGGCTTATGAGATCACCTTTTGTCCGTGTGTCTGCGTGTGCGTGTATGTGTGATTCGAGTGTATGATGTGTCCCCCCCCCCATAAAAACTTCTAAACGGCTGAGCGATTTCAATGAAACTCGGTAAGATCATCGCACTATTCCGGGCGACTCCGACCGTGCCCTTCAAATTTTGTTACGTCGCACCAATCCAACATGGCGGCTGTGCGAAATATTTCACCAGCATTCAATATCTCCGAAACTATTACCGATATCACAGTGGAATTTTGTGCGGTGATAAAGGGAACTACTAGAGTTTAGCTATGTGACTTTTGAAAACCTAGTAACTACAAAACCAACATGGCGGCCAAGCGAAGTTGAGACTTTAAATATACGTTTCTCGCGATTTAACCAACCAAACGCAATAAAACGTGGTAAAGTATATGTTTATACTCATTGTAATGCACCGACATCTAACTTCGTTGAATTGTTTATATAAACTCAAGATGGCGGCTGTGCGAAATTTTTCACCGGCATTCTATATCTCTGAAACTATTACCGGTATCACCATGAAATTTTGTACGGAGAAAAATGGCACTACTGGAAGTTCACCTATGATACTTTCAAAAACCGGTTAACCAGAAAACGAACTTGGCGGCCAAGCAAAGTTGAAAGATTCAAATAGACTTTTCTCTCGATTTAATGAACCAAACGCAATGAAACTTCGTACAGCAAATGTTTATACACATTGTAAAGCACTGGTATCTAATTTAGTTCAATTGTTTACGTAACCTCAAGATGGCGGCTGTGCGAATTTCGAAAGTTATTTTTTTTTATTTCTTGTGTTCTAATCATGCCACCGAATTCAACATTTGCATAATGAACGTACACAATAATCATCATCTAATAGTATATAACTCTATGGCCCACATATATTAAAATGGCGACCATCCGAAATATTTAGACGGTTTCTAATATCTACAGCAATCAAACTGAAACTTTGCAAGTATATAGAGGCTATAAGCATACGTTCACCTATGGGACGTTCAATTACCTGGCGAACACAAGCCCATCATGGCGGCGACGCGAAATTTAAATATTCAAATGTACGTTTCTTGCGTTTTAACCATCCGAGTGCAGTGAAACTTGATTCAGTATATGCTTATACAAATTTTAATCGACTGGCATCTAATTCATTTAAATTATTTTGATAACCACAAGATGGCAGCTGAGCGTAATTTCAAAATCCCGCTTTTATTTCTTGTGTCCTAATCAAGCGATTGTAGTTTGAATAAAACACCTACACAATAATCTTCAAGTAATAGTACATAAATCTAAGGCCTATAATATAAAAATCCAACATGGTGACCATTCTAAATATTTAGACGGTTCTCAATATCTACGAATTTATTACAACAATCAGACAATTTGTATGTTGGTAGAGGCAATTAATATTAGTAGGATATATGAAAATAGGCTATTTAGTTCTTCACGGAACTACTTGTTTAGGTTTCTTTTTCTATTACTTTTTCTTCCCAAAAACCACTCATAGGAAGTTTTGCAATCGTTTGCAGAAATCTGGCATGTAAGTTTACAAAATGTTGCAAGAGATATGGTCATGATGTTCTGCCAGTCTGCTACTCCTGGGGGGGGGGGGGGGGGGGTCCGGGCACTGACACCAAGAGCCCGCTGATGAGCCAGCTTGGTGTTCCTAGGAAAAAACCCACACAAGACACGGCATGAACCTAGAAAAATTCCTGACTTTTAATTCCATGTCCGTGAACGACTTCTTGTTACTCTTGATTCGTTTAAGATTCTTGGGACATATTGGTCATGAGCCCCTTACACATGAGTGTTTGTTGAAGATAAGTGCACCTGGACTAGAAATAAGCCTCTATTCTGGCATTTTCCTAGAGGGAGTGTGAAAATGACCGAGGAAATAACCAACACTCCAGATAGCCACTATCAGCACCGGGAGTCGAAGTTCCAATCACCGGACTTGGGTGAAACTCGCAACACAGTATTTGTGCTCAATTTAATGCGCTCGGCTACGCCGTGGTGTATCTAACAACTTTATTATTGTATATTTGAGCAGGGTATAACGTCCAAAGGCTCCCCATCATGTTCAATTTCAGGTAGTTCCAACTTTAACTACCAGATACCACTGTCACAGACACCTAGTGGCGAACGTTTCAACTTGATAGAGCGTTTCTTTACCAATAAAATATTACCGAATATCTAACAACGTTGGGAAGCCAATTACAACCAAACGGATTATACTAAACACTTTTCTTTTTATCATTTTAAATGATCTTGTGGACTTCGTCGTTACGCTGGGGTCTGGCGTTACGTTACGGTGACGGGACGAAATGTACCCAGATGCACTGAGGTGTGTGACGCCATAGTACTGCTTGGTGCATGTGTACCCCGACAATCTCCACTTCGTTAGTATAAGACAAAAATCCCCGATTCCTGGATGTCACGGGAAATCTCGAGAACCACTGGATGGATTTTGATGGGGTTTTCACCATTCTGTAAAGGATATCTCGAGGAAAGATTCTGTAGAAAATAATTTATGTATGATCAAAGGAAGCCAAGCAGTAACGATTTCAGTAAAAAAAAGTCGAAAACAAACTTGGCGTCCGTGCGCTTCTTAAGCTTACGCTAGGCAAACCGTTAAAAATATCAATATACTATGAGCGTAATAATTGGTCAGCATGAAAAGTTCTACAAAAAAGTCCGCGAGAGCATATCTCTATCTTCAATACATCGCCCACTATAAGTGTCTTTAGACTGGATGGTAAGGGCACATCCCCACGCAGTCTGGTGAGCGTGACGGCATCCCGCGTGCTGGATCTTGCTTTGCCCTTGGTTTGCACTTGCCGTTTGCGAGTAATTTGAAACAAGATAAGCAAGATAATTATCTAACATGTTAAGAGTCTTTGGCTTCGAGCGAAGCGAGAAGCCTCCAGCCTTTCTAGCATTTTTCAGCATTTGTAGCATTTAAAATGATACAAAGTCTAGTCTTTCAGACTGACTGTCAGTTTTTAATTTCAAGAAATTTGCACACTTGAGTAAAATTTCAGGAGTATCCCTCAATTGGCTGCAGATTTTTCTTTTTTGTCGGTTTACCCTCCAGGTTGGCTTTTCCCTCGGACTCAGCGAGATATCCCACCATTACCGCCGTCAGGGCAGTGTCATAGAGCTTAAACACTTGGTCGGGGGACACAACTATGGAGGTTGATGATCATGATAATAATTGTTGTTTTAAGGGGCCTAACATCTAGGTTATCGGCCCCTGATGGTTTGGGTGATCGTGAAGATGAAAATGAAATGCAAACTTAAAACTAAAACTAACTACTAACCTACATACTAGAAGAAGACATAGAAAACTAAAGGAGAATAAGGCAAATAAAGGACAGGAGGAAAAGAAATGCCCTCAATCCTCGAAGAATGCATATTGAGGGACTTGGAAGGAAGGAGAGCCATGAAAGGCAGATAGGAAAGTGAAAGAGGAGAGGGTCCGCCCCACAGGTAAGGTACAAAAGGGGAAAACGTACCCAGCTCAGGAATCCCTCGGGGTCGCCAACTCCCGAACTCATTAGCCGTGAGTTTCTGAGGGTGTAGCATTATCTAGGGTGCACCAAAAGTGGTGGGGCTACATACACCCTGCCTCCTTGAGGGCCTTGAGCAGAAGGCAGGAGATAACATGAAAAAGAAGGCTGACCCCTCGCAGAAGGAGGGAATCAGAAAAGATGAGACAAGGGCCAATTAAGGTGGGAAATGAAGAGACTCCCTAGGTCTCGGATACCCTAATACCGTCGGGGTCAGAAAAGAACAAGAGTTGACCAAGGGAGGTCGACAGGAAAGAAGACGGAGAGGAGCCCGGCACAAGTTGGATAGGATCTGTCAATGCGAGACCTCCTTTTTCGGGAAGGACTAGAAGTGAAGCTTCTAGTCTAATAAGAAAATGAACTTTACTAAGTAGGAACAGATTGAACATTGATGAGTAAATAGGAATGGAAACAGTTTGCCAATAACAGTGGTATTTTATTCAAAAACCAACTTTAAAAAGATTAACAATAAATAAATATATAAACATGTAATGGAAAGGTGACCTTTGACAGGCCAACAACAAGCGAACAAGATTTCATAAGTTTGAAAAGGATTAACAATAAATATATAAATATGTAAGGGAAATGTGACCTTTGACAGGCCAACAACAAGCGAACAAGATTTCATAAGTTTGAAAAGGATTAACAATAAATATATAAATATGTAAGGGAAATGTGACCTTTGACAGGCCAACAACAAGCGAACAAGATTTCATAAGCTTGAAAAAGATTAACAATAAATATATAAATATGTAAGGGAAATGTGACCTTTGACAGGCCAACAACAAGCGAACAAGATTTCATAAGTTTGAAATGCCAAGAACCCTGAGAATAAGTAACCACTTTGTGGCCAGTTAGTCTGAAGTAGAACTATGCAGGGTAAAATAGTGAGTAACTATAGTGCTCAAGTGAAGGCTTAAAATTTAGCCTAGGACTGCACACAGAGAGTAGGCTAGTTTATTTACAGAAAAATCAATATTTACATGCCAGTAGGGATAGCATCCCACTAGTTGCCTGATAGTTACAAGGCGAGGTTGTTTACAATTGAAATGGGAGCATTCCCAAGAACACGTTGATAGATTAAATGAAGAACAAGCCATTCACTTCGTCAGATAGGTGAACTGGTGTTAAGCCCAATAGTTTGTACAAAAATAGAGAAAAGAATGATTTGTTTTGAAGGAAAGTTAATTGTGGTGTTTGAAGCCATATTTTCAGTGTTGCCTTAGTAAACAAGAGTTTAGTGCTTTTCAGTCGGTCAACACGAATGTACCCAAAAGAGATGGGTTATGCCCTAATCCTGAAATAAATTACATGAGATTAATAAAACACTAGGATGACCAGTTTCGATCGTCAAGCGATCATCATCAGATCCAATACACTTAGGCTATAAAATCTATCTATCTAGGCTATAAAAACATAGATTTTATAGCCTAAGTGTATTGGATCTGATGATGATCGCTTGACGATCGAAACTGGTCATCCTAGTGTTTTATTAATCTCATGTAATTTATTTCAGGATTAGGGCATAACCCATCTCTTTTGGGTACATTCGTGTTGACCGACTGAAAAGCACTAAACTCTTGAAGGAAAGTTAACATGCGAAAGAGAGAGAACAGCCGTTTTCTCATAGCCTACAATTTAAAGGCATAATACATGCTTAAACCACTTAATAGAAAGAAATAAGTTGAGTTTGGCATAGTTTGACAAGTTGTTTAAGTCGGGTAACATAACCCTAAAAAGAAAGATACATTTTTAAGATTTAGAAATTTTTGAGGTTATAATAAACACTTAGCTTGTTGGCGTTGGTGTAGAGGAATTTCCACATAATATAAATAGAGGAAGAGCGTGATGATCACTTTTTTCCGTCTTGGAAATGTTGAAGACTTCGTGCCCAGCACAAAACTGACGTAGGCCAATCATCGATGTAAACTTATATAGACTTTGTAGAACTCGGTTTTGATCACTTTTTTCCGTATTGGAAATGTTGAAGACTTCGTGCCCAGCACAGAAGAAAATTTGTTTATCGTTTTTTGCTCACGACAAACTGACGTAGGCCAAGTATCGATGTTAACTTAAATAGATTTCGTAGATTTTAGAATGCACTGCTGGTTTGACTAGAAGCATTTTGCGATGTATTACCACACAGCGTTGAGACACATTCAAGCGTTGTGCAAACAGCGTGAATACAGCTTACGACAAGTGACTGGCATTGTGACTTGCTGGAGACAGACAGTTGATGTAGGCCAGGGCAGGCTATATACCGGAGATCACGCGGAATGCGTGACGCGGACAGGTGGCGTCGGCCAATCCGAGAGCATGGAAGATTCTCGAAAACTGCTGAAGCCAATCAGAGCAAGGGGCCAACTGAAAATGAACCTTGTGACCAACATTAGTTCCGGAAATCATTACAGTGTTATGGAACACGTGCTAGCAAGAACAGATTGAAGAAAAATGGAATGACATGACAGGTGAGAGGTTATGTTATAATAAAAATAAGTGAACTTTGTAAATTTCACTGAAAAGTGAACACAAGTAACTTGAAGCAATGCCGGACTCAGCTGGGGCCCCGTGTTCGCCAACCCACGTCCCAGTAGATGTGAGCCCCTGGGTGGATGGAGGTTGAACCAGCACCTCGCCCAGGCAGCCTCACCTGCAAAGCGAACAGGGGCCTCATGAGGGATGGGAACGGAGAGGAAGAATGGGAGGGATAGGCAAGGAAGAGGGATAGAGGCGGCGGTGGCCTTCCAGTAGGAACCATCCCGGCATTTGTCCGGAGACGAAGTGGGAAACCACGGAAAACCACTTCGAGGATGGCTGAGGAGGAAATCGAACCTCCTCTACTTATTTGTACCACCCGTGGCTGAGTAGAACCCGTTCCAGTCCTCAGAACACTTTTGAAATTTCGTGGCAGAGCAAGGAATGGAACCTCTGACCTCCGGGTTGGCACCAAAACATGCTGACCACTACACCATGGAGGCGATGGCTGCAGATATATTTAAATATATATGAGTTCGTTAGTGTTTGAAAGCCCTTTAGATAAGTCAGCAGTGAATTACTGGTGTCAAAAATGAAATTTCAAGTACCGTTGTCTAAGAGGCCACCCCCCAGGGGCTAACATCTAGTGGGTCGTGGGTTGGCACCACGGGGCCCGAGCTGAGTCCGGCATTGCTTCCACTTACTTGTGCCGGGCTCCTCTCCGTCTTCTTTCCTGTCGACATCACTTGGTAAACTATTGTTATCTTCCGACCCCAATGGTATTAGGGTATCCGAGGCCTAGGGAGTCTCTCCCTTCCACGCCTTAATTGGCCCTTGTCTCATCTTTCCTGATACCCTCCTTCTGCGAGGGTTCAGCCTTCTGTTTTTTTTTCTTTCATTTTATCTCCTGTCTTCGGCTCAAGGCCCTCAAGGAGGCAGGGTGTATGTAGCCCCACCACTTTTGGTGCATCCTGGATATTGCTACACCCTCAGGGGCTGACGGGTGGTGAGTTCGGGAGTTGGCATACCTGAAGGATTCCTGAGCTGGATCCGGTTTCCCCCCTTTTATCCATTACCTCGGGGGCGGACCGTCTCCTCTTTCTCTTTCCTCTGTGCCTTTCACGGCTCTCTTTCCTTCCAAGTCCCTCAATCCGCATTCCTCGAGGTTTTGAGTGCATTTCTTTTCCGCCTGTCCTTTATTTGCCTCATTCTCCTTTCGATTTCCATTTCTTTTTCTAGTATATAAGATAGTAGTTAGTTTTAGTTATAGTTTACATTTCATTATCATCTTCACGATCACCCAAACCATTAGGGCCGATAACCTAGACGTTAGGCCCCTTAAAACAACAATTATTATCATGATCATCTAAGAGGCCAAGATGAATTCTAAGAATTGCCTCGAGTTCAGCAGCAGCCTCCAAGCGGGGTGCGCGAGAAATGGGGCGTAAGAACATCGACTTCCTTTTCTTTTCAATCCTTACTTCAAAACTTAGTTTCTTTCCTTCCTCGAGAACTTGTCCGTGCTATTAATATCTCTTCAAGTTTTAATGGGTCGGCCTTGTGAGATATGACTGCAGGCACTTTCTCCCTTACATGCGTATTTTCTGAGGCTGTAATTATCGCCTTGTTTCCACTGAAGTCGTCCGAGTATTTGAATTAGAATACGACTACTCCGTCCTATGTAAGTTACTGTAGATAGCGTTGAAGCCATTTTTTCAGTGCTGTCTTATTAACACTTTTCAGTCGGTCAACATGATATATTCCCAATTACTGGGACATGTGAAGACATCAGAAAACAAGTAGTTCCGTGACGAACTAAAGAGCCTACTTTTCATGCCAATGATTAATCTACACATTCTACAGTATATGAACCTATCTAGAATAATGACGAAATAAAGTTGGAAATATCGAAATACCCAATTAGTTCGAAATATTCGTGGTATAATATAGCCTAATACAGCACTACAGTTGGCAGCCCTGGTGACTGAACATATTCTTAGTCCCATCTCTTAAGGTACAGAACAAAAAATTAGGTTGAAGTCCAATGGACGTTACATGCAGTTAGACATTGGACCTATCAGCGCACGTAAAATCATGTTGGCAACAATGTCATGCATGCGTTGGTCAGAAATAATCTGAAATATTCTGATCTCTTGTTGTGCCAATTTTGGATGAAATCCATTTGTTAGTATAGAAGTTACATGTATTTTAAAATTGAACCTATCAGCAGGCTTGGAATCATGTTGGCAGCACTGACGTATATTAGGCTCTCGTAATTAATCTATAATGTTAGGTACTATACGTGTACAAATTTTAAAGCTGTTGGCTTACATACTTTCTGATATATTTGGGTAAGAAAATAGAGACAGCATTTATTAACAGTTGGCAGCCCTGGTTGCTCTTAAGAATAAACAGAGTCATATCTGTTACGGTACACATAGCACATACGAAATTTGGTTGAAATCCAATTGATATTATAGAAGTTACATGTATTTATCATGTTGGTAGCACTGACGTACATAGGTTACTCCAAATTAATCTAAGATGTTAGGTACTATACGTGTGCATAGTGTAAAGCTGTCGGCATGCATTCTTTCTGATATATTGGTATTTGGATAAAAGAATAGAGAGATCATTTATTGACAGTTGGCATCCCTGGTGGCTCTTACGAATACGCTCTGTCATATCTGTTTATGTACACATATTACATACAAAATTTGGTTGAAATCCAATTTATAGTATAGAAGTTATATGCATTTAAAAATTGGACCCATCAGCAGGCTTAGAAACATTTTGGCTACACTGCCATGCATGGCCTCCTGGAAATTGAACTGAAATATTAGTATCTATACGTGTGCCAATTTTGAAATAGCTCCCATGCATACCTTCCAAGATATCCAACATTGGGCTCAAGTTTCAATTGCAATTTTTCAGTAGTTGGTAGCACTGACATCATTTTCAAGTAAGACATTGAGATGTTCCGGTATAGGTCTTTACTCATACCAAATTTGGTTTCGATTGCTGCAGCCGTATAGGAGTTGATTTTTTTTTTGGGGGGGGGGGGCACATAGACAGACAGACAGAAGGACGGACAGACATTTCCCCGGATCATTCTCATAAGTCTACTTTTTCCTAATTTTGTTGCAAAATGTGAAAAGTAGGCTAAAAATCATGTGATTAAACAAGTAGTTCCGTGACGAAATAAGGAGCCTACTCTTCTTAAAATTATAGACCACATAATTATATCAAAAGTTGGCAGACCTGGCGACTCTAAATATATTCTTAGTTCCACTCTACAATGCGGGTTCAAACCTGGCCGAAGTCGTTGGATTTTTTAAGAGCATTAAAATTCCCTCAGTATGCCTTCCTTCGGAGGGGAAGTAAAGCCGGCGGTCCCATGTCATAGATTTATGGCATGATAAAGAACCTTCCACTAATTACACTTATGAGAAGCTAAATTATAGGTTAGATTTGACTAACGCTCTTAGGTTCCAACGTTCGTCGCCAAGAGCCAACTGCGGTGGCATCTAGTAACCAAATTCAGAACCAGTTGGTCGTTGACGATTGTGTTTGGTAGCAAAAGTTGCAACTACTTGAAATCCGAATGTCCGCAGTTCTTACTTGAATAAGAACTAAAGCCTATTTTCATACATCCTACTTATGTTAATTGCCTCTATCAACATACAAAATTTCAGTTTGATTGCTGTAAAAGAATCGTAGATATTGAGAACCGTCTAAATATTTCGGATAGTCGCCATGTTGGATATATGTAGACCTTAGAGTTATGTACTATTACATGAAGATTATTGTGTAGGTGTATTATTCAAACTCCAATCGCATGATTAGGACACAAGATTGAAATACGAGATGTTAAAATTTCACACAGCTGCCATCTTGTGGTTATGAAAATAATTTAAATATATTACATGCCAGTGGATTAAAATTTGTATAAGCATATACCGTACCAAGTTTCACTGCGATCGGATGGTTAAATCGCGAGAAACGTCCATTTAAACAATTAAATTTCTCGTCGCCGCACTGATTTAATTTTGCTCACCAGGTTTTTGAAAATTCCATAGGCGAACTTATGTTTATAGCTTGTATCAACATACAAAATTTCAATTTGTTTGCAGTCATAGATTGATAAATATTGAGAGCCGTTTAAATATTTCGGATGGTCGTCATGTTGGATTTTAATATATCTAGGCCTTCGAGTTATGTACTATTAGATGACGATTATTGTGTAGGCTCATTATACAAACGTTCACTTCGATCGCATGATTAATGCACAAGAAATGAAAACTTGATTTCAAAATTTCGCTCAGCCGCCATCTTGTGGTTATCTAATCAATTGAACTAAATTAGATGTCAGTGCATTAAAATGTGTATGAACATTTGCTGTACCATGTTACACTGCAGTCAGATGGTTAATTCGCGAGAAAAGTCTATTTAAATGTTTCAACTTCGCTTGGCCGCCATGTTCGTTTTGTAGTTAACATGTTTTTGCAAGTCATATAGGTGAACTTTTAGTAGTGCCCTATATCACCATACGGAACTTCAGGGTGATATCGTTAATAGTTTCGGAGATATAGAATGCCGCTGAAATATTTCGCACAGTCGCCATGTTGGATTAGTGAGACGTAATAAAATTTGAAGGGCACGGTCTGGGACGGCCAAGATAGTACTATGACCTTACCGAGTTTCATTGATATTACTACAGCCGTTTATATTTTATTACAGGGAAACACACACGGGCGCACACACACACACACGCACACGGACAAATGGTGATCTCATAAGCCTATATTTTGATAAATGGAAATTGGCTAAAATCATGTGATTAAAAAACTGTATATTAAACTTTAAGTCTTATCAAGCAAACACTCACAGACACAAAGTCCAAGGTGAAATTTAAGGGTGAAATATCAGAGCCCTTAGAAATTAAGACTGGCATTCGGCAAGGAGATAATCTGGTTGGTTGGTTCTTAAGATTAGAGGCTGCGACAACGCGGTCATGTAGCCCCGTGTACTTTGGGTGTGTGTGTAGAATCTGTCTGATAACCGGTGTTAATTGTGATGACTGTATTAGTGTGTGATATCTGTTTTTTAATGTAAGTACTGCAACATAGAATTTTTCAAATAGATCCTACTTTTGCCGCCAAGCGCCACCGTCAACGACTACTAGGCCAAGTTCAGAACTTAGCTACCCGACGCCACCGCAGTCGGCTCTTGGCAACGAACGTAGAAACCTAAGAGCGTTGTTTACATTCTTAACCTATCCAATTTAGCTTCACACAGGTGCAATTAGTGGAAGGTTCTTTATAATGCCATAAATCTATGACATGGGACCGCCGGCTTTACTTCCCCTCCGAAGGAAGGCATACTGAGGGATTTTTAACGCTCTTAAAAATCCTACGGCTTCGGCCGGGTTTGAACCCGCTATCTTGGGCATAGAAGCTCAGCTAAGGAGATGAACTGTCGCCACTTCTCTTCAATATCGTCGTAGAGAAAGTAATCAGAAAATGGGAAAAGAAGCTGAAATACGAACAACATTGGAGGCCCATTCAGTTTGGATGAGCAAAAGATGACATTAAGGTTACTTGCTTAGTTTTCGCAGTCGACCTAGTGGTACTAGAGGACAGTGAAATCCCGGCAATCAAACAGATAGGCCTAGAAGTTCTCGAGGAATGTGCTGGAAAAACACTGCGAAACCCACCATGACACCCACAGACAGTCTCTAAAGTAAAGAGCTGAGAAAGTGTGGCAACTATTACTGGTAAATACTAAGTTGTCTTGAAATATGGATGCCAAGGCCAATAACTCACTGTGGAAAATAAGATTAAATAGTTTTTCAAATCTTTGAAACAACAACAAAAGTAAAAAGCGAATTGAATGGTGAATTGAAATGGAGATGGGTCTTATACAACGGGTTCAATGAGAGAAAGACAGAAAAGAGGGAAGGAAGAGGAGGAGGAAGGAAGGAAGGTTGGAAGGAAGGAAGGAAGGAAGGAAGGAGGAAAGGATGGAAGACAGGAAGGAGGGAACAAGGAGGGGAGGAAGGAAGGAGGGAAGGAAGGGAAGAAGGAAGGGGGGAAGGATGGAAAGATGGAGAGAAGGATGGAAAGAAGGGAAAGATGAAGGGAAATAGGGCGGAAGGAAGGTGGAAACAAGGAGTGAAGGAAGGATGGAAAGAAGGATAGGAAGGGAAGGAGGGAAGGAAGGAAAGAAAGAAGGCGGGAAGGATGGAAAGGAGGAGGGAAAGAGGGAGGGAAGGAAGGATGGAAAGAAGGAGGGAAGGAAGGAAGATTGGAAAGAAGGAAAGAAAGAAGGAGGGAAGGATGGAAAAAAGGAGGGAAGGAAGGAAGGAGGGAAGGATGGAAAGAAGGATGGAAAGAGGGAAGGAGGGAAGGATGGAAAGAGGGAGGGAAGGATGGAAAGAAGGAGGGCAGGGGGAAAGAGGGAGGGAAGGAAGGAGGGAAGGATGGAAAGAACGAGGGAAGGAAGGAGAGAAGGATGGAAAGAAGGAGGGAAGGATGGAAAGAAGGATGGAAAGAGGGAGGGAAGGATGGAAAGAAGGAGGGCAGGGGGGAAAGAGGGAGGGAAGGAAGGAGGGAAGGATGGAAAGAAGGAGGGAAAGAAGGAGGGAAGGATGGAAATACGGAGGGAAAGAAGGAGGGAAGGATGGAAAGAAGGAGAGAAGGATGGAAGGAGGGAAGGAAAGGAGGGAAGGATGGAAAGAAGGAGGGAAGGATGGAAGGAGGGAAGGAAAGGAGGGAGGGATGGAAAGAAGGAGGGAAAGAGGGAGGGAAGGATGGAAAGAAGGAGGGAAAGAGGGAGGGAAGGAAGGATGGAAAGAAGGAGGGAAGGAAGGAAGGAGGGAAGGATGGAAAGAAGGAGGGAAAGAGGGAGGGAAGGAAGGATGGAAAGAAGGAGGGAAGGATGGAAAGAAGGAGGGCAGGAGTGAAAGAGGGAGGGAAGGAAGGAAGGTGGGAAGGATGGATGGAATCGAAAAAAAGAGGGAGGGAAGGAAGGAAGGAAGATGGGAGAGAGGAAGGAAAGGAAGTAGGGAAGGATGGATGGAAAGAGGGAGGGAAGGATGAAAAGAAGGAGGGAGGGAACGATGGAAAGGAGGAGGGAAGGACGGGACGAAGGAAGGAAGGTTAGAAATGATGGAAGGAAGGACGGTTAGAAATGATGGAAGGAAGGAAGGAAGGTTAGAAATGATGGAACGAATGAAGGAAGGTTAGAAATGATGGAAGGAAGGCATTCTTACATTTGAGTGGAGAAATGGAAAAAGACAAAATAATTGAATTCTCCCTATACATTTAAGAATCCTTTATCGTTACCCCGTCTCTAGCGAGTTCATGCTACAGAATTCCGCTTCAATTGGTTACAACGGAGGGCCTAACATTCTGTGGATCTCATTGCACGTTATTTCACCATCATTTTCTAATCTTCTTTCCCAAGATATTTCCATTTATTTGACACATTTATAGCCTGTCTGTTTCCCGAACTGCTCCCTGGAGCCTCACAGATTTGGAGTTGATGGCAGGACGCAGAACAAAAACAGGATGTTATATTTAACGTGTTTCTCCCGTAGCGTACTGAGCTCAATGAATAATGAATTAAATGCCAATGTTAATTTTTAACATCATTGGGAAAATGGCTTGAAATCACAAGTCAATTCCGAAGAATCAATAACTAACCGAATATTGCAATAGACAAAGAGCAATTCAAATTAAATAACGTGGTAAAAATACTGCCTATTTCCTATATTATGGTTTTAGTAAAGGGGGCCAGTACAGATGAACAACATCAAACGTAAACAATTTTTTATGTTCGACCCTGACTATTATCTGTCAGAAAACTGTACTATAATGAGGCTCATTATAACACTATTTTTCATTATGAAACAGTTTCTCCCTCCAATCAGAGCTCAAGAAACAGTTGTTTGACCAATTAGATAATTAGATGCGCTGAGTTCCACAGCCTTCTAATGTAAATCACACTGCCTGGCCTAGTGTCATAGTAGAGTAATCGAGGAGGCCATGGTCAAATACAAGGCTTTCCCTGCGTCTCATGCGCTCTGATCAGTACATAAAACTGGCGAAATCTCGACAGATATTTATGAATATTTATGTACGAACATATAATAGTTATAATAATTATCGTCGAACATAAACAGTCGTATGCAACTCGCCTAAAATGATAATTAAGACACTCGTATGGAAATTATAAAACTCGCATACGCTCGGTTTATAAACATACTTGTGTCTTAATTATTGCCATTATAGGTTCGTTGCATAATGTACTAATCTTTGATCTTACCAAATATAAACCAATAAAGCTATTTACGTGTACACTACCTCATGTTTAGAGTACATATGCAATGTTTAGACTATTTTCATTTATGAAGAAATAATCTTATGACATCACATTATGTCCGTGTGTGTGTCCCTTATCAAATCTAAACGGCTGGAGCGATTTCAATAAAACTCGGTGAGGTCATAGGACCCCGGCCATGCCCTTCAAATTTTACTACGTCTTATCAATTCATCCAATGGAAGGCAAATCAATTGAGTCCCAAACGGAACAATTGTGACATTTGGCGGAAAAGTTTCGCATAAGAATTCCCTTTACTGAATAACAACTAGTTAATAATACGATACATTTAAGAGCTTAAGAGCGCTTTCTTTGCAAATCTTTCCTTTTAAAAGCTGTGTACGGTACTGCAAATCGTGTGTAAGTGTCGGAGTTGAAAGATTGATCCTTCCCAGGAGTCTGTTTCTGTATTTGAACTCGAATAAATGCAATCAATAGGAAAAAGTTATAAAAATTGTTGTATTATTTAATTATTATTATATCTTGACGTAGTGCCAACTAGTATTTTACGTCGTGAAATGGTCTTGGTTTCAATGTCAATCGAATCCGTTTATTTATGAAGTATATTTGTATTGCAACTTATCACCCATACTTTTCAATCTTTACATTGAACAAGCAATGAAGGAAATTGGAGAAAAATTTAAAGTGGGAGTGAAGATTCAAGGAGAAATAATTTCAACTCTGAGATTTGCTGATGACATCGTCATCTTGGCCGACACGCCTGAGGATTTGAATGAGTTTTTGAATGGTATGGACTCCGTCTTACGGAAGGAATTCATGATGAAAATTAATAAATGTAAAACAAAAATACTGGAATGCAGCTGAAATAAATCAGAAACCTCTATGGAGATCAAATTGGCAGGTGAAAAGCTGAAGAAAGTAGGAGACTTCTGTTACTTAGGAAGCAGAATAACCAGTGATGGACGAAGCAAAGAGGATATAAAAAGTAGGTTGGCTCAGGCAAGAAAAGCCTTTCTACAAAAAAGGAATCTGTTGACATCGAATATAGATTTAGGTATTAGGAAGTCATTTTTGAAAGCCTTTGTCTGGAGCGTGGCGCTCTATGGAAGTGAAACTTGGACTATTGGTGCAGCAGAAAAGAGGAGAATTGAAGCATTTGAAATGTGGTGTTACGGGAGAATGATGAAGATCAGATGGGTAGATAGGGTTACAAACGAAGAGGTATTAAGACGAGTGGGAGAGGAGAGATGTTTCTGGCGACTGCTAATGAAGAGAAGAGATAGGTTGATAGGACACATACTAAGACACCCAGGAATAGCAAGCTTAGTTATGGAAGGAAGGGTCGAGGACAAGAACTGTAGGGGTAGTCCAAGTTTAGAATATGTTAAACAGATAGCCTCGGATGTAGGGTGTGGTAGCTATGTAGAGATGAAACGATTAGCTCAGGACAGGGAGGCATGGAGAGCTGCATCAAACCAGTCAAAAGACTGAAGACTCAAACAACAACATTTGTATTTTGGTGGCTTCTGTTTATGTTGTCCTTAATTAATAATAATAATAATAATAATAATAATAATAATAATAATAATAATATCGTATGGCGTCGGGTGTTGGGTGCAAGCTTTTTTTATTTGACACCCAGAGGGTAGCTTGCATGTCGATTTTCGTTGTTCCTTGGAGCACCATGAAAGTCAAGGAGGTTAGACATCTAAGCTCCTTGAACACTTTAGCGCTTTCTAGTAGAGAAATGAGGAACTTTATGTTGGCGGAAACTCCCGTCATTAATTTTGCCATTATGAACACGGTCTACTGAATTCAAATGGGTTCTTTGACATGCCAACATCGTATGACATGCGTTTCGTATTTTTTCCGCCTTTCAAAAATCACTTAGCACGGCCAGAAGAGAACCTGCAAGCTTGGGGTTAGTAGACTGACACGCTAACCACTCACCCACCTTAATTAATGAACCACTTCAATCGGCTAACGCCTACAGACAACAGTATGATCCTTTAGGATTCACACTAAAACAAGAACATCAGAAGTCACGAAGGCAATATTTGACATACCATCACTACCTAGACTATCCCTAAAAACTGCCATGAAACTATTCGATGCAAAAATCGTACCCATCCTAACGTATGGAATAGAAATAACCGGGGAAAAACTAGGAATGAAAGACCTATCAGTCATGGAAGCCGTCAAAGCACGGTTCCTGAATTCCACCCTAGCAATATCCAAGTACACCCGCTCACGACTCGTCTATGTCCTAGCAAGAGAAACCTTTTCATGGAAGATCTACGGACCAAATATAATCTACCTTTTACTAAGAACTGGGAAAAACAAGTGGACATAAGAAGACACAAGTCAAAAGAGATATGGGCTGACTTCTATGCAACGGAGGCTATGGTGCATATATATCATGGATGGAGCGGCTTCGGTGGCGTAGTCGGTAGCATGCTGAACTGCTGTGCCCAAGATAGCGGGTTCAAACCCGGCCGAAGTCGTCGGATTTTTTAAGAGCGTTAAAATCCTTCAGTATGCCTTCCTTCGGAGGGGAAGTAAAGCCGGCGGTCCCATGTCTTAGATTTATGGCGTGTAAAAGATCCTTTCACAGACTAAACTTGTGTAAAGCAAAATTTGTTAGGTTAGATTTCGTCAGAACGCTCCATCAAAGTTCCAACGTTCACCACTAGGTATCATTGATATCTGGTGGCGAAAGTTGGAACTACTTGAAATTGAACGGAACTTGTAGCTCGCCCTTTAGGGTGTCCGCTGGAAGCAGCTATAGACTCAGGCGAGCCGAACATGTCCTCGGACACTCCCGGCACTAAAAGCCATACGATAGATAGATAGATAGATAGAGATCATGGATGGAAACCAACCATGATCTGCGCCATTTTGTCAACTCTTTGGCATCGTACCGATACCACCACAGAGTGTGCAAAGTGAAGAACCATCACGAGCCGAACGAAACATATGTATGTGATCTTTGTGAACGACTATGTCAGGCTGTTTCAAATTCAGTATACGTACACGCGAGTACTCAGAAGTGATGCTCGGAGCACGGTCGGAGAGGGACTGGGGGTGATAGCCAATACGTCACTGGACGAAGGTCATAATATAGGGCTCGGATTTTTAGGTGCTAAAAATGGGGAAAATATGTATTTTTAGCCTATTTTCAATTTTGAAAAAAAAATAGGCTTATGAGATCACCTTTTGTCCGTGTGTGTGTGCGTGTGCGTGTGTGTGTGTGAGGTGTGTGTGTGTGTCCCCCTAATAAAATCTAAACGGCTGGAGCGATTTCAATGAAACTCGGTAAGTTCATAGCACTATTCCGGGCGACCTCAACCGTGCGCTTCAAATTTTGTTACGTCTCACCAATCCAACATGGCGGCTGTGCGAATTATTTCACCATCATTCAATATCTCCGAAACTATTCCCGATATCACCCTGGAATTTTTTACGGTGATAAAGGGAACTACTAGAAGTACACCAATGTAACTTTTGAAAAACTGATAACTACAAAACCAACATGGCGGCCACGTGAATTGGCGACTTTTAAATAGACGTTTCTCGCGATTTAACCAACCAAACGCAATAAAAGTTGGTACAGTATATGTTTATACACATTGTAATGCACCGACATCTAACATCGTTCAATTGTTTATATAACCACAAGATGGCAGATGTGCGAAATATTTCACCGGTATTCTATATCTCTGAAACTATTAGCGGTATCACCCTAGTATTTTGCACGAAGATAAAGGGCACTACTGGAAGTTCACCTATAAGACTTTCAAAAACCGATTAACTACAAAACGAATATGGCGGCCAAGTGAATTTGAAAATTATAAATATACATTTCTCCCGATTTAATGTCCCAAACGCAATGAAATCTGGTACAGGTAATGTGTATACACATTTTAATGCCCTGGTATCTAATTTAGTTCAATTGTTTACATAACCTCAAGATGGCGGCAGTGCGAATTTTAAAATTAAGTTTTTATTTCTTGCGTTATAATCATGCTATCGAAGTGAAAGTTTGAATAATGAACCTACGCAATAATTTTCCTTTAATGCTACATGACTCTATGGCCTATACATTTAACAATCCAACATGGTAACCATCCGAAATATTTAGACGGCTCTGAATATCTACGAATCTATTATAGCAATCAAACTGAATGTTTTAATCTTCATAGGGGCTATGAACTTAAGTTCACCTGTAGGACTTTAAATAACCTGGTGATCACAAATCAAACATGGCGGCGACGCGAAATATAAATATTCACATGGACATTTCTCGCAATTTTACCATCCGAGTGCAGTGAAACTTGGTACAGTAAATCCTTATACGAATGTTAATCCACTGGCATCTAATTTATTTCAATTGTTATAACCACAAGATGGCAGCTGTGCGAAATTTTAAAATCTCTTTGTTAATTCTTGTGTCCTAATCATGCGATTGAAGTTTGAATGCTTCACGTACACAATGATCTTCATGTAACAGTACATAACTCTAGGACCTACATACTGTATATAAAATCCAACATGGCGACCATCCGAAATATTTAGTCGGTTCTCAATATCTACGAATCTATTACAGCAATCAAACTGAAATTTTGTATGTTGATAGTGGCAATTAACATAAGTAGGATATATGAAAATAGGCTGTATAGTTCTTCACGGAACTACTTGTTTATGTATTAAATATTCCTGAAATATGTGACAAAAAAGTAAAACTTTTTAATTATAATTTAGTTTATTAATGTGAATATAAACAATATGCAGTACTCTCTCACTGACTGCTGAAGCATTACAATACACAACGAGATACATCTTGAGGTTGTCCGTCACAAATGACCGTCGATTATCGCGAAACACTTCTTCTGAAGGCGCGAAACGGCGGCAATATGTTTCTTGCCCTTGAGGTGTTGTGTAACTTGAGATCGCTGTTCATCCTTGATTGCTTTTCCACATGGTCGGCAAAACAGAACGCCCCCATCAGAAATAAAATTATCTTTAAATTCTGCAACAGACGATAACTTGTAGTTGTTTTTACTTTAGGCATCGTACAACTGCCTTACACTTCACAGTGCCAGAAATGAACTGCATGTGAGTGACACTGGTTCCAGGTAGCTAGGAGGGGGGGGGTCTAGCAAGTGGTGCATGTTCAAGGAAATCCCTGGCTTCCACAGCGAGTGGCACGGGGCGACAAGTTAAGAATAACACAGTTGCAAGCTGACATACGCTCTGCATGAAGATTAGATAGCTAACGGTTCTTCCCCGTTGAAGTAATACAGACGAAAAATTCAATAAACTGAAAGATCTAGCATACTGATTAAAAGGAATGTATATATTATGAATTTTGATGTGCTAATAAGTGAAAAACAGGAATTTATGTACTTATAGAAAATATGCTTAAAATATGTATTTACATAGCCTCCGTGGCTTAGGCGGCAGCACGCCGGCCTCTCACCGCTGGGTCCGTGGTTCAAATCCCGGTCACTCCATGTGAGATTTGTGCTGGACAAAACGGAGGCAGACAGGTTTTTCTCCGGGTACTCCGGTTTTCCCTGTCAAAATTTCATTCCAGCAACACTCTCCACCATCATTTCATTTCATCTATCATTCATTTAATCACTGCCCCAGAGGAGTGCGTCAGGCCTCGGCAGCCGGCACAGTTCATATCCTCGCCGCTAGATGGGGGCTTCATTCATTCCATTCCTGACCCGGTCGGAGACTGGAAGCAGGCTGTGGATTTTTCATGTATTTACATAAAAAAATATTCTTTTACCTAAAAATCCGAGCCCTAGTCATAACACAAGTCCATGTGCTTCCTGCCAGTCTTGATGTATCCACCACTCAGTGACGGCAGCCCCCACACCAGAGCTGTATTCCATGTTGTAGGTTTACTCACGCAAGGTGACGAATACTCGGCTACTCACTGGCGACCAGCTTGGCTGGAGCAGCCTGGCCTATGTGATCGGTACCACATTACAACATGCAAAGAACTATCCAAGTCAATAATCGAGACCTGCTTAGAACAAAAAGACTGAAACAAAGCGAAATATAAATGAATGTAGTGTAAATGTATTTGTATGCTTAATGCACAATTTGTGCGCGTTTCTTTAATAATTAATATGAAGTAATGTATTAAAATGTGTCCTTTGACGTTGAAATATACTGATATTATTGTTTGTTGTTTTGAACACCAGGAAGATTTTGTGGAAAATAATCTGGTGGTGTTGAATTATTGGTAGGCACAGTATTTGTTCTGAGGATATTTACATTTTATTTGACATATTTATAGCATTCTTGCTTCCTGGATTGTTCCCCATAGAATTTCATTTGATGGCTACGGAAGAGAAACAGAAAGCGAGAATGCTATGTGAGCTTCCCATTTAACGTGTATTGTCTGAAGCGTACTGTGTCCAATGAATAATGAATTAACTGCCGCTTTGAATTTTTAACATCTTCGTTTACTCTGTCGGCCTGCTTGTGTGGATGGAACATATCGAGTTGAAATTCTCGGAGGGAACGTTTGCTTCAATTGTTATCGCTTTGCTTTCTATTCTACGGCTTGCTATAGAAATTGTTAGACACCTACCAAACGTTCATCTTTTACATGAGGTAAAAGCATTTTGTCTTCCTAATTGGGTCTACAGGCTGTTCCAAAAATTCGTGCTTACGGGAACCGGAAAGTGTGAAGAGATAGACAAGTAAGGAAGCAAGGAAGCTTGTAGTTTAACGTGACCGTTAATCTTGAGATCATGAGCCACTGGACCTCCTTTTTACGTGGAATCCGAACCACAGGACATGGCATTTCACATCCAAAATCTCACACGCATTGACCGGGAATTGAACCCGGACCGCCTTGGTGAGAGGCATACAGCTAGACCGCTGAGCCACCACGCCCCCCGAGATAGAAAAGTGCAGCTTTCTATATTTTACAGTGTATATCACAAATTATTTCAGATATGTCCTTAAAACGTGCTTGAAATGTAAATAGAATGTTGTTTTGTACTAAGCATAACCAAATCACGGGATACGAGATAGGCTACACAACAAGTCTTAATTATCTCAACTAAGGATCTTGCCAGCTGCGTATGAAATCAATGCTATGATAGTATCCGGTGCTTCCCGACCCGTTGTTTTGTAATCTGTACATGCTAGTCATCTGGCGGTAACTCATTGCCATCAGTCTTCAGCACAGCCTCAGCGAGGTTCCGTTCTATAGAGAAGGACTTAAATGTATAATGCGTACCTCAGCATACCTTTGCTACTAGGCTATATGTCGATAAAGTGAGTCAATATTGATACTAGTGACACACGGAAAAAGAAAATAAAGAGGAATGCCTGATTCAAATAATATGACCGATTACTGTGCTATTTTTGTGTAGATGTGTATGGATTCAGCTATACATGACACTAGTACGTCTGGCATGCCATGAAGGGGAAATGGGATGTAAGAACGAAAGAGGAGCTGTACCAATGGTTTGGAAAGCCGCCCACTGGCCGATTATTAGAACACAAGAGGCTCCACAGTTGTTTGGCGACATCCTTCGAGCTGCTGATTCTCTCCCATACCGAGTCCTTCATTCACAACCTGATGGAAAACGCCCAAGGAAGGGTCGAGTTCTGATAATCGACAAGCAAGCCGAGCCGACAATGGTCGAAAAGGACGCTAGAGACCGGCAAAGATGGGCTCTCATCTGCAGTGTTATGACTGACTTCTTCTTTCCCCTTGTCTTTAAATTGTATTCTTTATACTGTTCTCTTTTATAGTTCTTAATCTGTTTCTCTTTCCCTTTGTCTATTGTTTTCTTCCTTTCTTCTTCTGATGTAAGCCTTAAAAGCCCGTCAATACAATAAATGATGATAATGGTATTGATAGAATATAATTTGACTAAGCAAAGAAATAACTTGTGGGAGGCTTCGGTGGCGTAGTTGGTAGCATGCTGAGCTTCTATGCCCAAGGTCATGGGTTCAAACCCAGCCGAAGTCGTCGTAATTTTAAATAGCATTAAAAATCCCTCAGTATGCCTTCCTTCAGAGGGGAAGTAAAGCCGGCGGTCCTATATCATAGATTTATGGCATGATGAAGAACCTTCCAGTAAGTACACTTGTGTGAAGTTAAATTATAGGTTATATTTGACTAACGATCTTAGTTTCCAACGTTCGTCGCCAGGAGCCACCTAGTAACATAGTTCAGAACTAGTGGGTTGTTGATGGTGGCGAAACAAAAGTTGGAACTACTTGAAAATCGAATGTCTGCAGTCCTTACTTGAATTACAAACAGATAACACACACTAATACAGCCATCACAATTAACACCGGTTATCAGACAGATTCTACATACATCCAAAGTACACGGGGCTACATGACCGCGTTGTCGGAGCCCCTAAACTGAGGAACCAACGAACCAAATAACTTGTGGTTACGAAAATGTTTCGTAAAAAAATATTTTTGTTGGAGAGTTCCTGCGCAATAATGGTTGTTTGTCGGGAGGGTGGGGGAGATAGAGCATTTTATTTTAACATATTAGTTGATTATTTTTAGAACGTACCTGCAAACAATGCATGGACTGTAACCCCTTCTGTGGTCAATTCCAGGGGTGGATTCCCCATTGTTCATGATCATCCGCGTCCCATAATTCCCCATGGATTGGTTAAGCTCTCCCCTCGATCGCTCTCTGTATCCAGAGTGATCGGCTAGCATGTTAATATTGCATAAGTTATTTGGAATGAGAGGGGTGGGTTTTATGGGAAGTGTAGGGGCAGAAAGCTAGGGGAGAGGGGAGGGGAAAACTAATTGAAAAGCAATCCAATTATAGCGAAAATAAATAGAGAGGGAGCAAAATGAAATTTGACTGAAGTCCATCCACTGAAATTTTTATAAGGTTCTAACATGAAAGTTGTATTGTAAAATATAGCATAGGGGGAGAAGAAGGGTGTGGAATGTGGAAATGCTGGGTAGGGGGGATGAATTTATTATTGTTGTTGAAAAAAATTTACGCAATGAGGGTGTGTGTGTGCATGTGGATGGTCTGCTTTGAATATGGGGTTGAAAGAAGGGAGGTACGCTCATTTAAATTATACAAAAGATTTTTTTTAAATACAAAATTACATATGAGTGAAGGGAAGAGCTAGCTAGTTAGTAACTTCGGACATTTTCTAGCGCATAAATTATTCTTCACTTGTCCGCCTTTCCTCCCCTACACAGCCATCACTCCGTGTTATTCACACTTCAGCAGGTTGGTTTACTTAGCTGTGTTTTGTAACTTGGTTAGCGGAATGAAACGAGAGGATTTTTGCATGTGTTAACCAATTAAATATAATGCTTTTATTTACATTAGGCTGCTCAAAGACGAGACCACTCCATAATGCACTCTAGTGACTAGGAGTGTTTGCTATGTTGATTCATCTTTCGTCAATGGTGGCCTGTGATTCGTTCTCCAATGGCTTTACCGTGAATTTTCCCCATTCTTTCAAAATAATGCCAGAAAAGTACAACTACCTACTGCATATGAACATACCTCCAATTGTATGCAAATGACAATAAACCAATGTAATTAATTGGCGGTAGATTCTCATATTTTTCAGCAAAATATCATTGAACATAAATATGTGTTGAAATTAATTAAATTATTAGCTAATTATAATTTATGCATTTATTCATTCAGTTAATCATTCACTTATTTACTCATGTATTTATTCATTTATTTAATTACTTTTTTTAGTTCCGTTTGGGCCGTCTGTGGACCATGTGGTTCTTATCTCTGGCAGCTTTCATCTTAGCCCAGTATTCTTTCATCCTGACACTGTGAATGTCCTTCCGATCCTGAGTCCATTTCACACCTGGACGCACTGCTTTTGCCGTTAGCGACTGGAGAGAGTCTGCTGTTCTGACCAAAGTTCTGTATTTATTCCTGTCGTAGATGTTACTGGGATCAATATCCAAATTTCAAGGTCTTTCCTGACTTGTTTCGTCCACTTGGCGTTAGTTGATTTCCCACTAGAGACAGTGTTGAAAATTCTGGAGGTGAGCCTCTGATTGTCCATTCTCACAATATGACCATAGAAGATCAGCCTCCTCTTCCTCATGGCTGTTGTAATGCTCTCCACTTGTTCATACAGTTCATTGTTGTGCCTTCCTCTTTAATAGGCCCATGATTTTTCGCAGAATCTTCCGGTCCTTCAGCTCCAATATCCGGAGTTGTCCTTTTCTGACCATATTTAGGCATTCTGAGTCATATGGTACTGATGGTCTCACTACAGTACTGTTATGACTGAGTTTGAGATTCATTGAGAGGGATTTGGATTTTTACATATTCTTGCAAAGGTGGTAGGCTCCCTCCAGTTCGGTTCATCTGTCGTTCATGGCCTGGTCTTCATTGATGTTTGGGGTTATCCATTCCCCTAGGTATTTGAAGGAGTTAGTCCTTCGTACTACTTTGTCCCCCAGTGGGATTGACTCGGGCACATCTCTGATGTTGCTGACAAACTGTGTTTTATTGATGGCGATCTTTAAGCCTACTTTAGGTGCTTTGTATGTCAGAGACGATAGTTGGTGGTTAGCTTCCTCCACACTGGACGCTAGGAGTGCAAGTTGATCTGGAAAGGCTAAACAGGGGACTGTTAACTTGTCTCCTATTCTCAATCCAGAATCAACCTTCAGAGATTTTGTCCACTCACGAATTACTTTTTCTAGTAGGCAATTCAAGAGGATCGTAGATAAGCCATCTCCTTGTCTAATACCAGTTCTGACCTCGAAGCTCTTGGACAGTTCCCCTCTATATTTGACTTTGACTCTGGTGTTGGTGAAAATCGCTTTCACTTTTTAATTTAATTATTCATTTATTCACTCATTAATTTATTCATTTATTCACTTGTCTATTTATTCATTTATTTTATCCCGTTATTTATTTATTCATTTATTTATTTATTTATTTATTTATTTATTCACTTGTTTATTTATTCATTTATTTACTTATTCATTTATTTATTGATTCATTAATTCAATTATTTATTTATTTTATTTTATTTTATTATTTAAAATTTGTGATCTTAAAATAATTCGTAATACATAGAGAAAATATTTGATTAATTACAGCCTTGCTCGTTCTGAACATCAGTCCGCTACCATGAATATAAGCAAGTACTGGAGCATTTCTTATGGTGTTCACATAGGCTACAATCTCTATTTCAATGAAGGATTTCAAATGACTTGAGATAACACTGCAGATAACTGGAATGAATTTTAACGTTAAGGGGACCAGAACGTTTGAATCTATCGCAAAAATGTAGCTTCCGATGTTTAGATACATATCTCAGTAACTACAATAGATATTTCCTTGAATGTCCTTTTGGTATATTCAAAGTTCATTCCTCATTATTTGGGTAGAATCTGAAGTCAGAGAGAGCATTACAAACACTATATTAATGAAATATATTGTTAAAAATTCCCTTAGCTCATGTCCCTTTTTCTGAGCAAATACTAAAACCAGTCCCAACTAACTTTGCATGCATAATATTGAAACTATTTTTGAGCTACTGATGTAAACATATTGTCCTATTGTTTAGAGGAGTTGAGTTTTTTCACATCCAATTTGAAAACTGAAATTTTCTGTAAATTTGTCAGTGCTTTTCAAGCTGGGATCCATGAACTAATCAATATACCTAGTAGATCTATATAGGGTCTTAAGACACTATCAAGTTTCAGATACATTGATCAGATCGTTTCTGAGAAAATGGTACACGAAATTTCAAAAAATATGACTTACGGAAAACAGAAAAAGAATGTTTGACTAGTAGCTACAATGTAGCCTTAAAACATTATCTTTAAACCTAATTTTATTGCATCATATATCACTTCATCACAATTATTTATACACCAAATTCTTCAGGAAAAATGGGATTTTTTTAAGCTAAAAGAAAATTGAAAATTTTTAGCCTATCACATGTACCCGTTCCCTTAATTGAATTGGATATAATACTTAGAAAATTTTGGAATATAAGGACAAACTGAGGAAAATTCAAGAAGTTTAATGTAGTAATGAACAATTAGGGGATGAAGCGCCTGGTACTCTCTATGACACATCACTGCACATCAGTCCAAAGTTATTCACACTTCAGTAGGTTGATTTACTTTGCCACATTTACTTAACCAATTGTAAGTTGGTTAACAGAATGGAAAGAGAGGAATTTTCCATCCACTTGCCAATTAAATGTAATGCTTTTATTTACGTGCGAGCGCTCAAAGACCAGCACTCTGGTGGTCGGGAGTGTTTGCAATGTTGAATCATGTTCCACAGCAAGGGTTACCAGAGGACAGACACTACATGTATGAGCATACTCTTGAATACAGGGTGTAGTAAAATAAGCAATGAACTGCTATGCCCGAGTTTGCGGGTTCAAATCCGGCCGAAGTAGTCTCATTTCTTATGAGCATTAAAACCCTTCAGTATGCCTTTCTTTGAAAGGAAAGTAAAGTAAAGCTGGTGGGTCCATGTCATGTAAAGAACTTACCACTACAATTGGTAGTCAGGGCTTCCAGCGACTCACTTTTCTCACTATTATTCACTATTTACAAAGCAGCCTCACTTTTCTCACTATTTGAGAAACGTACTTACTATTCTCACTTTATTTTTTACAAAATTGGTCATATTCTGCGTTAAAAATGGTCTCGTGCACAATCAGATTGCTAGAAACGACCCAAAATATGCCCATGAATGGGTAGTTCATTTTTCAGCCACCGGTGCCTGAGCGCGCTGCCGGCAGCGAGCCAGGCGGCCAGAAAGCATGAAAAGCTTCCATAGTGCAAAACCACAGCCAGAGCCGTGCAGCGCTCGCCGAAAATTGTAACAAAGCGGTTTTTTTTAGTTCACATTTATATTTTTGTTTTACGATTTAAAATTCTTGAGTGTTGCATTGAATTTCCTATCCACTATGTCCTCTAACTACATGAAAAATCACAAACAGTACTCAGAGTTATTAACATAGGCGCAATTTGGTTGACTTTTTTGGGGGGCTATGGTTGGTTTTGGAGAGCTTAGCCACCCAAGCGCCCCTTAATTTCCCCTACAGATATCAACAAAAGTTAAAATTATGAACTAGATATACGGCCATAAATGCGAATAATGCTATGAATTAACTCACTATTTCATACTAAAACTCACCTATTTTCACTTTTTTGAAGAAAAAACACTCACTATTTCACTATTTTTGGACGAGTGAGCGGATGGAAGCCCTCTTGGTAGTGTATAGCCAAAATGTTAGATTATATTTGGTTGGTTGGAAAAGCTCTATGGAGTTCCGCTAGGTGTCAATGACAGTGGAATCTGGTAGCCACGATCCACGATCTTGGGCACAGCATGCTACCAACTACGCCACCGAAGACGCTGCCTGAGATACAGATGACCAGACACTGAAGCACGTGGCTGTAATATTGCAAGACAGAGTATTATGACATCAACTATGCCAACATGAATTGGTCAAGAGGCAGAGGGGCGATGATTGACATGAAATTTCTGGCCTTTCTCCAAGCGTACAGAGTTATTTTAAAATAATTGATACATTTCTGCAAGGGAACATCTGATGCACATTATCTCAGACTTTTGTGTGTCTCATTTTAATTCGTAAAATCGAAGAATTTTGTAGTTAGACTAATAAATACAACCGTTTAAGATTATATTGCCGCTGAGCGTGGCTGCAGCAGTGGTTGTTGATTATTGTAGCAGGAGCCCCGCGGGGTAAAGCGGAGTACACTGTGATGACAGAGTGCAGACTGCACATAAGTCAAGCAGCATTGCGTGCGCTTCCTGTCTTAGAAGCGCAGATAATCATCACAGGAGCTCATGTCACCACGGACAGTTAAACGATGACTGAAGCTATTGGAGCTGAGTCATATCCTTTTCGCGCAACTGTACTGCTCGAGTCTAAGCTGCGTGGACCTGAGAGGAATGCGCATCGCAGACTATCAGTAGCGGTGGTGACGAGTGATGAGGTTTCTCGGTCCATGCGTAGTGACAGAAGCAAATACATTAGTCGGTAACTCAGTCACTCATTCCCAACGCCACACTGATTTCAGAAAAGACCCTATGTTAGCAGTATTGGAATAGACGAGAATGTCAGGTAACACGGCGGGCTGTCGATAGGCTTCTCAATTCTCGCCTGCTCCTACCCTGCCTCTGCCCTTCATCCCGCAAGTTCACAGAGCTTGAAACCGAGCAGTACCTGACAACGAAGCGCGCTGAAGTGTGACATAAGTAAACAGAGTATAGTTCCCATCTCGGCCACCGGCAATTCATTCGTGAATGAGTAATACTGCCTTTTACCTTCCGATAATTGTATTCTCTCGAGTACTTAGCTATCGTCATTGAATTAAACAAATAGGACTCTCATTATCCTACATGACTATTGTACTGCGTCTGGCAGTGATCTCATTAGGATAGATTAAACTGGACGTAACTCATTTAACATAACAAACCTAGAGTATAAATTATGAGCGACCGGACGTACGTTGCCATTTAAAACGTTCATCCCTTGTTGTCCTCTCTCGTTTTTAATGCAGTACAACATTTCACAGAGTTGCAATGTAAATTGTTAACGCTCTAATGAGTGCTCTGTAGTTTTATTCGTTGCGCTAAAGCTGGCAGGTCTAGGACAGGGTGTGGCGCAGTACTCCAGTCTGCCCACCTCGTGGTGTAGATGATGATATTTGTTGTTTTACAGGGCCTAACATCTAGGTTATCGGCCCTTGATGGTTTGGGTGATCGTGAAGATGATAATGAAATGTAAACTATAACTATAACTACTGACTTATATACTAGAAGAAGAAATGGAAAACAAAAGGAGAATAAGGCAAATAAAGGACAGGAGGAAAAGAAATGCCCTCAATCCTCAAATAATGCGGATTGAGGGACTTGGAAGGAAGGAGAGCCATGAAAGACAGATAGGAAAGTGAAAAAGGAGAGGGTCCAACCCATAGGTAATGGATAAAAGGGGGAAACCCGGACCCAGCTCAGGAATCCCTTGGGGTCGCCAACTCTCGAACTCACCAGCTGTGAGCCCTTGAGGGTGTAGCAATACCCAGGGTGCACTAGAAGTGGTGGGGCTACATACACCCTGCCTCCTTGAGGGCCTTGAGCAGAAGGCAGGAGATAACAGGAAAAGAAAAAGAAGGCTGACCCCTCGCAGAAGGAGGGTATCAGATAATATGAGACAAGGGCCAATTAAGGCGGGAAAGGAAGAGACTCCCTAGGCCTCGGATACACTAATACCATCGGGGTCGGAAGAGAACAAGAGTTGACCAAGTGAGGTCGACAGGAAAGAAGACGGAGAGGAGCCCGGCACAAGTAAGTGGAAGAAATGCTGGACTCAGTTGGGGTCCCGTGGTCGCCAACCCACGTCCCACTAGATGTGAGCCCCTGGGGGGTCGTGGTGTAGTGACCAGGCCCGATGAGAGGGAAGGGCGAGTGGGCAACTTCACTCCAATTTAAAGTGTTCTTATATGAATGTATTCGGTGTAAATGAACCAGTGAATAGCAGGTTACCCAAAACATTACAATGAAAATAAATGTCATACCGTAACGAATTTTATAAATAACCATTGTGTTTTATCACCTCTCTCCCGGGTAATGGTCATTCCTCAGAATTCTCCACTCACTTTATAAAATACGAAAATTCTGTATAGAGCGGAAAGGTTCAAATTCGGTGGCGTAGTTGATAGCATGCTGAGCTTCTATGCCCATGATCACGGGTTCAAACCCGGCCTAAGTCGTCGGATTTTTAAGAGCGTTAAAAATCCCTCAGTATGCCTTCCTTCGGAGGGGAAGTAAAGCCGGTGGTCCCATGTCATAGATTTTGGCATGTTAAAGAAACTTCCACTAATTACACATGTGTGAAGCTAAATTATATAGGTGAAGAATGTAAACACCGCTCTTAGGTTCCTACATTCGTTGCCAGGAGCCAAGTTCTGGACTAGTAGTCGTTGACGGTGGCGGTTGGCGGCAAAGATAGGAATTATTTGAAAAAGTCAAAGTCTACAGTCCTTACTTGAATTTAAAAAAACAGATAACACACACTAATACAGTCATCACAATTTACACCGGTTATCAGACAGATTCTACACACACCCAAAGTGCACGGGGCTACATGACCGCGTTGTCGCAGCCCCTAAACTGAGGAACCAACCAACCTATTTCGCATGGCTGTGTGGATAGCGGATACGCTGCGGATAATATTTTGAGTAAATTTGCAGATAGTTTTGAATATCATTACTAGGACACGGATGTTTATGACATGGTACTTCCTTGACAAATGTAATAAGAGGATTTAAGCTAATCTCATTCAAATTATGTCATTAAGCATAATTAACCCTCCGAACTGAAAAGCGTTGCAATCTGGCTGTGTAACACTCATTCTAAACATAACGCATGACATACATAGCCTACTGTCGACCAAAGTATTATGTGTACTCGAGTTTGAAGGTTGTTTGTTAAGTAGCCAATAGACCTACATAAAATCCAATACCATCAACATTTTCGTCGTTCTATTCTACGTTAGTTCATGTAGGTTTGGTTTTTTAAATTTATATTTTAATATTTTTTATCGCAGTTGGAACACAAAAAGTGCACGTTTTTAAGCGTGTTTCAACCATGCGTCACATTAAAGAATTATTATCTCAAAAGCCCGTCATCAGATCGAATCCAAATTTTAACACAATATACATTGGAATGTTGTATAACTGGTTTATTAATTTCACAATTGTGTGTGTCCAAGAAACAAAGTTGTTATCATTGTTGTAAGGTAACTTTTACTCGGCTCGGGGTGGTTGGAAAATGTAGTTCTTGGTTGCGTTGTAATCGGTATACATCAAAACGTTATGCTGTATGACTGTGAAATACGTAAATCAATTCACTTATTTTATATCGGTTTGTATTTATACGGGGAAGTAACACATGTTTCACCTGCTAGCCGCTCCGGCAAGCACTGTACAGCGTTGCTAAGATGGAGATCATCACTTCCGAGCGAGACGCGCCATGATGCGTGTGGGCAACATTACGGCAACGCTGTACAGCTATTGCCGGAGCGGCTAGCAGGTGAAACACGTGTTATTTCCCCGTAGAAATACTAACCGATATAAAATAAGTGAATACATTTACGTATTTCACAGTCATACAGCATAACTTTTCGATGTATAAGGATTACAATGCAACCAAGAACTACATTTTCCAACCACCCCGAGCCGAGAAAAAGTTACCTTACAAAATTGATAACAACTTTGTTTCTTGGACACACAACATTTTGAAATTAATAAACCAGTTATACAACATTCCAATGTATATTGTGTTAAAATTTGGATTCGATCTGATGACGGGTTTTTGAGATAATAATTCGTAAATTTGACGCATGGTTGAAACACGCTTAAAAACGTGCACTTTTTGTGTTCCAACTGCGATAAGAAATATTAAAATATAAATTAAAAATTCCAAACCTACATGACCTAACGTAAAATAGAACGACGAAAATGATGATGTTATTGGATTTCATGTACGTCTATTGGTTACTTCACAAACAACCTTCAAACTCGAGTGCACATAATACTTTGGTCGACAGTAGGGGAACGACTTTCTCTTCAAATATTTAAATGTCTTGATTCACGTAAGAGGTTACAGCCGTCATAATGGCATTTCACTATTTAGTCATTTGTATTGAAAAGAAATTAGATTGTTTTGCTGAGCTAAAATACTTAGATAACAATGAAATTAGTACATTATGCAGCGAGCCTATAAAGGCAATAATTAAGACACGAGTATGTTTATAAAACGAGCGTATGCGTTTTATAATTTCCATATGAGTGTCTTAATTACCATTATAGGCGAGTTGCATACGACTGTTTATGTTCGACGATAATTATAAATTTATTATATGTTTTAACATAAATATTCATAAATATCTGTTCAGTCACTAGAATGTTGTGATCGGGTGCTGCGCTGAGTAGTATATCTCAGTTTTCCAAGCTCTCTGGACAACCGACGCATGCGCTCTGTGTGCTTCAATGCCATATGTTCAGATTGTGCTCCAGTATTCAGTAAAACTGTCACCGAAGTCGTTTCAAAACCACGCGCTGTGTAGAAATTGATTTTGGAGATATTAAGGTACAGTGCCATTTCTTGTCTCATATTCACCAGTTTATTTACGCAAACATATGGACGGTGCAATTTCGGTAATTTATATAAACATGTTGGATTTTGAGCGCATGCGCGAAGGTATCCTTATCTAATTGGTCACACAACTGTTTCTTGAGCTCTTATTGGTGGGAGAAACTGTTTCATAATGAAAAATAGTGTTATAATGAGCCTCATTATGATACAGTTTTCTGACACATATTAGTTAGGGTCGAACATAAATTCCACTTTAATACAGGGTGCGGCAGAAATAACTGACGAATTTCAAACGTAAATAACACAGCAACGCAACACGATATTCACAAATTTATTGCGCAGTTTAAAAGAGCAATGTTTGCTATTTGCATCATATACACACACACACACACTAGGTTTTGAAAATAATGTCTTCCTAACGTCGACCGCCCCTTTCGATTCATTTCTGAGGCCTCTCCCTGAAGTTCCGCATGACCCTCGTAATCATGTCCAGTGGTATTGCCTCGATTTGCTCACGGATAGCAACTTTCAGGTCGTGTAGTGTTCGCGGCTTACGTTGGAAGACGCGAGCCTTCAAGTATCCGCAGAGAAAGAAATCGCAAGGGGCGAGATCTGGGGAACGGGCTGGCCATGGAACGTCACCCCGTAAGGAGATTAAACGTTCTGGAAACATCTCTCTGAGGAGATTGCGTAAAGGCATGTCTCACTGCCCGCTACGAGGCCTACCAGGCGATTTCGTTTTAACACTTGAACCAGTTCCTCTCAAATTATTCACCCATACCAGAATGGTATTCCTGCTTGGACCTTTCGCATGTCTATGTAACCTCAAGTGTCTATGAAATAAACGCTGTGTTGTGGTAACAGAGTCAGCATTTTTGAAATATACGTTTCAATCACAAAACCTCGCTGCTCACCACTCCACGCCATGCTAGCGACTGAGTAGCCCTGACAAGGCGATGCACGTGTTCTCCCAGGCCGCGCGCACATCGACAATAACACCTGCTTTTAAGCGCTGTGACCAATACAGATGTTAGATCTGCCGCTCCAATCTATGTAACAACAAGTAGTTCCGTGAAGAACTATACAGCCTATTTTCATATATCCTACTTATGTTAATTGCCACTATCAACATATAAAATTTCAGTTTGATTGCTGTAATAGATTCGTAGATATTGAGAACCGACTAAATATTTCGGATGGTCGTCATGTTGGATTTTATATATGTAGGTCCAAGAGTTATGTACTGTTACATGAAGATTATTGTGTACGTGTTGCATTCAAATTTCAATCGCATGATTAGGACACAAGAAGTAACAAGATGATTTTAAAATTTGGCACAGCTGCCATCTTGTGGTTATGGAAACAATTGAAATAAATTAGATGCCAGTGGATTAACATTCGTATAAGAATTTACTGTACCATGTTTCACTACACTCGGATGGTTAAATTGCGAGAAACGTCCATGTGAATATTAATACTTGGCGTCACCGCCATGTTAGATTTGTGATCACCAGGTTATTTGAAGTCCTATAGGTGAACTTAAGTTCATAGCCCCTATGAACATAAAAACATTCAGTTTGATTGCTATAATAGATTCGTAGATATTCAGAGCCATCTAAATATTTCGGATGGTCGCCTTGTTGGATACTTAAATGTATAGGCCATAGAGTCATGTACCATTAAAGGAAAATGATTGCGTAGGTTCATTATTCAAACTTTCACTTCGATCGCATGATTACGACACAAGAAATAAAAACTTAATTTTAAAATTCGCTCAGCCGCCATTTTGAGGTTATGTAAACAATTGAACTAAATTGAATACCAGTGCATTACAATGTGTATAAACATTTTCTGTACTAGATTTCATTGCGCTTGGAACATTAAATCGCGTGAAAGGTCTATTAAAAATATTAATTCGCTTGGCCGCCATGTTCGTTTGGTAGTTAACCGGTTTTTGAAAGTCTTATAGATGAACTTCAGTAGAGCCCTTTATCTCCGAACAAAATTTCAGGGTGATACCGCTAATAGTTTCAGAGATATGGAATGCCGGAGAAATATTTCGCACATCCGCCATCTTGTGGTTATGTAAACAATTGAACGAAGTTTGATGTTGGTGCATTAAAAAGTTTTATTGCGTTTGGTTCGTTAAATCGCGAGAAACGTCTATTTAAAAGTCGCGAATTCGCGTGGCCGCCATGTTGGTTTTGCAGTTACCAGTTTTTCAATAGTCACATAGGTGAACTTCTAGTAGTTCCCTCTATCACCGTAAAAAATTCCAGGGTGATATCGGGAATAGTTTCGTAGATATTGAATGCTGGTGAAATATTTCGCACAGCCGCCATGTTGGATTGGCGAGACGTAACAAAATTTGAAGGGCACGGTCGGAGTCGTGCGGAGTAGTGCTATGAACTTACCGAGTTTCATTGAAATCGCTCCATCCGTATAGATGTTATTAGGGACACACACACACACACACACCTCACACACACACACACACACACGCGCGCGCACACACAGACACACGGACAAAAGGTGATCTCATAAGCCTATTTTTTTTTAAATTGAAAATAGGCTAAAAATGGCAAACACTGCTCTTTTAAACTGCGCAATAAATTTGTGAATATCGTGTTGCGTTGCTGTGTTATTTACGTTTGAAATTCGTCAGTTATTTCTGCCGCACCCTGTATTTAGTCGAATTTCGTAACAAAAGTATATTTTGTGAGAAGTTGGCCCTTTTGTGGTCTTGCTACAATTTCCCAAGCCGAGCAGTCGCTACTGCACCACGCATGTTCTGCTGCTCGTTAGGGACCTGATTGCAGGGAGTGTACAGTAGGATGTTACGCGCGTGACTGGAACCACCTACCGGCTGTCACGTCGAGTCGAGGTGCTGACAAGCTAAGAACTTCAACTCCTCTTTATTCTGTTTATAATCTTAAATTACTCAGCAAGAAGTTAAGTATCAGAAATCAGGGGCGGATATCTCTCATTCTCCTTGGTCCACCTCACGGTGAAGGAGCCAGCATTTACAGCTGTAATCACTGAGGTCCGGATTCGGGAAATAAATTTCGTTGGTTGGTTGATTCCTCAGTTTAGGGGCTGTGACAAGGCGGTCATGTAGCCCCGTGTATTTTGGGTAGGTGTAGAATCTGTCTGATAACCGGTGTTTATTGTGATGACTGTATTAGAGTGTGTTATCTGTTTCTTAATTCAAGTAAGGACTGCAGACTTTTGAATTTTTCAAATAGTTCCTACTTTTGCCGCCAAACGCCACCGTCAACGACTACTAGTTCAGAACTTAGCTACTAGACGCCACCGCAGTCGGCTCTTGACAACGGACGTAGGAACCTAAGAGAGTTGTTTACATTTTAACCTAATTTAGCTTCACACAGGTGTAATTAGTGAAAGGTTCTTTAACATGCTATACATCTATGACATGGGACCGCCGGCTTTACTTCCCCTCCGAAGGAAGGCATACTGAGGGATTTTTAACGCTCTTAAAAAATCCGATGACTTCGGCCGGATTTGAACCCGCGATCTTGGGCATAGAAGCTCAGCATGCTACCAACTACGCCACCGAAGCCGCCATTGATATCTTAGTCATCTTACAATTGTTCATCTTTTTTGTTCATATTCCCATTTCTACTGCAGGCAAATGACAGGAAGGTTCTTAACTTGTGATCACGATCGCCTCCTTCGCAATCCAAGTGAAAATCCGCAGCCTGCTTCCCATTGGTCAAAGCTAACGACAGTCAACAATCTGCCAGGTTTACTATAGGTCGTAACACTTCGCAACACTGCTCAAAAACACTACGATGAATTTTCCAAGTAGATCTGGTTACTGACATGTCGACCGACCGGATCAGGGAATGGAATGAATGAAGCCCCCATCTAGCGGTGAGGAGATGAACTGGCACAGTCCGACCTGTCGCACTCCCCTGGGGCAATGATTAAATTAATGACAGATGAAATGAAATACTAGTTGAGAGTTTTGCTGGACGGAAATTGTGACAGGGAAAACCCAAGTACCCAGAAAAACCTGTCTGCTGCCTCCGCTTTGTCCAGCACAAATCTCACATGGAGTGACCTGGATTTGAAACACGGACCAAGCGGTGAGAGGATGGCGTGCTGCCGCCTAAGCCACGGAGGCTTAATATCAATCCTAGTATCAATTAGAAATACACACACTAGCACAGGCATCGCAATAACACAGGCTATCTTGGGCCAAATGTCCACAATATCACAAACCCCTAATTTAACAATAACAACTCTCTCTCTCTCTCTCTCAATGAATATCATATGCTAGGGGAGAGGAGAGATGTTTCTTGTGACTGCTAATGAAGAAATGGATAGCGTGGTAGGACTCGTACCATGGCACCCAGGAATAACAACGTTAGTTAAAATGGAAGAAGAGTCGAAGAAAATAACCGTAAGAGTAGACCAAGGTTAGATAGAATATATAAAACAGATTGCCCCGGATGTAAGGTGTGGTGTTGTTCTTTCAGTCTTCGGTCTTTTGACTGGTTTGATGCAGCGCTCCAATCCTCCCTGCCCTGAGCTAATCGTTGCATATCTACATAGCTACCACACCCTACATCCGAGGCGATCTGTTTACCATATTCTAACCTTGGTGTACCCCTACAGTTCTTGTCCACGACTCTTCCTTCCGTAACTAAGCTTGCTATTCCTGGGTGTCCTAATATGTGTCCTACTAACCTATCTCTTCTATTCATTCGCAGTCACCAGAAACATCTATCCGCTCCTACTAGTCTTAATACCTCTCCGTTTGTAACCCTATCTACCCATCTGATCTTCATCATTCTCCTGTAACACCTCATTTCAAACGCTTGAATTCTCCTCTTTTCTACTGCACCATTAGTCCAAGTTTCACCTCCATAGAGCGCCAAGCTCCAGACAAAGACTTTCAAAAATTACTTCCCAATACCTAAATCTATATTCGATGTCAACAGATTCCTCTTTCGTAGAAATGCTTTCCTTGCCTGAGCTAACCTACTTTCTTCGTCCATCACTGGTTATTTTGCTTCCTAAGTTAGGTGAGGTAGGTATGTAGATATGAAGCGATTTGGTCAGGACAGGGGACGTGGACGGCAGCATCAAACCTGTCAAAAGACTTAAGACTCAAACAACATCAACAACAACCTTCCGTGCTATCACACAAGGTAGTGAATAGCCCAATCATATTACAGCATACATTTTGTGGAAGACTTAAAATCTCATTTAATATATTTGCACTTCAAGTTGTTGATTCATTTTCTGGGCTTTACGACATTATAGCCATGAAACCCCTTATGCTTGGGTGTGTTTAGAAGCCGTCTGATACTATGAAAAAAATAAAAATTATTATGATTATTATTATTATTATTATTAGTCTATTATTATCATTGTTCTTATTACTTCTCTCCCAAAGGCAACTTTACAGATTGTAAGTAATCAGAGCATAATCACCAACTAGAAAATACTATTTTCACTACTTAGTCCATGAATTTTCTAGCTAATCTGGATTTTGCAATGATCACTGCTGTTTGCATTGACTTTTATAAATTGGTGTCAACATCAACCCCTGCAGTACAACGCCAGTGCTTGATATAACAATTGGTATGATCTGCACCTTTCCAAACCATGGTAAATAGCCCCCAAGGGCCTTGATCTACCAAGCGACCACTGCCCAGCCCTGTTGGCCTATATATTGTTGGGGGGCGCAGGTTCAAACCCAGCCGAAGTCGTCGGAATCATTAGGAGCGTTAAAATCCCTCAGTATGCCTTCCTTCGGAGGGGAAGTAAAACCGTCGGGCCCATGTCATAGATTTATGGTATGTAAAAGAATCTTCCACTAACTAAACTTGTGTGAAGCAAATTTTGTAGTTTAGGTTTGATTAATGGTCTTAAGTTCAAACGTTCGCCACCAGTCGCTGGATGCGATGGCATCTAGTAGTAGCCAAGTTCGCAACTAGATGTCGTGGACGGTAGCATTTGGTAGCGAAAGTAGGAACTACTTGAAATTATCGCCTGCAGTCCTTACTTGAATTAAAACAGATAACACACACCAATACAGCCATCACAATTAACACCGGTTATCAGACAGATTCAACACACACCCAAAGTACACGAGGCTAGATGCGTTGTCGCAGCCCCTAAACTAAGGAACCAACCAACCTACATTGTTGGGTGACGCGTGGTTAGCACGTCGGGTTCCCTTGGACGTTAATATTATTTCCTTTGACCTCTCTGATCAGACAGCTACTCAATTGTCCTCATGACGCTGAGTGCACCTCTTTCCAGCCCCCACATCAGTTACTAAAGTCACTGATGGAGCCAGGAATCGAACCAGTGGCCTACAGCTGAGAAGCCATTATTTGGAAATAGAACATATCTTTCTTATTTAGATCTGTCTTGAGGATCCCATTTGTGAAATTTTTGAACACATGACCCCGTCTGTGAAATACAGTACAGTATTTCGCGGGGTAATTTGGTGATTTCACATCTATTCCCTTGCGAGTACGAATATCTAGAATGGTAATCTCGATATATCGCACAATTTACCGACTACCTTATCACATAATATTTCACGTGGGTAGTGGTTCTCTGTCAGCCATTCCTTTCTTCAGAGTAATGGAATTTCTCTCTACGCTCTGGATTCTCCTGACGAACGACTTTACAGACAATGGAAACAGGCTCATCCATCTCTGAAAAGCAATAATCGCAAACTCGTACCTGCGGCGGCATCTTCATTATTCAAACAGGACCAGTTTTCTTTGTGAGACACGCACCTTTATGGATCTGAACTCCCTCCTCCATCAAACGTGTCAATTAGACTAGATCGTATCAAAACTCTCGGCATTCAAGTATTCGTTCGTTCGCTCACTCGCACAATGATCAGCGCTTTGAGCTAATTGTAATTCAGCTTGATTATGCAACCAAGCGTGCATGAATATCCAGACAGATAAAAATTGCAAAGAGCAGCAGAAAATGAACACCAAAAAATAAAAAAATAAAAAAGAGCGTACCGAAAGAATGTTGCCTCCGTAGCGTAGTGGTCAGCCTGGTTAGCTGCCGCCCTGGAGGTCCTGGGTTCGATTCCCGCCTCTGCCACGAAATTTGAAAAGTGGTATGAGGACTGGAACGGGGTCTACTCAGCCTCGGGTGGTCCAAATGAGTAGAGGGCGTTCGATTCCCACCTCAGCCTTCCTCGAAGTGGTTTTCCGTGGTCTCCCACTTCGGCTTCCGGCAAATGCCAGGATGTTACCTACTGTAAGGCCAGGTCCACCTCCTTCCCTTTTCCTTGCCTATCCATCCCGATCCTCCCTCCCTTCCCATCCCTCATGAGACCCCTGTTCACTTTGCAGGTGAGCCGCCTGGGCGAAGTGCTGATCACACCTCCCCAGTTGTATCTCATCCGACTAAGTGTTCCCAGCTCTAGGACACTGCCTGGAAAGGCGGTAGTGGTGAGTTCCCTCGCTGAGTCTGTGGGACCCACCATCCTGGAGGGTAAAATTAACTTTTAAAAAAATTATTCAATCACATATTGGATATTATTTGAATCTACTGTACTTAGTGTTGGCCATATAAGTCCTGCTGTGATTCTACTTGTATTGCGATAATAAATAGCCTGGAATATGTTTCATTGTACTTCTAAGAAAACTATTGAAGCCATTCGTAATTAATGTTTTGCATTCTCGTTATCCTGTGCCTAGTATTTTAATGATGGAAACCTGTTCCTACCAATGTTGTTGCAGAATATTACACAATCATGTTTAGTCCACAACACGTACGGCATGTTTTTCTCCGACTCGATTCACTGCTGGGCTTCCTTTGGTCATAAATGTTTTTCTACAGAAACCTTCCTAAAAAAAGTGACAGTCAGTCTGAAAGACTAGGCTTTGTATCATTTTAAATGCTACAAATGCTAGAAAGGCTGGGGGCTTCTCGCTTTGTTCGAAGCCAAAGACTCTTGACATGTTAGAAAATTATCAGCATAATACTTATCTTGCTTATCTTGTTTCAAATTACTCGTGAACAGCAAGTGCAAACCAAGGGCAAAGCAAGGTCAAGCGCGCGGGGACGTGACCCTTCCATCCAGTGGGCGATGTATTGAAGATAGAGATATGCTCTCGCGGACTTTTTTGTAGAAATTTTCATGCCGACCAATTCTTACGCTCATAGTATATTGATATTTTTAACGGTTTGCCCAGCGTAAGCTTAAGAAGCGCACGGATGCCAAGTTTGTTTTCGACTTTTTCACTGAAATCGTTACTGCTTGGCTTCCTTTGATCATACATACATTATTTTCTACCGAATCTTTCCTCGAGATATCCTTTACAGAATGGTGAAAACGGCATCAAAGTCCATTCAGTGGATCACGAGATAACCCGTTACATCCAAGAATCGGGGACTTAATTTTATACTATGAAGAGATTTCTCAATATTAAGTTGAAGCCGAGTTGTGTTTATTGTTGCAACGCATGTTTTAATTTCACCATATTTGTACACCACTTGCAGACACTGGAACTAGCAATTACACTGTAACCTGGAAGTTGGCAGCCCTGTACTAGTTAACCTAGTTAGTTTTTTAAATATATTTTTTATTTATTTAGCGTATGGCTTTTAGTGCCGGGAGTGTCCGAGGACATGTTCGGCTCGCCAGTTTTGTAGCTGCTTCGAGACGGACACCCAATGGGTGAGCTACAAGTACCGTTGGGGAGGAAAGTTGGAATGGAAGGTCGAGGAGTTGGAAGGTAGCAGCTGTGGCCTATAGTTAGGGACCAACCCCGGCATTTGCCTGGAAGGAAGATGGGAAACCACAGTAAGACCATCTTCAAGGTTGCCGGCGGGGGTTTCAAACCTCCTCGCCTCCCGGATGTTAGCGCCTGCCAGCAGTCATGCCGTAACTCACCCGGTAGTTAGTTAGTAATTGTTGCTTTAAGGAGCGGAACTACGAGGTCATCTACCCCAACAGCCATATACTGATGGTTGTCTGCCAGTGTGACGTCATTCCAGGTTTGGCAATATTCACACAGTTCACTAGATAACCAAATATAACATAACCTACTGCAGTGTTTATAAACAAGAATCAAAATCAAGGGGTCGCGCTCAGTTCATAGTGTGATGTTTACGTTCGCCAAACAACATGCTCTACTGAGGTAAGGGTCATAGGATTAAAACTATAATTAAGAAAGAAGAAACAAGACGTAAAATAATAACATAATTTAATGACTATTTGTGCAAAATGAAATGAATATAAACAACAACAATAATAAAATTCCTCCCTGAATCTTCCCATGACAAAATATCTATTAATGTTGAGGAGTCAGACGGATCTCCCCCATATAAAATGTGGATCCAAGTTCCACTAACTTGCATTGGGATTTCATGTACGCGTAATGACTAACTACGAGGAATGAGTACTTTGGATGACTGTTCGTTTACAGCGGGTAACAGCCACGATGCTTACGATCAGTCATCTCGTAAATCAACGTTTACGGATATGGGACACAACACTAATAAAACCCTTAAAAATTAATGCTGACACACAATCTAAAATCTACTAATTACAGGAATCTCCCTCGAGACCCTTCTTTAATGCGGTAACGCATCTGACAAAATGAGCTGCCAACCCGGCCAATTGCTCAATACACAAACAAGGAAAGACAGCATCGCACGTGACTACACGGGTCACAAATATGAAACATAAATATGGAATTAAACCCACAACAACAAAAGCCTCAACGGCTGAGATTATCTTATATGAACAAACATGCACGTTAAGCTAACGCTTCGGAGATTATAGTGATTCGTAGGCAACTCCCATTTATTTAAACAATTTTACCATTGATCAGTTCTTATTCTGTATTTCAAGTAACTTTACGGAGCCAAAGCACTCCCTAATGACCTTGCTGCAATCCTTTCAGCCCGCCTTGTGAAACCAGCTTCCCCCTACCACAACACCTGTCATCGTCCAGCCCAGTGTGTAAAAATAACCTGACCAACTGTCCCGTTATCTCGTAGAATCAACAGCAACAAATCTCAACCACATAAACATATGGTAAGACATTAATCGAAATAGCCACATATGTCCTCGCAAGGTAACGATATGGGCTTGGCATCAAGCTGACAGAAATCAGTCTACGCTGAAATTCCCGCTTGTAATGACCAATACAAACACACACACACTGCTGGAAATGACATAACACTTTTCACACAGGTGGGTTGAATAAGATGCTCACAAACTAATTAAGAAAATATTAAAACCTACGAGAGAGCTGACTGCTCCTCGCCCCAAATTACATTGCTCCAACGGCAATAACTTCACTGAATCTGATCAATAATAAACATTACAAGGATTAATTTACCCTCCAATCTACTGCATGATTATACTAATTCAGTCCTACTTCTGAAACACAACATATCTCTGAGAGACGTTTCTCAACCGCATTACGTAAACCTATGCGAACACGGTCGTCCACATAGTCACGTTAGTTAAAAGAAAACAAACAAGAAACTTCAACTAAATAAAATTGTGCGAGCTGTTTCCATGCAAAAGGTGTGTCAGACCAAAACTAAATACACTATGTTAATCAACACAAGCAAGATATTTACAAAAACTATTTGTCCCATATACCATAAGTTAATTTATCAGATAATTAGAATATTATTCAGTACTCATCCTCAGCCAATCACCGTCAACGGACATCTGCAGCCATTTCCCAACTTAATGCTGCTTAGCTCGTCTCAAACATTTCGACGGAGTGTTGTCGGTTCCAAACTTCTTCCATGGTCAGTGATGTCACCTCTCGTGCTGATGTAAAAAAAGTTATAGATTATTATACACTCGATATCTGACTACTAAATTCGCCGTTCTAGGTACTTAGTTCCCCAGAAACAGTCTGTTGGCGAATTGTCGAAGATACTGTCCCTACAAAAATAGTACAGTGACTATCTATCACACTGATTTTAACACACTTTAGTCTTAATAAAAATCTGTGTCCTCATGACACGCAAAGTACTAGTGCCTACGTCCTTAGACGCACAAATGTAATCATTAGAAGTAATAACCTGTGTCTTCCGACACACACAATGTAATCAACCTTACGTCCTCGGACGCACAAAATATAGTCATTTTTCTTGGCTCTTCACGCCACTTATAAATGAACTGGCCCTAGGTATCGATAGAGGGGGAAATTATATAAAAATTTCTCAAAATAATAGTGGTACAGGAATGAAACAAATATCACTGAACTCGTAAAATTGCGCAGGTCAAGAATATGCCCATTAATTCAAGAATCGATCGTAGAGATGTTGTCTAGCCGATCTCCCGCGTTAATGCTAGATATCGCGTGCCCAAGCTAGACTTGGCGCGCTCGTAAGCATTCACCTCTCATTGGTTCCACATTTTCTGTTAACTTCGCGGTTTTATCAGACCTCAGCCTCGTAGGAGTGTCCAGTGGTACCATCAACCACTCACGTTACTGCATTATATTTTTTCTAGGCGCGAATAGTACAATGCACATGCCATAAGCGTGTCTCACCACGCGCCCCTTCTATATTGAGGTGGCCACCACCTGTCCTTCTGAATCATTGCTATGCTATTTCTTTTCACAATCCTTAAGTATCTAGCCTTTTGTCAAACTGCTGCAGGTATGTACCAACTGTCTCCAACAAATGCTTGAAATTTCCTCATCTTCGTCTCGCTATTTTATGACGCTGGTGGAAATATTAATTAATTGAAGAAATAAAACATCGAATCATTTATCCATCAGAGGATAAAGGGTTCACTACAAAGCAACGCTTATTGATACAATTTCATTTCATGTCGACTTCATATTCTATTTACTACGTAGGCCTCTCTATTGCCTGTTGTTGTTCCTTGAGCTTTCTATTTTTACTGGTTTGATAGCAGCATTCCACGCCTCCCTGTCATGACTAATTATGTATCTCAGCATATCTGCCACATCTTACATCTTAGTCAAAATTAAAGGAGGCGGGATCGAATCCTACATTAGCCACCCTAGAAGTCATTTTCCGTGGTTTCCCATTTTCTACTCACGACGAATGTCGGTATTGCACCTTTATTATGGCCACGGCCAACACAAAATCATAGGTCTTGAGACATATTCCACAAACACACCCAAATACACAGGACTACGTGACCACGATGTCGCAAAGCCCCACAATGAATTATCGGCATCTCTAGTTTGATGTACATCATTCCGCTTGAAGGGGAAATGGTTCTGTTTAAGGAATTAAAGATTCGCCCAAAAGTTAATTTAAATCCAAGAACAAGTAGTTCCGTGAGGAACTATACAGCCTATTTTCATATATCCTACTCATGTTAATTGCCTCTATCAACACCCAAAATTTCAGTATGATTGTTGTGATAGATCCGTAGATATTGAGAACCGTCTAAATATTTCAAATGGTCGCCAGGTTGGATTATTATTTATGTACTATTACATGAAGATTATTGTGTACGTGTGGTATTCAAACTTCAATCGCATGATTAGGACACGAAGTAAAAAAGATTTTAAAATTTCGCACAGCTGCCATCTTGAGGTTATGTAAACAATTGAACTAACTTAGATGCCAGTGCATTACAATTATGTACAATCATTTACTGTACCACAATTCACTGCGCTCAGATGGTTAAATCTCGAAAAAATCTATTAAAATATTTCAACTTCGCTTGGCCGCCATGTTCGTATTGTACGCTACAGGTGTTTGAAAGTTACAAAGATACATTTATAGCAGTGCCCTTTATCACCATACAAAATGTCACGGTGATATCTGTAATAGTATCGGAGATATAGAATTCTAATGAAATATTTCGCACAGCCGCCATTTTGAGGTTATGTAAACAATATATTGAACTAAATTAGACGCCAGTGTATTACAATGTGTATACATATTTGCTGTACCAAGTTTCATTACGTCTGGATGGTTAAATCGCGAGAAAAGTCTATTTAAAGTCTCAACATCGCTTAGCCGCCATGTTAGTTTTGTAGTTACCAGGTTTTTCAAAGTCTCATTGGTGAATTTCTAGTAGTTCGTGTTATTATCGTACAAAATTTCAGGGTGATATCTGTAATAGTTTCGGAGATACTGAATGCTGGTGAAATATTTCGCACAGCCGCCATGCTGGATTGGTGATCCACAATAACATTTAAAGGGCACGGTCGGGGTCGGCCAGAATGGTGCGATGATCTTACCGAGTTTCATTGAAATAGCTCCAGCCATTTAGAAGTTATTAGGGGGAGGGGCATACACACGAATCACACACAGACACACGGACAAAAGGTGATCTCATAAGCCTATTTTTTTTTTCATAAAATGAAAATAGGCTAATAAGACTCAACTTTTTGTAGTTGGTTGGTTCTTCCATTTAGGGGCTGTGCCAACGTGGTCATGTAGCCCCGTGTACTTTGGGTGTGTGTTGAATCTGCTGGAAAACCGATGTCAATATTGTGCTTTTATTGAAGTAAGGACTGCAGGCATTCAATTTTCAAGTAGTTCTTACTTTTGCTTCCAAATGCCACCGTCAACGATAACTAGACCTGAATTTGGTTACTAGATGCCACCGCAGTCGGCTTCTGGCGATGAACGTTGGAACCTAAGAGCGTTAGTCAAATCTAACCTATAATTTAGCTTCAAACAAGAGTAATTAGTGGAAGGTTCTTTTACATGCCATAAATCTATGACATGGGACCGCCGGCTTTACTTCCCCTCCGAATGAAGGCTTACTAAGGGATTTTAAACGCTCTTAAAAATCCGAAGACACTGGCTAGGTTTGAACCCGCGACTTTGGGCATAGAATCTCAGCATGCTACCAACTACGCCACCGAAGCCACCTCAACGTTTTCTATTTTAATGGTAAAATCAAATAAACCAGTTTAGAGAATAAGAAACTCGAACAGAACGAATTATTGAATAAATGAACTTATTGGCGATGATTTGAATAACTTTCTAATGTATTTAATGTTGATCATAAAATTGCCGCTGTTATTTTCTTTATTACAACAACAACAACAAAATCTGTATTAATCTTCTCCTTCTTCTAAGAAAACTCCTAAAGCCATTCCTACAAGTTTTGCTCGCTTGTTATACTCAGTGTCTTTGTATGGAAACCGGTTCCTATTAAAGTCGAAGCAGAATATTATAGCAGTTATATATCTCACAACTTAATCTATAAGGCGTGTACAAGTGAGTGGTTATGAGTAATAGTCCAGCACACCATAGTATAATTTCAATTGTCTTCAAATGTTTTCGTACGTGTTAAGTAGATCGCCACGACTGTAAAGACGAGTTGGAAGTAGACTAGGGTGGCCCAAGACTTCCTGTCTAATCCCTTCAATATTTGGCATAACTTAATATACAACCCGAATTATCAGTTCTTTGGTTCGCCTCCACTCAGGCGCGGATCTAGAGTTTGACTTTGGGGAGGGGGGGGGGGGTCCCAGAATCGAAATTGTTAAGAAAATGGTATCACTAACAACGCAATCACAAAATAACCAAACGTACAAAAGCAGACCATTTTTTTTGCAAGCTACATGGATAGAAATTTGATGCGTTTAGCGCACCAAAAATATTCGTACAAATTGCAACGGCGTGTTTGCGACTTTTACATCGAGCTTCGAGAAAAGTATCAAGGTACGATACAGTTTCGGCAAGTCGAGTTGGTACCGACAAAGGGAGAAAGTCACAGCTTAAATTGCCAACCAAGCTTGCAGTTTGGACGTCGGCAAAATTTTTTGGTGCGAAAAAAGCCCCCAATTCCTATCCGTGCATTGCTGCACATTCATCGTGACATCACTATAGACATCGATTCGGTAATCACAAGGTTTGCTAAACAAAATAGACGAGTTGATTTTGTTATATAAATAATCGTTTTTATATAACCGGTATGAAGTTGTAAATATGTACAGTTGTAACAGAACATAATAATTGCAATCAAGATATTTTCAGTAGCCTATTGAATAAAATGAAAAAAAAAACTGTTTTTCAGTTAAAATTCGTTAAGTTTTATTTGTCTGGTTATTGTGTTTTCGTTTTTTGAGTTTGCAAAAAAATTTGGTCTCCGTCTGGGGGGGGGGGGGGGTCATGACCCTCGTGCCCCCCCCCCCCCCCCCTTGAATCCGCGCCTGCTTGGAAGTAGACTAGGTTGGCCCAAGATTTCCTGTGTAATCTCTTCAATATTTGGCATAATATACAGCCCGAATTACCAGTTCTTTGGTTGGCCTCCACTTCTACATTTCAATTGATGCTTGATTGTTTTTTGTTGTTTTTTTCAGTTTTCAGTCTTTTGACTGGTTTGATGCAGCCTTCCAAGTCTCCCTGTGCTGAGATAATCGTTTCATCTCTACAGAGCTACCACACCTTACATCCGAGCCAATCTGTTTAACATATTCTAAACTTGGTCTATCCGTACCGTTCTTGTCCTCGACCCTTCCTTCCATAACTTCCATAACTTAGTTTGCTATTCTTAGGTGTCTTAGTATATGTCCTACCAACCTATTTCCTCTCTGCATTAAAGGCCCTTCGTGCAGGTGAAACGTATTTTCACGGCATTTAGCGTTATCCAATAAACGTGGAAATGGTTGAGAATGTGCAACCCTCCAAGGAAACTTGTTCCCTCCGTTGGAAGCGCCAACTAGTATAATTTCGTTTAGTAGTTTTAATTTGTTTAATTTTTTATTTGATTTTTAATATTTTATTATACGCCACTGAAGCCATTTGTAAATTGAGGATGGACTTGGGAAGGAGGTGGCCGTGAAATTAACTCAGCATTTGCCTGGAGTAGAAGTGGGAAAACCATGGAAAACCAGGATGGCTGAGTTGGGAATCAAACCCTCTTCTTATTCTTGCCTCACGGCGGCTTTGGTGGCGTAGTCGCTAGCATGCTGAGCTTCTATGCCGAAGATCGCGGGTTCAAACCCGACCGAAACCGTCGGATTTTTTAGGAGCGTTAAAAATCCCTCAGTATGCCTTCCTTCGGAGGGGAAGTAAAGCCGGCGGTCCCATGACATAGATTTATGGCATGTTAAAGAACCTTCCACTAATTACACCTGTGTGAAGCTAAAGTGTATAGGTTAAGAATGTAAACAACGCTCTTACTATTGTCGGGGAAATAAGTATAGATACTCGAGTTTAGAGGTCAATAAAACCTTTACCCTTAGTCTTACATAAGAACAACCTACACCAACATGTTCCTTGTTTTATTTGTCGTTTAACGATATAGAGTAAATATTTGCATTGTATCTCGTTAAAATTTTATAACAGATTTAACAAAAAAAGTACCGGTTTTTCTTACCAAGTTCACGGAGTGCTCACTTAGAAGGATCATTACGTTAAAAGTATTGATCGGATCGTAACGAAACTCTAATACGTATTAAAGGAACGTATTGTTAACGCGTATATGAAGTTTTAATCTGATCTGACGTTTCTTTTTAAAAGTAGTTGTTGTGAATTTTGTAAAACATGTTTTTCTCGGGCCTGGGTGGTCGTAGCAGTATGAAATATGGCTTGTTATGAGCCTCATAGCAATGCAAGGCTTAACGTAAAACTACATTTTATCTACTTTTGATAATTGCTTTTATATCGATTGATATTTAATCAGGTGATAATGTGAGAAGAATGTATCGTAGCAAGCGACGGGAACAATGCGCTCGGTCGAGGAAACTCGTGCGACGTTGCCCTGTGAAACATAATTCGCGCACGTTCCAAGCCGTAAGGTCTGTGAATTTCTGTTGTTGTTTTGTAATTTGTGTTAGGACGGTATTACACTACCAAAGAAATGTGTCAAATAAATGTTATCAAATATTTTATAAAACTGAACTTTTATGAAAGTTATACAAAGCAATTATCACACCATTACACTACATCAAATATTTTATCATAATTCAGCAAAATGGATGAAGGACAGTTCCGTGTTCACTTAACTATATTATAGTAGTTGAAATTCTGTGGTGGCAATACCGGTATATTAAAGAAACGGAAAGATACAGTGAATGCCTATGGGTTAAACCATGGGTCGCTCACGTAACAAGGAAGATATTATTTTATACGAGTAAAATCTTGGTGAAGGAGCTGCAGTACGAGGACTTGAAAAATGACATTAATTAAAAACCATACGTGAAATTGACGAATTATAATACAAAAATTATAATATATATTCGCCTCCGTGGTGTAGTGGTCAGCGTGCTTAGCTGCCACCCCGGAGGTCCGTGGTTCGATTCCCGGCTCTGCCACGAAATTTGAAAATTGGTTTGAGGATTGGAACGGGGTCTACTCAGCCTCGGGTGCTCCAAATGAGTAGAGGGGGGTTCGATTCCCACCTCAGCCATCCTTGAATTGGTTTTCGTGGTTTCCCACTTTGTCTCCAGGCAAATGCCGGGAAGAATACCTAACGTAAGGCCACGGCCGCCTCATTCCCTCTTCATTGCCTATCCCTCCCAATCTTCCCATCCCTCATAAGGTCCCTGTTCGCTTTGCAGGTGAGGCCGCCTGGGCGAAGTGCTGGTCACACACCCCAGTTGTATACCCGATCCCGAAGTTTCAAAATGGAGGCGGTAAATGTGGGATTCATCGCTGAGTCCTAGGGAATAGCCAACCCTGGAGGGTAATACGATTAAGAAAAAAATTACACTATCAATCACGTCTATTTAACATAACTATTTAATTCTTCTTTATATCCTGAAATATGCGTCCCTTATGTACAGCGCTAATACCCTCTGCTAATTTTACCTACAAGTTAGAGAAACGAGTCTTATTTCATTTCCGCAAGAAGTTAAACATTTCCCAACACCCTTTTTAATGAGGGCGCTGGACCTCCATTGGCAGGTTTAAAAATGGTGTGTCAGCTGAAAAGCTATAATTATAAGATTAATTGTTTGAAGTAATTTACACTTTGAGATTATAAGATTATATACCTGCTCCCTTATTAACCGTCTGAAAAATCACTGCCCGATGAATCAGATGAACTGTTATTTAAGTTTATAACAAGTGGCTCAACAACGGGGACGTCTTCTGTTAGCCAATCCTTTTCCCAGTAATGTTTCTCTATTTTTTTGGTGTGTTCGATGCATTTTTTCCATAGCTCTGGTGTTACAGACCTCAAGGCTTCTTTACAGAGATCTCGCATCACCTCCATTGATCTTCCTCTCTCCGCCTGGTTACTCATATTCACTTTAGCTATTTTATTTTTCACGTAGGACCAAACCAGCTCTATGAGGTTGAGCTCACAATGAGCAACTGGCAACCAGACGAGTTCGACGTCAGGACGAACATTCTTGATTATCTGTTCCAGCTTCTTTTTAAGTGCCCTGAAGTAAGGTTTGGCATGAACAATTAGCTCTGCTTTCGTCATTCCTTCATACTTTTGGATTCAGGGAGGAAGAGGAATATCTTTAATTGCAGCGGCACATCTCTTCACCGTGGCTATCGACCTTCCAATACACTTGGATACTTTTTGCTAAACCCTCTTATCATTGTTACTTTCTCTCTCGCATCTAAAAAAACACATTGCACTTATAATCATGGCAAATTCTCCCTCTGTTAACTTCAGATTAGCTGGCATCTTGATTGAATGCAAACAATAGATAATACAGACAGTGATAGTTGCTGCTTGTTGCTAATGACTCAACGAAGAACAAAGGTCAGAGTTTGTGTGCGTAGGAACGAGCGCGCAGCGAGTTTGAAATACGGTAGTCAACTGGCAACATTGCCAGGCTGCTAAGGTACTATCGCCGCCCTCAATGGTCCGATTAAATATCAATCCATATAAAATCGATAATCACAAGTGGATAAAATGTAGTTTTACGTTAAGCCTTGCATTGCTATGAGCCTCATAACAAGCCATATTTCATACTGCTATGACCACCCAGGCCCGAGAAAAAGTTGTTTTACAAAATTCACAACAACTATTTTAAGATACGTAAGATCAGATTAAAACTTCATATACGTGTTAACAATAAGTTTCTTTAAGACGTATTAAAGTTTCGTTACGATCAGATCAATACTTTTAACGTAATGATCTTTCTAAGTAAGCGCTCCGTAAACTTGGTAAGAAAAACCGGTACTTTATTGTTCAATCTGCTATAAAAAAAATCGAGATACAATGCAAACATTTACTCTATATCGTTAAACGACACATAAAACAAGGACAATGTTGGTGTAGGTTGTTCTTATGTAAGACTAAGGATAAAGGTTTTATTGACCTCTAAACTCGAGTATCTATACTTATTTCTCCTACAGTAGGTTCCTACGTTCGTTGCCAAGAGCCGACTGCGGTGGCGTCTAGTAACTAAGTTCTGAACTAGGCCTAGTAGTCGTTGACTGTGGCGTTTGGCGGCAAAAGTAGGACCTATTTGAAAAATTCAAAGTTGTAGTCCTTACTTGAATTAAAAAACAGGTACACGCACTAATACAGTCATCACAATTAACACCGGTTGTCAGACAGATTCTACACCCCCCAAAGTACACGGGGCGTTGTCGCAGCCCCTAAACTGAGGCACCAACCAACCAATCTTGCCTCACGAGGCTGAGTGTACCCCGTTCCAGCCCTCACACCAGAATTAAAATTTCTTGGCAGAGACAGATCAAAGTGTGCTAATAGCATCATTGTAACTTAAGATTATCTCTTGGCATAGTGACAAACATACTTGGTTGTCACTGTAGAGGTTCGAGTTCGATTCCCAACTCTGCCAAGAAATGTAATTCTGGTATGAGGGCTGGAACGGTGCACACTCAGCCTCATGTGGCAAAACTGAGTAGAGGTGGTTGAATTCCCCTACTAATAATACTAGAAGTGATATTCCGTGTTGGGCAGATGACCTCGCTGTTCCTCCCTGTAAAATAACAACAACAACAACAACAACAACAACAACACCAGAAACAATGATCCTTTGTTTCCCATATCTACTCGAGGCGAATGCTATAATGGTTTCTAACTTAATGTCGAAGCCACCTTATTTCTGATCCTAGCCTCAATTACAAATATCATACAATTCTACAGGCACCACTATAATATAGGTTATCAGAAGAATTCTTCACACATCCAAGTACATGACTCTCATTGACTACGGTCGTCCAAAGCCCGTAAATTTATTTATTTTATTTTCCGTGTCCGAATCAAATTACATTTTGCCAGTAAGTAGCAACAGTAACAGCATTAGTATTTGCAGCCATAAGACCGTCTATTGAACATAATTATGTCCTCCATCAAGGGGCAGATCAGCAGGTGTTGTGGATCTTGTAACATGCTGCAGTCGAAGAACTCATCATTGTTGACGAGCAAGTTCCATTTCTTGAGATTGTTCTTGCAGCGTGAAACCCCCGTCCTCAGCCTGTTCAATGATTTCCAAGTTCCATATGGCAAGTTGTGACCAGGTGCCACTTTTTTCTGATAGAGAAATAATTGGGTCTTTGATTTCTGTCTTATCTTCACACGGGCGGCTTCTTGTGAGCCTTCGAGGACTGTTACTCCCCTCAAAAATCTGTTTCTGGACTTAGTCTCTGTCGGGCTGGTTGTTGACCGAAAAGTGGATGCCGTTTCTTCTCAGACGCTGCAGCTACCATTCTCCGGACGTAAGGTGGAAATTCCAATAAGAGGGAAGATCTTCTGAAGTGATGTTAGTCTAAGACATCCAGACACAATCCTGGAAGTCTCGTTCAGAGCTATATCCACCTCTTTGGAATGTGGAGGAAAAAAAGCCCGTAAATGAATCATCTATATCTTATTAATGCATACAAATCATTATAGCAATTGTTATTAAATTGGAATTGGCAGCTTCGGTGGCGTAGTCAGTAGCATCGCAGGTTCAAACCCGGCCGAAGTCGTCGCATTTTTAAGAGCGTTAAAATCCTTCATTATGCCTTCCTTTGGAGGGGAAGTAAAGCCGGTGGGCCCATGTGATAAATTTATGGCACGTAAACGAAGTTACCACTGCAACTGGTAGTGTATAGCAAAATTTGTAGGTTATATTTGACCATTTAGAAACACTCTATCAGTTCCAACGTTCGCCGCTAGGTGTGAGTGATAGTACCATCTGGTAGCCAAAGTTGGAACTAATTGAAATTGAACTTGTTGGGAGCCTTCGGGCGTCAATCAAAAATACCCAGCTATGGCCATTGTTTGCAATTGAGTCGTCCAGTTGCAAAACTAGTTTAATCCACTTGTGAATAAGGATCATGTCGTAAAATTATTGAATTAGTTTATTTTACTTTATTTTATTTTTGTTTGTTTTATTTTGATTTTGTTTTGTTTTATTTTATTTTGTTTTAAATTGTTTTATTTAGTATTTGTTTTATTTTATTTTGATTTTGATTTATTTTATTTTGTTTTATTTTGATTTTCCAGAAAACAAACATAAATCAATAAACACGAAGCAAAAAGCAAAATTCAAAAGCAAAAGCAAAAAGCAAAATTCAAAAAAGCAAAAGCAGAAAACAAACACAAAACCAAGAAATAAAAGCAAAAAGTAAAATTCAAAAGTGAAAGCACAAAGCAAATACAAAACCAAAAACCAAAAACACAAAGCAAAATGCAAAAAGTAGAAAACAACAAACACAAAAGTCCAGAGAAACGTTTCTCATGAAAATGATTCTTATTCACAAGTGGATTAAACGAGTTTTGTAACTGGACGACTCAATACATAATAACTAAACTGGAGTTCGATTGTACATGAATATTTGAATATTTAAAAGTCGGGACCTGTTACCTAAATCTTTCCAAATTTAGCAATTTAAATTTGAATTACTCCAAGTTTGAAACAAATTACAGGGCACTGTTTGCACACAACAGCTGGCTTTGACATCCATAACTCAAACCATTCACCTTACAGGAACTTCACCCCTTACCCTATCTCGCAAATTTCCCTGGAGATGCTTCCGGCTTGAATACTACCCTCACTATAGCATGCAAATTAATCTGAATTCAGATTTATGTCCCTCCCCCTTCTACCACCCCAATATCTAGATCAATACCATGAACAGTAGGTATGTCTCCCTATGTTTTAGTAGAGCAATGACAATGGGTTATATTGTGAAGAGAATGTGTTTGCATATTTATGAGATGAATTCTCAGATTTCTCGTGGCAGGAAAATACACCCTCTGTCTGAAAAGTTTGGTGAATGGGTGTATATTACGAACGGATTGTTGGCTTACCTGAAACAACCGTTACTATCCTTGGAAGTAATCCCCGTGGATGGTTATGCACTTCTTAGAACGGCTGTACAGGTCCTGGCATAGTCTTCCTGAGGGATAGCCTTTAGTTGGGTCGTCACATTACGTTGGATGTCCGAAATGTCCGAAAACCTCTGGCTCTTCAGGGGTTTTCGGCGACCCTCAACCCTGATACTCCATACTTTGACGCTTTCCTTCGAGGTCGTACCTCAGGCACCAGGACTCGTCACCCGTGACGATGGTTTTCAGGACCATACCATTCCACGGAACATTCACCCTTCTCACTGCCACCCGACGAATAGGTGTGCAAGGCAGGTTGCATAAATTCAAGTTTCTCTCTTGCTTTGAATTGCGAGTTTTGACGACCCAAACTGAAGGCTATTCCTAAAGAAGACTATGCCAGGAGTTTCCAGGACTGGTTCAGTCGTTTTCAGAAGTGCATAACCATCCACGGGGATTACTTCGAAGGACAGTAACGGCGGTTTCAGGTAAGCCAACAATCCGTTCGTAATACAGCCCATTCACCGAACTTTCCAGACAGAGGGTGTACATTCATCGTACAAGCATGTTGGCTGTACAGCAGTAATACCTTATTAAAACTTAAAAGCACACTGATCTCACTGTTTCTCCTTTTGTAGTTACAAAAGAGGAAAATGAAAACCAATTTAAGTAGCCTACCTGTAAAGTGAATAGTTGGTATAAATACAGCAAAGTAGAAGCTAGAAGCGAACCAGTCAACCGCATTAATTCTGTTATTCTGCGTGTACTTTTTGTGTTTGTGTAAAAGCAATGCTTCTTTCATTTCTGTGGATATACCCCTAGAGGTTGTAATCCCCACAAGCTTTCAAACTAACAAGGCTACCATCCCCATTAGAGCCTCTTTATACCTTGACGTATCGTAGCCCATTTTAAGCTCTTAGAAATGTACAATAATAATAATAATAATAATATTGAAACGAAGAAGAACAACAAATAAAGGATTGGAGCTATTAGGTCGTGTAATGTACAAATATTGCAAACCATGTACATGGAATTTAAAGAATTAATTTGACTTAAGCGGAACTAGAACTCGTTACCTCCGGTTTCGTTTTTGTTTTGTTTGTCCATTATTTATTCATTTATTTATTTATATATTGCCTCCGTGGCTTAGGCGGCAGCATGCCGGCCTCTCACCGCTGAGTCCGTGGTTCAAATCCCCGTCACTCCATGTGAGATCGGTGCTGGACAAAACGGAGGCAGACAGGTTTTTCTCCGGGTACTCCGGTTTTCCCTGTCAACATTTCATTCCAGCAACCCTCTCCGCTATCATTTCATTTCATCTGTCATTCATTTAATCATTGCCCCAGAGGAGTGCATCAGGCCTCGGCAGCCGGCACAGTTCATATCCTCGCCGCTAGATGGGGGCTTCATTCATTCCATTCCTGACCCGGTCGGAGACTGGAAGCAGGTTGTGGATTTTCATTTTCATTTATATATTCATTGATCTATTTACTTATTTATCTATCGAGCTATTTATTTGATTAGTAATGACTAGCATTACCCACCGCGGCTTCGCCCGCGAATATTCTAGTTGTTAAGAGTACACTTAGCTAAATTTCAATCATGAATGCTATGACTGTTTTACCCTTGGTATGAATAATCAGACTTTATCAATTCAGCTACTGGTGCAGTGGTTAAGGGTTTGTCATTCCTTCATAGGTATATCAGAGCGAAGTTCGTTTTCTGGGAATATCACAGACACTGTTAATTTAAAGGCCTTTAAATATGGTTTTCGGAGACCCTTTATAGTCGGGTGAAAAAGACCTTTCGTACCACACTTACACGTGAAAATTGCGTGAAAAAATTCTAGAGTGCCCCTTGATCCCCTTAAGCGCATTATACTTCATGTATTGATGAATTTTACTGCTTAATTTGGTTCAGTGATAACCTTATAACCGTCTGGAAACTTTCACAGTACTGTAATAATTGGAATTGCATTGCGTCTTACAGAAATAGATGGACCTGTGAGATTCTGTTACCATGGTTACCGTGTTACATTATTTCATGTAAATATACATGTTTGAAGGTATTTATTTAATTGTGAGGCATTTAAAGAGTAAGTGAGTGCGTTTCGCTTACGCATTGGGTTATGCTGAACCTGCAGGTACCCCATATGTGTAGGTTGGTGTTAGCAGGACCTTATTTTTGGTACAAAACTGGAATGGGACCTTAGTAGAATAATATAGGGAGGGATTTATATATTTTTCTATCTATGGGGCAGATGACCTCGCTGTTCTGCCCCTTACAACAACAATAACTAACTATTTCTGTATTTATTTATTGATGTAATTATCTATCTTTTTATGAATTTTATTTATCTGCTGTATCTATCCATTTATTTATCTATTTATTGATTTGTCTATCTATCTATCCGTTTATTGTCTTATTTATTTATTTATTTATTTATTTATTTATTTATTGATGTGTAACCTCTTTCCACTCGGTATCTGGACATTTTTGTGGGAGTGATTTTGGAAAAGGGACGGAAGTGCATGGGACGGAAACAATGAGCGCGCGCGGTGGCGGAGATCGGTACAACGACGTACTGTAGGCCATGTGGCTATGTGGAACGTAAATCGCATACGGTTTACTTCAAGGTTTGGAGGCCCCATTAAAGAAATTCCTACAATAAATCATCTTCAAGTTGTCGTTCTTTGGTGTGAAAATATTCATTATATCATATTTTCTGAAAACAATTATAATTTATTGCTGTATTCTTATTTAATGTAAGCACTCGAGGTACTGTCGGCCAAAATACCGCACTATTATATCATATTTGCTGAAAGGATTTGTCACTGGAGTTTTACAAGTAGTTATTGCAGAAATAATAGTAATGAGAACTTACCGATGGTAATAACACGAAGGAATCCTTCATGTTTGCTGGCACAAGATAGCACTATGAGTTCATTCTTTAAAACATGCGAGTAAGTAATATGGAATTATTCGAATAACATGTCAGATGTTACACATCATATGCGACTACTGTAAGGCTCGTAATTTTTTTAATTTATTTATTGATTTATCTATGTTGCGTCCATAAACGTTAGCCTATATCAGCCCAATTATAGTGATTGTCAAACAAAATATTTACTTACTTTCTGGGTTAAAAAAAAACAAGGGAGCTTGGTTCAGAAAGGTAAATAAGGATTCAAAAGAAGTGGAATTTACGATATTCAGATGCGTATGCCCCTTAGGATGAAACTAAAAGAACACCAGAGTTTCCAGGAAAAGCCTATACTAACAACTGGCAAGACGTGGACAGAGGCCAGGAAGCAGCAGCATCGAGAACACATGAGGCGTTACTGGGCGAATGTTATAGCTCGAGGGAGACAGCAGTTGAATTAACGTGGCCGAAACGTCAAGCAGAAGAAGAAGAAGAAGAAGAAGAAGAAGAAGAAGAAGAAGAAGTATGGTAAAATCTAATATATAAAAGTGAAAGTCTGTATGTATGTATGTATGTATGTATGTATGTGGGTTTGTTCCGTATACAAATCTACACCGTTCCACCAATCTCAAACAAATTTTGCATACAGATAGTTTAGGACCCAGAAGGAACGGCTGTCTACATGAATTTTTGATAGTCTTTCTCATTCTTCTGATATCGGCCCATTTGCACTCGAGCAAAGACTAATAAATTCAGAAAATTAACTGGCATCAGTAGCACAAGAAGGGTCCACCATCTTTCATTCTATCTCGGTAAGAGGCCATGCCACTCAATTTTCTCAACGGCAACACTACCTCAAAAGTGATCACCAGGTTTCCACCTGTCTCTGTAAGGGGCCATGCTACTCCATTTTCTCCATGACTACAGTCAAGACGTAAACACCAGGTCTTGGGACTCCAAACCACGATAAGAACATTAGGAATCTGAACGCCTCAAAAATGTGAATACGTAGTTTTTTTTTAAATTTTATTATCAGGGGTCGATGTAGGGAATTAAAATAATAATAAAAACAAATACATCGGCTAACCCTGCACGCGACCTAACGGCAATAGATATCATCACAAAACTTAGTATTAAGATTAAGTGAGCTTAAATTAGTCTGTTATTGTTGGTTGATTTAGAGGCTTGGCGACATCATGGCCATGTAGCCCCATGGACTTAAGTGTGTATATTTTTTCTGATAACCAGTGTTACTGTGATGGCTGTAGTAGTGTGTGTATTTGTAATTCAGGTGAGGATTAAAAATGAGGTTGCTGTTGCCTTCAGTTAGAAACTATCCCTGTATTTGTTTCGAGTAGAAGTGGGAAACCACGGAAAACATCTTCCAACTTTTGCCACGGGAGGCGCAGTGTACCCCTTTCCAGCTCTCAGACCAGAATTAAAATTTCTTGGCAGAGCCGGATCCAAACTCGGACTTCCAAGGCGACAGCCGAGAATGTTAGCCGCTAATCCACGTGGTCGTCTAAATGTGACATCTTGAGTCTAATGTCATACTCTTGTTGCCGCTGCTGTTACGGGAGATTTTGAATCTTTACCATGTGACGGAAGGTATCACGCGCAATATATTGTATTTTTGTGTTATACTCTCCGTTAAGGTGTGTTCTACTACTAATATGTTTATTAATCCTAATGTTTTTATGCTGCATAATTTTAATTGTTGACATTGTTAACCTGTACCGGTTATCTTTTGTATTACAAACAGGAATACAGTAACTGTGATAAGACTTGACTAAGACTAACAGAACCTGAATAATTTGTAGCAACCAAAATGAAACAGTAACCTAAAAAGATTAACCACGCAGTGAACACTCCCTCTTTTCTACTTAAGACATGACTATAAGAGTAAGTAATTTGTACCGAACATTACCTCCTTCACTGCCGACAACAGATACAGTACCGTAGCAAACCTACAGGTAACTGACGTCACCAATAATTATCAGAGTAAACTAAATCATTAGAAGCCATGACCAGGCTCCTTTTGTACTTAAACATGGGTGCTTTCAAATTACGTTTTTCGTACATCAAAAAGCTACATCCATACTAATACATAAAAGTGAGATGGTATGTGTCTGTGTATTACTCGATCACCAAAGAACCACTGGTCCGATTTACATGAAATTAGCTGACTTGCCTGGTTAATATATGGGCTACTTTTGATTTCAATACTTAACACTACCGTATTTAACGATAGCGACCATTTAAGTGATGTCAGTAAACCCTTTGGTTTCAAATATTCATATTTCAATTTCGAATAAAAAATAGAACGCTAAGAAATAGCAAACTCTTGATGGCATATACTGTGCCCGTTTAGACCGGAGTCCGCACGACCACATATGCATTTTACCAATAATCAGTCAGCACGAGAGTCAAAATATCCCGGAGCGCCAGATGGGTTAAAGCAAATCGCAAAAACGACATCAAATGAAAAAAATGCTTTACTGATTTTTGGCTCAATGCAACAATAAGGATAGAAGGAGATTCAATTGGGTATAACACATCCTGTAAAATTATCTCAGTTTATTTTGAATTTAAACTTGACTGCAAAAATGCTCAAAGCAGCATCACTCACGTGTGGCGACCCACACTCCTCTTTACACAACATACAGAAATTTTCCAAACACATTTGACAATTATTTTTTGGAAACACAAGTCTGAGTGTTAGTCCTGTAGACTGTGTTCCAAAATTATTTATGATTAATTCCAGTTCAAATTTAATTGTCTCTACTGGAAATATCGTAGATCACTGTTTGAATTTTTACATAATATTAACACTCGTAGAATAAATGTTCATAGAATTTTTAACTTTCACTTATTTTTCCAGTTTCAAAAATATTGTCGAAAAATATTGTTATCATTGAAGCAACACAAATTATTTACACATATTAATAACATCTGAAAAGTATTTGACCTTGAGCATAGCATCGAAGAACTGTGCGAAGCACAACAAAAAAAATAATTGTTCTTCTGACATTAAACATTCGAGAAGTGACTCGATTATGAACTTCAAGTTCCTCACAAAATATATGATTTCTGAATCATCAACTTGATCAATAAATGGTTGAACCATTCAACTATTTGATTTTCCACTTGGAATCATCATTAAGAAAAATATTTATATTTGTGGCCCTTTTAGTAACTTTCACAACTTGCAATTCTTCAACAGAATGCGGAAATAAGAATTGTAGCTTCATAATAAATTCATTTAGTTCATGGCACTAGGATTGAAAATATCCTTCAAATTATTCGTGGTTAAAGAATTATTTTTAATTGGCAGTGGCCCATTCTATTATTTGTGTAAGAACACAATATTACAACAACAACGGCAAAGGTCTTCCTCTGAAGAAGAATAAACTACTATCAAGACAAATCCGGGTTCTAGCAAAATCAAAGTCTAAATGGAATTCGTAAACAAGGTTGAAATAAGAACTGGTGGTTTCTAAGAAATAACCTTCGGGTCATTCATACGACGAAATGTGTAGTTCCAATACTCCTACTATAAACCTGAGCCATCGAACCTGCTATTTGATTGATGCTCGAAAAAACCTCCTCATTCCTGCGACTTAAACATGCGCACCTGGGAATGGCATTTCAACTACTCCACACATATAAATTTTCTTCCCAAAATTTATACAATAAATCAAGCCTCTGCTTGTTATCAACACTGGAAGATTAATAAACTTACAAGTTTATTTTATTTTACCATTCAGTTCAACCCGTGAATTTACCATACTTATGAAAATCTTTATTTCACTTTCGAGTGTATTTACGTCATGATTTTATATAAATACAAAAATATCCTATTTGATACAAATATCATTTGCTTCCCGTTTCATGCCTCTCCGTGTTATCTGAAAAATATACTTTGCTCATTGCAAAAATCAACTGTTCAACCAGAACTGAAATGTTGGTTGAATGCGGACTTGCGCTAACCACTCTCCTTCGGAAAATCTCCTGTTCCAAACTAGAAATGATTAAACTACTTCATAGGCTCTCTCTCAATACATATGATTATTAGAAAATATAATATCCAAAGATTATTTAGAAAAATTATGAAAATTATTATTATTATTATCATCAGTGGATTATTATTATTATTATTATTATTATTATTATTATTATTAGTTATATTATTTTAAATATGTTTAATTATCATCTCATTATGTGAGAATCCACATGTTCGAACCTTCGAATATGGAAAAAATATCCATTCCTCAACAAAAAATGATTTAACTTTTACAGTTACATCGGCTGATTACCGTGATTTCCCAAAAATATGAAATATTCAAATAAATGCTCGAAATGCTCGGTCATCGATCCTAAACTGTTCTGAGTGCTGAAAATACTCAGAATAACTCTAATATGTCTTGCGTAAATCATTGCAAGATTTAAATACGAAGAAAAATAAATGTGTTGGTCATCTGCCGAAAAATAGTTTGTTCCAATTAGCTAGGCATAATATAATTCAAATGTGGCTTACATTTCTTGATGGTCTTGAAGCGTAACGAACCTGGTCTGTACCAGATTTATCCATAGACATGCCCTATCGGACAAGCACGTATAATCCTTGTATCGGCCTCCATTATATACCCACAATCCGTCTAGTCAGACATAGTGGTAGTATCTCTTGACGTTTGAATTAACTGTTGTTCCATTTTAATATGGGCTTCTATCAAAGCCATAACAGTTTGTTTAAATGGGGTCAGATCTAAGTAATCTATTCTTAGATATGTCAGTTGTAACATAACTCACGGTAATCTTATCAATACAAGAAGACACTGACAGTCTAACCAATCAACGGCTGTTCTGAAGATCGTTCCCTGGGCATGGTTTAACACCATCTACCATGCGCTAAGCAACCTGTAGTTTCCCTTGCGTAGACTAATGAACACCACCGTGATAGACTGGTCTTCAGTGTACTGATAGATCGAAGTGGTTAACAAGTTACCAATATGAAAACTGACTGAAATGGACTTAAACATCCAAGTATTAGGTTATTACTGGACTGTGACAAAGTACTAATTCTAGACAAAGTCTAGCATATGTCCATGTAGAAACATAAATATTTCCACTAATGTCTGTAGAAAAAAAAAATTCAATCACCTCAGTGATTCTCCTCGCCGGAAACTTACTAAGTTCCACTTCGTAGCGCAGCACTTTTGTGACTACCACAACTTTGAAAATTACTTCTGCGTAGATCCGGCAACCATGTGCCTTGGCTCAGCGTAGCAGCAACTTGCTCGGCAAGTGCTTGTGTTGGAATGAGCTAACCATGCCTCGGCCGGCCGGCTTTTATTCAAAACAGCCAGGGTCACGCGTCATCACGCTGATATCTGGAAATCCTCATATCTCTTGTATCCCTGGTCCAATTTACTTGATACTAATTGCATTCTCTTTCATTTGGCCGTGCCAGTAATCTGATCCAAGTCTCAAGTCTCTACTCCATGGTTAACTATTTAATCAATAAATAGCCTCGACCTCTGCTATTACTCGCTACGTCACTTGACATGCAAGTATCGGTATATTCTTTCCAATTGCTTCGAGAAGCAATGTAGCGCGATATTCAAATATCTCAACTTTCAAAAGCGGCTATAGCCTTTCCCTTGATATCTAGGTGTCTGAATCTTGGAATACCAATTCCTAGAGTTGGGCACAATACTAGGTTTAAAATTTAAATTTCTATCAGAATGGTCCTTATCACTTTTCGTGTATCTCCAACTGTTAGCGAGTAAAACCTAAATTTGTGCTATAAAACAAGGTCAATGCCAAGCGGTGTAGTTGGACCAAATATTCCATCCTTATTCTCCCTCAGCGCAACACCTCGCCTATCCACTGCTTTAACTGTCACCTTCACATTTCAATTTATTTATGACCAGTAGCAAAGCACGGGTACTTCAGCTAGTATACTATAATTTGAAAATGTATGTCCTATAGCTGGTGATAATACAAAGAAAAGTGAACCTAAATTAATAAACAAAGAAACATTAATAATTTTACAAATTAAAAAAAATCACATCTAATCACATTAATTGAAGCATTTGGTATATATAGCCTGTTAAATATCAAACACGCAATTAAAATTAAAATAAATAAATAAAAATAATAATAAAATAAATGAAAGGAGAATCCTGCGGAAAATCATGTGCCCAATCCAGACGGAAACCGGATGGAAACTTCGGAGCAACGCCGAAGTCTACCTGAATGTAGAAGAAATCTCTGCGACCATGAGGAAACGGAGGCTAATATTTCTTGGACACATGAACAAATCCAGATTAACCAAGCAGTTATTTGACTAGTTCTGGAACAGAAAAACAACTACATCATGGATTAAAGAAACTCGGTAAGACCTAGAAAGATCAAACATCCCAGAGGTCCAAATGTTGGAAAGAGATGCGTTTCGAAACAGTACACACAATTTGGAAGAGATTCATGACGAGAGACGAGCTACAAAGACCGGGAGAGCTTGGACTGCCGAACAACGGCAGCAGCACAGCGATCGTACGAAGGAGTAGCCTACTGGAGGCAGAGGAAATTACATCTGAAATAGTGAAATTGTAGCGTGATCCTAGGTGGTCAATTCACAAGTACAAAAGAAACAAGAAGTTCCGTGACGAACTAAAGAGCCTACTTTTCTCAAAATTTAAGATTCATGCCAATGATTAATCTATATTGATCTATCTAGAATAACGACGAAATTAAGTTGGTAATATCGAAATTTCTAATTAGTTTGAAATACTGTATACCTGGCATAATGTAGCCTAATAGAGAACTACAGTTGGCAGCCCTGGTGACTGAATATATTCTTAGTTCCATCTCTTAAGGTACAGAATACAAGATTTGGTTCAAGTCCAATGGATAGCATGGACGTTACATGCTGTTAGACATTGGATCTAACAGCGCGCGTAAAATCATGTTGGCAACAATGACATACCTGTATTGGTCAGAAATAATCTGAAATAATATGATCTATTGTTGTGTCAATTTTGAATGAAATCCATTAGTTAGTATAGAAGTTACATGGATTTTAAAATTGGACCTATCAGCAGGCTTAGAATCATGTTGGCAGTACTGGTGTAGGCCTATATTAGTTACTCCAAATTAATCTAGAATGCCAGGTACTATACGTGTGCAAAGTTTAGAGCTATTGGCTTGCATACTTTCTGATATATTGATATTGGGGTAACAAAAATAGCGACAGCATTTATTAACAGTTGGCAGCCCTGGTTACTCTTAAGAATCGGCATAGTCATATATGTTATGGTACACATAGTACACACGAAATTTGGTTGAAATCCAAATGATAGTATAGAAGTTACATGTATTTAAAGTTGGACCTCTCAGCAGGCTTAGAATCATGTTGGTAGCACTGACGTATATAAGTTACTCCAAATTAATATAAAATGTCAGGTACTATACGTGTGCATAGTTTAAAGCTGTCGGGTTGCATACTATCTGATATATGGGTATTTGGATTTTTAAAAATGAGAGCATTTATTAACAGTTGTCAGCCCTGGTGGATCTTAGGAATACGCTCAGTTATATCTGTTTATGTACACATAGCACATCTGAAATTTGGTTGAATTCCAATTGATAGTGTAGAAGTTATATGGATTTAAAAATTGGACCTATCAGCAGCCTTAGAATCATTTTGGCAACACTGCCATGTATGGCCTCCTGGAAATTAAACTGCAATATTATTATCTATACGTGTACCAATTTTGAAATAGCTCCCATTCATACCTTCCAAGATATCCAACATGGAGCTCAAATTTCAATTGCGATTTTTCAGCAGTTGGTAGCACTGACATCATTTTCAAATATCGCCGTGAGATATTCAGGTATAGATCTTTACTCCTAGTAAATTTTGTTTCGATTGCTCCAGCCGTTTATGAGTTGATAGGGGGGGACACACACACAGCCAGACAGACAGACAGACAGACAGAAGGACAGACAGACAGACAGACAGACAGAAGGACAGACAGACAGACAGACACACATTTGCCCGATCTAATGAGTCTACTTTTTCCTCATTTTTGCAAAATGTGAAAAGTAGGCTAAAAATGAAAGACAAGAAAGCAATAAAAGTATGACTCCTATTCTTTAATACTACTAACAAAACATAAATACGAAACTCCTCTCGTAAATTTTAACACAAAGAAGAGGGACTGATGACCAAGATGTCCCCTAAAGTGAATTAACAACAACATAACACGAAGAAGGATTACCATTGACCCTGAAGATAATTTACTTTGGCTACTGATGAGCATAATTCGATATAAAACATTAAAAGAAAACTCATCTTACATCTTAGAACAAGAAGTTCCGTGAAGAACTATACAGCCTACTTTTCATGCCAATGATTATTCTACAGTATATGAACCTAACTAGAATAATGACAAAATTAAGTTGGCAATATCGAAATATCAAATTAGTTCAAACTATACCTGGTATAATGTAGCCTAATAGAGCACTACAGTTGGCAGCCCTGGTGACTGAATATATTCTTAGTTCCATCTCTTAATGTACAGAATACAAAATTAGGTTGAAGTCCAATGGACGTTACATGCAGTTAGACACTGGATCTATCAGCACGCGTAAAAGCATGTTGCCAACAATACCATGCGTGTGCTGGTCAGAAATAATCTGAAATATTATGATATCTTGTTGTGCAAATTTTGTATGAAATCCATTTGTTAGTATAGAAGTTACATGTATTTTAAAATTGGACATATCAGCAGGCATGGAATCATGTTGGCAGCACTGCCTTGTATTAATTACTCCAAATTAATCTACAATGTCAGGTGCTATACGTGTGCAAAGTATAGAGCTGTTGGCTTGCATACTTTCTGATATATTGATATTAGGGTAAAAAGAAATATAGACAGCATTTATTAACAGTTGGCAGCCCTGATTGCTCTTAACAATACTTACAGTCATATCTGTTATGGTACACATAGCACATACGAAATTTGGTTGAAATCGAACTGATAGTATAGAAGTTACATGTATTTAAAAATTGGTACTATCAGCAGGCTTATAATCATGTTGGTAGAACTGACGTATATAAGTTACTCCAAATTAATCTAAAATGTCAGAATATACGTGTGCATAGTTTAAAGCTGTTGGCTTGCATACTTTTTGATATATTCGTATTTGGATAAAAAAAAATAGAGAGAGGAATTATTAACAGTTGGCAGCCCTGGTGGCTCTTAAGAATAGGCTCAATCATATCTGTTTATGTACAGATATTACATACAAAATTTGGTTGAAATCCAATTGATAGTGTAGAAGGTATATGCATTTAAACATTGGACCTATCAGAAGGCTTAAAATTATTTTGACAACACTGTCATTGTTGGCCTCCTTGAAATTAAACTGAAATAGTATTATCTGCATGTGTACCAATTTTGGAATAGCTCCCATGCATACCTTGCGAGATATCCAACATGGAGATCAAATTTCTAGTGCGTTTTTTCAGCACTTGGTAGCACTGACATGATTTTCAAATATGGACGTGAGATATTCCGGTGTACATCTTTACTCATACTAAATTTCGTTTTGATTGCTGCAGCCGTTTAGGAGTTGATAGGGGAGGACACACACACAGCCAGACAGACAGACAGAAGGACAGACAGACAGACACACACACATTTTTGCGGATCGATCTCATAAGTCTACTTTTTCCTCATTTTTGCAAAATGTGAAAAGTAGGCTAAAAATGGTCTGCGTCACATATGAACTCAATAAATACCCAATGTTTACTGAAAGGAAGAAATATTTTGTGCTCAAGTTAGGAAGTCTTTATATACTGTATCTCGCTAGTCATCGAATGTCATTTAAAAGTATTGCAGAGCTCAAGGGGGTAAGCCCCAAAGCAAAGCAATAAATCAAACCGGGCGAGAAAGGCTGCCGTGATACGGAAATATATGTATATATAAAAAGGGAAGAGACGAGGGGCAAAATACGAAAGTTAAAGATTTGTGTGGAGGCAAAAGTCGGAGAACTGGAATCGAATGTGAGAGAGATATATTAAAAACTCTGCATAACAAAGTATGGCTTAGGGGGAAAAATACCTGTAAAAGAGAAAATATGTACATCAGAAAGTGACCTCGGGGCATATACGAGACAGACGCAGTCAAATGAAAATGAGACAGATGCAGTCAAATTAAAACGAGACAGATGGCTAAAAAGTAAGTGCACTGTGTTTTATTTCAAAAGTACTCGTCATAGCTGTTAATACAGTGGGGTGCCTGATTACCTTCTAATGAACCATTAAATCCCTCGAAACACGTAGTTAATATCCAGTTGCAAAACTCGTCATTTTTATAATAATGCATATTTGCGGATATTAAAACGGGAAATCCATATTAATCAAAATGACATAGATGGCCGGAGTAACTATCATATAACTGTTAAAACTACATCCTTCGTCACGTCCCTCACAGAAGTTACCCACAGACCAAAGGACGAGACCAGGAAATGGTCAGAGGAGCGCAAGATTGAATTTAGCAGGAAAATGAAGGACTACTGGGCCATCAGAAAAGCTCAAGGCACCTACAAGAAAGCAGCTGCCAAACTCACCACTCAGAACACCAATCGTGCAAACAATGACGAAGACAGCAAGAAACATACAAGCATCGTGGTCCATAGGTGGCCCTAACGAACTGAAAAAAGCACCATATTTCAAGAACCAATGAAAAATGTTATATCATTTGTTAAGGAATTAAGCTAGGAGTTTGGCATTTTGCTAGTTAACTGGGAATTAACGTCTTTGTCAATCCACAAAATTAAAAAAAGAAAGTGTTACGAGGGGTTATGAGAAACTAAGGTTACAAAGCCTGCAGTGAAACTTGTACATCTTAATTCATACAACCAATACAGACAACTGATAGTATAAGGGGCAGTCAAATGAAAACGAGACAGTTGCAGTCAAATGAAAATGAAACAGACGCAGTCAAATGAATATGAGACAGATGCAGTCAAATTAAAACGAGACAGATGGATAAAAAGTAAGTGCACTGTGTTTAATGCAAAAGTACTCGCCATAGGTGTAAATACATTTATCCCACTGTGGGACAAGACGGTCAATGCCTTCTTGGAAAAATGTTTGTGGTTGCATCCGGAACCATGATTGTATCCAGGCGTGCACCTATGCATCCGAAGCAAATCGCCGGCAACGAATGTCTTTCTTCAGGGCACAGCAGACATTCGGGCATGTGTTTCACTTTCTGACACTCCTTCTGCAGTCAAAAACCGCACTACACCCTGTTGTTTCTCTTTCCCGGCCACCATAGTGACATCGGACGCACTACGACTCATTGACCTCACATAAAGCACGTCAAACAGACAAAAGGCTGAGCGGTGATCGTTCGCGCGGTTCCTTCCTGATTCCCAATATACACACAACTACCTGCGTTACCACCGTCCGCGCCACGCTCGTTATATCGCCTGTCTCGTTTTCATTTGACTGCCCGTTGTATCTACATTAGGTTATTCTTCAACATACAGTACTCTGCTTGGTTGGTTCCTCAGTTTAGGGGCTGCGACAACGCGGTAATGTTGCCTCGTGTACATTGGGTGTGTGTAGAATCTGTCTGATAACCGGTGTTAATTTTGATGGCTGTATTAGTGTGTGTTATCTGTTTTTAATTCAAGTAAAGACTGCAGACATTCGATTTTCAAGTAGTTCCTACTTATACAACTAATCGCCACCGTAAACGACCAAATAGTTCTCAACTTGGTTACTAGATGCCACCGCAGTCGGCTCTTGGCGACGAACGTTGGAACCTATAATTTAGCTTCACACAAGTGTAATTTGTGGAAGGTTCTTTATCATGCCATAAATCTATGACATGGGACCGCCGGCATTACTTCCCCTCTGAAGGAAGGCATACTGAGGGATTTTTAACGCTCTTAAAAATCTGACAACTTCGGCCGGGTTTGAACCCCCGACCTTGGGCATAGGAGCTCAGTTTGCTACCAACTACGCCACCGAAGCCGCCGGCTGAGGACGAAATCAAACCCGGACCTTCAGAACGACAGCCAAGGATGCTACCCACTACACCACGAGGGATCGCCAAAAAGAAAGTAGAAGAGTTCTTTCATCTGAAGGGTTTGGATATCGGGGTAATTTCATCCTCATAAGGGGAGCGTGATGGAACAGTGGTGCCGGCCCCGTGGTGTTGGGGTAGCGTGCCTTCCTCTCACCCCGAGGCCCCGGGTTCGATTCCCGGCTCCGTCAGGGATTTCAAAAACTGACGTGAGGGCTGGAACGGGATGGACTCAGCCTCGTGAGGACAATCGAGCAGCTGTCTGACAGCGAGGCAGCGCTCCGATCACGAAAACCAAGATTAACGGCTGAGGGGATCCAATGAGCTGATCACGCGTCACCCCAATATCTGCAGGCCAAATGACGGGGCAGCCATCGCTTGGTAGGCCTAGGCCCTTCATGGGCTGTAGTGCCAGGGGTTATTATTATTATTCAAGTGGGAATGGAACCCACCTCCTCTCAGAATTTCCTCTCGAGGCTAAGTGTACACCGTACCAGCTCTCAGACCAGAATTGAATTTCTTGGCAGAGCCGTTAATTGAATCCCGGATCACCGCCCGGGGCTACAGGCAAGAATGCCAGTCACTATACCACAACGTAGTCATGTTAAATAGAGCCATGTTCTCTGTGTTCAGGAACTTGCCGTGCTGAAACCTTACAATCAGTGGCTGGCGAACTTCACTAGTCCACTGAGGGGGAGTCGATACGCTGTAATTCCAGGTAGCAAGAGGGAAGCACTGTTATGTTACCGGCTTTGTAAAGAGCAGCCTGCATTCCTTACGCTCACCGCGAGGCACAAAGGAGCTCTGCAATATGCAACTACCCTCATATGAATTTGGCCGAATAATTAATCTTTAATAACTCACAGATATGGGGGGATGATATTATTTTCAAATGAGTGAGTGTGTTTGCTTGGGATTGAACATTGTCCACCATAGTCATTGTGTTCATCAGGGCTTCTCAGTCGTTATTTTTGGTTCACGCCCGAAGTTACGTGGGCGATTAACTAATTAACTGAAGCACATACGAAACTTGGTTGAAATCCATTTGTTAGTATCTAAGTTATATGCATTTTAATCTGTACCTATCAGCAGGCTTAGAATCGTGTTGGCAGCTCTGATGTACATAAATTACACCAAACTAAGGTAGAATTTCAGGTACTATATGTGTGTGCAACGTTTAGAGCTGTTGGTTTGCATACTTTCTGATATATCGATATTAGGGTTAAAACATAGAGAGAGCATTTATTAACAGTTGGTATCCCTGGTGGCTCTGTTGAATATGCACAGTCAAATTTGTTTTAGTGCACATAGTACATACAAAATTTGGTTGAAATCCAATCGATAGTATAGAAGTAACATGCATGTAGAAATTGGACCTATCGGTAAACTTAGAATCATGTTGGCAACACTGACATGTATGGACTTCTGAAAATTAATCTGAAATGTTATGTGTGTCAATATGTGTGTCAATTTTGAAATAGTTCGCATGCATAACTTCTGAGATATCCAACATTGAGTTCAAATTTCAATTGCAATCACCATACCATTCAGCAGATGGTAGCACTGACGTCAATTTCAAATATGGCCTTGAAATATTCAGGTATATATATTTACTCTTGCCAAATTTGGTTCTGATAGCTGCAGCCGTTTAGGAGACAGACAGACAGACAGACAGATAAGACCGACACACGCCCATGTTCCCGGATGGATTTAATAAGTCTACTTTTTCCTAATTTTAGGAAAATGAGAAATGTAGGCTAAAAACACCAAGTAAACAAGGATAGAAATTAATTTTTAAATGACTGGTTGCATGGCTCAGCTGTAACGTTCTCGCCTGAAGAGCCCAAGATTGTAGAATCAAATCCCGGCGCAGTCAGTTGGCATGTGAGGGAGCCATGTCAATAAACTGGCTCGTTAAGATACCCTTGGGGAAGAAATTACTGCATCCTGCCGTCTCTAATAGCCGCAGTAGTTGAAAGAGTAGCAAAAAACGAACATTATTAATTTTTAGCCTACTTTCGATTTTTGCAAAAAATGAAAGTAGACTTATGAGATCAACACAGGGCGAAAAAAGTGTGTCTGTCTGTGTGTGTGTATGTGTGTGTGTGAGTCTGTGTGTATGTGTGTGTGTGAGTCTGTGTGTGTGTCTGTGTGTGTGTGAGTGTGTGTACTCTGAATGTCTGTCCCCCCCTATCAATTCGAACACGGTGAATGCGAATTGAACAAAATTTGGTACAAAGGTAGCACTAGCAAAGGACACCTCAGTGTCATGTTTTATATCGCCGCCATCTTTACTAAAACTGAATGGCGGCCACTCAAACGTTCAAAACGTAAAATCAAATAACGACTAACCAAATCATCCGATCTCTACCAAATTTGGTAACAACATACCTTCGTATAGGAAGCGTCTTGTGACCAAACTACAAGGTCGTCCGCCATACCATTTCAGGATGGCGGCCGTGCGAATTATGCAAACTTTATAATCCATATCATGGGACCCACCAGTTCCGATTATCGAGCCGAGAATCGTTTTAACTGTTCTAAAGGAAGAGGCACGTTCGAAATTAAAAGTTTATTTTGTAATACTATAGTGCAGACGTGATTTTAAAAAGCTGAGCTGATTCAGTAATAAGACAAGATGGCAGCGGATATCTTGTGCCTGACTTATATTTCACTAATTTGAGTATTGAATGCAATATAGCGTACTGATACAAAATAAATAAACTTTGTATGAAATGCTTTATATATAAATAATATACTCCAGTGATGAAATCGTTTAGTATAAATCATTATTTGCTAACAAGTTCTATGTAAGTCATTTTATATAGAACGATATTCGTTGGCACAATTAGCTCAGTGGTAGAGCGTTAGCCAATCGCTCAAATGCCTATGGTTCAAACCCGATCAGAGCTAGATTTTTTGCTTGAAATGTTATATGTTTATTGTTTTGTAATGACTCAGATGTTTTAAAATTAAGCGTTATATTGTGCATATTATGGTGTAAAATATATATTTAATTAAAATATAATTCGCCAGCAGATTTACTCGAGACATCTAGCTGCCAAAAAGGTAACTGCACGCCGACATACTTATTAACTTCCAGATTTTATCAATTGAAAAGTTTCTTCTTCTGGCCGCTAGAATGCACTCGCTCTGTTAGGATTATATTGTTCGATATTTCACCACTAGAAGTCACGACTAGTCTACGTGGGGCTCCATTGATTAATATACCATTGGCATTCTATGCGCATTGAATTTGAAGAATGACAAGATGATACTACGATACATTTTTACTTTTTATTTTAAAGGGTTTGTAACAGCCTATTTTGCGTTACTTGAAAATGTTATTTGAAGTAAATAACAAAACGATTTCACATAGTAACTGAGTTCAAGACGTTGGTGTTAGTTCAGGTATTAATTACTACTTTTATTTCAGGCAAATAGCAATCGAAAATATCCACATAGTTTGTATACTCACGTCTCTGTAGGGTCATGGAAAGATTTGTTAATTCAATTAGGGTTTTCGATTTCCGGTCAATGCATGTGAGATTTTTGAAGTGAAATGCCATGTCCTGTGGTTCGGATTCCACGTAAAAAGGAGGTCCCGTGGCTCATAATCACAAGATTCACGGCCACGTAAAACTACAATCTTCCTTCCTTTTTTTTCAATTAGGGTTGTGAAAGCCCTGCACAACCAGACGTGTAAAGACATGCCTCAACTCAAAGTTGGATGTTGCCCACGGCAGGTCGTATATGTAATAATAATAATAATAATAATAATATTATTATTATTATTATTATTATTTTTTAGGGGAAGAAATGCATTTACGCACAGAGTGCGGGCTCCTGCTGCTGAGTAGCAGACTACCGACTAAAACTCCCCCTTTACTTCTGAACACTAGCCTGGAACCGTTTAGCACATTAAAACAATAATAATAATAATAATAATAATAATAATGTTATTGGTTTTACATCCCTTTTAACTACTGCTGCTTTTAGAGACACCGGGGTGCCGGAATTTTGGCCCGAAGGGGATCTTTAACGTGCCAGTAAATGTACTGACACGGCTCCCTCGCATTTGTGCACCCTCAAATGCCAGCTGACTGCGCCAGGATACGAACCTGCAACCTAGGGCCCAGCAAGCGAGAACGTTACCGCCGAGCCACGCAGCCAGTCCGGTCGATTATGTCTCCAGATCCATAACATTCTTGAGATAATTCTTATCTTTCTTTCTTCCTTCAATGATGGTAGCAGTTTTTATCTAGATTGTGGCGTTTGGTAGAGGTAAATCGTTTCTATGGCCTTCAACAAAGAATAGTTCTATTATACTCTTTGATAATAACAACGAGTTATAACTATACTCATACATTTAAGAGAAAGTAGGCTATATGTTCTTTACTGAACATCTTGTTTAACAATAAAATTAAGCCACTGTAGTTGTTGTTGTTTAAGTCTTCACTCATTTGACTGGTATGATGCAACTCTCCATGCCTCCCTGTCCTGAGCTAATCGTTTCATATCTACATAGCTACCACACCCTACATCTGAGGCAATCTGTTTAACATATTCTAACCTTGGTCTACCCCTACAGTTCTTGTCCTCGACCCTTCCTTCCATAACTAAGCTTGCTATTCCTGGGTGTCTTAGTAAGTGACCTACGAACCTATCTCTTCTCTTCATTAGCAGTCGCCAGAAACATCTCTCCTCTCCCACTCGTCTTAATACCTCTTTGTTTGTAACCCTATCTACCCATCTGATCTTCAACATTCTCCTGTAACACCACATTTCTAACGCTTCAATTCTTCTCTTTTCTGCTGCACCAATAGTCCAAGTTTCACTTCCATAGAGCGCCACGCTCCGGACAAAGGCCTTTAAAAATGACTTCCTAATACCTAAATCTATTTTCGATGTCAACAGATTCCTCTTTTGTAGAAATGCTTTCCTTGTCTGAGCCAAACTACTCTTTATATCCTCTTTGCATCGTCCATCACTGGTTAGTTTGCTTCCTAAGTATCAGAAGTCTCCTACTTCATTTAGCTTTTCAGCTGCCAATTTGATGTCCATTGAGGTTTCTGATTTATTTCGGCTGCAGTCCAATATTTTTTGTTTTACATTTGTTAATTTTCATCATGAATTCTTTCTTCAGGACGGAGTCCATACCATTCAAAAACTCATTCAAATCCTCAGGCGTGTCGGCCAAGATGACGATATCATCAGCAAATCTCAGAGTTGAAATTATTTCTCCTTGAATCTTCACTCCCATTCAAAAATTTTCTCCAATTTCCTTCATTGCTTGTACAATGTAAAGATTGAAAAGTATGGGTGATAAGTTGCAGCCTTGCCTCACACCTTTCTGAATACCAGCTTGTCTCTCATGTCCTTCAGCACGAATGACTGCTGTCTGGTTTCTGTCTAGTTTGTAGATCACCCTCCTATCCCTGTACTTTATTCCAATCGATTTCAAACTGTCAAGCAATTTAGCCCAATCAACGTTATCAAAAGTCTTCTATAAGTTGATGATGATGATGATAATTGTTGTTTTAAGGGGCCTAACATCTAGGTTATCGGCCCCTAATGGTCTGGGTGATAGCGAAAATTTCAATGAAGTGGAAACCAGAACGGAAATTAAGAGAGAAGGAAAATACTTACAAAACGGAACTCAGACGGAAACGACGCACAAAATGGAGAGCGGTAATACTTACAAAAGGGAAGTTAGAACGAAAAAAGTCACAAAAGGAATAGATTGAAAAATACGCCCAAAATGTAGGTTAAGTTCAAAATACGTACAAAATGCAATGTACAGTCGAAATACTTACAAAATGCAAATGAGATTGAAAATACTTAAAAATTGCAAGTGAGGGCAAAATACTTACAAAATGAAATTGAAATTGAAAATACACAATTTAATTCAGATTGAAAAATTCGCATTTCAGATCCAAAATACTCACAAAGTGCAATTGATATTCAAAATACTTACAAAATTCAATCGAAATTGAAAATGCTTACAAAATGTATGGTAGATTCAAATTACTCAATTGGATGGACAATACTTACAAAATACAATTTAGATTGAAAATACTCACATAAGACCCAGCCACTATAATGAAAGACTTACTAAAAAGCAATTTCGATTGTCAGTCCTTACAAAATGCAATTGAGGTTGAAAACACTCACAAAATGCAATTTAGATCGAAAAAACTTACAAAATGCAACGGAGATTGAAAACACCTACAAAATGGAGGGGGAAAAATTTAATTAAGATACACGGGGAGCCAATTAACAAAAACAGTGCGGGAATCTTAAAGAGAAAGGGAAATATAAAGAAAAGAAAACAAGAGGTCTGACCCCTCGAAGAAGGAGGGATCAGGGAAGATGAGACAAGGGCCAATTAAGGCGGGAAAGGAAATGACTCCCTAGGCCTCGGATACCCTAATACCGTCGGGGTCGGAAGAGAACAAGAGTTGACCAAGTGAGGTCGACAGGATAGAAGATAGAGAGGAGCCTGGCACAAGTAAGTGGAAGCAATGCCGGACTCAGCTGGGGTCCCGTGGTCGTCAACCCACGTCCCACTAGATGTGAACCCCTGGGGGGTCTTCTCTAAGTCTTCAAATGCCATGAACGTTCTCTTATCCTTCGTTATTAACAAACAACGCCTTTTCAGTATTTAGCGCTTGTTCGTCTGGCAGTTTTTATGTCCTGCCATTATCCCTTGAGCCCATCATTCACTGCCTTCTTCCTACCTTTTGGAAGAGAACATCTCCGTCTTTTGGGTTCTTCTCGTAACTTGCAACCCCTGTAGATTTTAACTATTTGTCTGCATTCATTTATGTCCATAATTTTGTCCTTGAGAATATCGTTTTCTGTAAGATCCTTATATCATTCTTGGAGCCATTTCATTTTTTTCTACCTTAGATTCATAAAGAATTGTTTTTGTTGTTGCTGTTGCTCCCTTAATAGACACAATATCAAAACCATTTAAAATAGACGATAGTTCACTAACAATTACCTAGAACTTTCATCGAAAAGATTTTTGATAGTACCCACCCTTACGCCAAGTGATGAGCATAATGTTTTTGGAGTTAAAAGAAGATAGGGCTTCTCATGTTGTTAACACGTGGAACACTTGTAGGTACCGACAGCGGTGGCTACGCTCGCTAAAGTGCAGCGCTAGGCCATGGGGCCAAGCTCTCTGCTGACTCGGTAGACGTGGATTCGAGCCCAACCGTCGGCCGTCCATGAAATGGTTTTCCATGGTTTCCAATTTTCAACTCCAGGCAAATTCTGGAACGGTACCTTCTGACAGGCCACAGCCGCTTTCTTCCACATCCTTGCCCACTTTCAGCCATTCATCTCATCTCTCATTCCGACGCGCAGGTCACCCACGGGCGTTGACTAGAAAGACCTGCACTCGGCCTCTCAGGAGGACACATGAAAAAAAAACTTGTAGGTAACACAATTGACAAACTTAGGGAATTCGATTTGTCTTTGCCCGATGATATCCCAAACCGCCTTCTGGCGTGCAATGAGGGATATTTTTGGTTCAGAATTTAGATATTTTCTCATGAGTAACGTTAATATTACAGATTTACTCCAGCCTCATCTATATCTCTGTGTGCTTTAATTACAAACTATATATGTTTTTTTGAAATGTCTGTGGTTTGCTAGCCTGACAGCCACAGTAATAAGAAGAAGGTTCCCTAAACGCCTAGCTAGCAGCTTCATAATTAGCACGCTGTATTGACTTCCTGTCCAACTAGCGCTCTGCTCTGTGGGGATTATTAGAAACAGGCGCTCTCTCTTTTCCCTTCACAGTTTTGATATTGAAAATTTTAATGAACACTGATGAGACGAATTGGTTCTCCTTTAATCTTAATATCAGCTATGTTAGCCTCATTGCTTCTCAACACAAAATCAGGGCGGGTGGATTAGCTCGTCGAGGGCTTCAAATACCACTACCACCACCATTTATATTCCCCTTTCATATTAATACTATAAATAAACTCACCCAACATAGATACAACAAACGATCAATTTCATTCCAGGCAAAAATCAGGCACTACACAACTGTAATTAAACCAGAGGTATTATACGGATCAGAAAGTTTAACGTTGAACAAAAGAGGTGAACAAGAGGAAGTGGAAAAGAAAGAAAGGAAAATACTTAGGAAAATTTTGGGTCCCCAAAAGAATAAAGATATTTGGATGAAGAGGAAAAAAATGAAGACCTTTACCGAAATGTAGAAAAAATTACAGACTCAATTAAAAGACGGAGACTACAATTTTAAGGTCACCTTCATAGAATGGATAGCAGCAGGCTAACTAAGAAAATTTTTGATTATATCTCCAAATTAAAAAAACACCACTAGATGGCTGGAAGAGATACGGTGTGATCTGCAAAAACTGAAGATCACAAACAACATCATTTCTAATAGGGTGGAATTCCGGCGACTGATCACTACTGCAGATTTTTCGATTCTGCAAGTTCCACATCAACCACGGAGAGTGTTATCAACGGAACAGAGGCAGGCCATCAGCCAACGTATGAAGAAGTTTTGGGAAGAAAAGAAAAAACGAAACAATGTACCGTAGTCTTAGGTTCAAAGCGGTCTATAATTGGCCAAATTCTAAATATATATATAATACTATAAATAATATATGATTCCTGTCTTAATACCTTTAATATTCACCTACTTTGGTATTTATCTCCGATGAGCGGTAAAACGTCCAAGTTCACCCTCATACTAATTTGTGACTGCTTGTTATCGGTTGTCGCAGCTAGCCACAGTGGGTGAGTGGTCAACGTGTCAGTCTACTAACCCCAAGCGTGCAGGTTCGCTCCTGGCCGTGGTAACTGATTTTTGAAAGGCGGCAAAAATACCACACACATGTCATACGATGTTGGCATGTCAGAGAACCCATTTGAATTCAGTAGGCCATGTTCATGATGGCAAAATAATCTCGGGAGTTTCTGCCAAAACAAAGTTCATCATGTCTCTACTAGAAAGCGCTATAGTGTTCAAGGAGCTTAGATATCTAACCTCCTTGACTTTCATAGTGTTTCAAGAAACAGCGAAATTCGACATGCATGGGTGTCAAATATCAAAGCTTGCACCCGGCACCGAGGCCATACGATATTATTATTATTATTATTATCGGTTGTCGCCAAACCTACTGAAATAAATAACGAGAAAATTTAAAAGTAGAAGGCAATCCTAAAATATGACCAGGCTGTTGTTGTGTCTTCAGTCTTTGGACTGGTTTGATGTAGCTCCCCATGCCTCCCTGTCCTGAGCTAATCGTTTCATCTCTACATAGCTACCACACATAATATCCGAGGCAATTTGTTTAACATATTCTAACCTTGGTACCCCTACAGTTCTTGTCCTCGCCCCTTTCTTCCATAGATAAGTTCTCCGTTCCTGGGTGCTTTAGTATGAGTCCTAACAACTTATCTCTTCTGTTCCACTTCAGTCGCCGAAAACATCTCTCCTCTCCCCGTCGTCTTAATACCTTTTCATTTTGTTTACTCTATTTACTCATCTTATCTTCATCATTCTCCTGTAACACCACATTTCAAACGCTTCTATTCTTCTCTTTTCTGCTGCACCAATAGTCCAAGTTTCACTTCTATAGAGGGCCACGCTCCAGTCAAATGCTTTCAAAAATGATTTCCGAATACCTAAATCTATATTTGATGTCAACTGATTTCATTCCTGTAGATATGCTTTCCTTGCCTGAGCCAATCTCCTTTTTATATCCCCTTTGCTTCGTCCATCACTAATAGTCGGCTACAATATTTTAATAGAATGCCTTAAATCCCATGAGTAAGGCGTTGGTGCAATTTATATCCCTCTCTTGACATGAAGTTGTAACTTACAACTTCATATAAGCTCGGATTTATTTTGGAATGTGCTTGGATAAGGCAGCAAAAAGTACACTTTGTACTAGCGAGAAAAGGCGAGACCCTCGTCCTTCTGACATGTATAAGGTGCGTTCAAAAAGTAACGAGCCGGAGGCTGTAATGCGCAAACTGGTTACGACATCGGCTAATCGTGGCGTGTGTAACGAGGTGTGGTTCCGACCAGAGCGTGGAAGGTCACAGCCCGTCACTAGAGGGCACGCGTGCTCGTCACGTGACGATACAAAGTGAGCAGCAGCATGCATCAATCATCCAACCAAGACCAAGAGAGTAAGCCATTCGACATGCTTCCTGGTGTGGTTGAAGACTGTGGGGCACCCATTCGGCACACACTTTCCGCAAGTGCAGTCGTTCCTTCATGATGGTGTGCACACTTCTGACGCTCAATCCGACCACGGTGGCTATGGCGTTCACTGTCACTCGGCTGTCCTGGGTAATGAGCGCATCAACCAGCTGGACGTTGTCATCGGTAATGCAGGGGGGGTGCCCAAGACCGGGCATCATCGGCTAACGACACCCGTCCTTCCCTGAAGCGCTTGTGCCACGCCTTGACCCTTGCAAGGGACATGCAGTGTTCGCCGTACACTTGTGACATTCAGCGATGAATGTCTGTTCCCCCTACTACTTTCGCTGTCAGAAACCGAATAACATCTGTTTGCTCTTCGTTTGACGCCTCCATGTCACTGTTTGCAATGCGAATGGAAGCGTTTGGCGATTGATGCATGCTGCTGCTCGCTTTGTATCGTCACGTGACGTGCACGCATGCCCTCTAGCGACGGGCTGGGACCTTCCACGCTCTGGTCGGAACCACACCCCGTTAAACACGCCACGGTTAGCCGATGTCGTCACCGGTTTGCGCATTACAGCCTCCGGCTCGTTACTTTTTGAACGAACCTTATATGTGTGTTGATCATGCACGGACCGTGGAGTGAGTCCATTTGCGTATCTTCCTTTTTTCGTCAGAAAGGATGGACTAAAATGGACTTCATACAGTAGATTCTAATGTTCGTAAGAAGCTATTGATTTAGACAGTAAATATGTCTACATGATAAACTAGGCTGTTCCTCTTCTTTTAGGCTCGGCCTATGCTTTGTCAAAGTGTTCATGAGGTGGCTTTGGTGGCGTAGGTGGTCAAGGGTTCAAATCTGGCCGAAGTCGTCGGATTTTTAAGATTGTTTAAATCCGTCGGTATGCCTTCTTTGGGAGTGGAAGAAAAGCCCCGCCGGCAACTATACTTGTGTGAAGCCAAAATTTGTAGGTTAGATTTGATAACGCTATATTTTGCATATTAAGGCTTTCACGGCCCGGATTATTATATAAATAATTCATGCTTTTGGCTTTCCATTGAAAAAGGAGGCAACGTTTCTCCGAAACGTATGGTTTAAATTAACAAGTAGTTCCGTGAAGAACTATACAGCCTATTTTCATATATCCTACTTATGTTAATTGCCTCTATCAACATACACAATTTCTGTTTGATTGCTGTAATAGATTCGTAGATATTGAGAACCGACTAAATATTTCGGATGGTCGCCATGTTGGATTTTATATATGTAGGTCCTAGTGTTATGTACTGTTACATGCAGATTATTGTGAACGTGTAGTATTCAAACTTCAATCGCATAATTAGGACACAAGAAAAAACAAGGAGATTTTAAAATTTTGCACAGCTGCCATCTTGAGGTTATGGAAACAATTGAAATAAATTGGATGCCAGTGGATTAACATTCGTATAAGGATTTACTGTACCAAGTTCCACTGAACGCGGATGGTTAAATTGCGAGAAACGCCCATGTGAATATTTATAATTCGCGTCACTGCCATGTTGGATTTGTGATGACCAGGTTATTTAAAGTCCTATAGGTGAACTTAAGTTCATAGCCCCTATGAATATTAAAAAATGCAGTTTGATTGCTAAAATAGATTCGTAGATATTCAGTATCGTCTAAATAATTCGGATGGTCGCCATGTTGGATTGTTAAATGTATAGGCCATAGAGTCATGTACCATTAAAGGAAAATTATTGCGTAGGTTCATTATTCAAACTTTCACTTCGATCGCATGACTACATCACAAGAAATAAAAACTTAATTTTAGAATTCGAACATCCGCCATCTTCAGGTTATGTAAACAATTGAACTAAATTAGATACCAGTGGATTACAATGTGTATAAATATTTCCTGTACCAGGTTTCAGTGCTCTTAGAACATTAAATCGCGAGAAAGGTCTGTTTAAAATTTTCAAATTCGCTTGGCCGCCATGTTCGTTTTGTAGTTAACCGGTTTCTGAAAGTCTTATAGATGGACTTCCAGTAGTGCCCTTTATCTCCGTACAAAATTTTAGGGAGATACCGCTAATAGTTTCAGAGATATAGAATGCCGGTGAAATATTTCGCACATCCGCCATCTTGTGATTATGTAAACAATTGAACGAAGTTAGATGTCGGTGCATTACAATGTATATAAACATATACTGTACCAAGTTTCATTGCGTTTGGTTGGTCAAATCGCGAGAAACGTCTATTTAAAAGTCGCAAATTCGCTTGGCCTCCATGTTGGTTTTGTAGTTACCAGGTTTTCAAAAGTCACATAAGTGAACTTATAGTAGTTCCCTCTATCACACTAGAAAATGTCAGGGTAATATCGGTAATAGTTTCGGAGATATTGAATGCTGGTGAAATATTTCGCACAGCCGCCATGTTGGATTGGTGAGTCGTAACAAAATTTGAAGGGCACGGTCGAGGTCGCCGGGAATAGTGCTATGAACATTCCGAGTTTCATTGAAATCGCTCCTGCCGTTTAGATTTTATTAGGGGGGGACACACACACGAATTACACACACACACACACACACACGCACACACACACGGACAAAAGGTGATCTCATAAGCCTATTTTTTCAAAATTGAAAATAGGCTAAAAATACGCACGGCATTAGCCCAAAAGCATGAATTATTTATATAATGCTAAATTAGTCCCAACGTTCACCGCCAGGTGCTGTTTGCGATGGCATCTAGTAGCCATGTCCGCAGATAGGTGTCGAGGACCGTAGCATTTGGTAGAAAAATTTGGAACTACTTGAAAATTGAATGTCTGCAGGCCTTACCTGAATGACATATAACACACACTAATACAGCCATCACAATTAGCACCTGTTATCAGACATATTCTACACAAATCCAAAGTACACGGGGCTACATGACACAGCCCCTAAACTAAGGAACCAACCAACCAACCTACCAAGGTGTTCATGTTTATGTTTTACTTACTGTATATCTCTGCGTTAGGTATAAGGGTAAATTCTGTTCTTCAGCTCCCTTGTTTTCTTTTCTTATAGTTATTATTTAAATAAGAAATGTCCTTACAGCACGCCAGGCACGCTGGCACGTCGGGCGTGTTTCTGTCGCAAACAGTTTAGATTTAGATTCAAGATTATCCACATTGTACAAGGTCTTTATATTTGCTTGGCAAGGACATTCTCGCTCACGCGATCCGCCAGTGACAGCTCAGTTGCCGGCTGCCAGGCGCGCATTTGTACGGCAGAGTCCAGTGCTTAAAATCAGTATCATGCATTTTAGCCTACTTTCGATTTTTGCAAAAAATGAAAGTAGGATTATGAGATCTACACGGGGCGAAAAATTGTGTGTCAGTCTGTGTGTGTGTGTGTGTGTACTCTGAATGTCTGTCCCCGCCCCTATCAATTCAAACACGGTGAAACCGAATTGAACGAAATTTGGTACAGCGGTAGAACTGGCAAAGGGCACCTCAGTGTCATATTTTATGTCGCCGCCGTCTTGACTGAAACGCAATGGCGGCCACCCAAATGTTAAAAGCTTAAATCAAATTACGACCAACCTAATCATCTGATCTGTACCAAATTTTGCAACATGATACCTTTATTTATTTATGAAGAAACTTTTGACCAAAATACAAGATCATCAGCCTAATACATTGCGGATAGCGGCCATGTATGTGTGCAAATTGATTCCCCCTATCTATTAAAACACGGTGAAACCGAATTAAACAAATTTTGGTACAGAGGTAGCACTAGCAAACGGCACCTCAGTGTCATGTTTCATATTGCCGTCATATTGATCGAAACGTAATGGCGGCCACCCAAATGTTTAAATCTTAAATAAATTTACGACCAACCTAATAATCTGATCTCTACCGAATTTTGCAACAACATACCTTTTTGTGGAAACCTTCTTTTGACTGAACTACAAGGTCATCAGCCCAATAGTTTGCAGATAGTGGCCATATATGTGTGCAAATCGATTCCCCATATCAATTCAAACACGGTGAAACCGAAATCGATGGATTTCTTTTTACAGAGGTAGCGCTAGCAAAGGGCAACTCATATTCATGTTTAATATCCCTATAGCACGTTGCATTTCTACAAGATACTACAACCAACATTCATTATAGTTCTTGAAAAGGACAAAGAGTTATAACAATACCCATGCATTTAGGAGAAAGTAGACTATATGTTCTTTACTGAACATCTTGTTTACTCACCATGTTTGCAGTAGATGTTGAAAATGTTCCCCATCCGCTCCCAAACATTATCACCATCTCCTAATGAAGTTTCCTGTTACTCCGATTAATTTAGCTTCAGTAAGACAATAAAGAACTTTACGTCTATTTATATTGTTTACTGAACCTGTACGTTTGAATCTCTTAGCCAGTTGTTTTATTGTCCGATTTATACAAATGGGTCCTCCTGGAAATTACACTCGAAAATTTTGTCTTGTTCTAGCGCACGATTTCCTGCACTTTATATACGTATTCTGCTGATATACACGTTCACGTAACGAATATTTCACATAAGGCATTACAGCACTACACACAATCACAATAAAACAACTGGCTAAGAGATTCAAACGTACAGGTTCAGTAAACAATAAATATAGACGCAAAGGTCGTTATTTCCTTACTGTAGCTAAATTAACCGGAGTAACCGGAAACTTCATAAGGAGATGCCAATTATGTTTGGCAGCGGATGGGGAACATTTTCAGCATCTACTGTAAACATGGTGAGTAAAAAAATGCATGATACTGATTTTAAGAACCGTATTCTGCCGCACATACGCGTGCGCGGTCGCCGGGAACTGAGCTGTCCCTGGCGGAGCGCGTGAGCGAGAAAGTCTTTGCCAAACAAATATAAAGACCCTATGGTCTGTGTACTTTAGAAATAAATAAATCAGACATTAAATAAATAAGTACAAAAGATATATATAATTAAAAAAAATATCCTGGAACACTAAATTAAGGCAAACACTGGTCAGACCTGAAACTCTGTATGCAGTAGAAAGACTTAAATTAACAAGATTAGGTGATTGAGACAAATTAGAGAAGACTGAAAGGCGAATTCTGAGATAAATACTGGGAGCTAAACGAAATAATAACGCAGAATTTAGGTTACGACCAAATAGAGTGTTATATTGAAGATTACAGTTTTTTTTGGGCACATTTATAGAATGGAAAATAGTAGACTAACTAAACAGATCTTCAATTTACTGACTAGTTACAAATCCAAACCCACATGGTTCATTGAAATTGACAAAGATTTGACAAACGCCAAAATTCAGACAGACACAATAACAAACAGATCACTCTTCAGAGAAGCTATTCAAAAGGCAAAATTTCAAGAAAGGAAGAAACAAACTACAGCAGAAAGTGGACTCAGGAGGAGAAAGATCGTCGTTCTAGAAGGATGAAGGAAATTTGGAAACAACGGAAATTGATTACAATGGACAATAGCCAACGTTGATTCATTCATCGTACCCTCCAAATGGGGTATTCGAAAGAAGAAGAAGTAGAAGAAGAAATAAGTACAGTGAGTATGTAAATAAATAAATAAATAAATAAATAAATAAATTGATTACTGTCATAGGAATTTTCTTTCTTCGGCAATTAAGCTGGCTGCGTGGCTCAGGGGTATCGTTCTCGCATGCTGTTTCCATGGTTGCAGGATTGAGCCTGGTGCAGTCAGTTGGCATTTGATGGTGCGCCAATGCGAGGGAGCCGTGTCAGTAGATTTAATAGCAGGTTAATGATCCCATTCGGGGCAACATTTCAGCACCCCAGCGCCTCTAAAAGCTATTTAAAGGGGACGTAAAACCATTATTATTATTATTATTATTATTATTATTATTATTTTCTTCTGTAAATCTGGTCTGAGGACTGGAACCGGATATACTCAGTCTCGTGAGGCAAACCTGAGAAGAAATGGGTTTGATTCCCATCTCAGCCACTCTAAAAGTGATTTTCCGTGGTTTCCTACTTGTACTCCAGGGAAATTTCTGGATGGCTTCTATTTTAAGGACACATCCGCCTCTTTCCAAATACTTGCCTGTATTACAAATACACACATTAATCCTGACATCACAGAGGCCCTTAATAAACCAACAAGAACTACGAGACTTGTAATAAATCTTCTTGTTGTTTTTGTTTTTTCGGTTGTTTTAATTGAGGGGCTTGGATATCATGAAATTAGTTATTATGCAGGTATTTTCCTGGAGGGAATGTGGAAGAAAAGGTAACAAGTAGTTCCGTGAAGAACTACACAGCCTATTTTCATATACCCTACTTAAGTTAATTGACTCTATCAACGTACAAAATTTCAGATTGATTGCTATCATAGATTAGTAGGTATTGAGAACCGTCTAAATATTTCGGATGGTCGTCATATTGGATTTTTATATACGTCGGTCATAGAGTTATGTTATATTACATGATGATTTTTGCGTAGGTTCATTATCCAATCGTTTACTTCATTACATGATTAATACACAAGGAACGAAAACTTAATTAAAAAATTGCGCAAAGCCACCATCTTGAGGTTATGTGAGCAATTGAACTAAATTAGATACCAGTGCATTACAATGCGTATAAACATTTACTGTACCATTTTTCATTGCGCTCACATGGTTAAGTCGCGAGAAAAGTCTATTAAAATATTTCAACTTCGCTTGGCCACCATGTTCGGTTTGTAGTCAACAGGTTTTTGAAAGTCTCATAGATGAACTTCTAGCAGTGCCCTTTATCACAGTACAAAACTTCAGGTTGATGTCGGTAATAGTGTCGGAGCTATAGAATGCCGGTGAAATATTACACACAGCCACCATATTAGAACGGTGAGACGTAATAAAATTCGAAGGGCACGATCGGGGTCGGCCGAAATAGTACTATGACCTTACCGAGTTTCATTGAAATCTCTCTAGCCGTTTACAAGTTATTGGGGGACACACAAACAAACGAACAAACAAACACACACACGGACAAAGGAGGATCTCATAAGCCTATTTTTCTATAAAATGAAAATAGGCTTTAAATATACTACACGCAGGATGATCCCTGTCAACGAGTTAGGACTTTCGATCTTTGAATATGCTGCAGATCCGATCTATGGTCATATTTAACGCAACGAAGGATCAATGATAGAGAAGGGGGTAAAATAAAAGCTGTGTATGTGAGAGAGAATGACAGAAATGTAATGGAAGAGGAAGCATGAGAGAGGGAGCAGAGTAAAATGTAAAAGTTCTTGCTCCGATCTTCGAGTATCGACCCTCCCTTTCAAAAGAATCATGTCCTGAAGGCCAGTTGCTGTGAGGCAAACCGATCAGTTTCTTTTCAAAGTAACTGTTGACAGCAAAAGAATCTCTGAATAAAAGAAACTTCTGCCTGGGGCCATCGTATTGAATAAGGAAAGGTCTTAAAAGGAACATCCAATCAAAAGCATTTTAATGGCTCGTACGTTATCAGGAAGTGAATACATCACTCTGTGCCTTTAACAGTCTCTTCATATTGGTCTGGTTTATTATTCGGTCGTTTGGGCCACCGATGGACCACGGTGCTTGTGCTTTAGCTGATGTTTTTGGTGGATTGTTTGGTGGCTGTTTTTTTTTTTTTTGCTATCTTGAGCCTATTGGAACAGTAATATTTCATTTTCTTGCTGAACTCTAGCTTACATTCCTCGGATCATTACCTGGACGCGTTGTGGTGAACTTCTGTAAAGGATGTGAGTAAAGGTTTGATCTCAACTTTCAGACGGTAGTGATTCCTGAATATTATTATTATTATTAGCAGAAAAGCGCACGAATGAGCATAACATAGATTTACACTAGCAAAACAAACATGTTACGAAATAATTAATTGATGTGAAAAACATTATGATCCAGTTATCATCAGGAAAAGTGTGCATTAAAGCATTCATGACCAGTCATTATATTGTGAATTGAATGTTATTTGAGAAATAGAGCAACACTGTATGATGCTTTGTTCATTTTAAATGTTAGTCTTTGCCATAATCACACAGTGATTTCTGATATCACAGAACTGGTCAAATAACGAGCACACGCAGAGTTCATTAGGGGCGTGGTAGGACATTTTTTTACATATTTTATGGTGGTACCCATGCACTGCTAACTTTATCACCACATGTCTTAGTTTCTGATTGGCGTTGGTCCAGTTCCGGTTGATCATGGCATCCGTGCTGTAGAATTCTAGCGGGATGTCTTCTCCCTTCTCTCTGCTAGGTGCGCTTCAGAATTTTTTGATGATGGAAGCTGTAATTTTGTCCATATTTATTCGACGAGGAAGGGTTTCCGTGCTGAATATTAAGTTCAGCATGATTCTTCTCAAATTGTTTGATCCATAAGGACCCAGTGGCTTTACCCTTCTTGGCTACCTTGAAGATCTTATAAGACAGTCTGGGGTGGTCCATTCAGTACAGGTGGCCGTAGTAAGCCAGGCGTCTTCTTCTGATGGCATCGGTGAGCTTTGCTGGTGTCTGTAGAGTTCACAATTAGGTTTGTACCATCGTCTGCCATCTGGAAAGATCCTTGGTCCCACTATTTTCCTCAAGAATTTACTTTCCTGTACCTCGAGGGCCCTTAGGGGGGAGGGGTCTTCTCAGTTAGAAACAGGCACTCAGCTGCGTAGAGGATTGCATTATAGTGTCTTAGTCTGACATTTATCGACAGATGTTTCGAGGCGTACAGTTTTCTGCAAGCATAGTATGCCCTGTCTGGTTTATTTAATGATTTATATAACCGTACCTTGGAAGACAATCATACTCGTATCACGAGTGATAGCCTAATGAATGAATTTAATGATTTAAGAAAGAAACATAAAATGTGATGTCCGTCACAAAATTAAGTCAACTCGTAGCAGTTTGTTGAAACGAGGGGGATGATGATGATTGTAATTGTTGTTTAGAGAAGCCAAACATCGAAGTTATCGGTTGGTAGGTTCCTCAGTTTAGGGGCTGCGACAACGCAGTCATGTAGCCCCGAGTACTTTGGGTGTGTGTACAGGACTGCAGACGATCAATTTAAAGTAGTTCCTAATTTGATACCAAATGCTACCGTCAACGACACCTAGCTGTGAACTTGGCTACTAGATGCCACCGCAACCGGCACCTGGCGCTGTGCGAAAATCGGAACTTAATAGAGCGTTAATCAAATCTAACCTACAAATTTAGCTTCACACATTGTAGTTGGTGGAAGGTTCTTTTACATGCCATACATGTATGACATGGGCTGGCTTTACTTCCCCTCCGAAGGAAGGCATACTGAGAGATTTTAACGCTCTTAAAAATACGATGACTTCGGCAAGGTTAAACTTGCTATTAAATACAAAATTCTAAATTTTCAAAATCCAAATCGTAACTATTTTTATCTATTTTTCGAAATTGGAGCCTCTTATTTTGCTGATCTTTACCATTTCCCTCATATCTCCCAACTTTATAGGAATATTTGGACTTTTTATTTTTACGGTGGGTGTTAAACGTTCAGCTACAAAATGAATCTCACTCAGACCTTTGTGGCTTTAATTAGTCTTTCCATAATACACCAAAAATATATTTTTGAGTTTGTTCAGAATAAATGAGATAATAACGCTTAATTAATGAACAGATATTCAAATGAGCGAGATTAATTTTGTAGCAGAAGTTTTAACATGCACTTAAAAATAGAAACTTCCAAATATGCCTATAAACATGTGAGATGTTTGGTTGGTTCCTTAGTTTAGGGTTTGTGACAACGCGGTCAAGTAGCCCCCTGTCCTTTGGGTGTGTGTTGAATTTGTCTGATAACCGGTGTTAATTGTGATGGCTGTATTAGTGTGTGATATCTGTGATTCAGGTAGAAGGACTGCAGACGATTAATTTTTTCAAGTAGTTTTTACTTTTGCTACCAAATGGACGTCCACGACAGCTATCTGCGGACGTGGTTACTAAATGCCATCTCAGTCAGCACCTGGCGGCGAACGTTGGAACTAATATAGCGTTATCAAACCAACCGAAACTGTTTAGCTTCCACAAGTGTAGTTAGTGGAAGGTTCTTCTACATTCCATAAATCTGTGGCATGGGACCGCCAGCTTTACTTCCCCTCCGAAGGAAAGCATACTGAGTAATTTTTAAAATCTTTAAAAATCCAACATCTTCGGCCGGGTTTGAACCCACGATCTTGGGCATAAAAGCTAAGCATGCTACCAACTACGCCACCGAAGAGACATGAAGAAAACGGTGCGGTGAAGGTCAGCACAAAGCAAGGACCACGGTTTGGAAAAATGTTAAAAATAGTCACAATTTGAATTTTGAAAGTATAAAACGTTGTTCCTAACTGCAAGGTTTATAACAGGCACAGTTATAATATTAAAATAGTAATTGATTTAGCTCCTGCTGCATGTTCCCCCTTAAATTTTCATTTCATTTATTATACATGTATTTTGTGTTCAGACAATGAAGTTCCGTCAAAATTACGAGGCCCAGTATTAAAAATCCTCTATTACTTAATTTATTGACGTTTTGTGGATCACTCCTAATACCATTGTGTATTTATTAGAATACTAGCAACTAGCCTTGGCTTCGCCCGGGAAACGTTATGAATGTATTACGTCATAAACGCTTTTTTTTTTCGATGTGAATGAACTACGATCTATATCCGTTTTACGACCTTGCACGATGGGTTAATATTACTGACTGGAATATTAATTATATTATCATGAAGATGCATATCCAACGAATCCTTGTCAGACATACGGTAATTAAAGAATGGCGAGGTGCATGAAACACAAATCCCCCTTCCATCCAACCTTAAGTTGACCATGTATTTTGCTGAACGAAAAGTTCACAAGCGAAATGAAGAAATTTGCACTTCCAGGGAAACTCCAAACACAACCACTCTTCTCTGAAGTCGTAACTCAATACGACTTGACAGTTTGTTGCTGGCTGTATCTGGGATAAAAAGTTTACCCGCTAGCTAGGCTCATAAACTGTCGCCACAGTGCTTGAATGGAGATTGTTGGAAGAAATGAAAACGTAAAAACACTTACAGTGGGCGATGTATTGAAGATAGAGATGTGCTCTTGCGGACTAATTTGTAGAACTTTTCATGCTGAAGAATTCTTGCGCTCATAGTATATTGATATTCTTAACCGTTTGCCCAGCGTAAGCTTAAAGTAGGCCTACGCACAGACGGCCTGGATTGGTTTGACGTTTCCACTGACATCGTTACTGCTTTGCTTAATTTGATCATAAATAAATAATTTTCTACGGAAACCTTCCTCGCGGTGTCCTTTTTCAGAAAGGTGAAAACCGCATCCAAATCTATCCAGTGGTTCTGGAGATTACCCGTGATATCCAAGAATCGGGGACTAGATGATTGCTCATGTCCCGAGTCCGGATTACTATTCATGTATTAGTTTGCTTGGCGTGCAGCGACATTGTCTTGTGAACGTCATTAGTTTCATTGTCGATATCCCATTAAGTTGGCGACTAATCAATAGAGGAAGGGAGTACAGCACAGTCCCCTGGTCTAGCACAATATTTGGGCGCCACAGATGAGATCATTTGTTATACAATGTCGGCCGGTTCGTTACGTGAAAAGCAACGCATGTTCGTAGCAGGATACAAGCAAATATACAGAACAGCCTCGCATAGAGCTTCTATGCCCAAGATAGCGGGTTCAAACCCGGCCGAAGTCGTCGAATTATTTCAAGAGCGTTACAAATCCCTCAGTACGCCTTTTTCAGAGGGGAAGTACAGCTTTCGGGCCCATATCATAGAGTTATGGCATGCACAGTAAAAGAACCTTCCACTAATTACAATTGTGTGAAGCATGCAAAAGATCCTTCCACAGACTAAACTTGTGTGAAGCTAAATTTCTAGGTTAGATTTCGTTGGAACGCTCTATGAAAGTTCCAAAGTTCACCACTAGGTATCATTGACATTAGGTAGCGAAAGTTGGAACTACTTGAAATTGAACGGAACTTGTAGCTCACCGTATGGTTGTCCGCTAGAAGCAGCTACAGCCTTTGGCGAGTCGAACATGTCCTCGGACACTCCCGGCACTATAAACCATTCGATAAATAAATAAATAAATAAATAAATAATTTGTACGTTAAATTTGATTAACGCTCTTCAAGTTCCAACGTTCGCCGCCAGGTGCTGGTTGCGTTGGCATCTTGTAGCCAAGTGCCCATCTAGGTGTCGTTGATGGTAGGACAAGCATTTGGTAGCAAAAGTAGGAACTACTTGGAATTGATCGTCTGCAGTCCTTCCCTGAATTACAGATAACACACACTAATACAGCCACCACAATTAACACCGGTTATCAGACAGATTCTACACACACCCAAAGTACACAGGACTACATGAGCGCGCTGTCGCAGTCCATAAACTGAGGAATCAATCAACCAAGCCTCGCATAGACAATGTTGAGAATCTCATATCGTATCCGTACGGGACAGCATTAAATATATTAAAACTATATTAATATTCAGCCATTTTCTTATTTCTGAAAAATGTCTACACACTGAAAATCAAGCTGTATATTTCTTGATACAATAGTGATACTCTAATACAATTAGTAGCGGACATAAAACCCACTTGTGTTAATGTTATGTGAAAGAATTTATTTATAAATTGATAAGTTGCTAAGTGATCTCAAACAAGTAGTTCCGTGAAGAACTATACAGCCTATGTTCATATATCCTACTTATGTTAATTGCCTCTATCTACATACAAAATTTCAGTTTGATTGCTATAATGGATTCGTAGATATTCAGAGCCATCTAAATATTTCGGATGGTCGCCTTGTTGGATTGTTAATTGTATAGGCCATAGAGACATGTACCATTAAAGGAAAACCATTGCGTAGGTTCATTATTCAAACTTTCACATCGATTGCATGATTACGACACAATAAATAAAAACTTAATTTTAAAATTCGCAAAGCCGCCATCTTGAGGTTATGTAAACAATTGAACTAAATTAGATACCAGTGTATTACAATGCTGACATAAACTCTGACCACAATCTGGTCGTAATGAAATGCAGATTAAAGTTGAAGAAACTGAAGAAAAGTCAAAAGCCAAAAAGGTGGGCAATAGACAGACTGAAAGAGAAGGATGTAAACGAAAGATTCAAGAAGAGTATAAAGGAAGGACTAATGAAAAACCCTAAACAAACTTCAATTGCAGACGAATGGGCACTTTTGAAGAATGAAATAACAAAATCCGCAGAAGAAAACATTGGTAGGAAAGAAAGAATAGGTAGAAAACCGTGGATCACTCAGGATATACTAGAATTGATGGATGAAAGGCGGAAACACAAGAATGTAAGAGATGAGAAGGGGAAAGCAGAATACAGACGTCTGAGAAATGAGGTTAACAAGAAGTGCAAGGAAGCGAAAGAAGAATGGTTGAAACAGAAATGTGCAGGTATAGAAAATTGTCTGAAATTAGGTAAAGTAGACACAGCTTATCGAAGGATTAAGAATACTTTTGGGGAAGAGAAGACTAAGTGCTGTAATATTAAGGACACAAATGGAAATCCTCTAACAGATAGGGAAGAAAAGGTTGAGAGATGGAAAGTTTACATAGAGAGTTTGTATAAGGGAAAGGAGATTTAAAATCATGTAATGGAAAGGGAGGAGGAAATTGATGAGGATGCGAAAGGAGATTTAATATTGAGATCAGAATTTGATAGAGCTTTGGAAGACTTAAGCAGGAACAAAGCACCAGGCATAGATGATATACCGATTGAGTTGCTACGCTGCATAGGAGATGAAGGTCTGATCAGGTTATTTCACTTGGTGTGTAGGATTTATGAGACAGGTGAGGTACCCCCTGATTTCAAGAATAATGTAATCATCCCTATACCAAAGAAAGTGGGAGCTGTCAGATGTGAAGATTACCGTACAATCAGCTTGATTACTCATGCTTCAAAGATCCTGTCTAGGATAATTTACAAGAGGATTGAAAGCCAGATAGAAACGGAGTTGGGTGAAGACCAGTTTGGTTTCAGGAGAAATGTAGGAACAAGGGAAGCTGTACTAAGTCTTAGGCTGATTTTGGAAGGTAGAATAAGGAAAGATAAGAGAACGTTCATGGCTTTTGTAGACTTAGAAAAGGCTTTTGATAACGTTGATTGGACTAAATTGTTTGACATTTTGAAATCGATTGGAATAAAGTACAGAGATAGGAGGGTGATATACAATCTATACAGAAACCAGACAGCAGTCATTCGAGTTGAAGGACATGAGAGAGAAGCTGGTATTCAGAAAGGTGTAAGGCAAGGCTGCAACGTATCACCCATACTTTTCAATCTTTACATTGAACAAGCAATGAAGGAAATTGGAGAAAAATTTAAAGTGGGAGTGAAGATTCAAGGAGAAATAATTTCAACTCTGTGATTTGCTGATGACATCGTCATCTTGGCCGACAAGCCTGAGGATTTGAATGAGTTTCTGAATGGTATGGACTCCGTCTTACAGAAAGAATTCATGATGAAAATTAATAAATGTAAAACAAAAATACTGGAATGCAACCGAAATAAATCAGAAACCTCTATGGAGATCAAATTGACAGGTGAAAAGCTGAAGGAAGTAGAAGACTTCTGTTACTTAGGAAGTAGAATAACCAGTGATGGACGAAGCAAAGAGGATATAAAAAGTAGGTTGGCTCAGGCAAAGAAAGCTTTTCTACAAAAAAGGAATCTGCTGACATCGAATATAGATTTAGGTATTAGGAAGTCATTTTTGAAAGCCTTTGTCTGGAGCGTGGCGCTCTATGGAAGTGAAACTTGGACTATTGGTGCAGCAGAAAAGAGGAGAATAGAAGCATTTGAAATGTGGTGTTACAGGAGAATGATGAAGATCAGATGGGTAGATAGGGTTACAAACATAGAGGTATTAATACGAGTGGGAGAGGAGAGATGTTTCTGGCGACTGCTAATGAAGAGAAGAGATAGGTTGGTAGGACACATACTAAGACACCCAGGAATAGCAAGCTTAGTTTTGGAAGGAAGTGTCGAGGACAAGAACTGTAGGGGTAGACCAAGGTTAGAATATATTAAACAGATTGCCTCAGATGTAGGGTGTGGTAGTTATGTAGAGATGAAACGATTAGCTCAGGATAGTGAGGCATGGAGAGCTGCATCAAACCAGTCAAAAGACTGAAGACTCAAACAAGTATTACAATGTGTATAAACATTTCCTGTACCAGACTTCAATGCCGTTGAAACATTACATCGCGAGAAAGGTCTATTTAAATTTTCAAATTCGCTTGGCCTCCACGTTCGTTTTGTAGTTAACTGATTTTTGAAAGTCTTATAGATGAACTTCCAGTAGTGCCCTTTATCTCCGTAAAAAATTTCAGGGTGATACCGCTAATAGTTTCAGAGATATAGAATGCAGGTGAAATATTTCGCACATCCGCCATCTTGTGGTTATGTAAACAATTGAACCAAGTTAGATGTCGGTGCAATACAATGTGTATAAACATATACTGTACCATGTTTTATTGCGTTTGGTTGGTTAAATCGCGAGAAACGTCTATTTAAAAGTCGCAAATTCGCGTGGCCGCCATGTTGGTTTTGTAGTTACCAGTTTTCCAAATATCACATAGGTGAACTTCTAGTAGTTCCCTTTATAACCGTAAAAAAATCCAGGGTGTAATCGGGAATAGTTTCGGAGATATTGAATGCTGGTGTAATATTTCGCACAGCCGCCATGTTGGATTGGTTAGACGTAACAACATTTGAAGGGCACGGTCGGGGTCGTCCGGAATAGTGCTATGAACTTACCGAGTTTCATTGAAATCGCTCCAGCCGTTTAGAAGTTATTAGGGGGCACACACACACGCGCGCACACACACACATACACACACTGACAAAAGGTGATATCATAAGCCTATTTTTTCATAATTGAAAATAGGCTAAAAATGCCAATTTTTTTTATAAAAAAAGAGAATAATAATATTGGACACCCGTTAAATTGTAAGCATTCAGGTTGCATAACTCACTTTATTTACATTCTAATTAACCACTAAAGTAATTTCAGAATGCTTGGTTTAAACTTATACGAAAAAGAAGACTAAATATATGGGGATAGTTACATCATAAAAATGTTCTAAATAGATAATGAATAGGGAAAAATTAATATTTATTCGAATTATTTTGCCATGTTTGTACATTAGTACAGGACTGACATAAAATATTTGGCCGAACGTATTACTTTCATATCATGAATGCTCTAATTATGTGATTACTTGGGGTTACTACACACATCAAAAAAAGTTTTGCATCACCTCGGTTCCAAGAGTTCCGGAACCGTTAAATACAAAGGGAATAGAGATCAACACAAACAACATTTCAGCTCGTTTTATTGCTCATGAGACCCACACAGTGCATGTTGTACCATCATACAGCTAGACTTTCAGCATTTGTGGTCCAGATTGCAGTACACACCACTACCTCTAATACCCAGTAGCACGTCCTCTTGCATTGATGCATGCCTGTATTCGCCGTGGCATACTATCCACAAGTTCATCAAGACACTGTTGGTCCAAATTGTCCCACTCCTCAACGACAATTCGGCGTAAATCTCTCAGAGAGGTTGGTGGGTCAAGACGTCCATAAACAGCCCTTTTCAACATATCCCAGGCATGTTCGATAGGGTTCATGTCTGGCGAACATGCTGGCCACTGTAGTCGAGCGATGTCGTTATCTTGAAGGAACGCATTCACAAGATGTGCACGATGAGGTCGAGAATTGTCGTCCATGAAGACAAATGCCTCTCCAATATTCTGCCGATATGGTTGCACTATGGGTCGGAGGATGTCATTCAGGTATCGTAAAGCCGTTTCGGAGCCTTCCATGACCACCAGTGGCGTACGTCGGCCCCACATAATGCCACCCCAAAACATCAGGGAACCACCACCTTGCTGCACTCGCTGGACAGTGTGTCTAAGACGTTCAGCCTGACCAGGGTGCCTCCAAACACGTCTCCGACGATTGTCTGGTTGAAGGCATATGCGACACTCATCGGTGAAGAGAACGTGATGCCAATTCCGTGGGGTCCATTCAGCATGTTGTTGGGCCCATCTGTACCGCGCTGCATGGTGTCGGGGTTGCAAAGCTGGACCTCGCCATGGACGTCGGGAGTGAAGTTGCGCATCATGCAGCCTATTGCGCACAGTTTGAGTTGAAACACGACGTCCTGTGGCTGAACGAAACGCATTATTCAACATGGTGGCATTGCTGTCAGGGTTCCTCCGAGCGGCAATCCGTAAGTAGCGGTCATCCACTACAGTAGTAGCCCTTGGGCGGCCTGAGCGAGGCCTGTCATCGACAGTTCCTGTATCTCTGTACCTCCTCCATGTCCGAACAACATCGCTTTGGTTCACTCTGAGACGCCTGGAAACTTCCCTTGTTGAGAGCCCTTCTTGACACAAAGTAACAATGCGGACGCGATCGAACTGCGGTATTGACCTTCTAGGCATGGTAGAACTACAGACAACATGAGCAGCGTACCTTCGTCCTGGTGGAATGACTGGAACTGATCGGCTGTCGTACCCCCTCCGTCTAATAGGCCCTGCTCATGCATGGTTGTTTACATCTTTGAGCAGTTTTAGTGACATCTATGAACAGTCAAAGGGACTGTATCTTGGATACAATATACACAGTCAACGTCTATATGCCGGAGATCTGGGAACCGAGGTGATGCAAAACTTTTTTTGATGTGTGTATTTATGTGGCATAAAAATTAAGTCACAGCACTAAAGGGCTTTAACTTTAGATCTTAACACAACCGGTCATTTAATTAGCTTATAATTCTACACAAATTAATAATAGAATATCACGAGCTGCCTCTCATTCTGCCGGAAGGGAATATGTGCATAACCTATTTTCGAGAGAAATATGCCGTTCAGACCCTATAGACGGGAAGGTATTTCCATTCAAATAGGGTGCATGCCAACGTGCGTGTATCCTGAACTTCACTCAGAATATCTTACAAGCAAGGAGCAATATTCAGACCTTGAGAAACTGCGGACCTAGAAAATAGCCTTGCGGAACGCTAGCACGATCAATATGGTATTTTATGAGCCTCACTCTATAGCCTACCCAAGTAAGTATTATGCTTCGAGTCAGCTTGACAAGGGGTGAGGAAGGCTACAAAGTCTCGCTTAAGATGGCCAATGACCTCAGTTTAGTTCACACACGCTGGCACTGGGACAAGAAAATTGAGGGGAGAAAAAAATGAAATTGTGATACTGAAAATATACAGCTCAGAGAACTGTTTCTGTTGTTGAAAATTTACGACATATCAGTTTGGGTGACTACTTTTTTCTCTCTCTCTCTGTGTGATAGATTTTCTTTAGTGTAAGTTTCACATTTTAGGGTTAAATGTTAAATGTTCAATGTCTTAATATACGTTTATAATGCAATTTCCTCTGTTCATTGACAAAATAGCTTAAGATACAGTTAATATTCTCCGAAATACATCCAGAAAAGTAAGGAGATGTCAGCTGCGCTTTCCATGTATTGCTAGAACCATTGAAACCAGTTTGAATAAAGTAATCTTTCTGTCAAAACTGTTTGACTGTTTTGAAGAGCTTTTCATTAAATTAAATTCATTTTGAATATTAAATACTTTATATTTAATTTATGAGTGTTACATTTTCAAGTTTTAAGGATATCAATTTATTAATTCTATTAGGTATTTAATTTTAGAGCCAGTTTGTAGACTAGCATCTTAGAACAATTTATATTACTGAAGAAGTCTTCAAAGTCGAGTCGAATTAAACTCATTGAACATTGAGCTTGCTATACACTTTTCCAAAATACGAGTAGTATTGATTTGATGGATTCACTTTGCTATTATAAATTAAGGTTAGTATTGGAGCTTTTAATATAGATGTGAATGTTATTAAGCAAATAATTCTTCAAATAACATTGTACCAGCTGAAAACTGCTATTATCAGAGCACAAAAAGGCAAATACACTCCTCTATGAAATACTCTGACAGAAGAGTAGGGAACTGGCTACTTCAATCCTCATTGCGCCTTCCACACCAGTCACCACCTAGAAACATTTTGGCATGGGAACATATTCGCACATTCCCTCCTATTGCCACTGTGTCCATCCGTCTATCGTTCTCTCCCACTGCCACTGTTCTCTCACTTCCACTATCAAAGTCTTCTCTTTCTCCCTGCTATTATCACTTTCAGCGCAGAAATGCGCGAATATGTTCGCATGCCAAAACTTTTGTGGGTGGTGACTGATGAGGAAGGCGGAATGAGGATTGAGACAGATGGTTCCCTACTTTTCTGTCAGAGTATTTTAAAGAGTAGCATATTTCCTTTTTATCAGTTTAAATGATCTTGTCGACTTCGTCGTTACGCTGGGGTCTGGCGTTACGTTACGGTGACGGGACGAAATGTGCCCAGATGCACTGAGGTGTGTAACGTCATAGTACTGCTTGGTGCATGTGTTCCCCTACAATCTCTACTCCGTTAGTATAAGAAAACAATCCCCGATTCTTGGATGTCACGGGTAATCTCGAGAACCACTGGATGGCTTTAGATGCAGGTTTCACCATTCTGTAAAGGATATCTCGAGGAAAGATTCTGTAGAAAATACTTTGTGTATGATTAAAGGAAGCCAAGCAGTAACGATTTCAGTGAAAAAGTCGAAAACAAACTTGGCGTCGGTGCGCTTCTTAAGCTTACGCTGGGCAAACCGTTAAAAATATCAATATACTATGAGCGTAAGAATTGGTCAGCATGAAAAGTTCTACAAAAAAGTCCGCGAGAGCATATCTCTGTCTTCAATACATAGCCCACTATAAGTGTTTTAGACTGGATGGAAGGGGCACGTCCGCTCTGGTGAGCGTGACGGCATCCCGCGCTTGACCTTGCATTGCCCTTGGTTTGCACTTGCCGTTCGCGAGTAATTTGAAACAAGAAAAGCAAGATATGTATTATGCAGATAATTTTATAACATGTCAAGAGTCTTTGGCTTCGAGCCTCCAGCCTTTCTAGCATTTTTCAGCATTTAAAATGATACAAAGTTTAGTCTTTCAGACTGACTGTCTCTTTTTTAAATAATAATTTATTAAGGTGTGCTCGAAAGAGCATTACTTTATCTAGTGAATTATACAATCTCTAATTAATATATTGTTTTATTGCCTTTTTTACTGTGCACCAATACGAGAATTTTTCCGTTATTTCCTACTGTTTTCTTTTTCGTTACATTAAGGCATGCAGCTTATGACTTTACGCGTAGAAGTAGGGTATGGTTGAGCCATTATATCTCGGGAACGGATAAAGATTTATTAAAAGGTTCCTTTAGAAAAACACTCTCAGAAACAGCCCATGAACTAATAATGCCCACTAAGCCGCTTAATGCCCACTTTAGGTCACATACAATGTAGAAAGAACGAATCGATTTGGTTGAGATTGCCAGGGCTGTTGTGTTTAAACTGTCACCCTGAACTGTAAGATAGCTAGGTATACATTAATCCAATGCTTTCGATGGGTATACAATTGGTTGCTGACCCAATGGCTATCCAAAACACTTGTCCGTTTGTTTGTAGGGCCAATAAAAACCAAGATGTGGGCCCCTGAAACATCGGCTCAGCTTTTTGGAATATACTGGGTATGTGCACAACCGTGCTCTACTGTTATTGTAGTTATTTAGAGGGCAAAGACGTTCCACATTTTTAGCCTACTTTTCACATTTTGCAAAATTGAGGAAAAAGTAGACTTATGAGATCGATCCGGGCAAAGGTGTGTGTGTCTGTCTGTCTGTCCTTCTGTCTGTCTGGCTGTGTGTGTGTGTGTGTCCCTATCAACTCCTAAACGGCTGCAGCAATCGAAACAAAATTTGGTAGGAGTAAAGATCTATACCTGGATATCACAAAGCCGTATTTGAAAATGATGTCAGTGCTACCAACTGCTGAAAAATCGCAATTGAAATTTGAGCTCCATGTTGGATATCTTGGAAGGTATGAATGGGAGCTCTTTCAAAAATGGCGCACGTATAGTTTAATTTCCAGGAGACCATACATGGCAGTGTTGCCAAAATGATTATAAGCCCGCTGATAGGTCCAATTTTTTAATGCATTTAACTTCTACACTACGAATTTGAATTCAACCAAATTTTGTATGTGCTACGTGTACATAAACAGTTATGACTGAGCGTATTCTTAAGATCCACAAGGGCTGCCAACTGCTCTCAATTTCTTTTATCCAAATACCAATATATCAGAAAGTATGCAAGCCGACAGCTTTAAACTATGCACACGTATAGTACCTGACATTCTATATTAATTTTGTGTAACTTATATACGTCAGTGCTACCAACATGATTAAAGCCTGCTGAGAGGTCCAACTTTAAATACATGTAACTTCTATACTATCATTTGGATTTCAACCAAATTTCGTATGTGTTATGTGCACCAGAACATACATGACTATGCGTATTCTAAAGAGCAACAAGGGCTGCCAACATTTAATAAATGCTGTCTCTATTTTTGTTACCATAATATCAATATATCAGAAAGTATGCAAGCCAATGGCTCTAAACTTTGCACATGCATAGTACCTGGCAGACTAGATTAATTTGGAGTAACTAATATACGTCATGTAACTTCTATACAAACTAATAGATTTCATTCAAAATTGGCACAACAATAGATTGTATTATTTCAGATTATTTCTGACCAATACATGCATGACATTGTTGCCAACATGATTTTACGCGCGCTGTTAGATTGAATGTTTGACTGCATGTAACGTCCATCCTATCCATTGGACTTCAACCAAATTTATTATTCTGTACCTTAAAAGATGGAACTAAGAATATATTCCGTTACCTGGGCTGCCAACTGTAGTGCTCTATTAGGCTACATTAGGCTACATTATGCCAGGTATAGCGTATTTCGAACTAATTTGAAATTTCTATATTACCAACTTAATTTCGTAATTATTCTAGAAATATCCATTTAGATTAATAATTGGCATGAATCTTAAATTTTAAGAAAAGTAGGCTCTTTAGTTCGTCACGGAACTTCTTGTTATTTCACAGGAGTATCTTGCTTCTCTCCGGTGACAGGGATATGACCTAGCAATTGCTGTCATACACCACCCTCCTTTACATTATGAACCCGCCAATGCCGGGTATTGAAAGCAAGTTCTGAAATAAAACCAGGAACTGTACGTCGCAGGAGTTCTCCATCACCCAATCTATCGCTCCGTTGCTTGCTGTAATGAATGTGCCGACTGCTTGGCAGATGAATCGAACTGTTCTCGGCACTCTCTCTTGATTTAGATAGAGATTCGTGGCGCGTTTAAGGCATTGCTAGTGTCTTCCTGGGTGCAGAGCTTCAATGGGGAAAGTCATCACGTGTTTATCTCACACCCACTGCATCTGTTTAGACTTTCGTATCAAGTAACTTCAAATACGCACGAAGTAAGTTAGGAGATTGCTTCCATTTAAGGATATATTTTTACAAAGGAATGAGATGAAAGAAATGATCTTTTATATTGGTATTTGGAAGCAACCCACATAATTACTTACGTAATCACTTTTTGATCGATCATTTACCCCTCTCCCCCCAATGTAATCACGCGTAATGATTGTAAAACGTAATCACAAAGCAATACCTGATATTTCTGGTTTTGTCACGATTTATCCGTATAAATAAAAGAAACACAATGTCAGAGACTCAGGGACATCGTAATAGTACATTGTGCAACGAGCCTATAATGACAATAGTTAAGACAAGAGTGTCTTAATTATCATTATAGGCAAGTTGCATGCGACTGTTTAGGTTCAACGATAATTATAACTTTACTATATTGTTACGTGCCACCCCCTAGTGGCACTTTTGTTAACTGGATTACGGTGGGGGTACAAAGCACAACACCAATTACTGCTTAAAGAAATAATTAACTTTATTGTGGCCAGAAAATTACACTAATCAGCAAATACAAGCAATTAGGAGCCTTTTCCAGTTTCCTCAAGTCTCTTCCTTATGCGCTCTTGGCCCCTTTCACTTGCAACAGACCACATAAGTTAATCCGTCCTAATGAGTCCGGTGGCCTTGGCAGAAGCTACCTGCCCCTCTTCCTCAGGTACAACAAATACAGTTACTTACGAGCACTTGATGTACGCTGTTCACAAGCTGGGAGGAACAGGATTTCGTAACTCGCACAGCACTTCGTCACCACACTTCTGTCGCACAAGATAATCGCTCTCACTAGCTCGTAAAACACAACAACAGAAAACTCCGTCCCCTCACTGTTGAAGCCGCTTATATAGCAGGCTGGTGACTCAATAAATTCTAGAATCGTCCAGGACACACGGCTTCTCCACATTTCCTTCGCTGGTGGTGTCACGAAGATTCTGGACCATCCCTTTCACTTCGTAGTCCGTTGCGTAACGCGAATGCAATACACTGAGGGAGAGCAGTCCAGCCCTGGGGCAGTTTTGACTCATGTGGCGAGCGATGAAACGAACTCACAGCCGTAACACCACCCCCTTCCTAAAAAGGCTGATCGTCCCGATCAATCATTGGTCCGTCTGTGTCCCTCCGTAGGCTGCCAGGCGATCTCGATGCACGATCTTCATCTTCGCCCTCGGGCTCCGCTGGATCCTGTAGACGACATCGTTGATCCGTTTCACGACTCGGTACGGGCCCTCCCAGGACTTCTGCAGTTTGGGTGACAGGCCTTTCTTCCGTAATGGGTTGAAGAGCCAGACCAGGTCGTCCTCGTGGAATCCGCCGGCATCCGTCTGCTGGTCGTATCGGGTCTTCATTTGGTCGGTCTCAATCCGCAGTTTCCTCCTCGCGAACGCGTGCACGTCCTCCAGTTGGTCGACCAGTTCTTGACAATACTGGCTTACCAGGATCGGATCTTTTCCAGGTCGGCCAAAGGCAAGATCAACAGGTAGACGGAGCTCCCTCCCAAACATGGCCCGGGCTGGTGTGCACCCGGTGGCTTCATGCACGGCGGCGCGGTAGGCCAGGAGAAATAGTGGAAGATGTTTGTCCCAATCCCTCTGGTGCTCGCTGACGACTATTCGAAGATGGTTCTCGATGGTGCGATTGAATCGCTCTACCATCCCGTCGGACTGAGGGTGTAGTGGCGTTGTCCTTGTCTTCCGGATTCCCAGCAGCTGGCATAGGTTCTGGAACACCTGCGACTCGAAGTTCCTCCCTTGGTCGGAGTGCAGCTCCAGGGGTACTCCGTACCGGCTGACGAATTCCTTCACCAGGGTCTCTGCAATCGTCGCGGCTTCTTGGTTAGGGAGCGCATACGCCTCCGGCCATTTGGTAAAGTAGTCGCTGACGACTAATATGTAGCGGTTCCCTGCCTCGCTTAACGGGAATGGCCCAGCAACATCGATGGCCACTCTCTCCATGGGGCCGCCCACGTTGTAGGTCTTCAGTGGACCCCGTCGTCTTCGTCCTGGGCCCTTGCTGGCTGCGCAATCGTGGCACCTCGCGCAGTGGTTCTCCACGTCTGTTCGGCATCCGATCCAGTAGAACCGCTCTCTCAGCTTCTCCAGGGTCTTCTTTATCCCTAGGTGTCCACCAGATGATCCTCCATGAACTTCCTTCAGGACTTCCTCCGTCATAGCCTTTGGAACGACGACTTGTTCCCGAGATGTCTTCCCGTCGGTGCTCTCCCAGGTACGGCAGATGAGGCCATCCCTTACAATCAGCGAGTCCCACTGCGCCCAGTAGGACTTAAACTTTGAGCTGCAGTCACTCACAATGTTCCACCCGGGTCTGGGGACACAGGCCCTCTTCCATTCGGCTATCAGTCCCTGGTCATCATCTTCTGCTTGCGCCCGCGTGAAAGATTCGGGGCTCCAGCTCCCTTGAAGTTCCACGGTAGTCCTTCGGCACTGTATCCCGGTGTTCTCCTCCCTTCGGGCACAGAAGGTGCAGTCTTCGGGGCACGGTCTTCGTGACAGGGCGTTGGCGTTAGAATGCAGTTGGCCTTTCCTGTGCTGAATCTCAAAGTTGTACTGTTGAAGCCTCTCTAACCACCGCGCGAGTTGACCCTCGGGCTGCTTGAAGTTCAGGAGCCACCGCAGGGATGCATGGTCGGTCCTGATGAGAAATTCTTGCCCGTACAGATACTTGTGGAAGTGTTCAATGGTCTTCACGATGGCGAGCAGCTCCTTCCTGGTGACGCAGTAGTTCCTTTCTGGCTTTGATAAGGCCTTGCTGAAGTAGGCCACTACTCTCTCCTCGCCGTCCACTACTTGCGACAGGATTCCCCCTATGCCAAAGTCACTGGCATCGGTATCGACGATGAACCTTGTTCCCGGTCTGGGGTAGGCCAGAATAGGCGCGGTGCACAGAGCTTGCTTGAGTTGTTCGAAGGCACTGTGGCATTCTGCTGTCCACGTGAAGAGTTGGTCCTTCTCGGTCAGTCGATGTAAAGGTTTGGCGATGTCGGCGAATCCCCTCACGAAGCGACGGTAATAAGTGCAGAGTCCCAGGAAGCTTCGTAGTTGGGACTTGTCCTTCAGAACTGGCCACTCCCTCACAGCTGCGGTCTTCTCTGGGTCGGTGCGCACCCCTTCCTCGGAGACGATATGCCCAAGGTACTGGACCCGCTTCTGGAAGAGCTGACACTTCTTGGGGCTCAACGTCAGCTGGGCAGCCCGTAGCTTCAACAAGATCTCCTTCAGGTTGCTGTAGTGCTCCTCGAAGCTTCTCCCCAGAACGATGACGTCGTCTAGGTAGAACAGGCAGGTCTTCCAGTGTAGTCCCCTCAGAATGGACTCCATTAGCCTTTCGAAGGTCGCAGGGGCGTTGCACAGACCGAATGGCATGACGGTGAACTGCCAGAGCCCGCTGCCCACAGAGAACGCCGTTTTCTCGCGGTCCTTAGGGTGGACCTCCACCTGCCAGTAGCCACTCTTCAAATCCAAGGTGGAGAACCATCTTGACCCTGATATGGTGTCCAGCGTGTCGTCGATCCGGGGTAGAGGGTAGCTGTCCTTCTTCGTGACGTCGTTCACCCGCCTGTAGTCCACGCAGAACCTGGTGGAACCGTCCTTCTTCTTCACAAGCACGACCGGAGAACTCCAAGGACTATGTGATGGCTCGATCACCCCTTGCTCCTTCATCTCTTCTACCATCCGGTCGACTTCGGCTTGCTTGGCGAGCGGGACACGTCGGAATGGGGCCCTAATCGGTGCGCTGTCCCCAACGTCGATTCTGTGCTGGACCAAGCTTGTCCTGCCGAAGTCTTTGCTCCCCACGGAGAAGACATCCTGGAATTCGTGTAGCAGGTCCTGAAGTTGGCGTGATTGTTCCTCGTCTAAATGGTCCTGGGATCCTTGGTACAGCTTCTGTAGTTCTTCTGGCAGTGTGCGTCTTCTTCGGTTGTCCGTCTGCAGGTGTCCGTCCGTCGTGTCGGTGATGCGGGCAATCCAGGTAACGGGCTCGCAGACTCCTTGGTTGGTGTCTCGGTGAACCGTAATGTCGTAGTAGTTCAGGTTGGACAGGTGGACGTACGGCCGAGACGTCGTGTTGATGAGGGTTTTGGCAACTAGCAATCCTTTTGTCTGGATGTCCTCATATTTTGGTTTGATGACAGCCGCCACTCCCTCAGCAGTTCCGTCGACAATTACGGCGGCGCTGACCTCCGTCCTGGCAGGAACGATGACGTCCTCTCTCAGCCTTACTCGTCGTGCGGTGACGGCCTCGTGTGCTGGTTGCAAAGCAAGTTCCTCACCTCCGAAGTGCAGACTGTTGGTACTCAGGTCTAAGATGATGTTGTTCTGGTCCAGGAAGTCCAGTCCGATGATCACTTCGTTTGATACGTCAGCCACAAGCACTGGATGCTTTATCACCCGCCGACCAATGACGAACTCCAGTGATGCTTTGCCATGTACCGGTGCGGTCTCTCCGGTCGCGGTTATTAGCTGGAGGTGCCTTTGTGTGGGTTGCACTCTCCACTTCGGGATCACAGTGGGATTGACGATGGTCCTCGATGCTCCCGTGTCGATCAGCATGGGCCAGCTCACTCCGTTGATGACTCCGTCGACCATCAGGCTGCTATTGTCCCTCCGTAACTTCGTCACACGAACTTGGACTGCCGGGGCTTGACGACTGTCACAAGCCAACCTTTGCCCCCCTAGGCTGGCTGATACTTGCTTTCCTGGGCCGCGCGGTTTCTCTACGACTGACTGTCCCGACGGAAACCCTTGGCGGCGGCGATCACCGCAGTCCTTGCTCAGGTGGCCTCTCTTACGGCAGGTCCAGCAGGTCGGTAGTCCTCTACCAGGCCGCCTCTCCGGATGTCCTTCGGCTACGTTTTTGTTGGTGGTACTGCGATTCTTGAAAAAACGGCTTAGCGCCTCCATCAACTCGTCGGCCAGGGGCTTGGTCTCGTTGGTTTTTACTGGTTCGTCGACGTCCACTTGACGCACCCGCGCGCGCATTCTAGATACCTGCTTTGCCGTCTCGAACTCAAGTGCGTGGCTCAGCGCATCTGCCAGGGTCTTATTGCGCGCGAGTCGCAGCGCCTGTTGAGTGTCCGAGTCCCGTAGCCCGTCGGTGAAAGTCTGCGTCGCTATCTGCTCCAGAAAGTCGGCCGGCGCTGTTGGGTAGGCGAGCCTTACGAGGCGTGCGATGTCCATCCCGAACTCCTGCAGGGTTTCCGCGTTCTTCTGGACCCGGGTCCGGAGCTGCATCTGGTAGGCCTGCTGAAGATGGCTATCTCCATATCGGGACTCCATATGGGCGATCAGTGAAGCGTAGTCCTGGGATCCAGTCGGGATGGCCTGAAGGACGTTAAGGGCGTCACCTCTCAGCGCTACAATGAGAGCTGTAGCCTTTTCTGTGTTGTTCCAGTTATTTATGGAACAGGCCGCCTCGAACTGACGTAAGTAGGTGCTCCACGGGACCTTTCCGTCGAAGGTTGGGGGCGTCACTCTGCTATGTCCCGTTCCTGATATTCCCGGTGTAACGGTGGGCGGGCGTTGGCGCAGCTCGGCAACTACCTCTTGTAGGGCTTTGACTCTCTCATCCACCCCGGTCGGCGGGCGTCGGCGCAGCTCGGCGACTTCCTCTTGTAGGGCTTTGAATCTATCTTCCATCCCTGTCGGCGGGAGTCGGCGCAGCTCAGCAAATTCCTTTTGTAGAGCGTTGAATCTCTCTTCCACCCCCATCAGCGGTCGTTGGCACAGCTCGGCAACTTCCACTTGCAAGGCGTTGAATTTCTCCTCCACTCCCATCAGCGGGCGTTGGCGCAGCTCGGCAACTTCCACTTGCAAGGTGTTGAACTTCTCCTCCACTGCCGCGACTTCCTCACGTAGGCCCTGTTCTAATTTCCTTTGGCTCTCCTCTGATTTCGTCAGCAGACACTCTTCCAGATTTTTCTGGCCATCCAGAAATTTGGCGGTTAGGTCCTCTGCTAACTTATTCTGGCTGTCTTCCATCTGCTTCAGGTCCTCCGCTAACTTATTTTGGCCTTCTTCTAATTTGGAAGTTAGGTCCTCTGCTAAATTATTTTGGCTGTCCTTCAGGTCCTCTGCTAACTTCTTCTGGCCATCCTCCATCTTCTTCTGGCCATCCTCCATCTTCTTCTGGCCGTCTTCCATTTTGGCAGTTAGGTCCTTGGTTAAATTCTTCTGGCCGTCCTCCATCTTGGTTTCCATGCCATTTAACTTTTCTAGCAGTGCTGCCAATTTCTCCTCCATTTTAGTTGTTTGTCTTGTAAAGGGCATGCACTCACAGGAAAAATAGAGAAAATTACCTGCTCGGGTTTTGAAACCAGGACCGTCAGGTGTTGTGCTTGAGTTCGTAATCCGGCTTCTGACACCAGTTGTTACGTGCCACCCCCTAGTGGCACTTTTGTTAACTGGATTACGGTGGGGGTACAAAGCACAACACCAATTACTGCTTAAAGAAATAATTAACTTTATTGTGGCCAGAAAATTACACTAATCAGCAAATACAAGCAATTAGGAGCCTTCTCCAGTTTCCTCAAGTCTCTTCCTTATGCGCTCTTGGCCCCTTTCACTTGCAACAGACCACAGAAGTTAATCCGTCCTAATGAGTCCGGTGGCCTTGGCAGAAGCTACATACCCCTCTTCCTCAGGTACAACAAATACAGTTACTTACGAGCACTTGATGTACGCTGTTCACAAGCTGGGAGAAACAGGATTTCGTAACTCGCACAGCACTTCGTCACCACACTTCTGTCGCACAAGATAATCGCTCGCACTAGCTCGTAAAACACAACAACAGAAAACTCCGTCCCCTCACTGTTGAAGCCGCTTATATAGCAGGCTGGTGACTCAATAAATTCTAGAATCGTCCAGGACACACGGCTTCTCCACATTTCCTTCGCTGGTGGTGTCACGAAGATTCTGGACCATCCCTTTCACTTCGCAGTCCGTTGCGTAACGCGCATGCAATACACTGAGGGAGAGCAGTCCAGCCCTGGGGTAGTTTTGACTCATGCGGCGAGCGATGAAACGAACTCACAGCCGTAACAATATGTTCTAACATAAATATTCATAAATATCTGTCGATATTCTGTCGGTTGACTTCTTCTTCTTGGGAACTGTGTGGGTTCAGCATCAAGGTCTCTACCCAATAATGAATCGCAAAGCTTTTAAACATTGTTTATCCTGAAATAACACCAACAGATAGCGCATAGGTACTATGTTGGATCATTTTGTTATTTTATTCAAATAACACAAAATACGCTGTTACAAACGCTTTTAAAATAAATGTATCGTATTATCAACTAGTTATTCTTCAAATTCGATGCGTATAGAATGTCAATGGAAGCCAAATCAATTGAGTCCCTAATAGAACTGTTATGACATCTGGCGGAAAAGTTTCGCGTATGAAATCCATTTACTGAACAGAGAGCTGGATTATAATTTCTGTGGAACTAATGGCATATGCATGCTTCCTCCTTGACGTTCTGGTATGTTTATGTCAACAAGAACTTTCACTAAAATTGTCGGCGAAATCTTACGAATGTGCAGAAATTGGAGTTAGGGATATTTAAGTACAGTGCTATTTCTTTTGCAATATCGCTTCATCCTCTCTCCCACTTCCTTCTTCTGTTCCTCCGTGTATCTTCCTTTCCTCACTGACAACTCCCCTGTCTCCTGGGAACTTGTAATCTCCTTAACCAGCCGTCTAAATCGCTCTCTCTCTTCTTCTTTCACCCCCATCCGATCCAAGTCCAATCTCACTTCCCGAAACCATTTCGGCTCATCCTTACTCTTCCTGATGAATTCAAGAATCCTCTTCGTCAATCTGGCACTGTTCATCCTCACCAAGTGTCCATAAAACTGTATTCTACTTTTTCTCATTAGGCCTACGACTCCTTCTGTTTTCAGGTATAGTTCTTGGTTAGGTTTGATTATCCTTGATATTTGGGCCTAGTATTTTTCAGAGCATTTTCCTTTCTCTCTGATGTCTTCGAGGCCACCCATCCCAATCATGTCTAGTGTCTATGCTGCATACAGACATTCAGGTCTTATAACAGTATCTCAGTGTCGGAATTTATCCCCAAAGGATAGACCCTTTTTGTTGTATATATCCTTCGTAAGTTGATATGCCATTTCCAATCTTCTCACCCGCTATTTATTGCCATCCTTTTCCGAACCATTGTCCTGCAATTTTCCTCCCTAGTAGGCTACTTGAAACACTTAACTCGCATTATTATTATTATTATTATCGTCTCATATGTTCACTATATCGTTGGGTACAATTCACCATTTCATCGGCATTTGTTGCAAGATGAAGTGGAATTCTCTATATTGGTAGGTTGGGGAACTATGGAGCAGGTCTCTAAAATAACTACTTACTTACTGGTATGCAGATTATGGCGGAGCCCCAGTTTATCGAGGTTGGCCTTCAGCGACTTCGGTATGATCCCTGTGGAAGAGATTATGATAGGCAATACAGTGACAAAATCCTGTCGCCACATCTATCGGATCTCTTCAGCCAGAGGCATGTATTTCGTCACTTTCTCAGCACAACCGTACTGGATATTATGCGATTTAGGGACTGCGATGTCTATTAGAAGAGTTTTCTTCTGCACTTTATCAATAGACTAAGAATAATGTCTGGCCTGTTTGCTGATATAGTTCTATCTGTGATCACTGACCTGTCCCAGAGTAGCTTGTGTGTATCATATTACTATTATTATTATTTATTTATTTAGTATGTTTCGACCCATACAGGATCGCATAAAGCAAGTTATGATCTGTTGCTGTTATTTTTCTTGTTCTTCCAGAATTCTTTCATCATGTCGCTATGTTTAGCTCGACGTTCCGTCAGTCCATTTTCCCCTAGGTCTGCTGGGCTTATCTTCTGATGCAGCTTCCCAAGTGTAGATCTTATGTCTGAAAGTTTTGCGGTCTTCGATACCTGTGGGTGTAATGTTGGCGTTATAGAGATCAGTTTGGACTTGTTTAATCCAAACCGTTGTCGTCTTTAATTTTTGTGAGTACTATTATTATTATTATTATCATTATTATAATTATATATTTGATGTAGTAAACAGTTCAGGAAGGAAAACAAATTGGTATCATTAAATAGAAGACGACTTAAAGCAATTTGGGATCAACAAGCAAATTATAGAAGACAGAGAAAATTTCAGAAACAAAATTAAGAACGCCACATTTTTAGTAAGTGAAAGGAAGAAGATAGGGACATTGTGGACGGAACAAAGGAAACAGGAGCACAGTCAAAGCATGAAGAGATTTTGGGAAGAGAAGAAGAAGAAGAAGGGAAATAAGTGAAAATTGTGACATCAAGAGATATTTAAGTTCAAACACTGTCCATAAAGGCAAAAATGATGTAATAATAATAATAATATATAATTACAAACGCGTACTTGTCACTTGTCACTAAGTACATATCAGGTGCGGCCTGGTCTCCCTCCGGCCAGGCAGTGAAGCACTTCAGATCAGTCTCGGCGGTGAGTTCGCTCGGGACATGGCCGTGTAATTGCTTTCCCTCGTCTGACATTTCATGCTCTTTGCATCTGTGTGTGCTACTATTGACCATCAGTTCCATTGTGCACCTCCTCAGGGAGACGTCTACTTCCTTTGTGACAAGGTTTGTAAATAGAGATAGGAGTTAAATACAAATTTTCCTGGCAGGAACTGTGGTCTTAAATATAAGGTGCGTTCGAAAAGTAACGAGCCGGAGGCATAATTACAGAAACCAGTACCTGTATGTTAGAAGTATTGGCCCTGGCTGTTGAGGCACTTGTCCCACTGTGACACGAGACGGTGAATGGCTGTCTCATAAAATTCCCTGGGCTGCGATGTAAACCAGTTCCGCACGTACAGCTGGACATCGGCGTCCGAGGTGAATCGTTGGCCCCGCAGAGCCCCTTTCAGGGGACCAAACATGGCGTAATCTCAGGGAGAGAGGTCTGGACTGTATGGAGGGTGGCCGAAAACCTCCCATTTGAATTTCTGCAGGAGTTCCACGACTGTGTTGGCCGTATGAGGTCGTGCATTGTCGTGGAGCGACTATGGGGTTCACTGTCACTCGGCGGTCCTAGGTAATGAGTGCATCAACCAGCTGGAAATTGTCATCGGTAATGCAGGGGGGAGCCCCAGACCAGCCATCATCGGCTAACGACACCCGTCCTTTCCTGAAGCGCTTGTGCCACGCCTTGACCCTTGCAAGGGACATGCAGTGTTCGCCGTTGACTTGTGACATTCGGCGATGAATGTCCGTTCCCTCTACTCCTTCCACTGTCAGAAACCGAACAACACCTCTTTGCTCTTAGTTTGACGCCTCCATGTCACTGTTTGCAATGCGACTGGCAGCGTTGGACGATTGATGCATGCTGTTGCTCGCTTTGTATCGTCACGTGACGTGCACGCGTGCCCTCTAGCGACGGGATGTGACCTTCCACGCTCTGGTCGGAACCACATCTCGTTACACACGCCACGATTAGTCGATGTCGTCACTGGTTTGTGCATACCAGCCCCAGCTCGTTACTTTTTGAACGCACCTTATAATATACCAGATTGAAACTCATCAATGTTTCTAGGTTTTAAGCCGTGTCTTGGCTGGGGTTTCACCTAGGAACGCTTCTGTTAAGAAGATTTGGAAGGTGGATTCACCCCATTGCATCTATTGTGTTAATAGACGAGATAATGCTAAACACACCCTCTTCTCTTGTGGACGGTGGGCCCAAAATAGACAGCACATAGAGGTGGGGATATCTCCTGACAATATTGTTGCGGTGATGTTACAAAAGGAAGATAATTGGAAACGGGTAGCAAGTTTTATTGAAAAATATCCTCCGAACAAAGAAAAGAAATCTGGATCGCCACTAAAGATGATTCACTTACGAAGCCTGCCCTACGGGCAAAGATGAAATGACTGTAGCCCAGGGCCATCCAGTCATTGCGCTCGGGGAGCACTGGGCAGTCAGACTAGCGCTCCTTCCCCTACCATCACTACACTGTGGCAGCGGGGGAGACGCACGATGTTCGGACCACGCTGACTAGATACAGTACGTACAGTCGTGCGGCCGACGGCCTTTGGACTGTTGATATATTGATAGGGCTGTTTTGCCATAACAAATATACCACATTTACAAATGGAATGGTACTCCGATGTATAGAATGTGCAGGAAACGAACGCAAGTGTTAAGTAAAGAATGAAAATGAAAATCCACAGCCTGCTTCCAGTCTCCGACTGGGTCAGGAATGGAATGAATGAAGCCCCCATCTAGCGGCGAGGATATGAACTGTGCCGGCTGACGCACTCCTCTGGGGCAATGATTAAATGAATGACAGATGAAATGAAATGATAGTGGAGAGTGTTGCTGGAATGAAATTTTGGCAGGGAAAGCCGGAGTACCCGGAGAAAAACCTTTCTGTCTCCGTTTTGTCCAGCACAGATCTCACATGGAGTGACCGGGATTTGAACCACGGACCCAGCGGTCAGAGGCCGGCATGCTGTCGCATAAGCCACGGAGGGTTTGTTAAGTAAATAATATTGTGATTTATTCCAAACTAATAATGTGAGCATATTAAAGAGGAAAATTCAACAACAAATTGTGTTTTTTAAGCACATTAAATCTCTGTGGCACACTAAACATTTGGCATGCCCTTTATAACCTGTACAGAAAAATGACATTTCTCATTCTGCTTTAAAGGCTGCTGCTTAACCACTCCTTTTCTTTGTATGATGTTCAGTCATGACCACTGCGAAACTGATTTACTTACACGCTATCAACAGAGCGCATTGGACTTGACTAGCCACAGCTAGATCGGCTGCTCACTTCGGCGCGACGGGCAGACCGTGTACTTAGCCAGCCAAGCTCCTCACATCACTACCTATACTACCTTCCACCAAAGCGCTCGGAGCACTGGCTTAGAGCGCGGTCGGAACGCTAGCGCTTGGGGAGCACTGTGTGGATGGCCCTGCTCTAGCCTAAAGTAATGTGACAAACGGTTCCAGGCTATTGTTCGGAAGTAACGGGGAGAGGTTTTAGTCGGTAGTCTGCCATTCAGGACCCTGACACTAATGCGTAAATGAATTTCTTCCCCTAAAGAAAAAAGAAAAAGAATTAAAAATATTTCAATATTATTATTATTATTATTATTTATTCAAAGAATAAATGAACACCACGTTATGGCTTCAGAGGCCGCGTTTACCAAAGGGCAAATGCCACTACGGATTAGGAGGTGGGTAAAGCGTGTCAAGTGTGTCGCCCCTTCAGACGTATTGTAAGTGGAGCTCAAAAAATGACGGATATTCCTCCTGTAACTACAAACTTTCACTTAGAGAGATACGGAGCCACACGTATTATTTGTTTGCTGTTGTTCAGGCAATGGGTAGCAGTGTTGCCAACTCTTGAAATGGGAAAGAACTAAACCCTACGCTTTAAAACACCAGAAAAGCACCAGCTGGACTCTGATTCAAAACACTAGAAAAATACCAAAAATTATAAGTATATAAACGGCGTTTTACTTACATTTCTTTCATTGAAAATAATCTTCTTCACTTGCGGAGCCTGCTACCGCTATTACATCTTTAGATCAGGAAGGTGCAATTCTGCTGTAGATATGCATACTTCCAATTTGCGCACTATTATATCCTTCGGAAGTTCGTAGTCGTGATAGCATTTTCCCTCTGTTTTAGTCCAAATCGCACACACAGAATGGAATGCAATTTTTTAAGTTTCATTCGATTTCTTTGCTTTGTTTTCAACAATTAAACTTTGCTAAACACTCCCTACATCTGCATTAGAGTTAGGGAGCGAAAGTACATAAACTGCCTTCGCATGAAACTGGGAAATCTCCTCGGAGCTGGGTAGAAAATAGATGATAGGTCATAGGTGGATTCTTTGTACAAAATGCACTTTCACTGAGCCCTGAATGTTGCGCTTACTTAGCACTTATGCACGAGAATGAGAATTTTAGGGACTTTCCCTGATGGAGTGTTGACCCTGACACGTGTACTGTAAAGCTTAATTGATAACCTTTATTAAAACTATCACATGGCTTCCAGTTTTTACTTATTTGTCATAGGAGAGAGACAATGTCATGGAAAAATCCGTTAAGCACCAGATTTGGCACAGGTTTTATTGAAATAACACCAGTATTTTGCTATGGCGCTATTAGAACATTTCTGGCACCAGACGAACTTCAGAAACACCAGATCTGGGGCTAAAAACACCAACTCCAGCCATGCCAAACAGGTAAATATTGCCCTAAATGAAACAGGACGGATTGTAACAGGCTGCCTGCGGGCAACCCCTGTTATCGAAATATACCACCTAATGGGCGTAGCACCTCCAGATATCCGAAGAAGAACAGCAGCTGAAATAGAAAGAAAGAAGCAGGAGACGGACCCAAGACACCCCTTATTTGTAAGTGAACATCAACTACCAAGACTGAAATCGAGAAAAAGTTTCCTCCAGACGACACAACCAATTCAGACACCACCTGCAAACCGTCGGATACAACTCTGGCGTAGCTCATCATCAGAGAAATATTGGGACAACCCCAAAGAAGAACTTGCTGCAGGTCATCACCTTCCATACGAGACATGGAAGGTCCTTAATAGACAGAGGACTGGAGTATCTCGGTGTAAGGTGAACATGAAGAAATGGGGATTCATCTCAGAGGACGAACTATGTGAGTGTGGTGAACATCAAGACCACCAGCACCTACTCAACTGCAGGAAACTATCGGAACCTGTCTCCATGGACGATCTGGTAGCCGGCAGTGATAAGGCAGTTCGTGCAGCGGAATTCTGGGCATCACGTGGAATATAAAGATGCACATATACTTTGTAATATTTGTATATATATATTTATAATATGCTATGTTCTGGACACGTATAAATAAATAAATACTTAAATAAATACCAAATTGGCAACACTGATGGGTAGCTACCGCACTTCTCATATCAAGCAACTGATGGACTGTTATCACGAGGTTGGAGGACCCAGGGATATAATTCACCCTCCTCGACCTAGACATGTGTGCCACCCCTATACTATGAGGCCGGCAACCTGACACAAGGTACTGTGGGTGTATTCCGACTCCACCCAAGGAGGGCGTCACCCAGACTAATTACGAACCCTTGAATATTCATAGTGAATATGTGAGAACAGTGCAAAGGTCAGTAAGACCAGTCTGATCTTCTTTATCACTCACGACTCTTGGTGGTGTAGCCTATTGTATTGTTAGTCGATCACAATTTGGTATCGACCCAGTCGATGACCGCTTGAGTCTCACCGCCTCACCTCGCAGCGTGAAGTCCAACTAATAAATTCTGTTGCTTCGTGTCCAGGTTCTGTTTATCTGTCAGTTCCTCAGCCGCAGGGGTGTACGAACTATCAATGAACAACTGGGTGTAGTAGCAACGGTGAACGCGGTCTCAGCCGGTGTCAAAATATTCAGCAAAGGACTGAACTTCAGCCACTTACAGGTATTTATCGCCCAATAGGGGAGTGATTTTATGGGGATGATCGGCTTTAAAAGTACGTCGGCTTTTTAAGTGTCTATTCTCCAAGACAGTTACAATAATCTTATTATAAGGTGCGTTCAAAAAGTAACGAGCTGGAGGCCGGAATGCGCAAACCGGTGACGACATCGGCTAATCGTGGCGTGTGTAACGAGGTGTAGTTCCGACCAAAGCGTGGAGGGTCACAGCCCTTCGCTAGAGGGCACACGTGCACGTTAAGTAACGATGCAAAGTGAGCAGCAGCATGCATCAATCGTCCAACGCTGCCAGTCGCGTTGCAAACAGTGACATGGAGGCGTCAAACGAAGAGCAAGGAGGGGTTGTTCGGTTTCTAACAGCGGAAGAAGTAAGGGGAACGGTCATTCATCGCCGAATGTCACAAGTGTACGGCGAACACTGCATGTCCCTTGGAAGGGACAAGGCGTGGCACAAGCGCTTGAGGGAAGGACGGGTGTCGTTAGCCGATGATGCCCTGTCTGGGGCAGCCCCCTGCATTACCGATGACAACGTCCAGCTGGTTGATGCACTCATTACCCAGGACCGCCGAGTGACAATGAACGCCATAACCACCGAGGTCGGATTGAGCGTCGGAAGTGTGCACACCATCATGAAGGAACGACTGCACTTGCGCAAAGTGTGTGCCCAATGGGTGCCCCATAGTCTTCAACCACACCAGGAAGCATGTCGAATGGCCCACTGTCTTGGTCATCTGCAGAGCTATGCGAGGGAAGGGAATGGGTTCCTGGCACGAGTCGTGGTTGGAGATGAGTCATATGTCATCACTTCGAACCAGAATCCAAACGACAAAGCCTCCTGTGGAAGCATCCAGGGTCACCACCACCCAAAAAAGGAAAGGCCATCCACACGAGTGCAGGAAAGGTATCCTCCAGCTTGCTACTTTTTGAACGCACCTTATATATAATACGCTAAGGTGTATGTTTCACAAAACTCAAGCTCCTAAACCAGAGGGAGTTAGAAGGTGTGGTTTGTACCAAAATCTTCCAAATCGGGTGAATAGTACAGGAAAAATTTTCATTTCTTAAAAAGTCAGCGGAAATATATTTATTTGTTCATAAAGAGATTTTAAACAAATAAACAAGACGATAGCCCCTGGGCTGAACTGTGTCGCGAACAGTCCGCAAAGCACTAGGGCCGGGCGGGTAGCCTGTACACATGGGGCACACACAGCCCATTATGCGAGAGTTCTTGCATGGGTCCGCTAGTTATCACTCTCAAGACTTATCATTGTAACCCCTGCTTTTCCCGGCCGTGACATACGGTACAGCACACAATCAACTGAAGCTAACATATTGCTCGGTGCTATAATTGGAATGAAAACATTTCGTGAGCCCGTTCGAGTTCTTTATGTCGCTCTAATGATGAACTCCAACTCACACGATATTATAATTTCAAATTAAATTCTCACAATTAGCAGAGTCATTTTCCATAATTTCCAAACCTTCGTCTTTCATGGTCGTGGGCGTTGAAGACCACGATTCGTGACAGCCAGAGAAAGCCATGGCTTCCCCGATGAAGAATAATGATGGTGGTAAACATGAATGTGGAGGGCGAGCTATGTGCAGGGATGCCAACTGAAGGTAATAAAAGATTGCGACGTCTTCTGTTAGGCTGTCCTCCATTTCTCTGTCATCGAAATCTGGTGTTTTTCTGTCGGTCAACACGATTGTGCCCAATTGCAATGCTGAACCCCACAGGGGCTCACATCTAGTGGGACGTGGGTTGGCGACCACGGGACCCCAGCTGTGTCCGGCATTGCTTCCACTTACTTGTGCCGGGCTCCTCTCCGTCTTCTTTCCTGTCGACCTCGCTTGGTCAACTCATGTTCTTTTCCGACCCCGACGGTATTGGGGTATCCGAGGCCTAGGGGGTCTTTCACTTTCCCATCTTAATTGGCCCTTGACTCATTCTTCGAAGGATCAGCCTTCTTTTTCTTTTCATGTAATATCATCCTGCCTTCTGCACAAAGCCCTCAAGGAGGCAGGGTGTATGTAGCCCCACCACTTCTGGTGCACCCTGGATAGTGATGCACCCTCAAGGGCTCACGGCTGGTGAGTTTGGAAGTTGGCGACCCCGAGGGATTCCTGAGCTGGGTCCGTTTTGACCCATTTTCCCTCTGATTTCGGGGCGGGCCCTCTTCTCTTTCCCTTTCCTATCTGCCTTTCATGGCTCTCCTTCCTTCCAAGTACCTCAATCCTCATTCTTCGAGGGTTGAGGGTATTTCTTTTCTTCCTGTCCTTTATTTGCCTTATCCTTTATTTGTTTACCATTTCTTCTTCTACTATGTAAGTTTGCAGTTAGTATTAGTTATAGTTTTCAACCTCATCTCATCTTTCACTATCACCCAAACCATTAGGGGCAGATAACCAAGATGTTAGATTAATAAATACACTTGGATGACCAGTTTCGATCGTAAAACAATCATCAGATCCTTAACCCTTTATAGGGCAAAAGACTGGGGGAATAATACACACATCAAAAAAAGTTTTGCATCACCTCGGTTCCAAGAGTTCCGGAACCTGTAAATACAAAGGGAATAGAGATCAACACAAACAACATTTCAGCTCGTTTTATTGCTCATGAGACCCACACATTGCATGTTGTACCATCATACAGCTAGACTTTCAGCATTTGTGGTCCAGATTGCAGTACACACCACTACCTCTAATACCCAGTAGCACGTCCTCTTGCATTGATGCATGCCTGTATTCGTCGTGGCATACTATCCACAAGTTCATCAAGACACTGTTGGTCCAAATTGTCCCACTCCTCAACGACAATTCGGCGTAAATCTCTCAGAGTGGTTGGTGGGTCAAGACGTCCATAAACAGCCCTTTTCAACATATCCCAGGCATGTTCGATAGGGTTCATGTCTGGCGAACATGCTGGCCACTGTAGTCGAGCGATGTCGTTATCTTGAAGGAACGCATTCACAAGATGTGCACGATGAGGTCGAGAATTGTCGTCCATGAAGACAAATGCCTCTCCAATATTCTGCCGATATGGGTGCACTATGGGTCGGAGGATGTCATTCAGGTATCGTAAAGCCGTTTCGGAGCCTTCCATGACCACCAGTGGCGTACGTCGGCCCCACATAATGCCACCCCAAAACATCAGGGAACCACCACCTTGCTGCACTCGCTGGACAGTGTGTCTAAGACGTTCAGCCTGACCAGGGTGCCTCCAAACACGTCTCCGACGATTGTCTGGTTGAAGGCATATGCGACACTCATCGGTGAAGAGAACGTGATGCCAATTCTGTGGGGTCCATTCAGCATGTTGTTGGGCCCATCTGTACCGCGCTGCATGGTGTCGGGGTTGCAAAGCTGGACCTCGCCATGGACGTCGGGAGTGAAGTTGCGCATCATGCAGCCTATTGCGCACAGTTTGAGTTGAAACACGACGTCCTGTGGCTGAACGAAACGCATTATTCAACATGGTGGCATTGCTGTCAGGGTTCCTCCGAGCGGCAATCCGTAAGTAGCGGTCATCCACTACAGTAGTAGCCCTTGGGCGGCCTGAGCGAGGCCTGTCATCGACAGTTCCTGTATCTCTGTACCTCCTCCATGTCCGAACAACATCGCTTTGGTTCACTCTGAGACGCCTGGAAACTTCCCTTGTTGAGAGCCCTTCTTGACACAAAGTAACAATGCGGACGCGATCGAACTGCGGTATTGACCTTCTAGGCATGGTAGAACTACAGACAACATGAGCAGCGTACCTTCGTCCTGGTGGAATGACTGGAACTGATCGGCTGTCGTACCCCCTCCGTCTAATAGGCCCTGCTCATGCATGGTTGTTTACATCTTTGAGCAGTTTTAGTGACATCTATGAACAGTCAAAGGGACTGTATCTCTGATACAATATACACAGTCAACGTCTATATGCCGGAGATCTGGGAACCGAGGTGATGCAAAACTTTTTTTGATGTGTGTATATATATATATATATATATTTGCACATTTGTAATTGGGGTGATAGATGTGTAGGAATATGCAACAATTTTATGGGTGTGGATTCTATTTTATGAAATATGGGGTGGGAAATTATTATCCCACTGCCCACACCCGACAGTATGTTTTATTAAATGAGCAATGGGGGTAATAATCTCCCACCTCCAAATTATGATGATACTGTGTTTATCACTCAATAATGAGGTTTATTTAACAGGATATAATACATACATACGCTCTATACATTTTTAGAAACGTAACTCCCACGCAACACAAGGTCAGTGACCTATATCATCTTTGCCGAAAACTGCCCAAAAAATATAATAGTGATTTTGGAATGTTAAAAGTTAGTATATTCGAATATAATTCAAAAATTTCAAAATAGTATTTACTAAAAATACAGAAATATAATTTTTAAAATCTTCTATTCTATGGCAAACACCCTGAGCGGGATAATAATTTCCATTCTTGCTGTAATAAATTTACTCAAGTGACCAAAACCTTTATTAACATTGTATTTCAGTTATTTACCAACGATTACAAATCTCTTATCTTCAATAAAAACAACTTCTTCTATAAAATAATGCATTTCTTTCACTCAACACAACCGAACTGGCGAGCACGTGCACTGTGGAGACCACTGGGATATATGCTTCCCACCTTTGGTTTCTGATGACAGTATACATCAAATTAATGGGTTTTCAATATTTCTCTGCATCTGGCTTGTGGATGCATGTGGAACTGCTTGAAATGAAAGGGGTGGGAAGATTCTCTCCCTAACAACGTTCTATAAATACCTGGTGGGAAGATAGTATCCCAAGGACCTATAAAGGGTTAACACTTATTTTAGGCTATTAAATCTATGTCTACAAGTATGGGTGATAGTATTTGTACGGGACCTGACCACACATCGCTCAAGCAGCTAAGTTCACAATCCACACCAACCTGACCATTTAATAACAATCACATAATCACACTGAGCAAGCAATCTTGAAGGCCAATCACCACATTACCTTTACAAAAAAATCGCAAATAACTAAACAATTTTGATGAGTTGTGCTCGTTTACTACTATTGCTACTAAATGAGTGTATATATTGTAAATATCATCACCCATACTTCCTCTTCAAAAGATAAGTTTTCAATAGGAAATGTTGATATTTTATTCTATACCTAACCATGTTCACTTCACATGTGAGGCATCTAAAATCAAAACCCGCCAAGTCAATCGATCATGGAAAATGAGACGAAGTTGCCTTTATATGAGCCTGCACGCGAGCAACTCAATGGTGCCATGATTCTCCTTCAAAAGACGCTATATCCCTATTAAAATGGCGGACAAAACTCAGGGTTAATTTCAAAATCCACTAGATTCAATTGAACTTCCGCCATTGTTAGTTTCAAAACCCACCAAGTCACTTTCAGCCAATCAGCACATAGAATTGCATTACCCATTTGTATGAACTTGCAAAGTGTAACCTATTCACAACTGATACTGCTGTTGTATTTTAAATAGTGTTCATATGTACATTTCACTTTCAAAAACAGTTAACTCTTAATTAATCTTAAAAAGTGTGTTACTTTCCATAAAGGGACAATCCTGTAATTTTCTGGAATGCTTTTTTTGATGACAAAGTAGTTAATAAACGAAATGTTCATATTCCAAGAACATTTTAGCCTATTTTCATTTATGAATAAACGGCTGGAGCGATTTCAATGAAACTCGCTAAGTTATAGCACTATTCTGGAACACCCCGACCGTGCCCTTCAAATTTTGTTACGTCTCACCAATCCAACATGGCGGCTGTGCAAAATATTTTTGCCAGCATTCAATATCTCCGAAACTATTACCGATATCACCCTGGAATTTTGTATGGTGATAAAAGGAACTACTAGAAGTTCACCTTTGTGACATTTAAAAACCTGGTAACTACGAAACCAACATGGTGGCCAAACGAAGTTGCGACTTTTAAATAGACGTTTCTCGCGATTTAACCAACCAAACGCAATGAAACATGGTACAGAAAATGATTATATACATTTTAATGCACTGGTATCTAATTTAGTTCAATTGTTTATACAACCTCAAGATGGCGGCTGTGCGAATTTCAAAAATTAAGTTTTTATTTCTTATGTGCTAATCAAGCGATCGAAATCAACATTTGCATAATGAACGTACACATCAATCATTATCTAATAGTACATAACTCTATGGCCTACATATATTAAAATCCAACATGGCGTCCATCCGAAATATTTAGACGGTTCTCAATATCTATTAATCTACTACAGCAATCAAACTGAAATTTTGTAAGTGTACAGAGGCTACAAGCATAAGTTCACCTATGGGACGTTCAATAACCTGGCGAACATAAATGCAACATGGCGGCGAAGTGAAATTTAAATATTAAAATGGACGTATCTTGCGTGTTAACCATTTGAGGGTAGTGAAACTCTATACGGTATATGCTTATACAAATTTTAATCGACTGGCATCTGAAAATGAAAATCCACAGCCTGCTTCCAGTCTCCGACCGGGTCAGGAATGGAATGAATGAAGCCCCCATCTAGCGGCGAGGATATGAACTGTGCCGGCTGCCGAGGCCTGACGCACTCCTCTGGGGCAATGATTAAATGAATGACAGATGAAATGAAATGATAGTGGAGAGTGTTGCTGGAATGAAATGTTTACAGGGAAAACCGGAGTATCCGGAGAAAAACCTGTCTGCCTTCGTTCTGTCCAGCACAGATCACACATGGAGTGACCGGGATTTGAACCACGGACCCAGCGGTGAGAGGCCGGCGTGCTGCCGCCTAAGCCACGGAGGCTTTCGACTGGCATCTAATTCATTTAAATTATTTTCATAACCACAAGATGGCAGCTAATCGAAATTTTAAAATCCCGCTTTTATTTCTTGTGTCCTAATCATGCGATTGAAGTTTGAATAAAACACCTACCCAATAATCTTCATGTAATAGTACATAAATCTAAGGCCTATAATATAAAAATCCAACATGGTGACCATCCAAAATATTTAGACGGTTCTCAATATCTACGAATATATTACCACAATCAAACTGACAATTTGTATCTTGATAGAGGCAATTAATATTAGTAGGATATATGAAATTAGGCTATTTAGTTCTTCACGGAACTACTTGTTTTCATATGTAAACAGATTTCCTCATTTTCCCACAAAGTTTGTTTTGTGGACTTGCCGAGTTTTGATTCTAGGCGCCTCAAGTCTTAGCTCTCTCAACTAAGGTATGTAATCAAGCTATAACAGAATGAAGGGCTTCCCGATGTGCTGCAGTGTAACAGTAGATGCTAGTCAACTTGCGCTCCTTCAACACACTTCATCCATTACACGGCGTAGGCAAAGCTCCGTTCTATGTGAAAGGCTCTCTTTGTATAATTAAACAAGAAGTTCCGTGACGAACTATACAGCATATTTTCATATATCCTACTTATGTTAATTGCCACTATCAACATACAAAATTTCAATTTGATTGCTGTAATATATTCGTAGATATTGAGAACGGACTAAATATTTCGGATGGTCGCCATGTTGGATTTTATATATGTAGGTCATAGAGTTATGTACTGTTACATGAAGAGTATTGTGTACGTGTAGCATTCAAACTTCAATCGCATGATTAGGACACACGAAGTAAAAACGAGATTTTAAAATTCGCACAGCTGCCATCTTGAAATTATGTAAACAATTGAACTAATTAGATACCAGTGCATTACAATGAGTATAAACATTTTCTGTACCAGATATCATTGCGGTTCGAACATTAAATAGTGAGAAAGGTCTATTAAAATTTTCAAATTCGCTTGGCCGCCATGTTCGTTTTGTAGTTAACCAGTTTTTGAAAGTCTTATAGATGAACTTCCAGTAGTGCCCTTTATCTCCGTACAAAATTTCAGGGTGATACCGCTAATATTTTCAGAGATATAGAATGCCGGTGAAATATTTCGCACATCCGCCATCTTATGGTTATGTGAGCAATTGATCGATGTTAGATGTCGGTGCATTACAAAGTGTGTAAACATATATTGTACCAAGTTTTATTGCATTTGGTTGGTTAAATCGCGAGAAACGTCTATTTAAAAGTCGCAAATTCGCGTGGCCGCTATGTTGGTTTTGTAGTTACCAGGTTTTCAAATGTCACATAGGTGAACTTCTAGTAGTTCCCTTTATCACCGTAAAAATTCCAGGGTGATATCGGGAATAGTTTCGGAGATATTGAATGCTGGTGAAATATTTCTCACAGCCGCCATGATTGATTGGTGAGACGTAACAAAATTTGAAGGGCACGGTCGGGGTCGTTCGGAATAGTGCTATGAACTTACCGAGTTTCATTGAAATCGCTCTAGCCGTTTAGAAGTTATTAGGGGGACACCCACACACACACATATGAACAAAAGATGATCTCATAAGCCTTTTTTTTTTTTTTTTTTCAAAATTGAAAATAGGCTAAAAATCCCCACAACAAGTCTTGTTTGGGCTGCCTACAACGTTATTAACATCAGTTAGGTCACCGTTGTTAAATTGAACAGAGGGATACAATAGCATGCAAGGTGGGAACAAACCCCAACCGGCAAATGCACTTCAACTTATTCACATACTCGTGTAGATTTTATCACCTTCCCTGGCATTAGACGAGTTTCTCTGTCAACCACAGTGAAGTATTTAGAACACTAGTGTCAAATCTACCGTAATTTGCAAACACTTAGCATGTAGTAGATGGACGTTAACATTCCCAACCAAATTAGCAAATCTGAAGTGTGAGAAACTTCGGAACGTACTGTAAACCTAAGACATCTGAAATCCTTGCTGCCACGTCCGGTGGGTGAGTTGACAAATTCCTCTAAAACGTAAAGAAAGCATCTTTTTATCACCGTTTTTAGCCTACTTTCGATTTTTGCAAAAAATGTTAGCCTACTTTCGATTTTTGCAAAAAATGAAAGTAGACTTATGAGATCAACACAGGGCGAAAAAAGTGTGTCTGTCTGTGTGTGTGTATGTGTGTGTGTGAGTCTGTGTGTGTGTATGTGTGTGTGTGAGTCTGTGTGTGTGTGTGTGAGTGTGTGTACTCTGAATGTCTGTCCCCCCCTATCAATTCGAACACGGTGAATGCGAATTGAACGAAATTTGGTACAAAGGTAGCACTAGCAAAGGACACCTCAGTGTCATGTTTTATATCGCCGCCATCTTTACTAAAACTGAATGGCGGCCACTCAAACGTTCAAAACGTAAAATCAAATAACGACTAACCAAATCATCCAATCTCTACCAAATTTGGTAACAACATACCTTCGTATAGGATGCGTCTTGTGACCAAACTACAAGGTCGTCCGCCATACCATTTCAGGATGGCGGCCGTGCGAATTATGCAAACTTTATAATCCATATCATGGGACCCACCAGTTCCGATTATCGAGCCGAGAATCGTTTTAACTGTTCTAAAGGAAGAGGCACGTACGAAATTAAAAGTTTATTTTGTAATACTATAGTGCAGACGTGATTTTAAAAAGCTCAGCTGATTCATTAATAAGACAAGATGGCAGCGGATATCTTGTGCCTGACTTATATTTCACTAATTTGAGTATTGCATGCAATATAGCGTACTAAAACAAAATAAATAAACTTTATATGAAATGCTTTATATATAAATAATATACTTCAGTGATGAAATCGTTTAGTATAAATCATTATTTGCTAACAAGTTCTATGTAAGTCATTTTATATGGATCAATGTTCGTTGGCACAAATGGCTCAGTGGTAAAGCGCTAGTCTGTCATTCATATGCCTATGGTTCAAACCCCATCAGAGATATGTTTTTTGCTTGACATTTTACATATTTGTTGCTTTGTAATGACTCAGACGTTTTAAAATTAAGCGTTATATTGTGCATATTACGGTGCAAAACATATACTTAATTAAAACATAATTCGCCAGCAGATTTAATCGAGACATCTAGCTGACAAAAAGGTAACAGATTTTATTGAAAAGTTTCTTCTTCTGGCCGCTAGAATGCACTCGCTCTTTTAGGATTATATTGTTCGATATTTCACAACTAGATATCACGACTAGTTTTTATATTTATTGTTTCTTGAGTACTGAGACGTTATAAAATAAAGCTTTATATGGTGCTTTTTGCAATGGAAATTATATATTAAAAAAAACGACATTCTCCACTGGAGTGACATCTTCCATCCTTCAGTTGTACTATGCAGAAACTATAGATTCGAGCAGCGCTCTAGACCGGCCAGTTAGTGAACCCAGTCTTAACGACTGCTAGGAGTAATAAGACAGTAACATTCGTTTATTCCTTGTGCACAGAGGCGTTGTTGATAATCTCAAAACTTGCAATATGGATGATTTGGAGATGGATTATTTTGTTATACCGTGTATTTAAGATTAGCCTATAAATTTACGGGTTGCGAAGTTACTTCACTTAGTTCTATATCATTCGTACACGACACAGAACAACAACGTGACGTCAGTTTCTGATCTGCTCTGATTGGCTATTACATTGCTGCAGTCGGGTAGTTGGCAGTCAAGGATAAAATTCTCGACTGCCAACTGCCAGCTACCAACTGCAACTTCATGTTGTGTATGGTGCCTATAGTATACACGGAGTCGATCGCGACTGCCGACCGAGGACTACCAACTACGGACTGCCGACTGCGCATTGTAGATGGGCCTTATTAGAGCAACGAAGTTTCAATTATTGTAAGTAGTCGGTGTTTGGAGTGTTTGCTGATGAAATTGCAAAATGCTGGGGTAAATTATAAACTATGGTTTGAACGCCACTGTTCAAATCCTGTGTGCCAATTTGCACTTCAAATAGGAAGAAATTAGGAGATGATAAGGACAGAGAGTTATAACTATACCCATACATTTCGGAGAAAGTAGGCTATATGTTCTTTCCCGAACATCTTGTTTAATATCGCATTATTTTCGCTTCCCTACAGATTAGTGGACGCAGTGAATGTTTTATAAGGTAAGGTACTACAGTCTTCATTTATTGGTTGTTTGAGTCTTCAGTCCTTTGACTGGTTTTATGAGGAACTCCATGCATCCCTGTCCTGAGCTAATCGTTTCATCTCTACATAGCTACCACACCTTAAAACCGAGGCAATCTGTTTATCTAACCTTTGTCCACCCCTACAGTTCTTATCCTTTACCCTTCCATCAATATCTAAGTTAGCTCTCCTCGGGTGTCTTAGTATGTGACCTACCAACCTATCTCTCCCTGCCCACTCGGCTTAATACCTCTTCATTTGATCCTCTATGTACCTATCTGATCTTCAGCATTATCCTGTAACACCACATTTCAAATGTTTATATTCTTCTCTTTCTTGCTGCGCCAAGAGTCCAAGTTTCATTTCCATAGAACATGTCATTACCATCAGCTTCCTCTTCTTCCATTTGAAGCACTAGCAACCAGTTTGCTGTTCATTACCCTTGGTTCTAACACAACCTCTTTCCTAGATTTCTTGGATCTATCGTCTAATAGAAATAAAAATATCACCCCAAACAGACAAATTCCGGATTTTTATCACAATTTTAGAAGTTCACCTAACATTAGATATACTACATTTAGCATACACTGACACTTGCATTACCAACACTGCAACTAAATAATTGTACATATTGTGTATATTTTTCACCCGTATTCTCAAACATAGATGTGTAATGGATCTGATGATGATCGCTTGACGATCGAAACTGGTCATCCTAGTGTATTTATTAATCTCATGTAATTTATTTCAGGATTAGGGCATAACCCAGCTCTTTTTGGGTACATTCGTGTTGAACGACTGAAAAGCACCAAACTTTTGTTTACTTAGGCAACACTGAAAAATGGCTTCAAACCTCACAATGAAAGAGAATAGACATTAGCAGTGACAAATTCCACTCTAATTTCATAAATATCAAATAACCGGTGAGTGTTATGATGATCCAATTGTCAGTGATTACCTTCTTAGGTTAGGGAACGTAGAACTCGGAATTCTATCTGAAATGTAAATAATGTTCTATAATCATTTGGTTGAAATAAAAACATAACAACCTTTCTCCTTAAGTCTCTAATTATAAACCTATTGGGGAAAGTGTGCTTTATAAGCATGCGAGCTTTCTTGCACGGTTCTACTAGTATATACAGTACTTAAATTGCCAGCCGGTTTTAATTAATAAGTACATATACGCCATAACTTGTCGGAACAATATACTCTAGCATACATGGCACTGCGGCGAAGACGCGTATGACATTGTAATCTAGCCATCCCTTTACGAAAGACTTGTGGGCTTACTTTTTTAATTGTCTTCCGAAAGCGAGCAAAATGAAAAATTCTTTAATGAAATACTTTTTTTAGGAAGACTTATATAGAGCTCTTTGTTTAGAGAAAGGCCAGTGAGTGAGTGAGATAAAGGGGACCGTCTATCCTTCTCAGTTTTCAATTCCATTTTTTAAAGCGGCTCGCAGCTGTCCCTGTGTGATGGATGGTAGCACAAGTGTTGGATAAGAATGGAACTGTCCACTCCTCTTTGTGAAGGGGTGCCTTGGCCAACAGGGTGTGTGACAAATGCCTGTCTCCTACTCCAGCATATTGCAAGATTTACGTCGTACTAAGTCTTAGGCTGATTTTGGAAGGTAGAATAAGAAAAGATAAGAGAACGTTCATGGCATTTGTGGACTTAGAAAAGGCTTTTGATAACGTTGATTGGACTAAATTGTTTGTTGTTGTTGTTGTTTGAGTCTTCAGTATTTTGACTGGTTTGATGCAGCTCTCCATGCCTCCCTGTCCTGAGCTAATCGTTTCATCTCTACATAGCTACCACACCCTACATCGGAGGCAATCTGTTTAACATATTATAACCTTGGTCTACCCCTACAGTTTTTGTCCTCGACCCTTCCTTCCATAACTAAGCTTGCTATTCCTGGGTGTCTTAGTATGTGTCCTACCAACCTATCTCTTCTCTTCATTAGCAGTCGCCAGAAACATCTCTCCTCTCCCACTCGGCTTAATACCTCTTTGTTTGTAACCCTATCTACCCATCTGATCTTCATCATTCTCCTGTAACACCACATTTCAAATGCTTCAATTCTCCTCTTTTCTGCTGCACCAATAGTCCAAGTTTCACTTCCATAGAGCGCCACGCTCCAGACAAAGGCTTTCAAAAATGACTTCCTAATACCTAAATCTATATTCGATGTCAGCAGATTCCTTTTTTGTAGAAATGCTTTCTTTGCCTGAGCCAACCTAGTTTTAATATCCTCTTTGCTTCGTCCATCACTGGTTATTCTGCTTCCTAAATAACAGAAGTCTCCTACTTCCTTCAGCTTTTCACCTGCCAATTTGATCTCCATAGAGGTTTCTGATTTATTTCGGCTGCATTCCAGTATTTTTGTTTTACATTTATTTATTTTCATCATGAATTCTTTCCCTAAGACGGAGTCCATACCATTCAAAAACTCATTCAAATCCTCAGGCTTGCGGCCAAGATGACGATGTCATCAGCAAATCTCAGAGTTGAAATTATTTCTCCTTGAATCTTCACTCCCACATTGTTTGACATTTTGAAAATGATTGGAATAAAGTACAGGAATAGGAGGGTGATCTACAATCTGTACAGAAACCAGACAGCAGTCATTCGAGCTGATGGACATGAGAGAGAAGCTGATATTCAGAAAGGTGTGAGGCATGGCTGCAACTTATCACCCATACTTTGCAATCTCTACATTGAACAAGCAATGAAGGAAATTAGAGATAAAGTTAAAGTGGGAGTGACGATTCAAGGAGAAATAATTTCAACTGTGAGATTTGCTGATGACATCGTCATCTTGGCCGACACGACTCAGGATTTGAATGAGTTTTTGAATGATATGGACTCCGTCTTAAGGAAAGAATTCATGATGAAAATTAATAAATGTAAAACGAAAATATTGGAATGCAACCGCAATAAATCAGAAACCTCTATGGCAATCAAATTGGTAGGGGAGAAACTAAAGGAAGTAGGAAACTTCTGTTACCGGTACTTAGGAAGCAAAATAACCAGTGATAGACGAAGCAAAGAGGACATACAAAGTAGGTTGGCTCATGCAAGGAAAGCATTTCTACAGAAAAGGAATCTGTTGACATCGAATATAGATTTAGGTATTAAGAAGTCATTTTTGAAACCCTTTGTCTGGACCGTGGCGCTCTATGGAAGTGAAACTTGGACTATTGGTGCAACAGAAGAGAGGAGAATTGAAATGGGGTGTTACAGGAGAATGATGAAGAACAGATGGCTAGATAGGGTTACAAATGAAGAGGTATTAAGACGAGTGGGAGAGGAGAGATGTTTTTGGCGACTGCTAACGAAGAGAAGAGATAGGTTAGTAGGACACATACTAAGACACCAGGAATAGCAAGCTTAGTTATGGAAGGAAGGGTCGAGGACAAGAACTAAGTTCGATATTCCTGGGTGTCTTAGTACGTGTTCTACCAACCTATCTCATCTCTGCATTAGCAGTCGCCAGGAAACATCTTTCCTCTCCTACTCGTCTTAATACCTCTTCATTTGTTACCCTATCTACCCATCTGATTTTCATCATTCTCCTGTTATTTATTTAGCGTATGGCTTTTAGTACCGGGCATGTCCTAGGTTATGTTCGACTTGCGTGTGGTTGAGCAAGTAGTTCCAACTTTGGCTACGAGACCTCACTAACACTCAGCGGCGAACGTTGGAACTTGAAAGAGCGTTTCTAGCCAAATAACCTACAAATTTAGCTGCACACCACCAATTGTAGTCGTAGGTTCTTTTACAAGCCATAAATCTCTGGCATGAGCCCGCCGGCTTTACTTTTCCTCTGAAGAAAGGCATACTGAAGGATTTTAACGCTCTTAAAAATCAGACGACTTCAACCGAGTTTGAACCCGCGATCTTGCGCTTAACTGTTCAGCATGCTACCTACTACGCTCTCATTCCCCTGTAACACCACATTTCAAATGCCTATTTTTGTGACACCGGAATCAAGATCACTCCCCTCCTTCAAAAATGGATTTCCAAATCTATTTGATGTTAATAGATCTCTTCTTCAGAAAAGCTTGCTAATGTAATATCCTGTGTGCAATTGAGGGAGGAGCGATGTTACTGAAGATTGCTAGTAAACCTCATAAGAGATAGGTTGGTTGGGCGCACAATATTGCAACCAAGAAAACAAAGTGAATTATGGAAGGATGTTGTGTTTGGTGCAGATCATTTTATTATAGCTCCGTGTGTTTTGGGTGTGTGTGGGATTTGTGTGATACCCTGTGTAATTGTCATGACTGTACAAGTATGTCGAAATGTAAATATTATATGTCAGAAAACTGTATCATAATGAGGCTCATTATAACACTATTTTTCATTATGAAACAGTTTCTCCCACCAATCAGAGCTCAAGAAACAGTTGTGTGACCATTTAGGTAAGGATACCTTCGCGCATGTGCTCAAAATCCATCGCCAAGCACACAGAGCGCATGCGTCGGTCGGTCAGAGAGCTTGAAAAACAGACATATCCTACCCAGCGCTGCACTCCGATCATAAAATTCTAGTGACTGAATCTCAACAGATATTTATGAATATTTATGTTAAAACATATAAAAAAGTTATAATCATCGTCGAACATAAACAGTCGTATGCAACTCGCCTATAATGGTAATTAAGACACTCGTATGGAAATTATAAAACTCGCTTATGCTCGTTTTATAAACATACTCGTGTCTTAATTATTGCCACTATAGGCTCGTAGCATAATGTACTATTGTAATTCAGGTGAGGATTTGGAGGAAGCGGCCGTGGCGTTAGGTTAGGAACCATCCCAGCATTTCCTGGAGTAGAAGTGGGGAAAACACGGAAATCCACTTCCAGTATGACTGAGGTCGGAATCGACCTCACCTGTTCTCAATTCTGTCTTAAGACACTGAATGAACACCTTTCCAACACTCAGATCAGAATAAAATTTTTGACAGAGCCGGGAACCGAAGCCGGATCTCCGCATCTACTAGCCGCTACACCAGGAAATGGTCTGTATAATATCAGTGTTGAGGTTAGGGAATGTAAGATCGCAGGGCCATATTGAGCAATGCAGTTTGTCGTATTGTACCAACAAGGTAATGAACCAGTGTGTGTCCGGGACCATGCCGCATGTGTCCAGAGTCAAATGGACGGAACACTGACCTTGAATGCGACAGCCTGTGAAACCACAGCCTCGGGTTCGACTCCCACAATCCAGTCCACATACCTGTGTACTGTTCCATTATTGTCCCACCAGATGCTTTCATTGTGTCCACAGCGAAATCGCTCGGTACATCTTATTACATTCTTAGTACAGACCCCTTTGTGGCTTTGGTGGCGTAGTTGATAGCATGCTGAGCTTCTATGCCCAAGATCGCGGGTTCAAACCCGACCGAAGTGGTCGAGTATTTTAAGAGCGTTAAAAATCCCACAGTATGCCATCCTTCGGAGGGGAAGTAAAGCCGGCGGGCCATTGTCATAGATTTATGGCATGTAAAAGACCTTCTACTAACTACAATTGTTGGTTGTTTGGTACCTCAGTTTAGGGGCTGCGACAACGCGGTCATGTAGCCCCGTTTACTTTGGGTGTGTGTATAACCTGTCTGATAACCGGTGTTAATTGTGATGACAGTATTAGTGTGTTATCTGTTTTAATTCAAGTAGGGACTGCAGACATTCAATTTTCAAGTAGTTCCAAGTTCTACTAGCAAACGCCACCGTCAACGACCAACAAGTTCTGAACTTGGTTACTAGGTACCACCGCAGTCGGCTCCTAGTGACGAACGTTGGAACTTCAGAGCGTTAGTCAAATCTAACCTATAATTTAGCTTCACACAAGTGTAATTAGTGGAAGGTTCTTTTAGAGAAGAACAGGTTACCAGTGAAAGTGTTGCAACTGTAATGTCGTGTACACAGAGAAAGTATAAACTAACTCTTCTTAAACTGAAAAAAAAAATGGAGATGTGAAGGACTGCTACTTCCGAGAATTACCCAAAGGCACGGTTTGGAAAAGAAGAAATGTGTAGCTGAATTTGTAGGTTAGATTAGATTAACGCTAAGTTCCATCGTTCGTTGCCAGGTGCCAGTTGAGGTGGCATCTAGAAGCCAAGTTCACAGTTAGGTGTCGTTGACGGTAGCATTTGGTAGCAAAAGTAGGAACTACTTGAAATTGATCGTCTGCAGTCCTTACCTGAATTACAGATATCACACACTAATACAGCCATCACAATTAACACCGGTTATCAGACGGATTCTACACACACCCAAAGTACACGGGGCTACATGGCCACGTTGTCGCAGTCCCTAAACGTAGCAACCAACCAACCAATCAATCAAAGTCAATGAAAAAAGCGGTCCCAGTGCAGGTGAGCCTCAGAATCTCCAATTTCAAATTTTCCAGAAGCGATTCGTTATCGGAAACGCTGTAACTCCACAGGGGATAAAACAACATTAAGTAGGGGGCGAAAATGATTTAGAATTTTAAAAAATGAGATTTAAATTCTTTATGTTCGACGATGTCGTAATGTAAATATTATATGTCAGAAAACTGTATCATAATGAGGGTCATTATAAAACTATTTTTCATTATGAAATATTTCTCCCACCAATCAGAGCTCAAGAAACAGTTGTGTGACCAATTAGGTAAGGATAGCATCGCATCTGCGCTGACTTCCACAGCCTCCCTTTTTAAATTTCACTGCGTGACTAGTGTCATAGTGGGGTATTTGGGGAGGCCATGGACAAATACAAGGTAATCTCTGCGTCCCATGCGCTCTGTTCCGTACATAAAACTGGCGAAATCTCGACAGATATTCATCAATATTTATGTTCGAACATGAAATAGTTATAATTATCGTCGAACATAAACAGTCGTATGCAACTCGCCTATAATGGTAATTAGGACACTGGTATGGAATTTATAAAATTCACTTCGCTCGTTTTATAAACATACTCGAGTCTAAATTATTGTCATTATAGGCTCGTTGCATAAATTACTATTTTTTGAGACTAATAATTTCCAACTAATATAGAAGAATCTTAACATATCCAGCATGAGGAAACTTGAAAGTTTAAAAGTCAGATACCTGAAACGCATCCTCCAGATCTCCAAATTCACCTAAATCAGACCAGCATACGTAATAGCCAATGAATTATTCTTCCTGGATGACATCAAATCCACCTTCAACCTACAGGACATACTTGCCTCCATCATCGTCCTCGAAGAGAGAAGAGAAAAGGCACGGCAGATTCCAGCGGATATCCACTCCACGGTAGCAGTACAGACAGACACGTGGAAAGGTCCAAACTAACAAAAGCACAAAACTTTTGTTTACTTAGGCAACACTGAAAAATGGCTTCAAACCTCACAATGTCATGACAAACTCACAAAAACAGAACTTACCTGCTTACCACATGCAGTTCTTTGTTACAAGAGATGTTCAATGTGCCCTCCGTGCGCATTGATACAGGCATCAACTCGCCGTCGTAGTGAATCTCGGATGCGTTGATGTATCCCTGGAGTAGTCTATTGCGTATGGTTTCGCAGCCTTCCATAATACGGGCACGGAGACTCTGAACATCTGGTACAGGGGTTCGATACACAAGAGCTTTCAAATGTCCCCACAAATAAAAGTCCAGTGGGTTTAGGTCCGGAGAGCGTAGAGGCCAGGCCACCTCTACCTATCCATCTGTCACCGAATCTGTTATTTAGAAGCCGACGGACATTAACACTAAAATGGGGTGGTGCTCCATCGTGCATCAAGTACATGTTTGTGTGTTTTTCATGATTTATGGGTTGGAGACAATGAGGTATAACATGGAAACGATACGTTTCCGGATCCATGTTCATATAACATAATTTCTTCGTCTACATGTGAGGAATGCGTCCTGAATTTTGTGCTGCACCTTTTTGTTACACCTTGTACACAAGATTCGCCGCCCACGGCTTTCACTGGAAGATCTGCACGACTGACGGCCACCACACACCGGGTGACAACTGCAAATCCCAACTGTGTGGATTGAACTGTACGCAGTAGGCCTACCACCTGAAGAACTGCTCTAAAAGAACAATTACACTCGCCAATTATGCCAAAGGCCTATAAATACGTGTAAACGCGTCTTAAGTGCACATTGTGCTTTGCACACCTCCTTTAGTCTTGATGAGCCTAATTATTTGTAAGTTATGTACCACAATACAAAAAGACTTGTTCCATTTGCCTGGATGAGTGGAGGGTAGCTCTACCCTCTAATTAAAACACACAACTGTAATGTTCTTCTAAATTATTCTTTACTTCCCAGATATTGCCACCGTATATTTATCCAATTCGTTGTAATAACGTCTCTCAAACATCTCCAGCTGCCCCACAGAATTAAAGAATGACACGCAATACAAGAATGAGAAGGGGAGAGACTTTGGGAGGGTGCTTTTCAACTCACCGACCTCGAGACAGGGATGAATGGTTCCATCCCTTGCTGGATGACTTTCAGGACACTGGGTTATGGCAATATATTTGTTTCGATAATTTGTTACTAATATTCTTCGTTTTGATATGTAGTACATCATACCTTATCCAAGTTATATACGTATTGATATACCTATAAATAAATAATACCTAATTAAAATAGTGTTATTCCACCTTAAATCAATTGAATGACGAAACTGGTTGGTTCCTCAGTTTAGGGGCTGCGACAACGCAGTCATATAGCCCCGTGTACTTTGGGTGTGTGTAGAATCTGTCCGGCGTTAATTGTGATGGCTGTATTAGTGTGTGTTATCTGCTTTTAAAAAAATTTAAGTAAGGACTGCAGACATTCAATTTTCAGGTAGTTTCTACTTTTGCTACCAAACGCCACCGTCATACAGTATGTTTTCCATGTATATAGTTTTAAATGAGCGGTTCCCAGAAAAGACGCCAAAATCCCGGCCAATATTTCTTACACCTACAAATAAAAAAATAATTATTTAATTTGAGAATAATTGGTTTATATAGCCTAACGCAGAATTAAACAAGGAAAATATTGGTATGACTCATTTTTCAATAGGTCTGTTGGTTAGTTTGTAATTAAGGCCTAAACTCGGGTATCAGTAATAAAATATCCGATAGTAGTTTTATATACTTTTAGATTCGTCATTAGCCTTGTAATTATTCTCAGTTTCTGATTCTAACATTATTTAGAGAAGATTTCATTTTATGTTTGGAAGGTTATTCAGCGGATTATGAAAAAGAGAATATAATGAGTATTTTCATTTCAGTGCTTAATTTTTATTTATAGACTAATAACGCTTAAAAGTACAGAATATGACACTAACAGTTTATTGTTATTTTCAATTTCATTATAAAGTAGGAGAAAAGTTTCAAGGAAAAATAATTTCAACTCTGATATTACCTGAAGGCATTGCCATCTTAATGGCAACGAACGTTGGAACCTAAGAGTGTCTTTTCTAGGAATCGCTCACTTAAAACTACATTCATAGAAACCACTGCAAACATACACTACCAATAGTTGTTCCTATAACATATAAAATTTGCAGAAATAAACAAGGAAAATATTTCATACAACCACAAATAAAAGAATTTTTAGTTAAGTTGAGAACAATTGGCTGATACAGAATAACGCAGAATTAAACAAGGAACCTATTGTAAAATGAATTCGTTTGTAATTAAGGCCTAAACTTGGGTATCCATAATTAAAAAGTGACAGTCAGTCTGAAAGACTAGACTTTGTATCTTTTTAAATGCTACAAATGCTGAAAAATGCTAGAAAGGCTGGAGGCTTCTCGCTTCGCTCGAAGCCAAAGACTCTTGACATGTTAGAAAAGTATCTGCATAATACTTATCTTGCTTAATAATACGTTACCTTGTTTCAAATTACTCGCGAACGGCAAGTGCAAACCAAGGGCAAAGCAAGGTCAAGCGCTCGGGATGCCGTCACGCTCACCAGAGCGAGCGGGGACATGCCCCTTCCATCCAGTCTAAAAACACATATAGTGGGCGATGTATTGAAGATAGAGATACGCTCTCGCGGACTTTTTTGTACAACTTTTCATGCTGACCAATTCTTACGCTCATAGTATATTGATATTTTTAACGGTTTGCCCAGCGTAAGCTTAAGAAGCGCACGGACGCCAAGTTTGTTTTCGACTTTTTCACTGAAATCGTTACTGCTTGGCTTCCTTTGATCATACATAAATTATTTCCTACATAATCTTTCCTCGAGATATCCTTTACAGAATGGTGAAAACCGCATCAAAATCCATCCGGTGGTTCTCGAGATTACCCTTGACTTCCAAGAATCGGGGATTTTTGTCTTATACTAACGAAGTAGTGATTATCGTGGAGCACTTGCACCAATAGTACGGTGCAATTAGTCCTAAAAACGGCCGAACTTCTACATCCAATGTAAAAGTTTACCTCCAAGCCCAAATTGTTCTATACAGTCCACATGCTGTTCGGTAAAAAGTCTCACCATTTTGAGCGTCGGGTTGAAGGGGCGGGGGGGGGGGGGGGGGGCAGAAGTTGGTAAATTAGTAGTTTTATCAGTTTTTCTTAAATATTTCGAAAAATATACAATTTAGCGCAAAATGTGTCATTTACAAAAATAATCTACATTAAATTGCGAACTAACAAGGTCCCATGCATAATCTTCCTAAAGTGAACGGTTCCAGAGTTACGGAGGGTGCGAAAGTAGCAATTTTTCGTATTTTGTTAATTTTTTTGGAAAAATTAAATTATAACTACTATGTAAACGGAAATAACTAAACAACTTTATCGTAGTCCAAAAGAGGCTGCGGTACCACAAAGGGTTAGAAGCGTAAAAATACTGGGAACAAAAACCGGTTTTGTACAAGCGTGGCCGCCAGTACAAAGCCGTGCGTAAGGGCCCGGTCGACATCCTCCACCCAGCACCGGCCGCCTGCTCCTCCCACGCACACACTATCTCGTCTACTCTCTTTCCCTCGTTCGTATTGGGAGACCCGTTGAATGCGTTTGTTATTTCTAGTGAAGTTCTGCTGTCATTTTTTATTGTTCGTCTTTAGTATACTGTGCCAACTATGTGGTTATACTCTGACAGATCTTGGATCTGCACAGGCACTCCTCATCATTAATCGTTATATTAATTTAATCATCTCATTTTGATATCAAGCAATTCACAGAATTACTTATTGTCGTCCGCGCCATTACCTCATATATGATGTTAATCATAAGTAAAAGGGATATGTATATTTTTAGCCTATTTTCAATTTTGAAAATATAGGCTTATGAGATCACCTTTTGTCCGCGTGTGTGTGTGTGTGTGTGAGGTGTGTGTGTGTCCCCCCTAATAAATTCTAAATGGCTGGAGCGATTTCAATGAAACTCGGTAAGTTCATAGCACTATTCCGGGCGACCCCGACCGTGCCCTTCAAATTTTGTTATGTCTTACCAATCTAACATGGCGGCAGTGCGAAATATTACACCAGCATTCAATATCTCTGAAACTATTAGCGGTATCACCCTGAAATTTTGTACGGAGATAAAGGGCACTACTGGAAGTTCATCTATAAGATTTTCGAAAACCAGTTAACTACAAAACGAACATGGTGGCCAAGCGAATTTGAAAATTTAAATAGACCTTTCTCGCGAATTAATGTTCCAAACGCAATGAAACTTGGTACAGGAAATGTTTATACACATTGTAATGCACGGGTATCTAATTTATTTCAATTGTTTACATAACCTCAAGATGGCGGCTGTGCAAATTTTAAAATTAAGTTTTTATTTCTTGTGTCGTAATCATGCGATCGAAGGGAAAGTTTAAATAATGATCCTACGCAATAATTTTCCTTGAATGGTACATGACTCTATGGCCTATACATTTAACAATCCAACATGGCGACCATACGAAAAATTTGACGGCTCTGAATATATTCGAATCTATTATAGCAAGCAAACTGAATATTTTTATGTTCATAGGGGCTATGAACATAAGTTCACCTATAGGACTTTCAATTACCTTGTGATCATACATCCAACATGGCGGCGACGCGAATTATAAATATTCACATGGACGTTTCTCGCAATTTAACCATCCGAGTGCAGTGAAACTTGGTACAGTAAATCCCTATACGAATGTTAATCCACTGGCATCTAATATTTTTCAATTGTTTCCATAACCAAAAATGGCAGTTGTGCGAAATGTTAAAATCTCGTTATTACTTCTTGTGTCCTAATCATGCGATTGAAGTTGGAAAGCTACACGTACACATTAATCTTCATGTAACAGTACATAACTCTAGGACCTACATATATAAAATCCAACATGGCCACCATCCGAAATATTTAGTCGGTTCTCAATATCTACGAATATTACAGCAATCAAACTGAAATTTTGTATGTTGATAGTGGCAATTAACATAAGTAGGATATATGAAAATAGGCTGTATAGTTCTTCACGGAACTACTTGTTTTGATGATGTGATTTAGTCGGAAAGTGCCAAGTTATGGATTACAAAAAAAAAGCAGTCAGGCTATTGACTGATGGGCTTGGGCTCATTACGAAGCAGGTATCGCTACTGTGTATGAGATGAAGATTATTGATATAATTGTATTCCTTTGTATGGGATTCCCTCGGATTGTCTACGCGGCAGAAGGTTTACCTGAAGGTTGGATCCGCTGTAATTTGACTGCTCTCGACATAAATGAAGGCATAAAGTAGCGACACAGACTACCGTCGAACTAATGCGATATAAAGATTGGAAATCAACTTCTGCCCCTACCCGAAAACCGACCCTCAAAATGGTGAGACTTTTTACCGAACAACATGTGAACTGTATAGAACAATTTGGAGCTGAAGGGAAACTTTTACTTTGGATGTTGAGGTTTGGGTCTAATTGCACCGAACTACAAGCGGTACTATGACGTCACACACCTCAGTGCATCTGGGTACATTTCGTCCCGTCGCCGTAACGTAACGCCAGACCCCAGCGAAGTTGACAAGATCATTTAAAATGATAAAAATCCGGCTCCGGTGGCGTAGTTAGAACCAACCCACGACCTTGGGCATAGAAGCTATATAAACCAATTACTTTTTTAATTTGTAGGTGTAAGAAATATTGCTCGGGATTTTCGATTACCTTGATGGTATTTTAAGAAGGCTTATAAAGACAAATTGTAAGCATTCTATTTTAATTCAAATATGTTTACTAAATAATTCATAGAATGCAACTGAAATAAATCAGGAAACACCTATGGACGACAGATTGGCGGATGAAAAGTTAAAAGAAGTAGGGGACTTTTGTTACTTAGCAAGCAATAGGCCTATACCAGTGATGGACCAACAAAGAGTATATAAAATATAGGTTGACTCAGGAAAAGAAATCATTTCTACAGAAACATCAAATATAGATTTAGGTAATAGAAATTCATTTTTGGAATCCTTTGTCTAGAGGGTGGTGCTCTATGGCAGTGAAACTTGGAAAGTTGGCGTAGCAGAAAATACGAGAGTAGAAGCGATTGAAATGTGGTGTTACAGGAGAATGATTGTAGATAGAGTAACACATAAAGAGGTATTAAGGCGTGAGGGAGAGGATAGAGTTTCTGGCGACTGCTAATGAAGAGATGAGATAGGTTGGTAGGACATGTACAAAGACACCCAGGAATAGCAAGCTTAGTTATGCAAGGAAGGGTCGAGGATAAGAAGTGTAGCGGTAGCCCAAGGTTACAATATTTTAAACAGATTGCCTTGGAAGTAGGGTGTGGTAGTTTAGAGATAAAACTATTATGTTAGGCCAGGGATGGAGGGCTGCATCAAACCAGTCACAAGGCCGAAGACTCAAGCAACAACAATATTCCTCATCAAAAATATACAACTACAGTACTCCCCCTGTAATCCGGCATCTCAGCTCTCCGGCACTCCCAGTAATCCGGTGTTTTGTATTCGAGTACGAGCTCATCACCTGATTTGATAATGCGTCCCCAATACTGTACAATGTTTCCCACGCAGCGACAAGACTACTGTCGACCAAAGTAATATGTGTACTCGAGTTTGAAGGTTGTTTGTTAAGTAACCAATAGACCTACATCAAATCCAATAACATCAACATTTTCGTCGTTCTATTTTACGTTAGTTCATGTAAGTTTGGAGTTTTAAATTTATATTTTAATATTTGTTATCGCTATTGGAACGCAAAAAGTGCCCATTTTTAACTGTGTTTCAACCATGCGTCACATTTAAGAATTATTAACTCAAAAGCCCGTCATCAGATCGAATCCAAATTTTAACACAATATACATTGGAATGTTGTATAACTGGTTTATTAATTTCACAATTTCGTGTGTCCAAGAAACAATGTTGTTATCATTGTTGTAAGGTAACTTTTTCTCGGCTCAGGGTGGTTGGAAAATGTAGTTCTTGGTTGCGTTGTAATCATTATACATCAAAAAGTTATGCTGTATGACTGTGAAGTACGTAAATTAATTCACTTATTTTATATCGGTTTGTATTTCTACGGGGAAATAACACATGTTTGACCTGCTAGCCGCTCCGGCAAACGCTGTACAGCGTTGCTGAGATGGAGCCCATCACTTCCGAGCGAGACGCGCCATGATGCGTGTGGGCACCATTTCGGCAGAACAGCTGTTTCCAGACCGGCTAGCTGGTGAAACATGTGTTATTTCCCTGTAGAAATACAAACCGGTATAAAATAAGTGAATTAATTTACGTATTTCACAGTCATACAGCATAACGTTTCGATGTTTAAGGATTACAATGCAACCAAGAACTACATTTTCCAACCACCCCGAGCCGAGAAAAAGTTACCATACAAAAATGATAACAACTTTGTTTTTTGGGCACACACAATTTTGAAATTAATAAACCAGTTATACAACATTCCAATGTATATTGTGTTAAAATTTGGATTCGATCTGATGACGGGTTTTTCGAGATAATAATTCTTAAATGTGACGCATGGTTGAAACACTCTTAAAAACGTGCACTTTTTGTGTTCCAACTGCGATAAAATATATTAAAATATATATTAAAAATTCCAAACCTACATGACCTAACGTAAAATAAAACGACGAAAATGATGATGTTATTGGATTTTATGTAGGTCTATTGGTTACTTCACAAACAACCTTCAAACTCGAGTGCACATAATACTTTGGTCGACAGTAGTGTCTGAGTAAACAATGCATTGGCGCCAAGAGCGATGGCTCACGCACGCCACCCTCAGGTGCTTAGTGTAGGACAGTTGTAGTGTAGTAGTGTTGTGTTGAAGATGGAATCCGTGCAGAACAGACGTAAACATAAAACTCAGTGGCGGATCCAGGCCTAGCGGGGCCCTGGGCGATATGATAAGGTGGGGCCCACAACAATAGGAAATTTAAAAAATATCAAATCAACTGGAAAATAGTTTGGTAATAATAATAAAATAAAGAATAGTTACAATATTTTGAATACACTACAGTACATTTTTTTAATAATATGAAAGAAACCTTTAAGTCCCCTTGAAGAGGAAGATGCTAGAGATGCAAATACAGGGAGTGAGAATGCGAGGCAGACCTAAACGAAGATGGATGAATTATGTACGGCGAAAAACAGTTGTCAGAAGAGGATGTGCATGACCGGGTTAAATGGAGGAGAGCTGTCAGAAACATCGACCCCACATAGGAGTGGGAATGATGTAAAGAGAAAGAAGAAAGAAGAAGATTATGTTCACTATGAAATATTAAAATATTACTTCGCAACTTTTTTCCCGGCTGAAGTCTTCTATTATTTCACTGAAATCTAAACTTGCTAAACGGTCACGGGAGGTCATAGCTGCACTGGAAAAAGGAATATGAATTATAAATTAGTTTGAAAAGTATAATTAATTAATAAATTCAATTTAAAAAATCCATGGCGCGGGGCCCCCGGACCGCGGGGCCGTGGGCGGTCGCCCTCCTCGCCCTCCCCTAGATCCACCCCTGATAATAATCTATCTTTGTTAGATAAATATGAAATCCTAAAGCGGCTTGAAAAGGGCGAAACGTTAACTTGTGTTGCTAACGAATACGGTGTTTGTTGAGCTACGGTTCATGATACACACATCAAAAAAAGTTTTGCATCACCTCGGTTCCCAGATCTCCGGCATATAGACGTTGACTGTGTATATTGTATCCAAGATACAGTCCCTTTGACTGTTCATAGATGTCACTAAAACTGCTCAAAGATGTAAACAACCATGCATGAGCAGGGCCTATTAGACGGAGGGGGTACGACAGCCGATCAGTTCCAGTCATTCCACCAGGACGAAGGTACGCTGCTCATGTTGTCTGTAGTTCTACCATGCCTAGAAGGTCAATACCGCAGTTCGATCGCGTCCGCATTGTTACTTTGTGTCAAGAAGGGCTCTCAACAAGGGAAGGTTCCAGGCGTCTCAGAGTGAACCAAAGCGATGTTGTTCGGACATGGAGGAGGTACAGAGATACAGGAACTGTCGATGACAGGCCTCGCTCAGGCCGCCCAAGGGCTACTACTGTAGTGGATGACCGCTACTTACGGATTGCCGCTCGGAGGAACCCTGACAGCAATGCCACCATGTTGAATAATGCGTTTCGTTCAGCCACAGGACGTCGTGTTTCAACTCAAACTGTGCGCAATAGGCTGCATGATGCGCAACTTCACTCCCGACGTCCATGGCGAGGTCCAGCTTTGCAACCCCGACACCATGCAGCGTGGTACAGATGGGCCCAACAACATGCTGAATGGACCCCACGGAATTGGCATCACGTTCTCTTCACCGATGAGTGTCGCATATGCCTTCAACCAGACAATCGTCGGAGACGTGTTTGGAGGCACCCTGGTCAGGCTGAACGTCTTAGACACACTGTCCAGCGAGTGCAGCAAGGTGGTGGTTCCCTGATGTTTTGGGGTGGCATTATGTGGGGCCGACGTACGCCACTGGTGGTCATGGAAGGCTCCGAAACGGCTTTACGATACCTGAATGACATCCTCCGACCCATAGTGCAACCATATCGGCAGAATATTGGAGAGGCATTTGTCTTCATGGACGACAATTCTCGACCTCATCGTGCACATCTTGTGAATGCGTTCCTTCAAGATAACGACATCGCTCGACTACAGTGGCCAGCATGTTCGCCAGACATGAACCCTATCGAACATGCCTGGGATATGTTGAAAAGGGCTGTTTATGGACGTCTTGACCCACCAAACACTCTGAGAGATTTACGCCGAATTGTCGTTGAGGAGTGGGACAATTTGGACCAACAGTGTCTTGATGAACTTGTGGATAGTATGCCACGGCGAATACAGGCATGCATCAATGCAAGAGGACGTGCTACTGGGTATTAGAGGTAGTGGTGTGTACTGCAATCTGGACCACAAATGCTGAAAGTCTAGCTGTATGATGGTACAACATGCAATGTGTGGGTCTCATGAGCAATAAAACGAGCTGAAATGTTGTTTGTGTTGATCTCTATTCCCTTTGTATTTAACGGTTCCGGAACTCTTGGAACCGAGGTGATGCAAAACTTTTTTTGATGTGTGTATAAAAAAATCAGTGATAAAATAAAGTCGTTTTTTAAGACTAATGAAAATTTAAAAAGTAAACGACAGACATTGAAAATCCTAAAGTTGGCGATAGCCTCTATGCTTGGTTTTTACAAGAACGTGGTAGGCTCACACCAATTTCTGGTGAAATCCTTAAAGGAAAGGCTAGGGAATTTTACCGGAAATTTACAAAAAAGGATGATTTCCAAGAAGGTTACAGGAACATGTTCTCAAAGTGTCTCTCAACCGTAAAAGCAAAAGACAATTGATGCATATTTCCAGCCGTCAACTTTCAGGGAATAACGTGAGTTATATGATGTATTTTCGTACTTTTTTACTTTGTAGAGTACAATGTAATTAAAACTGATTTTCAAATGATATCTGCGTTTTTCACTATATTTTCCAGTAATCCGGCGTTTTCGGTAATCCGGTAGTGCTCTGGTCCGATATCTGCCGGATTACCGAGAGAGCACTGTATCACAATATGAAACAATGAACCTGGCAGGCATCTTTCGTTAATTTCCTAACATACCTTTGTACAAATATACACAAGGAATCGAAGACATGTGGTTAGTATTTGTTCTGTTTGACGTGCAATGACTAATGTATAAATTGTTCTGGACGGGGGGATGTGTAAGTGTGTTGTCTAATTCTACTGAACTTGTGGAATGACTTTTGTAAACTCAATAAGTGAGTATGTTGACACTGGCTGCTAACTCAACATGTCACATCCTCGCGAGCTCTTTCTTAATGACTTTATACAACTGTGGAACAAAGCACTCAGCGTCCAAATAACAAAGTTTTGCTCTGCCCACGTCATTGTCAACAGCAACGCCACGCCGGGGTCAAGCGACATTACTCTTCGAGTTTCAACCTAGTTTTAGTTAACTGTGTTATTATTTAAAACACCAACCTAGAAATGTCACAAACAGTGACCATAAGTATAGTTTAAAAAAAATAACTACAGTATTTTATTTTCAACCCATTATCAACCGACTCATAAGCAAACTTTTTGATGAGGGTAGATTGTTTCATCGATAAACCTACAAGAATTCTTTTTCTTCTTTATTTCCCGTTTCCAGTTCCCTGGGTCGGGTTGCGAATCAAGGACCCTCACAGTTGTCTATCCCTCCACCATTCATTTCCTTCTTTCAATTCCTCTTTTTCATTTACTCCTCTTTTCTCTATGCTTTGCTTCACCGTATCTATCCATCTCTTTCTGGGCCTTCCTCGTGGTCTTCTTCCTGGTATTTTCTCCATAAATATTCTTTTTGGTACTCTATATTCTTCCATTCTCATCACATGTCCGTACCACTTCAGCTTACTGGTTTAACTTGTCTTGCAGTTTTGGGAACCCAGTTCTCTCCCTAATGTCCACATTTCTGATTTTATCCCTCTGTGTCTTCTCAATTATTCCTCTAAGGAACTTCATCTCGGCTGCTTGCATTCGGCTTTCATCGCGTTTTGCTGTGGTCCAAGTACCTGCTGCATATGTCAAAATTGGAGTGTAATACATTGAGAATAGAATTTTCTTGCATTTCTCTGGGACTTCCTGGTTCCATACTAAACCCTTTCATTAGCTTTTTGGATTCTCTTTCCAATTTCTTAATTTATTGTACAATCTTTTTAGCACCTAACAATCCGAGCCCTAAACATCAGACTACTACGCATCATCTTGCCGACACCTCGTAAGAAACGTTTAGTGTATCGATTTGGGCGAGTGGAAAAAGTGACGAAAACTATATTACAAACAAGAAGTTCCGTGACGAACTAAAGAGCCTACTTTTCTTAAAATTAAGATTCATGCCAATGAATAATCTACCGATCTAGAATAATGACGAAATTAAGTTGGTAATATCGAAATGTCTAATTAGTTCGAAATATACCTTGGTATAATGTAGCCTAGTAGAGCACTACAGTTGGCAGCCCTGGTGACTAAATATATTCTTAGTTCCATCTCTTAAGGTACAGAATACAACATTTGGTTGAAGTCCAATGGACGTTACATGCAGTTAGACATTGGATCTATCAGCACGCGTAAAAGTAAGTTTGGCAACAATGTCATGCGTGTGCTGGTCAGAAATAATCTGAAATATTATATCATCTTGTTGTGCCAATATTGAATGGAATCCATTTGTTAGTATAGAAGTTACATGTATTTTAAAATTGGACCCATCAGCAGGCATAGAATCATGTTGGCAGCACTGACTTATATTAATTACTCCAAATTAATCTAGAATGTCAGGTGCTATAAGTGTGCACAGTATAGAGCTGTTGGGTTGCATACTTTCTGATATATTGGTATTTGGACAAAAAACAATAGAGAGAGAGAGCAATTATTAACAGTTGGCAGACCTGTTTGCTCTTAAGAATAAGCTCAGTCATATCTGTCTATGTACACATATTACATACAAAATTTGATTGAGATCCAATTGATAGTTTAGAAGTTATTTGCATTTAAATATTGGACCTATCAGAATGCTTAACATTATTTTGGCAACACTGTCATGTATGGCCTCCTGGAAATTAAACTGAAATAGTATTATCTACATGTGTACCAATTTTGGAATAGTTCCCATGCGTACCTTCCATGATATGCAACATGGAGCTCAAATTTCTAGTGCGTTTTTTCAGCATTTGGTATCACTGACATCATTTTCAAATATGGGATTGAGATATTCCGGTATACATATTTACTCATACTAAATTTGGTTTTGATTGCTGCAGCCGTTTAGGAGTTGATAGGGGGGGGGGGTGTACACACACACAGCCAGACAGACAGAAGGACACACATTTTCCCAGATCGATCTCATAAGTCTACTTTTTCCTCACTTTTGCAAACTGTGAAAAGTAGGCTAAAAATGCACCAAGAAAAAGGAATAATGTTCATGGGAGGTCTTGTCTATGACATTAAAGTATGTTTTCAACATCTAGAGGCTAGGACTGTGAATGTGTTTCTCAATTTGGTGCCCGATTTTGCAACATTGTATCGCTAAAGTAGAATTTTCTGATAGAGAATGGAAGGAAAGTCTGGAGGAGGTGTGATGATGACGATATTATAGATTTTTCGGTGCAGAGTAAAGTTGGGAGCTGAGCTGTCCCCTGAAGCGATGTATGCTATGTAGTATCGGCTTCCGATACGTGTGATGTCGCGGTCTCATCAGCATTTCATTAGCGAACTGAGCGATCCGTCTTGTAATGTGCTAGGCTATGAATCACTTAAATAGGCCTACATGTTGTTGAAACTCTTGGGAACAGGATATCGTAACAAGATAAGTAGCTTAGGAGAAACTGGGTGATGTTGAGTTGGGCCCATGGTGTTTGGTGTCTAAGGTTAGGTTAGTCGTCAGTCTTTTGATTGTTTGATGCAGCTCTCCGCGCCTCTTTGTCCTGAGCTAACTGTTTCAGCTCTACATCGCTGCCACACCCTACACCCGAGGCAATCAATTTAACATATTCTAACCTTAGTCTACCCCTACAGTTCTTGTCCATGACACTTTCTTCCATGACTAAGTTTGGTATTCCTGGGTGACTTGGTAAGTGTCCTACCAGCCTATCTCTTCTCTTCATTAGCAGTTGCCAGAAACATCTCTCCTCTTCCAGTCGTCTAAATACCCCTTTATTTATTACGCTATCTACCCATGTGAAGTTTATCAATCACCTGTAACACCGCATTTCAAATGATTCTATTCTCCACTTTGCTGCTGCGCCAATAGTCCAAGTTTCACTTCCATAGAGCGCCACGCTCCAGACAAAGGCTTTCAAAAATGAATTTCGAATACCTAAATCAATATTTGGTGAGAAGAGATTTTCTTTGTGTAGAAATGCTTTTCTTGCCTGAGCCAACCTACTTTTTATATCCCCTTTGCTTTTTTTATCACTGGTTATTTCGCAGAAGTCTCTTACTTCCTTTAGCTTTTAGGTTATTGAGACTATTTATTGTTGAATGAAATAACCGGAAAACAGCCTGATCAATACTAGGAGAAGTTGTTTAATAAGATATTAAACGTCGTACATGTTTCGGAATATCAATGATCCCATCATCAGCGTGAAAAAATATCAGACTTTGAAAACTAATTAGCAGTATCAAGAAATGGATTTTTTACAAAACCATGTTAAATTTAAAACAAGATGTTCAGTAAAGAACATATAGCCTACTTTCTCCTAAATGCATGGGTATTGTTATAACTCTTTGTCCTTTTCAAGGAGTATAATTGAATGTTGGTTGTAGTAGCTTGCTGAAATACAACGTGCTATAGGGATATTAAACATGAATATGAGGTGCCCTTTGCTAGTGCTACCTCTGTAAAAAAAATCATTCAATTCGGTTTCACCGTGTTTGAATTGATCTGGGGAATGGATTTTCACACAGCCTACATGGCCGCTATTTGCAAACAATTGGGCTGATGACCTTGTAGTCAGTCATAAGATGCTTTCCACAAAAAGGCATGTTGTTGCAAAATCCGGTAGAGATCAAATTATTAGGATGGTCGAAATTTGATTTAAGCTTTTAACATTTGGGTGGCCGTCATTCCGTTTCCGTCAAGATGGCGGCGATATAAAACATGACACTGAGGTGCCTTTTGCTAGTGCTACCTCTGTACCAAATTTCGTTCAATTCGGTTTCACCGTGTTTGAATTGATAGGGGGAATCGATTTTCACACATACTTGGCCACCATCTGCAAACTATTGGGCTGATGATCTAGCAGTTTGGTCAGAATATGCTTCCCACATAAAGATTTGTTGTTGCAAAATTTGGTAGAGACTAGATTATTAGGTTGGTCGTAATTACATTTTAGCCTATAACATTTGGGTGGCCGCGATTACGTTTCCGTCAAGATGGCGGTGATATAAAACATGACACTGAGGTGGCCGTTTCTAGTGCTACCTCTGTACCAAATTTCGTTCCATTCAGTTTCACCGTGTTCGAATTAATAGGGGGAATCGATTTTCACACAAATATGGCCACCATCCGCAAAATATTAGGCTAATGACCTATTAATTTGGTCAAAGGATGCTCCCTCCATAATGGTATGTTGATGCAAAATTTGCTAGAGATCGGATGATTAGGTTAATCGTAATTTGATTTAAGCTTTGAATATTTGTGTGGCCGCGATTGCGTTTCCGTCAAGATGGCGGTGATATAAAACATGACACTGAGGTGGCCTTTTCTAGTGCTACCTCTGTACCAAATTTCGTTCCATTCAGTTTCACCGTGTTCGAATTAATAGGGGGAATCGATTTTCACACAAATATGGCCACCATCCGCAAAATATTAGGCTAATGACCTATTAATTTGGTCAAAGGATGCTTCCTCCATAAAGGTATGTTGTTGCAAAATTTGGTAGAGATCGGATGATTAGGTTAGTCGTAATTTGATTTAAGCTTTGAACATTTGTGTGGCCGCCAATTCGTTTCCGTCAAGATGGCGGTGATATAAAACATGACACTGAGGTGCCCTTTGCTAGTGCTACCTCTGTACCATATTTCATTCCATTCGGTTTCACCGTGTTCGAATTAATAGGGGTAATCGATTTTGACACAAAGATGGCCGCCATCCGCAAACTATTAGGCTAATGACCTATTAGATTTGTCTAAGGATGCTCCCTCCATAAAGGTATGTTGTTGCAAAATTTGGTAGAGATCGGATGATTAGGTTAGTCGTAATTTGATTTAAGCTTTGAACATTTGAGTGGCCGCCATTACGTTTCAGTCAAGATGGCGGCGATATAAAACATGACACTGGGGTGCCCTTTGCTAGTACTACCTCTGTACCAAATTTCGTTCCATTCGGTTTCACCGTGTTCGAATTAATAGGGGCAATCGATTTTCACACAAAGATGGCCGCCATCCGCAAACTATTAGGCTGATGACCTATTAGTTTGATCAAAGGATGCTGCCCCCATAAAGGTATGTTGTTGCAAAATTTGGTAGAGATCGGATGATTAGGTTATTCGTAATTTGATTTAAGCTTTGAACATTTGTGTGGCCGCCATTACGTTTCCGTCAAGATGGCGGCGATATAAAACATGACACTGAGGTGTCCTTTGCTAGTGCTACCTTTGTACCAAATTTCGTTCAATTTGCGCTCACCATGTTCGAATTGATAGGGGGGGGGACAGACATTCAGAGTACACACACTCACACACACACACACACATACACACACACAGACAGACACACTTTTTTTTCGCCCTGTAGTGATCTCATAAGTCTACTTTCATTTTTTGCAAAAATCGAAAGTAGGCTAATAATGAAAAATTCTTATACGGAAAAATACCTAAAACCGGTATTTTTATATTCTATTAATATCTCAAATAATATAGACTTTTCGTAAAATGTATAAATGTACGTAGGCTATAGGATATTATAGGATATTATAATTACTACGAGTTATCGAAAATTCAAGTATCAGAGATTCGAGATATCGATGTTCGGCTGTAATTTATATTTTATCCTAGAATTATTTATTTGATGAAGATACGAGTAATTATTTTTAAGGGCCTTACATCTAGGTTATCGGTCCCTAATGGTTTGTTAATTATTTCGAGAAACAAATCGTACACAAATGCCGTCAAAAATCAGTCGAAAACTTCAAGATTATACTCCACTCTGTAGATTATCTGATTCACAGGTAAACATAATGTGCGGGAATTACACAGGCCTGTATGTAAGTAGTATGAAATGATTGTAATTGACTTGCCAAAGTTGTGTGTTGCCTAATCCCGAGGAAAATTATTTAAGGATGAAAAAGTAGAAATTAAACCTAAGGTCGATGCACAGCGAACATTGTCTGGAAGGTAGGATTGTGAAATACATGTTATAAACTATTTTCTTCTCATGGAAAGTTGGTTTTAGGCAGAGCATGAGACAAGTGAGGGCAGATGACCTCGTAGTTCCGCCCCTTAAAACAACAATAATAATAATAATAATAATAATAATAATAATAATAATATCGTATGGCCTCGGTGCCGGGTGCAAGCTTTGTTATTTGACACCCAAAGGGTAGCTTGCATGTCGAATTTCGTAGTTCCTTGAAGCACTATGAAAGTCAAGGAGGTTAGATATCTAAGCTCCTTGAACACTATAGCGCTCTCTAGTAGAGAAATGAGGAACTTTGTGTTGGCGGAAACTCCCGAGATTAATTTTGCCATTATGAACACGGCCTACTGAATTCAAATGGGTTCTTTGACATGTCAACATCGTATGACATGGTGTCGTGATTTTTGCCGCCTTTCAAAAATCACTTACCACGGCCTGGAGCGAACCAGCAAGCTTGGGGTTAGTAGACCGATACGTTGACCACTCACCCACCTTGGCAAGCAAAAACAACAATAACAATAATAGACAAGTGAAATGTATAGATATGGCCTCTTCTAACCGTCAAAATGAAATGGAGATGTTTATTACTTGTTGGTTATTTAAGTTGTGACATTCGAGTTTTGGGCAATATAACGTGTATATCGTCTATGTAGTCAGCTCATCGATTAAAGACCACACACCCGTCGTGGCGAACAGCAGATAGCTTGCTGATAAACAGCTTCTATGTCAAAGTTGCCTGGAATAATCAATGGTGGAAACAAACTTCCTTCGCACACCTTGGACTAATTAATCCCTGGGAAAGACCTGCAGGGTTTCACTTGAACTGGATTAGAACTGGCCAGGGCAGGTGTGGAGGTATACTACATCAATGGGGTTGGAAGTCCTCTCCAAATTACGACTGTGGAGAAGAGCAGCAGACTATAGATCACATAACGTGATTGTTCCCTCAAAGCCTTCAGTGGTACACTGGAAGATCTACAAGAGGCTGTTGACTGGCTTCTCCATATGGATCTGCAGCTATAAATTAAGCATTTCAGACTACGAACTTGAGATTATATTTTACTGTATATATTTGTAAATAGCTATGTATCACTTCATCATACGATAAATAAATAATAACCAAGCATACATGCGAAGACCGTATATAAGGCCAAGAAAGATGATTGGAATGTCGAAGCAGATAATAATATACATCCATAGAAAGATGATTGGAATGTCGAAGCAGTTAATAATATACATTCATAGAAAGATGAATAAGGCCCCCGTGGCTTAGGCGGCAGCACGCTGGCCTCTCACCGCTGGGTCCGTGGTTCAAATCCCGGTCACTCCATGTGAGATCTGTGCTGGACAAAACGGAGGCAGACAGGTATTTCTCCGGGTACTCCGGTTTTCCCTGTCAAAATTTCATTCCAGCAACACTCTCCACTATCATTTCATTTCATCTGTCATTCATTTAATCATTGCCCCAGGGGAGTGCGTCAGGCCTCGGCAGCCGGCACAGTTCATATCCCCACCGCTAGACGGGGGCTTCATTCATTCCATTCCTGACCCGGTCGGAGACTGAAAGCAGGCTGTGGATTTTCACAGAGAGATGAATGGAATGTCGAAGCAGATAATAATATACATCCATTGAGAGATGATTAGAATGTCGAAGCAGATAATAATGTACATCCATTGAGAGATGATTGGAATGTCGAAGCAGATAATAATATACATCCATAGAAAGATGATTAGAATGTCGAAGCAGATAATAATATACATCCATTGAGAGATGAATGGAATGTTGAAGCAGATAATAATATTCATCCATTGAGAGATGATTGGAATGTTGAAGCAGATAATAATAATAATAATAATAATAATAATACTAATAATATCGTATGGCCTCGGGTGCTGGGTGCAAGCTTTGCTATTTGACACCCAGAGGGTAGCTTGCATGTCGAATTTCGTTGTTCCTTGACTATGAAAGTCAAGGAGGTTAGATGTTACATATCTAATCTCCTTGAACACTATAGCGCTTTCTAGTAGAGAAATGAGGAACTTTGTGTTGGCGGAAACTCCCGAGATTAATTTTGCCATTATGAACTCGGCCTACTGAATTCAAATGGGTTCTTTGACATGCCAACATCGTATGACATGCGTATCGTATTTTTGCCGCCTTTCAAAAATCACTTACCACGGTCAGGGGCGAACCTGCAATCTTGGGGTTAGTAGACCGACACGCTATCCACTCACCCACCGTGGCAAGCTAAGCAGATAATAATATACATCCATAGAAAGATGATTGGAACGTCGAAGCAGATAATAATATACATCCATAGAAAGATGATTAGAATGTCGAAGCAGATAATAATATACATCCATAGAAAGATGATTGGAACGTCGAAGCAGATAATAATATACAGTACATCCATAGAAAGATGATTAGAATGTCGAAGCAGATAATAATATACATCCATAGAAAGATGATTAGAATGTCGAAGCAGATAATAATATACATCCATTGAGAGATGATTGGAATGTCGAAGCAGATAATAATATACATCCATAGAAAGATGATTGGAATGTCGAAGCAGATAATAATATACATCCATAGAAAGATGATTAGAATGTCGAAGCAGATAATAATATACATCCATAGAAAGATGATTGGAATGTCGAAGCAGATAATAATATACATCCATTGAGAGATGATTAGAATGTCGAAGCAGATAATAATATACATCCATAGAAAGATGATTGGAATGTCGAAGCAGATAATAATATACATCCATAGAAAGATGAATGGAATGTCGAAGCCGATAGAAAGATTCTTCAATTGTATTAAGTTTCAACCCTAGTCAGGACATAAACGTACCGTTTGCTTAATATAGGTATTTTGTATTAAAAGAATCATTAATTGTAATTTTGGTATTAGTGAATAACTTATTGTAACCTTTTCAGTAACTCAACTATTTGATCATATGTTGATAAATGATCATTATATTGATTCAATAGTTTGTGTGGTAATGGCGGACCCTGCCACGAGGCGGGAAAAACGCTAAAGCCAAAGAAGAAGAAGAAGAAGGAGAAGAGGAAGAAGAAGAAGAAGAAGAATGGTTCGTGTGGTGGAGCAAATTAAGAAACTGAACTGTTTTGTTCAAATATTCATTTTGCGTCACCTTAAGATTGGATGTTTAATACGTTTTATTGCAGATTGTACGGCTTTTCCAATATTCTTGACACCACATAACAGCTGAAGGTCTCAGTGCGATCGTGAAGACCGCACTATTCTTTAAGTTCCTTTGTTTTCTGTTGTATATTCCCAGTCAGTGGCGGCTGGCGAATAATATTCTGGGTGTTGCACTATCTTCTTTAAGTGGTGGTAGGGTAAAAGACTGCTTGATATCAGAGAAAACTGTATTCAATTGCGCCGTAAACGGATGTACCTCATTCATCACGAATGCCGTATTTCAGAGAAAATCACATGGTCATCGGATTAATGGATTAGGCCCTATAAGTTAGTCTACATAAAAACCTTCACGAGAACTAAACAATGCAATTTATGTACGAAGGCGAGAAAGAACCGCGAGTGTCACGCCTCAGCTCCCTTGTTGCAATCAGCGGGCAACGACCAGACGAGTTTACTGTTGGGATATGACTTACTCAGTATAGCATCACTGCCATACCCTTCACTATACAGATCTTAATAGAGCGTACAGTCACTCGTCCTGCTAGAAGGACCTTCCGGAAGTACTTTTGTACACAGAGGCGCGTCCTTCCAGCAGGACTTTGGACCCTTATGGCAAATGTTTGAACTGGCCTTCCAGCAGGACGCGTCCTTCCGGCAGTACTTTGGGTTATCAAAGCGTAATAATACTGCAGATCTGGTACTGGGCAAACAATAAAAGTCTGTAAATATTCTAAAATAGTGTAATATGACTCATATTGTCTAATACAATAACTGTCTCGTAATCACTTATTGACTATAAAATATATAAACGTATAAAGTATAAACGTGTTTTCATACAGTACAGAGACTAAACATATATAAATGTATGAGAAGTATAAAAAAGTTGTAAAAATTTTAAGATCTAAAATAGGCTATATAAAAATGTATAACAAAATGGGATTTATTTCCCTACAACTTAAGCCATTTCAAAGAAGTAATATCTGGCAGTAGGCACGACACCGGCAGTGACGGCGCGTCCATCACTAGGGAACATATCTTTTAACAAACACCTAGTTGTGTTTTTGTCAATATCCCATAGCTCTGTTCCAAAACTACACGTAATTTTAACTACAGTACCATGACATTTAGTGGTATCAAAACTACTAGAAAATAACGAGCGACTCCATGCATTTCCGCTGTTTGGAGCATCAAAATAGGTAGCAAAAACATAAACACGTTCACCCTTACATATAATCGCCGCCATTACTGAACGGTCAGAGCTACCAACTTCAGACTTGCATGCGCTGATTCGTTACATTTCCCTCTTTATAATGGAAAAAAGAACAGTCTTGCCAGCAGGACGCTTCGTCCTCATGTAAGCAATTGAATTACGTACTCAAATGGGGCCGTAACGTCCTGCCGGCAGTGCCTTGTACGTTCTATCAATCTGGTCGGTGTTTGGGCCTGGCAACAGCAAAACGGACGAGCGCTCCTAGTTGGTTGGCACGCTTCGCTTTCTCAGACAGTTCACAGTAACTCACTATGAGATTTTCTGAATTATTAAAGAACAAACTTATGAATTACTATACATGTGAAAGGAAATGTACAGGTTTTATTACTATAAATAATACGGTATTATTTGAGTCGTCCAGATGCAAAACTCGTTTAATCCACTTGTGAATAAGAATCATTTTCATGAGAAACGTTTCTCTGGACTTTGCCTCGCGTATCTTTTGTGTTTGCTATTTTCTACTTTTTGCTTTCGAATTTTACTTTTTGCTTTTCTTTCTTGGTTTTGGTTTTGTGTTTGTTTTATGCTTTTGCTTTTTTATTATGCTTTTTGCTTTGTGTTCCGTGTTTTCTGTTTTCTGATTTTGCTTTTGTTTTTGAATTTTTCTTTTTGCTTCCTGTTATTTTTTTGGTTTTGTGTTTGTTTTCTGGAAATCAAAATAAAACAAAACAAAATAATCAAAATAAAAGCAATATAAACAAAACAAAATAAAAGCAATAACAACATTAAATAAAAGAAAACATAACAAAACATTGAGAATTGAAGCGTTTGAAATGTGGTGTTACTGGAGAATGATGAAGATCAGATGGATAGGGTTACAAACGAAGATGTATTATGACTAGTAGGAGAGGAGAGATGTTTCTGGCGACTGCTAATGAAGAGAAGAGATATGTTGGTAGGACATGTTTTTAGGACACCCAGGAATACCAAGCTTAGTTTTGGAAGGAAGGATCGAGGACAAGAACTGGAGGGGCAGACCAAGGTTAGGATATGTTAAACAGATTGCCTCGGATGTAGGGTGTGGGAACTATGTAGAGATGAAACGATCAATTCAGGACAGGAAGGCATGGAGGGCTGTATCAAACCAGTCAAAAGACTGAAGACTCAACAACAACAACAACAACAACAACTACTGTGCAGAGTCTTACACAAAACAGCTGTGCCGTGAGATTGCCGACATCACCCTCGCCCCCTTGATTACTATAAAACATGAGAAGCTAACCTTCCTTAAATATTTACAAACAGTCTTCTAGTGTAACAATCCCTGTGTTATATAAATAAAGTCACTTCCGTTCCTAACGTTAGGAGCAGGGATCGTAAAACGCAGGATTAACTCAGATACTTGTATTTATTGGTAGTGTATTTTTAACTAATGTTTATTTCCCTTTCCATAGCAGTGGAGAAGCAGACCTTCATTGAGCATGGCAAAGTCAAGACAAGTGGCTTCGGTGGCGTAGTTGGTAGCATGCTGAGCGTCTATGCCCAAGGTCACCGTTTCATACCCGGCCGAAGTCGTCGGATTTTTTAAGAGCGTTAAAAAGCCCTCAGTATGCCTTCCTTCGGAGGGGAAGTAAAGCCGGCGGTCCCATGTCATAGATTTATGGCATGGAAAAGAACCCTCCGCTAACTAAACTTGTGTCAAGACAAAATTTGTAGGTTAGGTTTGATAAATGCTCTTAAGTTCCAACTTTCGTAACCGGGCGTTGATGGTGATGGTCTCTTGTAGTAGCGAAGTTCACAGCTGGATGTCGTGGAGGGTAGCATTTGGTAGCTAAATTAGGAACTACTTGAAATTATCGTCTGCAGTCCTTACTTGAATTAAAAACAGATAGCACACACTAATACAGTCATCGCAATTAACACCGCTTATCAGACAGATTCTATACACACCCCAAAGTACACGGGGCTACATGACTGCGTTGTCGCAGCCCCTAAACTAAGGAACCAACCAACCAAATTCAAGACAATACTAAACCTTTGGCTTTTGATAAAATTGAAAGTATTCATTTATCAGTCATTTATCGTCTGTCCTTTCTCCTTTTGACCTCCCATTGGTGAAGTGGCTAGCAATTTTGGCTGTCGGCCCGTGGGTCTCGGTTTGATTCTCGCTCTGTTATGAAATGTAAATCTGATCTGAGGGCTGGAAGGAGGTGCACTCAGCCTCGCGAGATAAAACTGAAAAGAGGTGGGTTTGATTTCATCTCAGTCATCTTAGAAGTGGATTTCCGTGGTTTCTCACCTGATCTCCATGCAAATGCCGAGATAGTACCTAAATTAAAGCCATGGCCGTATCCCTCCCCAATCCTCGTCTCATCCAAATACAGCCTCTATTAAAGCCACTACAGTGACTCAGGTTGTCTGACAAACTCTACACACACCTGCAAGTACATGGGACTACATGACCACGTTCTCGCAAAGCCTCTTAAACGAATCAACATTAACAACAACAACAGCAACAACAACAACGTCACTAAGTGTTATTAGAAATGGTTTGGTTTGAAGGTAAAGTATTTTACAAATCTCAGTGGTCATGTAGCTCCGTGGGCTTGGGAGTGTGTAGATTTTACTCATAACCTGTATTACTGTGATGTCTGGACTAGTGTGTGTATTTTTTAGCCTATTTTTCTCATTTTGCAAAAATGAGGAAAATGTAGACTTATGAGATCGATCCGGGAAAATGTGTGACTGTCTGTCTGTCCTTCTGTCTGTCTGGCTGTGTGTGTGTGTGTCACCTCCCCCCTCCCCCCTCCCTATCAACTCCTAAACGGCTGCAGAAATGGAAAGCAAATTTGGTATGAGTAAAGATCTATGCCGGAATATCTCAAGACCATATTTGAAAATGATGTCAGTGCTACCAACTGCTGAAAAATCGCAATTGAAATTTGAGCTCAATGTTGGATATCCTGGAAGGTATGCATGGGAGATATTCCAAAGTTAGCACACGTATAGATAATAATATTTCAGTTTAATTTCCAGGGGGCCATACATGACAGTGTTACCAACATGATTCTAAGCCAGCCGATACGTCTAATTTTTAAATGCATGTAACTTCTACACTATTAATTGGATTTCAAACAAATTTCATATGTAGGCTACTATGTGTACCATAAATATGACTATGCGTAGGCTACTCTTAAGAACAACCAGGGTTGCCAACTGTTAATAAATGCTCTCTCTATTATTTTATCCTAATACCAATATATCAGAAAGTATGCAAACCAAGAGCTCGAAACTTTGCACACGTATAGTATATGACCTTCTACATTAATTTGGAGTACCTAGTATCCGTTAGTACTGCCAACATGATTCTAAGCTTGTTGATAGGTCAACATTTTAATTGCATGTAACTACTATACTAACAAATGGATTTCAACCAAATTTCGTATGTGACTTTTGTACCATAATTCATATGAATACGCGCATTCTTAAGAGCAGCAGGGCTGCCAACTGTAAATAAATGCTCTCTCTCTATCTTTTTACTCTAATATCTATAAATCAGAAGATATGCTCTAAACGTTGCATACGTATAGTACCTAACATTCTAAATTAATTTGGGGTAACTAATGTACGTCAGTGCTGCCAACATTATTTAATCCTTCTTATAAGTCCAATTTTTAAATGCATTTAACTTCTATACTCACAAATGGATTTCATCCAAAATTGGCATAATAATAGATCATAACATTTTAGATTAATTCATAAATTCTAAGAATAGTAGGCTCTTTAGTTCGTCACGGAACTACTTTTTTTTTAGTTGAGGTAGGATTTGGGTTGGAAGCGCCCGTACTCTTAAGTTAGGTACCATCCCGGCATTTGTCTTGAATAGAAGTAGCAAACCACGGAAAACCACCTCCAGGATGGATGAGGTGGGGATTGAACCCACCGCTTCTCAGTTTTGCCTGACGATGCTAAGTGTACACCGTCCCAGCTCTCAAACCAGAATTGAATTCCTTGGTAGAGCCGGGAATCGAACCCAAACCTCCGGGGTGAAAAGCTAAGAATTCTAGCCGCTACACTACCAGGTGATTAACACTAAGTATCAAGTAGCCCAGCTACACCATGGTATTAAACTAATCTCTAACCATATTCTAGATACCAAATTGTTTGAAAAGATCAAATCGTATCGTGTCACATGACTGCAACCTGACCGCACGAGTTTGTTATGGAAACAGCTTGCACAGTGGGGGAGTGAGAATGGATTTGTCGTGCCACAGTGTGAATCTGTCGTGGCAAACCGCAGACCGATTCTCTGTTATCTGTCTCGCCATATGACCTGGAAATTTAACAGCAAACTCTGTGCTGCGAAACTACTCGTATTACATGTATCCCTAAATAGAAAGGCGCAGTTTGGTTTCTGCACAAAGCTGAAAACAGTGGATAAGTGAGCTAAGCTATTCATTGGCAGTAAAAGAAAATTAATTACCAGTTGCTCTATTTTATTGAAATTTATATTACTATTCTGAGGATATACACCAGTGGATATTTAACAAAAATTATCTGGAGGGCGCTTTATCCTCACTTAGTATAAAACAAAGGCCCCGATTAAATGTTCCGAGTTATCTCGAGAACCACTGGATGGATTTTGATGTGAATTTCACCATTCTGTAAAGGATTCCTCGGGGAAGGTTTCTATAAAAAATAATTTATTTATGGCCATAGCAAGCCGAGCAGTATCGATTTCAATGAATCGAATCGAATCGAAAAGATACTCTACTGTCCGTGCGCCTCCTGCGTGCACCGTTAAGGATACCGGGCAGCCGGAGCGGGTTGCTAGTCAAAGATAAATTAAAGGGTTCCATGCATAAATACCAATTTTCCATAGTAGCACGGTATAAGCCCTCATGTAGCTCTGTATTTCTGGCAAAACATTTGGGCCATACAGTTCAACAGTGGATTTCTCGTTCAGCCTTTGTAGTTGTTTGAGTTTTCAGTCTTTTGACTGGTTTGTTGCAGCTCTCCATGCCTTCCTGCCCTGAGCTAACCGTTTCATCTCTATATAGCTACGACACCTGATATCAGAGGCAATCTGTTTAACATATTCCAGCCTTTGACTACCCGTACAGTTCTTATCCTCGACCCTCCCTTCCATAACTAAGTTTGATATTCCTGGGTGTCTTAGTACTGTATGTGACCTACCAACCTATCTCTTCTCTTCATTATATTAGAATTGCTGCCAATGGCCATAGCGGGGTATTGTAATTGAACGCCCTTAAGCTCCCCAACAAAATCAATTTCAAGTAGTTCCAACTTTGGTTAACAGAGGTGTCACTGTCACTGACACCTAGAGGCGAACGCTGGAACTTGATAGAGCGTTTCTTACCAAATAACCTACAAATTTAGCTCCACACTACCAATTGCTGCGGTAGGTTCTTTTATATGCCATAAATCTAAGACATGGGCCCGACGGCTTTACTTCCTCTCCGAAGGAAGGCATACTGAAGTATTTTAACGCTTTTAGAAATATTGTATTCATTAGCAGTCGCCAAGAACACCTGTTCTCTACTCGTCTTAATACCTCTGTTTTTTGCCTACTTTCGATTTTTGCAAAAAATGAAAGTAGACTTATGAGATCAACACAGGGCGAACAAATTGTGTGACTCTCTGTGTGTGTGTGTCTGTGAGTCTGTGGGTCTCTGAGTGTGTGTACTCTGAATGTCTGTCCCCTCCCTGCCCCCCCCCCCCCCTGCCCCACCCCCCTATCAATTCGAACACGGTGAAACCGAATTGAATGAAATTTGGTACAGAGGTAGCACTAGCAAAGGGAACTTCAGTGTCATTATTTATATCGCCGCCATCTTGACGGAAACGTAATGGCGGCCACCCAAATGTTCAATGATTAAATCAAATTACGACTAACCTATTCTTCCGATCTCTACCAAATTTTTCAACAACATACCTTTATGTGAGAAGCGTTCTTTGACCATGCTACAAGGTCATCAGCCCCATACTTTGCGGATGGCGGCCATGTTTGTGTGCAAATTGAATCCCCCTATCAATTCAAACACCGTGAAACCGAATTTAACAATATTTGGTACAGAGGTAGCACTAGCAAAGGGCACCTCAGTGTCACGTTTTATATTGCCACCATCTTGACGAAAACATAATGGCGGCCACCCAAAAGTTAAAACTTTAATTCAAATTACGACCAACAAACTCATCTGATCTCTACTAGGTTTTTCAACATTATACCTTTATGTATGAAGAATCATTTGACCAAACTACAAGGTCATCAATCCAATAATTTACGGATAGCGGCCATGTATGTGTGTGTGCAAATCGATTCCCCCTAACTATTCAAACACGGTGAAACCGAATTGAACTAAATTTGGTACAGAGGTAGCACTAGCAAAGGGCTCCTCAGTGTCAAATTTTATATCGCCGCCATCTTGACGGAAACCTAATGGTGGCCACCCAAATGTTAAAAGCTTAAATCAAATTACGACCAACCTAATCATCTGATTACTACCAAATTTTGCAACAACATACCTTTTTGTGGGAAGCATCGTTTGACTTAACTAAAAGGTCATCAACCCTTTAGTTTGCAGATAGTGGCCATGTATGTGTGCAAATCGATTCACCATATCAATTCAAACACGGTGAAACCGAATTGAGTGAAATTTTGTACAGAGGTAGCACTAGCAAAGGACACCTAATATTCATGTTTAATATCCGTATAACACGTTGTATTTCAACAAGCTACTACAACCAAGATTCAATTGTCTACTCCTTGAAAAGGACAAAGAGTTATAACAATGCCCATACATTTAGGAGAAAGAAGGCTATATGTTCTTTACTTAACATCTTGTTGTTACTCTATCTTCCCATCTTATCTTGTGTAACACCACATTTCAAACGCTTTTATTCATATTTATTTTAAGGTCTACGTTATCCTATATAAAGCATTCCAGGTATTCAAAGGAGCCTCTTCTTTCAATAGATAGTCCACATACTGTTAAGGAAGCAGTTTCACACCTAAAGTACCCTAGTTCAAAAAATAGAATAGCTGTACTGTCTCCTTCATTTCTAGCCTTTTCCAGTGGCTACCGTGAAAAATCATGTTTTCTTGTCGGCTTTTATTTCATGTTTGCAAGAACAGTGGATGGGGAAAGGAGCATTCTACTGGATTTGATTGTAGTTGTTGTTGTTGTTTTCATTCGCAGAATTTCTTCAACATTAACTAACATGCACTTTTCTTTAATTGCAGGGTCCAGGTGAGTTAGTGTGAAATCTCTGCTTTCCACTGGAAACTGATCTGTTACGCAGTACGTGGCTACTCAGGTAAATAACATAAGAGTGAGCGAAATCTATTTGTAATAACTTAAGGAGATGATTCTGGAAAGGAAATTAAAGAAACAAAAACAGAAAAATTAAAAACGCATGTTCAGGAATATTAATTGTCCAAAGTAAATGGCGCTGATGAACTGGATCATTCTAGCTGAAGCATTCGAAATGTGAGGCAATCCATTTCTTATTTCTATTTATTTTTAGCGTATGGCTTTTAGTGCCGGGAGTGCCCAAGGACATGTTCGGCTCGCCAGTTTTGTAGCTGCTTCGAGGCAGACACCCAATGAGTGAGCTACACGTACCGTCGCGTGTGGAGTGTTGTCTGGGGAGGAGTGTGTGAATGTAAGAACAAGGAGTTGGAAGGTAGCGGCTGTGGCCTATAGTTAGGGACCAACCCCGGCATTTGCTTGGAAGGAAGATGGGAAACCACAGAAGACCATCTTCAAGGCTGCCGGCGGGGTGAATCGAACCTCCTCGCCTCCCGGATGTGAGCGACTGCCAGCAGTCATGCCCTAACGACCACGGCTAACTCACCCGGTGAGGCAATCCATTATGCAACGTGAAGACGCATTGACTGCATCCTGTGGAGGTCCTTTTTTAACACTCTGTGTGTGGTTGTATGTGAGGAAATATGTTCAGAATATGTTGTCAGTGTAGCACGAATGATTTCTGGGACAAATAGATGGGATCAGTTACACAAAAGAAAAATCCGAAAATCTACTGCCGGTAATAATTTAACTAATAGGTTACCTAAGCAACAATGCAAATATTACTTCTAATATTTCAACTGGTACAAGCAGTAAAGGATGTAGCCACAAGCCTGCCGGATATCCTGGCAAACACTCGCAGACTGCGCGTCCCACCCTATACCTCTCTCTCTCTCACACAGGCGGCTTCGGTGGCGTAGTTGGTAGCATGCTGAGCTTCTATGCCCAAGATAGCGGGTTCAAACCCGGCCGAAGCCGTCGGATTTTTTAAGAGCGTTAAAAATCCCTCAGTATGCCTTCCTTCGGAGGGGAAGTAAAGCCGGCGGTCCCATGTCATAGATTTATGGCATGTTAAAGATCTTTCCACTAATTACACCTGTGTGAAACTAAATTGGATAGGTTAAGAATGTAAACAACGCTCTTAGGTTGCTACGTTCGTTGCCAAGAGCCGACTGCGGTGGCGTCTAGTAGCTAGTTCTGAACTAGGCCTAGTAGTCGTTGACGGTGGCGTTTGGCGGCAAAAGTAGGAACTATTTGAAAATTCAAAGTTGCAGTCCCTACTTGAATTAAAAAACAGATACACACACTAATACAGTCATCACAATTAACACCGGTTATCAGACAGATTCTACACACACCCAAAGTACACGGGGCTACATGACCGCGTTGTCGCAGCCCCTAAACTAAGGAACCAACCAACCATCTCTCACACACACACTCTGGAGACAGCCTCTACTTTATTATCCTGAGATAGATTCCGGAGCCTTGGAGATTGCTTTTCTATCTCTTTGAGCCATATGCAGCTCGACATTCAGACTGCCCTTGGTCCAGCCTCAGACAATGCAGATAGGGACACACTGCAACGATGATTATTGTTGCTGTTGTTGTTTTGTTGTGCAACAGTAGGGTCATCTGTCCCTCATAACACAGTTAAATATAAGGTGCGTTCAAAAAGTAACGAGCCGGAGGCTGGAATGTGCAAACTGGTGACGACATCGGCTAATCGTGGCGTGTGTAACGAGGTGTGGTTCCGACCAGAGCGTGGAAGATCACAGTCCGTCGCTAGAGGGCACGCGTGCACATCACGTGACGATACAAAACTAGCAGCAGCATGCATCAATCGTCCAACCAAGACTAAGACAGTGGGCCAATCGGCATGCTTCCTGGTGTGGTTGAAGACTGTGGGGCAACCATTGGGCACACACTTTGCCCAAGTGCAGTCGTTCCTTCATGATGGTGTGCACACTTCCGACGCTCAATCCGACCACGGCGGCTATGGCGTTCACTGTCACTCGGCGGTCCTGGGTAATGAGTGCATCAACCAGCTGGACGTTGTCATCGGTAATGCAGGCGGGTGGCCCAGACAGGGCTAACGACACCCGTCCTTCCCTGATGCGCTTGTGCCACGCCTTGATCCTTGCAAGGGACATACAGTGTTCGCCGTACACTTGTGACATTCGGCGATGAATGTCCGTTCCCCCCACTCCTTCCGCTGTCAGAAACCGAACAACACCTCTTTGCTCTTCGTTTGACGCCTCCATGTCACTGTTTGCAATGCGAATGGCAGCGTTGGACGATTGATGCATGCTGCTGCTCGCTTTGTATCGTCTCGTGACGTGCACGCATGCCCTCTAGCGACGGGCTATGACCTTCCACGCTGTGGTCGGAACTACACCTCGTTACACACGCCACGATTAGCCGATGTCGTCACCGGTTTGCGCATTACAGCCTCCGGCTCGTTACTTTTTGAACGCACCTTATATGTGTGTTGATCATGCACGGACCGTGGAGTGAGTCCATTTGCGTATCTTCCTTTTTTCGTCAGAAAGGATGGACTAAAATGGACTTCATACAGTAGATTCTAATGTTAGTAAGAAGTTATTGATTTAGACAGTGAAGATATCTACATGATAAACTAGGCTGTTCCTCTTCTTTTAGGCTCATGAGGTGGCTTTGGTGGCGTAGGTGGTCAAGGGTTCAAATCTGGCCGAAGTCGTCGGATTTTTAAGATCGTTTAAATCCGTCGGTATGCCTTCTTTGGGAGTGGAAGAAAAGCCCCGCCGGCAACTATACTTGTGTGAAGCCAAAATTTGTAGGTTAGATTTGATAACGCTATATGAGACAAGGGCCAATTAATAAGGCGGGAGATTGAAAGACTCACTAGACTTTTGATACCTTATTACTGTTGGAAGAGAATAAGTGTTGACCAAGGGAGGTTGATAGGAAAGATGAATAACAAATAAATGGAGCAATACCAGACTCAGCTGAGGTCCCGTGGTCGCCATCCCACGTCCCTGAGGGCAGTAGAGAATATCCAGATTTCTCAATCGCAATCATTTGAGCATTGGAAGACACTAGCATGAAGAGAGCCACACGGAAACCGGAATTAATGAATGAAAGTAATGAATATTCATGGGTTTGAGCGGGCAAGAGAGCATATTTACAGAAAACAAAGGGAAAGATGAAACGGAGAGGCAAACGAATATATTAAAATGTTGTATCGGGTTATTTTCTTATTTTAAAATATATTTATTTTGAGCTCAACAAATGTGGGAACAGCACAAGCGAGCAATGAATTTATAAAAGACTAGCAACCCTCCAGGGCTTCGCCCAGTACCTTAAAGGGTTTACCCAGCGTAAGCTTAAAAGGGGCAAGGACGGCAGGTCCCAGACGCAATTCATAAGAGTCAAGGTGAACAGCAAAACTCCAAACATGGTGTCCACAGGCAGGAAAAGTAAAGAATGGTCAGGAAAAGTCGGGAATTTTGTTTTTGGACAGGAAAAGTCAGGAAAAAGTGTGAAACAAGTAGTTCCGTGAAGAACTATTCAGCCTATTTTCATATATCCTACTTATGTTAATTGACACTATCAACATACAAAATTTCAGTTTGATTGCTGTAATGGATTCGTAGATATTGAGTACCGACTAAATATTTCGGATGGTCACCATGTTGAATTTTATATATGTAGGTCCTCGAGTTATGTACTGTTACATGAAGATTATTGTGTACGCGTAGCATTCAAACTTCAATCGCATGATTAGGACACAAGAAGTAACACGGAGATTTTAAAATTTCGCACAGCTGCCATCTAGTGATTATGGAAACAATTGAAATAAATTAGATGCCAGTGGATTAACATTTGTAAAAGGATTTACTGTGCCAAATTTCACTGCACTCGGATGATTAAATTGCGAGAAACGTCCATGTGAATATTTATACTTCGCGTCGCCGCCATGTTGGATTTGTGATCACCAGGTTATTTAAAGTCCTATAGGTGAACTTAAGTTCATAGCCCCTATGAACATTAAAAAATCAGTTTGATTGCTATAATAGATTCGTAGATATTCAGAGTCGTCTGAATATTTCGGATGGTCGCCATGTTGGATTGTTAAATGTATAGGCCATAGAGTCATGCACCATCGAAGGAAAATTATTGCGTAGGTTCATTAATCAAACTTTCACTTCGATCACTTGATTACGACACAAAAAATATAAACTTAATTTTAAAATTCGCACAGCCGCCATCTTGAGGTTATGTAAACAATTGAACTAAATTAGATACCAGTTCATTACAATGTGTATAAACATTTCCTGTGCCAGATTTCATTGCGTTTGGAACATTAAATCGCGAGAAAGGTCTATTTAAAATTTTCAAATTCGCTTTGCAGCCATGTTCGTTTTATAGTTAACCGCTTTTTGAAAGTCTTGTAGGTGAACTTCCAGTAGTGCCCTTTATCTCCGTATAAAATTTCAGGGTGATACAGCTAATAGTTTCAGAGATATAGAATGTCGGTGAAATATTTCGCTCATCCGCCATCTTGTGGTTATATAAACAATTGAACCAAGTTGGATGTCGGTGCATTACAATGTGTATAAACATATACTGTACCAAGTTTTATTGCGTTTGGTTAGATAAATCGCGAGAAACGTCTATTTAAAAGTCGCAAATTCGCGTTGCCGCCATGTTGGTTTTGTAGTTACCAGTTTTTCAAAAGTCATATAGGTGAATTTATAGTAGTTCCCTTTATCACTGTAATAAATTCCAGGGTGATATCGGTAATAGTTTCGGAGATATTGAATTCTGGTGAAATATTTCGCACAGCCGCCATGTTGGATTGGTGAGACGTAACAAAATTTGTAGGGCACGGTCGAGGTCGCCCGGAATAGTACTATGAACTTACAGAGTTTCATTTAAATCGCTCCAGCCGTTTAAAAGTTATTAGGGACACACACACACACACACACACACACCTCTCTCACACACACACACACACACACGCACACACACACACACACGGACAAAAGGTGATCTCATCAGCCTATTTTTTCAAAATTGAAAATAGGCTAAAAATGGCGTGAGTCAGGAAAAAATGGCGAAAAGTATTAGAAAGTCAGGAATTGTATATTAACCATAAGCTAGAGTATTTTGTGTCTTACAGCCATATTTTGATGTTACTAGTTCAACTAATCTCTGAAGATATAAATCAATAACTCACTGGACATAATGGTAAGTTTCAATTTTTACAGTACATCATAGTAAAAACCTCCTTTACCTAGTTTTTGTACGCTTTTTTTTGGCGTTGGTGTAGGGATGTGGCGACCCCATCACTGTAGTTTAGGTTATTAAGTACTTAAGTTATATGTTAGTTATTTTTGTTTTAAGGGGTGGAACTACGAGATCATCTGCCCCCCCCCTCATTAAGTACTTTGATTTATGTGTTATTGCTTTATAATTTACCTTATTTTCTATTTTAAATGAATAAAGAAGCGAGCATTGGGCAAATTCTGCAAATGAAAAAAATATATAAATATTTTTGCTCAATAAACCTTTCTTCCGATGACTTCGCGAGTCAGGAATTTTGTTGAAAAATGGTCAGGAAAAGTCAGGAAAATTGACATTCAAAATTCTGTGGACACCCATGTAAAAATACGTAATCAAGTCATTAATTCGTAGACTAGCACCTAGAGTGAAGGCCGTCAGCAGAAACAGTCAGTCTTACATGTTGCCGCACAACACAGCATACACTAAATCAGAACCACATTCTCCCTCAAATTATTCGTTGTTGGCCGCTATGCATGTCCGCCAAAGTTCCTATAGCTGCTGGAAACAACACTGAAAGCTATTGGCAACTCAAACTAACACTTGGGGCGCTGCGGTCGGTCTGGATAAGTAGGGTTTAAAATACTTAATAACACGCGTTTGATATGGAACACTTTTTATTTTTCGGTTATAATCAGTAAATGTGGTCTCTAAAGTAATGACAGTGTTATTTTTAATTGTATATATGTATAACTGTGCGATACACGTGATCTAATTTGTGTGTTCCACTGGATTTTTTGTGTGAATTGCATATTATCAAGCATCAGTTTTTATGGTTGATGTAGATCAGCTGAGTCAAATATACACAGGGTTACACTTCGGAAATTATTTCGGTACTATTATACGCAACATAATGTAAATGTCGATCCTGAGTCAACGCCAAGGACATTCAAATAGAGAAATACGGTACATAAACAAATAAATATCACACCGAAGCTATGCTACTTTTATCATTCCGAGACTAGCATCCACGCAAACCAGACGCCACTGTTCCAAGCTCCGACTTATATCATGAATTGATGTCAAACTGATGATCCGCCAGCCTTTCCGCCAAGCCTACACCTCGTAATCGCCAAGTTCTTCGATATTCGAGCTATTCCACTACGAGTCATATAGGCCTAATTTGCCTCTCCGTGGTAACACTGTAGAATGAGTGATTCCGCTACCATTCAAATATTCAACACCAAACCCACCTTTTAACCATCCAAATCAAGCAATTCCTGTCGCCCCCCGAGTTTTAATACAAGTTAAACTCATCCCTTCTCCCTACCAAGCAGCCAATCATTAATTATTTAATTAATTATACAAGTAACTTCAATTTTACCAGCGCGCCCGTCGTAACAGCTGTTTTTAAACTGGATAACCTTCGCTGGCTTTACGTCGCAGGTCTTCTGTCTGTCTACCTCCCGGGGTGGAAAGGTATTATTATTAGGTATTATTAGGTATCATCACATTTCGGCTATTGCTATTTGCATCTTTTGGAAAGTGATGAAAACGTATATCCGCAGCCTTCTTATACATCGACTTACAGCCGTAAACTGAGCAATTCACTTTGCTTTTACTCATTTTTTTACTCTATCAACGAGTAAAACTTATTACTTATGGGGGGCGTGGTGGCTCAGCGGTCTAGCTGTATGCCTCTCACCAAGGCGGTCCGGGTTCGATTCCCGGCCAATGCATGTGAGATTTTCGAAGTGAAATGCCATGTCCTGTGGTTCGGATTCCACGTAAAAAGGAGGTCCCGTGGCTTATAATCACAAGATTCACGGTCACGTAAAACTACAATCTTCCTTCCTTTTTATTACTTATGTTTAAAGACACGAACAATTTACCACTATCTCTTTACCAATACAAGAAACCATATACAAACAGTCACCACGTGACAAATGTACCCTACTTGGTAAGTTTCTCATTTTTACCGCTAGATGTCATATCAGATAGCTGGAGTTGCCAATTGGCAGGAAGGTCCCGTACGATTTCTCTTGTGGCAGTAATGTTCTCCTCGGTCGAATGAAATCTATGCCCACCCAGCTTTGTTTTCAATCTGGCAAAGATAAACTACAGTATTCACAAGGTGCGAGAACAGGTGAGTACGGACGGTGTCACAAAACAGTGACGTATTGCCTTGCGAGTTCTTCTTGGACAAGCACAGGGCGATATGCCAAGGCGTTGTCATATAGCAAAAACCAGTTCTTCCTACGTCAAAACTCAGGACGCTTACGAAGAATTGAATCGCGTAGACGGCGAAGGATCTCCTTGTAGTGGTTCGTGTTGGCTGTTGCATCACGTGAGATGAATTCCATGTGAACAATGAGTCAAAAATCAGTTCAGCCTTCTCCTTGCCATTTGATCTGTCTTTTATGTCTTTTTTTCCGTCGTGACGATGATCTGAAACGGTTCACTAAATGTCCTGCCTCATGTTTAGTAGAACTTGACGTTTTCCCGCTGCTCCAACTGCGACATTCTTAGATTACGCTTCGCTTCAAAGCAGAGCCTGTCGGCACTGAATGCACGTAACTACCTCTTGCAGGGACGAGAAAATTACTTACACTGCAGTATGCAGCGCAACCTGTCGGCTGTAGTACATCACAACGATTCCACACTCCCAATCCACGAACTTATTGACTCAACGACGTGTTAAATGGAATGTATTCTAATCCTTTGAAGAAATTCACCAAAATTGAATTTTACTGTCTATTATCAGTGTTGTTGTTTGAGTCCTCAGTCTTTTGATTGGTTTGATGCAGCACTCTGTACCTCCCTGTCATGAGTTAACCGTTTCATCTCTACGTAGATACCATACCCTACATCCAAGGCAATCTGTTTAACATATTTTAACCTTGGATTACCCCTTCAGCTCATGTCCTCAACCCTTCCTTCCATATCTAAGCTTGCTATTCCTGGGTGTGTTAGTATCCTACCAACCTATCTCTTCTCTTCATAAGCAGTCGCCAGAAACATATATTCTCTCCCACTCGTCTTAATACTTCATCATTAGCCTACTTTTCGCATTTTGTAAAAATGAGGAAAAAGTAGACTTATGAGATCGATCCGGGGAAATGTGTGAGTGTCTGTCTGTCTGTCCTTCTGTCTGTCTGGCTGGCTGGTTGTGTGTGTATCCCCCCCTATCAACTACTAAATGGCTGTAGCAATCGAACCCAAATTTGGTATGAGTAAAGATCTCTATCTGAATATCTCAATGCCGTATTTGAAAATTATGTCAGTGCTACCAACTGCTGAAAAATCGCAATTGAAATTTCAGCTCCATGTTGTATATCTTGGAAGGTATGCATGGGAGCTATACCAAAATTGGCACACGTATAGAAAATAATATTTCAGTTTAATTTACAGGAGGCCATATATGACAGTGTTGCCAAAATGATTCTAAGCCTGCTGGTAGGTCCGATTTTAAATGCATATAACTTCTACACTATCAATTGGATTTCAACCAAATTTCGTATGCACTACGTGTAGATAGACAGATATGACTGAGCGAAATCTTAAGAGCCACCAGGGCTGCCAACTGTTAATGAATGCACTCTCTGTTGTTTTTATCCAAATACCAATATATCAGGAAGTATGCACTCCGACATCTTTAAACTATGCACACGTATAATACCTTACATTCTAGATTAACTTGGAGTAACTAATATACGTCAGTAGCTTCCAAGATGATTCTAAGCCTGCTGATTGGTCCAATTTTAAAATACATGTAACTTTTCTACAAATAAATGGATTTCATCCAAAATTGGCACAACAATAGACGATAATAGTTCAGATAATTTCTGACCAACACATGCATAACATTGTTGCCAACATGTTTTCATGAGCGCTGATAGGTGCAATGTCTAACTACATGCAACTTCCATGCTATCCATTGGACTTCAACCAAATTTTGTATTCTGCTCCTTAAGAGATGGAACAAACAATATATTCAGTCACCAGGGCAGCCAACTGTAGTGCTCTATTAGGCTACATTACGCCAGTTATATTTCAAACTAATTAGAAATTTCGATATTACCAACTCAGTTTCGACATTATTCTAATTAGGTCCATATAGATTAATCGTTGCAATGAATCTTACATTTCTAGAAAAGTAGGCTCTTTAGTTCGGCACGGAACTTCTTGTTTGTAACTCCATCTATCCATTTGATCTTCATCATTCTTCTGTAACCCCACATTTCAAACGCATCTATTCTCCTCTTTTCTGCTGCGTCAACAGTCAAAGTTTCACTTCCATAGAGCACCACGCTCCAGACAAATGCTTTGAAAAATTAGTTCCTAATATATAAATCAATATTCGATGTCAAACGTGCTATCAATTAATATTTCCATGAGTTACAACAGCGGAAAGTTCATACCTAATTTGAAACTGTCTCGGCCCAGATAGTACAGCCCCAAGGCTGCGGATATCCGTTGTACCCCGGCTCTCTCTCCTATTCTCTGGAGACAGCCACTATTTATCCAGAGATAGCCTTGGAAATTGCTACTCTTTGTCTTTGAGCCGTGTGTACAGAAGCGCGACATTCTGATTACCCATGGCAAACCCATGCTTCAGTCAATACAGTCAAAGAACCGGAAAGCGGTGAGGTCTTAACTTCCCAATGAGTGTGGAACTATTGCAGGAAATCCACTAGAGTCTAGCTCATGTACCAGGTAATAATAATATTATCGTATGGCCTCGAATGCCCAGAGGGCAGCTTGCATGTTGAGTTTTTATCGCTCCTTGGAGCGCTATGAAAGTTAAGGAGGTTAGATAACTCAGCTCGTTGACACTATAGCGCTGTCCAGTGGAGAAAGGAGGATATTTTTTGTGTTGACAGAAACTCCCGAGATTAATTTTGCCATTATAAACACGGCCCACTGAATTCATATGGGTTCATTAACATGCCAACACAAGCCTCCGTGGCTTAGGCGGCAGCACGCCGGCCTCTCACCACTGGGTCCGTGGTTCAAATCCCGGTCACTCCATGTGAGATCTGTGCTGGACAAAACGGAGGCAGACAGGTTTTTCTCCGGGTACTCCGGTTTTCCCTGTCAAAATTTCTTTCCAGCAACACTCTCCACTATCATTTCATTTCATCTGTCATTCATTTAATCATTGCCCCAGAGGAGTGCGTCAGACCTCGGCAGCCGGCACAGTTCATATCCTCGCCGCTAGATGGGGGCTTCATTCATTCCATTCCTGACCCGGTCGGAGACTGGAAGCAGGCTGTGGATTTTCAAGATGCCAACAACGTATGACATTTATTACATCTCACTAGATGTATTGAATATCCAATAGTATTCGTGGTTGGTTGGTTCCTCAATTTAGGGGCTGTGGCAATGCTGTCATGTAGCCCCATGTACTTTGGCTGTGTGTAGAATGTTCAGATAACCGGTGTTAATTGTGATGGATGTATTAATGTGTGTTACCTGTTTTTAATTCAAGTAAGAACTGCAGACATTCAATTTTCAACTAGTTCCTTTATTTTGATACCAAACGCCACCGTTAACGACAACTAGTTCTGAACTTGGTTATTAGATGCCACCGCAGTCGGCTCCTGGCGACGAACGTAAGAGCGTTAGTCCAATCTAACCTACAATGTAGCTCCACACAAGTGTAATTAGTAGAAGGTTCTTTTACATGCCATAAATCTATGACATGGGACCGCCGGATTTACTTCCCCTCCGAAGGAAGGCATACTAAGGGATTTTTAACGCTCTTAAAAATCCGACGACTCCGGCCGAGTATGAACCCATGACCTTGGACATAGAAGCTTAGCATGCTACCAACTACGCCACCGAATCCGCCAATAGTATTAATTGAGATCAAATCGTAAATATGAATATCGTATTAGATATGATTAGTTCGTATCACTACGTAATAATTTTAATCAAAATTTTTATGAATCCCGAATTGACTTTCTACAAAATTCAGTATAACCCTACTCTAGGTTGAAAATAATTACGTTCCCCTATGGAGCCCGTTGCAATGAGGACTTATTTATTTGCAACCTGCGATACATGAGGGTACGTTGCATTGCCTGCCCACCGGGCGTTATCGTTTGTCTAGCAGTCAGACTCCAAAGTAGCAGCTCAGTTCGTGTCTGCCAGTTCTCAAGATAACGGCGCGGCGGTGAACCACTGGGAATACTTTGTTATCTGTTTCTGTGGGATTCATGTTATTATCCATTTCTCTTCCCTTGACAGACACATAAATACAGTGGGAACTTAAAATGCATTACATTCCTGGGTTCACTAACTGCAGTTTCCATTGTTATTGTTTGAGTCTTCAGTCTTTTGACTGGTTTGTTGCAGCCCTCCATGCCTCCCTGTACTAAGCTAATCATTTAAAATCTTCATAGCTACCACATAGAACAGTTTAACATATTCTAATCTTGGTCTAACCCTTCAGTTCTTGTCCTTGACCCTTCCTTCCATAAATAAGTTTGCTATTCATGGGTGTCTTCTTGTGTGTCCTACCAAACGATTTCTTCTCCTCATTAGCAGTCGCCAGAAACATCTCTCCTCGCCCATTCATCTTAATAACTTTTTAATTTGTTACTCTAACGACCCATCTGATCTTCATCATTCTACTGCGACACCACATTTTAAATGCTCCTAATCTCCGATTTTATGCTGCACCAACATCCCCAAGTTATATCTGTTATATTGAGTATAGATAGCTTTGAAGCTGTTGCCTGATCGTAATACCATTTATGTTATAGTGAACCTCAAACTAATAGCAATTTTTGCATATTATAGGTTATCGTTCTCAATAGTGCGTCTCTACCTTAAAAGACAGTATGGAATTAAATGTAGTATTTGCCTCTCACTCGCACTCCTATGTCCTGCAATTAGCTTCGTCCTCTTCTACCCCGGCGATGTTGCCATTTCCCAATAATTGAAAGTGACAAATCTAAGAAAATGTTTGCGTGGTATTATAGAGAATTTCCCGCTCTTTATGATGGTGTAAAAATAAAAGCCATAAATAATTAACACATGGCCCAATTTTCACAATTACGATATTTTAGCGTGAATCTATATTTTTGCATTTATAAAACTTATCACGCCATAGATAATGAACTAATGATCGCAACAGATCAAGAATTTATTTTTAGATTGCCTGATGTTGGTAGAAGATACCATACTTCTCGGGGCAGTAGTTATTTTCATAATAAGAAAGTTATGATTTTTTTTCTTAAATGTTACTTGAAAAATCTGGGATGGTGTCACATAAAAGTTAGCTAGCGAAAAAGTTTTTTGCTGTTGACTTTACGTTGGTGACTAAGCGAGAAGAAATGTTCACTAATGTCTGAAATAGTTTTTAAACAAACCAGAGCTTAATATTAGGTAGCATTCATAAGTTATAGCACTTCGCTTAGTCCTCCCGCTCAGCTCTGACGCACCGGAACTTTGTTTACTAACGTGGCCCGCAAGTTATCTCCCCCGACTACGTTTGAAGGAGGGTAGGTGATGATGTGAAGTAAAACTATGAAATGAAGTGGATTTTGTGTTCTTTGTAAATTGTCCGCCGCGTTGCGTTCTTGGCTGTCACTGTGCTGTCACCGTGGAGGCCCGGGTTTGAATCCCGGCTCTGCCAAGAAATGTAATTCTGGTCTGAGGGCTGGAACGGGGTATACTCAATTCCACGAGACAAAACTGAGAAGAGGCGGGTTCGATTCTTACCTCAGCCATCCTTGAAGTGGTTTCCGTAGTTTGCCTTTGTTCGTCCCGGGAATTAACAAGGGTTCGTTAATGGTGCAGAGTTAACGTTTCTGTGCCAAAAACAACACGGTAGACACACACGACAAAATGGCAGGTGAAGTATATGAAAAGTGGTTCGCCGAGCAATATTGTTGCTCAATGTTCCCGAAGGATCTAGCCTAGTAATAGACAATGTAGGCTTTCACAGCAGAGAAATATGTTCTTGCTTGTCACCTTACCACACCACCATACCACAGTGAACTTAATCCCATCGAAATGGTATGGGCGTAAGTGAAGAACTACATAAAATTGAACAACGTCTCGTTCAAGAAACAAGAAATGAATAATTTAATTTCGGCTGCATACCCCCACTTGACCACACAAAATTGGGTAAATTACGTGGACCACAATATATTATTATTATTATTATTACTACTATTATTATGTCATACTATAATTTATTATAACGTCTATGATATTCGAGAAAAAGGACTTATCATATTCATAAATAATTGAATAATTGAAAATTATAAATTATTATAATGTGTGAATTAAAATCGCACTCTGAGCTTCGGTGTAACATAATCTAAATATTGTACCGTCTTTCGCTTCAAGGCATGAGGTACAGTTATATAAAACAAACAAATATTTTGGAAATTTCCCGAATTTTGCGTAAGAGCACGCCTGTATACGAGTTATGTTACATCATGTGCCCGACCTTGCAGAACTTTGTATATGCAGCAGATCTGGCATCAGCGCGCTCCATTTAATGCTTACTGTCTTTTAAGGTAGAGAAGCACTATAGTCTAAAATAATATTATTATTATTATTATTATTATTAATACCAAGTACGGTATGGAGAAATAACGCAAGTGGAAAGTTTCAAATACCTGGGAGAGATTATACAGAAAACATGATGATGATGATAATTGTTGTTTTAAGGGGCCTAACATCTAGGTTATCGGCCCCATACAGAAAACAGGACAGCTATGAAGGGAAGAACAAAATTCAAGGAACTGTAAAAACAAGGGAGAGAAATACTCAAACGTCGAAGTTGACATCAGAAAAAGACGATTGAAATTCTTCCGGCACATAAATAGACTGCCGAATACACGACTAACCAAAAGAATACTAGATTACATATCATCACTCAAAAGTACAACACCATGGATGAAATAAGTACTCCATACAAATGCTTGGATAGTTTCTAACTTAAGGCCACGGACACCTCCTTCCCAATCCTATCCCTAATTTACAAATATACACACTTGCACAACCATCACAATAAATCAGTCTATCACACAAATTACATACACACTCACCCAAATACTCGGGGCTATATGACCACGATGCCGCAGTCCCTAAAATAAGAATTATTATTAACAGCAGTGGTTAATCACTTAAAAGCGATAGCCCGTTTTAATTTAGCCTATACGGAATGTTGCGGTATTTCACCTCACTCGTTTACCAGGGAATTATCGGGAAACTTTTATGATGTTGGCTAACGTTTATTACGTCAAGAACTTTAATTAAAGATGGAAGGATTTGAGAGACTGTTATATTCATAACAATAAGTAATGGTCCCAAGTAGCTACGGTAGCATGCTCAACTTCTATGCCCAAGATCGATGTTTCAAACCCGGCCGAAGTCGTCAGATATTTTCAGAGCGTTCAAATCGTTCAGTATGCCTTCCTCCTGAGGGGAAGTAAAGCCGGAGGGCCACTGTCATAGATTTATGGCATATAAAGGAAACAGGAAACAGAATAAAACAAGTAGTTCCGTGAAGAACTATACAGCCTATTTTCATATATCCTACTTATGTTAACTGCCACTATCAACATACAACATTTCAGTTTGATTGCTGCAATCGATTCGTAGATATTGAGTACCGACTAAATATTTCGGATGGTCACCATGTTGGATTTTATATATGTAGGTCCTAGAGTTATGTAATGTAACATGAAGATTATTGTGTACGGTTAGCATTCAAACTTCAATCGCATGATTAGGACACAAGAAGTAAAAACATGATTTTAAAATTTCGCACAGCTGCCATCTTGTGGATATGGAAACAATTGAAATAAATTAGATGCCAGTGGATTAATATTCGTAAAAGGATTTACTGTACCAAGTTTCACTGCACTCGGATGGTTAAAATGCGAGAAACGTCCATGTGAATATTTATACTTCGCGTCGCCGCCATGTTGGATTTGAGATCACCAGGTTATTTAAAGTCCTATAGGTGAACTTACGTTCATAGCCCCTACGAACATTAAAAAATCAGTTTGATTGCTATAATAGATTCGTCTAAATATTTCGAATGGTCGCCATGTTGGATTGTTAAATGTATAGGCCATAGAGTCATGTACCATTAAAGGAAAATTATTGCGTAGGTTCATTATTCGAATTTTCACTTCGATCGCATGATTACGACACAAGAAATAAAAACTTAATTTTAAAATTCGCACAGCCGCCATCTTGAGGTTATATAAACAATTGAACTAAATTAGATACCAGTGCATTACAATGTGTATAAACATTTCCTGTACCATATTTCATTGCGTTTGGAACATTAAATCGCGAGAAAGGTCTATTAAAAATTTTCTAATTCGCTTGGCCGCCATATTCGTTTTGTAGTTAACCGGTTTCTGAAAGCCTTATAAAGGAACTTCCAGTAGTGCCCTTTATATCCGTACAAAATTTCAGGGTGATACAGCTAATAGTTTCAGAGATATAGAATGCCGGTGAAATATTTCGCTCATCCGCCATCTTGTGGTTATGTAAACAATTGAACCAAGTTTGATGTCGATGCATTACAATGTGTATAAACATATACTGTACCAAGTATTATTGCGTTTGGTTGGTTAAATCACGAGAAACGTCTATTTAAATGTCGCAAATTCGCGTGGCCGCCATGTTAGTTTTGTAGTTACCAGTTTTTCAAATGTCACATTGGTGAACTTCTAGTAGTTCCCTTTATCACCGTAATAAATTCCAGAGTGATATCGGTAACAATTTCGGAGATATTGAATGCTGGTGAAATATTTCGCACAGCCGCCATGTTGGATTGGGGCGACGTAACAAAATTTGAAGGGCACGGTCGAGGTCGCCTGGAATAGTGCTATGAACTTACCGAGTTACATTTAAATCGCTCTAGTCGTTTAAAAGTTATTAGGGGGACACACACACCTCACACACACACACACACACACGCACACAAGGTGATCTCATAAGCCTTTTTTTTTTTCAAAATTGAAAATAGGCTAAAAAGGTTAATGACTTAGGAATGAAATATACTGCGGAAGATCTTTGGACTAGTTTAAACGGAGCTGGGATGGTGCGTTAGAACAATTCGGGAGCTTAGAGACCTGTACTTTAAACAGGATATACTAAGTAATAGTGGCGAAGACTGCTAGAGTGTGTTGGCTTGGACATGTCCATCGAATGGAGGAAAGAGAACGTAAGAAAGTGCTGGAGGGGCATCCAGGAGGTAGACGACATAGAAGTAGGCCAAGAAAGCGGTGGACAGAGGAAGTGGAGGACGATCAGGAGATGGAGAACCAAGACAATCAACAGAGAGTTAGTTAGTTAATGTTGTTTCAAAGGGCAGAACTACGAGGTCATCTGTCCCTCTTAACACGGATTAAAGAATACAAATTTGGAATTGAATTCCAAATTTTGAGTTGGACACCTAAATTTGAAAAGACCTATAATTAATAAAACAAAACATTAAATGAAAATAATAATTATAAAAATAAACAAAAAATACGGAAAAACAAAAAATTGTCATTCAAAAACGAACAAGTCGTTGAGTCAATTTACACTGGAAAATTTAGATTGCTGGCCCTAACCCACTCTCACTTATAAAGCGGATAACGCGATCAGCAGCCACCGCGTCATCGGCTAATATAAGTTTGAGTGTCATCTGCAAACCAAGGTTTCTTCGTAAGTGAGCAAGATCCACACACTCGGTAAAAATGTGGGCCACGGTGAAAACGGCTCCACAGGTACAAAGTGAGGGTCTTTTCTTCTCATTAGGTACGAGTGGGTGGATCTTGTATGACCTATCCTTAGCCTATACAAAATGACGGACTCTCTCCGTGACCGGAAAGAGCTCCGCCACACGCGAGTAGTTCCCTTGATCGCTCTCAGTTTACTGGGCAGTGGGTCAGCTAGCCAATGACTCTCCCAAAATGCCAGAAATGTTATCCGTAACTGAGAGTGAATATCTCTGGTGGGTATCTCCATTGGTCGAGGTGGTAGTGATATCGCCTCTTTTGCAGCTTGATTCGCTAACTCATTTCCCGCAATAGCCATGTGGCTTCGAAGCCACAGAAAGAATCAACAGAGAGCTTTGGAAGAAGATAGTTGCGGAGACCACGGTTCTGCAAGGACCGTAGCGTGAAGGAGTAAGTAAGTAAGTAAGTAAATGAGTCTACCACTACAATTGGTAGTGTGTTGGTAAATTTGTAGGTTATTTGGTTAGAATGGCTCTATCAAGATCCAACGTTCGTCGCTAGGTGTCAGTGACAGTGGCATCTCTGGTAGCGAAAGTTGGAACTACAGGGTCATTATTAGGGCCCGGATATTGATGACATGTCATCCTTTTACTGAGCTGTCTGTAACAATGCTGAAGTACATAGAAACTCCGGACTCAATACTGAAAAAATTGCCGGACAAAAACACCGGCTATAAAACATTATGCAAAATCTCAGACATTATTTTTGGTGAAAACTACTGCATGGATGGGATTGAGGAGGAATTAGCAGCAAACGACCTTCCTCACTTCAAGTACGCTCTGATTACATCAGTTGATGTTGAACCCAGCTTTTCGAGATATAAAAACTTGTTGGCTGAAAATCGCAGATCGTTTACATTTTGACATCAGAATGACATGCGTAGTGCAGTGCAATTCAGACTAAAGGGAACATAAACCTTTTGTTAAGTGCTAGAAATCTATTTTGATTGACTTTTCAGTTTGAGCTTAAGATGTCATTTTTGAAATATTGGTGAGTTTATTATTATAAGATCATTTTCTCCATTTTATTGTGCATTTTCGAATTTTTAGGACATTTATTACAGTAATTTTTTGAAAAATTTAAGTGCTTTTTTTTAAAATTCACGCCATCAACATCCAGGCCCTAGTCATTATATATGTGCGCACGAGTAATCACGGCAAGCTAAGCTGGCTGTGACTGGCGCATATCGTGGTTCAGTCGGTGGTGGGCGCGCACTTTCACACTTTTATGTTCGACACTGACTATTATATGTCAGAAAACTGTACTATAATGAGGCTTATTATAACACTGATTTCCATTATGATACAGTTTCTCCAGCCAATCAGAGCTCTTTCATTGACCAATTAGGTAAGGATACCTTCGCGCATGCGCTCAAAATCCAACAGGTCGGACAGGAACACAGCATTGTTCTATATAAATTACCGCCATGGAAAGTGCACCGTCCATATGATCACGTAAATAAACTGGCGAATATGAGACAAGAAGTAGCACTGTACCTTAATATCCCCAACTCCAATTTCTACACAGCGCATTGCTTTCAAACGACTTCGGTGACAATATTAGTGAATGCTATAGAGCTGGATGGCAGGCTGTAAACAATAGATGTTCTGTGTTGGCAAGCAAAGTGAATGGTCTCTGCTTTTGGAGTGCCTTGACCCACGCATGCGCTCTGTTCAGTGAGCAAAGCCAGCACGCCCTGTTCACTAACTGAAGTAACTAAATCCCACAGATATTTATGAATATTTATGTTAAAACATATAATAAAGTTATAATTATCGTCGAACATAAACAGTCGTATGCAACTCGCCTATAAAGGTAATTTAGACACTCGTATGGAAATTATAAACATACTCGTGTCTTAATTATTGCCATTATAGGCTCATTGCATAATTAACTATTACCAAATATGTTCAATAATGTGTACTTACAGTGCTCAGAGCCGACTCTGAAAATGTCCTCCCTCTCTTGTAACACACACCTGACATCTTCTGATGAAAGAATATCTGTCAACTATTTTATTATTTACGGAGCCTGTTTCCTTGAATCGTTTAGCGAGCCTCATAATCGTTCTGACATTAGGCACAGGTCTTCCTGGAAACTTGATTCGAAATTTTCGTCTCGTTTCAGAACAAGATTTTCTGCTTTTCATATAGGAATTATGGATAACAACACGTTCGCGCAATATGAATTGGTGTCTAGGCATGACCAATAATCACAGTAACCACAAAACTCACTAAACATGCAACACGAACGTCTAAGCTTTGCAGATACATGCCCATATGAATGACAAAACACGTTTGAACTAACGATATGAGTCAGCGGAGTGCGCCCACTACCGGCTGAATCAGGTACGTGCGGCCGCGATCTGTGCCAGTCACAGCCGGCTTAACTTGCCGGGTTTACTCGCGCACATAGATAATGACCCTGCACTTGAAATTGAACTTGTTGGGGTCTTACGGCCGTTCAATTCAAATACCCTGCTATGGCCATTGGCTGCAATTACTAAGTATAAAACAAAGTCCCCGATTCTTGGATGTTACGGGTAAACTCGAGAACCACTGGATGGATTTTAATGCGGTTTTCACCATTCTGTAAAGGATATCTCGAGGATGAATTCTGTAGAAAATAATTTATTTATGATCAAAGGAAGCCGAGCAGTAAAGATGTCAGTGGAAAAGTCGAAAAAAACCTGGCGTCCGAGCGTTTTGTAAGCTTACGCTGGGCAAACCGTTAAAAGTATCTAAATACTATGAGTGTAGTCTATGAATTGTTCAGCATGAAAAGTTCTACAAAAAAGTCACCGAGAGCATAGGCTATGCCTATCTTCAATGCATCGCCCACTATAAGTGTTTTTACGTTTTAATTTCTTCCAACCGTGTCCATTCAACTACTAAAGAGATAGTTTACGAGCTAGCTGAGGGCGAGTCTATCATCTCTGTTACAGCCTAGCTATTGCCCCTGATACAGCTATCAGCAAACCGTTGAGTCGGCTCACTATTCAAAATTGATCCGTTAATTCATCGCCAAGATACACTCAACCAACAGTCACATTCAAGCAACAATACCCCACTACAAACCGTTACCCATTATTTCAAGCATCTTCCTCAATCCACTGTTGATCTAGGAAAGGAGCCGAACACTTAAGAATGCCGGGCGCAGTTTCCGGTGAAACGTCGGGAGATATCCTGTCTGGACCACGGCCTACAAGCCCGAAAAACTTGTATTTAATTAGGCTATAAATTTCCTAGGTTAGATTTCGTTGGAACGATCTATCAAAATTCCAACGTTCACCACTAGGTATCATTGATATCTGGTAGTGAAAGTTGGAACTACTTGAAATTGAACGGAACTTGTAGCTCACCCTAAGGGTGTCCGCTGGAAGCAGCTACAGACTCTGGTGAGCCGAACATGTCTTCGGACACTCCCGGCACTAAAAGCCATACGATAAATAAATAAATAAATAAATAAATAAATAAATAAATACATAAATAGATAAATGAAAAAACCACAGCCTGCTTCCAGTCTCCGACCGGGCCAGGAATGAAATGAATGAAGCCCCTATCTAGCGGCGAGGATATGGACTGTGCCGGCTGCCGAGGCCTGACGCACTCCTCTGGGGCAATGATTAAATGAATGACAGATGAAATGATAGTGGAGAGTGTTGCTGGAATGAAATGTTGACAGGGAAAACCGGAGTACCCGGAGAAAAACCTGTCTGCCTCCGTCTTGTCCAGCACAGATCTCACATGGAGTGACCGGGATTTGAACCACGGACCCAGCGGTGAGAGGCCGGCGCGCTGCCGCCTAAGCCACGGAGGCTTTTTAAATAGATAAATAAATAAATAAATTATTATATTCGATTTAATGGTAATCGCGTACTTGGTATGCCATGAGGGCGGTGTTCACTGCATCAACAAGGATGACAACGCCTGATTTAGAGCAATGTCGTGGAGTTAGGCTGAGTTAAGAAGCAGGAAACAAAAACACTTCTTGGTACAAAAAAAAGTCCTCTCGGCACGCCGGAAGGCGGAGGTAGATTTCACCGGACAAACTTTGGGATAGGCGAAAATAGGCAGAATATGCAGGTTTTCGTAGAAGGATCAGACCTCATTTATTGCGAGAAGGTATTTTATAATTGGAGCTTATTTAACTTTGTTTTTCGTCATTTTATGCTTATTTTAAACATTTTATTGTCTTATGGGAACGGTAACCTTCTTGTCATTTGGGGTCCACTTTTATACTTGTGGTCACACTGTCCTTATGCAATGTTTTGACACTGATGTGTAACTATGTAACGGTATGTTACTTCTTCACGCAAAATTATATCTCCCGCAGAGATGTTGGTTGGTTCCTCAGTTTAGGGGCTGCGACAACGCGGTCATGTAACCCCGTGTACTTAGGGATGGCTGTATTAGTCTGTAATTCAGGTAAGGACTGCAGACGGTCAATTTCAAGCAGTAGTTCCTAATGTTGCTACCAGGTACTACCGTCAACGACACCTACCTGTGAACTTGGCTACTAGATGCCACCGTAGCCAGCAACTCGCAACGAACGTTGGAACTTCCCCTCCAAAGGAAAGCATACTGAGGGATTTTTAGCACTCTTAGAAAATCCGACGACTTCGGCCGGCTTTGAACTCGCGACCTTGGGCATAGACATTCAGCATGCTTGCTACCAGTTACGTCGCCGAAGCCGCTTCACACTTAGTCAGATGGAATTCTGAATATGATCTCGTGCAAGTGCGTTATCTTGGCAACGTCTGATGGCTCATCCCTCATCAATTTAGTAGTGTTGCCATGGCAACCACTGATAGCTCTTGGCATTTTCTTATAATTCCGAAATCATTTTTCTCATCCCTTGGCATAATGGTGGGTCATATCAAAAATTCTTTCAGACAAAATTTTAGGTAATTATTAGGGGAATATTGTCCATTTTGTACGGTTTTGATATTGGGCCTACTAAGAGAGATATGATTAATGTTTCCCGAAAAACCCACTTTTTCCCACCCCTATGGTCAATGGTTGGTGCTATAAAAAAAACTCTTCAAACATAAATTTTTGGGCTTTATCCGACACATAGTATGAACGTTGAATGGATTCGATATTTCACATATTAAGAGAGTTATAGCAATATTTCACTTTTTCGAAAAAAAAAGCCCCCCATTTTCACCCCCTTCTACCGATTTAGCCCAGTAACGAACTCGACCGAGATTTTATAGGTATACATATTCGGTAAAAAGTGATTGGTGAAAAATTACGGCAGTTATCGTGTCCACAAGAAACTGATATATATATACTTTTGAACTGACGGTGGTTTTGGTGTCTGGGGGATGTGAAACGCGAAGATATGTCGAAATTTTCCGGAAGTCGAAACATGGTAGCCTACCCATTGCATTCTAATGAAATCTAGCTCTGGTTGGTTCCTCAGTTTAGGGGCTGCGACAATGCGGTCATCTAACCCCGTGTACTTTGGGTGAGTGTAGAATCTGTCTGATAAACGGTGTGAATTGTAATGGATGTATTAGTCTGTAATTCAGGTAAGGACTGCAGAGGTCAATTTCAAGCAGTAGTTCCTAATGTTGCTACCAGGTACTACCGTCAATGACACCTAGCTGTGAACTTGGCTACTAGATGCCACCCCAACCAGCAACTCGTAACGAACGTTGGAACTTCCCCTCCAAAGGAAAGCATACTGAGGGATTTTAGCGCTCTTAGAAAATCCGACGACTTCGGCCGGCTTTGAAACCGCGACCTTGGGCATAGACATTCTGCATGCTACCAGTTACGTCACCGAAGCCGCTTCCCACTTAGTCAGATGTCAAAGTCAACCCCTCGCACCATCCAGCCCATGACGGGCTAAGGCCGACCAAGCGGCCGCTGCCCAGCCATTTGGCCTGCAGATATTGGGGTGACGCGTGATCAGCGCGTCGGGTCCCCTCGGCCGTTAATATTGGTATTCGTGATCGGGGTGCTTTCTCACTGTCAGACAGCTACTCAATTGTCCTCACGAGGCTGAGTGCACCCCGTTCCAACCCTTACGTCAGTTTTAAAATCCCTGACGGAGCCGGGGATAGAACCCGGGGCCTCCGGGTGAGAGGCAGGCGCGCTACCCCAACACCACGGGGCCGGCTTAGTCAGATGGAAATACTGAATCTGATCTCGTGCAAGTGCGTTGTCATGGCAACGGCTCATCCCTCATCAATTTAGTAGTGTTGCCATGGCAACCTCTGATAGCTCTTGGCATTTTCTTATAATTCCGAAATCATTTTTCTCATCCCTTGGCGTAATGGTGGGTCATATCCAAAATTCTTTCAGACAAAAGTTTTAAGTAATTATTAGGGGAATATTGTCCATTTTGTACGGTTTTGATATTGTGCCTATTAAGAGAGATATGATTAATGTTTCCCGAAAAACCCACTTTTTTCCACCCCTTTGGTCAATGGTTGGTGCTATCAAAAATCTTATTTGACATAAATTGTTGGCACTTATCCGACACATATTATGAACTTTGAATGGATTCGATATTTCACGTATTAAGAGAGTTATAGCGAAATTTCAATTTTTCGAAAAAAGCCCCCCATTTACACCCCCTTCGACCGATTTTGCCCATTAACGAACTCAACCGAGATTTTATAGGGATACATATTATGTAAAAAATTCAAAGTGATTGGTGCAAAATTACGGCAGTTATCGTGTCCACAAGAAACTGATATACATATATATATACATATATATATATATATATATACATAAATTATATATAAACTTTTGAACTGACGGTGGTTTTGGGGTCTGGGGGATGTGAAACGCGAAGATATGTCGAAATTTTCCGGAAGTCGAAACATGGGACCCATTGCAATAGTTAGCTTTCTAATGAAATCTACCTAATTAATACAAGATAAATTATTGGCCTAGAAAGAGGGAGTTATGAATTTAAAATGAGAAACTGCATTATTTCTCTGGACGAATATTTACGACATTCATCATCATGACAAGAATTTGAGATTTCATTGCCTTCATTATCGAGAAGTGGTTGTAATTGCTCATCATATACCTTGCTCACCTTCAGACAAAGAACGTGTTTTGCCCAGTAATTATCTAGTCGCATCTGCCAGGGGCAGTGCTTTCTAGGTAAGAATATTGTCAAAACTCTAAAGCGATATAAATTACCCTGTCATTTTTCATATCTCTACGTAGTATAAAACAAAGTCCCCAATTCTTAGATGTAACGGGTAATCTAGAGAACCACTGGATGGATTTTGATGCGGTTTTCACCATTCTGTAAAGGATTTCTGGAGGAAGGTTTCTGTACAGAAACAATCATTTATGAGCAAAGAAAGACGAGCAATAATGATTTCAGTAAATCGAGTCGAAGAAAAACCTGCTGCCTGTGCGCATTTAAGCTTACCCTGGGTAATTAATTTTTAACAACAATTATACATCCGCCTTAGTCAATACATAAACGAAAGGAAATATAATTAGATTTGCTCCTGGTACATGTTTCAGGGATTAATAGCTTTTATCTCCTTCATCAGCCAAGATTAATATCTGAAGAAAGATATAAAATAGCGTAGCACTAAAAGAAAAATGGCTATTTGACTTAATATGGTGCACCATATAAGTAGGTCACATAAAAATATTGAGCAAAACTAAAAAATATGGCTGAATATCATCACCGTTTCATATTTTTTAGTTTTGCTAAATATTTTTCTGTGACCTACTTATATGGTGCACCATATTAAGTCAAATAGCCATTTTTTTGTTGTTGTGGTTGTGTGCTACGCTATTTTATATCCGTCTTCAGATATTAATCTTGGCTGATGAAGGGGATGAAGGCTATTAATCCCTGAAACATGTACCAGGAGCAAATCTAATTATATTTCCTTTCGTTTATGTATTGACTAAGGCGGATTTATAATTGTTGTTAAAAACTATTTAGTACGTCAATACGGAACCATCATGGAAACTAGTTTAAATAATACCCTGGGTAAACAGTTAAATTATCAATACACTACAAGTGTAAGAATTGCGCAGCATGAAACGTTCTAAAAAAAACAAAAAAAAAACGCGACAACATATCTTTATCTTTAATATAATGCCCACTATAAGGGTTTTACATTATCATTTCTTCCAACAAACTCTATTCAGTGGAAATTTAAATTACTAGCTTCGGAGCGATTTTACGAGCTAGCGAGCAAGCCTATCACCCCAGCTTAGGCCAGTACCAAACTGTCGAGTTGTGTCGAGTTAAGAATTCAGAGAAAAGTACAGTATATGTGTTTTGAGTTTCGCTGTACACCTCGGCTTTTCTGAATTGCGTCTGGGACCTGCCGTTCTTGTGCCTTTTAATCTTACGCTAGGTGAACATTTAAAGATACCGGGCGAAGCTGGGGCGCGTTGCTAGTTTAATTATAAGAATGCGCATCTTAGTGTCATTGAATATTAATTTAGGAGAATTATAAGGTGCGTTCAAAAAGTAACGATCCGGAGGCTGTAATGAGCAAACCAGTGACGACATCGGCTAATCGTGGCGTGTGTAACGCGGTGTGGTTCCTACCAGAGCGTGGAAGGTCCCAGCCCGTCACTGGAGGGCACTCGTGCACGTCACGTCACAAAGCGAGCAGCAGCATGCATCGATCGTCCAACGCTGCCAGTCGCATTGCAAACAGTGACATGGAGGCGTCAACCGAAGAGCAAAGAGGTGTTGTTCAGTTTCTGACAGCGAAAGGAGTGGGGGGAACGGACATTCATCACCGAATGTCACAAGTGTACGGCGAACACTGTATGTCCCTTGCAAGGGTCAAGGCGTGGCACAAGCGCTTCAGGGAAGGACGGGTGTCGTTAGCCGATGATGCCTGGTCCGGGGCACCCCCCCCCCCCCCCCCCCTGCATTACCGATGACAACGTCCAGCTGGTTGATGCAATCATTACCCAGGACCGCCGAGTGACAGTGAACGCCATAGCCGCCGTGGTCGGATTGAGCGTCGGAAGTGTGCACACCATCATGAAGGAACGACTGCACTTGCGCAAAGTGTGTGCCCAATGGGTACCCCACAGTCTTCAATCACACCAGGAAGCACGTCGAATGGCCTACTGTCTTGGGTTTTGGTTGGACGATTGATGCATGCTTTTGCTCGCTTTGTATCGTCACGTGACGTGCACGCGTGCCCTCTAGCGAAGGGCTGTGACCTTCCACGCTCTGGTCGGAACCACACCTCGTAACACACCCCACGATTAGCCGATGTCGTCACCGGTTTGCGCATTACAGCCTCCGGCTCGTTACTTTTTGAACGCACCTTATATATGTCATTTTGTTTATTATACCATTATAATTATTTACTAGCGGAAGAATCGTCATTGATCTCTAACATGGATTAATTTTGATAGAATAATTAAAGTTGTTGACTCGGCGGATGAAAAGAAACATTTGTTTGTATTTTGAATATCAATATGGATCCTTTCAAATAATGGCAACTGTGAAATTGTATGTAGCTGGTTGAAAGGTCAATCTTGAACTATGCTATAGTAAATTTTGAATTTGTTTTCCCTAAAGAATAGTCGAGATATTTGTGGGGGGCAATTACTTAAAAGCAGCCAGCTACAATGAATAAGTGATGAGGTTGGTCGTAATGTATTCACAGGATGACACCTGCCGTGTCGTGCTTCCAGCTTCATCAGGAATGTTTTATGCATCACCGTTTCAATTAAGAAGGTTCCTTTCTGTGTAAGGTAGCTTCTGATTAATACAAATAATGCTCTTCTTAATCTCACGTTTAATTGCTATTGCTCTTTCTTCCGCGATAAAGAAGAAATGTTGCCACTTAATACGGTACGGGTGAAGAGCGATCTCCCCCTTATACCGTGTTTAATTCAGCTTCGTTTCGAATTAAGTGGATGAGCTCTTACATTTTTAATTATCCCTGTAGCAGTAATTATTATTTAACCTATCAAATCAAGTTAACCCTTTAAGTGCTGAGTTATAATTTAGCACAGCAATTTTAGACAAGAGAACGTTCATGGCATTGGTAGACTTAGAAAAGGCTTTTGATAACATTGATTGGACTGAATTGTTTTGACATTTTGAAAACGATTGGAATAAAGTACAGGGATAGGAGGGTGATCTTCAATATATACAGAAACCAGACAGCAGTCATTCGAGCTGAAGGACATGAGAGATAAGCTGGTATTCAGAAAGGTGTAAGGCAAGGCTGGAACGTATCACCCATACTTTTCAATCTTTACATTGAACAAGCAATGAAGGAAATTGTAGAAAAATTTGAAGTGGGAGTGAAGATTCAAGGAAAAATAATTTCTACTCAGAGATTTGCTGATGACATCGTCATCTTGGCCGAAACGCCTGAGGATTTAAATGAGATTTTGAATGGTATGGACTCCGTCTTGAGGAAAGAATTCATGATGAAAATTAATAAATGTAAAACAAAAATATTGGAATGCATCCGAAATAAATCAGAAACCTCTATGGACATCAAATTGGCAGGTGAAAAACTAAAGGAAGTAGGGGGACTTCTGTTACTTAGGAAGCAAAATAACCAGTGATGGACGAAGCTAAGAGGATTTAAAAAGTAGGTTAGCTCAGGCAAAGAAAGCATTTCTCCAGAAAAGGAATCTGTTGACATCGAATATAGATTTAGGTATTACGAAGTCATTTCTGAAGGCCTTTGTCTGGAGCGTGGCACTCTAAGGAAGTGAAACTTGGACTATTGGTGCAGCAGAAAAGAGGAGAATTGAAGCGTTTGAAATGTGGTGTTACAGGAGAATGATGAAGATCATATTGGAAGATAGGGTTACAAACGAAGAGGTATTAAGACGAGTGGGAGAGGAGAGATGTTTCTGGCGACTGATAATGAAGAGAAGAGAGAGGTCGGTAGGTCACTTACTAAGACACCCAGGAATTGCAAGCTTAGTTATGGAAGGAAGGGTCGAGGACAAGAACTGTACGGGTAGACCAAGGTTAGAATATGTTAAACAGATAGCCTCGGGCGTAGGGTGTGGTAGCTATGTAGAGATGAAACGATTAGTTCAGGACATGAAGACGTGGAGAACTGCATCAAACCAGTCAAAGGACAGAAGACTCAAACAACAACATACTTGAATATTCAAGTACTGATTGGCGTACAGGGCCTATTTTAAACTTACGAATTCATCCATCAATACGGATATCAACATACATTTACTATCAATGGCAATCTATGCAACTCCAGTGCTGGGTTTCTGACAAAGATCTTTCAGCCTCTGGCTCCTTCTCAATCGTATTTCGGCTGAAAGCGTGGGCCTTTCTTTGGGGGGATCCTTCAAACCTGCAATTTTGGTTCTGATTCATGTCCTGTTACAGACCTCGGCCGGTCCAATGTTTGCCCTTTTTAAGTCCTGATGGACTTCCTGAAGCCATGGAGGTTGCACTCTCCATTTCTCCTCAAGGTTGAGAATGTTGTTAGCCAATTTCTCGGTCCCCAATCGTTTAATATGCCCATAGATCATCAACCTCATCTTTCTCATGCTGACAGAAATCCCTTCAAACTTGTCATAGAGATCTTGGTTTGGCCTCAGTTGAAATTTGTATCCATCTCCAGGTAGTTTCTTGGGACCTAGAATTTTCCAGAAGATCTTCCTTTCCTTTTTCTCAGTTTCAACATTTTTCATGCTTGATAAGGTTTCTGTAGCATAGGTTTTACATTATTTAATTACATTTTGATGAGAGAATATACAGTAGAAAGATCCAGACCAAGAAACAACTACCTATCTATGGAGGCATTGCTGATCTACATATGAAACGATTACATTGAAGACATCCGCCTATCTGCACAGTGGAGAATCTTGCAAACAACAAATTCAACCAGACTGAGAGATGGTCTTCTGATTGGAATTCGTTTGCCCCTCCAGAGAGTTCAGTAATGCCATGCATAATTGAGAAGTTTCCAGGGTTCACTCAGCCTTGAAAGACCTGGTAAAAATTAAATAGAATCCGGACCAATCACGGTGTATGCGGGGATCTCCTGTACAAGTGGAGGAAAAGATCATCATGTTGCGAGTGCGGTGCTGAAAGGCAGACTGTTCGGCCCCTAGTTCAAGAATGGTTTCATCAGTAATAACTGACCAGTCACATAATAACTAGTGAGTATGATTTTCCGAGGCGGCCTTAGGAACATACTGATAGTCATTACTAGGGCCCGGATGTTGATGACATGTCATCTTACTGAGCTGTCTAAAACAATGCTGAAGTACATTGAAACTCTGGACGGGCCACCCCGTCTTCAAATATGTCATTTTAATTTTGCATCTTTTTGCATTTTTTGCTGTATTTCCATCTAAAGAGCATTTTTTTAAGTTTGGTAGATTTTTTGGTCATATTTTAGAGAAATCAGCCTTTTAAGGTCATGGTTTTTCCAATTTTGTCATGTCACAGCTGTACCGTATATGAGGGAGTTACGTCTCTCAGAGTAAAGAAGAAGGTAGCTATGAACATAAACCTTTGTTAAGTGCTAGAAATCTATTTTGATTGACTTTTCAGTATGAGCTTCAGATGTCATTTTTGAAATATTGGTGAATTTATTATTATAAGATCATTTTCTCCATTTTATAGTGCATTTTTCGAATTTTTGAAATATTGGTGAGATTAGTCTATTATTATAAGAACATTTTCTCCATTTTATAGAGCATTTTTTGATTTTTAGGCAATTTATTACAGTCATTTTTGAAAAATTTAAGTGCATTATTTTAAACTTTTTTACGGCATCAACATCTGGGTCGTAGTAGTCATTACCGTCCTCATCAGTTTATCTGGCTGATGGCAGGTTTCCTCATGGTTGGTCTCTCCGCCTTATCCGGTCTTCAGCAGCACGTTTCATCAGCTCATAAGATTTATCAATCTTGATGGAATCCAGCATCTGAACCCTTCTTCTTCCTCTTCGGATTTTCCCTTGGATTAAATGCACTTTTCACCAAACCATCTCCACTTATGCAGTGTCCAATCCAATTCATTTTTCTTTTCCTTATCTTCCTTAGCATCATTCTTTCTTCTCCTGAAAATCCACAGCCTGCTTCCAGTCTCCGACCGGGTCAGGAATGGAATGAACGAAGCCCCCATCTAGTGGCGATGATAGGGACTGTGCCAGCTGCCGAGGCCTGACGCACTCCTCTGGGGCAATGATTAAATGAATGGCAGATGAAATGAAATGATAGTGGAGGGTGTTGCTAGAATGAAATTTTTGACAGGGAAAACCGGAGTACCCGGAGAAAAACCTGTCTGCCTCCATTTTGACCAGCACAGATCTGACATGGAGTGACCGGGATTTGAACCACGGACCCAGCGGTGAGAGGCCGGCGTGCTGCCGCCTAAGCCACGGAGGCTTGCTTCTTTCTTCTCCTACTTTCTTTAACACTTCCTCATTTCTCACTTTGTACAAGTGGAGGAAAAGATCTACATCATGTTGCGAGTGCGTTGCTGAAAGACAGACTGTTCGGCACCTAGTTCAAGAATGCCCACAAGCATCTTACAGAGGTGAATTCCGCGACTTCTTCCTAGGGACACCACAGGCACTTCATTATGTTTTTAGCCTACTTTCGATTTTTGCAAAAAATGAAAGTAGAATTATGAGACCAACACAGGGCGAAAAATTTTGTGTCTGACTGTGTGTGAGTCTGTGTGTGTCTGTGTGTGTGTGAGTGTGTGTACTCTGAATGTTTGTCCCCCCTTATCAATTCGAACACGGTGAAACCAAATGGAACGAAATTTGGTACAGAGGTAGCACTAGCAAAGGGCACCTCAGTGTCATGTTTTATATCGCCGCCATCTTGACGGAAACGTAATGGCGGCCAACCAAATATGCAAAGCTTAACTCAAATTTCGACTAACCTAATCATCCGATCCCTACCAAATATTGCAACAACATATATTTCTATGGCGTACGTCTTTTGACTAAACTACAAGGTCATCAGCCCAATAGTTCACAGATGGCAGCCATGAATGTGTGCAAATCGATTCCCCCTATGAATTCAAACACGATGAAACCGAATTGAACTAAATTTGGTACAGAAGCAGCACTAGCAATGGGCACCTCAGTGTCATATTTTATATCGCCGCCATCTTGATGAAAACGTAATGGCGGCCACCCAAATGTTAAAAGCTTAAATAAAATTACGACCAAACTTATCATCTGATCTCTACCAATTTTTGCAACATTATACCTTTATGTATGCAGAATCTTTTCACAAAATACAAGGTCATCAGCCCAATAATTTGCGGATGGCGGCCATGTATATGTGCAAATCTATTCCCCCTATCTATTCAAACATGGTGAAACCTAAATGAACGAAATTTGGTACAGAGGTAGCACCAGCAAAGGGCACCTCAGTGTCATGTTTATATCGCCACCATCTTGACATAAACGTAATGGAGGCCACCCAAATGTTAAAAGTCCTCTCGGCACGCCGGAAGGCGGAGGTAGATTTCACCGGACAAACTTGGGGATAGGCGAAAATAGGCAGAATATGCAGATTTTCGTAGAAGATTAAGACCTCATTTATTGCAAGAAGGTATTTTATAATTGGAGCATAATTAACTTTGTTTTTCGTCATTTTATGCTTATTTTAAACATTTTATTGTCTTATGGGAACGGTAACCTTCTTGTCATTTGGGGTCCATTTTTATACTTGTGGTCACACTATCCTTATGCAAGGTTTCGACACTGATGTGTAACTATGTAACGGTCTGTTACTTCTTCACGCAAAATTATATATCCCGCAGAGATTTTGGTTGGTTCCTCAGTTTAGGGGCTGCGACAACGCGGTCATGTAACCCCGTGTACTTTGGGATGGCTGTATTAGTCTGTAATTCAGGTAAGGACTGCAGACGGTCAATTTCAAGCAGTAGTTACTAATGTTGCTACCAGGTACTACCGTCAACGACACCTAGCTGTGAACTTAGCTACTAGTTGCCACCGCAACCAGCAACTCGCAACGTACGTTGGAACTTCCCCTCCAAAGGAGAGCATACTGAGGGATCTTTAGCGCTCTTAGAAAATCCGACGACTTCGGCCGGCTTTGAACTCGCGACCTTGGGCATAGACATTCAGCATGCTACCAGTTACGTCACCGAAGCCGCTTCACACTTAGATGGAAATCTGTATCTGATCTCGTGCAAGTGCGTTATCTTGGCAACGTCTGATGGCTCATCCCTCATCAATTTAGTAGTGTTGCCATGGCAACCACTGATAGCTCTTGGCATTTTCTTATAATTCCGAAATCATTTTTCTCATCCCTTGGCATAATGGTGGGTCATATCAAAAATTCTTTCAGACAAAAGTTTTAGGTAATTATTAGGGGAATATTGTCCATTTTGTATGGTTTTGATATTGTGCCTATTAAGAGAGATATGATTAATGTTTCCCGAAAAACCCACTTTTTCCCACCCCTTTGGTCAATGGTTGTGCTATAAAAAACTCTTCAAACATAAATTTTTGGGCTTTATCCGACACATAGTATGAACGTTGAACGGATTCGATATGTCACATATTAAGAGAGTTATAGCAATATTTCACTTTTTCGATAAAAGCCCCCCATTTTCATCCCCTTCGACCGATTTAGCCCAGTAACGAACTCGACCGAGATTTTATAGGTATACATATTCGGTAAAAAATTCAAAGTGATTGGTGCAAAATTACGGCAGTTATCGTGTCCACAAGAAACTGATATACATATATATATGTATATATATATATATATACATACATAAATTATATATAAACTTTGGAACTGACGGTGGTTTTGGGATCTGGGGGATGTGAAACGCGAAGATATGTCGAAATTTTCCGGAAGTCGAAGCATGGGACCCATTGCAATAGTTAGCTTTCTAATGAAATCTACCTAAAATCTTTAATCAAATTAAGACGAACCTAACCATCTGATCTCTATTAAATTTAGCAACAACATACCTTTATGTGGAAAGCATCTTTTGACTGAACTACAAGGTCGTCAGCCCAATAGTTTGCAGATAGTGGCCATGTATGTGTGCAAATCGATTCCCCCTATCGATTCAAACATGGTGAAACCGAATTGAATGAAATTTTGTACAGAGGTAGCATTAGCAATGGACATCTCATATCTATATATTTAAAACAGTAAGGTGATTTTTGTTATCACGAGATTGAGAGAACGACAGAACCGATTTACTTCGTAGAGCACTCTAACGAAAGCTCTTGACCTCTAGATTTGCAGAGTGTCTCTAAAATAAACAAATATATTACGGTATATTTTTGAATTAATATAGAAAATAGCAGAACTCTTTCCCCTCACGCATGCGCACAATCCGCCTGGGGTCATGACAAAATGGCGGTGAGAAGTCCACTAAAATGTAAGTTGTTTAATAAGCTTCCATGTAATTGAAAACATACATGAACCAAGTTCTGACAATAAAATATAATAACAGTATGAACGTATACGAATGTGCAACATTGATTTATTTGGATAATGAAATGGATTATTTCCTTCAGACAGCGGCTTTTGAAGATAATGAACGGCTGCGTCAGCTGCTGGTAGAGAGTGCGCGGTTAGCTATGTGGTTAAGGCGACTGACTGTGGTTCCAAGGTTCACCGGTTCGATCCGACCACTCGCCGATATATTATTTTTTTACCACTGAAATATTGTTTAATCAAGGAGTATTAGTAAGGTTTTATGTCTGTTAAAGATACATATTTCTACATTCCCTCTCAATACGTTTTATTTCCGTTTTACCATTGCATTACAGCATGTAATCAAAAGAGCAAACTGTTGTCCTCAGTACGCCGTTTAAATATCTGCAATCAGTTCCTATAACTGACAACAGATGGCAGTACATCGCCCATATAGTTCCAGTAACTGACAGCAGATGGCAGCACCATTGCATCGATATATTTAAAACCCAAGACATGGCACGTTTTCACGTGATGGAGAATTATACAGGAGGGAATATTTAAGAAGGGAAATTTTGAGGAACATTAACCGACAGTTGAATGTGTAGGCTATGTTGTTTATGTACCTTAATATTGCAATTTCCTCCCAATGCTTCGGTGGTCAAGTTATTAGCGTCATAGACTAAAAGTTATAATTATGCATCGTAGATATACTCTTAAATTATTAAAGAAAAAAGTGGTTTTCAAGGCACTCGCGCGTGTCCACAATTGCTTTCGCCATAAGAGACACTTGGCAAACATAATTCGTTTGAAGGGCTCCGAAATCGTGGTCAGTCAGCCCCGTGTACTTGGGTGTGTATGTGTGAAATTTTCTCTCATAACCTGTGTTATTGTGATGGCTGCATTACTGTGTGTATTTGTAATTAAGGTGATAAATGGCAAGGAGACGGCCATGGCCTTAATTTAGGAACCATCCCGGTATTTGCCTTAAGTGGAAGTGGGAAACCACGGAAAACCACATCCAAGATTGTCGAGCTGGGAATTAAACCTTCCTCTTCTTAGTTATACCTCAAGAGACTGAATGTGCCCCGTTTTTGCCCTCAGACCAGAATTCAATTTCTTGGCAGAGCAGGAAATGTAACCCGGGTCTCCTGGGCGATAGACAAGAATAGGTGGGCCTCCATGTGTTAATACGATTTTTGACATGCACGGGACATAGAATTCAAAAACTGCCTCCATTAGGGTGACTGCCGAAGTGAGTATTGAGTATAGGCCTATGGTCGTTCCAGTAGTTGGCGAAGTGATTCTATGTTCCCCCTGCAAAATGTACTGTCATAACCTATACCAGGTGATGGAAATTGCTTATTTAGAGCAGTTTCGTACTGTTTATAACAAAATGAAGAACGTCATTCTGAGCTGCGTTTTCAAGCTATTGCAAAAAATTTCGCTGGCAGGAACAATTATAAGGAATTTATTTTAAGCGATCAGTCTCATCGCTTTCTTCTCACCAACCAACTTGAGTATGAAAGTCTCTGGACGGTCATGTTGAACTTCATTGTATAAGACAATTGTTTAATGATTATTTGTTTAGAGTACTGAGTCTAACTACGCAGTTGATTTCGGCAATGGAAGTATTATTTGCCATTTAATATTTAGCGGCTCCGTTATTGCAGGACACTATAGTGGTATCGAATAATACGAAGCCACATTTAAAATCCAATATAAATAGGCCATTTCAGAAACAATTCCAGATATTATGCAGTACAGTGTACTGTAAGGTCTTTGACGATCAAATGTAAACATTGTTCTACATTGTATTTCTCTTGCGTAAAATCTATGCGTGGTTACTTTGGTCTTTACTGTTGTGAGGGTAAAATTGATCTGCTGGAATATAAAATATTTGCCAAGCTGCAACAATGTAATGATATTAATTTAAAAGTCATTGAACTTATATCCAGTAGTTCAAACACATATATCAGCGTTAACAGATTGGATACTGAAGATGAAAGCCAGCTACTTCATTTCCCTATTATTGAATTTTTCAATTCCTTGGAATTAAGTGATTCGCCTCCACATACTCCGAACGTTTGAGCCATAGTTATGCTCCTTAGAAATCTGAACGTTTCCCAAGGACTCATATATGGTAATATATTAATTGTAAGAAATATGTAAGAAATTGCTTGGATTCGGATATAATAGGTGCAGTAATATTAGGCAGAGAGCTCAAATCCTACGACTTGATTTAACACCTTCCGATAAAACACTTGCAGGTACAGTACATTTTCTTTTAATAGGCAACAATGTCCTATTCGATCGACCTACTTTATCACAATCAATCAAGATCAAGGAGAAACTCTTGAACGTATTGGGCTATTTACCTCATCACGTTTTAAGTCATGACCAGCAGGATAGTGAAGGTACAAAAAAGGTCCTGTATGGGATGGCAAAGAATAAGAGGCGGAAAGATCCTACGGATTATGTTAGAATGGTGAACAAAATGGGACAAGGGATAGAAAATAGGGAAGAACTGAAGAAAATGTGGAAAGAGTATTTTGAAGAACTCCTGAACCCAAATGGAAACCACGGCGAGGAAGAAGAAATCGGGGAAGAGGTACAGTAGATGAACTGCAAACAGAAAAGGACTTAAGATGGAAAGAAGTGGAAGATGCATTGAGGAAGATGTAAGGAGGGAAGGCACCGGGTGTGGATGAGTTGAGTGTGGAGATGGTGAGAGCAGCAGGAGAGGTGGGGATACAATGGTTGTACCGAGTGATGAAGGCAGCATGGAAGGAAAGGAAGACCCCAGAGGACTGGAAAAAGGGAATAATTGTCCCGATCTTCAAGAAAGGTAGTAGAACAGAATGCAGAAACTATCGGGGAATAACACTGATGAGTCATTGTGCAAAGATGTTTGAGAAAGTTTTGGAAAGGAGAATTAGGACAAGGATAGAAGGAGGGATGAGGGAAGAACCACATGGCTTCAGAGCAGGAAGGTCCACAGTGGATTTGATTTTTGCTGTAAGGCAGTTACAAGAACAGCACTATGAGTATGGAACAGATCTACTGATGGCCTTCCTGGACATTGAGAAAGCATATGACAGTGTATGCAGAAACAAAGTATGGAAGTCCCTGGAGGATAGAGGAGTAGAAAAATGGACTATAAGGAGGATAAAGGAGATGTACAAGGGAAGCGTGAGCTGTGTGAAAGTGGGAGGAGAGAGATCGGACTGGGTGGAACAGAGAAACAGCCTGGAACAAGGAAGTGCACTGTCACCGTTACTTTTCATTGTGGTGATGGATGACATAATGACCCGAGTGGCACAAGTAATTGGGGAAGGAAAGATGAAAGCAATGGTGTTTGCGGATGATTTGATGATTTGTGGAAACAAGGAGGAGGAGGTACAGGAACAGTTGGACGTGTGGGAAGGAATAATACAAGGATATGGGATGAAATTTAGCATAAATAAGAGTGAGATGGTGATCACAACAAGGAAGAAGGAAAGGTCCACAACGGGAATAACAATAGGTGGGGAACAGCTGAAGAAAGTGGAGAGTTTCAAGTATCTGGGAAGCCTGATACAAGAGAATGGAAGAAACTGTAGAGAAATAAATGAGCGGGGGAGACAGGCAGAAGCAATCCGGAGGAGTGTGAGAAGCATGTTATGGAACAGGGATGTCCCTCAGAACAACAAGTAGATCATATATCGTAATATGTTCCTATCCTGACGTATGCCTTGGAGACCTGGGTTATGAAAGGAAGGGAGAAGAGCAAAATACAAGCCAGTGAGATGAGGTTCTTGAGAAGCAGTATTGGAGCTACAAAGAGGGACAGAATAAGAAATGAGAGGACCAGAGAATTAATGAAGGAGGAACCATTACAGGATGGTATAGAGAAATCTAGACTTAGATGGTATGGACATGTAAAACGAATGGAGGAGAAGAGGATACCCAGGAGGATACAGGAGACGAACTGGGAAGGAAAGAGACCAAGAGGGAGACCGAGAGACAGGTGGCTGGAGGGGGTGGACGAAAGCGTGAAGAAGAGAGGAGAAGACTGGACAAGGGTGGAGGCTGAGAGATGGTGGGAAGACAGAAGACGTTGGAGAGGCTTGTGTTCCAAACAGACCCGGCCAGTGACTGGAAACTGTGCAAGATGATGATGACCTCATCACGTTTTCAGTCATGACCAGCAATATGTTGCAATGCTGAGAGTGCTATCTTTTGACGCCCTTAAAGTTGCAATAGTGCTAAAAAGTAATCGTACAAAGAATGTAACTTATATAAGAAGCTTCTTCAGTAAATTTGTTTTCCATTGTCCGTCATGTTTTGACGGGTTTCATCTAGTTCATGTTTAATATCCGTATAACACGTTGTATTTCAACAAGATACTACAACCAACATTCAATTATACTCCTTGAAAAGGACCAAGAGTTATAACAATACCCATGTATTTAGGAGAAAGTAGGCTATATGTTCTTTACTAAACATCTTGTTAACCTCGATGTCAACTTATAAGTAATTTTCATGTATGCCGTACGATAAGTAAATAAATAAATACATAATTGTTTAATTAAGACTGGTTTTACTCCCGTTCACCTTTAAAATGTAACCGTTCTTAGAAACGACATTATCTGCAACGCGTTACTCTAAAACCCTGGTTTCAATTAAGGAGCTTCTTTTCTCTTTAAGATGACTCCTGATTAATACAAATAACGCTCTTCCTGATCTCGCTTTTAATTGCTGTTGCCTCCATCTCCCTCTTCTCCTTCACCCCCGCCTCTCCTTCTTCCGTGATAAGAAGTGTTGCGCTTAATAAGAAACGGATAAAGTGCGCCGTCTCTAGCGAGAGCTTTAATGGCTCCATAGATTGCACTGATATATTGCTAGTCTTATATCGTAATTACCACAGTCAATTACTATAGCTAATGAATACTTTATAGGGGCACCTTGATTTATGGATATGCATTATTCAGTTGTTTTTTTTTGTTTTTTTTTTGTCGTGTGGCCTCCTGAGAGGCCGAGTGCAGGTCTTTCTATTCGACGCCCGTGGGCGACCTGCGCGTCGGGATGAGAGATGGAAGGGATGAAGACGAATGAAACTGGGCAAGGATGTGGAAGGAAGCGGCCGTGGCCTGTCAGAAGGTACTGTCCCAGCATTTGCCTGGTGTTGAAAATGGGAAACCACGGAAAACCATTTCAAGGACAGCCGACGGTGGGGTTCGAACACATGCGTCTACCGAGTCAGCAGAGAGCTTGGCCCCATGACCTTATGCTGCGCTTTAGCCAGCGTAGCCACTACTGTCGGTCCCGCTGTGAGGTTATGTGGGTAGATACTCACAAAAATCCAAGGCAGCGCTATATTGAGGCGTAGGCTACTAGGTAAGAAGAGGAGTGAGGTAGTTTGCTATTGCTTTCCTCACTGAGTCAGAACAGCAGTACTAACCCTATAAGTAGAACCTTTCTCAGCATCCACAGGCACTGACTGTGCCCTGAATGTCATTACTAAGCACCACCCATACCTCTGTAGCTTGCATGTAATCACAGCCTTGAGCGGGGCTGAGACAACGGTGAAAAGCCATATTTTACTCTAGCCTATTATTCAGTTATTTTGGCAGAAATGCATTTCATGAAGATTACGTGGGCGGATATCAATGGCCAGCCTCGTGGCTAGGTGGCTCGGTTTGAATCCCGGTGAAATAGTGTTTTTTTAACTTAGAATGCTATCGATACTGTGATGTAAGATCATCCTTTTTATTTGAGTATTCAGTAGAGGAAGCGGCATGGCAGGTCAATTTATTGATATCACCTGTTAATTAGGCTCTCGCTTGCTGGGCCCGAGGTAGCAGGTTCGTATCCTGGCGCAGTCAGCTGGCATTTGAGGGTGCGCAAATGCGAGGGAGCCGTGTCCGTAGATTTACTGGCACGTTAAAGATCCCCTTCGGGGCAACATTCCGGCACCCCGGCGTCTCTAAAAGCCAGTGTAGTTAAAAGGGACGTAAAACCAATAACATTATTATTATTATTGTTAATTAGCCGTGTCAAGGTCAAACAACTTTCTTCCCTAATGACTGAACTTGCGTTTGGAATGTGAAATGAATGAAGATCTCCTTGAGTTGCAATCGTGCATCTAATGGCTCTACCATTAAATTATAATGGAGACGGTGTTAATAGCTTCCACCAGATGGAATCCACGAGGAAAGAAAAGAGTGAAGGGTCCCAGCTATCCTCCGCAGCCTTCACTGAAACTGCGGTCCATTATCATCATCTGCTTGCCACGGTGGGTGAGTGGTCAACGTGACGGTCTACTAACCCCAAGCTTGCAGGTTCGCTCCTGGCCGTGGTAAGTGATTTTTGAAAGGCGGCAAGAATTACGACACCATGTCATACGATGTTGCCATGTCAAAGATCCCAATTGAATTCGGTAGGCCGTGTTCATAATGGCAAAATTAATCTCGGGAGTTTCAGCCAACACGAAGTTCCTCTTTTCTCTACTAGAAAGCGCCATAGTGTTCAATGAGCTTAGATATCTAACCTCCTGGACTTTCATAGTGCTTCAAGGAACAACAAAATTCGACATATAAGCTACCCTTTGGGTGCCAAATAACAAAGCTTGCACCCAGCACCCGCGGCCATACGATATTATTATTATTATTATTATTATCTTCTTTATTTACTCAACTTGCAGTCGGTGACATGACTCATATCGGTACATTACGTACAAGAAAATGAGTAAAGTAACACTTAAGCCCATAGCATACAATTTCGAACTAAACGGTATAACATAGACGTTTGACAGTTAATTTTCTTTTCTCTTCTTATCTTCCACGTCTCTTTTTTCATATGAGGGTCCAAAGAAAAATCCTAATGTGTAATCAAAAACCCTCTAACGATGCTGCAGGTTTTCAGAATTGCAGCCTTTTGTGCAATAGTGTGGGCGTATATGGGAAGATTTAGTGTGGTTGGATTTACTGAAAAGGATTTAGGTGTCAGGCCAGTGGGAGAAAGGAGGAAAGGAAGAATCGTCACATTTTTAGCCTATTTTCATTTTTTTAAACTAGGCTTATGTGATCACCTTTTGCCCGTGTGTGTGTGTGTGTGTGTGTGTGTGTGTGTGTGTGTCCTAATAAATTCTAAACGGCTGGAGCGATTTCAATGTAACTCGGTAAGTTCATAGCACTATTCTGAACGACTCCGACCGTGCCCTTCAAATTTTGATACGTCTCACCAATCCAACATGGCGGCTGTGCGAAATATTTCACATGCATTCAATATCTCCGAAATTATTCCCGATATCACTCTGGAATTCTTTACGCTGATAAAGGGAACTACTAGAAGTTTACCTATGTGACTTTTGAAAAACTGGTAACTACAAAACCAACATGGCAGCCACGCGAATTTGCGACATTTAAATAGACGTTTCTCGCGATTTAACCAACCAAACGCAATAAAACTTGGTACAGTATATGTTTATACACATTGTAATGCACCGACATCTAACTTGGTTCAGTTGTTTACATAACCACAAGATGTCGGATGTGCGAAATATTTCACCGGCATTCTATATCTCTGAAACTATTAGCGGTATCACCCTGAAATTTTGTACGGAGATAAAGGGTACTACTGGAAGTTCACCTATAAGACTTTCAAAAACCGGTTAACTACAGAACGAACATGGCGGCCAAGCGAATTTGAAAATTTTAAATAGACCTTTCTCGGGATTTAATGTTCCAAACGCAATGAAATCTGGTACATGAAATGTTTGTACACATTGTAATGCACTGGTATCTAATTTAGTTCAATTGTTTACATAAACTCAAGAATGGCGGCTGTGCAAATTTTAAAATTACGTTTTTATTTCTTGTTTCGTAATCATGCGGTCGAAGTGAAAGTTCGAATAATGAACCTACGCAATAATTTTCCTTTAATGGTACATGACTCTATGGCCTATACATTTAACAATCCAAAATGGTAGCCATCCGATATATATAGACGGCTCTGAATATCTACGAATCTATTAGAGCAATCAAACTGAATGTTTTTATGTTCATAGGGGCTATGAACTTAAGTTCACCTATAGGACTTTAAATAACCTGGTGATCACAAATCCGACATGGTGGCGACGCGAATTATAAATATTCACTAAGACGTTTCTCGCAATTTAACCATCCGGGTGCAGTGAAACTTGGTACAGTAAATCCTTATACGAATGTTAATCCACTGTCATATAATTTATTTCAATTGTTTCTATAACCACATGATGGCAGCCGTGCCAAATTTTACAATCTCCTTGTTACTTCTTGTGTCCTAATCATGCGATTGAAGTTTGAATGCTACACGTACACAATAGCCTTCATGCAACAGTTCAAAACTCCAGGACCTACATATATAAATACCAATATGGCGACCAACCGCAATATTTAGTCGGTTCTCAAGATCTACGAATCTATTACAGCAATCAAACTGAAATGTTGTATGTTGATAGTGCCAATTAACATAAGTAGGATATATGAAAATAGGCTGAACCACTTGTTTTGTCTGCAGATTCTAGCAACCTCCATAGCTAGAGGAGTATATTTATAAATTTTCTCTCTGTATTTATGGTGGATATTATGGTCATTCGGAACAGATATGTCAATCAAGTACGTGTGATGGTTCTTCTTATCAGTTAAAGTTATGTCTGGTCTATTATGAGGAGTTGTTTTGTCAGTTTGAATAGTGCGATCCCAATACAGCTTGTAATCTTCGTTTCCCAGCACACTTTCTGGAGAGTATTTGTAATAAGGCGTCCTGTCGTGTATGAGAGATCGGGTTAGGGCGAGTTCTTGATGAATGACTTTGGCAACATCGTTATGCCTCTCAGTGTAAGATGTTGGCGCTAGAATTCTGCAGCTGCTGGTAATATGCTGTATGGTTTCTGGGCCGGAATTGCACTTCCTGCATTCGTCATCTATAACGGTCTGATCTTTCAGGATGTGTTTCCTATAACTTCGTGTGGTGATAACTTTGTCTTGTATCGACTGGTTGAATCCCTCAGTTTCTGGAAACAGCTCTCCCCTTTACAACCATGTGTTCGAAAGCTGTTTGTCAATATTCTTGTCATTGCACTGGTTGTAGAATCTGCCATGAAGTTCTTTTCCAGCCCATCTCTGCACCTTCTCTCTGCTCAGTGTGTTCTTGTCTTTCATGACGAAATTTCCTTCATGGAGATTTTTTTTAATCGTTTCGGTCGTCTATGGACCACGTTATTTCAACTGCCTTTTCCCTCGTTCTTTCACATTGGCCCAGTACTCGCGCATTCATCTTCGGTGAGCTTCCCTTCGTTCTTCGGTCCACTTCTTGCCGGTTTTCAATATAGGTTTTGGCTGAAAACTCTGTATCTCCCCAAGTTTCTTCTTCAAAGAGTCACGTTCCAAGATGTCCTCATGTGATATCCCCAGTTCTTGTAGGTCTTTTTCCACCTCTGTAAACCAGATCCCTTTGGTTTCCTTTCCCACAAAGTAGGCACAGATTCGATTGGACAATCTTCCGGAGTTCATTCGTGTTAAATGGCCATAAAAGGAGAGTCTTCTTTTGCGAATGGTGTCCGTTATTTTCTCCACATGTAGATAGAGTTCATCGTTGTGTCGTCTTCTATACTCTCCTCGTTCCTTGACCGGGCCCAAGATCGTTCTCAGAATCTTCCTCTCTTTGGCTTCGAGTTGTTCTGCCAGGCCTTTCTTATTCATCGCCAGGCATTCTGATGCATATAATGCCTCCGGGCGAATAACGGTAACGAAGTGCCTCAGTTTGGCCTTGAAGGACATTGATCGTGATTTGTAATTGTCTTTGGTTAAATGGTAAGCCATTTCCATTTTGTTCATCCGTGCCACGAAGGCTTCCTTTTCACGAATGTTGGGCTCAATCCATTCACCCAGGTATTTGAATTTCTCTACCTGTTTTATTTGTCCTCCATTCACCGTAAGTTCTCTGGAGATTATTATTATTATTATTATTATTATTATTATAGCATCTTCTTTCGGCATGAAGACTGGTGTGTCAAGCCCAGTGGCGGCTTTTGGATAATTGTTCTGGGTGTTTTACTATTTTCATTAAGGGGGTGGGGTGGTAGGGTATTCGACTGCTTGATATCAGAGAAAACTGTATTCAATTGCGCCGTAAAACGAATGTACCTCATTCATCACGAATGCCGCATTTCAGAGAAAATCACATTGTCATCGAGTAGTGGTTTTTGGCCGGTTCAAAACCCTCCTCCTCCTCACCCTCCTCACAAGATGGCGACAGCCCGATAACTCCCGAACCCGTGGTCGGATTTTGACGAATGAGGTGTCATTGAACTCGGGCTGATACCCCCTTTCCAATGGACAGTATATTTCAACCCCAAAAATAAAACCTACCCCTACTAGGGGTGAAATTGAATTTTTTTTGAGAATCTCTCTTTCCAATTGCAACCAATAATCAAAGAGGGGTATGTTAAGCCTTGAGGTGAGAGCCCCTGTTATTGTTGACGAGCCCCCTGCTGTCGGGCCCCTGTGGATGGGTCATTGTTGACGAGTCCCTGTGGACGAGTCCTTGTTGACAGGTCCTTGTTGACGAGTCCTTATTGACAAGGCCTTGTGGATAAGTCCTTGTGGACGAGTCCTTGTGGACAAGTCCTTGTGGACGAGTCCTTTTGTACTGGTTCCTACGGACTAGCTCATGAATTTATTTAAATTATGTCAAAGGACCTAACTACATTTTGCGTGTAAAGCAGTGTGTTGAACTGACGTTGTTCACCAGTCCACCACTACTATAATAGGATAACGATATGAAAGGAAAGTGACGAAATACATGTGAACATACAAGGGATCTAACTTGGTGAATGGATGTGTTCTAACGAGTCATTTGTAGTTGAAAGAGAATAATACATGTTCTTAAGATGTTAAAAACTGTGAAGATGGTACATGCAGTAAACCGACTTGTTACTTCCTGTGTCATATTACAGACATGACAGAGAGCGCGCAGATCTGTTGCTATGACTAACACTGCAGTAATTTGAAACCGCAAGTGTTCATGAAGACAATGGGTGATGATCATGCAAAAGTTAGCAGTTATTGGATATTACACAGGTGTTCCTTCCGGTGTCATGTTGCTGACATACCAGAGAGCGCACACTGCTGTTGCTATGACTGACACTGCAGTAATTTGAAACCCCATATGTTGATTAAGACAATGGGTGATGATCATGCAAAGTCAGCAGTCATTGAATACCACACAGGTGTTTCTAGTGTACTTTGGACTCTCAACTGTATTGGGAAAGGAATTGCAATGATCTGCAAAAAACTGCTGACACGAGCGATGAGAGTTTATATAAGAGGGGTGTCATATATCTCCCTACTGTCAGTCTTTATTACTCGCTTTGAGTGAACAGTGCTCTATTACTGCTCAAGAGTTGTAAAAAAAAAGCCGTTTTGGTAGAAAATCATTAAATTATTTTGCAAGGTAAGTACTTATTATTAATGGATTGTAGTCTTTTATTACTAATTGATGTTGAAGTTATTGATTGGAATGTATTTATTGATTGATTGATTGATTGATTTGTTTGCAGATAATTGGGTACCTGTAGGTTACCGGATTCCTACAATCTATTCATTCAGTGACAGCAGTTGATAAATTATAAAAAGGTAAGTGCCCCCTCTAATAACTTTTAAACAGTTAGAGTGATATTTTCCAATGTTCACCACTACATGTCAGTGAAAATGGTATATTTGACAGTCAAAAAGTTGGAACTACTTGACCATGGTGTGTAAAGCTAATTTTGTAGGTTAGATTTTGATTACCGCTCTATTAAGTCTGAATGTTCATTGCTAGGTGTCAGTGTCAGAGGGGAATATTTAAAAGACTTAACCTCAGTTCACCTAACATAACCTAACTTTACCTAACTTAACCTTATCATGTGACATGTTTTACAATTTTAAACTTGTTTTAAGACTGGCTATGACGTCACACTTAGCTCACTTAACTGGCGACCGCTGGTTTCTACCACTCTATTAAGTTCCAATGTTCACCGCTAGGTGTCAGTGACAGTGGTATATAGTAATCCCCAGTTAGAACTACATGAAGTTAGACTTGCTAGGAGTTCACAGATCGATTTAAATACCCTGCTATAACCATTGACTGGAATATAATTAAACTATTTATATTGTACTTTGTTTTATCATTTATTAACATTTATGATTTCTTTCTTTTATAGGTAATTTCGAAAGTGATCATAATGTTCAAGTGTGGTGACTGTAAGAAACAGTTCTCAAGGCCTGACAACCTTCAACGACACGCAAATGCTAAACATGACATTAAAATGTTTGTGTGCAGTCATTGTGCTACTACATTTAACAGACAAGATAATCTTGCACGTCATGTAAATTTAATGCATGTTAGTTCAGCACCATTTTCGTGTTCAGTTTGCGAACTTGGTTTTTCTGCTGAAAAGCGATATCAATCCCACATGGTTGAAGTGCATGGAGAACAACAGGAATTGAAATCTGTAAAACCATTAACTAGCACGGAACCTTTAAATGAATGTGATACTCAAAAGCGTAAACGTTCTCAAGATTGTGAAAATAGTTGTGCAACAAAAAGAAAGAAGAATGGTGAACCTTCAATAACACATTGTGATGTATGTAATATTGATATACCTTTATCAATCATTCATGGACATTTACGCAGTATTAATCATAAAAACAACGCTTGCCATGAAAGAAATTCTGGAAATATTCAACAAATTGGTAGTGCATTTAAAAGTCGAATTGCTAGTTACAGACTTTACAGTAAAGAAAAAACTCAAAGTATTGAATCATTTTTACAGAATGTTCAACCTACTGTGTTCGGCTTAGTAGAAAATGTTTTAGTAGAGCATAAAACAATTAAAATGAATTTTGAACTTTTTGGACTCGATGTAAAAACTGGGAGTGAAGGTGAAATTATGGATATCAAATCCTTTAATACAAAAAACATAATTGTTAGCGAATCAACAAATATTAGTGATATGTATCGAAATATTTCAAGTGCTATCATTGTGAAGAGTGAAGAGTTCCAGGAAAGGGAGTCAGGCTGGGCGTTGGTTGAAGTACTTTATTTAGAAACCAACATGAATAAATACAACCCCCTTCAAGCATCATCATATATTGATTTACCTGTATGGATCAAACGAAAGAGAGCTGTTGTGAATGTTTTGAATAGTGATCAAGCATGTTTTGCTTGGGCTGTAACCTCAGCTCTCCATCCAGCAGTGGGGCATGTGGATAGAACATCATCATATCCTCACTATTCTTCAGTGTTAGATTTAAAAGAAATAGAATTTCCTATGGCGATAAAAGACATTAAACGTTTTGAAGAGCTGAACAATGTAAGTATTAATGTTTATGAAATTGAAAATAAGAGTATAGTAGGCCCTCTATATTATACTCAGGAAAAAAAGGATGCTCATGTAAATTTACTTTACATAACCGAAGGTGAAAATGCCCACTATTGTTGGATAAAACATTTAAGTAGACTTGTTAGTAGTCAGATAACAAAAAGAGAACATAAGAAGTGGTTGTGTGATGGCTGTTTGCTATATTTCAGAAAAGAGGACCAACTAACTCAACATCAAAAATGGGGGTGTAATCATGTGTGTACGGTATTACCGACTCCTAAAAATAACATTCTAAAATTTAAGGATTATGAGAAACAGCTTCGAGTACCATTTGTTATATATGCTGACTTCGAGGCTTTGCTAAAACCATTTAATACATGTTCATCGAATCCAGCCCAACCTTTCACCAACACTACTCACATTCATGAACCTTTTAGCTTTGCATATTATATTAAATGTAGTTATGATGACTCTTTAAATAAGTTTGAGCTCTATAGAGGACCTGATGCACCTAAAGTTTTTATGGAAAGGCTTGAGAAAGATGCCATCGGTATATCCTCTATTTTAAATACGATCATTCCAATGGAACCACTAACTTTATTAGAGCAAATGAATTTTGAAACTGAAACTAATTGTTTTATATGTGGTGAATGTTTATATACAGACAGTGTTCGCGATCATGACCATGTAACAGGAAAATATCGTGGTGCTGCTCACCAAGAATGTAATTTAAATTATAGAGTAAGTAAATTCATTCCGGTCATTCTACATAACGGTAGCAAATACGATAACCACTTTATCGTTAAAGAATTTGGAGCTTCAGATGTGAAAATTGATGTCATTGCAAATAATAAGGAACAATACATATCGTTCACAAAATACATCAAAACTAGCAATAAAAAAACCATTAAACTGCGATTTTTAGATTCATTCCGCTTTATGCCGAGTAGTCTTGATAAGCTGGCTAGTAATTTAAAATCAGATCAGTTTCATGAAATTCAACGTGTCTTTCCTATAGATGATGATTTTAATTTGATTTGTCAAAAGGGTATATTCCCTTACGAATATATTAACTGTGTGGAACGTCTTGAGGAGTGTTCTTTACCACCGAAAGATGCATTTTACAGTTCCTTAAACACAAGTCATATCAGTGATCAGGAATATTTACATGCACAACGTGTATGGACACAGTTCGACATTCAAACTTTAGGAGAATTTTCAGACATATATTTGAAGACAGATGTGTTATTATTAGCAGATGTTTTTGAAAATTTTCGGAATGTTTGTATGAAAACTTATGACCTTGATCCTTGTCAGTATTTCACTGCTCCTGGGTTAAGTTTCAGCTCAATGTTGAAAAAAAACGAAAGTAAATTTAGAATTAATGACTGATATAGACATGATCAATTTTATAAAATCATCAATTCGAGGTGGATTAAGCCAATGCAGTGGACGGTACTCTAAAGCGAATAATAAATATATGCCTAGCTACAACCCTTGTGAAGAGTCAAAGTATATTGTCTACCTCGATGCAAATAACCAATATGGTTGGGCTATGAGTCAATATCTACCACTGAAAGATTTTCGCTGGCTGACACAACCTGAAATTGATGTCTTACATGTTGACACTCTTAATGATAACGATGATAAAGGATATATTTTAGAGGTAAATCTTGAGTACCCAAAAGAGTTACATGATGATCATAATGATTTACCATTTTGTCCTGAGAATATGAAATCTCCATACATCACATCACGAACAAAAATGTTAATTGCTAATGTAAATGATAAATGTAAATATGTAATACATTATCAAAACTTGAAACAGTGTCTACAGCATGGATTGAAATTAACTAAAATTCATCGCGTATTGCAATTTCATCAGTCAGCATGGCTCAAACCGTATATTGATCTAAACAATAATTTAAGAACACAGTCAACAAACGCGTTTGAAAAAGATTTTTATAAACTCATGAATAATAGTGTTTTTGGAAAGACTATGGAGAATGTTGATAAACGAGTTGATGTAAAGCTGATAACAAAGTGGGAGAATGATGGTAAAAGGTATGGTGCGAGCAACTTAATAAGCAAGCCTAACTTTCATAGCTGTTCAATTATTCATGAGGATTTAGTTGTAATACAAATGAATCGTCTTAAAGTAACTTACAACAAACCCATATATGTGGGTTACACCATTCTGGAATTGTCAAAAACACTTATGTATGAATTTCACTATGATTATGTAAAGAAAAACTATCTTGATAATGCTACATTACTCTACACAGACACAGATTCTTTTATTTATGAGTTTAAAACTGATGATTTTTATGAGGATATCAAAACTGAGCTAAATAGGTTTGATACAAGTGACTATCCCGAGGATAATATTTACCATTTACCTCTAGTAAACAAAAAGGTACTTGGGAAATTTAAGGATGAATGTGCGGGTGTTATTATAGACACCTTTGTAGGCACAAAATCTAAATCATACAGCTATATGACAATTGATGATGTAGTAGTAAAACAAGATGTTCAGTAAAGAACATATAGCCTACTTTCTCCTAAATGCATGGGTATTGTTATAACTCTTTGTCCTTTTCAAGGAGTATGATTGAATGTTGGTTGTAGTAGCTTGTTGAAATACAACGTGCTATAGGGATATTAAACATGAATATGAGGTGCCCTTTGCTAGTGCTACCTCCGTACCTAATTTCGTTCAATTCGGTTTCACCGTGTTTGAATTGATAGGGTGAATCGATTTGCACACATACTTGGCCACCATCTGCAAACTATTGGGCTGATGTTCGTGCAGTTTGGTCAGAATATGTTTCCCACATAAAGATATGGTGTTGCAAAATTTGGTAGAGACTAGATTATTAGGTTGGTCGTAATTACATTTTAGCTTTTAACATTTGGGTGGCCACGATTACGTTTCCGTCAAGATAGCGGTGATATAAAACATGACACTGAGGTGCCCTTTGCTAGTGCTACCTCTGTACCAAATTTCGTTCATTCGGTTCCACCGTGTTCGAATTAATAGGGGAATCAATTTTGACATAAAGATGGCCGCCATCCGCAAACTATTAGGCTAATGACCTATTAGATTGGTCAAAGGATGCTCCCTCCATAAAGGTATGTTGTTGCAAAGTTTGGTAGAGATCGGATGATTGGGTTAATCGTAATTTGATTTAAGCTTTGAACATTCGTGTGGCCGCCATTACGTTTCAGTCAAGATGGCGGCGATATAAAACATGACACTGAGGTGCCCTTTGCTAGTGCTACCTCTGTACCGAATTTCGTTCCATTCGGTTCCACCGTGTTCGAATTAATAGGGGGAATCAATTTTGACAAAAGCCACCACCGTAAGCCACCAACCTAAGCCATCCACATAAGCCATTAACATCATCCTGAATTATTCATGCCTGCGTGCGCCGCAAGAGTGTGCCGTGTGAACATAGGTGTTTATCGATAGTCTCCGACAATGTTCAAGAGAGTGAATTTTAAACGTAGCTGTAACTAGGGTAGTTGAGAGTATAGTATGATCCGTTTATTACCTTTATAAAAGTATAGTATGGCCCTTTTCTTATCTATTTCATATAGAACTCTAATGCTGAATGATAATCAATAGTGATTTGCTATCACGTTTTATGAAAAAAAAAATACTGTCACTCAAGATTGAGCATTGTTTATTGAGCAACTTGTTGTAAAAGTCATGTTTAATCCATCTTCCACGTCTCAGGAGCCATCAACATCACATACTATGCAAGAGGTAGTGTTGTTGTTTTCAGGGTGGAACTACAAGGTTATCTGCCCTCGATATGCAGATAGTTTTACCAAAGAAGGATTATTAGTATTCTCCAAGTTGTTCATTTATTATGTGATAGACTATACCGTGAAAGAAATCAAGCAACATGTACCAAAATCATGGTCGCAAGACCCTATGTTAAGTGAATATCTATTAATTCTTTGGATCAAGCATGTAAAGAGCACGACCTTTCTTATCGTCATAGTCATTCTGCTTTAAGACGTGTGGTGGATAAAGTATTGATGAAAAGTGCTAAACAACGTTTGACATCCTATAATACCACAGTGGGGAAGAGATTGGCTATACAAGGAAAGTTAATGATGAGTGGACATGATCAATGAAAAGGATTGAGGAATTGGTATTTCTTTGTATTCTATTTTGTAAAGCCCTATTTGTTGTGAAATGAAAACAAGGTTTACCAGATCACAATGTCTTTTATTTTTAAAAATGGTGATAGCCATTTCTTCATTTTCATTTTTTCACACATGAATATTTACAATTTCCACTTTACATTTTTTTACATTCTCCTTGTTTAGTTTACACATTCTGTACATTTTTGTTGTTGTGAAATAAAAACAAGGTTTACCAGATCACAATGTCTTTTAATTTTAAAATGGTGATAGCCATTTCACTTTTTCACACATGGATATTTACAATTTCCACTTGACATTTTTTACATTTCCCTTGTTTAGTTCTCACATTCTGTACATTTTTAAAAATCTTTTTCGTAATATACAAAAGCAAACATTTTACACTAAAATGTATTACTTATCTTATTTTTACTAAACTACAGTAGCCTAACATTATACATTCTACTTACAGTTTTTACAAAAAATATTACAATATAAAACACACTACAAATATTACATTATAGTGATCATTAGACTTAAGTAAAGTAATAGTCGTCAATGCGACTGTTTCCCCAAGCAAGAGTATCAAATGTGTTGGGTATAATGAATCGTTTGTTGTCTTCATTACTTAAAGCAACTTTGTTCAGCAAATTGGTATGTAGTTGATGATTTTTACTTCTAAATACACACATTTTCTTATATAATACAGGTGGGTTACTAACTATACAGTTTTTATAATTACTTATATCTAGCTCTTTACTAACAACATTCTTCTTTACCCCTTTTAATTTTTAGCCTACTTTCGATTTTTGCAAAAAATGAAAGTAGACTTATGAGATCAACACAGGGCGAAAAAAGTGTGTCTGTCTGTGTGTGTGTATGTGTGTGTGTGAGTCTGTGTGTGTGTGTATGTGTGTGTGTGAGTCTGTGTGTGTGTGTGTGTGTGTGTGTGTGTCTGTGTGTGTGTGAGTGTGTGCACTCTGAATGTCTGTCCCCCCCTATCAATTCGAACACGGTGAATGCAAATTGAACGAAATTTGGTACAATGGTAGCACTAGCAAAGGACACCTCAGTGTCATGTTTTATATCGCCGCCATCTTGACGGAAACGTAATGGCGGCCACACAAATGTTCAAAGCTTAAATCAAATTACGACTAACCTAAAAGTCCGATCTCTACCAAATTTTGCAACAACATACCTTTATGGAGGGAGCATCCTTTGACCAAACCAATAGGTCATCAGCGTAATAGTTTGCGGATGGCGGCCATCTTTGTGTGAAAATCGATTCCCCCTAATAATTCGAACACGGTGCAACCGAATGGAACGAAATTTGGTACAGAGGTAGTACTAACAAAAGGCACCTCAGTGTCATGTTTTATATCGCCGCCATCTTGACTGAAACGTAATGGCGTCCACACGAATGTTCAAAGCTTAAATCAAATTACGATTAACCTAATCATCCGATCTCTACCAAATTTTGCAACTACATACCTTTATGGAGTGAGCATCCTTTGACCAATCTAATAGGTCATTCGCCTAATAGTTTGCGGATGGCGGCCATCTTTATGTCAAAATTGATTCCCCCTATTAATTCGAACACGGTGGAACCGAATGGAACGAAATTCGGTACAGAGGTAGCACTAGCAAAGGGCACCTCAGTGTCATGTTTTATATCGCCGCCATCTTGACTGAAACGTAATGGCGGCCACACGAATGTTCAAAGCTTAAATCAAATTACGATTAACCCAATCATCCGATCTCTACCAAACTTTGCAACAACATACCTTTATGGAGGGAGCATCCTTTGACCAATCTAATAGGTCATTAGCCTAATAGTTTGCGGATGGCGGCCATCTTTATGTCAAAATTGATTCCCCTATTAATTCGAACACGGTGGAACCGAATGAACGAAATTTGGTACAGAGGTAGCACTAGCAAAGGGCACCTCAGTGTCATGTTTTATATCACCGCTATCTTGACGGAAACGTAATCGTGGCCACCCAAATGTTAAAAGCTAAAATGTAATTACGACCAACCTAATAATCTAGTCTCTACCAAATTTTGCAACACCATATCTTTATGTGGGAAACATATTCTGACCAAACTGCACGAACATCAGCCCAATAGTTTGCAGATGGTGGCCAAGTATGTGTGCAAATCGATTCACCCTATCAATTCAAACACGGTGAAACCGAATTGAACGAAATTAGGTACGGAGGTAGCACTAGCAAAGGGCACCTCATATTCATGTTTAATATCCCTATAGCACGTTGTATTTCAACAAGCTACTACAACCAACATTCAATCATACTCCTTGAAAAGGACAAAGAGTTATAACAATACCCATGCATTTAGGAGAAAGTAGGCTATATGTTCTTTACTGAACATCTTGTTTTACTACTACATCATCAATTGTCATATAGCTGTATGATTTAGATTTTGTGCCTACATAGGTGTCTATAATAACACCCGCACATTCATCCTTAAATTTCCCAAGTACCTTTTTGTTTACTAGAGGTAAATGGTAAATATTATCCTCGGGATAGTCACTTGTATCAAACCTATTTAGCTCAGTTTTGATATCCTCATAAAAATCATCAGTTTTAAACTCATAAATAAAAGAATCTGTGTCTGTGTAGAGTAATGTAGCATTATCAAGATAGTTTTTCTTTACATAATCATAGTGAAATTCATACATAAGTGTTTTTGACAATTCCAGAATGGTGTAACCCACATATATGGGTTTGTTGTAAGTTACTTTAAGACGATTCATTTGTATTACAACTAAATCCTCATGAATAATTGAACAGCTATGAAAGTTAGGCTTGCTTATTAAGTTGCTCGCACCATACCTTTTACCATCATTCTCCCACTTTGTTATCAGCTTTACATCAACTCGTTTATCAACATTCTCCATAGTCTTTCCAAAAACACTATTATTCATGAGTTTATAAAAATCTTTTTCAAACGCGTTTGTTGACTGTGTTCTTAAATTATTGTTTAGATCAATATACGGTTTGAGCCATGCTGACTGATGAAATTGCAATACGCGATGAATTTTAGTTAATTTCAATCCATGCTGTAGACACTGTTTCAAGTTTTGATAATGTATTACATATTTACATTTATCATTTACATTAGCAATTAACATTTTTGTTCGTGATGTGATGTATGGAGATTTCATATTCTCAGGACAAAATGGTAAATCATTATGATCATCATGTAACTCTTTTGGGTACTCAAGATTTACCTCTAAAATATATCCTTTATCATCGTTATCATTAAGAGTGTCAACATGTAAGACATCAATTTCAGGTTGTGTCAGCCAGCGAAAATCTTTCAGTGGTAGATATTGACTCATAGCCCAACCATATTGGTTATTTGCATCGAGGTAGACAATATACTTTGACTCTTCACAAGGGTTGTAGCTAGGCATATATTTATTATTCGCTTTAGAGTACCGTCCACTGCATTGGCTTAATCCACCTCGAATTGATGATTTTATAAAATTGATCATGTCTATATCAGTCATTAATTCTAAATTTACTTTCGTTTTTTTCAACATTGAGCTGAAACTTAACCCAGGAGCAGTGAAATACTGACAAGGATCAAGGTCATAAGTTTTCATACAAACATTCCGAAAATTTTCAAAAACATCTGCTAATAATAACACATCTGTCTTCAAATATATGTCTGAAAATTCTCCTAAAGTTTGAATGTCGAACTGTGTCCATACACGTTGTGCATGTAAATATTCCTGATCACTGATATGACTTGTGTTTAAGGAACTGTAAAATGCATTTTTCGGTGGTAAAGAACACTCCTCAAGACGTTCCACACAGTTAATATATTCGTAAGGGAATATACCCTTTTGACAAATCAAATTAAAATCATCATCTTTAGGAAAGACACGTTGAATTTCATGAAACTGATCTGATTTTAAATTACTAGCCAGCTTATCAAGACTACTCGGCATAAAGCGGAATGAATCTAAAAATCGCAGTTTAATGGTTTTTTTATTGCTAGTTTTGATGTATTTTGTGAACGATATGTATTGTTCCTTATTATTTGCAATGACATCAATTTTCACATCTGAAGCTCCAAATTCTTTAACGATAAAGTGGTTATCGTATTTGCTACCGTTATGTAGAATGACCGGAATGAATTTACTTACTCTATAATTTAAATTACATTCTTGGTGAGCAGCACCACGATATTTTCCTGTTAAATGGTCATGATCGCGAACCCTGTCTGTATATAAACATTCACCACATATAAAACAATTAGTTTCAGTTTCAAAATTCATTTGCTCTAATAAAGTTAGTGGTTCCATTGGAATGATCGTATTTAAAATAGAGGATATACCAATGGCATCTTTCTCAAGCCTTTCCATAAAAACTTTAGGTGCATCAGGTCCTCTATAGAGCTCAAACTTATTTAAAGAGTCATCATAACTACATTTAATATAATATGCAAAGCTAAAAGGTTCATGAATGTGAGTAGTGTTGGTGAAAGGTTGGGCTGGATTCGATGAACATGTATTAAATGGTTTTAGCAAAGCCTCGAAGTCAGCATATATAACAAATGGTACTCGAAGCTGTTTCTCATAATCCTTAAATTTTAGAATGTTATTTTTAGGAGTCGGTAATACCGTACACACATGATTACACCCCCATTTTTGATGTTGAGTTAGTTGGTCCTCTTTTCTGAAATATAGCAAACAGCCATCACACAACCACTTCTTATGTTCTCTTTTTGTTATCTGACTACTAACAAGTCTACTTAAATGTTTTATCCAACAATAGTGGGCATTTTCACCTTCGGTTATGTAAAGTAAATTTACATGAGCATCCTTTTTTTCCTGAGTATAATATAGAGGGCCTACTATACTCTTATTTTCAATTTCATAAACATTAATACTTACATTGTTCAGCTCTTCAAAACGTTTAATGTCTTTTATCGCCATAGGAAATTCTATTTCTTTTAAATCTAACACTGAAGAATAGTGAGGATATGATGATGTTCTATCCACATGCCCCACTGCTGGATGGAGAGCTGAGGTTACAGCCCAAGCAAAACATGCTTGATCACTATTCAAAACATTCACAACAGCTCTCTTTCGTTTGATCCATACAGGTAAATCAATATATGATGATGCTTGAAGGGGGTTGTATTTATTCATGTTGGTTTCTAAATAAAGTACTTCAACCAACGCCCAGCCTGACTCCCTTTCCTGGAACTCTTCACTCTTCACAATGATAGCACTTGAAATATTTCGATACATATCACTAATATTTGTTGATTCGCTAACAATTATGTTTTTTGTATTAAAGGATTTGATATCCATAATTTCACCTTCACTCCCAGTTTTTACATCGAGTCCAAAAAGTTCAAAATTCATTTTAATTGTTTTATGCTCTACTAAAACATTTTCTACTAAGCCGAACACAGTAGGTTGAACATTCTGTAAAAATGATTCAATACTTTGAGTTTTTTCTTTACTGTAAAGTCTGTAACTAGCAATTCGACTTTTAAATGCACTACCAATTTGTTGAATATTTCCAGAATTTCTTTCATGGCAAGCGTTGTTTTTATGATTAATACTGCGTAAATGTCCATGAATGATTGATAAAGGTATATCAATATTACATACATCACAATGTGTTATTGAAGGTTCACCATTCTTCTTTCTTTTTGTTGCACAACTATTTTCACAATCTTGAGAACGTTTACGCTTTTGAGTATCACATTCATTTAAAGGTTCCGTGCTAGTTAATGGTTTTACAGATTTCAATTCCTGTTGTTCTCCATGCACTTCAACCATGTGGGATTGATATCGCTTTTCAGCAGAAAAACCAAGTTCGCAAACTGAACACGAAAATGGTGCTGAACTAACATGCATTAAATTTACATGACGTGCAAGATTATCTTGTCTGTTAAATGTGGTAGCACAATGACTGCACACAAACATTTTAATGTCATGTTTAGCATTTGCGTGTCGTTGAAGGTTGTCAGGCCTTGAGAACTGTTTCTTACAGTCACCACACTTGAACATTATGATCACTTTCGAAATTACCTATAAAAGAAAGAAATCATAAATGTTAATAAATGATAAAACAAAGTACAATATAAATAGTTTAATTATATTCCAGTCAATGGTTATAGCAGGGTATTTAAATCGATCTGTGAACTCCTAGCAAGTCTAACTTCATGTAGTTCTAACTGGGGATTACTATATACCACTGTCACTGACACCTAGCGGTGAACATTGGAACTTAATAGAGTGGTAGAAACCAGCGGTCGCCAGTTAAGTGAGCTAAGTGTGACGTCATAGCCAGTCTTAAAACAAGTTTAAAATTGTAAAACATGTCACATGATAAGGTTAAGTTAGGTAAAGTTAGGTTATGTTAGGTGAACTGAGGTTAAGTCTTTTAAATATTCCCCTCTGACACTGACACCTAGCAATGAACATTCAGACTTAATAGAGCGGTAATCAAAATCTAACCTACAAAATTAGCTTTACACACCATGGTCAAGTAGTTCCAACTTTTTGACTGTCAAATATACCATTTTCACTGACATGTAGTGGTGAACATTGGAAAATATCACTCTAACTGTTTAAAAGTTATTAGAGGGAGCACTTACCTTTTTATAATTTATCAACTGCTGTCACTGAATGAATAGATTGTAGGAATCCGGTAACCTACAGGTACCCAATTATCTGCAAACAAATCAATCAATCAATCAATCAATAAATACATTCCAATCAATAACTTCAACATCAATTAGTAATAAAAGACTACAATCCATTAATAATAAGTACTTACCTTGCAAAATAATTTAATGATTTTCTACCAAAACGGCTTTTTTTTACAACTCTTGAGCAGTAATAGAGCACTGTTCACTCAAAGCGAGTAATAAAGACTGACAGTAGGGAGATATATGACACCCCTCTTATATAAACTCTCATCGCTCGTGTCAGCAGTTTTTTGCAGATCATTGCAATTCCTTTCCCAATACAGTTGAGAGTCCAAAGTACACTAGAAACACCTGTGTGGTATTCAATGACTGCTGACTTTGCATGATCATCACCCATTGTCTTAATCAACATATGGGGTTTCAAATTACTGCAGTGTCAGTCATAGCAACAGCAGTGTGCGCTCTCTGGTATGTCAGCAACATGACACCGGAAGGAACACCTGTGTAATATCCAATAACTGCTAACTTTTGCATGATCATCACCCATTGTCTTCATGAACACTTGCGGTTTCAAATTACTGCAGTGTTAGTCATAGCAACAGATCTGCGCGCTCTCTGTCATGTCTGTAATATGACACAGGAAGTAACAAGTCGGTTTACTGCATGTACCATCTTCACAGTTTTTAACATCTTAAGAACATGTATTATTCTCTTTCAACTACAAATGACTCGTTAGAACACATCCATTCACCAAGTTAGATCCCTTGTATGTTCACATGTATTTCGTCACTTTCCTTTCATATCGTTATCCTATTATAGTAGTGGTGGACTGGTGAACAACGTCAGTTCAACACACTGCTTTACACGCAAAATGTAGTTAGGTCCTTTGACATAATTTAAATAAATTCATGAGCTAGTCCGTAGGAACCAGTCCAAAAGGACTCGTCCACAAGGACTTGTCCACAAGGACTCGTCCACAAGGACTTATCCACAAGGACTTGTCAATAAGGACTTGTCAATAAGGACTCGTCAACAAGGACCTGTCAACAAGGACTCGTCCACAGGGACTCGTCAACAATGACCCATCCACAGGGGCCCGACAGCAGGGGGCTCGTCAACAATAACAGGGGCTCTCACCTCAAGGCTTAACATACCCCTCTTTGATTATTGGTTGCAATTGGAAAGAGAGATTCTCAAAAAAAATTCAATTTCACCCCTAGTAGGGGTAGGTTTTATTTTTGGGGTTGAAATATACTGTCCATTGGAAAGGGGGTATCAGCCCGAGTTCAATGACACCTCATTCGTCAAAATCCGACCACGGGTTCGGGAGTTATCGGGCTGTCGCCATCTTGTGAGGAGGGTGAGGAGGAGGAGGGTTTTGAACCGGCCAAAAACCACTACTTCATCGGATTAATGGATTAGGCCCTATAAGTTAGTCTACATGAAAACCTTCGCGAGAACAAAACAACGTAAGTTATATACGAAGGTGAGAAAGAACCGCGAGTGTCACGCCTCAGCTCCCTTGTTGCAATCAGCGGGCAACGACCAGCCGAGTTAACTGTTGGGATAGGACTCAATCGGTCTAGTATCTCTGTCATACCCTTCACTATTGAGATCTGGTCGGTGCTTGGGCCTGGCAACGACCAGACAGACGAGCTCTCCTAGCCAGTTGGCGCGCTTTGCATTTTCAGACAGTCCACAGTAACAATACGATTTCCTGAATTACCAAAGAACAAAATTATAATAATAAAGATTTCCTTCATTGAAACAAAAACTGTACATCCTAACTGAAAACACAATAAAGGAAAAAGGATCGTCCGAATGGGCATTATTTTTACTATAATCACTTAATGATTTTAATATTTTGCGGCACTTCGTAATCTGGTACCTGGTACACCTTTCGTTGCATAAAATACATTCGGACTATGGAAGGATCTGTTGGAGCAGATCTTATGATGGAATCCGTGAATGGCGAGTCTCTTTGATCTCATTTCTCGTTAGACCACGTTCTGTTCATCATGGCAGCAGTGATTTAAAAGTCTGGATCTATCTCTTGTCTCTTTGCTCCAAAAAGTCAGTAGAGGATCTTGTAGCCGGCAAAGGTACTTTCAGTCTGAGGTCTTCGATGAAGAAGATTTCCTTCGCTAATGCGTAGACTAATCTTGTGGGAGCCATCTTTCCAATTCTTAGTATATATTTTAAACATTCTCTATTCTTTCAAGATCGCTGAATGTGAGATGATCCCATATTATTTCAAGACCATAAGTAATAACTGGCGAGATGGTCATATGGAAAAGGGACAGTACAAAATTATGAATTCCTATACAATCATATAAAAGGAAACGTACAGCTTTTATTACTAAAATTATTACGGTATTAATTGTTTTTCTTGAATTGATCTGGTCGTTGTGCAACACTGCAACCATATTACCCGCCGCCACTGAGCAAGCCTTTGGCCGAATTAGCCCTGGAAGTAAAGTTGATATAGCCTACATTCCCTTTGGGTGCTTGGGACATTTTGAAATCCAGCCTATGTGTTTGAGGTTATGTTAAATTTCTCTGATAATCTTTCTTTCTGGTTGGTTCCTTAGTTTAGGGGCTGTGACAACACGGTCATGTAGGCCCGTGTACTTTGGGTGTGTGTAAAATTTGTCTGATAACCAGTGTTAATTGTGATGGCTGTATTAGTGTGTGTTATCTCTGATTCAGGTAAGGACTGCACACGATCAGTTCTCAAGTGGTTCCTACTTTTGCTACCAAATGCTATCGTCCACGACACCTTGGTGCAAGCTTGGCTACTAGATACCATCACAACCAGCACCTGGCGACGAACGTTGGAACTAATATAGCGTTAGTCAAATCTAACCTACAAATTTTAGCTTAGTGGAAGGTACTTTTGCATGTCATAAATCTATGACATGAGACCGCCAGGATTACTTCTGCGACGGAAAGTATATTGAGGGATTTTTAACGCTCTTAAAAAATCCGACGATTTCGGCCGGGTTTGAACCCGGAACCTTGGGCATAGAAGCTAATCATACTACCAACTAATGTAGTTCTGTGGAGACTGTGCTATAGTGGCAATTATTCAGTTGGCCAATACAGTATGATCCCAATTACTGGGACATGCGAAGAAAGCAACCTGGAACAATGATAATTGCGAGTAAGTATATTAAATTGTTTCTTATGATTTTGCTGTTGAAGACCATAATGTGGTCGAAACTTGAGCTAGTAATAAGCTATGTTCGATTAATAAATCGATACACTGTGATAAGCAATAAGCCCCAAAAAATAATTTTAAACTAATATACAAAAATGAATTACGAGTACTCTGATGAGATGATGGTAAAATTGTCAATTGCCAATTGTCAATAAGTCAACACTGACAAATAGCTTAAAGGATCTCTGTAGTGTGTCATTTATCTCCGTGTACTTGGGTGTGTGTAAAAATGTGTCTGATAACCAGTGCCACTGTGATGTGTGTAGTAGAGTGAATATTTGTTATTTAGGAGAGGAAGTGAGAGGGGGGCGACCGTGGCCTTAAGTTAAGAACGATCTCAGCTTTTGATTCGAATAGAGGTGAGAACAAACGCAAAACCTCTTCTAGGATTGCTGAGGTAGGACTCGCACCCATGCTGGTTTCAGTTGCTACACACACGATGCTGAGATCTCAGGGAGCCGAGATATTATAAATAAATAATAATGGCTAGCCGTTATTTTTCCAACAAATAAACTTTCCTCCACTAAATTTCACCCTAGGACGAAGCGATATGAGTACTACGCAGTTAATGTACACCTCTCAATACAAACAATAGCAGAGAAGGGAGAACAGAGGACTGGCCCACAAATAATTCAGTAAAATGATAAATAATGTTTTTACACATTTACATGACACTCGTTGTTTTGTTCTGTTTTTGTAACGCATGACGCTCCAAAAAGGCCGCTTATTAATTCATTGTGACCTGTGCTCGTTGGTTGTTCAGTTCGCAAGCGAGCACAATGGATCTGCTATATAAAACTCTATGAAAACTTTGCCCGCATGGTGGAATATCATCAGTCTTTGAAGAGTAGGCCTACAGTACGGGTTATGTGTTTATAATTCATCTCGTGTAGGTTCGAAGTGGAAGTGAAATAGACTTCCTACGATACTCTCCGATTGTCGTTACAGGCAGTAATGCATTCAGAATGTCGCCCGAGAATTCTCTGTTCATAATTGAGGATGATGATGATAATTGTTGTTTTAAGGGGCCTAACATCTAGGTTATCGGCCCCTGATGGCTTGGGTGATCGTGAAGATGAAAATGAAATGCAAACTTAAAAATTAAAACTAACTACTAACCTACATACTAGAAGAAGAAATGGAAAACTAAAGGAGAATAAGGCAAATAAAGGACAGGAGGAAAAGAAATGCCCTCAACGCTCGAAGAATACGGATTGAGGGATTTGTAAGGAAGGAGAGCCATGAAAGGCAGATAGGAAAGGGAAAGGGGAGAGGGTCCTCCCCAAAGATAAGGGACAAAAGGGGAAAACGGACCCAGCTCAGGAATCCCTCAGGATCGCCAACTCCCGAACTCACCAGCCGTGAGCTCCTGAGGGTGTAGCATTATCCAGGGTGCACCAGAAGTGGTGGGGCTACATACACCCTGCCTCCTTGAGGGCCTTGTGCAGAAGGCAGGAGATATCATGAAAAGAAAAAGAAGGCTGACCCCTCGCAGAAGGAGGGTATCAGAAAAGATGAGACAAGGGCCAATTAAGGCGGGAAAGGAAGAGACTCCCTAGGCCTCGGATACCCTAATACCGTCGGGGTCGGAAGAGAACAAGAGTTGACCAAGTGAGGTCGACAGGAAAGAAGACAGAGAGGAGCCCGGCACAAGTAAGTGGAAGCAATGCCGGACTCAGCTGGGGCCCCGTGGTCGCCAACCTACGTCCCACTAGTCGTGAGCCCCTGGGGGGGGGAGGGTTCATAAATAAGCAAAAAATCCAAATAATAAATGAATTTAGATTATTGCTCATCTTGGTAACAGCTAATTTCTAATCTATGCTAGTCTATAACCATGTATATAATATAGTGATGCCTTTCTGATATTAATTCACGCAAAAACTACTAAAACGAATAAGCTGAAATTTTGCTTGACGTGGTTTTTATACTTGCAAAATATTAAGACTCTTGCCATTTCAATTAAACAACGTTCTATATATACGCTTTTTATAAACGATAGATATTCTCCAGCAATACTATTCAAGATTGAATAGCCATTATCTTTTGAAGTATTTATGCGCATTGTATCATTATTTGTGCCTGGCTGGAAGTATTAACCCGTGACATTCAACAACATCCTGTATACGTTTTTCTTCATACAATTTGTTTAGTCAATGTTAATTGATTTATAATATTATGTTTATATTATTCCTTTTAGTGTCTATTCAATTATTTAAATTAATGAATTTCTCTAAGATATCCATTTTCTATTAGGTTCTTTGTTAATATAGTTTTTAAAGATTTTTAGCCTACTTTCGATTTTTGCAAAAAATGAAAGTAGGCTTATCAGATCTACACAGGGCCAAAAATTGTGTCTGTGTGTGTGTGTAAGTGTGTGTGTACTCAGAATGTCTGCCCCCCCCCCCTCCCTATCAATTGCGAATTGAACGCAATTTGGTACAGTGGTAGAACTAGCAAAGTGCACCTCAGTGTCATAATTTATATCGCCGCCATCTTGATGGAAACGTATTGGCGGCCACACAAATGTTCAAAGCTTAAATCAAATTACGACCAACCTAATCATCTGATCTCTACCAAATTTTTCAACATTGTACCTTTATGTGTGAAGAATAGTTTGAACAAACTACAAGGTCATCAGCCCAATATTTTGTGGATGGCGGCCATGTATGTGTGCAAATCGATTCCCCCTATCAATTCAAACTCGGTGAAACCGAACTGAACGAAAGTTGGTACAGGGGTAGCACTATCAAAGAACACTCCAGTGTGATGTTTTATATTGCCGCCATCTTGACGAAAACGTAATGGCAGTCACCCAACTGATAAAAGCTTGAATCGAATTACGACCAAACTAATTATCTGATCTCTACCAAATTTTGCAACAACATACCTTTATGTGGGAGGCATCTTTTGACCAAACTACAAGGTCATCGGCATAATAATTTGCAGATGGCGGCCGTGTATGTGTGCTAAACGATTCCCACTATCATTTCAAACGTGGTGAAACCGAATTGAACGAAATTTGGTACAGAGGTAGCACTAGCAAAGGGCACCTCATATTCATGTTTAATATCCGTATAGCACGTTGTATTTCAACAATCTACTACAACCAACATTCAATTATACACATTGAAAAGGACAAAGAGTTATAACAATACCCATGCATTTAGGAGAAAGGAAACTATCTATTCTTTACTGAACATCTTGTTTTGTCGAGGAAGAAGTTACCAATGTAATAACGAAACATGTACGTATATTTTAATTAGTCAACTACCTTCCAGTGTTTGACAAGGTGGATCTTATTATAGATTAATATTCTCTCAACACGGATAATAGCTCTACGATCTTCATAATGGTTAATGTCTACGCATTTTATATAAAAACATGTATTCAAATATTAAAAAAACAAAAATTGTACATTATATATTAAAAATAAAAAAATAAACATTCAAAATCAAAATCCAAAAATTAAAAAAAATTGAAAAATCAAAATCAAAAATTAGAAGTAAAAAATTGAAATCTGAAAATTTAAATTTGAAATTAAAAATTTGAATTTAATTTCTAAAATTTAAATTAAGATTTTAAAAATTAAAAAATCTAAAATGTAATATTAAAAATATAGAACTGAAACTAAATTTAATATTAAAATAAAATTTTTAAGCAAATTTAAATATAAATTAAAATAAACAAATAAATACATATTTAAAAGTGATTTTAATTAAATCAAAATAAAATAATTTAAAATATAATTAATATTATAATTTTTATTATTAAATTAACAAATAGCCAACAACTGAATAAAACTGGAAATATAAAATGGCATTAATGAAATAAAGATATAAACCATTACTGTTTATGTAGCCTATAGCTAGAGCCCTGCGCGGATAGACAAAACGTTATCCGCATCCGCCCCGCATCCGCACGGCTGTTATCCGCATCCGCCTCGCATCTGCACGACTGTTATCCGCATCCGCCCCGCATCCGAACGACTGTTATCCGCATCCGCCTCGCATCCGCACGACTGTTATCCACACGTTTTTTATCCGAATCTACTGGCATTACAATAATATTTTCAATGTGTTGCTTTATACTTTATCTTTTAGACATCTGAGCACCATTACCCCATTCTGCTAAAAAAAACTCACTGAATCCCGGTAAACTAATGTATTATATTGAAAAATAAATACATGCCAAACCACTGTAAACACTGGCATTTAATTTACATTTAATTTTAAATATTGAATCACAACTGTAGGGTTACCTTCTTATTTGCTGGCAACAGAAAATAACATGCAACGTGTTATGTTTCTTCATCCAAGCCTCACGGTTATCACATAGCAACTGGCATCATGCTGACTGTCCCTATCTGATAGGTACGATGACAGCTTGAGGGTAGCAGTGAATTGAGTTGCTAGTTGTACTACCAACTCGAAAAACATAGATGCGCATGATTACCCGCTACGCAGAATTACCCAACTTTCCGCATGATATTCAACAAGTTCGGATTATATTCTAAAAACTATCCGCAAATTTACTCCAAACATTATCCGCAGCTTATCCGCTATCCTCAAAGTCATGCAAACTATATCCGCATGGCGAAAAATGTTGCGGATATCCGCATCCGCGCAGGGCTTTACCTATAGCCTCTAAAATCAAACCATGTGGAGAAGAAGACGGACTAGAAGCAATTAGCGGATCATTGGAGTGTACAGGAATACCACTGCGCACAGTGTGTTGTGTCGTGTGCTATAGTGCGTGCAGGATTATCCCCCCACAAGTATTTACGGAATATGCTCAATTAGGTAAAGCCTTCATGTGTGATTTGACTGATTATGTCCAAACAGAGAAACTCATTACGCCGTGACAGAGCCGCCTTGCAGCTGTGGAGATTTAGCACAGGTGTTCATAATTCTGGCCGGCTTTTTCACTACACTACATTAATTGTGACACACAGAATTACGTTTGCTCTATTGACTAATGCTGGTTTCAACACGGTGTTTCGATACATCAGGCTTCAGTCCCCATGAGGCTGTTGAAACGACGCAGACTAGGGATTATCCATTTCAAAATTTAATCATTAGTTTGCTTGAGTAATAATTAATAGTATTGAACGGCTGCCTCCTTGACAATCCTCACCTTAATTACATAATGTTATTGGTTTTACGTCTTTTTGAACTACTGAGCCTTTTAGAGATGCCCGGGGGCCAAACATTTCCCCAAAGGGGATCTTTAACGTGCCAATATTATTCATTTAGCGTATGGCTTTTAGTGCCGGGAGTGTCCGAGGACATGTTCGACTCGCCAGAGGCTGTAGCTGCTTAAAGCGGACACCCAAGGGGGGAAGCTTGTGGTTTAACGTGACTGTTAATCTCCCGATCTTGAGCCACGGGACCTCCTTTTTACGTGGAATCCAAACCACAGGATATGGCATTGCACTTCAAAAATCTCACATGCATCGACCGGGAATTGAGCCCGGTCCCGCCTTGGTGAGAGGCACACAGCTTAACCGCTACGCCACCACGCCCCCTCCAAGAGGTGAGCCACAAGTTCCGTTCAATTTCAAGTAGTTCGAACTTTCGCTACCAGATGTCACTAACACCTAGTGGTGAACGTTGGAACTTAGAGAGAGCGTTCCAACGAAATCTAATCTGCAAATTTAGATTCGCACAAGTTTAATTAATGGAAGGTTCTTTTACATGCCATAAATCTATGACATGGGACCGCCGGCTTTACTTCCCCTCCGTAAGAAGGCATACTAGATGATTTTAACGCTCTTACAAATCCGACGACTTCGGCTGGGTTTGAACCCGTGATCTTGGGCATAGTAGCTCAGCATGCTACCGACTACGCCACCGAAGCCGCTACTGACACGGTTCCCTCACATTTCCACACCCTCAAATGTCAAATGACTGCGCCAGGATCCGAACCTTCAACCCAGGGCACAGAAGGCTATATAACGTCAACACTGAGCCACGCAGCCAGTCCTCCGTTAATTATAAATGCAGTAGAATAGGCAGGCGTGGATACTGTATAACTACTGTTACTATGAATGGTCCACTGAGATAAGTAACTATATACATAACAGAATTCAAGTGCATGCTCTAATATTGTTTCTTCTTGTTCTTCTGTCGTTTAGGCCGACTGTGGACCACGTTAATTTGATTTCAGATTCTGGATCTTTGTTTTCCCAGTACTCCTTCATGGTATCGCTCTACATTCTCCTCCTTTCTTCAGCCCATGGTGCCTGGATCCGTGATGTACGAAACCCGTGAAATTCTTTGAATGCTTCCCTGTTGCTGACTTCAGCTTCAGATGTTGCCATTTCTTCTAGGTTCTTCTTCACCACCTGATACCAGCGAGCTGTGCTGTTCTAATTTGTATACACATATATAATTCACGAACCCGTATAAAAAAAAAATAACCTGATATGTCGGGATTCAAACTGAGAAACAAAATATTGACATCAATGTACGCGCTTCAAAGTTCCTGTAATTACGTAACATTGTATATAAATGTAAAACTCATCTCAGTGATCAGGATATGATTAAGACAGCTTGAAGGTTGAAACGCGTAATCCTAAACATTTCTCCACTAAAACGTTATCCGCATCCGCCCCGCATCCGCACGATTGTCATTCGCATCCGCCCTGCATCCGTACGATTGTCATTCGCATCCGCCCTGCATCCGTACGATTGTCATTCGCATCCGCCCTGCATCCGCACGATTGTCATTCGCATCCGCCCCGCAGCCGTACGATTGTCATTCGCATCCGCCCTGCATCCGTACGATTGTCATTCGCATCCGCCCCGCATCCGTACGATTGTCATTCGCATCCGCCCTGCATCCGTACGATTGTCATTCGCATCCGCCCCGCATCCGTACGATTGTCATTCGCATCCGCCCTGCATCCGCACGATTGTCATTCGCATCCGCCCTGCATCCGCACGATTGTCATTCGCATCCGCCCCGCATCCGTACGATTGTCATTCGCATCCGCCCTGCATCCGCACGATTGTCATTCGCATCCGCCCTGCATCCGTACGATTGTCATTCGCATCCGCCCCGCATCCGTACGATTGTCATTCGCATCCGCCCTGCATCCGTACGATTGTCATTCGCATCCGCCCTGCATCCGTACGATTGTCATTCGCATCCGCCCTGCATCCGTACGATTGTCATTCGCATCCGCCCTGCATCCGTACGATTGTCATTCGCATCCGCCCTGCATCCGTACGATTGTCATTCGCATCCGCCCTGCATCCGTACGATTGCCATTCGCATCCGCCCTGCATCCGTACGATTGTCATTCGCATCCGCCCTGCATCCGTACGATTGTCATTCGCATCCGCCCCGCATCCGTACGATTGTTATTCGCATCCGCCCCGCATCCGTACGATTGTCATTCGCATCCGCCCCGCATCCACACGACTTTTATTCGTATCCGCACGTTTGTTATCCGAATCCGATGACAAAAGCGTTAAGTACTAAAGCAACACCTTTCGACATTTGAGGAGAAATTCGTTGCCCTAGGTTATGTGCGAATCGCAAGACAATGTTGACTGAGTTTTGTTCCTCTGAGTAACGACAAGTAAACAGCGAGTGGTTAATTATAACACTTACTTAGTCTTCGGATATACACACGCAGGCAAGCGCAGGTATAAAGGACTTTTTCGAGGGATAAGTTAACACTAATTGAGGGTATTTCCATGATTAGCTTCTCTCACTTCTCTATTATTCTCATACAATCCAAGCGAAAGCCAATAGGGAAATAACTAAAGTAACTAAAATTATTATTTTTTAAATCAGTTCAACATTGCATTCTAAAAACTATCCGCAAATTTACTCTAAACATTACCCGTGGATATTCGCTTCCACGCAGGGCTTTAAAAGCATAACTAATATGTGTAATTCCTTCAGGAGTTTTATTTACTAACTAGCAACTAACTAGCTTCACCCGGTAACAGTTATGAATGTATTACGTGATAAGCGCCTATATTTTCGATGCCAATGAACTACGATCTATATCAGTTTTACGTCTCAGCATGATGGGTTAAAATCACTGACTGGACTATTAAATATATTATCATGGAGATGCATGTGCAAAGAATTCTTGTCAGACGTAATTTAAGAATGGCGAGGTGAATGAAACTCAAATCAATCTTCCGTCCAATCTAAAAACACTTATAGTTGTATTGAAGATAGAGATATGCCCTCCCGGCATTTTTTGTAAACTTTTCAAGCTGAACAATTCTTTCACTCATTGCATACAGATATTTTTAACGGTTTGCCCAGCGTAAGCTTAAAAAGCGCACAGACGCCAGGTTTTTCTTTCGACTTTTTCACTGAAATCGTTACTGATTGGCTTCCTTTGATCATAAATAAATTATTTTCTAAAAAAAACTTCCTGGAGATATCCTTTACAGAATGGTGAAAACCACATCAAAATCCATCCAGTGGTTCTCGAGATTACCCATGACATCCAAGAGTCAGGGACTTTGTTTTATACTAAGTAGAGATTATACGCCAATCAGTATAATTTAATATAATCTCCCTTCCGTCCAATCTTAAATTGACTGTGAATTTTGCGGAACGAAAATTTCACAGGCGAAATGATAGTTGCACTTCCAGGTAATGGCGAGGTGAATGAAACTCAAATCCCCCTTCCGTACAATCTTAACTTGACTGCGTTTCACAGGTGAAATGAAGAAAATCCGAGTTTCACATCCAGGGAAACTCCAAACACAACCACCCTTCTCAACAGTCTTAACTCAACACGACTCAACGGTTTGCAGCTGGCTGTATCTGGGGCAATAGGTTCTCCCGCTAGCTAGGCTGTAACAGGGATGATAGACTCGCCCTTAGCTAGCTCGTAACATTCGTCTAAGTAGTTGAATGGACATGGTTGGAAGAAATTAAAACGTAAAAACACTTATAGTGGGCGATGTATTGAAAATAGACATATGCTCTCGCGGACTTTTTTGTAGAACTTTTCAAGCTGAACAATTCTTACACTCATAGTATTTAGATTTTTTAACGGTTTGCCCAGCGTAAGCTAACGAAGCGCTCGGATGCCATTTTTTTCGACTTTTCCACTGATATCGTCACTGCTCGGCTTCCTTTGATCATAAATAAATTATTTTCTACAGAAATCATCTTCAAGATATTCTTTACTGTGCCCATTCAACAATGAAATATGCAAATCACAGTTTGCCAGCAATGCTCAATCGGGAGTATCGGGGTTTATGGTTTGTTCTCCCACTCTATGATCTACACACTTTGGATTAAACAGAGGATACACTTCCAGAAATAAACAAAAATCAACTTCTACTATTAAAAACATTTAATTATCCACAGATATGGCGCTACAAAAAACATTAAACAAATAAATTACTGACCCTTCCCATCATACTTGTTCAAAGTTGAACAAGGAATTCATATTAAACAAATCTAAGATCATAATAATTGGTTTTCCATAAACCAACCAACTTCTACTAAGTTTCACTTCCATATAGTATCACTTCAAAATCTTTAAAATAAGAGCTCCAAACGGCTCGGTAATATTTACTTACAATGTCCTATCAATTTAATACACATCTATTATTATTTATATGAGTATATCTTTTAATCATAAATATCAAAATTACCTAAGTATTGTTAATCATTACTTCATTTTGGGCTTTCACAATGTTCATATGTTACCATCCCTCTCTCTCAAGTCAACAACTCACTACTGGGATTGGGAAAAATTTGCGTACTCCCGAGCTACAGAAGACTACTGAACAAGTCAAAATTTAGATCACTTCCGGAATCTAATGTCTTCAATCGAACTCGTGAAAGAAAGAATAGGTAGAAAACCGTGGATCACTCAGGATATACTAGAATTGATGGATGAAAGGCGGAAACACAAGAATCTAAGAGATGAAAAGGGGAAAGCAGAATACAGACGTCTGAGAAATGAGGTTAACAAGAAGTGCAAGGAAGCGAAAGAAGAATGGTTGAAAGAGAAATGTGCAGGAATAGAAAAGTGTCTGAAATTAGGAAAAGTAGACACAGCTTAGCGAAGGATTAAGAATACTTTTGGGGAAAAGAAGACTAAGTGCTGTAATATTAGGGACACAAATGGAAAGCCTCTAACAGATAGGGAAGAAAAGCTTGAGAGATGGAAAGCTTACATAGAGTGCTTGTATAAGGGAAAGGAGATTGAGAATCATGTAATGGAAAGGGAGGAGGAAATTGATGAGGATGCAAAAGGAGATTTAATATTGAGATCAGAATTTGACAGAGCATTAGAGGACTTAGGCAGGAACAAAGCACCAGGCATAGATGGTATACCGATTGAGTTGCTACGCTGCGTAGGAGATGAAGGTCTGATCCGGTTATTTCACTTGGTGTGTAGGATTTATGAGACAGGTGAGGTACCCCCTGATTTCAAGAAGAATGTTATCATCCCTATACCAAAGAAAGTGGGAGCTGACAGATGTGAAGATTACCGTACAATCAGCTTGATTACTCATGCTTCAAAGATCCTGTCTAGAATAATTTACAAGAGGATTGAAAGCCAGATCGAAACGGAGTTGGGTGAAGACCAGTTTGGTTTCAGGAGAAATGTAGGAACAAGGGAAGCTGTACTAAGTCTTAGGCTGATTTTGGAAGGTAGAATAAGGAAAGATAAGAGAACGTTCATGGCATTTGTAGACTTAGAAAAGGCTTTTGATAACGTTGATTGGACTAAATTGTTTGACATTTTGAAATCTATTGGAATAAAGTACAGGGATAGGAGGGTGATATACAATCTATACAGAAACCAGACAGCAGTCATTCGAGCTGAAGGATATGAGAAAGAAGCTGGTATTCAGAAAGGTGTAAGGCAAGGCTGCAACTTATCACCCATACTTTTCAATCTTTACATTGAACAAGCAATGAAGGAAATTGGAGAAAAATTTAAAGTGGGAGTGAAGATTCAAGGAGAAATAATTTCAACTCTGAGATTTGCTGATGACATCGTCATCTTGGCCGACAAGCCTGAGGATTTGAATGAGTTTTTGAATGGTATGGATTCCGTCTTACGGAAGGACTTCATGATGAAAATTAATAAATGTAAAACAAAAATACTGGAATGCAGCCGAAATAAATCAGAAACCTCTATGGAGATCAAATTGGCAGGTGAAAAGCTGAAGGAAGTAGGAGACTTCTGTTACTTAGGAAGCAGAATAACCAATGATGGACGAAGCAAAGAGGATATAAAAAGTAGATTGGCTCAGGCAAGGAAAGCCTTTCTACAAAAAAGGAATCTGTTGACATCGAATATAGATTTAGGTATTAGGAAGTCATTTTTGAAAGCCTTTGTCTGGAGCGTGGCGCTCTATGGAAGTGAAACTTGGACTATTGGTGCAGCAGAAAAGAGGAGAATTGAGGCATTCGAAATGTGGTGTTACAGGAGAATGATGAAGATCAGATGGGTAGATAGGGTTACAAACGAAGAGGTATTAAGGCGAGTGGGAGAGGAGAGATGTTTCTGGCGACTGGTAATGAAGAGAAGAGATAGGTTGGTAGGACACATACTAAGACACCCAGGAATAGCAAGCTTAGTTATGGAAGGAAGGGTCGAGGACAAGAACTGTAGGGGTAGACCAAGGTTAGAATATGTTAAACAGATTGCCTCGGATGTAGGGTGTGGTAGCTATGTAGAGATGAAACGATTAGCTCAGGACAGGGACGCATGGAGAGCTGCATCAAACCAGTCAAAAGACTGAAGACTCAAACAACAAACAACGTGAATCACTGAATCATATAATCATTACATTAGGGATTTATCATTATTTGTCTTAAAAGACCATTATATTATAAGACAGCCACGATCTGAACTCTGCAAGCGATAATCATTCATATAAAGGGACCTCGGTTCCAAGACCGGGTCGTTAAAACAAACTCTAAACACTTCTGTGTACTATAACTCAAACAGACCATTCCCTGACCTACCACAATACGTCGAGGGTGAGGCTCTAGCCTTGGCTACTTAGCGTGATTTATTGCAGGGAGACAGAGAGTCCCCAGTCTCGCTGCTACAAGAGACTGGCTACCGTCAGCTTTCATACAGCTGTCTTCAAATGTAATTCTCTGACCGACAAGGCTTTTAATACAGATTCTTAACACAACATATTTAGGCTCAACGAACCTATTTTCTGAGCTTCGGTATGTAGTAATTATGAAGTGTCCTCATTGGCGGGTAAGAAAAATTCATTAGTACAACCAATATTTAGGGGCTTCAACACGGACGACTCTGAGTTCGATCCTTTCAAATGCCTCGGGATCAGTATCCCAAAATGGAGGACTTATAACATTAGCGACTTAGGGCAGGGCTCACCTTATACCAGCGCTCATAATACAACATAATAGCACCCCTTTAACCATACCTCACACCCACTCTTCGGATATCAACCTGCTGAGAGGAGATTAAAATCGAGAAAGAGCTTCCTAACAACTACTCAACTATTACAAGGAACAGCAGCAACAGCTCGAGTGGCCGTGTGGAAGGAGAGGACCAGCAATCTGTCTGAATGGATGGAACCAAAGGAATCTCTACTTCCTGGTCACACAGAGAACTGGCTAATCTGGAAGTCCCTGAACAGACTGAGGGTGGAAGTTGCAAGATCCAGGGACAACTTATATAAGTGGCATTTTCCGACCAAGACAGTCCTGTGTGATTGTGGCGCAACCCAGACAACACAACACCTCTTCTCCTGTCCATTGTGCCCGTACAGCTGCACAATGAATGACTTGACTGAAGCTAATTCAAGTGCTATCGAAGTGGCTAAGTTCTAGGCAGAAACTGTTTGAAGTCGTCTGTTTAACACATACTTTGTACTTCTGACACGAATAAATAAATAATCATACAACATACAATGCCTCGTGATCACTTGTCACAACTTTTGAGGACTTGCCATAGTTCAATTACCCCGACCAACTGCCCCTCATAATTAGTTTTACCGAGCATTTCAACGCATTCCTAGCGTGATAAATTACTTTAATGCGCTACATGACGCTTATACTTTAATTAGCCAAGTTACCTTCAAAGAACTAATAAATTCAAAATGAACGATTGATCTACATCTCAAATATATATTACTCTTCTCCGTGACAATAATCATTTTACTATAAAGATCATGTATTCATAACATGTTTTAATTCCTCTAAAGGAGCTCGGAAGCTACTACTTTCAATATAAAATTCATCATAATATTCATTCATTTATGTAATTATTATCATCATTACGCTTGCTTTCTCATATTTATATATTTATCATTTACACTGATATATTACTGAATACATTCCCCATGGGATTCATTTACATTTCACATATTTATTATTTTTATCTCAAATGTATCGTTCAGATCGCGCTATTATTCCTTTACCTGTTATTCAACATCCCTATTCTTTCTTTCTTTATGTGGATTATACGCAAATCTTCCCAAACACATATCATAATGAAATAGTTACTCACATGACTGTCCGGTCAGCGACCGAATCCTCCAACGATGGAACATGTTTGCCCACTCACTGCTTTCTAAGCCATTTTCATTGATACACTTACACTTAATGACACTTTTTTAACTACACAGAAAATATTTACCTTAATCACTTGGAATATATTGAATACCATTTAGTATTCGTTTCAATTAACACAATATATATTCACAAAAAAATATTACACTCAAAAATGTTCACAATATTTACATTACATAACACTTTATCACTTGGGCGTTAATCATTCGCCGTACACACGTGATTTCTTTTCTTTCCCGTTTCCAAGGGTGGCATTTATAGAACGGCGGTTTCCTAATCTGACCAGATGATGGAAAGTCTCGATGGAGCTACACCTCACTGGCACGGCTGATCTCCAAATCCGGGGTTTGACTATCGGCTTTTATACTTTAACTGCACGATGTCGTTTCTTCTTAGACGCTAACTTGTTCGTCTAGATAAAGTCTGTCCTTAAGGTATTATTATTACGGCCGCTCGAATAGTTTATCGGTGACCTTGTAATTTCCTTGCATTAATTTGCTATTACTTTAATTCGTAGCTTATTGGAGTCCTCCCCAATGTTGACTTGTTCGTTTGCCTGCCTAGACAAAGCCTGGAACTATAATTCTTAATGCTGATCGTCCTACGCTCTAGTCCCTATCTTTCCGGAACACTAGGCGTTATTTATTTCGTTCTACCCTGATCGGGTTCCTTAACTTCGATAGAACTGTTTATTTCACTTCCTTGGGTACTTCGAAACTTTATGACGCTTGATGTCTTTAACTGAACTATTATTCGACTACCTATCGCCTGTTATTTCTTCAAGTTCACAGCCTAACTTTGACTGTACTAATGAACTTTAACGATAAAGTCTGAAGCTTGCCTATGTTAATCCTATACAAGGATTCTAATATGTCTCCACACGGCGATACTAATGACGATACTGCTCGGCCACTCCCATACGGGGTGCTCGTCGGTGATACAGCGTATCACGACCTCTCAAGGTCAGGTAAAGACTGCATGATCTTCCTGGCTTCGCCAGGGTTTTTATACAAATCGGCGACAAATAGATAAAAATCCGCATCTTCTCCAGCACTAACTTTTGAAGTAATTGTCGTATAACTTTGAAAAATATATCTCTGGAAAGCTCTTGTTCTAAACGTCAACTGATTTATTTGATCATGAAAATCGATCGCACAATTCCAAGATATTAAATACGTGGGTGTTGCGGTTTATTTTTCTATCCCTACCAACTCTGGTCTCGGGGAATTACTAACGACGTCATGCTGCATTTGCACTTCTTTCCTGTGCAAATATTATAAACTTTTTCCCCACACAAAAATCTCTCTTCCAAAATGATCAACCAAGATGTGTTTCTTTCATTAATTAAATGCTCGCAAATGGCTTAATTCTAATTATTTCTCTTCTTGCGTAATTACGAGGTTGTCATTTTATTGCTGCGTAAGGTCAATTTCCGAAACCTCATCTCTCTTACACGCAGTGGAAAGTTTTTATCGTTCTATTAATAGTCATGATCGGCTCCTTATCAATACGTCATGCATGATATCATTTCCGCGTGACTTGTGGTCCCTTATTCTTGCGCCACCTTATAACAGTCCTCTTCGTAAAATCTTTCTAAGTCATTCTAAAGACTGTATTTTTTCTCTCTTCTTTTACCAATAAATGATGGATTCGGCGCTTGAACCAACAGCACATGGGTTCATTACAGAATGGTGAAAGCCGCATCAAAATCTATCCAGTGGTTCTCGAGTTTACCCGTAACATCCAAGAATCGTAGACTTTGTTTTAAACTACTGTAAGTAGAGATTATGCATACATCATATACATTGTACCCCGCACAGCCTTTTGGCAAATTGGTGTTGACCGACTGAAGATTTACAACTGGCAGTGCTGTCCATACTCCATCGACATAATCATCTGGTCATATTATTATTAATGAACTTGATATCTTTGCTTATGAAGTTCCTCGCGAATGATTAACGAACTGAGTGGATAGGACGGACGTGGCACGGAACAGCCTTTCAACAAGAAATTACTCTGCGCGGTACTTGATATATACAAATATTTGTACGGCTAGAGAGAGCGCGAGCTGAATTACATTGTTTTTCTCTTGGAGTAGACGAGAGAAATTAGCGTAATACTTAATATAAACAAGAAGATTTATGTGTTATACAATGTACATATTCTCTTAACAAGGAATGTTATGAGCAAGAAATACAAGCTCTAAAGTGGCTTTATTTGAATACCCTGTTTACTGTCTAAGTATTACAGTTATTACCAACATTTTCTAGAGGTAAACATAATAATAATGTTATTGGTTTTGCGTTCGTTTTAAGGGGAAATAGAATCGCCTATCTTCACAATGTTACTTGAATGAAAGTCCACAGCCTGCTTCCAGTCGCCGACCGGGTCAGGAATGGAATTAATGAAGCCCCCATCTAGCGGCGAGGATATGAACTGTGCCGGCTGCCGAGGCCTGACGCACTCCTCTGGGGCAATGATTAAATGAATGACAGATGAAGTGAAATGATAGTGGAGAGTGTTGCTGGAATGAAATATTGACAGGGAAAACCGGAGTACCCGGAGAAAAACCTGTCTGCCTCCGTTTCGTCCAGCACAGATCTCACATGGAGTGACCGGGATTTGAACCACGGACCCAGCGGTGAGAGGCCGGCGTGCTGCCGCCTAAGCCACGGAGGCTCCTTCACAATGTTACTTAAAGGTACAATATCTTGGAAACCATGATAGCCACAAAGCCCAAACTTTTACAGCGTATGAACACAGTCATTGTGCGTATACTGAAACGATAATATTTTTCCAATGGGAATAATGAGGGAGATATTTTTTGTTTTACCTAACCATTGCTTTACCTCATACCTTTCAAGAAAAATCCATGGAAGATTTAAAAGTTCCCTATTAAAAAAAACTGTGTTAATGTCCGTGAAAAAATGCAATTAGTTTCCGTTGATAATTCCTGAGCAAAAGGTAAATAAGACCTTGAAAATTAACATGGACCGCCTAGGACATACTGGCTCCTGTTAATCTCAAAGGAGCTGATATCTGTGGGTCTGAAGGGTGTGCCACTTGCTTTCAACAGGGGATGTCTCATAAATAATGTTGTTTCTGAAATAAAATTTTATTTGGAAAGTTTTCTTACAAGAAATTAAACTATTCTTCAAAATAGAGCCCATCAGATTCTATGGTCTTGAGCCATCTTAAGCGAGGTTTCTTATCCCGCGCCGGTACTAGTTCCTGGGTTTTTATGCGAAGAATCCGGCAAGACCCACATTCACAGCTTCAATGTTTTCAACATTTCTTCCACGCAAGAAATGGGACATGGATCGGAAATGATCGACATCTGGAAGCGCAAGATTAGGTCTGAATGCTGGATGTAGTAGCCATTTGACTCCTCCCAATTCCTGAAATATTACCATGGTTGTTCGTGCAGTAAGAGGTCTGGCATTGTCGTGCTGCAAGAAAACTTTATTTCAGTTAACTAATGTCCCAACATTTCGTGAACTCGTTCCAGTTGTTGGGAATAAAGTTCCGCATTGACTTCACGCCCGTTAGGAGCAAACTCCCAGTGAATCACTTCTTCACAATTCCACCAGACACACAACATCACTTCAGGGCCGAACCGATCCTTTTTAACGATCACTTGGGCAGATTGACGGGGACTGAGCCACGGTTTCAAGGTGTCAGCGTTGCGGTGATACACCCTTTTTTCATCACATGTCACAATTCTCCTGATAAATTTAGCTGGCTGCGTGGCTCAGCGGTAACGTTCTTTCTCGCTGGGCCCAAGGTTGTGCAGGTTCGTATCCTGGCGCAGTCACCTGGCATTTGGGGGTGCGCAAATGCGAGGGAGCCGGACGTGTCAGTAGATTTACTGGCGCGTTAAAGATCCCCTTCGGGGCAAAATTCTGACACCCTGGCGTCTCTAAAATCCACTGCTGTTAAAAAGGGACGTAAAACCAATATCATTATATTATTATCTCCTGATAAATCTATCATTAATAGGGTTTCCGATAAGCTGACGACAGAATCCACTCTGCGTAAAGACTGTTCAGGGACCACTTCATGAGGTGCAGATCTACAGCTTCTGTTTGATTTTCCAAGTTTTATCATTTTAAATGATCTTGTCGACTTCTTCGTTACGCTGAGGTCTGGCGTTAAGTTACCGTGACGGGACGAAATGTACCGAGAATGCACTGAGGTGTGTGACGTCATAGTACCGCTTGAGCTCCCTCCTTTCCCCGGGTGCTCCGGTGAGCGTGACGTCATCCAGCCAGCTACCTCCTTTGACCTTGGTTTGCACTTGCTAATGGGCTTTGAGTTCACGCAGTTCGCTGCATGATCATGAGGCTTTCATCCAGCATTTTTCATCATTTGTAGCATTTAAAATGATATAAAGTCTAGTCTTTCAGACTGACTATCACTCTATTTTAATCTGGCGATATATGGTATCTTTCCATGATACATTTTCGGAATACACGCAATTCTAGTCAAGGCCTACTGTAAATAGCATTGGCAAACCAAAGAAAACCATTATAAAACATCAAACTTTAAGAAACGACATTCCTTATGAGTAGAGACGAGAATTATAGGCACTAAAAACAGTTAAAATAGGCAGGCATGTAGGCTCTTAAAATAGCCAAAATAGGCATTAAAATAGGCACTAACGTGTAAAATAGGCAACAAAATAGGCATAAAAATTTCTTGTAATTTAATAACATATTTAATTACTATAAAAAGAATTAACAATAAGCAACTTATAATTTAATAACATACTTATCTTATATATAAAAGTGAAAGTATGTATGTATGTATGTATGTATGTATGTATGTATGTATGTACGTATGTATGTGGGTGAGTGGGTGGGTGGATTTGTTCTGTATACAAATCTACACCGTTCAACCAATCTCAACCAAATTTTGCATACACATAGTTTAGGACCCAGAAGGAACGGCTGGCTACATGCATTTTCTATAGTATTTCCCATTCTTCTGATTTCGGCCTGTTTGCACTCAAGCAATGGCTAATAAAAGCAGAAAATAAACTGATGAAGAAATAGCAAGGCCGACCATCTCCATAGCAACAGTAGCTCGAGACGGGATCACCTAGTTTCCATTTACAGTATCTTGTAAAGAGGCCATGCTACGCCCACTGCCAGCTAGATCGCATGCCTCCAAGCTGCTTTAAACTGTCTGTCCATTCAACACAAGATAGGTTACAGCACCAACGCACTGATCGCCGCTGCATTTTCACTGCCAGCTGGATCGCATCCCTCCTGGCTGCTTTAAACTGCCTGTCCATTCAACACAAGATAGGTTACAGCACCAACGCACTGATCGCGGCTGCATTTTCACTCCCAGCTGGATCGCATCCCTCCTGGCTGCTTTAAACTGCCTGTCCATTCAACACATGATAGGTTACAGCACCAACGCACTGTGATCGCCGCGGCATTTTAACTGCCAGCTGGATCGCATCCCTCCTGGCTGCTTTTAACTGCCTGCCCATTCAACACTCAGACGCGTACAGGTATACTGTATATTAATTCACTGTTAGGTTGCAGCGCCAACCTAACGCGGCTTTTGAAGGGGACGATACCTGAAACGAAGGGTTTTTAACTTCGGAGGCTTAATATCGAGATTGAAAAAAACGCGAAAACATGGCACTAAGTTAGTTCTTTTGTTATTCAATCAGCATAAAGTTTATGATATTGGGGTGCGTGGTGGCGCAGTGGCTTAGCTGCTCGTCTTTCACCCGGACGGCTGGGGTTCGAATCCCGGTGACAGCGGGGTGGAATTTTCACCTGAAAAATCACGTGGCGTCAGGAAGGGCATCTGGCCTTAAATCACCGGCCAAAACCAAAATGAGCCTGGTTGGCTCCGGCGACCACAATAAATTGGGAAAAGCCGATGAAAGAAGAATAAAGTTTATGATATTAATTCACACACATACTAACGGGTAAATTTTCAATATAAAGAAAAGCGAAATACAAAACGAAGGGTTGTTAAGTTTGGAGGCTTAATATCGAGATCCCAGGCACTATTTGTGGTGACTTTCGAGAATTCCCATTCTTGTTCGTGGGGTAAACATATTGAGAAATGAGAATATAATTCTGTCGAGCACACCAGCTGCAATATAATGCACTTTAAAATACAGTCAAAAGGCATCAAATAGGCACAAACCCTTGAAATAGGCATTTATAGGCACAATAAAACCAACAAAATCTAGTCTATAAGAACCTAAAATGGATTTATATCTCGAAAGCCTACGTTTCTAAACACAGGAATAAAATAGTCAAATAGGCAAATTCCCGTCTCTACTTATGAGACATCCAAATATATAGCTACAGTGATGTCAGAGCGTAGTAAGAGAAACAGTCAGAACAGAGGATGACTTGATCCCACGCTGCACCCCACGCACGCATACGCGGCAGGATGTGGCCACTTTGACAATCTGCCATCAGAGGCAATCACCTGAATACGATCGTTTGTTGGGAGGAGTTTGCAGCCTGATACCAGTTATTAGGATAATGATATTGCAATTTACCTACTGTTTTGTTCCTTAGGCCACCATAGTAGTGTTTCTCGAATCACGTTACTTGGAAGGAAGAGTTTTGCCAAATGATATTTTCTGAAAGTCTGTTTGAGTTTGGTGATGCTGGTTTATACTGAGGTTGTCTGGACCCCGCCTGCATCAACTGCGTAGGGAAACAAGAATAATGGAGACAGAGGTAGCAATTTTAAGTGTCACTGGTTTTCAAATTACAGGCAGGAAATTTCCACCAATCAGGACTGAGATTTGATGGAGTGCACTGTGAGGGAAACTAGGGGAGGCTCTGGTAATATCATCCACTCGCACCACTGCGTACTCACCTCATACCTGATTCTGATTGGTTGAGGGTTACGTCCCCTATTTTACCCTTTTATCTCGTGTTAGCAGCCATCATCACACTTCATTGTCGATACTGTGAATCATTGAAAACGACCTAGGCCTATCTATATACTAGCAATTGTACTAGGCTTGCCTAGAATTATTAAGTTCATAAGTTGCGATATCAACTTTTCGGCCGAAAATTAGTAATTATGCTTTGGTTCCTCGAAATCTGTGTAATTATTATGTAACATACCAGTAACAAGGCTATGAATTAAAGGATAATAATAATAATAATAACCTCCAGGGCTCACAACCTTGGTTGTAAGTTCGTGGCTCTAGAAGTCACCTCCAAGAAATTATCAATCATGAAAGATTGTGAAGAGTGTGATATAAGTACCTCAGGTGCACAGGAGTGCACAAGCTGACATTCGGATTCTGGGGAGTCTGCAGCATTACACACAGACGAGTCGGAGTGTCTTGGAACCTCAAACAAGATGAAGTATAGAAGACCTAATAAAATTACAAGGCTACATTGAATGGTAATTCTCTTTCACAAACAGGAAAATTAAAACATCTTACTGACACCCTCAAAAGCCACAATATTGTCATAACGGCTCTTCAAGAAACAAGATTCTTGAATGAAAACTGTTTTGATTCTGAAGGATTCAGAATTTACAAAGGAAAAGTAGGCGAAAGAATAATGAAGAACACACCACACCTTGGAACTGGCTTCATAATAGCCAAAAATATTTTGGATTCTATTATTAGCTTTGCATCACAATCTGAAAGACTTTCAACTCTTATTTTTAAATCTGCTAATAGAATATATAGCTTTGTAAATGCACATGCGCCCATAAACGAAGACAATAAAAAGAACAAAGAAAAGGTGGACATCTTTTGGGACCAATTAGATGATGTTATCCAAAAAATTCCGGAAAAAAATAATGTCATACTTATGGGGGACTTTAATACCCAAGTAGGGAAAGAAAAGCAGTACAAAAGCATTGTCGGGAAGTTCCCAGCACACAATAGGACGAACCTAAATGGTGTTAGACTAATATAACTTTGCCAAGCACATGACATGATCTTAAAATCCACATCTTTTATGAAATTACCAAGGAAACAGAAAACATGGATCTCACCCAACCAGCTCTTAGGAGAACTTCAATTAGATCATGTAACGGTTAAAAGTAAATTTAATAAAGAAATACAAAATGTCAAAGTACTCAGGGGTGCTAACTTAAATTCTGATCACTATCTTCTAAAATAAAACTCAGAATCATCCCCAATAGGAAAATCCGCTCTAACAGACTAAAATATAGGAAATACGATCCTGAAAAGATAATGAACTCAAAATAGTTTTCAATCGCCACAAAATCAAGGCTGGGATCAAATAAAAGAAAGTCTAATAATTAAAGCAGAACAACTTGTTCCACTATTTAAAATAAAAACTCGAGATGATCACATACTTATGCAAATTAATGAAGACTTTCACAGAATCAATGTGCGAATCTTTTATAGGAATTTTAAGAAGAAATTGACTAAGTACAGTCCCCCAGCTCTACAACTCCAGGATAAAGAAGGAAATGTTGCTCATAACAACAAAGACTACTGCAAAGTATTAGCAGAATATTTCGAAAATCTCCTTAACTGTGTGGAACCCATAGAAAATATGGACTTTCATATATCCCCATCAACCAATCCTGACTCAGAACCTCCAACCATTGAAGAACTCCATTCAATAATCTTAAGAATTATAAGGCTTCGGGAGATAATCAAATCACAGCTGAACTTTGGAAGAATGTTAATGAAAATGCTATACAGTCTCTCAGAAATATCTTTGAAGAAATTTGGATACATGATAGAATCCCAGATGACTGGAAAACAGCCCTTATACATCCACTTCATAAGAAAGGATCCCAAACATACCCTAACAACTACAGAGGGATATCTCTCCTTGACGTAACTTACAAGATATTCTCCACAGTCCTACAACTCAGGGCAGAACCTCAACTATACCATCAATTTGGGGAATACCAGGCGGATTTCAGGAAAGGAAGATCCTGTCCGGAACAAATTATCAACCTCAAACACATCATGAACTACCAAAAATCACGGGCTAAATCGTATGTTATCACTTCCATTGACTTCCAAAAGGCATACGACTCTATAGATAGGGAATCCTTATTCTCGGTCCTGAAAAAAAACTAGCCCTCGATAACAAAACTACAAACCTAATCAGAAAAAAACTAACTAATACATTCTCCAAAGTCAAATTCATGGGGGAATTCTACCCCATTTGAGATTAAAACAGGCGTACGGCAAAGAGATGGACTTTCTCCACTGCGATTTAACTGTGCCCTCGATAAAGTAGTCAGAGAGTGGAATGTGAAGACCCACAGTGGAATCAGAATAGGAACTAAAAAGAAAGGCATTAAGGTCAATTGTTTAGCTTTTTCTGATGACATGGCCTTGTTAGCTGAGACATTGGAAGAAGCCATGGAACAGATCCTCGAACTCCAGTAGCAAGCGTTAAAAATGGGTCTCAAAATCTCAGTTGAAAAGACCAAAATAATGTCGAACTTAAAAAAAAAACACCAAAAAGCTTCAAGTGAGCAAGCAATACATGGACATCGTCAAAGAATTTGAATATCTCGGGGAATGGATCGGCTGGAATGCACTAGAGAAAAAGGCAATAGTATCTAGGAGAAATAAAGTTGAATTGGCCTTCCAATTTACGAAGGACACTTATAACAAGAAGTCTCTCTCCTGGAATACCAAGATAAAACATTATAACACGGTAAGTAAACCAGAAGACTTATATGCAGCCGAAACATTGTCTCTCACCATCCAGGGACCGCTTGAAAGGCAGGAGGTCAAGGAAAGAAAGATAATACGCAAAATCTTAGGCCCTAAATTTCATAACAACAAATTAATCCATGTCAGGAACGAAACTCTTCACAAAAAAAAAAAAAATGTAAAACTCTCGGACACAATAAGAAAACGGAGAATTGATTTTTAATAATAATGTTATTGGTTTTACGTCCCTTTTAACTGCACTGGCTTTTAGAGACGCCGGGGTGCCGGAATTTTGCCCCGAAGGGGATCTTTAACGTGCCAGTAAATGTACTGACACGGCTCCCTCGCATTTGCGCACCCTCAAATGCCAGCTGACTGCGTCAGGTCTCGAACCTGCAACCTAGGGCAGAATTGATTTTTATGGGCACATCCTCTGGATGAATTCAAATAGATTAACCAAAACTATCTTCGACCACTTCCGTAATAAAAAAAACAAAACCTCTTTGGTTTAAGGAAACCGAGAAAGACCTTGTGGAACTCCAAATTACAGACACCATGCTCATGGACAAAACAGCCTAAAGGATAAGAAACAACGGTTCGAAGTGAAACTCAAACAAAAGCGTACGATCCACATCTCTGCCGAAGAAAGGGAAGCAAAATCTCAAAGGATGAGGCAATACTGGGCCAAAAGGGAAGCTCAAAACAATAAAAAGTGATTGATTTCATGTACCCCAAAGTTGGGTGAAACAAATAAACAAGAAGAAGAATAATAGGAAAATGGATACGGCATTCAGACTTTGCATCAGCACATATAAGTCCAAATTCCTGTCAAATCAGGCCAAGTACAAGCATTAATGCATAGTAGTGAAGATTAATTTGTGAATGAGCTGACTTTTTCCGCTGAAAGAATACTGCGGAAGACGAGTGCTGATAATTAAGTCTGTTCTCACAGGGACTATTATACTCAGCGGAGCATGTAATGTATCTCCCGGGATGTTCTTTTTACCGCCACAGAGGTCGCAGCTGCAGGGAGCGCGATCAATGGGCGTTATTCGTATCTCCGTGTTGGTTTTATATTAGCTGCAACCACCGTGGAATGCGGCGATAAGAGCCAAGCTTTAAGACTGGTTTATATAGAAAAAAGAAGAATGTAAACAATATCTCTTATTTCATTTTACAGTATTTCTTCGCTACAATAGAATCCGTGAGGTTTATTTACAGATAAATCTGACGTTCAGGTCACACGTTGAGTCTCATTGTTAATACAGGGCGCCGGAGAATGTTGCCCGCAGTGGATACGTGCATCTGTGAGTAGTTGAGTCATGAGTTTAGTTGGCTGCACTGTGTCCTTCAAAGCGGGACTCTCCCGTGTGGGCTGTCAGTGTGTATTGCGATAAGCGAGCGAGCCTGCATGTCTTCAGCGTGTATTACAGTAAGCGAGCGTTCAGATAGATTATTGGAAGAGGGCAACAGTATACAGGCGGTAATGTTTACTACTGAAGAGAGAGTTTTTTTTTTTTGTTGAAATACGTTTTTCGCGAAGGTGATCGGTTTACAGAAAATGTAAAATTAAGATTTCAGTCGCGGTTTCCTGATTCAAAGTGTCCAAACCGTGATACCGTTCTGTAATGGTAAGTAAATTTCGTGTGACTGCCTCAGTTCACGATGCACCGGGAACAGGCAGCCCTACGCTTTTAACAGACGAAAAACTTGATGAAATCTCCGATATAATGCTGCGTAGTCCAACTAAATCAACACGAAAAATAGCTCAACACACTGTAATCTCTACGTCGACAGCTGTAAGAGACAAGCTTCAGTTGTTCCCTTATAAAGTCACAGTGGTTCATGAATTAAAACAAACTGATTACGGAAAAAGGGTGATGTACTGTGAATGGTTCCAGCATCTGTTATGAATGGCTGTGGTGAGTACAAAGTTTACTGTTTATTTGTTATGTTGCAAGCGGCAGCCGTGCTGCCAACGTAACTGCTGTAGCTAGCTCTGGCAGGCAAATGTAGGCGCTGCGGAGAACCTTCCCGGACTCACTGTGTTATCCATGACTAGGCACTAGGGCTGTACATTTCGAACTTCAAATTATTGTGTTTGAATCGGCCGGAGCTGAAAAGTATTAGATCAGTTTTCACTACACTTCAGGAGACAGATAAAACGTCATTGACAGAACAGAACTTAACAAACACACTATATTAGTCACCTCTACTGTGGAGCAACTATTCAGGTTTTCTTTGTGCTAGCGGAATATCAATTGTAATGTAATAAATGAATTTATCAAATCTATTTTGGAAACTTGACTTAATGCCTTTCAGCTCCGTGGTCAGTTTAGTGCGGCATAAAGCCATCCCTAAAGAATATGTCACATGAAATTATATTTTTAAATGGATTTGGAACATAAAAACCACCTAAACCCTTTACAAATGTAATTTACAATAGCACTGTAACATGCGGGAATTTTGCAGTGTGGCCAACATTAAGTACGAAATACCGCGATCAGTGTTCTACTACTACTACTCGGCGCTACAGTTCATGTAGGACCTTGGCCTCTCCAACAATCGTTGTCCAATCCTGACGATCTTCTGCACGTTTCCTCCATCTTCTTACTCCCATCTTGCGTAAGTCGTCCTCCATATCATCCAACCATCGTTTCCTAGGTCTTCCTTTGCATCTTCTTCCACCTGGATTTCCTCTATAGGTCTTTTTAACCACTCTATCACCTGCCATTCTCTCCACATACCCCAGCCATCTTATCCTCTTACTCTTTACTTCCGAAACTATATCAGGATGACCATATAGTTCCTCCAATTCTTTGTTTTCCCGTATTCTCCATCTTCCTGCCTCATTCACTGCTCTATAAATCTTCATCGGTATTTTCCTTTCCCATCTTCTCAAAAGTTCCTATTCTGTCACGGTCATAGTCCATGTTTCCGAGTCGTACATTGCCACTGGTCTTATAACTGTTCGGTACACTGTCACCTTTGATTTTCTACTGAGGCTGCGCGCTTTGAGGAATTTTATCAGTGCCCAATAAGCTCTATTACCGGCTGCAATTCTTGCTTTTATTTCTTCTCTTGTGCTATTATCTTCAGTAACCAGTACTCCCAAACTTGAAACTTTCACACCTCTCAAAATTCACCCCATTTAGGTTTATAAATACATTTCTACTCGGGATTTAAGAAGAATTCTCACGCGCTTACGACCGGCCACGAATGACCGGCCCATCTATACACCAGCGTGACGCTGGATTTAGAAATAAGTGCTGTTTTGCCTTCCTTCCACGAAAGCCTCAACCTAGTCACACAATGAGTCGACTGGATCAGATTAAACGTTATGAAGATCTGTCGAAACTTTCCTGACAGCCTCGAATCCAGGTTAAAGCATAGCTTTGTAATACAGAGCAATAAGGTCCGGAAGATCTGATTTGCAGATCCAAAGTTCCGATTTACGTTAAATTTAAACGGATCTTCCCTGAAATGTTGAGCATTGCATTCCTTGTAATTTGGAGTTCAGTGCAATCCGTTAATAATAATAATAATAATAATAATAATAATAATAATAATAATAATAATATCGTATGGCCTCGGATGCCGGGTGCAAGCTTTGTAATTTGACACCCAGAGGGTAGCTTGCATGTCGAATTTCGTGGTTCCATGAATCACTATGAAAGTCAAGGAGGTTAGATAATAGATATCTAAGCTCCTTGAACATTATAGCGCTTTCTAGTAGAGAAATGAGGAACTTTGTGTTGGCGGAAACTCCCGAGATTAACTTTGCCACTATGAACTCGGCCTACTGAATTCAAATGGGTTCTTTGACATGCCAACATCGTATGACATGCGTATCGTATTTTTGCCGCCTTTCAAAAATCACTTACCACGGCCAGGGGCGAACCTGCAATCTTGGGGTTAGTAGACCGACACGCTATCCACTCACCCACCGTGGCAAGCTAATCCGTTAATCAAAATATTGTATTCGAGGATCTTGATTCTCATCTTGAACGATCCTGAAGATCTTTAATGTGTGCTAAAACCGTTGCTGAAAATCTTGAGTTTAAGCTAAAACTTTCCTGAAATATTGAATTGATTCTAATACGATTCCAGAAAAATCGTGAGTTAAAGCTCACACCTTTCCTGAAGATCTTTAATAAATTTCAAAAAAAAACCGTTCATGCGAATCTTGATTTTAGGATTAAGTATTTCTGAAGATCTTCTGGTAAACCATTTCTAAAAATCTTCAGTTAAGGCTAAAATGCTTCTGAAGACCTTCAATATATTTCAAAAGCGTTCCTGAATATCGTGGTTAAAGGCTAAAACGTAATTTAACCCACAGGTTGGTATATTTACCGGAGGAGAGCTTGCAACTACAATGTACGATCAATGGTCGTTATCATCGCAGCCTCCATATCTCAGAGTTGGTTTTGTATTAAATGCAAGCACCGTGTTATGAGGCGATAAGAGTCAGGTTTTGCCTATTTATAAAAAAGGAAAGGAAACCAACAACAGAAACTCGCATTTCATACAACAAAACGTTTTCACTGCAGTGCTCTCATGTGTTCAGTCTTTGGACTGGTTTGATGCAGCCCTCAACACCTCCCTGTCCTGAGCTAATAGTTTATTATCAGCTACCACACACTAAATCATAGGCAATCTCGGAATCATTAAATCTGTGCCCTGGGCAAATATGGTGTTTTACGGAACTTCTATGGATGTTCTAGAAGACGATGGCAATGCCAATGAAGCAACACTGAAAAATGGCTACAAAGCTATCTACATTCTATGTTGTTGTTTGAGTCTTCGGTCTTTTGACTGTTTTGATGCAGACCTCCATGCCTCCCTGTCCTGAGCTAATGGTTTCATATCTACATAGCTACCACACCCTACATCTAAGGCAATCTGTTTAACATATTCTAACTCGTCTACCCCATACCGTTCTTGTCCTCGACCCTTCCTTCAATAACTAATGTTGCTATTCCCGGGAGTCTTAGTATGTGTCTTACAAACCTATCTCTTCTATTCATTAGCATTCACCTGAAATATCTCTCCTCTCCGAGTCGTCTTAATACCTCTTTGATTGTAACCCTATCTACCCATCTGATCATCATTCTCCTGTAACACTACATTGCAAACGCTACAATTCTTCTCTTTTCTGCAGCACCAATAGTCCAAGTTTCACTTCCATAGAGCGCCACTCTCTAGACAAAGGCTTTAAAAATGACTTCCTAATACCCAAATCAATATTCGATGTCAATAGATTCCTTTTTTTTTGGAGAAATGCTTTCCTTGCCTAAGCTAACCTATTGTTATATCCTCTTTGCTTCGTCCATCACTACTGTCGACCAAAGTATTATGTGCACTCGAGTTTGAAGGTGGTTTGTGGAAAAACCAATAGACCTACATAAAATCCAATAACATCATCATTTTCGTCGTTCTATTTTACGTTAGTTCATGTAGGTTTGGAATTTTTAATTTATATTGTAATATTTTTTATAGCAGTTGGAACACGAAAAGAGCCCGTTTTTAAGCGTGTTTCAACCATGCGTCACATTTAAGAATTATTATCTCAAAAACCCGGCATAGGATCAAATCCAAATTTTAACACAATATACACTGGAATGTTGTATAACTAGTATATTAATTTCAAAATTTTGTGTGTCCAAGAAACAAAGTAGTTATCATTTTTATAAGGTAACTTTTTCTCGGCTCGGGGTAGTTGGAAAAAGTAGTTCTTAGTCGCGTTTTAATCCTTATACATCAAAAGTTATGCTGTGTGACTATGAAATACGTAAATTAATTCACTTATTTTATATCGGTTTGTATTTGTACGAGGAAATAAGACATGGTTCACCAGCTAGCCCCTCAGCGGAAAGCTGTACAACGTTGCTGAGATGGAGCCCATCACTTCGGAGCGAGGCGCGCCATGACATGGAATGAGATATTAATTCTTAAATGTGACTCATGGTTGAAACACGCTTAAAAACGGGCACTTTTTGTGTTCCAACTGCGATGAAAAATATTAAAATATAAAATAAAAATTCCAAACCTCCACGAACTAACGTAAAATAGAACGACGAAAATGATGATCTCATTGGATTTTATGTAGGTCTATTGGTTACTTCACAAACAACCTTCAAACTCGAGTTCACATAATATTTTGGTCGACAGTAGTTATTTTGCTTCCTAAGTAACAGAAGTCTCCTACTATCTTTAGCTCCTCACCTGCCAATTTGATGTCCATAGAGGTTTCTGATATATTTTGATTGCATTCCAATATTTTTGTTTTACATTTATTAGTTTTCATCATGAATTCTCTCCTCAAGACGGAGTCTATACCATTCAAAAACTCATTCAAATTCTCAGGCATGTCAGCAAAGATGACGATGTCATCAGCAAATCTCAGAGTTGAAATTATTTCCCCTTGAATCTTTACTCCCACTATATAGAAGAGTTTATTTTGCAACACTAGTCATATTATGCAGGAAAGGGTACTAAGCAGAGCATATCGTATGACTGACCACCGTCCACATCCGGTGACGTACACGAAATTCGACACCTGATGACGGCATTGATATTTGAAACAGAAGCTCACTGTGTGATCTGCCAAGTTGGCAAAACACAGCAAGTGTCACACGAGGCAATTATGTTATTCTCCCTCCAGCTACTTTATAGATGTTTTATTCGGAGCTCAGTAAGAGCAACAATTCTGCTGACGGTGCTAAACCCTAGAACTGTAGCGCTAATATTGTAACGTTGTTATCGGTAGCACTTCACATCGGCCACGACCACGATTCTACAAACTGATAAAAAAAAAACAAGAAGTTCCGTGACGAACTAAAGAGCCTACTTTTCATAAAATTTAAGATTCATGCCAATGATGAATCTATATGGATCTATCTAGAATAATGACGAAATTAAGTTGGTAATATCGAAATTTCTAAGTAGTTTGAAATACTGTATACCTGGCATAATGTAGCCTAATAGAGAACTACAGTTGGCAGCCCTGGTATCTGAATATATTATTAGTTCCATCTCTTAAGGTACCGAACAGAATACAAAATTTGGTTGAAGTCCAATGGATAGCATGGACGTTACATGCAGTTAAACATTGGATCTAACAGCGCGCGTAAAATCATGTTAGCAACAATGACAGACATGTATTGGTCAGAAATAATCGGAAATAATATGATCTATTGTTGTGTCAATTTTGAATGAAATCCATTAGTTAGTATAGAAGTTACATGCAAAAAAAAATTGGACCTATCAGAAGGTTTAACATTATTTTGGCAACACTGTCATGTATGGCCTCCAGGAAATTAAACTGAAATAGTATTATCAACATATGTGCCAATTTTGGAATAGCTCCCATGCATACCTTCCAAGATATCCAACATGGAGCTCAAATTTCTAGTGCGTTTTTTCAGCAGTTGGTAGCACTGACATCATTTTCAAATATGGGCTTGAGATATTCCGGTATACATCTTGACTCATACTAAATTTGGTTTCGATTGCTGTAGGCGTTTAGGAGTTGATAGGGGGGTGACACACACACAATCAGCCAGACAGACAGACAGATGGACAGACAGACAGAAGGACAGACCGACAGACACACATTTTCCCGGATCGATCTCATAAGTCTACTTTTTCCTCATTTTTTTGCAAAATGTGAAAAGAAGGCTAAAAAATATACGAGCCTTAAACAGTAGTCGCATATGATATGTAACATGTGATATGTTATCCTGATATATGTTGCCAGGAAGCGCAAATCCCTTGTTGACAGTGAACTCTGTTGGTAATTGAAATAAATAATTGTAAAACTCCACTGCCAAATCCTGACCGTAATGCATCATAATTGTTATTTGCCGTGGCGGAAGCAATCCACTGCCTACTTGATGCGAGCTGCGCTCTATACCGGCCAGTTAGTGAACCCATGCCAGCGATGTTATTGAAAATGGCCTTTTTTTGTCGATCAGCGCACTGCCAAGTATAGGCGCGATTAAAAATTAGGTATGCGGAAGGTATATTAAATGTGTTTCTCCCAGTGATATGTTTAGAGACCAACGAAATTTGAATTATTGTTAGTAGTCGGCGTTAATATACTGAATTCCTACGTTGTTGTTCCACAAAGCCACATGGCCGACAGTACCGTACATCGAGTGCTTATATTAAATAAGAATAAAGCAAAAGTATGAAGATTTAATAAATCGTAATTGTTTTCAGCAAATATGATAAAATGAATATCTTCACACCAAAGTACGACAACTTGAAGATGATTTATTGTAGGAATATCTTAAATGGGGTCTCCAAACCTTGAACTAAACTGTATGCGATATACATTCCCCATAACCACATGGCCTACATTACGTCGTTGTACCGATCTCCGCCATCATGCACGCTCATTGTTTCCGTCCCATGCACTTCCGTCCCATCCATTTCCGTCCCTTTTCCAAAATCACTCACACAAAAATGTCCAGCTACCGAGTGAAAAGATGTTACACATCAAACATACCACTTACACTTGTTTTAGACGATTGCCCTTGACCTTGAAGCTTGCGGGTGAGCCTGTACACATTCACTCTCTAGTCCTCTCGCTTCCCAGTTGTCACCACCGCTTTGATGTAATGGAATTCCAGGAGCACGTGACGACACCGCATTGCAGACAGTACAGTCCTCGCCGAAGTATTATGTGACGCGGAAGTACACGTTACATAGCTACGAAGAGAACACCATTATAATTGCCACTGAATGTACTTCAGCAGTAGCATGACATAGTTTTGTCCATCATCGAACCGCAGTGGGCAGGTGACAGCAACTCAGATACTGTAGTACCTCGCCTCCAGGCTTCCATTAAGAATTTTCACTCGTCTAAAACAAACGTCGGCCAGTACGTCCACTTTTATTTCACTCTATAACTAAAGCCATGCACGGATGCGGATTTTTATCCTATTTTCAATTTTGAAAAAATAGGCTCATGAGATCACCTTTTGTCCGTGTGTGTGTGTGTGTGTGTGTGAGGTGTGTGTGTGTGTGTCCCCTAATAAAATCTAAACGGCTGGAGCGATTTCAATGAAACTCGGTAAGTTCATAGCACTATTCCCGGCGACCTCGACCGTGCCCTTCAAATTTTGTTACGTCTCGCCAATCCAACATGGCGTCTGTGCAAAATATTTCACTAGCATTCAATATCTCCGAAACTATTACCGATATCGCCCTGAAATTGTGTACGGCGATAAAGGACACTACTAGAAGTTCACCTATGTGACTTTCAAAAACCTGGTGACTACAAAACCAACATGGCGGTCAAGCGAATTTGAGACTTTTAAATAGACATTTCTCGCGATTTAACTATCCAAACGTAATGAAACTTGGTACAGCAAATGTTTATACACATTGCAATGCACTAGAGTCTAATTTAGTTCAATTGTTTACATAACCTCAAAATGGCGGCTGTGCGAAATATTTCACTGACATTGTATATCTCCGAAACTATTACAGATATCATCATGCAATTTTGTACGGTGATAAAGGGTACTGATACAAGTTTACCTATGTATATTGCATAAACCTGTAAAGTACAAAACGAACATGGCGACCAAGCGAATTTGAAAGATTTTAATAGACTTTTCTCGTGATTTAACCCTCTGAGCGCAGTGAAATGTGGTACATTAAATGATTTTGCAGATTGTAATTCACTGCCATCTAATTTAATTCAATTGTTTACATAACATCAAGATGGCGGCTGTGCGAAATTTTAAAATTAAGTTCTTATTCTTGTGTCGTAATCATGCGATCGAAGTGAAAGTTTGAATAATGAAGCTAGGCAATAATTGTCCTTGAATGGTACATAACTCTATGGCCTATACATATAACAATCCTAAATGGCGAGCTTCCGAAATATTTAGACGGTTCTCAATATCTATGAATCTTTTACAGCAACCGAACTGGTTTTTTTTTTTCATGTTCATAGAGACTATGAACATATGTTCACCTATAGGACTTTCAGTAACCTGGTGAGCACAAATCCAACATGGCGGCGACGCGAAGTATAAATATTTAAATGGACGTTTCTCGCGAATTAACTATCCGAGTGCTGTGAAACGTTGCACGTTAAATGCTTATGCAAATGTTGATCCACTGGCATGTAAATTATTTCAACTGTTTGCATAATCACAAGATGGCTGGTGTGCGTACTTTTAAAATCTCGTTTTTACTTCTTGTGTTCTAATCATGCGATTGAAGTTTGAATACCACACGTACACAATAATCTCAATGTAATAGTACAAAAATAAAAATCCATCCTGTCGACCATATGAAATATTTAGACGGTTCTCAATATCAACGAATCTGTTGCAGCAATTAAACTGAAAGTTTGTATGTTGATAGAGACAATTAACATGAGAAGGATATATGAAAATAGGCTGTATAGTTCTTCACGGAACTTCTTGTTTGCAATGCGGATATAGTTTGCATAACTGTGCGGATAGTGGATAAGCTGCGGATAATGTTTCGAGAAAATTTTCCGAACTTGTTTAATATCATTATTAGAACCCGGATGTTTGGTTGGTTGGTTCTTCAGTTTAGGGGCTGCGACAACGCGGTGATGTATCCCCGTGTACTTTGGTGTGTGTAGAATCTGCCTGATAACCGGTGTTAATTGTGATGGCTGTATTATTGTGTTTTATCTATTTTTCAATTCAAGTAAGGACTGCAGACTTTGAATTTTTTTAAGCGTTAAAAATCCCTCAGCATGCTCTCCTTTGGAGGGGAAGTAAAGCCGCTGGGCCCATGTCATATATATATTTATGGCATGTAAAAGAACTTTCCTCTAACTACAATTGTGTGTAGCTAAATTTGTAGGTTAGATTTGATTAATGCACTATTAGTTCCAACGTTCAGTGCCAGGTGCCGGTTGCGGTGACATTTAGTAGCGAAAAGCACAGCTACGTTTCGTTGACGGTAGCATTTGGTAGCAAACGTAGGAACTACTTCAAATTAATCGTTTGCAGTCCTTACCTGAATCACCGATAACACACACTAATACAGCCATCACAATTAACACCGGTTATCAGACAGATTCTACACACACCCAAATTGCACGGGGCTACATAACCGCGTTGTCGGAGCCCCTAAACTGAGGAACCAACCAAGGAATTAGCATTATTGTACTCAGCTCTAATGTGAACTCTTCCATTTGTAAAACTCAGCAATTTTTCTAGGTTTATTCCGTGTCTTGTGCGGGATTTCGCCTAGGATCACCAAGATAGGCTCATCAGAGGGTTCTCGGCGGCCGTGCCCAGCAAATATACGATCTTTTTGGAAGCCTTTATAGGGAGGTGAAAGGCTGCTTGAGCTTTTATTTCTGGGAGTAAAGAATCACAGGTGCGTTTCATAAAAAGGGAGGTATTGTGCAGTTCGCTACTCCTGTGGGTCTCCGGGCACGGACACCGAGAGCCCGCTGTTGAGCCAATCTTGGTGTTCCTAGGCGAAATCCTTTACAAGACACGGCATAAAACTAGAAAAATTGCTGAGTTTTAATTCCTTGGCCGTGAAAGATAATATACCATCTCTTCCATCTGTTCTCAATGAATTTACGACGCTCTCTGTATAATGACGTCAATACCATTCCATTCTATAGTTTCCTCAATATGATCCAAAGCGTTTGCAAACCTTAGTGCGACACTGAGTGCTTTCTGCTATGCACTATCAGGATAAAGCCTGTCACAACAAATCACAATTAACTAAATATATATAAAAAACAGAGCCAAACACAAAACTGTGTTTATTTGTTTGAGAGTGTTTTTATCGTCATATCTAATGGGTCCTGCCATCACATTCCATTAGGCAAAGAATATTACGGCTCCATTTATATTACGGCTGATGGAGTGGAATGGAATTTAGCAGATTGAGTTGAGACTCTGTTATGAGTTGACCACCAGTGTCGCGTCTGCAATAACACACCCGTCATTAATTGATGGACTAATCTCAACTGCCTGCAGATTTTACGCTCGAGTTCAAACCAATCTTTTACTGACCGCATATACAGCTTGTCTCGCAATAGGTGGAGCCCTACGCGGATAAACAAAACGATATTCGTATCCGCCCCGCATCCGCCCCGCATCCGCACGACTAGTATTCGCATCTGCACTTTTGTTATCCGAATCTACTGGCATTACAATAATATTTCAATTAAATAAAATATTAAAGTAACATTATATGGTACCTAGTGTTGGCCAGCACCTAGAAGTGCTGAGCACTCACTTCATGTCATTGAATTGCGGATGCTGCGAAGATATTTATACATTTCTCTGATCGACCATATTCCCAACACAACGATTCGACTTATAAATGGCGTGGCTCCAATCATTGAGAAAATGTAGGAATGGAGACTCCGTTGGTATGGACACATTGTCCGTGCACCACGAAGTTCAGTCATCGGCTCGGCCTACCATCTAACGGTCGACGGCCAGAGACAGCGTGGGAGACCAAAATTGCGGTGGCTGGACACTATTAATGCAGATTTACGATCAAGAAACTGGAACTCACGGAAAGCATTAGATCGCAAGAAATGGCGTGCATTGATCCAAAAAGCGGACACCGTTCCTACGAGATGACGCTTAGAAGAAGAAGATTTAGTTTTGAGGAGAAAGTCGATTCCTTTGGCAATGTATGTCAAGTTCTGTGTCTAACATGAAAGTTATACAGCCTGAATTGCAAACCTATTCAGTTCGGAGTGCTAATTATGCTTAATGACTAGGGCTAGGATTTTTAGGTAAATAAATATGTTTTTATGTAAATACATATTTTATTCATTTTTTCTATAAATACATAAATTCCTGCTTTTCACTTATTAGGACAAAAAAATACATAATATTTAGATTTTTTAAAATCAGTATGCTAGATCTTTTAGTTTATTGCATTTTTGTTCTGTGTTACTTCAACAGGGAAGAACCTGTGAGCTATCTAATCTTCATGCAGAACGTAGGCCTATGCTCAGCATGCAACTGTGTTATTCTTAACTTGTCGCCCCGTTCCACTCACTGTGGAAGCCGGGTATTTCCTTGTCCATAGCCATATTGCACCACGCGCTAGACCTCCCCCTCACCCTCCCCCAGCTACCTGGAACCAGTGTCACTCACACGCAGTTCATTTATGGTACTGGGAAGTGTAAGGCAGTTCTACGATGACTAAAATAAAACAACTACAAGTTATCGTATGTTGCAGAATTTAAAGATAATTTTACTTCTGATTGGGGCGTTCTGTTCTGCCAACCATGTGGGAAAGCAATCAAGGCTGAACAGCGATCTCAAGTTACCCAACACCTCGAGGGCAAGAAACATATTGCCGCAGATTCACGATAATCTTCGGTCATTTGTGATGGACAACCTGAAAACGTATCTCGTTGTGTATTGTAATGCTTCAGCAGTCAGTGAAACATAGAATAAACTGCATTCGTGAGTACTGCAAATTGTTTATATTTACATTAATAAACTAAATTATAATTAAATATTTTTACTTTTTGGTCACATATTTCAGATATTTTTAATACATAAAAAATAAATATTTTCCCGATTTCTAGCACCTAAAAATCCTAGCCCTATTAATGACATAATATGAATGAGATTAGCGTAAATCATTATCTTACATTTGTCATAACGGAAACGTATGATATGTCATAATGATATTCAACAAGTTGGGATTGTATTCCAAAAACTATTCGCAAATTTACTCTAAATATTATCCGCTATCCGCACAGCCATGCAAACTATAAGGTGCGTTCAAAAAGTAACGAGTCGGAGGCTGTAATGCGCAAACCGGTGACGACATCGGCTAATCGTTGCGTGTGTAACGAGGTGAGGTTCCGACCAGAGCGTGGAAGGTCACAGCCCGTCGCTAGAGGGCACGCGTGCACGTCACGTGACGATACAAAGCGAGTAGCAGCATGCTTCCATCGTCCAACGCTGCCAGTCACATTACAAACAGTGACATGGTAGCATCAAACGAAGAGCAAAGAGGAGTTGTTTGGTTTCTGACAGCGAAAGGAGTAGGGGGAACGAACATTCATCGCCGAGTGTCGCAAGCATGGTGTAACTACAATGGTGAGGCGGATCGCTCCCTCTCTCTCGTGCGGATGACGTCACAACGGGAGCTGCCGTGACTTGTGGCTAAAGGCGGGAGTCAAGCGCGTGAATCCACAGTCGATTGAAATAATTATGTTAATGTTGACAGGTGTGTACGTTGCTAGTGAAAGTATTGAATTTCAATCTCTGTCAACGGCATAATAAGGAATGTGTCTTCAAGCATCCAAGCGACGGTTCCTTAAAAGTGTTTGTGTTTGCAAACATTCCTCATTTATTGAAACTTGTGAGAAATCATTTGTTAGATTTGTCCGTAATTAGACCAGGGATGTATACTGCTCAATGGGAAAAAGGTGAGCAAGGAATGTTTTGGAACTACTAATTTCTATGTCTTCTTCTGAACTCACTATTGCGCACAAAATTAGCCGATATCATGTAAACTTAAAGGGATCAGAGAGACAAAAATTTCGGCCTGCAGCTCAAGTAGACTACTTTCAAACCAGGTATCAAAGGCTCTTGAATGGTGTGGAGGGAAAGGTTTGATTAAAAACATTGACTGAGAAGATGCTGCTAGATGTATAAAATTAATAAATGACTGGTTTGGCTTACTTAATGCAAAAAACAAATTTGGGAGTCATTATGAAAGCCCCCAGGGGATCAGAACTTGTGGGACGTGGGTTGGTGACCACGGGACCCCATCTGTCCGGCATTGCTTCCACTTACTTGTGCCGGGCTCCTCTCCATCTTCTTTCCTGTCGACCTCTCTGGTCAACTCTTGTTCTCTTCCAACACCGACGGTTTTCCGAGGCCTAGGGAGTATCTTCCTTTTCCGCCTTAATTGGCCCTTGTCTCATCTTTCCTGATACCCTCCTTCTGTGAGGGGTCAGCCTTATTTTTCTTTTCATGTTATCTCCTGCCTCCTGCTCAAGGCCCTCAAGGAGGCAGGGTGTATGTAGCCCCACCACTTCTGGTGCAGCCTGGATTGTGCTACACCCTCAGGGGCTCTTGGCTGGTGAGTTCGGGAGTTGGCGATCCCGAGGGATTCCTGAGCTGGGTCCATTTTGTCCCCTTTTACCACTGACTTGGGATGGGCCCTCTCCTCTTTCCTATCCGCCTTTCATGGCTCTCCTCCCTTTCAAGTCCGTCAATCCTCACTATTCGAGGGTTGAGGGCATTTATTTTCTTTCTGTCCTTTATTTGCCTTATCCTTTGTTTGTTTACCATTTCTTCGTTTAGTATGTACGTCTAGTTTGTATTACTTATAGTTTTCATTCTCATCTCATCTTTCACTATCACCCAAAACATTAGGGGCCGATAACCTAGATGTTAAGACCCCTAAAAACAAAATATTATCATCATCATTATTCTGAATGAAATGCATTTGGTACTGATTTAGACAAGCAAATCAGTGTGCTAAATAATGTCAATGAGTTGATAACGTCCATGAAAGTTGACCGACATAAAGCCTTACTCCCATTTCGAAAATGAATTCTACTCAGCAACACGTATTTAGTTAACCTTTTTAGATGCTTGAAGCCCACGTACCAAATCGAGTACATAATAACTTATCGTCTAAATCAAGATATTTTGGAGAACCTTCTCACATATATTAGAGGAATGGGTGGCTCCAATGATCACGAATATCCTCTGGATATTAAATAAACTGTAGATTGAGATGGTACATTTTGGGCAAGCCCTCTGCTTCAGTTTTTACTTTAAATATAAACACAGAGGAGGATATTGACGAATAGTGTATGATTAAACCAATGGAAACAGAAACCGATACCTGTTTCTCGCAGGCAGCGTTAGTGAATGTTGCCAAACCTATTCCTGATATCGTGGATGCTCCTGACTAAGAAAAACTAGTTTCCAGTTTATTTATTGAATCAAATTACGAAACTGTGGAAATGAATATGAGTATGTTTAAAATGACCGATCATCAGAATGTTGGATGAATTTGATGTCTCAGATTTTAAAGATGAAATGAACCATGAAGGTTTCAAATACAGTACAGGATATGTAGCACATAGATTCAGGGGGGCTGATAACCTCGATGTTAGGCCCCTTAAAACAACAATTATCATCATCATCATAGATTCAGGGATAAGTACAAAAATTTGCGAACATTATCTCAAGAACATTGGTTGGTTCCTCAATTTAGGGGCTGCGACAACGCGGTCATGTAGTTCCGTGTTCTTTGTACGGTATCTCAAGAACATTAACCCAGTAACGAAGGCCCAGATTGGCTCCAGTTTATTTCAAGGGGAAATCGCTTGTATCCCTCTAATGAACATATGGAAGTTGAAACAACAATGGACGCTGCGTTTCATAAATTTCCTGACATTTCGCAATGTTTATATTCAATGAATTAACCAGCAGGACCTTGTAAAAATTGCCTCATATTAATATTCCATATGAGGTTATTCACTGTTTAGCTCGAACCCGAATATATATTAGGTTGCTTGGCTTAAACAGAAAAATAAGTTTCGGCAATTCACAGAGAAAATTGAATCGCAAAATGTGTAAATTCATCAATGTAAGAAAATAGTTGATTTCGTTATTGGACTATTAATATTATTTAGAGGTACGGCGCATTCATAATTACCAACATTATTATCAGAGTTTACAATACAAAGTATGTTGAGTGCTATAATACATTTTATTTATTAATTATGCCTTCAATTTAAGACCAGAGCCGTGTCAAATACATGTACTTCGTGCTGTGTCACAGAACGCAATGCCCCCGTTGTGACGTCATCCGCACAAGAGAGAGGGAGCGATCCGCCTCACCATTGTAGTTACACCATGGTCGCAAGTGTACGGCGAACACTGCATGTCCCTTGCAAGGGTCAAGGCGTGGCACAAGCGCTTCAGGGAAGGACGGGTGTCGTTAGCCGATGATGCCCGGTCTGGGGCACCACCCTGCAATACCGATGACAACGTCCAGCTGGTTGAGCACTCATTACTCAGGACCGCCGAGTGACAGTGAACACCATAGCCGCCGTGGTCGGATTGAGCGTCGGAAGTGTGTGCGTGCCCGATGGGTGCCCCACAGTCTTCAACCACACCAGGATGCATCTCGAATGGCCTATTGTCTTGTTCTTGGTTGGACGATTGATGCATGCTGCTGCTCGCTTTGTATCGTCACGTGACATGCACGCGTGCCCTCTAGCGACGGGCTGTGACCTTCCACGCTCCGGTCGGAACCACACCTCGTTACACACGCCACGATTAGCCGATGTCGTCACCGGTTTGTGCATTACAGACTCCGGCTCGTTACTGTTTGAACGCACCTTATATATTAGCAGGGAGAAAAATTTTGCGGATATTCGCGGGTATCAGAGTCCGCGCAAGGCTTTACCTAGGGGTCCTGCTATTATTGTTTTCAGAGTCTCCATTCATTTTCTATTTATCTAAGTATGTATGAATCTAAGGCTCATTTGCACCGTCCCCCGAGGGTCTCACATCTAGTGGGACATGGGTGGGCGACCATGGGACCCCAGAATTGCTTCCACTTAGTGCTGGGCTCCTCTCTGTTTTCTTTCCTGTCAACCTCTCTTGGTCAACTCTTGTTCTCTTCCAACCCCGACGGTATTAGGGTATCCGAGGCCTAGGGAGTCTTTCACTCTCCTGCCTTATTGGCTCCCGTCTGATCTTTTCTGATACCCTCCTTCGGCGAGGGGTCAGCCTTCTTCCTCTTTTCATGTTATCTCCTGCCTTCTGCACAAGGCCCTCAAGGTGGCAGGGTGTGTGTAGCCCCACCACTGCTGGTGCACCCTGGATAGTGCTACACCCTCAAGGGCTCACGGCTTGTGAGTTTGGGAGTTGGCGACCCCGAGGGATTCCTGAGCTGGGTCCGTTTTGTCCCATTTTTCTCTGACCTTGGTGCGGGCCTCTCCTCCTTCCCTTTCCTCTCCGCCTTTCATGGCTCTCCTTCCTTCCAAGTTGGCCTACTCAATTCTCATTCTTCGAGGGTTGAGGGCATTTCTTCTCTTCCTCTCCTTTATTTGCCTTATCCTTTATTTGTTTACCATTTCATCTTCTAGTATGTAAGTTTGTAGTTAAGTTAGTATGAATTATAGTTTTCATTCTCATCTCATCTTTCATTATCACCCAAACCATTAGGGGCCGATAGCCTAAATGTTAGGCCCCTTCAAACGAGAATTATCATCATCATCATCATTTGCACCGTACAATCTACTTTTTGGCGATTCGCATCTATTAATGATGAACGGGAGGTCTAATGTCTGAATTCCTAACGGGTACCATTTAATGCAAGCAGATTACGTCAGAATGCCAATAGATAATAATCAGACGGCCGCTCGCTACATGTTCATCATAGCTCTCGTCTAATGCGCCTCATTGCGTTATGAAACCTCGAGTGTTGACGGCATTAAGACCAGCTCTTCCATAGATTAGTATAATGTCCGTGTACTCGTTGTTGATGAATGCACCAGCCATTGTCAATATGTTGCCAGCAACTGTACCACATATGAGCCTATCACGGCCGAAGTCGTCGGATGTTTTAAGAGCGTTAAAAATCCCTCAGTATGCCTTCCTTCGGAGGGGAAGTAAAAGCCGGCGGGCCCATGGCATGTAAAAGAACGGTCCAGTAATTACACGTGTGTGTGAAGCTAAAGTGTAGTTTAGATTTGACTAACGCTCAGAGGTTCCAACGTTCGTCGCCAGGAGCAAACTTCGGTGGCATATAGTAACCAAGTTCAGAACTCGTTGTCGTTGACGGTGGTGTTTGGTAGCAAAAGTAGTAACTACTTGAAAATTGAATGTCTGCAGTCCTTACTTGAATTAAGAACAGATAACACACACTAATACAGCCATCACAATTAACACCGGTTATCCGACAGACTCTACACATACCCAAAGTACACGGGGCTACATGACCTCGTTGTCACAGCCCCTAAACTGAGGAACCAACCAACCAACGCTCTCAAATGCTAGGCTTCATAACACAATGGGACGCATTAGACGGGTAGCGCTGAGGAACATGCAGCCCCTTTCCGGAGCGAGTTTATGAGCTAGCGAGTGAGCCTATCACCCTTGATTTGGCCATCATCAAAGATTCGAGTCGTGTCGAGTTAAGACTTCAGAAAAGAGCCAATGTTATGGAGATTACGTCCCTTTTAACTACCATGGCTTTTAGAGACAACGGGGTGCCCGAACTTTGTCTTTGCAATTGCACACCCTCAAATGTCAGCTGATTGCGCCAGGATTCGGTCCTGAAACCTTGGGCACAGCAGGCGATAACGTTACAGCTGAACTGGCTGCGTGGCTCCACGGTAACATTCTCGCTTGATGGGCCCAAGGTTGCAGGTTCGTATCCTTATGCAGTCAGCTGGCATTTGTAGGTGCGCAAATGCGGGGAGGCCTTCTCAGTAGATATTCTGGCATGTTAAAGATCCACTTCGGGGCAACATTCTGGCACCCTGGCGCCTATAAAAGCCAGTGTAGTCAAAAGGAGCGTTAAACCATCAACATTAACGTTACCGCTAAGCCACGCAGTCAGTGCAATAAAATGCGGTTGAAGTTCCTAGACGTAAATGGCATAACAAGGAGGAAAGGAAGGAAGTTTGATGTTTTACGTGAGCGTTAATCTCGCAATCATGAGCCACGTGACCTCCATATTACGTGGAATCCGAACCACAGGACATGATATTTCACTTCAAAAAGGTCACATGCATTGACCGGGAATCGAACAAGCAACGCATTGGTGGGAGGAAAGCAGCTTGACCACTGCACCACCACGCCCCATGGGATGACAACAATAAAACCAAATATGTTTTATTTATTTTTTATTTTTACACTAGAGTTAAAAAGCAAACTTTCATTTACAACACTCACTGTTCGCCGCGCGATCCTTCCTACTTTTTTTTCCCCATCTCCCTTGTCATCACGCTCTCTCTCTCTCTCTTCACAGCGTAAATAAGCTGTTCCGCTTGCTAAGACGGTCTTCCGCGCTGCTTAACTTGGCATCACTTATAACAAAAGTGGTTTTCCGTCGTGGCGATAATGGATGGAGCAAAACTACTCGTCTGAGAAGATGGTAACTTTTCTGGCGATGGTAGGTTCTTGTCGCACTGAGGGAATGTGACGCCGTTATCGCACTGTATGTATGTCTACCCCTTATTATCGCACAAGTGTAATAAATAGTGACCGGGTTCTTAGGTTTCTTTCCTTACTTCTAATTACAAAAATATTTTATTCCTTTTCCTAATAATAATAATATCCTATGGCCTCGGGTGCCGGGTGCAAGCTTTGTTATTTTACACCCAAAGGGTAGCTTGCATGTCGAATTTCGTTGTTCCTTGAAGCACTATGAAAGTCAAGGAGGTTAGATATCTAAGCTCCTTGAACACAATAGTGCTTTCTAGTAGAGAAATGAGGAACTTTGTGTTGGCGGTAAATCCCGAGATTAATTTCGCCATTATGAACACGGGCTACTGAATTCAAATAGGTTCTTTAACATGCCAACATCGTATGACGTGTGTGTCGTAATTTTTTCCACCTTTCAACAAGTAGTTCCGTGAAGAACTATACAGCCTATTTCCATATATCCTACTTATGTTAATTGCCACTATCAACATACACAATTTCAGTTTAATTGCTGTAATAGATTCGTAGATATTGAGAACCGACTAAATATTTCAAATGCTCGCCATGTTGGAATTGTGATCACCAGGTTATTTTAAGTCCTATAGGTGCACTTAAGTTTATAGCCCCTATGAACATAAAACATTCAGTTTGCTTGCTATAATAGATTCGTAGATTTTCAGAGCCGTCTAAATATTTCGGATGGTCGCTATGTTGGATTGTTAAATGTATAGGCAATAGAGGCATGTACCCTTAAAGGAAAATTATTGCGTAGGTTCAATATTCAAACTTTCACTTGGATCGCATGACTACATCACAAGAAATAAAAACTTAATTTTTAAATTCGCACAGCCGCCATCTTGAGGTTATGTAAACAATTGAACTAAATTAGATACCAGTGCATTACAATGTGTATAAATATTCCCTGTATCAGATTTCAGTGCGTTTGGAACATTAAATCACGAGAAAGTTCTATTTAAAATTTTCAAATTCGCTGGGCCGCCATGTTCGTTATGTAGTTAACCGGTTTTTGAAAGTCTTATAGATGGACTTCTAGTAGTACCCGTTATCTCCGTACAAAATTTCAGGGAGATACCGCTAATAGTTACAGAGATATAGAATGCCAGTGAAATATTTCGCACATCCGCCATCTTGTGGTTATGTAAACAATTGAACGAAATTAGATGTAGGTGCATTACAATGTATATAAACACATACTGTACCAAGTTTCATTGCGTTTGGTTGGTTAAATCACGAGAAACGTCTCTTTAAATTCGCAACTTCGCTTGGCCGCCATGTTGGTTTTGTCGTTACCAGGTTTTCAAAGGTCACATAAGTGATCTTATAGTAGTTCCCTTTATCACCATACAAAATGTCAGGGTAATATCGGTAATAGTTTCGCAGATATTGAATGCTGGTGAAATATTTCGCACAGCCGCCATGTTGGATTGGTGAGTCGTAACAAAATTTGAAGGGCTCGGTCGGGGTCGCCGAAAATAGTGGTATGAACTTACCGAGTTTTATTGAAATCGCTTCAGCCGTTTAGATTTTATTAGGGGGAGACACACACACGAATCACACACACACACACACGCACACACACACGGACAAAAGATGATCTCATAAGCCTATTTTTTCAAAATTGAAAATAGGCTAAAATCACTTATCGCGGCCAGGAGCGAACATGAAAGCTTGGGGTTAGTAGACCGACACGTTGGCCACTCACCCACCGTGGCAAGCTAATACTTTTCCTAATCACACTCAAAAGAGCCATAATTATGAATTCTGTAGTACCTAAAAAAAGGTATGTGAGTACCTAAAAATACCTCATTGCAGTTTTGTTCCATTTATTGTACTATATTTGAAATTTTAGCCCATAATTTTTACAAGTAAACCACAAGTGTTTATTCCTAGCTCTAGTTGACTGAAAAAAATCCTACCTGCCAGAAAATTCAATTATTCTCAGCATTTTTCAGCTTATATCTTATTGTTTGGTTATTTACTATCAGAGTTGTTTGAGTCTTCAGTCTTTTGACTGGTTTGAAGCAGCTCTCCATGCCTCCCTGTCTTGAGCTAATCGTTTCATCTCTACATAGCTACCACACCCTACATCCGAAGCAATCTGTTTAACATATCCTAACCTTGGTCTACCCCTACAGTTCTTGTACTCGACCTTTCCTTCCATAACTAGGCTTGCTATTCCTGGGTGTCTTAGTATGTGTCCTACCAACCTATCTCTTCTCTTCATTAGCAGTCGCCAGAAACATCTCTCCTCTCCCACTCGTCTTAATACCTCTTCATTTGTCACCCTATCTACCCATCTGATCTTCATCATTCTCCTGTAGCACCACATTTCAAATGCTTCAATTCTCCTCTTTTCTGCTGCACCAATAGTCCACGTTTCACTTCCATAGAGCACCACACTCCAGACAAAGGCTTTCAAAAATGACTTCCTAGTACCTAAATCTATATTCGATGTCAACAGATTCCTTTTTTGTAGAAAGGCTTTCCTTGCCTGAGCCGACCTACTTTTTATATCTTCAGAGTAATTCAGAAAAATATCATTGTTTCCAAGTTCTCTGTATTCTAAATAAACTGAGTTAACTAAACGGCCTACAGTGTGAAAATCTACCATCCTTGGATTTATTGGTTTTCAATAACTAATATATTTAAGGAGAGCAAATATTGCCTTAAAATGTGAAGTTCTCGGTGATAATTAGATAAAAGACGTATCATTATGTAAAATATTTACACTCTCGTTGCAATCAGATTTTCTACTAACAATTATGCCACCTTTTTATATAAACACCTACTTACAAACCTAATATTCATATTAAAAACTAATTTTTTTTGAAAACCTAAAATGACAATTTTTAATAATGTATCTACAAATCCCGTCCCTAGTAATAAACTACTGTGTTAGAATATCCTACGTTAAAACATATTTTGATTCACTATTTACTTTCAGTGACGATTACCAATATATGAATCGGTTAATTTAGAATCCCGGTAGCACATAAAATATAAACTTGTGTGAAAAAGAGAAGAAAAACTGAGGAGCTTGTTTTCAAAACTGAACATCTCCTATTTTTTATGGATGATCCGGCAACATTTGCCTAAGTTGCATTGAATGGTAAAATATGTTTTGATCAAGTATTAATATTTCCCATTGATAAGGCTGCGAGAAAACATGCTTTTCGTTCAAAACTGGATATATTCATCACGTATAATATAGTATATTGAACTAAATGAATGATTTTAAGAATATTAAGAAATTTTAATTTCTGATTGTACGTATTAATATTATGTTCAAAATAAATATCACAAATTAGGATAAATAATTGAGATTATGTGAAATATCCTGCTTTCCATAGATAAATACAAACTTTTTTTGTTTCAAAACTAAATATATCCATTCATGTTTTATCACTCTTTAATCATAACTTTGTATCAATTAACTATAATTTGGTGCACATCTGGTGAAAGTATGTTGCTATTTATAGCTATCATTCAAACTGTATAGGCCCTAATACTCCATTTTGATAATGCTGTATGAAGATGTATGTTTTTTCTCTCTGCTGTAAAATTTATGATTGTGGAGATATTCAGTTCTGAAAAAGGCTCCTCTACTGTTTGCTGAATAAACCAGCAACTATTCATAAAATGTTTTGCCTCTGAAGTTTAATACTTATGGAAAAATATCACAGTATTACTGACTCAGCTGAATAATGCGCCTTGATCAGTACGGTTCTTGGGGCATAAAGGGCTTTATACCCCTAGGCTCTCAACATTTCAGAATCCAAACAAGTATGACCTTTGGTCTTGGATGTTCTGGTACAAGGGGTTTTATCAAGTTACGTGCCACATCCAGTTTCCATGATCATTAATTAAACATTTTATTGTATTACTCTAAATTCCTTTTTATAAGCTGTACGAACCATTCCTCAATCTTGAAATTACCTCCACATGGGAGCCATTAAACGAGCACTAGACGATCTCTCTCTTGGGCTAGGTAATCAAAGTGCCATATAAAATGTAGTAACGAATCTGTTGCTGCCATTTAGTGTTGCGCTCTAAACTTTGTATTGTGACAGATACATGTCCTTTTTATTTGCAGTCGTAAAATGCATGAATGCTCGGCCCCTGTAGTACAATGAAAATACTGTAACGTTAGGTGCTACACAGGCTTAATGGGAGTGTTACCTGATTACAGGACCCTGTGACACTATTGCTGCTAGGAAATAACAGTATAATTGATGGTAATTGCAGCGAAGGTTGTAAATGTGTCACTGGAACAGCTCAATAAGCCTTGCATTCTCAACTCTTACAAAGGAACATCACAATCCCGATCTCTCTGATGATGACGATCGTATCCTATATTTTTAGCCTACTTTTCGCATTTTGTAACAAGAAGTTCCGTGAAGAACTATACAGCCTATTTTCATATATGCTACTTATATTAACTGCCACTATCAACATACACAATTTCAGTTTGATTGCTGTAATAGATTCGTAGATATTGAGTACCGACTAAATATTTCGGATGGTCGCTGGTGTATTCTTTGGAATACACGGTAAGATAGAGTAAGCTTTTGCTTCTCTTTGCTTTAGTTCATTCCTTCCTTTTTCTCAAACACCAACAGTGATCTTCTGATTTCTCCTTGTTGGTTATGTCTCTTATGTTACCTGTGAGTCTGTTCTAGATATATATCTTCCATGACCCACCTAGCATCATCTAGCAGCGAATCTCTGAAGTTCCTCAATTCTTCCCTGTACAAGAGGACTTCCTTATCAATCTAGCCACCAGATCTCGTCGCTATCGCCAGCTATCATCTCCGTGATCAAGAGAAATTCGTCTACTTTTTCACCCACCAGGCTGCGCTAGTGACGCCTACTATCAACTCTTTGAAGACCATTTCATCAAGAGAAAATTTATTTCTGTTATGTTGTCTATTCTTATGTGTTCCTTTGTCTCCTACCCCCAATCTTTTCCCTTCCCTGGTCCCTCCGAGCTCCGTTGAGCGTGTCTCACTTGCACGTCGGAAGTCGACCTAGTCAGTTAGAGCTTAACTAAAGCTCGCCTCCTCATCTCTAGAGGCAAACTTTTAAATTCTACGCCATGTTAGAATTTTAGTATCAACCGTCAACTGGAACATCGCCTTCGTCATGAAGCAAAGCTAAGTACTACTTCTACGTTCTTCAACTTATTTTAATTGATTTTAAATAGCTACATGCTTTTAATGATCATTTTATAGGCAGTGTGAGATTTCTATATTTGGGGGATAATCATCCTTCGGGGGATTTTCTATGTTGGGCTTTTGTCTATCTAAGCCAATCTTAACATGCAGCAGCATTTCTTATGCTTATTAAATGAGAGATTTTCTCACAACGTGCGACACCATTAAATTACCCACTGTCTATAAAATACTTAGCTCGTTCCACCGCTGGACTAACTTTTGCCCTATTCTTCAGTCAGAACCTACAATTTATCTACGAGTTAAACCTTCTAGTACTTTCCACTCACGTATGGGAATACTTTTTCATACTAAGGAATCTTCCTTATTAACTGCTAATCAATATCTAATTTTTCTTCCTCCGTTGGGATTTTTTTCTGTGCATTTAACTATAACCTACAAGTTTCTCAAGCAATAGACTCTCGCATATCTAGTGTAACTAGTTATTTTCCACCATTGCAATAACTTTCTCTGCTATCAACTTTTTGTGCTATTACAGTGAACTTTTCAACTGTATCAACAGACTATAGTGAAAACAGTGCTTGTTCAACCTTTCATCCGCGTCGCGCTCGTCCGTGTACAATAAATACGGCCATGAACACTTTTCCTCAATCCCATTTGATCTTTCCCAAACCCCTTACTAACAAACCAAAATAATAAAATTGCTACTTTAGGTCTTTTTTCAATGAGGTGTCACTGTGCCCTCCTTCACTTGTTCCACGTACAACGAATTAATGTCAGCCAAACTTCGTGTCTAGTACACGCCTCAAATCATATTGTTTCTCCCTTCTGTTGAGGGAATACAATTCTTTCAACTCATAAGTGAGTTATCTCTAGGTTTCACGAAAGGGAAACTTGCCCCATTTTTCTCGTGATCCCTACTTAAACATAGGAGTTCTAGAAACTTCCTTTCGATTGTTCTCTTCAGGTTTCACAATAAGTGACCTGCCCTATTTGCATAATCTTCTATGTACAATCATGAAAAGTAATTCAGTATCAATACAAGAAGTTATAGAAACTTCTATTTTATTCTTCCTGCTTTTTGTTGTTGTTACTTTCGAAGTTGTTATTATTTCTAAGATACTTATCTAGAAATCCTTAAAGTACACACCTTGTACTTGATTTATTGTCTAACTTTAATTACGTCAGTTATCTTTAAATTTTCCATTTATTTATCTTTGTCATTTCAAAATCTTACGAAGATTTTAGTACTTATAAAAGGTTTGAAACTAAAAGAATTATTAATTGCCTGGCGCAAGCTTTAAATGTTTTCGGAGGTCTGCGACCCCAATAGTTTATAAACATCAAAATTATATATTTGTTACAAAAACTACTTCCTTTTGCATTGTTAAATAAATCAAATATTTGTTTTTCGCTTCATCATTTCTCTAACATAAAGGTTAGGCAAGATCCTGTCTTCCTTGACTCTTCCTATTCAATAAAAATAAATCTATTGATAGGGTTTTCACCACTTGTTGCATTTGAGCAAGAACTCTTAGTTGGCAACTTAGTAAAGTCTCTCTTAGCTTTAATAGCTAATTCTAACTGGCCAGTAAGGCAAGCATAGCTCGCTACGCCAGCTTCCTGCTTGTGGAGATTCTCTCCAACACTTATGGTTGGTTTTTCAAAATATAAGTGTTTCTCATTGTCTAAACTTTTAGTCGGCGCCTTGCTGGGTAAAAGCTTAGCCATTTCTAAATGCAACTATTGGTGCACTTGCCAAAATTATTCCCAAAAGTATAATCGCTTTATCCCTATCCTTCTTGGAAGCATTTTGTCGCTCTTTAGAAATTCTATAATTTCAAAAACTAAAATATCAAAGCTGATTCAAATTATTTGCACTCATCAATTTGTTTGTTTAGAAACAAACTACTTTGAACAGATACACAATAAATCTGTTATTCTTTGTCTTGCCAGACCACCACCCTTCCCCATAGTAGGCATATGTATGCTTGAGAGGGAATACGCTAAAGTAACTTCCTTGCAAACAACCCAAGTTCCAGCTGCATTTCCCGTTAGCTTTGCCCAGGTCCCTACCCACTTTAGGTATCAGAGAGCGGATTTGCAGTGGCAGCTGCCTTTGAGTATATTGAAAGTTAAACTTATAACTTCTGTAGGACTCTCGTCCTATTTCTCCATCCTTTTTCTCCAGTCCGAAACCCACTTCCTTTTCTTTATCATCTTCCCTTGGGGGTTAGGTTATTCCCAAGCTAATAATCTACCCAGTCGCCATGTTGGATTTTATATATTTAGGTCCTAGAGTTATGCAATGTTACATGAAGATTATTGTGTACGTGTAGCATTCAAACTTCAATTGCATGATTAGGACACAAGAAGTAATAAGGAGATTTGAAAATTTCGCACAGCTGCCAACTTGTGGTTATGGAAACAATTGAAATAAATTAGATGCCAGTGGATTAACATTCGTAAAAGGATTTACTGTACCAAGTTTCACTGCACTCGGATGGTTAAATTGCGAGAAACGTCCATGTGAATATTTATACTTCGCATCGCCGCCATGTTGGATTTGTGATCACCAGGTTGTTTAAAGTCCTATAGGTGAAATTAAGTTCATAGCCCCTATGAACATCAATCAGTTTGATTGCTATAATAGATTCGTAGATATTCAGAGTCGTCTGAATATTTCGGATGGTCACCATGTTGGTTTGTTAAATGTATAGGCCATAGAGTGATGTACCATTGAAGGAAAATTATTGCGTAGGTTCATTATTCAAACTTTCACTTCGATCGCTTGATTACGACACAAGAAATAAAAACTTAATTTTAAAATTCGCACAGCCGCCATCTTGAGGTTATGTAAACAATTGAACTAAATTAGATACCAGTGCATTGCAATGTGTATAAACATTTCCTGTACCAGATTTCATTGCGTTTGTAACATTAAATCGCGAGAGAGGTCTATTTAAAATTTTCAAATTCGCTTGGCCGCCATGTTCGTTTTGTAGTTAACCTCTTTTTGAAAGTCTTATAGGTGAACGTCCAGTAGTGCCCTTTATCTCCGTGTAAAATTTCAGGGTGATACAGCTAATAGTTTCAGAGATATAGAATGCCCGTGATATACTTCGCTCATCCGCCATCTTGTGGTTATATAAACAATTGAACCAAGTTAGATGTCGGTGCATTACAATGTGTATTAACATATACTGTACCAAGTTTTATTGCGTTTGGTTTGTTAAATCGCGAGAAACGTCTATTTAAAAGTCGCAAATTCGCGTGGCCACCATGTTGGTTTTGTAGTGACCAATTTTTCAAAAGTCACATAGGTGAACTTCTAGTAGTTCCCTTTATCACCGTAAAAAAATCCAGGGTGATATCGGTAATAGTTTCGGAGATATTGAATGCTGGTGAAATATTTCGCACAGCCGCCATGTTGGATTGGTGAGACGTAACAAAATTTGAAGGGCACTGTCGAGGTCACCCGGAATATTACTATGAACTTACCGAGTTTCATTGAAATCGCTCGAGCGGTTTAAATGTTATTAGGGGGGGACACAAACACACCTCACACACACATACGCACACGCACACACACACGGACAAAAGGTGATCTCATAAGCCTATTTTTTCAAAATTGAAAATAGGCTAAAAATGAGGAAAAAGTAGACTTATTAGATCGATCCGGGAAAATGTGTGTCTGTCTGTCTGGCTGGCTGTGTGTGTGTGTCCCCCCCCCCCCCCCCACCCCTCTATCAACTCCTGCAGCAATCCAATCCAAATTTGGTAAGAGTAAATATCTATACTTGAAAATCTCAAGTCCGTATTTGAAAATTATGTCAGTGCTACCAACTGCTGAAAAATCGCAATATAAATTTGAGGTACATGCTGGATATCCTGGAAGGTATGCATGGAAGCTATTCCAAAATTGGCACACATATAGATAATAATATTTCAGTTTAATTTCCAGGAGACCATGCATGGCAATGTTGCCAAAATGATTCTAAGCCTGCTGGTAGTTCCAATTTTTAAATGCATTTAACTTCTACATTGTCATTTGGATTTCAACCAAATTTCGTATGTACTATGTGTAGATAGACATATACGACTGGGCATAATCTTAAGAGCCGCCAGGGCTACCACCTGTTAATAAATGTACTCTCTATTGCTTTTATCCAAATACCAATATATCAGAAAGTATGCAAGCCGACAGCTTTAAACTATGCACACGTATAGTACCTGACATTCTAGATTCATTTGGAGTAACTAAATGGACCTCAATACTACCAACATGATTCTAAGCCTGCTGATAAGACCAATTGTAAATACATTAAACTTCTATACTATCATTTGGATTTCAACCAAATTTGGTATGTGCTATGTTTACTATAACGGATATGACTATGCGTATTCTTAAGAGCAACCAGGGCTGGCAACTGTTAATAAATGCTGTCTCTATTTTTTACCCTGATATAAATATATCAGAAAGTATTCAAGCCAACAGCTCTAAACTTTGCACATGTATAGTACCTTACATTCTAGATTAATTTGGAGTAACTAATGTACGTCAGTGCTTCCAATATGATTCTAAGCCTGCTGATAGGTCCAATTTTAAAATACATGTAACTTCTATACAAATAAATAAATGGATTTCATCCAAAATTGACACAACAATAGATCATAATAGTTCAGATTATTTCTGACCAACACATGCATTACATTGTTGACAACATGATTTTACGCGCGCTGATAGGTCCAATGTCTAAGTACATTCATGCTATCCATTGGACGTCAACCAAATTTTGTATTCTGTACCTTAAGAGATGGAACTTAAAATATATTCAGTCACCAGGGCAGCCAACAGTAGTGCTCTATTAGGCTACATTATGCCAGTTATATTTCGATCTAATTAGATATTATCATCTCAATTTCGTAATTATTCTAATTCGTTCCATATAGATTAATCATTGGCATGAATCTTACATTTCGAGAAAAGTATGCTCTTGTTTTCCTTGCCTCGACTTTCATGTCCGATTGGTTTCTGATGCAGATCAATAGTCACAATACATATTTGCCATATAAACTATTTATTTTCACCTAAGTCAATCTTTATTTCTTGGTAAATACAAAACAGATACATTTTCAACATAACTTCGCCACATGTTCCAATGTTTTTCTATACTATGTAATTAAATGAAGGTTATGGTCTCAAGATTCAATAGTTTAATACATTACTGTTCTTTACATTCGAATTGAGCCACTATGGACTACGGAGTAACAATCAAAATCAATGTTTCGTTCTAGATCGTCTGCCAGCTTTGATGTCCTGCCAGTATCTCTTGAGCCCATCACTCTGCGCCTTCTTCCGATCTTCTGAAAGAGGTCCCCTCCGTCTTTTGGGTTCTGCCCCTACCATAAATCCCTGGTAATGTTTGATTAAGTGTCTGAATTCACACCTGTTCATAATTTTCGAGTCCGGAATACCAATTTCTATAAGGTCATTGTTACATGTTTCAAACCATGCCAATTTTTTCCTCTTTGGTTTCACGAATTTCCAAATTTTCTTTATTACACGATCGTTGTACATCCTGAAAATGTGTCCATAGAACAGCAACCTTTTCCTCTTTATTGTTGACGTGACTGGTTCTATCTTTCTATATAACTCTTCGTTTGACTTCAAACGTAAGGGTCCGTCAACCCATCTGTTGCCTAAAAATTTTCTCAATACCCTGCGTTCGCTTTTGACTAACTGGTCGACTAGTCCCCGCCTGTTCATAGTCACAGTCTCCGAAGCATATAATGCTGTAGTGTCTTAATTTGGCTCCAATGCTCAGTGGCTTCTTATTATAGAGTTTTTTCGTCAGGTGATAGGCTCGGTCTAATTTCCAGAATCTAAGATTAATTGCTTTCTGTTCTAGGCCATTTTGTTGGATTACACAACTATTTATATTGTTTGTTTTTCCTCTCTGCACAGACCTAGCAAATACTCATCAAGAATTTTCATAAGCTAACTGTTTCTACAAACAACCGACAGTAGTGGCTACGCTGGCTAAAGCGGAGTGTTAGGTCATGGGGCCAAGCTCTCTGCTGACTCGGTAGACGCGTGGGTTCGAGCCCCACCGTCGGCCGTCCTTGAAATGGTTTTCCGTGGTTTCCCCATTTTCAACTCCAGGCAAATGCTGGGACGGTACCTTCTGACAGGCCACGGCCGCTTCCTTCCACATCCTTGTCCAGTTTCATTCACCATCATTCATTTCATCTCTCATTAACTCCTCTCATGAGGTTGGCGTCAGGAAGGGCATCCGACCGTAAAAACCATCACCACTAAGACTTCCTTCGCTTCTCTTCCCCGACACCGTTGGAAAAACGGGAATAATAAGGGGCAGACATACAAACTGTTTCTACAAACAGTAGGCTCTATTTTCACATACACGTAAGTGTTATACATTTTCTATATCTTTTCTGTTCTCATGTTTTTGAGTTTGTTTCTCAGCTTAATTTCTTCTTTTTAGATTCCTCATTTCTACGCTGTTTTTTCAAGACAAAAATTGTTGTGCTTAAGTTACAAAAAATATTGTAACAGATCTGGTTTTTTGGAAAATGTTACTATGTGAACTCCAGATATAGTACTACTCATGATATACCAGCTGAAGAAGGAACGGTATCAATTAAATAAATATTGACTTTAGGTAAAAGTAAATAGTTCATAATTAACACGTCAATAAGGTATCGAGCTCTCATGGTCATTCTATATAAATGCATATAGGTCATATTTTGAGCGTTTTTTTTTGGTAAAAAAGTCGTATTTCGGTAGAAATTTAATATGAAAATAGGGATAAAGAATGTAGTTAACAATTTAATCTTGTCGCTTGGATTTATAATTAAACAAGTAGTTCCGTGAAGAACTATACAGCCTATTTTCATATATCCTACTTATGTTAATTGCCACTATCAACATACACAATTTCAGTTTGATTGCTGTAATAGATTCGTAGATATTGAGAACCGACTAAATATTTCGGATGGTCGCCATGTTGGATTTTATATATGTAGGTCCTAGAGTTATGTACTGTTACATGAAGATTATTGTGTACGTGTAACATTCAAATTTCAATCGCATGATTAGGACACAAGAAGTAACAAGGAGATTTTAAAATTTCGCACAGCTGCCATCTTGTGGTAATGGAAACAATTGAAATAAATTAGTTGCCAGTGGATTAACATTTGTATAAGGATTTACTATACCAAGTTTCACTGCACTCGGGTGGTTAAATTGCGAGAAACGTCCATGTGAATATTTATACTTCGCCATCTTTGATTTGTGATCACCAGGTTATTTAAAGTCCTATAGGTGAACTTATGTTCATAGCCCCTATGAACATAAAAAAATTCAGTTTGATTGCTATAATAGGATCGTAGATATTCAGAGCCGTCTAAATATTTCGGATGGTCGCCATGTTGGATTGTTAAATGTATAGGCCATAGAGTCATGTACCATTAAAGGAAAATTATTGCGTAGGTTCTTGAGAAGTCTGTTTTACTTAATCTATCATAGAGAGCTGCTTGCACCTTTGGCAAACTGATCATCCGTCCAACAATACGAAAAAACAGTGTCTTTGCTAACTTAGATTGAAGATAACGCTTTGAGCTATTATTATGCACTGTCAGCTCAATTTCCTCCAAGAGTGGAGATTGCCGGGTTTGCTACTAGACCCCTCAAGTACTGTTGGTTATCTCGTATCCCATGAACATGGTTAGGTAGCGACTTCGGTGGCGTAGTAGGTAGCATGCTGAACTGCTGTGCACAAGATCGCGGGTTCAAACCCGAAGTCATCGGATTTCTTAAGAGCGTTAAAATCCTTCAGTATGACTTCCTTCGGCGGGGAAGTAAAGACGGCGGTCCCATGTCATAGATTAATAGCATGTAAAAGATCCTTCCACTAACTAAACTTGTGTGAAGCTAAATGTCTAGGTTAGATTTCGTTGAGACACACTATTCAAGTTCCAACGTTCACCCCTAGGTGTGAGTGACATCTGACAGCGAAAGTTGGAACTACTTGAAATTGAACGGTAATTATAGTTCACCCCATGGGTGTCCGCTTGAAGCAGCTACAGCCTCTGGCGAGCCAAACATGTCCTCGGACACTCCCGGCACTAAAAGCCATACGTTAAATAAATATAACATTGTAAGGTCTATAACAAAACAAATAATTTGCCTAGTGGAAACTAATTTTCTTAAGAAATAATTTTCCAGAAAATGTGTTCGAAAGTTTCAGCGCCGTGCGATTTTTAATTGTGGAGGAATCTATAATAAAGCTGAAGAATGTGTTTGTTTGTTTAAACGCGTAAATCTCTGGAACTACCAGTCGGATTCGAAAAATTCTTTTCGTATATGATAGCCTGATTCAAGGGAAATAGTTTAGGCTATGTAGAATTAGGCTACACCTCTCAGGTAACCTTAAGATTGATTTTTGTTCAGTAAGTCGGAAGAACAAGCGCTCCAGAACAGCTTCAATAATACCGAAGTCTATTGTTGCCATGTAATGCGGGCTGCATCACGTCGCCCCTACCAGTGTTCTGCTGCAGAATTGCGAGCTGTTTATAAATTGCAGTCACGGGGAGCAATTAGTGCAAAAAGTTTTCTTAGGCCCCGTAAAACAGTTATCATCATGACAATAGTTTGCCTCTGTACAAGGGCGATGGTGTTGGAGCAGTATACTGAGGTTATCAGCTGCAATAAGCGTTGGTGCTTTAAAATTTACTTTCATTTATTCCGATCCTTATCGTTGAGCGCTCCAGTTCTGTAAAACAAATAAATCCACCGGGCGAAGCCGATCACTACTGCTAGTCTCAAATAAAGGTATACAGATACAATCCACGTACCCTGGAGGCTCTCGAGAACGAAATAACTGCACCGAAATATCAGTGATGGTAAATCACTGTGAGTGTAACAAAACTTCCTACATTACTGCAATGTGTGTTTAGAAAATGAAGGACAGCATTTGCAGCAACTACTCTGAAATTCATGTAAGTAAAGATGATAATATTAATAATATCGTATGGCCTCGGGTGCCGGGTGCAAGCTTTGTTATTTGACACCCAGAGGGTAGCTTGCATGTCGAATTCCGTTGTTCCATGAAGCACTATAAAAGTCGGGGAGGTAAGATATCTAAGCTCCTTGAACACTATAGCGCTTTCATGTAGAGAAATGAGGAACTTTTTGTTGGCGGAAACTTCCGAGATTAATTTTGCCATTATGAAAACGGCGTACTGAATTCAAATAGGTTCTTTAACATGCCAACATTGTATGACGTGTGTGTCGTAATTTTTGCCGCCTTTAAGAAGTCACTTACCACGGCCAGGAGCGAACCTGCAAGTTTGGGGTTAGTAGACCGACACGTTAACCACTCACCCTCCGTGGCAAGCAGTACAGATGATGTAAATGTGTTAAACTAATTGGGCGCTACGCTCCTACTAGCTCCCCACCCCAGGACATCTAGTGGAACGTGGGTTGGCAACCACGGGGCCCCAGCTGAGTCCGTCATTGCTTTCACTTACTTGTGCCGGGCTCCTCTCCGTCTTCTTTCCTGTCGACCTCCCTTGGTCAACTCTTGTTCTCTTCCAACCCCGACGGTATTAGGGTATCAGAGGCCTAGGGAGTCTCTTCCTTTCCCGCCTTAATTGGCCCTTGTCTCATCTTTCCAGATACCCTCCTTCTGCGAGGGGCCAGCCTTCTTTTTCGTTTCATTTTATCTCCTACCTTCTGCTCAAGGCCCTCAAGGAGGCAGGGTGTATCTAGCCCCATCACTTCTGGTGCAACCCAGATATTGCTACTTCCTCAGGGGCTCACGGCTGGTGAGTTCGGGAGTTGGGGTCACTGAAGGATTCCTGAGCTGGGTTCGGTTTTCCCCCTTTTATCCATTAAATCTGGGGCGGGCCCTCTCCTCTTTCACTTTCCTATCTGCCTTTCATGGCTCTCCTTCCTTCCAAGTCCCTCAATCCCCGTTCTTCGAGGGTTGAGGGCATTTATTTTCGTCCTCTCCTTTATTTGCCTTAGAGCCGGCCCCTTGGTGTTGGGGTAGCGCGCCTGCCTCTCACCCGGAGGCCCCGGGTTCGATCCCCGGCTCCGTCAGGGATTTTAAAACTGACGTGAGGGTTGGAACGGGGTGCACTCAGCCTCGTGAAGACAATTGAGTAGCTCTCTGAGAGTGAGACAGTGCCCCGGTCATGAAAACCAAGATTAACGGCCGAGGGGACCCGACGCCCTGACCATGCGCCACGCCAAAATCTGTCGGCCAATTGGCTGGGCAGAGGTCGCTTGGTAGGCCTAGGCCATTCAAGGGCTGTAGTGCCACGGGGTTAGGTTAGTTTATTTGCCTTATTCTCCTTTTGTTTTACATCTCTTCTTCCAGTATGTAAGTTAGAAGTTAGTTTTGGTTATAGTTTTCGTTTCAATTTCATCTTCACGATCACCCAAACCGTTAGAGGACGATAACCTAGATGTTAGGCCCCTTAAAACAACAATCATCATCTCCTGCTAGCACCAGTGCCTTGCTTGGCAGGCGGCTAGTCAGATTGCCTCAGTCGTCACACGGCGAATGTGAAGTTCCTTTCTATATAGAAGGCTCTCACTGTAGAAAAATTCGCAATTTCCTCTCCTCTCTCTTTCTACGGGTCACTTCGTTTTTCCACTCGGAAGAGCAAAATGTTAGTTTTAAAGTAACGAGAAATAGCCTTGCCTTTGGTCAGAGCAAGGACAAGGAAGAATTTGCATTCCATCAAGTGGACCTGTGTGTGTCGAGAGTGGTTTACACTCCATAAACACGAAGCTGATGAAATTTTCCGCCAGCTACTGTGAGATCCATTTATACAGCATGTATATAAATCCGATACCGTAATAATAAATGTTGAACGGAAGCTGCTCAACATGGCTCAGAAATTCATTTCTCCGTGCTTATATTTCTCTCTCTCTGCTTCTCTATCCTCTCCTTGTGCTCTTTGCTCCATACTTCCGTCGATCCTCAAGTTCCTCTACCCCTCTCCGTATTTGCCTTTCGAATAACTGTGTAACTTAGTTTGCATGTGGCAGCGCAATCTGCATGTGACCCACAATCTCGTAAGTCTTAGTTATTGGTTAACGAGGGGAGTTCAAGAAAATAATACGGATTTTTGATTTCTTTACATTTATATTTATGACAATTTCAGAAATTAAGGGACCCTATCTTACTATTAAACAAGTAGTTCCGTGAAGAACTATACAGCCTATTTTCATATATCCTGCTCATGTTAATTGTCTCTATCAACATACAAAATTTCAGTTTAATTGCTGTAACAGATTCGTAGATATTGAGAACCGTCTAAAGATTTCATATGGTCACCAGGATGGATTTTTATTTTTGTACTATTACATTAAGATTATTGTGTACGTGTGGTATTCAAACTTCAATCGCATGATTAGAACACAAGAAATAAAAACGAGATTTTAAAAGTACGCACACCAGCCATCTTGTGATTATGCAAACAATTGAAATAAATTACATGCCATTGGATCAACACTTGTAAAAGCATTTAACGTGCAACGTTTCACGGCACTCGGAGAGTTAATTCGCGAGAAACGTCCATTTAAATATTTATACTTCGCGTCGCCGCCATGTTCGATTTGTGCTCACCAGGATACTGAAAGTCCTATAGGTGAACATATATGTTCAAAGTCTCTATGAACATTTAAAAAAATCAGTTTGGTTGCTGTAAAAGATTCATAGATATTGAGAACCGTCTAAATATTTCGGAAGCTCGCCATTTAGGATTGTTATATGTATAGGCCATAGAGTTATGTACCATTCAAGGACAATTATTGCCTAGCTTCATTATTCAAACTTTCACTTCGATCGCATGATTACGACACAATAATAAAAACTTAATTTTAAAATTTCGCACAGCCGCCATCTTGAGGTTATGTAAACAATTGAATTAAATTAGATGGCAGTGTATTACAATCTGCAAAATCATTTACTGTACCACATTTCACTGCGCTCAGAGAGTTAAATCACGAGAAAAGTCTATTAAAATATTTCAAATTCGCTTGGTCGCCATGTTCGTTTTGTACTTTACAGGTTTATGAAATATACATAGGTAAACTTGTATCAGTACCCTTTATCACCGTACAAAATTGCATGATGATATCTGTAATAGTTTCGGAGATATAGAATGTCAGTGAAATATTTCGCACAGCCGCCATTTTGAGGTTATGTAAACAATTGAACTAAATTAGACTCCAGTGCATTACAATGTGTATAAACATTAGCTGTACCAAGTTTCATTACGTTTGGATAGTTAAATCGCGAGAAAAGTCTATTTAAAAGTCTAAACTTCGCTTAGCCGCCATGTTGGTTTTGTAGTCACCAGGTTTTTGAAAGTCTCATAGGTGAACTTCTAGTAGTGCCCTTTATCACCGTACACAATTTCAGGGCGATATCTGTAATAGTTTCGGAGATATTGAATGCTAGTGAAATATTTCGCACAGCCGCCATGTTGAATTGGTGAGACGTAACAAAATTTGAAGGATACTGTCAAGGTCACCGGGAATATTGCTATGAACTTACCGAGTTTCATTGAAATCGCTCCAGCCGTTTAGATTTTATTAGGGGTATACACACACACACTTCTCACACACACACACACACACACACACACACGCGCGCGCGCGCGCGCGCGCACACACACACACGGACAAAAGGTGATCTCATAAGCCTATTTTTTCAAAATTGAAAATAGGCTAAAAATAATATTTAAACAAGATGTTCAGTAAAGAACATATAGCCTACTTTCTCCTAAATGCATGGGTATTGTTATAACTCTTTGTCCTTTTCAAAGAGTATGATTGAATGTTGGTTGTAGTAGCTTGTTGAAATACAACGTGCTATAGGGATATTAAACATGAATATGAGGTGCCCTTTGCTAGTGCTACCTCTGTACCAAATTTCGTTCAATTCGGTTTCACCGTGTTTGAATTGATAGGGGGAATCGATTTGCACACATACTTGGCCACCATCTGCAAACTATTGGGCTGATGTTCTTGCAGTTAGGTCAGAATATGTTTCCCACATAAAGATATGGTGTTGCAAAATTTGGTAGAGACTAGATTATTAGGTTGGTCGTAATTACATTTTAGCTTTTAACATTTGGGTGGCCGCGATTACGTTTCCGTCAAGATAGCGGTGATATAAAAAATGAAACTGAGGTGCCCTTTGCTAGTGCTACCTCTGTACCAAATTTCGTTCTTTCGGTTCCACCGTGTTCGAATTAATAGGGGGAATCAATTTTGACATAAAGATGGCCGCCTTCCGCAAACTATTTGGCTAATGACCTATTAGATTGGTCAAAGGATGCTCCCTCCATAAAGGTATGATGTTGCAAAGTTTGGTAGAGATCGGATGGTTATGTTAGTCGTAATTTGATTTAAGCTTTAAACATTCGTGTGGCCGCCATTACGTTTCTGTCAATATGGCGGCGATATTAATCATGACACTGAGATGCCCTTTGCTAGTGCTATCTCTGTACCAAATTTCGTTCCATTCAGTTTCACCGTGTTTGAATTAATAGGGGGAATCGATTCTGACACAAAGATGGCCGCCATCCGCAAACTATTAGGCGAATGACCTATTAGACTGGTCAAAGGATGCTCCCTCCATAAAGGTATGTAGTTGCAAAATTTGGTAGAGATCGGATGATTAGGTTAATCGTAATTTGATTTAAGCTTTGAACATTCGTGTGGCCGCCATTACGTTTCAGTCAAGATGGCGGCGATATAAAACATGACACTGAGGTGCCCTTTGCTAGTGCTACCTCTGAACCAAATTTCGTTCATTCGGTTCCACCGTGTTCGAATTAATAGGGGGAATCAATTTTGACATATAGATGGCCGCCATCCGCAAACTATTAGGCGAATGACCTATTAGATTGGTCAAAGGATGCTCCCTCCATAAAGGTATGTAGTTGCAAAATTTGGTAGAGATCGGATGATTAGGTTAATCGTAATTTGATTTAAGCTTTGAACATTCGTGTGGCCGCCATTACGTTTCTGTCAATATGGCGGCGATATAAAACATGACACTGAGATGCCCATTGCTAGTGCTACCTCTGTACCAAATTTCGTTCCATTCGGTTTCACCGTGTTTGAATTAATAGGGGGAATTGATTTTCACACAAAGATGGCCGCCATCCGCAAACTGTCAGGCTAATGACCTAGTCATTTGGTCAAAGGATGATTCCTCTATAAAGGTATGTTGTTGCAAAATTTGGTAGAGATCGGATGATAAGGTTAATCGTAATTTGATTTAAGCTATGAACATTTGTGTGGCCGCCATTACGTTTCCGTCAAGATGGCGGCGATATAAAACATGACACTGAGGTGTCCTTTGCTAGTGCTACCTTTGTACCAAATTTCGTTCAATTCGCATTCACCGTGTTCGAATTGATAGGGGAGGACAGACATTCAGAGTACACACACTCACACACACACAGACACACAGACACACACACACACAGACTCACACACACACATACACACACACAGACAGACACACTTTTTTCGCCCTGTGTTGATCTCATAAGTCTACTTTCATTTTTTGCAAAAATCGAAAGTAGGCTAAAAATGGTGCAGTACTTATAAACTATATGTTTTCTCAGAATCTTTTTGAACTATAAGGCTGAATTGAAAATCCACAGCCTGCTTCCAGTCTCCGACCGGGTCAGGAATGGAATGAATGAAGCCCCCATCTAGCGGCGAGGATATGAACTGTGCCGGCTTCCGAGGCCTGACGCACTCCTCTGGGACAATGATTAAATGAATGACAGATGAAATGAAATGATAGTGGAGAGTGTTGCTGGAATGAAATTTTGACAGGGAAAACCGGAGTACCCGGAGAAAAACCTGTCTGCCTCCGTTTTGTCCAGCACAGATCTCACATGGCGTGACCGGGATTTGAACCACGGACTCTGCGGTGAGAGGCCGGCGTGCTGCCGCTTAAGCCACGGAGGCTCTAAATTTTCTACTAATATATTTTGTAAATCATGTGTTTAAGCAATAAGACAGTTCATGCATCGTTGAACAATCAACAAGTGACTAAGACTTTGCGTTCTTATAGTAATTGATGATGCTACTGACCTAGTATACATAAATGAACAATCAACACGTAAATAAGAGCTGGTGTTCTTATAGTAACGCAGATTACGCTATTGACCTAATGTACACTGATGAACAAACAAAACGTATCTAAGAGCTTGCGTTCTTATAGCAACGTATGGGCAACGCTACTGACCAGGTTTACATAGATGAACAAACAAAACGTAACTAAGAGCTTGCGTTCTTATAGCAACATAGATTACGCTATTGGCTGAATATGCTGTGATGAACAAACAATACGTAACTAAGAGCTTGCGTTCTTATAGTAACGCAGATTAGGCTGTTGACCTAATGTAAACTGATGAACAAACAACACGTAAATAGGAGCTTGCGTTCTTATAGCAACATAGATTACGCTATTGGCCGAATATGCTGTGATGAACAAACAATACGTAACTAAGAGCTTGCGTTCTTATAGTAACGCAGATTAGGCTGTTGACCTAATGTAAACTGATGAACAAACAACACGTAAATAGGAGCTTGCGTTCTTATAGCACCGTATAGATAACGCTATTGACCTGGTATACACAGATGAACAAACAACACGTAACTAAGAGCTTGTTTTCTTATAGCAACGTATGGGTAACGATATTGACCTGGTATACACAGATGAACAAACACACGTAACTAAGAGCTTGCGTTCTTATAGCAACGTATGGGTAACGCTATTGACCTGGTATACACAGATGAACAAACACACGTAACTAAGAGCTTGTGTTCTTATAGCACCGTATAGATAACGCTATTGACCTGGTATACACAGATGAACAAACACACGTAACTAAGAGCTTGCGTTCTTATAGCAACGTATGGGTAACGCTATTGACCTAGTATACACAGATGAACAAACGCACGTAACTAAGAGCTTGCGTTCTTATAGCACCGTATAGATAACGCTACTGACCTGGTATACACAGATGAACAAACAACACGTAACTAAGAGCTTGCGTTCTTATAGGAACGCATAGGTAACGCTACTAACCTGGTATACATACAGCAATTAATGAAAATGCTCCGTCAATCAATAAGTTCTATTCAAATTAGTAAATGTTTCGATCCAAAAATGGGATCTTCTTCTGCAAAATTAGAATCAACCCTTAAGAAACTAATCTAATAAAACTAAGTGTTAAGAAACGAAATTAACTAAAATATATACAGTATGAAACGAAGAAACTGGAAAACAATGATTAAGAACGATGAAAATAATATAAATTAAGAATTTTACAACAAAATATAATTAAAATCTAATGTAAAAGTATTCATGTAAAATGTAAAATTATAGAATCAATTTCAAATAGAGTAAAATGGATATCCTAACTAATAATTTATACATAGGCTACAGTAGATCTCAAATTTTACAAGAAGTTCCGTGAAGAACTAGGCCTATACAGCCTACTTTTCATGCCAATGATTATTCTACAGTATATGAATCTATCTAGAATAATGACGAAATTAAGTTGGTAATATCGAAATATCTAATTATTTCAAAATATACCTGGTATAATGTAGCCTAATAGAGCACTACAGTTGGCAGCCCTGGTGACTGAATATATTCTTAGTTCCATCTCTTAAGGTACAGAATACAAAATTTGGTTGAAGTCCATTGGACGTTACATGCAGTTAGACACTGGATCTATCAGCACGCGTAAAAGCATGTTGGCAACAATGTCATGTGTGTGCTTGTCAAAAATAATCTGAAATATTATGATATCTTGTTGTGCCAATTTTGGATGAAATCCATTTGTTAGTATAGAAGTTACATGTATTTAAAAATTGGTCTTATCAGCAGGCATAGAATCATGTTGGCAACACTGACTTATATTAATTACTCCAAATTAATCTATAATGTCAGGTGCTATACGTGTGCAAAGTATAGAGCTGTTGGCTTGCATACTTTCTGATATGTTGATATTAAGGTAAAAATAATATAGACAGCATTTATTAACAGTTGGTAGCCCTGAATGCTCTTAACAGTACTTATAGTCATATCTGTTATGTTACACATTGCACATACGAAATGTGGTTGAAATCCAACTGATAGTATAGAACTTACATGTATTTAAAAATTAGTACTATCAGTAAGCATTATAATCATGTTGGTAGAACTGAAGTATATAAGTTACTCCAAATTAATCTAAAATGTCAGATTATACGTGTGCATAGTTTAAATCTGACGGCTTGCATACTTTCCGATATATTGGTATTTGGATTTAAAAAAATAGAGAGAGAGCAATTATTAACAGTTGGCAGCCCTGGTAGCTCTTAAGAATACACTCAGTCATATCTGTTTATGTACACATTTTACATACAAAATTTGGTTGAAATCCAATTGATAGTGTAGAAGTTATATGCATTTAAACATTGGACTTATCAGAAGGCTTAAAATTATTTTGGCAACACTGTCATGTATGGCCTCCTGGAAATTAAACTGAAATAGTATTATCTACATGTGTGCCAATTTTGGAATAGCTCCCATGCATACCTTGCAAGATATCCAACATGGAGCTCAAATTTCTAGTGTGTTTTTTCAGCAGTTGGTAGCACTGATATCATTTTCAAATATGGACGTGAGCTATTCCGGTGCACATCTTTACACATACTAAATTTGGTTTTGATTGCTGCAGCCGTTTAGGAGTTGATAGGGGGACACACACACACAGACAGACAGACAGACAGACAGACAGACAGTCAGACACACATTTTCCCGGATCGATCTCATAAGTCTACTTTTTCCTCATTTTTTGTAAAATGTGAAAAGTAGGCTAAAAAGCCGTCTTGTCAAACACTAGAAAGTAGTTAAGTACAAGATTTCGGGCTTGTAGGCCGTGGTCCAGACGGGATATCTCCCGACGTTTCACCGGAAACTGCGTCCGGCATTATCAAGGGTTCCGCTCCTTTCCTTGGTCAGCAGTGGAATGAGGAAGAGGCTTGACATAATGGGTAACGGTTTGTAGTGGGGTATTGTTGTTTGAATATGACTGTTGGCTGGGTGGATCTTGGAAGGCAGTTTGGATCATCAAATTAACATGGTGAGCCGAGCATTCGCTTCGCATTCCGGCTGGATCGTCTGGTCTCGCGTACATGTTGCGGGCTGCGATGCGTGCTCCGGCTTCGGCGACCGAGCTTGTGAGGGTCAGGTGTTCTCTGGGCGACTGCCGAGCTGTGGCGGGAAGGTACTTCAGGTATAATATATTTCCGTTGACGTGTGAGTGATTTCTTGGCCTTGGTGTTTCTAAGAGCCGGGATCCATGTATTACACACACGTTCAATTTCTTCCTTTCGAATGAAGTTGTCGGGGTGTTTGAATATTCCTATGGCTTCCCGTTGCAGCCTGGCGTGGTAGTGTGTGGTCGTGGAGAGTATCTCCGTGTCCGCGTACTGTACATCGTGACCGGGCAAGAGAGAATGCTCAGCGACTGACGATTTCTCAGTTTGACCCATGCGGCTGTGTCTGTTATGTTCCTTGAGCGCCGGCTGTGAAAGCCTAAGCTGTTATACTAGAAAGTAGTTTAATAATTAAATTAACATGCACATGTTTCGTTATATCAATGATAACTTCGTCAGCGTGAAAAAACTTAGAAACGATGTTAACGAAATCCAAAAAGAAAATGAATATCCTTACAAGAAGTGAGTAATTTAAATAAATTAAAGGTCACCAAAAGAATTAATAAATAATTATAGGTTGTGTGAAATACTTGGACATTGATATTCCAACCGTAAATGATACGAAAACATTGCATAAACGACGGATGGTTCTCAGCAGGTCTAGGTCCTGAAGCAAACTTTCCCATGCGCAAAATTTATCGAAGTGACTGATATCTCAGATGGATATGGTGCAATGCTTTTGTTTCATTGACGGTTGGAATATCAATGTCCAAGTATTTCACACATCGTATAATATTATATATGTTCGACCCTGACTATTATGTGTCTGAAAACTGTATCATAATGATGGTCATTATAACACTATTATTCATTATGAAACAGTTTCTCCCACCAATCACAGCTCAAGAAACATTTTTTTGACCAATTAGATAAGGATACCTTCGCGCATGCTCTCAAAATCCAACATGTCTATATAAATTACCAAAAGTGCACCGTCCATATGTTCGCGTAAATAAACTGGTGAATATGAGACAAGAAATAGCACTGTACCTTAATACACCTAAATCCAATTTCTACTCAGCGCGTTGATTTCAAACGACTACGGTGACAGTTTTGCTGAATACTGGTTCACGATCTGAACATCTGGCATTGAAGCACACAGAGCGCATGCGTCGGTCGGCCAAAGAGCTTGGAACACGGAGATGTGCTACCTAGCGCACCACCCGATCACAAAATTCTAGTTACTGAACCGATATTTATGAATATTTATGTTAAAACATGTAATAAAGTTATAATTATCGTCGAATATAAACAGTCGTATGCAACTCGCCTATAATGGCAATTAAGACACTCGTATGGAAATTATAAAACTCGCTAAAGCTTGTTTTATAAATATACTCGTGTCTTAATTATAGCCATTATAGGCTCGTTGCATAATGTACTATTATGTTCGACGATGTCGGGATGTGAATATTATACGTCAGAATACTGTATCATAATGATGTTCATAATACTAATGTTTTCCATTATGATACAGTTTCTCCAGCCAATCAGAGCTCATTCATTGACCAATTAGGTAAGGATACCTTCGCGCATGCGATCCAAATCCAACATGTCGGACATGAACACAGCAACCTTCTATGAAAATTGCCGACATGGAAAGTGCACCGTGCATATCTTCCCGTAAATAAACTGGGGAATATGAGACAAGAAATAGCACTGTACCTTAATATCCCCAACTCCAATTTCTACACAGTGCATTGCCTTCAAAAGACTTCGGTCACAGTTTGACTGAATGCTACTGCTCATCGGTGTTCGGCAGACTGTAATCATATGACATTGCCAAGCAGACAGAGCGCATGCGTCAGTCGGTCAGAGAACTTTGAAAACAGAGATATTAAACCCAGCACTTGCATTCCGATCACAAAATTCAAGTGACTGAATCTCAACAGATATTTATGAATATGTATATGTTAAAACATATAATAAAGTTATAATAATCGTCGAACATAAACAGTCGTATGCAACTCGCCTATAATGGTAATTAAGACACTCGTATGGAAATTATAAAACGAGCATAAGTGAGTCTTAATTATTGCCATTATAGGTCCGTTGCATAATGTACTATTATTCGTTCTCATTTGTGACCTTTCATTTATTTAAATTAATGTTTTTTTTAAGGATATCCATTTTCTTTTTGGTTTTTGTTAAGATGGTTTCAAAGTTGTTTTTTTCAAGCTGACGAAGTTATCATTGACATAACGAAACATGTACGAGTTACTTTAATTATTAAACTACTGTCTAGTGTTTGCCAAGGTGGCTTTTATAATTTGAGATTAATATCAGTCAACACGGAGAATATTTAATACCATCTTCATAATGGTGTCTGTGCATTTCTTACAGTAGATGACGAACACTGGTTGTCATGGTTACAATGATATCGGGGATTCCAAGGCCGGAAACATAATCACATGCCAACTAATTTGCTTGCAGGCTCCCCTCAGCAAAGAGCTTTATTTCATCTATTGAAAAACCATATCAAGATATTTAAAAAAATGTTAACTTTATTCTTTCACTATCACCTAATATTTTAGTTATACTTATTTTTCAGAAAATTATTTTAGAGTATCATCAATTTAAAGCCCACATTGTTACAGATCTGTTTTTTGAATACTTCTTATGAAAAAAATATCAAAGAAAAGGAAAATGCAAGTTTAATATTGATTCAATAACTTTGCTCATAATTCAAATAGTTTTGAATTAGTTTAGAAAACAATTAATGAAGAGGGCCACAATGTGCAAAAAATCTCGCATGTTCATTAACCATCCGTCCGCCTTTACTGTTATGCGGGCTTCTATAAATATGTTTATTTGTTTAAACGCACTGTGTAAACAAATTGTCGATATTTACGAAATCACAGTGTAATTCGTCACTGCTGCGGGTAATTCCGTTTGAATATTCTTTTCAATGCCCAGTGGGTTGTGTGTGACCCATGTGTACAGACTACCCGCTCGGCCCTAGTGTTATGTGGGCTCGAGGCAACATAGTTCTGGATGAACTTAGCGTATTTTAGGCTATAATAGATTTTCGTTATTTTTTGACTAAGGTATATTAATTTTAATAAATTATTGGTTATTTTATTTCTGAACGTAATCTTTGTTAATAATAATAATAATAATAATAATAATATGGTATTGCCTCGGGTGCCGGAGGCAAGCTTTGTTATTTGCGCCCAGACGGCAGCTTGCATGTCGAATTTTGTTGTTCCTTGAAGCACTATGAAAGTCAAGGAGATTAGATATCTAAGCTCCTTGACACTATAGCGCATTCTAGTAGAGAAAGGAGGAACTGTGTGTTGGCGGAAATTCCCGAGATTATTTTTTTTTCATTATGAACAAAGCCTACTGAATTCAAATGGGTTCTTTAACATCCCAACATCGTATGACAAGCGTGTTGTGAATTTTGCCGCGTTTCAAAAATCACTTGCCACGGCCAGGAGTGAACCTGCAAGCTTGCAAATTAACCACTCACCCACCGTGGCAAGCTGTAACCTTTGTTAATCAACATACTCTGATAGCCATGCTAGTGCTGGGGTTTGAACCATAGATCTCTGGACTTACTGCAGCTCTCCACCGCAGTTACGGTGAGTGATGAAACGCGAGAGGTTTTCGATATAAATCTAAACTGGTGGTTACAATATATTAAATCTGTCGTTTTTATACGAAGGCAGCTTGGTATCAGACCTCCGCCGTGGCAAGATGTTGCAGATTTTTTTTCAGTTTGTTCTAATCCACTGTGTCACGATCAGTGCGTGACCTGGCGTTGCTCCAAGCTGGAGGCTGGAGGCTGGAGCCCGCTCAACTGGTTGTGTTGGAGATAAAAGGACGAACGCGCAATTCTATGTGGCTTTCATGCAGATAGCATAAGTATACAGATCGATTCCATAATCTCTACTTAGTACAAAACAAAGTCCCTGATTCTTGGATGTTACGGGTAATCTCGAGAACCACTGAATGGATTTTGATGCGGTTTTCACCATTCTGTAAAGGATATCTCGAAGAAGGTTTCTGAAGAAAATAATTTATTTATGGTCAATGGAAGCCAAGCAGTAACGATTTCAGTGAAAAAAAAACGAAAAAAAAACAGGTGTCCTTGCGTTTTTTTAAGCTTAAGCTGGGCAAACCGTTAAAAATGGCGAAATCGGGGCGGGTTGCTAGTAATATACATAACCTTTTCGTTTATCTTCTAATCCATGTCTTTGCTTAGTGGCTAGCATTCTTGGCACTGAAGAGAAATTTAATTTTAGTCTGAGGTCTGGAACGGGGTACACTCAGCCTTGTGAGGCCAAACTAAGAAGAGTCAGGTTTCATTCCCACCTCACCCATCCTGGAAGCGGTTTACCGTTGTTTCCTACATTTACTCCAGGCGAATGTCGGTATGGTAAATAAATTAAGGCCACGGCAGCCTCCTTCCCAATTCTCGCCCGAATTACAAATACGCAGACTAATTAAGCCATCACAATAACAAAGTTTATCAGACAAATTCCACACACACCCAATTACCCCGTGCGAGCTCTCAGACCAGAATTAAATATTTTGACAGAGACATAAATATTCATAAATATCAGTTGAGATTCAGTCACTTGAATTTTGTGATGGGAGTGCAAGCGTTGGGTTTCATATCTCTGTTTTCCAAGTTCTCTGACCGGCCGACGCATGCGCTCTGTCTGCTTGGCAAATTCATATGATTACAGGCTGCCGAACACCGATGAGCAGCAGCATTCAGTCAAACTGTCGCCGACGTCATTTGAAAGCAATGCGCTGTGTAGAAACTGGAGTTGCGGATATTATGATACAGCGCTATTTCTTGTCTCATATTCACCAGTTTATTTACGCGGACATATGGACGGTGCACTTTCCATGTTGGTAATTTATGTAGAAGGATGCTGTGATCATGTCCGACATGTTGGATTTTGAGCTCATGCGCGATGGTATCCTTACCTAATTGGTCAATAAATGAGCTCTGATTAGCTGGAGAAACTGCATCATAATGGAAACAGTACTGTAATGACCATCATTATGATACAGTTTTCTGACGTATAATATTCACATTTCGACATCGTCGAACATAAAATTTATAAAGTTTACTTTTTGCCTAAATATATAAAGTGTCCTTCCTTGTTTTTTTTTTTTAAACAAAATAGTTACGAGCCTAACCGTAGTCGCATATGATGTGTAACATCTGACATAGAAGAAACCTAATGTGAAACTGTTGATACACCGGTATTTTATAGTATTATTGGCACAAATATTAATCTATTGTAAAAGGGAGTGTTTTACAGATATTGTAGTTTATAACACGGAACTCATTTTATTAGATGATTTGTAGCTTCCACCAGCACTAGCCTAAATAAAGAATACGATATGGATCAACTAGATTAATAGACGCGACACAGCTCATAACCTTAAATTCCTTATAAACAGGACCTCTTGATTCACAGACCAACACGTTATTTCATATAGATTCTGTTAAAATGAGTCATATTGATATAATAATAATATCGTGTGGCCTCGGGTGCCTGGTGCAAGCTTTGCTATTTGACACCCAGTTGGTAGCTTGCATGTCGAATTTCGTTGTTCCTTGACTATGAAAGTCAAGGAGGTTAGATGTTAGATATCTAAGCTCCTTGAACACTATAGCGCTTTCTAGTAGAGAAATTAGGAACTTTGTGTTGGCGGAAACTCCCGAGATTAATTTTGCCATTATGAACACAGCCTACTGAATTCAAATGGGTTCATTGACATGCCAACATCGTATGACATGGTGTTGTAATTTTTGCCGCCTTTCAAAAAAAAACCACACTTAACACGGCCAGGAGCGAACCTGCAAGCTTAGGGTTAGTAGACCGACACGTTTACCACTCACCCACCGCAGCAAGCAGCTGCAGTGGTGGGCTCTTTTACATGCCATAGATCTATGACATAGGTCCACCGGCTTTTCATCGGCTCTGAAAGATGACATACTGTAGGATTTTAACGCTCTTAAAAATCTGACGTCTTGGGCATAGGAGATCAGCATACTACCGACTAAGCCACCGAAGCCGCATAGAATATTAAAAATATATAAAAATATATGATACAATATACTGTATATTACATTAATTAACTGACAAAATATCTAATAACATATTTGACCAAACGATTATTTTTAAACGGTTAATCGATTGAACACACAGTCGATTATTTGTTATTTAAACAAAAGTTTGGTGCTTTTCAGTCGGTCAACACGAATGTACCTAAATAAAGCTGAGATTAATAAATAAACTTTATACACTTTATTATTTATACACATAATTAATCTCATGTAATTTATTTCAGGAGTAGGGCATAACCCAGCTTTATTTGGGTACATTCGTGTTGACCGACTGAAAAGCACCAAAGTTTTGTTTACTTAGGCAACACTGAAAAATGGCTTCAAACCTCACAATATTTGTTATTTGTACCAATTAATAGATTTGTTTTGGCTACGATTAATGGATGATTCCGTAACTGAAATTAATGGATTAGTTAAGAATTGTGTGCAAAACCAGAATTCCGTTTAGTGCAGAACTGTTGGCAGTACTGCACCGGAAAGAACTCAGAGGTAACAAGCAAGTTAAAAGACGATACAATCGTGTTTCACATCACTCGTCTCTTGGAACATCTTTACGATCTGGAGAGGAAACGGGCCAACACTTTACGATCTAGACATATACAACAAAACACTGTACAGCGTTCTGTTTCGTTCGACTTAATTTTGTCTCGCCTGTGTAGCCATTAACAGTAAACAAGGAGTCGTCTCCAATTAGAATGTAAGGCGACTCATAAAGCAGTACCAACCTAAGCGCCAGATAACACTCTATGTCAGAGCACAACAAGACTTAACTCACTATTCTGTATTATCTTTCTACTGAAAGAAAAGACAACAAGTAGTTCCGTGAAGAACTATACAGCCTATTTTCATATATCCTGCTCATGTTAATTGTCTCTATTGTGCCCTTTTAACAAGAAATATGCAAATCACAGTATGCCAGCAATGCTCAAATCGGGATTTTCGGGGTTTTGGTATGTTCTCCCACTCTGTGACTTACACATTTTGGATTAAATAGAGGATACACTTCCAAAATAAAAACAAACTCAACTCCTATTATAAAACATTTAATTAACCAACTATATGGTGCTACAAACAAATAAAACAAATAAACTACTGACCAATCCTTCTAACTTGTTCAAAGTGAACAAGGAATACATAAAATCAAACAAATGTTGTATCAAAATACATGGTTTCCTTCAAACCAACAAACTTATAATTCCTTTCACTTCCATAAAGTATCCCTTTTAAATTTCACTACAATCACGAGCTCCAATGGCTCGATACTTTCCACTATAAACTGTGTTATTCTTTTACACACCTCAATATTTATTTTATGAGTTTCTTATAATCAAAACATTATATAATCGTATTTAAAGTACATGTTATTCCTTTACTTAAATTTTTGGGCATTCCACAATGTTCTCATGTTACCACCCTTCTCAAGTTAACAAATTCACTACAGTGATCGGGAAAATACTTGTGTACTCCAGAGTTATAGATGACTACTTGAACAAAGTCAAAAATTATGATCACTCCCGAAATCTAATTGTCTTCATTGAACTCGTGAAATCCTATATCAATATCTCATTACATTAGGGATTTATATGTATTATTATCTGTCTTAAAAGACCATCATCTCATAAGAAAGCTACGATCTGAACTGGCAAGCGGTAACTTTTATCTACAAGAACCTCGGTTCGAATCCTGGGTCATTAACAAACTCTAAACACTCAGGGTGTATTATTACTTCCAACAGACAGTCCCAGACCTACCGCACTTTCAATAGCGAGGGGTCGGACCGTAACCACTCGGCGAAATTTATTGCCTAGGAGGGAGACTCAAGCCTTGCCCACACGGGACAGCTACATTCATGCTTTTAAAACAGCTATTTCTCAAACACAGTTCTCTGAACAGACCTGGCGTTTCTTTCATTTATTTTTACAACATTATTTAGGTTCATAGACCACTTTCGTAACCTTGGCATTTATTAATTATGAAGGGTCATCATTGATGGGTAAGAATAATTCAATACAACAACAATATTTAGGGGCTTTACACAAACGAACCTTAGTTCGATTCTCTCAACTGCCTCGGGAACCAATCCCATACTGGAGGACTTACAACAAATTAGCGGCTTAGGGCGACCTCGGTCTAACCTGCGCTCATCAATACAATAATTCGCACCCATTATACAACGCCTCGTGATCTACATCACTAGATGGAGGACTTATTATAGCTCAATTACCGCAATCAACTGTCCCTCACAATTAATTTACCAAGTATATTTAGATTCAACGCCTTCCTAGCGTGACAATTTACTTTAATGCGCTACATGGCGCTATACATTACTTTTAAGGCCAAGCGTCTTCCACAGAACTGATAAATTCAACATCAACAATTGATCTATATCTCACATTTTTATATTAATCCTCTCCCGTGACAATAATCGCTATAATTTAAGAACATGTATTCATACCATGTCTTTATACTTTTACAAAAGCTCAAAAGCTATTACTTTCATATAATTCAACTTAATCTTCATTTATATAAGTTATATTATTATTATTATTTTTACGCTTGCTTTTATAACATTTATCAAATACGCTGATATTTTATTTCATAAATTTCCTCTATAGGATTTATTCATTTCACATAATTATTTTAGAATTTCTCAATTTTATTTGTTCAGACCGCGCTCTTATTCTGTTATTTATTATTCAAAAACATCCCTATTACTCAAACTCAGGTGGATTGTACACAAACATTCCCCAACACCAAACATAATGAAAATAGCTACTTACATGCTCAGACGGTCCAATACCGTGCTTTCCAACGATGTTTCATTTTTGCCCACTATTTGTGATTACACCATCGTGCTCAAATTCATTTTATACACTGACATATCTTGACTCACATATAACTCATATACATTAAACATTGGTAAAATTTAAAAATACACTTGTGTATTCTTCTATGATACACAATAAAATCACTGAAAACCTTACTCTTTAACACAAATTTTATATATTTACACTACACAGATTCTAATCACTAAGGCTTTGATTAGGCCTTGCACACGTGATATTTGTTTCCCGTCTCCAAGGGTGAAACTAGTAAATGTCGGCTTCCTATCTTGACCAGAATGTGAAAGTCTCGAACAATCTACCTCCTCCCTGGAGTAGTACTCCTTCAATTCCGGTTTCCTGACGATCAGCTATTATTATTATTAGCTCGAACTGCTTCTTTCTAGACCCTATTGGTTGGTCTAGCGAAAGTCTGTCTTGTCCACGGTCCCCCAGATAATCTATCGGTGACCTATTATTTCTAGCATCCAATACTCCTCGTAACTTAGTGCTTTTTATAGTTCGTTTGTTTCCTTGAAACAATGTCTAGAATTTACTTCTCCTTTCTGATTATTCTGTTCTCGAATTCCTATCTTTTCAGAATACTATGCGAACCTTATTCTGTCCGGCCCTGATCGGGTTCTTTAAAGTTGATAGAATGTTTATCTCGCTGTTATGGTACTTCAAAACGTTACGATACTTTCGGTCGTTTAATTTAACTGTATTTTTGAAGACCTATCGCCTGTGCTCTAAGTTCGCAGCCTGCTTTGACTATAATTACTGAACTTTTCACTGTAAGATTGATACTGGCGGAATTAGATCCTGTATTTAGGATTTTCCTAATTCTCCACACGGCGATACTATAATAATACTTATCGGCCACTCCTTACGGGTGCACGTTGGTTGTCGATACAGCGACGCCCTCGGGCTGTCGGATACTGTCTATACGATGTGATACAGCGTTTCCCCTCTAGGAATGCTTGTAGACTGCATGATGTGATGCTACAACGTCACGCCCCCTGGACGGACTAATACTGCACTCGATGTGATGCAGCCTGACGCCCCCCTTGGGCTGTCGGAAACTGCATGATGTGATGCAGCCTCTCTGCACGAGGTCTGTTCTAAACTGCATGATTGGCTTGGTTATGCCAGGACTTTATACTCTTTGGCTACAAAAAGATAAAATCCATGCCTTTTCCAGAACCAACTTCTGAAATAATGGTCGCACATTATTTAAAATTATATCTCTGGAAAGCTCGTTTTCTAAACGTAAACTGACTTCTTTGCACATGAAAATCGATCGTGCAGTTCTGAGATATTAAATAAAATTTAGTCTTCAGCAGTGTGGGTGTTACAGTTGATTTTTAATTCCCCACTCCTCGGGTCTCGGGAAACTCCCAATGACGTATGGCCACGTTTGCCCTTCTCTCCTGGGCAATTATTAAAACCTTTTTCTCCACACAAAAATCTCTATTCCAAAATGATTCACAATGCTGTATTTCTTTAGTTAATTTTATTCTTGCAAATGGGTTAAATTTAATTATTCTTCTTCTGGCACAGATGCGCGGTTGCCATTTTACTGCAAGGTAAGGGCGATTTCCGAAACACGCTCTTTGTCATTCGCTTGGAAAATTCCACTCGTTCTAATTATAGCTATGATAGGCTCCGAGCGGTGCGTCATGCGTGATCTCATTTCCTGGCCACCTGGCTCCAGTCTCTTACACAACGTTATGCCTGCTCTCTTGTATAAAATATTTCTATGTTCCTCTGAAGACTGTATATTTCTTTCCTTCCTTTCACCAAAATACATGGATTCGACCCCTTGAACCAATGGTACATGGGTTCACTATCAACATACAAAATTTCAGTTTAATTGCTGTAACAGATTCGTAGATATTGAGAACCGTCTAAATATTTCATATGGTCGCCATGATGGATTTTTATTTTTGTACTATTACATTAAGATTATTGTGTACGTGTGGTATTCAAACTTCAATCGCATGATTAGAACACAAGAAGTAAAAACGAGATTTTAAAAGTACGTACACCAGCCATCTTGTGATTATGCAAACAATTGAAATAAATTACATGCCAGTGGATCAACATTTGTATAAGCATTTAACGTGCAACGTTTCACGGCACTCGGATAGTTAATTCGCGAGAAACGTCCATTTAAATATTTATACTTCGCGTCGCCGCCATGTTGGATTTGTACTCACCAGGTTACTGAAAGTCCTATAGGTGAACATATGTTCATAGTCTCTATGAACATAAAAAAATCAGTTTGGTTGCTGTAAAAGATTCATAGATATTGAGAACCGTCTAAATATTTCGGAAGCTCGCCATTTAGGATTGTTATATGTATAGGCCATAGAGTTATGAACCATTCAAGGACAATTATTGCCTAGCTTCATTATTCAAACTTTCACTTCGATCGCATGATTACGACACAAGAATAAAAACTTAATTTTAAAATTTCGCACAGCCGCCATCTTGAGGTTATGTAAACAATTGAATTAAATCAGATGGCAGTGCATTACAATCTGCAAAATCATTTACTGTACCACATTCCACTGCGCTCGGAGAGTTAACTCACGAGAAAAGTCTATTAAAATATTTCTAATTCGCTTGGTCGCCATGATCGTTTTGTACTTTACAGGTTTATGAAATATACATAGGTAAACTTGTATCAGTACCGTTTATCACCGTACAAAATTGCATGATGATATCTGCAATAGTTTCGGAGATATAGAATGTCAGTGAAATATTTCGCACAGCCGCCATTTTGAGGATATGTAAACAATTGAACTAAATTGTACCCCAGTGCATTACAATGTGTATGAACATTTGCTGTACCAAGTTTCATTACGTTTGGATAGTTAAATCGCGAGGAATGTCTATTTAAAAGTCTCAATTTCGCTTGACCGCCATGTTGGTTTTGTAGTCACCAGATTTTTGAAAGTCTCATATGTGAACTTCTAGTAGTGCCCTTTATCACCGTACACAATTTCAGGGCGATATCGGTAATAGTTTCGGAGATATTGAATGCTAGTGAAATATTTCGCACTGCCGCCATGTTGGATTGGTGAGACGTAACAAAATTTGAAGGGCACGGTCGAGGTCGCCGGGAATAGTGCTATGAACTTACCGAGTTTCATTGAAATCGCTCGAGCCGTTTAGATTTTATTAGGGACACACACACGCACACACACACGGACAAAAGGTGATCTCATAAGCCTATTTTTTCAAAATTGAAAATAGGCTAACAAATACTAATTACGAGGGGTGATCAGATACCAAGGTTATCAATCTTGCAGTGAAATGTGAACATTTTATTTCATACAGCCAACTGCTAGTACAGCGTGTTCCGATCAATGTTGCCAATTTGGTGTTTTATCATTTTAAATGATCTTGTCGACTTCGTCGTTACACTGGGGGTCTGGCGTTACGTGACGGTAAGGGGACGAAATGTACCTAGAATGCACTCAGGTGTGTGACGTCATAGTACCGCTTGGTGCATGTGTTCCCCGACAATCTCCACTTCGTTAGTATAAGACAAAAATCCCCGATTCTTGGATGACACGGGTAATCTCGAGAACCACTGGATGGATTTTGATGCGGTTTTCACTATTCTGTAAAGGATATCTCGAGGAAATATTCTGTAGAAAATAATTTATGTATGATCAAAGGCAGCCAAGCAGAAACGATTTCAGTGAAAAAGTCGAAACCAAACTTGGCGTCGGTGCGCTTCTTAAGCTTACGCTGGGCAAACCGTTAAAAATATCAATATACTATGAGCGTAAGAATTGGTCAGCATGAAATGTTCTACAAAAAAGTCCGCGAGAGCACATCTCTATCTTTAATACATCGCCCACTATAAGTGTTTTTAGACTGGACGGAAGGGGCACGTCATCCAGCCATCTCCCTCCGCGCGCTTGACATTGCTTTGCCCTTGGTTTGCACTTGCCGTTCGCGAGTAATTTGAAACAAGGTTAACTATTATAAAGCAAGATAAATATTATGCAGATAATTTTCTAAATGTCAAGAGTCTTTGGCTTCGAGCCTCCAGCCTTTCTAGCATTTTTCAGCATTTGTAGCATTTAATATGATACAAAGTCTAGTCTTTCAGACTGACTGTCACTTTTTTAGCACTAGATCTGGTGTTTCTGAAGTTTGTCTGGTGCCAGAAATGTTCTAATCGCGCCAAAGCAAATTACTGGTGTTATTTCAATAAAACTAGTGCCAAATCTGGTGCTTAGCGGATTTTTCCATGAAATTGTCTCCTATGACAAATACGTAAATCCTGGAAGCCATGTAATAGTATTAATAAAGTTAATCAATTAAGATAGGCAATGTTCAGCCTTACACCTGTCAAGGTCAACACTCCAGCAGGGAAGTCCCTGAAATTCTCATTCTCGTGCATATGTGCTAAGTAAGCGCAACATGCTGGGCTCAGTGCAAGTGCACTTGTACAAAGAATACACCTATCATCTATTTTCTTCCCAGCTCCCAGGGGATTACCCAGTTTCATGTGAAGGCAGTTTATGTACTTTCGCTCCCTCACTCTAATGCAGATGTAGGGAGAGTGTTTACCCAAGTTTAATTGGTGAAAACAAAGCAAAGAAATCGAATGAACGTTCCAAAATTGCAGTCTATTCTGTGTGTACGATTTGGACTAAAAACAGAGGGAAAATGCTATCTTGACTACGAATTTCCGAAGGATATAATAGTGGCCAAAATTGGAAGTATTCAGAGCTACAGCAGTACTACACCTTCCTGCTCTAAAGATGTAATAGCGGTAGCAGGCTCCGCAAGTGAAGAAGACTGTTTTTAATGAAAGAAATGTAAATAAAAATCCGTTTATATGTTTATAATTTTTGGTGTTTTTCTAGTGTTTTGAATCATTGAGTCCAGCTGGTGCTTTTCTGGTGTTTTAAAGCGTAGGGTTTAGTTTTTTCCCATTTCAATATTTGGCAACACTGGTTCCGATTCAACACGGAACTGTAAAATGGGTTGCCTACCCACCCGCCATCGGCTTGAGATCTGCTCGCAGCGCGCTAGCGACGGGGCTAAGTTCGATTTTACTGATTACCGCCTTCTTATGCAGCATTGCAAAGTATTTTGCTCTTTCAAAATATATTTTCACAAACCTCCCCATAAGTTTGAACGATTTCTGTTTCAGAATTTGTTATTTTACGCTTTCGTTAATGATTTTCGCAGAGCATTTCTAAAATTTTATTTTAAAACATAGTTTATTACAACACAATGTATTTTTAACCCAATACCACAAAACGAGATACAATTTGGAAATGATTTGTTACAAAATTTTAATCAGTCTACGATGCGACTAAAAAAGTTAATTTATCACAGACGTTAAATCTACTGCAAATGGACATTTACATAAAGTGTTCGAAGTGGCGTCCATCATTTTCCAAGCAGAGGGCCACTCGTCGCATGAAGTTCTCTCTTGCGTTCGACAACATCTGAGGAGTAATTTCCGCAAAGGCTTCGGTAATGACGAGCTCCATTTCTTCGGGTGTTTGTGGTGATCTTAAAAATACCCTCGACCTGACGTACCTCATCGCTAGCGCGCTGCGAACAGATTTCAAGCCGATTGCGGGTGGGTAGGCAAGCTATTTTACAGTTCCGTGTTGAATCGGAACAGGCTGTATAAGCATTACGTTATATTTCGACGTAGTCTCCATATTGCTTTAGGCACTTGTCGCTTCGTTGGATGAGTCTGCATATTCTCTCGTGGTAAAAATCCCCACAAAATTCACACTCCATATTTCGGAAGAAGATTTGTATCACTCTTTTCAAGCACTGAGTTAAAATATTTGTTGATACAAATGTAGGTTATCGGCCCCTAATGGTTTGGGTGATACTGAAAGATGAGATGAGATTGGAAACTATTACTAATACGAACTACAGACTTACATACTAGAAGAAGAAATGGGAAACAAATAAAGGACAGGAAGAAAAGAAATGCCCTCAGCCCTCGAAGAATGAGGATTGAGGGACTTGGAAGGAAGGAGAGCCATGAAAGGCAGATAGGAAAGGGAAAGATGAGAGGGCCCGCCCCTAAATCAGTGGAAAAAGGGGGAAAATACGGACCCAGCTCAGGAATCCGTGAGCCCTCGAGGGTGTAGCACTATCCAGGGTGCACTAGAAGTGGTGAGGCTACATACACCCTGCCTCCTTGAGGGCCTTGAGCAGAAGGCAGGAGATAACATGCAAAGAAAAAGAAGGCTGACCCCTCGCAGTAGGAGTGTATTAGGAAAGATGAGACAAGAGCCAATTAAGACGGGAAAGGAAGAGACTCCCTGGTCCTCGGATACCCTAATACCATCGGGGTCGGAAGAGAACAAGAGTAGACCAAGATAGGTCGACAGGAAAGAAGACGGAGATGAGCCGGCACAAGTAAGTGGAAGCAATGCCGGACTCATCTGGGGTCCCGTGGTCGCCAACCTACGTCCCAATAGATGTGAGTCCCTGGGGGGGAATGTACAAGAGAACGTAACAACTATTAGTACTCTCTGTAATATATTCTGAAGATTATATCGCTCTTGTTTGGACAAAAGGCGTGCCTGTCCGCCTCGAACGTTGGCGTTCTTCCTAACTGCGGTGTCTTTATTGGTCGCTATCCGGAACAATTGGGTGGATGTTTTACCGAACCATACTCTGTGGTTGGCAAGCCAGGAAATTCTTGTTCGTCCTGCAAATTGTTTTCCTTCCATTTTTCCTTGCAAAATGAATTGCAGTAGTTCGTATCTGCGGATATCCACAAAATGTTTCTCCATGCGGATGTAGTTTGCATGGCTGAGCGGATAGCGTATAATGTTTGGAGAAAATTTGCGGATAGTTTTTAGAATACAATCTGAACTTGGTGAATATCATTACTAGGACCCGAATGTTTGTGACATAGCATATTTTTCCGTTATGTTTTTTTTTTCATGACAAACGTAAGGTGATGATATAAGCTAATCTAATTCAAATTATGTCATTTAGCATAATTAACACGCCGAACAGGAAAGGATTGAAATTCTGGCTGGATAACATTCATTTTAAACATAAGCACATGGCATAAAAAGCCTAGGGAACGACATTTTCCTCAACTGTCTAAATACTGTATATTGCTTTATTAGTTTATGCTTTACCACACTTCTGTCGCTCAGGAAAACACGCACTAGCTCAGAAACACACACCCACAGAAAACTCGGTGCCCTCACTGCTGAAGCCGCTTATATAGCAGGCTGGTGACTCAATGAATTCTAGAATCGTGACATCATGAGATACTTAAGTTCAAACACTGTCCATAAGGGCAACAATGATGTAATAATAATAAAAGTATTGTTACGTGCCACCCCCTAGTGGCACTTTTGTTAACTGGATTACGTAGGGTAGAAAACACAACACCAATTACTGCTTGAAAGAGAAGTTAGCTTTATTGCTTGCAGGAAGAGGTACACTACTCATCAGCAAATACAAGCAATTGGAACCTTACTCCAGTTTCCTCAAGTCATTTCCTTGAGCGCTCTTGGCCCTTTCACTTGTCAACAAACCACAGAAGTTAAACCGTCTTAATGAGTACGGTGGCCTTGACAGAAACTACCTGCTCCTCTCCCTTATGTACACCAACTACAGTTACTTACGATCACTTGCTGCCCGCTGTTCACAAGCTGGGAAACAATGTCACTGGATTTCGTAACTCGCACGGCACTTCGTCACCACACTTCTGTCGCTCAGGAATACACGCACTAGCTCAGAAACACACACCCACAGAAAACTCGGTGCCCTCACTGTTGAAGCCGCTTATATAGCAGGCTGGTGACTCAATGAATTCTAGAATCGTCCAGGCACATGTTTCTCGACATTTCCTTCACTGGTTGGGTCACGAATATTCTGGACCATCCCTTTCACTTCGCAGCCCGTTGCGTAACGCGCACATAATACACTGAGGCAGAGCACACACAGCCCGGGGGAGCTGTGACTCATGCGGCGAGCGACAAAACAAACTCACAGCCATAACAGTATAATTGTAATGCCAGTAGATTCGAATAACAAACTTGCGAATGCGGAAAAAAGTCATACGGATACAGGGCGGATACGGATAACATTTGTGCGGATGCGGGACAGAAGCGGATAACAGTCGTGCGGATGCGGGGCGGATGAGGATAACAGTCGTGCGGATGTGGGGCAGAAGCGGATAACAGCCGTGCTGATGCGGGACAGAAGCGGATAACAGTCGTGCGGATGCGGGGCGGATGAGGATAACAGTCGTGCTGATGCGGGGCGGATGCGGATAACAGTCGTGCGGATGCGGAGTGGAAGCGGATAACAGTCGTGCGGATGCGGGGCGGATGCGGATAACAGTCGTGCGGATGCGGGGTGGAAGCGGATAACAGTCGTGCGGATGCGGGGCGGATGCGGATAACAGTCGTGCGGATGCGGAGTGGAAGCGGATAACAGTCGTGCGGATGCGGATAACAGTCGTGCGGATGCGGGGCGGATGCGGATAACAGTCGTGCGGATGCGGGGTGGAAGCTGATAACAGTCGTGCGGATGCGGGGCGGATGCGGATAACAGTCGTGCTGATGCGGGGTGGAAGCTGATAACAGTCGTGCGGATGCGGGGTGGAAGCGGATAACAGTCGTGCGGATGCGGGGTGGAAGCGGATAACAGTCGTGCTGATGCGGGGCGGATGCGGATAACAGTCGTGCTGATGCGGGGCGGATGCGGATAACAGTCGTGCAGATGCGGGGTGGAAGCGGATAACAGTCGTGCGGATGCTGGGCGGATGCGGATAACAGTCGTGCGGATGCGGGGCGGATGCGGATAACAGTCGTGCGGATGCGGGGCGGATGCGGATAACAGTCGTGCGGATGCGGGGCGGATGCGGATAACAGTCGTGCGGATGCGGGAAGGATGCGGATAACAGTCGTGCGGATGCGGGGTGGAAGCGGATAACAGTCGTGCGGATGCGGGGCGGATGCGGATAACAGTCGTGCGGATGCGGGGTGGAAGCGGATAACACTCTTGCGGATACGGGGCGGATGCGGATAACAGTCGTGCTGATGCGGATAATGTTTTATTTATCCATGGAGGGCTCATTATGTCAATTTTAGTAATATTTTCACTTGCAGTCTTTTGCCCTAACAGACAGCGTATTCAGAATCAACTTAAACCATTTTGCACAAGCAAATGTATGACAATTACCTACCAAACAATTGCATAATCTCAGTTTTGGTATTATTTAGACTTATATCCCTTTGTCCTAACAAGAGCGATATTTTACCGCAAGGTTGGTAATTGAAATTATCTTCATAAACACGGGTGGAAAAGCTACTAACGAATTGTAAGAGAGACACCCCCTGCAAGTGGATCGAAATTCCTAATGTCAAAATTCCTGAAGGAATACGAAACATCTCAGTTGTTTAATTCGTAAACCACGGATATGCTTACAATCAAAAGTATAAATAGTTCACACGAAATGTTTAGAAATATATCCGTGCCAAACAGCTTTTTATAATATTTTTAGTATCCAAGATACAACTTCCGTGGAATTGATAGAAGTTCGAGGAACTCATGTACTTGTTTTAATAATAGATCATATTATATTTCACATACAAATTGTAGTCCTTTTTAACGTACCAATTTTTTCTCTCTTTTTCAATAAATTTAATAATACATTACTGTCGACCAAAGTATTATGTGCACTCGAGTTTGAAGGTTGTTTGTGAAGTAACCAATAGACCTACATAAAATCCAATAACATCATCATTTTCGTCGGTCTATTTTACGTTAGGTCATGTAGGTTTGGAATTTTTAATATATATTTTATTATTTTTATCGCAGTTGGAACACAACAAGTGCACGTTTTTAAGAGTGTTTCAACCATGCGTCACATTAGGAATTATTATCTCACAAACCCGTCATCTGATCGAATCCAAATTTTAACACAATATACCCCGGAATGTTGTATAACTGGTTTATTAATTTCAAAATTGTGTGTGTCCAAGAAACAAAGTTGTTATCATTTTTTAAGGTAACTTTTTCTCGGCTCGGGGTGGTTGGAAAATGTAGTTCTTGGTTGCATTTTAATCCTTATACATCGAAACGTTATGCTGTATGACAGTGCAATACGTAAATTAATTCACTTATTTTATATCGGTTTGTATTTCTACAGGGAAATAATACATGTTTCACCAGTTAGCCGCTCCGGGAACAGCTGTACAGCGTTGCCGAAATGGTGCCCACACGCATCATGGCGCGTCTCGCTCGGACGTGATGGGCTCCTTCTCAGCAACCCTGTACAGCTTTTCTTGGAGCGGCTAGCTGGAGAACCATGTGTTATTTCCTCGTACAAATACAAACCGATATAGAATAAGTGAATTAATTTACGTATTTCACAGACATACAGCATAACCTTTTGATGTGTAAGGATTACAATGCAACCAAGAACTACATTTTCCAACCACCCTAAGCCGAGAAAAAGTTACCTTACAACAATGATAACAACTTTGTTTCTTGGACACACATAATTGTGAAATTAATAAACCAGTTATACAACATTACAATGTACAGTATGAAAAAATCCACAGCCTGCTTCCAGTCTCCGACCGGGTCATGAATGGAATGAATGAAGCCCCCATCTAGCACTCGAGGATATGAAATGTGCCGGCTGCCGAGGCCTGACGCACTCCTCTGGGGCAATGATTAAATGAATGACAGATGAAATGATAGTGGAGAGTGTTGCTGGAATGAAATGTTGACAGGGAAAACCGGAGAACCCGGAGAAAAACCTGTCTGCCTCCGTTGAGTCCAGCACAGATCTCACATGGAGGGACCGGGATTTGAACTACGGACTCAGCGGTGAGAGGCCACGGAGGCTTTACAATGTACAGTATATTGTGTTAAAATTTGGATTCGATCTGAACTAACGTAAAATAGAACGACGAAAATGTTGATGGTATTGAATTTTATGTAGGTCTATTGGTTACTTCACAAACAACCTTCAAACTCGAGTGCACATAATACTTTGGTCGACAGGGGCGTGGTGGCTCAGCGGTCTAGCTGTATGCCTCTCACCAAGGCGGTCCGAGTTCGATTCCCGGTCAATGCATGTGAGATTTTCGATGTGAAATGCCATGTCCTGTGGTTCGGATTCCACGTAAAAAGGAGGTCCCGTGGCTCATGATCTCAAGATTAACGGTCACGTTAAACTACAAGCTTCCTTCCTTCCTTACTTTGGTCGACAGTTGGTAGTTTATTTATCTAATTATATAATACGCTAAGGTGTATGTTTCACAAAACTCAAGCTCCTACGCCAAAGGGAGTTACATTTTTCAACATTTCTTAATAACTTCGCCAGACATATTCCAAAGTTTTTAGCCTACTTTTCCAATTTTGTAAAAATGAGGAAAAAGTAGACTTATGAGATCGGGAAAATGTGTGTCTGTCTGTCCTTCTGTGTGTCTGTCTGTCCTTCTCTCTGGCTGGCCTCGTGTGTGCCCCCCCCCCCCCTATCAACTCCTAAACAACTGTAACAATTAAACCCAAATTTGTTATGAGTAAAGATCTCTATTTGAATGTCTCAAAGCCGTATTTGACAAAGATGTCAGTGCTACCAACTGCTGAAAAAACGCCATTGAAATTTCAGCTCCATGTTGTATATCCTGGAAAGTATGCATGGGAGCTATACCAATAATGGCACACATATAGAAAATAATATTTCAGTTTAATTTCCAGGAGGCCATACATGACAGTGGTGCCAAAATGATTCTAAGCCTGCTGATAGGTCCAATTTTTAAATGCATATAATTTCTACACTATGTTGGATTTCAACCAAATTTCATATGTACTATGTGTAGATAGACAGATATGACTGAGGGAAATCTTAATAGCCACCAGGGCTGCCAACTGTTAATAAATGCACTCTCTATTGTTTTTATCCAAATACCAATATATCATAAAGTATGCAAGCCGGCAGCTTTAAACTATGCGCACGTATAGTACCTGACATTCTAGATTAATTTGGAGTAACTAATACACGTCAGTGCTTCCATCATGATTCTAAGCCTGCTGATTGGTCCAATTTTAAAATACATGTAACTTCTATACAAATAAAACGATTTCATCCAAAATTGGCACAACAATAGATCATAATAGTTCAGATTATTTCTGACCAACACATGCATGACATTGTTGCCAACATGATTTTACGCGCGCTGATATGTCCAATGTCTAACTACATGCAACGTCCATGCTATCCATTGGACTTCAACCAAATTTTGTTTTTTTGTACCTTAAGAGATAGAATTAAGAATATATTCAGTCACCAGGGCTGCCAACTGTAGTGCTCTATTAGGCTACATTATGCCAGTTATATTTCGAACTAATTAGAAAATTCGATATTACCAACTCAATTTCGTCATTATTCTAATTAGGTCCATATAGATTTATCATTGGAATGAATCTTACATTTCGAGAAAAGTAGGCTCTTTAGTTCGTCACGGAACTTCTTGTTCTATACTATACCTAGCAAATACACATCAAGAATTTTTATAACCTAACTGATTCAACAAACAGTACATATCTTCACATTCGTATCTGTTCATTTCTACGCTGTTTTTCAAGACAATTTTGTATGCTTAATTTACACAATTTATTGTAACAGATCTGTTTTTTTTTTGTTTGCGGAAAATATACTATGTGAACTTTTGGTATGGTACTACTCAATTACTCAATTACCCCCTGATTTCAAGAAGAATGTAATCATCCCTATACCAAAGAAAGTGGGAGCTGACAGATGTGAAGATTACCGTACAATCAGCTTGATTACTCATGCTTCAAAGATCCTGTCTAGAATAATTTACAAGAGGATTGAAAGCCAGATAGAAACGGAGTTGGGTGAAGACCAGTTTGGTTTCAGGAGAAATGTAGGAACAAGGGAAGCTGTACTAAGTCTTAGGATGATTTTAGAAGGTAGAATAAGGAAAGATAAGAGAACGTTCATGGCTTTTGTAGACTTAGAAAAGGCTTTTGATAACGTTGATTGGACTAAATTGTTTGACATTTTGAAATCAATTGGAATAAAGTACAGGGATAGGAGGGTGATATACAATCTGTACAGAAACCAGACAGCAGTCATTCGAGTTGAAGGACATGAGAGAGAAGCTGGTATTCAGAAAGGTGTAAGGCAAGGCTGCAACTTATCACCCATACTTTTCAATCTTTACATTGAACAAGCAATGAAGGAAATTAGGGAAAAAATTAAAGTGGGGGTGAAGATTCAAGGAGAAATAATTTCAACTCTGAGATTTGCTGATGACATAGTCATCTTGGCCGACAAGCCTGAGGATTTGAATGAGTTTTTGAATGGTATGGACTCCGTCTTACAGAAAGAATTCATGATGAAAATTAATAAATGTAAAACAAAAATACTGGAATGCAGCCGAAATAAATCAGAAACCTCTATGGAGATCAAATTGGCTGGTGAAAAGCTGAAGGAAGTAGGAGACTTCTGTTACTTAGGAAGCAGAATAACCAGTGATGGACGAAGCAAAGAGGATATTAAAAGTAGGTTGGCTCAGGCAAAGAAAGCATTTCTACAAAAAAGGAATCTGCTGACATCGAATATAGATTTAGGTATTAGGAAGTCATTTTTGAAAGCCTTTGTCTGGAGCGTGGCGCTCTATGGAAGTGAAACTTGGACTATTGGTGCAGCAGAAAAGAGGAGAATTGAAGCATTTGAAATGTGGTGTTACAGGAGAATGATGAAGATCAGATGGGTAGATAGGGTTACAAACAAAGAGGTATTAAGACGAGTGGGAGAGGAGAGATGTTTCTGGCGACTGCTAATGAAGAGAAGAGATAGGTTGGTAGGACACATACTAAGACACCCAGGAATAGCAAGCTTAGTTATGGAAGGAAGGGTCGAGGACAAAAACTGTAGGGGTAGACCAAGGTTAGAATATGTTAAACAGATTGCCTCCGATGTAGGGTGTCGGAGCTATGTAGAGATGAAACGATTAGCTCAGGACAGGGAGGCATGGAGAGCTGCATCAAACCAGTCAAAAGACTGAAGACTCAAACAACAACAACAACATACCACCTGAGGAAGGTCATAACCGGACGGTTTCAATGAAATAAATATCGATTTTAGGTAAAAATAAATAGTTTATAATTCTAATATTGTATTATTCATCTGGTATAAAATGTTTAATAATTTGCTTGTTTAATTATAAGTGTTTTTATTTGGTTTTATTAGATGTTAAGTTAGGTTTAGTTTCTTATTACAAAACTTCAAGCCAGAACATTGTATACGCTACATCAAGGGGCTCTTTAGCCTCAGTGGCAGTTCTCTTTGAATACATTCAATTCAATTGAAAGGCGCAGAGTGTGAGTAACACACAACTGCACAGTTTCTTTGTTTCTTGCGTCACTGGAGGAGATCTCAATGTATGCGGACGCACGCCTCACGTGAGCCATAGTAAATATTTGCTTAGGGCCACCAGCTGATCCTTATCTCCCAAACAAGAAATTGCTGTCTTTGTCTCTCCAGCATCTGACGATATCTCCTTCATCCTCTACCCTCGGGCTGGGCTGTACCGTGTTGTTCCACCAACTTTCTCCGATAGTTCATTACACAGCCTTGTGTTGGCAAGCCTGACGAGGAGGGCAAAAGCCTCAACATTTGTATTGTGGTTGTTGTTTGAGTCTTCAGTCTTTTGACTGGTTTGATGCAGCTCTCCGTGCCTCCCTGTCCTGAGCTAATCGTTCCATCTCTACATAGCCACCACACCCTCCATCCGAGGCAATCTGTTTAACATATTCTAACCTTGGTCTACCCCTACAGTTCTTGTCCTCGACCCTTCCTTCCATAACTGAGCTTGCTATTCCTGGGTGTTTTAGTAAGTGTCCTACCAACCTATCTCTTCACTTCATTAGCAGTCACCAGAAACATTTCTCCTCTCCCACTAGTCTTAATACCTCTTCGTTTGTAACCCTATCTACCCATCTGATCTTCAACATTCCCTGTAACACCACATTTCAAACGCGCCACGCTCCAGGCGAAGTCTTTCAAAAAAGACCTAAATCTATATTCGATGTCAACAGATTCCTTTTTTTTTTTTTTTTGTAGAAATTCTTTCCTTGCCTGAGCCAACCGCATGGAAGGAAAACAAGAAGTTCAGTGACGAACTAAAGAGCCTACGTTTCTTAAAATTAGGGGGGCGTGGTGGCTCAGCGGTCTAGCTGCATGCCTCTCGCCAAGGCGGTCCAGGTTCGATTCCCGGTCAATGCATGTGAGATTTTCGAAGTGAAATGCTATGTTCTGTGGTTCGGATTCCACGTAAAAAAGAGGTCCCGTGGCTCATGATCTCAAGATTAACGGTCACGTTAAACTACAAGCTTCCTTTTTTCTTAAAATTAAGTTTCATGCCAATCTACAGTATATGAACCTATCTAGAATAATGACAAAATTAAGTTGGTAATATCGAAATTTCTAATTAGTTCGAAATATTCCTGGAATAATGTAGCCTAATAGAGCATTACAGTTGGCAGCCCTGGTGACAATATATGCTTAGTTCCATCTCTTAAGGTACAGAATTAAAAAAAATTGCTCTAAGTCCAATGGACGTTACATGCAGTTAGGCATTGGATCTATCAGCACGCGTAAAAGCATGTTGGCAACAATGGCATGCGTGTGCTGGTCAGAAATAGCCTAATCTGAAATATTATGATATCTTGTTGTGCCAATTTAGGACGAATTCCATTTGTTAGTATAGAAGTTACATGTATTTTAAAATTGGACCTATCAGCAGGCATAGAATCATGTTGGCAGCACTGACTTATAATAATTATTCCAAATTAATCTAGAATGGCAGGTGCTATACGTGTGCAAAGTATAGGGCTGTTGGCTTGCATACTTCCTGATATTTTGATATTAGGTTAAACAAATTTATAGACAGCATTTATTAACAGTTGGCAGCCCTGATTGCTCTTAAGATTACTTATAGTCATATCTGTTATGTTACACATAGCACATACAACATTTGCTTGAAATCCAACTGATAGTATAGATGTTACATGTATTTAAAAATTGGCCCTATTAGCAGGCATAGAATCATGTTGGTAGAACTAAGTATGCAAGTAACTCCAAAATTAATCTAAAATGTCAGGTACTATACGTATGCATAATTTATAGCTGTCGGCTTGCATACTTTCTGATATATTGATATTTGGATAAAATAATATAGAGAGCAATTATTAACAGTTGGCAGCCGTGGTGGCTCTTAAGAATTCGCTCAGTCATATCTATTTATGTACACATATTACATACAAACTTTTGTTGAAATCCAATTGATAGTGTAGAAGTTAAAGGCATTTAAAAAGTTGACCTATCAGAAGGCTTAACATTATTTTGGCTACACTATCATGTATGGCCTCCAGGATTTTAAACTAAAATAGTGTTATCTACATGTGTGCCAATTTTGGAATAGCTCCCATGCATACCTTCCGAGGTATCCAACATGGAGCTCAAATTTCTAGTGCGTTTTTTCAGCAATCGGTAGCACGGACATCATTTTCAAATGTGGACGTGAGATATTCCGGTATACATATTTACTCATATTAAATTTGGTTTCGATTTCTGCAGCCGTTTAGGAGTTGATAGGGGGACACACACACACAGCCAGTCGGACAGAAGGACAGACAGACAGACAGACAGAAGGACAGACAGACACACATTTTCCCGGATCGATCTCATAAGTCTACTTTTTCCTCATTTTTGTAAAATGTGAAAAGTAGGCTAATAATGTCAAATGTTGAATTAATCTCTTAGTAGACAAAGTAGGAGCCAAAACGTAAAGTAAAGAAATTTTCCCAATTGTGCTTGACGTTGAAGGGCTAAATGGCCCGGAAATTTTTCAAACTATGACTCTTGCAGAGTTCTATAAAACTAAAAAAGAACAATTTTTGTAAATAACTATAGTTCTAAATGGAGTTCCGAAAAACTGCCTAAAATCATTTGTTCCTTTACTCGTTGATTCATATCCTATCTAAATTAATTTATTTGCATAATTCTTTCTTTAATAGAGTTTCCATGGCTTAGGCGGTAGCATGCCGGCCTCTTACTGCTGGGTCCGTGGTTCAAATCTCGGTCACTCCATGTGAGATTTGTGCTGGACGGCGGAGTTCTTTCCGGTCATGGAGAGAGACCGTCATTTTGTGTAGGCTAAGGATAGGTCACACAAGATCCACCCACTCGCACCTAATTAGAAGGGAAGACCTCCCCCCCCCCCCACTTTGTACCTGTGGAGCCGTTTTCACCGTGGCCCACATTTTAACCGAGTGTGTGGATCTTGCTGACTTACGAAGAAACCTTGGTTTGCAGATGACACTCAAACTTTATTAGCAGTTGACGCGTTGGCTGCTGATCGCGTTATCCGCTTTATGAGTGAAAGTGGGTTAGGGCCAGGAATCTAAATTTCCCAGTGTAAATTGACTTAACGACTTGTTCGTGTTTGAATTTTTTCCCCGTAATTTTTGTCTATTTTTATACTTATTATTTTTAGCCTACTTTTCACATTTTGCAAAAATGAGGAAAAAGTAGTCTTATGAGATCGGGCAAATGTGTGTCTGTCTATCTGTCTGTCTGTCTGTCTGTCCTTCTGTCTGTCTGTCTGGCTGTGTGTGTGTGTCCCCCCTATCAACTCCTAAATGGCTGCAGCAATCAAAACCAAATTTAGTATGAGTAAAGATGTGCACCGGAATAGCTCACGTCCATATTTGAAAATGATGTCAGTGCTACCAACTGCTGAAAAACGCACTAGAAATTTGAGCTCCATGTTGGATATCCTGCAAGGTATGCATAGGAGCTATTCCATAATTGGCACACATGTAGATAATACTATTTCAGTTTAATTTCCAGGAGGCCAACCATGACAGTGTTGCCAAAATAATTTAAGGCCTTCTGATAGGTCCAATGTTTAAATGCATATAATTTCTACACTATCAACTAGATTTCAACCAAATTTTGTATGTAATATCTGTACATAAACAGATATGACTGAGCGTATTCTTAAGAGCAACCAGGGCTGCCAACTGTTAATAATTGCTCTCTCCATTTTTTATCCAAATACCAATATATCAGAATGTGTGCAAGCCGACAACTTTAAACTATGCACACGTATAGTACCTGACATGTTTGATTAATTTTGGAGTAACTTATATACGTCAGTTCTACCAACATGATTATAAGCCTGCTGATAGGGCCAATTTTTAAATACATGTAACTTCTATACTATCAGTAGGATTTCATCCAAATTTCGCAAGTGCTATGTGTAACATATCATATATGACTATAAGTATTCTTCAGTGCAATCAGGGCTGCCAACTGTTAATAAATGCTGTCTATATTTTTTACCCTAATATCAATATATCAGAAAGTATGCAAGTCAACAGCTCTATACTTTGCACACGTATAGCACCTGACATTCTAGATTAATTTGGAGTAATTAATACAAGGCAGTGCTGACAACATGATTCTATGCCTGCTGATATGTCCAATTTTAATATACATGTAACTTCTATACTAACAAATGGATTTCATCCAAAATTGGCACAACAAGATATCATAATATTTCAGATTATTTCTGACCAGCACACGCATGGTATTGTTGGCAACATGCTTTTACGCGTGCTGATAGATCCAGTGTCTAACTGCAAGTAACGTCCATTGGACTTCAACCAAATTTTGTATTCTTTACCTTAAGAGATGGAACTAAGAATATATTCAGTCACCAGGGCTGCCAACTGTAGTGCTCTATTAGGCTACATTATACCAGGTATATTTTGAACTAATTAGATATTTCGATATTACCAACTTAATTTCGTCATTATTCTAGATAGGTTCATATTCTGTAGAATAATCATTGGCATGAAAAGTAGGCTGTATAGTTCTTAACGAAATTTCTTGTTATTTAATTTTTTGTTGTATTAATTTTAGTTCTTTTTAAATTAAGGTGTTCATCTCAAAATTTTAAATTCAGTTCCAAAATGTGTGTTCTTTAAACTGTGTTAAGAGGGGCTGATGACGTCGTAGTTCCGCCCCTTAAAACAACAATAACTAACTAAGTAACTAAAGCGGAGGCAGAAAGGTTTTCCTCCCTCTAGTCTGGTTTTCCCTGTCACAATTTCATTCCAGCAACACTCTCCACTATCATTTCATTTCACCTGTCATTCATTAAATCATTGCCTCAGGGGAGTGCGACAGGCTTCGGCAGCCGGCTCAGTTTATATCCTCGCCGCTAGATGGGGGGCTTCATTCACTCCATTACCTGACCCAGTTGGTCGACTGGAGGCAGGCAGTGTATTTTCAATTCTTTCCTTAACGTGTTCCTTAGTTCAATACCCTCAGGCGTTTTTTATATATATATTTAGCCTACTTTTCACATTTTGCAAAAATGAGGAAAAAGTAGACTTATGAGATCGGGCAAATGTGTGTCTGTCTGTCTGTCTGTCTGTCCTTATGTCTGTCTGTCTGTCTGTCTGTGTGTGTGTCCCCCTATCAACTCTTAAACGGCTGCAGCAATCGAAACAAAATTTGGTAGGAGTAAAGATCTATACCTGAACATCTCACGGACATATTTGAAAATGATGTCAGTACTACCAACTGCTGAAAAATCGCAATTGAAATTTGAGCTCCATGTTGAATATCATGGAAGGTATGAAAGGGAGCTATTTCAAAATTGGCACACGTATAGATAATAATATTGCAGTTTAATTTCCAGGAGGCCATACATGGCAGTGTTGCCAAAATGATTGTAAGCCTGCTGATAGGTCCAATTTTTAAATGCATATAACTTCTGGCAGTGGCGGCTGGTTCAGAAAATCAGTTGTGTGCTGTAACCCATCCCCCCTCCAAAGAATAAAAATATTTAGAAACATAATTTATGGAAACATTCACTCAGTAATACTTATGAGGCTCTTCACAGAGTTTTCCTTACTTAACAAACTATAGATCACCGATTTACAAAATGTGGCTATAGGATAGGTAAGTTGGGAGTGTTAAAAGACCTTCTGGCGGGAACAACTTCTCTATTTTTCCACCGTTTGCTTTGAGAGATTCCCACTAAAATGCTACCGCAGAGTCTAGAAGGTGCCCCCTGCTACGTTCTCATTTCATGTGACCAGTGCTGCCGCTGTGTGCTCGAATGAAGAGTTTCTGTGATGTCTTGGCTCTGGTCTTGGCTGTTGTCCCAACAGCAAAACGGAAAGGTTGGGCACGCATGCGCAAAAGACAGAGTTCATGTGTGCTGGCAATAAACGTAGAAATTCTCGCTTTGCTGCGATTTACACAACCAGTACCGGACGTGGAGTGGAGCACACGACTAGATACCTCGTTGTGAGGGGAGTTGTATATTTCCAATTATTTTAGTGACATCTTATTAATGCACAGTATTTGATTGTAGTTAATATTACAAAAGTAATTAATTTTCAAATAAAACAATGTGCTGCAGCACTTCAGCACATAAGGTGCAGCCGCCCCTGACTTCTACACTATCAACTGGAATTCAACCAAATTTCGTATGTGCTATGTGTACATAAACAGATATGACCGAGCGTATTCTTAAGAGCCACCAGGCCTGCCAACTGTTAGTAAATGCTCTCAATTTATTTTATCCAAATACCAATATATCAGAACGTATGCAGGCCGACAGCTTTAAACTATGCTCACGTATAGTACCAGACATTCTATATTAATTTGGAGTAACTTATATACGTCAGTGCTACCAACGTGATTCTAAGCCTGCTGAGAGGTCCAACATATACATGTAACTTCTATACTATCGTTTCGATTTCAACCAAATTTCGTGTTTGCTATGTGTACCATAACAGATATGACTATGCCGATTCTTAAGAGTTACCAGGGCTGCCAAATGATAATAAATTCTGTCTCTATTTTCGTTACCCTAATATCAATATATCAGAAAGTATGCAAGCCAATAGCTCTAAACTTTGCACACGTATAGTACCTGGCATTCTAGATTAATTTGGAGTAACTAATATATGCCTACGCCAGTGCTGCCAACATGATTCTAAGCCTGCTGATAGGTCCAATTTTAAAATGCATGTAACTTCTATACTAACTAATGGATTTCATTCAAAATTGACACAACAATAGATCATGTTATTTCAGATTATTTCTGACCAATACATGTATGTCATTGTTGCCAACATGATTTTACGCTTGCTGTTAGATCCAATGTTTAACTACATGTAACGTCCATGCTAACCATTGGACTTCGACCAAATTTTGTATTCTGTGCCTTAAGAGATGGAACTAAGAATATATTCAGTCACCAGGGCTGCCAACTGTAGTTCTCTATTAGGCTACATTATGCCAGGTATACAGTATTTCGAACTAATTAGAAATTTTGATATTACCAAATTAACACCGTCATTATTCTAGATAGATCCATATAGATTAATCATTGGCATGAATCTTAAATTTTAAGAAAAGTAGGCTTTTTAGTTCGTCACGGAATTTCTTGTTTGAAAATACTTCACACCAGAAGTAGTTAAACAGACTTAAGTGAAACTCTGCATTGACTCACTCTAGTGCTCGTACTGGTATAAAAATCAAACTGCTAATATAATCAACCAGACATGGTTCAGTTTCATTGACTCACACTAGCGCTCGTAGTGGTAGAAAAGGCAAACTGCTTATCTAATGGTTAGGTTTACCGTGAACAAATATGTCAGTCCCCGTGTCATAATGCTGGCTGGCACGTCGTAAGAAACGTTTAGTGTGTCCTTTACGTTTGGGAAAATTAATTATAAATGCACAAAAAAAGAATTAGTGGTCATGGACGTTCTAGACCAATCAAGTGCAACAGCCTGCCCCCGGACCGTCCACGTCCCGCTGAACCCATTCATCCGGTCCGCCTCATCATTTATTGAAAACTAGCTACCCGACCCGGGAACAGTTATGAATGTATTACGTGATAAGCACTTTTCTTTTCCAATGTCAATGCACAACGAACAGTATCCGTTTTACGTCTCGGCATGATGGGTTAAAATCACTGACTGGACTATTAATTATATTGGCATGGAGATGCATGTGCAACAAATTCTTGTCAGACGTAATTAGCCTACTTTCGATTTTTGCAAAAAATGAAAGTAGACTTATGAGATCAACACAGGGCGAAAAAAGTGTGTCTGTCTGTGTGTGTGTATGTGTGTGTGTGAGTCTGTGTGTGTGTGTGTCTGTGTGTGTGTGTGTGAGTGTGTGTACTCTGAATGTCTGTCCCCCCCTATCAATTCGAACACGGTGAATGCGAATTGAACGAAATTTGGTACAAAGGTAGCACTAGCAAAGGACACCTCAATGTCATATTTTATATCGCCGCCATCTTGATGGAAACGTAATGGCGGCCACACAAATGTTCAAAGCTTAAATCAAATTACGACTAACCTAATCATCCGATCTCTACCAAATTTTGCAACAACATACCTGTATGGGGGGAGCATCCTTTGACCAAACCAATAGGCCATAAGCGTAATAGTTTGCGGATGGCGGCCATCTTTGTGTGAAAATCGATTCCCCCTATTAATTCGAACACGGTGCAACCGAATGGTACGAAATTTGGTACAGAGGTAGTACTAACAAAAGGCACCTCAGTGTCATGTTTTATATCGCCGCCATCTTGACGGAAACGTAATGGCGGCCACACAAATGTTCAAAGCTTAAATCAAATTACGACTAACCTAATCATCCGATCTCTACCAAATTTAGCAACAACATACCTTTATAGGGGGAGCATCCTTTGACCAAACTAATAGGTCATCAGCGTAATAGTTTGCGGATGGCGGCCATCTTTGTGTGAAAATCGATTCCCCCTATTAATTCGAACACGGTGCAACCGAATGGAACGAAATTTGGTACAGAGGTAGTACAAACAAAAGGCACCTCAGCGTCATGTTTTATATCGCCGCCATCTTGACGGAAACGTAATGGCGGCCACATAAATGTTCAAAGCTTAAATCAAATTACGATTAACCTAATCATCCGATCTCTACCAAATTTTGCAACAACATACCTTTATAGAGGAAGCATCCTTTGACCAAATGACTAGGTCAGTAGCCTAATAGTTTGCGGATGGCGGCCATCTTTGTGTCAAAATCAATTCCCCCTATTAATTCAAACACGGTGAAACCGAATGGAACGAAATTTGGTACAGAGGTAGCACTAGCAAAGGGCATCTCAGTGTCATATTTCATATCACTGCCATATTGACAGAAACGTAATGGCGGCCACACAAATGTTCAAAGTTTAAGTTAAATTACGACTAACATAACCATCCGATCTCTACCAAACTTTGCAACAACATTCCTTTATGGAGGGAGCATGCTTTGACCAATCTAATAGGTTATTAGCCTAATAGTTTGCGGCTGGCGGCCATCTTTATGTCAAAATTGATTCCCCCTATTAATTCGAACACGGTGGAACCGAATGGAACGAAATTTGGTACAGAGGTAGCACTAGCAAAGGGCACCTCAGTGTCATGTTTTATATCGCCGCCATCTTGACTGAAACGTAATGGCGGCCACACGAATGTTCAAAGCTTAAATCAAATTACGATTAACCTAATCATCCGATATCTACCAAATTTTGCAACTACATACCTTTATGGAGGGAGCATCCTTTGACCAATCTAATAGGTCATTGGCCTAATAGTTTGCGGATGGCGGCCATCTTTGTGTCAAAATCGATTCCCCTATTAATTCAAACACGGTGAAACAGAATGGAACGAAATTTGGTACAGAGATAGCACTAGCAAAGGGCATCTCAGTGTCATGATTTATATCGCCGCCATATTGACAGAAACGTAATGGCGGCCACACAAATGTTTAAAGCTTAAATCAAATTACGACTAACATAACCATCCGATCTCTACCAAACTTTGCAACAATATACCTTTATGGAGGGAGCATCCTTTGACCAATCTAATAGGCCATTAGCCTAATAGTTTGCGGATGGCGGCCATCTTTATGTCAAAATTGATTCCCCCTATTAATTCGAACACGGTGGAACCGAATGAACGAAATTTGGTACAGAGGTAGCACTAGCAAAGGGCACCTCAGTGTCATGTTTTATAGCGCCGCCATCTTGACGGAAACGTAATGGTGGCCACACAAATGTTCAAAGCTTAAATCAAATTACGATTAGCCTAATCATCCGATCTCTAGCAAATTTAGCAACAACATACCTTTAAGGAGGGAGCATCCTTTGACCAAACTAATAGGTCATCAGCCTGATATTTTGCGGATGGCGGCCATCTTTGTGTGAAAATCGATTCCCCTTATCAATTCGATCACGGTGAAACCGAATGGAAAGACATTTGGTACAGAGGTAGCACTAGCAAAGGGCACCTCAGTGTCATGTTTTATATCACCGCTATCTTGACGGAAACGTAATCGTGGCCACCCAAATGTTAAAAGCTAAAATGTAATTACGACCAACCTAATAATCTAGTCTCTACCAAATTTTGCAACACCATATCTTTATGTGGGAAACATATTCAGACCAAACTGCAAGAACATCAGCCCAATAGTTTGCAGATGGTGGCCAAGTATGTGTGCAAATCGATTCCCCCTATCAATTCAAACACGGTGAAACCGAATTGAACGAAATTTGGTACAGAGGTAGCACTAGCAAAGGGCACCTCATATTCATGTTTAATATCCCTATAGCACGTTGTATTTCAACAAGCTACTACAACCAACATTCGATCATACTCCTTGAAAAGGACAAAGAGTTATAACAATACCCATGCATTTAGGAGAAAGTAGGCTATATGTTCTTTACTGAACATCTTGTTTAAGAATTGCGAGGTGCTTGAAACACAAATCCCCCTTCCGTCCAATCTTAATTTGACTGTGAATTTTGTGGAACGAAAAGTTCACAGGCAAAATGAAGAAAAGCCGAGTTACACTTCCAGGGAAACTTCAAACACAACCACTCTTCTCAGAAGTCTTAACTCAACACGACTGTTTGCTGCTGGATGTATCTGGGGTAATAGGCTCGCCCGCTAGCTAAGCTGTAACTGGGGTGATAGACTTGCCCCAAGCTACCTCGTAAACTGTCGCCTCAGTAACTGAATGGAGATTGTTGGAAGAAATGAAAACGTAAAAACACTTATAGTAGGCGATGTATTGAAGATAGAGATATTCTCTCCCGGGCTTTTTTGTAGAACATTTCATGCTGAACAATTCTTACACTCGTAGTATATAGATATGTTAAACGGTTTGCCCAGCGTAAGCTTAAAAAGCGCACGGGCGCCAGTTTTTTTTTTCGACCGTTTCACTTAAATCGTTAGTGCTTGACTTCCTTTGGTCATAAATAAATTATTTTCTACAGAAACCTTCCTCGAGATATCCTATACAGAATGGTGAAAACCGCATCAAAATCCATTCTGTGGTTCTCGAGATTACCCGTGACATCAAAGAATCGGGGACTTGGTTTTATAATAAGTAGAGATTTTACTCCGATCAGTATAATTTAATATAATATAATCCTCCTTCCGTCCAATCCTAAATTGACTGTAAATTTTGCGGAACGAAAAGTTCACAGGCGAAATGAGAGTTGCACTTCCAGGGAATGGTGAGGTGAATGAAACTCAAATCCCCCTGCCGTCCAATCTTAACTTGACTGTGTTTCACAGGCGAAATGAAGAAAACCCGTGTTGCACTTCCAGGGGAAACTCCAAACCCTACCACCCTTCTCAGAAGTCTTAACTGAACACGACTCAACGGTTTGCTGCTGGCTGTAACTAGGGCAATAGGTTCGCCCGCTAGCTAGGCTGTGACAGGGATGATAGACTCGCCCTTAGCTAGCTCGTAAACTGTCGCCTCAGTAGTTGAATGAACATGGTTGGAAGAAATTAAAACGTAAAAGCTCATATAGTGGGCGATGTATTGAAGATAGATATATGCTCTCGCGGACTTTTTTGTAGAACTTTTCATGCTGAACAATTCTCACACTCATAGTATTAAGATATTTTTAACGGTTTGACCAAGCGTAAGCTTACAACGCGCTCGGACGACAGGTTTTTTTCCGACTTTTCCACTGAAGTCGTTACTGCTCGGCTTTCTTTGATCATAAATACATTATTTTCTACAGAAATCATCCCCGAGATATCCTTTACAGGATGGTGAAAACCGCATCAAAATCCATCCAGTGGTTCTCGAGTTTACCCGTAAAGAATCGGTGATTTGGTTTTATACTAAGTAAAGATGTATTTCTTACGTAATCTGTCGAACTGAAATGAAAAGCTTACCAACCCTCGACAATGCAGTGCGAAAGGTTTCTCTCTGTGCTTGGCAATTCTGTTAAGACAATCCCTGCCGACAACCCATCTCCCACTCTTGGGCCTTCGGTGGCGTAGTTGGTAGCATGCTGAGCTTCTATGCCCAAGATCGCGGGTTCAAACACGGCCGAAGTCATCGGATTTTTTCACAGCGTTAAAAATCCCTCCGTATACCTTCCTTCGGAGGGGAAGTAAAGCCGGCGTTCCCATGTCACAGATTTATGGCATGAAAAAGAACCTTCCACTAACTAAACTTGGGGGAGCTAAAATGTATAGGTTAGTTTTATAACGCTATATTAGTTCCAGATACTGACTGCGATGTCGAGGACGATAGCATTTGGTAGCAAAAGCAGTCCTTCTAACTGAATCACAGATAACACTCACTAAGACAGCCATTACAATTAACACCGGTTATCAGACCAATTCCACACACCCCAAAGTACACTCGACCTTGTGCTGTTAATCGCGCCAGAAACTAGGTAAGCGTGTCGCTAAGTTTCTCATAAATATTTTCTTATTTTCTGTACTTTTTTTTTGTTACTGTTATAACTAGGGCTCGGATGTTTAAGACCTAAACATAGCCCGAATATGCAAGAAAATATGACCTTAAAAATGATGAAATATGTGTAAACAAGTAATTGCCCCTATCAACATACAAAATTTCAGTTTGATTGTTGTGATAGATTCGTAGATATGGGGAACCGTCTAAATATTTCAGATGGTCGCCAGGTTGGATTAGTATTTATGTACTATTACATGAAGATTATTGTGTACGTGTGGTATTCATACTTCAATCGCATGATTAGGACACAAGAAGTAAAAACGAGATTTTAAAATTTCGCACTAATGCCATCTTGTGGTTATGAAAATAATTGAAATAAATCAGATGCCAGTGGATTAACATTTGTATAAGCATTTAACGTGCAAAGTTTCACTGCACTCGGATGGTTAAATCGCGAGAAACGTCAATTTAAATATTTATACTTCGCGTCGCCGCCATGTTGGATTTGTGCTCACCAGGTTACTGAAAGTCCTATAGGTAAAGTTATGTTCATAGCCTCTATGAACATAAAAAAAATCAGTTTGATTTCTGTAAAAGATTCGTAGATATTGAGAACCGTCAAAATAGATCGGATGCTCGCCATTTTGGATTCTTATATGTATAGCCCATAGTGTTATGTACCATTAAAGGAAAATTATTGCGTAGCTTCATTATTCAAACTTTCACTTCGTTCGCATGATTACGACACAAGAAATATAAATTTAATTTTGAAATTTCGCACAACCGCCATCTTGAGGTTATGTAAACAATTGAACTAAATTAGATGCCAGTGCATTACAATATTTATAATAATTTACTGTACCACATTTTACTGCGCTCAGATGGTTAAATCACGAGAAAAGGCTATTAAAATGTTTCAATTTCGCTTGGCTGCCATATTCGTTTTGTACTTTACAGGTTTTTGAAAGTTACATAGATAAACTTGAATCAGTACCCTTGATCACCGTACAAAATTTCAGGGTGATATCATAAATACTTTCGGAGATATTGAAATCCAGTGAAATATATCGCACAGCCGCCATTTTGAGGTTATGTAAATAATTGAACTAAATTAGATGCCAGTGCATTACAATGTGTATGGACATTTGCTGTACCATGTTTCATTACGTTTGGATGGTTACATCGCGAGAAACGTCTATTCAAAAGTCTTAAATTCGTTTGGCTGCCATGTTGGTTTTGTAGTTACCAGGTTTTTGAAAGTCTCATAAGTGAACTTCTAGTAGTTCCCTTTATCACCATACAAAATTTTAGGGTGATATCGATAATAGTTTCGGAGATACTGAATGCTGGTGAAATATTTCGCAAAGCCGCCATGTTGGATTGGTGAGACACAATTAAATTTGAAGGGCACGGTCGGGGTCGGCCTGAATGGTGCTATAATCAAACCGAGCTTCATTGATATCGCTCCATTCGTTTAGAATTTATTAGGGGGGACACATACACACCATCACACACACACACGGACACGCACACACAGACAGACACACGGACAAAAGGTGATCTCATAAACCGATTTTTTTTCATAAAATGAAAATAGGCTAAAAATGACAAAAATATGACCTGAAAATGATTTATATATAAATACTAGCAGAAGTACCCATTCTTCGAACGGTCGTCGGTATTAATAACCAGACGTAATCAATTGAGCTACTGTTGCAATGGTTAGGGGCTTGGAACCTGTTTGTCGACAAAGATAAATGATTAGTTGAAATATGCTCTGAAACTAATTTACCTAACGTGTACTTCCTGACGTCAAAATAAAATTGAAAACCTCGTAGACGAAATGCAATTCACGTCACATAAAAACTGACCCTCACTGTTGTGTCAAGTGCGCATCCAGCGGAAGACCCCTTTAATAAATTATAAAGGCTTGTGGTGCATGAAATTTCAGGTTTTTTAGCCTCCAATGGCCCAAATTCCTAAAAGCAAAAAAATAAAATAAAAAATAAACTATTTCAATTCAGGAATTTTTGAAAATAATGTTGCTGTTTGAAGATATAATAGACCTTCTGTACGACACATCGCACGTTTAAGTCTTGTGAAAAAATCCAGGGTACCTCTTGACCCCCTTAAGCACATTGATGAATTTTACAGTTTTTGTTGGTTCCGTGATAACCTTATAGCCATTTGCAAACTTTCACGGAAATTTAATAAATGGAGTGGCATTACTTCTTGCAGAAATAGATGGAAAGTTGGATGTACCTTTTTGAGACACTGTTGTCATGTTTACTGGCTTGCATTCCTACATTAGTTTATTAAATGAAATTAGTTTTCTGGGAATATCTCAGAAACTCTTGGTTTAGAGCATTAAAATGTAGTTTTCGGGGACCCTTTACGACTGTTTAGGGGCCCCGAGGTCTTTTTTCTGACACCAAGGGGCTGAAAATGAGCTTTGTCTCGTCGTTGTAGGCCGTAGTATCATCATCATCATCCTCTTGCACAGTTTCCAGCCGTTGGCCGGGTCTGTTTGGAACACAGGCCACTCCAACGTCTTCTGTCTTCCCACCATCTCTCAGCTTCCACCCCTGTCCAGCCTTCTCCTCTCTTCTTCACGCTTTCTTCCATCCCTTTCAGCCACCTGTCTCTCGGTCTTCCTCTCGGTCTCTTTCCTTCCCACTTCGTCTCGTGTATCCACCTGGGTATCCTCTTATCCTCCATTCGTTTTACATGTCCATTCCATGTAAGTCTAGATTTCTCTATACCATCCCGTAATGGTTCCTCCTTTATTAATTCTCTGGTCCTCTCATTTCTTATTCTGTCCATCTTTGTAGCTCCAATACTGCTTCTCAAGAACCTCATCTCACTGGCCTGTATTTTGCTCTTCTCCCTTCCTTTCATAGCTCAGGTTGTGCCCAATTCTAGGAATGGGTATTCCAAGATTCAGACACCTTGGTATCAAAGGAAAGGCTACAGCCGCTTTTGAAAGTTGAGATATTTGAATATCGCGCTCCTTTCCTTCTAGATTGAAATGGAAACTTTATGCAGCCAAGAAGATGTTAAGTGACGTGGCAAATAGTAGCAGAGGTCGAGACTATTTGGTGATTAAGTACTTAGCCATGGAGTAGAGACTTGATACTTGGATCAGATTACTGGCACGGCCAAATGAAAGAGGATGCACTTAGTCTCAAGTGAATCAAACCAGAGACACCGGAGATATGAGGATTTACAGATTTCAGCGTGATCCAGCGTGGAGCCGACCGTTTTGTATAAAAGCCGCTTGGCCAAAGCATAAGCAGCTCACTTCAAACCAAGCTCTTGTAGGACAAGGTGCTACTGCTACGTCGAGCCAAGGCACATGGTTGCCGAATCTACGCAGAAGATATCTTTGAATTGTGATAGACACAAAAGTGCTACGATACGTGGGGAACGTAGTAAGTTTCCGGTAGAGGGAATCACTAAGGTGATTGTTATTTTTTTACGGACATTGGTGAAACACTTTGTTTCTATATGGACATATGCTAGACTTTGTCTAGATATTATTCTGTCACAGTCCAGTAACAATAATTCAATACTTGGATATTTTAATCCAACTTGTCAGTTTCACAAATTGTAACTAAATAACCACTCAGATCTTTCAGTATACTGAAGGCCAGTCTATCACGGTGTTATTCATTAGCCGACAAAGAGAATCTATATGTTGCTTCGCGCATGATAGATGGTGTGAAGCCATGCCCAGGGAACGATCTTCAGAACAGCCGTTGATTGTTTTAGACTATCAGTGTTTTCCTGTACTGAAAAGATTACCGTGAGTTATGTTACAACTGACGCTTTTGAGAAGAGATCATTTGGATCTGACCCCATTTAAGCAAACTGCTATGGATTTAATTGAAGTCAATATTAAAATGGATCAGCAGTTACTTCAAACTTCAAGAAATATTTCCACTACGTCGTGCTAGACAGATTGTGGGTATATAATGGCGGCCGATACAAGGATTAGACGTGCGTGTCCAATAGGGCATGTATCTGGATTAATCTGGTACAGACCAGGTTCACTACGCTTCAAGACCAACGAGATATGTAAGCCACATTTGACTTTTATATTATGCCTAGCTAATTGGAACAAACTCATTTTCTGCAGATGACCAACACATTTATTTTTCTTCGTATTTAAATCTTGCATTGATTTACGCAAGACACATTAGGGTTATTCTGAGTATTTTCAGCACTCAGAACAGTTTAGGATCGATGACCGAGCATACCGAGCATTTATTTGAATGTTCATTTTGTTTGAGAATCACGGTAATCAGCCGATATAACTGTAGAAGTTAATATTTATTTTTGTTGAGGAATGGATATTTTGTCCATATTCGAAGAGTCGAACATGTGTTTTTTTTCACATAAGGAAATATTAATTAAACATATTTAATGAAATAATAACAATAATAATCCAATAATAATAATAATAATTTTCATAATTTTTCTAAATAATTATTGGATCTTACATTTTCTAATAATCACATTCGTTGAGAGAGAGCTTATTAGTTTAATCATTCCTAGTTTGGAACAGGTGATTTTCCGAAAGCTAGTGGATAGCGCAAGCCCGTATTCCACCAACATTATAGTTCTGGTTGAACAGTTAATATTTGCATTGAACAAAGTATATTTTTCAGATAACACGGAAAGGCATGAAACAGGAAGCCAATGATATTTGTATCAATTAGTTTTTTTTTTGTGTTTATATAAAATCATGACGTAGGCACACATTCGAAAGTGAAATAGAGAATATCACAAGTGTGGTAACTTCACGGTTTGAACTAAATGGTAAAATAAAATAAACTTGTAAGTTTATAGATCTTCCAGTTTTGATAACAAGCAGAGGCTTGATTTATTGTATAAATTTTGGGAAGAAAATTTATGTGTGTGGAGTAGTTGAAATGCCATTCCCAGGTGCGCATGTTTAAGTCGCAGGAATTAGGAGGTTTTTTTTTGAGCATCAATCAAATAGCAGGTTCGATGGCTCAGGTTTATAGGAGTATTGGAACCACACATTTCGTCGAATGAATGACCAAACCATCAGTAATTATTTCAAACTAGTTTACGTACTCCATTAATACTTTGGATTTGCTAGAACCCGGTTTTGTCATGATAAAATTTTATTCTTCTTCAGAGGAAGACCTTTGCCGTTGTTGTTGGGATATTGTGTTCTTACACAAATAATTGAATGGGCCACTGCCAATTAAGGAAATAATTCTGTATCCACGAATTACTTAAAGGATGTTTTCAATCCTATTGTCATGAACTAAATGAATTTATTATAAAGCTACAATTCTTATTTCCGCATTCTGTTCAAGAATTGCAAGTTGTGAAAGTTACTAAAATAGCAACAAATATAAATATTTTTCTTAATAATAATTCCAAGTGGAAAATCGAATAGTTGAATGGTTCAACAATTTTTTTTGATCAAGCTGATGATTCAGAAATCATATTTCTTTGGAATTTGAAGTTCATAATCGAGTCACTTCTCGAAATGTTTAATTTTGGAAGAATAATAAATTTTGTTGTGCTTCGCACAGTTCTTCGATGCTATGCTCAAGGGTCAAATACTTTTCAGATGTTGTTATTAATATGTGTACATAATTAGTGTTGGGTCAAAGATAATATTTTTGACAATATTTTTGAAACTGGAAAAATAAGTGGAAGTTAAAAAATTCTTTAAACAATTATAAACAGTGAGAATTTCTACGAGTGTTAATATCATGTTAGAAATTCAACCAGTAAACTACAATATTTCCAGTAAAGACAGTTTAATTTGAACTGGATTTCATCGTAAATAATTGATATAATTTTGGAACACAGTCTACAGGACTGATAATCAGACTTGTGTCTCCAAAGACAATTGTTCAATGTGTTGGAAAATGTATGTACATTGTGTAAATAGTAGTGTGTGCCGTCGCACTGGAATGATGTTACCTTGAGCATCATTTTGCAGTCAATTTTAAAATTTAGAATAAAATGAGATAATTCAGCTGCCGTCAATCTACTGAAATATGACGTTCTTACCAAAACTATCAAAATACAACATGGCCGTGTGGTAAAAAAATATGTTCGAAATATGCAATTTACGTGACAATGACAAGCAAAATCCACTATATTGTAAAGATTATCATTTAATTTGTATCAGAAACCAATCGGTCATGAAATTCCGAGATCGGAGGAAAGGACTTTGCGAAAACATTTGATTATGGTTCATATGTGTGTACCTTTTCTCCCAGATGCTATGACTGTTCTATGCGGGACTCCATTGAATCTCTTTTCGTTGGCATTCTATAGTATATATGCATCAAATTTGAAGAATGACGAGGGGACAATATTTTAAATTCTAATTCTGAAAAGTCTGTAGGAGTCTATAGTTTATTAATTGTAAATGTTATTTGATACAAAAGCAAAACTGTGCCAGATAGATATCTGTTAGTGATAGTTCAAAATATCCCTATGACACGTCATTCTACATTGAGATACTTCTCTAATTTACGAAACCTCACAGAAGTCGCGTGCTGGATGGGCCACAGAGTGCAGAAGCCTGTCGATAGCAACAGCGTAGCGCCCAACTTTTTATCGTATTTAATAATCATAATTACTGACATGAATTTCAGAGTAGTTGCTGGAAATGCTGTCTTTAATTTTCTAAACTCACATTGCACTAACGTAGGAGGTTTTGGTACACTCACTGTAATTCATCCTTCCTCGCTGATATTTCGTATCCGTGCAGTTATTTTGTTCTCGAGAGCCCCCAGAGTACGGGGATTGTTTCTCTATACCTTTTGTTTGAGGTTCTCCTACAAGTAAAAATCGCACGGGGCTATTAATAATAATTGTATAGTTCAGAATGTTTGATACTGAACAAGAAAAGTGAATTAGAGGAACTGGAGAAGAAAGAAAGAAAAATCTTGAGGAAGATCTTAGGACCCGAAAATAGAAATGATGGTACATGGCGGAAGAGGCGAAACAAAGATCTTTACGGACAATCAAAAAAATCACAGATATCATACGGAAGAGAAGATTGAAGTTCTATGGACGCCTTACGAGAATGAGCGATAGTCGACTAACGAAGAAAATCTTTAATTACGTCACCAAGAAAAAAGCGACTACAAAATGGGTAGACGAAATAAGAAAGGATATGGAGGAATTTGGGGTCGGTCCAAATAAGATCTGGAATAGAGAGGTGTTTCGAGGTACGGTTGATGCATTCAAGGGGTTCCAGAAAAAGCAGAGGAGAAGAGCCAAGAACATCTGGTTGGAAGAAAGGAAGAGAATCCACAGTGAAAGGATGAAGACATTCTGGGAGCAGAAAAAAGGACTAGATCAGCAAGTCAATTGTTTCCCGTGGTCCAAAGTAGGCCAAAATCGAACAAATAATAATAATAATAATAATATCGTATGGCCTCGGGTGCTGGGTGCAAGGTTTGTTATTTGCAGCTTGCATGTTGAATTTTTGTCGTTCTTTGGAGGGCCATGATAGTCAAGAATGTTAGATATTTAAGCTCATTGACACAATAGCGCTTTCTAGTAAAAAAAAAGAAGGAACTCTGTGTTGGCGGAAAATCCCGAGATTAATTTTGCCATTATGAACACGGCCTACTGAATTCAAATGGGTTCTTTAGCATGCCAACATCTTATGACTTGTCTTTCAAAAATCGAGCTTGTGGTTGGTAGTCCGACACGATAACCACCAGCTTGCCACGGTTGGTGAGTGGATAGCGTATCGGTCTACTAACCCCGAGTTTGCAGGTTTGCTCCTGGCCGTGGTAAGTGATTTTTGAAAGGCGGCAAAAATACGACACGCATGTCATACGATGTTGGCATGTCAAATAACCCATTTGAATTCAGTAGGCCGTGTTCATAATAGCAAAATTAATCTCGGGAGTTTCCGCCAACACTAAATTCCTCATTTCTCTACTAGAAAGCGCTATAGTTTTCAAGAAGCTTAGATATCTAACCTCCTTGACTTTCATAGTGGTTAAAGGAACAACGAAATTCGACATGCAAGCTTCCCTCTGGGTGTCAAATTACGAAGTTTGCACCCGGCATCCGAGGCCATACGATATTATTATTATCATTATATACGATAACAACTCACCCACCGTAGAATATCACGGCGCTGAAAACTTACGAGCACATTTCCTGTAAGGCTTCTTCTTGCGAAGATATGATTCTACTAGGAATATTCGATGTTTTTATCATTTCAAATGATCTTATCGACTTCGTCGTTATGCTTGGGTCCAACGTTATGCGTTACGGAGACGGAGACGGAAGTGACGTCATGCAGCGGCGCGGGATGTGACGTCATGCAGCGGCGCGGGAAGTGACGTCATGCAGCCGCGCGGGAAGTGACGTCATGCAGCCGCGCGGGAAGCAGGAGCTAATGGTTATTGGAGTCTGTTGAAAGAGTCCTGGGGCGTCGAGCGACCTGGGGCTTTGAGCGAAGCGAAAAGTACAGGGTGGCTCCTAAAGAGGTGTACAAGATGCCAGATAAGAATACAAGATGACTCTTAAAGAGTTGTACAAAATGGCAGAGAAGAATACAGGGTGACTCCTAGAGAGGTGCACAAAATGCCAGATAGCAATAGAGGGTGACTCCTAAAGAGATATACAAGATGCCAGATAAGAATACAAGGCGACTCTTAAACAGGTGTACAAAATGGCAGAGAAGAATACAGGGTGACTCCTAAAGAGGTGCAGAAGATGTCAAACAAGAACACAGGGTGCCTCCTAAAGAGGTGTGCAGGATGTCAGAACAAATTACAGGGTGACACTTAACGAGGTGTACAGTATGTTAGATTCAATTCAAATACAGGGTGACCCTTTAAGAGGTTTGCGAGATATCAGATTCAAAAAATGGGTGACTCTTAAAGAGTTGTAAAAGATATCAGACTCAAATGCAGGGTGACCCTTAAAGAAGTGCCCGCGCGGGAAGCCTAAGTTAATGGGTAATGGAGTCTGCTGAAAGAGTCCTGGGGCTTCGAGCGAAGCGAGAAACCCTCCTGAGCCTTTCTAACATGTGTAGCATTTGTAGCATGCGCCATTTGAAATGATATTACGTCTAGTCTTTCAGACTGACCGTAATTATTTTTTCTAAAGCTAACCATGTTCACGGGATACCGGATAGACTACAGTACTTCATCACAAGTCTTAACAATCCGCGTATATAATACATGATATGACAGCATCTCGGGCTTCCCTTTGTATTCGGCACATGCTAGTCATCTTACAATGTGCGCCCTCTGTGAGGTTCCGTCGTTTAGAAAAGAACCTCAGTGTGTAAAGGGTTGCAGATAGTGGGTGTACTAGCCGCCTCCGTATTTTTCGGCTCATCGTAGGTATTAGCTACATTTGAGTACTCGTCGTTAACAATAGTACATTATGCAACGAGCCTATAATGGCTATAATTAAGACACGAGTATGTTTATAAAACGAGCGTATGCGAATTTTATAATTTCCATACGAGTGTCTTAATTACCATTATAGGCGAGTTGCATACGACTGTTTATGTTCGACGATAATTATAACTTTATTATATGTTTTGACATAAATATTCATAAATATCTCTTGAGATTGACACTAGAATTTTGTGATCGGGTGCTGCGCTGGGTAGGATATCTCTGATTTCCGAGCTCTCTGACTGTCCGACGCAAGCCCTCTGTGTGCTTCAATGCCATATGTGCAGGTTGTTCACCAATATTCAATAAAACTGTCACCGAAGTCGTTTGAAAACAACGCGCTGTGTAAAAATTGGATTTGGGGATATTAAGGTACAGTGCTATTTCTTGTCTCATATTCACCAGTTTATTTACGCGAACATATGGACGGTGCAATTTCGGTAATTTATATAGACATGTTGTATTTTGAGCGCATGCGCGAAGGTATCCTTACCTAATTGGTCACACAACTGTTTCTTGAGCTCTGATTGGTGAGAGAAACTGTTTCATAATGAAAAATAGTGTTATAATGACCCTAATTATAGTACAGTTTTCTGACATATAATAGTCTGGGTCGAACATAAAATAAAATAAAATACTGTAGTTAAGTGGTACAACCTCAACGCTGCCGAGAATAGCTACAATATAGAAGGCTGGTCAAGTTTATCGGACTTACAGAAATTATTTTGCCAGCATCCATGGACGTGAGAAGTAAACAATTCCTTGAGTGCTATAGCTCGCTAACCCTTGTGATATTCTTGTCCTCCCCGTTGCGTTGCGGCAAGAATTATTGGCTGTCACTGAAAATGTTATTGTTATGTCCATAAGCTATACTATCTTGACATGTTCAACAGGCACGGCTTCGGTAGCGTAGTTGGTAGTATGCTGAGCTTCTATGCACAAGGTCGCGGGTTCAAACCCGGCCGAAGTCGTCGGATTTTTAAGAGCGTTAAAAATACCTCAGTATGCCTTCCTTCGGAGGGGAAGTAAAGCCGACGGTCCCATAACATAGATTTATGGCATGATAAAGAACCTTCTTCTAATTACACTTGTTCGTCGCCCGGAGCCGACTGCGATGGCATCTAGTAACAAAATTCATAACTAGTTGGTCGTTGACAGTGGCGTTTGATAGCAGAAGTTGGAACTACTTGAAAATCGAATGTCTGCAGTCCTTTCTTGAAATAAAAACAGATAACACACACTAATACAGCTATCACTATTAACACCTGTTTTCAGACAGATTCTACACACACACACACAAAGTACACGGGGCTACATGACCGCGTTGCCACAGCCCCTGAACTGAGGAACCAACCAATCAACAAGTTCAACAGGGTGTGAAGTGTGTTTTCGGCATTATTAATTCCAAAGTATTTTTTAAGGCATATTTTGAATAATTTATAGGAATGTTGTTGTTGTTTGAGCCTTCAGTCTTTTGATTGGTTTGATGCAGCCTTCCATGCCTCCTTGTCTTCAGCTAATCGTTTCATCTCTACATAGCTACCACACCCTACATCCAAGGAAATCTGTTTAACATATTCTAACCTTGGTCTACCCCTACATTTCCTGACATTCCAAAATCAATAAGAACGAGACATATTCAGACTATACGTAGTTAGCCATATTGCATTGCATTGTACGTGTATTCAGTGATTCGAGGTGGTAGAGTGAAGTGAACAGTCGTCTAGCGCCAATCAGACAGCCAGCGGTAACTTGGGTATTAAACACTGAGCTCACGTACACGACTTCACGATGAAATAATTTCCTCAGCTCAAAGTTTCCCTCGCTGCTGTGCCGTGCCGGAACAAATGGTTTGATAATTCTAGCAAGCTCTGCTATACTCTTCGTTTCCCATAAATCGTCTGTCCTTATCTCGTTATATACCTGCGGCTTTGCACTGCCAGCGATAAACAAAGAAAGAACACACAACACGTACAGAGATATTTCAAGTTGCAAAATGATTTATAAACAAGGCGAGAAATATTATATAGATAGAACTGTACGAAGCTGACACAAATATCGTGAATACCCATAATGGTTCCCTTTTCTCCTTTCCGTGTTTTATTCTCAAAGTATATCACTTCGGATTATGTACAAGAAATCAACTATCTTACATTCAAAGATCCGCGACTCTCATCCCGTCACTGATACCAACCATACAAAACAGTTAATCGAAGAAAAATTGAGTAGTCTTAAGTTAATGTTTGAGCATGGTCAAAATATAAATCAAACATTAACATAACTACTAATTTTTTTTGGATAAACTATTTTCACTGCAATGTGATCATAAGGCTTTCTTTTGTAGTTATGGTTTGTTTGAGTTTTTTAAAATTAAGTTTGTGATTTTGATTTTATTTTGGTAAGCATTTCTTGTGTGCCGGCCCCGTCGTGTTGGGGTGGCGCGCCTGCCTCCTACCCGGAGGCCCCGGGTTCGATTCCCGGCTCCGTCAGATTTTAGAAACTGACGTGAGGGCTGGAACGGGGTGCACTCAGCCTCGTGAGGAAAATTGAGGCAGCGTGCCGATCACGAAAACCAAGATTAACGGCCAAGGGGACACAAAGCGCTGATCACGCGTCACCTAATATCTGCAGGCCAAATGGCTGGGCAGCGGTCGCTTGGTAGGCCTAGGCCCTTCACGGGCTGTTGTGCCAGGGGTTATATTATATAGGCATTTCTTGTGTACACAGTTTTATTTCGCATTGCAATAAACCGTAAATAATTTGAGTTGTTCGTAGTTTTCTTTTGTAGTTTTAAGACTCTTTGTTTTTTGTTGTGCTCTTTTGATTTCGTCGGTCTTGGCTCCATATTTGCGACGGAATTACGACTCACCTCTAGGTCCAGTTTAATTCATTTTTGAGATTTTTAGCCTATTTTCAATTTTGAAAAAATAGGCTTATGAGATCACCTTTTTTCCGTGTGTGTGTGCGTGTGCGTGTGTGTGTGTGTGTGTGTGTGAGGTGTGTGTGTGCCCCCCCCCCCATAATAAAATCTAAACGGCTGGAGCGATTTCAATGAAACTCGGTAAGTTCATAGCACTATTCCCGGCGACCTCGACCGTGCCCTTCACATTTTGTGACGTCTCACCAATCCAACATGGCGGCTGTGCGAAATATTTCACTAGCATTCAATATCTCCGAAACTATTACCGATATCGCCCTGAAATTGTGTACGGTGATAAAGGGCACTACTAAAAGTTCACCTATGTGACTTTCAAAAACCTGGTGACTACAATACCAACATGGCGGCCAAGCGAAGTTGAGACTTTTAAATAGACTTTTCTCGCGATTTAACTATCCAAACGTAATGAAACTTGGTACAGCAAATGTTTATACACATTGTAATGCACTGGGGTCCAATTCAGTTCAATTGTTTACATAACCTCAAAATGGCGGCTGTGCGAAATATTTCACTGACATTCTGTATCTCCGAAACTATTACAGATATCACCCTGCAATTTTGTACGTTGATAAAGGGTACCGATACAAGTTTACCTATGTATATTTCATAAACCTGTAAAGTACGAAACGAACATGGCGACCAAGCGAATTTGAAATATTTTAATAGACTTTTCTCGTGATTTAACTATCTGAGCGCAGTGAAATGTGGTACAGTAAATGATTTTGCAGATTGTAATGCACTGCCATCTAATTTAATACAATTGTTTACATAACCTCAAGATGGCGGCTGTGCGAAATTTTAAAATTAAGTTTTTATTTCTTGTGTCGTAATCATGCGATCGAAGTGAAAGTTTGAATAATGAACCTAGGCAATAATTGTCCTTGAATGGTACATAACTCTATGGCCTATACATATAACAATCCTAAATGGCGAGCTTCCGAAATATTTAGACGGTTCTCAATATCTATGAATCTTTTACAGCAACCAAACTGATTTTTTTAAATGTTCATAGAGACTTTGAACATATATGTTCACCTATAGGACTTTCAGTATCCTGGTGAGCACAAATCGAACATGGCGGCGACGCGAAGTATAAATATTTAAATGGACGTTTCTCGCGAATTAACTATCCGAGTGCCATGAAACGTTGCACGTTAAATGCTTATACAAATGTTGATCCACTGGCATCTAATTTATTTCAATTGTTTGCATAATTACAAGATGGCTGCTGTACGTAATATTAAAATCTCCTTTTTACTTCTTGTGTTCTAATCATGTGATTGCAGTTTGAATACCACACGTACTCAATAATCTTAATGTAATAGTACAAAAATAAAAATCCAACCTGGCGACCATCTGAAATATTTAGACGGTTCTCAATATCTATGAATCTTTTACAGCAACCAAACTGATTTTTTTAAATGTTCATAGAGACTTTGAACATATATGTTCACCTATAGGACTTTCAGTATCCTGGTGAGCACAAATCGAACATGGCGGCGACGCGAAGTATAAATATTTAAATGGACGTTTCTCGCGAATTAACTATCCGAGTGCCATGAAACGTTGCACGTTAAATGCTTATACAAATGTTGATCCACTGGCATCTAATTTATTTCAATTGTTTGCATAATTACAAGATGGCTGCTGTACGTAATATTAAAATCTCCTTTTTACTTCTTGTGTTCTAATCATGTGATTGCAGTTTGAATACCACACGTACTCAATAATCTTAATGTAATAGTACAAAAATAAAAATCCAACCTGGCGACCATCTGAAATATTTAGACGGTTCTCAATATCTACGAATCTGTTACAGCAATTTAACTGAAATTTTGTATGTTGATAGAGGCAATTAACATGAGCAGGATATATGAAAATAGGCTGTATAGTTCTTCACGGAACTACTTGTTTTTATTTTATTTTGCCTTACGCAATTTAATCATTCAGTTTTTGTTTAAGGAAATCTTCCTCTTGTTTGAATTACTAACCCGGGCCCAGCGGTAAATCAAATGAGATCTTGATTTACAAGTCTTTGTTTATATTTCCTAGTTTGCTTCCACTGAGACTGTGTTCAACTTTCGAATATATATTATTTTTGCCATTAATTACGTAAGCACATACGGTGCAAATATATATTAACATAAATCATCCCAACTTCAAAATTTCAATGCACCAATACTTCTTGTCCACATCATTGATATTTTAACAATCAAGCTGTTTCTTAAAGAGATAATCTTTTAATATTAATCAAAAATTGTAATAGATCTGTTTTTTTTGGTATTTTTAAGATTTTAGGTAGTTAATATTTTTAGAAATAGTTACAAAATTAGCCTTTTTATAAAAAAGATTAGTGTAAGACTTGCAACTTCATTTGTATCAACTACTTTTTGCTGAAGAAGGTCAAAATGTGCACTGTACTTAAGAATAATATTTTATGGACTAACGGTATTAATTTAGTTATTTATTACACTTTGTCAATGAGGATTTTTGGGCAGATATGGTCATTTTTATGTCTTGTTTCGACCACAGTGTAGTCATTATCAGCAATCTTAACAAGTTGTCACGAGAGACTATTAAAAAAATATAAGGTGCGTTCAAAAAGTAACGAGCCGGAGGCTGTAATGCGCAAATCGGTGACGACATCGGCTAATCGTGGCGTGTGTAACGAGGTGTGGTTCCGACCAGAGCGTGGAAGATCACAGCCCGTCGCTAGAGGGCACGCGTTCACGTCACGTGACGATACAAAGCGAGCAGCAGCATGCATCAATCGTTCAACGCTGCCAGTCGCATTGCAAACAGTGACATGGAGGCGTCAAACGAAGAGCAAAGAGGTGTTGTTCGGTTTTTGACAGCGGAAGGAGTAGGAGGAACGGACATTCATCGCCGAATGTCACCAAGTGTACGGCGAGCACTGCATGTCCCTTGCAAGGGTCAAGGCGTGGCACAAGCGCTTCAGGGAAGGACGGGTGTCATTAGCCGATGATGCCTGGTCTGGGGCACCCCTCTGCATTACCAATGACAACGTCCAGCTGGTTGATGCACTCATTACCCAAGACCGTCGAGTGACAGTGAACGCCATAGCCGCCGTGGTCGGATTGAGGGTCAGAAGTGTGCACACCATCATGAAGGAACGACTGCACTTGCGGAAAGTGTGTGCCCAATGGGAGCCCCACAGTCTTCAACCACACCAGAAAGCATGTCGAATGGCCCACTGTCTTGGTCTTGGTAGGACGATTGATGTATGCTGCTGCTCGCTTTGTATCGTCACGTGACGTGCACGCGTGCCCTCTAGCGACGGGATGTGACCTTCCACGCTCTGGTCGGAACCACACCTCGTTACACACGCCACGATTAGCCGATGTCGTCACCGGTTTGCGCATTCCAGACTCCAGCTCGTTACTTTCTGAACGCACCTTATATAAAGTTGCGTGGAATTGAAACAACCTATATAATAGTTTAGAGAATCTCTAAAAATATTCTAAAACTTTCGTAATTTAATCAAGAATGTAACCGAATACTATAAATTATATTCTGAAAGGAACTTATGAAAGTGTGGTGTTGCAGTCAAGATTTAAAATCAAAAAGAATGTATAATTTGTGCAACTAAAATAGCCTAGTACAATATTGCAACGAGCCTATAATGGCAATAATTAAGACACGAGTATATTTATAAAACGAGCGTATACGAGTTTTATAATTTCCATACGAGTGTCTTAATTACCATTATAGGCGAGTTGCATACGACTGTTAATGTTCGACGATAATTATTATAACTATTTTATGTTCGAACATAAATATTCATAAATATCTATCGAGATTTCGACAGTTTTATGTACAGAACAGAGCACATGACACGCAGAGTATGCCTTGTATTTGACCATAGTCCCTTCGATTACCCTACTATGACACTAGGCCTCGCAGTGAAATTTAAATTAGAAGGCCTTGGAACTCAGCGCAGGTGCGATGCTATCCTTATCTAATTTGTCAAACAACTGTCTCTTGAGCTCTGATTGGTGGGAGTAACTGTTTCATAATGAAAAATAGTGTTATAATGAGCCTCATTATAGTACAGTTTTCTGACATATAATAGTCAGGGTTGAACATAAAGATGTTTTTAAATGTTAAAATCAAATATAAATGGTATTCTACTATTTGTTCGTTGGGTCTGCTTCTTGAGAAAACAGTACAAAGCAGGAAACTAATGCGAATATCGTACGCTGGTGTCTTATTTATATAATCGTGTTTGTTAAGATTCCTTAGTTCTGATTATGAAATTTAATTTCTATTTCTTGTAACGGGGAGGACTAAAAAGAATTTAAGGGAGAACGTACAGCTAAAGGAGCCAATACAATAAAGATTGTAATATTATGGCAGTGGCTGTCATAGATATTGTACAGCAATTACTGTGTATATACAGTACATATTGAAATTAAAATCAGAATTTTTAATTTTCAAAATTTAAACCGTAACTACTCTTATTCATGTCTCAAAATTTTGTTCTTGCTTTGTACTGATCTTCACCTGTTCCCTCATATCTCCCATATTTATAAGGATGTTTGGATTGCAGACTGCAGACGATAATTCCAAGTAGTTCCTACTTTCTCTACCAAATGCTACCGTCCACGACACCTAGCTGTGAACTTGGCTACTACTTGATGCCATCGCAACCAGCACCTGGTGAAGAACGTTGCAACTTTAGAGAATTAATCAAACCTAACCTACAAATTTTGCTTCACACAAGTTTAGTTAATGGAAGGTTCTTTCACATGACGTTGGACCGCCGGCTGTATTCCCTTCCGAAGGAAGGCATACTGAGGGATTTTAATGCTCTTCAAAAATCCAACGGCTTCGGCCAGGTTTGAACCCGCGACCTTGGGCATAGAAGCTCAGCATGCTACCAACTGCGGCATCTGAGAAACGTGAAAATTATTCTTTGAGTTTGCTCACAATAAAAATGAAATACTGACGTTTAATTACCGTAGTTATTAATGTTGAAATGAGTGAGATTGAGTTTGTAGCTGAAGGTTGATCATTAGCCCAGGCAAATTAGATCAAAAAATGGTCGTGCTTCCCGAAAAATCGTCCAAAGCTGGAATGTGTTTTAATACCCTTTGGGGGTCCCAAATAAGAGTCCTGTGACTTTGCGACGGATTCTGACATCTGCTTAATTTTTGGGAGTCAAAAAACCGCGAAATTTTCGCACTTTTTTCAGTTGTTTGCTTATAACTTCTAAACGACGCATTCTACAGAAAGGTTTCCTCGTAACGGTTTTAAAGAACATTAAATTCTGCGTTGAATGGGTTTTAGTCCGTCTAAATCATACTAGTCGTTTAGCCGCAATCGATTTCTGAATGTGGGCAATTTTTACCAAATTGCTTAAAAAGTTGATTCTTTGCTTAGTTTTTCGCTTGAAACTACTAAACAACGCATCCTATAGAAAATTGTATTTAAGGCGTTTTAAGGGCATTAAATTCTTCGTCGAATGGTTTTTAGTTTGTCAAAATCGGACCAGCTGTTTAGCCGCAATCGATTTTTTGATTTGGGCCATTTATACCATCTCTCATGTCTCATGTAGTTTTCTTTTCCAATCGTGCAGTTTTCGAACTGGCAAAGGAGCAAATCCGGGTAGGCCCGGTTCCCCCACTTGGCCTTGACAACCCAAGAGCAGCCACTCCAGAATGATGTTATGTGGTTTCAAAATATAAGAAGACATTATTATGAATAATGTTTCATTGAAAGTAACAAAAGATGTATACATAACATACATTTACATAAGATGTTTAAGTAAACGATAACGATATAAATTATGTACAGAAAGATGTATTAGTTGTGTACATGAAACATCATAATGTGAAAGATATACAAGGTACTCATGTTGACGATTTATTTCGCCATTTAGGAGATAACGGTGGGTTTTCGCCAATCACGTCATCTAGCTCCTCATCGTCGGAATCTTGAGAATGAGGATTCATTTCTTGCTCTTCTTCGATGATATCAATCTCCTCGTCACATTGGGTGTGATCCAGTATAACATCCTTGTCTTCAGAGATGGAATTGAGGCATGTGTGCCCTTGGCAGGTCATACAGATGGTGGTGCGTTTTACCCCAGCTTTCCTACAGGAACGAGTTGCTTTGCACTCTTTTTGTACATGTGCACGATATGGAGTTGAGAAGTTCTTGTGGAGCCGGTAGATCAGTCGTTGTGATGGGAGTTAAGCCATTGGTGGTTATTTTCCATCCCCATCTCTCTGGATCTAGTACATTACTCCTCCATACCTGCACCTGTAAATACGCTCTGAAGGAGTGCTGGCGAGCAGCCGCTTCTGTAGGAGGCAAGGACGCCAGATTGAAATTCTGTTTTGAAAGCGACCTCTAGAAGAGGTTAAACCTCACTTGATTGAGGGACTTACTGCTGCCACCCGTATGCAAGTTTTTTATGATGTGAACACCTGCATTTGCAAGTTGGTCAGGGGTTGAGATCGGGTCAAGAAAAATAGAGGCCTGATGAAAGAGGTTTTGGTCTGCCATGAATTTCTTGATACATTTTATTTTCCCCTGGCGGAAAAATGAGGATATGGTGTCGCACCCCGTGAAGGCATGGAGAAACAGGGTTATGATTCCTCATGTCTTCAGGCAGCTGGCAATTGCTCGAACTGTAAACGACAGTTTTCTGGTTCTGTTTCCCGGGTTTGACGAGGAACACGCTGGAGATGGGCTCTTCAAAGAGAGCAACATGAAAAGTGAGCAAGACCAATAGATCGGTGTCCTCTCCCACTATGAAAACATTGCCTCCTTCCATAGACCTCTCCATGGCTGTGCTCACAATCAGAGAATCTGCATCATCAACGGCTTGTTTCACTTGAATGCCCTCGTCCATCAGTTTGCTTGTCAGCATCGATATGAGACGTTTCTTGTTGTGATCATTCAACAAGAAACGATCTTTGGGCATTGTGGCCTTGGTATTTTCCTGGAATATAACCGACGAAGATGACATAACACGGGCTCTTCGCGCTCTTTCAGCTGACTTTATACTCTACTCGGCCACATCCTCTGGGTACCCATCGAAAACTATGGTGATACTGTCAGACTTGTAGTTAGATTTCACGTAATTTACGTACTTCTGAGTGATATTGGAAAACTGTTCTCCGCTGTTCCACACAACTCTGTGCAGGAGGAAACCACCATCCACTACGTAGTCTGCATTCACAGTGAGATCTACTTTGACTGGAGTGAATAGCTTGTACAGTTCTTTGGGGGCGTGGTGGCTCAGCGGTCTAGCTGTATGCCTCTCACAAAGGCGGTCCGGGTTCGATTCCCGGTCAAGGCATGTGAGATTTTCGAAGTGAAGTGCCATGTCCTGTGGTTCGGATTCCACGTAAAAAGGAGATCCCGTGGCTCAAGATTAACGGTCACGTTAAACTACAAGCTTCCTTCCTTCCTTTTTTTTACAGTTCTTATATTTACTCTTCCACATCATGCCATCATCATCAAACAGTGAGAGTGGGTACGGGGCCAATTCGAATTCAAAGCACGATTCAAGCTGAAGCTGGGATTTCTTGTGAAATGGAATGCGGCGGAAAATCATGTCCGGACTGATGGGGACTGATTCCCCGTTGATCTTTGCTGTAGCCTTCACGGCTCGTAGAGACACCACTCGGTTTTTCTGCTAAGTTTAAGTTCTTTGAAGTTTTTCCCTTCGATGGTTTTCATACTGGCTGTGCCCTTTTCTATAGTTGTTTCACCTGCCGAACACTGATTGCACTGGTATAAATTGAAGAAGGGAGAGGTTGTCAAGGCCAAGTGGGGGAACCGGGCCAACCCAGAATTGCCTCTTTGCCACTTCAAAAACTCTACGAATGGAAAAGAAAATTACATGAGACATGAGAGATGGTATAAATGGCCCAACTCAAAAAAATCTATTGCGGCTAAACAGCTGGGCCGATTTTGACAAACTAAAAACCATTCGACGCACAATTTAATGCTCTAAAAATGCTTTGAATACAATTTTCTATAGGATGCGTTGTTTAGTAGTTTCAAGCGAAAAATTAAACAAAGAATCAACTTTTTAAGCAATTTGGTAAAAACTGCCCTCATTCAGAAATCGATTGCGGCTAAACAACTGGGCCGATTTAGACGGACTAAAAACCCTTCAACGCAGAATTTAATGTTCTTTAAAACCGTTATGAGGAAACCTTTCTGTAGAATGCGTTGTTTAGAAGTTATAAGCAAAAAACTGAAAACACTGCGAACATTTCGCGGGTTTTTGACTCCCAAAAATTAAGCAGAAGTCAGAATCCGTCGCAAACTCACAGGACTCTTATTTGGGACCCCCAAAGGGTATTAAAACACATTCCAGCTTTGGACGAATTTTCGGGAAGCATATGTCTAATTTGCCTGGGCTACATCCGCTTTTAAAAAAGTCCTCTCGGCACGCCGGAAAGCGGAGGTAGATTTCACCGGACAAACTTGGGGATAGGCGAAAATAGGCAGAATATGCAGGTTTTCGTAGAAGGATCAGATCACATTTGTTGCGTGAAGGTATTTTATAATTGGAGATTAATTAACTCTGTTTTTCGTCATTTTATGCATATTTTAAACATTCTATTGTCTTATGATGACGGTAACCTTCTTGTCATTTGGAGTCCATTTTTAGCCTATTTTCAATTTTGAAAAAATAGGCTTATGAGATCACCTTTTGTCCGTGTGTGTGTGCGTGTGTGTGTGTGTGTGATTCGTGTGTGTGTGTCCCCCTAATAAAATCTAAACGGCTGGAGCGATTTCAATGAAACTCGGAAAGTTCATAGCACTATTCCCGGCGACCTCGACCGTGCCCTTCAAATTTTGTTACGACTCACCAATCCAACATGGCGGCTGTGCGAAATATTTCACCAGCATTCAATATCTCCGAAACTATTTCCGAGAATACCCTGACATTTTCTATGGTGATAGAGGGAACTACTATAAGTTCACTTATGTGACTTTTGAAAACCTGGTAACAACAAAACCAACATGGCGGCCAAGCGAATTTGCTACTTTTAAATAGACGTTTCTCGCGATTTGACCAACCAAACGCAATGAAACTTGGTACAGTATATGTTTATATACATTGTAATGCACCGACATCTAACTTCGTTCAATTGTTTACATAATCACAAGATGGCGGATGTGCGAAATATTTCACCGGCATTCTATATCTCTGAAACTATTAGCGGTAAACCCCTGAAATTTTGTACGGAGATAAAGGGCACTACTGGAATTCCATCTATAAGACTTTCAAAAACCGATTAACTACAAAACGAACATGGCGGCCAAGCGAATTTGAAAATTTTAAATAGACCTTTCTCGCGATTTAATGTTCCAAGCGCACTGAAACCTGGCACAGGAAATATTTATACACATTGTAATCCACTGGTATCTAATTTAGTTCAATTGTTTACATAACCTCAAGATGGCGGCAGTGCGAATTTTAAAATTAAGATTTTATTTATTGTGATGTAGTTATGCGATCGAAGTGAAAGTTTGAATAATGAACCTACGCAATAATTTTCCTTTAACGGTACATGACTCTATGGCCTATACATTTAACAATCCAACATGGCGACCATCCGAAATATTTAGACGATACTGAATATCTACGAATCTATTTTAGCAATCAAACTGTATTTTTTAATGTTCATAGGGGCTATGAACTTAAGTTCACCTATAGGACTTTAAATAACCTGGTGATCACAAATCCAACATGGCGGTGACGCGAATTATAAATATTCACATGGACGTTTCTCGCAACTTAACCATCCGCGTGCAGTGAAACTTGGTACAGTAAATCCTTATACGAATGTTAATCCACTGGCATCTAATTTATTTCAATTGTTTCCATAACCTCAAGATGGCAGCTGTGAAAAATTTTAAACTCTCCTTGTTTTTTCTTGTGTCCTAACTATGCGATTGAAGTTTGAATACTACACGTTCACAATAATCTGCATGTAACAGTACATAACTCTAGGACCTACATATATAAAATCCAACATGGCGACCATCCGAAATATTTAGTCGGTTCTCAATATCTACGAATCTATTACAGCAGTCAAACTGAAATTGTGTATGTTGATAGTGGCAATTAACATAAGTCGGATATATGAAAATAGGCTGTATAGTTCTTCACGGAACTACTTGTTATACTTGTGGTCACACTGTCCTTATGCAAGGTTTCGACACTGATGTGTAACTATGTAACGGTCTGTTACTTCTTCACGCAAAATTATATCTCCCGCAGAGATGTTGGTTGGTTCCTCAGTTTAGGGGCTGCGACAACGTGGTCATGTAACCCCGTGTATTTTTGGGTGAGTGTAGAATCTGTCTGATAAACGGTGTGAATTGTGATAGCTGTATTAGTCTGTAATTCAGGTAAGGAATGCAGACGCTCAATTGCAAGCAGTAGTTCCTAATGTTGCTACCAGATACTACCGTCAACGACACCTAGCTGTGAACTTGGCTACTAGATGCCACCGCAATCAGCAACTCGCAACGAACGTTGGAACTTCCCCTCCAAAGGAAAGCATACTGAGGAATTTTTAGCGCTCTTAGAAAATCCGACGACTTTGGCCGGCTTTGAACCCGCGACCTTGGGCATAGAAGTTCAGCATGCTACCAGTTACGTCACCGAAGCCGCATCACACTTAGATGGAAATTTGAATCTGATCTGGCGCAAGTGCGTTGTCATGGCAACGTCTGATGGCTCATCCCTCATCAATTTAGTAGTGTTGCCATGGCAACCACTGATAGCTCTTGGCATTTTCTTACAATTCCGAAATCATTTTTCTCATCCCTTGGCGTAATGGTGGCTCATATCAAAAATTCTTTCAGACAAACGTTTTAGGTAATTATTAGGGGAATATTGTCCATTTTGTACGGTTTTGATATTGTGACTATTAACAGAGATATGATTAATGTTTCCCGAAAAACCCACTTTTTCCCACCCCTTTGGTCAATGGTTGGTGCTATCAAAAAACGTTTCAAACATAAATTTTTGAGCTTTATCCGACACATAGTATGAACTTTGAACGGATTCGATATTTCACATATTAAGAGAGTTTTAGCAATATTTCATTTTTTCGAAAAAAGTCCCCCATTTTCATCCCCAGTAACGAACTCGACCGAGATTTTATGGGTATACATATTCGGTAAGACATTCAAAGTGATTGGTGCAAAATTACGGCAGTTATCGTGTCCACAAGAAACTGATATACATATATATATCAAACAGGACAGAGGCTGGCATAGATATCAGTGCTACAAAATATTTGCAGAAGCAACGATTAGGATGGTATGGGCATCTTCAAAGAATGGGAGATGAGAGGACACCAAAAGCTTATTTCAACAAGATTATCCCAGGAAGAAGACCAGTAGGAAGACCAAGGAAGAAATGGTTGGACCAAATCAAGGATGATCTTGAAGACAAAGGGCTAGACTGGAGAAGGACCCATGAAGACCAACTATTCATGGACAGGAAAAGGTGGCGAGGGCTCGTTAACAGCACCCGGGCGACTGGAGCTGGAATTTGATGATGATGATGATATATATACATATATACATACATAAAATATGTATAAACTTTTGAACTGACGGTGGTTTTGGGGTCTGGGGGATGTGAAACGCGAAGATATGTCGAAATTTTCCGGAAGTCGAAACATGGGACCCATTGCAATAGTTAGCTTTCTAATGAAATCTACCTAAAAACCAACAGCATGAGAATGCGCCCGTGCAGTCCCAACAAGTTCAATGTCAAGTAGTTTCAACTTTGACTACCAGATGCTACTGGCACTGACACCTAGCGGCGAACGTTGGAACATGACAGAGCGTTTCTATCCAGCCAAGAATTCCTATACGGTAAAGCACAAACCAAATTTTCTAAAATCGATAAATTAAAAATTATTGCAATTTGAATGTTGAAAATTTTAAATTTCTCATCTAATAGCAAGATGTGTGTGTTTCCTTGGAAATGTATATAATTGTTGTACAAGATTTATGACAGACACAGTTATAATATTCAAATAGCTATTGTTTTGGATCCTTAACCTGCATGTTCCCCCTTAAATGCAACCGTATTTTAATGCAGTTTCCATCAGCAAACACTTTCTTGTATCCTTAAAGAACGAAACTTGCCATTCGCCTAATTGATTTCAAAGGTCAAAGGCTGTTACAAATTATACAGTGAGTTCGAGAATGTTCACCGCAGCGCCTACATGCGTCTGCGAGAGTTAGCTACAGCTGTTACGTTGGTAGCACGGCTGCCGCTTGCATCATAACAAATAAACAGTAAACTTTGTACTCACCACAGCCATTCATAATGGATGCTGGAACCATTCACAGTACATCACTCTTTTTCCGTAATCAGTTAGTTTTAATTCATGAACCACTGTGACTTTATAAGGGAACAACTGAAGCTTGTCTCTTACAACTTTGTGTGCTGTTGACTTAGAGATTCCTGTTTGTTGAGCTCATTTTCGTGTTGATTTACTTGGACTACGCAGCATTATATCGGAGATTTCATCAAGTTTTTCGTCTGTTAAAAGCGTAGACCTGCCTGTTCCCGGTACATCGTGAACTGAGCCAGTCACACGAAATTTACTTACCAAATCCCGAATGTTATCACGGTTTGGACACTTTGAATTAGGAAACCGCGCCTGAAATCTTAATTTTACATTTTCTGTAAAGCGATCGCCTTCGCAAAAAACGTATTCCACCCAAAAATATTTCTCTTCAGTAGTAAACATAACCGCCTGTATACTGTTGCTCTCTTCCAATAATCTATCTGAACCCTCGCTTACTGTAATACGCACTGAAGACATGCAGGCTCGCTCGCTTATTGCAATATACACTGACAGCCCACACGGGGGAGTCCCGCTTTGAAGGACACAGTGCAGTGCAGCCAACTAAACTCATGACTCAACCACTCACAGCTGCACGTTACCACTGCGGAGAACATTCTCGGGCGCCAATATTTTTTATATAATTTATAAAAGTTTTAATCTTACTTACAAATTTATTGTTTGAATATTTACATGTAAATTTTTGTCTAAAACGAATTCTACGATTAGGGGAGTCAGCACCATCCAAGCTAACATAGGCTATGTGTTAACAAACGAAACCTTCTACGTTGAGAACAAGCACACTTATGGCTACCAAATACTAAGGCTTATGAAAATACACTACACCTGTTAAAGAGAAAACTAATGCCATATGGCCCAAATTTTACATAACAGACGCTATTACGAAGATGGATCAAAAAGTTAGTTGCACTAACGCGCTGCAGCAGCGCGCTGTGTGTCGCAAACGTGGGCACAGGGGAGAAAGGGACAGACACTGCCCACACGTTTGTTAGGCAGGTCGCTGTGGTGTCTCGTCTTGTATGGTGTGAATAGCGGCCAAAAGCAATGGTGCGTCAACTAGACGTTCACTCCAAATATGAGGTGCATGCGACAATCCGATTCCTATGAGCCAAAAGGAAAGAATTGCACCAACATTCATCGTGAAATTAGTGTTGTGTATGGGGAGCGGGCCATTTCACGGCAAGGGATCGTAAAGTGATGTCAGCAATTCGAAGCCGGACGCACTGATATCACGGACGAATATCGCGAGGGCAGGCCCGCAACGTCCAGGACCCGTGCAAATGTCAATAGTGTGAATGCGATCATTAGACAGAACGGTGGTCGACATTCCCAAACCGACGAGGAGGTGAAGGCCGCTGTCTCCGTGTGGTTGCAGAACGCTGGAGGAACTTTCATGCATCCGGCATCGACAAGTTGGTTGTGTGCTCGCAGAAATGTTTGGAGTCTCTTGGAAACTATGTGGAAAAGTGACGTTACATTGTATGTCGTTATAGGCGTGTTGCTGTTGTATAGGTGGTATAATAAATGGCCATAACTGGGAAGTGCAACTTACTTTCTGATCTGCCCTCGTACATCATCGAAATGAAATGAAAATGCACAGCCTGTTTCCAGTCGACTGACCGGGTCAGGGAATGGAATGAATGAAACCCCCAACTAGCGGCGAGGATATGAACTGTGCCGGCTTCCGAAGCCTGTCACACTCCCCTGGGGCAATGATGAAATGAATGACAGATGGACTGAAATGATAGTGGAGAGTGTTGCTGGAATGAAATTGTGACAGGGAAAACCGGAGTACCCGGAGAAAAACCTATCTGCCTCCGCTTTGTCCAGCACAAATCTCATATGGAGTGGCCGGGATTTGAACCACGGACCCAGCGGTGAGAGGCCGGTGTGCTGCCGCCTAAGCCACGGAGGCTTCTGGAAGTAGCCAAATTACGAACATCGACATATAATGACAAGATTGGCAAAGCACGGCTTTCACCACAAGCTATGTTGGTACTTAAGATTTCATCATCCGGAAGAATCCTTCCTGTGAAAATTGTGCGATAAATACTGTGAGAGATAACATGCTCAAAACTTCCCAAATAGGACAATCTCAATAATAGGACTAGGTCAAGAATAATTTATGTATCATTGTGAGCTTTTCTTAAATAAATAAGTGGTCAAGTGCACAAGTAATTAAATGTTGGTTTTTAGCCTACTTTCGATTTTTGCAAAAAAAAAAAAAAAGTAGACTTATAAGATCAACACAGGGCCAAAAATTGTGTGTCTGTGTGTGTGTGAGTGTGCGTGTAGGGTGTGTGTACTCTGAATGTCTGCCCCCCACCCCGCATCAATTCAAACACGGTGAAACCGAATTGAACGAAATTTAGTACAGAGGTAGCACTAGTAAAGGGCAGCTCAGTGTCAGTTTTATATCGCCGCCATCTTGACGGAAACGTAATGGCGGCCACACAAATGTTAAAAGCTTAACTCAAATTAAGACCAACCTAATAATCTGATCTCTACCAAATTTTGCAACATTATATATTTCACTATGAAGGATCGTTTGACTAAACCCAATAATTTGTTAATGGCGGCCATGTATGTGTGCAAATCGATTCCCTCTATCTATTCAAACACGGTGAAACCGAATTGAACGACATATGGTACAGAGGTAGCACTCGCAAAAGGCAACTCAGTATCATGTTTTATATCGTCGCCATCTTGACGGAAACGTAATGGCGGCCACCCCAATGTTAAAAGCTTAAATCAAATTGAGGCGCTGGGTGCAATAACCACTTAAGTCGACTTAAGTCGTTTTTCCGGCGAATGCAGTTTTGTAATCCCCAATGTGTTCTTCATCTATCCTCCAAATATTATTTCGTTATGGCAACTCTAGATGGCAGGAGCTTGCATTATATACAGCTGTGTAGCAAGTCGTTCTTCCGGCGAACAGCTGGGCCGACTTAGGCGCTTGGAGCGCCGGTATCGCACACGCGCGCGAATCAGTGAGTGTTGTCTTGTGATTGTTGCGTGTGGGTTTGTTATTGTTATTCTGTAAAGATGTGTGATCAGTCAGATGATGGTAAACATGAGAAGTTAAATGAAGGATCGGATTTGGAAATGCAGAATAAAGGAAAGAAGAGATTACTTTAGCGAGACTCTTGGAAACGCGTGCAGAACAATGCCAAGAGGAATCCTGGTGATAGCTATGTGAGTTCTAGTGGCAAGAAGGTTTCCAAGAAAGTATTTATGTTACACTGAAAATTGTTGCAAGAGAAACTGCCACTCATTTTCCCCCTAAGAAAATCACCGGAGAATGCAGATGCACTTAAGCACATATTAGAGAAAGAGACTGTTGTGGAAGAAAGTGAACTGCAAAGTGAAATCAGCGAGGCTGAGGAAACCATTGAATGTCCAAAAACTCCTGTTGTTTTATTATTATTATTTGAATACAGTTTTACTTCACGTAGTCTATCCTATCGAGGCAATGCCGGTGTATATCTATTCATTTAATCATTATTTTCTGATTGAAATTGGGTAAACAGAACCAGAGTTTATGCATGAATGTAACCATTCTAAGCCTTATCTGCATATCCGTTTGCATTTAAATGTACTAATTACACATGATTATAAAAATGGCTGTGTTTGGACACCTTTTTATTTCTTTTTTAGGTAAAATAATTGCAGTGATACTTTCAAAAGTGCCTTATTAAAAGAATAGTTTCAAAATTACGTTTTGGGTGTTAATTTTATATATACTGTACATATATTATAATTTTATTATAAAAATATACTTATTGTGCAGTACACGGTAGCTATTTTTTCGAATTAAATTAATTTGAACGAATCTACTATCCATAAATGGTAATTTAAGATGCTGATTGTCAGTCTCTGCAATAACGACTTAAGTCAATCCATATTTAAATTGAAATATTTAAGAACTGGTAAAGTTTAAATTCACAGTGACATTGATATATTGTTAAGGACTATCTTTAAATGGTGTGTATAAATCAACGTATCCATAAATGAAAAACTCAGACATTTACAGTGTTTCAAAACTTTAGGAGTGATTTTCTCAAAACAGTGTTTTCAGACATAAGTTGTTATTGCACCCATCGCCTCAATTTCGACCAACCTAATCATCAGATCTCTACCAAATTCTGCAACAACATACCTTTATGTGAGAAGTGTTCTTTGAGCAAGCTATAAGGTAATCAGTCCAATAGTTTGCATATGGCGGCCATGTATGTGTGCAAATCGAATCCCCCTATCATTTCAAACACGGTAAAACCGAATTGAAAGATATTTGGCACAGAGGTAGCACTAGCAAAGAGCACCTCCGTGTCATGTTTTATATCGCCGCCATCTTGACGGAAACTGAATGGTGGCCACCCAAATGTTAAAAGCTTAAATCAAATTACGACCAAACTAATCATTTGGTCTCTACCAAATTTTGCAACAACATACCTTTTTGTGGGAAGCATCTTTTGACTGAACTACAAGGTAATCAGCCCAATAATTTGCTGATAGCGGCCATCGATTCACCATATCAATTCAAACACGGTGAAACCGAATTGAATGAAATTTAGTACAGAGGTAGCACTAGCAAAGGGCACATCATATTCATGTAAAATATCCGTATAAGACGTTGTATTTCAACAAGCTACTACAACCAATATCCAATTATACTTCTTGAAAAGGACAAAGAGTTAAAACTTTACCCATGCATTTAGGAGAAAGTAGGCTATATGTTCTTTACTGAACATCTTGTTATATCACATATTTGTGTAGCTTTAGCCGCTCATGATAATATTGAGCTCCTCATTTACGTGTTGACCGATTGAGGAGCATTTAATAATTCTTATCTCAAGTAGGAGAGCTGCAATTTATACATATCTCCTTTAAGATGCCGATCGTTTATTTCAGCCATCATTTTTGACGTATAGTTTATTAAATCTGTATGATAGTGTAGTTAGATACTGAGATGTGTGTAATCTTATCTCGTTAGGAAGTAATGGAGGTAATATAACAAGATGATGACGCTCATGATTCAAGAAAAATACGCACGTGACGTATCGTAATGAGGGAAGCTTTCCCCTGCGACACAATGGCTGACATAAAAATGGAACCCATCATAAGTGAAGTTTCCCGGAAATAACTCATTGTCCTCGAACGGAACTTTGAAAGATCATTAGTTAGGCTACAACGTACAAGATATTGATATCTTTGCTGCCATTGTTCAGTGTTACCATACTAACAATATCAAATTGCAACTTTTCAGTTAGTCAACGTAATATAATTAATCCCAATTACTGGGACTAGCATTACCCGTCGCTGCTTCGCCCGCGAAAATTCTAGTTGTAAAGAGTACACTTAGCAAAATCTCAATCATGAATGCTATGACTGATTTATCCTTGGTATGAATAATCAGACTTTATCAATTCAGCTACTGGTGCAGTGGTTAGGGGTTTGTCATTCCTTCATAGGCATATCAGAGCGATGTTAGTTTTCTGGGAATATCAGAGACACTGTTAATTTAAGGGCCTTTAAATGTGGTTTTCGGAGACCCTTTATAGTCAGGTGAAAAACACCTTTCGTACCACACTCACACGTGAAAATTGCGCGAAATAATTCTAGAGTGCCCCTTGACCCTTAAGCGCATTATACTGTATGTATTGATGAATTTTACAGCTTAATTTGGTTCAGTGATAACCTTATAACCGTCTGGAAACTTTCACAGTAATGTAATAATTGGAATTGCATTGCGTCTTACAGAAATAGATGGACCTGTGAGATTCTGTTACCATGGTTACCGTATTGCATTCTTTCATTATTTCATTTTAAATATACATGTTTTAAGGTATTTATTTAATTGTGAGGCATTTAACGAGTAAGTGAGTGCGTTTCGCTTACGCATTGGGTTATGCTGAACCTGTAGGTACCCCATATGTGTAGGTTAGTGTTAATGGGACCTTATTTTCGGTACGAAACTGGAATGGGACCTTAGCAGAATAATATAGGGAGGGATAAGCAAAACATAACCAGAAAAAAAATATTTGTCATTAAAAAAATCCCTCTCGGCACGCAGGAAGGTGGAGGTAGATTTAACCGGGCAAAGAAACATTTTTCGAATTCACTAAATTTTACCAGAATTCAAATGGGTTCTTTATTATTATTATTATTATTATTATTATTATTTCAGTAGTATAGATCCCTCCTGCAGTGCTCACAAGTGACTGATCGTGACAAATGAGCGTTCAAATGAAAGGGAATGGACATTAGCAGTGACGAATTGCGCTCTAATTTCATAAATACCTATAATTTCTTTAGAAAATGACTCTTAAAAACTGGACGAAGTGTGTGATTTGAAAATACTGTTGCTGTAGCAAAATACGTTCCATAATTGCCATCCACTTCACATTTTGACCGCTGTGACGCCTGTTTCGTGTCATTTTAACATTGTGAGGTCTTTCCTTTATCATTTTACATGGATTTCAGAAACAGTAATTTAAAGGAATGAGTACTCAAATCGTATAATTTCATAAATATCGAATAACCAGTGAGTGTTATGATGATCCAATTTTCAGTGATTGCCTTCTTAAGATAGGGAACGTAGAACTTGGGATTCTAACTGAAATGTAAATAGAGTTACATAATCATTTGGTTGAAATAAAAACATAACAACCTTTCTCCTTAAGTCTCTCATTATAAACCCATTGGGGAAAGTGTGGTTTATGAACATGCGAGATTTATAGCACGGGTCCGCTAGTGTCATATTATTACGTGTTTCAACTCGCGGAACACTCGCGAAGAATCACAAAATATCTATGACTCGTGAATTTAGCATGTTTATTTGTCGTTATTCGCGAAAAAAAAAAAACAACGGAATTATTCGGCAATTAGTTAATTAACTAAATTTGGAAATTTTAGATTGTTTTTTCTTAATATTTATTGACCAAGTGCCAAAACAGGACTGTTTACCACCTGTTGTCATATCTGAAAAATTCCACAAGGTTTGGAATGTTGTCGCTCTTAGAGCCCTGCGCGGATAGACGAAACTTTATCCGCATCCGCCCCGCATCCGCACGACTATTATCCGCATCCGCCCCGCATCCACGTGACTTTTACCATACATGCAAAACCACTGTACACACTGGCATTTAAAACTACTTAATTTTAAATAATTGAATGACAACTGTAGGCTTATCTTCTTATTTGCTGGCTACAGAAAATAACATGCAACGTGTTAAGTTTCTTCATCCAAGCCTCCGGTTATCACATAGCGACTGGCATCATGCTGACTGTCCCTATCTGATAGATACGATGACAGCTTTAGGGTAGCAGTGAACTGTGTTGCTAGTTGTACTACCAACTCGAAAAACATAGCTGCGCACGATTAGTCGCTGCGCACAATTACCCTACTTTCCCCATGATATTCAACAAGTTCGGATTGTATTCCAAAAAATTATCCGCAAATTTACTTCAAACATTATCCGCAGCTTATCCACTATCCACGAAGACATGCAAAGTATATCCGCATGGCGAAAAATGTTGCGGATATCCGCGGGTTTATCCGCATCCGCGCAGGGCTTTATTATGGTATGAGTTGAAATGGTTCGTAAACGACTTGAGAGGTGGCAGACGCTATAGGTAAAGCCCTGCGCGGATATAGTTTGCATGGCTATGCGGATAAGTTGCGGATAATGTTTGGAGTAAATTTACGGATAGTTTTTAGAATACAATCCGAACTTGTTGAATATCATTACTGGGACCCGAATGTTTGTCACATAGGCCGTATTTTTTCTCCATGACAAATGTGAGATGATGATTTAAGCTAATCACATTCAAATTATGTCATTAAGAATAATTAACACTCATAAATGATAATGGTTGCAATGCCGGCTGTATAACATTCATTTTAAACATATCAAATTACATACATAAACTAGGGGAACGACTTTCTCCTCAAATGTATAAATGTGTTGCTTTTGTAGTTAACAGGTTTTTGAAAGTCTCACAGGTGAACCTCTAGTAGTGCCCTTTATCACCGTACAAAATTTCACCGTGATATCGATAATCGTTTCGGAGATATAGAGTGCCGGTTAAATATTTCGCACAGCCGCCATGTTGGATTGGTGAGAGGTAATACTATTTTAAGGGCACGGTCCGGGTCAGCCAAAATGGTGCTATGGCCTTACTGAGTTTCATTGAAATTTGTCCAGCCGTTTAGAAATTATTAGGGTGGACAGACAGACATACACACATACGCAGACACACACACACACACGCGGCAAAAGGTGATCTCATAAGCCTATTTTTTTCATAAATTAATATAGGCTAGAAACGGCCGTAAGGAAACCTTTTAATGTTGTGCCCAAACTGTAATACTTACGACCGTCTCATGGTCGTATTTGCCCACCCCTGACCGATGAGCAAGAGATGTGGTCTCCGAACGTCCACCAGGTGTTCTCAATGGACCATGCTAATTGCCACAAGACACGCCTGCAGCGCTACATACAACGGAAATTACTAGAAACTACAAGTTCTCTTGTACAGAATATAGGTACACCAAGTTCTCCAGCATGTGCTTTTCTACTAACAAATGTCTGGGTACTACAGCAATCTGAAGCACAATTATCTACACTTGTTTTCTTGATATCATACGTCACAATCTCTTGAGAGCCTGCTTCGGTGACGTAGTTGGTTAGCATCCTGAGCTTCTATGCCCAAGATCGCGGGTGCAAACCCAGCCGAAGTCGTCGGTATTTTTATTGATTTATGGCATGTAAAAGAACCTTCCACTAACTGCAATTGTGTGAAGTTTTCGCCAGGTGATGGTTGAGGTGGCATCTAGTAGACATGTTTGCGGCTAGGTGTCGTTGACGGTAGCATTTGGTAGCAAAAGTAGGAACTACTTGAAATTGATCGTCTGCAGTCCGTACCTGAATTACAGATAACGCACACCGACTACCGAAATATGACGTGTTTACCAAAAATGCTCTGAATAATATGATCTAATGGTAAACAAGAAGTTCCGTGACGAACTAAAGAGCCTACTTTTCTTAAAATTTAAGATTCATGCCAATGATTAATCTAATATGGATCTATCTAGAATAATGACGAAATTAAGTTGGCAATATCGAAATTTCGAATTTGTTCGAAATACTGTATAACTGACATAATATAGCCTAATAGAGCACTATACTGTAGTTGCCTGCATTGGTGACTGAATATATTCTTAGTTCCATGGATAGCATGGACGTTATATGCAGTTAAACATTGGATATAACAGCGCGCGTAAAATCATGGATGTATTAGTCAGAAATAATCTGAAATAATATGATCTATTGTTGTGCCAATTTTGAATGAAATCCATTAGATAGTATAGAAGTTACATGCATTTTAAAATTGGACATATTAGCAGGCTTAGAATCATGTTGGTAGGACTGACGTATATAAGTTACTCCAAATTAAACTAGAATGCCAGGTACTATACGTGTGCAAAGGTTAGAGCTATTGGCTTGCATACTTTCTGATATATTGATATTAGGGTAACAAAAATAGAGACAGCATTTATTAACAGTTGGCAGCCCTGGTTTCTCTTAAGAATACGCATAGTCATAACTGTTATGTACACATAGCACATAAAAAATTTGGTTGAAATCCAAATGTTAGTATAGAAGTTACATGTATTTAAATTTGGACATATCAGCAGGCTTAGAATCATGTTGGTAGGACTGACGTATAAAAGTTACTCCAAATTAAACTAGAATGCCAGGTACTATACGTGTGCATTGTTCAGAGCTGTTGGCTTAATTACTTTCTGATATATTGGTATTTGGATAAAGGGAATATATATATTTAGCTTATGGCTTTTAGTGCCGGGAGTGTCTGTGGACATGTTCAGCTCGCCAGGTTTGTAGCTGCTTCGAGGCGGACACCCAATGGGTGAGCTACACATACCGTCGCGTGTGGAGTGTTGTCTGGGGAGGAAAGTTTGAATGTAAGGACGAGGAGTTGGAAGGTAGCGGCTGTGGCCTATAGTTAGGGACCAGCCACGGCATTTGCCTGGAAGGAAGATGGGAAACCACAGAAGACCATCTTCAAGGTTGCCGGCTGGGGGATTCGAACCTCCTCGCCTCCCGGATGCGAACGACTGCCAGCAAGTCATGCCGCAACGACCACGGCTAACTCACCAGGTTAAAGGAAATTGAGAGCATTTATTAACAGTTGTCAGCCCTGGTGGCTCTTGAGAATACGCTAAGTCATATATGTTTATGTACACATAGCACATACGAAATTTGGTTGAAATCCAATTGATAGTGTAAAAGTTATATGCATTTAAAAATTGGACTAATCTGCAGGCTTATAATCATTTTGGCAACACTGTCATGTATGGCCTCCTGGAAATTAAACTACATTATTATTGTCTATACGTGTGCCAATTTTGAAATAGCTCATATTCACACCTACCTAGATATCCAACATGGAACTCGAATTTCTATTGCGTTTTTTTCAGCAGTTTGTAGCACTGACATCATTTTCAAATATGGGCCTGAGATATTCCCCTATACATCTTTACTCATACTAAATTTGGTTTTGATTGCTGCAGCCGTTTAGGAGTTGATAGGGGGGGGGGGGTGTGCACAGGGACACACACACAGCCAGCCAGACAGACAGAAGGACAGACAGACAGACATTTTCCCGGATCGATCAGATAAGTCTACTTTTTCCTCATTTTTGCAAAATAGGCTGTGATGATAATCACTTGATTGGCATCAGAAACCAATCGGACATGATTTTTCTTAAATATCCGAGCCCTATCGATGAATATACTGTAGTATCCATTGGCTCTAATTGAAGCAACGACAATAACAAAATAAAACAAATCGCTTGTAGGTTCTAACGAAATATTCAATTATAAATTGTTTGCCAAGAGCCACAAAGTATTTGAGGCAACTCACTGACGTACTTAGTCAAATTCATTTGTAATTTGCGTCAATAATGTGAACCATTAATATCGGCAAACCACAACCGCGGGGGTTATGACTCACAGTTGCGAAATTGCTCGTGTGTTTGTAACGTGAGAAGCGAGCACCTGTCAAACTGGAAATCCATCTCCTGCTGCAGTAGTTAGAACTTTCTACCTTCGTGCTGTGCTGTGCTGCATCAGACAAATATTGATGCATATTCATGAGACGGGGGGACATATTCTTCGACCAGATTCCTTTTTCAGTATATAGGTTTCTCATGTCTTCCTTGGTTTTGTTAAATCATTTAGAGACTTTGAGACATCATGTTCAGGAAGCCACGTGTGTGTGGAATTTGACCGACCATCTGTCGTTGTGAATGCTGAATGTGAATAGTGTGTGCATTGACAATTATTTGAGGATTGAAGCTGGGTAGAAGACGGCCACTGCACTAATTAATTAGGATTTGAATCCTAGATACTGTGGCAAAAGGCCGGCTGGCTGGCTGGCTGGCAGGCAAATATTTATTAATTTATATATTTTATTAACTTATTGATCTATTTACTTATATATTCATTTATTAGACCATTTTAATTTTATGAAAAAATAGGCTTATTAGATGACCTTTTGTACGTGTGTCTGTAGGTGCATGTGTGTGCGATTCGTGCGTGTGTGTGTCCCCCTAATAAAATCTAAACAGCTGGAACTATTTCAATGAAATTCAGTAAGATCATAGCACCATTCTGGCCAACTCCGACCGTGCCCTTCAAATTTTATTCCGTCGCACCAATCCAATATGGCGGCTGTGCGAACTATTTCACCAGCATTCAGTATCTCCGAAACTATTACTATTTTACGGTGATAAGGGTAACTACTAGAAGTTCACCTACTGTATGTGACTTATGAAAACCTGGTAACTACAAAACCAACATGGCGGACTATCGAAGTTTCGCGATTTAACCAACCAAACGCAATAAAACTTGGTACAGTATATGTTTGTAAACATTGTAATAAACCGACATCTAACTTCGTTCAATTGTTTACATAACCTCAAGATGGCGGCTGTGCGAAATATTTCATCGGCATTCTATATCTCTGAAACTATTAGCGGTATCACCTTGAAATTTTGTACGGAGATAGAGGGCTCTACTGGAAGTTCATTTATAAGACTTTCAAAAACCGGTTAACTACAAATCAAATATGGCGGCCAAGCGAATTTGAAAATTTCAAATAGACCTTTCTCGCGATAAAATGATCCAAACGCAATGAAACTTGGTACCGGAAATGTTTATACACATTGTAATGCACTGGTATCTAATTTAGTTCAATTGTTTACATAACCTCAAGATGGCGGCTGTGCGAATTTTAAAATTATGTTTTTATTTCTTGTGTCGTAATCATGAGATCGAAGTGAAAGTTTGAATAATGAACCTACGCAATAATTTTCCTTTCATGGTACATGACTCTATGGCCTATACTGTACATATAACAATCCAACATGGCGACCATTCGAAATATTTAGTCGGTTCTCAATATCTACGAATTAATTACAGCAATCAAACTAGAATTTTGTATGTTGATAGAGGCATTTAACATAAGGAGGATATATGAAAATAGGCTGTATAGTTATTCACGGAACTACTTGTTTATTTATTCAATCATGAATTTATTTATCTGTTAATTAATTAATTAATAATTAATTAATGTATTTATTTATTTATGTTGGACGATGTCGAAATGTAAAAATTATATCTCAGAAAACTGTGTCATAATGAGGGTCATTATTACACTATTTTTCATTATGAAACAGTTTCTCCCACCAGTCTGTCCAATTAGATAATGATAGCAACGCATCTGCGCTGAGTTCCAAGGCCTTCTAATTTAAATTTCACTGAAGTTATAGTAGGATAATCGAGGAGGCCATAGTCAAATACAAGGTAATCTCTGCGTCCCATGCGCTCTGTTCAGTACATAAAACTGGTGAAATCTCGACAGATATTTATGAATAATCATGTTCGAACATAAAATAGTTATAATAATTATCGTCGGACATAAACAGTATTATTATTCAATCATTCATTTATATAATTATTGGGGAGCGTGATGGCCCTGTGGCTTAGCTTCTCGTCTTTCACCCGGACGTCCCTGGTACGAATCCCGGTGATAGCAGGGTGGAATTTTCACTTGAGAAATCACGTGGCGTCAGGAAGGGCATGCGGCTTTAAATCCCCTGCCATAACCAAAATGAGCCTGGTTGGCTTCGGTGACACCATTTAATTGGGAAAAGCCGGAAAAGTTAGTTATTTATATATTTATTAAATCATTCTTTTATTTAATTTATTCAATCTTTAATTAATTTATTTATTTATTTGTTTATTCTATCATTCATTCTCATATTTATTTATTTGTTTATTCTATCATTTATTAACTTATTCATTTATTTATTTAATTATTTATTTCTTCTATTATTTATTAACTTATTCATTTATTTATTTTTTCATTGATTTATTTATTTGTTTATTTATTAGTGGTCAAGTTGCTGCCCTCTCTCCACGGCGGACCGAGTTCGATTCCCGGTCAATGAATGTGAGATTTTTAATGTGAAATGCCATGTCCTGTGGTTCGGATTCCACGTAAAAAGGAGGACCCGTGGCTCATGATTGTGAGATTAACGGTCATGTAAAACTACAAACTTCCTTCCTTCCTTCATTCATTTATGTATTTATTTACTTATTCAACCAATTGTTTTATTCATTTATTTATTAATTTAAATAATATACGTTATTATATATTTTATTTGAAGCCTCCGTGGCTTAGGCGGCAGCACGCCGGTCTCTCACCGCTGGGTCCGTGGTTCAAATCCCGGTCACTCCATGAGAGATCTGTGCTGGACAAAAAGGAGGCAGACAGGTTTTTCTCCGGGTACTCCGGTTTTCCCTGTCAACATTTCATTCCAGCAACACTCTCCACTATCATTTCATTTCATCTGTCATTCATTTAATCATTGCCCCAGAGGAGTGCGTCAGGTCTCGGCAGCCGGCACAGTTCATATCCTCGCCGCTAGATAGGGGCTTCATTCATTCCATTCCTGACCCGGTCGGAGACTGGAAGCAGGCTGTGGATTTTTCATTATATATTTATTTATTTATTTATTTATTTATTTATTTTCGACCCTGACTATTATATGTCATTATAACACTATTTTTCATTATGAAACAGTTTCTCCCACCAATCACAGCTCAAGAAACAGTTGTTTGACCAATTAGATAATTAGATGCGCTGAGTTCTACGGCCTTCCAATTTAAGTCTCACTGCCTGGCCTAGTGTCATAGTAGGATAATCGAGGAGGCCATGGTCAAATACAAGGCAATCTCTGCGTCTCATGCGCTCTGTTCAGTACATAAAACTGGCGAAATCTTGACAGATATTTATGAATATTTATGTTCGAATATAAAATAGTTATAATAATTATCGTCGAACATAAACAGTCGTATGCAACTCGCCTATAATGGTAATTAAGACACTCGTATGGAAATTATAAAACTCGAATACACTCGTTATATAAACATACTCGTGTCTTAATTATTGCCATTATAGGCTCGTTGCATAATAATTTATATTTATTGGGGAGCGTGATGGTGCTGTGGCTTAGCTTCTCGCCTTTCACCCGGACGTCCGTGGTACGAATCCCGGCGATAGCAGGGTGGAATATTCACTTGAGAAATCACGTGGCGTAAGGAAGGGCATCCGGCCTTAAATCCCCTGCCAAAACCAAAATGAGCCTGGTAGGCTTCGGTGAACCCAATTAATTGGGAAAAGCTGAAGAAAGTTATTTATTTATATATTTATTCATTTATTTACTTGTTTATTTATTCATTCATTCATTCATTCATTCGTTTGTTTATTTATTTATGCATTTATTTATTTATTTATTAGTGGTCAAGCTGCTGGCCTCACTCCTAGGCGAACCGAGTTCGATTCCCGGTCAATGAATGTGAGATTTTCAATGTGAAATGTTATGTCCTGTGGTTGGGATTCCACGTAAATATGAGGTCCCGTGGCTTATGATCGCGATATTAACGGTCAAGTAAAACTACAAACTTCCTTCCATCCTTATTTATTTATTTATTTATTTATTTATTTATTCAACCATTTATTTAATTATTCATTCAATTAATATCAGTGGATTATTTGAGGAACTTGGACATTAATTTGTAAATATGTTGTCAATATGTTATTGTTTTGTGATATTATCTAATATTCCTGTATGCAATACGATTAATAATATTAATTAATTTACATACTTATTTACTTATTTATTGTATTTATTTATTCATTTATTTAATCAACCCATTTATTTCTTTATTTATTTTTTCAATCATTTATTTATTTATTTATTTATTTATTTATTTATGTATTCGTTTATTTATTAATTTTTTTAATTAATTTATTTAATTAATTATTGCTGCCTCTCTCGTGCGAATGAGGCGCTGTGTACCAGCCACATGTTCTGTTTGAACGAGGTCCAGTGGTCTGATGCTGCGGCAGATGTTGATTGACCACACACATACACAGATCTTGATTTGCGATGGCGGTTTGTCGTTCAGCTGTCACTCTTGTATTCGGAAATTTATTTCTTTGATTTTTATCATTTTTCTCCATGGTGCTTGCTCGTGTGTGTGTCTGTCTGTGGGTTTAGTTACAACAAAATGTCACTAAAACTTGTCATTGTTTTGTCAATAATGTTAAATACAGTAGAAACAAGAAGTTCCGTGACGAACTAAAGAGCCTACTTTTCATGCCAATGATTATTCTACAGTATATGAACCTGTCTAGAATAATGACGAAATTAAGTTGGTAATATCGAAATGTCTAATTAGTTAGAAATATTCCTGGTATAATGTACCCTAATAGAGCACTACAGTTGGCAGCCCTGGTGACTGAATATATTCTTAGTTCCATCTCATTGGGTCTATGCCATGCGGGTGCTGGTTAGAAATAATCGGAAATATTATATATTCTTGTGCCAATTTTGGATGAAATCCATTTCTTAGTATAGAAGTTACATGCATTTTAAAATTGGACCTATCAGCAAGCATAGAATCATGTTGGCAGCACTGACTTATATTAATTACTCCAAATTAATCTAGAGTGTCAGGTGCTATACGTGTGCAAAGTTTAGAGCTGTTGGCTTGCATACTTTCTGATAAATTGACAGTAGGGTAAAAATATATAGACAGCATTTATTAATAGTTGGCAGCCGTGATTGCTCTTAAGAATACGTATAGTCATATCTGTTATGTTACACTTTTCACACACGAAATTTGGTTGAAATCCAACTCATAGTATTGAAGTTACATGTATTTAAAAATTGGTCCAATAGCAGGCTTAGAATCATGTTGGTAGAACTGAAGTATATAAGTTACTCCAAATTAATCTGAAATGTCAGGTACTATACGTGTGCATAGTTTAAAGCTGTCGGCTTGCATACTTTCAGATGACGAAAATAGAGAGAGCAATTATTAACAGTTGGCAGACCTGGTGGCTCTTAAGAATACACTCAGTCATATCTGTTTATGTACACATAGTACATACGAAATTTGGTTGAAATCCAATTAATAGTGTAGAGGTTATATGCATTTAAATATTGGACTTATCAGAAGGCTTAAAATTATTTTGGCAACACTGTCATGTATGGCCTCCTGGAAATTATACTGAAATGGTATTATCTACATGTGTGCCAATTTTGTAATAGCTCCCATGCATACCTTCCATGATATCCAACATGGAGCTCAAATTTCTAGTGTGATTTTTCAGCAGTTGTTAGCACTGGCATTTTCAAATATGGGCTTGAGATATTCCAGAATACATCTTTACTCATACTAAATTTGGGTTCGATTGCTGAAGCCTTTTAGGAGTTGATAGGGACACACACACACACACACACACACACACACACACACACAGACAGATAGACAGACAGACACACTATTTCCCGGATTGATCTCATAAGCCTACTTTTTCCTCATTTTTGCAAAATGTGAAAAGTAGGATAAAAATATCAGCTTCATGTTGTTTTTACATTGTCTAGGATAGCGTGGTCCAAACTTTCATTGCCTGAGGACCAATATTGGAAGTGGCGCAAGCAATGATTTCTACAGACGTGGACTAATTGTGATTTTGGCTTGATGACACTGAGTTAGCCGAGTTCTAATTCACTGGTCGTTAAAGCCCATATGCGTTCTTTTTGGAGTCCTTCATAGGGTTGTTATGGCTGCTTGAGCTCTCAGTTCACGCAGTAGAGTGGCACAGGTGCACTTCATAAAAAGGGAGACTCCTAGAGCCCGCTGATGAGCCAGCTTGGTGTGTTAAGCGAAACCCCACACAAGACTCGGGACAAACCTAGAAAAATAGCTGAGTTTTAATTCACTGGCCGTGAAAGCCAATACGCCATCTTTTTAATATTACTATTATTTGTTATGTCAGTAATTTTCAACCTTAATTTTGAAAAGCATATAATAAGGGTACAATAAAAAGCTAGTCATAACTTAGAGGCACAATTTTTTTTAAAGTTTGAGAAGCCCTGCTCTAGGGGATTGTGACAGTTTCTCTTTATTCCTAAATGGAACAAGCGAGGAGATAGGGCGATGACCTTTTTGAAAGTGGATATAGTACAATTGTATTGTGGTGCCCTATTAAGTTTTTGCATGCCCCATGAGGTAATCTCTCGTTAAGACTTCAACACTCAAATTAGCTGTGCAGTTAACACTTTTTTTTGTTTTGTTCCAGAACCAGACTTAAAGAGACGCGGTAATTGACGCTCGACTCGCTCAGCAGTCCCGGTCTCGCTCGGCGGTAAGTATCCTCGCCTTTTATATGGCCAATGCTGCCAACTTTAGTTGCTGAAAATCACTAGGTACTATTCAAAAAGTCGCTAGATTCCTATGTTATCGATTAAGAAAAAACACTAAAAAGAGAGTAGTGTTGTTGATTCTTTTAGGGTCTTTGCGACATCGTGGTAATGTAGCCCCTTATACTTGTCTGGTAACCTGCGTCACTGTGATGTCAGTTTTTTTAGTTAATGAGGTTTTAGGGGTGGAATAGTGAGGTCATATAGCCCTCTTAACACAGATTAAATTATACAAATTTTGAATACTGGTTGATTGAAATTTAGAGGTGGTCACCGAAATATGAAAATGAAGTAAATTTCATAAAACTAACAATTATAATGTATGTCTACCCCTTATTATTCCCGTTTTCCAACGGGGTCGGGGATGAGATGCGATGGAAGTCTTTGTGGCGATGATTTTTACGGCCGGATGCCCTTCCTGACGCCAACCTCATGAGAGGAGTTAATGAGAGATGACATGAATGATGGTGAATGAAACTGGGAAAGGATGTGGAAGGAAGCGGCCGTGGCCTGTCAGAAGGTACCGTCCCAGCATTTGCCTGATGTTGAAAATGGGAAACCACGGAAAACCATTTCAAGGACGGCCGACGGTGGGGCTCGAACCCACGCGTCTACCGAGTCAGCAGAGGGCTTGGCCCCATGACCTAATGCTGCTCTTTAGCCAGCGTAGCCACTACTCTCGGTAAACTAATAATAATAATAATAATAATAATAAACTCCTTGGTTTAAGGAAACTGTGAAAGACCTCGTGGAACTCCAAATTACAGACACTATGCTCATGGACAAAACAGACAAAACTATCACCAAGTATAAGAAACACGGTTCCAAGTGAAACTCAAACAAAAGCGTACGATCCACATCTCTGCCGAAGAAAGGGAAGCAAGATCTCAAAGGATGAGGCAATACTGGGCCAAAAGGAAAGCTCAAAACAATTAAAAAATTATTGATTTCATGTACCCCAAAGTTGGGTGAAACAAATAAAGAAGAATACACAAAAACACGAAAGAAAAAAAAATCCGATTTCAAAAAGGAGCAAGTTCTTCGAGTTATTATTCTCTTGTAAATTTAGATTGCTGGCCCTAACGCATTCTCACTCATAAAGTGGATGATGGGTGACATCAGCAACCACCATGTCATCGGCTAACATACGTTTGAGTATCATCCGCAAATCAAGGTTTCTTCGTAACTCAGCAAGATCCACACACTCAGTTAAAATGTGGGCCATGGCGAATACGGTTCCACAGGTACAAAGTATGGGGGTCTTTCCTTCTCATTAGGTATTATCCTTTCACAAATTGATTGCCGGCGGTCGAGATGGGAACTATCCTTTGTTTATTTGCATCACACGTCAGCCTGCTTCGTTGACAGGTAGAGTTGCGTGAGTAGGATATGACTCAGCTCCAGTAGCCTCAGTCATCGTTTAACTGTCCGTGGTAACATTAGCTCCTGTGACGCACAATGCTGCTTGACTTATGTGAAGAATGCACTATGCCATTACTAGGGCTCGGATTTTTAGGTAAATGTATATTTTAAGCAGTTTTCTATAAATACATAAATTCCTGATTTTAACTTACTTAGCACATAAAAATACATAATATTTACATTTTTTAAAATTAGTATGCTGGATATTTCAGTTTATTGCATTTTTGTTCTGTGTTACTTCAACGGGGAAGAACCTGTGAGTTATCTAATCTTCATGCTGAGCGAATGTCAGCTTGCAACTGTGCTATTCTTAACTTGTCGCCCCGTGCCACTCACTGTGGAAGCCAGGGATTTTCTTGTCCATAGCCATAATGCACCACGTGCTAGAACCCCCTCCAAGCTACGGAACCAGTGTCACTCACATGCAGTTCATTTCTGGCACTGTGAAGTGTAAGGCAGTTGTACGATGCCTAAAGTAAAAACAACTACAAGTTATCGTCTGTTGCAGAATTTAATGATAATTTTACTTCTGATGGGGTCGTTCTGTTCTGCCAACCATGTGGGAAACCAATCAAGGCTGAACAGCGATCTCAAGTTACACAACACCTCGAGGGCAAGAAACATATTGCCGCAGTTTCGCGCCTTCAGAGAAGTGTTTCGCGATAACCGTCGGTCATTTGTGATGGACAACCTGAAGATGTATCTCGTTGTGAATTGTAATTCTTCAGCAGTCAGTGAGACATTGAGTACTGCATATTGTTTATATTCACATTAATAAACTAAATTACAATTAAATATTTTTACTTTTTTGTCACATACTTCAGGTATTTTTAATACATTAAAAATATATTTTCCTGATTTTTAGTACCTAAAAATCCGAGCCCTATGTACCCCGCTTCGCCTCGCAGAGCAGCTGCTACAATAAACTACAAACAGTGGCAATCAAATCATTAATGGGTAATACGAGTGTATGTATTTGTAACTGAGTTAGGATTTGTGGGGATCAAGGCGAAAGGGAGAGAGAACTGGAGAAATAAGTATACACTAACCGATATACCGGAACTGACTGACGGAGAAGGATACTGTTGCGTGCCACCCCCTAGTGGCACCTTTGTTAACTGGATTACGGTGGGTATAAAGCACAACACCAATTACTGCTTAAAGAAATAATTAATTTTATTGCAGCCAGAAAAATACACTACTCAACAGCAATCATTACCTTACTCCAGTTTCCTCACGTCGAGAATACTTTCCCTTTCACTTGTCAACAGACCACAGTTAATCCTCTTCGCTAATGAGGCCGGTCCCGTACGCTCGCTGGAAATAGCTGCACTAGGTCTGTCACTGTACTATACACTGTTTCACAAGCACCACAATCACTTCCTCGGTGTCAAGAGAATCAGCTTCACTAGGGGTTTCGCAAGTCACCACACTTCAGTCGCTCAGAATAATCGCTCACACTAGCTCGTAAAACACAACAACCACTGCTTGACAGGTCGCACTTATATAGCATGCCGATGATTCAATAAATGCTTCTAGATCCATCCAGGGTTCACGGCTTCTCGAGGTTTCCATCGCTGGTCCAGTCACGAATATTCTGGACTATCCCTTTGTCCTAGTAGCCCTGTTGCATAAGGCGCACGCAATACAGGAGGCAGGCCACAGCCCAGCCCTGGGGCAGTTGTGACTCATGCGGCGAGCGATGACACAAACTCACAGCCGTAACAATACCATCAAAGGATTGAGAATCATCAATTGGAAAGACAAGAAAGGACGACACTAAGGATTTCCGTATTCATTTACTCGAGTCAAAAACATCAGACTATTTAACAAAAGATACATAGATATGTACATGTGCATAATAAGAATAACACAATTACTATTTGAAATTGAAAGTAATATTACATTAAGGAATGTTAAATGAAGTAGGTAAACAAAACAAATATGACAGTCTAAGCAACTTTAGCCCAGTATTTGGCAATTTCTATGGCATCAGATCTTGCGGACATCAGATCACCGATGGTGCATCTTGCAGGACATAATCTGCACTGGTATAGGTGGTCCGTAGATTGTTGAGTCCCACATTCACAGAGGGTTGATGATGAGGAATAACCCCATTTCCTCAAGTTGTCTTTTGACCTTGCAACCCCTGTTCTGAGCCTGTTCAGAGTTTTCCACACTGGCCATTCTTCAGTGAATCCAGCAGCTAGATGTTCCGATGATGTCAGATCTCTTCTTCCACACGGATAACCGGGAATTTGAACAATGTTAACTGTTGTCCTCATGAAACTTTCCCTGGACTTCAGTCTTGGAGGAGGAGGATGATGATTATGTAGGGGATGTTTATCGGAGGTAGATGCCTTATACCTTTCTCTCTGTGCAGCTACTTCGCGCCTGATGTCTGGAGGGGCAATTCCAGCTAAGTAGTGGAGCTTATCCCGCGGTGTAGGTTTCAGACATCTGGTAATCTCTATCTCTATATATATAAGAATGAAAGTTTGTCTGTTTTTTCTGAATTTCTACGGAAATTTGCGTTATTTACGCGTTTTAGACTGTTTTATGACGGATGCGCGCGAAAATGAAATTTTTGTCTGTCTGTCTGTCTGTTTTTTTTGTCTGTGGACAATTTTTTGTGTCCTTATAACTCGAGAACGGCTGAGTGGATCAACGTAAAATTTGATACAGATATCCTTCAGAGGCAAGACACCAATCATTGATGTAACTCCTCTCTGTTCCTCTCATAAAAGGGGGCCTACCCCCTTAAAATACAAGCTGAAATAGGCGTAGAAGGGCGAGACAAAGCTCATTTTCAGGCCCTCAATTTGAGAAACGAAACTCGGGGACCCCAAAGGGACCTCGAAAACCACATTTTAAGGCCCTAAAACCAATAGTTTTTGAGATATTCCCAGAAAATTAATTTCATTTAATACAATAATGAAAGAAAGCTAGCCGGTAACCATGGCAACAGAAATTCACAGGTCCATCTATTGCTGTAATATAAGACGCAATACAATTCCATTTATTACATTACTGAGATAGTTTGCAAACGGCTAGGAGGTTATAACGGAACCAAACTAGGCTGTAAAATTCATCAATACATATAATGCGCTTAACCCTAGAGAGGTAGCGTACGTAATCCGTGCTTAAAAGGTAGCGATACGTAAATTTTACGTATTCTGAACAAATGCTTTTTTATTTTAATTTTCTGTTTGAAAACATGCTAGATTATTTGTTTTTTGTAATTAATTTCTCTTTACATGCAATTATACATTTACATAGAAATTATTAATGCGATCAAAACAAAGGATTTGCACTCAAGTCATACATTTATGTATACATTTGAAGTAAGAAAATGCACTTCTGCATTTTATCTCTCTAATAATATCATTTGATTTCCAGAATAGATAGATTCCATAATAAAATATCAGTAATGAGATTACTTACTTTCAGAAGTAGAACAAATCATTGCAACATAGTAAGTCAATTCCTTGATTACAAGTAATAAAATGGCTTAGAACTACAAAAGTTAAATTAAATAATCTTAACATAAACTGCACAAACTTCTTATATACATTCTGGGCATACTTTCTTCTGATGCTCTCCGCACATTGGACGACCGCAGCTGCAGTAAGTAGTGGTCATCATCTTCTTCGTGTAGTGGCAGAAGCTACAGTATTTCCTAGAACCTTGCTGCTTGTTATTAGCTTCGACTGGACGGTCTTCTCTCAAGTCTAAAATTTTTAGGATGGATGTTCTCAGCTCTTTCGACATCCGTGAAGTGTTTTGGAGTCTTTGTTGTTGCCATTCTCTTGTCAACTCTTTGTGTAGCGAGAGCATAAAATTTTGCCTTGATTCTGGTTTCCTATTTCGGCTGAAGAGGTTGTGTGCGTAAACAACATAGGCATTTACTGTGCCGATATTCATCATGTTGTAGAAGAAACACAACGGCCATCTCCTTGTTTTTCTACAATGATTCATATTTTGGCACATCTGGTCTAAGCTGTCGACTCCACTTTTCGTCTGATTATATACTTTCCCAATTTCAGGTTTCTTTGTTGCACTATCAGCACAAGAAGAGCTGTGCATGCTCGATGCTAATATCACCAACTTATTTTGTTTGGGTTTGTATGACACTATTGTCATGTCTTCATGAAATAAAAACATTGACGATCCAACCTCTCTAGCCTCATATATGATGTCAGTGGCTTCCGGTGGCAGTTCACGTTTATTTGTCTTCATTGTGGCCACAACTGTCAGTTTATGGTCCTTCAGAAGACGTTGAATTAGAGTGACGCTGGTAAACCAGTTATCGAATGTTATGTTTCGGTTGCTTCCATCAATTTCCTTCACTAGATCCAAAACAAAATAATCAGCGGCCGTCATTCCATTTGGACTGTCCCCTTTCCCTTGTACACTCTAGCATCTAGCATATATTTTGTTCCATTGTCACAAAGTATCACAATCTTTATCCCATACTTGTTAGGTTTAGAGGGAATGTACATACGAAACGGGCATTTTCCTCTAAATCCGACGAGCTGTTCATCGATCGTTACATAGCTTCCTGGTTTGTAAATATTTCTGCAATTACGAAGAAACATTTCCCAGATCTCAGTTAAGGGTGCAAGTTTATCAGTTTCCCTTCGAGTAGTCCTGGTCTCCTTGTCATCAAATCTTAGGCAATTGACAACAAATCCACGATACCTGTCTCCACTGTACGATGTATCGAACATTGTCTGTGTAGATAAGTGGTTGTCCTTCAATACAGCAGATAATGAAAGCAATCCCAAAACTGCATCAAGTTCTGCCATACATAGGTCTTGAAGTGTTCCGTCAGAATTGTTTTTATATTGTGCTCTCCGCACGGCTATTTCCTTATTGGAATTAATCAAGATTGATTCCATTATGTTTGGAGTGAAGAAACGATTGAAGCAACTTGACGCAGTTAACTGTTGCTTTGCATTTGGTGTCGGACCTGGTCGTACATGTACTATATTTCTTGCTGGATCTTTCCCTAATCGTTTATCAGACGCCTTTGTGTGCCATACAAAACCATTCTTTCCGAATAAAATATCTGCTTGTGGCTTCAAGATTGGGTCATTCTCTGGATCTCTTATGGCATTGTCTATTCTCTCTTCCCTTAACAATTCTTGATGATTCTCACTTATTTTCCTCTTTCTGCTTACAGGCCTTGTCACATGCGTCACTTTCCGGCCTCTACACGTTTTCCTTGTATTATCCGCCGCTGCAACTGTATCATCTTCTTGATTCTGTGTTTGAACCAACTCGAACATTTTGACGCCCTGGAGAATAGCATCATCATCATCTTCATCTTCAATATACGATTCATTTGGCAAGAATTCCGGATCCTTATCGCTGTCGTAATCGTCTTCGTGAATGTCAGCTTCTACTTCATCATCTTCTTCTTCTTCGTCAGATGATTGACAAATTAGTTGTAATATTTCTTCATCACTTTTTAGTATTTCAGACATAGTAATCTGTGAAATATAAATAAAACCCAACAATTAAGATCTGGGCACCAATAATGGATGACATGCAACTTAAAAATCAACCAAACATCTCCAAAAAATAAATATTCCACTCGCTACTTTAAGGTAGTGATACGTAAAATTGACGTGTGTTATATTCATCAAAGGGTAGCGATACGTAAATTTTACGTCCCACTTGACAGAAAATTGTGATTAGCAGGGAACTCACCGCTACAATCGTCTTCCCACTGCAACTTCTGCACAAGCACTGACTGGGGAGAGAACTGCTGGACGGTAGAGGGAGGCGCTCGTTTCATTGAGGGAGGGGGAAACAGTATAGCCAACCTATACGTAAAAATTACGTACGCTACCTCTCTAGGGTTAAGGGGGTCAAGGGGTACTCTAGAATTTTTTCACGCGATTTACACGTGCCGGTGTGCTACGGAAGGTCAATTATATCCCTATCCCTATATTGTTATATATTATTATAATTATTATTATTATTATTATTATTACACTACGGAAAGGAAGACCCCAGAGGACTGGAAAAGGGGAATAATTGTCCCGAACTTCAAGAAAAATAGTAGAACAGAATGAGAAAGTTTTGGAAAGGAGAATTAGGACAAGGATAGAAGGAGGGATGAGGGAAGAACAACATGGCTTCAGAGCATAAAGGTCCACAGTGGATTTGATTTTTGCTGTAAGGCAGTTACAAGAACAGCACTATGAGTATGGAACAGATCTACTGATGGCCTTCCTGGACATTGAGAAAGCATATAACAGTGTATGCAGAAACAAAGTATGGAAGTCCCTGGAGGATAGAGGAGTAGAAAAATGGACTATAAGGAGGATAAAGGAGATGTACAAGGGAAGCGTGAGCTGTGTGAAAGTGGGAGGAGAGAGATCGGACTGGGTGGAACAGAGAAACAGCCTGAAACAAGGATGTGCACTGGCACCGTTACTATTCATTGTAGGGATGGATGACATAATGACCCGAGTGGCACATGTAATTGGGGAAGGAAAGATGAAAGCAATGGTGTTTGCAGATGATTTGATGATTTGGGGAAACCAGGAGGAGGAGGTACAGGAACAGTTGGACGTGTGGGAAGGAATAATACAAGGATATGGGATGAAATTTAGCATAAATAAGAGTGAGATGGTGATCACAACAAGGAAGAAGGAATGAACCACAACGGGAATAACAATTGGTGGGGAACAGCTGAAGAAAGTGGAGAGTTTCAAGTATCTGGGAAGCCTGATACAAGATGATGGAAGAAACTATAGAGAAAAAATGAGCGGGGGAGACAGGCAGAAGCATTCCGGAGGAGTGTGAGAAGCATGTTATGGAGCAAGGATGTCCTTCAGAACAGAAAAAAGTTCATATATCGTGCGTACTATGCCCCTATCCTGACGTATGCCTCGGAGACCTGGGCTATGAAAGGAAGGGAGAAGAGCAAAATACAGGCCAGTGAGATGAGGTTCTTGAGAAGCAGTATTGGAGCTACAAAGATGGACAGAATAAGAAATGAGAGGACCAGAGAATTAATAAAGGAGGAACCATTACGGGATGGTATAGAGAAATCTAGACTTAGATGGCATGGACATGTAAAACGAATGGAGGATAAGAGGATACCCAGGAGGATACACGAGACGAAGTGGGAAGGAAAGAGACCGAGAGGAAGACCGAGAGGAAGACCGAGAGACAGGTGGCTGAAAGGGATGGAAGAAAGCGTGAAGAAGAGAGGAGAAGATTGGACAGGGTCGGAAGCTGAGAGATGGTGGGAAGACAGAAGACGTTGGAGTGGCCTGTGTTCCAAACAGACCCGGCCAACGGCTTGAAACTGTGCAAGAGGATGATGATGATGATACTACGGCCTACAACGACGAGCCAAAGCTCATTTTCAGCCCCTTGGTGTCAGAAAAAAACCTCGGGGCCCCTAAACAGTCGTAAAGGGTCCCCGAAAACTACATTTTAATGCTCTAAAACCAAGAGTTTCTGAGATATTCCCAGAAAACTAATTTCATTTAATAAACTAATGTAGGAATGCAAGCCAGTAACCATGACAGAAGTGTCTCAAAAAGGTACATCCAACTTTCCATCAATTTCTGCAAGAAGTAATGCCACTCCATTTATTAAATTTCTGTGAAAGTTTGCAAATGGCTATAAGGTTATCACGGAACCAACAAAAACTGTAAAATTCATCAATGCGCTTAAGGGGGTCAAGAGGTACCCTCGATTTTTTCACAAGACTTAAACGTATGATGTGTCGTACAGAAGGTCTGTTATATCTTCAAACAGCAACATTATTTTCGAAAATTCCTGAATTGAAATAGTTTATTTTTTATTTTATTTTTTGATTTTAGGAATTTGGGCCATTGGAGGCTAAAAAACCTGAATTTTCATGCACCACAAGCCTTTATAATTTATTAAAGGGGTCTTCCTCTGTATGCGCACTTGACACAACAGTGAGGGTCAGTTTTTATGTGACGTGAATTGCATTTCGTCTACGAGGTTTTCAATTTTATTTTCACGTCAGGAAGTACACGTTAGGTAAATTAGTTTCAGAGCATATTTCATCTAATCATTTATCTTTGTCGACAAACAGGTTCCAAGCCCCTAACCATTGCAACAGTAGCTCAATTGATTACGTCTGGTTATTAATACCGACGACGGTTCGAAGAATGGGTACTTCTGCTGGTGAGTCTATAAGACTCATTTAGGGCGATATCAACTTGTTTAGCATGTGCAGAATTTACCACACTGGGCTAGCGTATTCACCTGTCCCGTAACACAAGCATAAAGCTGTAGTTTTGACTATTTTTGGTGCTGCACCCCAGGATGATCCAGTGACTTTGCGCAATATGTTGTTCCTTGCAGATACTTTTTGTTTCACGTTCAGACAGTGCCGTTTAAAGGTCAGTGTGCGGCCAAGAGAGAACGGGAGAGCAGAAAACAGTGGATGAAGAGGTTCTGGTAGGAGAAAAGGAATCAAACCCAAACCATTGCAGTGCTTCTCGTGGCCCCATTGAGGCATAACGAAAGAAGATCAAAAAGAAGGAGAAGGGGTAGGATTTTGGTAGGAAGTGACCTTGGCCTTACGTTAGGTGCCACGTCAGCATTTGCCTGGAGTAGAAGTTGGAAACCACGGAAAACCACTTCCAGGATTCTTGAGGTAGGAATCGATCTTCTTTTCACTTTTGCCTCACGGGGCTGAGTGTACCAGCTCTCAGAACATAATTAAGTTTCTTGGTAGAGCCAGGAGTTGAACCCAGGACTCCGTGGTCAGAGACAGTACTGCCAATATTGGTATTTGCCTAATCATCCTAAAATCGCGTTGCAATAACATAACTACAAATCAGTTATAGACGACATAATATTGTTCCTATAATATATTTTGTTTTTCTTTTCGTAGTCAGTTTACCCACCAGGTAGGCCTTTCCCACGGTCTCAGCGAGGGATACCACCTTTACTGCCTCTACGGGCAGTGTCCTGGGTTGGAGGATACAACTGGGGAGGTGGAACTAGCACCTCGCCCAGGCGGCCTCACCTGCAAAGCGAACATGGGGCCTGATGAGGGTTGGGATGGGAAGATTGGGAGGGATAGGCAGGGAAGAGGGAAGGAGGCGGCCGTGGCCTGACGGTAGGAACCATCCCGGCATTTGCCCGAAGACGAAGTGGGAAACCACGGAAAACCCCTTCTAGGATGACCGATGTGAGAATTGAACCCGCTCTACCCATTAGGACCACCCTAGGCTGAGTAGACCCCGTTACAGTCCTCATACTACTTTTCAAATTTCGTGGCAGAGCCGGGAATCAAACTTCGGATCTCCAGGGTGGCAGATAAGCTTGCTGACCACTACAACACGGAGGCGATTCCAATAATGTAAAATACAGCAAGTTTAATTGAAGTCTTTCCATTTCTGGCCACATGCCATGGGAATCCCTGAGTGAGTACGATATGGCTTGGCTTGATTAGGAGTGTTGACAAAGGAAGCTTGTAATTTTACTAGACCGTCAGTCTCTTGATCATGAGCAACGGATCCCCCATGTTCACGTGGAATCCAAACCACAGGGCGTGATATTTCACATCGAATATCTCACATTCATTGACAGGGAATCGAACCCGATCTGCCTAGGTGAGAAACAAGCAGCTTGGCCACTGCACCACCACGCCCCTTATAGAAATAGTCACAACTGACGCAGTGACGTATTAGTGTTTCTGTACATAATATGAATCAATTTATGAACTACCAATACACCCAAGTTGTTACACGTTAAGTTTGTTTGTACGGTCAAACCGAACGTTTCTCCAAAGCCCGAAATAGGTGAAAGTTATAATGGGGCAATATCTGGAGAATACGTTGGTTTGGCTGCACCTAAAAGCCCCCATTTGAGCGATAGCACTCTTGTAGGGGCGAGTGTTGTCATTTTCATAATTCCTGTTATTAATGAATCAAGACGGATTCAATTCATGATTAACATAGTCCATATCACACCAATGTGTACCAAACCTTGTAATGAAACCAGGGGCATATATAGAATTTTATTTGGGAGGGGTGGGGGTGGGGGGACCTATCCGGGGGTTAGGAGGCATGGTATAGGCCCAAAGAATAGGAGGTCCGAGGTTCTCCCCGGGAAACTTTTTTATAATTTGGTGCAAATGGATGAGTTTTAAGGCTATCTGGCATCACTTTTTTCAACCAATTTGTTGCGATGTTTGATGTTTGGTTAATGTCAAACACAACTAAGACCATTTTATGATGAATGAAAATCCACAGCCTCCGACCGGGTCAGGAATGGAATGAATGAAGCCCCCATCTAGCGGCGAGGATATGAACTGTGCCGGCTGCCGAGGCCTGACGCACTCCTCTGGGGCAATGATTAAATGAATGACAGATGAAATGAAATGATAGTGGAGAGTGTTGCTGGAATGAAATTTCATTTTATGTTACTTATTATTAATACAATCATCTTGCTCACTTGATAGTGTTTACATGGAAATAATTAATGTTACTGTTTTGATTTACAACTTACACTATAATATAAAGTCAAGGTTTCTTGAAGCATTGACAAATCGGTTCATAACTTCATCGTCAGTGAGATGTATGTCTCTGTGAATAGGTGGCAATACTAGACCGTTGAGTCTGTTTTCAGAAGTAGAACTTCTTAAGTATGTTTTCAACCAACTCATACTCCGATCGGCAGTAACAGTAGCTACAGAGAGAGGCAAATTTGGCAAAAGTTTGATAAGGGTATAAAAGTTAGGGAAAACACTTTTGTTACACGCTTCAAGGGCACTTGTTGCAGTTCTTGGTTCGTTCATAAGAGCGAAGGCACCGGAGAGTAATAAGAGGTTAAGTCATTACACATAAGATCAGAGCAAACTGATTGTCACACTGTTTACATCGCTCTACCTTCGCCTTGATTTGCAACGTTGCCACACGTCACTTAGTAACAATAGTATATTGGTTTTTAATGTTAAAATTCATAAACAAATAATATAGCCTATGTGACAACAATCCCCTGCCGCCGCCCCCCCCCCCCCCCCCTTATATATGCCCCTGAATGAAACCTTACTGGCTTGGTTTCATGGCGAGAAAATTGTAACGCATAGTTTGAAATATCAGATGACGCAGAGCAGAACGAGATCAAGTTCCATTCTCTGTTGGGGATTCACCAGCGCGTCACCGCACTTCAAGAGACCTTACCTCAGCAAGATAGACAGGAACCACTGCAGCAAGAAGAAGGGAGATGTGGGCGTGACTTATAATCATATACACCACGTAACTCACACCTCTGCCTTAGAAACAGATTGAATTAATAGTGCAGATAATTGCCCAAGAGATATTCATGTATCAAACAAGTAGTTCCGCGAAGAACTAAAGAGCCTACTTTTCTTAAGATTTAAGATTCATGCCGATGGCTTGCATACTTTCTGATATATTGATATTATGACTAAACGAATAGATAGAGTATTTACTAACAGTTGGAACCCCTGCTGGTTCGTACGGATACACAAAGTCATAACTGTTCTGATACACAAAGCACATACGAAATTTGGTTGAAATCCATTTGTTAGTATAGAAGTTATATTCATTTTAAAACTGGACCTATCAGTAGGCTCAGAATCGTATTGGCAGCACTGATATTCATAAATTACACCAAACTAATGTTGAATGTCAGGTACTATACGTGTGCAAAGTATAGAGCTGTTGGCTTCATTCTTTCTGATTTATTGATATTAGGGTAAACAAGTAGTTCCATGAAGAACTATACAGCCTATTTTCATATAACCTACTTATGTTAATTGCCTCTATCAACATACAAAATTTCAGTTTGATTGCTGTAATAGATTCGTAGATATTGAGAACCGACTAAATATTTCGGATGGTCGCCATGTTGGATTTTATATATGTAGGTCCTAAAGTTATGTACTGTTACATGAAGATTATTGTGTACATGTAGCATTCAAACTTCAATCGCATGATTAGAACACAAGAAGTAAAAAAGAGATTTTAAAATTTCGCACAGCTGCCATCTTGTGGTTATGGAAACAATTGAAATAAATTAGATGCCAGTGGATTAAAATTCGTATAAGGATTTACTGTACCAAATTCCACTGCACTCGGATGGTTAAATTGCGAGAAACGTTCATGTGAATATTTATAATTCGCGTCGCCGCCATGTTGGATTTGTGATCACCAGGTTATTTAAATTCCTATAGGTGAACTTAAATTCATAGCCCCTATGAACATAAAAAAAAATCAGTTTGATTGCTATAATAGATTCGTAGATATTCAGAGCCGTCTAAATTTTTCCGATGGTCGCCATGTTGGATTGTTAAATGTATAGGCCATAGAGTCATGTACCATTAAAGGAAAATTATTGCGTAGGTTTATTATTCAAACTTTCACTTCGATCGCATGATTACGACACAAGAAATAAAAACTTAATTTTCGAAATTCGCACAGCCGCCATCTTGAGGTTATGTAAACAATTGAACTAAATTTGATACCAGTGCATTACAATGTGTATAGACATTTCCTGTTCCAGATTTCATTGTGTTGGGAACATTAAATCGCGAGAAAGGTCTATTCAAAATTATCAAATTCGCTTGGCCGCCATGTTCGTTTTGTAGTTAACCGGTTTTTGAAAGTCTTATATATGAATTTCCAGTAGTGCCCTTTATCTCCGCACAAAATTTCAGTGTGATACCGCTAATAGTTTCAGAGTTATAGAATGCCGGTGAAATATTTCGCACATCCACCATTTTGTGGTTATGTAAACAATTGAACGAAGTTAGATGTTGGTGCATTACAATGTGTATAAACATAGGCTATACTGTACCATGTTTTATTGCGTTTGGTTGGTTAAATCGCGAGAAACGTCTATTTAAAAGTCGCGAATTCGCGTGGCCGCCACGTTGGTTTTGTAGTTACCAGTTTTTCAGAAGTTACATAGGTGAACTTCTAGTAGTTCCCTTTATCACCATAATGAATTCCAGGGTGATATCGGGAATAGTTTCGGAGATATTGAATGGTGGTGAAATATTTCGCACAGCCGCCATGTTGGATTGGTGAGACGTAACATAATTTGAAGGGCACGGTCGGGGTTGCCCTGAATAGTGCTATGAATTTACCGAGTGTCATTGAAATCGCTCCAGCCGTTTAGATTTTATTAGGGGACACACACACACACCTCACACACGCACACACACACGGACAAAAGGTGATCTCATAAGCCTATTTTTTTCAAAATAGAAAATAGGCTAAAAATAGAGAGACCATTTATTAACAGTTGACAGCCCTGGTGGCTCTTTAGAATACGCACAGTCATAACTGTTGTAGTGCACATAGTACATACCAAATTTCGTTGAAATCCAATAGATAGTATAGAAGTTACATGCATTTAGAAATTGGACCTATCGGCAGGCTTAGTATCATTTTGGCAACACTGGCATGTATGGACTTCTGAAAATTAATCTGGAATGTTATTATCTATGTGTGCCAATTTTGGAATAGTTCGCATGCATAACTTCTGAGATAACCAACATAGAGTTCAAATTTCAATTGCGATTTTTCAGCAGTTGGTAGCAATGCCGTTAATTTCAAATACGGCCTTAAGGTGTTCAGATATTGATCTTTACTCTTACCAAATTTTGCTTCGATAGCTGCAGCCGTTTAGGAGTTGATAGGGGGGAACACACAGACAGGCATAAGGACTGACAGACAGACATTCTTCTGGGTCGATTTCATAAGTCGTTACTTTTTGAACGCACCTTATATTTGAAATAGAGGCATTGGCCTTACGTAACGAAACAGTTTCTATTTCTTGCATTGATTTTTGTGGTAGCAACCTTTCGACTTAAATGCGAGGAGAATTATGTTCAAGTGTATGACCGTAACATGTCTTAGGGACGAATAAAGATATGTTTATTTCTCAAAATTGAATTTAGTGAAAGGGAACGACAACCGTCATTCCATAGTTGCACACGGAATATTCTCCGCAGTACCTCCGTGCTGCTGCCAGGTATAGCATATCAGTTTAGTTGGCAGCACGGTGTCCTTGACAGGACAGCGGTACAGTGAAGGCTCCTCGTCTGGGCTAGTTTGTCAAAATCGTGTGTGTATTGCCTTGCACTAAGCGAGCGTTCATATAGATTACTAGCTGTTACCCACGGCTTCGCCCGCAATAACATTTGGAATCCTGTTATAACATTAGTTAAATAGATAGATAAGCATGGGTCCTAGTGGAAAATAATTCTATCACCTGAAACCAAAAATGCATGGGACGAAAAAAAAACATCAAAATATCATGTTGGTTTTGAACCCTAAAAGACGTGAAAAATATAATAAAAGTATTAAAAAAACTATTTTTCGAAATTTCATTCGAATCAATTTTTATGTCATTCCTGGGACTTAGAAAATTCCGGCCAAAAAGTACAAAATCATTAATAACTCCCTAAGTATTCGTCGTATGATGAAATAGCAAGAGACAAAAAAGATGTAATGTGTTATTGTCTACAACATAGGCCGTGTATAATTTTACACTCAGACATATTACGTCCCCCCCCCCATAATTTCACCCCTCCCCATGGGCCCCTTATATTGGATTTATGAAAAAACGGTCAAACGAGTATTTTGTTATTTTTATGCTGATTTTTATCCGCTGAGTTCCAAACTCCTCGCCTATGTCGTTTAAGAGATACACGCTCGGTTAGGAATCCTTCAACCCCCACTTTTCACCCCTTTCACCTCATAATATACACCACATCGAAAAACCCTTGGACACATGTCTTCTTATTTTAGCCTACTTTCGATTTTTGCAAAAAATGAAAGTAGACTTATGAGATCAACACAGGGCGAAAAAAAGTGTGTCTGTCTGTGTGTGTGTATGTGTGTGTGTGAGTCTGTGTGTGTGTGTGTCTGTGTGTGTGTGTGCGTGTGTGTACTCTGAATGTCTGTCCCCCCCCCTATCAATTCGAACACGGTGAATGCGAATTGAACGAAATTTGGTACAAAGGTAGCACTAGGAAAGGACACCTCAGTGTCTTATTTTATATCGCCGCCATCTTGACGGAAACGTAATGGCGGCCACACAAATGTTCAAAGCTTAAATCAAATTACGACTAACCTAATCATCCGATCTCTACCAAATTTTGCAACAACATACCATTATGGGGGGAGCATCCTTTGACCAAACCAATAGGCCATAAGCGTAATAGTTTGCGGATGGCGGCCATCTTTGTGTGAAAATCGATTCCCCCTATAAATTCGAACATGGTGCAACCGAATGGAACGAAATTTGGTAAAGAGGTAGTACTAACCAAAGGCACCTCAGTGTCATGTTTTATATCGCCGCCATCTTGACGGAAACGTAATGGCGGCCACATAAATGTTCAAAGCTTAAATCAAATTACGATTAACCTAATCATCCGATCTCTACCAAATTTTGCAACAACATACCTTTATAGAGGATGCATCCATTGATCAAATGACTAGGTCATTAGCCTAATAGTTTGCGGATGGCGGCCATCTTTGTGTGAAAATCAATTCCCCCTATTAATTCAAACACGGTGAAACCGAATGGAACGAAATTTGGTACAGAGGTAGCACTAGCAAAGGGCATCTCAGTTTCATGTTTCATATCACCGCCATATTGACAGAAACGTAATGGCGGCCACACAAATGTTCAAAGTTTAAGTTAAATTACGACTAACATAACCATCCGATCTCTACCAAACTTTGCAACAACATTCCTTTATGGAAGGACCATGCTTTGACCAATCTAATAGGTTATTAGCCTAATAGTTTGCGGCTGGCGGCCATCTTTATGTCAAAATTGATTCCTCTATTAATTCGAACACTGTGGAACCGAATGGAACGAAATTTGGTACAGAGGTAGCACTAGCAAAGGGCACCTCAGTGTCATGTTTTATATCGCCGCCATCTTGACTGAAACGTAATGGCGGCCACACGAATGTTCAAAGCTTAAATCAAATTACGATTAACCTAATCATCCGATCTCTACCAAATTTTGCAACCACATATCTTTAAGGAGGGAGCATCCTTTGACCAATCTAATAGGTCATTCGCCTAATAGTTTGCGGATGGCGGCCATCTTTGTGTCAAAATCGATTCCCCCTATTAATTCAAACACGGTGAAACAGAATGGAACGAAATTTGGTACAGAGATAGCACTATCAAAGGGCACCTCAGTGTCATGTTTCATATCGCCGCCATCTTGACGGAAACGTAATGGCGGCCACACAAATGTTCAAAGCTTAAATCAAATTACGATTAGCCTAATCATCCGATCTCTAGCAAATTTAGCAACAACATACCTTTATGGAGGGAGCATCCTTTGACCAAACTAATAGGTCATCAGCCAGATATTTTGCGGATGGCGGCCATCTTTGTGTGAAAATCGATTCCCCTTATCAATTCGAACACGGTGAAACCGAATGGAACGACATTTGGTACAGAGGTAGCACTAGCAAAGGGCACCTCAGTGTCATGTTTTATATCACCGCTATCTTGACGGAAACGTAATCGTGGCCACCCAAATGTTAAAAGCTAAAATGTAATTACGACCAACCTAATAATCTAGTCTCTACAAAATTTTGCAACACCATATCTTTATGTGGGAAACATATTCAGACCAAACTGCAAGAACATCAGCCCAATAGTTTGCAGATGGTGGCCAAGTATGTGTGCAAATCGATTCCCCCTATCAATTCAAACACGGTGAAACCGAATTGAACGAAATTTGGTACAGAGGTAGCACTAGCAAAGGGCACCTCATATTCATGTTCAATATCCCTATAGCACGTTGTATTTCAACAAGCTACTACAACCAACATTCGATCATACTCCTTGAAAAGGACAAAGAGTTATAACAATACCCATGCATTTAGGAGAAAGTAGGCTAAATGTTCTTTACTGAACATCTTGTTTAATGATGAGTTTATATGCCGAGTATCACATCTCCCAATGAAACCAATCGGGAGATATTGCTATTCAATGAAATGCAGGTCTACCTCCTTAATACCCCTTTAGAACCTGAATATCCAAAAATCCTTTCTTAGTGGGCATTTGCGGCCCTTGAGGAAGCTGCATACCAAATTTCATTCCAATCCGTTCGGTGGATTCTGAGATTTTGTGATGAATGATTGAGTCAGTCAGTCAGTGGTATTTGAGCTTTACATAGTAGATTGGAAGAGTGCAACAATATCCTGACGGTAACGTTTACCACTGAGGATTGATTTGATTTATTTGATTTATTTTCACTGCTACACTTAGAGCTTAAGAGCTCCTTTACAGTAGCGCCCTACATAAAATAAGGTTAGGGCTTATAAAAATAAAACATTTCACCTACATTACAATATAAATAATCATAGTCTAACAATTATAGTAACAAAAGTATAGTAACAATACAATAATAATAATATTACTAATGATAATGGAAAAATTATTGACAAAAGAGTGAGAGTGCATACAGACTATCAGCCCGAAAAACAAACACCATATAGTGTACAAGAAGAGCTATTGAATTAGACAGGTTGTCAGCTATTGTCCTTGTGTTATAATTGAACTTTAAAAAAGTATTTTAACATAATACAGTAATCAAATGTGAGAGGTATACTGCTCCAAGAAGCGGGATGAAAGATGTCTTTTGAAAGCTGCAGTGCTTGCAATGTTGACGAACTTATATAAATCGAAGGTGTTGAAGAGGCGTGAGGCGGTGCAAACAAAAGATTTATTGAACTTCATGGTTCGGTGTATAGGAATCTGGAGTGTTAATTTTGTGTATCTATTTTCTCGATTATGAACAGAATGCATTGGTGTGAAGGCATTGTAGAGATATAACGGGGTCTTGGTATGTAATATTTTATGTGTCAGAATAGCAACTGATAACTGCCTGCGCTCGTGGAGTTTCAGCCATTTCAGCTGCACGTAGTAAGGTGTGATATGTTCATCTCGCCTTACATCCAGAATGTACCGAACACATGCATTCTGGACTCTTTGTAATTTGATGTTCTGTGTTTCTGGTAAATCATTGTATACAGCAGAGCCATAATCAATGATTGGAAAGATGAGAGTTTGGACGAAGAGCTTACGTATGTTAGGTGGGGTGTAAGAAACCGTTCTTTTCAGGAGATGCATAGTTGATACAACCTTCCTTACCACATTAGACGTATTCTCTGCCCACGACAGTGTTCTATCAAATATCACTCCGAGATTATTGACAGTGTTTCTATATTTAATATTATTATCTAGTATCTTGATGGGTGGTAGTGAATTAAAATCTACTGAATTCAGAAGTTTTGAATATCCAATGGATATAAGTTGTGTTTTAGATATGTTCAAGTTAAGATTATGATTTTGGGCCCATTCACAAAGCCTGTCAATGTCTTCATTAAACAGATTTATACGATCACATGCAGTGTTAGGCGTGAGGTGAAAATAGGCTTGGAGGTCATCAGCGTATATATGAACAGAACTATTTCGGAATTCATTAGAAACATCGTTTATGTATAGCGAGAAGCATAGTGGACCTAAGACAGATCCCTGAGGTACTCCACTTTCTACCGATTTCCAGTCTGAGGAGGAGCCATCCGCGAGGACCACTCTCTGTATACGCATGGAAAGGTAGGATTTGAACCAGGAAAGAGCACTCTGAGAGAAGCCAAAAGATTTCAGCTTTGCAAGAAGTACTATATATTGTGGTTCACACAGTCAAAAGCCTTACTGAAATCGAAAAGACATAGGATTGTAAGCTGACGCTTGTTCATAGCTGAGCGTATATCATCGCTGACCTTTAACAATGCAGTGGTGGTACTATGACCCTTTTTAAACCCAGATTGGTAAGGATTGAAGATATTAAATTTAGTTAGGTATTCACATACTTGTTCATGAACTATTTTCTCAAGCGCTTTACTAAGGGCACAAAGGATATTTATTGGTCTAAAGTCACTACAGCTAGTGGGGTTTTTATTTTTTTGGCACTGGACGTATGTTAGCACACTTCCAAAGAGACGGGTATACTCCACTTTGTAGAGAGAAATTAAATAGATGGATAATTGGGGGTAGAAATACTTCAAGACAGTTAGAAATAAGAGAAATTGGGATGCTATCAGGGCCTCTTGCTTTTGTACGAATTGATTTGATGGCTTTCACAATCTGGTGTGGGTAAACATACATAAAGAAAAATTTTTCATGGGCAGGGGGAGGGATGGATGTGTATTTCGTGACGGTCTCTGATACTCTTAATACATCACCAATTGAGGCAACATTTGAGTAATGTTCATTTAATTGTGATGCAGAGACAGGCATCTCAACATCAGTGACTGAACTGGCACCAACTCCCAATGATTTTGCAGCACGCCATCTGGCGGAGGTGGTTTTACAGTCACTGAAGAGGTTGTACATATATTTCACTTTTGTGTTCCTGATTGTTTGTTTTGTCTTATTACGCAGAATTCTGTACTCTTCATAGTCAATGGTAAGTTTAGATTTAATAAATGTTCTACGTGCTTTATACGTTTCTTTAAAAGCGTTTTGATTTCTTTACTGATCCACGGAGCAGAGTTATGTTTTATATCCACTTTCTTTTGCGGTGCATGCATATCATATAGTTCATTTACACAATCATTAAATAGAGTCACTTTCTCATCTATGTCAGTGGATTGGTAGAAATTCTGCCAAGGGAGTAATTCTGCATCCGTTTTAAAATCATTTAAATTAAATTTACTGAAGTCACGTACAAAGATTGATTTTGGTCGAAGTTTCGGGGTAGATAGAGAAAACACTGCGTACAGAAGATCATGGGCTGAGAATCCAGCAGCTGGTTCTTGTCCGTAGTCAACAACGAGGTCATTACAGTTTGAAGAGATAATATCGAGAGAGCTGTCACAAGTAGCTGTGTGAAATGTATCGAATGGTAAACATTCAACATTACAGGAACAGAGCACATCACATACCTGTTCAGTTTCAAAAGCTCCACTACCAAACCGAGCATTAACGTCCCCAACAATAAAAACATATTTATAATCAAGAATGAACCTGTACATGTCATTCAGAAAAATATCTAGGTAGCCAGCTTTCGGTGGACGATACACACAAGCAAAGAGAATTTTAGTTTCGGTAAGAGAGAGGTCAAGTATAATGTATTCAGGCCTCTTATTATATTCACCAGGAGACTGACTTAGCACGCTATACTTTATGTTATCCCTAAGGTAAACTGCAACACCACCTCCACCGACGGTTAATCTGTCATTTCTAATGACTTTATAGCCAGTGAGAGAGACAGCAGCATCTGGAATTGAGGGCTTGCAAAAGGACTCACTTACTGCAATTATGTCAAAAGACGAACCACCAAAGACGTGACAAAATTCAGAGAGGAGAGAGATTTCTTGGTGGAATACGTTTATCGCGAAAGCGATCGGTTTACAGAAAAATTCATTCGTATTCTAAAGGCCTTGTCGATGTTACCACACTCTTCTGTCGTTGGGGGCTCGTTTCAGTTCCATGTAATTGTCACATCCCATTCTATTCTTGATGTCGTACAAATACTTCGTCCTAGGCCGTCCTCTTCCTTTCTTTCCCAGCATTTTCCCTTCAGGAATGTTAACGTTGCAAGTGTTGTGTCTGATGACATATCCAATACATTTTATTTTTCTCTTTACCATGTCCTTCATTAATATTTTCTCTGCTTTGACTTCCCTTAAGACTTCCAGGTTGGTTATTGTAAAACTAAAATTCCAGGCGCGGTTTCCTAATTCAAAGTATTCAATCCTGGATACTGTTCGTATTGAAGTCTGTCTTCGAACACAAGTTCAACACTTCCAGCATTTGTTATGAATGACTGTGGTGAGTACAAAGTTTACTAAAACTCAGCAATTCTTCTAGGTTGGTGCCGTGTCTTGTGTGGGTTTCGTATAGGACACCAAGCTGGCTCATCGGCGGGCTCTTGGTGTCCCCACCCAGACCACCACAGGAGTAACAAACTGCGCGCTACCTCCCATTATAGTAAGTGCAACTGCACCACTTTGCTGCGAGAAGTAATAGCTCAAGCAGCCGTAACCTCCCTATGAAGGCTTCCAAAAAGATGGTGTATTGGCTTTCACGGCCGGTGTATTAAAACTCAGCAATTCTTCTAGGTTTGTGCCGTGTCTTGTGTGGGGTTTCACCTAGGACACCAAGCTAGGCTCATCGGCGGGCTATTGGTGTCCCCGCCCGGACCCCCACAGGAGTGACGAACTGCGCGCCACCTCCCTTTATATTAGGTGCAACTGCACCACTTTGCTGCGAGAACTAAAAGCTCAAAGTTTACTGTTTGTTTTGATCCAAGCGGCAGCCGTGCTGCCAACGTAACTGGTGATGCTACCTCTGGTAGCTGCACGTAGGCACTGCGTAGAACATTCCCTGGCGCTCTGTAGTACCATGTTTGTTGCTAATGGACATCGAACTCACACCTTGATAATGCTCTTAGAGCGATTGTCTTTCATGGCATTGTTTTAAATGTAAATTTCATATTGAGAACCCAGTCACAATAGTAATGTATTCCCTCGTTCCTAGGTACAGTAGCAGGGGCGGATCTAGGGGTGGGCAAGGAGGGCGACCGCCCAGGGCCTCACGGTACGGGGGGCCCCGCGCCATGGATTTTTTTAAATATATTTAATTAATTAATTAATTAATTATACTTTTCAAACTAATTTATAATTCATATTCCTTTATTCAGTGCATCTATGACCTCCCGTGACAATTTAGCAAGTTTAGATTTCAGTGAAATAATAGAAGACTTCAGCCGGGGAAACAGTCGCAAAGTAATATTTTTATATTTCATAGTTTACATAATGTTCTTCACGGCGATTTAAAGGTTTTTTCATATTATAAAACAAGTAGTTCCGTGAAGAACTATACAGCCTATTTTCATATATCCTGATCATGTTAATTGCATCTAACAACATACAAAATTTCAGTTTAATTGCTGTAACAGATTCGTAGATATTGAGAACCGTCTAAATATTTCAGATGGTCGCCAGGTTGGATTTTTATTTTTTGTACTATTACATTAAGATTATTGTGTACGTGTGGTATTCAAACTTCAATCGCATGATTAGAACACAAGAAGTAAAAACGAGATTTTAAAATTACGCACAGCAGCCATCTTGTGATTATGCGAACCATTGAAATAAATTAGATGCCAGGGGATCAACATTTGTATAAGCATTTAACGTGCAACGTTTCACGGCACTCGGATAGTTAATTCGCGAGAAACGTCCATTTAAATATTTATACTTCGCGTCGCCGCCATGTTGGATTTGTGCTCACCAGGTTCCTGAAAGTCATATAGGTGAAGATATGTTCATAGTCTCTATGAACATTTAAAAAAAATCAGTTTGGTTGCTGTAAACGATTCATAGATATTGAGAACCGTCTAAATATTTCGGAAGCTCGCCATTTAGGAGTGTTATATGTATAGGCCATAGAGTTATGTACCATTCAAGGACAATTATTGCCTAGGTTCATTATTCAAACTTTCACTTCGATCGCATGATTACGACGCCAGAAATTAAAACTTAATTTTAAAATTTCGCACAGCCGCCATCTTGAGGTTATGTAAGCAATTGAATTAAATTAGATGGTAGTGCATTACAATCTGCAAAATCATTTACTGTACCACATTTCACTGTGCTCAGAGAGTTAAACCACGAGAAAAGTCTATTAAAATATTTTAAATTCGCTTGGTCGCCATGTTCGTTTCGTACTTTACAGATTTATGAAATATACATAGGTAAACTTGTATCAGTACCCTTTATCACCGTACAAAATTGCAGGGTGTTATCTGTAATAGTTTCGGAGATATAGAATGTCAGTGAAATATTTCGCACAGTCGCCATTTTGAGGTTATGTAAACAATTGAACTAAATTAGACTCCAGTGCATTACAATGTGTATAAACATTTGCTGTACCAAGTTTGATTACATTTAGATATTTAAATCGCGATAAAAGTCTATTTAAATGTCTCAACTTCGCTTGACCGCCATGTTGGTTTTGTAGTCACCAGGTTTTTGAAAGTCTCATAGGTGAACTTCTAGTAGTGCCCTTTATCACCGTACACAATTTCAGGGCGATATCGATAATAGTTTCGGAGATATTGAATGCTAGTGAAATATTTCGCACAGCCGCCATGTTGGATTGGTGAGACGTAACAAAATTTGAAGGGCACGGTCGAGGTCGCCGGGAATAGTGCTATGAACTTACCGAGTTTCATTGAAATCGCTCCAGCCGTTTAGATTTTATTAGTGGACACACACACACACACACACACACGGACAAAAGGTGATCTCATAAGCCTATTTTTTCAAAATTGAAAATAGGCTAAAAATATTACTGTAGTGTATTCAAAATATTGTAACTATTCTTTATTTTATTATTACCTAACTATTTCCAATGTGATTGGATATTTTTTAATTTCCTATTGTTGTGGGCCCCACCTTATTAGCCTATATCGCCCAGGGCCCCGCAAGGCCTGGATCCGCCACTGTACAGGGTTGACCAATACTCACAGATTAATGGCCTAGCGCCATACTTCATACAATGTGCATTGTCTCTCAGCCAACACCACTTTTCAATTTCTAATAATTTATATCCTATAAAGGAAATGTAGGGCATTTAAATTGCGTGTATTTAAATACCCAATTAATTAGTCTCCTTCGACTTTTGTACAACTCTGTAATATTATGCACGGTGTGATGCTTGTTTTTAATGTGATTAATTTTTTACTATAAATATTGTCAGATTGTCGTTTGTTTCGTAGAGTGAAATTTGATAAATTTCTGATCATATTTAACTTGATGATTTTAGAGAGATAGACTATGTTTCGTCCTTTTTGTTTATTTGTGCGATTTTCCACTGAGGGAAATAGTTTTGATTTGTGTTTTTCTTTTTGTACTTGTATTTTTGTCTCTTGTGAAAATTGAAATGAAAATCCACAACCTGCTTCCAGTCTCCGACCGGGTCAGGAATGGAATGAATGAAGCCCCCATCTAGCGGCGAGGATATGAACTGTGCCGGCTGCCGAGGCCTGACGCACTCCTCTGGGGCAATGATTAAATGAATGACAGATGAAATGAAATGATAGTGGAGAGTGTTGCTGGAATGAAATGTTGACAGGGAAAACCGGAGTACCCGGAGAAAAACCAGTCTGCCTCCGTTTTGTCCAGCACAGATCTCACATGGAGTGACCGGGATTTGAACCACGGACCCAGCGGTGAGAGGCCGGCGTGCTGCCGCCTAAGCCACGGAGGCTTTTTCTTGTGAAAATTAAATGTTATAAATGTAAACTACGAAGAATATGTGTTAGTTATTTTACCCCCGAATGTACACCTCCTTATGTGCTGTAGTGTTTCTAAACCGAAAGAATCCGGTATGACCCCGAGGTCCGGCTGATATAATTGACATTAAGTAGCGGACCCGTGCTAGGACTCACATAATAGGTTGTGTGCGCCCCATGAGTGCAGACTACCCTCTCGGCTCTAGTGCTATGCGGCTGTACGCGACACAGTTCTGCCAGGAGCTATCGTCTTGTTTATTTGTTTAACGGCACTTTATAAACAAATAATTATATTCCCGTTGACTTTTCAAGAAATGCAAGAATTTTCCTGTACTATTGAGACGATTTGGAAGATTTTGGTACAAACCACACCTTCTATCTCCCTCTGGTTTAGAATCTTGAATTTTGTGAAACATCCACCTTAGCGTATTATATAATAAGATGGTCTACATCATTCACGAACGGTTACAGTAACAATAACCAGATCTAGTGACTTGTTGCTGAAGTTGGCAACATTGTTCTTGCAGTAACCTTTTCTGCTAGATGTAGCATAGCTTATTATTGTAAGGTTTAGGAACCCTGTACTTTGTTATATTTTACTGCAGTTAATTCACATTTAAAACGCTTGCTATGGTTAACATAATTACTGTTCTCATTCTTGTTTTAGGCGCTGACTTGTAGTGATTAATCGAGAGTGCGCTCCATTCAACTCGCTGAACCCTCCGGTAAGTGTTGTCTTCCCATATTTCTTCTTGCTTTCGTTGTTACGATAAAGGCGTATCTGTGAATAATTTATCATGTACTCTGATGATGTCTTTTAGATCTTGATGTGCATCACTGATCCTTTTTCATGCAGTCTGTAGTGATTGATGTAGCCAATTTGAGCTCCAAGCCGTCTGTCGCTAAGACAACGGACGCTCTGAGAAAATAAAAAGGAATTTGACTCAACCAACATAGCGTACCTAATACCGTTCAAGGTCCTAATGGACTCTACAAGGTGGATGTGATTTGACAACGCTGTCGGAATTATACAACTTGTTCAGCAGAAGCTAGCAGGAAAAAGACATCACTACTCGTAGTACATAATAATGATCGTGTGGCCTCCTGAGAGGCCGATTGCAGGTCTTTTTCAGTTGACACCCGTGGGCGACCTGCGCGTCGTAATGAGGATGAAGACGGCACATACACCCAGTCCCTGAGCCACGGGAATTAACCCCAGAAGATTAAAATCCCTGATGGCCTGGCCGATTCGAACCCGGGACACGTCGGTCCAAAGCCTAGCGCGATAACCATTTAGCCACGGAGCTGGAAACTACTTGTAGTAGTAGTCTACATCTGTGCGTTCGATCGGAACCAGGCAAAGCCAGTTGTTACCTAAAGTTTTGGTTATCACAAGTGAAGCGGCTTCGGTGGTGTAGTCGGTAGCATGCTGAGATTCTAAGCCCAAGATAGCGGGTTCAAACCCGGCCGTAGCCGTCGGATTTTTTAAGAGCGTTAAAATCCCTCAGTATGCCTTCCTTCGGAGGGGAAGTAAAGCCGGCGGTCCCATGTCATAGATTTATGGCATGTTAAAGAACCTTCCACTGTGATGCTAAATTGGATAGGTTAAGAATGTAAACAGCGCTCTTAGGTTTCTACGTTCGTTGCCAAGAGCCGACTGCGGTGGCGTCGAGTAGCTAAGTTCTGAACTTGGCCGAGTAGTCGTTGACGGTGGTGTTTGGCGGCAAAAGTAGGAACTATTTGAAAAATTCTAAGTTGCAGTCTGTACTTAAAAAAAACAACAGATAACACACTAATACAGCCATTACAATTAACACCAGTTATCAGACAGATTCTACACACACCCAAAGTACACGGGGCTACATGACCGCGTTGTCGCAGCCCCTAAACTTAAGAACCAACCTATCACGAGCGATCAAGTCGTGACAAACAGGTTTTGAGCGTAAAGACACATCAACAAAGGGGACGTGATGGCGTAAGGGTCAAGCTGCTTGATTCTCACAGTGGAAGACAGGGTTTGGTTTCCTGTTAATGAATCTTAGCTCTTTTGTAAATTATTTTGTAAATAATTTCCACTTTTTGTAATTTCGAAAATATCGAAGTTGTCGTACAAACACCGGACATGTCTATATTATTTACGCGATGCGAGGAACAAAAACCACATATCAAAGCCCTAGAGTTAATTTTCCTAGATTTTTGCTAACTATTCCGGGTCGGGTAAACGGATGAAAGAATGGCCCACGGTAACAATGGGAAAGACAGCTCAGAATTTGACATCAAATTTTGCATCTACTGGGACTTTGTTTTATATGTGACGGGGATTTTCGCTCGCCCACTCGCCTGCGCAGCGAGCCGGTCTCCCGCCAAGCACCTTGCCGTAATGCGCTTCTTGGCGCCACAAGTGTCCCTCCATTGCAGTCTTCTGAGAGCTTTAACAGCGTGAGGTTCAGTTTAGTCAATTGTTCACGTGTTCAGTGCTCAGTCTGCTGTTCCAATGCGATTTTCATTACGTGAACGTGTGTATATATACGAGGGCTCTTTTTTAAGTAAGGGCCGTTTTTTAAATTAATCGAACATTTTATTTTGAAACCACATTTAATTTTAGGTTTTACATACCTTCCTCTATTTTTCTACATAGTTGCCTTGTTTATTTAGGCACTTGTCATACCTTAAAACTAAGTTCTGAAATCCCTCTGCATAAAAGTTTGCCGCATGCTCTGACAACCAAGAATAAACGGCTGTTTCACATCTTTGGGGTTTGTCTGGGTTTGATCTTGACAGGAGAGGTTGAGTGTCACCATTCCATTGACTGTTGCTCGGTTTCAGGGGTGGAATGGGATCCCCAAGTTTCATCCCCTGTGGTGATTCGAATCAACATGTCATCCGCTTCTTGCTCCGAGTGATTTCCTCTTTTCGCAGCTGAAACGTCATCTTGGAGGGAAGCGCTTCGCCGACGATGAACAAGTGAAAACAGCCGTGAATTCTTGGTTGTCAGAGCAGGCGCACTTTTATGCAGAACTTAGTTTTAAGGTATGACAAGTGCCTAAATTAACAAGGCAACTATGTAGAAAAATAGAGGAATGTATGTAAAACCTAAAAATAAATGTGGTTTCAAAATAAAATGTTCGATTAATTTGAAGAAAAAAAAGACCGGCCCTGACTTAGAAAACAGCCCTCGTATAATACCTTCATTTAGTACGGGCGAGCACCGCATTACGGCAAAGCGCTTGGCGGGAGACAGGCTCGCAACGTGGGTGAGCGAAAATCCCCGTCACATATAAAACAAAGTCCCTGTATCTATGACGACAAAATTTCGATCTCGCTTCTTCTATAAGACGTGATCAAAAAGTATCAGTTTGATGGCCATATATTGCAGAATCACACAAATCCACCTTAAGTATTGAGGCAATCATCCCACTGACACACCAGATCGAAGATTCCCGTCTGATAAATCACCGTGACCTGCTGCGTGAACAAGTCCGTAACCGCCGGCTACACATCCTCGCCCGGCAGGAATCGTCGACCCTTCAAGGACAATTTTAAGGGACCGAAAGCGTGGTTATCACATGCAGAGAGATCAGGTCTAGAGGACGGATGCTTGAGTGTCTCCCACTTGATTTGGCATACCTTCTGCGTTACGACCTTTGTGGTATGGGGACGTGCGTTATCATGAAGCAGCAGCACTCCTTGTTGTAGTTTTCCCAGGAGATCCGCCTTAATTGCACGCTGCAATTACTCCAGTGTTACGAGTACCGTTCCCAGTGATGGATGTCCACCTGTTTTTGTCCTTCGACAGACAAGAGAAGAATAACAGCATGTTTACTCCTGTTTGGACGTATTTGGTAATAACGTCGCCGTAGTTCCCGTCGTCACATTTAACCAACGCACCTCGACAAGGGACGATTACCACACCAATTCCTTGCCTATGTGTCCGTGCTTATTATACCCATATGAGTAGCGATACGTTCATATACGCTGCAGCAACACCCTGTAATGGAAACCTTTTGATCACGCTTTACATTAAGGAAAACAAGTAGTTCCGTGAAGAACTATACAGGCTATTTTCATATATCCTACTTATGTTAATTACCTCTATCAACATACAAAATGTTCAGTTTGATTGCTGTAATAGATTCGTAGATATTGAGAACTGTTTAAATGTTTCGGATGGTCGCCATGTTGGATTTTTATTAATGTAGATCTTAGAGTTAGGTACTGTCCCCGTTTACCTGGATAGTAGGCTGTCAGATATCCGCCCCCTCAATCGGATTGCCAATTATCAATTGCACCGGCTCAGCTACATCAATGAAAATGGCACTGACAGATACTATCGAGATAAGAGCACAGAAGTTCACACGAAATCATTGTGGAACACACCAAAATAGACGGGGGTTCATACTTACCGTTACTTACCTCTTAATTATCTCGGGGTTTGAGTTGACAACAGGATCACTAAAAGTCTGTTCACACAATAACCTCCACCATGACATTTAAAAATGAGCCAAGACGAAGACGAGAACTTTGAACTGTACAAAAGCTTTATTTCTAATAAAGGGTATGATTTTACTAACACAACAAAATAAACGTGGCTATCAGTAGCCCAAGTCAATCTGACTACGTCCTCAGTAGGACTTGCAAAAATTATCCTACAACATGATATAAAACATTTTAGCTCCCAAGAGCTCCAAATAACGTAATATTCATAACACTATTGGATTGGAAAAGGACGTAAGGGTGTGACATATATAGAGCATTTGGTTTCCTTTTAATAAACATGAGAATGGTATTTATAGTCGCAAGGCCGGAGTGTGTACGACCTCACTCTCTGTGAACCAGATGTTGGCCCAGCTGCGAGCTAACCTCGAACCTGTTGCATACTGGTCAAATGGACTCCCTTCTCACATGCTAAGTTACGTAACAGAACAGCTTGCTCTCTCAAGCTTTTAAATGTCTACAAGACAACTCACATTATATTTACGCAAATCCTTCAAGTACTTTGCTCACATCCTATTGGATCATTATGTTAATTTCTTAAACTTGTTAACTTCAATCCAAATGTTTAATTAGCTCTTAAATGTTTATAACAAAATCACATAAATTATTTATAACAATTAGAAATTGTTTATAATATTTGTCAAAGACAATAAAAATATTATAAGCACGCCTTTAACATCACTCTCGTTTTACATTATTTTCAAAAATATTTACAGCAATTATTTACAATATTAACATTTAAATTGTTTAAATTATTAATTTAATAAATACATTGACCACATGTTCATTCGGTTGATAATTTTCATAATCGTGATTAATATAATCGACCAATGAAGGTTAGTTATACATGTTAATGTCACAATCTGGTTTAATAAAGGTTTTAATAATGATTTGTGACGGCAACCTTCATTCAAAATCTTATCTCAAATTCTTTCAAAACTCGTGTTAATTCTAACAGTAAATCACTTGATTAATTTTCAACGAACTATTACAATCTTACTCCAGCGGAAAATCCTTCGCTAACAAGTTAATGCACAAACTGCATTAAACAAAATATGCCCAAAATCATCATATATTAATCTATATGGTATTAAACTTCCACATAACTTACAAAACTTCCACAAATAATTCTTTAACATTTTTTTTCTGTGGGAACTTCCTTCATATTCAAGGGCATTATATCTCAGCGACTTTCAACACGCGCTGCACTAGCGATTATACATTCATAGTTCCACTTAAAAAAATTTATAATCATTAATTGTTTCAAAACTGTTTTTCTATATAACCTTCGTGAATTTCATTCATGAACCGAAATGAAGTCAAAACTTGCCAATCACAAACAAATTTAATAGTGAATACGCTTATATACGCCTGTCTGGTCTATCAAAATTTAAGATTAACATCTTAAAAGAAATGTGTAGTATGAAAATACTATCTTCAAATAAAGTGCGACTAAAATGCCAAGTAGTCGAATAGAATCCAATTAGACTGGGGAATGCAAACATCGTTATATAAATCTCTAATTGAGAAAAACTCCTAACACAAGTACTTGACTTTAATGCATTCAATAATTCATTATTAAAGTTACTCTTTCACAAAAGTGTCTATAATGCAATGTTCATTCATAACTGACGATAAATGTCTGTGTTGCAATCAATACAAATAACGACTAGTATTTCCAAGATCGTCGACAACGTAAGAGATTTTAACGCTCTAAAATCATTTAAATGTTCTTCCTTCTTGATGGTGACAGAAAATTGGTCAAAGTAATTAAACTGGGGTAGAATTACTTTAATAAAATGACACGCTGTCTGACTTTAAATCTGCCATAAAAATCATTAACTTACAGTCAAATCGTGACTACAAAAATATTAATTACTGAAATATCTAAATATCAGTCTCAACTGATTCAAAATCGTTAACTATGCCCATGACATAACAATGTCTTAATAAATCGTCGAAAAATGCAAAACTCATCAAGGTGTACTGAGAATAAGAATCTCAACAAGAAAATAGGGCAAAAACATGAGGATAAAAATATGGGAAAAATGGTTGCTCAAACATCATTAATATACTCAAATACAATAAACGTTCACGACTACCTTATCTGCCGATTGACGTTCCAGAGGAAAATTCCCCAAAGAAGACTGCTGATGGATCCATTTCACCACGTTAAAGTTGAGCTCCATCCTCGAAATAGGAAATAGCACCCTCAGAGAATCGAACTGCTTCCTTCTCCGTGAATCGCTCTGCTCCTCGAAGACGAATAGACATCCTTCCGGCAATAATCTTCTTTGTGAGTCGGGATATCCCTGACCTCTCTTGAAAAATTCCCTGAAGTTCCAGTAGACAATCGTCATGAAGTTTTGTAGAAATTTCCGAAGAAATTATTCATATTCAGAGTATGAAATTGTTTCTATGGCTGTTCGATGGTATTCAGCCTTTAATTACGAGACATGGGTGTAGATGGTATTCACCGCATGTTCGCTTGTGTGGAATAGCAATTAGCGAAGTTCCATGTCGCTATCTTACTCCGTTGAAGTATGTCCCAATTGCAATAAGCGCCTTAGCCTTCCATCTGCTCTTCGGTTGTAGTGTTAGAAGAACAAACTGCCGTATTCAATTGCTCCATTATACTGTAGTGTTCTGTAACCAAGCAATCAAGTCTTTCTATTCCACTCGCATCGTCAGCCGTTGCGTTGATTCTGGCTTATACAAAAGTGCTTCTCTTGTGGCGAGATAATCACTTTTCTCAGTCGTATAAAGCTGCTAATATCTTTCGAACTAATCGGTCGAAATTGTTCAGCTTTTCTCTATAACTGCATGAAGCACTGCACAATACAATTAGCTTATCGTAGACCGCTAACTGTTCGAAGCTAAACTTGTAGAAGCTTTCCAAGGTCCGTTTCAACTTCACCTAGTTTGACTTGGATCTCGTTAATATAGTGGCCTCGCCACGCGTTATGAAGACGATTCTTTTCACTGCTGTTCACTTCGACGTCTCACTATAATGAATGTATAAGAAAAGAACTTTCACAAATATACTTCGATGCTCTGAGAATGAGATCTCAGAATAATCAGAGAACGAAAGAGAGTCCTCTCTTCTGCGCAAGCCCTTTTATTAACTTCACGAGGGGCGTTACCATCCCTTCCAAAGCGTGATACTACGTCATCGCTAAAACTTCCAACTTCGTTAATACATGACGGATTTTCAAAATTCAAAAACTGAAAATAAATTTCACCAAAATTCCAAATCGATGCTTTTACTGCAAAAGGATTTCCACAATTCTGCATTCCAAAAGTAATAAAAATACCATAGTTTCAGCAATCTCCGTCTTCCTTGAAACTATCGTTCATTGGTTCAAGCCTCTCCTCCAATAGCATAGTTTCTTCCTCAGCAGAATTCCTCGTTTCCTGCGACTGCGTCGTAAATCTTGGAACATTCTCGACTAAATGCTGACGTCACTGAGAATCTCAGCTCAAGTAGCCTGCTGGCATAACATTTACGTCATCCGTGCTTACGTCATGACTACCCACGTCATAACTATGACAACCAGAACTTTCATTATAATTTCAAATATAGCCACCGTGGTCTCTATATAATTCAATTACGGGGGCATTCTCCTCCCACCACGTTTTAAAAACAGTTGCAAATTGTTTTTAAACTCAATGTTACAAGTATCTCAACTCTCTTGAACACGAAATTGAATTATTACTGGCTTACTCTAGGATAGTATCTTTTTAAATTTCCAGCATTGAACTTGCCGTAAACGACATTATTCTCATCATCGTAGAGTTCATAACAGTTGTTTCCATAGGCGTTCGTAATCCTAAATGGCCCCAGGAACACTAATCCAAATTTGGAGTAGATTTTCTTGGACATATCAGCCTTGACAGGTCTGCGTAATAATACAAGATTTCCAACTTGAAAGGGTGTACCAAAACGTTTTCCAGCTACTCTCTTCAATCGTTTCTCTGCTGCTTTCTGGAGTTGTTCCTTTGCCTTGTCAATCCTTTGCTGTCTTCCTATGTCGGGATCTCTCGGTATGTGGTTGAAAAGATTATCCCACGGCCTTTCTGGGTTTCTTCCTAGATGAAGTCGCATTGGCACTTCTCCTGTGCTCTCCTGCACTGTAGAGTTCAGACATTCCTCAATAAGGGGTACAAATCTCACCCAACCAGAATGATCATTTGGACAGAAAATTCGACAGAATTTCGAAAATTCAGCCATATATCTTTCTGAGGAATTCGATTCAGGGTAACGCACGCTTGAAAATAAGTGCTTAATGCCAAGCCTTTCCATATCCGCTGCAAATTCTACAGACGTAAACTGTGTTCCATGATCTGACAGTAGATATTCCGGTATACCAGCTTTAGGAAATACAGCATTTTCCAGTCTGCTTACTACGTTTCTCGTGTTAGCTTTCTGCATGGGACTCATTGTAACAAATTTTGAGAAAACATCCACGGTCACCAACAAGTACTGGTTACCCTGGTATCCCTTCGGACAGGGGCCAAATATATCCGTCGCCATGAGTTCGTTTGGCTTAGAAGGAATCATCGCCTTCGGTTTTCCCTTTAGTAAAGCAGAAGCATACTTTGCTCTTTGACATTTGTCACAGGATCTAATGACCTTGGCAATGCTGGAACGCATGTTAGTCCAGATAAATCTCTCTTTAAGTGTATTAAGAGTTTTATCTAAACCGGCATGTCCAGTTGCATGATGAGCTACCCACACTAAATTGACAACAAGTTTAGGTGGCACGACTATTCGGAGTTTTGTATGCGCAGAGTCAGCATACTTGCATACGATGTCTCCACTCAAGACAAAGTGTCGTGAATTTCTCCGTGTAGCTTCATAGTCAACATCTGTATTGTCCATGTAACCCTTGAGGAACCTGTACATTTTCCTTATTGGAGCGTGTCTCTTCTGTGACACACCGATTCGGGCTAACCTCCTAACGGTTTCTTCATCTTCTTGCTCCAATTGTACATGGTGTATCTGCACATTTTTAATAGGGTTACGTGATAGAGCATCAGTCAGTAAGTTATCTTTCCCAGGCTGGTGGACAATAGTAGCGTTAAACTGTTGGGTGAACAAAGCCCAACGTGTCAATCTATCACTTGACATGTCAGTTTGCAACATAAACTGTAGTGCTTTATGGTCAGTAATAATGATGACCTTATGTCCCAGCAGGATTTTCTTCCAGGCTTGTAAAGCTGTCACAAAAGCTAACGCTTCAAGCTCTGTCGTGAAGTAGTTTTCCTCGTGCTTTTTCAACTTCCGACTAGTGAACGCAATGTAGTGCTTGTTGCCTGCCTCGTCTTTCTGGTATAAGACTGCACTAATGCCTATTCTCGATGCATCAGACTCAATATAGAACACCTTCTCAAAGTCTGGGTACTCCAGTTTCACATTATTTCTGAGCATTTCTTTTGCTTTCTCAAAAGCCTCGTCTGCAGCGGTACTCCATTTCCATCTGTTGTTCTTCTTGAGTAAGTCATACAGCGGAGCCATAATTTCCGAGTATCTTGGACAGTGGCTGCTAATAAATTGGCATGCACCTACAAATTCTCTGACTTGTTTTACCTTAGTTGGCTTTGGAAATCTCGTGATCGCATCTACTTTTTTTCATGTTTGGATGATATCCATCTTTATCAATAGTATGCCCCAAATAATTTATCTCCTTCTTCAAGAATTGACATTTTCCATAGTTCACCTTTATATTGGCCTCCCTTAAATTCTCGAACAACTTTCTCAAGTGCACTAAATGTTCTGCAGCGCTGGGTGAAGATACGATTAAATCGTCAATGTAGCAGATTACATTTTCTTTCACTTCGTCAGTGAGCTTACTATCAAGTGCTCGAATAAGTGCTGGTCCACTGTTAACCATTCCAAAAGGCATTCTGGCAAAGACCCATGACGTCTGGTCAAATAGGAATCCAGTGTACTGCATACTATCCTCTTCTAATTGAACTTGATAAAAAGAAGACGTCAAGTCGAGAACGCTGAAACAAGCTCTTCCTTTGAATTTCCGAAGCAGATCTCTAATCTTGGGTGGTCTGTCATTTTCTGGAAGAATCTTCAAGTTGATGGTCCTGGCATCGAGACAAAGACGTATTTGACCATTACTTTTCTTTACTACTGTGATGGGGTTTATATAAGACGACGCCTGTTTTCTAATAATCCCGTCTACCTCCATTTTTCTGATTAACCCTCGTACTTCTTGATAGTATTTCTCAGGAATGGGGTATATTCTTTTCTGGTAAGGGGTTTCATCTGTCAGCCTTATCTTGTACTTATAATCCTTAATCAATCCAGGCTTTTCATCGAATATATCTTGGAATTCCTTTATCAGATCCTCAAATTCCCCCTGAATTTCTTCAAATCCTTCAGTTTTTCTACTGGGTATTTCTTCTAAATTTTCCACTTCATTAATTATTGTATTCAAAATTTCTTCCCTAAGGTCTATTTCCAGACTGTTTTTCACGTCCTGTTCTTCTATCTCTTCTGTGATTATGTACCCATCATTAAAGCTAATACTTCTGTTCTTCATGTCAATAATAGCTCCGGCCTTCGATATAAAATCGATTCCAAGCACCATATCAAAATTGATCTTGCTCACCACAATGAAGATCTGTTCATAATTCCTTCCATTGATCTCAAAGTTCAATAACACTTGAATCTTGCATTTCACTGCCTTATCTTGGAATATCCCTCTCACTTTGACGGTAGAAACAGGTAGAACTGTCATATTCTCTCCTCTTAGCAGACTTTGAAAACATTCCTCTGAAATGATGGAAATAATAGCACCAGTATCCATCAGGGCTTTGTACTGCTGTCCATCTATCCGTACAGCAATAATTGGTAATGCACATGGTCTTTCCTCTTTAACAATACCCCTCTCTTCTAGTAAATCTTCATCGGTAACTTCGTATATCTCATTAATTGTAAGCAGGTGTGGTGTGGCAATGTATTTACAGGTTCTCACTGACGTTGAGAAATCGGCGTTTTTTTTTTGTGTTACCGACCTCAAAATTCTGTTGGCTCGTAGAAGGCCCAGGATCGATTACAACATCCTGCCTTTTCTTTTGATTGTCAGCTTCTTTATCCCTTAATTCTTTTAAGTATTGCTGGCTTTCCTTTTCTCTTTGCTGATATTGATCGGGTGTCATAACCTGACTTTGAGTATTCTGGTTTCTACTTTGGTTTTGGTTATTCCTATTATAGTTACGGTTATACCCATTATTGTTGTAATATCTGCCTCTTCCATTGTGGTTTCCTCGGTTGTAGTTCCAACCTCTTCTCTGTTGATACGGTCGGTAACCTTGTGATCTGTAATTTCTAAACTGATTATTCCTGTGAGGACCTACATTGTCATTTTTCTCCTGCTCTGGCTTGTCAGTTTGTTGGACTTGGTCCATGTATACCGTATTGATTTCTTTAAACTCCTGCCTTTGACCTTTCTGGACTACGTTAGGCATTGGGCTTGTGTAGTCTAACCTTCTTAGTAATTCATCCATGCTGGATAAATCCCTGATGTTGGACGAAATTATAAGTCTCCTCACCTCAACTGGCAGCATACGAGAAATCGCATCTATTAGTTGCTCCGTGGACAATGGGGGTTGCAAAAATCTCAAGCGGGACAACTGACTCGTAAAGAAATCAGCGTACCTCGTTGGAAGAGTACCTGAGTATTTTCTTGAATACACCTCCGCTCTTAACGAATTCTGCGCTTCTATGGACCAAAATCGCTTGATTAATGCCTCTGCAAACTCGTCAAAGTTACTGAATGTGTATCTAAATGCGCGAAACCATTCAAGGGGTCCTCCAATCAGATATCTCTCTACTATCTTCATCTCTCTTTCTCTGGGAATGTGAGCTTCGATGAAATAATCTTTGAGATTCCTTACATACTCTATAGGTGTCAAACTATCAGTGTTACTGAATTTTTGTGGTTTGTCTTCGAAATTCCTAATGACCGTCACGTTCCTCGGATATGAATCCGGATAGTTTTTCCCACTATCTCTATAATTCCACTCAGGTTCCATATTCCTCTCGTCATCCTCCTCTCTGAATCTGGATACACGTTCTTCAGTAGTCATGTCTCTTTCTTCTGGCTCTAGGTTATGTCTTCTAGCATAATTCCTATTCAATTCGCAAGCTAAGCCTTCTGTATCCTTGTCGGTGATTTCTGTTAAGACTTTCTTGATAATCTCTTCTTTGTAGTTTTCCATTAAACTAGCCTCTCCTAACTTCAAATTTTTCAGTTTACTCGTCGTTTCATTTACATCCGAGACAACTTTATGAATTTGATCCTCTAATGTAGATTTTAAAGTTTGCATATCCTGATCTAGTTGTGTTCTATCGTCAACTTGTTTTTCGGATAGCGAATTTATCCTGACGCTTAAATCTTTCCTAATCTGTACTACTTCATTGTTAATTTCTATCTGCGTACTGGCAAGTTTTCTTTCAATCCTTTCCTGAATTTGGGTTACATGTTCCCCACTTGACTTATTCCACTCGTCCTTCCATACCGCTACGTTTGCTGTTAACATTTCGGCTATGTCTACTTCGATATCCTCTTTTAATACTCTATTGTGGTCTAATACCTGTGTTCTCATGACCTCTACATCATACTTCAACTCTGCTAAAGACGTTGTTGTTCTAACTGATTCATCGACTAACCTAGTCGCTAATGCAGTTATATTACGCGTACAAATAGTTTTTGAGTTTTCGATTTCTTCCCTGACTTTATTTACGTCAGTTTGGACTTTAGTAATATCTACGAAAACTGTGTTGACCTCTACCTGAATCTTAGATACGTCACTTTGCACCTCAGTGATATCCGCATGAATGTTATTAATGTCTACCTGAACATTGGATACATCAGTTCTAGCTTTTTGAATTTCTTTTTGGACTTCCTCGACCTTGTCTTGGACAGTCGCTACATCGTTTTTGACAACAACTACTTCGGCTCTAGCACAAGAAATATCCCCTCGGACATTAGCTACATCTAAATTTAACATTGTAAGGTCTTTCTGTACCTTAGACACATCAAATTTAACATCATCAACACTTTTATGCACAATAGACACATCTTTATGGACATTAGACACCTCTGTGCGCATGTCCGTTACAGTATTCTCAATTCCTAGGGTATTAATCTGTAAACGCGACATATTATCCTCCAAATTAGCAGCACTAGTATGAAGAACCTTCATATTCTCCTCCATTCGACTATTATTCCTCGCTTCCATCTCCTTCATACTCTCACTCATCTGCTTCATATTAGCAGACATCTCCGCTAACATCATCTTCAAACTTTCATCTGCCATTACAATATTATTCAAAAATGGATTGCTGTAGGGACATACATCAAAAGAGCAAAATAACAACATTTGAGCAACACTTTTCACCATATATAAATTTGATCAATTTTCTGTCTTAAATCTAACTTATAACTACCTTATAATTAACCTTCGAAGATACTTCATGTTGAAACAAACTCAAGCACATGTTCAAATTTCTCTGGCTCATTTTAAAATATCCTAACACAAATAATTTACATTTACAATCCAAATAATTAATTTTATCTTTAATATGACTGAATGTCATAAGCCGGTCAAATAAAATAAGATTCCAGATTATAGGCGATTTTCTAAGTTTCCAGCCTATTTAACCTTTCCCATGTTGTATAAGATCTGATCTTTTCTGAGTGTAATTTTCCTAATACAATACAACATTTAATTCCTATATAATCACACTCTTAAATACTACAATTGGCCTAGACATCTAACAAAGAATCAACCTCTTTATTTGAGTCTAATCGAACCTCACGTTTTAGGTTTGCCACTCTTTCTGGCGTTCAACCTGGTAATTCAGTTATGTTGAATCGAGCCCCAACGTTTTAGGTGCGCCAATCTTTCTGTTGACTCGTCCCCACGCTCTTGGGTCGCCAATCTTTCTGTCCCCGTTTACCTGGATAGTAGGCTGTCAGATATCCGCCCCCTCAATCGGATTGCCAATTATCAACTGCACCGGCTCAGCTACATCAATGAAAATGGCACTGACAGATACTATCGAGATAAGAGCACAGAAGTTCACACGAAATCATTGTGGAACACACCAAAATAGACGGGGGTTCATACTTACCGTTACTTACCTCTTAATTATCTCGGGGTTTGAGTTGACAACAGGATCACTAAAAGTCTGTTCACACAATAACCTCCACCATGACATTTAAAAATGAGCCAAGACGAAGACGAGAACTTTGAACTGTACAAAAGCTTTATTTCTAATAAAGGGTATGATTTTACTAACACAACAAAATAAACGTGGCTATCAGTAGCCCAAGTCAATCTGACTACGTCCTCAGTAGGACTTGCAAAAATTATCCTACAACATGATATAAAACATTTTAGCTCCCAAGAGCTCCAAATAACGTAATATTCATAACACTATTGGATTGGAAAAGGACGTAAGGGTGTGACATATATAGAGCATTTGGTTTCCTTTTAATAAACATGAGAATGGTATTTATAGTCGCAAGGCCGGAGTGTGTACGACCTCACTCTCTGTGAACCAGATGTTGGCCCAGCTGCGAGCTAACCTCGAACCTGTTGCATACTGGTCAAATGGACTCCCTTCTCACATGCTAAGTTACGTAACAGAACAGCTTGCTCTCTCAAGCTTTTAAATGTCTACAAGACAACTCACATTATATTTACGCAAATCCTTCAAGTACTTTGCTCACATCCTATTGGATCATTATGTTAATTTCTTAAACTTGTTAACTTCAATCCAAATGTTTAATTAGCTCTTAAATGTTTATAACAAAATCACATAAATTATTTATAACAATTAGAAATTGTTTATAATATTTGTCAAAGACAATAAAAATATTATAAGCACGCCTTTAACATCACTCTCGTTTTACATTATTTTCAAAAATATTTACAGCAATTATTTACAATATTAACATTTAAATTGTTTAAATTATTAATTTAATAAATACATTGACCACATGTTCATTCGGTTGATAATTTTCATAATCGTGATTAATATAATCGACCAATGAAGGTTAGTTATACATGTTAATGTCACAATCTGGTTTAATAAAGGTTTTAATAATGATTTGTGACGGCAACCTTCATTCAAAATCTTATCTCAAATTCTTTCAAAACTCGTGTTAATTCTAACAGTAAATCACTTGATTAATTTTCAACGAACTATTACAATCTTACTCCAGCGGAAAATCCTTCGCTAACAAGTTAATGCACAAACTGCATTAAACAAAATATGCCCAAAATCATCATATATTAATCTATATGGTATTAAACTTCCACATAACTTACAAAACTTCCACAAATAATTCTTTAACATTTTTTTTTCTGTGGGAACTTCCTTCATATTCAAGGGCATTATATCTCAGCGACTTTCAACACGCGCTGCACTAGCGATTATACATTCATAGTTCCACTTAAAAATTTTTATAATCATTAATTGTTTCAAAACTGTTTTTCTATATAACCTTCGTGAATTTCATTCATGAACCGAAATGAAGTCAAAACTTGCCAATCACAAACAAATTTAATAGTGAATACGCTTATATACGCCTGTCTGGTCTATCAAAATTTAAGATTAACATCTTAAAAGAAATGTGTAGTATGAAAATACTATCTTCAAATAAAGTGCGACTAAAATGCCAAGTAGTCGAATAGAATCCAATTAGACTGGGGAATGCAAACATCGTTATATAAATCTCTAATTGAGAAAAACTCCTAACACAAGTACTTGACTTTAATGCATTCAATAATTCATTATTAAAGTTACTCTTTCACAAAAGTGTCTATAATGCAATGTTCATTCATAACTGACGATAAATGTCTGTGTTGCAATCAATACAAATAACGACTAGTATTTCCAAGATCGTCGACAACGTAAGAGATTTTAACGCTCTAAAATCATTTAAATGTTCTTCCTTCTTGATGATGACAGAAAATTGGTCAAAGTAATTAAACTGGGGTAGAATTACTTTAATAAAATGACACGCTGTCTGACTTTAAATCTGCCATAAAAATCATTAACTTACAGTCAAATCGTGACTACAAAAATATTAATTACTGAAATATCTAAATATCAGTCTCAACTGATTCAAAATCGTTAACTATGCCCATGACATAACAATGTCTTAATAAATCGTCGAAAAATGCAAAACTCATCAAGGTGTACTGAGAATAAGAATCTCAACAAGAAAATAGGGCAAAAACATGAGGATAAAAATATGGGAAAAATGGTTGCTCAAACATCATTAATATACTCAAATACAATAAACGTTCACGACTACCTTATCTGCCGATTGACGTTCCAGAGGAAAATTCCCCAAAGAAGGCTGCTGATGGATCCATTTCACCACGTTAAAGTTGAGCTCCATCCTCGAAATAGGAAATTGCACCCTCAGAGAATCGAACTGCTTTCTTCTCCGTGAATCGCTCTGCTCCTCGAAGACGAATAGACATCCTTCCGGCAATAATCTTCTTTGTGAGTCGGGATATCCCTGACCTCTCTTGAAAAATTCCCTGAAGTTCCAGTAGACAATCGTCATGAAGTTTTGTAGAAATTTCCGAAGAAATTATTCATATTCAGAGTATGAAATTGTTTCTATGGCTGTTCGATGGTATTCAGCCTTTAATTACGAGACATGGGTGTAGATGGTATTCACCGCATGTTCGCTTGTGTGGAATAGCAATTAGCGAAGTTCCATGTCGCTATCTTACTCCGTTGAAGTATGTCCCAATTGCAATAAGCGCCTTAGCCTTCCATCTGCTCTTCGGTTGTAGTGTTAGAAGAACAAACTGCCGTATTCAATTGCTCCATTATACTGTAGTGTTCTGTAACCAAGCAATCAAGTATTTCTATTCCACTCGCATCGTCAGCCGTTGCGTTGATTCTGGCTTATACAAAAGTGCTTCTCTTGTGGCGAGATAATCACTTTTCTCAGTCGTATAAAGCTGCTAATATCTTTCGAACTAATCGGTCGAAATTGTTCAGCTTTTCTCTATAACTGCATGAAGCACTGCACAATACAATTAGCTTATCGTAGACCGCTAACTGTTCGAAGCTAAACTTGTAGAAGCTTTCCAAGGTCCGTTTCAACTTCACCTAGTTTGACTTGGATCTCGTTAATATAGTGGCCTCGCCACGCGTTATGAAGACGATTCTTTTCACTGCTGTTCACTTCGACGTCTCACTATAATGAATGTATAAGAAAAGAACTTTCACAAATATACTTCGATGCTCTGAGAATGAGATCTCAGAATAATCAGAGAACGAAAGAGAGTCCTCTCTTCTGCGCAAGCCCTTTTATTAACTTCACGAGGGGCGTTACCATCCCTTCCAAAGCGTGATACTACGTCATCGCTAAAACTTCCAACTTCGTTAATACATGACGGATTTTCAAAATTCAAAAACTGAAAATAAATTTCACCAAAATTCCAAATCGATGCTTTTACTGCAAAAGGATTTCCACAATTCTGCATTCCAAAAGTAATAAAAATACCATAGTTTCAGCAATCTCCGTCTTCCTTGAAACTATCGTTCATTGGTTCAAGCCTCTCCTCCAATAGCATAGTTTCTTCCTCAGCAGAATTCCTCGTTTCCTGCGACTGCGTCGTAAATCTTGGAACATTCTCGACTAAATGCTGACGTCACTGAGAATCTCAGCTCAAGTAGCCTGCTGGCATAACATTTACGTCATCCGTGCTTACGTCATGACTACCCACGTCATAACTATGACAACCAGAACTTTCATTATAATTTCAAATATAGCCACCGTGGTCTCTATATAATTCAATTACGGGGGCAGTACTATTACATAAAAATAATTGCGTAGGTTCATTATTCAAATTTTCATTTCGATCACATGATTACGAAACAAGAAATAAAACTTAATTTTAAAAAATCGCACAGCAGCTATTCTGAGGATATTTCAACAATTGAACTAAATTAGCTGTCAGTGCATTGCAATTTGTGTAGTCATTTGCTTTACCAAGTTTCACTGCGTACGGATGATTAAATCGCGAGAAATGTCTATTTAAAAGTTTCAAATTCGCATGGCCACCATGTTCGTTTTGTAGTAAACACGTTTTTGAAAGACTTATAGGTGAACATCTAGTAGTGTCCTTTATCCGCGTATAAAATTTCAGGGTGATATCGATAATAGTTTCGGAGATATGGAATGCGGGTGAGATATTTTGCACAGCGCCATGTTGGTTTGGTGAGATGTAAGTTAATAAAATTTGACGGCCACGGTCGTAGTCGGCCAAGATGGTGCTATGACCTTACCGAGATTCATTGAAATCGCTCTTGCCGTTTAGAAGTTATTACGGGGGACACAAACACATACGCATACACATACATACACGCACACACACACGAACAAAGAGTGATCTCATAAACGTATTTTTTTCATAAATGAAAATAGGCTAAAAATAATATGCAGACCGACGGATTGTGTTTTTTCTCTCTCTGCTCGGTAAACAAAGAATCAAAGCTTCCTCTTTGCTTGCCTCTGACATTAGAATTTTGCTAGTTATCTCCTATGCGAATTGTGAGTTATTATGCTAGTATATTTCTAACACACGCAGCTATTACAGGGTTTAATTTGGTGGCCCGGAGAGGGCTATGCTGCAAGAGGTGTGGGGGGGGGGGGGGTGTACATTTAAGTGAATACTTAACGCAACAAATGAGTTACTAGCCGCACACAGCAGAGCCATTTCTGCAGCATAATAACAGCGTAGTGCCAGGAGCGACTAAACCCATTCATTACACGTATCCCTGGTCTGCGGTCATGTCTTACCTACCGTACTATTACGCATTGCGTACTATTAATAGTACAGGCTCACACACACATAGTGAGGCTGAGGATTATAGATGTTCACTCTCTCGAACAGAGCCAAGTTGTAGCGCAGAAAAGTGCTTGGAAGGGGGGGGACAGTGTTCCAGCAGCAGAAGCTAGCCATTATCATCGCTCTGTCTCTATCTCTATCTCTCTCGCACTCTCATATACATAATTTAGTCGTGTCCTTGTCTAGCACCGTATTTCACTACGCTGCTGCTGCAGGCTCTGTAAGCTCGACAACAATAAAGCCGCTATGACGGGAAAGGGGGAAGGGAGGGGGCAGGAGCTCCACTCACTGCAGCACACATACACACACACACGCACACGCACACACACACACTGCACTTACGAAAGGTGAGACAGCTTAATCTTGAAGAATAACTTATATTTTATTTCATAACTGTGGAAAATATTTCATGTTAACTAGGCTTACTCCTTAAACGGAATGAAAACACTGACTTGATGACGAATATTGCTTTAAGAGGCGAAACATCTAGGTCATCTTCCCCTAATAAAATGGTGATAATTAAATGAAAAGAAATTTCTGTCGGTTCTTGGTTTGGACTTGTTTTGTCATTAGATTTCTCTCATTTTAATATTATATCCATTTGCTGTTATTTGTACAAGCATGAAGGGCTCACATAGCTATAGTTTATGGTTTGATAAATAAATAAATAAATAAATAAATAAATGGAAACTATTAGTGATGTACATGTAACCTAAATAATTGAAGAAGAAAGGAACAATAATAATTTCAGGTACACTTCGAACATAATTATCATAAATGCCAGTATTTCGTCATTATTCTCAGATCTGTATAAGTCACAATTATTGTTGGACTATAAATCTTCCTACAATTACCTCTTCCGACCGGGTGTAATGTTATTGCTTATGCTGATGATGCTCTTCTCCTAAGTGAATCAGATAATGTGCAGAATTTGAATTATCTAACAAACTTTGCTTTACACACCTTGTCTCTATGGGGTTCTGTGAACAAACTTCAATTCAATCCTTCTAAGACTAGAGCCATGTTCGTCACAAGGAGAAGAAAAGTGGAAAAACCCAACATCACTTGAATGGCCACAAAATAACATTAGATGATCAACTGCTTTATTTGGGTGTTGTGCTTGACAAACACCTGATATTCAGAGCACATTTAAATAGATTAAAATTGAAATCAAGCAAGCTTTTACAAGGTCTTGCGATTGCTTCTAGACCTTCTTGGGGTCTGAACTCTGATGTTTTACGAATAATATATTATACAGCTGTTGTGCCTTTGATTCTGTACTGCGTGTCCGCTTTCCGTACCATCCTGAAAAAGAAATGGGCTCGGGTTAAGTTATTAACAAGTAGTTCCGTGAAGAACTATACAGCCTATTTTCATATATCCTACTGATGTTAATTGCCACTATCAACATACACAATTTCAGTTTGATTGCTGTAATAGATTCGTAGATATTGAGAACCGACTAAATATTTCGGATGGTCGCCATGTTGGATTTTATATATGTAGGTCCTAGAGTTATGTACTGTTACATGCACATTATTGTGAACGTGTAGTATTCAAACTTCAATCGCATAATTAGGTCACAAGAAGTAACAAGGAGATTTTAAAATATTTCACAGCTGCCATCTTGAGGTTATGGAAACAATTGAAATAAATTAGATGCCAGTGGATTAACATTCGTATAAGGATTTACTGTACCAAGTTTCACTGTACGCGGATGGTTAAATTGCGAGAAACGTCCATGTGAATGTGTATAATTCGCGTCACCGCCATGTTGGATTTGTGATCACCAGGTTATTTAAAGGCCTATAGGTGAACTTAAGTTCATAGCCCCTATGAACATTGAAACATGCAGTTTAATTGCTAAAATAGAATCGTAGATATTCAGTATCATCTAAGTATTTCGGATGGTCGCCATGATGGATAGTTAAATGTATAGGCCATAGAGTCATGTACCATTAAAGGAAAATTATTTCGTAGGTTCATTATTCAAACTTTCACTACAATCGCATGACTACATCACAAGAAATAAAAACTTAATTTTGAAATTCGCACTGCCGCCATCATGAGGTTATGTAAACAATTGAACTAAATGAGATACCAGTGGATTACAATGTGTATAAATATTTCCTGTACCAGGTTTCAGTGCGCTTGGAACATTAAATCGCGAGAAAGGTCTATTTAAAATTTTCAAATTCGCTTGGCCGCCATGTTCGTTTTGTAGTTAACCGGTTTTTGAAAGTCTTATAGATGGACTTCCAGTAGTGCCCTTTATCTCCGTACAAAATTTTAGGGAGATACCGCTAATAGTTTCAGAGATATAGAATGCCGGTGAAATATTTCGCACATCCGCCATCTTGTGATTAAGTAAACAATTGAACGAAGTTAGATGTCGGTGCATTACAATGTATATAAACATATACTGTACCAAGTTTCATTGCGTTTGGTTGGTCAAATCGCGAGAAACGTCTATTTAAAAGTCGCAAATTCGTTTGGCCGCCATGTTGGTTTTGTAGTTACCAGGTTTTCAAAAGTCACATGAGTGAATTTATAGTAATTCCCTCCATCACCATAGAAAATGTCAGGGTAATATCGGTAATAGTTTCGGAGATATTGAATGCTGGTGAAATATTTCGCACAGCCGCCATGTTGGAGTGGTGAGTCGTAACAAAATTTGAAGGGCACGGTCGAGGTCGCCCGGAATAGTGCTATGAACTTTCCGAGTTTCATTGAAATCGCTCCTGCCATTTAGATTTTATTAGGGGGACACACACACACGAATCACACACACACGCACACACACACGGACAAAAGGTGATCTCATAAGCCTATATTTTCAAAATTGAAAATAGGCTAAAAATCCAAAGTGGTTTCGCTCTAAGAATTTCTCAAGCATACCGCAGTACATCTACAGATGCAGCACTTGTAATTGTTGGAATAGAACCACTATTTTTAACAGGAATAGGGAAAGCTGAGCTGACATTACTGAATAAGAACAGAACATCTCCTATGCCGATTTTCGACATTTCCTGGAATCTTCTCATCCTAGTCAATTCTATAAACTTCTGCATAAAAATTGATTCAGCACCCATGACTGTTTCATCTACACTGATTGCTCCCGTACACCAAACTCTGATGGAAATGACAGTGTTGGCAGTGCCTTTGTCGTTTATGAGATTGATACTGAAATATTTGCAGATCAGTATAAGCTCTCTCCCAGTTGTTCAATTTTCCAGGCAGAACTTTGGGCCTTAAAGTGCGCAATAGAATGGGTTAAAGTTAACAATAAAAGAGTGAGGATTTTCAGTGATTCACAATCCGCATTGTCTATATTTATTAAGCTCAATGTTTGTCTGTCTGTCTGTCTGTTTGTCTGTTATGTATACAAATCCACACCGTTTCACCGATCTGAACCAAAATTTGTATACTTACCCTTCGGAACCCTGCGGGTAACCCTGTCAACTTGAAATTTCCGACAGACCGCCCCATTCCCTGCATTTAGGCCCTTTGGCAAACCTCTACACCGTTTCACCGATCCGAACCGAAATTTGTATACTTACCTTTTGCAACCCTGCGGGTAACCCTGTCCACTTGAAATTTCGTACAGACCACCCTATTCTCTGCATTTAGGCCCTTTGGCACAAATCTACACCGTTTCACAGATCTCAACCAAAATTTGTTATTTACCGTCTGGAACCCTGCGAGTAACACTGTCTGCTTGAAATTTCGGACAGACCACACCATTCCCTGCATTTAGGTCCTTTGGCACAAATCTACATCGTTTCACCGATCAGAACCAACATTTGTATACTTACCCTTTGGTACCCTGCGAGTAACACTGTTTGCTTGAAATTGCGGACAGACTACTCCATTCCCTGCATTTAGGCCCCTTGGCTCAAATGTACACCGTTTCACCGATCTGAACCAAAATGTGTATACTTACCCTTTGTAACCCTGTGAATATTACTGTCCACCTAAAATTTCGGACAGACCACCCCATTTCCTGCATTTAGGCCCTTTGGCAAAAATCTATATCGTTTCACCGATCCGGACCAAAATTTGTATACTTACACTTTCGAACCCTGCGGGTAACCCTGTCCACTTGAAATTGCGGTCAGATCACCCCATTCCCTGCATTTAGGCCTTTTGGAACAAATCTACACCGTTTCACCGATCAGAACCAAAATGTGTATACTTACGCTTTGGTACCCTGTGAGTAACACTGTCTGCTTGAAATTGCGGACAGTCCACTCCATTCCCGGAAAGAGGACAGAGTCCGTTCCAAAGGCAATGGAAAAAAGGGGTAAAACCGGACCCGCTCAGGTAACCCTCAGGGTTGCCAGCTCGCGAGCTCACCAGCCATGAGCCCTTGAGGGTGTAGCACTATCCAGGGCGCAACAGAAGTGGTGGGGCTACACACCCTGCCTCCTTGAGGGTCTTGAGCAGAAGACATGAGATATTAAGAAAAGAAAAAGAAGGCTGACACCTCGAAGAATGAGGCTATCAGGAATGATTAGACAAGGGCCAATTAAGGCGGGAAAGTGAAAGATTCGCTAGGCCTCGGATACCCTGATACCATCGGGGTCGGAAGAGAACAAGAGTTAGATCAAGGGAGGCTGACAGGAAAGAGAACTGAAAGGAGCCCGGCACCAGTAAGTAGAAGTAATGCCGGACTCAGCTGGGGTCCCGTGGTCACAAACCCACGTCCCACAAGATGTGAGACCCTGGTGGGTGGAGGGGGGAGGAGGGGGCAGGTGTGAGAATAGCTTGCTGATTCATCGCGAGGTGACATGAGAGGAATGTCCAGACCCCGCCGTGTTACCTGGTATTGCTGACTATGCTGATGTTCATACAGGGTCTTTGCTCAAACCACTGTAGTATTACGAAAGAAGGAGTGATTCACCGGTCAATGTGAATAGGACCGGGACCCCCCCCCCCCCCCCCCCCCCCGGAACGTCTGTCATCATATATCGTCACCATCAGCTCTGAATCTGCCATTAAATCTTGCGCAGTCAGAAACTCCAGTATGTAACATCAAGAAGGGTTCCGGAAAAGCTGAAATACTAAAAACATGCAAAGTAATTGTTTGGGAAGAGTGCACTATGGCCCTTAAGAATGCTCTTGAAGCGCTTGATCGAACACTGAAAGACATACGAGGAAACAGTCAACTACTGCTCGAGTCTAAGCTGCGTGGACCTGAGAGGAATGTGCATCGCAGACTATTATGAGTATTATGAGTGGTGGTGACGAGTGATGCGGTTTCTCGGTAACAGATGCAAATACATTAGTCGGTGACACAGTCACTCACTCCCAAAGCCACACTGGTTTCAGAAAAGACCCATGTTAGCAGTATTGGAATATACGAGAATGTCAGGTAACACGGTGGGCTGTCGACAGGCTTCTCAATTCACGCCTGCTCCTACCCTGCCTCTGCTCTTCATCCCGCAAGTTCACAGAGCTTGGAACCGAGCAGTAATGGGAGGAGCTGTTATAGTTCTGGCGGGTGACTTTCGCCAAACATTACCAGTTTACCACGATCAACTCCCGCTGATGAACTCAATGCTTGCCTCAAAGCATCGTATCTTTGGAGACATGTTTACAAAATGTCACAGACGACCAATATGGGAGTCCATTTACTAGGAGATGTGACTGCACAGAATTTTGAGCAACAACTCCTGCATCTCGGTGATGGTGTTTTCACGCCTGATGCGACAACCAATCTCATTTCTTTCCCGTTAGACTTTTGCGAACTGATGCCTTCAGTTCAGGAAATGATGAACGAAGTATTCCCAAATATTCCTGGAAAATATAAAGACCATCAGTGGCTTAGCGAGCGAGCAATTCTAGCGCCTAAAAACGAAAGTGTACACAAAATGAATATTCAGATCCAAGATCATGTTCTTGGCCCCAGCACGACGTACGAATCTATCGATACTGTTCTGGAGACCGAACAGGCTGTATTTTACCCTAATGAGTTCTTGAATTCTTTGGAACCACCTAGATTTCCACCACATAAATTAATACTAAAAGCTGGATCATCAATACTGTTTTTGCGTAATAACGATCCACCAAAATTGTGTAATGGAACGAAACTGTGTGTGAAAAATATCATGCCAAATGTAATAGAAGAGACAGTATTGACAGGTCATGCCAAAGGAGAAGATATCTTCATTCCCCGAATTCCTATGATCCCTACTGATATGCCTTTTGATTTCAAGCGACTGCAATTCCCTGTACGTCTTGCATTTGCAATAACCTTTAACAAGGCCCAAGGACAGTCGCTCAAGGTAGCAGGCCTTAATCTGGAAAGTCCATGTTTCTCTCATGGTCAGTTATACGTAGCTTGCTCAAGAGTGGGCACACCTAAACATTTATTTATTTATACACCAGAGGGAAAAACAAGGAATATCGTTTATCCTAACGCACTCCATTAATTTCAATCTTAGCTACAAACATGTTAGTATTTATTAAATAACAACTGCGAAGTGAGATGAAATATTTCTCTGAAGTTCAACCATTACATCGTATATTAGGCCGTGTTACTTTGCGTGTCATCTGTCTAGGATACTATTCAATCTACTGTCACTGTATTCATTTATGTCAATGATCTGGTTCCTCTTGTTGAGAACCTGTACCGAAACATGTAAGCCGGTCACGTAGAAAATTCACAGCGAGTGTTATGGTATATCGTACATCTCTTTTCTATTTTATTCCTCTCATTCCTTTAAAGTATCAATTTTTCCCATTCGTTGATAAGTTACATGTGCCAGTAGTCGCTTCTATGTTCATCATCACTATGTAGAAGATGTTTTGCGTCACAAGAAAAGACAACTGGATGGTCAGGAACGTTAACGATATATCGACTGCGAAATCTGGAAGCTTCCCTTGGAGGAATTACTTCAGACATTTATCGTACAGTTTAAACCTTAACAAGACGAAACTTTTAACCAGATAGCGATTTAAGTGGGAGCTCTTTGGCAAAAAATAATCAAGTCTTTCCCGAAATGTGAGTCCTAAAAATAACTTTTTCTATTATTTTCTAAGTTTCATATGTCAGTTATGTTGTAATTTTCAATATCATCCTGATCAGTAGGGCAAATTACCTAGATGTTACGCCCTCAACGTCATTGGGGGCAAATGACCTAGATTTTAAGTCTATTATATTTCTAATCACCACCACATAAAGTCTTCTACGACTGAGATGTCATGAATTCTGGGACCGCTAACGACATATCTCGACTCTGACTGAAGACAAATATCACTAGAATGATCACTATTTTACGGTGCCTTCCCATAGTGACTTAAGTATAAACATTGTCACTGGGTTTGATAATGTAATAAATGAATACATAAATAAATATAATTTATGACGATAAGTGTTAAGGAGACTGAAATATTATCATCATTCCACCGGGCGAAGCCGGGTACTACGGCTAGTATTCTATAAATGACAAATATAATTCTAACCCAATAGCAGTGTACATCAGGGCAACTGCTCAGGAGTGCTCACATATATGCACATCATGGATAAGGGAACACACTGGATTGGCTGGTAATGAAAGAGCAGACCAATTAGCAAAATCAGCGGCTACGACACATCTTGAAATAACATATAGTAAGTCTCCAATATGTTATGTTAAAAGGCAGATAAGGAAATACATATCACACGAATGGAATATCGCATGGTCATGTTGCCTGAAAGGGTCTGTAACAAGAGAAATATTCTTCCCGGAAGTACAAAATCGACTGTTATCAAAATTATTTGAGCCAAACTTTGTCCTCACACAATTTTTAACGGGTCATGGAAAATTCAAGTCTTATTTTGAACGTTTTAAAATAGCAACAGACGACTATTCATGTTTTTGTGGATTGCCTCAATCGGTGCATCACCTTATATTTGAGTGTCCTGTTTATGAAAAGGAAAGATACTATTTACAATGCCACCTTAATAGCTGTAACCTGGAACTTTCAAAGCCGCTGTACCATATTTTCAAGAGGCAGTGCTGTTTAGGACAATTTCTCACTTTCATCAACAATTTTTTTTGTAAACTATGTTAGTAATATTTGTATTTGCTTTGTTTTTAATCTACAACCCTAATGCACCTCTGTTAAAATAGGGTTCCGGAATTTTTTGGGGATATTTAATAATAATAATAATAATAATAAAACTTACATTTTAAGAAATGTAGGCTCTTTAGTTCGTCACGGAACTACTTGTTGGATATCTGAAAGAATTTAATTTCCTAATCTTTAACTGTCATATTTTAATTATTGACCATTTTCTTCTTGAAGTATTTAGGTTAGATGTACATCAGTAATGGTTTTCAATTATTTATTTATTTATTTATTTATTTATTTATTTATTTATTTATTTATTTATTTCTTTCTTTCTTCTTCTTCTTCTTCTTCTTATTTCTTCGATTCGGCCAACTAGGGACCACGTCAGTTCAACTGTCTCTTCTTCCGAGCTTTAACTACCGCCCAGTGTTCCCGCATTCGTCTCCGGTGTTGTTCTTTTCTCTCTTGGGACCACACCTTCCCTGTCTTCAGCTTCGGCTTTTCCTGGAAACCTTTGTGCGTACGTAGTTTTTCCTGAAGTGGAACACGCTCCTGGATATCGTTAGGGGAAATTTCCATTTCACGTAGATCTTTCTCAACTTCCGTGAACCATGCCCCTTTGGTTTTCTTATCCTGAAAGTACGGCAATATCCGTTTTGATATCCTGCCTGGGCTCATTCGTGTCACGTGGCTATAAATTAATATTTATTCATTCATATTTATATTTTTAGCCTACGTTTCACATTTTGCAAAAATGAGGAAAAAGTAGACTTATGAGATTGATCCGGGAAAATGTGTGTCTGTCTGTCTGTCTGTCCTTCTGTCTGTCTGTCTGGCTGTGTGTGTGTCCCCCCCTATCAACTCCTAAACGGCTGCAGCAATCAAAACCAAATTTAGTATGAGTACAGATGTGCACCGGAATAGCTCACGTCCATATTTGAAAATGATGTCAGTGCTACCAACTGCTGAAGAAACGCACTAGAAATTTGAGCTCCATGTTGGATATCTTGCAAGGTATACATGGGAGCTATTCCAAAATTGGCACACATGTAGATAATACTATTTCAGTTTAATTTCCAGGAGGCCAACCATGACAGTGTTGCCAAAATAATTGTAAGCCTTCTGATAGGTCCAATGTTTAAATGCATATAACTTCTACACTATCAATTGGATTTCAACCAAATTTTGTGTGTAATATCTGTACATAAACAGATATGACTGAGCGTATTCTTAAGAGCCACCAGGGCTGCCAACTGTTAATAATTGCTCTCTCTATTTTTTTAATCCAAATACCAATATATCAGAAAGTATGCAAGCCAACAGCTTTAAACTATGCACACGTATATTCTGATATTTTAGATTAATTTGGAGTAACTTATATACGTCAGTTCTACCAACATGATTTTAAGCCTGCTGATAGTATAGAAGTTAATTGTATTTAAAAATTGGTACTATCAATTGGATTTCAACCAAATTTCGTACTTGCTATGTGTACCATAACAGACATGGCTATAAGTATTGTTAAGAGCAATCAGGGCTGCCAACTGTTAATAAATGCTGTCTATATTATTTTTACCCTAATATCAATATATCAGAAAGTATGCAAGCCAACAACTCTATACTTTGCACACGTAGAGCACCTGACATTCTAGATTAATTTGGAGTAATTAATACAAGGCAGTGCTGCCAACATGATTCTATGCCTGCTGATGTGTCCAATTTTAAAATACATGTAACTTCTATACTAACAAATGGATTTCATCCAAAATTGGCACAACAAGATATAATAATAATTCAGATTATTTCTGACCAGCACACGCATGGTATTGTTGGCAACATGCTTTTACGCGTGCTGATAGATCCAGTGTCTAACTGCATGCAACGTCCATTGGACTTCAACCAAATTTTGTATTCTGTACCTTACGAGGTGGAACTAAGAATATATTCAGTCACCAGGGCTGCCAACTGTAGTACTCCATTAGGCTACATTATACCAGGTATATTTTGAAATAATTAGATATTTCGATATTACCAACTTAATTTCGTCATTATTCTAGATAGGTTCATATACTGTAGATAATCATTGGCATGAAAAGTAGGCTGTATAGTTCTTCCCGGAACTTCTTGTTATTTATTTATTTATTTATTTACTTATTCATTTATTTATTCATTTATTTATCTATTTTAGCCTACTTTTCACATTCTGCAAAAATGAGGAAAAAGTAGACTTATGAGATCGGGCAAATGTGTGTGTGTCTGTCTGTCCATCTGTCTGTCTGGCTGTGTGTGTGTCCCCCCCCCCCCCCCCCGTATCAACTCCTAAACGGCTGCAGCAATCGATACAAAATTCGGTAGGAGTAAAGATCTATACCTGAATATCTCACGGCCGTATTTGAAAATGATGTCAGTGTTACCAACTGCTGAAAAATCGCAATTGAAATTTGAGCTCCATGTTGGATATCTTGGAATGTATGAATGGGAGCTATTTCAAAATTGTCACACGTATAGATAATAATATTGCAGTTTAAATTCCAGGAGGCCATATATGGCAGTGTTGCCAAAATGATTATAAGCCTGCTGATAAATCCAAATTTTAAATGCATATAACTTCTACACTATCAATTGGATTTCAACCAAATTTCGTATGTGCTATGTGTACATAAACAGATATGACTGAGCGTAATCTTAAGAGCCACCAGGGCTGCCAACTGTTAATAAATGCTCTCATTTTTTTAAATCCAAATACCCATATATTCGAAAGTATGCAAGCCGACAGTTTTAAACTATGCACACGTATAGTACCTGACATTCTATATTAATTCGGAGTAACTTATATACGTCAGTACTACCAACATGATTCTAAGCGTGCTGAGAGGTCCAACTTTAAATACATGTAACTTCTACACTATCATTTGGATCTCAACCAAATTTCGTGTGTGCTATGTGTACCATAACAGATATGACTATGCCGATTCTTAAGTGTAACCAGGGCTGCCATCTGTTAATAAATGCTGTCTCTATTTTTGTTACCCTAATACCAATATATCAGAAGGTATGCAAGCCAATAGCTCTAAACTTTGCACACGTATAGTAGACTACCTGGCATTCTAGATTAATTTGAAGTAACTAATATAGGCCTACGCCAGTGCTGCCAACATGATTCTAAGCCTGCTGATAGGTCCAATTTTAAAATGCATGTAACTTCTATACTAACTAATGGATTTCATTCAAAATTGACACAACAATAGATCATATTATTTGAGATTATTTTTGACCAATACATGTATGTCAATGTTGCCAAGATGATTTTACGCGTGCTGTTTGATCCAATGTTTAACTGCATGTGACGTCCATGCTATCCGTTGGACTTCAACCAAATTTTGTATTCTGTACCTTAAGAGATGGAACTAAGAATATATTCAGTCATCAGGGCTGCCAACTGTAGTTCTCTATTAGGCTACATTATGCCTGGTATACAGTATTTCGAACTAATTGGAAATTTGGGTATTACCAACTTAATTTCGTCATTATTCTAGATAGATCCATATAGATTAATCATTGGCATGAATCTTAAATTTTAACAAAAGTAGGCTCTGTAGTTCGTCACGGAACTTCTTGTTATATTTATATATTTATTAATTAATTTATTCCTTCATTCACTTATTTATTCGTCCAGTTCTTCTTTCTTTCTTTCTTTCTTTCTTTCTTTCTTTCTTTCCTTATTGATTTATTTATTTATTTATTTATTTATTTACTTACATGTATTTCTATTCACTTATTCATTTATGCATTCATTTAATCAATCAAGGCTGCAACTTATCACCCATACTTTTCAATCTTTACATTGAGCAAGCAATGAAGGAAATTGGAGAAACATTTAAAATGGGAGGGAAGATTCAAGAAGAAACAATTTCAACTCTGAGATTTGCCGATGACATCGTCATCTTGGCCGACACGCCTGAGGATTTGAATGAGTTTTTGAATGGTATGGACTCCGTCTTGAGGAAAGAATTCATGATGAAAATTAATAAATGTAAAAAAAAAAATACTGCAATGCAGCCAAAATAAATCAGAAACCTCTATGGACATCAAATTGGCAGGTGAAAAACTAAAGAAAGTAGGAGACTTCTGTTACTTAGGAAGCAGAATAACTAGTGATGGACGAAGCAAAGAGGATATAAAAAGTAGGTTGGCTCAGGCAAGTAAAGCATTTCTACAAAAAAGGAATCTGTTGACATCGAATATAGATTTAGGTATTAGGAAGTCATTTTTGAAAGCCTTTGTCTGGAGTGTGGCGCTCTATGGAAGTGAAACTTGGACTATTTGTGCAGCAGAAAAGAGGAGAATTGAAACGTTTGAAATGTGGTGTTACAGGAGAATGATGAAGATCAGATGGGTAGATAGGGTTACAAACGAAGAGGTATTAAGATGAGTGGGAGAGGAGAGATGTTTCTGGCGACTGCTAATGAAGAGAAGAGATAGGTTAGTAAGACGCATACTAAGACAACCAGGAATAGCAAGCTTAGTTATGGAAGGAAGGGTCGAGGACAAGAACTATAGGGGTAGACCAAGGTTAGAATATGTTAAACAGATTGCCTCGGATGTAGGGTGTCGTAGCAATGTAGAGAAGAAACGATTAGCTCAGGGCAGGGAGGCATGGAGTGCTGCATCAAACAAGTCAAAAGACTGAAGACTCGAACAACAGCAATCATTTATTTATTTATTTATTTATTTATTTATTTACCGCTATTTATCTCTTATTTATCTCTACATCGCATATTCCGTTCCTCGAAACTTATAATTGTGAGTCTAGTTTAGCACTGACAAAGATGAAAAATATTTCTGCAGGAATCGTGGAGGCCGTATGTTCTCTGTTTTGCAAAGTCAATTAAGGTCGAGAGGGCAATGAATATTCCTCACTCTGAAGGACAGTACGCTATAAATTAAGTGGAGTGCTTGAAATTGTGTCTGTCCCTGAGTTTCATAGTGACAGCTATACCTGTCACAACAGCGTACAGCACATTTAACATCGGCCCTGGCTCGGGCCCTTCCCGTCCCGTCCCGTCCTATCCGGCCAGGAAGTTAGTGTGCGCGGGTAATGAACCAGAGATGAAGATTGATACAGCCGGATGGAATTATGGGACAAGTATGTGTTTGTACAGGAGTGGACATCAAATTTGATTACAGTTGAAACAATTTGTATGCCTCAGATGAAAGTGAACGATATTCGCAGGAATTTACGAGGTCACCTATGTAGATCTGTCTGCTTGTGTCTGTCTGTCTGTCTGTCTGACTTAAGGTCGTCTTACTGTAGGTGAGCACATTCATATCCAGGATATCATTTTGTAAATTAAAAATGGCGTTGTCATGGCAACCTCTGATGGCTCATCCCTCATCATTTTAGTAGCGTTGTCATGGTAACCTCTGATGGCCCTTGGCATTATCTTCTATCCGAAATAATTTTGCTCGTCCCTTGGGGTAATGGTGGGTCATATCAAAAATCCTTTCAGACAAAAAGTTTTAGGTTATTATTAGGGGAATATTGTCCATTTTGTACGGTTTTGATATTGTGCCTATTAAGAGAGATATGATTAATATTTCCCTAAAAGCCCACTTTTTTAACCCTTTGGTCAATGGTTGGTGCTATTAAGAAACGGTTTAACCATAAAGTTTTGGCACTTATCCGACACATAGTATGATCTTTGAATGGATTTGATATTTTACATATTAAGACAGTTATAGCGAGATTTCCCTTTCTCGTAAAAAGGTCCCCATTTTCATCCCTTCGACCGATTGTGCCCATTAACGAAATCAACCGAGATTTTATAGGGATACATATTACGTAAAAAATTCAAAGTGATTGGTGCAAAATTGCGGTAGTCATCGTGTCCACAAGAAAGTGATATATATACCGGTATATATATATATATATATAGATAAATTATATATAAACTTTTGAACTGACGATGGTCTTGGGGTCTAGGGGATGTGAAACGCGAAGATATGTCGAAATTGTCCCGAAGTCGAAACATGGTACCCATTGCAATAGTTAGCCTTCTAATGAAATCTACCAAAAAAGCCTTCCGGTACTTGGGGGTAACACTCCAGCCAAATCATTACAAATACACGTGAAAGAGAGAGCCGCAGTTGCGACAATAGCAATACATGACTTACAAAATATCACACAATTGTCACATTTTTCGTTGCATTCTTTACACACGCATTCTTCAGAGATTATGTGATACGATTTTGTACTGCATGTCTTGTGATAAAAACCATTCTCTGTTTTTCAATGCACCTGTATGAAAGTTTGTAAACCATGAAGAGAGACCTCATACAGTAATTGCATCTATTGTCCAACATTTTTATTTCTGTGTTACAGTAGTATGACATCAAATTTACAGGTGAAAAGCTAAATAAAGTAGGAGACTTCTGTTACTTAGGAAGCAAAATAACCAGTGATGGGCGAAGCAAAAGGGATATAAAAAGCAGTTTGGCTCAGGCAAGGAAAACATTTATACAAAAAAGGAATCTGTTGACATCGAATATAGATTTAGGTATTAGGAAGTCATCTTTGAAAGCCTATGTCTGGAGCGTGGCGCTCTATGGAAGTGAATTTTGGACTATTGGTGCAGCAGAAAAGAGGAGAATTGAAGCGTTTGAAATGTGGTGTTACAGGAGAATGATGAATATCAGATGGGTAGTTAGGGTTACAAACGAAGAGGTATTAAGACGAGTGGGAGAGGGGATATGTTTCTGACGACTGATAATGAAGAGAAGAGATAGGTTGGAAGGACACATACTAAGACACCCAGGAATAGCAAGCTTTGTTATGGAAGGAAGGGTCGGGGGCAAGAACTGTACGGGAAGGCCAAGGTTAGAATATGTTAAACAGATTTCCTCAGATGTAGGGTGTGGTAGCTATGTAGAGGTGAAACGATTAGCTCAGGACAGGGAGACATAGAGAGCTGTATCATACCATTCAAAAGACTAAAGACTCAAACACGCAGTATGATAAAAATATTTTAAATAAAACTATTAAACAATTTTTCATGGTGGTTTCTCACAAAAGAAATCCCCAGTTGTATCCCTTCAGTCAAGCACTTCAATGTTGAAAACATCCTATAACATATATTTTCTTCTGATTGCCAACTCGAATCCGGTCCAGCACTAAATCTCATTGCTGGTGATTTGTAATTAACTTTCATTGTATTCTTCACTTTTCCAGACGTGAAGGACACATATAATTTCTCTACGAGGTGCCAGCATGATGACACGTGGTAGACTGAGGATTGTTCACCGGAAACTCAATTTGATTAGATTTGATTAGCAGTTTGCCTTTTCTACCACTACTAGTGCTAGTATAAGTCAATGCAGAATTTCACTGAAGACTTTATAACTGCTTCCGGTACGAAGATTTTTCAAAGAAACAAAAATGAATAATCCTTGTTGTTGTTGTTGTTGTTTGAGTCTGCAGTCTTTTGACTGGTTTGATGCAGCTCTCATCCCTCCCTGTCCTGAGCTAATCATTTCATCTCTAAATAGCTACCACACCCTACATCCGAGGCAATCTGTTTAACATACTCTAACCTTGGTCTACCCCTACAGTTCTTGTCCTCGACCCTTCCTTCTATAACTAAGCTTGCTATTCCTGGGTGTCTTAGTATGTGTCCTACCAACCTATATCTTCTCTTCATTAGCAGTCGCCAGAAACATCTCTCCTCTCCCACTCGTCTTAATACCTCTTCGTTTGTAACCCTATCTACCCATCTGATATTCATCATTCTCCTGTAACACCACATTTCAAACGCTTCAATTCTCCTGTTTTCTGCTGCACCAATAGTCCAAGTTTCACTTCCGTAGAGCGCCACGCTCCAGACAAAGGCTTTCAAAAATGACTTCCTAACACCTAAATCTATATTCGATGTCAACAGATTCCTTTTTTGTATAAATGCTTTCCTTGCTTACCACTCGAATTTATTTAGTTGGCCACATAAGTCTATTAATATTTACTTTTCTTGAAATGTATGCCCTCCTTTTGCTCGCTATCAGTTCTTATCGTAACTGATGTGTCTCATCCAATTGCTCTCTCAATATATCGTTCGTGAAAAATATCTTTGTTGAAAGAGACTAAACGGATGGTCTTTGGAAACCCGAAGTCAAAATTATGCTGGAATTTCCTAAAATCAGAGTGGGTAAGCTTGTAGGTTACCCAATTAGAGCTGGCACCGCCTGATGAATTGGAGCTTTGTTGTACTTAAAATTCACTGGATATTTTTGAAATACCTAGATATTTACTTCCTGAATCAGGTTCCGAAAGAAAATCATATTAACTCCTGTACAAATCATCCACAATGGCGCTAGTGTAGATTTACCTGAGGCCATGTTTGCACTTTCCACCAATAAACACAGTGCCTGATATACGTTTCGCGAATTGCCTGCCCAAAGCACCCTCAGAATTATGTTCCAGAGACCATGCATTTTCTTAACTCTATGGAGATCTTATCCGAGATTTGCCTGCTTCCGTTAAAACACGTAATTCTCGGTGTCAACATAAACCCCTGGCACTACAGCCCGTGAAAGGCCTAGGCCTACCAAGCAACCGCTGCCCAGCCATTTGGCGTGCAGATATTGGGGTGACGCGTGATCAGCTCATCGGGTCCCCTGGACGGTTAATCTTGGTTTTCGTGATCGGGGCGTTGCCTCACTATCAGACAGCTACTCAATTGTCCTCACGAGGATGAGTGCACCCCGTTCGAGCCCTCACGTCAGTTCCTAAAATCCCTGACGGAGCCGTGAATCGAACCCGGGGCCTCCGGGTGAGAGGCAGGCGCGCTACCTAAACACCACGGGGCCGGCTCGGTGTCAACATACCATGTCTTAATGTGGGAAGTCTCCGACACACGAGCTTAAAAGGTTAAAGAATGAATTACATGTATGTGAAATGAAAATCCACAGCCTGCTTCCTGTCTCTGACCGGGTCAGGAATGGAATGAATGAAGCCCCCATCTAGCGGCGAGGATATGAACTGTGCCGGCTGCCGAGGCCTGACGCACTCCGCTAGGGCAATGATTAAATGAAGGACAGATGAAATGAAACGATAGTAGAGAGTGTTGTTGGAATGAAATTTTGACAGGGAAAACCGGAGTACCCGGAGAAAGACCTGCCTGCATCCGTTTTGTCCAGCACAGATCTCACATGGAGTGACCGGGATTTGAACCACGGACCCAGCGGTGAGAGGCCGGCGTGCTGCCGTCTAAGCCACGGAGGCTTCAATTACATGTATGTAAATAAGTTTATTTGGCTATGATTTGAATCAAAGAGAAAAGGTGTAAAGGAACAAGCGATTTTAAGCTGTTTTTCCGGAACTGCATTTAGGCCCAAAATGATTTTTCAAATTTGGTAATTTTATTTTGATAGAGCTATCAAAGGCTCTCAATAATTTGAAACCTAATTTTATGTTCGACCCTGACTATTATGTGTCAGAAATCTGTATCATAATGATGGTCATTATAACACTATTTTTCATTATGAAACAGTTTCTCCCACCAATCACAGCTCAGGAAACAGTTGTTTGACCAATTAGATAAGGTTAGCATCGCACCTGCGTGGAGTTCCAAGTCCTTCTAAACTGCGTTGCCTAGTGTCATAGTGGGGTAATCGAGAAGGCCATGGTCAAATACAAGGCATTCACTGCGTCTCATGCGCACTATTCAGTTCATAAAACTGGCGAAATCTCGACAGATATTTATGAATATTAATCTTCGAACATAATAGTACATTATGCAACGAGCCTATAATGGCTACAATTAAGACACGAATATGTTTATAAAACGAGCGTAAGCGAGTTTTATAATTTTCATATAATAAAGTTATAATTATCGTCGAACATAAACAGTCGTATGCAACTCGCCTATAATGGTAATTAAGACACTCGTATGCAAATTATAAAACTCGCATACGCTCGTTTTATAAACAAACTCGTGTCTTAATTTTAGCCATTATAGGCTCGTTATATAATGTACTATTACGGTTTTACTGAGATTGGGACCCCTACTTTGTCTGATAAGAAATATTTTCAACTTTGAAAATCTATTTATTTCCGCTCTCGTTATGAAGTATCCAGCTCGATTTCATTAATGAGTAAAGCACAGGCCCTAGCCGACACACCAAAGGAGTTGAATGCATTTTTAAATAGTATGAATTCTGTCTTGAGGAAATAATTTATGATGAGAATTAATAAATGTAAAACAAAATTATTGGAATGCAGTCGAAATAAATCAGAAACCTCTATGGATTTCAAATTGGCAAGTGAACAGCTAAAGGAAGTAGGTGACTTCTGTTACTTGGGAAACAATATAACCAATGATGGACGAAGCAAAGAGAATATATATAGTAGGTTAGCACAGGCAAGGAAAGCATTTCTACAGAAAAGGAATCTGTTGACATCGAATATAGATTTAGGTATTATTAGGAAATCAATTTTGAATGCCTTTGTCTGGAGCGTGGTGCTCTATGGAAGTGAAACTTGGACTATTAGTGCAGCAGAAAAGAGTAGAATTGAACCGTTTGAAATGTGGTGTTACAGGAGACTGACGAAGATCAGATGGGTAGATAGGGTTACAAATGAAGAGGTATTAAGACGAGTGGGAGAGGAGAGATGTTTCTGGCAACTGCTAATGAATAGAAGAGATAGATTGGTAAGACACATACTACAGTAAGACACCCAGGAATAGCAAACTTAGTAATAGAAGGAAGGGTAGAGGATGAGAACAGTAGGGGTAGACCAAGGTTAGAATATGTTACACAGGTTGCCTTGGATGTAGTGGCAGCTATGTAGAGATGGAACGATTAGCTCAGAAAAGGGAAGCATGGAGTGCTGCATCAAACAAGTCGAAAGACTGAAGACTCAAACAACAACAACAACAGGCGCTAGAGCATAATTAGTTTAATTTCGTCTGCCCATTATGAGGTATGATATCTCTTTGTATTCATTACAGTCAATTGACCGTGTATTATTTTGCAGTGTTTTGATTACAGGCGTATTCCATTAATTTACAACAGTATCAGAGCTTGTTGTGTTCTGAGGTTATCTCCTCTATTATAAAACACTGTGAACAATGTGGGGACATAAATAACCAATTGTATCCAAGCTTGTAAATAGGGGATCATCCCCTAAATAAATTAAAATTATCCAGATAAGAAATGTAGCTGGTTGAACAGGATGCTATTATATTCAAATGTTGGAAAATGGAGCATTCTTTAGTGATCAAATGTGAGATGTTGAAGTTTGATTACTCAACTCAGTCCGAATTATGAGTCGGTGTTCTGTGTGTCTGATTTTGATTTGTCAAACCCAACTAATGAGAAAACAAGAAGTTCCGTGAAGAACCTTACAGCCTACTTTTCGTGCCAACGATTAATCTACAGTATATGAAAATATCTAGAATAATGACAAAATTAAGTTGGTAATATCGAAATATCAAATTAGTTCAAAATATACCTGGTATAATGTAGCCTAATAGAGCACTACAGTTGGCAGCCCTGGTGACTGAATACAAAATTAGGTTGAAGTCCAATGGACGTTACATGCAGTTAGACACTGGATCTATCAGCACGCGTAAAAGCATGTTGCCAACAATACCATGCGTGTGCTGGTCAGAAATAATCTGAAATATTATGATATCTTGTTGTGCCAATTTTGGATGAAATCCATTTGTTAGTATAGAACTTACATGTATTTTAAAATTGGACATATCAGCAGGCATAGAATCATGTTGGCAGCACCGCCTTGTATTAATTACTCCAAATTAATCTAGAATGTCAGGTGCTCTACGTGTGCAAAGTATAGAGCTGTTGGCTTGCATACTTTCTGATATATTGATATTAGGGTAAAAAATATAGACAGCATTTATTAACAGTTGGCAGCCCTGATTGCTCTTAACAATACTTACAGTCATATCTGTTATGGTACACATAGCACATACGAAATTTGGTTGAAATACAACTGATAGTATAGAAGTTACATGTATTTAAAATTGGTACTATCAGCAGGCTTATAATCATGTTGGTAGAACTGACGTATATAAGTTACTCCAAATTAATCTAAAATGTCAGAATATACGTGTGCATAGTTTAAAGCTGTTGGCTTGCATACTTTCTGATATATCGGTATTTGGATAAAAAAAATAGAGAGAGCAATTATTAACAGTTGGCAGCCCTGGTGGCTCTTAAGAATACGCTCAATCATATCTGTTTATGTACAGATATTACATACAAAATTTGGTTGAAATCCAATTGATAGTGTAGAAGTTATATGCATTTAAACATTGGACCTATCAGAAGGCTTAAAATTATTTTGGCAACACTGTCATCGTTGGCCTCCTGGAAATTAAACTGAAATAGTATTATCTGCATGTGTACCAATTTTGGAATAACTCCCATGCATACCTTGCGAGATATCCAACATGGAGCTCAAATTTCTAGTGCATTTTTTCAGCAGTTGGTAGCACTGACATCATTTTCAATATCGTCGTGAGATATTCCGGTGCACATCTTTACTCATACTAAATTTGGTTTTGATTGCTGCAGCCGTTTAAGAGTTGATAGATGGGGGGGGGGGGGACACAGACACAGCCAGACAGACAGACAGAAGGACAGACAGACAGACAGACAGACAGACACACATTTTCCCGGATCGATCTCATAAGTCTACTTTTTCCTCATCTTTGCAAAATGTGAAAAGTAGGCTAAAAAATAGTTTTACGTAATGAAAAATGAAAATCCACAGCCTGCTTCCAGTCTCCGACCGGGTCAGGAATGGAATGAATGAAGCCCCTATCTAGCTGCGAGGATATGAACTGTGCCGGCTGCCGAGGCCTGACGCACTCCTCTGAGGCAATGATTAAATGAATGACAGATGAAATGAAATGATAGTGGAGAGTGTTGCTGGAATGAAATTTTGACAGGGAAAACCGGAGTACCCGGAGAAAACCTGTCTGCCTCCGTTTTGTCCAGCACAGATCTCACATGGAGTGACCGGGATTTGAACCACGGACCCAGCGGTGAGAGGCCGGCGTGCTGCCGCCTGAGCCACGGAGGCTCCAGTTTTACGTAATAAAGTTTGCTTTTGTTGCGACCACAACGAAAGTTCAAATTTGAAGAAAACTCTCTATTTATATAAGTTCAAACAAAAAAAACGTTTAATTATATATTTACTTGACGTTTATTTACAAAACATAGTTAATATTAATCTAAAAATCAAAAAACGATACAAAAAAGCTTTGAAATGGATATTATTGGTACTTCTTTTGTGTGGGTACCAACTATCTCGTATTAGACCCCTTCAGGTTCTCATTATACTATCCTTAATAGCGTTGCACAAAGTCCATCACGTCTTGGTAAAAACGTTCCCCTTGTTCTTCTGAATATGCCCCCAAAGTTATCTTTAAATTGGTCCAAGTGAACATGTAACATGTGTACTTTAAGGGACATTCTGCAACCCATGAGTTTAAAGTTTTCAAGCTTAGTGGATATAAGCTCTTAGTAATTCTCTGCTTTCATATTTCCAAGGGAGCCATGGCTCACTGCTTTTAGGCTGTACCATGCTTGTTTTTTGTGGGTGTTGAGTAGTTGTGGAAATCTTCAGTGGCCAATTAATTCTTTCATTTGAGAACAGACAAAAATACCAGCATGAATTTTAGCTCCTGAAAATTTGGGAAAGAAAAGTGTTTAAATATTGCAAATCTTCAGAATCCTAACGAAGAGTCTTTACAAACTGCTTCATGAGGCCTAATTTTATATGCAACTTTATCATCATTGCATAAGAAACAAAAACAAACTTTATTAAATTTGAATGGCGTTTTTGGTTACTGTTCGATGTACAGAGTCGGAATATATGCATTACATAATAGGCTCAACACAATTTTTTGTTTATTGACTTGTGTTTTTGGGAGAGATTTTTGACCGCAATATACAAAACAAATAGTTCCGTGAAGAAAAATTAGCCTACTTTTATAAATGCTACTTATGTTAATTGCCTCTATCAATATACAAAATTTCAGATTGATTGCTGTAATACAGGCAGTTCCAAATCCACGAGTTTGAGTATGCGTACACGCGAGTTCTCAGCAGTGAAGCTCGGAGCACGGTTGGAGAGGGACTGGGGGTGATAGCCAATACGTCACTGGGCTAAGGTCATAGCACAAGTCCATGCGCAGTCTTGATGTATCCACTGCGCAGTGACGGCAGCCCCCACAGCTGAGCCGTTTTGCATGTTGCAGATTTACTCACGCAAGGCGGCGAGTACTCAGCTGCTCACTGGCGAGTAGCTCGGCTGGAACAGCCTGCTGTAATACATGTGTAGATATTGAGAACCGTCTAAATATTTCGGATGGTTGTCATATTGGATTTTAATATATGTAGGCCACAGAGTTAAGTACTATTAGATGACTATTATTGCGTAGGACACCTTGGTTATCAGCTCCTTTGTTCAAAAAAATTAAGATGACTGCTTTGCCGCCAGTATCAAGGCCAATGATACTGTTACGAAACGTATTGTCATTATTCTACGAGTTGAATTTGAATAAAATAATTAAACCTTATTTGATATTGGGAATAGTTCATAGGAAGACACCAGGTGTAAAATTACTTCATTAAAATTTGTATGACTACGACAAAAAGGGAGTGACACACTATGGGTCAAAATGACCCGGTGCCAGTCCTCGTGTTATATTTTTTTCACGCCAGTTCTCAAGGGTTAATGGCCTTGGATGTAAATGCAAGATGCAAGGCGTGTTCGGGAACGAAGTACCGTTTGCATTATATTGCCGCTGTAACACTGCAATCACGACCTCGTAGGCGTTCGCTGACATGCTGCATACATTACTCAGCCACAGACGCTCATGCATATCTCACGTAATTTTCTGAAGGTTTGAAATGTTCAATCGCAACAATCAATCGTCTCGACTTCCCAGTCTGGAAAGTTATTCCTTTTTAAAAATGCACATGACGTGAAATCAGTCGATATCTACCGTCAATTGTGACTATGTCAACGCAGCTATGGAAGGTTGCCTTTCAGCCTTTTATGCTTTTGTTACATTTGTCAGGATTCGACATCATGGACATTTAGGCCCATGGACTTGGATGTAACATATACATACATACATACAGTAGATACATTACATTAATTTTTATTTGAGACCATTTTGCCTTTCAGCGTCCAGTCTAGTCTGCAAGCCTCTGTTTACAAACAAGTCGCCTCCATGATGCCCTATTGGCAGCCTCCTCTGCTTCTACAACTCTCACTGAGAAATCATTCAACGCTGAATCTAACCATCGCCTTTTAGGTCTACCTCTACTTCTCTTACCCTCTACAGCAGGGTCATCCAGACATTGCGCTCCGGGAGCGCGGCTGCGCTCGGGAAGCACTGGGCAGTCAGACTAGCGCTCCTTCCCCTACCACCACTACACTGTGGCTGCGAGGAGACGGACGATGTTGGGACCACGCTGACTAGATACGCACGTACAGTCGTGCGGCCGACGGCTCTTCTGGGATTGTTGACGTATTAATAGGGCTGTTTGGCCATAACAAATATACCGCATTTACAAATAGAATTGTACTCCGATGTATGGAATGTGCAGGAAACGAACACAAGTGTTAAGTAAAGAATATTGTGATTTATTCCAAACTGAAATGTGAACATACTAGGGAGGAAAATTCAACAACAAATTGTGTTCTTTTTTAACATATTACATCTCTGTTGCACACTAAACATTTGGCATGCCCTTTACATGCTGTACAGAAAAATGAACATTTCTCATTTTGCTTTAAAGACTGCTGCTTCACCACTCCTTTTTTATGCTGTTCAGTTATGACCACTGCAAAACTGATTTACTTACACGCTGTCAACAAAGCGCATTGGACTAGACTAGTGACTGATGGATCGGATGCACACTACAGCGCCCTCAGCCAGCCAAGCTCCTCCCACTACTTCTGAAACTACCTTCCACCAAAGCGCTCGGAGCACTGGCTTAGAGCGCGGCCGGAGCGCTGTCTGGATGGCCCTGCTCTACAACATAACTCATTAACCGCTTAGGTAATCCCTCCTCCCCCAATCTCTTCACATGGCGTCACCATCTGAGTTGGTTCACGAACAGCTTCATCAAGCGTGTTCATTTCTAACTTAACCTATATCTTGTCATCACCAGTACCTTCTTGTATTGCTCCCATCTATTTGCCCCAGTAATCATTCGTGCTACCCTCATATTAGTTACCTCTATCTTATGTATCAGATATCCTGAATCTACCCAGCATTCGTTTCCATACAGCAAGGTCGGTCTAAATACTGAGCGATTTAGGGAGAGTTTCTTTGCTATACTAACTTCTTTCTTGCAGAATACTGTAGATTGCAACTGGGAACAAAGTGCATTGGCTTTCCTACACCTCGACTTCTTTCCCCACACTAACATCCTGAGAGAATACTCAGCCTAAGTACTCATATACGTGGTACAGTCATTAAGTTCTGAGACTGAAGGCGATTTGGGGCACTATAGCGCATAGGTGGCACCGTGGTATGGTACCATGTCAGTTAGTTTCTCGTCCCTGCAAGAGACAGTCGAGTGCATGCACTGGCAGCAGACGTATGGTCGTTGTTGTGACGGTGATTTGAATGCACCAGTCGCACCTGACAATGATCCGACGTTCCTCAACCGGATAATAACGGGATACGAAACATGATGTTTCCTTTACGATCCGCAACTAAAACGAGAATCAGTAACCTGGAAAACGCCATCATCACCACGGCAGAAAAAACCACGACAAGACAAGGTGATGCTGGAACTGTTATTTGATTCAAATGGAATCGTTCACATGGGATTCCTACCAGACGGTTCAGCGGTAAAGAAAACCCGCTACAAGGAGATCCTTGGCCGTTTAAGCGATGCAATTCGCCGTAAGCGACCTGGGCTTTGGCGTGCGAAGAATTGGCTATTGCTACACGACAACGCCCCTGCACATCGCTCTGTCCTTGTCCAAGAGGAACTCGCAAGGCAACAGGTGACAGTTTTGCCCCACCCTCCGTACACACCTGATCTCACACCATGCGATCCTTGTCTCTTTACTCGCCTGAAAGCACTGCTACGTGGGCACAGATTTCGGTCCTCCGAAGAGGTCATGTCGGCCACAAGTGAACCCCTACGGGACCTTCCTGCCAACTGCTTTCAGCGGTGCTTCCAGCAGCTATACCAACGTTGGCAAAAGTGCATAACGGACAAAGGTGGCTATTTTGAGGGTGGATGTGGTTCTATGTAGGAGTACGCCAGGTAATGCGGCATCGTGTGCAACATACAAGGTCGTGTGGTGGCCTATCTTCCAAGCGTCAAGTCTCTGAACTTAATGACTGTACTATGTACAATATATATAAACTGCTCAAAAAAATTAAAGCACCACTTTATTCAAATGCCACCAAATTTTGAAAAGTTAACTGCACAAGCTCGAAATCTCAGTACGACGTTTGTCCTGACGCCTACCAAGCGTATGCTTCAGCACAACTCCCCAACTTGAGTAGTTTCGGAGTAGCGCCCCTAAAGCCAGCCCATTTTCGAAAACCGGAAATTGAAGTTTGCGGAAAACGCTGTAGGACTTGTCGCAGGTTTCCAAAGCAGTCGAAAATGAATGAGTCTTGGTCTCAACGGTTCCAAAACCACGTTGAAATTGTTACATTTGACGTTTGGGCATTTTCAACCCCCTTCTTCTTCCCCTAAACATGGACTACCATTGGGGGCGTCTGAAAAGGTACCGGGTGTGTTTAACCACCTGAAAACCTGCGCACCGTCCTCAGTTACTGATTGCAGTAAGTTCTTAAGGCCTTCGGCAATGTTCACCCCTCATAACACCCTCAACTGGCATGGGACCAAACCACCTCCTCTTGATTAACCCCTAAGGAAGGTTTAAATCGAGATTTTTATCAGGGCTGCTAATGAGGGTGTCTTCCCCTAACGTTCCAAAAATGGAGCTGTGCCTGTGTCACCACCCCTTCCCCTGCTACCCCCTTTTGTATGATTTTTCGAATCAGGCCCTTTTTAAGGGCTGAAATGAGGTCTTAATCGCTGAAAGGGCTGTAAAGGTCCTTAGAAGTAGCGATGACACGAAATCAACCCCTTCCGATCGTTAATTGACATTCCATCCCCCAAAGTTGACATTTTTGCACTCTCAACCCTCCCTGTCTGGACGCGTAACGCGTCATGGCAGAGTTTTCAGAGTTGGATCAAAATGAAGCTTAGGGCCTTCAATCGAGCCCAAAACAGCAGGTGGCCTTTGAAAAAAGTGGTGCTTTAATTTTTTTGAGCAGCATATTTATACCTGTGTTTTTGTGGTGTCAATAGTAAAGTGTGTATGAGCCATTCAGATGAGGATTGTGAAAGAGGCTGCCATGCCTCGACATTTGTCTGGAATAGAAGTGGAAAACCACGCAAACCCCTTGCAGGATGGCTGACAAGATGGGAAACGAACCAACCTCTTCCCAGTTTAGCCTCACGAGGTTGAGTGTATCCCATTACAGCCTTCAGACCAGATTTATGTTTCTTGGCAGATTAGGGAATCGAACCTGGACATAAGAGGTAACAGACAAAATACCAGCCACTGCGCCACGAGGTGGATAATGGCTTTCATCCCAGGCGGGAGCATTCTATGATGACAGGATACAAACACTGGTGCTACGCTATGGCAAACGCTGGAACAAATGGTGCAAACTAGGTTAAATATTTGTGTAATGTTTATAGAATGCTATTAAAATAAGCCAAGCAAAACTGTTATTTCCTTTTTGTTTAATATTTCCTGCAGTTGCTTTGCGAATACACCTCGTACAAATCTTCATGAAATTATATACATTCATTGACATGTGATGCATCAAACATAAAATTCATGATTTAAAAGAAACATATGGATGTGAGTTAGTTCTATTTGCGCGCGCATGTCTTTAATTGTAATATAATTTTGTAGTGACTAGCGTTCTTGGTTGTCACCACGTAGGCCCCGGTTCGATTCCCGGGTCCACCAAGAAATTTACTCTGGTCTGAAGGCTGAAACGGTATACACTCAACCTCGTGTGGCAAAACTGAGAATAGGTGGGTTCGAAGCCTACCTCAGCCTTACTTGAAGTGGTTTTCAGTGGATTCCTCCACTTTTTAATCCAAGCAAATGCTGCGATGCTGCTTACCATTTATAGGTTAGTGGTTAGTATATTAACCACCTAGCGAAAGGACAATTTCTATTGTCAAAGATGCAGATGGTTGAATCATTCACTCATATTTCAACTAATTCTTGTAGAAGTGTTAATGTTTCTGTAAAAAAATATTAGTTTATCTCCTTGACCTAGGGTGTTTGATAAATGTTTTAATAAAGATAGTTAAAATAAAAGAGTAAAAAATAAAATGTAATAAAAATAATGCAATTTTAATTTTTATTGTCCTAGTTTTCTTTACTTTTTCATTTTAATTGTTTACTATTTTCAATTGTTTAATAATGCCTCTAAATTTTGAAAATGAATAAACTTATAAAAAAGAGATTTCTAATAATTTTACCACCTTAATTTTAAAATTATAAAAGTAATAATTAAGATGTTAAAAAAATTAATAATAATTATACTAAGGCTAAATTAATTAAATGTGAATAAATACAAATAAAATAGATTTACTACTGTACTATTCTGCTCTATAGAGGGTTAAAGTAAGGCCCCGGTCGCTTCCTACCCAAAGCTTACCTCGATTACAAATACACACACTACCAGTCATCACAATGACGTACGTTCTCTGACAAATTCTACACACGCCATAGTACACGTGGCTACTTTATCACGATGTCACAACGCCCCTAAAGAATCAATAACAACAACAACAGCAGCAATATAATTTCGTATCGTTATAAAATTGGTCAGTGTTTTGGGATTGTATCTCATCCCTGGTCACTTTTCCTTTTCATGTTTTCACTCAATGATCACCCCCCTCCCATTTATTGGATGTGGTGTGTAGCCAGCCATTCCCTTATTGATTTTCACTTTGGTACCTTATCTAATGTTCAATTGATGGCTTCACATATCCGCGCAACTTTCCTTCTCTGCCGTTCCCTCTTCATCGCTGATGTCAGAGCAGATATAACTAAAAGTTAGACATTACTGAATTGGAATATATCGCGGACAAATCTCTGGAAAGTTATAACTTTTGTTCCGGACATAGAACTCGTCATACATCAGATGTACTGATATAATTATTTACTGCTATACTGGAAAGTTCTGTAAACTTTAGCACGTTGAAACCCCATTCAAAATTAATTTTAACGAATTACGTTATCTCCTTTGAAGTTGTAACACACACTATTTGAATGATGTTACGGAGGTGGAACATCTATCCCAGCAGACCATTGTTAAAACTTTTACTGCCAATAACATGAGAAAAGTCATGTCTAAATTTAAATTGACGGATTTGGAGTTCCCTTGCGAATAAAGCTACACCGTTCAGCATATATGACTTAAAATATTATTCAATAGCTACTAAATTTGATGTATAGCTAGTTATACTTCTTTTAAGGTGTGGATCAGCGAGGCCATCTGCCCCTAATAATGTTAGTGTCTACATAGCCGTGAAAGCCAATATACTATTATTTTTAAATATTTCTTTGAATATCTGTAAGAGGACTCAGCTCTCGCACAAATGTGCTTCATAGGAGGGGATGTGGTGCAAAGTTCCCTTCCCCTGTAGTGGACCGGGCATGGCCGATGATTAGTCTGACTTGGTCAGCCTAGGTAAAAATCCAGAGGATTTACTGAGTTTTTTTTATCGGTTTTGTACCTGCGCTCCTCAATAAGCATCGCTAAGTATGATCAACAGGTACTTTTCTGACAAAAAAAATCACTAACAATGAGAATTATATCAGCCCAGACTATGACCAACATCTCACTATCTTGCCGATTTTAAGCTGGAAACTTCATCCCTATGCAAGTATAATTACTGTATGTCTACCCCTTATTATTCCCATTTTCTAACGGGGTCGGGGATGAGATGCGATGGAAGTCTTTGCGGCAATGGTTTTTACGGCCGGATGCCCTTCCTGACACCAACCTCAGGAGAGGATTTAATGAGAGATGAAATGAATGATGGTGAATGAAATTGGGCAAGGATGTGGAAGGAAGCGGCCGTGGCCTGTCAGTAGGTACCGTCCCAGCATTTGCCTGGTGTTGAAAATGGGAAACCACGGAAATCCATTTCAAGGACGGCCGACGGTGGGGCTCGAGTCAGCAGAGAGCTTGGCCCCATGACTTAATGCTGCGCTTTAGCCAGCGTAGCCACTACTGTCGGATATGCAAGTATAATTACTAATTAATTTAAATCTAAACAACAAACAAAACCAAAAACCACAACAATTATTTAGCAACGTATTTAAATTAACAATCAACCCCAAATTTTATCTAAATAGAATTGCAAAACCTCACAATAGAGTGCAAAGCCAGTTACGTGGCACCAGACTCTTCCCACCAAAACACCCAACTTAAAGTTTGGATTTTGTCACTGCCCGAGATTACTACTCGAGACTAGCCGCTGGCAACGCCAGGATTGAATCCTCTGATTTGCGAACTTACTTCAGCTCCGCATCAAGTCGTGGTGGTGATTTAACGCGCATGCCTACACTGAGCTTAGTTGTATCTATTTTGAAAGCAGTGAGCGGTGAGATGAACACACCTGTGCTGTGAATAAGAGACGGGTCACGTATTGTGTGCAGTGCGTGAGGATAATGCTAGTTTGTATGATTCATGACTGCTCTAATGTGGCGCTCTGTATTCATGTGGGCCCCAGTAACACTGCCACCTGATCCAGCGCCAACTTCCTGCTACCCTGCCTGCACATCACACACTGCTGCAGTCTACTAAAAGTGATCATCCGATTGGATACTTCAGCAATCGCAATTACTGAGTCTTCAGTATTTTGACTGCTTTTATGCAGCTGTATACCTGGGCTCCATAATCAGTAGCACGGGAAATTGTGATAAAGAGATAAAACGACTTAATGTCCAAGGGCGAGCTGCAATGGTTAAACTTACAAAGATCTGGCAGAACCGGGCATTATCCAAAACAGTTAAAGCGCGATTGGTGAAAATACTGGTGTTTTCTGTTTTCTTACTCGGTTGCGAGACCTGGAATGAAAAGGCTAATTACAAGAGCCGAATAGACGCCTTTGAGATGTGGTGTTAACGGAGGATGCTACGTATACCATGGACAGAAAGAAGAACTAATGCCTCAATTATAGAAGAACTGAGCATCACAAAACGTTTATCTTCTCGTGATAGTGAAAGTTACCTCCAATTCCTGGTACACACTTTGAGGAAAGAAGGAGACAATTTAGAAAAGACCATTCTACAAGGCAAAATTGAAGGTACCAGACCATGAGCTTGAACAACAAGTAGATGGTTAGACCAAGAAAAGAAGGTCACCGGCCTACCTATTCACGATATCTTATGAAGGGCTGAAGATCGCTGAGGATGGAAACGTCTCGTCAAGGATGTCGTAAATAATGAAGTGAAGAAATGAGGTCATGACGCTCAGCAATGTGTAAAAGGTCTAATGATGATGATGATGATGATGCAGCTGTCTATGCATCCCTGTCCTGAGCTAATAGTTTCATGTCTACTTAGCTAGCAGACCTTACATCCAAGGCAATCTCTTTAACATATTTTAACATATGTCTACCCCTACACTTCTTTTCCTCGATCCATCCTTTCATAACTAAATTTGCTATTCCTGGTTGTCATAGAATGTTTCCACCAATTATCTCTTCTCTTCGTAAACAGTCGCCAGAAACTCTCCTCTCCCACTCGTCTTAACTCTCCTTCATTTGTTACTCTATCTACCAATTTGATCTTCATCATTCTCCGGTAACACCACATTTCAAATGCTTCTATTCCCTTCTTTTCTGCTGCGCCAACAGTCCAAGTTTCACTTCCATACTGCATTATGCTCCAGAAAAAGGATTTCAATAATGACTTTCTAATATCTAAATCTATCCTATTCGTTAGACATGTTTTTCTTAATTGAGCCAACCAACTTTTTATAACCGATTTGCTTCATTTATCACTGGTAATTTGGCTTCCTAATGTGATGGTCCCAATTTGTGACCAGAATGAAATAATTTTATATTTTATATTTTATTATTATTATTATTATTATTATTATTATTATTATTATTATTATCAATATTTTTTAAGTTTACATTTTACCTTTTATTAGTTATTATGTTAACTAATATATTTATATCTATTATTATGCGGTAATGTAGAATATTATGGCAATTGAAAGGATTTGGAGCGATACACATTATATTTGAAATATGTTAAGACGCTTGACTGAATATTATTTCTGAAGAAAATTCGAACAAGAGAAGAAAGAGGGTTGTTCACAGAAGGGCGGCGTATTCACGGCTTCTTGGAAATGACATAAATAGACACTTATGTCTGTCACATAAAGTATTCTACCAATATACAAATCATACTAAGAAGGGATTCTAAGAAGACTTACCACTAACAATGCTGGGCCGATGAATGAGTCCTTTGCAACTTTATACTAATGGTGGGCTGGACCTCCTGAGAATTGCTACAAAGAAGTATTGTCATGGTTGATATGTGAAAGGCGAGCTTATATCGCCTAGCAACTTCTGAAGAGGGGTCATACACGTGCTTTACCAGGGAACGTTATATATATGACGGCCGCCTAAATGGATTATTATTATTGAATTGCTGGAGGAGAGGGAAGGATGCTGAGTGGAGCAGAGGAATTTGTAGCGAGATGGAGTCTATAACGCAGTTCTAAACTAGACAGTTGACTATTAAGTATGTGAATTTGATAAGACATTCTGTCTCATCAAACTGTGACATGGTTGTGTACGAGGCTATTATCACAGGGATGACTTTTGGAATTTATTCCGTCATCCACATATAAATTAATTACTTTGAGGATGATCAGGGCCATCTGGAACTCTCTACACAACAATCCAACTACAAAGATCTTCAATGCGGTGAGCGATGTAAACAGTTATACTCCAGTCAAATCAGAAGGCTATCATGCTTATTAAATTCAATAAATTCTATTCAATTAACTCAGTATACTCCAATTTCCAATCAAGAACCATAATACAAGTAAATTCAGTAGATTCTTTCATTTAAATTTATTATTAATATTATCTTTAGTATTTTATTCTTTTTGCACTTGTTGTTTTTATATATTAAATTCATTTTAAATTCAAATGTTTGACTGGTTTCCTTTAGTAGCTAGAAATTACTATAAGGCAACACCATACTCCTGAAATAATTATCGTAAGGTTAGATTACGTAAGTTTCACTACGGCTGGAGATAGGAATTTCGATGCTCGGCCTCTGTTTAACCGAGGTTTTAATATATTATTTTGATCATGATATATAAATGATCTGGCGCCCTGGCAATACATATGATACTACACATTATGTATTTTTTTAATGAAGCTGACAACAATATAAATACACAATTAAATGTTTCATTTTGATCACCCAAAAGTGGGCGACTATTTAAATAATTAACATTTTTCTTATAAAGCTCTCTTTAACCCATAACAAATAACGCCCAAACAGTGGAGCGCTTTTACTATTAACAGTAACACTCTCTAAGTACTCAAAACCATTACAAATGGCGCCCAACGTGGGGAACGAAAACCTAATGATATTTACGGAAGGAGCGAGTGCAAAATTTAGTGCAAATTGTCAGTGATTTTGGGGGAAAGTGAGGTGAATTAGTGTATTATTAGTGATTGATTTTGGGGGAAAGTGAGGTGAATTTTGGAACGGTAAACTTTATACGGTGTACTTCGAGATGGCGGATGAGGAACAAAGGAAATTGAGGAGTAGGGGTAAAGGCGAGGAAGCTAATTATACGAAAGTTGATAGTGGTACTGAGGCTGAGAGTGTAGAGGATTATACCAAGATGTCGGAGGTAAATCTTGAGAGTAATCCTGAGACGAATATAGAGGTACATACTGAAATAAATCCTGAGACTAGTGGAGGGAAGGAGAAACAAAAGCCTTTGGATATTTCGGAAAATAAATTAGATGAGATCATGGGAATGTTTCTGGAGATGAATAGGCAAAATCAGGAGATGAATAGGCAAAATCAGGAGATAAGCAAGGCAATAGACAAGAAGCTAGAAGATAGCAATAAAAATAATCAGGAGATGAGTAGGCAAAATCAGGAGATGAGTAGGGAGATAAGTAAGCAAAATCAGGAGATGAATAGGCAAAATCAGGAGATGAGTAGGGAGATGAGAGAGGAAATAAGTAGGCAAAATCAGGAGATGAGTAGGCAGATGAGAGAGGAAATAAGTAGGCAAAATCAGGAGAAGAGTAGGGAGATAAGAGAAGCAATAAGTAAAGATAATAAAGAAATTAATCTGAAGCTAGACAAGGTGGAAAAGGTGAATGAGGAGTTAAATAAAAAGTATGAGAGGATTAAGGAGAATATGTCAGAATTCAAAGAAATAATAAGAAAGGAATTGCAAAGTGAGTTAAAGAAAACCATAGCTGAAGTTAGGATAGAAGTAGGGGAAAATTTGAAGTTATAGGCAAGAAAGTAGAAGAGATTAATCAAGAGGTAAGAGAAAGAGTAGAAGACGTGAAGGTAGAGATTATGGAACATAGCAAGAAAGAAGAGATGAAGATTAGAGATAAGATAGGAATAGAAGTAGGTAAAATAAAGAAAGTGATAAGCACTCAAGAAATAAAAATGCAGAAAATTATAGAGGAACAAAATAGGCAGACAAGGGAAGAAGTCAGAGCCTATATAAAAGAAGTCAATATGAAATTAACAGAAATAGAGAAGCGTGCGTTAAGGCACAGTCAGAAAGACATAATTATTGAACAAGGAAAGCAGAAAGCTAAGATAAGTAATTCAAAGCAAAGAAAGAAAAAGCACAAGCAGAGCGCGATGGTGGAATAAATGGTGGAGAGAGATAGTGTAGAAGACGAAAGAAGGACGGATATAGAAGAAAGCAGAAGCAAAAAGCAACAATTAGAAAGGTCGTTAAGCTATAGTAGTGGAGAAGTGAAGGAAAGGCATGAAATTAGTAAGTCCAGAAGTAAAATGAAAGGGGAGAAAATGAAGTTGTTAGAGGAAATAGAGAATATAATGAAAGAGAGTGAGAAAGATTATGAGGTGCAGTGGCGTGCCATAGAAGATAGAATGGGGGAAGTGATAGGGGCAAAGGCGAAATACTCTGTTACTATTGATAAATATAATACGGGGGAGGAAGAAACTATTGTTATAAGGAGAGAAGAGAGCGTAACTATAAATAAATATAGAAGCAAAGAAGAAGGTGATAAGAACTTAAAAATGCCAGATAGAGTAGTTATGTAAGTCGGTATTACTATTTTGAGCGAACCGTATGACCTAAATTATCCGTAATGATTTATTAAGTGAATTTATGGAGGTATCTAAAGAACCTACCGTTATTAATTTTAACTCAGTGTTAAAATTACAAGTGTTAGGGGCGTGTATCGATACACTTTTTGATAGTGGCTGTCAGGTTTTCTGCATCAGTGCAGCATTTTATAATAATAAGAAGGAACATGATAAAAAAATATAGGAAATTCCAATTAGAACTACTATTGTGTTAACTGCGATGGGAAAGATATTCCGAATAATTTCTAAACAAGTGGTTGCAGAAATTTTAAAAGAAAGTAAGATTGGAACACAAGTATGTTTTTTTATTCCAAATCTGATATATTCACTAATTATGGGTTCGGACAGGATGTCGCAACATTCTGCACAGCTATATTATAAGGAGGGTAGTGTTAAATTCAGATGAATGGGTGGAGATATGATCATGTCATTTAATAATTGAAGTGAGTTATATGGTGGTTCTAAGAATATATGTACGCTTGAGGAGGTATTAATGACTAACGGAGTCGATATTTTGTAGTGAGGTTATTGGTGAGATTGTTGGGGTATCTCGTGAGAGGGAACCTTGTTTTTTTTACATTTTTAGGCAGTATGATGACGAAGGATTATCTAGAGGATTCCTTGCGTGAGGCTGCATTACAGAGTGCGTTAGAGTGTGATCGTGTGGATCGATTGTTGATCGTGTGGATCGAGTGTTGAAGGTGTTGTAAGAGAATTAGTATATATTTGAGAACCGTATTGGATTAGCTAATTGCTACGAACATTCATTAAATGTACATGATCGCAGTATTTTTGTAGGTCATCGCTACCCCGTGTCTTACAAATTTCAGGAAGCTGTGAGTAGGCAGATTGAGAGCATGTTGCAAGATAAAATTATAGAACCCTATATTAATTAGCCCATATATTAATTCGTTAAGGGTAGTTCCCAAATCAGAAAGGAAAGTAAAGCTATATTGTGATGCCCGTAATTTAAGTAGGCAGATTGAAAGCATGTTGCAAGATACAATTATAGAACCCTATATTAGCCTATATATATATTAATTCGGTAAGGGTAGTTCCCAAGTCAGAAAGGAAAATAAAGCTATATTTTGATGCCCGTAATTTAATTAGGCAGATTTTGTGAACAGTTAATATTTCAGTAGCTAGGATAGTAATGCAAGGATTTAAAGGAAAGTCATTTTTTGTACTGGAGAAATTAAATTTTATCGGTCATACGGATTCCGCGAAAGAAGTGTAATTTTGAGAAATAAGGTGAATAACTACGGGTGATAAAGAGGTGTAATCTTGAGTAGAAAGAAGTGTAATTTTGAGAAATAAAGTAAGTGAATACGGATTTAGCGAAAGAATGGTAATCTGAAGTATAAAGAAGTGCAATTTTGAGAAATAAAGTAAGTGAATACGGATTCCGCGATAAAGAGGTGTAATCCTGAATAGAAAGAAGTATAGTTTTGAGAAATAATGTGAATAATTACGGGTGATAGAGAGGTCTAATCTTGAATAGAAAGAAGTATAATTTTGAGAAATAATGTGAACAACTACGGGTGATAAAGAGGTGTAATCTTGAATAGAAAGAAGTATAATTTTGAGAAATAATGTGAATAACTACGGTTAAAAAGGTGAGTAACTACGGTTAAAAAGGTGAGTAAATACGGTTAAGAAGGTGAGTAAATACGGTTAAGAAGGTGAGTAATCAGAAAATGCAGGAAAACGATTATACGGCACGTACAATGTGAGATCCTTAAGGAAATATGTATCATGAGTAATAAGAAGTGAAACTGATGGTAAGTAAGGAAAATCGCTTAATATTAACTGAATGATTGTGGTCTGAACGAGAGGGTAATGGCGAGGGTTTGTATCAACCTATGATATTGTGTGTCTTGGAGAGCACAGAGGAAATATGAAGAATAATTTGTCGGCTATAGGCTGGTGTATTTGAGTAGGATATAAATATACATATGTGGGGTAAATTAGCGCTCTACATTTGCACTGAACGATGTTGCCTTAGGTAATATAAGCTAATAAAGTTTCATTTTTTTCTATAATATGCCTGTGTTACTAGATACATATAATTCCTGAGAGACTGGAGTAGATCTGGTGATTCGCATCACATACCAAGTGTTGTGAAGTGATAAGGTGAATTAATCAGTTGGCAGTCCCACCAACTAGCCATAGTGTATTCAGTTCGACACCAGGCTGAAAATTGAATTCTACGTCCTCAAGATATAAAGCAAAGGTGTATGCCACCCAAATATACATAAGTGCAACGATGACTTATGTCCAAAACAAGAATATAAAAGTGAAGGGTATTTTGATGTACATTGTTTACAGGTCGCTTTAATTATGTAAAGAAGAAAGAAAAAGACATTATGAACAGTGAAAGACTGAAATGATGAAATTTAAAAAAATATATATATATTAAACTTGAAGGGAATATTTTTTGTATGTTGGTAATTGCTTTGAAGAGTATAATATTGTCGATGTTGGTAATTTCTTTGTAGATATAATATTTCATATTTGTACAAGTGTTGAAGAGAAGTATGGTGATATGATTGTTGACATATACCATAATTCTCTGGGGCGAATATGTGATGGTCCCAATTTGTGACCAGAATGAAATAATTTTATATATTATATTTTATTATTATTATTATTATTATTATCAATATTTTTTAAGTTTACATTTTACCTTTTATTAGTTATTATGTTAACTAATATATTTATATCTATTATTATGCGGTAATGTAGAATATTATGGCAATTGAAAGGATTTGGAGCGATACACATTATATTTGAAATATGTTAAGACGCTTGACTGAATATTATTTCTGAAGAAAATTCGAACAAGAGAAGAAAGAGGGTTGTTCACAGAAGGGCGGCGTATTCACGGCTTCTTGGAAATGACATAAATAGACACTTATGTCTGTCACATAAAGTATTCTACCAATATACAAATCATACTAAGAAGGGATTCTAAGAAGACTTACCACTAACAATGCTGGGCCGATGAATGAGTCCTTTGCAACTTTATACTAAAGGTGGGCTGGACCTCCTGAGAATTGCTACAAAGAAGTATTGTCATGGTTGATATGTGAAAGGCGAGCTTATATCGCCTAGCGACTTCTGAAGAGGGGTCATACACGTGCTTTACCTGGGAACGTTATATATATGACGGCCGCCTAAATGGATTATTATTATTGAATTGCTGGAGGAGAGGGAAGGATGCTGAGTGGAGCAGAGGAATTTGTAGCGAGATGGAGTCTATAACGCAGTTCTAAACTAGACAGTTGACTATTAAGTATGTGAATTTGATAAGACATTCTGTCTCATCAAACTGTGACATGGTTGTGTACGAGGCTATTGTCACAGGGATGACTTTTGGAATTTATTCCGTCATCCACATATAAATTAATTACTTTGAGGATGATCAGGGCCATCTGGAACTCTCTACGCAACAATCCAACTACAAAGATCTTCAATGCGGTGAGCGATGTAAACAGTTATACTCCAGTCAAATCAGAAGGCTATCATGCTTATTAAATTCAATAAATTCTATTCAATTAACTCAGTATACTCCAATTTCCAATCAAGAACCATAATACAAGTAAATTCAGTAGATTCTTTCATTTAAATTTATCATTATTATTATCTTTAGTATTTTATTCTTTTTGCACTTGTTGTTTTTATATATTAAATTCATTTTAAATTCAAATGTTTGACTGGTTTCCTTTAGTAGCTAGAAATTACTATAAGGCAACACCATACTCCTGAAATAATTATCGTAAGGTTAGATTACGTAAGTTTCACTACGGCTGGAGATGGGAATTTCGATGCTCGGCCTCTGTTTAACCGAGGTTTTAATATATTATTTTGATCATGATATATAAATGATCTGGCGCCCTGGCAATACATATGATACTACACATTATGTATTTTTTTAATGAAGCTGACAACAATATAAATACACAATTAAATGTTTCATTTTGATCACCCAAAAGTGGGCGACTATTTAAATAATTAACATTTTTCTTATAAAGCTCTCTTTAACCCATAACAAATAACGCCCAAACAGTGGAGCGCTTTTACTATTAACAGTAACACTCTCTAAGTACTCAAAACGATTACACTAAGTAGCAAAAGTATCCAACTTTCTGCCTGCCAATTTGAGGTCAATAGAGCCTTCTGGTTTCGGCTGCATTCGGTCTTTTTTTTTACCTTTGTTGATGTTCATCATGAATTGTTTCCTAAAGACGAAGTCCATACCATTTTAAAGCTCATTCAAATCCTCTGGTGTGTCAACTGAGATGACGATGTCATCAGAAAATCTCAGAGTTGAGATTATTTCTCCTTGAATCTTTACTCCTGCTTGACATTTTTCTCTAATTTCCTTCATTGCTTGTTCAATGTTTAGATTGAAAAGTATGGGAGACTGATAAGTTGTAGACTTGCCTTACAGCTCACAGCTTATTTCCCATGTCCTCCGGCTCAAATAACTGTCGTCTGGTTTCTGTATGGATTGGAGATTACCCTCCTATCCCTGAACAATCCAAATATTACTAAGATGTAATTCGACTAAAATCAGTCTTTATGTCTCCTCTATGAATAGAGCCCTGCAGGGTAAACAAAACGTTATACGCATCCGCACAACATTTATTCGTATTCACACGTTTGTTACCCAAATCTGCTGATATTATGATAATATTTTTAGTTTATTAGATAAAGTAGTGAGCCTCCGTGGCTTAGACGGCAGCACGCCGGCCTTTCACCGCTTATTCCGTGGTTCAAATCCCGGTCACTCCATGTGAGATTTGTGCTGGACAAAGCGGAGGCAGACAGGTTTTTCTCCGGGTACTCCGGTTTTCCCTGTCACAAATTTCATTCCAGCAACACTCTCCACTGCCATTTCATTTCATCTGTCATTCATTGCTCCAGGGGTGTGTGACCTGCCTCGGCAGCCGGCACAGCTCATATCCTCGCCACTAGATGGGGGCTTCATTCATTCCATTCCCTGGCCCAGTTGGTCGACTGAAAGCAGACTGTGGATTTTCATTTCATTAGATAAAATATTAAAGCAAATTATTTTGACATTTTGAGGAGAAATTCATTCCCTTAGGCTATGTGAGAATCGCAACACAATGTTGACAGAGTTTTGTCCCTCTGAGTAACGGTAAGTTACAACAGCGGGTGGCTAATTATAGCACTTGCTTAGTCATCGGATAAACTCAGGCAAGCGCAGGTATCCTTTTACGAATTGATTGCCGGCGGTCGATATGGGAACTATTCTTGGTTTACGTGTGTCACTCGTCAGCCTGCTTCGTTGACACGTTCAGTTGCGCGAGTAGGATATTCATTCATTCATTCATTCGTTTATTTGCAAATGGGGGTGTGTCCCCCGGTGGCAAATTAGATATACATAACAAATAAATAATTGTCATTTAAACTTTCACGGCCCGTGTTACTATTCATAATGTTGAATTTTGGGCTTATGCCGTGTTTATTATATTAAAATTCTACGCGTTTCGAAAGAAACCATGCCTTTCTTCGTCAGGAATAATCTGGAATACGACAATGATTGCTAAGAGAAAGCAACAAAGAACATATAGAAGGTGCCCAAAGATGGACGCCATTATAGCCCCATGTTAGGGACAACGGAAAGCAGCAGTGAATTACTTTCTCAGGGTTCTGATAATAGGTAGCCAGGATTCACTGAGATTGTAGCCGGTGTCGCGGTTGAAATTATCTGGGTGTTTACGTATTTCAACCGCCTCCCTGATGATTCTGGGACGATATTGCTTTATACGGGCAAGAACATCCACTCCTTGGAACAAGACATCATGGCCAGGCGTTAATGCATGATCGGCAACAGCTGATTTATCAGGTTGAATGAGCCTGATACATCTATTATGTTCCTTAATGCGAGTGCATATTGTTCTCGAAGTCTGCCCGATGTAAACCTTGCCACAAGTACAGGGAACTCTGTATATACCCGGTTGTTGCAATTTAGGCAAACTGTCCTTAGTTGGTCGCAGGAGTTGCCTAATCGTAACAGAAGTTCCAAATACAGTCCGTATGTTGTACCGACGTAGGATTTTAGCAATACGATCCGTCGTGTTATGTATGTAAGGTAGGTAAGCAGTTCCTCTTACATCTCTTTTCTCAACAAATAATAATAGGACGTCAGTTGAGAAAAGAGATGTAAGAGGAACTGCTTACCTACCTTACATACTGTGACCTTTATGCATATCTGATAGCATAAAGTCCACATATTATTCCAACAAAATTTAAGTCATGTCTCAAAGCCGATGTGAGAATGGAAGTTGCTTGTGAACTAGAAGGACAAAAGGACGGTTTGTACGTGACTAGAAGGAGCTTTCTCCCAGCGCGAACAAAGGTGGCAGGAAAGAGAAAATCCACATCTGGACACCAAATGTGCCAGACAACGCGCGAAGGTCGTTCAACTGCGCGGGCAAATGCAGAAAACTCAACGATTACCTACCAAATAAACCCCGCCCATTTGAAAGGAATTAGAGCAGCAATTAGGATACAGAGACAGGAGTTATACCATCGTATAGGGGATGATCCCAGCCTCTCAGAAATATCATCAAAATTTAAATCGGATTATTCTGTGATTTTTGCCAGAATTAAAATGAAATCAGGGGGTGGATTTGAAACGACCAATGGCAGTGAGAGACGCTAGACGCGATCAAATCCCGCCGAAATTGAGGGACAATGAAGCAAATTACGGAGCTCATTATCTAACGATCCTACGATCGAATTTTGAATATGAAGGAGTCATTGAGACATTGGGAATGAGGACGTTCTAAGGAGCTAGTTCACATATTCATGTGAGTATTATTTTGGAAATAAATTCTGAGAACCCCCTACTCCACGTCCCTTTAAGAGAAATCGTATAAATAATGGATTGAAACACAGCGAAGTTAGTCTACTCTGGGGCAACATCAGCGACGGTAGCCCGTGCCGCGAGCCTTCGGACAAGTTCTATAAGTATACTTTGGGGCATCGTCAAAGGCGAAAGCCCGTGCCTTGAGCGTTCAGAAATTAACATTTTACAAGTTTTATAAGTCTTAATATACGCTGTGGACGCGAGAGCCTGCGTTGAGGCATAAGAATAATTAACATTGTTACAAGTTATAAGTAGGAGCTAGCATACCTCCGAAATTGAACATCGCTAAGTATTCGCGAGTGCAAAGTAGAACAGTGCATATCATAACAGTATGACGCAGTTGTAATGATAGCTATATGAGATAGGAGCTTCATGTACGAGAACCGTGCATTGTGTTAATGGTAATAATTCACAGTGGACCTTTGTTTTTGGTGAAATTTTGAGAAAAACCGTGTGTAAATTCTCCTCCCATCAAGATGGATCAACTATTGAAGAAGACTGATATCATGGACCAGAACAGCATCAGGAAATATGAGAGATAAGTAAATATTGTATGGGGCATGAGGGTCATAATGTTTCCCATTATTGGGGTCGGATAAGTCTATTTCGATCATAAGCAGTTATGATAAAAATAGATATTTTAGGCGTACCGGGCATGTTGTGTAGATTTGTGTGTTTATCAGTAGTGAGAATTTTGTGTGTTTTATAATGTAATAAGTATATGAGCATCAAAGTGTTATTTTAAATATGGTTTTGTTTTTGGGATGTCATTTATCTTTGTGAATGCACAGTCAAGGGAATATTTGTTTGATAGTGCTTATGCACAATGTAATTGTAAAAGCTAAATGGGGAAGACCACTCGATAGTGTGACAAGACCGGTAAGTGGCAATGAAATTATGAGAGTAATGAAAGTGGTAAGTGATTATCACGCGAAGGTACAAGTGGTAAGACATGAATGGCTACAGGGTAGTATGAGATATATTCAGATGAGGCTAAGAGTCGATCTTGGGTCGAGCAGAAATAAAGCGGATGTGGTATTCCCGCGTTCTTCGATGATATAATGGTGAGTGAAATAATAGCGGAGGTGGTATTCCCGCATTCTTCGACGATATATAAATGGTAAGTAATATGATTGAATTCATTAGCTGATGAGAGCCCACTTTAGCTCCGTCGGAAAGAGGTTGAATTGCTCGAGCCCAAGGCAGGTAAAAGGGAGTCTTAAGATGCAGGTAGAATTTGGTTAGCCGTCTGAATTCTCAAAGCAGCCAAGAAGGTTGTGCTGGCCTGCCGGTTAGCATGGTGAAAGCACGTCTGTCACAAGGTCGAGTTTGGCATTGTATTATATGAAGGGAGACAGTCCAACTCCCCGGGGTTTCTTTAGTGTGCCGCTTCAAGAAGCGATGTGTTATATTTGTCATCATTTTTGGAGTGCATTCATTATGATGTTGTTGTTTGTTAATAATCACGGCGCACCGGCAGCCGAAGTATTTATTTGATGCTTCATGTATGTTGACTTGTTTATTTTACCATAATTAACGGAGTTATAGCTCTGAGTGAAGTAATTGTTTTTAAAGTATAAAAACACACATGCCCGTAACCTAGAATAAACCTATTGCCTTCATTATCTGACTCTTGTGAGGAAAGATGATGATTGTACGAATAGACGTATCCGATTTCCCAAAGAACAAGTTTTGCAAGTTATAAAAATGAGTGCGCAATATTATTGTGATAGAATGGCTGCTTTATTTAAGCCATAGTTATTTGAATTAAGTCTGTTGACAATAACTCTTGGACTTGAAGCAGTGGACTGCAGTAAAATAGACTATTTTCTATTCCTGGTTTCAGCCAGTGTGAAACATTATTTTGCATTTTTTTGATATTGTTGTTTTTCAGTAATTTAAGGGAGTTGATTTTGTTTTATTCGTCTGTGGTTGGGAGAAAAGGGAGATGATGTTTTTGTGAAATAAATTATTTTATATTAGGAGTTCTCTGACCTACTGATTTTAAGATAAGCCACCTGTGATCCTGTGACAATATTCCTAGGATGTTTAGTATAAATTAGAGCCACCCCGAACAGAGCACCACCCGAGTGAGAGTCGGCATCCTAGAAGAACGCGGAAGGGTATAATACATAACACGACGGATCGTATTGCTAAAATCCTACGTCGGTACAACATACGAACTGTATTTGGAACTTCTGTTAAGATTAGGCAACTCCTGCGACCAACTAAGGACAGTTTGCCTAAATTGCAACAACCGGGTATCTACAGAGTTCCCTGTACTTGTGGCAAGGTTTACATCGGGCAGACTTCGAGAACAATATGCACTCGCATTAAGGAACATAATAGATGTATCAGGCTCATTCAACCTGATAAATCAGCTGTTGCCGATCATGCATTAACGCCTGGCCATGATGTCATGTTCCAAGGAGTGGATGTTCTTGCCCGTATAAAGCAATATCGTCCCAGAATCATCAGGGAGGCGGTTGAAATACGTAAACACCCAGATAATTTCAACCGCGACACCGGCTACAATCTCAGTGAATCCTGGCTACCTATTATCAGAACCCTGAGAGAGTAATTCACTGCTGCTTTCCGTTGTCCCTAACATGGGGCTATAATGGCGTCCATCTTTGGGCACCTTCTATATGTTCTTTGTTGCTTTCTCTTAGCAATCATTGTCGTATTCCAGATTATTCCTGACGAAGAAAGGCATGGTTTCTTTCGAAACGCGTAGAATTTTAATATAATAAACACGGCATAAGCCCAAAATTCAACAAATAAATAATTGTACATAACAATTCACTAACAATTAAACTGTGCTTGACACGGTGGGTGAGTGGTTATACTGTCGGACTACCAACCCCAAGATTGCAGGTTCGCTCCTGGCCATGGTAAGTGTTTTTTTTTTGAAAGGCGACAAAAATCACGACACTCATGTCATACGTTGTTGGCATGTTAAAAAAAAACAATTTGAATTCAGTAGGCCGTATTCAATGGCAAAATTAATCTCGGGATTTTCTGCCAACACAAAGTTCCTCCATTCTCTACGTGAAAGCGCTGTAGTGTCAAGGAATTTAGATATCTAACCTCCTTGACTTTCATAGCGTTCAAAGGAACGACGAAATTCGACATGCAAGCTACCCTCTGGGGGTCAATTAACAAAGCTTGCACCAGACACCCGAGGCCATACTATATTATTATTGTTAATTAAACTGTAGTATTTACACAAATAGTCTTTTCTTAAACACACCTATATGTTTGGGAAAAGGCTCTAAGACTGCGGCAGGTAGAGAGTGCCAATTATCAATGGCACGGTTTACGAAAGAATATTTACCATAATTTGTTCGCTGTGGTCGGCCCTTAACTTTGAAAGGATGATCGCTCCTACCCATGTAAGTAGGCTTTTCCATACGTTTGCTAAGCTCACCCTATGCTGGTTGATTTGTATACGTGTTGTACATAGCGCAGAGTCTAGATTTTATCCTCCTAGCCTCAAGTGATTCCCACCCGAGTTTCTTTAACATACGGCTCACACTGCTCCTGGGATTAAAGTCACTGAGCACAAATCTAGCGGCCTTTCTTTGTACCATTTCCAACTCAGTTATGAGCCCTACTTGATATGGATCCCAAACCGCCGAGGCATATTCCAGAATAGGTCTTACAAGTGACAAAATATCCTAATTCTTTAGCAGAGGTACTACTTTTTTTAATACCCTCATTACAAAGTGCAGGGATTTGTAAGCTTTAGAAACTACACATCCTATATGACTACTCCATTTCATATCATTTCTTACGTGAACGCCCAAATATTTGCAAGAATCTTCTTCTACAAGTATTTTCGAGCCAATGTTATATTGAAAATCTTGCCTTCGCACTTTCCCTATTTTTATTAGACTACATTTTCTTGTGTTTATTTTCATTTTATTTTCAATCGCCCACTTATAGACCAGGTTCAGGTCAACTTGAAGTACTGTATTGTCTTGTGAGTCTTGTAACTTTCGATATATTACACAATCATCCGCAAACATTCGACAGTCACTGCGAATCCCATTTGGTAAGTCATTTATAAACGCCTGCTCCTCCTCACTCAGCTCCAGTAGCCTCAGTCATTGTTTAACTATCCGTGGTAACATGGGCTCCTTGGACGGTTGTCTGACGCAATGCTGCTTGACTTATGCGCACTCTGTCATCTCTGTATCCTCCGCTTCGCCCCGCGGGGCTCATGCTACAATAAACAACAAACACTGGCGCAGCCACGCTCAGCGGCAATCAAATGAATGAAGATTTTTGTCTAAATATTCCGACTTTTTTGGTAAATCCCTAAACATTCTAGTTCAGTAGAGAAATCAATAAGTTGCTATTAAAACATCTTACTATGTATCCCATGGCGTAGCCGTGACCGGGCGGATAGCAGCAGGAAGTTCCGAGTTCGTAGGTTCGAGTTCCGGTGCTGACAGCGGCTATCTTAAGTGTGGTTTTTGCCCGAGTTTTTCCACAGTCACTCCAGGCAAATGCCAGGATAGTACCTAAATTCAAGTCCTGGGTCACCTACCCCATCCCTGTTCCTTAAACATACACTTCTAATGTCATCACATTAACACAGCTTATTAGACAAATTCAACACACACCCAACTGCACGGGGATGATCTTTAAGATGCCCCAACCCCTCTAATGAATTAACAACAACAACAACAAAATACTTACTATTATGGAAAGTTAGGTAGCCTTTGCCTAACGTACTCGTAGTATATTTAATTTAGCGTATGGCTTTTAGTGCCGGGAGTGACCGAGGACATGTTGGGCTCGCCAGAGGCTGCAGCTGCTTCAATGCGGACCCCCATGCGGTGAGCTACAAGTTCCGTTCAATTTCAAGTAGTTCTAACTTTCGCTACCAGATGTCACTGACACCTAGTGGTGAACGTTGGAACTTTGATAGTGTTTCAACGAAATCTAACCTACAATTATTTAGTTTCACACAAGTTTTATTAGTGGAATGTTCATTTACGTGACATAAATCTATGACATGTGACCGCCGGCTTTTCTTCCCCTCCGATGGAAGGCATACTGAAGGATTTTTACGCTCTTAAAAAATCCGACGACTTGGGCTGGGTTTGAACCCGCGATCTTGGCCATAGAAGCTCAGCATGCTAACGACTACGCCACCGAAGCCGCCTACTCTTAGTTATTAAAAGTCATTCAAAATTTTGATTTATTTTTCTTCTAGCGTTTCCAAGTGTCATTTTAACATTCAAAAATCGGTGCTATTAGCATAAAATTTCAGTGTGAACAAAAAATCACTAAAATGTTACTAAGTTCAAATTTCTCGAGTGTTATTTTAAGTATGCGAGTGATTTAGGCCTATAGAATATGGTTACCAAAGCAAGAAGGCTCTCAAAATAGGACAATATTATGTATTACATCTATATCTTATAAACAAATAATAATAATAATAACAATAATAATAATACTAACCTTTCTTATGAGAAAACTCAGTACATGGAAGGAGCCTCACGATACTTAGACGGACAACCTATGAGAACTAAATTCGGCAAAATCTTTCAAGTGAACGAATTCAAATATCTGGGAGAAATTATTCAGCCCTCTGTTTTAAACCGTGAAGCAAATAAAGAGAGAATTTCCAAATTACAGAAAGCTTACAGAATCACTTAGAATAGGTATAACAAAAAATCAATATCTCGGAAAGCAAAACTTAGACATTATAATACAGTAATCAAACCGGAGGCGTTATATGCATCAGAAACCTTAATCATTGGTGGCAAATCTTTAACCAAAGAGATTGAAAAACAAGAAAGGAAAATTTTACGAAAAATTTTTGGCCCAGTTTTTATAGAGGGAATCTGGAGGAAAAAGTCATCCCAGGAAATATATCGCCAATGTGAAAAAAATGTCTCATACTTTTCGGAAAAGACGATTGAAATTTTACGGGCACATTATCAGAATGAACAATGGCAGATTGACTAAAAGAATTCTCAACTTGGCCCTCTCACTAAAAACCAAGAACAGCTGGCTACGTGAAATTGAAACAGATCTCCAGGAAATCAACATTTCAGACAATATTATACAGGACAGATGCAAATTCAGAACCCTAATCGACAATCACCAATTTGAAGACAAACCCAACACCAGGGCCACCATAACTTGGACAGAAGACCGAAGAAAGGCGCTCAGCGAGAGGATGAAGAGATTTTGGAAGGAAAAGAAGGCCAACACATCAGCTAAACAGGTTCAACCGTGCTCCTGAGTCGGGCATAACGATGCAAGAATAATAATACTAACCTTAATTCAGTAGAGATGAAAGTCGGCATCAGCGCATTCAAGACTCTTAAAGATGGAAGAATATTAATAGAAACATGTAGTAAGGAAGATATAGAGAAAGTAAGCAAATCTGTAGAAGATAAATGTGGGAGAGAACTGGAAGCTACGGTACAGGAACTACGTCAGCCACGATTAGTTATATACGATATTCCTGAAGAGAGTACAACGGAGAATGCATCTAATGTAATAATAAATCAAAACCCAGAATTACAATCAGTAGAAGTAAAGATTACGCCTAAATTCGTATTTAACACTAAGCGTAATAAAAGTTATCTAGTGATAGAAGTTAACTCCCACACCCGTCGGTTGATCCAAACAATAAAGATGAGATTAGGTTGGTTGATTTGCAATGTTGAAGATTATTTTCGAGTTAATCGTTGCTTCAAGTAGTAAATTCTATCATAGACATACAGACTGTAAAGGAGAAGTAGCTTGCCCCATATGTACAGGCCCACATAGTTTAAAGGAATGTAAAGCTTCAAATGAAGAATACAAATGCATTAATTGCTTAACCTACAAAAAATATAACCCTAATCACACAACGTGCATAAATCACACATCTCTAGACAGGAATTTCCCAATCTTGCAAGCTGCAATTATGAAGCAAGTTCAGAATACAGACTATTAATATGTATTCAGCAACCAATACCAAGAAATTAACAGGTATAAAACTCAAATAATTGTGATAAAATCAACTGCCTACAGATTAATTTACAACACTCGATAGCTGTAACTGATAGCTTGATGAATCTCATACTACAAGAAGGAATAGATGTGATATTTATACAAGAGCCACGAATTATCAACAATAGGCCCACTGGTATTACAAATAGATATAGGAAGTTTGCTGCAAGTGAAGGTCGATGTCGTACAGTTACGTTGGTGACAAACCCTCAGATAGACGCTCTACTTATAAATGAATTGACTGACAAAGACACAGTAGTTGTGGAATTAACATGCAGCAGTTTAAAATTTTATTGTGTTAATATGTATCTTGATAGTCAAGAAATAATAGCAAGTGACTTCAACAAAATCAACGACATTTTGCAATATACATATGGACAAGGGCTACTCATTTCTATGGACAGTAATTCCAGATCTACAACATGGCATGATATATTAACCAATGAATGGGGAAAGAATTTAGAGGAATTCCTCATAATAAATCAGCTGTTTGTACATAACGAATACAGTGAATGAACCACTTTTCAAAGTAGTAGAGGAAAAATTAACGTGGACTTGACCATTAGCAATAATAAACTCCTCGAGGAAATATATAACTGGAGGATAAGCGAAGAAGAGAGTTGTTCAGATCACAGAATTTTGCAATTCTCAGTAGCACAAAACTTCTGTTATGATACAACAGAGACCAGATTCACCGGTATCAAATATATAACGAGAGAAGAAGATCGTGAATTTTATCAAGAAATGTTAAAGAAAGAAATAGCACGACAGTCTACTACTGATGCAGCTATGGCACTTAAGGAATTCATAACTGAGGCGTTCAAAAATGGTCAAATTACCGTTATAGTTAGTCTTGATGTCAAAGGAGCTTTTGACTCTGCGTGGTGGCCATGTGTCCTAAAGGCCCTAAAAGACTTCAAATGCCCGAGAAATTTGTACTACCTGACTAAGCTACTTCAAGGATAGAACGACATTCATGAATTCCAGTAGTATACAAGTAGAAACAGTAGATAATAAAGGATGTCCTCAAGGTTCATGTTGTGGACCGGGGTACTGGAATGTACAGTATAATGCACTGCTCAGTTTGGAATACGGTAAAAACACCAAAGCTATAGCATTTGCTGATGACCTTATAATTGCAGTCAGGGCTGAAACTGAAATAGAAGCTGAAAATTTTGTGAATATGGAATTACGGAAAGTTACTAAGTGGTCAACAGAAAACAAAACCCGTTATAATGAAAGTAAGTCAAGAGTTATTCTAATATCAAGAAGAAGAAAAGCAAAGAAGACAATTGATATCTTTATGAATTGGAAACGTCTTGTACAAGTAGATACGATGGAATATCTAGGAATAACTATAGACTCTCGCTTTAAGTTCAATGATCACATCAATAAAGTTAGTGAAAAATGTATTAAATTAATAAACGCACTATCAAAATAGGCTAGAATAGGTTGGGGTCTAAAACACCAGGCTTTGGAAACAATATATAAGGGAGCAATATTTCCAATGCTGTTATATGCTGCTCCGATCTGGTTTGAATCCCTAGAAAAGAAATGTAATATGAATAAATACGTGAGAGTGCAAAGACTTATTCTCTTGAGAATAGCAAAATCGTACCGCACTGTATCTCATGAGGCACTGTGCATTATTACAGGAATTAATCCTATAGATATAAAGGCTAAATAGGTTCTTACTCTATACAAAATCAAGTCAGGAAAAACAACTATGAACTATGTCATTGAACACCCAGAAAAACCTATGAGATGGCTCCATCCAGCCTATTTTCCTGGTACCGAAGATCCAAGAATAGCGTTAAATGAATGTATCCCATGGAAAATTTACACAGATGGAAGCAAAAGTGAAGAAGGAGTGGGAGCTGGCATAGCTATATTCAGATCGCATGATTTAGTAGACCAATTGAAATATAGACTGCAAGACAACTGTTCGAATAATCAGGCGGAGCAATTAGCCATACTTAAATCTCTGGAATTGTTAGATACTACGAGGACAGAGGATGATGAAGATAAGAAAGTAATTATTCACACAGATAGTAAAATAGCAATTGACTCCATTGCGGACTTCAGAAATCATAACGAACTAATTGAGAATATAAGAAGGACTACAACTATTCTAAAAAGAAAAAAATGGATAATAAAATTTGAATGGGTTAAGGCACATACAGGTGTTGCAGGCAATGAACTGGCTGATAAAATTACAAAGGTGGCTACAAAATTAAGTGAGGTTTGTTTCGATAGAATACCCATCCCAACTTTTAAAAAAATCTCAAAGAAGAATCAATTCATGAATGGGAGCAAAAATGGGAACAAACTTCAAAAGTCACACTTACAAAATAATTCTTTCCAACAGTTACATGTAGATTAAAATCCAAAATCACCTTAACACCTAATATGACTACAATACTGACTGGACATGGAAATATTGCTTCGTACTTACACAGACTTAAAATTATACGTAATCCCGAGTGTTCCTGTAAAAGCAGCCCTCAGACTATAGATCATATCATTTTCGTGTGCAGTGAAGTGAAAAATATTAGGCAATTCTTGATTAATAGTGTTAATAGAGACGATAACTGGCCGATTCAGAAATCTGTGCTATTAAAAAGTATTTGAAGAAATTTTCTAAATTTGTTAATGCTCTGGATTTTCAAGATCTTAGGATAAACGATGAATAATATTGTTTGATATTGTTAAGATTAAGTCATCTAGAAATTGAATTATTTTAATGTAATTTATTTTCTTAATTTATAAAATGTATTGTAAGTGCTACTTATGTATTGGAGCATGCAGAGAGTATGACAGTAAATAAAATATAAATTTAAAAAAAATACTAATTCTTGTCCCCGTTTGTAATCTACCCGTACAACTGATAAGGCAGTCCAGGTAGCCTAAATCATATAGAATAGGGAGGAATGTTGAGCCTGCAGTGTAGTCTATTCGCACACAAGTGCAGGGGGGCGTGACCATGTTCTGTAAACCACAGCATTCGTTTTCTCATGCGTTTGTTTATTGTACACATGTGTGTACATTATTACGTTTCGCCGCACTTTAAGCTAAACATTTGAATATAATGGGCTGGGAAAATATTTACCGTGGTTAATGCGACCGGAATATCACGCTCAACAATTAACCACATAAGAGCGTTTAGTCTGCATGTTTTCACTCGGTGAATGATAATAATAATAATAATAATAATAATAATAATAATAATAATAATAATAATAAATGTATATTTTTTACGAGGGACTGTGGAAAATCTTCTAAAGACACTTGTGAAAGGTCCGCACTCCACAGTAGTGTGGGATTCTTACCCACTAAAATCCACATCCCTTTTCCCACGATGCGTTCTACACCCCGGAACCGCTCTCGCATTACTTCAGGGTGATGTCGTGCTTACTCAGCCTTTCAGAATTCTTCTTTCTTCATTTGTTCTTAAGGACGTTCGTACGCTTCAAGATCCCGCTTTTTCTGGCGAAGGACATCCTCCACATACACTGCTACATGATCCCATGATTGCTGGTTCCGTAACATCACAGAAATAATATTATCTGGTGTCAGTTCTCCCAATTCAGTTTCCACATATTCTCTCTTTATCATCCAATGGCCGCACACGAAGAAGGTGTGAAGTACATCATCGATGTCGTCACAATATATGCATGTTACACCACTCGCTCCGCCTACTCTATGCAGGAATTTCCGGAAATATCCGTGTCCTGTTAGAAGTTGTGTGAGGTAATAATTGACTTCACCATGGACTCTTTTGACCCAGGTATCCAGGCGTGGTATCAGTCGCTTGGTCCATTTGGTTGGTTGGTTCTTAAGTTTAGGGGCTGCGACAACGCGGTCATGTAGCCCCGTTTACTTTGGATGTGTGTAGAATCTGCCTGATAACCGGTCTTAATTGTGATGACTGTATTAGTGTGTGTTATCTGTTTTTTAATTTAAGTACTGCAACTTAGAATTTTTCAAATAGTTCCTGCTTTTGCCGCCAAGCGCCACCGTCAACGATTACTAGGCCAAGTTCGGAATTTAGCTACTAGACACCACCACAGTCGACTCTTGGCAACGAACATAGAAACCTAAGACCGTTGTTTACATTCTTAACCTATACAATTTAGCTTCACACAGGTGCAATTAGTGGAAGGTTATTCAACATATCATAAATCTATGACATGGGACCGCCGGCTTTACTTCCCCTCCGAAGGAAGGCATACTGAGGGATTTTAACGCTCTTAAAAATCCGAGGCTTCGGCCGGGTTTGAACCCGCTATCTTGGGCATACCACGAGGGTCACTTTCCCATCTGAGTTGCCATCGCCTCATCCGTTGATTAAAGGCACGCTTCTTTGCACATTTCTTTCCCAGCTCTCCTTGGGTACGCCAGATTTCTCGTCGCTCCAATGCAAGTATAATAATAATAATATTGGTTTGTTGTTGATTCATTTAAGGGTTTCTTGGAGTTTCGTGTACATTAGTATGTGTGTAATCGGATAACCTGTGTCATTGTGATGGCTGTCCTATGTGTGTGTGTCCACCTCGTTACGTACTGGCTAGTATCCTTGGCTATCACCACGGAGGCTCGGGTACGATCAACGGTCCAGCCGAGAACTTTAATTTTCGTCCGAGGACTGGAATGGGGTACACTCAGCCACGTGAGAGGATGTTGATGATGATGATTATTGATGTGTAACATCTTTCCACTCGGTAGCTGGACATTTTTGTGGGAATGATTTTGGAAAAGGGACGGAAGTGCATGGGACGGAAATAATGAGCGCTCGTGATGGCGGAGATCGGTACAACGACGTACTGTAGGTCGTGTGGCTATGGGAAATGTATATCGCATACAGTTTAGTTCATGGTTTCGAGACCCCATTTAAGATATTCCTACAATAAATCATCTTCAAGTTGTCGTTCTTTGGTGTGAAAATATTCATTTTATCATATTTGCTGAAAACAATTACGATTTATTAAATCTTCATACTTTTGCTGTATTCTTATTTAATGTAAGCACTCGATGTACTGTCGGCCATGTGGCTATGTGGAATCTATATCGCATCAACAAACATTCCAAACAACGTAGGAATTCAGTATATTAACGCCGACTTCCAACAATAATTGAAACTTCGTTGGTCTAAACAGATCACTGGGAGAAACACATTTAATATACCTTCCGCACACCTAATTTTTAATCGCGCCTATACTTGGCAGTGCGCTGATCGGCAAAACGAGGCCATTTTCAATAACATCGCTGGCATGGGTTCATTAACTGGCTGGTATAGAGCGCAGCTCGCATCAAGTAGGCAGTGGATTGCTTCCGCCACAGAAAATAACAATTATGATTTATTACTGACAAGATTTGGCACTGGAGTCTTACAAGTAGTTATTTCAATGACTAACAGAGTTCACTGTCAATAAGGGATTTGCGCTCCAGGGACACACATAGTAGGATAACATGTCACATGTTACACATCATATGCGACTACTGCAACCTAACATCTAGGTTATCGGCTCATAATGCTATGGGTGATGCAAGATGAAACCCACAACTAAAACTTACTAAGGGTTTAAAAACTAGAAGAGGAAATAAAGTAAATAATAGACAAGAGGAGAGGAAAATACCCTCAACTCCCAAAGAATGAGAATTGAGAAACTTGGTAGGAAGTGGAGCCAAAAAAGGCAGAGAGGAAATACGAGGACGAAGAGACGAAAAATAATAATATCACACACGTCATGATCACTTTTTCGGTCCGTCCCAGAGGCAATGAAAAAAGAGGGGTAAACTAGACCCAGCTCAGGAATCCCTCGGGGCAGTGGCGGATCCAGTCCTTGCGGGGCCCTGGGCGATATGATAAGGTGAGGCCCACAACAATAGGAAATAATAGAAAATCAAATCAAATGGAAAATAGTTTTCTAATAATAATAAAATAAAGAATGGTTACAATATTTAGAATATACTACAGTACATGTTTTTTAATCATAATTATGAAAGAAACCTTAAGTCCTCTTGAAGAAGATTATGTGAACTATGAAATATTAAAATATTACTTTGCGACTTTTTCCCCGGATGAAATCTTCTATCATTTCACTGAAATCTGAACTTGCTAAACTGTCACGGGAGGTCATAGCTGCACTGAAAAAAGAATATGAAGTATAAATTAGTTTGAAAAGTTTGAAAAGTATAATTGATTAATCAATTAAATTCAAAACAATCCATGGCGCGGGGCCCCTCGGCGGTCGCCCTCCTCGCCTTTCCCTAGATCCGCCCCTGCCTCGGGGTCACCAAATCCCAGTAGCTTGCCACGGTGGGTGAGTGGATAGCGTGTCGGTCTACTAACCCCCAGCTTGCAGGTTCGCTCCTGGCAATGGTAAGTGATTTTTGAAAGGCGGCAAAAATACGACACGCATGTCATACGATGTTGGCATGTCAAAGAACCCATTTGAATTCAGTAGGTCGTGTTCATAGTGGCAAAATTAATCTCGGGAGTTTCCGCCAACACAAAGTTCCTCATTTCTCTACTAGAAAGCGCTATGGTGTTCAAGGAGCTTAGATATCTAACCTCCTTGACTTTCATAGTGATTCAAGGAACAATGTAATTCGACATGCAAGCTACCCTCTGGGTGTCAAATAACAAAGCTTGCACCCGGCACCAGAGCCCATACGATATTATTATTGGCTGGTAATGAAAGAGCAGACCAATTAGCAAAATCAGCGGCTACGACACATCTTGAAATAACATATAGTAAGTCTCCAATATGTTATGTTAAAAGGCAGATAAGGAAATGCATACTACACGAATGGAATATCGCATGGACATGTAGCCTGAAAGGGTCTGTAACAAGAGAAATATTCTTCCCGGAAGTACAAAATCGACTGTTATCAAAATTATTTGAGCCAAACTTTGTCCTCACACAATTTTTAACAGGTCATGGAAAATTCAAGTCTTATTTTGAACGTTTTAAAATAGCAACAGACGACTATTCATGTTTTTGTGGATTGCCTCAATCGGTGTATCACCTTATATTTGAGTGTCATGTTTATGAAAAGGAAAGATACTATTTACAATGCCACCTTAATAGCTGTAACCTGGAACTTTCAAAGCCGCTGTACCATATTTTCAAGAGGCAGTGCTGTTTAGGACAATTTCTCCCTTTCATCAACATTTTTATTTGTAAACTATGTTAGTAATATTTGTATTTGCTTTGTTTTTAATCTACAACCCTAATGTACCTCTGGTAAAATAGGGTTCCTGTATTTTTTTGGATATTTAATAATAATATTATTATTATATACCAAATCCCAGTAAATTGTGATTAGCCCATATTGTGTTGACCGACTGAAAAGTGGCAATATGAATTATTTCCAATATGGCAACACTGAGAAATGGCTTCAAAGTTCTTTAACCCCTTTCTTACCACGTTTTCACGTTCTTCGGCGTTTTTTGACCTGGTGTATCATTCGTTTTCAGTAGCGTAGTACCAGCCCACCTACAGTATTCTGAATTATAATTCCAGTTCATCTCCATGAAGATGATGGTTTGTTGATTCTTAAGTTTAGGGGCAGCGACAACGCGGTCATGTAGCCCCGTGTACTTTGGGTGTGTGTAGAATCTGTCTGATAACCGGTGTTAATTGTGATGACTGTATTAGTGTGTGTTATCTGTTTTTTTAAATTTAAGTACAGACTGCAACTTAGAATTTTTCAAATAGTTCCTACTTTTGCCGCCAAGCGCCACCGTCGACGACTACTAGGCCAAGTTCAGAACTTAGCTACTAGACGCCACCGCAGTCGGCTCTTGGTAACGAACGTTGTTTACATTCTTAACCTACCCAATTTAGCTTCACACAGGTGTAATTAGTGGAAGGTTCTTTAACATGCCATAAATCTATGACATGGGACCGTCGGCTTTACTTAAGGCATACTGAGGGATTTGTAACGCTCGTAAAAATCCGACCGCTTCGGCCGCTATCTTGGCATGAAGATGATAATATTACTGTTGCTGAGAACATGCGTGAGATTTCATTAACAATAGCATGCGAGGGATAATATACGTCATACACCGCAGCACAGTGCTGCTGCTGCGAGATGAAGTCTTAACGCTAAGCCGGCAGCAAGCAGGGTTCACTTTCTTTAGAGGCAAGATCATCTCATGCATAGCGCGAGGAGGGGCCTGAATTGAACACAAACATACGCAACACAAGATTATATGCTTCTCATTACTGCAAGGTATAATATTATAGCATAGGATACCGTTAATTACGACGAGGCAAGATGAAATCATAACAATCGCATGTTCTCTGCCAAGCCCTAAGAGAAAGGAAGGAAGACGGTAGTATAATATTATTCGCAGATTTCAGGGGAGTAGGCCCCTTTGACATGGGGCCACCATGGCCGCGCCACCACGTCTTTGCATTGATTCAAATGGAGCCTTTCACACGTGGTGGTGGTGGCGGGCCTGGTCTTGCGGCCAGAATTCGTGGTGCCACTCAATGCCATGCAACTATATTTTTATACAAAGTAACGATAACGTAAGGGCCCATGTCCTCGCTGTTGCGCCCTTAAATAAAAAATAACTAACGAAAAAGTAACTATTTGTTACTTTGACAACCGTAACGGTAATTCTGTCACTATTTTTGGTAAGTAACGATAACTGTAACGAAATTACTTTTGATTTAAGTCCATTTAAATCGCTTTGAGTTTGCTCTTATCTCCCGGTTGATGAATACATATCTCTTGAGATTATCTCACCCTGTGAAAAAGATAAACAAATGTCCGTATCCGGCTGTAACCATGACTACACACAATTGCGTTCCATTCACTTGTTTATATGTTTATCTCCGTGAAAGTATAATGTAACGAATTATCGGGAGTACACTGTAAATCGAAAATGTGCAAATTCTTCTTACCGCAGTGTCACTAGAAGTATTTCCTCTGGAGGTGAACTATCTCTCATATTTGTGTCCACACCAGTCAGTTGATCTTTAGAACACTGCAGTAGCTCATCATAAGATGAAATGTTCATTCGTAGGAAAGTGATGAATTTGACTGGATTGTCTAAGATCAATATACAGAGTACAAAATATACCTTTTGTTGATCGATCCTGCAAAAGTGGGTGAACTCAAAATCTTCTATTTCCCAGTTTTCGGCGCTTACGCAACCTGATATATAGAAAAACAGCGAGTGCTGCTTCTTCCATCTCCATTTCAAGACTGGCTCATTACTGGTGGCGTGTTTGGTGGCTAGAGAAAATATTGCAAAGACGTGGTGGCGCCATGTGAAAGAGGCCTAAGGCACTCGATTCACCCCTTAACTACAGTGAGAACGGAGTCTTGGATGCGCCGCGTGATGGCAGGGGCACTGTGGCTAGCCACCTTTCGAGCAAGGCGTTAGCAGCAGCGTAGCACCCATCTACAGTAGTTCAACACATTTACACTCTTTAACATACTAAATAATCATTAGTGCTTACATAATCCTTCAGTATACCTTCCTTCGGAGGGGAAGTAAAGCCGGCGGTCCCATGTCATAGATTTATGGCATGAAGAAGATCCTTCCACAGACTAAACTTGTGTGGAGCTAAATTTCTAGGTTAGATTTCGTAGGAACGCTCTATCAAAGTTCCAACGTTCACCACTAGGTATCATTGACATCTGGTGGTGAAAGTTGGAACTAGGCTACTTGAAATTGAACGGAACTCGTAGCTCACCTACTATGGCTGTCCGCTTGAAGCAGCTACAGCCTCTGGTGAGCTAAACATGTCCTCGGATCCTCCCGGCACTAAAAGCCATACGATAAATACATAATAATATTCAATATTCCTTCCTTCGGAGGGGAAGTAAAGCCGGCGGTCCCATGTCATAGATTTGTGGCATAAAAAAGAACCTTCCACTAACTACACTTGTGTGAAGCCTAAATTTGTAAGTTAGGTTTGATTAATGCTCTTAAGTTCCAACGTTCGTCACCGGGCGCTGGTTGCGATGGCACCAAGTACTAGCGAAGTTCACAGCTAGGTGTCGTGGACTGCAGCATTTGGTATCGAAAGTAGGAACTACCAATCATCTGCAATCCCTAATTCAATTAAAAACAGATAACAAACACTAATAACGGTTATCAGACAGATTCTACACACACCCGAAGTACACGGGGCTACATGGCCGCGTTGTAGTAGCCCTTAAACCAACCAACCAACTAGGCCTACATGAATTTCAGAGTAGTTGCTTGAAATGCTGTGCTTCATTTACTAAACACACATTGCACCAACGTAGGAAGTTTTGGTACACACGCTGTAATTCATCCTCAATGATATTCTGTATCAGCGCAGTTGTTTCGTTCTTGAGAGCCTCCAGAGTACGCGGTCTGATTCTGTATACCTTTTGTTTGCGGTTTCCCCACAAGTAAACATCGCACGGCACTGAAACTTACGAACACATTTACTGGAAGACTTCATCCTCAGCCACGATCTCTAGAACATACTGGTAGTTCAGAATCTTGTTCTGTTTTATAAGTTGGAGTTTCCCAGCTAGCTCTCGGTGCAGGATTTTTGATACAGCATCATACCTGCGCTTACGTTCAGTTCCTGACAGCAGCGTGCATCCAAAGGTGGTATGTTGAATACTTTCAAAGACTTGAACCCCATTGCGACAATTTTACTATCATCATTATTTTGACTCGTTGTGCCCAACTAAGAAGCGCGTTTGAACTTATTAGCACTTGTTCTTCCCTTCCCAATATCTCTACATCCTCTCGCTGTTTTCCCTTTCACGGGGGGCGTGGTGGCACAGCAGTTGGCCTCTCAGCACGGCGGACCGGGTTCGATTCCAGGTCAATGCATGTAAGACTTTCAAAGTGAAATGCCACATCCTGTTGTTCGGATTCCACGTTAAAAGAAGGTCCCGTGGCTAATTATCTCGAGATTAACGGCCACGTAAAACTACAATCTTCCTTTTTTTTGTTCTCTCTTACGCTGTTGTGTCCATCCTGTAATTCGTTGCGTGGTCTTCTCAGAAAATTTGTGTTTGCGAATTAAAGTTCTGTTTTATTTATTTATCGTATGCCATTTAGTGCCGGGAGTGTCCGAGGACATGTTCGGCTCGCCTGAGTCTGTAGCTGCTTCCAGCGGACACACTAAGGTGAGCTACAAGTTCCGTTCAATTTCAAGTAGTTGCAACTTTCGCCACCAGATATCAATGATACCTAGTGGTGAACGTTGGAACTTTGATAGAGCGTTCCGACGAAATATAACCTAACAATTTAGCTTCACACAAGCTAAGTCTGTGGAAAGATCTTTTACATGCCATAAATCTATGACATGGGATCGCCGTCTTTACTTCCCCTCCGAAGGAAGGCATACTGAAGGATTTTAACGCTCTTAAAAAATCCAACGGCTTCGGCCGTGTTTGAACCCGCTATCTTGGGAACAGCGGTTCAGCATGCTACTAACTACTCCACCGAAGTTCTGAATTTTGTTTTGACTTGAATGGGGTCTTCATTTCATTTATATCTTCACTGATTTCTTTTAACCAGTTGCTTTGATTTTTCATTGATAAGGCTAGGTAGACAATTATCTTTGTGAGCCTGTTATTATCCATTCTGTAGGTGTCCGTGAAACCGTAATTGCCGATCCTTATGGTATCTGTGATATTTTCTGTAACATAGGCCGATAACCTAGATGTTAGGCCCCTTAAAACAGCAATTATCATCATCATCATCATCATCATTTCCTGTAACTTGTTTAATTTTATGTGATTTCTTTTTCATACAAATTCCATTTTCACACTTTGGTCCTAAGGTTTTCCTGAGGATTTCACTTTATTGTGTTTTGATCATTTTTATTCGAGTTTTGCCACCAATTATAATACTTCGTAGTTTCAGATGAATATAGAGTTTCTGTTTTAACGAATGTGTTATAATGTCTTAATTTTGCCTTCATTGATATTGTATCTGTTCCAAGTAATTTCGTATGTTCTGTTAGCTTGCTGATTCAACCCTGAGGGTCCAATAATTTCACCGAAATATTTACATAGTTGGTGATTAATAATATCATTGTTATCTATACTAATATAATAAAGCTGAAGAGTGTGTTTGTGTGTTTAAACGCGCTAATATCTGGAACTACCAGTCGGATTCGAAAAATTATTTTTGTATATGATAGCCAGATTCAAGAGGAGTAGTTTAGGCCATGTAGCATTATGCTACACCTCTCAGGTAACCTTAAATATTGATTTTTGTTCAGTAAGTCGGAAGAACAAGCGCTCCTGAGCAGCTTCAATATCACCTAAGTCTATTGTTGCCTGGCAATATGACCTGCATCACGTCACCCCTACCAGTGTTCTGGTCCAGAATTGCGAGCTGCTTATAAATTGCAGTCACGGGGAGTAATTAGTGAAAAAATATTTCTTAGGCCCCTTAAAACAGTTATCATCATGACAATAGTATGCCTCTGTATAAGGGCGATGGTGTTGGTGTAGTATATTGAGGATTTCAGCTGCAATAAGCGTTGGTGCTTTCCGATTCTTATCCTTAAGCGCTCCAGTTCTGTAGTAGTACTCATTATCATCCATAAAACCAATAAATCCACCGGGCGAAGCCAGGCACTACTGCTAGTTATTAATATTATTCACAATGATCATCCCCTAAAGTTTAGTCAACCCTTCAAACGCTATCCCCTCCTGGCCCGTTTGCTGGATCTGCCAGCGAGCGCGTTGCATTTCCAGTGACGCTCTTTTGTTTCCCGTCAGCCATATTGACAAGCTACGTTATGGATGGTTGAGTTCATAAATCAGGCGTGTTGTCATCCCAGGGCTAGTTTATGACCAAGTACAATACTATTTGTTAGACCAAACAGAATGACCTCTGCGATATTAATTTTTGGCATGCTGCTGCCGATATCCAGTCAGCGAATTTACCAATAAAAACTCAATGGATAAAAGATATCCCTCGACATTATAGCTGAATAAAACGTTTGAATTGGATCGATGGAATTGAACTCAATATATTTTCCATCCTCTCTTTCCTCAACCCTCAATAATGTGATATCGTTTCATAGTATAAGCTCGTAAATTCTTAAAATACCAGTAACTGTCATAAAGATTCTTCGCCTAGATTTCACTGTATAATTTTACAAAAATATTGGTTGAAACATATTGATGGCATTTCAACTTCTATGTTATTGTGAGCTAGTCGCGTTTTTTTATCCGCAAAATATGGACAGAAAAAATAATTTTACTATTAAACACTACATTTTGTGACTCTTAGAGCCTACAAAAATAAATTAAAAAACTGCATTTATATATAATTCAATTTTCTTTCTCAGTTCACTTATTTTTAGCCTACTTTTCACATTTTGTAAAAATGAGGAAAAGAAGACTTATGAGATAGGTCCAGGCAAAAGTCGGTCTGTCTGTCTCTGTGTCCCCCCCCCCTATAAACTCCTAAACGGCTTCAGCTATCGAAACCAAATTTGATGTGAGTAAAGAACTATACCTGAATATCTCACGGCCATATTTCGAAACGACGTCAGTGCTGCCAACTGCTGAAACATTGCAATTGAAATTTGAGCTCCATGTTGGATATCTCGGAAGGTATGCATGGGAGCTATTCCAAAATTTGCACACACATAGATAATAATATTTCATTTAAATTTCCAGGAGGCCGTACATAACAGTGTTGCCAACATGAGTCTAAGCTTGCTGATAGATCCAATTTTTAAATGCATGAAACTCCTCCACTATTAAGTTAATTTGATTTCAACCAAACTTCGTATGTACTATTTGCACTATAACAAATATGAAAATGCATATTTTCAACAGCAAGCAGTGCTGCCAACAGTTAATAAATGCTCTCTCTATTTCTTTTTATCCTGATACCAATATATCAGAAAGTATGCAAGCCAACGGCTCTAAACTCTGCACGTGTCTAGATTAATTTGGAGTAACTAATATACGTTAGTGCGGCCAACATAATTCTAAACCTACCAATAGGTCCAATTTTTAAATGCATATAACACCTATACTATGAAATGGATTTCAACCAAATTTCGTATGTGGTTTGTGTACCAAATTAGATATGACTATGAATATTCTTAAGAGCCATCTGGGCTCCCAACTGTTAATATTATTAGTTTTACGTCCCTTTCAATTACTGAGACTTAGAGATGCCAAAATGCCAGATCTTTGCCCCTAAGGGGATCTTTAACGTGCCAGTAAATCTACTGACACGGCTCTCTTGCATTTTCGAGTGCCTTATCCCCTCCAGGGACGTAGGCGTCCTGAATTAGAGGGATCACTAACCAGGCGTCCCAAGCCAGAGTTTGCATGTGGTAGGGTGGCCAGTTCCTTTCCACTCCACCTCCTGCCATAGCATCCGGCAGGTTCCCATTTTGCATCCCGAGGCTGGGAGACCCCGTACCAGACCATATCAAAACTTTTAAATTCTTGGCAGAGCCGGGGATCGAACCCGGTACCTCGGGGGTGACAGCCAACAATGCTAGCCACTGCGCCACGAGATGGTCTCTCACATTTGCCCCCACCCAAATACCAACTGACTGAACCAGGATTTGATCCTGCAACCTTGGGAATAGCAGACGAGAACGTTACCATTGCGACACAGCCAGTCTCTGCATCAATTACGAGTACAAATACACATACTTTTACAGACATAACAGTGACACAGGTTAGCAGACAAATTCTAAACACATCCTAGTACACGGGGCTACATGACCACCATATCGCGAAGCCCCTAAAGAATCAAAAACAACAACAACTACGTTTTGAACGGGTTTCGATTGAACACACCTTGCATGCTTGTAATCATTTGGGCGCTAATGGGAAGAACACATAGTCAGGGCGTTTCTACTACGAATTACACCCAATAAATATCGCATACCGCTGTCAGTGGTTTCCACATTTCCCGCAGGGGAATTGGACTGCAAAATAAAAGTGAGTTCACCGCAGGAATGAACTTGCAAATAATAAAGCCAGAAACCTTTCTCTGTTATGCTGTGGCTTTACAGTCACCGCTTATACGTTTATATACGTTGTAAATCTTTTTGTAATGTTGCTAATATTGCGTGAGCTATAGCATTGAACAGAACGCCGCGCCGCAGGTATTTTAATGCCAGCAAGAGGTATTGGCAATCCTACCCCCTTCCACTTTATTCTGTATAGGATTATATTCAATAGGGAATATTTATTGCTGATAGTTGGTCAGCATGTTCTCCACGGGACAATTAGAACGTACGTTTTGGTTACGACTTCAGTTCTGGTTAGCATTAAAGTTAACAGCGATATGAGCAAATACAGTGGATTAAAGTACAATAATGAGTACCGGTAGTGACATACCTGTATTATCTTTGGTCGTCAAGTCACCGGACGCTAATTTTGAAAAAAATGTAGCTCACGTATCTGATGGAATAAGTTGGCAAGCTTGGCTATCAAGTGCTATCACTAGAGACTGGATTCTTAGTTTTTTTATCTCCTTTTTTCTTTACTTCTAAATTTTAAAAAAATTCTTCAATATTTTCCGAATCACACTCAAAAGAGTGAATTTATGAATTCTGTAGTACCTAAAAAAAACTAAATGATATGCGAGTACCTAAAATACCTAATTGCAGTTTTGTTCCATTTTGTGTAATATATTAGAATTTTTAATCCATTTTTTAGACTATTTTCATTTTATGAAAAATTAGGCTTATGAGATCGCCTTTTGTCCGTGTGTCTGTCTGTGTGTGTGTGTGTGTGTGTGTGTGTCCTAATAAATTCTAAACGGCTGGAGCGATTTCAATGAAGATCATAGCACCATTCTGCCCATCAAATTTTTTGTGTCTCACCAATATTTCACCAGCATTCAGTATCTCCGAAACCATTACCAATATCACCCTGAAATTTTGTACGGTAATAAAAGGAACTACTAGACGTTCACCTATGAGACTTTCAAAACCCTGGTAACTACAAAACCAACATGGCGGCCAAGTGAAGTTGAGACTTTTAAATAAACTTATCTCGCGATCTAACCTTCCAAACATAATGACACATGGTACAGAAAGTGTTCATACAGATTGTAATGCACTGGTGTCTAGTTTAGTTCAATTGTTTACATAACCTCAAAATGGCGGCTGTGCGAAATATTTAACTGGCAATCAATATCTCCGAAACTATTTCTGATATCACCCTAAAATTTTGTATGGTGATACAAGGCAGTGCTAAAAGTTATCTATATAACTTTCAAACACCTGTAAAGTACAAAACGAACATGGATGCTAAGCGAAGTTGAAACATTTTAATAGGCTTTTCTCGTGATTTAACCATCCAAGCGCAGTGAAATGTGGTACAGTAAATGATTATACATAGTGTAATGCACTGGCATCTAATGTACACACATCAAAAAAAGTTTTGCATCACCTCGGTTCCCAGATCTCCGGCATATAGACGTTGACTGTGTATATTGTATCAAAGATACAGTCCCTTTGACTGTTCATAGATGTCACTAAAACTGCTCAAAGATGTAAACAACCATGCATGAGCAGGGCCTATTAGACGGAGGGGGTACGACAGCCGATCAGTTCCAGTCATTCCACCAGGACGAAGGTACGCTGCTCATGTTGTCTGTAGTTCTACCATGCCTAGAAGGTCAATACCGCAGTTCGATCGCGTCCGCATTGTTACTTTGTGTCAAGAAGGGCTCTCAACAAGGGAAGTTTCCAGGCGTCTCAGAGTGAACCAAAGCGATGTTGTTCGGACATGGAGGAGGTACAGAGATACAGGAACTGTCGATGACAGGCCTCGCTCAGGCCGCCCAAGGGCTACTACTGTAGTGGATGACCGCTACTTACGGATTGCCGCTCGGAGGAACCCTGACAGCAATGCCACCATGTTGAATAATGCGTTTCGTTCAGCCACAGGACGTCGTGTTTCAACTCAAACTGTGCGCAATAGGCTGCATGATGCGCAACTTCACTCCCGACGTCCATGGCGAGGTCCAGCTTTGCAACCCCGACACCATGCAGCGCGGTACAGATGGGCCCAACAACATGCTGAAAGGACCCCACGGAATTGGCATCACGTTCTCTTCACCGATGAGTGTCGCATATGCCTTCAACCAGACAATCGTCGGAGACGTGTTTGGAGGCACCCTGGTCAGGCTGAACGTCTTAGACACACTGTCCAGCGAGTGCAGCAAGGTGGTGGTTCCCTGATGTTTTGGGGTGGCATTATGTGGGGCCGACGTACGCCACTGGTGGTCATGGAAGGCTCCGAAACGGCTTTACGATACCTGAATGACATCCTCCGACCCATAGTGCACCCATATCGGCAGAATATTGGAGAGCCATTTGTCTTCATGGACGACAATTCTCGACCTCATCGTGCACATCTTGTGAATGCGTTCCTTCAAGATAACGACATCGCTCGACTACAGTGGCCAGCATGTTCGCCAGACATGAACCCTATCGAACATGCCTGGGATATGTTGAAAAGGGCTGTTTATGGACGTCTTGACCCACCAACCACTCTGAGAGATTTACGCCGAATTGTCGTTGAGGAGTGGGACAATTTGGACCAACAGTGTCTTGATGAACTTGTGGATAATATGCCACGACGAATACAGGCATGCATCAATGCAAGAGGACGTGCTACTGGGTATTAGAGGTAGTGGTGTGTACTGCAATCTGGACCACAAATGCTGAAAGTCTAGCTGTATGATGGTACAACATGCAATGTGTGGGTCTCATGAGCAATAAAACGAGCTGAAATGTTGTTTGTGTTGATCTCTATTCCCTTTGTATTTAAAGGTTCCGGAACTCTTGGAACCGAGGTGATGCAAAACTTTTTTTGATGTGTGTAGTTCAATTGTTTACATAACCTCAAGATGGCGGCTGTGCCAAATTTGAAAATTAAGTTTTTATTTCTTGTGTCGTAATCATACGATCGAAGTGAAAGTTTGAATAATGAAGCCACGCAATAATTTTCCTTTAATGGCACTTAACTCTATGACCTATACATGTAACGATCCAAAATGGCGAGCATCCGAAATATCTTGACGGTTCTCAATATCTACGAATCTTTTACAGCAATCAAACTGAAATGTTTTATGTTCATAGAAGCTATGAACATAAGTTCTCCTATAGGACTTTCAGTAACCTGGTGAGCACAAATCCAACATGGCGGCGACGAGAAGTATAAATATTTAAATGGACGTGATTTTACCAACCGAGTGCAGTGAAACATTGCACGTTAAATGCTTATACAAATGTTAATCCACTGGCATCTAATTTATTTCAATTGTTTTCATAACCACAAGATGGCAGCTGTGCGAAATTTTAAAATCTCGTTTTTACTTCTTGTGTCCTAATCATGCGATTGAAGTCTGAATACCACACGTACACAATACTCTTCATGTAATAGTACATAAATAATAATCCAACCTGGCGACCATCTGAAATAATTAGACGGTTCTCAATATCTACGAATCTATCACAACAATCAAACTGAAAGTTTGTATGTTGATAGAGGCAATTAACATGAGTAGGATATATGAAAATAGGCTGTATAGTTCTTCACTGAACTACTTGTTTTAAAGCGAACCATAAGATAGTGATTATTCCTAGCTCTAGTTGATTCAGAGAAATCCTACCTGCAAGAAAATTCAAATCCAGACTAGATGCTATGTTTAACACTTACACTAACCCTGTTGCTCACGAGCACTTTCGGCTCGTATGAAGAGAGCACCACATTTCATTTAAACAGCACCAGTTTGGAAACTCCTTTCCTGAAGCAATCAAGAACAACTATATTCTCTCGGCGTTTCTCAGTGTCTCCTGCAAGGCTTTTTTTTTTTTTTTTTTTTGTCGTGTGGTCTCCTGAGAGGCCGAGTGCAGGTCTTTCTATTCGACGCCCGTGGGCGACCTCCTGCAAGGCTGACAACCGTTGTTTAAAGGGAAGCAATATCTCCTAGCTATTCGATTCAAGAGTGTACAGAACTTTTATAACACATTATTGTGGTAATCAATAGTTGATGAATTACGCCAACACCCATAATAACTAAGAGAAACAAGAGTGATAGAATATTAAAAAAAAATATTTTGCTAGAATGATGGAACAATAATTCACCACGCCACATATTTCATGCTGAGGGACGTTCAACAATGTTTATAATACATTCATCATTGTACTGATTGTTTGTTTGTTCATGTCGATGTTCGCCAGAATCGCAGACGTGACCAAAATATTGTGGAGCCTTGTTGTTCCGTGGAGGGAATCACTGGCCAGCAAGCAGTTATAATATATACCCTCTTCTAATAATAACATTATCATAATAATATATTCTTTCTTCTTCAGATGTCAAAATGTTATTGTTTGAGTCTTCAGTCCTTTGACTGGTTTGGTGCAGCCCTCCATTCCTCCCTGTCCTGAGCTAATCACCTTACATCCAAGGCAATCTGTTTAACATATCCTACCTCTTGGTCTACCCCTACAGTTCTTATCCTCGACCCTTCCTTCCATAACTAAGCTTGCTATTCCTGGGTGTCTTAGTATGTGTCCTACCAACCTATCTCTTCTCTTCATTAGCAGTCGCCAGAAACATCTCTCCTCTCCCACTCATTTTAATACCTCTTCATTTGTCACCCTATCTACCCACCTGATCTTCATCATTCTCCTGTAACACCACATTTCAAACGCTTCAATTTTCCTCTTTCCTGATGCACCAATAGTCCATGTTTCACTTCCATTGAGCGCCACGCTCCTTACAAATGATTCAAAAATGACATCCCAATACCTAATTCTATATTCGATGTCAACAGATTCCTTTGCTCTAGAAATTTGTTTCCTTGCCTGAACCACCCTACTTTTTATATCCTCTCTGCTTCGTCCATCACTGGTTATTTTGCCTCCTAAGTAACAAAAGTCTCCTACTTCCTTTGGATTTTCATCTGCCATTTTGATGTCAATAGAGGTTTCTGATTTATTTCGGCTGCATTCCAATATTTTAGTTTTACATTTATTAATTTTCATCATTTCAAAATACAATCATAAATTTATCATCTTGGCTTACGGGATTAATTCCCGACGTTTCGGCTGACAGTGCAGCAGCCTTAATCATGGGTAGGTTCGAGTTGGTGTCCGTACTCAAACTAACGGTTATTGCCAGCCAGATGTGCTTGCTTGCCCTGCATTGTCGTCACGCTGCTCTCTGATTGGTCCCCGCCCCTGGCAGTAGCGTGCTAATAGAACTTTCCAAATGTTGCTAAGTTTGAAACCATCATCGGATTGAAATTATTGGGATGCTTCACGACCTCCATTGCCTCTCTAATTAACCTGTTTTGATATCCGGGAAACTGTTGCGGTTCTCGAGATTTTCTATGTTGACCTGTTGTAGTTCCCTCTGGACCTCTGTCAGCCACTCCGTGCCACGCTTACTCTGTGTTATAACGTTGAGCAATTTCTCCGCCGTTGTGAAGTTTTCCATCCTGTAAATGTGTGTATAAAACTGTGCTCGGAGTGTTCTGATTACGTCCATTATCGTGTGGAACTTTTGGTAGAGTTCGCTTTGAGGTCTCTTCATCCAGATACCGTTATTATTAACTGCCCCATCCTTTTAAGAATTTTTCTTTCCTGTTTTCATATATCCTTAATTTTTCAATGTCCATCGATCACCATTGTTTCGGCTGCGTAAGTTGCTTCCGGAAGAATCACCGTTGTATAGTGCCTTAATTTTGCGTCTAGCGAGATGCACTTCTTGTTGTAGTGAATCCACGTTAGCTTATTATTATTATTATTATTATTATCATCATTATCTACTCCTTAATGGAAAAAGTCACATAGAATCCTATATTTGTGGTGTAGACTTCCATAGTAAAGCCACAGTATTTTAAATCCCCGTGATAATTGGAACAAGACGTGAGGACTAAGCCTGTCGTGTGACAAGACATGTAGAATGACTGTAACATGTGACAGGCCATGTCCACTGCACTCGTGCTCTGGTCCATTTATTCTAAACAAATTTTCCCTCACAAAATACTGTACTGTATTCGTTTGGCTACACAACTAATAGTGGGGATTATTCATGAAGGTACTTAAAAATTACCCTGTTCGAGGGCATATACTGTAGGCTATATGTGGGGAGGGTTTAACTGTTTAAGGTATTCGATGAATGAAATATTGAAATTCTAAACCAAGAGGGCCATGATTTTTTGAAATTCATAATAATAATAATAATAATAATAATAGTCTAATATTCACGGACAAACTAGAAATTCAAGAGAGGAAGATAATGAGGAAGATATTGGGACCAATCAAGTAAGGGAGTAAATATATTAGGCGGCCCAACCAGGAGCTCTATAGTTACTCTGAAAGAATGACAGACGTGGCCAGGAAGAGACGTCTAACATTTTATGGACACGTATCCAGGATGCATCCAACCAGGCTGACCAATCAGCTACTCACATACTGGCAAAGAAGGAAGACCAAGTCACCATGGCTGATAGAAGTGCACAAAGATCTGCTGGAACTGGGAGTTACGGAAAAGGACATAAAAGCTCGAACGTCTCTCAGGAGTAAATTAAAGCAAATAAAGTTCCAGGAAAAACCCCCAAGGAAGAAGACAGGTGCCCTCTGGAGAAAGGAGAGAAAAGAACAACACAGTCAGAGGATGCGTGACTACTGGGCAAACATCAAGGCCCACTCCAAGCAAAATAGTTGAATATCGTGGTCCGTAGTTGGCCTATACGGAAGAAGAAGAAGAAGAAGAAGAAGAAGAAGAAGAAGAAGAAGAAGAAGAAGAATTGTCTAATAATTGTTTCTACTAGGGCAGTGGAAAATCTAACATCTGACACTTGAAAAGCGTGAAGGAATCTTGCCCACGAAAAACACACCCTGACCTCTTGACAAAGATCCATCCCAGGACCTTTTTCATATTACCTCAGAATAGAGTCCGTGTCTGTGTTTCATAAGCATCCGTTTTACTTCTCTTCTCTCTAGCTCTTCCTTTTCCTGCTCCAGTTTGACGGGTGCCGTCTTACAGTGAAAATTCATATGATATTAGGACAGAGAAAGCAACTTGTTCACTAAGATGAATGTTACGTTTAAATATAAAGGTCCCGGGTTTCGGCACCAAAGATTAAGCATATTTAACAGTCCGAACTAAAAAAGGTTGAAATTCTGGCAGAATAACATTTAATTTGAACATAGCACATGACATACATAGCCTAGGGGAACGACTTTCTCTTCAAATGTCTAAATGTGTTGCCTTATACAGGGTGATTCTTTTGCTGGAGCGGGACGGGCAACCGGGCGCGAGCGCCTTCCGCCAGCCAACCGAGCTCGCACCGCGGATTGTGCACAGGTGGAAACCGTAACAAAGTACATTAATTAATGGTAAATTCACCAGAAAATCATGATTAATGAATTTACCTTTTCACACAAGATGCTGAAAATGTTCTCCTTCAACTAACAGACAGGCGTTGTACCGTGCAAATAAATTAGCGTTGTTATTCCCTTCTGTTGTGAGGGATATCTGCTGCCGTATATTGTTCTCCAGCTCCACTAGAGTGCGGGTAATTGATCTGTACACTTTGAATGTTAAATTAACCCACAATTGAACAACAAATGGGCTTAGGTCCGTGCTTCGATTAATTACAGTAAACACCACACAGGGGCGGGGTGCAGGAGTAGCGACATAATGTAACGCTGTCTGTCCGTCAGCTGAAGGAGAGCAATTTTAGTATCTTCTGTGAAAAGATAAGTTCTATCCTTTAACTGGTGACGTGAGGTTATCCAGATTCCCAAGAAATAAATAAACATCTGTGCTTCTTTAATTACATCTTGCAGCTGTTGTTTATGCTACCTTTGTATCTGTGCGCTGACACTACACATCCTCGTTGATGACAGTTTAGTGACCTAATGCAGTTTAATGACCCTAATTAGCTCACCTCCGCCTCGCGCAACCCTGCGGCACGAGCTCGGTCGGCTGGCGGAAGGCGCGCGCGCCCGGCAGCCGGCCGCCGGTCTCGCTCCAGCAAAAGAATCTCACTGTACTTAATGCTTTATCTAAATAAAATATTATTGTAATGTCAGTGGATTCGGTTAACAAACAAGCGAATGCGGATTAAAGTAGTGCGAATGTGGATAACAGTTGTGCGGATGCAGGGCGGATGCGGATAACGTTTCGTTTATCCGCGCTGGGGTCTAATTTATAGCAGAGTGCGAGTGTATTCAATTTTTCCCTTGTACTCACAATCAGCAATCAAAAACGTTTAACTTTCCTCTCCATTTCTAGTTTAATGAGTTGGTGTGTGAAAAATAAAGCCAGTGAGATTTTCACATTTAGCCAAGCATGAAGACAGTAACGAAGTTTTTTCCCATTTCATTTTCTGATACATTTAACTGTTTCGTGAACAATTCCATCCCAATGTAATTGCCTATTAACTCTCCTTTTCTATTTACACTTTTAAACAGGTTCTTTCTCTCACTCTGTCCGTAAATTGTCTGGTGCGAGAAAACTAATACGTTGGCAATTTGTCCAGTACGGTTTATCGTGTAGACTGTTTATAATTCAGAAGGCAACAATCAGTGGGACCGAATTATCTATTGTAACGTCCAAATATATTCAACCCATTTTTAGCCTACTTTTCACATTTTCCAAAAATTAGGAAAAAGTATACTTATGAGATCGATCCGAGGCAAATGTGTGTGTGTCTGTCTGTCTGTCTGTCTCTCTCTCTCTGTGTGTGTGTGTGTGTGTGTGTGTGTGTGTGTGTGTGTGTCACTATCAACTCCTAAACGGCTGTAGAAATCGAAACCAAATTTGGTATGAATAAACATCTATACCAGAATATATCAAGCCCATAGTATTTGAAAATGATGTCAGTGCTACCAACTGCTGATAAACCGGAATTGAATTGTGAGCTCCATGTCTGATATCTTGGAAGGTATGCATGGGAGCTATTCCATAATTGGTACACATATAGATAGCCTAATAATATTTCAGTTTAATGTCCGGGAAGCCATGCATGGCAATGTTGCCAAAATGATTCTAAGCCTGCTGATAGGTCCGACTGTTAATGCATATAACTTCTACATTTTCAATTGGATTTCAACCTAAGAGTCGTATGCACTATGTGTACTGTGCCCAATCGGTCACGGCAGATTGGCATCGAAATCAGGTCCTATCTGAGAAGATCAGGCACATGATTCTAACTAGAATCGAACCATTGATCTGAGGGGTAACAGTTTTAGGGAACCCGAAGAGCAATGTGTTAAATAATGACATATAATAATGTAGCATGATTTCACGGCCTATATGTGAATATCATAGCAGTTTAAGGTGAAGAATTGTAAGCAAATGCAAGCAAATATACGTTTTTGAAGCATACAAGAACGAGAGGAGGCCAGTTTGACGTTTTACTAATTGCAGTTGGAAAATGGGTGGAGATCGTAGGCGCCGAGCGGACTACTTTCGTCTGGACCGAGTAGACAGCTCAAAATTAATGACTCGGGTATTCACCGCTTGACAACGATGGAACCTAGGGTAGGGATGACTGCCCACGGAAATTAATTAATTACCGCCAAGTGGAGCATTGAAATGGAGTGAAATGTACACCCAGGTGAATATATTTTAAGAGAGATAATTTAGGAATGATTTTACACCTAAATTAAAGCCTATATCTCTAAATGAACGCGTTACCACCGAGCCTACGCTCGAGAGGAGTGATTTGGTGACTAGCCAGGGGGGAATCACCATGGTGGCGTCCTGACGCGTTGGAATAAGGCAATTAATTGTAATTAATTGTCCGAAGCGATCGCCGGCACGCGAATGTTTATGAAACCTCCACACCTAAATAAACAAGGTGTATATGTCATTTCGGCTGAAAAGGTATTATTTCAAGGAAGGAGTCGCACCCACATGTCCAGTGGACTAGTTTTTACGAGAAACCTTTATAAGGAGGGAGCAGTGCAGACCAAGCCAGTCGTCTTGAGTCGTCTTGAGTTGTCTTCACTTGTCTTCAGTCTGTTCTCAAGTTCTTCTCTAGTATACACGTAACTAATACGCTGCCAGTAAGCGCGTGGAATGTTACAGTATCGACGCTCAGCAATTGAAGAACAAAAGAAGCACATCATACAGCTTCATAAGTATAATCATGAAGTGCGTCGAAGTAAAATTAATACAGATATTTATCCATTATCTGACGCAAATATAAGTTCGCTACAGCGAAAGAGTAAATAATAATGTTTTTGGACATTACATATACCAGGAGATATCGTCAGAGTGGTATATGACATTATCATCAGGATCACTAAAATTATGGGAGCCTTGGGAGGCATCGCCAATTAATCTTGACAGTGAACTGAACGATATGGAAGGTGACGAGGATCGAGCGCCGTAAACGCAGTTAAACTTTCACTGAGACCAGCGGTTGGCGTAATTGCATCGAATCTCTGAGGTCAGGCGTAAGAGGAGTCCGATTAAGGATCAACCTGTGAATTAGTGAGAAAGTGTACATAAATTGTGTTATAGTGATTTAAAAGTGTTCATGTGTATAGTGATTAATATGTATTGTGTAAAAGTGAATGAAGCCACTGGTAAGAGTATGTTTATCACGTGGGAAATATGTGAAATCAAGTGTCGTGTCAGATATAGCATGATGGCTTAAATCAAGCGTCATGGTAGGTCCGGAGTTGGAATGCTGGCACCATCCAGCGAAAATAAAAAGTGAGTACCAATTTGCAATGTTATTCTAACTAAATAGTTCACCATACAACGATGCATCACTTTGAGACTAAGATGTCACAGTCACTTATTAAACGAGTTTTCACCACTCGTCTTGAATAGAATATGGCTTGGAAGGTGATTTGTTTAGGGCCATTCAGGCCGAAAATAGTGATGAATGTAACGATAACGTTAAATGATAATAATAATAATAATCTGGGGTCGGCAACAGTAAAGTAATAGGCATTTTTGGCCTAAATAATGTTCAAAGTGTGTCATGTCTAATATAAAGATACTGTATTTTGGTAAACAGTAAGAAAGTAACGTGGAATATAGCGAAATACGAGAGTTTTTCAGTGTAAATGAAGTGTTGAATGAATATTTGAGATGGTCAATTCTTAGGATTGTATTTGAGGACCATTAAAGTAATGTAAGCCAGTAAATTTATTCATTGTTATTAGGAGCTATTTAAAGCTTTGGCTTAAGTGTTATTACAGAGAGAACGCGGGTGCCTTAATAATTGAGTCATCTATGTGAAGTATTGTTTGAGCCACATGTGAGCGTGCAGAAGTATCGTAGAATCCAGTGATTTACGTAAATATATTGCGGGGACCAAACTAATATAGCTTGCGCGTTAGGTGAGAAGTTGGCTAATCTACGAGTTAGTATCGCTGTTGAGCATACTTTATTATTCGCAGCGAATTGGACAGAGCCTGTATGTATCCATCGCTTGCATGAATTATGGTCACGAGTGAGGTCCGTCGAGACTCCGTGAGCATGTGTAAGAATGATCTGCCCTGGGAGGTAAGAATCATATTCGTCGTTTAGGAAACGCAGATTTCCTTATTATTGAGACAGCTGCCGGTGGGAATCTTGAATTCTCATTTTGATGCGCGTCCAAAAGCCACCAGTATTCACCATAGAACAGCAAGACTATCACAGGATCCATCCCCAGCTATGAATGTTAATAAGGAGCCAGTTGTGCCCGATACACTTTAAATATAGGTGTTATATAATTAGAATGACTCAATTACTTAGGAACCACACCTAGCGTAACTCTACTGTACTGCGATTGTAAACAAACTTGACCTTGCCAGCAGATGACGGAAGTGGGTTGGCCCACTGAGACGAGCGGCCATCTTGTGCAGCTTGCTGGAACTAATTTTATTGCCTGCTGAGGGAAGGGAACGTCGGTCCGCTAGTCCTTTAATTAGGGTCATAGTGGGACACTGAAGAATCTCGATATTTCAATATGCAATTAAGATATGAGTGTTATGATGATGCCAAGTGAATTAAAAGATGTGTGGCAACACACATACATTGTTGGATCAAAGAAATCGGATAATATTTGGCCCAGTTATTCTCTGAAGAGGAACACTGAACCAAATAAATTGTTAGGCATCTTTTTAGAATGCATTTTAGCCAGTTCACGCAAATTTATGCAGACGGGTATGTGATTACTAAGAACATGACACGTTTGTAACGATAATAATTCCGACAAGACCCAGAAAATCGTTGTATGGTGAAACTATAAACAATTCTATCCATGTTTATTTTGGAAGGGAGACGTACCACTTTTTAAGCGTTTCATATTGATGGGAAGGAGGAAGATGATTCACACGACACAACAAATATTTGTTAATTAAGACATAAAATAATGAATTTATGCTAATCAAAGTAAATGCCATAAGAAACGGAGTAATGTTTTATTGTTTCAGTATTTAATGTCATTTAGATGTGACTAGCTGAAGTACCCGTGCTTCGCTACGCGTCATAAATAAATTAAAATGTGAAGGTGACAGTTAAAACAGGGGATAGGCGAGGTGCTGCCCAGAGGGAGATTAAGGATGGAACATTTTGTCCAACTACACCGCTCGGCGTTGACCGTGTTTTATAGCACAAATTTAGGTTTTACTCGCTAACAGTTGCAGATACCTTTCGGATAGAAAATGTAATTTTAAACCTCGCATATGCCATCAAAAGTTTGCTATTTCTTAGCGTTCTCTTTTTATTTGAAATGGAAATATGAAAGTTTGAAACCAAAGGGTGTAGTGACGTCACTAAAATGGTCGCCATTTTAAATAGTGCAAAGTATTGAAATCAAAAGTAACCTATATGTTAACCAGGTAAATCAGCTACTTCCATGTAAAATTCACGTAAATCGGACCAGTGGTACTTGCGAGATTGAGTAATACACAGACACACACCATCTCAATTTTAGCCTCGCATCGCTCGCGTCATAGTCGTATCATATTGTTTTTCAATGAAATGCAGGTTTAACCCCGTTAACACCACTTAAAACCTGAATACCCAAAAATCCCTCCTTAGTAGACGTTTTCGACACACAACAAACAAACATATCCCCAAAATATCATTCTTCTAACTTCAATAGTTTTGGTTGGTCGATGAGAGCAAACATCCAAAAATCCTTCCTTAGTGGACGTTTTTCTTCCAGAAGTTCACCCCTCCCCATATTCCCCTTAAATTGCATTTATGAAAACACGGTCGAACACCTATTTATTTTATTTATTTATTCATTTGTTTATTTATTTTCAAGCTGATAGATTTCCTCCGAGTTTCAGACGCCTCCCTATGTCGTTTAAGAGATACACGCTCAGTTAGGAATCTTTCAACCCCCACTTTTCATCCCTTTCACCTCATAATATACACTACATCGAAAAACCATTAGACATGTGTCAGCTTATTTTTAATGATTAGTATATGTGCCAAGTATCACATCCCCAAATGAAACCACTCGTGAGATATTGTTATTCAATGGAAAGCACGTTTACCCCCTTAACACCTCTTTAGAACCTGAATATCCAAAACTCTTTCCTTAGTGGACGTTTTCGACATACAACGAACATATCCCCAAAATTTCATGTTTCTAACTTCAATAATTTTGGCTGGGCGATGATGAGTGAGTGAGTCAGTCAGGACATTTTCTTTCATTTATTTTTGATAATTTCACCCCTCCCCATGAACCCCTTAAATTGGATTTATGAAACAAACGGTCAAACACCTATTTACTTATTTAAAGCTGTTTTCCCCCTGAGTTTGATGAGTGAGTAAGTGAGTCAATCAGTTAGGACACTTTCTTTCCTGTTTTTTTCCCCCCAGAATTTCACCCCTCTCCAAGGGCCCCATAAATTGGATTTATGAACGTTCGAACACCTATTTACCTGTATTTTAAGCTGTTTTTTCCTACCGAATTTCAAACTTCACGCCTATGTCGTTTCAGAGATACACGCTCCGTCAAGAATCCCTCAACCCCCAATTTTCACCCCTTTCACCTCATAATATACACCACATCGATAAACCCTTAGACATATGTCTGATTATTTTTAATGATTAGTTTATATACCGAATATCACATCCCCAAACAAACAAATCATGAGATATCGTTATTCAATGAAATGCACGTTTACCCCTTGACACGTCTCTAAAACCCGAATAAACAAAAATCATTCCTTAGTTAACGTTTTCGACATACAGCGAACATCTTCCCAAAATTTCATGTTTACAACTTTAATAGTTTTCGCTGGGCGTGATGAGTCAGTGAGTCAGACAGGACATTTTCTTTCATTTATTTTACCAGAATTTCACCCCTCCCCATGGGCCCCTTAAATTGGATTGATTAAAAAACGCTTGAACACCTATTAACTTATTTCTTAAGCTGTCTTTTTCCCCTGAGTCAGTCGGTTAGGACACTTTCTCTCCTTTTTTTCCCCAGAATTTCACCCCACCCCATTGGCCCCTTAAATTAATTTATGAAAAAACAGTCGAAAACCGATTTACTTACTTTTTAAGCTGATTTTTTTCCGCTGAGTTTCAAATTTCTCGCCTATGTCGTTTAAGAGATAGGCCTACACGCTCCATTAGGAATCCTTCAACCCCCACTTTTCAGCCCTTTCACCTCATAATAATACACCACATCGAAAAACGCTTAGACACATGTCTGCGTATTTTTAATGATTAGTTTATATGCCGAGTATCACATCCACAAATGAAACCACTCGTGAGATATTGATATTCAATGAAATGCAGGTTTAACCCCCTTAAGACCCCTTTAGAACCCGAATATCCAAAAAACCTCCCTTAGTGTACGGTTTTGACATACAACGAACATATCCCCGAAATGTCATGTTTCCAACTTCAATATTTTTGGCTGGGCGATGATGAGTGAGTGAATGAGTCAGGACATTTCCTTTCAATTTTTTTTCTTCAGAATTTCACCCCTCCCGATGAACCCCTTCAATTTGATTGAAAAACAAACTGTCGAAAAGCTATTTACTTACTTTAAAGCAGTTTTTTCCCGTGAGTTTGATGAGTGAGTGAGTCAGTCAATCAGTTAGGACACTTTCATTCCTGTCCCTCCCCCCGAATTTCACCCCTCCCCATGGGCCCCTTAAATTGGATTTATGGAAAAGCGGTCAAACACATATTTACTTATTTTTATGCTGATTTTTTCCGCTGAGTTTCAAACTCCTCGCCTATGTCGTTTAAGAGATACACGCTCCGTTAGGAATCTTTCAATCCCCACTTTTCACCCCTTTAACCTCATAAACACATCGAAAAACCCTCAGACACGTGTCTTGTTACTTTTTAATGATAAGTTTATATGCCGTGTATCACATCCCCCAATGAAACCAAAAGGGAGATATAGTTATTCAATGAAATGCAGATTTAACCCCCTTAAGACCACTTTAGAACCTGAATATCCGAAAATCCTCCCTTAGTAGACGGTTTTGACATACAATGAACATATCCCCAAACTGTCATGTTTCTAACTTCAATAATTTTGGCTAGGCGATGATGAGTGAGTGAGTAAGTGAGTGAGTCTGTACATTTTCTTTCAATTTTCTTTTTTCAGAATTTCACCCCTCCCCATGAACCCCTTAAATTTGATTTATGAAACAAAAACTGTCGAACAGCTATTTACTTACTTTAAAGCAGTTTTTTCCCTGAGTTTGATGAGTGAGCCAGTCAGTCAATCAGTTAGGACACTTTCTTTCCTGTTCCACCCCCCCCCCCCAAGAATTTCATCTCTCCCCATGGGCCCCTTAAATTGGACTTATGAAAAAACTGTCAAACACATATTTACTTCTTTTTTATGTTGATTTTTTCCGCTGTGTTTCAAACTCCTCGCCTATGTCGTTTAAGAGACACACGCTCCGTTAAGAATCTTTTAATCCCCACTTTTCCCCCCTTTCACCTCATAATATACACCACATCGAAAAACCCTCAGACACATGTCTTCTTATTTTTAATGATGAGTTTATATGCCGAGTATCACATCCCCCCATGAAACCAATCGGGAGATATTGCTATTCAATTAAATGCAGGTGTACCCCCTTAACACCCCTTTAGAACCTGAATAGCCAAAATTTCTCTCTTAGTGGGCATTTGCGGCCCTTGAGGAAGCTGCATACCAGATTTCATTCCAATCCGTTCGGTGGTTTCTGAGATTTCGTGATGAATAAATGAATGAGTGAGTGAGTGAGTGAGTGGTATTTGAAAAATATATAGTAGAAAGAAGATAGTGTCAAGTCTTTGTTATGCTAAACTCGGTTGACAGTGCTGTGTGAGCAGTTGAGTTACTAACGGGATTTCAAGTCAAGATCCTCATTTTCTATACCGGTAGTGCAGAGCGCAATTGGCATCCAGTCGGCCGTGTCTCGACTTGAGCTATGTTGCCATGGAAACTATCTGCCTTGCCATTCCTTCATGAGTATATTTTATGATTTGATTAGCCTGTTTTTGAGTGAAAAAGGGCCGAAATCAGAAGAATGAGAAAGACTATCGAAAATTCATGTAGCCAGCGGTTCCTTCTGGGTCCTAAACTATGTGTATGCAAAATATGGTTGAGATTGGTGGAACGGTGTAGATTTGTATACGGAACCAACATATATACATACATACATACATACATACATACATACATACAGACTTTCACTTTTATATATTAGATATGTGATTTTTATGTTGTGATAATCCAGTTATGTAAAAGTGTGTCACATGATGAACGCTATGGAGACCCATAGAAGTCTGAAAGTATCAATGATAGGATGCTAGAAATAGATTTGAGTGCAGTATTGCAATAATGAAGAAGAGACTCACAAAATCACCCTGATTTTAATTGTGGGAGTTAAATATAATTTATCCTTTATTTGTATTTGTTGTATAGCCATGATTTTATACCAGTAAATGTTTTATTTTAGGAATATGTTGTGTATTTCATGTAGAGTAGTTACCTGGTAGACTCAAATCCTGAGCATGTGGTCGTATGGTGGGCAGGAACGTCCCATACCTCGAAAGACCGTGAGTTAGCTGGGATACGAACTCATGTTCCACATGATGACAGTTGGGTACAGTACATAAGCAGATACGACTGAGCGTATTCTTCAGAACCACCAGGGCTGCCAACTGTTAGTAAATACTGTCTCTATTTCTTTACCCTAATATCAATATACCAGAAAGTATACAAGCCTCTGAACTTCGCACACGTATAGTACGTATAGTACTAGATTAATTCGGATGAACTAATATACGTCACTGCTGCCAACATGATTCTAAGCCTGCTGATAGGTCCAATTTTAAAAAAGCTTTTAACTTCTATACTAACAAATGGATTTCATCCAAACTCGGCACAACAAGAGTTCATAATAATTCAGATTATTTCTGACCAACACATGCATGACATTGTTGCCAACATGATTTTACGTGCGCTGATAGATCCAATGTCTAACTGCATGTGACGTCTATGTTATCCGTTGGACTTCAACCAAATTTTGTATTCTGTACCTTAAGAGATGGAACTAAGAATATATTCAGTCACCAGGGCTGCCAACTGTAGTGCTCTATTAGGCTACATCATACCAGGTATTTTCAGGAAAAGTAGAAGTTCGTCACGGAACTTCTAGTTATAATTTATTTTTCGTAGAATGAGGATATTATTTAACAACCAAATTGAACGGACGCATTTTTCGAATTTGCTCTGAAATATAATTTATATTAAAATGCACTGTGCTTGGTACTACAGAGAGGTCCATGTCTACAGAACGGAACCTCGCAAAGGCCGTGTGGCGGCTGGGGCACTTTGTATTGCAGAGTGTCGAGCATGGCATTGGCAATGGTAACAGCGTAGTGCCTAACTAGTTAAACACATTTTAGTACATTATGCAACGAGCCTATAATGGCAATAATTAAGACACGAGTATGTTTATAAAACGAGCGAAGTGAGTTATATAATTTCCATACGAGTGTCTTAATTACCATTATAGGTGAGTTGCATACGACTGTTTATGTTCGACGATAATTATAACTTTAATATATGTTGTAACATAAATATTCACAAATATCTGTTGAGAGTCAGCCACAAGAATTTTGTTATCGGAGAGCGAGCGCGAGACATCTCTCTGTCTTTCAAGATCTCTGAACGACCGACGCATGCGCTCTGTGTGCTTGCAATGCCATATTATGCAGGACATATGTTTACATCTGCCGTCCCTCAGTAATATTGTCACCGGAGTCGTTTGAAGGCTGTGTAGAAATTAGGGTTAATGATATTAAGGTACAGTGCTATTTCTTGTCTCATATTCGCCAGTTTATTTACGCGAACATATGGACGGTGCGTGTTCCATGTCGGTAATTTATTATAGTTCGATGTTGGGTTTATGTCCGACATGTTGGATTTTGAGCGCATGTGCGAAGGTATCGTTACCTAATTGGTCAATGAACGAGCTCTGATTGGCTGGAGAAACTGTATCGTAATGAAAAACAGTGTTATAATGACCATCATTATGATACAGTTTTCCGACACATAATAGTGAGGGTCGAACATAAACACTTTTAAAGTATTTAATAATCATAATTTCTTACATGAATTTCAGACTAGTTGCTGGAAATGATGTCCTTCCATTCTAAACACACGTTGAACTGACATACGAAGCTGTGATTCTTCCTCACTGATATTTCTCATCAATGCAGTTACGTTGCTCTCTTGAGCCGGCAGAGTATGTGGATTGTTTCTGTATACCTTTTGTTAGAGGTTTCCCCACAAGTAACAATTGCATGGTGCTGAAACCTACGAACACATTTACTGCAAACGTCTTCTTGAGAAGATAAGTTTCCACTAGGAAAATTCTGCGATTTGTCTATACCTAACCATGTCCACGGGATACGAGGTAGGATACAGTACTAACCACAAGGCGTAAATCTCTCAACTGAAGTTTCTTGCCAGCTGCGTATGTAATATATGATATGACAGCAAAATTCCGACGTCCCAGCGTCTCTTAAATCCACAGAAGTTAAACGGGAGAAAAACAAGTAGTTCCGTGAAGAACTATACAGCCTATTTTCATATACCCTACTTATGTCAATTCGCATATCAACATACAAAATTTCAGTTTGATTGCGGTAATTGATTCGTAGATATTGAAAACCGACTAAATATTTCGGATGGTCGCCATGTTTGAATTTATATATGTAAGTCCTAGAGTTATGAACTGTTACATGAAGATTATTGTGTACGTGTAGCATTCAAACTTCAATCGCATGATTAGGACACACGAAGTAACAACGAGATTTTAAAATTTCGCACAGCTGCCATCTTGTGGTTATGGAAACAATTGAAATAAATTAGATGCCAGTGGATTAACATTTGTATAAGGATTTACTGTACCAAGTTTCACTGCACTCGGATGGTTGAATTGCGAGAAACGTCCATGTGGATATTTATATTTCGCGTCACCGCCATGTTGGATTTGTGATCACCAGGTTATTGAAAGTCCTATAAATGAACTTATGTTCAAAGCCCCTATGAACATAAAAATATTCTGGTGGATTGCTATAATAGATTCGTAGATATTCAGAGCCGTCTAAATATTTCGGATAGTCGCCATGTTGGATTGTTAAATGTATAGGCCATAGAGTCATGTACCATTAAAGGAAAATTATTGCGTAGGTTCATTATTCAAACTTTCACTTCGATCGCATGATTAGGACACAAGAAATTAAAACTTAATTCTAAATTCGCACAGCTGCCATCTTGAGGTTATGTAAACAATTGAAATAAATTAGATACCAGTGCACTACAATGTGTATAAACATTTCCTGTACCAAGTTACATCGCGTTTGGAACATTAAATCGCGAGAAAGGTCTATTTAAATTTTCAAATTCGCTTGGCCGCCATGTTAGTTTTGTAGTTAACCGGTATTTGAAAATTTTATAGATGAACTTCCAGTTGTGCCCTTTATCTCCGTACAATATTTCAGGGTGATACCGCTAATAGTTTCAGAGATATAGAATGCCGGTGAAATATTTCGCACAGCCGCCATCTTGTGGTTATGTAAACAATTGAACGAAGTTGGATGTCGGTGCATTACAATGTGTATAAACATATACTGTATCAAGTTTTATTGCGTTTGGTGTGTTAAATCGCGATAAACGTCTATTTAAAGTTCGCAACTTCGCTTGGCCGCCATGTTGGTTTTGTAGTTACCAGTTTTCTAAGAGTCAGATAGGTGAACTTCTTGTAGTTCCCTTTATCACCGTAAAACAATCCAGGGTGATATCGGTAATAGTTTCGGAGATATTGAATGCTGGTGTAATATTTCGCACAGCCGCCATGTTGGATTGGTGAGACGTATCAAAATTTGAAGGGCACGGTCGGGGTCGCCCGGAATAGTGCTATGAACTTACCGAGTTTCATTGAAATCGTTCCAGCCGTTTAGATTTTATTTGGGACATACACACACACACCTCACACACACACACACACACACACACACGCACACACACACGGACAAAAGGTGATCTCATAAGCCTATTTTTTCAAAATTGAAAATAGGCTAAAAACATAACAGTATTACAGTATTATTAACATTTCCCATGATAATGCATACGGCGTATCGAATAGGATTTAAAGGGGAGAATACAGCTTAAGGAGCCAAAACAATACCAATTTTAAGATTATAAATATTGTTCACCAATTATATACATTTCCAAGGAATAAACACATCAATGTATTAGAAGCAAAATTTTAAATGTTCACAGAAGCAAAATTTTAAATGTATCCATTTTTCAAAATTTGGTTCTTGCTTTGTGCTGATCTTTGGGCGGCTTGGGTAGCGTAGTTGGTAGCATGCCGAGCTTCTATCCACAAGGTCGCGGGTTCAAACCGAACCGAAGCCGTCTGTTCACTAACTGAAGTAACTGAATCCTACCGATATTTAGGAATATTTATGTCAAAACATATAATAAAGTTATAATTATCGTCGAACATAAACAGTCGTATGCAACTCGCTTATAATGGTAATTAAGACACTCGTATGGAAATTATAAAACTAGCTACGCTCGTCTTATAAACATACTCGTGTCTTAATTATTGCAATTACTGGCTCGTTGCATAATGTACTAAGTGCATAGTTACAAGACACTCACTTGAAACAGACGTCGACATGAATTTCGTCAAGCTCACTCGCAGAGTCTAAAGAACTGCTGTCTGCAGTAATCCAGCTTTAACACACAGACACTCCCCTTGCCTTCCCGCCGACACCGCCCCCACTGTACAAATTAATTAAAGGCTTTATATATAACACCACCGTCTGTGAAGTAAAATAAGACAGGAAGGTTTCATTATTTTAACAATGACTCAACTTAAATATATATTAATGAAATTTTATATAAAAAACAAGGGAGCGTATCTTTTTGAATGCATGTGATAAAGGAAGATTAATTTGTCACAGTTCTTAATTTTGTTAGAAATTCATTTGCTTGTCTAACAAAAGGACTCCGGATAATGGAAATACCATAGCGAGATTATAAATGTAAGAGAAGTCCTGGACAATAAGAACGTTCAGTTCAAAATTTTATTCCTGCCCTATATTAGAACAAAAAAAAACACAATATGGAATAATCTGGCTTAGCGTTGTTACTTAAATTTCATTTCGTTTTTCATTTTAAATACACACATCAAAAAAAGTTTTGCATCACCTCGGTTCCCAGATCTCCGGCATATAGACGTTGACTGTGTATATTGTATCCAAGATACAGTCCCTTTGACTGTTCATAGATGTCACTAAAACTGCTCAAAGATGTAAACAACCATGCATGAGCAGGGCCTATTAGACGGAGGGGGTACGACAGCCGATCAGTTCCAGTCATTCCACCAGGACGAAGGTACGCTGCTCATGTTGTCTGTAGTTCTACCATGCCTAGAAGGTCAATACCGCAGTTCGATCGCGTCCGCATTGTTACTTTGTGTCAAGAAGGGCTCTCAACAAGGGAAGTTTCCAGGCGTCTCAGAGTGAACCAAAGCGATGTTGTTCGGACATGGAGGAGGTACAGAGATACAGGAACTGTCGATGACAGGCCTCGCTCAGGCCGCCCAAGGGCTACTACTGTAGTGGATGACCGCTACTTACGGATTGCCGCTCGGAGGAACCCTGACAGCAATGCCACCATGTTGAATAATGCGTTTCGTTCAGCCACAGGACGTCGTGTTTCAACTCAAACTGTGCGCAATAGGCTGCATGATGCGCAACTTCACTCCCGACGTCCATGGCGAGGTCCAGCTTTGCAACCCCGACACCATGCAGCGCGGTACAGATGGGCCCAACAACATGCTGAATGGACCCCACAGAATTGGCATCACGTTCTCTTCACCGATGAGTGTCGCATATGCCTTCAACCAGACATTCGTCGGAGACGTGTTTGGAGGCACCCTGGTCAGGCTGAACGTCTTAGACACACTGTCCAGCGAGTGCAGCAAGGTGGTGGTTCCCTGATGTTTTAGGGTGGCATTATGTGGGGCCGACGTACGCCACTGGTGGTCATGGAAGGCTCCGAAACGGCTTTACGATACCTGAATGACATCCTCCGACCCATAGTGCACCCATATCGGCAGAATATTGGAGAGGCATTTGTCTTCATGGACGACAATTCTCGACCTCATCGTGCACATCTTGTGAATGCGTTCCTTCAAGATAACGACATCGCTCGACTACAGTGGCCAGCATGTTCGCCAGACATGAACCCTATCGAACATGCCTGGGATATGTTGAAAAGGGCTGTTTATGGACGTCTTGACCCACCAACCACTCTGAGAGATTTACGCCGAATTGTCGTTGAGGAGTGGGACAATTTGGACCAACAGTGTCTTGATGAACTTGTGGATAGTATGCCACGACGAATACAGGCATGCATCAATGCAAGAGGACGTGCTACTGGGTATTAGAGGTAGTGGTGTGTACTGCAATCTGGACCACAAATGCTGAAAGTCTAGCTGTATGATGGTACAACATGCAATGTGTGGGTCTCATGAGCAATAAAACGAGCTGAAATGTTGTTTGTGTTGATCTCTATTCCCTTTGTATTTAACGGTTCCGGAACTCTTGGAACCGAGGTGATGCAAAACTTTTTTTGATGTGTGTATTTGAAGCCGACGTTAGTGATGCGAAACTACAAATAATGACTGTATGATAGCGGCTAACTCAAAGTTAGTGGGGAGGGGGGATGGGGGCGTGATAGCACAGTGTTGAAGGGGCTTGCCTCTCACCTATGCGGATCGAGTTAATGCATGCGAGATATTTTCATTCAAATATCACGTTCTGTGGTTCACATTCCACGTAAAATTGAGGTCCCAAATCTTATGATTACGTGACTAACAGTCACGTAAAATTACTTAATTACATACTAATAATAATAATAATAATAATAATAATAATAATAATAATAATAATAATAATAATATCGTACGGCCTCAGGTGCCGGGTTCAAGCTTTGTTATTTGACACCCAGAGGGTAGCTTGCATGTCAAATTTCGTTGTTCCTTGAAGCACTATGAAATACAAGGAACTTAGATATGTAAGCTCCTTGAACACTATAGCGCTTTCTAGTAGAGAAATGAGGAACTTTGTGTTTGCGAAAACTCCCGAGACTAATTTTGCCATTATGAACACTGCCTACTGAATTCAAATGGGTTCTTTGACATGCCAACATCGTATGACACGGTGTCGTGTTTTTTGCCGCCTTTCAAAAATCACTTACCACAGCCAGGGGCGAACCTGCAAGCTTGGGGTTAGTAGACCGATACTTTAATCATTCACCCACCGTGACAAGCACTTACATACTAACTTACAGTACATAGTTTATTTACATTCATACTTGCATATTTACTTACTTATATACATACATACTTACATAGCCTATTTACTTACTTACATACTTACATACTGACTTACATACATACTTACTTTCTTACTTAATTTACTTACCTACATAGCCTATATACTTACTTACATATTTATTTACATATATACTTACATATTTACTTACTAACATACATACTTACATAGCCTATTTACTTACATACTTACTTACATAGCTTATATACTTACATATTTATTTCCATAATACGCACTTACATAGCTTTACTTACTTACATACTTACTTAACTTACTTAATTACTTACTTATTTTCTTCATCCTTCCTTCTTTTCTACCTCACATTCATCCTTCCTGCCTTCCTTCATTCTTTCCTTGGTTCCTTAATTCAAAGACGATAAGATAGCTTTTTATCAACCTTCCGTTAAACATTGCGGCGTACAACCAACACAGTTACTGAGTATAATTAAGAAATTCGTTTCCCCGTTCGTTATCATGAAAAATGACTATTACTATCAATGGCGTTACATCTAATGCTATTCATGAACACACTGTACCGCTGTTAACGGCCAGGAAGTGGAAGAATGCGACTCAAGGCGCAGTGTTACTTGGTGACTGCACGTTCCGTTTAAGCTCGAGATCATTGTCACGAACACGTAATGTCTAAGAATAGCAGCAACGCGCTTAAATACTCATATCGCGTATCAATTCTGCAGTGGGACCATCCCAAGTGAAGTCACTCACACTGTGCGCGTGTCAACTTTCTGGACCAATCGTAGTGTAACAACGTGGGTGCGGTTATTGGTGACCTAAAAATGTTAAAAAATTACCTAACAAGTAGTTCCTTGAAGAACCAACACCTATTTTCATATATCCTACTTATGTTAATTGCCACTATCAACATAAAAATGTTATTATTAATTTCCTAAACCTATACTAGTTCTTGGTATAAACAACTCAAAACTTAGTAAATGATTGCAGATAATTGATGTTACACATCAATCTAACGATCCTGGGAGCTGGATATATAGTTATGATAATAGTGAGCAGAGCAATCCAGTCGTTATCACTCTGATCGTGATCAAAAGTTAATTCTTGATAAAAATCATGCAGTTCCTTTTTATTACTTGTATAACCTTAGCTCAATGGTACTGTAACTAAAATATGTATAAAACCAATGCACATTTTCTTTAAATAATATAAAGTCCAATAGCATCTTTTGTATTGGTTTTAACAGAACATTCTAAAGTATGTTTGATCTTATAGAATATCTTTTTATCCATATGATCTCAAATATACATATTTACATACAAGTCTAATAATGGACACATTTCTCTTTCCATAGCTGAAATCGTGTTATTGAGGAAAGCCGCCTTCAAACCAAAAGTTTGGGTGCGCCCCTGAAAGGGATATGAACAAAATTTTGTATGTGCTTTGTTTACCATAAAATATATGACTACACGTATTCTTAAGAACCATCAGGGCTGCCAACTGTTAATAAATGCTGTCCCTATTTCTTTCTATTGTAATAGCAATATATCAGAAAGCATACAGCCAACAGCTCTAAACTCTGCACACATAAATCCTGACATTTTAGATCAATTTAATTTGGAGTAACTGATATACGTCAATGCTGCCAACATGACTCTAAGCCTGCTGATAGGTTCAATTTTAAATGCATGCAAGGTTTATACTAACGAATCGATTTCAACCAAATGTCGTATGTGCTTTGTGTACCATAGTAGATATGACAACACGTATTGTGAAAAGCCATCATGGTTGCCAACTGTTAATAAGTGCTCTCTCTAGATTTTTTATCCTAATTCCAATATTTTAGAAAGTATGCAAGCCAACAGCTCTAAATTTTGCACATGTATAGTACCTGACATTCCAGATTAATTTGGAAAACTGAAATATAACAATGCTGCCAACTTGATTCTAAACCTGCTGATAGGTCCAATTTTAAAATACTTGTAACTTATATATTAACAAATGGATTTTATCCAAAATTGAATGAAAAATAGATCATAATGTTTCAGATTAATTCTAAGCAACACGGCGCATGACACTGTTACCAACATTAGTTTACGAGTGCTGAGATCCAATGTAACATTTCATTTCTGATATATAGATTATTCATTGGCAAAAAATCTTAAATTTCAAGAAAAGTAGGCTCTTTAGTTCGTCACTGAACTTCTTGTTATTTCTTATTCTTGGCTTTTTATAAAAGACTGAGTTGGCAGAGAAGTAATTATAAACATATTTGTATAGGGTTTTGAGAAAAAGAGGAGCACCCACTGTTTGGAGTATAATTTTAGTTATTCTGTATCGACTTCATTATGGTCAAGCAGAGGTTTCGAAACCAGATTTTGGATTGTAAAATATATCCTGGTGCTGACATAAACTCCGACCACAATCTGGTTGTAATGAAATGCAGATTAAAGTTGAAGAAACTGAAGAAAAGTCAAAAGCCAAAAAAGTGGGCAATAGACAGACTGAAAGTAAAGGATGTATAAACGAAAGATTCAAGAAGAGTATAAAGGAAGGACTAATCAAAACCCCTAAACAAACTTCAATTGCAGACGAATGGGCACTTTTGAAGAATGAAATAACAAAATCCGCAGAAGAAAACATTGGTAGGAAAGAAAGAATAGGTAGAAAACCGTGGATCACTCAGGATATACTAGAATTGATGGATGAAAGGCGGAAACATAAGAATCTAAGAGATGAAAAGGGGAAAGCAGAATACAGACGTCTGAGAAATGAGGTTAACAAGAAGTGCAAGGAAGCGAAAGAAGAATGGTTGAAAGAGAAATGTGCAGGCATAGAAAATTGTCTGAAATTAGGAAAAGTAGACACAGCTTATCGAAGGATTAAGAATACTTTTGGGGAAAAGAAGACTAAGTGCTTTAATATTAAGGACACAAATGGAAAGCCTCTAACAGATAGGGAAGAAAAGGTTGAGAGATGGAAAGCTTACATAGAGTGCTTGTATAAGGGAAAGGAGATTGAGAATCATGTAATGGAAAGGGAGGAGGAAATTGATGAGGATGCAAAAGGAGATTTAATATTGAGATCAGAATTTGGCAGAGCATTAGAGGACTTAGGCAGGAACAAAGCACCAGGCATAGATGATATACCGATTGAGTTGCTACGCTGCTTAGGAGATGAAGGTCTGATCAGGTTATTTCACTTGGTGTGTAGGATTTATGAGACAGGTGAGGTACCCCCTGATTTCAAGAAGAATGTAATCATCCCTATACCAAAGAAAGTGGGAGCTGACAGATGTGAGGATTACCGTACAATCAGCTTGATTACTCATGCTTCAAAGATCCTGTGTAGAATAATTTACAAGAGGATTGAAAGCCAGATAGAAACTGAGTTGGGTGAAGACCAGTTTGGTTTCAGGAGAAATGTAGGTACAAGGGAAGTTGTACTAAGTCTTAGGCAGATTTTGGAAGGTAGAATAAGGAAAGATAAGAGAACGTTCATGGCATTTGTTGACTTAGAAAAGGCTTTTGATAACGTTGATTGGACTAAATTGTTTGACATTTTGAAATCTATTGGAATAAAGTACAGGGATAGGAGGGTGATATACAATCCATACAGAAACCAGACAGCAGTCATTCGAGCTGAAGGACATGAGAGAGAAGCTGGTATTCAGGAAGGTGTAAGGCAAGGCTGCAACTTATCACCCATACTTTTCAATCTTTACATTGAACAAGCAATGACGGAAATTGGAGAAAAATTTAAAGTGGGAGTGAAGATTCAAGGAGAAATAATTTCAACTCTGAGATTTGCTGATGACATCGTCATCTTGGCCGACAAGCCTGAGGATTTGAAAGAGTTTTTGAATGGTATGGATTCCGTCTTACGGAAGGAATTCATGATGAAAATTAATAAATGTAAAACAAAAATACTGGAATGCAGCCGAAATAAATCAGAAACCTCTATGGAGATCAAATTGGCAGGTGAAAAGCTGAAGGAAGTAGGAGACTTCTGTTACTTAGGAACCAGAATAACCAGTGATGGACGAAGCAAAGAGGATATAAAAAGTAGGTTGGCTCAGGCAAGGAAAGCCTTTCTACAAAAAAGGAATCTGTTGACATCGAATATAGATTTAGGTGTTAGGAAGTCATTTTTGAAAGCCTTAGTCTGGAGCGTGGCGCTCTATGGAAGTGAAACTTGGACTATTGGTGCAGCAGAAAAGAGGAGAATTGAAGCATTTGAAATGTGGTGATACAGGAGAATGATGAAGATCAGATAGGGTTACAAACGAAGAGGTATTAAGGCGAGGGGGAGAGGAGAGATATTTCTGGCGACTGCTAATGAAGAGAAGAGATAGGTTGGTAAGACACATACTAAGACACTCAGGAATAGCAAGCTTAGTTATGGAAGGAAGGGCCGAGGACAAGAACTGTAGGGGTAGACCAAGGTTAGAATATGTTAAACAGATTGCCTCGGATGTAGGGTGTGGTAGCTATGTAGAGATGAAACGATTAGCTCAGGACAGGGAGGCATGGAGAGCTGCATCAAACCAGTCAAAAGACTGAAGACTCAAACAACAACAACCTAGGGTTGTAAAATTATTATTCTTCAAAGCTTTGCTGTAGTATCCTTGAATACATCATTATGTTAAAGGAAATTATTCAATTAACAACAAGTATTTTACGATGAGAACGCCTAATATAACAGTAAATATCTGACTCCTGACGGACACCATGATACCAACTGATGAGGTCCTTAAATGTCTGGAACGAAACAAGAACAGGAAAAATACGCGACTTCAACTCTATCCGGTTCGACTGCTGAGGGTAAGAAGACGTTAATAGTGCGTGATGTGCACACAATGTTTCTTACAGAGCAACACCTTGAACACACATGAACAGAGTAAACATAGGACTCAGTGTACGTACTTGACACACATTGTACAGTAGTAGCTACCGGCTCGAGTGTTTACTGTTGCCCAACAACCTGGCCAGCTGAAGCTTTACTCCTTCACATCACGGCTAGCAGTCTCGACATGTAATGCTTCAAGTAACTCTTACAGTAGAACAGGCGTTCAGTTTGATTGCTATAATAGATTCGTAGATATTGATAACCGCCATGTTGGACTTCTATGTATGTACTGTAGGTCTTAGAGTTATGTACTGAAAATGAAAATCCACAGCCTGCTTCCAGTCTCCGACCGGGTCAGGAATGGAATGAATGAAGCCCCCCCATCTAGCGGCGAGGATATGAAGTGTGCCGGCTGCCGATGCCTGTCGCACTCCTCTGGGGCAATGATTAAATGAATGACAGATGAAATGAAATGATAGTGGAGAGTGTTGCTGGAATGAAATTGTGACAGGGAAAACCGGAGTACCCGGAGAAAAACCTGTCTGCCTCCGTTTTGTCCAGCACAGATCTCACATGGAGTGACCGGGATTTGAAGCACGGACCCAGCGGTGAGAGGCCGGCGTGCTGCCGCCTAAGCCACGGAGGCTCCCAGTTATGTACTATTACATTAAGATTATTGTGTAGGTGTAGTATTCAAACTTCCATCGCATGATTACGACACAAGAAATAAAAACTTAATTTTAAAATTTCGCACAGCCGCCATCTTGAGGTTATTGTAAACAATTGAACTAAATTAGATGCCAGTGCATTACAATATGTATAAACATTTAATGCACCATATTTCACTCCGCTCAGTTGGTTAAATCGCGAGAAAAGTCTATTAAAATGTTTCATTTTCGCTTGGCCGCCATGTTCGTTTTCTACTCTACAGGTTTTTGAAACTTACAAATTGTAGTAGTGCCATGTATCACCGTACAAAATTTCTGGGTGATATCAGAAATAGTTTCGGAGATATAAAATGCCGGTAAAATATTTCTCACAGCCACCATCTTGAGGCTATGTAAACAATTGAACTAAATTAGATGTCAGTGTATTACAATGTATATAAAGTTTTGCTGTGCCTAGTTTCATTGCGTTTGGATGGTTAAATCGCGAGAAAATTATATTTAAACGTCTCAACTTCGCCTGGCCGCCATATTGGGTTTGTAGATACCAGGTTTTGGAAAGTCTCATAGGTGAACTTGTAATAGTGCCCTTTATCACTGTACAAAATTTCAGGGTGATATCAGTAATAGTTTCAGAGATATTGAATGCTGGTGAAATATTTCGCTCAGCCGCCATGTTGAATTGATGACACGTATACAAATTTGAAGGCCACGGTCGTGGTCGACCAAAATGGTGCTATGATCATATTGAATTTCATTTAAATTGCCCCAGTCGTTTAAATGTTATTAGGGGGACACACACAGACAGACACACACAGACAGACACACACGGACACGGACAAAAGGTGATCTCATAAGACTTTTTTTTTTCTTTCATAAAATGAAAATAGGCTCAAAATGGACTTCAATAACACTTATTGTTTGATGGCAAAGTTTTCTTGCAAATCAAATGTTGCATGTTGAACGTGAGCAGTGATTACTCTCTGTACTGTAAGATAGTGTCAATATATTCACCTTTCTGTTAATTCACTGATATAACCCTATGATATGAACTGCATAATATCACTAGATCTGTGAAGGGACTTCCATGAGGAAATAATGGCCTGATATGCAGTACATGATAGGGAGTTTTGTTTTTGTTTGGATATTATCATCATCCAACTCTCGCTTGTGTGAATTCTGCCAGTTACTATAGATTGTGGGAGGATATTCACGTAATGTGTACTATTTCGGCTAGAAGAATCCAGGTCACTGGAATGTTATGGTAATTGAGTTGAACCGGTGTCAAATCTGCATCATTGCGTGATACACGATGTAGTTCGGAGAATCCATACTACGCTGCATATAGAGAGGAAATCGTTGGTTTAGGTTTCGAATTGTCTTAAACACTGGTTTTCGTTGTTGCAGTGTACTGTACTTGCGTAGAGGAATAATTAGGGTATCAGAGTGAAGAGTGATGATGCTTTATACAAATTTTGATGGGAATACAATAGCTCTTACCCCTAGATGTCACAACTACACCAAACACAGAGCAAGTGTGAAGATGGGCTCGCCCCGTAGCGTGCGACCAGCTGACAAGAGAAGTATCAGGTAAGAGAGGTCAAAACCTATCTTCAAATTTTGGCTGACTGGTTGGTTCCTCAGTTTAGGGGCTGCGACAACGCGGACATGTAGCCCCGTGCTCTTTGGGTGTGTGTAGAATCTGTCTGATAACCGGTGTTAATTGTGATGGCTGTATTAGTGTGTGTATCTGTTTTCTTTTTTATCCAAGTAAGGACTGCAACTTTCAATTTTTCAAATAGTTCCTACTTTTATAGCCAAACGCCACCGTCAACGACTACTAGGCCTAGTTCAGAACTCAGCTACTAGACGCCACCGCAGTCGGCTCTTGGCAACGAACATAGAAACCTAAGAGCGTTGTTTACATTTCTAACCTATACAATTTAGCTTCACACAGGTGTAATTAGTGAAAGTTTCTTTAACATGCCATAAATCTATGACATGGGACCGCCGGCTTCACTTCCCCTCCGAAGGAAGGCATACTGAGGGATTTTCAACGCTCTTAAAAAATCCGACGGCTTTGGCCGGGTTTGAACCCGCGACCTTGGGCATAGAAGCTCAGCATGCTACCGACTACGCCACCGAAGCCGCCTCTTCAAATTTTGTGGACGCAATTGTTGTACTATAAGAGGATAACGTGCGGAAAGACAGCTGCCAGATTGAACTGCAAGGCTCTGAAATCGTATTTGACATCCTGGTACGCAGGCATGGCGGCTGGAGGAGCTGGACATCCCTGTGGCACTCGGAGTAGTAGCGAGGCGGAGCGTATATACTGACTGGAGCGTGCAGCTCCTTCCCACCGGCTTTGAGTGCTTGGGCGGCCAGAGCTGTCCATTCCAACATGTACGGTACTCGCTACCTCCCATTGATTTATATGCGAGATTCGCCACATTATTGCGAGCCTTGCAGTTCAATCTGACGGCTGATTTTCCGCACATTGTCCTCTTATAGTACAACGATTGCGTCCACAAAGTTTCATGATAGATTTCGACCTGTCTTACCTGACATTTCCCTTGTGAACACTGTTGCCGCAATGAGACTGGTGAGAGAAACAGAAAGATGGCACAGCACTACGCTCTCACGGCTTTCATTGAGCATAAGACGTTCCAAATGTAAGTGCATGCACGAGACAGAGTGCCAAATCATACAAAATCCCATGCTCAAGTTTGAATAATAAACCTACGCAGTAATCTGTACCTAAAAGTACATAACTCTATGGCCTACTTATATAGAAATCTCAAGGGGGTGGGGTGGCGCAGTGGTCAAGCTATTGACCTCGCACCAAGGTGGACGGGGTTCGATTCCCGGTCAATGCATTCGAGATTTTCCAAGTGAAAAGCCATGTCCTGTGGCTCTAATTCCACGTAAAAAGAAGGTCCCGTGGCTCATAATCGCATGATTAACGGTCACAAAAAACTAAAAGCTACCTTCCTTCCTTCCTTATATTTAGGGGCATATGACCTCGTAGTTCCGCCCCTTAAAATAACAGTAACTAACTAACTCCTTCCTTATAAAATCCAATATGGCGACCATCCCAAATATTCAGACGGTTCTCAATATCTACGAATCTATCACAGCATTCAAACTGAAATTTTGTATTTTGATACAGGCAATTAACACAAATAGGATAAGCCTGTCTTTCATTCTCCACCGTCATTAATAGGCTATTTAGTTCTTCACGGAACTACTTGTTATAATTGCGATTTGAGGCAGATATAAGATAAGTTATAAAATGTTACACAAAAGTTATTCGTGCATGTTTCCACCTTCTGGCTGTCGCTCAGGAGGTTTGGGATTGATTTCCGGCTCTGCCAAGCAAGTTAATTCTAGTCTAAGTGTTGGAATGGGGTATGCTCAGCCTCGTGAGGCAAAACTGAGAAGAGGTCCGTTCGATTCCTACCTCAGCCATCCTGAAAGTGATTTCCCGTGGTTTCCCACTTCTACTTCAGGCAAATGCCGGTATGGTTCCTAACTTAAGACCACGGCTACCTCCTTCCCAATCCTCGCCAGAATTACAAATATACAGACACCACAGTAACACAGATTTTAGACAAATTCTATACACACCCAAGTACATGGGGCTAAATTACCAAGATGTCCAATCCCCTCAAATGAAACAACAACGTAAGGGGTGCCAACCACGGCAATGCTTGAACATACTTGAGCCGGGCTCAGCGACCTCTGTTTGTTAACCCGAGTTCTCTTCCGACCACGATGGCATCAGGATACACGAAGCCTAGAATGCCTTTCATTTTCCACCGTCATTGGCCCTTGTCCTCACATTTCAAGGGATCAGATCTCTTCTTTCTTTTTACGGAATACCCTATCTTCTGTACGGATCCTTAAAGTGGACAGGTTGTGTGTGGCGGACCAGAGTATCCTATTTAAGCGACAAGTGAGACCTATTGATGTCTATATAATTTGGCGATAAAATACAGCATTAACAAGTAGTTCCATGGAGAACTATACAGCCTATTTTCATATATCCTACTTATGTTAATTGCCTCTATCAACGTACAAAATTTCAGTTTGATTGCTGTAATAGATTTGTAGATATTGAGATCCATCTAAATATTTCGGACGGTCACCATGTTGGATTGTTATATGTATAGGCCATAGAGTCATGTACCATTAAAGGAAAATTATTGCATAGGTTCATTATTCAAACTTTGACTTCGATCGCATGATTACGACACGAGAAATAAAAACTTAATTTTAATATTCACACAGCCGCCATCTTGAGGTTATGTAAACAATTGAACTAAATTAGATACCAGTGCATTACAATGTGTGTAAACGTTTCCTGTACCAGATTTCATTGCGTTTGGATCATTTAATCGCGAGAAAGGTCTATTTAAAATTTTCAAATTCGCTTTGCCGCCATATTCGTTTTGTAGTTAACAGGTTTTTGAAAGTCTTATAGATGAACTTCCAGTAGTGCCCTTTATCTCCCTACGGGCCAAAATTCTGTCACCCCGGCGTCTCTAAAATCCGCGGTTGTAAAACCAATAACACAATTTTTATTATTATTATTATTATTATTATTATTATTATTATTATTATTATTATTATTGTTATTATTATCTTTCTTTCTTTCTTTCTTTCTTTCTTTCTTTCTTTCTTTCTTTGTATCTCTCTTTGATTATCATTGCAACGCATGCTGTGTGTAGCTAGTACCTGATTAATTGGCCGTATTTTAATTTGACAACTCTGTTTATGAGAATAATGTATGCGTCCACACATGGACCAGGCAAAATGTCCGAGTGAGTGACACTGTGTTACGGAGAGCATATACCATACGCACATTACGCACAGCACGACTACGTCATTCCACCACGCCTTCACGTGACGACATCGCATACAATAAACAGCTAAAAATATACTACTACACACATGTGTGACTCTCCACATCCTGACGAAAATAAATAGAATTCACGTGATGTCATCTTTCTTTGCGGTACGTGTGTGTGTAGGTGAGAACAACATAAGCACGCACCGCCTACAGGATGGGCACAAAGTTCATTGCTTCCAAGAGATGATTTTGCAACATCGCTAGAATAGTGTCCGTAACTCAGAAATGTAAGCTTTGTATATGATTTTATTAAACACAATGTGTACAATCAAGTTATTCACCACTCCGTCATTTCTGTGATTAGAGATTGAGACCTGCTCACACATTCCACTAAGTGGTATTTGGGGCATGGATTATCGCAATTCTTGCACACGCAGTCCTCCTTGGGCTCATGAAATGTCTCATTCTGACAGATCCTTCCATGGAACCCATGGACAGCGAATCGCGTATAGAGACGTTTGAAATTTGGTCCCTTCATTGCTTCAGTCTCCATTATTTCTTGGGGCATCTTGTCGGCTTTTTATCGTCTCTCCTCGACGATGGTTTTATACGTTTGCGATTCCGGTAGATCAAAGGAGTGCTTTATGTCTTCTATAAAGAAGGATTCCTGTGCTATTTTATAAGCGTAGCTGTTCCTTGAGAATTTTGAGATAGAGAGAGCTCTCTTAATAAATCTCGCTTTGACTCTGTCTAGTTTTGTAAAAGAGCATTTATTTCCTACGTAAGAATATGGACCATAGTTTAATGACCAATAAGTTGATGTCAACAAATTGTAATAATAATAATAAACTCATTTCTTGAAATAATTCTTGTGTTGTAACGACTCACGTGCCATCTAGTATCAAATGGATTTACTAAACCTTCGATAGACTGTGCACAACAACTCACCAAAGTCCAATCGCAATTGGATGAAAAGGGCCTTGTGCCAAGATGAAGTAGGACTCTTCAACTACAGGAGATATCTTACGGCATTTCGGCACAAGGCCCGTTTCATGTTCAGGTTTGCCTTCCTACTGAACCTTATCAAATTTATCTAAATGGATACTGTTCATCCACTGGTAACTATTCAATCATAGGTGCAGTCGCCCTAGTATTTTAATCTACAGAAAATATAATTGGACAACCCTGTTTTATGAATGACACGAAGGATGCTGATTCGACTCGACTGTCCACACGTGAATGTATCTTACATCCATGAGGCATGCAAGCAGTTGGAACATGCCTGATGAGCGGTGAATCCCTAGCTATTTCAGCACTTCTGAGGGACATTGAGAGATAGGCAAAGGAAAGAGAGGAGCATGTTTGTTGCATTTTTAGCCTACTTTTCACATTTTGCAAAAATGAGGAAAAAGTAGTCATATGAGATCGGGCAAATGTGTGTCTGTCTGTCTGTCTGTCTGTCTGGCTGTGTGTGTGTGTGTGTGTGTCCCCCCCTATCAACTCCTAAACGGCTGCAGGAATCCAAACGAAATTTGGTAGGAATAAAGATCTATACCTGAATATCTCACGGCCATATTTGAAAATGATGTCAGTGCTACCAACTGCTGAAAAATCGCAATTGAAATTTGAGCTCCATGTTGGATATCTTGGAAGGTAAGAATGGGAGCTATTTCAAAATTGGCACACGTATAGATAATAATATTTCAGTAAAATTTCCTGGAGGCCATGCATGGCAGTGTTGCCAAAATGATTCTAAGCCCGCTGATATGTCTAATTTTAAATGCATATAACTTCTATACTGTCAATTGGATTTCAACCAAATTTTGTATGTAATATGTGTACATAAACAGATATGACTGGGCGTATTCGTAAGAGCCACCAGGGCTGCCAACTGTCAATAAATGTTATCTCTATTCTTTTATCCAAATACCAATATATCAGAAAGGATGCAAGCCGACAGCTTTAAACTATGCACACGTATAGTACCTGACATTCTAAATTAATTTGGAGTAACTTATGTACATCAGTGCTACCAACATGATTCTAAGACTGCTGATAAGACCAATTTTTAAATACATGTAACTTCTATAATATCAATTGGATTTCAACCACATTTCCTATGTGCTATGTGTACCATAACAGATATGACTATGCTTATTCTTAAGAGCAACCAGGGCTGCCAACTGTTAATAAACGCTGTCTCTATTTTTTACCCAAATATTAATATATCAGAAAGTATGTAAGCCAACAGCTTCAAAATTTGCACAAGTATAGTACCCAACATTCTAGATTAATTATGAGAAACTAATATACGTCAGTGCTGCCACCATAACTCTAAGCCTGTTGATAGGTCCAATTTTCAAATACATGTAACTTCTATACTAACAAATGGATTTCATCCAAAATTGGCACAGCAAGATATCAAAATATTTCAGATTATTTCTGACCAACGCATGCGTGACATTGTTGCCAACATGATTTTACGCGCGCTGATAGATCCAATGTCTAACTGCATGTATCGTCCATGCTATCCATTGGACTTCAACCAAATATTGTATTCTGTATCTTAAGAGATGGAACTAAGAATATATTCAGTCACCAGGGCTGCCAACAGTAGTGTTCTATTAGGCTACAGGTATATTTCGAACTAATTAGAAATTTCGATATTACCAACTTAATTTCGCTATTTTTCTAGATAGGTCTATATAGATTGGCTTGAATCTTAAATTTTAAGAAAAGTAGGCTCTTTAGTTCGTCACGGAACTTCTTGTTATTATTAATAATTTTTTTTTAGCGAATTTTCCCAATAAATGGGAGGCATTAAGGAAATAAATCAATTGACTTTTTTGGTTCTTCTTGTTGTTACGATAATGGTTTCATTCTTTCCGAGAAGGCCACTTTGGTCTGTACTGTTTTTGTTTTGGTTGCCCTGATGTAACTTTCCATTTGTTTACTTTGTATTATTTTTATTATTATTATTATTATACTACTACTAATAATAATAATTAGCCTATTATTATTATTATTATTATTATGGAATTAAATAAAATGAGGAATGAAAAATTCCTCAAAGAGGAATTAAATTAATTGCGGAATAAACTGTAGGGGTAGACCAAGGTATATGTTAAACAGGTTGCCTCGGATGTAGGGTGTGGGAGCTATGTAGAGATGAAACGATTAGCTCAGGACAGGGAGGCATGGATAGCTGCATCAAACCAGTCAAAAGACTGAAGGCACAAACAACGAAATTAAATCTTAGACTCGGAATGAAATTAAATCCTCAAGGTGGAATGAAATTAAATGTTAGTGTCAGAATGAAATTAAATGTTGGTGTCGGAATGAAATTAAATATTTGGAGTATTAGTATTTTTGATTTAATGGCGATCGGGAACTGGGTATGGCATCAGAGTGGTGCTTGTTGTTGTTGTTGGTGTTGTTGTTGTTTGAGTTTACAGTTTTGACTGGTTTGATGAAGCTCTCCATACCTCCCTGTCCTGAGCTAATCGTTTCATCTCTATATAGCTACCTCACCCTACATCCGAGGCAACCTGTTTAACATATTCTAACCTTGGTCTCCCCCTACAGTTCTTGTCCTCGACCTTCTAATACTAAGCTTGCTATTCCTGGGTGTCTTAGTTTACGTTTCCTACCAACCTACCTCTTCTCTTCATTAGAAATCGCCAGAAACATCTCTCCTCTCTCACTCGTCTTAATACCTCTTCGTTTGTAACTCTATCTACCCATCTGATCTTCATCATTCTCCTGTAACACCACATTTCAAACGCTTCAATTCTCCTCTTTTCTGCTGCACCAATAGTCCAAGTTTCACTTCCATAGTGCGCCACGCTCCAGACAAAGCTTTCAAAAACGACTTGCTAAAACCTAAATCTATTTATTATTCATTTATTTATCGTATGGCTTTTAGTGCCGGGAGTGTCCGAGGACATGTTCGGCTTGCCAGAGGCTGTAGCTGCTTCAAGCAGACACCCATTGGGTGAGCTACATGTTCCGTTCAATTTCAGGTAGGTCCAACTTTCGCTACCAGATATCAATGATACCTAGTGGTGAACGTTGGAACGTTGATAGAGCGTTCCGACGAAATCCACCCTAACAATTTAGCTGCACACAAGTTTAGTCTGTGGAAGGATCCCTAACATGCCATAAATCTATGACATGGGACTGCCGGATTTACTTCCCCTCCGAAGGAAGGCATACTGAAGGATTTTAACGCTCTAAAAATCCGACGACTTCGGCCGGGTTTGAACCCGCTATCTTGGGCACAGCAGTTCACCATGCTACCAACTACGCCACCGAAGCCGCTTACCTAAATCTATATTCGATGTCAACAGATTCCTTTTTTTTTTTTTTGTAGAAATGATTTCCTTGCCTGAGCCAACCTACTGTGAATGTTGCTCACAGTCTCTAAAGGTTGAGAATACCTTGGGTATGGGGTTCTTAACACGATCAGTAGAAGGCTTGTACCGCATTGTTTACCATCGCCTGAGTTTTATTAATGTCCACGTCACAAGCAGTCAGGTGTATTAGTTAAGTCGTGTTGTACAATCGATCAGTGTGATCACTATCTATACCCGTAGTAAATAATACGTGCTTCCCGTGTGTTACGAAATTCCCACGCGCTCGTGTTTTTAACGTTAATGCATATCACTTTCCCCGCTTGATACATAGGCTCGATAACACGGCTGACAATGTAAACAGCGCCCAATCTATGACCTGAAAGCAGGAAACGTATTTCCCAGCAGGTGCTGGCAGCTATCACTATCATTAAGAGAATGACAAACAGCTGCTTGTTATATAAATAAATGTTATGTGTCTTGAGGAAATATATTTTAAATCAGACTACCCAATTAATTTCCGGGTTCTACCTCCATCTTTTCGCTCCCATTATTATTGCCAACCTTGGCGAAATATTACCAGATGTGTAGTCTTAGCTTAGCTTTGGTTGGTTCCTCAGTTTAGGGGCTGCGACAACGCGGTCATGTAGCCCCGTGTACTTTGAGTGTGTGTAGAATCTGTCTGATAACCGGTGTTAATTGTGATGGCTGTATTAGTGTGTGTTATCTGTAATTCAGGTAAGGACTGTAGACATTCAATTTTCAGTAGTTTCTTCTTTTGCTACCAAATGCTACCGTTAACGACAACTAGTTTTAAACTTGGTTACTAGATGCCACCACAGTCGGCTCCTGGCGACGAACGTTGGAACGTACGAGCGTTAGTGAAGTCTAACCTATAATTTAGCGTCATACAAGTGTAATTAGTGAAAGATTCTTTTATTATTTTACATGCCATAACCGTCGGCTTTAACTCCCCTCCGAAGGAAGGCATACTGAGGGATTAGTTAACACTCTTAAAAATTCCGACGTTTTAGGCCGGTTTTGAACCCGCGACCTTGGGCATAGAAGCTCAGCATGTTTCCAACTACGCCACCGAAGCCGCCAAAATATTACTTAAAAATGGGAAGAGTGGGATTTGAGAACGAATTCAATGTTCCTTTCTCGTCGGTAGATTTATGCCTACAGTGTGAACAATAATACAAGTTATAATAATGATAATAATAATAATACAATTCTTTACCCTCAAGAGAAGTGAAAGATACCACCTCCATGGCTTCAGGAGGTATATCAAGACTTAAAAAGGGCAAATATTGGACTGGTTGAAGTATGGGACAGGACAAGATTCAGAACTAAAGTTGCAAGAGTGAAGGATCCCCCCAAAAGAAGACTCACACTTTCAATGGAAGAAAGATTCAGAAGGAGCAAAAGATTAAAAATTATCTTGCAGGAAGCTAAACGGCAAGGTAAACACTCCTTCAAGACGAAGATCTGAATAATTGTTGTGAATTTGTAGTCAATAGATGGCTGTATTGAATTATTAATAATAATATCATAAAACTAGAGGAATTCGGAAGTAAGAACGAAAATTTCTACCAACTACTTATGGTCCAGTCAGTTTATAATCCATATGACGCGAGACTTCATCAATATGTTGTAAATTAACTGCTTAGTTTACGAAACTGTTTGTTTATTTATGTATTTATTTATATAATCATTTATTTATGTAGTTATTAATTCATTTATAAATCATTTGTTTATTTATTTATATATTGTACCCATGCGTATAATCTCGATGGAAAATATGCTTCTGCCTCCAGCTAGCTTCAGGACTCGAGGGTGTACCGTCCTCCCACTGAGCAGTTGCATACTTTGGATTTGAGGCTAAGAGGTATCAACTCTACAATGATAAGGCACAACTCTATTCTAAAACTTTAATTCAGTAAATAAAATCATGGCTTTTAACAAATAAAACAATCCCCATAACCATAAAACAAAAGCAAACAAAAATTACTTTCCACAATCCACCAATATGAACATAATATAATCATAATAAATCATATCATACCACAAACCTTTACCCTTATGTGAACTTCACAAAGATATTCTAGTGCGCTGATGCACATACAACTTCAGAAACAAACTGTACATTGACACTACTGTCATACAATGTGACTTCTTTAATATCACAGATTACTGATTCATTAAACCTTCTTAATTTGACAATTATGTGTACCGTGTGTGTTTTGATCTTTCTTTTCCCACCAAATGCTTCACATGCATTAGCCTATTCTGGTGTTGCACAGCAGTCATCGTGCAACTCCATAATTATGTAAGCTACCCCTACTCCACTATTTATATAGTTCCACTGCATGCCGTTTGTGATTTCAATTTAAAACCGTTATGTTATTGTTGTGTCGGATGGTACAATCAAACTACCTTGCGCGCGTAGCCTGTGGAATCTGGTAACCAACTTCTGAAAAAGTTGTCAGTGACAGTATAAATGCAGCTTCTAACCATTCGTTAGATAGCTAAAATCATGAACCATCAGGATAATATATAATTATCAATGTGTTCTGAAACCACATGGCTTCATTACTCAACATAACAATATTTCATTCATGTCATTAACAGGGTCTAAAGTCTGTCCTTTTCAACCTTACTTTTACGGTCCGTCTGGCCGTCCTCCAGACCCTCTCCTCGAGCGGTCGGTATACAATAGCAGTGGGTTGGGTTTCCACCTAACTCGACCCCCGCTTTTATGTTTGAAGGCTTACTTCCAAAGCATTGTAAGATTTTACAAGACAATACTGTGCTCCCAATGGCACACATATCTCAATGGATTTTAACTGGATATTATGCACGCAGGAAGTGAATGAGCTTTATATTTATTCCTATCACGAGGATAATAACTGGCACCAAACAAGGCCCATTTCAACATGAAGGTACGAGGTTCGTAAAACATTGGTCTAGTAGGCAGCCGGTGTCTTAAATAAATTATGCGGTCAGTCCAAGCTGCCGACATTTGAGGTTCGCTTCAACAAGCCGAATCACTCAACAATAAGTTCTCGGGAAATCATAGAGTGACGAGGTGTCCAAACGTTTGCCTCGCACCTACATGTGATTCCAATCCGGAACATTTCACATCCATCATCAGAGTTAGGGTCCAACACTAAACACTCTGGCACAAAGTATATCTCCGCTATGCCCCCGGCATAGGAGATTTCATACGTAGAATAGACCACCTGGCTCCTTCACCTAATGTTACGACTTCGTCCTATAATATTAAGAGAAATCTATCAATTACTTTATAAGCTTCTCACATAAGCTGCAAATTCAATTCACTAAAAGCTCTTCCATTCCTGGCATAACTATATTCCCATTAATAAAATATTCTGATATCAAACTCTTTCTTTAATCCCGTAATGTAATCTTACTGTATAATCTTACTGCTTGGATCGATAAGTCTTGCAAATAGCGTAATTATTTCCTGTTTACAATAATTTCCTGATGCGTTCATTAATACCTTTGATATTCATAATCCTTATTATTATTATTCTCACTGAAATAAATTACCAAATCCTTCCTTAGTATTATTATTATATTTCTGACATAATTTACCAAAATCCGACACAACCAATCATCTCAAAACTCGAACAACTGTCTCGTAACATTTACATAACTGATTGCCATCTTAATTAATAGTGGTAATGATTAATCCACTTATTGATGCACATTAACATCTCAACTGTATAAAATCAATACAATAATGACTAAACCTGGAGGGTCTACTTCCTAATCTGATTCTTACTGGCATCTTTACTGAAATCACATAACATGCCGTGGCCTATATTCTCTAATTAACCATAATTTGTGGGGTACTCACATATCTCAAGGCTCGTCATGGTGGCTCCAACCAATCATATCCTTCCAAGTCGCCCGCCATATGCAGGTTTAACGCGACATATTCATCTTGAATACACATATTTTATGACACACAACTTCCGTTAACCATACGGCACTTTGCATTTATATAAGGAAGCTATTGCTCCCAAACATGTGACACTTTATAACACTTATAAAACCACTACTTTAAAAGATATTTTACATATGCTTTATACATAACACACGTCACTGTGTACACTTTTCATTGCTTGAAATTCCCTAGCAAAGATATCAAAATTGCAGGTGTCGACGGCATCTCCCGTGCTCCTACCAACTCCTGATTGAAAGTCTGGTTTACCTGCCCTCGGAATTCACCAACAGTTTTTATCCATACTCCTACGGTAAGCTTCCTGCGTCGCATAGATATGCTAACTTCCGTCCTGAGCGTTATTATTTGGTATCCTTAAAACATTACCAAATGCTTCGTAAAGTTTCTCCCCGCGCATTCCAGCGTAATTAGACATGAATGATCAGTCGATATTTGATACATTGCGCTTAACACTGTCCATAACTTTACACAAATTTATTATTATTTACAATAGTTCTGCCACTCATCTTACGCGGTGCTTCCTAAGTGAACACGCCATTGTTCGTACTGCTGAGTATACCTGCAGCGCGATTATTATTAAATAAAAGCTTATTAAATGCTTCACTCAAATGTAGAACTCTTTGTGCGGGCGTCCTTTCATGCACCGGACCAACATATGTTCCGCCATGACGACTGCCTGCGACTCTCTTGACAAACTGTGACAAACTGGGGTGAGACTGGCTCCAACCGTCTGCAACTAGTGTAAGACTGACTTAAGACTGACTGCTCTGCTAAGGGTCGGACTCCTTATATTAGTTTCACACAGAAAGTAGAGCGAAATCTTCCCGCGCGATCTCGGCTCCTCTCCCAGCATGATTCTGGTCTCGAAACCATGTTCATTGGGTTCCTTTTTCTTCTCTGATCCCAGAACTATCTGCGTGCTAAAGAATCGCTCGGCCAATTAATTAATATTAATTCTTTTCTCCATAGCGTGGGATGCTATCTCCCGGGGATTCCCAGGCACCATCCTCAAATCCAGCCGCGAACAATGATAGTCCTACGGTCCTTCCGCACTTCCTTAAATATGCGTCAATTTCGCAGATTAAAGGCTCTAAAATTAGCCTCCAGACTAAAGATTCACCTGTGGGCAAGTCCCATGTCATCTCGTTACTCCAATCACGAGTAATCAATGATTTTCCTTGTGATCTCTCCCCACCATTCTCAAATCCATTCTCCGTCGGGGAAGAACTGGGTCATTATTCAGGCCCTCACCCTCTTCCAGACGACAGAATGAGGTCAGAATGATTGACTTGGCTCCACTGAACACCTCCCACAATTCTGGGCCTATTTGTAAAATGTCCAACTCTGCACTTGCAGTGCTCCAAGCCCCATATAGCCTACACCAAGTAGTCTAATAATACTGTATTCTGCACAATTTCCCTGTATTATTTTAATAAATAATGTCACTGCAACTGAAATCACACCAGTGATTTAATATACACTTCTCTCTAGGGGTTTTTACAATGAAACTCCCTCCACAGACTTCGGGTTCGTTCCCTGGTGGAACCTTTATACTGAGATCACAGTCTCTGAGAACCACGTTCGATTCCAGTCAGCATAACCTCCTCGGGTTCATATTCCCCTTGCGAAACTTATAGAAGTCAATTGCAAGTGGCTCTCTATAAGTAACCAGCTGACTGTCTATCACTGTCTGTGTTTACATCTGGGGTCCTTCACCTAGTCTGGCTGCGAGTAGGTTAGTACAGCTCCCCATTCCACGCTGCGCTCTTCCTAAGCTGTTCATTCTCCAGGCGGAGGGTCATATTCATGGCCTCAACCTCTCTCGCCGCTGCAACCATTTCTTCATAGAATTCTCGCAGACACTGGCATCTTTGTTGTTCGTCCCTTCCACTGGAAAAAATTGTCTGCTTCTCGTTCCGTCTTGCCGCTCGAACTTTCAGTTCTGACTGCCTGGCTGACTTCGCTCTCCACGTTGAGTTGGGTGTGCGCTGTTAATACTTCTTCTTGTTCGTCGAATTCTTCTGGCGGATAATACACCTTTAAATTGGCTACATTCATAACGACCTCGTTTCCAGTTTCTAAATGCTTTAACCTGTATGCATTGTTCTGCAGGTCTCTTATCACCTCGAACGGGCCGTGGTAAGCAAAAATGAACTTCTTATACTTCCGTGCCTCTGGATCTGAACTTGCTGGTTTCCTAATTAAAACATTCTCTCCGACGAGAAGCGGTCTGTGATACCTCTTCGCACGATTTCTTCTCTGACGTCTCTCCGCCTGTGCTTTGAGATATTCGAAGGTTCGTTGGATCTTCAATTCTCGACCTGGCTGTGCGTCTACTGGTAATGGAATGACACCATTCCACGGTCTCTCCGGTCTCTGATCCAAATGTAGAGTCACGGGAACCTGGCCTGTCGCCTCATGTATGGTATTATTTATACAGTATTCAATTACTTCTAGGAATTCAATCCAACGCCAATTCGCTTCAGAGCAGTAGATCTTCATGTATTTCTGGATCTCTCTCATTACTCTTTCAACTGGACTTGCCTCAGGATGGCGAATGGTAGATAAAATCTGCCTAATTCCTAGAGTTTCCAGTTCTCGACGAAATTCTGCACTCGTAAAGCAACTTCTGTGGTCCGAGAGAATGTTATCCGGCTTCCCAAGAATCGGAATAACTCTCTCTTTCAGGCGTTTCAAGACCTGCTTTGAACTTGTCTTTTGTATGGGGCATAATACCACCATTTTCGAAAATACATCCATGGCTACAAAAATGTGTCTATTGCCTCTACGTGCTCTAGGCAATGGTCCAAAGTCGTCTATACTCAATAACTGCCTTGGCTTCTCCGGTAACAACGGGATAGGTCGTTGCCTCATTAAAAAGGGATTTGGCTTTACCCTTTGGCATAGATCACATGTCCTAATAGCATTTCTCACCGTTTCTCTCAACTTAGGCCAAGTAAATGCTTCCTTCAACAGAGCACAAATTTTGTCTATCCCTGGATGTCCAAATGCTCTGTGTGCTAGCCACACCAATCTCCTCTGCAAAGCTGCAGGAATCACAATCCTTTGACGTGTATGATCTACATCATCCCACTTGTGTAATATCTGATTATACCATACATAATCTGTTGCCAATGCCTCCGCCTCTCTGTATATTGCAGTTCCCCTTGCTAAGCGTCCCTCGAAGTAATCGATCATCATCTTCAACCACGGGTCTTCGCGTTGTAGGTTGGTAAGGTTCCTTAAGTCATCCAACGTCTTCTGATCTCGATTCTCAATCTGGACAGCCAGCGCTTCCTCTTCTCTAGGGTAACGGCTTAATATGTCCGGTATTACATTCTCTTTCCCTGGACAGTATTCTATTTCCACATTAAATTGCTGAATATACAGGGACCATCTTGTCAATCTCTGGCTAGACAAGTCAGTTTTTAACAAAAATGTTAAAGCTTTATGGTCTGTTCTGAGGACTATTTGGAAGCCATACACGAGTTTATGCCAAGATTGCAACGCGTACAAAATTGCGAGCAACTCTATCTCTGTGATCGTGTAATTTTTCTCATGGGCTTTCAGCCTCCTACTTATAAAGGCAATAAAAACTTTCTTCTCAGGCTGGTCAACATTTTCCTGGACTAGCATCGCTCCGATCCCAATAAGTGATGCATCCGTCTGTATGATGAACTTCTGGGTATAATCCGGGTATCCCAGCTTCACATATTCCAAAAGCATTTGTTTTGACCTCACGAATGCTTCCTGACATTGCTCCGTCCAATTCCATCTACCGCCTTTCTTCAATAGGTCCTGCAGGGGTGCTACTGTCGCAGTATAATTTGGGCAGTGGTTCGAAAAGAATCCAATTACTCCCAAATACTGTCGGACGTGCTTAACTTTCGTGGGTCGAGGGAAATTTCGAATTACCTCCAATTTATCTGGATTAGGCTTCACTCCATTTGCATCAATAACATGCCCTAGAAATTTGACTTCCCTCTGACAGAAGTGCGATTTCTTGATATTAACCTTAAAGTTAGCTTCTCGAAGGTCATCTAGCAACTTCTTCAGGTCTCTCATGTGCTCCTCCAGAGATTCTGATGTGAGTAGAATGTCGTCTACATATCTGATGGTACTCTCTTTCACTTCATCTGATAGATTGCGATCTAACGCTCTTATCAGTGCTGAACCAGCTGTTTTCAACCCAAAAGGTAGCCTTAAAAATGTGTATGTATGTTGATCAAACATAAATCCTGTCAACAGACTAGTTTTCTTCTCTAATTCAAGATGATGGAAACTGGATGTGATGTCCAAATTTGTGAATACGGTTTTCCCTTTGAACTTCCTGAGGATCTCTTTAATAGGTGGCACTTGGTCAAATTCTGGAATAACCTTCAAATTTAAATGTCTCAAGTCCAGGCAGACTCTGACAGTTCCGTCTGTCTTTGGTACAATTACCAATGGACTGACATAAGGCGTAGGTGTCTTCTCAATAACACCGGCCTCCAACATCTCCTGAATTGCCTCTTTCACTTTAGCATAATGCTTTTCAGCTATAGGGTAGGGTTTCTGCCTAAATGGTGTCCAATCACTGACTTGAAAAGCATAAGTGAAGTTCTTTATACGACCAGGTCTCGAATCAAAGACTTCCTTCTGTTCCAGTAATAACTGCTTTAAATTTTCCTTCTCTTTTAGCCCAATTTTCGCTTCTTCTAGCTTTTCCGAAATATATTCCTCCAGTTTGGGTTCCAAATCTTTCTCCAGGTCTGTGGCTAGTGTTTTCAGCTCTTCTTCTAACTGCTCAATAACTAACACTTCTTCCTCAGCCACCTCTCTGTATGTATGCCATACTTGTTCACTTGACCCTGGTTCAATCTCATTGAGTGCGACCTCTAAGCCTTCAGCTTCTTCATTCACATGGAACATAACCCTGTCCTGTGCTAGGTCGATTATCACTCTGTATTCCCTTATAAATTCTGCCCCAATAAGTAGGTTATAAGGCAATTTGTTTACTAACAGAAAACTCTGTGAGAAAATAGAGCCTCCTATCTGTAAATCTAGGAATACCTGATATTTACATATCATCGTTCTGTCTGGAATTACCCCTTTTATCTTGACACTAGAGATCGGTATTTTCAAAATATTCTCTCTCCGGGCTATTTCATCATATAAAGCTTGTGTCATAAGGCTCACTGTTGACCCCGTGTCTAACAGACTTCTTATTTTTAATCCTGCCACTCTTACTATTATAATAGGCAATTCTCTCTTGACCATGACTTGTGATCCTCCTGTATCCTCGATTAGCTCTTCTGGTTTGGCTATCCAATTGATGATGTTAACAGACTTCCATCCCTCAGTCTCGAATTCTTCTAATTTTGGCGTTTTTTTTTCTCTTCAGCGCCCGTCCCCTTGGAGTTTCTTCTCTCCTGTTCGCTGCGTTGTAGCTCCAAACTCTTAGCTCCATCTCCATATCTGTCTGGCGATGTCCTGTTCTGCATAACTTCTTGCCAGCGGACTTGTTGTTTCTGGGGCTCATCTCCCCTCTCCTCGAGGTATCGCAAAGAAGCGTGATATCGTTCTTCTACCTCGTCATCGAAGTTACTTCTTCTTTCTTGGGGTCTCCAATTTCTATTGTTGCCTTCTTGGCCATTGTTACCTCCATTGTTTTGGTACGGTTTACCCCTGGTATTCTGCTTATTCCACGAATTTCTACCTCTTCCTCCTCTATTAGCATTCCCTTTGTACTTTGACTGCCATCTTCTGGGTTCCTGTTCCCATTGCCGTCCATAGGAATCTAATGTTTCAGTGCTCGTAGCTCTGTTGTTCCTTGGAGCTTGCTGTTGGTCAGTCTGCGTGTTGGTCACGTGTACCTGTTCCACGGTTCGACTCTGACGCATCGTATTTGCTGTTGTGAGGTCCAGTTGTCTAAGAACTGTCTCCATTTCTATAGCAGTTTTCGCATTAGCCGAGATTAGTAGTCTTTGGATCTCGTATGGAAGCTGCTTGGCGATAGCAATACATAATTCCAGCTCGCTCGGTTTTTGATCCAGTTCTTTGAAGCGACACATCTGCGATATGAAGAATTCTGCGTACTTCGTTGGGTTGTTGGTACTGTATTTCTTTGCATATAAATCCAACCGTAAATTCTGTTGGGTCGCTGCGTCCCAGTATCTCTTCAAAAATGCCTCCCGAAACTCCTCAACAGTATCGAAAGTGTAGCGGAAGCTGCGAAACCATAATGCACACTCCCCCTCTGTTAATTTCTCTATAGCTCGTAGCCTGCGCTCCTGTGGTATTCGTGCATCATTCAGATATTCAGTCACTTCCTTCAACCAATATTTTGGTGTCATATTACAGTGGCTACCTGAGAATTTCCTTGGTTTTTCTTCGCTTGCCCTGATGACGTTTATCACCTGGGTGTGCATAGCATTTTCATGTGGCGTCGATGCCGCAACTGGTATACCTGGCATCATATAAGGACTTTCGCCTGGGCCTGTAGCACTCCTTATTATAGGTTGGGTTTCTAAGTCTGCCCACCTTGTTTTCCTCATATCTTCCATGCTGCCTTCACTTGACTTAGGATCTTTCAGAAGTGTTTCCTCCTGTGCGATTATCCTAGTCTCCATTTGATTGTGGCGCATCTCTGCTCTTTCCAGACGAGTAATGACTTCTTTATCTATTCTTGTAAGCCTATCTCGATTTTCCTCGGCTACTTGAAATATTTTCTTCTTGTCTTCTTTCAGACTTTGTTTGATATGGGAGATTTCATCCTCTACATCTTCCTTAATTTGAGCAAGGGTCTTGTCGCTTGCCTCTGTTTTCTGGCCTTCTCTCATTTCGAGTTCTTCCCTCAATCCTTTGATTTCTTCTCGAATGTGTCCATTGACCTTTGACATTTCCTTCTGGACCTTAACAATTTCACCTCTATTCTCCTCTTGCCTTTTGTTGACTACCACAATGTCATTCTGAACTTGGTCCAGTTCTTGATGAACTTTGCTTATCTGGCCCTTCATGTTTCCTACCAGCTCTTTACTCTCGTTAACGACAGCCTTGATTTCACCTATTTCTTGACATTGACCTAATATATTCTGGTCCTGTTTCTTGAGATCACCGTTAATTGCTCTAGCATAGCTTTTCAATTTCTGGTCCCATTTAGAGTCGTTCTCCTCTAATCTCTAGTCTACCGTTCTCGTAAACTCTGAAAATTGTTTCGCTTGGCGTTCGAGATTCGCCTAATTTTGGATTTGAATATCCTTAATGTCGTTAGATAACGCATCTAACCTACTGTTGGTTTCATCCTGAGCATGCTTACACGCTTGTAAGTTACTTTCGAGCTTGGCTTCTATAGCCTCGAAACGTTTATCTGTTTTAACCTGCATTTCCGATACAATGCTTACAACAGTTTCTGTTACTTCGGTCTTAATTACCTCCTGCATTTGACCTAACTTATTGTTTATTTCAACCTTATTTGCATTTATTGCCAGCTGATTAGCATCTAAACGATTGCTCAATTCACTCTGGTTATCATCTAACCGAGCGTTTATTCCGTCCTGGAAAGCCTTAGCTTCCAGCCTATTCTGCTCGTTAACAACATCAAAATGCTGTTTCAACCCTGCAATAACCTGCAAAATCTCCTCTGTACCTGATATTTTCACAATAATACATTTAAATATGCAGGCAGGCTTCCTGGAAAAAAATGTGTGGATATGTTTTGAAAAGAAACATCAAACACTGTACACATATTGTAACGTCGTACAAAACCTGATAATATTATGATAAATTGTTGATCTGGTATGTAGCGCTCATACCCTTGGGTAATCCTCTTCTCAATAGAGAGATTCTGCGTTACATCAAAAGCCTACTGAACTTAAAAATCACTCAAACACAGTTTGAGGCAAAAACAAAACAATTACTATGGTTTTCCCCATGAAATACCATAAAAAATCTATGGGTTATCCCTAAATCCCATAAGCTCCACGCAATCTGGGCGCCATGATAATGATAATATCGTTTGCCCGGTTTGTGCAATGCCAAGATCGCTCATATTGCACTGACGCAGGCGGTTCCATGATGAATTAATACCGCCCCACGTTGCTTGGTCCATGATAATGATAATGTACCGTAGTACTATGCTTATCCCCACAGACGGGCGACATGATAATTAATAAAAGGATTCATTGGAGGTGGTCCACGTTAAGACATCGCAGCAACCCTCCAAGGTCTCGGTTGAACTGTCGAATGCCCCACTTGGGTCTCGCCATGATAATGAATAAGCATACTAGACGTATTGCATTATCAAAATTTATATTGTGCGTATCAGAGCTTAGCTATATTAGGTGCGGTCCTCCCCTACTTCATGTTAATCGTTACTTTAATAGAGTCGTGTGCATTAGATATAGACCGACTTTAGTTGTACCTATAGCTCAAATCACTGTACAGGACATCATTTTCCATGTACCCATGCGTATAATCTCGATGGAAAATATGCTTCTGCCTCCAGCTAGCTTCAGGACTCGAGGGTGTACCGTCCTCCCACTGAGCAGTTGCATACTTTGGATTTGAGGCTAAGAGGTATCAACTCTACAATGATAAGGCACAACTCTATTCTAAAACTTTAATTCAGTAAATAAAATCATGGCTTTTAACAAATAAAACAATCCCCATAACCATAAAACAAAAGCAAACAAAAATTACTTTCCACGATCCACCAATATGAACATAATATAATCATAATAAATCATATCATACCACAAACCTTTACCCTTATGTGAACTTCACAAAGATATTCTAGTGCGCTGATGCACATACAACTTCAGAAACAAACTGTACATTGACACTACTGTCATACAATGTGACTTCTTTAATATCACAACATTACTGATTCATTAAACCTTCTTAATTTGACAATTATGTGTACCGTGTGTGTTTTGATCTTTCTTTTCCCACCAAATGCTTCACATGCATTAGCCTATTCTGGTGTTGCACAGCAGTCATCGTGCAACTCCATAATTATGTAAGCTACCCCTACTCCACTATTTATATAGTTCCACTGCATGCCGTTTGTGATTTCAATTTAAAACCGTTATGTTATTGTTGTGTCGGATGGTACAATCAAACTACCTTGCGCGCGTAGCCTGTGGAATCTGGTAACCAACTCCTGAAAAAGTTGTCAGTGACAGTATAAATGCAGCGTCTTACCATTCGTTAGATAGCTAAAATCATGAACCATCAGGATAATATATAATTATCAATGTGTTCTTAAACCACATGGCTTCATTACTCAACATAACAATATTTCATTCATGTCATTAACAGGGTCTAAAGTCTGTTCTTTTCAACCTTACTTTTACTGTCCGTCTGGCCGTCCTCCAGACCCTCTCCTCGAGCGGTCGGTATACAATAGCAGTGGGTTGGGTTTCCACCCTAACTCGACCCCCGCTTTTATGTTTGAAGGCTTACTTCCAAAGCATTGTAAGATTTTACAAGACAATACTGTGCTCCCAATGGCACACATATCTCAATGGATTTTAACTGAATATTATGCACGCAGGTAGTGAATGAGCTTTATATTTATTCCTATCACGAGGATAATAACTGGCACCAAACAAGGCCCATTTCAACATGAAGGTACGAGGTTCGTAAAACATTGGTCTAGTAGGCAGCCGGTGTCTTAAATAAATTATGCGGTCAGTCCAAGCTGCCGACATTTGAGGTTCGCTTCAACAAGCCGAATCACTCAACAATAAGTTCTCGGGAAATCATAGAGTGACGAGGTGTCCAAACGTTTGCCTCGCACCTACATGTGATTCCAATCCGGAACATTTCACATCCATCATCAGAGTTAGGGTCCAACACTAAACACTCTGGCACAAAGTATATCTCCGCTATGCCCCCGGCATAGGAGATTTCGTACGTAGAATAGACCACCTGGCTCCTTCACCTAATGTTACGACTTCGTCCTATAATATTAAGAGAAATCTATCAATTACTCTATAAGCTTCTCACATAAGCTGCAAATTCAATTCACTAAAAGCTCTTCCATTCCTGGCATAATTATATTCCCATTAATACAATATTCTGATAGCAAACTCTTTCTTTAATCCCGTAATGTAATCTTACTGTATAATCTTACTGCTTGGATCGATAAGTCTTGCAAATAGCGTAATTATTTCCTGTTTACAATAATTTCCTGATGCGTTCATTAATACCTTTGATATTCATAATCCTTATTATTATTATTATTCTCACTGAAATAAATTACCAAATCCTTCCTTAGTATTATTATTATATTTCTGACATAATTTACCAAAATCCGACACAACCAATCATCTCAAAACTCGAACAACTGTGCTCGTAACATTTACATAACTGATTGCCATCTTAATTAATAGTGGTAATGATTGATCCACTTATTGATGCACATTAACATCTCAACTGTATAAAATCAATACAATAATGACTAAACCTGGAGGGTCTACCTCCTAATCTGATTCTTACTGGCATCTTTACTGAAATCACATAACATGCCGTGGCCTATATTCTCTAATTAACCATAATTTGTGGGGTACTCACATATCTCAAGGCTCGTCATGGTGGCTCCAACCAATCATATCCTTCCAAGTCGCCCGCCATATGCAGGTTTAACGCGACATATTTATCTTGAATACACACATTTTATGACACACAACTTCCGTTAACCATACGGCACTTTGCATTTATATAAGGAAGCTATTGCTCCCAAACATGTGACACTTTATAACACTTATAAAACCACTACTTTAAAAGATATTTTACATATGCTTTATACATAACACACGTCACTGTGTACACCTTTCATTGCTTGAAATTCCCTAGCAAAGATATCAAAATTGCAGGTGTCGACGGCATCTCCCGTGCTCCTACCAACTCCTGATTGAAAGTCTGGTTTACCTGCCCTCGGAATTCACCAACAGTTTTTATCCATACTCCTACGGTAAGCTTCCTGCGTCGCATAGATATTCTAACTTCCGTCCTGAGCGTTATTATTTGGTATCCTTAAAACATTACCAAATGCTTCGTAAAGTTTCTCCCCGCGCATTCCAGCGTAATTAGACATGAATGATCAGTCGATATTTGATACATTGCGCTTAACACTGTCCATAACTTTACACAAATTTATTATTATTTACAATAGTTCTGCCACTCATCTTACGCGGTGCTTCCTAAGTGAACACGCCATTGTTCGTACTGCTGAGTATACCTGCAGCGCGATTATTATTAAATAAAAGCTTATTAAATGCTTCACTCAAATGTAGAACTCTTTGTGCGGGCGTCCTTTCATGCACCGGACCAACATATGTTCCGCCATGACGACTGCCTGCGACTCTCTTGACAAACTGTGACAAACTGGGGTGAGACTGGCTCCAACCGTCTGCAACTAGTGTAAGACTGACTTAAGACTGACTGCTCTGCTAAGGGTCGGACTCCTTATATTAGTTTCACACAGAAAGTAGAGCGAAATCTTCCCGCGCGATCTCGGCTCCTCTCCCAGCATGATTCTGGTCTCGAAACCATGTTCATTGGGTTCCTTTTTCTTCTCTGATCCCAGAACTATCTGCGTGCTAAAGAATCGCTCAGCCAATTAATTAATATTAATTCTTTTCTCCATAGCGTGGGACGCTATCTCCCGGGGATTCCCAGGCACCATCCTCAAATCCAGCCGCGAACAATGATTGTCCTACGGTCCTTCCGCACTTCCTTAAATATGCGCCAATTTCGCAGATTAAAGGCTCTAAAATTAGCCTCCAGTCTAAAGATTCACCTGTGGGCAAGTCCCATGTCATCTCGTTACTCCAATCACGAGTAATCAATGATTTTCCTTGTGATCTCTCCCCACCATTCTCAAATCCATTCTCCGTCGGGGAAGAACTGGGTCATTATTCAGGCCCTCACCCTCTTCCAGACGACAGAATGAGGTCAGAATGATTGACTTGGCTCCACTGAACACCTCCCACAATTCTGGGCCTATTTGTAAAATGTCCAACTCTGCACTTGCAGTGCTCCAAGCCCCATATAGCCTACACCAAGTAGTCTAATAATACTGTATTCTGCACAATTTCCCTGTATTATTTTAATAAATAATGTCACTGCAACTGAAATCACACCAGTGATTTAATATACACTTCTCTCTAGGGGTTTTTACAATGAAACTCCCTCCACAGACTTCGGGTTCGTTCCCTGGTGGAACCTTTATACTGAGATCACAGTCTCTGAGAACCACGTTCGATTCCAGTCAGCATAACCTCCTCGGGTTCAATATATATATATTAATTCTTCTCGTTCTTCTTCTTTCCCCGTTAGGGTCTTCTGAGGACCACGAACCAATTTCAATGTTTAGTCCTTTGTTGTTCTTTCTTCTTCCTCCAGTGCTCCTTCATCTTTTCCCTGTGTGTCTTCTTTCTCTCTTCCGACCATTTTGAGCCTGTTTTCTTATATTGCCTTCCTTGGAGTCCTTCCATTCCCAATACCCTTTTTCTGAAAATTTCTCTCTCTAGTGCATATTCTTCTCTTACATTGTTTTTTTTTTTCTAAATCTTTCTTTACTTCTTGAAACCAGGCTGTTGTCGATTTCTTTTTCCAAATATATTTAAAAATCTGTTTTGTTAACCTGCTATCATTCATTCTATATAAATGTCCGAAAAATAACATTCGCCTCTTCTTTATTGTCTCCGTTATGTTCTCAATGTTCCGATATATTTCTCCGTTACTTCTTAATTTCCAAAACTCTGTAGTTCTTAATGGACCGAGAACTTTGCGTATAATTTTTCTTTCTGATACTTCTAAATTATCCAATTTATAATTTAGTATTAGACATTGACTGCCATATAAGCATTCTGGTTTAATTACTGTTCTATAGTGCTGTATTTTCCAATTTCTTAGATATATTTTTTTGTTATAGATATTCCTGGTTATACCATATGCCCTTTGAATCTTGTGCACTCTTTCTTCTACAGCAGATTTGTGTAAGCCATTCCTCTGAATTATTTCCCCCAAATATTTGAACGTATCTACCCTCTTAATTTGACCAATTTTTGTTATTAGGGTTTCTGGAGCATTTTTAGTATTTATTTATTTATTTATTTATTTATGCGCTTCCTAAACAATAACAAAACTATTGGAAACTTAACCTAATAAAGGTGTATCATGCTGCAGATAAACAACACATAATTGAACATAGTAATTAATTCAAGTAATGCACATGTCCGAGAGGTGAATAGACAGTCTGTCTGAAGCAGCCAGATATTGCGATCAAGGTGGCCGTGATCACATTTGGCGATAGTTATTTTAAGTAGTGTGGAATATTTAACATCCTCTGCTCGTAGCGAAGTTGGTAACATTTGAAATGTTTGCATTGATCAGATGGCAATAAAAACATTAAGGGGTACTCTCAGTTGTAGTCGATAAAACATCACGATCTTGCAATTTTAGGCAATTTGCAAAGTCCGGTCATTGTTTATGTTCGAATCATTTCTTTCATCTTTTTCGATGCCTGCGTGGATGTTCAGCAGTTTTTTATTTTCTTCATCTATGCTTCTATACTAATATAATAAAGCTGAAGAGTTTGTGTGTTTGTTTATGTGTTTAAACGCGCTAATCTCTGGAACTACCAGTGGGATTCGAAACATTCTTTTTGTATATGATAGCCTGATTCAAGAGGAATAGTTTAGGCTATGTAGCATGAGGATACAACTCTCAGGTAACCTTATAGATTGATTTTTGTTCAGTAAGTCGGAAGAACATGCGCTCAAGAACTGCTTCAATATTACCGAACTCTATTGTTGCCATGTAATGCGGGCCACATCACGTCGCCCCTACCAATGTTCTGGTGCAGAATTGCGAGCTGCTTATAAATTGCAGTCACGGGGAGTAATTAGTGCAAAAAGATTTCTTAGGCCAATTATAACAGTTATCATCATGACAATAGTATGCCTCTGTATAACGGCGATGGTGTTGGTGCAGTATACTGAGGTTATCAGCTGCAATAAGCATTGGTGCTTTCAAATTTACTTTGATTTATTCCGATCCTTATCCTTGAGCGCTCCAGTTCTGTAAAACAAATAAATCCACCGGGCGAAACCGGGAACTACGGCTAGTCTGTCATAACTAGCCACACGCACAAAATAACAACCTACCCCGCCTCCAAACACTAGAAGAACGTAGTGCCGCGTTGCCGACCAATATAAACTGATTCGATAGGTCGATTTAAATCGAGGATTACTCGAAATCTCCTCCAGCTGTTGTGAACAGCGCGTTGACGTCAACTGATCGATAAACTTTCAAGTCGGAAGTTATATTTGCCGGACTAGATACCAATGTATCAATATTTTTATAATTTTAAATGATCTTGTCGACTTCGTCATTACGCTGAGGTCTGGCGTTACGTTACGGTGACGGGACGAAATGTACCGAGAATGCACTGAGGTGTGTGACGTCATAGTACTGCTTGGGCTTCCTCCTTTCCCCGCGCGCTCCAGTGAGCGTGACGTCATCCAGCCAGCTACCTCTTTTGACCTTGGTTTGCACTTGCTAATGGAGTTTGAGTTCACGCAGTTCGCTGCATGATCATGAGGCTTTCGCCCAGCATTTTTCAGCATTTGTAGCATTTAAAATGATATAAAGTCTAGTCTTTCAGAATAGGGAGGCTACTCGAGTACCATGATATAAAGAACTACGCAAAAAAATAAGGACATGTTTAGGTCCGCTAAATATAAGCGACATCCTCATACCGCGGCAGGGGTTTATAAAGTCCCGTGTGATTGTGGCCAAGTATATATTGGAACAACGAAAATAAGTATTGCCACTCGCCTCAAGGAGCACGAACGACACAGCCGGCTGGCAAAAACAGATAAATCCACTGTTGCAGCACACTCGCTACTCGCAGGTCACGACATAAGATATGGAGACACCGAAGTTCTGTCCACCACGGTGTCTTATCATGCCAGGCTACAATTTAAGGCCATTGAAATCCTGATGCATACTAACAGCTTCAATCTTAAGGAGGAAGCAGAACGTGTGAACAGAGCTTGGCTTCCAGTCCTTAATCCCCTCAAGCCTGCCCTCATTGACCGTCGTAGACGAGAAGATGCAACATAAGAGCAGCCCTGTCCTTGAAGCATTACTTGTATGTGGTACGCTGTTGCTATGGTAGCCTCTATGTGTGGGTTGTTGACTATTTATATATCTTCTGACGCTTAATGTAACATGTGAACATGCTGAACGCAGTCTTCAGTGAAACGTCAGGACGACAAAATGTCCTTAGAACACGGCCTATAAGCCCGCGAAACAGAGATTCCTATTTCAACGCCGGTCGTGAAAGTCTGAATTTTTACTTGACTATCACTAATTTTCTTTAGCAGTCTTCAAGTTTTTCAGGGGTACGAGTACCCCCGCGTTCCCCCTAAAAAAACACTGGTTAATAATAATATTTCTGCCAGATGATGTGGTCAGCGTAATTTAATTTATAAACTTTACATTGTGTTTCATTGCAGATTACAGTACTGTAGATTTCATCCGCCTTTTAGGTAGATTTCATTAGAAAGCTAACTATTGCAATGGGTCCCATGTTTCGACTTCCGGAAAATATCGACATATCTTCGCGTTTCACATCCCCCAGACCCCAAAACCACCGTCAGTTCAAAAGTTTATATATAATTTATGTATGTATATATATATATATGTATATCAGTTTCTTGTGGACACGATAACTGCCATAATTTTGCACAAATCACTTTGAATTTTTTACCGAATATGTATACCTATAAAATCTCGGTCGAGTTCGTTACTGGGCTTTCAAATTTACTTTGATTTATTCCGATCCTTATCCTTGAGCGCTCCAGTTCTGTAAAACAAATAAATCCACCGGGCGAAGCCGGGCACTACGGCTAGTCTGTCATAACTAGCCACACGCACAAAATAACAACCTACCCCGCCTCCAAACACTAGAAGAACGTAGTGCCGCGTTGCCGACCAATATAAACTGATTCGATAGGTCGATTTAAATCGAGGATTACTCGAAATCTCCTCCAGCTGTTGTGAACAGCGCGTTGACGTCAACTGATCGATAAACTTTCAAGTCGGAAGTTATATTTGCCGGACTAGATACCAATGTATCAATATTTTTATAATTTTAAATGATCTTGTCGACTTCGTCATTACGCTGAGGTCTGGCGTTACGTTACGGTGACGGGACGAAATGTACCGAGAATGCACTGAGGTGTGTGACGTCATAGTACTGCTTGAGCTTCCTCCTTTCCCCGCGCGCTCCAGTGAGCGTGACGTCATCCAGCCAGCTACCTCTTTTGACCTTGGTTTGCACTTGCTAATGGAGTTTGAGTTCACGCAGTTCGCTGCATGATCATGAGGCTTTCGCCCAGCATTTTTCAGCATTTGTAGCATTTAAAATGATATAAATCTAGTCTTTCAGAATAGGGAGGCTACTCGAGTACCATGATATAAAGAACTACGCAAAAAATTAAGGACATGTTTAGGTCCGCTAAATATAAGCGACATCCTCATACCGCGGCAGGGGTTTATAAAGTCCCGTGTGATTGTGGCCAAGTATATATTGGAACAACGAAAATAAGTATTGCCACTCGCCTCAAGGAGCACGAACGACACAGCCGGCTGGCAAAAACAGATAAATCCACTGTTGCAGCACACTCGCTACTCGCAGGTCACGACATAAGATATGGAGACACCGAAGTTCTGTCCACCACGGTGTCTTATCATGCCAGGCTACAATTTAAGGCCATTGAAATCCTGATGCATACTGTTGTTGTTTGAGTCTTCAGTCTTTTGACTGGTTTGATGCAGCTCTCCATGCCTCCCTGTCCTGAGCTAATCGTTTCATCTCTACATAGCTCCGACACCCCACATCGGAGGCAATCTGTTTAACATATTCTAACCTTGGTCTACCCCTACAGTTTTTGTCCTCGACCCTTCCTTCCATAACTAAGCTTGCTATTCCTGGGTGTCTTAGTATGTGTCCTACCAACCTATCTCTTCTCTTCATTAGCAGTCGCCAGAAACATCTCTCCTCTCCCACTCGTCTTAATACCTCTTTGTTTGTAACCCTATCTACCCATCTGATCTTCATCATTCTCCTGTAACACCACATTTCAAATGCTTCAATTCTCCTCTTTTCTGCTGCACCAATAGTCCAAGTTTCACTTCCATAGAGCGCCACGCTCCAGACAAAGGCTTTCAAAAATGACTTCCTAATACCTAAATCTATATTCGATGTCAGCAGATTCCTTTTTTGTAAAAATGCTTTCTTTGCCTGAGCCAACCTACTTTTAATATCCTCTTTGCTTCGTCCATCACTGGTTATTCTGCTTCCTAAGTAACAGAAGTCTCCTACTTCCTTCAGCTTTTCACCTGCCAATTTGATCTCCATAGAGGTTTCTGATGCATACTAACAGCTTCAATCTTAAGGAGGAAGCAGAACGTGTGAACAGAGCTTGGCTTCCAGTCCTTAATCCCCTCAAGCCTGCCCTCATTGACCGTCGTAGACGAGAAGATGCAACATAAGAGCAGCCCTGTCCTTGAAGCATTACTTGTATGTGGTACGCTGTTGCTATGGTAGCCTCTATGTGTGGGTTGTTGACTATTTATATATCTTCTGACGCTTAATGTAACATGTGAACATGCTGAACGCAGTCTTCAGTGAAACGTCAGGACGACAAAATGTCCTTAGAACACGGCCTATAAGCCCGCGAAACAGAGATTCCTATTTCAACGCCGGTCGTGAAAGTCTGAATTTTTACTTGACTATCACTAATTTTCTTTAGCAGTCTTCAAGTTTTTCAGGGGTACGAGTACCCCCGCGTTCCCCCTAAAAAACACTGGTTAATAATAATATTTCTGCCAGATGATGTGGTCAGCGTAATTTAATTTATAAACTTTACATTGTGTTTCATTGCAGATTACAGTACTGTAGATTTCATCCGCCTTTTAGGTAGATTTCATTAGAAAGCTAACTATTGCAATGGGTCCCATGTTTCGACTTCCGGAAAATATCGACATATCTTCGCGTTTCACATCCCCCAGACCCCAAAACCACCGTCAGTTCAAAAGTTTATATATAATTTATGTATATATATATATATATATATATATATATATATATATATATATATATATATGTATATCAGTTTCTTGTGGACACGATAACTGCCGTAATTTTGAACAAATCACTTTGAATTTTTTACCGAATATGTATACCTATAAAATCTCGGTCGAGTTCGTTACTGGGCTAAATCGGTCGAAGGGGGTGAAAATGGGGGGCTTTTTTCGAAAAAGTGAAATATTGCTATAACTCTCTTAATATGTGAAATATCGAATCCGTTTAACGTTCATACTATGTGTCGGATAAAGCCCAAAAATTTATATTTGAAGAGTTTTTTTATAGCACCAACCATTGGCCAAAGGGGTGGGAAAAAGTGGGTTTTTCGGGAAACATTAATCATATCTCTCTTAATAGGCACAATATCAAAACCGTACAAAATGGACAATATTTCCCTAATAATTACCTAAAACTTTTGTCTGAAAGAATTTTTGATATGACCCACCATTACGCCAAGGGATGAGAAAAACAAGATGTTCAGTAAAGAACATATAGCCTACTTTCTCCTAAATGTATGAGTATAGTTATAACTCGTTGTTATTATCAAAGAGTATAATAGAACTATTCTTTGTTGAAGACCTTAGAAACGATTTACCTCTACCAAACGCCACGACCTAGATAAAAACTGCTACCATCATTGAAGAAAGAAAGAAAGATAAGAAGTATATCAAGAATGTTATGGATCTGGAGACATAATCGACCGGACTGGCGGCGTGGCTCAGCGGTAACGTTCTCGCTTGCTGGGCCCTAGGTTGCAGGTTCGTATCCTGGCGCAGTCAGCTGGCATTTGAGGGTGCACAAATGCGAGGGAGCCGTGTCAGTACATTTACTGGCACGTTAAAGATCCCCTTCGGGCCAAAATTCCGGCACCCCGGTGTCTCTAAAAGCAGCAGTAGTTAAAAGGGATGTAAAACCAATAACATTATTATTATTATTATTACGACCTGCCGTGGGCAACATCCAACTTTGAGTTGAGGCATGTCTTTACACGTCTGGTTGTGCATGGCTTTCACAACCCTAATTGAATTAACAAATCTTTCCATGACCCTACAGAGACGTGTGTATACAAACTATGTGGATATTTTCGATAATATAATCCTAACAGAGCGAGTGCATTCTAGCGGCCAGAATAAGAAACTTTTCAATAAAATCTGGAAGTTACCTTTTTGGCAGCTAGATGTCTCGAGTAAATCTGCTGGCGAATTATGTTTTAATTAAATATATATTTTACACCATAATGTGGACAAAATAACGCTTAATAACATTTTCAAGTAACGCAAAATAGGCTGTTACAAACCCTTTAAAATAAAAAGTTAAAATGTATCGTAGTATCAACTTGTCATTCTTCAAATTCGATGCGCATAGAATCATAATGGTATAGTAATCAATGGATCCCCACGTAGACTAGTCGGGACATCTAGTGGTGAAATATCGAACAATATAATCCTAACAGAGCGAGTGCATTCTAGCGGCCAGAAGAAGAAACTTTTCAATAAAATCTGGAAGTTACCATTTTGGCAGCTAGATGTCTCGAGTAAATCTGCTGGCGAATTATGTTTTAATTAAATATATATTTTACACCATAATTTGCACAATATAACGCTTAATTTTAAAACATCTGAGTCATTACAAAACAATAAACATATAACATTTCAAGCAAAAAAACTAGGTCTGATCGGGTTTGAACCATAGGAATCTGAGCGACAGGCTATCGCTCTACCACTGAGCTAATTGTGTCAACGAATATCGTTCTATTTAAAATGACTTACATAGAACTTGTTAGCAAATAATGATTTATACTAAACGATTTCATCACTGGAGTATATTATTTATATATAAAGCATTTCATACAAAGTTTATTTATTTTTTATCAGTACGCTATATTGCATTCAATACTCAAATTAGTGAAATATAAGTCAGGCACAAGATATCCGCTGCCATCTTGTCTTATTAATGAATCAGCTGAGCTTTTAAAAATCACGTCTGCACTATAGTATTACAAAATAAACTTTTAATTTCGTACGTGCCTCTTCCTTTAGAACAGTTAAAACGATTCTCGGCTCGATAATCGGAACTGGTGGGTCCCATGATATGGATTATAAAGTTTGCATAATTCGCACGGCCGCCATCCTGAAATGGTATGGCGGACGACCTTGTAGTTTGGTCACAAGATGCATCCTATACGAAGGTATGTTGTTAACAAATTTGGTAGAGATTGGATGATTTGGTTAGTCGTTATTTGATTTTACGTTTTGAACGTTTGAGTGGCCGCCATTCAGTTTTAGTAAAGATGGCGGCGATATAAAACATGACACTGAGGTGTCCTTTGCTAGTGCTACCTTTGTACCAAATTTCGTTCAATTCGCATTCACCGTGTTCGAATTGATAGGGGGGGACAGACATTCAGAGTACACACACTCACACACACACACACAGACTCACACACACACATACACACACACAGACTCACACACACACATACACACACACAGACAGACACACTTTTTTTCGCCCTGTGTTGATCTCATAAGTCTACTTTCATTTTTTGCAAAAATCGAAAGTAGGCTAATAATTTCGGAATTATAAGAAAATGCCAAGAGCTATCAGAGGTTGCCATGGCAACACTACTAAATTGATGAGGGATGAGCCGTTGCCATGACAACGCACTTGCACGAGATCAGATTCAGTATTTCCATCTGACTAAGCCGGCCCCGTGGTGTTGGGGTAGCGCGCCTGTCTCTCACCCGGATGCCCCGGGTTCGATCCCCGGCTCCGTCAGGGATTTTAAAACTGACGTGAGGGTTGGAACGGGTGCACTCAGCCTCGTGAGGACAATTGAGTAGCTGTCTGACAGTGAGACAGCATCCCGATCATGAATACCATGATTAACGGCCGAGGGGACCCGACGCGCTGATCACGCGTCATCCCAATATCTGCAGGCCAAATGGCTGGGCAGCGGTCGCTTGGTCGGCCTTAGCCCGTCATGGGCTGGATGGTGCCAGGGGTTGACTTTGACATCTGACTAAGTGGGAAGCGGCTTCGGTGACGTAACTGGTAGCATGCAGAATGTCTATGCCCAAGGTCGCGGTTTCAAAGCCGGCCGAAGTCGTCGGATTTTCTAAGAGCGCTAATATCCCTCAGTATGCTTTCCTTTGGAGGGGAAGTTCCAACGTTCGTTACGAGTTGCTGGTTGGGGTGGCATCTAGTAGCCAAGTTCACAGCTAGGTGTCATTGACGGTAGTACCTGGTAGCAACATTAGGAACTACTGCTTGAAATTGACCGTCTGCAGTCCTTACCTGAATTACAGACTAATACAGCCATTACAATTCACACCGTTTACCAGACAGATTCTACACTCACCCAAAGTACACGGGGTTAGATGACCGCGTTGTCGCAGCCCCTAAACTGAGGAACCAACCCGAGGTAGATTTCATTAGAAAGCTAACTATTGCAATGGGTACCATGTTTCGACTTCCGGAAAATTTCGACATATCTTCGCGTTTCACATCCCCCAGACCCCAGAACCACCGTCAGTTCAAAAGTTTATATATAATTTATGTATGTATATGTATATATATATCAGTTTCTTGTGGACACGATAACTGCCGTAATTTTGCACCAATCACTTTGAATTTTTTAGCGAATATGTATACCTATAAAATCTCGGTCGAGTTCGTTACTGGGCTAAATCGGTCGAAGGGGGTGAAAATGGGGGGCTTTTTTTTTTGGAAAAAGTGAAATATTGCTATAACTCTCTTAATATGTGAAATATCGAATCCGTTCAACGTTCATACTATGTGTCGGATAAAGCCCAAACATTTATGTTTGAAGAGTTCTTTTTATAGCACCAACCATTGACCAAAGGGGTGGGAAAAAGTGGGTTTTTCGGGAAACATTAATCATATCTCTCTTAATAGGCACAATATCAAAACCGTACAAAATGGAAATTATTCCCCTAATAATTACCTAAAATTTTGTCTGAAAGAATTTTTGATATGACCCACCATTATGCCAAGGGATGAGAAAAAAAATTCGGAATTATAAGAAAATGCCAAGAGCTATCAGTGGTTGCCATGGCAACACTACTAAATTGATGAGGGATGAGCCATCAGACGTTGCCAAGATAACGCACTTGCACGAGATCATATTCAGAATTCCATCTGACTAAGTGTGAAGCGGCATCGGTGACGTAACTGGTAGCAAGCATGCTGAATGTCTATGCCCAAGGTCGCGAGTTCAAAGTCGGCCGAAGTCGTCGGATTTTCTAAGAGCGCTAAAAATCCCTCACTATGCTTTCCTTTGGAGGGGAAGTTCCAACGTTCGTTGCGAGTTGCTGGTTGCGGTGGCATCTAGTAGCCAAGTTCACAGGTAGGTGTCGTTGACGGTAGTACCTGGTAGCAACATTAGGAACTACTGCTTGAAATTGACCGTCTGCAGTCCTTACCTGAATTACAGACTAATACAGCCATCCCTAAGTACACGGGGTTACATGACCGCGTTGTCGCAGCCCCTAAACTGAGGAACCAACCAAAATCTCTGCGGGAGATATAATTTTGCGTGAAGAAGTAACTGACCGTTACATAGTTACACATCAGTGTCGAAACCTTGCATAAGGACAGTGTGACCACAAGTATAAAAATGGACCCCAAATGACAAGAAGGTTACCGTTCCCATAAGACAATAAAATGTTTAAAATAAGCATAAAATGACGAAAAACAAAGTTAATTAAGCTCCAATTATAAAATACCTTCTCGCAATAATTGAGGTCTGATCCTTCTACGAAAACCTGCATATTCTGCCTATTTTCGCCTATCCCCAAGTTTGTCCGGTGAAATCTACCTCCGCCTTCCGGCGTGCCGAGAGGATATTTTTTTTTGTTAAGACTGCGGTGGAAAAACAAGCAAAGAACGAATACGAATTATGCCGCGAGTATTGAAGAAATTAAATACCAACATTTCTGAAAGCAAAGCAAACACGGTGGAGCAACATTCTTCAAGTTGTGGGAATGTAATGAATCAGCTGAGTGTTCTTCTTATTTACGAGCCGAGCGCCTGAGGGGCTGATCGATGCTACAGACGGACCTCTGTGCGCTGATCCACGTGAAATATGAGCCTCCATGGACTTCACTTTATTTATTGACAACACCACGAGTCTTGGAATATATTTTAAGTGATTTAATGCAGTGGGATTTTATGTAAATCCACTTCGTCATATTTTACATTCATTTTTACGATAGGCTACCTGGTTATCAGCAAGACTAGCTGAATTATTGCAAGCGCGCGTGTGCATTACACCATCAGGATATTAAAAATAATAGGCAGACATGACTCTCTCATACATCAAGCCGCTGTCAAGGTAGATGACAAGTGCACACCACTGGATCTTCTTCGCGTAAGGGATATACAGTTAGCCACCGACGGGGAATGTACAGCCATCAAGCTTCAGCAGTGGACGCAGAAAGCACTGCATGGTCGTCATCCGTATGATCTCAACCAACAGCTGGTTGATTCTTGCGGACCTATTGACCGAGACAGAAGGATTTATGGTTGAAATCCAGGATCTGGTTGTGGCTACCAAAAACTATCTTAATATATAATAACAAATAATAACCCCTGGCACTACAACTCGTGAAGGGCCTAGGCTTACCAACCGACCGCTGCCCAGCCATTTGGCCTGCAGATATTGGGGTGACGCGTGGTCAGCGCATCGGGTCCCCTCGGCCGTAAGTTTTGGTTTTCGTGGTCGGGGCGCTGCCTCACTGTCAGACAGCTACTCAATTGTCCTCGCGAGGCTGAGTGCACCCCGTTCCAGCCCTCACGTCAGTTTCTAAAATCCCTGACAAAGCCAAGAATCGAACCCGGGGCCTCCGGATGAGAGGCAGGCGTGCTACGCCAACACCACGGGACCGGCATGTTAATATAGAGTTACGGAAAATATCCAGGATGATAAATGCCGACGATGCCAACTAGAACCGGAAACAATCCAACATATCACAGGCCTACTGATTACATGAAAAGGCACAACCGAGTAGTCAAAATAGTTCACCTACACCTTGCTCAAAAGTACTTATTATCTAAGAATATTTTGCCTTACGATCAGTATGTTCCTGAGGCCGTTTAGGAAAATGCTACTCACAAGTTGTTATGGGACAGCTCAAATATTACTGATGAAACCATACCAGTGAGCCGGCCAGATAACGTTGAGGACAAGGTGCGGAAGAGAACCTATTTCATTGATATCGCAGTGCCCAAATTCCCATATTCTGCAACAAACCTGCTATGAAAAAATTATCAAGTATCTGCCCTTGGCAGAGGAAATACGGCAAATGTGGAGACAGGAAAGTGTAGTGGTTCTGCCCTTAGTCATCTCTTCTACCACCTAGGCCAGGGGTTCTCAACCTGTGGTACGCGAAACATTTCAGGGGGTACGCGGCAGACCATCCTTCTACTCGATCCACATGCGCAGTGAGCTTCGTGCCGTGACTACTGGGTGAGTTATTTACGGCGCGTGTATTTGAACTCCAAAAAGAATTGCATCTTTTCTTTACCGAGCAAAATTCTAATTTATCATCAGTACTCAATGACTTTGGTTGGCTTTTAAAATTGGCCTATTTAAGTGATATTTTTGAAAAACTGGACATTTGGAATAAGTGCATGCAAGGTAGGGTTTCTGATATGTTCTATGTTGAAATGAAAACTAACGCAATGATTGCAAAAATCACCCTTTGGGAAAAGGAACTGAAAAACAACGACTATATTTTGTTTTATTAAAAAATATTTCCTTATAAAATTACAAAAATTACATACTAACTAAATACCTTTTACATTTTTAATAACCATTTTCACTACCTAAGAAAGGTTAGTAGGGGGTACGCAGGATGTTTAATTTTTTTAAAGGGGTACGATGGTTGAAAAAGGTTGAGAACCCCTGCCCTAGGTGCTCACATCTAGTGTGCCGTGGGTTGGCGACCACGGGGCCCCAGCTGAGTCCGCCATTGCTTCCACTTCCTTGTGCCGGCTCCTCTCCGTCTTCTTTCCTGTCGACCTCTCTTGGTCAACTCTTGTTCTCTTCCGACCCCGATAGTATTAGGTTATCTGAGGTCTAAGGAGTCTCTTCCTTTTCCGCCTTACTTGGCCCTGGTCTCAACTTTCCTGATCCCTCATTCTTCGAGGGGTCAGACCACTTCTGTTCTCATCATATCCCCTGCCTTCTGCTCAAGGCCCTTAAGGAGGCCGGGTGTGTGTACACTTCTGGTGCACCCTGGATAGTGCTACACCCTCAAGGGCTCACGGCTGGTGAGTTCGGGAGTTGGTGACCCCGAGGGATTCCTGACCTTGGTCCGCCCCCCCCCCCACATTTTCCATTGCCTCTGGAGCGAACCCTCTCCTCTTTCCCTTTCCTATCCGCCTTTCATGGCTCTCCTTCCTTCCAATTCCCTCAATCCTTATTGTTCGAGGGTTGAGGGCATTTCGTTTCCTCCTGTCCTTTTTTTCGCCTTATCCTTGATTTGTTTACTATTTCTTCTTCTAGTTTGTAACTTTGTAGTTAGTATTAGTTATAGTTTTCATTCCTATCTCATCTTTCACTATCACCCAAACCAATAGGGGCCGATTACCTGGATGTTAGGCCCCTTAAAACGACAATTTCATCATCATCATCATCATCATCATCATCATCTCGTCTAGCGGCATCATCCTGAACGTTTTCAGACACTTTCCTCATGGGAAAAGGTGTAAGTTGACAAGCGGGAAAACATTACTAAGTTTGGTTACAAAAGATTCCAGCAGATGGTCAATAAAACGAGTTTGGATATAAAATTGTGACTGATTAAAATTCCTTAATTGATTGTAATACGAGGGCCGATCAAAAAGTTAGTTGCACTTCCCAGTTATGGCCATTTATTACACCACCTATACAACAGCAACACGCCTATCACGACATACAATGTATCGTCACTTTTCCACATAGTTTCCAAGAGACTCCAAACATCTCTGCGAACGCACAACCAACTTGTCGATGCCGGATGCATAGAAAGTTCCTCCAGCGTTCTGCAACCACACGGAGACAGCGGCCTTCACCTCCTCATCGGTCTGGGAATGTCGATCACCGTTCTGTCTAATGATCGCATTCACACTGTTGACATTTGCACGGGTCCTGGACGTTGCGGGCCTGCCCTCGCGCTATTCGTCCGTGATATCCGTGCGTCCAACTTCGAATTGCTGACACCACTTTACGATCCCTTGCCGGGAAATGGCCCGCTCCCCATACACAGCACTAATTTCACGATGAATGTCCGTGCAATTCTTCCTTTTGGCCCATAGGAATCGGATTGTTGATTGCACCTCATATTTGGAGTGAACGTCCAGTCGACGCGCCATTGCTTTTGGCCGCTATTCACACCATACGAGACGAGACACCACAGTGACCTGCCTAACAGACGTGTGGGCAGTGTCTGTCCCTTTCTCCGCTGTGCCCACGTTTGTGACACACAGCGCGCTGCTGCAGCGCGTAAGTGCAACTAACTTTTTTGACCCACCTTCGTACTTTACACACCTCTGTATTTATGCATGAAGCATGTAAAAGCCAGAGAATTAAGCTTTCACCTGAAAAAAAATGAAAAAAATCCATTGAAACCTGTATGAATACCTAAAAGAGTAATTCACTGAATATGCTTAGGTACATGGTGCTTAGGTACGGCAAGGCAATCGTCGGAACATGCAATTCACATATCAGTTGCCAGTGTTTGTGCTGAATATTGAAAACATCAGAGCAGTTTCTAGGAAGTACAATACAAAAATCTGAAACGTGCTCGACTGACTGCGACTAACAATAGGTCATGACTTCATTTCAGTGGAAAAAAAAAGAACAATATCAGCTAACGCCTGCCAGCATGCCATCCTCTATCCTTTCACTGTGGAGGTGACCTTTCCCCATTTCCAGCAAGCATGCTGGACTTGTTATTCTGAGCTAAATCTTCATCGCACACAAGTTACTGCTTCTTAGAATCAATGCTGCCAACCAAGCGATAGTTTATTCTGCTATACTCAAGGTGATCATCTGTTGTTTTGTTGTTGTTGTTGTTGTTGTTTTTTAAAATAAGTGTTTACCCTCGAGGGTGGTGGCTCCCACGGACTCAGCGAGGGAACTCACCCCTACCGCCTTTTTCAGGCTGTGTCCTAGAGCTGGGAACATCTAATCGGAGTGGATACAACTGGTGAGATGGGATTAGCACCTCGCCCAGGCGGCCTCACCTGCAAAGCGAACAGGGACCTCATGAGGGAAGGGAAGGGAAGGCTAGGATGGATAGGCTAGGAAGAGGGAAGGAGGCGGCCGTGGCCTTACAGTAGGCATCATACCGTCATTTGCCCGAAGATGAAGTGGGAAAACCAAGGAAAAACACTTCGAGGATGGCTGAGCTGGGTATCGAACCCCCTCTACTCATTTGGGCCACCCGAGGCTGAGTAGACCCCGTTCCAATCCTCGTACCACTTTATCAAATTTCGTAGCAGAGCCGGGAATCGAACCCAGGACCTCCGGGACGGCAGCTAATCATGCTGACCGCTACGCTCCGGAGTTGTCGTGACCATCAATACAAAATATAAAACAAGATCCCCGATTCTTGGATGCAACGGGTGATCTTCAGAAACACTGGATGGATTTTTAAGCGGTTTTCACCGTTCTGTAAAGGATTTCTCGAGGAATTTTTCTGCAGAAAAATATTCATTCATGACCAAAGGAAGCCGGCAGTAACAATTTCAGTGAACGAGTCGAAGGAGACCCTGCCGTCCATTAGCCTGTTAAGCTTACACTGGGTAAACAGTTAAAAATATTCATATACTATGAGTGTAAGAATTGTTCAGCATGAAGCGTCCTCAAAAAGAAAAGTCCCTGACAACATACAGTATCTCTATCTTTAATACATCACCCACTATAAGTTTTTTTTACGTTTTCATTTCTTCCAACAATCTCCATTCTGTGGAGCTCTGGAGCGAGTTTACGAGGTAGGGAGCGAACCTATCACTCCAGCCTCGGTCAGCATCAAACTGTCGAGTCGTGTAGAGTTGAGGCTTTAAAGAAGAGTATATTATGTGTTTGGAGTTTCGCTGTTCACCTCTGCTTTTCTGAATAGTGTCTGGGACCTGTTGTCCGTGCGCCTCTTAAGCTTACGCTGGGTAAACCATCAAGGATACCGGGCGAAGCCGGGGCGGGTTGAAAGTAGTGTTATAAGTTGAAACATAACCGACGCTCGCTAAAATGCAGCGTTAGGTCATGGGGCCAACCTCTCTGCCGACTCGGTAGACGCGTGGTTTCAAGCCCCACCGTCGACGTAGTGGTAATAGTCCCATTTTTCATTACATGTGACAATCTCCTGATAAATCTATCATCCATAGGGTTACCGATAAGCTGACGATAGAGATCCACTCTACGTCAATTCATGAGGTACAGATGTTGGCCTACAGCTTCCGTTTGATTTTGCAAGTTTCTTAATCGGGCAATGTATGGTGTCTTTTGATGTACCAAGTTCTTCTGACAGCCTATGAGTATCTCCTTGCGGATTTTCTTCCAAAACTGTGCGTGTAGTCTCAATATCCCATAGTTTAGGTCTTCCATCTCTTGATGAATGCAGTACATTTGCATTTGTCTGTTGGCACAGGCTAGAGTAAAATGTGGCTTTTCACCGCTGTCTCAGTCTCACTCATGGCTGTGATTATATGGAAGCTACTGAGGTATGGGTGGTGCTTAGTAATAACATTCAGGGCACAGTCAGTGCCTGTGGATGCTTTGAAAGGTTCTACTCATAGGGTTAGTACCGTTGTTCTGACTCAGTGAGGAAAGCAATTGCTAACTACCTCACTCCTCATCTTGCTTAGTACGCCTCAATATAGCGCTGTCTTGGGTTTTTGTGGGTATCTACCCACATAACCTAACGGCGGTTAGGTAGTCAGCCTTCGGGCTGACTACCTAACAGACAGACAGACAGGTCTTCCAGAACGCGGTAAAGCTGGAGTGTTTTCTTCTCCAGTGTTGAAACGTTGGAACCATCGTTGTGTCTCACGATCACTAACTACACCTTCTCCTTCCACTTCACATATTCTACGAGCCACGGCAGCAGTTTTGTAATCTTGTTTCCAGTAGTGCTTAGAAGGACCCTAACCTCCAACTTTGTAACTTGTGAATAAGAAACATTTTCATGCGAAACGTTTCTTTGGACTTTGCCTCACGTATCTTTTGTGTTTGTTGTTAACTACTTTTGGCTTTGTGTTTTCGGTTTTTGGTTTTGTGTTTTCTTTCTGCTTTTGCTTTTTTTGAATTTTGGTTTATGCTTCGTGTTTCTTGTTTTTTGTTTTCTGCTTTTTTTTTTAATTTTACTTTTTGATTCTTGTTTTTTCTTTTTGGTTTTGTGTTTGTTTTCTGGAAAATCAAAATAAAGCAAAACAAAATAAAACAAAATAAACAAAACAAAATCAAAATAAAACAAAATAAAATAAAACAAAATAAACAAAATAAGAACAAAAACAAAATAAAACAAAAGATAAACAAAACAAAAATTAAACAAAACAATTTGAAACTAATTAAAACAAAATTATATTAAACAAAATAAAATAAATAAAATATAATAATTAAATAAGTAAGGAAGCATAGTGTATACATGAGAGGTTTTGGGGGGAAAAGAAGAAAGGGCCAGAGTTAAACGTGAAAATTGATTGTGTTGCAACGCTCTCCTTATGGGAAATTGACGAATAAATAAATAAATAATTTTATGTTCGACGATGTCGAAATGTAAACATTAACGTATGTGTCAGAAAACTGTATCATAATGATGGTCATTATAGTACTGTTTTCCATTATGATACAGTTTCTCCAGCCAATCAGAGCTCATTCATTGACCAATTAGGTAAGGATACCTTCGCGCATGCGCTCAAAATCCAGCGTGTCTATATAAATTACCGACATGGAAAGTGCACCGTACAGATGTTCGCGTAAATAAACTGGCGAACATGAGACAAGAAATAGCACTGTACCTTAAATAACCCCAGCTCCAATTTCTAAACAGCGTATTGCTTTCAAATGACTTCGGTGACAGTTTAACTGAATGCTGGTGCACATCAGCATGGTGTAAACATAAAATGGCATTGCCAAGAAAACAGAGCGCATGCGTCGGTCAGTCAGATAACTTGGAAAACAGAGATATCAAACCCAGCGCTTGCACTCCGATCACAAAATTCAAGTGACTGAATCTCAACAGATAAGTATGAATTTATGAAGATATGATCCTTATTCACAAGTGGTTTAAACGAGTTTTGCAACTGGACAACTCAATTCTATCTTATGAAACACCAAACTAAAAAAAACGACATTATTTAGTCATCCTAATAATTTGCATCCTGTATAACTGAATAATTGTCGGATATTACATATTGCTATTCCATGGACGGTATTGTTTAGTCCATCAATGCTGTAATAGTTTCCTTCTACTCCAATTATTCACTAAGTATGAATAATTCTTCCTCAGTTGGCTATCTCAGATGTTAATGAAAATTACCACTTACGAAAAGGAAAAAAAATCTTTATTAATTTTATTACGTAACAAATTCTCAAGTCTCGTCTACCGTTTTTCTTTTAATTCCGCCTTCACTAACAGGCAACTTTTCATAGTTCACAATAATTTATGGATGTTGCGTGCACTAATACCGTAAGATGTATTTAAAATTCCAAGAAGCAGAGAGGGTGAGATTATGAATATGCAAGTCAGAGAAGGAGCGAGCCAAGCCATATTTCATATCGACTGAGGTGATGTAGGAGCTGGCCTGCTTCTTATATACACCATGGTAATATATTCAGCAACTCTTGCTCTTCACTTCCCAGAAAGTTTCACTTTTTTCTTATTATTATCCTTCTGAAAAGTAACGTTCCGATCTTTAGATGATGGAAATATATTCTATTTTTAGCCATCAATCGATGCTGCCAATATTAGCCTACTTTCGATTTTTGCAAAAAATTAAAGTAGACTTATGAGATCAACACAGGGCGAAAAAAGTGTGTCTGTCTGTGTGTGTGTATGTGTGTGAGTCTGTGTGTGTGTGTATGTATGTGTGTGTGTGAGTCTGTGTGTGTGTGAGTCTGTGTGTGTGTCTGTGTGTGAGTGTGTGTACTCTGAATGTCTGTCCCCCCCTATCAATTCGAACACGGTGAATGCGAATTGAACGAAATTTGGTACAAAGGTAGCACTAGCAAAGGACACCTCAGTGTCATGTTTTATATCGCCGCCATCTTGACGGAAACGTAATGGCGGGCACAAAAATGTTCAAAGCTTAAATCAAATTACGACTAACCTAATCATCCGATCTCTACCAAATTTTGCAACAACATACCTTTATGGGGGGAGCATCCTTTGACCAAACCAATAGGTCATCAGCGTAATAGTTTGCAGATGGCGGCCATCTTTGTGTGAAAATCGATTCCCCCTATTAATTCGAACACGGTGCAACCGAATGGAACGAAATTTGGTACAGAGGTAGTACTAACGAAAAGCACCTCAGTGTCATGTTTTATATCGCCGCCATCTTGACGGAAACGTAATGGCGGCCACACAAATGTTCAAAGCTTAAATCTAATTACGATTAACCTAATCGTCCGATCTCTACCAAATTTTGCAACAACATACCTTTATAGAGGAAGCATCCTTTGACCAAATGACTAGGTCATTAGCCTAATAGTTTGCGGATGGCTGCCATCTTTGTGTGAAAATCGATTCCCCCTATTAACTCGAACACGGTGCAACCGAATGGAACGAAATTTGGTACAGAGGTAGAACTAACAAAAGGCACCTCAGTGTCATGTTTTATATCGCCGCCGTCTTGACGGAAACGTAATGGCGGCCACACAAATGTTCAAAGCTTAAATCAAATTACGATTAACCTAATCATCCGATCTCTACCAAATTTTGCAACAACATACCCTTATAGAGGAAGCATCCTTTGACCAAATGAATAGGTCATTAGCCTAATAGTTTGCGGATGGCGGCCATCTTTGTGTGAAAATCAATTCCCCCTATTAATTCAAACACGGTGAAACCGAATGGAACGAAATTTGGTACAGAGATAGCACTAGCAAGGTGCATCTCAGTGTAATGTTTTATATCGCCGCCATATTGACAGAAACGTAATGGCGACCACACAAATGTTCAAAGCTTAAGTTATATTACGACTAACATAACCATTCGATCTCTACCAAACTTTGCAACAACATACCTTTATGGAGGGAACATCCTTTGACCAATCTAATAGGTTATTAACCTAATAGTTTGCGGATGGCGGCCATCTTTGTGTCAAAATTGATTTCCTCTATTAATTCGAACACGGTGGAACCGAATGGAACGAAATTTGGTACAGAGGTAGCACTAGCAAAAGGCACCTCAGTGTCATGTTTTATATCGCCGCCATCTTGACTGAAACGTAATGGCGGCCACACGAATGTTCAAAGCTCAAATCAAATTACGATTAACCTAATCATCCGATCTCTACCAAATTTTGCAACTACATACCTTTTTGGAGGGAGCATCCTTTGACCAATCTAATAGGTCATCAGCGTAATAGTTTGCGGATGGCGGCCATCTTTGTGTGAAAATCGATTCCCCTATTAATTCGAACATGGTGCAACCGAATGGAACGAAATTTGGTACAGAGGTAGTACTAACAAAAGGCACCTCAGTGTCATGTTTTATATCGCCGCCAACTTGACGGAAACGTAATGGCGGCCACACAAATGTTCAAAGCTTAAATCAAATTACGACTAACCTAATCATTCGATCTCTACCAAATTTTGCAACAACATACCTTTATTAGGGGAGCATGATTTGACCAAACTAATAGGCCATCACACTAATAGTTTGCGGACGGCGGCCATCTTTGTGTGAAAATCGATTCCCCCTATTAATTCGAACACGGTGCAACCGAATGGAACGAAATTTGGTACAGAGGTAGTACTAACAAAAGGCACCTGATTGTCATGTTTGATATCGCCGTCATCTTGACGGAAACGTAATGGCGGCCACACAAATGTTCAAAGCTTAAAACAAATTACGATTAACCTAATCATCCGATCTCTACCAAATTTTGCAACATCATACCCTTATAGAGGAAGCATCCTTTGAGCAAATGAATAGGTCATTAGGCTAATAGTTTGCGGATGGCGGCCATCTTTGTGTGAAAATTAATTCCCCCTATTAATTCAAACACGGTGAAACCGAATGGAACGAAATTTGGTACAGAGGTAGCACTAGCAAAGGGCATCTCAGTGTCATGTTTTATATCGCCGCCATATTGACAGAAACGTAATGGCGGCCACACAAATGTTGAAAGTTTAAGTTAAATTACGACTAACATAACCATCCGATCTCTACCAAATTTTGCAACATCATACCTTTATGGAGGGAGCATCCTTTGACCAACCTAATCGGTTATTAGCCTAATAGTTTGCGGATGGCGGCCATCTTTATGTCAAAATTGATTCCCCCTATTAATTCGAACACGGTGGAACCGAATGGAACGAAATTTGGTACAGAGGTAGCACTAGCAAAGGGCACCTCAATGTCATGTTTTATATCGCCGCCATCTTGACTGAAACGTAATGGCGGCCACACGAATGTTCAAAGCTTAAATCAAATTACGATTAACCTAATCATCCGATCTCTACCAAATTTTGCAACTACATACCTTTATGGAGGGAGCATCCTTTGACCAATCTAATAGGTCATTCGCCTAATAGTTTGCGGATGGCGGCCATCTTTGTGTCAGAATCGATTCCCCCTATTAATTCAAACACGGTGAAACCGAATGGAACGAAATTTGGTACAGAGATAGCACTAGCAAAGGGCATCTCAGTGTCATGATTAATATCGCCGCCATATTGACAGAAACGTAATGGCGGCCACACAAATATTTAAAGCTTAAATCAAATTACGACTAACATAACCATCCGATCTCTACCAAACATTGCAACAACATACCTTTATGGAGGGAGCATCCTTTGACGAATCTAATAGGTCATTAGCCTAATAGTTTGCGGATGGCGGCCATCCTTATGTCAAAATTGATTCCCCCCTATTAATTCGAACACGGTGGAACCGAATGAACGAAATTTGGTACAGAGGTAGCACTAGCAAAGGGCACCTCAGTGTCATGTTTTATATCGCCGCTATCATGACGGAAACGTAATCGCGGCCAACCAAATGTTAAAAGCTTAAATGTAATTACGACCAACCTAATAATCTAGTCTCTACCAAATTTTGCAACATCATATCTTTATGTGGGAAACATATTCTGACCAAACTGCAAGAACATCAGCCCAATAGTTTGCAGATGGTGGCCAAGTATGTGTGCAAATCGATTCCCCCTATCAATTCAAACACGGTGAAACCGAATTGAACGAAATTTGGTACAGAGGTAGCACTAGCAAAGGGCACCTCATATTCATGTGTAATATCCCTATAGCACGTTGTATTTCAACAAGCTACTACAACCAACATTCAATCATACTCCTTGAAAAGGACAAAGATTTATAACAATACCCATGCATTTAGGAGAAAGTAGGCTATATGTTCTTTACTGAACATCTTGTTTTTTCTATATTACTTATTCAATGGTATTTTGCCGTTGAAGTTATTAAAACTGTACCAGGAGATGATTACTGTATCGCAGGAGGTACAGGTCAGATAAGGAACAGGACGAAAATAAGTGTGTATAATTTTTAAGAATTTTGAATTTTCGTTCATTTTCAACAGCACCTCTCTATCTAAAACTTGAAAATGTATTGCTGTTGCCCGCGGTGGCGTAACGCACCTGACCGGTCACATTTTCAAATCATACGTAATTTTTTATTTTTTTTTGTTGGTCATTATGTCATGCAAATTTAATGAATAATTGTCGTGTGCCTCCGGGAATTCCTGATGCAGTTGACGCCTGCGCTTTGTGATAAGGATGAAATGAGTGACGTTTTCTACCTCCCTTCCTTCCTCCTCTATCTTTCTTTCTACCTTTCGTCATTTATTCTTCCATCTATCCCATCTTTTGTTACATCCTATCTTTCTTAGTTTCTCTTTCTTCCTTTCTTTCTTTCTTTCTTTCCTCGTTTCCTTTTCATGCCTTCATTAAGTTATTCTTCCTTCCCTACTTTGCTCTTCTCTCCGTCACTCATCTTTCTTTCTGACGTTCTTTCTTCTTCGTTTGAATCATTCATTATTATATTTAGTTATTACTTATTTATTTGATTATTTATTTATTCTTCCCTATTTTCCCTACTTTCTTTTGTCCTTCCTTTCCTCTTGGGGCTGATGACCTCATTGTTCCGTCCCTTAAAACAACAGCAATATCCTTATTTCCTTCCTTATCCGTCCGCCACCCACCCTTCCCCTCCATTCCCCTGCCTTCCCATTCTTCGTTTCTTTTATACTTCCTTCCTTACTTCCTTCCTTCCTTCATTCCTTCCCTCCTGCCTTCCTTCCTTCCTTCCTTGCTCTCTTCCATCTTTCCTTCCTTCCTTCCTTCCTTCCTTCCTTCCTTCCTTCCTTCCCTCCTTCCCTCCCGCCTTCACTCCTTGCCTCCTTCCTTTCTTCCATGATTCCTTCCTTCCTTCCTTCCTTCCTTCCTTCCCTCCTTCCCACCTTCCTTTCTTGCTCTCTTCCATCCTTGCCTCCTTCCTTCCTTCCTTCCTTTCTTCCCTCCCGCCTTCCCTCCTTGCCTCCTTCCGTTCTTCCTTGATTCCTTCCTTCCCTCCTTCCTTTCTTGCTCTCTTGCTCTCTTCCATCCTTGCCTCCTTCCTTCCTTCCTTCCTTCCTTCCCTCCTTGCCTCCTTCCTTCCTTGATTCCTTCCCTCCTACCTTCCTTCCTTCCCTCCTACCTTCCTTCCTTCCCTCCTTCCCTCCTACCTTCCTTCCTTCCCTCCTTCCCTCCTGCCTTCCTTCCTTGCTCTCTTGCCTTCCTTCCTTGCTCTCTTTCCTTCCTTCCTTCCTTCCTTCCTTCCCTCCTGCCTTCCTTCCTTCCTTGCTCTCTTCCATCCTTCCTTCCTTCCTTCCCTCCTTCCCTCCCGCCTTCCCTCCTTGCCTCCTTCCTTTCTTCCTTGATTCCTTCCTTCCTTCCCTCCTTCCTTTCTTGCTCTCTTGCTCTCTTCCATCCTTGCCTCCTTCCTTCCCTCCTTCCTTCCTTCCTTCCTTGCTCTCTTGCTCTCTTCCTTCCTCCCTTCCTTCCTTCCTTCCTTCCTTCCATCCGTTTTTCCATACACTTGCGAAGAAACCATCTTACACCGTTCCTATTATGTGTTGTACGAATGATGCGACAAACGCCGCGGCTAAGAAGAGCTGTGAGTATATATTCAATTTAAATTAATTCCAGAACACTAAACTGAATACAGCTAATGAAATGGCCTGAGGCCATATAAACCCTGCGGCTATCGGGACCAAATGAAGATGTTACGACGTGCTGCTGTCCGATCCGGAAAAGTAAACTCCCTGGCTCCACTGTTGCGTGAATTTATTTCTAATTCAATAAGAGAGTGGTTTTCAATTTGCAATAGCCTGCTCCAAGTCGCGGAAGTAATTCTGGGCTCTCTCACGCTTTAGCGCGAACCCCTAGAGGGCCCAATTCACTCCATAGACACGGCCAGCAAGGGGAGGCAAAAATTTGATTACATTGAGTGAACCAATGTCATTATTATTAGTCTAGTATTATTTATTTATTATTTATTATTACGATAGGTTACGACCAAATAGAGAGTTATATTTGAAATGTGAAAACTTAACTGATGTAATGAGATTGAGAAGATTACAGTTTTTGGGCACATTTTTAGGGACAGGTCTAAATTTCGTTTGATGCATATGTGTCCCTAAAGTAACGGCATGTCATCCATTGTTTTACATTATGTTATTAGATATCTATATGAGGGGTTTTCATTTAAAATTTCGCTGCTCTAGCTCCAGTACTTTTGGAGCTGGAATGTTTTACCTTTTTAAACAGGGCTAAAAAAACTGTTTTTCCTAATAAAATACGTTCTTTCTCAAAAACTGCTAGTCCTACAGCTATGAAATTTTTACTGTTTTACTACAACATATCAATCATAAAAGTAATACAACCTTTGAAAAAAAAATACTGCTCATTTGGTCGCCTCTCAAACAAACTTTCTTCCGTGGTAATTTTGGCGGCAAAATTGGGCAATTTCGTTCCGCGATAACTTCCGATTGGCAACACTTTTAGAAAGTACCCACAGCGCATCCAGCATTAACAAGACATGGAAAAAACAACTGCGCAGTTAGAACAGCTCGAATGTTGCCAATCAGAAGTTATCGCGGAACGAAATTGACCAATTTTGCCGCCAAAATTACCACGGAAGAAAGTAGGAAAAACAGGGGCTTTTAGCCCTCTTTAAAGAAGGTAAGACATTCCATCTCCTAAAGTATTACAGCTAGAGCAGCGAAATTTTAAATGAAAACCCCTCATATAGATGACTAATGACACCATGTAAAACAATGACTGAAATGCTGTTACATTAGGGACAAATGTGCATCAAACGAAATCTAGACCTGTCCCTAATTTCTCTGCAAGCATTGTATGGTACATGTTTTACAATATTATTATTTTCTGATGGGTTATGATCTTGATTTTCTTTCATTACATTAAAGTCCAAAGAGTTCACAAATTTTGAATATGGTTTATGAAATTTTGTGATTAAAAAGACTTATGAATCGGCCAGTATCCTGTTATCAAACACTGTTTAATAAAAAAAACTCTCGCTATTCACTGCACTACACTCAAATATTATATGGTCCACTGCTTGGGGTCCTTCGTTACAGGAACACTCGGGGCTGCGTACAATTTTAAGTTTGTGCAGATACGAGTTGATATTTCCATGTCCAGATATTAATGTTGTCAATTTTAGCGTGAGGTTAATTTTACTTGTTAATCTGCTTTCTACTGTTGGGAAGAATTCCTTTGTTTCATTAAAACGCTGTTAATTTTTAGCCTACTTTTCACATTTTGCAAAAATGAGAAAAAAGTAGACTTATGAGATAGGGCAAAAAAGTGTCTGTCTGTCTGACTGTCCTTCTGTCTGTCTGTCTGTCTGGCTGTGTGTGTGTGTGTGTGTGTGTGTGTGTCCCCTATCAACTCCTAAACGGCTGCAGCAATCGAAACAAAATTTGGTAGGAGTAAAGATCTATACCTGAATATCTCACGCTCATATTTGAATATGATGCCAGTGCTCCCAACTGCTGAAAAATCGCAATTGAAGTTTGAGCTCTATGTTTGATATCTTGGAAGGTATGAATAGGGGCTATTTCAAAATTAGCACACGTATAGATAATAATATTGCAGTTTAATTTCCAGGAGGCCATGCATTGCAGTGTTGCCAAAATGAATATACGCCGGCTGATAGGTCCACATTTTAAATGCATATAACTTCTACACTATCCATTGGATTTCAACCAAATTTCGTATGTGCTATGTGTGCATAAATAGACATGACTGAACGTATTCTTAAGATCCACTAAGGCTACCAACTGTTAATAAATGCTCTCAATTTATTTTATCCAAATACCAATATATCAGAAAGTATGCAAGCCGAGAGCTTTAAACTATGCACACGTATAGTACCGGACATTCTATATTAATTTGGAGTAACTTATATACGTCAGTGCTACCAATATGATTCTAAGCCTGCTGAGAGGTCCAACTTTAAATACATGTAACTTCTATACTATCATTTGGATTTCAACCAAATTTCGTGTGTGCTATGTGTACCATAACAGATATGTATATGCCGATTCTTAAGAGTAACCAGGGCTGCCAACTGTTAATAAATACTGTTTATATTTTTGTTACCCTAATATCAATATATCAGAAAGTATGCAAGCCAATAGCTCTAAACTTTCTAGATTAATTTGGAGTAACTAATATACGTCAGTGCTGCCAACATGATTCTAAGCCTGATGATAGATCCAATTTTAAAATGCACGTAACTTCTATACTAACTAATGGATTTCATTCAAAATTGACACAACAATAGATCATATTATTTCAGATTATTTCTGACCAATGGTATGTTATTGTTGCCAACATTATTTTACGCGCGCTGTTAGATCCATTGTTTAACTGCATGTAACGTCCATGCTATCCATTGGACTTCACCCAAATTTTGTATTCTGTACCTTAATAGATGGACCTAAGAATATATTCAGTCACCAGGGCTGCCAACTGTAGTTCTCTATTAGGCTACATTATGCCAGGTATTCAGTATTTCGAACTAATTGGAAATTTCGATATTACCAACTTAATTTCGGCATTATTCTAGATAGATCCATATAGATTAATCATTGGCATAGATCATACATTTTAAGAAAAGTAGGCTCTTTAGTTCGTCACGGAACTTCCTGTTCTTATTGGAAATGTTAATATAATTTTGAGATCCTAAAAATCTAAATACGATATTTTGTTAAAACCGTATTTATTTCCTGTTCGTTTAAAGAGCACTAAATATCTTCATTCGTTCCGAGCAAGAATACGAAACAAATACGACTTCAGTTTCACGGGGGACAGCAGCTTGTTCAAAGAATAATTAATATGTATCCAATTATTCACAGAACTTAAACACATCGATACATCCAGAAGGAGAATGGTTCCCGCGTTGTCTTGTTTACACATTGAAGATACTGTGTGGCTGGAAATTATTTTAAAATATTATAAAGCCGCAGCCAATACATCGCCCCGTGGCACTTTTATCAGTAGCTCCCTCGGCCTATATATAGGCCTCCTGGCACTATAAGGATTAATCCCTTACCGTTCAACTTGATATACCCTTATAAATATATAAACGAGTATCAATTATCTGTTTCTTCCTTCCAATCGTCCATTTTTTTCTTTCTTTTTGCTTTTAAACTTCATTTTCTTCTCATTTCTTGCTTATTTTAATTATTAGAACATTTGAATTGTTCGACTTGTTCATCGATACTTTCGATTATTGACTGAATAGTCGGGTTATTTCACTAATGCAAATACCGACAGCGCAGCGTTAGGTCATGGGGCCAAGCTCTCTGCTGACTCGGTAGACGCGTGGGTTCGAGCTCCACCGTCGGCCGTCCTTGAAATGGTTTTCCATGCTTTCCCATTTTCAACACCAGGCAAATACTGGGACGGTACCTTCGGATAGGCCACGGCCGCTTCCTACCACATCCTTACCTAATTTCATTCACCTTCATTCGTTCCATCTTTCATCCCGACGCGCAGGTCGCACACGGGCGTCGACTAGTAAGACCTGCACTCGGCCTCTCAGGAGGCCACACGACAAAAAAAAAAAAAATGCAAATATTCCAAAATTCGAATGTTCGAATAAGTTAGAAATTCAAAAATTCGATTACTCGTATATTTGATGTGCGAATAATTTGAACAGTCAAAAATGCGACAAAAATCATGGCACGCATGTCTTACGTTCTTATACGTGTTTATAATTGCAAAATTAATCTCGGGATTTTCCGCCAATACAAAGTTCATCATTTCTCTACTACAGTATAAAGCGCTATAGTGTCAAGGAGCTAACATATCTAACCTTCTTGACTTTCATAGCTCCCGAGGAACGATAAAATTCGACATGCAGGTTGCCCTCTGGGCATCAAATAAGAAAGCTTGCACCCGGCACTCAAGGCCATACGATATTATTATTAGTCGAACTATTCGTATGTTCAAATCAATTAATCGGATTCGAAATTATTCCAACAATTGAATGTTCGAATATGTACAGCCCAAGTCTGAATGTGGCTATGTCCTGGATGTCGTGTTCTGTGATGTTCATTTCTTGGTGTTAGCAATCCGTGTCTCATATGAGCCGCTTTCATTGTTGAACTTGTTGAAATTGGTGAATAATTAATCCTTTCCTAAGCCAGACATCGCTAAGTCTCGAGATGCGTCTGAAGAATGTAATCCTTCGTTTTCGTATGACGTAGGATATCCTGCCGCATGTTTCGTACATTCGCAATCGGTGTCAGCACACTTTCTGGGACCCAAGATTTTTCTCAGGATCTTTGTTCCTTTCTTCTTGATTTCTTCAGTGATTTTTCCCCACGAGACGTCTTACTTTTTCAACAGAATGCACTTCGAATCGTAAACAACTTTAAATATCTTGGCTTAATCCTACAGACTACGGTACGTTCCTACGAGCTACTTCAGCAGAAAAAGCAATATACGGCATTATACTTCTCAACTGAATATCTCTGAAGACTGCCATGACTTTATTCGATGCCAAAATAAATCCTATTCTCACTTACGAGATAGAGATTATTTGGGATTGGCTGACGGCAACTGACCTAAGGACACTGGAAAAGGTTAAAGCGCGCTTTTAAAAACAACCATGGGAGTATCCAGGTACACAAGATCTAGATTAGTTTACGAACTATCTAAAGAAACTATGCTATTAGAAGATCTACGCTTGAAAATGCTACTTGCGTCCACGACGGCCTTCAAAGAGGTAGTCAGGAAACACATAGCAAATAAAAAAGATATTTGGATGGAATTTTACACCACGGATACCATGATAACGACTCGCTGCAAAGAAGCAAATTATCAGCTGAGACATCTTGTTACCAGATTTGCAGTGCATGGTTTTGATCACTGTCGCAATTCTGTAGTGAAACAACTTGATTATGTATATAACTGGCCATTTGGTGCAGTATTAAATTATTCAATGACATTTCTGGTTGTTAATCCCAGGCATTTTAGTTGGATCACTGTCCGATAGTGTCTGAGCTTAGACATAATTCAGAACGCTTTCTTGTAGAATGTGTTATTGAAGGATCCTTCACATTAATTATCATGAAAATATCTAATTCAAAATATGGAATAAAATAATGCTAATTAATTTATGATAACGATCTAGAGGAAGGATATAATTTACCAAAATTATTTTAAGATTATAATACGACGATCAAGTATAGAAAGTAATTCGATAAATTTTTCCACCGCCCAACAGCTGGGCCCTATCCATACACACACATTTAAGGGAAAAGTTAACATCCCACATTTGACAATCAGAAATATATTTTCACAATTTGTTAAAGAAGTGGTTGATGATAGAAATATGGAAGCCAAACGTAACAAACGAGTCATAGAGTGAATGAAGAATACTTCACACAGAGTCCCCGCCACCGGAGGGCAAAATGAAGGCAGGTGGAAGCGCTCGATCTTCCTACATTTAGAATGCTCGGAGGCAGAACTGGCTTGTTGACAGAGGAACTTTGAACGGATGTTCCTCATTTCATAGTCAAAGATTCAACCAACCCTCTAGCACCACTGCTCTGTATGCCCTGAAGTGTGCGGGGAATAAGAGGAAGAGCGAAGGAAAAGAAGAAAGAGACGAGAAAAATATGCAAAAACGGGAAACGAAGATATTAGAAAATCTGTCGTTTGTCTGCAATCAATAGTGTGCTGAATAAGAGCGACCGGAGATGAGCAGGAGTCGTCTTCATTTCCTCTACACCGTTCCACAACAGATCTCATTTAAAGACACGGGGAGCCATAATTAAACTGAATTCCATTTACACAAATGCCTGTGATATCACGGGATCATTGGGTTGAAATATGGCTTCGTTGTTAAATTTTACGGAGTAATTCCACGTAAAATTACGCAACAATATAAACAACACGTGACATGCCGAAATTCCTCCAGATACGCGTAGGACTCCATCTAAGCCACTTGAAGTAGCTTGATGTGGTTTGTAATCTACAAGTGGGAGGGAGACTTATGGAGGGATTTTATCTCTTTATAGAACAGAACTAGGCTATTTTGTCAAATATTTTAATTTCGTACTTTGATGAGAATTAAGTTGAATTATAATTAACATTCAATTTTAGCCTATTTTCATTTATGAAAAGATAGGCTTATGAGATCACCTTTTGTCCGTGTGTGAGTGTGCGTATGTGTGTCTGTCTGTGTGTGTGGCCCCCCTAATAACATCTAAGCAACTTGACCGATTTCAATGAAACTCGGTAAGGTCATAGTACCATTTTGGCCGCCCCCTACCATGCCCTTCAAATTTTATTACGTCTCACCAATCCAACATGGCGGCTGTGCGATATATTTCACCAGCATTCTATATCTCCGAATCTAATACCGTTATCACGCTGACATTTTGTACGGTGATAAAGGGCACTACTAGAAGTTCGCTTATGAGACTTCAAAACCAACATGGGACCAAGCGAAGCTGAAACTTTTAAATAGACTTTTCTCGCGATTGAACAATCCGTACTGAGTGAAATTTGGCACTGCTAATGTTATGTGCATTTTTATGCACCGACATCTAATTTAGTTGAATTGTTCACATAACCTCAAGATGGCAGCTGTGCGGAATTAGAAAATTATGTTTTTATTCCTTGTGTCCTAATCATGCGATCTAAGTCAACGTTTGAATAATGAACCTACGCAATAATTCTCATCTAATAGTACATAACTCTATGGCCTACGTTTAATCAAATCCAACATGGTGACCATCTGAAATATTTAGGCGGTTCTCAATATCTATTAATATATGACAGCAATCAAGCTAAAAAAAATCTTTTTGATAGAACCTATAAAGATACGTTCGCCTATAAGAATTTCAAAAACCTGGTGATCACAAATCCAACATGGCGGCGACGCAAACTTTAAATATTTGAATGGACGTTTCTCGCGATTTAACCATCCAAGCGCAGTGAAACTTATTACGATATAAGCTTTTACAAAGTTTAATGCACTGACATCTTATTCATTTCATATGTTTTCATAACCAAAAGATGGCGGCTGTGCAATATTTTAATCTCGTCTTTATTTCTTGTGTCCTAATCATGCGATTGATGTTTGAATAATGCACCTACACAATAATCTTCATGTAACAGTACATAACTCTAAGGCCTACATACTGTATATCAAGATCCAACATGGCGACCATCCGAAATATTTGGACGGTTCTCAACATCTACGAATCTTTTACAGAAATCAAACTGAACATTTGTATGTTGATAGAGGCAATTTTACACAAGTAGTATATATGAAAATAGGCTACAGTACAACGTAGTTTATCTGGACGTCAAACAACCGGAACGTCAATTATCCGGACGAGCAAAACAAAAAAAAGATTAAGTGGATGTACAAGAAGGAAGTTTTACGTCGTTTACTGTTGGCAGAAGATGAGGAGAGTGTGATGTCGTTTTGAAAATAGCTTTCTCTTAAGGACTACTGTTACTTGACAGCTGATGGATGGAAGACTTTAACACCACAGAATCTCCGAAATGCATTGATTAAATTGGTATGAGAACAAGAGACCGTTAAGACCACAGACACTGTTGATGAAGATTTGGATGCAGTGACAAATGAGTTATTCTCCCAAGTTGCTGGATTTTCGGACTGTGATAGAGAAGGCGCTCAAGCTTGGTTGGAAAGTGGCAGTGACTTAGGTTTTCAAATCTTAGATGAAGATGATGAAGTTGCTTCTCTGGTGCAAGAAGTAAGTGGGAAAGACGAAAAGGATGAAAGCTTAGATGGGAAAGATGAAGAAGGACCCAGTCATGGAGAAGTGTTTACTGCATTAGAAACTGCGCTATTGTAATATGGTTGTACTATGAAATAAACACATGTTCGATTATCCGGAAAAATCGTTATCAGGAATACTTTCGGTCTCAATTAGTCCGGATAAACGACATTCCACTGTATATAGTTCTTCACGGAACTACTTGATTTTATTATCCAATACCGTATGTCGAGGGGATACGGAAATATTATTTTGTTTCCATAAATATTAACCTTCACAAGAAATGTCGTTAAAATAATGCTGAAAGATCCAATCACTACCACCTGTTATAATAAAAGTACTTTTTGGTATATAGACCACTAGACTATATATAGGTTTAAGCCATGTCCAAAGTTGCTTTGTATTTCTAGGTGCAAGATCTTGATTGCGAATGGCCCTATCCATGTCCCAAAAAAACAAAGTGGCACCACAATATTACAGGTTATCAGAATACCCCACACACACGCAATTACACGGGGATGCATGACTATACAAAGCGTGTAAATGTTTCAACAACATAAATAATTCTCAACAGACAGCATATCCTCGTTACTCCATGGCTGCTCCAATTACTGTACTGCAATTCTTCAATACCACCCAGAATGTTATATATAGACAACTAGAAGCGAAATATCTCGTAGCTTTAATAAAATTGGCGTAATTTTAAAGGCCGGGACAATTTATCGAATGTTGGAAAAGAGAGGTTGATATCTTCACTCCCTGATCGGCCATTAAAGTGTTGAAAATTACCGTGCCTAGCGATATGACCTGGAATATTGCCACGAGACCAGTTTTAATAATTGACAACCCTACTTGCTAGCAGTTAATAGTCTGTCTCTATGCCTGCCACCCTTATAAAGCAATTGAACAAATGGTTTCCACGATTACCACCCTTATGAAACAATTAAACTAATGGTCGCGCGGCACTTAAATACTAAAGCGACAAAAAATAATAGTATTAATTGAACTCACTTCAGATGAACATTACATAAACATTAAATTCATCCCAGTCGAAGTTTTGCAATGGATTTCCATGATATTATGATCTTTTAGCATAGGTTTCTTCTCTTTTGTGATGAACATTTTCAAGATTTACATATTAGGCCTACCTCTTACTGTATTAGGAAATGTTTTGCATTTTGTTTAGACATACCAGTTTCTATGAAAGACAAACGGAGATATTTGATTCTATTGGTACTACTCACCCACCATATTATTATTAACCTGTTCCGTTTCGGTCAACTGAGGACCACGTCATTTCACCCGTTTCCTTTTAGCTTTAAGATTAGCCCAGTATTCCGGTGTTGTTCTTATCTTTCGTCCGCCCACGCCTTTCCAGTTCTTAGCGTCGGCTTAGGCTGGAAACTCCGATGTTCGAAGAGTTTTCTATTAAGCTAGTCATGATCCTAGATATCTTCACATGAGATCCAAAATCTCGTGCAGATATTTTTTGAACTTTTTTGACTTTTTCTCTTGGATAAAAGTGAAGATGCGATACGTTAATCATGTTGACGTCATTCAGGCCATGTGCCCTTAAAACGTAATTATTATTACTTTATTAGACTACTATTACTATTGCCGGGCAACTTTTATGCATGATTACAGAAGCAACGAGAAAGTACTACTAATAGTAATAATCTTGATCTTCTTCATAATAAACGAATCCCGACATAGCAAATTACGCTGGTGGGCAGACACCCAAAAGTACATTACAGAAATCAAATTGACCCGGTAACAAAGACACGGACAGTTTAGAGACAGAAAAAATACTCATATAAGTTTCCGCCCAAGTTTCCGACGGCATGGAATTTAAAACTCTAAGATGAATGGACACAAGAAAGATATTACGAAATAGTTTAGGCCCCAAATGCTGTAACAACAAATTAATCCACATCAGAAATGAAACCCTTTACCCTTTCAAAAAGATACAGTCAGTCTGAGAGACTGGACTTTATATAATTTCAAATGACGCATGCTACAAATGCTACACATGTTAGAAAGGCTCAAAAGGGCTTCTCGCTTCGCTCGAAGCCCCAGGACACTTTCAACAGACTCCATTACCTATTAATTTAGGCTTCCCGCGCAGGGAACGGAGAGCGGGAGGTGCACTCTGCTGCATGACGTCACGCACTCGCCGTCTCCGTATCGCATAACGCCAGACCCCAGGAGTAAACTCTGACTCGGTGCATATGCACTGAACAACATGATGACGTCATACATGCCATAACCGTAACGCATAATGGTAGACCAAAGCATAACGATGAAGTTGACAAGATCGTTTGAAATGATAAAACTTCCTCATCCTTTCGTAATCTGCCTGTCTTCTTTCTGTAGATAGGGCTATGTACAGATTGGGACTATTTAATTTTAAAATAGATTATTATTATTTATTTATTTATTTAGTATGTTTCGACCCATACAGGATCACATAAAGCAAGTTATGATCTGTTGCTGTTATTTTTCTTGTTCTTCCAGAATTCTTTTATCATGTAGCTATGTTTAGCTCGACGTTCGTCAGTCCATTTTCCCCTAGGTCTGCTGGGCTTATCTTCTGATGCAGCTTCCCAAGTGTAGATCTTATGTCTGAAAGTTTTGTGGTCTTCGATATCTGTGGGTGTGATGTTGGCGTTATTGAGATCAGTTTGGACTTGTTTAATCCAAACCGTTGTCGTCTTTAATGTTTGTGAGTACATCAATATTTTCTTTGTTAATCCGTTGTAATCTAGCCTCATAATGTGTTTATAACATTATTATTATTATTATTATTATTATTATTATTATTATTATTATTATTAGTTTTTCGGGTTCCCTTGATTATAGGGAAGTTGTCAGTATGGGTAATCAATTTTTCTTAGAGCATGTAGAGCCATTACTTAACATCGATCTTATTCTTCTTTCTTTTCTTGATTGCGTCTGAGAGCTTTTCTGTAGTTTGAACTCCAGCCTTTCAAGTGGACCCTGGGTTGTGATATTATTATTATATTACTATGTATAAAATATATTTTACCAAAGTACAGAAGAACTCTCAGAAGCAATTAAAAAAAGAAGAATTGATTTTTATGGACACATCCTCAGAATAAACTTAAATGGGCTAACCAAAGAAATCTTTGACTACTTCCGTAACAAGAGAAACAAACCCCTTTGGTTTAAGGAATCGGAGAAAGATTTAATAGAACTCCAAATCACAGAAAATATGCTCATGGATAAAACAGTTGAAGCCATAATCAAGGACAAGAAACAACGCTACCAAGTCTAAGTCAACCCCAAGAGAATGATCCAAATCTCTGATGAAGGAAGATAAGCAAGATTGATTTAATGTACCCCAAAGCTGGGTGAAGAGAATATAAGAATCATCATATATTATTTCAGTAGTATAAATCCCTCCTGAGGCGCTCACAAGCGACCGATCGTGACAAATAAGCATTTAAATGAAAGAGAATAGACATTATCAGTGACGAATTGCACTCCAATTTCATAAATATCTATAATTTATTTAAAAATAACTTACAAAGTGTGCGATTTGCAAATACTGTTGCTGTAGGAAAATACGCTCCATAATTCTGTCCACTTCACATTTTCGCCGCTGTGACGCCTGTTTCATGTTATTTTAACATTCTGAGGTCTTTCCTTTATCATTTTTCATAGATTTCAGAAACAGTAAATCAATGGAATGAGTACTCAAATAGTATAATTTCATAAATATCGAATAACCGGCAAGTGTTATGGTGATCCAATTTTCAGTGATTGCCTTATTAAGTTAGGAAACGTAGAACTTGAAATTCTAACTGAAATGTTCTATAACCATTTGGTTGAAATAAAAACATAACAACCTTTCTCCTTAAGTCTGTCATTATAAACCTATTGGGGAAAGAGTGGTTTATGAACATGCGAGATTTTTCGCACGGGTCCGTTAGTTATAATGCTTACAATAATAATGTCTAGATGGAAAATCTCTAAAGACTAAATTCGGCAAAATTCAAGTACTCGGGAGAAATATTTCAGCCAAAAGGATTGAATCGTGAGCTGAACAAAGACAAAACTACGCGATAGATCTGATTAATGAATATAAATTGTTGCAGAACAGACTTTGACTTCGAACAATACCGTATGAAATAAAATAGCTTCTTGCTTTTCCTGTAAAATGAGAGATTATAGATACGAGATATTGCATTGACACCATCCATATGTAAAAGTTCTAGATCAGGTGACTTATCGTTAAAGTTGGCAGCACTGTAGATAACCAATGATATTGTTTTATCAACTTTAACTCTTTGTAGTGTATGCATGCGGCATCGGCCAGAGTGTTTTTTTTTTTTTTTTTTTTTAGAGGGACAGGTTTTGACACATCCAATACGTCGATAACTCGTGGGCATTACTGTTTCAGACAGCTTCTGATTGACACCACATCTTGATGACATTTGAAAAAAACACGCCTCTATAATATTGTTTCAGGTACCGGTAATTCTCTTGCCATCAATCAAACAACGTTCCATTTGCTCTCCATTTTCAAGAAGACTTTCATGTCATGTTTATGTATATGGACAAAATGTGAAAACAGAATGGACGGACTGTCACAAACGATTGGAACAATTCTGTGTCAAATAATTGCATTGTATAGGTGAGAGAATTAAATATGGTATTTTAACGCAAAGACTACAGTAAATAGATTTTAAAATGCAAAGCACGTATATTGAATTATCAACGAATTTTCAAAAATTACAATAAGCTGAGATCGATTATTTGTTTTCCTGATTCTATAAATAAGCCTAGGTATTAGCTTGCCTTATCATATAACAAATGGTAATCATTACTCGATGCTTGCTTGAAAGCTATAAGCAATAACTGGTTCGTACTGGTGAACAAGCAATGAAGGAAATAGGAGAAAAAATTCAAAGAAGGAATAGAGATTCAACTCTGAAGTTGCTGATGACATTATCATCTTTAGCCGACACGCCAGAGGATTCGGATGAGTTTTTAAAAGGTATGTACTCTGATGTGAGGAAAGAATTCATGATTAAAAAAATACTAAATGAAAACCAAAATATTGGAATGCAGCCGGAAGGAATCAGAACCCCTATGGATGTCAAATTGGCAGGTGAAAAGGTAAAGGAAGTAGGAGATTTGTGTTACTTCGGAAGCAGAATTACCAGTGTTGCACGAAGCAAGGAGGATATAAAAATCCGGGCCGGGTTTGAACCCGCTATCTTGGGCATAGAAGCTCAGCATGCTACCAACTACGCCACCGAAGCCACTCTAAATATATGTATAATCTTAAACCCCAACCATAGTGGTCACGATCCGATGTTGACCGCGTGACTGTCGAAACGCGAAATCCGAAGATTCCCCCTTTATCAGTGACTAGCAGAAATACCCGTTCTTCGAACGGTGTTGTATATTAACACCAGACATTATCAATTGAGCTACTGTTGCAATGGTTAGCGGTTTGTCATTCCTTCATAAGTTTATCAGAACGAAGTTAGTTTTCTGGAAATATCACACATACGGTTAATTTAAGGGTCTTAGAATGTGGTTTTCGGAGACCCTTTATAGACTCTCGAATTTTGTGTCTAACATTGAGAAGCGCAAAATATGCTTTGGTCGTCCTCCTAGGATAATTTTTATATTTCGCCTATTTTAGCATGTATTTTGAGAAATTTTTCCCTATATCCACCCTTCTACTGCATGAAAAGTAAGGTGAAGAGTTTTCTAAATGATTGGTCTATTGACTCTCATGGATGCCATACCTAATTTTACGATGCACCAAGCATCCGAACACGAGTTATTGGCGTACTTAAAGATACACAGAAAGACAGACAGAGAATTCCATTGTCTACAACATATCACCCAGATATCAAAATATGGGTATATCTACCACACAGTATCAAACAAAATCATCCTTACGATAAACCCGTATGTCGAAAAAAAAAAAAAGATTAGTTAAAATGTGCTCTCAAACTAAATTCACCTAGCGTGTACTTCCTCACGTGAAATAGAATTGAAAGCCTTGTAAACAAAACGCAATACACGTCACATAAAAACTGACCCTCTACGTTGTGTTAGGTCCCCATTCACAGGAAGACCCCTTTCATAAATTATAAAGGCTTGTGGTGCATGAACATTCAGGTTCTTTAGCCTCAAATGGCTCAAATTCCTAAAAGCCGCAAAAATGCTGATTCAATTCAGGAATTTTTGAAAATAATGTCGCTGTTTGGAGATATAATAGACCTACTGTACTATATGTCGCACGTGAAAATTGCATGAAAAAATTCTAGGTTACCCCTTGACCCCCTTAATTGCATTGACGAATTATACGGTCTACGTTGGTTCCGTGATAACCTTATAGCCATTTGCAAACTTTCACAGAAATGTAATAAATGGAGTGACATTGCTTCTTACAGAAATAGATGGAAATTTGGATGCCACCCCTTGAGATAATGTTGGCATGGTTACCGATTTGCATTCCTTCATTAGTTTGTTAAATTAAAGTAAATTATTTTTCTGGGAATATTTCAGAAACTGTTGCATTTAGAGCCTTATAATGTAGTTTTCGAGGACCCTTTAGGGCCTCCGAGTTTTGTTTCTGGCACCGAGGGGCTTTGTCTCGTCGTTGTACGCCATAGTATAATACTACTACTAATACTAATAATAATATAATATAGGGATGGGAATATAATAGACCTGCCGTACCACACCCGCAGGTGGAAATCGCGTGAAAAATTCTAGAGTACCCTTTGACCCCCGTAAGCACATTATACGTATTGATAAATTTTACAGCTTAATTTGGTTCCTTGATAACCTTCTAGCCGTTTGCAAACTTTCACACTAATGAAATTAATGGAATTGCATTGCGTCTTACAGCAATAGATGGACCTCTGAGAATCTGTTGCCATGGTTACCGGATTGTATTCGTTCATTAGTTTATTAAATGAAATTATTTTTCAGGGAATATATCTCAAAAACAGTTGGTTTTAGGGCCTTAAAATGTGGTTTTCGGGGACGGGTCCCTGAGTTTTTTCTCTCACATTGAGGGGCTGAAAATGAGCTTTGTCTCGTCCTTCTACGCTTATTTCTGCATGTATTTTAAGGGGGTAGGCCCCCTTTTATGAGGGGGCAGATGACCTCGTAGTTCGGCCCCTTAAAAAACAATAACTAACCCCCTTTTATGAGAGGTACGGAGAAGAGTTACATCAATGATTAGTGTCGTGCCTCTGATGGATATCTGTACGAACTTTTACATTGATACACCCAGCCGTTCTCGAGTTATAAAGGAACAAAGTTGTCCACATACAAACAAACAAACAAACAAACAAACAGACAGACAGACAAATTATTTTCGCGCGCATCCATCATAAAACAGTCTGAAACGCGTAAATAACTCAAATTTCCGTAGAAATTCAGAAAAAAACAGACAAACTTTCATTTTTATATATACTGTAGGGATATACTGCACCGCTCGGTGTTGACCGTATTTTATTGCACAAATTTAGGTTTTACTCGCTAACCGTTAGAGATAAACGAAAACTGATAAGGACCTTTAGGTATAAAATGAAATGTTAAAGCTCGTGTATGCCATCAAAGTTTTCTATTTCTTAGCGTTCCCTTTTTATTTGAAATGGAAATGTGATATTTTGAAACCAAAGGGTGTAGTGACGTCACAAATGTTGGTTTTACTGGCTAACCGTTGGAGATACACGAAAAGTGATAGGACCTTTCGGATAGGAAATTAGATTTCAAAGCTCACATGTGCCATCAAATGTTTGCTATTTCTTAGCGTTCTCTTTTTATTTGATATGGAAATAGGAAATTTTGAAACCAAAGGGTGTCGTGACGTCACTAAAATGTTCGCCATTTTTAATAGTGCAAAGTATCGAAATCAAAAGTAAACCTGGTAAATCAGCTACATCCATGCAAAATTTCATTTAAATCGGACCAGTGGTTCTTACGTTATTGAGTAACACACAGACAGACACACACCATCTCATTTTTATATATTAGTATGATTAATTTTATTCCAGCTTGGAAAATCTTCGAGAGGCAGTGCAGGACAGAAGAAATTGGCGTAGTCTAGTACATGGGGTCACGGAGAGTTGGAATCAACTAAACTAGTAGAGAGAGAGATGATTAATATTAATACATGTAATTTCTTTCAGGGAAGTGTTTTATATATATAGCTATCCCACCTAAACTAATCGGACAAACGCGTGTTGACCGACTTAATTATTATTTATTTACTTAGCGTAGATGCATACAAGACAGTAATTAATATATACAAATTTACAAATAAACACCTTTCAACATTAGGACCCTCCCTTCACATATGGGCTGCCAGGTCTTGAAACCATTCAAGACCTTGTGGAGTGGCTGCATGGAGCTCTTCTAAGATCCCAGAGTACATAGGCTACATAGAGGGCATTCCTGCACGATGTGCTTGATGGTTTGCACTTCGTATCCACATTCACAACGAGGCGAGTCTATCCAACCTCACTGATGTAAGGCTGCTCTAGTTCGAGCAGTGCTACATCGAATTCTGTTGAGACGGGACCAGACAGCTCGAGGGAGATGGAATCCAGGTAGTTTGATGGTAGGATCGAGTACTTCAATTAGGCCACGAGGTGGAGAGGTAGACCATTCTGCTTTCCGTGTATTTCGGGGGTCGAACGGAGCTGAAGTAAGTTATAGCCGTCTTCTGGCTGGTATAGTATAGTAATAAATTGACATTTTGCGCAATCACAGGGGCATATATAAGGAGGGTGCCTGGGCGGGCCGGGCCCCTCTCCAAAAGTTTTGTCACATGTAATATTTGTTCATGAATTAAAAAAAAAAAAAAAGAAGTTCCGTGACGAACTAAAGAGCCTACTTTTCTTAAAATTTAAGATTCATGCCAATTAATTTGGTAAAATCGAAATTTCTAATTAGTTCGAAATATACCTGTAGCCTAATAGAGCACTACGGTTGGCAGCCCTGGTGACTGAATATATTGTTAGTTTCATCTCTTAAGATACAGAATACAATATTTGGTTGAAGTCCAATGGACGTTACATACAGTTAGACATTGGATCTATCAGCACGCGCAAAATCATGTTGGCAACAATGTCATGCATGCGTTGGTCAGAAATAATCTGAAATATTATGATCTCTTGTTGTGCTAATTTTGGATGAAATCCATTTGTTAGTATAGAAGTTACATGTATTTTAAATTGGTCCTATCAGCAGTCTTAGAATCATGTTGGTAGCACTGATGTACAGTACATAAGTTACTCCAAATTAATTTAGAATGCCAGGTACTATACGCGTGCATAGTTTAAAGCTGTCGGCTTGCATGCATTCTGATGTATTGGTATTTGGATAAAAGAATAGAGAGAAGATTTATTGACAGTTGGCAGCCCTGGTGGCTCTTATGAATACGCTCAGTCATATCTATATATGTACACATATTACATACAAAATTTGGTTGAAATCCAATTGATAGTATAGAAGTTATATGCATTTAAAATTGGACCTATCAGCAGGCTTAGAATCATTTTGGCAACACCGCCATGCATGGCCTCCTGGAAATTAAACTGAATTATTATTATCTATACGTGTGCCGATTTTGAAATAGCTCCCATTCATACCTTCCAAGATATCCAACATATAGCTCAAATTTCAATTGTAATTTTTCAGCAGTTGGTAGCACTGACATCATTTTCAAATATGGCCGTGAGATATTCAGGTATAGATCTTTACTCCTACCAAATTTTGTTTCGATTGCTGCAGCCGTTTAGGAGTTGATAGCGGGGGGGGGGCACACACAGCCAGACAGACAGACAGACAGACAGAAGGACAGACAGACAGACACACATTTGCCCGTTCTCATAAGTCTACTTTTTCCTCATTTTTGCAAAATGTGAAAAGTAGGCTAATTATAATATACTTATCATGTACTATTGTTACTAAGTGACGTATGACAACGTTCCAAAGCAAGGCGACGGTAGAGCGATGTAAACAGTGTGACAATCAGTTTGCTCGGATCTTACGTGTAACAACATAACCTCTTATTACTCTCCAGTGCCTTCGCTCTTATGAACAGTAACAAAGGCCCTTGAAGCGTGTGACAAAAGTTTATCCCCTAACTTTTATACCCTGGAGTTTGAGTTGGTTGAAAACATACTTAAGAAATTCTACTTCCGAAAACAGACTCAACGGTCTAGCATTGTTACAGAGACATACATCACTGTATCACTGACGATGACGTTATAAACCGATTTGGTAATTCTTCAAGAAACCTTGACTTAATATTACAGTGTAAACCGTAAATCAAAACAGCAATGTTAGTTCTTTCCATGTAAATACTATCAAGTGAGCAAGATGGTTGTATTAATAAAAAGTAACATAAAATGTTCTTTGTTGTGTTTGACATTAACCAAACGTAAAACATCACAACAAATTGGTTGAAAAAGTGATGCCGGAAAGCCTTAAAACTCATCATATTGCACCAAATTATACAAAAGTTTCCTGGGGAGAACTCAGGGCCCCCTATTCTTTGGGACCTATGCCCCCCTAACTCCCGGTTGGGCACCCCCCCCCCCCAAAATAAAACTCTATATATACGCCCCTGTGCAAGCAACACTGAAAACAATGCTTCCAAAACTTCAACCAAAGCTAGGCGCAATCAATCATGAGAAAAATAATGAAAATGGTCAGATTCCAGCAACGGTATGTTCATTGGCTGTGATTGTTTAAGTGAGGGTGAATCATGAAGATAATTATTGTCTAGACCCGACAAATGAGCATCGTGAGACGCTAAGTGCAAGAGCGGTGCCAGTCGGTACGATATATGGAGCTCGCGTGCTCCACCTCAATATCCGCCAGCCCCGCTGACGTCACGGCACAACCTACTGTTCTCTTCTGTTGTCTGGAGTCCGACAGTTCTGGGAAATCCCGATATTCCTTCAGCAGGATAGTCAGGGGAAAAGATAGTTCTAATCTCCTGAGAAACGATGCCAGATAATTAAGGAATACAGTTTTTGTTAATTTATTTTATTTATTTCATTGAATAGCACTATTGTTATCTGGCATCTTGTATATCTCTTTAGGAGTCACCCTGTATTCTTGTGTTCGTTTGGTTCAAATCCCCAGGTCGCTCGACGCCCCAGGACTCTTTCAACATACTCCAATAACCATTAGCTTCCGCTTCCCGCGTGGCTGCATGGCGTCACTTCCCGCGCGGCTGCATGACGTCACTTCCGTCTCCGTCTCCGTCTCCGTAACGCATAACGTTGGACCCAAGCATAACGACGAAGTCGACAAGATCATTTGAAATGATAAAAAGTTTTGCATATAACTTGTTTTCTAGAATATATCTTTCAAGTTGTTTCCGCCTAGTCAATACTTTAATTTATTATTATTTATTTATTTAATCGAACGGCACTATTACAGAGCACGTAAAATCAATACTTCAAATCTTGCCACATGTCTTTCTTCTCTCCGCCCACATTCGCTTCATCCTCTCTGGTCTCTCCTTTCGGAGCTGTTCAATGTTCCGTGGCTGCTTTCGTTGTCCTTCTTGTTCCTCACTGAAGATCATTTTTTGAATTTTGTCCCGAAATAAATTCCTATTATATGTATCTGTAATGTCAATGTCGGCTTCCTTAAGAACCTTTAATGTCTGTGTAAACCACACTGGTTGAACTTATAAGTTTTAATATTTTATTTTAAAATTGTTTTGTTAGCCTGTCATTATTCATTCTATTTAAATGCCAAACAAGTAGTTCCGTGAAGAACTATACAGCCTATTTTCATATATCCTAATTTGTTAACTGCCACTATCAACATACAAAATTTCAGTTCATTGCTGTAATAGATTCGTAGATATTGAGAACCGACTAAATATTGCGGATGGTCGCCATGTTGGATTTTATATATTTAGGTCCTAGAGTTATGTACTGTTACATGAAGATTATTGTGTACGTGAAGCATTCAAACTTCAATCGCATGATTAGGACACAAGAAGTAACAAGGAGATTTTAAAATTTCGCACAGCTGCCATCTTGTGGTTATGGAAACAATTGAAATAAATTAGATGCTAGTGGATTAACATTCATATAAGGATTTACTGTACCAAGTTTCACTGCAATAGGATGGTTAAATTGCGAGAAACGTCCATGTGAATATTTATAATTCGCGTCGCCGCCATGTTGGATTTGTGATCACCAGGTTATTTAAAGTCCTATAGGTGAACTTAAGTTCATAGCCCCAATGAATATAAGAAAATTCAGTTTGATTTCTATAATAGATTCGTAGATATTCAGAACCGTCTAAATATTTCGGACGGTCGCCATGTTGGATTGTTAAATGTATAGGCCATAGAGTCATGTACCATTAAAGGAAAATTATTGCGTAGGTTCATTATTCAAACTTTCACTTCGATCGCATGGTTAGACTACGACACAAGAAATAAAAACTTAATTTTAAAATTCGCACAGCCACCATCTTGAGGTTATGTAAACAATTGAACTAAATTAGATACCAGTGCATTACAATGTGTATAAACATTTCCTGTACCAGATTTCATTGCGTTTGGAACATTAAATCGCGAGAAAGGTCTATTTAAAATTTTCAAATTCGCTTGGCCGCCATGTTTGTTTTGTAGTTAACCGGTTTTTGAAAGTCTCATAGATGAACTTCCAGTAGTGCCCTTTATCTCCGTACTAAATTTCAGGGTGATACCGCTAATAGTTTCAGAGATATAGAATGCAGGTGAAATATTTCGCACATCCGCCATCCCGTGGTTGTGTAAACAATTGAACGAACTTAGATGTCGGTGCATTACAATGTGTATAAAAATATACTTTACAAAGTTTCATTGCGTTTGGTTGGTTAAATCGCGAGAAACGACTATTTAAAAGTCGCAAATTCGCCTGGCCGCCATGTTGTTTTTTTAGTTACCAGTTTTTCAAAAGTCACATAGGTGAACTTCTAGTGGTTCCCTTTATCACCGTAATAAATTCCAGGGTGATATCGGGAATAGTTTCGTAGATATTGAATGCTGGTGAAATATTTCGCACAGCCGCCACGGTCGGGGTCGCCCGGAATAGTGCTATGAACTTACCGAGTTTCATTGAAATTGCTCCAGCCGTTTAGAATTTATTAGGGGGACACACACACACACCTCTCTCTCTCTCACACACACACACACACACACACACGCACACACACACGGACAAAAGGTGATCTCATAAGCCTATTTTTTTTCAAAATTGAAAATAAGCTAAAAATGACATTCGTCGTTTGCGCAAGGTGTGAATTATGTTCTTCACATGGGTGTATATTTCCTTGTTAGGTCGTGGTCTGTTATAGTCTGTTTCTGTTTTCCTTGGGCCAAGGATGCATCGAACCTATCTTCTTTCCATGAGCATGATTTTGTTTATGTCACCTTTCCGCATTAACTTTATGTTTCAGCTCCAAAGAGTGCTTCAGGTCTCACCACAGAATTGTAATGTTTAATTTTAGTGTCCCATGATAATGCCTTCTTCTTGTATACATTTCTGGTGAGCTGAAATGCTACGTTCATTTACTTTGCTCGGACCTCTAAGCTTTTTTTTTTCATTGTTATTGATAGTTATGTATTTTGTTTTGGTTTATGATTATTACATCAGGACAATCTTGAACATTCGTTATAAATTCTGTCTTGGGGAAGGAGATTTGTAAACCTATTTTTCCTGCTTGCTCCATTAAGTTTTCTACTTGGATGTTCGCATTTTCTGGTGTGTCCGTGATCAGAGCAATGTCATCCGCGAAAGCCAAGCAATCTAAATATTATAATAACAAAATGCCATCTCCACGATTGAACTCACTTAATAAGAAAGCTTATTCACTATAAATCATCATCATCCTCCTTTCATATGTTAGTCCTAGAAGAACTGTTACGGTCTACTCGTAAGATTTGAATTTAGACGCCATCTTTTCCTGGGGCGACCTAGAGATCTCTCTCCACCGGCGCAGTAGTTGATGACTGCTTTAGGGATCCTGCTTCTGTCCATCCTGTTGAGGTATCCTAGCCAATTTCTTTGGTATTCATGGATGTATTCCAATATCGGTCTGCTGTTAAGACCATTCAGCACTTCTGTCTTTCGTTTGTGATCCCACTTAGCGACTCCAGCTGTTCGTCGCATATATTTCATTTCGGCGGTATGTATTCGTCTCTCATCCAATTTCCTCAGGGTCCCCGCTTTGCTACCATCATAAAGTACTGGTCTTGCTAAGGTTTTGTAAATTCCTGTTCGGGCGTGTTTCTGAACTAATGACGGTCTAAAAACTTAATTGATGATTCCTAAACATCTGTTGAATTTAAAGATTTTCTCGGGTATGTCCATTTCTTCAAGGAAATATAGTTTGTAACCAAAGTATTTACAATCGTTTACTCTTTCCAAAATATAATTATCCTAGCAGATCTTAATTCTAATTGGTTCACTAAAAATGAATTATTCAATTATTTTGTTACACTAGTCAACAGTATTTTCGTTACAAAGAAGGTGAATGGTGTTGTTAGCTAAGTCGTGGATGCTGAATTTGAAAATGAAATCAGTCTTCTTCTATCGGGCTTAGTTTTGAACACATCTTTAAAACACCTTGAAAATGCTGCATTTTTGGTTACGTTGGTATTGCTTAATCTTGTCGTAAGGTTAGCGTCAGGAAGAGCATCCGGTCGTAAAAATCCACCCTCCACATAATCGTTCATCGCATCTTATCCCCGATCCCGTTGAAAACGGAAATAATGAGGGGTATTTATTTATTTATTCATTTATTTATTTATTTATGTATTTATTCATTTATTCATTTATTTATTCATTTATGTATTCATTTATTCATTTATTGATTTAGTTATTCATTTATTTATTTATTGATTTATTCATTTATTTATTTATTCGTATATTCATTTATTCATTTATTTATTTATTCATTTATTTATTTATTGATTTATTCATTTATTGATTTATTCATTTATTCATTTATTTATTTTTTATTTTTTCATTTATTCATTTATTCATTTATTTATTTATTCATTTATTTATTTATTCATTTATTCATTTATTTATTTATTTATTTATTTATTCATTTATTAATTTATTCTATTTTTCATTTATTTATTCATTTATTTATTCATTTATGTATTTATGTATGTATTTATTTATTCATTTATTCATTTATGTATTTATTCATTTATTCATTTATTTATTCATTTATTCATTTATTTATTTGTTTATTCATTTAGGTATTTATTCATTTATTTATTTATTCATTTATTCATTTATTCATTTATTCATTTATTTATTTATTTATTTATTTATTTATTTATTCATTTATTAATTTATTCTATTTTTCATTTATTTATTCATTTATTCATTCATTTATGTATGTATTTATTTATTTATTTATTCATTTATTCATTTATTCATTTATTCATTTATTCATTTATTTATTTATTTATTTATTTATTTATTCATTTATTAATTTATTCTATTTTTCATTTATTTATTCATTTATTTATTCATTTATGTATTTATGTATGTATTTATTTATTCATTTATTCATTTATTCATTTATTTATTTATTTATTTATTTATTTATTCATTTATTAATTTATTCTATTTTTCATTTATTTATTCATTTATTTATTCATTTATGTATTTATGTATGTATTTATTTATTTATTTATTCATTTATTCATTTATGTATTTATTCATTTATTTATTCATTTATTCATTTATTTATTTGTTTATTCATTTATTTATTTATTCATGATTTCATTTATTCATTTTTTCATTTATTCATTTATTCATTTATGTATTTATTTATTTATTCATTTATTCATTTATTCATTTATTTTTTATTTATTCATTTATGTATTTATGTATTTATTTATTTATTTATTTATTTATTTATTTATTTATTTATTTATTTAATGTAGACTATCTGTAGCACAAACTCGTGAACGACGGATACGAACATTCAGTACACTACACAGCTGGTGGATTATTTCAATAGGACCAAGTTGCACATTCCAGAGATGCTTCAATGAGGACTGAACTATAATAGTATTGTTTGCTTACTCAGAGTACTAATTAACATGGGTAAAAAAAAATCGAACCCAAAACCGATAGTGGACCAAAAATAGGATACCTCGATGTTATTTATGGATCGAGTGTTTACCTGGGTAATTAACATCATCATCCATCAGCTCATGGCCACCTCTAAACAAACATCACAAGCGGAAGAGCAGCGCCGATGAATAATAGCGCATGGTTGGATTATACAAAAACGTGTGCTTGTACACGCTTTTTAAATGAAGGCTTGTTTAGGCCGTAAATCTTTGATTGCTATGGGGTTTTACAAACGATCATTCAATTCTTTGGAGGCCATGCATATTTGAATGAATTGTTATTGGTAGGAGTGGGTCAGGAAATTTTGATCCTAGTGGTTTCATTCACATTGCACCAACATTACTACCACCTTTATTAACTCGGTTACTACTGACATTCGTAACATCATCACAACTATCATCATGACATCAGAATTCCCTTAGTAGACATTCCAATAGGAGCAGATGACCTCGTAATTCCACCCCTTAAAAACAACAATAACTAACATTCCAAAATTCAAATTAAACTGACAGTCAATGGTGGTGATTGTTAAAATATTGAAAAAATCTTTTAGCAGGCAAGGTAGGGGTCCTCATTTTAGCAAAAATCTCTCATCAGGCAAAGTAGGGGTCCCTATTTTTACAAAAATCGCTTAGCAAGCAAAGTAGGGGTCCCCATTTTCGCAAAAATCTCTTAGCAGGCAAAGTAGGGGTCCCCATTTTAGCAAAAATCTCTTAGCAGGCAAAGTAGGGGTCCCTATTTTAGCAAAAATCTCTTAGCAGGCAAAGTAAGGGTCCCCATTTTAGCAAAAATCTCTTAGCAGGCAAAGTAAGGGTCCCCATTTTAGCAAAAATCTCTTAGCAGGCAAAGTAGGGGTCCCCATTTTAGCAAAAATCTCTTAGCAGGCAAAGTAGGGGTCCCTATTTTAGCAAAAATCTCTTAGCAGGCAAAGTAAGGGTCCCCATTTTAGCAAAAATCTCTTAGCAGGCAAAGTAAGGGTCCCCATTTTAGCAAAAATCTCTTAGCAGGCAAAGTAAGGGTCCTCATTTTTAGCAAAAATCTCTTAGCAGGCAAAGTAGGGGTCCCCATTTTAGCAAAAATTGCTTAGCAGGCAAAGTAGGGGTCCCCATTTTCGCAAAAATCTCTTAGCAGGCAAAGTAAGGGTCCTCATTTTAGCAAAAATCTCTTAGCAAGCTAATAGGGGTCCCCATTGTAGCAAAAATCTCTTAGCAGGCAAAGTAAGGGTCCCCATTTTAGCAAAAATCTCTTAGCAGGCAAAGTAAGGGTCCCCATTTTAGCAAAAATCTCTTAGCAGGCAAAGTAAGGGTCCCCATTTTAGCAAAAATCTCTTAGCAGGCAAAGTAAGGGTCCCCATTTTAGCAAAAATCTCTTAGCAGGCAAAGTAAGGGTCCTCATTTTAGCAAAAATCTCTTAGCAGGCAAAGTAGGGGTCCCCATTTTAGCAAAAATTGCTTAGCAGGCAAAGTAGGGGTCCCCATTTTCGCAAAAATCTCTTAGCAGGCAAAGTAAGGGTCCCCATTTTAGCAAAAATCTCTTAGCAGGCAAAGTAAGGGTCCTCATTTTAGCAAAAATCTCTTAGCAAGCTAATAGGGGTCCCCATTGTAGCAAAAAATTAAAATTAAACAATTTCCAAAATTGTGCCAAACGTCCGAAAATCACTTCCGGCTTAAATGCAGTTTTGGAAAAACAGCCTAAAATCGCTTGTTCCTTGACTCGTTTTCCTTTTGATTCCAATCCCAGCCAAGTCGTGTTATTTACATATTTTTAGCCTACTTTCGATTTTTGCAAAAAATGAAAGTAGACTTATGAGATCAACACAGGGCGAAAAAAAGTGTGTGTGTGTGTGTGTGTCTGTGTGTGTGTGTGTCTGTGTGTGTGAGTGTGTGTACTCTGAATGTCTGTCCCCCCCCCCCTATCAATTCGAACACGGTGAATGCGAATTGAACGAAATTTGGTACAAAGGTAGCACTAGCAAAGGACACCTCAGTGTCATGTTTTATATCGCCGCCATCTTGACGGAAACGTAATGGCGGCCAGACAAATGTTCAAAGCTTAAATCAAATTACGACTAACCTAATCATCCGATCTCTACCAAAATTTTGCAACAACATACCTTTATGGGGGAGCATCCTTTGACCAAACCAATAGGCCATCAGCGTAATAGTTTGCGGATGGCGGCCATCTTTGTGTGAAAATCGATTCCCGCTATTATTTCGAACACGGTGCAACCGAATGGAACGAAATTTGGTACAGAGGTAGTACTAACAAAAGGCACCTCAGTGCCATGTTTTATATCGCCGCCATCTTGACGGAAACGTAATGGCGGCCAGAAATGTTCAAAGCTTAAATCAAATTACGACTAACCTAATCATCCGATCTCTACCAAATTTTGCAACAACATACCTTTATGGGGGGAGCATCCTTTGGCCAAACTAATAGGTCATCAGCGTAATAGTTTGCGGATGGCGGCCATCTTTGTGTGAAAACAAATTCCCCCTATTAATTCAAACACGGTGAAACCGAATGGAACGAAATTTGGTACAGAGGTAGCACTAGCAAAGGGCATCTCAGTGTCATGTTTTATATTGCCGCCATATTGACAGAATCGTAATGGCGGCCACACAAATGTTCAAAGCTTAAGTTAAATTACGACTGACATAACCATAATATGCCATTAGCCTAATAGTTTGCGGATGGCGGCCATCTTTATGTCAAAATTGATTCCCCCTATTAATTCGAACACGGTGGAACCGAATGGAACGAAATTTTGTACAGAGGTAGCACTAGCAAAGGGCACCTCAGTGTCATGTTTTATATCGCCGCCATCTTGACGGAAACGTAATGGCGGCCACACAAATGTTCAAAGCTTAAATCAAATTACGATTAGCCTAATCATCCGATCTCTAGCAAATTTAGCAACAACATACCTTTATGGAGGGAGCATCCTTTGACCAAACTAATAGGTCATCAGCCTAATATTTTGCGGATGGCGGCCATCTTTGTGTGAAAATCGATTCCCCTTATCAATTCGAACACGGTGAAACCGAATGGAACGAAATTTGGTACAAAGGTAGCACTAGCAAAGGGCACCTCAGTGTCATGTTTTATATCATTGCTATCTTGACGGAAAAGTAATCGCGGCCACCCAAATGTTAAAAGCTAAAATGTAATTACGACCAACCTAATAATCGAGTCTCTACCAAATTTTGCAACACCATATCTTTATGTGGGAAACATATTCAGACCAAACTGCAAGAACATCAGCCCAATAGTTTGCAGATGGTGGCCAAGTATGTGTGCAAATCGATTCCCCCTATCAATTCAAACACGGTGAAACCGAATTGAACGAAATTTGGTACAGAGGTAGCACTATCGAAGGGCACCTCATATTCATGTTTAATATCCCTATAGCACGTTGTATTTCAACAAGCTACTACAACCAACATTCAATCATACTCCTTGAAAAGGACAAAGAGTTATAACAATACCCATGCATTTAGGAGAAAGTAGGCTATATGTTCTTTACTGAACATCTTGTTTTCATTAATATGATTTTTTGATTTTTTGAAAACATCTTCACACAGGAAGTAGTTATAAGGCCTTAAGAGCAACTCATCCTCCCTTCATACTGAAATAATTACATGTTGGTTAATTCGGAAGAAATAACAATTGCTATAACTTTGAAAGAGATCTCCATATTAATGTTACAACAGTGTTAATAATAATATCGTATTGTGCCCAACTCTAGGAATGGGTATTCCAAGTTTCAGACACCTAGATATCAAGGGAAAGGCTGTAGCTGCTTTTGAAAGTTGAGATATTTGAATATCGCGCTACATTGCTTCGAGAAGCATTTGGAAGGAATTTACCGATACTTGGATGTCAAGTGACGTAGCGAGTAATAGCAGAGGTCGAGGCTATTTATTGATTAAATAGTTAACCATGGAGTAGAGACTTGAGACTGGGATCAGATTACTGGCACGGCCAAATGAAAGAGAATGCAATTAGTATCAAGTAAATCGGACCAGGGATACCAGAGATATGAGGATTTCTAGATTACGGCGTGATGACGCGTGACCCTGGCAGTTTTGAATAAAAGCCGGCTGGAGAAAGCATCGATAGCTCATTTCTACACAAGCATCTGCCGAGCAAGGTGCATCTACGCTGAGCCAAGGCACATGGTTGCCGGATCTACGCAGAAGTTCTTTTCAAAGTCGTGATAGTCACGAAAGTGCTGCGCTACGAGGTGGAACTTAGTAAGTTTACGGCGAGGAGAATCACTGAGGTGATTGATTTTTCTACAGACATTAGTGGAAATATTTATATTTCTACATCGACATATGCTAGACTTTGTCTAGAACTAATACTTTGTCACAGTCCAGTAATAACATAATACTTGGATAACTAAATCCATTTCAGTCAGTTTTCATTATTTGTAACTAGTTAACCACTTCGATCTGTCAGTACACTGAAGACTAGTCTATAACGGTGGCGTTCATTAGTCTACGCAAGGGAAACTACAAGTTGCTTAGCGCATGGTAGATGGTGATATAATAAACCATGCCCAGGGAACGATCTTCAGAACAGCCGTTGATTGGTTAGACTGTCAGTGTTTTTCTTGTACTGATAAGATTACCGTGAGTTATGTTACAACTGACATATCTAAGAATAGATCACTTAGATCTGACCCCATTTAAACAAACTGTTATGGCTTTGATAGAAGCCCATATTAAAATGGAACAACAGTTAATTCAAACGTCAAGAGATACTACCACTATGTCTTACTAGACGGATTGTGGGTATATAATGGCGGCCGATACAAGGATTATACGTGCTTGTCCGATAGGGCATGTCTATGGATAAATCTGGTACAGACCAGGTTTACTACGCTTCAAGACCATCAAGAAATGTAAGCCACATTTGAATTATATTATGCCTAGCTAATTGGAACAAACTATTTTTCTGCAGATGACCAACACATTTTTTTTTCTTCGTATTTAAAGCTTGCAATGATTTACGCAAGACTTGTTAGAGTTATTCTGAGTATTTTCAGCACTCAGAACAGTTTAGGATCGATGACCGAGCATTTCGAGCATTTATTTGAATATTTCATATTTTTGGGAAACCACGGAAAACAACCGAAGTAACTGTAAAAGTTAATAATTTATTTTTGTTGAGGAATGGATATTTTTTCCATATTCGAAGGTTCGAACATGTGGATTCTCACATATTGAGATGATAATTAAATATATAACAAATAATAATAATAATAATAATCCACTAATAATAATAATAATAATTTTCATAATTTTTCTAAATAATTCTGGGATATTATATTTTCTAATAATCATATGTATTGAGAGAGAGCCTGTGAAGTAGTTTAATCATTTCTAGTTTGGAACAGGAGATTTTCCGAAGGAGAGTGGTTAGCGCAAGCCCGCATTCAACCAACATTTCAGTTCTGGTTGAACAGTTGATATTTGCAATGAGCAAAGTATATTTGTCAGATAACACGGAGAGGCATGAAACGGGAAGCAAATGATATTTGTATCAAATAGGATATTTTTGTATTTATATAAAATCATGACGTAAATACACTTGAAAGTGAAATAAAGATTTTCATAAGTATGGTAAATTCACGGGTTGAACTGAATGGTAAAATAAAATAAACTTGTAAGTTTATTAATCTTCCAGTGTTGATAACAAGCAGAGGCTTGATTTATTGTATAAATTTTGGGAAGATAATTTATGTGTGGAGTAGTTGAAATGCCATTCCCAGGTGCGCATGTTTAAGTCGCAGGAATGAAGAGGTTTTTTCGAGCATCAATCAAATAGCAGGTTCGATGGCTCAGGTTTATAGTAGGAGTATTGGAACTACACATTTCGTCGTATGAATGACCCGAAGGTTATTTCTTTAAAACCATCAGTTCTTATTTCAACCTTGTTTACGAATTCCATTTAGACTTTGATTTTGCTAGAACCCGGATTTGTCATGATAGTAGTTTATTCTTCTTCAGAGGAAGACCTTTGCCGTTGTTGTTGTAATATTGTGTTCTTACACAAATAATAGAATGGGCCACTGCCAATTTAAAATAATTCTTTAACCACGAATAATTTGAAGGATATTTTCAATCCTAGTGCCATGAACTAAATGAATTCATTATGAAACTACAATTCTTATTTCCGCATTCTGTCGAAGAATTGCAAGTTGTGAAAGTTGCTAAAAATGGCCATGAATATAAATATTTTTATAATAATGATTCCAAGTGGAAAATTGAATAGTTGAATGGTTCAACCATTTATTGATCAAGTTGATGATTCAGAAATCATATATTTCGTTAGGAATTTGAAGTTCATAATCGAGTCTCTTCTCGAAATGTTTAATGTCAGAAGAACAATTAATTTTTGTTGTGCTTCGCACAAGTTCTTCGATGCTATGCTCAAGGTCAAATACTTTTCAGATGTTATTAATATACGTAAATAATTTGTGTTGCTTCTATGATGATAATATTTTTGACCATGTATTTTTGAAACTGGAAAAATAAGTGAAAGTTAAAAATTCTATGAACATTTATTCTACGAGTGTTAATATCAAGTAAATATTCAAACAGTGATCTACGATATTTCCAGTAGAGCCAATTAACTTTGAACTGGAATTAATCATTAATAATTTTGGAACACAGTCTACAGGACTATTAATCGGACTTGTGTTTCCAAAAAGATTGTCAAATGTGTTTGGAAAATTTCTGTATATTGTGTAAATAGGAGTGTGGATCGCCACACGTGAGTGATGCTGCTTTGAGCATCTTTGCAGTCAATTTTAACTTCAAAATAAACTGAGATAATTTTACAGGATGTGTTACTCCCAATTAAATCTCCTTCTATCCTTATTGTTGCATTGAGCCAAAAATCAGCAAAGCATTTTTTTAATTTGATGTCGTTTTTGCGATTTGCTTTAACCCATCTGGCGCTCCGGGATATTTTGACTCTCGTGCTGACTGATTATTGGTAAACTGCATATGTGGTCGTGCGGACTCCGGTCTAAACGGGCACATAAAATAAGATAGAGAGAGAAATGGCGCCCAACGTGGGGCTCGATTTAGACATGGTCAATCGCATGCCGATTTAAATTGTGATAATTTTTATAGAAATATTTTGGGAGTTGAGAGATGTCTGGTTTGGATGAATAAAATAGTAGGAAACCCAATTAGTGGGGAAAATTAAAAATTTAACTTGGTTAATAATTAGAATGGGTTTGATTATTTTTGATAATGGCTTAACCATTAGGGCGTCAAGTAAATTCAGTAGTAAACGTTCGATGACTGGACATACACATTATTAGAATCCAGGTGGAGGATATTTGAGAACTTGCATATTTTTCTTGTGATATTGTGGTAAATGTAATTCGTAAAAGTAGAGAATTTTGTTTTTCCATCACGTCGACATTAGGACAAATCTCATTTTATTAGAGTGTTCCAATTAGCTATTCATATTTCTTGTTCTAGTTATAAGCTTGTGTTTGCCACTGTTGTATACCCCTAAGTTTTGAATAATAATTGAAAATTATGGAAGAAATGATGAGGATGATGAGGAGTTTGGAGGAGAGTTCAAAAGAAGCTGGACTGCGTGTAGCAGCCATTATGAAAGAAAATACTGAGGCTTTGGAAAGGAAACTTAAAGAAAATTCTGATTCTTTAGAAAATAAACTTAAAGATAATTTGAATGATAAACTTAAAGAAAATTCTGATTCTTTAGAAAATAAACTTAAAGAAAGTTCTGATTCTTTAGAAAATAAACTTAAAGAAAGTTCTGATTCTTTAAAAGGTAACTTGAAAGAAAATTTAAATAGTAAATTTAATTTAATGGAAAGTAAATTTAAAGAGAATTCTGAAATTTTGAAAATGACACTTGAGAGTAAAATGAATAAATTATGCGAAAAAACACATGAGCTCGAAACTTCATTAGCTATTAACGCAAGTTTAATGGACGATAAATTTCGCGATGACGATCTTCGATCTCAAAGCTTAGCTGATAGGTAAGTTGGTGAAGACATGGTCAACCTGGAAGTCAGAGTGAAGAAGGAGAGTAATGAGATGGGAATTCTAGTTGTTCAACGGTTGACAGAACAATTCAAAGAACTTGTAATGGGAGAAATAAGAGAAGGTGTGATTAATGAGTTGCAAACTGAAATTAAAACCACAGTTGTCAATGAAATTAAAGACACACTCAAGCTGGAGACCCAAGAGGGAATCAAGGAGATTAGGGAATCTTTGTCATCCCATATTGAAGTAATTGCCAAAGATATCCAAGCAACTCAGAAGGACATATCAGATATGACAGGGTCATTGAAAAGTCATGAGGCTGTTATGAACCAGATATCCATTGATGTTAAGGAGAATTGTAAAGAAACTGAAGCAATTAAGAAAATGGCAGAAGAAAACCAGAAGGAACTTGAGGCTATGAAAACTCAAATCAAGGATGAGAAACAGTCTGATCATCTGTTGAAAATGCCAAATGTAAGGGGAAAGGAACAGATACAGATAAATCTAGGAGCAGCTAGAGAGACTGACAGACAGGATGAGGTCAGGACAGTATTTCAATCCAACCCCATAACTGTATTTAAGAATATAGAGGATAAGCCTTCTAAATTTTCAGGGCGAGATTCTGTGACATCCGTGGAATTTTTGAGAGAAGCAGGGGATTACCTGAAAGATTCCAAGATCCCTAAAGAAAGACAGATCCGAGTGATAGGGAAGTTTTTAGAAGGTCCTGCACTTCTTTGGTTTGAGCTTTTAGATCCACTCTAACCACTTTTGAGGAGTTTTCTCGTGGGTTATTGAAAAAGTTTTGGTCCCCGGAAACCCAACGGCAAGTCAGAGCAGAGTTATATTCTAAGAGATTCTCGACGTCACAACCTACTCGATACTCTACGTACTTTTCTGGACAGCTTTCTAAACTGCAACATTTAGATCCGCCGATGCCAGATAACGAATTGATTACTGCATTGATACGTCAGTTTCCAGCAGACGTCCAGAGGACTTTGATCGCTGCTGATATCTATAATATGGAGCAATTTGACGAAGTATTACAGAAGCTGGCTCATACGAACGCTCAATTCTTCCATCAGAAGGGAGGAAAAAATAACAACGCTGTGTACGCTGTTATGGATGATAGTTATTCTCAAACACCTCGAGAGATTCGAGAGGAGCGAGAAGAGAAAACGCCGAGGGAAGATCCAAATAAGAGAGGATGGAATCAATACAGTAACAGATACAGTTACAAGCCTTATGCGAGACCGGATGGTGGAAATCGATACAATACTCGATGGAGAAGACCACGAGATAGTCAAGGAAGGTACCAGGAAAGAAGATATTATGGTAGAAACAACTACAATAACAGAGGGAATGTAGATACTCGTCAGTCCAATGAAGAGTTCAACAAGGAGACGAGGAAAAATTTGGAAGCAAGACACCAAGATAACTTGCAGTTTTTGGAGCAGAGGCCCAATGAACCAGGTCCATCGGGAACACAACAATCCCGGGGGAATGGTAACGAAAAAAAAACTTCGAATTCACAGTAGAAGATAGAATTTTGAATACTTTCACTTCCAGAATTATTAAATGGCAAGCAGAGGATGATGACTTAATTCAACAGATTTTTTTTTTTTTTTTTTAGCGTATGGCTTTTAGTGCCGGGAGTGTCCGAGGACATGTTCGGCTCGCCAGTTTTGTAGCTGCTTCGAGACGGACACCCAATGGGTGAGCTACAAGTACCGTTGGGGAGGGAAGGAGGGAAGTTGGAATGTAAGGACGAGGAGTTGGAAGGTAGCGGCTGTGGCCTATAGTTAGGGACCAACCCCGGCATTTTCCTGGAAGGAAGATGGGAAACCACAGAAGACCATCTTCAAGGTTGCCGGCGGGGGGATTCGAACCTCCTCGCCTCCCGAATGTGAGCGACTGCCATCAGTCATGCCGTAACCACCACGGCTAACTCACCTGGTATTCAACAGAATGACGAACGGAAAGAAATGGGTACAAGAATTAGAATGCCAATCATATCATGCGAAGTATTCGGTATGCCTGTCGATACTTTGATCGATACTGGGGCTATGCTTTGTCTGGTGAGTGAGAAGCTTTATATTCTGTGGAAGCTCAAAGAGAATTTAGAGGAGATTCCAGTATCAGGAATTAAGATCCAAGGAATAATACCCAATAAAATATCTCTGTGTAAAACACAATTATACTTATGCATTACGATTGGAGGACATGATTTCCGACATGTGTTTGTTGTAATGAAGGACATGGCTTTTGACATGATATTGGGAGCGGATTTCATTCAGAAATATCAAGCAGTGATAAAAATGAAAACAGAGACGATCAAATTCAAGAATACCGAAGAGATTAACTTCGAGGGAAAAGAAGAGGAAGACATCGAGGGAGATGCTCAATGGTCTCTGATTTTTCATGAAGCTGAAGGAAGAGAAGTCTACACTGAGAAGGAGTCCCCAGAGCTAGGGAAAATTTTGGAAGAGTATCACGATATTTTTTATATTAAGCCTGGTGAAATTGAAGATTTTGAATATTGTGGAAGTAAACAATAATGGAAGCTATGAAGTAGCCAATACACGAACTGGTAACATCGTGGGAACTTATAATGCATCGAATTTGAAAATCTATTATTCAAGAACCAGATGATTTAATGTGTAGATAGGAAAAATAAAAATTTTTCAATTTTTATTTTTTGCTAGGTGTGGGGTGGATGTGCCCAACTCTAGGAATGGGTATTCCAAGTTTCAGACACCTAGATATCAAGGGAAAGTCTGTAGCCGCTTTTGAAAGTTGAGATATTTGAATATCGCGCTACATTGCTTCGAGAAGCATTTGGAAGGAATTTACCGATACTTGGATGTCAAGTGACGTAGCGAGTAATAGCAGAGGTCGAGGCTATTTATTGATTAAATAGTTAACCATGGAGTAGAGACTTGAGACTGGGATCAGATTACTGGCACGGCCAAATGAAAGAGAATGCAATTAGTATCAAGTAAATCGGACCAGGGATACCAGAGATATGAGGATTTCTAGATTACGGCGTGATGACGCGTGACCCTGGCAGTTTTGAATAAAATCCGGCTGGAGCAAGCATCGATAGCTCATTTCTACACAAGCATTTGCCGAGAAAGGTGCATCTACGCTGAGCCAAGGCACATGGTTGCCGGATCTACGCAGAAGTTCTTTTCAAAGTCGTGATAGTCACGAAAGTGCTGCGCTACGAGGTGGAACTTAGTAAGTTTACGGCGAGGAGAATCACTGAGGTGATTGATTTTTCTACAGACATTAGTGGAAGTATTTATATTTCTACATGGACATATGCTAGACTTTGTCTAGAACTAATACTTTGTCACAGTCCAGTAATAACATAATACTTGGATAATTAAATCCATTTCAGTCAGTTTTCATTATTTGTAACTAGTTAACCACTTCGATCTGTCAGTACACTGAAGACTAGTCTATAACGGTGGCGTTCATTAGTCTACGCAAGGGAAACTACAAGTTGCTTAGCGCATGGTAGATGGTGATATAATAAACCATGCCCAGGGAACGATCTTCAGAACAGCCGTTGATTGGTTAGACTGTCAGTGTTTTTCTTGTACTGATAAGATTACCGTGAGTTATGTTACAACTGACATATCTAAGAATAGATCACTTAGATCTGACCCCATTTAAACAAACTGTTATGGCTTTGATAGAAGCCCATATTAAAATGGAACAACAGTTAATTCAAACGTCAAGAGATACTACCACTATGTCTTACTAGACGGATTGTGGGTATATAATGGCGGCCGATACAAGGATTATACGTGCTTGTCCGATAGGGCATGTCTATGGATAAATCTGGTACAGACCAGGTTTACTACGCTTCAAGACCATCAAGAAATGTAAGCCACATTTGAATTATATTATGCCTAGCTAATTGGAACAAACTATTTTTCTGCAGATGACCAACACATTTTTTTTCTTCGTATTTAAAGCTTGCAATGATTTACGCAAGACTTGTTAGAGTTATTCTGAGTATTTTTAGCACTCAGAACAGTTTAGGATCGATGACCGAGCATTTCGAGCATTTATTTGAATATTTCATATTTTTGGGAAACCACGGAAAACAACCGAAGTAACTGTAAAAGTTAATAATTTATTTTTGTTGAGGAATGGATATTTTTTCCATATTCGAAGGTTCGAACATGTGGATTCTCACATAATGAGATGATAATTAAATATATAACAAATAATAATAATAATAATAATAATAATAATAATAATAATAATAATAATAATCATCCACTAATAATAATAATAATAATTTTCATAATTTTTCTAAATAATTCTGGGATATTATATTTTCTAATAATCATATGTATTGAGAGAGAGCCTGTGAAGTAGTTTAATCATTTCTAGTTTGGAACAGGAGATTTTCCGAAGGAGAGTGGTTAGCGCAAGCCCGCATTCAACCAACATTTCAGTTCTGGTTGAACAGTTGATATTTGCAATGAGCAAAGTATATTTGTCAGATAACACGGAGAGGCATGAAACGGGAAGCAAATGATATTTGTATCAAATAGGATATTTTTGTATTTATATAAAATCATGACGTAAATACACTTGAAAGTGAAATAAAGATTTTCATAAGTATGGTAAATTCACGGGTTGAACTGAATGGTAAAATAAAATAAACTTGTAAGTTTATTAATCTTCCAGTGTTGATAACAAGCAGAGGCTTGATTTATTGTATAAATTTTGGGAAGATAATTTATGTGTGGAGTAGTTGAAATGCCATTCCCAGGTGCGCATGTTTAAGTCGCAGGAATGAAGAGGTTTTTTCGAGCATCAATCAAATAGCAGGTTCGATGGCTCAGGTTTATAGTAGGAGTATTGGAACTACACATTTCGTCGTATGAATGACCCGAAGGTTATTTCTTTAAAACCATCAGTTCTTATTTCAACCTTGTTTACGAATTCCATTTAGACTTTGATTTTGCTAGAACCCGGATTTGTCATGATAGTAGTTTATTCTTCTTCAGAGGAAGACCTTTGCCGTTGTTGTTGTAATATTGTGTTCTTACACAAATAATAGAATGGGCCACTGCCAATTCAAAATAATTCTTTAACCACGAATAATTTGAAGGATATTTTCAATCCTAGTGCCATGAACTAAATGAATTCATTATGAAACTACAATTCTTATTTCCGCATTCTGTCGAAGAATTGCAAGTTGTGAAAGTTGCTAAAAATGGCCATGAATATAAATATTTTTATAATAATGATTCCAAGTGGAAAATTGAATAGTTGAATGGTTCAACCATTTATTGATCAAGTTGATGATTCAGAAATCATATATTTTGTTAGGAACTTGAAGTTCATAATCGAGTCACTTCTCGAAATGTTTAATGTCAGAAGAACAATTAATTTTTGTTGTGCTTCGCACAAGTTCTTCGATGCTATGCTCAAGGTCAAATACTTTTCAGATGTTATTAATATATGTAAATAATTTGTGTTGCTTCTATGATGATAATATTTTTTGACAATGTATTTTTGAAACTGGAAAAATAAGTGAAAGTTAAAAATTCTATGAACATTTATTCTACGAGTCTTAATATCATGTAAATATTCAAACAGTGATCTACGATATTTCCAGTAGAGCCAATTAACTTTGAACTGGAATTAATCATTAATAATTTTGGAACACAGTCTACAGGACTATTAATCGGACTTGTGTTTCCAAAAAGATTGTCAAATGTGTTTGGAAAATGTCTGTATATTGTGTAAATAGGAGTGTGGATCGCCACACGTGAGTGATGCTGCTTTGAGCATCTTTGCAGTCAATTTTAACTTCAAAATAAACTGAGATAATTTTACAGGATGTGTTACTCCCAATTAAATCTCCTTCTATCCTTATTGTTGCATTGAGCCAAAAATCAGCAAAGCATTTTTTTAATTTGATGTCGTTTTTGCGATTTGCTTTAACCCATCTGGTGTTCCGGGATATTTTGACTCTCGTGCTGACTGATTATTGGTAAACTGCATATGTGGTCGTGCGGACTCCGGTCTAAACGGGCACATAAAATAAGATAGAGAGAGAAATGGCGCCCAACGTGGGGATCGAATTAGACATGGTCAATCGCATGCCGATTAAATTGTGATAATTTTTATAGAAATATTTTGGGAGTTGAGAGATGTCTGGTTTGGATGAATAAATTAGTAGGAAACCCAATTAGTGGGGAAAATTAAAAATTTAACTTGGTTAATAATTAGAATGGGTTTGATTATTTTTGATAATGTCTTAACCATTAGGGCGTCAAGTATATTCAGTAGTAAACGTTCGATGACTGGACATACACATTATTAGAATCCAGGTGGAGGATATTTGAGAACTTGCATATTTTTCTTGTGATATTGTGGTAAATGTAATTCGTAAAAGTAGAGAATTTTGTTTTTCCATCACGTCGACATTAGGACAAATCTCATTTTATTAGAGTGTTCCAATTAGCTATTCATATTTCTTGTTCTAGTTATAAGCTTGTGTTTGCCACTGTTGTATACCCCTAAGTTTTGAATAATAATTGAAAATTATGGAAGAAATGATGAGGATGATGAGGAGTTTGGAGGAGAGTTCAAAAGAAGCTGGACTGTGTGTAGCAGCCATTATGAAAGAAAATACTGAGGCTTTGGAAAGGAAACTTAAAGAAAATTCTGATTCTTTAGAAAATAAACTTAAAGAAAATTTGAATGATAAACTTAAAGAAAATTCTGATTCTTTAGAAAATAAACTTAAAGAAAGTTCTGATTCTTTAGAAAATAAACTTAAAGAAAGTTCTGATTCTTTAAAAGGTAACTTGAAAGAAAATTTAAATAGAAAATTTAATTCAATGGAAAGTAAATTTAAAGAGAATTCTGAAATTTTGAAAATGACACTTGAGAGTAAAATGAATAAATTATGCGAAAAAACACATGAGCTCGAAACTTCATTAGCTACTAACGCAAGTTTAATGGACGATAAATTTCGCGATGACGATCTTCGATCTCAAAGCTTAGCTGATAGGATAGAACATGGTCTTAGGAAAATGTGGTGAAGACATGGTCAACCTGAAAGTCAGAGTGAAGAAGGAGAGTAATGAGATGGGAATTCTAGTTGTTCAACGGTTGACAGAACAATTCAAAGAACTTGTAATGGGAGAAATAAGAGAAGGTGTGATTAATGAGTTGCAAACTGAAATTAAAACCACAGTTGTCAATGAAATTAAAGACACACTCAAGCTGGAGACCCAAGAGGGAATCAAGGAGATTAGGGAATCTTTGTCATCCCATATTGAAGTAATTGCCAAAGATATCCAAGCAACTCAGAAGGACATATCAGATATGACAGGGTCATTGAAAAGTCATGAGGCTGTTATGAACCAGATATCCATTGATGTTAAGGAGAATTGTAAAGAAACTGAAGCAATTAAGAAAATGGCAGAAGAAAACCAGAAGGAACTTGAGGCTATGAAAACTCAAATCAAGGATGAGAAACAGTCTGATCATCTGTTGAAAATGCCAAATGTAAGGGGAAAGGAACAGATACAGATAAATCTAGGAGCAGCTAGAGAGACTGACAGACAGGATGAGGTCAGGACAGTATTTCAATCCAACCCCATAACTGTATTTAAGAATATAGAGGATAAGCCTTCTAAATTTTCAGGGCGAGATTCTGTGACACCCGTGGAATTTTTGTGAGAAGCAGGGGATTACCTGAAAGATTCCAAGATCCCTAAAGAAAGACAGATCCGAGTGATAGGGAAGTTTTTAGAAGGTCCTGCACTTCTTTGGTTTGAGCTTTTAGATCCACTCTAACCACTTTTGAGGAGTTTTCTCGTGGGTTATTGAAAAAGTTTTGGTCCCCGGAAACCCAACAGCAAGTCAGAGCAGAGTTATATTCTAAGAGATTCTCGACGTCACAACCTACTCGATACTCTACGTACTTTTCTGGACAGCTTTCTAAACTGCAACATTTAGATCCGCCGATGCCAGATAACGAATTGATTACTGCATTGATACGTCAGTTTCCAGCAGACGTCCAGAGGACTTTGATCGCTGCTGATATCTATAATATGGAGCAATTTGACGAAGTATTACAGAAGCTGGATCATACGAACGCTCAATTCTTCCATCAGAAGGGAGGAAAAAATAACAACGCTGTGTACGCTGTTATGGATGATAGTTATTCTCAAACACCTCGAGAGATTCGAGAGGAGCGAGAAGAGAAAACGCCGAGGGAAGATCCAAATAAGAGAGGATGGAATCAATACAGTAACAGATACAGTTACAAGCCTTATGCGAGACCGGATGGTGGAAATCGATACAATACTCGATGGAGAAGACCACGAGATAGTCAAGGAAGGTACCAGGAAAGAAGATATTATGGTAGAAACAACTACAATAACAGAGGGAATGTAGATACTCGTCAGTCCAATGAAGAGTTCAACAAGGAGACGAGGAAAAATTTGGAAGCAAGACACCAAGATAACTTGCAGTTTTTGGAGCAGAGGCCCAATGAACCAGGTCCATCGGGAACACAACAATCCCGGGGGAATGGTAACGAAAAAAAACTTCGAATTCACAGTAGAAGATAGAATTTTGAATACTTTCACTTCCAGAATTATTAAATGGCAAGCAGAGGATGATGACTTAATTCAACAGAATGACGAACGGAAAGAAATGGGTACAAGAATTAGAATGCCAATCATATCATGCGAAGTATTCGGTATGCCTGTCGATACTTTGATCGATACTGGGGCTATGCTTTGTCTGGTGAGTGAGAAGCTTTATATTCTGTGGAAGCTCAAAGAGAATTTAGAGGAGATTCCAGTATCAGGAATTAAGATCCAAGGAATAATACCCAATAAAATATCTCTGTGTAAAACACAATTATACTTATGCATTACGATTGGAGGACATGATTTCCGACATGTGTTTGTTGTAATGAAGGACATGGCTTTTGACATGATATTGGGAGCGGATTTCATTCAGAAATATCAAGCAGTGATAAAAATGAAAACAGAGACGATCAAATTCAAGAATACCGAAGAGATTAACTTCGAGGGAAAAGAAGAGGAAGACATCGAGGGAGATGCTCAATGGTCTCTGATTTTTCATGAAGCTGAAGGAAGAGAAGTCTACACTGAGAAGGAGTCCCCAGAGCTAGGGAAAATTTTGGAAGAGTATCACGATATTTTTGATATTAAGCCTGGTGAAATTGAAGATTTTGAATATTGTGGAAGTAAACAATAATGGAAGCTATGAAGTAGCCAATACACGAACTGGTAACATCGTGGGAACTTATAATGCATCGAATTTGAAAATCTATTATTCAAGAACCAGATGATTTAATGTGTAGATAGGAAAAATAAAAATTTTTCAATTTTTATTTTTTGCTAGGTGTGGGGTGGATGTGCCCAACTCTAGGAATGGGTATTCCAAGTTTCAGACACCTAGATATCAAGGGAAAGTCTGTAGCCGCTTTTGAAAGTTGAGATATTTGAATATCGCGCTACATTGCTTCGAGAAGCATTTGGAAGGAATTTACCGATACTTGGATGTCAAGTGACGTAGCGAGTAATAGCAGAGGTCGAGGCTATTTATTGATTAAATAGTTAACCATGGAGTAGAGACTTGAGACTGGGATCAGATTACTGGCACGGCCAAATGAAAGAGAATGCAATTAGTATCAAGTAAATCGGACCAGGGATACCAGAGATATGAGGATTTCTAGATTACGGCGTGATGACGCGTGACCCTGGCAGTTTTGAATAAAAGCCGGCTGGAGCAGGCATCGATAGCTCATTTCTACACAAGCATTTGCCGAGCAAGGTGCATCTACGCTGAGCCAAGGCACATGGTTGCCGGATCTACGCAGAAGTTCTTTTCAAAGTCGTGATAGTCACGAAAGTGCTGCGCTACAAGGTGGAACTTAGTAAGTTTACGGCGAGGAGAATCACTGAGGTGATTGATTTTTCTACATACATTAGTGGAAGTATTTATATTTCTACATGGACATATGCTAGACTTTGTGTAGAACTAATACTTTGACACAGTCCAGTAATAACATAATACTTGGATAATTAAATCCATTTCAGTCAGTTTTCATTATTTGTAACTAGTTAACCACTTCGATCTGTCAGTACACTGAAGACTAGTCTATAACGGTGGCGTTCATTAGTCTACGCAAGGGAAACTACAAGTTGCTTAGCACATGGTAGATGGTGATATAATAAACCATGCCCAGGGAACGATCTTCAGAACAGCCGTTGATTGGTTAGACTGTCAGTGTTTTTCTTGTACTGATAAGATTACCGTGAGTTATGTTACAACTGACATATCTAAGAATAGATCACTTAGATCTGACCCCATTTAAACAAACTGTTATGGCTTTGATAGAAGCCCATATTAAAATGGAACAACAGTTAATTCAAACGTCAAGAGATACTACCACTATGTCTTACTAGACGGATTGTGGGTATATAATGGCGGCCGATACAAGGATTATACGTGCTTGTCCGATAGGGCATGTCTATGGATAAATCTGGTACAGACCAGGTTTACTACGCTTCAAGACCATCAAGAAATGTAAGCCACATTTGAATTATATTATGCCTAGCTAATTGGAACAAACTATTTTTCTGCAGATGACCAACACATTTTTTTTTCTTCGTATTTAAAGCTTGCAATGATTTACGCAAGACTTGTTAGAGTTATTCTGAGTATTTTCAGCACTCAGAACAGTTTAGGATCGATGACCGAGCATTTCGAGCATTTATTTGAATATTTCATATTTTTGGGAAACCACGGAAAACAACCGAAGTAACTGTAAAAGTTAATAATTTATTTTTGTTGAGGAATGGATATTTTTTCCATATTCGAAGGTTCGAACATGTGGATTCTCACATAATGAGATGATAATTAAATATATAACAACTAATAATAATAATAATAATAATCCACTAATAATAATAATAATAATTTTCATAATTTTTCTAAATAATTCTGGGATATTATATTTTCTAATAATCATATGTATTGAGAGAGAGCCTGTGAAGTAGTTTAATCATTTCTAGTTTGGAACAGGAGATTTTCCGAAGGAGAGTGGTTAGCGCAAGCCCGCATTCAACCAACATTTCAGTTCTGGTTGAACAGTTGATATTTGCAATGAGCAAAGTATATTTGTCAGATAACACGGAGAGGCATGAAACGGGAAGCAAATGATATTTGTATCAAATAGGATATTTTTGTATTTATATAAAATCATGACGTAAATACACTTGAAAGTGAAATAAAGATTTTCATAAGTATGGTAAATTCACGGGTTGAACTGAATGGTAAAATAAAATAAACTTGTAAGTTTATTAATCTTCCAGTGTTGATAACAAGCAGAGGCTTGATTTATTGTATAAATTTTGGGAAGATAATTTATGTGTGGAGTAGTTGAAATGCCATTCCCAGGTGCGCATGTTTAAGTCGCAGGAATGAAGAGGTTTTTTCGAGCATCAATCAAATAGCAGGTTCGATGGCTCAGGTTTATAGTAGGAGTATTGGAACTACACATTTCGTCGTATGAATGACCCGAAGGTTATTTCTTTAAAACCATCAGTTCTTATTTCAACCTTGTTTACGAATTCCATTTAGACTTTGATTTTGCTAGAACCCGGATTTGTCATGATAGTAGTTTATTCTTCTTCAGAGGAAGACCTTTGCCGTTGTTGTTGTAATATTGTGTTCTTACACAAATAATAGAATGGGCCACTGCCAATTTAAAATAATTCTTTAACCACGAATAATTTGAAGGATATTTTCAATCCTAGTGCCATGAACTAAATGAATTCATTATGAAACTACAATTCTTATTTCCGCATTCTGTCGAAGAATTGCAAGTTGTGAAAGTTGCTAAAAATGGCCATGAATATAAATATTTTTATAATAATGATTCCAAGTGGAAAATTGAATAGTTGAATGGTTCAACCATTTATTGATCAAGTTGATGATTCAGAAATCATATATTTTGTTAGGAACTTGAAGTTCATAATCGAGTCACTTCTCGAAATGTTTAATGTCAGAAGAACAATTAATTTTTGTTGTGCTTCGCACAAGTTCTTCGATGCTATGCTCAAGGTCAAATACTTTTCAGATGTTATTAATATATGTAAATAATTTGTGTTGCTTCTATGATGATAATATTTTTTGACAATGTATTTTTGAAACTGGAAAAATAAGTGAAAGTTAAAAATTCTATGAACATTTATTCTACGAGTCTTAATATCATGTAAATATTCAAACAGTGATCTACGATATTTCCAGTAGAGCCAATTAACTTTGAACTGGAATTAATCATTAATAATTTTGGAACACCGTCTACAGGACTATTAATCGGACTTGTGTTTCCAAAAAGATTGTCAAATGTGTTTGGAAAATTTCTGTATATTGTGTAAATAGGAGTGTGGATCGCCACACGTGAGTGATGCTGTTTTGAGCATCTTTGCAGTCAATTTTAACTTCAAAATAAACTGAGATAATTTTACAGGATGTGTTACTCCCAATTAAATCTCCTTCTATCCTTATTGTTGCATTGAGCCAAAAATCAGCAAAGCATTTTTTTAATTTGATGTCGTTTTTGCGATTTGCTTTAACCCATCTGGCGCTCCGGGATATTTTGACTCTCGTGCTGACTGATTATTGGTAAACTGCATATGTGGTCGTGCGGACTCCGGTCTAAACGGGCACAGTATGGCCTCGGGTGCCTGGTGAAAGCTTTGCTATTTGACACCCATAGGGTAGCTTGCATGTCGAATTTCGTAGTTCCTTGACTATGAAAGTCAAGGAGGTTAGATGTTAGATATCTAATCTCCTTGAACACAATACCGCTTTCTAGTAGAGAAATGAGGAACTTTGTGCTGGCGGAAACTCCCGAGATTAATTTTGCCATTATGAACTCGGCCTACTGAATTCAAATGGGTTCTTTGACATGCCAACATCGTATGACATGCGTATCGTATTTTTGCCGCCTTTCAAAAATCACTTACCACGGTCAGGGGCGAACCTGCAATCTTGGGGTTAGTAGACCGACACGCTATCCACTCACCCACCGTGGCTAGCTACAACAGTGTTATTAATAATATCGTATGGCCTCGGGTGCCGGGTGCAAGTTTTGTTATTTGACAGCTTACATGTCGAATTTTTTGTTGTTCCCTTAAGCACTATGAAAGTCTAGGAGGTTAGATATCTAAGCTCCTTGACACTATAGCGCTTTCTAGTAGAGAAATGAGGAACTTAGTGTTGGCGGAAAATCCCGAGATTAATTTTGCCATTATGAACACGGCGTACTGAACTCAAATGGGTTCTTTAACATGCCGACGTCGTATGACATGCGTGTCGTGATTTTGCCACCTTTAAAGAATCACTTACTATGGCCAGGAGAAATCCTGCAAGCTTGGGGTTAGTAATCTGACACGATAACCACTCACCCACGACAGTGTTGATCAGTTGTTTGTTAACCCACTTTTATTTGAAATACTGATGTAGCTTTCTCTTGTCTTTGCAGGTGAGTATCGTGACTACATGAAGAAGAATATCATCTTTATGTGAGTTATACTGTACTGAATATACCATTTTGAAACATTCCAACATATTGGGTGAAAGGTGTTCTTATTCTGTTCAAACATGCTCTTCGATGTGTGCAATGGATAGGCCACCTTCATCGTGATTACATTATTTAAATGACTCATGGTGGTTCCGTATTGATATGCTAGAATAGACAAATCATTTTCTAAATGTAACATTGTCCTAACCTCATACACCATATGCTTTGGACTAACCTCTCTTTACCAGGAGATCATCTTCCATCACGTCGTGTTACTTGACGCCGCTTTGATTTGAAAAGGCTTAAAAATGGATCTTTAACCATACAGGCTCTTCATTAATAGACCTACACGGATCGGTGAAGTATTGGTATTCCAAATCTACCATTTCAAGCTTCAATACGGAAATACTATTTGCCATAAGCACCTGCAAGCTGATCACCGTCACCATCCATTTCATTTCATTTTATTCTGATCTTATAACCTAAATTATGGTGCACCAAATTAGGTTTAATAACGTATCTTATTACTGTGCTACGATTTATTTTGTTCTTTCAATATGTTTTTTAGCTCATGAAGGGGATAAAATGTAATTAATCCTAGAAACATGTACTAAAAACAAGTTAAATAATTAATTTTCTTTATAGTATTGATTCAGGCCGGTGTACAATTCTTATTAAGAACTATTCATCGTGATTGTCACAATTACTTAACACATATTGGTTTTATGAATATACGAAGTAAGTTTCCCTGTGATCATTAAAACTGGAGGGTAGTGATAATTGTTATTTTTACGCTGATGAATTTGCTAATAATAAAAACGAATATGGAATGAAAAAATACTTCTAAAACTAACTACAGACCTACACAGGAAAGAAAGAAGGTAAGATCTAAAGTAAAGGAAATAAAAGAAAGGGACACTCTTCTATCTCTCTTTCTTCCTTTTTTCTTTCTTCCCTTTTCCTTTCTTCCTTTCTCCCTTCCCTCCATCCTTTCATCCAACCGTCCTTCCTTCCCTCTCTCCTTCCTACTTTCCTTCCCTCCTTCCTTCCTACCTTCCCTACCTCCTTCCTTCCTACCTTCCCTCTCTCCTTCCTACCTTCCTTCCCTTCTTCCTACCTTCCTTCCCTCCTTCCTACCTTCCCTCCCTCCTTCCTACCTTCCTTCCCTCCCTTCTTCCTACTTTCCTTCCTACCTTCCTTCCCTCCCTCCCTCCTACTTTCCTTCCCTCCCTTCTTCCTACTTTCCTTCCCTCCTTCCTACCTTCCTTCCCTCCCTTCTTCCTTCCTTCCTTTCCTCCCTTCTTCCTACCTTCTTTCCCTCCCTCCTTCCTAACTTCCTTCCCTCCTTCCTACCTTCTTCCTACCTTCCTTCCCTCCCTTCTTCCTACTTTCCTTCCTTCCCTTCTTCCTACTTTCCTTCCCTCCCTCCTTCCTACCTTCCATCCCTCCCTCCTTCCTACCTTCCTTCCCTCCGTACTACCTTCTTTCCCTCCCTCCTTCCTACCTTATTTCCCTCCCTCCTTCCTACCTTCCTTCCCTCCCTCCTTCCTACCTTATTTCCCTCCCTCCTTCCTACCTTCCTTCCCTCCCTCCTTCCTACCTTCTTTCCCTCCCTTCTTCCTACTTTCATTCCCTCCCTCCTTCCTACCTTCCTTCCCTCCTTCCTACCTTCCCTCCCTCCTTCCTACCTTCTTTCGCTCCCTCCTTCATACCTTCTTTCCCTCCCTTCTTCCTACTTTCCTTCATTCCCTCCTTCCTACCTTCTTTCCCTCCCTTCTTCCTACTTTCCTTCCTTCCCTCCTTCCTACCTTCTTTCCCTCCCTTCTTCCTACTTTCCTTCCCTCCCTTCTTCCTACCTTCCTTCCCTCCCTTCTTCCTAGCCTCCCTTCTTCCTACCTTCCCTCCCTCCTTCCTACCTTCTTTCCCTCCCTCCTTCCTACCTTCTTTCCCTCCCTCCTTCCTACCTTCCTTCCCTCCCTTCTTCCTACCTTCCCTCCCTTCTTCCTACCTTCCTTCCCTCCCTTCTTCCTACCTTCCCTCCCTCCTCCCTACCTTCTTTCCCTCCCTTCTTCCTACTTTCCTTCCTTCCCTCCTTCCTACCTTCTTCCCCTCCCTTCTTCCTACTTTCCTTCCCTCCCTTCTTCCTACTTTCCTTCCCTCCCTTATTCCTACCTTCCTTCCCTCCCTCCTTCCTACCTTCTTTCCCTCCCTTCTTCCTACTTTCCTTCCCTCCCTTCTTCCTACCTTCCCTCCCTCCTTCCTACCTTCTTTCCCTCCCTTCTTCCTACTTTCCTTCCCTCCCTCCCTTCTTCCTACTTTCCTTCCCTCCCTTCCTCCTACTTTCCTTCCCTCCCTTCTTCCTACCTTCCTTCCCTCCCTCCTTCCTTCCTACCTTCCAGCGGCTTCGGGGTCGTAGTTGGTAGCATGCTGAATTGCTATGCCCGAGATAGCGGGTTCAAATCCAGCCAAAGTCTTCAGATTTTTTAAGAGCGTTAAAATTCCTTCAGTATGCCTTCCTTCAGAGAGGAAGTAAAGCCGGCGGTCCCTTGTCATAGATTTATGGCATGTAAAAGATCCTTCCACAGACTAAACTTGTGTGCAGCTAAATTGTTAGGCTACATTTCGTCGGAACGCTCTATCAAAGTTCCAACGTTCACCACTAAGTATCATTGATATCTGGTAGCGAATGTTGGAACTACTTGAAATTGAACGGAACTTGTAGCTCACCATATGGGTGTCCGCATAGAGGCTGCTACAGACTCAGGCGAGCCGAACATGTCCTCGGACACTCCCGGCACTAAAAGCCATACGATAAAATAAAAACAAATCCTACCTTCCTAGCAGATATGGTCGTATAAAACTACGAACGACCAGTGCACTGCTAGCCTTCGTTATTCACTGTCATGACCTCTTATCCAAGAGTCCTCATCGTCTTCTCCACTAATATAAATTGCTAGTTGAACGACCTCAAGAGAGGGTTCCTCTTGTTAATTGGATTGTGTTTGAAGTGCTATTGTAATCCACACGTGTCGGAAATGACGTAAAGTAAACAGTTCAGTGACCGTGGAGAAAGGGATCAAATACTGTCGAGTCTTGGTGTCAAGCTGCTCACTTGGCAAGCTCGCACGTGGATACTGTCTCTTTCTCTCTCACAGAGTCTTAACTTCATTTAAATATATTCCTCCAACTGTGCTTCCCCGACAAACCATGACATTTCACTAACAAGGGGACCACGCCTGCTATTCATCACCGATTTCGTCCAAATTTATGGAATATGCAGGGTTTGACCTAAAATGAAAGTGACAGAAGTGGGAGCTCGTGATGGCAAAGCGTTTAGAAGAAAAAACAAGATGTTCAGTATAGAACATATAGCCTACTTTCTCCTAAATCCATGGGAATTGTTATAACTCTTTGTCCTTTTCAAGGATTATAATTGAATGTTGGTTGTAGTAGATTGTTGAAATACAACGTTCTATACGGATATTAAACATGAATCAATTTGCACACATACATGGCCGCTATCTGCAAACTATTGGGCTGATGACCTTGTCGTATGGTCAAAAGATTCTTCGTACATAAAGGTATAATGTTACAAAATGTGGTAGAGATCAGATCATTAGGTTGGTCGTAATTTGAGTTAAGCTTTTGGCATTTGGGTAGCCGCCATTACGTTTTCGTCAATATGACGGCGATATAATACATGACACTGAGGTGCCATTTGCTAGAGCTACCTCTGTACCCAATTTTGTTCAATTCGGTTTCACCGTGTTCGAATAGATAGAGAGAACCGATTTGCACACAAACATGGCCGCCATCCTCAAATTATTGGGTTGATGACCTTGTAGTTTAGTCAAAAGATTTTTCATACACAAAGGTATAATGTTGGAAAGATTGGTAGAGATCGGATGATTAGGTTGGTCGTAATTTGATTTAAGCTTGTAACATTTGGGTGGCCGCCATTATGTTTTCGTAAAGATGGTGGCGATATAAAACATGACACTGCGGTGCCCTTTACTAGTGTTACCTCTGAAACAAATTTCGTTCAATTCGGTTTCACCGTGTTTGAATAGATAGGGGGAATCGCTTTGCACACAAACATGGCCGCCATCCTCAAATTATTGGGCTGATGACCTAGTAATTTGGTCAAAAGATTCTTCATACATAAAGGTATAATGTTGCAAACATTGGTAGAGATCAGATGATTAGGTTGGTCGTAATTTGATTTAAGCTTTTAACAATTGGGTGGCCGCCATTACATTTCCGTCAAGATGGCGGCGATATAAAACATCACACTGAGGTGCCCTTTGCTGGTGCTACCTCTGTACCGAATTTCGTTCAATTCGGTTTCATCGTGTTCGAGTTGATAGGGGGGGGACAGACATTCAGAGTACACACACTCACACACACACACACACACACACACACAGACTCACACACACAGACAGACAAACAATTTTTCGCCCTGTGTTGATCTCATAAGTCTACTTTCATTTTTTGCAAAAATAGAAAGTAGGCTAATACGAGCATTACAGTAGTCGCATATGATGTGTAACATCTGACATGTTATCCTACTATGAAATTGATATGAAATATATTATGTAAAGTCAATTTTTTGGGCTGTACTCCTCCAGTTTTTAATTTTTTCTCACGTTTCTTTTGTCGATAATGTCGCATATATTCTGCTCTGGATTTTCCCATCTCTGCAAATCACAAAATCATGAAAAACGGAGCGTCAACCCGAGTCCTAGGACACCTAATACAAGCCCCTAGAATTATTGGTTCGCGAGATATTAAAAAGCCGATGACCTATTAGTTTTGGGTCCTTTGGTTAAATTAAGGGGGCTATAAGAAAAGAGGGGGGCATCACCTCACGCAAAATGGGTTGGTATCATCTCACAGCCATCTCTCCACCACTGCGGGCGCTCATTGGTCAAATCAAATAACGCGCGCTTCTCTGGTTTCCTGTTACACATTTCCATCCCTTTTCCAAAATCACTCCCTCAAAAAAAATCCATCAACTGAGAGGAAACACTATGTTGCCTGACAGTACGTCGTGGTTCCAATCCTCGCCACCGCGCGATATGTTTCCTGTATGTTGGCCGACATTACGTCGTGGTACCAATCTCCGCCACCACGCGCGCTCATTGTATCTTGTAACACACTTCCGTCCCTTTTCCAAAATCACTCCCACAAAAAGTATACAGCAAGCGAGTGGAAAGATGTTACACATCAAAAAATATTTTTGGTGCTGGTCGGGTGTGGCATGAGTTACGTATGTTAGCGTAGTTTCCAGAGAGCATTTGGCGTGGCGGAAAGAGCACAGAACGTTAATCCGAGGGTCGTGGGGTCGACTCCCTATGCGGAAACTTTTTGTTTTGTTTTTATTTTTAGTTTCCACGTTACAGGGGTGTGCAAATTATTAGACTTGATGCCAATTTCCCAAAGTTTCATTTATATTTTCCACGACTGAATCCAGTAAAAATGTTTTGCAATGCACTGAAATTATTTCAAATGTTTAACCAATAGTCTTAATTATAATTTCTTTTAACAAGATGACAATAAAATATTTTTTTTAGTATTTCCACTAAATGTCGAGACTTGTTAATGCAAAATGCAAAGTTTCGTGACCATCATTCAGTGTATTTAGTTTTTCTACGGCAACTTTAAAACAACCATGTAGTTAAAATATGCGGCGTTTATGGCGTGTGCAAAATGTCGAGAAAATACTGCTTTCCCTGTTTTTACGATGAATATCACCCCAGCACGTGTAAATCGTCAACTGTAAAATAATAAATGTATCTAATGAAATATACGACCCTCTCGTGTACGCATTAACTGCAATCCCTTTCTGGAAATTTATTTGCCATCCCAAATTTTCTTTTGTATAAGGTGCGTTCAAAAAGTAACGAGCCGGAGGCATAATTACAGAAACCAGTACCTGTATGTTAGAAGTATTGGCCCTGGCTGTTGAGGCACTTGCCCCACCGTGACACGAGGCGGCAAATGGCTGTGTCATAATATTTATTGGGTTGCGATGTGAACCAGTTCCGCACGTACAGCTGGACGTCGGCGTCCGAGGTGAATCGTTCGCCCCGCAGAGCCCTTTTCAGGGGACCAAACATGGCGTAATCACAGGGAGAGAGGTCTGGACTGAATGGAGAGTGGCCGAGAACCTCCCATTTGAATTTCTGCAGGAGTGCCGCGACTGTGTTGGCCGTATGAGGTCGTGCATTGTCGTGGAGCGACCACGGCGACTCTGGCGTTCACTGTCACTCGGCGGGAATGAGTGCATCAACCAGCTGGACGTTATCATCGGTAATGCAGGGGGGTGCCCCAGATCGGGCATCATCGGCTAACGACACCCGTCCTTCCCTGAAGCACTTGTGCCACGCCTTGATCCTTGCAAGTGAACCCTTATCATTGTGTCCAATAATAATGTTTCATATTATTAAAAATGCTGGAAATGCTAAATACATGATATGCTGGATATTTGAGTAAAATTGATGTAGCAAGTAATCTGGACTTGGTAAGACGGGCTACGTGCTGGCTGGAAACGACCGACAGTTTCACAACCAATGCTATTCTTATATTTCTGAGAAAATCAGATATGACGCTGTGGCGTACGTGACCATCGACAGGCCAAAATGCTGGGTACAAGGCAAGGAGTGAGAGAGAGGACAAGTGTCGTGACGTGAAAATAAGGGCGGGATTTGTAAGGTCAGAACTCCGACGCCAACTTATCTAGACAATAAGAAAACATGACGCCAGAACATAGCGTCAGTGTGTTTTGCGCGCCAATCGGTTATAAAAAGATCTAGCGATCGGTTTGCATGTTCGGCGGCAGATTCGCGACCTGTGAGAAAATACAAGCTTTTTGAGAGGTCACACATAATTATAGGCCCATTATTTAAAATATTGAGGAGCTATTTTCTCCCACCATTGAAACTTTAGGCTTTCTGTGTATATACAAATGTCTGAGATGAACCGGGGCACTCCTAATTATTCTTCGACAGTCATTTTAAGACGTCCTTAAGAGGGTATGGTTTTAAAATTCTAGTTGTGTGTCGACAACGAAGTTATAAATTTCATAAATTGTGAGATGGCAATTAGCCATAGAATAGGGAAAGTCGACGATTCTGCTTAGGACGATATGAGGAAATAAAATACTCATAACGCAGATAGAACAGTTTTAAAACTTTAATTTAATTGTGTTTTAACAGCAGCAAGATGACGACCATGGAGAAAAGACAACAAGTTTCATCCTCCATTACCATGAGTTTTATGGGCTAAAAGGCCTAATGATGGGAGATGACGAGGCGGAAGGCCTCTGGAAAGCAGTTTAAGTGATGAGTATTAAAAAATTGATTTATTGATTTTGGACGAGGGGAATCGCGAGAGATGTGTGGAACTTTGTACAGATTTTATTTGTGTGGTTTAATTTAAATTTTAGGGTTTGATTTCTTATCTGACATGCGTGTAGTAAATTTTGGCATTGCGTGACAATTATGTTGTACAGTACATTTTGTAACTTAAATGTTGTCCTTATGTATACGTAATTCTTATAGCGAAATGGCCGCATATGATTAACGTATCAATAAAAAGTGTAGCCATGAAAGAGAACCTAGGAACGACAATGATAAATGGACTGAATTAATGATATGTTAAACTAATTACTACGTGGGGAGAAAATTTGTGTTTTGTTGCTTTGATAACTCGGGCTAAGTCTGATTCCAGTTATTAATTCTTTATTGTCATTTGGATGTTATGTGTCATTTACCTGAGGGGTGTGCTGATTCATGCTACGACGAGATCTTCGAGAAAAGTGCCACGTGTGTTTGGGTGTAAGTGATGATAAGGAAAGGTAAAGCCTGTCCTTGACTGCGACATCATTCCGGCAAATTAGTTACCCTTGGGGGTAAGTTTGACCTGGAGATGTGTTCTTAAAAATCCCTGAGAGGATGTTTTGAGATAATGTGATATTTTGTTTGTACGCGTTTAACAGGTGGCGATTAGCAAAGGTGCTGGACGCTGGCTATGGGCCAGAATCTATATTTAGCGTGGCACTAATTACTACGTGGGGGAAGAAATCAGCCACTCACTCGGAGATGCGATAACAGGCCCGGCTGTCTCCAGCTCGGTTATGACACGTTATGTTTGCTTTAAAGCCTAATGAGTTAAGGTTATTTTATTTGGTTTAATTTTGGGAGTTGCCATGTTGTCGATCCAAGTTTCTTTTATCATTACTACGACTTATTTGTTCATTGTTTTAAAACGCCAAATTTTCTGGCGTGAAAATTAAAATTTGTATTTTGTTGTTGTTGGCTCTTATTTTCAAGGCCATTGTATTCATTATAAATATAATTTGGCAACCGGCCCAACTTGTTCATGTCATGTTATGCTTTCCTAGTGTTTAAGGTATAAGACGGTAATTCCGCAGCCCTTAATTTAAATAATACACACGTGTATTTGGTTGTGGTAATCTAAGGTTAGAGCATGTCAGTAGTGTATATAAATAAGTAATTGTTGTTCCCACATTTCCATAATTCGTCCTTCGCAGTACGGAGTTCGTTCCCGAACCGACTGTTTTGGTCGGAAACGAGCGCCCGTCAAAATGCTCATTACTTGAACTAGTCTTAAAACGCGTGTCGCTCATAAATATTAAATTCTTGTACTATTTGATTTGTTTGTTATTTTTGGATCTTGTGATCCGTTTCTTTGTTACTTTGAATTAAGTGACATTGCAGTCACAATACTTGTTTGACAGCTGTCTTGCCGTGTTATCATGGTACGTCAGGCTGGTCAGTGTCAGATCTGTTCACGTGCGAGTGAACAATATAAGGGTGGTTTATCGTTAAGTGTTTTATGTTTGATTCAGTTATTAAATTTCATTTGTTAGTAGATCCTGTAGTTTTCTTGGCTTTATAATAATTAGTTAACCTTATGAACCCTGGAAGTTATGTTGATAGCAAAACCTCTAAATCACATTCACAAGAATCCATTACGACCCCGAAATTTTGAATCTTGTCTACATGCTATTTTCCAAGGGTATATAAGAGTTACTTTGGCTTCCGAACGTGTGGCATTTGTGTTTTAGAGTAAAAAAAATAGATCACCGGCATGTGATAAGTTTATTAACGTAAGTTAGGCGAAGATAGTACCGCCAAATGTTTGAAAATATAAAGTCATGGAGTTTGCAATAAAGTAAATGTGGAACAAGTTAAGTGTTTGAACTTTGATTAAAATTAGAACAAACTGTTCCAGGCGCCCAATAAAATTAAATTAGCTTTGTGTAGAAAAGCCAAACTCAAAGAATTATTTGACAGGAAGGTTAGACCTTAAAAACTAATTAATACTCTATTAATTGGTTAAAATTTGTAAGTGAAATAAGGTCAGGAAGATTATAACTGAATCAAAGGGTTAAAAATTAAATGGAATAATAAGTAAATTATACTCAGTGATGCTATAGTTTGTGGGAGTAATTTAAAGTAAATGAACTGAGTATGTAAAGGGTTAATGTGTGTATATTTAATATGTGTGAGCGCGCGTATCCAGGGCTCCACCCTTATGTCATTTCCCTATGTCTCAAATATATTATTGTTGTGATGGCAACTCTTGGAGAAATCCGCGAAGTGATTGAATTAGCATCCGCTCGTACGCGAGAACAACTTAGTGAGATGAGAAAGGACATAACCAATGAAATACAGACACAGTTAGCGGCGAATAGTGAAGAAACGCAGACACAGTTGGCGGCAAATAATGAAGAAATGCAGACACAGTTAATGGCCATAAATAAACAATCGGCAGAAACGCAGACACAGTTAACGGCTATAAATAAACAATCGGCAGAAACGCAGACACAGTTGGCGGCAAATAATGTAGAAATGCAGAAACAGTTAGCGGCGAATAGTGTAGAAATGCAGACACAGTTAGCGGCAAATAGTGTAGAAATGCAGACACAGTTAAACACAAAACTATCTGAAGTTAACGAGAATATAAATCAGAAAATCGCTACAAAAAACATTCTGGTTAGTGAGCAATTACATAGGCAGTCTGAGAAAAACAATGAAATGTTAAACGCACAAGACGAAAGGAACACTCAAAATCTAGCTGCGCTAACGGTAGAAATCAAAGAGCACACAAAAGAACAGCTAATCCAATTAGCAAAGGACGTTAGCACTAACAATACCAAACAATTAGGAATAATAAAAGGTATCGAAGATTCGTTTAAAAAGGAAATAAAAGGAATGGATGAGACTGTTATGGCAAAACTAGCACAAATCGAGCAAGCGTGTTTGACCAACTCATCCGAGATTAAAGAAGCACACACAAACTTAGAAAAAAGGTTTGAGAAGATCGAACGAGGGACACAGGGTATGCAAGATCAGATAATTACAGTAGATAACAATATCACGGGCTTAGTGACGGAACTCAACAAATTAGAAATACAATCAATTGAGAAATGGAAAAAGTTAGAAATTGACCAGGAAGAAATTAAACAAACATTAGAACAGAACAACATTTCTCTGGGAGAAAGGATAGATAAACTCGAAGATAATCAGGAGGCTAATCAACAGGAAGTCGAAAAACACATTGTTAAATTGAAGGATACTATTAGAAAAGATTGGACCAAGATGAGCGCTGATTCGAAAGATGAACGGCTCGCAGTAAGCAAGAAGCTAGGGGAAAATAACGCGAAAATACAGGCGTTAGAAGAAAATATGAAGTTAAGATTTCAAATTCAAGAGGACCGCATGATAAAATCGGAGTTGCAGTCACTTGGACATAATACGATGTTTGCGACACTAATGGAAAAGGGGAAAGGGGAGAATGCGGAAAGAGAGCACACAGTAGACAGCCACGAGCTTGGGCAAAGTCCAAGAACGATAGACACGCAAGCATTCCAGAATTATGAGGGTCGTAGCTCGACACCTCAAAACACACAACTTCCCACGCAAGTTATACAAGTCATCCGAGGAAACGAATTTAAACCGAATAAGTTTTTACCAGAGAGCGGAGGGACACCTAAAGCTTTCTTAAGAGAACTGACAGAATATTTTTCGGACCAAAATGTTAGCTCAACGCGACAATTAAGAATGGTTGAAATTTTTTTGGCGGGCTAGGCACTTACCTGGTATCTTGGATTTAAGAACACATTTAAATCAATGGAAGGTTTCCACAAGGCCTTCCTAAGCAAATACTGGAGTGGGTCATATCAACAAAGCTTGCGAATGGACTTAAACTCGCGCAAATACCATTCCACGCATCAGACGAAATATGCAGATTTTTTCGCCATGCAACTTGTCAAATTGCAAGATCTTGATAATCCCCCGAGTGAAATGGAGCTAATAACTACTATAGGAAAACAGATGCCTATTAGCGTTCAGCAATTCTTGGTGGCGGCAAATATTACGACCGTGGTCCAGGCAGAAGAGGTATTAAGGAGGATAGATGAAACCACTAATTACATCAACCCGAGAGAGAAGAGACAGATAGAGTTAGTTAATGCAGTCGAAGTAGTCAAGACACCGAACAAAACCACGAGGTCGCAAGCTACAAACACTGGGGATAATCAAAGACGGCAGAGCACCGAAGAATATGAGCCGAGATCTCAACCGAGATACGAAAATAGGGACAGAAACCATAACAATCAGGAAGAAACTAACCGCTACCGGAATACAAACAATCAGCAGTGGCGAGATAATAGGAGATACCAAACGTCATACAATAGGAATAATAATAATAATAACGCACCTTATAATCGGGGATGGCGTGGAGGACACTATAATCAACAATATAGGCCCAGGGACAATAGGCGTTACAACCAACAATATAACGCACAAAATAACCAGCGGTTTAACGAGCAATCGGATCCAAGGGAGGACCGAAGGAATTGGAACGAGAGACACGCTGACCCACAACAGTACCTGGAGGAGCCACATAACATAGAGGGAAATAATAAGGATAAATGGGAAAGAGCAATAGATCGGCGGAAGAATCCCGACAACCACGAGGAGGAAAACGGAACACATCAAATGTTGGAGGCCATGCATGTAGAAACCCAGTGATATTTGGAGGAGCTGCATGGAGAAGAAGAAAATAGAGCAGCCGACAACAGGAAACAGAAGAATAGCAGGAGAGATTCGCAGGCCGTGTCAGGCAAGGGTCTCGAAATATGGTAAAAAAAAGTTATTGTACGGGAATAGGAGAAGAAGAAGGGAGAAGGAAGAAGATGGCAACGCGGGGGAGAAGAAGGAGATGACATCACGGTAAAATGGAGAAGAGACAGGAGCGGCTTAAGGAAGTTCAACTAGGGGTTACGAACTTAGGTAACAACGCCTACAGAGTCCGAGAGGTGAGCACAGGAAACATGGCACTGTATAATATTTCAAATTTAAAATTGTATCATCAGAGAGAGCCATACGAACCGAGAAATAATGTTACTGCAGCAAATTAAACATTCGCGTGATAACATACAACAAAATATACGGGGGTACTCTAGTGGTGAATGCGCTCGAAAGACGGCTCTGACGTGTTTACAAATTCAGGCGGAAGTTGTAAATCAGCAATGTTGATGTTTTGAAAGAGTGAGAGGGGAGACGAGTAGCGAGGAAAGACGCCGGAGGGCATAAGCGTACAGGAATTTCCTAATGAGTTTGGAGCGAGACGGCTACTGAAACAGACAGAGGCGGACAGACATTATATTTTGAGGGTGACCAGCAACTTCAAATTTGAGCCAGAAAAGTAGGGGATGTGAAATTCGACTTCATTTGAGTTCGAATTTCATCAACTAGGGGTCAGATGAACCCTTATCATTGTGTCCAATAATAATGTTTCATATTATTAAAAATGCTGGAAATGCTAAATACATGATATGCTGGATATTTGAGTAAAATTGATGTAGCAAGTAATCTGGACTTGGTAAGACGGGCTACGTGCTGGCTGGAAACGACCGACAGTTTCACAACCAATGCTATTCTTATATTTCTGAGAAAATCAGATATGACGCTGTGGCGTACGTGACCATTGACAGGCCAAAATGCTGGGTACAAGGCAAGGAGTGAGAGAGAGGACAAGTGTCGTGACGTGAAAATAAGGGCGGGATTTGTAAGGTCAGAACTCCGACGCCAACTTATCTGACCAATAAGAAAACATGACGCCAGAACATAGCGCCAGTGTGTTTTGCGCGCCAATCGGTTATAAAAAGATCTAGCGATCGGTTTGCTTGTTCGGCGGCAGATTCGCGACCTGTGAGAAAATACAAGCTTTTTGAGAGGTCAAACATAATTATAGGCCCATTATTTAAAATATTGAGGAGCTATTTTCTCCCACCATTGAAACTTTAGGCTTTCTGTATATATACAAATGTCTGAGATGAACCGGGGCACTCCTAATTATTCTTCGACAGTCATTTTAAGACGTCCTTAAGACGGTATGGTTTTAAAATTCTAGTTGTGTGTCGACAACGAAGTTATAAATTTCATAAATTGTGAGATGGCAATTAGCCATAGAATAGGGAAAGTCGACGATTCTGCATAGGACGATATGAGGAAATAAAATACTCATAACGCAGATAGAACAGTTTTAAAACTTTAATTTAATTGTGTTTTAACAGCAGCAAGATGACGACCATGGAGAGAAGACAACAAGTTTCATCCTCCATTACCATGAGTTTTATGGGCTAAAAGGCCTAATGATGGGAGATGACGAGGCGGAAGGCCTCTGGAAAGCAGTTTAAGTGATGAGTATTAAAAAATTGATTTATTGATTTTGGACGAGGGGAATCGCGAGAGATGTGTGGAACTTTGTACAGATTTTATTTGTGTGGTTTAATTTAAATTTTAGGGTTTGATTTCTTAACTGACATGCGTGTAGTAAATTTTGGCATTGCGTGACAATTATGTTGTACAGTACATTTTGTAACTTAAATGTTGTCCTTATGTATACGTAATTCTTATAGCGAAATGGCCGCATATGATTAACGTATCAATAAAAAGTGTAGCCATGAAAGAGAACCTAGGAACGACAATGATAAATGGACGGAATTAATGATATGTTAAACTAATTACTACGTGGGGGGAAAATTTGTGTTTTGTTGCTTTGATAACTCGGGCTAAGTCTGATTCCAGTTATTAATTCTTTATTGTCATTTGGATGTTATGTGTCATTTATCTGAGGGGTGTGCTGATTCATGCTACGACGAGATCTTCGAGAAAAGTGCCACGTGTGTTTGGGTGTAAGTGATGATAAGGAAAGGTAAAGCCTGTCCTTGACTGCGACATCATTCCGGCAAATTAGTTACCCTTGGGGGTAAGTTTGACCTGGAGATGTGTTCTTAAAAATCCCTGAGAGGATGTTTTGAGATAATGTGATATTTTGTTTGTACGCGTTTAACAGGTGGCGATTAGCAAAGGTGCTGGACGCTGGCTATGGGCCAGAATCTATATTTAGCGTGGCACTAATTACTACGTGGGGGAAGAAATCAGCCACTCACTCGGAGATGCGATAACAGGCCCGGCTGTCTCCAGCTCGGTTATGACACGTTATGTTTGCTTTAAAGCCTAATGAGTTAAGGTTATTTTATTTGGTTTAATTTTGGGAGTTGCCATGTTGTCGATCCAAGTTTCTTTTATCATTACTACGACTTATTTGTTCATTGTTTTAAAACGCCAAATTTTCTGGCGTGAAAATTAAAATTTGTATTTTGTTGTTGTTGGCTCTTATTTTCAAGGCCATTGTATTCATTATAAATATAATTTGGCAACCGGCCCAACTTGTTCATGTCATGTTATGCTTTCCTAGTGTTTAAGGTATAAGACGGTAATTCCGCAGCCCTTAATTTAAATAATACACACGTGTATTTGGTTGTGGTAATCTAAGGTTAGAGCATGTCAGTAGTGTATATAAATAAGTAATTGTTGTTCCCACATTTCCATAATTCGTCCTTCGCAGTACGGAGTTCGTTCCCGAACCGACTGTTTTGGTCGGAAACGAGCGCCCGTCAAAATGCTCATTACTTGAACTAGTCTTAAAACGCGTGTCGCTCATAGATATTAAATTCTTGTACTATTTGATTTGTTTGTTATTTTTGGATCTTGTGATCCGTTTCTTTGTTACTTTGAATTAAGTGACATTGCAGTCACAATGCTTGTTTGACAGCTGTCATGCCGTGTTATCATGGTACGTCAGGCTGGTCAGTGTCAGATCTGTTCACGTGCGAGTGAACAATATAAGGGTGGTTTATCGTTAAGTGTTTTATGTTTGATTCAGTTATTAAATTTCATTTGTTAGTAGATCCTGTAGTTTTCTTGGCTTTATAATAATTAGTTAACCTTATGAACCCTGGAAGTTATGTTGATAGCAAAACCTCTAAATCACATTCACAAGAATCCATTACGACCCCGAAATTTTGAATCTTGTCTACATGCTATTTTCCAAGGGTATATAACGACACCCGTCCTTCCCTGAAGCACTTGTGCCACGCCTTGATCCTTGCAAGATACATGCAGTGTTCGCCGTACACTTGTGACATTCGGCGATGAATGTCCGTTCCCCCTACTCCTTCCGCTGTCAGAAACCGAACAACACCTCTTTGCTCTTTGGTTGACTCCTCCATGTCACTGTTTGAAATGCGACTGGCAGCGTTGGACGACTAATGCATGCTGCTGCTCGCTTTGTATCGTCACGTGACGTGCACGCGTGCCCTCTAGCGATGGGCTGTGACCTTCCACGCTCTGGTCGGAACCACACCTCGTTACACACACCACGATTATCCGATGTAGTCACCGGTTTGCGCATTACAGCCTCCGGCTCGTTATTTTTTGAACGCACCTTATATTTACATGCCATACACATATTAATATAGTCATCGTGCGAGTAGATAGCAGTCGGAAACTTTCCATAAGCAACATCAACAACAACGTCACCATTTTCGTAGAAAGTACAAAAAAAACAAGCTGTTCGGGAAAGAACATATAGCCTACTTTCTCCTAAATGTATGGGTATAGTTATAACTCTCTGTCCTTATCATCTCCTAATTTCTTCCTATTTGAAGTGCAAATTGACACACAGGATTTGAACAGTGGCGTTCAAACCATAGTTTATAATTTACCCCAGCATTTTGCAATTTCATCAGCAAACACTCCAAACACCGACTATTTACAATAATTGAAACTTCGTTGCTCTAATAAGGCCCATTTACAATGCGCAGTCGGCAGTCCGTAGTTGGTAGTTGGTAGTCCTCGGTCGGCAGTCGCGATCGACTCCGTGTATACTATAGGCACCATACACAACATGAAGTTGCAGTTGGTAGTTGGCAGTTGGCAGTCGCGAATTTTATCCTTAATTGCCAACTACCCGACTGCAGCAATGTAATAGCCAATCAGAGCAGATCAGAAACTGACGTCACGTTGTTGTTCTGTGTCGTATACGAATGATATAGGACCAAGTGAAGTAACTTCGCAACCCGTTAATTTATAGGCTAATCTTAAATACACGGTATAACAAAATAATCCATCTCCAAATCATCCATATTGCAAGTTTTGAGGTTATCAACAACGCCTCTGTGCACAAGGAATAAACGAATGTTACTGTATTATTACTCCTAGCAGTCGTTAAGACTGGGTTCACTAACTGGCCGGTATAGAGCGCTGCTCGAATCTATAGTTTCTGCATAGTACAACTGAAGGCTGGTAGATGTCACTCCGGTGGAAAATGTCGTTTTTTTTAATATATAATTTCCATTGCTAAAAGCACCATATAACGCTTTATTTTATAACGTCTCAGTACTCAAGAAACAATGAATATAAAAATATCAAGCAAAAAAGTTCTACTCTGATAGGATTTGAACCCCGGCCAGCCACATGAGAGACGGGAGCTCTAACCACACAGCCAATCGTACACTCATAACTCACGCGTTATCGATCAAATACATATAACGTACTGTATTAGCAAATAATCACTTGGACTGAAGATTTCTTCACTGGAGTGTATTTCAAACAGAGTTCATTTCATATTAAGTTCATATAATTTTATCAGTAGGTTATATTGCATGCAACATACTGAAATTAGTAAAATGTAGGTCAGAACGAGAGATCAGCTGCCATCTTGTCAAAGATCCGAGACGATTCAGATTTTTAAAGTCACTTCTAGATTATAATATTACAATATAACCTTTTAATTTCGAACGAACCACGTCGCTTAGAACAGATTAAACGATTCTTGGTTCGATGTGCACAAGGAATAAACGAATGTTACTGTATTATTACTCCTAGCAGTCGTTAAGACTGGGTTCACTAACTGGCCGGTATAGAGCGCTGCTCGAATCTCTAGTTTCTGCATAGTACAACTGAAGGATGGTAGATGTCACTCCGGTGGAGAATGTCGTTTTTTTTAATATATAATTTCCATTGCAAAACGCACCATATAACGCTTTATTTTATAACGTCTCAGTACTCAAGAAACAATAAATATAAAAAAATCAAGCAAAAAAGTTCTACTCTGATAGGATTTGAACCCCGGCCAGCCACATGAGAGACGGGAGCTCTAACCACACAGCCAATCGTACACTCATAACTCACGCGTTATCGATTAAATACATATAACGTACTGTATTAGCAAATAATCACTTGGACTGAAGATTTCTTCACTGGAGTATATTTCAAACCGAGTTCATTTCATATTAAGTTCATATAATTTTTATCAGTAGGTTATATTGCATGCAACATACTGAAATTAGTAAAATATAGGTCAGAACGAGAGATCAGCTGCCATCTTGTCAAATAGTCGAGACGATTCAGATTTTTAAAGTCACTTCTAGATTATAATATTACAATATAAACTTTTAATTTCGAACGAACCACGTCGCTTAGAACAGATTAAACGATTCTTGGTTCGATAATCGGAACTGGTGGGTTCCATGTTATGGATTATAAATTTTGCATAATTCACACGGCCGCCATCCTGAAATGGTACGTTTGATGACCTTGTAGTTTGGGCACAAGTCGCGTCCCATATGAAGGTAGGTTGTTACCAAATTTGGTAAAGATCTGATGATTAGTTTGGACGTAATGCATTATTAAGTTTTGACCATTCGATTGGCCGCCATTCCGTTTTGGTAAAGATGGCGGCAATATAAAACATGACACTGAGGTGCCCTTTGCCAGTACTACCTCTGTACCAAATTTCGTTCAATTCGGTTTAACCGTGTTCGAATTGATAGGGGGGGGACTGACATTCAGAGTACACACACTCACACACACACACAGACTCACACACATACACACCCATAGACAGACACACTTTTTTTCGCCCTGTAGTGATCTCATAAGTCTACTTTCCTTTTTTGCAAAAATCGAAAGTAGGCTAAAAAGAATGGAGTGAGCCCATTTCAGGATGACCTCTAAGAGTCACCGTAATGGACTTACATTCGACTTCTATTATTTCCATTATTATTAATATTAAGCAAAATACACAAAATATATAACATAACAAACAACGCACATCCACAGGGTCTTTCATATAAAGTAAAAACGGCGAGCGGCGGATTTGTTATCCGTTGCTGCAGTGGCCTTGGCTGAGCTTGTGGCGCGCCACGGCCCCCTGCTGTAGTATTGAAAGCGCGCGCCATAATAGTACATATTTGACCTTGCAATAAGCGTGCAGTTGTTCAGTCACCAGTCTGAACCTCAGATGCTAACATGCGAGACAGTTATTACAACATCGTATTTTTGTAAGTAAACCTCATGTTAAGTACGATTCGGCTCGGCGAGTACGTGATGCATTTGTTCAGCAATTTCCTGATGAAGTGCCACCTTCACTAGCACAGGTTCACGTAATTGAAAAAAAAAAAAAGTTTGACACTACTGGCTCGGTGCTCAATAAAATACATAAAATAAAAGTCAGAAACATTACAGTGGCAGAACTCACTCGCGTCAGCCAGAATGTGGTTACCAGATACAATGCCTGTATAACCCAGGAAGGACGACACTTCCAGCATCTCTTATAAGGTAATTAAACTCTCTCTATATAAAAATGAAACTTTATCTGTTTTTTTTTTCAGAATTTCCAAGGAAATTTGCGTTATTTGCGCGTTTCAGACTGTTTTATGACGGATGCGCGCAAAAATATTTTTTTGTCTGTCTGTTTGTCTGTCTGTCTGTTTGTGGACAATTTTGTGCCCTTTTAACTTGAGAACGGCTGGGTGGATCAACGTAAAATTTGATACAGATATCCATCAGAAGCACCACACTAATCATTGATGTAACTCATCTCCTTACCTCTCATAAAAGGGGGCCTACCCCCTTAAAATACATGCTGAAATAGGCGTAGAAGGACGAGATAAAGCTTATTTTCAACCCCTCGATGTGAGAAACAAAACTCGGAAAACCACATTTTAAGGTCCTAAAACCAAAAGTTTTTGAGATATTCCCAGAAAACTAATTTCATTTAATAATCTAATGAATGAATGCAAGCTGGTAACCATGGCAACAAAATCTCAGAGGACAATCTATTTCTGTAAGACGCAATGCAATTCCATTTATTACATTACTGTGAAATTTGCAAACGGCTATAAGGTTATCACGGAACCAAATTAAGCTGTAAAATTCATCAATACGTATAATGCGCTTAAGGGGGTCAAGAGGTACACTAGAATTTTGTCACGCGATTTTCACGTGCGTGTGTGGTACGGAAGGTCTTTCATATCCCTATCCTTATATTGTATTTATTATATTATTATTATTATTATGATTATTATTATTATTAGTATTATTATATTTTGGCATACAACGACGAGACAAAGCTCATTATTAGCCCCTCAATGGCAGAAACAAACACGAGGGTTCCCGAAAACTACATTTTAATGCTCTAAAACCAACAGTTTCTGAGATATTCCCAGAAAATTAATTTAATTTAATAAACTAATGAAGGAATGCAATCCGGCAACCATGACAACAGGTTCTCAAGATAAGACATCCTACGTTCCATCTATTTCTGTAAAAATCAATGCCACTCCACTTATCACATTTCTGTGAAAGTTTGCAAATGGCTATAAGGTTATCACGGAACCAACTTAGACTGTAAAATTCATCAACGTGCATAAGGGGGTCAAGGGGCACCCTAGATTTTTTCACGTGATAAACACGTGTGATATGTCATACAGAATTGTATCTCCTAACGGCAACATTATTTTCAAAAAATACTCAATTGAAATAGCATTTTTTGCGGCTATTAGGAATTTGGACCATTGGAGGCTAAAAAACCTGAATATCCATGCACCACAAGCCTTTATAATTTGTTAAAGGTGTCTTCCAGTGGATGGAGACTTTACACAATGATGAGGGTCAGTCTTTATGTGAGGTGTATTGCCTTTCTTCTACGAGGTTTTCAATTTTATTTTCACGTCAGGAAATACACGTTAGATGAATTTAGATTGAGCACATTCTAGCTTTTTTTTTCGACATCTTAAGGATGATTTTGTTTGCTACTGTGTGGTTGATATATCCATATTCGGTCTTCTGGGTGATATGTTGTAGGTTGGTTCCTCAGTTTAGAAGCTGCAACAACGCGTTCACGTAGCCTCGTGTGTGTAGAATCTGTCTGCTAACCGGTGTTAATTGTGATGGCTGTATTAGTGTGTGTTATCTGTATTTCAAGTAAGGACTGCAGACGATCAATTTCCAGTAGTTCCTACTTTTGCTACCAAATGCTACCGTCAACGACACCTAGCTCTGACTTGGCTACTAGATGCCACCGCAACCGGCAAACTTTGGAACTATTAGAGCGTTAATCAAATCTAACCTACAAATTTAGCCTCCGGCTCGTTACTTTTTGAACGTTCCTTATAAATTATCAAACCAATTCAAAACGTGCAACTTCAACTGTCAATTTCCAGCGTCAACATTTGTTGTTATTAATTAAAATTTCACTTTGTTTTATTGTTTTTATTTTAATAACATTAATTATTCTACGAGTGACGGTGATAAAGGAAGTGCTATTCAAAAACAATGGAGTGTCAGCTGTATCATATATTATTTATTGACGTGGCTCTCCCCTCCCCCCTCCCCCAACCCTCCCTCCCACACTATTAAAAAAAGCTGGTTAATGTTTATCAACCGCAGAGTGCTGAAATAAAAAGCTTGTAATAATAAAACCTCTGGGAAAAGGTCAAATTAAAAATTCAAAATCGGATTTTGAGAAATCGATATTTGTATACACAAGCCACTAAAGTGGTTATTGTGAAAACCACTTTGTGTGTTTTAATCTATTAACGATACGGGGTGGCGTTTAAAAAAATAATCCTAATATTTGTCAATCTGTATTGCTAGCTACTGTTTGCTGCTATACCTTCACTATTCAGGATGGACAAGCGTCTATAATAAACAATGTTGATTGTGTGATTATATGTTCCAGAAGCACCACAATCACTACAAGAAAACTAAACTTTCTTCGGCTTATCCCAATTAATGGGGTGGCCGAAGGCAACCAGGCTCAATTATGGTTTTGGCCGGGGATTTGAGACCAGGGGCAACTTTTCACTTTTTACTTTGCACTTTTCAATTCTTGCAAAGTGCAAAGTCTTTCTGTTCCACCATGAACTATGTATTGCTTTTCAATTTCTTTGCAAAGTGAAAAGTCTTTGCATAGGAATGATCCGATCATGTTTATTCCATGAACAAACTGTATATTTATTCCATGATTTAATGCTTTATTTTTCATGGTGAAACATGTCCCACTAATGACCACACAGTGATCTTAATTAATAAAAGTATTTATCAGGTGGAACTTTTAACCTGTCTATACTAAAGTGAGGTTATGAAAATTCATCTTGTGTTTGGACGTCTTCTTGTTGGATTCTTCATCACTATCCTCACTTGATGATTAAAAAAGCTCCTGCGTAACATATTTATAACACTAAACCAAATTCTGCACCGAGAAACTAGTGTAGAGACTTGTTCATTAACAGCTGAAAAGGGAATCGTCTCTTTGCAAAGATTTCTGAAAACTTTTCAATCATTCCTTTGCACTTTGCATTTCTGCACCAATGGAGGAACATAACAGTCTTCTAAAGTGAAAAGATTCCTAACTTTTCACTTTTCACTTTTCACTTTGCAAGACAAATCTGAAAAGTGATGGTGGAACAAAATCTGAACTGAAAAGTGCAAAGTGCAAAGTGAAAAGTTGCAAAGTTCATTCGTGGAACAGGCCCCAGATGCTCTTCCTGACGCCACGTGATTCTTCCGGTGAGATTTTCACCCCGCTGTCACCGGGATTCAAACTCCGGTCGTCCGGATGAAAGACTAGCAGCTTAGCCACTACGCCATCACGCTCCCCAGAAGCACCACAATCACTAATAGAAATTTTATGTTCGACGATGTCGAAATGTAAATATTATATGTCAGAAAACTGTATCATAATGAGGCTCATTATAACACTATTTCTCATTATGAAACAGTTTCTACCACCAATCCGAGCTCAAGAAACAGTTGTGTGACCAATTAGGTAAGGATAGCATCGCATCTGCGCTGACTTCCACAGCATCCTATTTTAAATTTCACTGTGTGGCTAGTGTCATAGTGGGGTATTTGATGAAGCCATGGTAAAATACAAGGTATTCTCTGCGTCCCATGCGCTCTGTTCAGTACATAAAAGTCCTCTCGGCACCCCGGAAGGCGGAGGTAGATTTCACCGGACAAACTTGGGGATAGTCGAAAATAGGCAGAATATGCAGGTTTTCGTAGAAGGATCAGACCTCATTTGTTGCGTGAAAGTATTTTATAATTGGAGATTAATTAACTTTGTTTTTCGTCATTTTATGCATATTTTAAACATTTTATTGTCTTATGATGACGGTAACCTTCTTGTCATTTGGAGTCCATTTTTATACTTGTGGTCACACTGTCCTTATACAAGGTTTCGACACTGATGTGTAACTATGTAACGGTCTGTTACTTCTTCACGCAAAATTATATCTCCCGCAGAGATGTTGGTTGGTTCCTCAGTTTAGGGGCTGCGACAACGCGGTCAAGTAACCCCGTGTACTTTGGGTGAGTGTAGATTCTGTCTGATAAACGGTGTGAATTGTGATGGCTGTATTAGTCTGTAATTCAGGTAAGGAATGCAGACGCTCAATTTCAAGCAGTTGTTCCTAATGTTGCTACCAGATACTACCGTCAACGACACCTAGCTGTGAACTTGGCTACTAGATGCCACCGCAATCAGTTACTCGCAACGAATGTTGGAACCTCCCCTCCAAAGGAAAGCATACTGAGGGATTTTAGCGCTCTTAGAAAATCCGACGACTTCGGCCGGCTTTGAACCCGCGACCATGGGCATAGAAGTTCAGTATGCTACCAGTTACGTCACCGAAGCCGCTTCACAGTTAGTCAGATGGAAATCTGAATCTGATCTCGCGCAAGTGCGTTGTCATGGCAACGTCTGATGGCTCATCCCTCATCAATTTAGTAGTGTTGCCATGGCAACCACTGATAGCTCTTGGCATTTTTTTATAATTCCGAAATCATTTTTCTCATCCCTTGGCGTAATGGTGGGTGATATCAAAAAATCTTTCAGACAAAAGTTTTAGATAATTATTAGGGGAATATTGTCTATTTTGTACGGTTTTGATATTGTGCCTATTAAGAGAGATATGATTAATGTTTCCCGAAAAACCCACTTTTTCCCACCCCTTTGGTCAATGGTTGGTGCTATAAAAACACTCTTCAAACATAAATTTTTGGGCTTTATCCGACACATAGTATGAACTTGGAACGGATTCGATATTTCACATATTAAGAGAGTTATAGCAATATTTCATTTTTTCGAAAAAAGTCCCCCATTTTCATCCCCTTCGACCGATTTAGCCCAGTAACGAACTCGACCGAGATTTTATGGGTATACATATTCGGTAAAAAATTCAAAGTGATTGGTGCACAATTACGGCAGTTATCGTGTCCACAAGAAACTGATATACATATATATATATATATATATACATATCTATATATATAAAAATCAATGTTACGTGATAGTTTGTCTGTGGGTGTGTATGTCTCCTATGCGTTCATATACCATTCATCCGATTGCGATGAAACTTGGGTGAGATGTTGAGTACACTCCAGGGAAGGTTTCTGACTTAGTAAATCCTTTTTACAATAGGTAGCGCACGCGTAGATTCAACAAATGAGCGACGATGCACGAAGCGGTTCAACCAAGTCCCGTATGTGCTCATATACCATTCGTCCGATAGCGATGAAACTTGGGTGAGATGTTGTATACACTTACGTGAAGGTTTCAAAATTAGTGAATACATTTCACAGTAGATAGCGCACGAGTAGATTCAACAAATAAGCGACGACACGCAAAACGTTTCAACAAAGTCCCGTATGCATTCATATACCATTCGTCCGATAGCTATGAAACTTGCGTAAAATGTTGTGTACACTTCAGGGAAATTTTCTGGCTTAGTAAATCCACTTTATAATAGGCAGCGCACGAGTAGATTCAACGAATGAGCTACGACGCGCGAAGCATTTCAACAAAGTCACGTATGCGTTCATATACCATTCGTCCGATAGCGATGAAACTAGGCTGAGATGTTGTGTGAACTCAAGGGAAGATTTCTGGCTTAGTAAATCCCTTTAAAAATAGGTAGAGCACGAGTAGAATCAACAAATGAGCGACGACGCGCGAAGCGTTTCAACAAGGTCCCATATAAGGTCATATACCATTCATCCGATAGCGATGAAACTTGGGTGAGATGTTGTGTACACTCAAGGGAACGTTTCTGGCTTAGTACATCCATTTTACAATAGGTAGCGCACCAGTAGATTCAACAAATGAGCGATGGCACGCGAAGCGTTTCAACAAAGTCCCGTATAAGGTCATATACCGTTCGTCTGATAGTGATAAATGTTTGGTGAATTGTTGTGTAAACTCCAGGAAAGGTTTCTGGCTTAGTAAATCCATTTTACAATACGAAGCGCACGTTTAGGTTCAACAAATGAGTGACTACGCGCGAAGCGTTTCGACAACGTCCCGTATACGTTCACATACCATTCATCCGATTGCGATGAAACTTGGGTGAGATGTTGTGTACACTCCAGGGAAGGTTTGTGGCTGAGTACATCCACATTACAATACGTAGCGCAAGATTAGAATCAACAAATGGGCGAAGACACGCGAAGCGTTTCAACCAAGTCCCGTATGCATTCATATACCATTCGTCCGATAGCTATGAAACTTGGGTGAGATGTTGTGTACACTTCATGGAAGGTTTCTGGCTTAGTAAATCCACTATACAATAGGCAGCGCACAAATAGATTCAACAAATGAGGGACGACGAGCGAAGCGTTTCTACAAAGTCCCGTATAAGGTCATATACCATTCTGCCGTTAGCGGTGAAACTTGGGTGAAATATGGTGGACACTCCAAGGAAGGTTTCTGACTTAGTAAATACATTTCACAGTAGGTAGCACGCGAGTAGATTCGACAAATGAACGACGACACGCGGAGCGTTTCAATACAGTCCCCTATGTCTTCAAATACCATTCGTCCGATAGCGATGAAACTTGGGTGAGATGTTGTGGACACTTACGTGACGGTTTCTAACTTAGTAAATACATTTTGCAGTAGGTAGCGCACGAGTAGATTCAACAAATGAGTGACGGGGCGCGAATCGTTTAAACAAAATCCGGTATGCCTTCATATAGAATACTATTCATCCGATTGCGATGAAACATTGATCAGTAAATTGTGTACACGCCAGGGAAGGGTTTCGACTTAGTAAATCCATTTCACAATAAGTAGCGCAAGAGTAGGTGCAACAAATGTGTGACGACGCGCGTAGCGTTTCAACAAAATCCCCTATTGCGTTCATATAACCTTCTTCGATTGCGATGAAACATTGATGAGTTATTGTGTACACGCCAGGGAAGGGCTTCGACTTAGTAACACATTTCTCAATAGGTAGCGCACGAGTAGATTAAACAAATGAGTGACAGCGCACGAATCGTTTAAACAAAACACCGTAGACGTGCATATACCATTGATCCGATTGCGATGAAACTTTTGAAAGTTGTTGTGCACGCTCCCACGAATGATTCTAAATTAGAAAATTCATTTTACGATAGCTTAGAGGCAGTTAACGGAAATTGAAAATCATGTTGTGTATCCAAAAGCACTTCAAGAAACAGAATGTCAACGCCAACACTTTCTTTGATTGGCATTGCAACGCATGCCGGGTACAGCTTGTATATATATAAACTTTTGAACTGACGGTGGTTTTGGTGTCTGGGGGATGTGAAACGCGATGATATGTCGAAATTTTCCGGAAGTCGAAACATGGTACCCATTGCAATAGTTAAGCTTTCTAATGAAATCTACCTAAAATACTACCATCAACGACACCTAGCTGTGAACTTGGCTACTAGATGCCACCGGAACCATCAACTCGCAACGAACGTTGGAACTTCCCCTCCGAAGGAAAGCAAACTCATTTTTTTTAGCGCTCTTAGTAAATCCGACGACTTCAGCCGGGTTTGAACCCGCGACCTTGGGCATAGAAGTTCAGCATGCTACCAGTTCGGATACCGAAGTCGCTTCCCACAGACAGATGGAAAACTGAATGTTATCTCGTGCAGTGGCGTTGTCATAGCAACTACGATGGCTCATCCCTTATCAATTAAAAGTAAAGTTGTCATGGCAACCTCTCTTGGCACTCGGCATTTTCTTATCATTTAAATCATTTTGCTCACCCTGTGGCGTAATGGTGGGTCATATCAAAAATTCTTTCAGACAAAAGATTTAGGTAATTATTGGAGGAATATTGTCCATTTTGTACGGTTTTGATATTGTGCCTATTAAGAGAGATATGATTAATGTTTCCCGAAAAACCCACTTTTTTCCACCCCTTTGGTCAATGGTTGGTGCTATCAAAAAACTTATTTGACATAAATTTTTGGCACTTATTCCACACATATTATGAACTTTGAATGGATTCGATATTTCACGTATTAAGAGAGTTATAGCGAAATTTCACTTTTTCGAAAAAAAGCCCCTCATTTTCACCCCCTTCGACCGATATTGCCCATTAACGAACTCGACCGAGATTTTATAGGGATACATATTATGTAAAAAATTCAAAGTGATTAGTACAAAATTACGGCAGTTATCGTGTCCACAAGAAACAGATATATATATATATACATATATACATAAATTATATATAAACTTTTGAACTGACGGTGGTTTTGGGGTCTGTGGGATGTGAAACGCGAAGATATGTCGAAATTTTCCGGAAGTCGAAACATGGGACCCATTGCAATAGTTAGCTTTCTAATGAAATCTACCTAAAACTGGCGAAATTTTGACAGATATTTATGAATATTTATTTTCGAACAAAAAATAGTTATAATTATCGTCGAACATAAACAGTCGTATGCAACTCGCCTATAATGGTAACATGGAAATTATAAGACTCGCTTTGCTCGTTTTATAAACATACTCGTGTCTTAATTGTTGCCATTATAGGCTCGTTGCTTAATGTACTATTTGATATTCCAGGCATATGGGTGTCTGTTCAAAGAATAAACCACATTAACACAGTGACCAAAAAAGAGGCAAGTTTTTTATTATTATTTATCGTATGGCTTTTGGTGCCGGGAGTGTCCAAGGACATGTTCGGCTCGCCAGAGGCTGTAGCTGCTTCTAGCGGACACCCATAGGGTGAGATACAAGTTCCGTTCAATTTCAAGTAGTTCCAACTTTCGCTACCAGATGTCAATGATACCTAGTGGTGAAAGTTGAAACTTTGATAGGGCGTTTCAGCGAAATCTAACCTGAAATAGTGAATTACAGACTTAATTATTTTCTTATATCAGCATATTGGATTTTATTTTTAAATAATATTCAGAATCTGATCGATAATATTCAGTTCTTCCCTTATTTCAAGGCTAATATATATCTTTTTAGGTTGAGAGGAGCCAGAGACAGCATACGACAGGCATACCGATAAATGGACGTACTACTGTACTTGGTGATTTTTGATTTTTTAATTTATTTTTATTTTTTAGCGTATGGCTTTGAGGGCCGGGATTGTCCAAGGATATGTTCGGCTCGCCAAAGTTATGTAGCTGCTTCTATGTGGACACCCGTGGGGTGAGCTATAAGCACCCTCGTGTGTGGTGTTGTTTGGGAGAAAGGTGTGAATGTAAGGACGAGGAATTGGAAGGTAGCGGCTGTGACCTATACAGGGTCTTTCATATAAAATAAGAGCGCCAAGCGGCGGATTTGTTATCCGCAACTGCGGTGACCTTGGCCGAGCTTGAGGCGCGCCACGGCCCCCTGCTGTAGTATTGGAAGCGCGCGCATAGTACATACGAGGGCTGTTTTTATTTTAAAGTTCCGATGGACTGTATAAAAATAACAGACTGACATTACCAAACTTGACCTTGCAATAAGCGTGCAGGTGCTCAGTCGCCAGTCTAAACCTCAAGTGCTAACATGGTGAGACAGTTATCATTGCAACATCGTATTTTTTATATAAAACTTATTTTAAGTACGAGTCGGCTCGGCGGGTACGTGATGCATTTGTTCAGCAATTTCCTGATGAAGTGCCATCTTCACTAGCACAGATTCACGTAATTGCAAATAAGTTTGACACTACTGGCTCGGTGCTCAATAAAAAACACGAACAGTTTTAACAGAGGATGAGCTAGATGACATTGGCGAGAATTTTGAACGGTCTCCGAATAAATCACTCACAAAATTAGCACAAATAGGGGTTTCGGTTTCATCAACAATAACTAACTAACTAAAGTAAGATTTGAGCATTGTACACACGCTAGCAAGGCCGCTGCATCATATAGGATTGTACACACGCTTAAAGCAGGGGGCCTTGGCGCGCCAAAAGCTCGGCCAAGGTGACCGCAGCCGCCGTTAACAAAGCCGCCACTTGGCGCTCTTATTTTATATGAAAGACCCTGTAGTTAGGGACCAACCCCGGCATTTGCCTGGAAGGAAGATGGGAGACCACAAATAACCATCTTCAAGGTTGCCGTGGGAAGATTCGAACCTCCTCGCCTCCTGGATGTGAGCGACTACCTGCAGCCACACCGTAATGACCACGGCTAACTTAGTGATGGTGTTCATTGTTGTTTCAAGGAGAGAAGGATGTGGGTCACCTGCTCGTCATATAACCTCTGTCCGAAAAGTTCGGTGAATGGGTCCATATTACGAACGGATTGTTGACTTACCTAAATCAGCAGTTACTGTCCCTCGATGTAATTCCCATGGATGTTTATGCACTTCCGAGAACGTCTCTACAAGTCCTGGAAACTCCTGGCATAGTCTTCTTTATTGATAGCCTTCAGTAGGGTCGTCACATTACGTTGGATGTCCGAAACGTCCGAAAACCTGTGGCTCTTCAGGTTTTTTCGGTGACCCTGGACCCCGCCACTCCATACTTTGACTCTTGCCTTCGGGGTCATACCTCAGGTACCAGGTCTTATTGATCGTTAACACCAAATGTCAAACGATCCAATCACCCTTAAGAGGCCATAACCACAATAAAAGAAGACGTAAACACCGATTATTCATACATAACGGAAACCAATAGCTAGAGAATGAACCACCGCTTCAAATGTTTTCTCCATCCACTCATACCCGCAGATTAGGAAGAAAGGAAGGAAGCTTGTAGTTTAACGTGACCGTTAATCTCGCGGTCATTAGCCACGAGACCTCCTTTCTACGTGGAATACGAACCACAGGACATGGCATTTCACTTCGAAAATCTCACATGCATTGACCAGGAATCGAACCCGGCCCGTCTTGGTGAGAGGCATACAGCTTGACCGCTGCGCCAACACGCCCCACCCGCAGATTAGAAAAGCCTGGGTGAAGAATATTGATTTTGTTTTATTGATAGCTATAAATAGCAGAAGTGCAATTTACAGGCTAGAGGGAGCTGGGAGGACATACGGTGGGTGAGTGGTTATCGTGTCGGTCTACTAACCCCAAGATTTCAGGTTCGCTCCTGGCCGTGGTAAGTAATTTTTGAAAGGCGGCAAAAATACGATACGCATGTCATACGATGTTGGTATGTCAAAGAACCCATTTGAATTCAGTAGGCCGAGATCATAATGGCAAAATTAATCCTGGGAGTTTCCGCCAACACAAAGTTCCTCATTTCTCTACTAGAAAGCGCTAAAGTGTTCAAGGAGCTAAGATATCTAACATCTAACCTCCTTGTCTTTCATAGTCAAGGAACAACGAAATTCGACATGCAAGCTACCGTGTCAAATAGCAAAGCTTGCACCAGGCACCCGAGGCCATACGATATTATTATTATTATTATTATTATTATTATTATTATTATTATTATTATTATTATTATTATTATCTCAAAACTCGATCGGGAATAGCAAGAATGCTATCGACTAAGCCATTAAGTTACCGTTGCAGCATTTACCTCGAGTTTAAAATTGAAAACCATTTCGAGGATCACCAACAATGGGTTGTAATCCATTCACCTGGCCTGGCCTTTTGCCTTTGAGCCTTAGTGCGTTTAGCTACCGCGATTGGTAATTGAAGCCAAAACAGAGGATAGAAATTCTGACAGACGCAGGGAGATTTATCTGGAGGTATTTGCCGTACACACAGCAACTACTGTCAACCAAAATATTATGTGCACTCGAGTTTGAACGTTGTTTGTGATGTAACCAATAGACTTACATAAAATCCAGTAACATCTTCATTTTCGCCGTTCCATTTTACGTTAGTTCATGTAGGATTGGAATTTTTAATTTATATTTTAATATTTTTTATCGCAGTTGAAACACAAATAGTGCCCCTTATTAAGCGTGTTTGAACCATGCGTCACATTTAAGAATTATTATCTCACAAACCCGTCATTAGATCGAATCCAAAGTTTAACACAATATACATTGGAATGTTGTATAACTGGTTTATTAATTTCAAAATTTTACGTGTTCAAGAACGAAAGTTGTTATTATTTTTGTAAGGTAACTTTTTCTCGGCTCAGGGTCGTTGGAAAATGTAGTTCTTGGTTGCGTTGTAATCCTTATACATCAAAACGTTATACTGTATGACTGTGGAATACGTAAATTAATTCACTTATTTTATATCGGTTCGTATTTGTACGGGGAATTAAGACATGGTTCACCAGCTAGCCGCTCCGGGAAATGCTGTACAGCGTTGCTGATAAGGAGCCCATCACTTTCGAGCGAGGCGCGCCATGACGCGTGATGGAGCCCAACTTGGCAACGCTGTACAGCTTTCACCGGAGCGGCTAACTGGTGAACCATGTCTTAATTCCCCGTACAAATACAAACCGATATAAAAAAGGGAATTATTGTACGTATTTCACAATCATACAGCATACCGTTTTGATGTATAACGATTACAACGCGACCAAGAACTACATTTTCATAGCACCCCGAGCCGAGAAAAAGTTACCTTACAAAAATGATAACAACTTTGTTTCTTGGACACACAAAATTTTAAAATTATTAAACCAGTTATCCAACATTCTAATGCATATTGTGTTAAAATTTGGATTCGATCTGATGATGGGTTTGTGAGATAATAATTCTTATATGTGACGCATGGTTGAAACACCCTTAAAAACGGGCACTTTTTGTGTTCCAAATGCGATAAAAAATATTAAAATATAAATTAAAAATGTCAAACCTACATAAACTAACGTAAAATAGAACGGCGAAAATGATGATGTTATTGGATTTTATGTAGGTCTATTGGTTACTTCACAAACAACCCTCAAACTCGAGTACACATAATATTTTGGTCGACAGTAGATGGCACAGCCCATTGGCCTCATATTTTACTCGCATGTTCTGGCGGTGGTGTGCTGACTGGGGGTTGGACTGCCAACTCCAATGGAGCACTTCCACGTGTTGTGGCCAGTCTACCGTGCCAGGGGCAGCTGCGATAAGAGTGCTATCTAGCAGACGCACAGTGCTTTGGAGTCACAACTCATATAATATAAAATATTATGTGTACAGTATATTCAGATGCGTGTTCATGCGACTGGAAAAGAGTACTTTACAAAATAAAATTATCTGTTACTATTTTTTTCCTGTCTGTTGCCAGCAATGGAAAGAGGAGAAGGAGCGAACACTTCACGTACACCGAGCTTGTGGTTCTACTGTGGATATGTAATCACTATGGATTTCCTAAAAACATTGACGGGTTTAAATCCTAGGTTAAATTAATTTTACATTCTTTGCAAAAATAATCCTTCTACACAAAATAATAATAATAGTTCGGAATCACTGTATACAGCGAAATGCCTAACAAACCGCACAGCTGGCCTGATCAAGAGACTTGAAGTTAAGGAAAGAAAGAACATTAGGAAAATTCTTGGTCCTAATGCCCGTTGCTCACGGTAAAATGTTTCTTAAAATTTATTTTACAACTAATTGTATAAACATTTGACGAAAGCAAGCTGTATTGTTCACGGTAAAATTATTTTATAAAATCCGTGGATGTACAGGATCGCCATCTACCGATAAACTACTGAACCAAGAATCAGCTGTTCAACACACATTGGTTTGAGAGTATGGCTCCAACAAACAAAGCAAAAATTGCTGCTTTCGCTACAATTATATGTCGTACAGTGGTAAAAAGGAATAAAAGAAATGCTAGGAAGTGCTGGACTCGGGAATGGATCAAAAGAAGAGAAGAGTAGAGGAATGCTGTCCTTGGTCGAAAATGAGTTGAGGTTAGAAGATCAGAATTCATATAGGAATTTTCTAAGAATGGAAGAAAGCAGTTTTAAAAAACTCCTAGATATTGTTGGTCCCAAAATTATTCGAAATGAGGCAAGCCATTTCTCCTGAAATGAGACTGCAAGTGTGTTCGAAGCCTGTTTATCTTCGCCTTCACATCAGCCTGGCTTGTGTTCGGTCGAATTCGTGAAACATATTCGGCGATTGAGAGTTCTACCTCCCTTCTTGCATTTCTATTGTGGTATATGGGCGTTTTAACCACATGCAAACACTGATATTTCTGGTACTCGTCCAGTAAAACGGTAACAGCTGCCTTAGTCCAGCCGGAGCCTGCCATTTTCGAAGTGTTTGTTTACAAGAGAGCTTCACAATCTTCTCACCACGTGGCGCCAACATCATGTTCATGTCAGCTTCCCTGATTGGTTCGTTTCGAAAAATTAATTTTACGGAATAGAACATGTCCTATTTTATGGAAAGTTTTATCAAAGGTTTTATAAAACTTGAATTTCACCGTGAGCAAGATAAATTTTATAAAATTAAATTATTGTACAATAAATTTGAAGGAAAATTTTACCGTGAGCAACGGGCATAAGTTCAAAGATGGAGGTTACAAGCTCTGGAGTAATTTAGAAATATACTCCCACACTGAAAAGATCTAAATTTTAATCCGGAAACGCAGAATAACATTCTATGCCCACCTCCTCAGAATGCCAGTAAGTAGATTCTCCAACCATCCATGATCATACTTCCGAGGTTTAAAGGTGATGCCTCTTTGGCTGGTGGAAGTGGATAAGGACTTGTTAAAGTTTGAAATTTCTGAATTAGATATGTTGCACAGAAACCGATTGAAACAAAAAATCCATCAGGTTCATCAAGAGGAAGTAAAATCCAGCAAGAAATATGCTCACTCGGATGAATGGAAGAAGTCCCATTCCAGAAGGATGAAGGCGTGGGGGGCTAACAAGAAGAAAAACAGTTGAGATCTCGCGGTTCCTAGTGGCTACAACGATAAAAGTAAAGTAAGTAATATTCAAGATGGTTACAGGCTACAATCAGCCAAAACAATAGAACAGTATGCAAACATCGAAATTGATATTAAGAAAAGATGAATGAAATTCTTTGGTCATCTCACTAGACTAGCAGGAAATCGATTGACGAAAAGGATAATAGATTATGTAACCTCTCACAAGAACTCAACCAACACCTTGGCTAGAATAACTTTGAAAAGATTTCAAAAACGCAACCATAAGTTCAACAGACATTTCACAAAAGGACACCTTCAGACACAAAGTAAACAAATGGGAAGTTACATCAAAGCAACCAAAACAAAGAACAGTACAGACCAAAGTGGTTGGAAGAACGTAAACAAGTCTTCTAGGAAAGAATGAAATCTATGGAACAACAAGAAGATCCAAACAAGTTGACTGAGTTATTTGTTTAACGTCTTCCATTCATTGGAAGAATTCACTTTAAATTAAATAAAAAAAAAAAAAAATGAATAAATAGATAAATAGATTAATAAATAAATAAACAGATAAATAAATAAATAAATAAATAAACAGAAAAATAAATAAATAAATAAACAGATAAATAAATAGATAAATAAATAAATCGATAAATAAATAAATAAATAGATAAATAAATAAACAGATAAATAAATAAATTGATAAATAAATAAACATATACATAAATAAATGAATAAATAAATAAACAGATAAATAAATAGATAAATAAATAAATAAATAGATAAATAGATGAATAAATAAATGAATAAATAAATAAACAGATAAATAAATAGATAAATAAATAAATAAATAAATAAATAGATAAATAGATGAATAAATAAATAAATAGATAATTAGATGAATAAATAAATGAATAAATAAATAAACAGATAAATAAATAGATAAATAGATGAATAAATAAATGAATAAATAAATAAACAGATAAATAAATAGATAAATAAATAAATAGATAAATGAATAGATAAATAGATAAATAAATAAATAAATAGATAAATAGAGGAATAAATAAATGAATAAATAAATAAACAGATAAATAAATAGATAAATAAATAAACAGATAAATAAATAAATTGATAAATAAATAAATAAATAAATAGATAAATAGATAAATAAATAAATGAATAAATAAATAAACAGATAAATAAATAGATAAATGAATAGATAAATAGATGAATAAATAAATAAATAGATAAATAGATGAATAAATAAATGAATAAATAAATAAACAGATAAATAAATAGATAAATAGATAAATAAATAAACAGATAAATAAATAAACAGATAAATAAATAGATAAATAAATAAATAAATAGATAAATAAATAAATTGATAAATAAATAAATAGATAAATAAATAAATAGATAAATAGATAAATAAATAAATAGATAAATAGATAAATAAATAAATTGATAAATAGATAAATAAATAAATTGATAAAGTAATAAATAGATAAATAGATAAATAAATAAATTGATAAATAGATAAATAAATATATTGATAAATAGATAAATAAATAAATTGATAAATAAATAAATAAATAAATAAATAAATAAATAAATTGATAAATAAATAAATTGATAAATAAATAAATAGATAAATAAATAAATAAATAAATTGATAAATAAATAAATAAATAGATAAATAGATAAATAAATAAACAGATAAATAAATAGATAAATAGATAAATAAATAAATTGATAAATAAATAAAGAAATAGATAAATAAATAAACAGATAAATAAATAAATTGATAAATAAATAAATAAATAAATAAATAGATAAATAAATAAATAGATAAATAGATAAATAAATAAATTGATAAATAGATAAATAAATAAATTGATAAATAAATAAATTGATAAATAGATAAATAAATAAATAGATAAGTAGATAAATAAATAAATTGATAAATAAATAAATAGATAAATAAATAAATTGATAAATAAATAAATTGATAAATAAATAAATAGATAAATAAATAAATAGATAAATAGATGAATAAATAAATGAATAAATAAATAAACAGATAAAAAAATAAATTGATAAATAAGTAAATAAATAGATAAATAAATAAATAATTAAATAAATGAGTAAGAGTAGCCTCTTCCCTAAGTGAACATGGGTATAATTCCTAGCTCCTTCAGTTGTTGTTGTAGTTGTTGTTGTTGTTGATTATTTAGTGGCTTGTGACATCGTGGTCATGTAGACCCGTGTACTTGGGTGTGTGTCAAATTTGTCTGATAACCTGTGTCACTATGATGTCTGTACTAGTGTGTGTATTTGTAATTGAGTTAGGATTTGGGCAGGAAGCGGCCGTGGCCTTATGTTAGGTATCATCCCGGCATTTGCCTCGAGTAGAAGTGAGAACCCACGGAAAGCCACTTCCAGGATGGCTAAGGTAGGTATCGAGCCCGGTTCTTCTCCGATTTGCCCTTCGAGACTGAGTGTGCCACGTTCCAGCCCTCAGACTAGATTAAAATTTCTTGGCGGAGTCGGGAATCGAGCCCCGGCCTCCACGGTGATAGTCAAGAGTGCTAGCCACCACGCAACGTGGCGGACGAAAGGCATTATTTTGTTAAACCTAGAACTAGGAAACTTTGAGAAGCAGTTAATTTTCGTGATTTACGAAGAAATATTATAGGTATAGTGAAAATTATCCTTAAAATAAATGGTGGCTCCGGTGGAGTAGTTGGTAGTATGCTGAGCTTCTATGCTCAAACTGTCGGGCCCAAACCCGGCCGAAGTCGTCGGATTTTTAAGAGCGTTAAAATCCCTCAGTATACCTTTCTTTGGAGGCTGCGATGGCATCTAGTACACAAGTCAGCAGCTAGGTGTCATGGACGGTAGCATTTAATAGCAAAAGTTGAAAAGTGAGCATTTAACGTCTCTGCAGTCCTTAACTGAATCACAGTTAACACACACTGATACAGACATCAGAATTAACACCGGTTATCAGACAAATTCTACACATACCCAATGTACACGCGTTGTCGCAGCCCCTAAACTAAGCAACCAACCAACCAACCAACCAACCAATTCTTAAATGTAAAAAATAAGAACAAAAATGTATCGTTCATTATTGACATTTAAGAAATTCTGTTGTTTCATTATACGCATATTTCTTGTGTTCATACATTATAAAACATTCAGTTATGTAATTAATGAGGTTCTCAAGAAAATATACCCATACATTAACATTGTGAAGATATGGGAATCCATTTTCTCCTAACGTCAACCCCTTATAGATTAATAATAATAATAATAATGTTATTGGTTTTACGTCCCTTTTAACTACACTGGCTTTTAGAGACGCCGGGGTGCCGGAATTTTGCCCCGAAGGGGATCTTTAACGTGCCAGTAAATGTACTGACACGGCTCCCTCGCATTTGCGCACCCTCAAATGCCAGCTGACTGCGCCAGGTTTCGAACCTGCAACCTTGGGCTCAGTAAGCGAGAACGATACCCCTGAGCCACCCTTATAGATTAGTGGCTAGGGCTAGCTGCATGGCTCAGCGGTAACGTTCTCGCCTGCTGTACTCAAGGTTGCAGGATTGAATCCTGGTGGAGTCAGCTGACATCTGACAAATGCGAGGGAGATTTACTGGCACAAAAAAGATCCCCTTCGGGGCGAAATTCCGACACCCCGACGTCTCTAAAAGCCGCAGTAGTCAAAAGGGACATAATTATTAGGTTAGTCGCAGGCTGTTCCAGCCGAGCAAGTCGCTCGTGAGCAGCGGAGTACTCGCCGCCTTCCGTGAGTAAACCTGCAACATGCAATACAGCTCTGCTGTGGGGGGCTGCCGTCACTTCGCGGTGGATACATCATGACTGGCAAGAAGCGCATGGTCTTGTGCTATAACCTTCGCCCAGTGACGTATTGGCTCTCACCCCCAGTCCCTCTCCAACCGTGCTCCGAGCATCACTGCTGAGTACTCGCGTGTACGCATACTCAAACTCATGGATTTGTAACAGCCTGGGTTAGTGGCTAAATATGTAGCCACCACGACTTTTTTTTCTCTGTATGCTCTACTTATTTTTCTCCTCGTTCTGCAAAATATTACGTTGGAGGAGTTTGTATAGGTGCAATTTTCATCAGACTGGTGTGATCCTCAAATGCAAATAAGGCTTCATATTTATCCCCTACGCGTCTGTGAACATTACTCATACCTCTGAGGATAGAGTACAATGTATTCTACCACGTATATTAGTCTTTAATGGAAGTGGTTGCATATGTAGCTACCAACCATTCATGCAAAATTAACTCAAAAATAAGTTGAGCGTTAAGGGGTTAAAGGCACAATACTCTCATCCATTCTCGAAAAAGTTATATATAACGTGTTCTGCCCTTAGGCAGGTCTTCACAGCAGTTCTCCATGCAGTCTCGTCTTCAGCCATTCTCTTTGTTTGGTGATAATTTCCTGCTATCCTGACACTGTCCACCAGTTGGTACCTTCTTCGTCCTCTTCCTCTCTTTCTGTTAACCGATCCTTCGAGAGCATCTCTCAGCAAACACTCTCTTCGCAGCCAGTGCCCAAGCCAGTTCCTCTTTCTTGTATGGATGCTATGTAACAGTCTCCTATTTTCTCCAACTCTCTCCAATATCTCCTCATTTCGGACCCTTTCCATCCTTCTCCACAACCACATTGCAAACGCTTCTAGTCTTCTTTCATCAACCTTCCTTAGCGTCCAGGTCTCGGCTCCGTATAGCGCCACACTCCAAACAAAGACTCTTCCTTAAACTCAAGTCCAAGCGTCCACACAATAAACTATTCTTTCTGTTGAAGGCTTCTTTAGCAACGGCAATGCGAGTTATTACCTCTTTACTGCTTCTCACATTGTCCGTTATTATGTTTCCTAGATATTTAAAAACTGACACTTGTTCAATATCGTCCTGGCCTATCCTGATATTTATTACTTTGTTCCCTCTTGCTCTTATCACCATACAGTACTCTTTGCCCGGCTCCGTGGCTAAATGGTTAGCACACTAGGTCTTGGTTCGAAGTTCCCCGAGTTCGATTCCCGGCCGAGCAATCAGGGATTTTAATCTCCTGGGGTTAATTCCCGTGGCTCGGGGACGGGTGTATGTGCCTTCTTCATCATCACTCCATTCTCATTACGACGCGCAAGTCGCCCACGGGCGTCAATTAGAAAGACCTGCACTCGACCTTTCCGGAGGCCACACAATCATTTTCATTGCCATACTCTTTGTCTTGCTCTTGTTAATGCGCATTCCGTATTTCTCACAGGTTGCATTCAGATCTGCTAACTCCAAAACAAACTTTGGGATTTAAAAGAAACTCTGAATGAAAAAGAAAATGTGAGACAGGTCGAGAGGTCTTACTGTGACGATGGACATCAGAATCGTTCAAGAGACGCCATCTGATAGGGTCACTACTTCAGGCTGCAGTCCATTGTTCTGCTTTATGACCCGGAAGAAGAATAGCATCTGTCTCGCCCATTAATACGAGTTTGAACTGCAATACTCAGCATTCGTCCCTCTTCGTAGACGTTACGAAGTGTAATAGCTCTTTATTATTTTGCGCTAGACTGCACAAGTCCTGTGGAGGAGAGACACAGCTGTAAGATGTTGGTTGGGGACTGCTTCATTCTGGACAAACATCTAAAGGAGACGAATAACCGCCATAATCCATTAACCGTTGAAAATTGAAGTGAAACAAGAAGTTCCGTGACGGACTAAAGAGCCTATTTTTCTTAAAATTAATATTCATGCCAATGATTAATCTATACGGACTTATCTAGAATTATGACGAAATTAACTTGGTAATATCGAAACATACCTGGTATAATGTAGCCAAATAGAGCACTAGAGTTGGCAGCCCCTGTGACTGAATTTGTATTCTTAGTTCCATGTACAGAATACAAAATTTGGTTGAAGCCCAATGGATAGCATGGACGTACATGCAGCTAGACATTGGATTTATCAGCGTGAGTAAAATCATGATGGCAACAATGTCATGCATGTGTTGGTCAGAAATCATCTGAAATATTATGATCTATTGTTGTGCCAATTTAGGTTGAAATCCATTTGTTAGTATAGAAGTCACGTGTATTTTAAAATTGGACTTATCAGCAGGCTTAGAATCATGTTGGTAGAACTGATGTATATAAGTTACTCCAAATTATTCTAAAATGTCAGGTACTATACGTGTGCATAGTTTGAAGCTGTCGGCTTGCATACTTTCTGATATATTGGTATTTGGATTAAAAAAATAGAGAGAGCAATTATTAACAGATGGCAGCCCTTGTGGCTCTTAAGAATACGCTCAGTCATATCTGTTTTTGTACACATAGCACATTCGAAATTTGGTTGAATTCCAATTAATAGTGTATATTAAAATGAGATGGTGTGTGTCTGTTAATTATTCAATCACGCAAGAACCGCTGGACCGATTACTTTGAAATTTTACTTGGAAGTGGCTGGTTTACTTGGTTAACATATAGTCTACTTTTGATTTCGATACTTTGCACAATTTAAAGATGGCGACCATGTTAGTGACGTCACTACAACCTTTGGCTTCAAACTTTCATATTTCCATTTCAAATAAAAAGAGAACGCTAAGAAATAGAAAACGTTTGATGGCATATAAACTTACGAGGTTTAAAATTTAATTTTCTATACGAAAGTTCCTTATCACTTTTCGTGTATCGCCAACGGTTAGTGAGTAAAACTTAAATTTGTGCTATAAAATACGGTCAACGCCGAACGGTGTAGTTGGACAAAATGTTCCATCCTCCGCGCAGCACCTCACCTTTCCCCTGTTTTAACTGTCACCTTCAGATTTTTATTTATTCATGACCCGCAGTGAAGCACGGGTACTTCAGCTCGTATATAATATAAGTCAAGATGCATGTTTAGCATTCTAGATTTTTAAGTATATGCACTTGTCCACTTTACAATACAAAAATATCTTTTTATTTATACATTTTGATACATGTTTCGGCCCTGTGAGCCTTCTTCAGTCAAAATCAATAAAATTCTCCTAGATCATTCTAAAGGTTGGTCTCTCATAAAAAAAATTGTAAATCCATTTTTACATCGTCAAGGTGATTAAAATACATGGATATAAAATGCTTAAAGAAATTAAAAGATTTAAAAATGTACAATATTTTGAAACTTGGGCTCCATTCTTGCTAATCCATAATCAAAAACGAGGGACCCCATTGTACGAGCATCTTGAAAATGGAATGTGTTTAAATCTGTCATGAAGAAATAGGAATCGGACGTTGTTTATTTAGAGCTTTGCCAAAATGTTTTCAACATCCGCAGTTTGGAAACCATAAACTGTCACCTCACAACTTGAAAGAGCTACTACCAATTGTACATTTTTAAATCTTTTAATTTCTTTGAGCATTTTATATGCATGTATTTTAATCACCTTGACGATGTAAAAATGGATTTACAATTTTTTTTATGAGAGACCAACCTTTAGAATGATCTAGGAGAATTTTATTGATTTTGACTGAAGAAGGCTCACAGGGCCGAAACATGTATCAAAATGTATAAATAAAATGATATTTTTGTATTGTAAACTGGACAAGTGCATATACTTACAAAATCAATACGGAAAAACTTGAAAAATGACTAAAGTCATAGATATTCTAGATTTTTTCTAACAAAGGTTGTTTTCCCCACCAAGTCTCCCCCCCCCCCCCTCCAAATATGCCAGTTATATAACAAAGGTTATTCTTTTCGCACATTCCAGTAATTGAAATCTTATTGCGTTGACTGATTGAAAAGTTTCAATATGAATTGTCAATAAGCCGACACTGAAATTTGACGTCAAAGCTATATGTACGAGGGTGGACCCAAAAGAATCCGGAATGAAAGCGCGCTGCCATTTGTGGACGTAGTACAGTGTTCTCCCGCTAGATGGGGTTAGTAGACACTTCCACGAAGCAACTGCCCAGACCGTTTGATCGTAGTTTTGTTTTACTCTTACTGTTCTCGTGTTCCACCTGCGAAGTCGTTATGGCAGATTTAAAAAGAACAAATAGTGTTAAAACTCAGCAATTCTTCTAGGTTTGTGCCGTGCGAAACCCCACACAAGACACGGCACAAACCTAGAAGAATTGCTGAGTTTTAATTCACCGGCCGTGAAAGCCAATATACCATCTTTTTTGGAAGCCTTCATAGGGAGGTTAAGGCTGCTTGAGCTTTTAGTTCTCGTAGTCAAGTGGTGCAGTTGCACCTTATATAAAGGGAGGTGGCGCGCAGTTCGTCACTCCTGTGGGGGTCCGGGCGGGGACACCAAGAGCCCGCCGATGAGCCTAGCTTGGTGTCCTAGGCGAAACCCCACACAAGACACGGCACAAACCTAGAAGAATTGCTGAGTTTTAATTCACCGGCCGTGAAAGCCAATATACCATCTTTTTAACAAATAGTGTGTTTGAAATTGTTTTTCCTGCTTAAACAATCGGCAACAGAAGCTTACCAAATGCTTCAACAGGCTTTTAAGAAGGATGCTATGAGATGCATACAAGTTTTTGAGTGGTTTGGGCACTTTAAACGTGGTGAAATGACTGGGTCCAACGCCGAACGCCGCGGTGATAGGCAACCTATTCAACATTTCAGTACTGTGGCGATAAACACGCCTGCCGTAATGCAGTCATTATGGCAGGCAAGTTGAAAAGTTTATCTAACACCACGGCGTTCCTTTAAATCTACCATAACGACTTCACAGGCAGAACACGGGAACAGTAAGAGAAAAAACAACAGTACGATCAAACGGTCACATACAAACTGATGCCGTCTGGGCAGTTGTTTCCTGAAGGACTCTCAGTTCAGTTTCTTTAGGGTCCACCCTCGTACTCTCTTTATACAGTATATGCTGAGGAAAAGGGATATTGACAACTGGAACAACAAGGAGGATGATGATTGTATCCAACAAACTGTGTCTATTTCAATGAGAAACTCAGCATGGGTAAATAGTAGCGAGATAACGATTAGTTGTTCTTACACGCAAAGCATCAAACACACACTAATGTATAGAAAACTCGAGCTAATTTCGAAGCATTCAACTGCTGGGGTTGGATAAAGAAACATTGAGGAAGGGAAAGAGCTCACGTCAGCCGTTAGAATGCATCAAAAGTCGCCATCTGATAAGGCCACTACCTTAGACTGTAGACCATTGTTCTGTTTTATGACCCAGAAAAAGCATAATACTTCTTGAGACTTTAACAGCTTCAAACACTAAAGTCAGCAGTCGACTCTCTTATTAAAGTTTTTGTAGCACTGAATTCAAAGAACGTTCCATTACTGTACGCTTGACTTCCTTGATCGCGCAAACTACGATACTTATGAGACTGCTAGAATACAAGGTTGAGAGGTTCATTTCCAGGCTACAACCATTCATTTTGGTTTCCTGAAATTCTTTTTCTACACTTACCCCAGATAAATTCCCAGGTGGAACCTTACTTCAGGATTGAGTTATCTTGACATATCTTAGAACCAGCCAGGGCGGACACCATTATCACCAGTAGAAGGGGCATTGTGTTCATCAGGACATGAGATTTGATGTCCAAAGGAATCCTAAAAGATGACCTATAAAATGCCACCGAAATCTTGAGAAAATAACCTGAATTAAGGCGAAAAACAGACTTAAAAATTTCTTTAAATGATTTTAAACAAAGAAAATCATCATAAAAATTGTAAATCTCATCATAAAATTGATAAATTAATTAACAGTTATGCTCTCAATTGCAGTTCATTCGAATATTCACGTAGGAACGCCGGTGAAGACATTGTTGTACATTCAGAAGCTTCTTTCCAATTTTTTAAGTTTCAACTTCGCTTGGCCGCCATGTTCGTCTTGAAATTAACAGGTTCTTGAAAGCACAGATATGTGAACTTCAAGTAGTGCCCTTTATCACCGTACACAATTTCAGGGTGATATCGGTATTAGTTTCGGAGATATAGAGTGCCGTTGAAATATTTCCCACAGCCCCCATGTTGGATTCGTGAGACGTAATGAAATTTCACGTGCACAGTTAGGGTCGGCCATAATGGTGCTATAATCTTACCGAGTTTCATTGAAATCGCTCCAGCCATTTATATGTTATTAGAGGGGGACATACACACAAACACACAAACATGCGCACACACCCACACCCACACACACACACACACACACACACACACACACACACACGGACGGACAAAAGGTGATCTCATAAGCCTATTGCATAGCCTATTTTCATTTATGAAAAAATGGGCTTATGAGATCACCTTTTGTCCGTGTGTGTGTAAGTGTCCAATGTTTGAGTGTTTGTGTGTGTCCCTCTAATAACTTCTAAACGGCTGGATCGATTTCAATGAAACTCGGTAAGGTTATAGCACCATTCTTCTCCTTTTTGTTTCCCAATTCCTCTTCTTGGTTTTAAGTCCGTAGTTATAGTTGTAGGTTTCATTTGATCATCTTTCATATTCACTATCACGCAAACCAATAGGAGCCGATAACCTAGATGTTACGCCCCTTAAAACAACTATTATCCCCATCATCATGTTTGTATGAAAATAAGGACAAGAAGGCAGGTTTGTAGTCTGTTATTCCAATGGTAATAATATTATTGGTTTTGCGTCCTTGTTAACTTCTGCGGCTTTCAGAGACGCCGCAGTGTCGGAATTTTGCCCCGAAGGGGATCTTTAACGCGCCAGTTAATTACAGACACGGCTGCCTCGCATTTCGCTACGCTATCGTTTTACCCTCCAGGATCGGCTTTTCCCACGGACTAAGCGAGGGATCCCACCTCGACCACCACTGAGGGCAGTGTTCTGGAGCTTGAGACTCTGAATCAGGGATACAACTGGGGTGTGTGACCAGCACTACGCCCAGGCGGTCTCACTGCAAAGCCTGATGAAGGGATGGGAAGAGTGGGACGGTTAGGCAGGAGGTAGCCGTGGCCTTACAGTAGGGACCATCCCGGTATTTGCCCGAAGACGAATTGGGAAACCCCAGAAAACCACTTCGAGGATGACTGAGGTGGGAATCGAACCCCCTATACTCATTTGGGCCAACCGAGGCTGAGTAGACCCCGTTCCAGTTCTCATACCACTTTTCAAATTTCGTGGCAGAGCCGGGAATCGAACCCAGGACCTCCGGGATGGCAGCTAACCATGCTGACCGCTACGCTACGGAGGCGACTGAGCCACGCTGCCATTCATTTTATTGCAATGGATAAGGGGTTACGACGTCAGGACAATGTTGATATACTCACCAGCCGTGAGCCCTTGAGGGTGTAGCACTATCCAGAGTGCACCTGAAATGGTGGGGCTACAAACACCCTACCTCCTTGAGGGCCTTGTGCAGAAGGCAGGAAATAACATGAAACGAAAAAGAAGGCTGACACCTCGAAGAATGAGGGATCAGGAAAGATGAGAGTAGCGCCAATTAAGGCGGGAAAGTGAAAGACTCCCTAGGCCTAGGATATCCCAATACCGTCGGGGTCGGAAGAAAGGAAGGAAGTTTGTACTTTTACGTGACCGTAAATCTTATGATTATGAGCCACGGGACCTCCTTCTTAAGTGGAATCCGAACCACAGGACATGGCATTTCACTTCGAAAATCTCACATGCATTGACCAGGAAACGAACACAGTCCACCTTGGTGAGAGGCGAACAGCTTGACCGCTGCGCCACCACGCCCCACATGGGGGTCGGAAGAGAACAAGAGTTGACCAAGGGAGGTCGAAAGAATAGGTGACAGTGAGGAGCCCAGCACAAGTAAGTGGAAGCAATGCTGGACTCAGCAGGGGTCCCTTGGTCGCCAACCCACGTCCCGCGAGTGACGAGCCCCGGGGGTGTCTTATAAACAATTTGTGCCAGTAAGAAATTATACCTGGCATGGAGTGAGCCTGGGGTTGCTGCCCCCGCACAATTATTACGCCCCTGCTTGAGGGCATCCATTGTGAAAAGTATAGTACAGTTACTCACCACGTCTCCAACTGGAAGTCTGACAACTGACACAATAGGTCTGATCTCATAGGATAGTCATGTGTAGCAAGAAGTAGAGAATGCATGTCATCTGATCATTATCGCTCGCAGACAATGCGGAACATGTTAGGAAGGACGAGACGAGACAATGACTGCTGGCCAGTGAGTCCTATTATAATTACCGCTACGTTAATGGGCTTACCCACGCTAGCGATGTGAGAATCAACACAGGGTCATCGAAAAAAATACCTAGATTTCAAATAATTGGTATTAGAAAATTAATACAGGTAGGGTAAAGGTTTTAGCTTTAAAATGAGTGGAAATGGTAATATTTGTTTTTCTTACCTTAGTAAGTTTCAATGTTAGTTCCATTTGTTTCTCTGCTGACGTCTAACGTTGATGATGATTATTATCGTTGTTTAAAGGGGCCAAACAACACTGACATCATTCAGCATTCATTTGAAAGAGAGAGCAACGGCAGCGATTAAAGCAATTTCCCCAAAACTCGCGATAAAAACGGCTATGACATTATTTAAAACGGCCATAACACCAATAGCGACTTACGGAATCCACATAATTTGGGACAAACTAAAAGAAAACGACCTATTAACAATAGAGAAAGTCAAAGCCCGCTATATGAAAAGAGTCTTGGGTATCGGGAAGGCAGCGCTGTCCAGACTGACTTCCGTCTTCACAAAAGAAATGCAGATCCTACTGCCGCACACCGAGGCCTATGAGAGTGCCCTACAAATCCTCAAAGAAAAGCAAAGCAAAACGCTATCAGGGATGATTTCTACTCAACTGACGCCATAATGACTGGCGAATGGAAACAGGCAGACTATGAACTCCGACACATAATGACACGATACGCTACACATTGCTTTCACTACAAGCTCTGCCAAAACAAGCGATTCCACGAACCAACTGAAGAATGTGTGTGTGATCTATGCAGTGAATGCTGTTCTCGATATCATGCAAAAAATTGCCGACAAAGACATACAGCAATAACCCAATTGGGATTGGAATAATGTACAGTACATTACTCAGTTTTGTATTTTGCACATTGTGCATTGTTTCAATAATAATAATAATAATAATAATAATAAAGGGGCCTAACATCTAGGTTATCGGCCCCTAATGGTTTGGGTGATAGGGAAAATGATAGATGATCAAATGAAACTAACAACTAGAACTAACTACTGACTTACAAACTGGAAGAGGCAATGGGAAACAATAGAAAAGAATGTAAATAAAAGACAGGAGGAAAGGAAATGCCCTCAACCCTCGAATAATGAGAATTGAGGGACTTGGAAGGAAGGAGAGTCAAGAAAGGCAGCGAGGAAAGGTAAAGAGGAGAGGGCCTGCCCCAGAGGCAATGGAAAAAGGGGGGAAACTTGACCCAGCTCAGGAATTACTCGGGGTCGCAAAATCCCGAACTCACCAGCCGTGAGCCATTGTGGGTGTAGCGCTATCCAGGGTGCACCAGAAGTGGTGAGGCTACACAAACCCTGCCTCCTTGAGGGCCTTGAGCAGAAGGCAGGAGATATCATGAAAATAAAAAGAAGGCTGACCCCTCAAAAAATGAGGGTTTCAGGAAAGATGAGAAAAGGGCCAATTAAGGCGGGAAAGTGAAAGACTCCCTAGGCTTCGGATACCCTATTACCATCGGGGCCGGAAAAGAACAAGAGTTGACCAAGGGAGCTCGATAGGAGAGATAACAGAGAGGAGCTCGGCACAAGTAAGTGGAAACAATGCCGGACTCAGCTGGGGTCCCGTGGTCATCAACCCACGTCCCAGCAGATGTGAGCCCCTGGGAGGGAGGGGGACGGGGACGGGGGATGTCTAATGTGTGTCAATGTGTGGTGTGGATTACTTCATGACCAAGTTATTGGTCCTTACTTTTTCACTGAAAAAACAATTCAAAGCCTTATTTAACTTCGACATGCTTGAATATAATAATAATGTTATTGGTTTTACGTCCCTTTTAACTACATTGGCTTTTAGAGACGCCGGGGTGCCGGAATTTTGCCCCGAAGGGGATCTTTAACGTGCCAGTAAATCTACTGACACGGCTCCGTCGCATTTGCGCACCCTCAAATGCCAGCTGACTGCGCCAGGTTTCGAACCTGCAACCTTGGGCTCAGCAAGCGAGAACGTTACCCCTGAGCCACGCAGCCAGACGACATGCTTGAAGAGTTTGTGTTCGCTCAAATATAAGATGCGTTCAAAAAGTAACGAGCCGGAGGCTGTAATGCACAAACCAGAGACGACATGGGCTAATCATGGCGTGTGTAAAGAGGTGTGGTTCCGACCAGAGCGTGGAAGGTCACAGCCCGTCGCTAAAGGGCACGCGTGCACGTCACGTGACGATACAGAGCGAGAAGCAGCATGCATCAATCGTCCAACGCTGCCAGTCGCATTGCAAACAGTGACATGGAGGCGTCAAACGAAGAGCAAAGAGGTGTTGTTCGGTTTCTGACAGCGAAAGGAGTAGGTGGAATGGACATTCATCGCCGAATGTCACAAGTGTACGGCGAACACTGCATGTCCCTTTCAAGGTTCAAGGCGTGGCACAAGCGCTTCAGGGAAGGACGGGTGTCGTTAGCCGATGATTCCCGGTCTGGAGCAACCCCCTGCATTACCGATGACAACGTCCAGCTGGTTGATGCACTCATTACCGAGGACCGATGAGTGACAGTGAACGCCATAGTCGGCGTGGTCGAAAGTGTGAACACCATCATGAATGAACGACTGCACTTGCAGAAAGTGTGTGCCCAATGGGTGCCCCACAGTCTTCAACCACACCAGGAAGCATGTCGAATGGCCTACTGTCTTGATCTTGGTTGGACGATTGATGCGTGCTGCTGCGCGCTTTGTATCGTCACGTGACGTGAACGCGTGCCCTCTAGCGACGGGCTGTGACCTTCCACGCTCTGGTCGGAACCACACCTCCTTACACAGGCCACGATTAGCCCATGTCGTCACCAGTTTGCGCATTACAGCCTCCACCTCGTTACTTTTTGAACGCACCTTATAGAATATATTGGACAATAGACTGAACAGTCGTGTCATTATTAAGCAATGTGAGGCTCCGCCTCGCTACCTTCCCGCGGTACGCGATACACCCGACGCAACTAACGGAGCTCATATTGAAACTTACTGAAAATGAAAATCCACAGCCTGCTTCCAGTCGACCGACCGGGTCAGGGAATGGAATGAATGAAGCCCCCATCTAGCGGCGAGGATATGAACTGTACCGGCTGCTGAAGCCTGTCGCACTCCCCTGGGGCGATGATTAAATGAATGACAGATGAAATGAAATTTGTGACAGGGAAAACCAGAGTACCCGTAGAAAAACATGTCTGCCTCCACACGAATCTCACATGGAGTGAACGGGATTTGAACCACGGACCCAGCGGTGAGAGGCCGGCGTGCTGCCGCCTAAGCCACGGAGACTCACATTGAAACTTACTAAGGAATTAAAAGAAAATGTTTTCTTTTCCACGCATTTTAAGGCTAAAACCATTACATTACCTCTAATAGTCTTTTTATAGCAACTATTTAAAATCATGGCATTATTTTTCGATAACCCTGATTTTCTCAATAACTGTCAGTATACCTGGGTTACTAGATTTATTTTCAATTCACAATCGAACCTCAAATTATTAGGGGATGTCAAAATCAATTCGACTTATCGATAAACTACCCAGATATACTCCCAGTTTAAATTTTGTCCTCCGTTTGTTACGGGCTTGAGTCAAATTACTGGAGCGAATGGTACGGGAATTCGGCTTCGTCGGCGTAGTCGGTAGCATGCTGAGCTTCTATGCCCAAGATCGCGGGTTCAAACCCGGCCGAAGACGTCGAATTTTTTATGAGCGTTAAAATCCCTTAGTATGCCTTCCATCGGTGGGGAAGTAAAGCCGGCGGGCCCATGTATTCGATTAATGGCATGCAAAGGAACCTTCCACTAACTACACTTGTGTAAAGCCAAAATTTGTTGGTTAGAATTGATAACGCTCTATTAGTTCCAATGTTCGCCGCCAGGAGCCGACTGTGGTGGCATCTAGTAACAAAGTTTAAAACTAGTTGTCGTGGACGGTGGAGTTGGGTAACAAAAGTAGGAACTACTTGAAAATTGAATTTCTGCAGTCCTAACACACACTACTACAGTCATCACAATTAACACTGGTTGTCAGACATATTCTACACACACCCAACGAACACGGGGCTACATGACCGCGTTGTCGCAGCCCCTAAACAGAGGAACCAACCAACCAATTTACAATCGAACCACGAATCATAATGGGATTATCGAAAAACTGACCATATACACTCCCAGTTTAAATTTCTTCGTTTGATACTGTTTTGAGTCAAATTACTGGAGCAAATGGTATGAAAATTCGTATGTAAGTAGAAGACAGCCCTAAGAAATCCTCAATTCTATCTCTTCAAGCAAGTAACTCAAATTCTAAAACATACTATCACATTTCCGATTGCCGATTCGGACCCGGTTCATCACTGAATCTTATTGTTGGTCCTTTTGTAATTAATTTTCGTTGTTTCCTCCACTTATCCAAACGTAAAGGACACACTTACGAGTTGCCGGCGGATGGTTGTTCACCGGGAACTCAAATATATCCGGTCAATCATATTAGCAGTTTGCCTTTTCTACCACTGCGAGCTCTAGTGTGAGTCAGTACAAACTTTCACTTAAGCCCGTATAACTACTTCCGGTGTGCAGATTTTTTAAGAAACTCAAAAATCGCCTGAGGGTATTGAACCAAGGAACACGTTAAAGAAATAATTATGTTAATAAGTTAATTTGGCTAGGATTTTAATCAAAAGAAAACTCGTAACGAAACAAACAATTTTAGGCTGTTTTCCTGGAACTGTATTTAGGCCGGAAGTAATTTTCTAAATTTGGTTTTTTAGTTTGATAGAGCTCCCCAAGACTCACAATTTGAAACCTTTACGCGGCCTTTAGCCCGTGAACTTTTGGCAAAATTGAGGAAATTGCTCATTTTTATGTTTTTTTTTGTTAAAATGGCGATTTTTTCAAATTTGAAAGTAGGGGGATGATGAGAGTTCTAGATGCTAGCCTACTTTCCTGGTGACGTCACAAGATGGCGGCGATGACGTCACAAGATGGTGGCGATGACGTCACATGATGGCGGCGGTGACGTCATCCATAGCCTACTTTCCTGGTGACGTCACAATGAGGTGTGATCAAAAAGTTATAAAATGCTGACCCATAGCCTACTTTCCTGGTGACGTCATAACGAGGTGTGATCGAAAAGTTCCAAAATGTTGACCCATAGCCTACTTTCCTGGTGACCATGCGTTCAGGAGATATCGGCTTTGCCTCTGAATGTATTGCGTGTTAGTACGTGACGTCACCAGGAAAGTACACTATGAGTCAAAATTTTGGAACTTTCTGATTACACCTCGTAGGTTAGGTTAGGTAAGGCTAGGCTAAGTAAAGCTATGGCTGCCACCTTGTGACGTCACCAGAAAAGTAGGCTATGGGTCAACATTCTGGAACGTTTTATCACACCTCGTAGGTTACGCTAGGCTAAGTTAAGCTATGGCCGCCATCTTGTGACGTCACCTTGAAAGTAGGCTATGGGTCAACATTTTAGAACTTTTTGATTACACCTCGTTGTGACGTCACCAGGAAAGTAGGCTATGGATCAACAATTTGGAACTTTTCGATCGCACCTCGTTGTGACGTCACCAGGAAAGTAGGCTATGGGTCAACATTTTAGAACTTTTTGATCGCAACTCGTTGTGACGTCACCAAGAAAGTAGGCTATGGATGACGTCACCACCGCCATCTTGTGACGTCCCCGCCGCCATCTTGGCCGCCATATTGTGACGTCACCAGGAAAGTAGGCTATGCGTTAGAACTTTTGAAAACAATATGAATTAAGAAATTTAAGAAATGTTCTTAAAATGTCTTATTCAAATACGTGCCATGTCATTAGAGATAGAATTCTAGCCTGAACGGGGATCATTAACATTCCAGTAAATGCGCTTAGATTATCTCTTAAAAGCCATCAGACTGAACCGGGAATTCAAATTCATCTTCCATAGATCATGAAGGCCAACACAAACCAGTATGTCATTCAACTCGATTGAAAATAATTTATGCTTTTAGCTGTGAACATTAGTCAAAGTTTTGCAGTGAACGATATTTCACATTAGTTCTCGATATGAGCAAGAACTTACTTGCATGACAAACAGTGACAAGACATAATGGTTAAAAATTCGCCATGTTCCTGGAATAAGGAACGGATTAAGGTGATTATATGAACGCCACGAAAAAAAAACGGGGTCACGCGAACCCATTAAGGAATATTAGAAAGACTGACAAGTTATCAAAGAACTGACGAGTTTGGTTGCCTGGAAATGGAGATTGATAGCTATTTTTAGGTCAGATGGAAGATTGAAAGACGACATCGGTTTCTATAAAAGAGACAGTTGATTACAGGCTTTCAATAAACGTGATTTCATAACCTTTCAGGTAACTCGAACTCTTCTGGCAATCCTTTTAGTGTCGGCCGTTAATACAATGAATCATCGTATTCCTTTCACGCTTTATGCACAGAAGCAAACAGAACATGAACAGAATTACGACAGTCATCATCAAAAGATCGAATCGCGTAATTCTAAAATTGCCTCATTATAATAGTGATCATTAGGGCTCGGATTTTCAGGTGCTAAAAATCGGGAAAATATTTCTTTTTTATGTATTAAAAATACCTGCAATATGTGACAAAAAGTAAAAATATTTAATTATAATTTAGTTTATTAATGTGTATATAAACAATATGCAGTACTCACGAATGCAGTGTATTCTATGTCTCACTGACTGCTGGAGCATTACAATACACAACGAGATACATCTTGTGGTTGTCCATCACAAATGACCGACGATTATCGCGAAACACTTCTTCTGAAGGCGCGACACTGCGGCAATATGTTTCTTGCCTTTGAGGTGTTGTGTAACTTGAGATCGCTGTTCAGCCTTGATTGCTTTCCTACATAGTTGGCAGAACAGAACGCCCCCATCTGAAGTAAAATTATATTTAAATTCTGCAACAGACTAACTGATAGTTGTTTTTATTTTAGGCATCGTAGAACTGCCTACCACTTCACAGTGCGACGAATGAACTGCATGTGACATTGTTTCCGGGTAGCTGGGGAGGGAGGGGGTCTATCACCTGGTGCAATATGACTATGGACAAGGAAATCCCCGGCTTTCACAGTGAGTGGCACGGGGCGACAATTAAAGAATAACACAGTTGCAAGCTGACATACGCCCTGCATGATGATGGGATAGCTCACAGGTTTTTCCCCGTTGATGTAACACAGAACCAAAATACAATAAACTAAGAGATCTAGCATGCTGATTTTAAGAAATGTAAATATTATGTCTTCTTATATGCTAATAAATGAAAAGCAGGAATTTATGTATTTATATAAAAAATGCTTAAAATATGTAGTCTATTTACATTAAAAAAATATTTATTTACCTAAAAATCCGAGCCCTAGTGATCATAACTAATGCATGGCGAAATGTAATGTATTACAGTCGGTTGTACACAATTGTAATGGGTTGGTCCCTAGTCTTGTAAAAAAATCACATGAAATTAATTAATACATTTGGATGACCAGTTTCGATCGTTAAGCAATCATCATCAGTTCCATTACTCTAAGGTTTTTAAATGTAAGTCCTCAAGTATGGGTTATGGTATTTACAATCTATACAAATGGCCAAGTGGCTGGACAGAGGTCGCTTGGTAAGCATAGGCCCTTCATGGACTATAGTGCAAGGCTTTTCTTATACAATTATTTAGTTGCAGTATTGTTTATGCTAGCAGAGCTACGTGTTTCTGTTGAGATACTGATAGTGGTGATTGACTTTCAAGTTTACTTGCTTAGTGTGATTATGTGATTATTAATACCCTGACTATTTACTTATTTTATTACCCTATTACCTGAATTATTTGAATTCAGTAGGCCGTGTTCATAATGGCAAAATTAATCTCGGGGTTTTCAGCCAACACAAAGTTCCTCATTTCTCTACCAGAAATCGGTATAGCGTCCAGGAGCTTAGAAATCTAACCTCCTTGACATTCATAGCACTCCAAGGAGCTCAAATTCGACATGCAAGCTGCCCTCTGGGTGTCAATTATCAAAGCATGCACCCGGCATCCGAGGCCATACGACATTATTATATTATTACCTGAAAGAAGTGTTAGATAAATTATGTATGCAATTGTATTCATTAACGCACTTGTTGATGTCTAGTTTAGGTGCTTTCCGACATTATGGTTATCTAGCACTGTGTATTCGGGTATGTGTGTGTAATTTGCAGTTTGCCCTTTCTACCTCTACGAGCTCTAGTGTGAGTCAATGCAGAGTTTCACTTAAGCCCGTATAACTACTTCCGGTGTAAATATTTTTCAAGAAACTTAAAAATCGCCAAAGGTTATTAAACTTAGGAACACATTAAAGAAATAATTATGTAAATAGCTTAAATTGGCTAGAATTTGAATCAAAAAGAAAACTAGTAAAGAATCAAACAATTTTAGGCTGTTGTCTGGAACTGCATTTAGGCCGAAAGTGATTTTTTGAATTTGGTTTTTAAGTTTGATAGAGCTTTCAAAGACTAACAATGTGAAACCCTTCCGCGGCCTTTAGCCCTTCAACTTTTGGCACAATTTTACGTTTTTGTTAATTTGGGAATCCCTACTTTGTCAACTAAGAAATATTTTCAACATTAATAGGCTATTAGACAACAAATTATTTATCTTAAGCTATAATAATAACCATTTTGGTTATTTGGGAGCAGTCACTGTATTGACTTTTAATAAAATAATATATTTTGTGTGTCAATATTATTTGTTACAAAACATACAAAGTTTTGTTTATGTTTCAAGCTAAAATTGAGCCCTTCTTCAGCAACTAATTATCAAAATCATAAAAATTAACTTAATTACACATTTTTTGTGATGGCTATTTCGTGTATTTTCAAATTGGGGGTTAGAAATGGTGGGATTTAATTGAGTGAAATGTTTCGTTCGTCAAGTGAGCATCATCAGACCCGGATGAAGACTCCGCGGGAAAAACGGGGTGAGTCACATTCAGTAAATTTTTCAGGACCTCTCGAGGGAGTTTAAACTCTCAACACTTAAGAGAAATAAATAAAACATAAAACATCCCAATTGAGTAAAGGAATATCCTTTGGTCAAATGTATTTCTTATAAAGGAAGTACACGTAAAAGAAATAACAACTAAAGTTAAATTATGAAAAAGTGAGAGAATATGGGATGTTCTTTCCGTTTCCACTAAAATTAAAAACCTCTATATCTCGGTGACATTCCGCTATATTTGAAATTAATTTCAACTTATCTATAGTGACGATGGCTGGCCACCAGTATGCGAACAAAATGGACATATCCCGTTATTTAGGGTCTTCAAATATATAAGACAAAATAGTTCTACGAAGCACTACTAAAAACCCCAAAGCCAACTATAAACGGTTGTGGCCCTCCAACAACAACCCGCAAAAAGGCACGGCTAAATCTTACAAAGTAACTACATTTTCACTGATACTTATCCCTGCATTTACCTGGAGTGGGAGTGGGAAACCATGGAAAACACTTACAGGGTGGCTGAGGTAGGAATCGAACCCTCCTCTTCTCAATGATGCCTCACGAGGCTGAGTGTTCTATCAGAATTAAATATGTTGGCATAGCTGGGAATCGAAACTGGGCCTCCAGAGCGACAGCCAAATATGCTAACTACTACGCAACCTGCCAAAGAGGTTGGTGTCTAGATTGGACCATGATAATATAAATACACAGACGGTTGGAATTAATAACCGTGCTCTTTTCTATTAGTTCCCATCATTGGTAGATTAGTAGATCCCTGTAAGAAATAAGTCAATAATAATATTAATAATAACAAGTAGTTCCGTGAAGAACTATACAGCCTATTTTCATATATCCTACTCGTGTTTATTGCCTCTATCAACATAGAAAATATCAGTTTGAAGGTTATGATAGATTCGTAGATATTGAGAACCGACTAAATATTGCAGATGGTAGCCAGGTTGAATTTTTATTTATGTGCTATTACATGAAGATTATGGTGTACGTGTGGTATTCAAACTTCAATCGCATGATTAGAGCACAAGAAGTAAAAACGAGATTTTAAAATTTCGCACAGCTGCCATCTTGTGGTTATGCAAACAATTGAAATAAATTAGATGCCAGTGGATTAACATTTGCATAAGTATTTAATGAGCAATGTTTCACTGCACTCGGATGGTTAAATCGCGAGAAACGTTCATTTAAATATGTATACTTCGCGTCGCCGCCATGTTGGATTTCTGCTCACCAGGTTACTGAAAGTCCTATAGGTGAACTTATGTTCATAGCCTCTATGAACACAAAAAATTCAGTTTGATTGCTGTAATAAAAGATTCGTAGATATTAAGAACCGTCTAAATATTTCGGATGCTCGCCATTTTGGATTGTTATATGTATAGGCCATAGAGTTATGTAACATTAAAGGAAAATTATTGCGTAGGTTCATTATTCAAACTTTCACTTCGATCGCATAATGAAATAAAAACTTAATTTTAATATTTCGCACAGCCGCCATTTTGAGGTTATGTAAACAATTGAACTAAATTAGATGCCAGTGCATTACAATGTGTATAAACATTTGCTGTACCAAGTTCCATTACGTTTGGATGGTTAAATCGCGAGAAAAGTATATTTAAAAGTCTCAACTTCGCTTGGCCGCCATGTTGGTTTTGTAGTTAGCAGGTTTTGAAAGTCTCTTACGTGAACATTTAGTAGTACCCTTTATCACCTTACACAATTTTAGGGTGATATCGGTAATATTTTCGGAGATACTGAATGCTGGTGAAATAATACGCACAGCCGCCATGTTGGAATGGTGAGACACAATAAAATTTGAAGGGCACGGTCGGGGTTGGCCAGAATGGTGCTATGATTTTACCGAGTTTCATTGAAATCGCTCCAGCCGTTTAGAAATTATTAGGGACACACACACACGGACAAAAGGTGATCTCATAAGCCTATTAGCCTACTTTCGATTTTTGCAAAAAATGAAAGTAGACTTATGAGATCAACACACGGCGAAAAATTGTGTGTCTGTCTGTGTGTGTGTGTGTGTGTGTGTGTGTGTGTGTGTGTGTGTGTGTGTGTGTGTGTGTGTGTGGGTGTACTCTGAATGTCTGTCCCCCCCCCCTATCAATTCGAACACGGTGAAACCGAATTGAACGAAATTAGGTACAGAGGTAGCACTAGCAAAGGACACCTCAGTGGCATGTTTTATATCGACGCCATCTCTACGGAAACGTAATGGCGGCCACCCAAATGTTCAAAGCTTAAATCAAATTACGACTAACCTAATCATTCGATCTCCACCAATTTTTGCAACTTTATACCTTTATGTATGAACAATCTTTTGACCCAACTACATGGTCATCAGCCCAATAATTTGAGGATGGCGGTCATGTTTGTGTGCAAATCGATTCCCCCTATTAATTAAAAACTGTGAAACTGAACGGAACGAAATTTGGTTCAGAGGTAGCAATAGCAAAGAGCACCTTAGTGTCAGCTTTTATATCGCGGCCATCTTGACGAAAACGTAAAGGCAGCCACCCAAATGTTAATAGCTTAAATCAAATTACGACCAACCTAATCATCTGATCTCAACCAGTTATTGCAACATTATACCTTTATTTATGTAGAATCGTTTGACCAAACTAAAAGGTCATCAGCCTGATAATTTGCGGATGTCGGCCATGTATGTGTGCAAATCGATTCCCCCTATATATTCATACACGGTGAAAGTGAATTGAACGAAATTTGGTATAGATGTAACACTAGCAAAGGGCACCTAATTGTCATGTTTTATATCGCCGCCATCTTGACGGAAACGTAATGGTGGCCACCCAAATGTTAATAGGTTAAATCAAATTACGACCAACCTTATCATCTGATCTCTACCAAATTTTGCAACAACATACCTTTATGTGAATAGCGTTCTTTGACCAAGCTACAATGTCGTCAGTCCAATAGTTTGCATATGGCGGCCATATATGTATGCAAATTGATTCCCACTAACAATTCAAACACGGTACAACCGAATTGAACGAAATTTGGTACGTAGGTAGCACTAGCAAAGGGCACCTCTGGGTCATGTTTTATATTGCCGCCATCTTGACGGAAACGGAATGGCGGCCACCCAAATGTTAAAAGCTTAAATCAAATTACGACCAACCTAATTATTTGATCTCTACCAAATTTTGCAACAACATACCTTTTTGTGGGAAGCATCTTTTAACTGAACTACATGGTCATTAGCCCAATAGTTTGCAGATAGTGGCCATGTATGTGTGCAAATCGATTCACCATATCAATTTAAACACGGTGAAACCGAAGTGAATGATATTTTGTACAGATGTAGCACTAGCAAAGGGCACCTCATATTCATTTTTAATATCCGTATAACACGTTGTATTTCTACAAGCTACTACAACCAACATTCAATTATACTTCTTGAAAAGGACAAAGAGTTATAACAATACCCATGGATTTAGGAGAAAGTAGGCTATATGTTCTTTACTGAACATCTTGTTTTTCATAAAATGAAAATAGGCTAATGATAGTAAATTTTGAAATGCATATGGTCACATGAGTGGAATACTTTGGACGGGTTATTATCACCGAGATCGTTGGGAATTACGTGTCAAGTAATCGGCGAACTCAGAATTTTAAATCTGTTACGATGTCATTCTCGCGGTGATTGCAGATGCAGTTCGATAAATTGAAACTAAAGGGGATTGTGCTATTGTCACTAACGACCGAACCCAATGACGCGTTCAACTGGCTTGTGGTTTTCAGTACAAAAAAATCCCTCACTGCCATCCCGATGTAGGCCACACCTCGTTCACAGCTGACTGACTGGCTGCACTTGTAAAAGGATTCCGGGAATATGTGTGCACGCCATGTGAGTGGACATGGCTGAAATGACACCAAGTGATATCAAGGCTTGTGCAATGGTGAGTTTACCTGTATATTTGTGATGAAACCAATAATTCAGTACAGTGGCGTAACTAGGAATTGCTTCTGGAGGGGGACGAGCGAGTCAAGAGCGATTTACTACATCTATTGACTTGTCTAATAAGCCTTTTATAGTACCGGTAGTGCTAGATAAGATTTCTTTTTTTTTGCTCTTTAGTTTTAAAGTTAGGTGTTGTGTATGTTTTCTGTTTGCTATAGGTTTTGGCTCTATATTTTTAGCCTACTTTCGATTTTTGCAAAAAATGAAAGTAGACTTATGAGATCAACACAGGGCGAAAAAAGTGTGTCTGTCTGTGTGTGTGAGTCTGTGTGTGTGTGTGTATGTGTGTGTGTGTGTGTGTGTGTGAGTCTGTGTGTGTGTGTGTGTGTGTCTGTGTGTGTGTGAGTGTGTGTACTCTGAATGTCTGTCCCCCCCTATCAATTCGAACACGGTGAATGCGAATTGAACGAAATTTGGTACAAAGGTAGCACTAGCAAAGGACACCTCAGTGTCATGTTTTATATCGCCGCCATCTTTACTAAAACTGAATGGCGGCCACTCAAACGTTCAAAACGTAAAATCAAATAACGACTAACCCAATCATCCGATCTCTACCAAATTTGGTAACAACATACCTTCGTATAGGATGCGTCTTGTGACCAAACTACAAGGTCGTCCGCCATACCATTTCAGGATGGCGGCCGTGCGAATTATGCAACCTTCATAATCCATATCATGGGACCCACCAGTTCCGATTATCGAGCCGGGAATCGTTTTAACTGTTCTAAAGGAAGAGGCACGTTCGAAATTAAAAGTTTATTTTGTAATACTATAGTGCAGACGTGATTTTAAAAAGCTGAGCTGATTCAGTAATAAGACAAGATGGCAGCGGATATCTTGTGCCTGACTTATATTTCACTAATTTGAGTATTGCATGCAATATAGCGTACTGATACAAAATAAATAAACTTTGTATGAAATGCTTTATATATAAATAATATACTCCAGTGATGAAATCGTTTAGTATAAATCATTATTTTCTAACAAGTTCTATGTAAGTCATTTTATATAGAACGATATTCGTTGACACAATTAGCTCAGTGGTAGAGCGTTAGCCTATCGCTCAAATGCCTGTGGTTCAAACCCGATCAGAGCTAGGTTTTTTGCTTGAAATGTTATATGTTTATTGTTTTGTAATGACTCAGATGTTTTAAAATTAAGCGTTATATTGTGCATATTATGGTGTAAAATATATATTTAATTAAAACATAATTCGCCAGCAGATTTACTCGAGACATCTAGCTGCCAAAAAGGTAACTGTACGTCGACCTACTTATTAACTTCCAGATTTTATTGAAAAGTTTCTTCTTCTGGCCGCTAGAATGCACTCGCTCTGTTAGGATTATATTGTTCGATATTTCACCACTAGATGTCACGACTAGTATACGTGGGGCTCCATTGATTACTATACCATTGGCATTCTATGCGCATCGAATTTGAAGAATGACAAGATGATACTACGATACATTTTTACTTTTTATTTTAAAGGGTTTGTAACAGCCTATTTTGCGTTACTTGAAAATGTTATTTGAAGTAAAGAACAAAACGATTTCACATAGTAGTTTGTATACACACGTCTCTGTAGGGACATGGAAAGATTTGTTAATTCAATTAGGGTTTTCGATTCCCGGTCAATGCATGTGAGATTTTCGAAGTGAAATGCCATGTCCTGTGGTTCGGATTCCACGTAAAAAGGAGGTCCCGTGGCTCATAATCACAAGATTCACGGTCACGTAAAACTACAATCTTCCTTCCTTTTTTTTCAATTAGGGTTGTGAAAGCCATGCACAACCAGACGTGTAAAGACATGCCTCAACTCAAAGTTGGATGTTGCCCACGGCAGGTCGTATATGTAATAATAATAATAATAATAATGTTATTGGTTTTACATCCCTTTTAACTACTGCTGCTTTTAGAGACACCGGGGTGCCGGAATTTTGGCCCGAAGGGGATCTTTAACGTGCCAGTAAATGTACTGACACGGCTCCCTCGCATTTGTGCACCCTCAAATGCCAGCTGACTGCGCCAGGATACGAACCTGCAACCTAGGGCCCAGCAAGCGAGAACGTTACCGCTGAGCCACGCAGCCAGTCCGGTCGATTATGTCTCCAGATCCATAACATTCTTGATATACTTCTTATCTTTCTTTCTTCAATGATGGTAGCAGTTTTTATCTAGGTTGTGGCGTTTGGTAGAGGTAAATCGTTTCTAAGGTCTTCAACAAAGAATAGTTCTATTATACTCTTTGATAATAACAACGAGTTATAACTATACTCATACATTTAGGAGAAAGTAGGCTATATGTTCTTTACTGAACATCTTGTTTAATTTGATTTTGTTTTTGTTTTTGCTTAGTTTTAAATATTTTGTTTGCTTCTTGCTTTCTGCTTTATCTTTTCCTTTTGGCATCGTTTTTATTTTTATATTTATTTTTTGCTTCGCTTTTTTGGTTTTGTGCTTTAGCTCATGCTTTTTGCATTGTGTTTTAGATTTTGTGCTGGTTTTGCTTTGTGTTTTTTGTTTTCTGTTTGATTTTTATTTTGGTTCTTACCCCCTGTTTGTTTTTAAATCCGTCGACTAAGTAAGTATCCACCCGCTGTTTCACAAGCCTTTACTAAGAGGGTCAAAACTCAGTCAATATTGTCTTGCGATTCACACATGGGTTAGGGGAACGAATTTCTCCTCAAATGTCTAAATATGTTGCTTTAATACTTAACCCTTCCAGTGTCACTAAAATATGTTGTAAATTTCTTTATGTCGAAATGTAAACATTATATGTCAGAAAACTGTATCATAATGAGGCTCATTATAACACTATTTTTCATTATGAAACAGTTTCTCCCACCAATCAGAGCTCAAGAAACAATTGTGTGACCAATCAGGTAAGGATACCTTCGCGCATGCGCTCTAAATCCGATGTAAACAATAGGTGTATCTGCGTTCGGAGTGCCTTGACCCACGCATGCGCTCTGTTCAGTCAGCAAAGCCAGCGCACCCTGTTTACTAACTGAATCCCACAGATATTTATGAATATTTGTGTTAAAACATATAATAAAGTTATAATTATCGTCGAGCATAAACAGTCGTATGCAACTCGCCTATAATGGTAATTGAGACACTCGTTTGGGAATTATATCGTGTCTTAATTATTGCCATTATAGGCTCGTTGCATAATGTACTATTGAGTGATATTTTTAAAGAAAACGTTTAAGACATGATGATCTTTTTACTTTTTACATCGTTTAGAAAAATTGTACAAAATATGAATCGCTGAAAGTAGGCATAGCTCTACTAGACTCATGTATCTGCACCATTACTGATCTTCGCTCCTTCAGTTTCATTGTGACATGATGATAAAACCTCAATCTCTACAAAATGAAAAGTCTTCAAAATTACTGAAATCGCTGTCCGATTCCTTCCAATTCCTAATAATCGTGGAAACATTGTTATCGTACAAGCCTGCCATTTCACTGTATATATCAGCTTATAATGTCAAATTCAAGCATCTACCTAACCAATTCTGAAAAATCCAAATGAAAAGATTCACGTAATCATTCCCGGTTTCAGGTGAGTTCGTAAAGATTGTCTTCTACCTTCCTGCCACCTGCCGTAGTTAAATTGTACACTTATAATAGCCTGTGGAATATATCTCAAACGACACGTAAAGCAAAGGTATTAGCGCTAAATATTCCGGAAAAGACACGCAAAAGGCTAATGCTTTATCTAATAAATTAACAAGAAGTTCCGTGACGAACTAAAGAGCCTACTTTCCATGCCAATGATTATTCTACAGTATATGAACCTATCTAGAATAATGACGAAATTAAGTTGGTAATATCGAAATGTCTAATTAGTTCGAAATATTCCTGGTATAATGTAGCCAAATAGAGCACTACAGTTGGAAGCCCTGGTGACTGAATATATTCTTAGTTCCAACTTTTAAGGTACAGAATACAAAATTAGGTTGAAGTCCAATGGACATTACATGCAGTTAGACATTGGTTCTATCAGCATGCGTAAAAGCATGTTGGCAACAATGTCATGCGTGCGCTGGTTAGAAATAATCGGAAATATTATGATATCTTGTGGAGCCAAATTTGGATGTTATATGTATTTTAAAATTTGACCTATCAGCAAGCATAAAATCATGTTGGCAGCACCGACTTATGGTCTATTAATTACTCCAAATTAATCTAGAGTGTCAGGTGCTATACGTGTGCAAAGTATGGAGCTGTTGGCTTGCATACTTTCTGATATATTGATGAATGAAAATCCACAGCCTGCTTCCAGTCTCCGACCGGGTCAGGAATGGAATGAATGAAGCCCCTATCTAGCGGCGAGGATATGAACTGTGCCGGCTGCCGAGGCCTGACGCACTCCTCTGGGGCAATGATTAAATGAATGACAGATGAAATGAAATGATAGTGGAGAGTGTTGCTGGAATGAAATATTGACAGGGAAAACCGGAGTACCCGGAGAAAAACCTGTCTGCCTCCGTTCTGTCCAGCACAGATCTCACATGGAGTGACCGGGATTTGAACCACGGACTCAGCGGTGAGAGGCCGGCGTGCTGCCGCCTGAGCCACGGAGGCTCATCTGATATATTGATATTAGAGTAAAAAAAAAATATATACACAGCATTTATTAACAGTTGGCAGCCCTGATTGCTCTTAAGAATACTTATAGTCATATATGTTATGTTACATATAGCACATACGAAATGTGGTTGGAATCCAACTGATAGTATAGAAGTTACATGTATTTAAAGATTGGTCCTATCAGCAGACTTGGACTCATGTTGGTAGAACTGGAGTATATAAGTTACTCGAAATTAATCTAAAATGTCAGGTGCTATACGTGTGCATAGTTTAAAGCCGTCGGCTTGCATACTTTCAGATTTATTGGTATTTGGATGAAGAAAATAGAGAGGGAAATTATTAACAGTTGGCAGCCCTGGTGGCTCTTAAAATACACTCGGTCATATATGTTTATGTACACATATTACATACAAAATTTGGTTGAAATCCAAGTAATAGTGTAGAAGTTATATGCATTTAAAAATTGGACCTATCAGAAGGCTTAACATTATTTTGGCAACACTGTCATGTATGGCCTCTTGGAAATTAAACTGAAATAGTATTATCTACATGTGCGCCAATTTTGGAATAGCTCCCATGCATACCTTCCGTGATATCCAATATGGAACACAAATTTATAGTGCTTTTTTCAGCAGTTGGTAGCACTGACATCATTTTCAAGTTTGGGCTTGAGATATTCCGGTCTACATCTTTACTCATACTAAATTTGGTTTCGATTGCTGCAGGAGTTGATGGGGGGGGGGGGGGGACACACACAGCCAGACACACACACAGACAGACAGACAGACAGACAGAAGGACAGACAGATAGACAGACACACACACATATTCCCGGATCGATCTCATAAGTCTTATTTTTCCTCATTTTTGCAAAATGTGAAAAGTAGGCTAAAATTATTATTGTAATATCAGCGGTTAACAAACCTGCGGATGTGGGGCGGATGCGCATAACGTTTTGCTTATCCGCGCAGAGTTCTAATTAAACGCATATAGGGCTGAAAAATGACCTCTAAATGTATTTATTTATCGAATGGCTAGCAACTAGATGAATTACAATATAATAAATGTATATATAAACTAGCTGACCCGGCAGACGTTATCCTGCCAATCAAAGAAAGTGTTGTAACTTTGTTTCTTGAAGTGCTTTTGGATACACAATATTTGTTTTCAAATTCTGGTTATTGCCTCTAAACTATCGAGAAATGAATTAACTAACCTAGAAACATTCGTGGGAGCGTGCAGAACAACTCTCCAAAGTTTCATCGCAATCGGATAAATGGCATATAACGCATACGGGATTTTGTTTAAATGATTCGTGCGCTGTCACACTTTTGTTGAATCTACTCGTGCTCTACCAACTGGATGTACTAACTTAGAAAGCTTGACGTAAGTGTACACAACAACTCATCAAAGCATCATCGCAATCGATGAATAGTATATGAACGCATACGGGATTTTGTTGGAACGCTACGCGCGTCGTCACTCATTTGTTACATCTACCCGTGCGCTACCAATAATGTAAAATGGATTTACCAAGTTGAACACCTTCCCTGGCGTGTACACAACAACTCATCAAAGTCTTATCGGAATCGAATGAATGACATATCAACGCATACGGGATTTTCTTTAAACGATTCGCGTGCCGTCACTCATTTGTTGAATCTACTCATGCGCTACCCATTATAAAATAGATTTACTAAGCTTGAAACCTTCTCTGCAGTGTACTCAATGATTCACCAAGGTTTCATCGCAATCGGATGAATGATATATGACCGCATACGGGACATTGTGGAAACGGTTCCCGCGCCGCCGCTCATTTGTTGAATCTACTCGTGCGCTACTTATTAAAAACTGGATTTACTAAGCCAGAAACCTTTACTGAAGTGTACACAACAATTCACCAAAGTTTCATCGCAATCGGATAAATGGTAGGCCTATATGGACGCATACGGTACTTTGTTGAAATGATTCGCGTGCCGTCACTCATTTGTTGAATCTACTCGTGCGATACCTATTGTAAAATTGATTTAATAAGCCAGAAACCTTCCGTATTGTGTACACAACAACTCACCCAAGTTTCATCGTAATCGGACGAATGGTATTTGAACGCATACGGGACCTTATTCAAACCCTTCGCGCGTCGTCGCTCATTTGTTGAATCTACTCGTGCGCAACCTCCTGTGAAATGGATTTACTAAGTTAGAAACACTCACGTAAGTGTACACAACATCTTACCCAAGTTTCATTGCAATCGGATGAATGGTATATGAACGCATACGGGACTTTGTTTAAATGTTCGCGCGTCGTCGCTCATTTGATGAATCTAGTCGTGCGCTACCTATTGTAAAATTGATTTACTAAGCCAGAAGCCTTCCCTGGAGTGTACACAACATCTCACTCAAGTTTCATCGCTATCGGACGAATGGTATTTGAACGCATACGGGACCTTCTTGAAACGCTTCGCGCGTCGTCGCTCATTTGTTGAATCTACTCGTGCTTAACCTCCTGTGAAATGGATTTACTAAGTTAGAAACCTTCACGTAAGTGCACACAACAACTCATCAAAGTTTCATCTCAATCGATGAATGGTATACAAACTTATATGAGATTTTGTTGAAACGCTTCGCGCGTCGTCACTCATTTGTTGAATCTAGTCGTGCGCTATCTATTTTAAAATGGATTTACTAAGCCAAACACCTTTCCTGGAGTGCACTCAACCATCGCAATCGGATGAATGGTATATGAACGCATACGGGACTTTGAAACGCTCTGACGGGCAGAGACAAACAATAGAATTCGACATCACTGCCACCTTTGGTATAAAACACAACTTTCCGCCACGGGCGGAGTGTATATTATGGCGGTAGTTGCACCGGTTGCGACCAGATGGCTCTTCGTGCAGAGACAAACAGTCCAAAAGCATCACTTTTCACTAAATCTAGCGGTTTCCATGACGACTGTTTATGACTGTATATTGTGGTTCTAAAATTGTGTGTAAATTGTGGTTCTAAAATTCCACTTACCTGGTCAAATTGTGAATCTAAACCATACATGGAACCACCCTAACATACCCACAAAATTTCATCGAAATCGGCCCAGCCGTTTAGGAGGAGTTCAGTCACATACACACGTGTCGATGAATTATATATATAAAGATAAGTAAATCATATGTACGATATATACATCACTAGAACATAGGTTGCTTTCGCATTCACAACGAGGTATCCAATTGTTGAAGCCAGTCCAGAAAGGGAGGTGCAGCAGGAACAACATCTTATGGTGATCCAGAATACTTCCTCAGCGGGCATTCTTGAATAATATGCTCTACGGTTTGAAGAGGAACTCCGCAGTCACAGGCAGGAGAATCATGAAGTCCCAATTTATGTAGCATGGCGTTACATCTGGCGTGACCTGTTCTTGGGCGATTTAACTTTACCCGCTGGTTTATCTTCAGGTTAAATCCCGGAAGTCTAATAGTAGGATCTAGAATACCTTGATGTTTCACAGGAGCAGACTTCCAGTTTTGGCGCCATTGTTCCGTGGAATTAATGTCAGGTATGTTCTGCCATATGGGGTTCCTTGATCTAAGACGAGTGGAGGGAAGATCATTAAGAACTTCATGAATTGGGAGATCCTGTGGGTGATTTTGTTGATGTAGCTTTCTCCACTCACGTACTGTTGCTTCCTGTCGTCTTAGTTCTGGAGGTGATATGTTACTGATAGTGTGTAACTAGGGAGTTGGGGTGGATCTCAGTGTACCTGTTATAACTAGGGCTCGGATTTTTAGGTAAATAGTTTTTTATGTAAATACTTATTTTAAGCATTTTTTGTATAAAATACATAAATTCTTGCTTTTCACTTATGAGCACATTTTTTTAAAATCAGTATGCTAGATCCTTCCGTTTGTTAGCCTACTTTCGATTTTTGCAAAAAATGAAAGTAGACTTATGAGATCAACACAGGGCGAAAAAAGTGTGTCTGTCTGTGTGTGTGTATGTGTGTGTGTGTGAGTCTGTGTGTGTGAGTCTGTGTGTGTGTGTGTGTGTGTGTGTGTGTGTGAGTGTGTGTACTCTGAATGTCTGTCCCCCCTATCAATTCGAACACGGTGAATGCGAATTGAACGAAATTTGGTACAAAGGTAGCACTAGTAAAGGACACCTCAGTGTCATGTTTTATATCGCCGCCATCTTGACGGAAACGTAATGGCGGCCACACAAATGTTCAAAGCTTAAATCAAATTACGACTAACCTAATCATCCGATCTCTACCAAATTTTGCAACAACATACCTTTATAGAGGAAGCATCCTTTGACCAAATAACTAGGTCATTAGCCTAATAGTTTGCGGATGGCGGCCATCTTTGTGTGAAAATCAATTCCCCCTATTAATTCAAACACGGTGAAACCAAATGGAACGAAATTTGGTACAGAGGTAGCACTAGCAAAGGGCACCTCAGTGACATGTTTTATATCGCCGCCATCTTGACAGAAACGTAATGGCGGCCACACGAATGTTCAAAGCTTAAATCAAATTACGATTAACCTAATCATCCGATCTCTACCAAATTTTGCAACTACATACCTTTATGGAGGGAGCATCCTTTGACCAATCTAATAGGTTATTACCCTAATAGTTTGCGGGTGGCGGCCATCTTTATGTGAAAATTGATTCCCCCTATTAATTCGAACACGGTGGAACCGAATGGAACGAAATTTGGTACAGAGGTAGCACTAGCAAAGGGCACCTCAGTGTCATGTTTTATATCGCCACCATCTTGACTGAAACGTAATGGCGGCCACACGAATGTTCAAAGCTTAAATCAAATTACGATTAACCTAATCATCCGATCTCTACCAAATTTTGCAACTACATACCTTTATGGAGGGAGCATCCTTTGACCAATCTAATAGGTCATTCGCCTAATAGTTTGCGGATGGCGGCCATCTTTGTGTCAAAATCGATTCTCCCTATTAACTCAAACACGGTGAAACCGAATGGAACGAAATTTGGTACAGAGATAGCACTAGCAAAGGGCATCTCAGTGTCATGATTTATATCGCCGCCATATTGACAGAAACGTAATGGCGGCCACACAAATGTTCAAAGCTTAAATCAAATTACGATTAGCCTAATCATCCGATCTCTAGCAAATTTAGCAACAACATACCTTTATGGAGGGAGCATCCTTTGACCAAACTAATAGGTCATCAGCCTAATATTTTGCGGATGGCGTCCATCTTTATGTGAAAATCGATTCCCCTTATCAATTCGAACACGGTGAAACCGAATGGAACGAAATTTGGTACAGAGGTAGCACTAGCAAAGGGCACCTCAGTGTCATGTTTTATATCACCGCTATCTTGACGGAAACGTAATCGCGGCCACCCAAATGTTAAAAGCTAAAATGTAATTACGACCAACCTAATAATCTAGTCTCTACCAAATTTTGCAACACCATATCTTTATGTGGGAAACATATTCAGACCAAACTGCAAGAACATCAGCCCAATAGTTTGCAGATGGTGGCCAAGTATGTGTGCAAATCGATTCCCCCTATCAATTCAAACACGGTGAAACCGAATTGAACGAAATTTGGTACAGAGGTAGCACTAGCAAAGGGCACCTCATATTCATGTTTAATATCCCTATAGCACGTTGTATTTCAACAAGCTACTACAACCAACATTCAATCATACTCCTTGAAAAGGACAAAGAGTTATAACAATACCCATGCATTTAGGAGAAAGTAGGCTATATGTTCTTTACTGAACATCTTGTTGCATTTTTCTTCATGCTGTGTGTATGTCAGCTTGCAACTGTGTTCTTCTTAACTTGTGGCCACGTGCCACTCACTGTGGAAGCCGGGAATTTCCTTGTCCATAGCCATTTTGCACCATGTGTTAGACCTCCCCTTCCCCCAGCTACCTGGAACCAGTCTCACTTACATGCAGTTTATTTTTGGCACTGTAAAGTGTAAGGAAATTCTACGATGCCTAACTAAAAGCAACTACAAGTTATCGTCTGCAGCAGTATGTTGCAATTTGAAGATAATTTTACTTCTGATGGGGGCGTTCTGTTCTGCCAACCATGTTGGAAAGCAATCAAGGCTAAACAGCGATCTCAAGTTACGCAACACCTCAAGAGCAAGAAACATTTTGCCGCAGTTTCGCGCCTACAGAAGAAGTGTTTCGCGATAATCGTCGGTCATTTGTGGTGGACAACCTGAAGACGTAGGCCTATCTCGTGTATTGTAAATCTTCAGTAGTCAGTGAGGCATAGAATTCGTGAGTATTGCATATTGTTCATATACATAAATAAACTCAATTATAATTAAATATTTTTACTTTTTTGTCACATATTTCAGGATTTTTTAATACATAAAAAATGAATATTTTCCTGACTTTTAGCAGCTAAAAACCTGAGCCCTAGTTATTACCCTCATACATTCATTCAGATGAACATCGATCATTTTAGTATGAGCACTACGGTGCCACACTAGGGCACAATACTCTGCTACAGGATAAACCATGGAGAGGGCAGTCGTGCGTAGTGAACTAGCATCAGCACCCCATGATGTGCCAGTCAATATCTTCATGATATTGTTCCGCGATTTGAGTTTTTGGCCTGTGTATTCCAAGTGTACCTCTAAATGAATCGAGAGCACTAATAAAGAGCACAAAGGCAAAGAGCTGGAGGCACGGTGAAGGTTCAGGTACCCGCCCACCCACTGCGCCCGCCGCTCATTGAACTTTTTGTGCCATGAGATCTGGTTCCTTCACCCGTGGCGCACAGTGCCACACAGCTTACGTCATCCCGCCTAGTCTGCATGTAAACATCCGTCCCACGTGCCTCTCTGAGGTTAACGGTGCTTGGTCGCCAAACATAACGTGTTCCAGTGTCATTTACACCAGTGGCGCATGGTGACAAGATGATTAAGGAGACTACCCAATAAAATAGGTTATAGGACATAACGTACCACTTGGCCGGCTGATTACCTGCGAAGAGTCAGCTAATGACCTTAAACTATTTAGGAGAGGACATAACGTAGAAAAAAAAAGCAGACGCAAGAAAAGCTTGCCGAAACACAACGATGCGCAGATACAAAATATCAATCGGCGTATTTTAATGCTCATTGCGGGGCTCCTGTAATGCTGGTTACCGGGCTCACTGTTCACTCAACTCTTCAAGAACGCAGCTCGCTCCGAGACGGACTACAGCTGAGATCTCACTTGAACCCCAGTCACAGTCAGCCTGCCAAGCCTGGGCAGACGATCCGTTCAGAACTGCTGCTAGCGAGCTACTGCCGGGAAGTGGGAGGGGCGTTGTATGCCACTACCGAACACTCACGAACACCCGAACATGTCCGAAGATATGCGACCACTTGAAAGAGTGGGAAGTATTTAGGGTGCATGAAACCCTGACCGCACGGCCACTTCCTCGGTATTGCTCAATTAATCCTGATAATAAATACGTGTGCAATAACATAACATAAACTAATAAAAAATATGATAAGTTTTTGGATTCCAATCACGCTTTATCCAGGCTGTGGCGTGTTTAAAATCAGCTGTGGTAAAGCTCTGGTCATTTTTTGTTTTCTTTCCTTTTTTTTAAATTTTAAATTGTTTTTGTGGGTTTTATATCCTAGCGAATAGCAAGTTTGTCATGGGATGTTTCATTCTAAGTGAATAGCAAGTTCGCCATGTGAAGTTTCATTCCAAGTTCTGCGAATATGAGAGAGCTCTCAAGCAAGATTTCACGTTTCCATTCTCTTCATACCGCTTCATTATTCTGTCAAGCCGTTCATCATACTTGACATATTTCTTCTTTCTCTTTGAACTTGCAATGTACAATTCGTACTTCATTCGTCGACGTGCGCACATAAACCGCCCTTATTACTTCTACACAACTCCATGTTACAATACCAAAATGTTTAAAGCCACACAGTGTGATCGCCACTGATGTTTATGTGGTAATGAACCTGTAACTGGAATGCCCGTCTGACATCAAGTGGTACGTTATGTCCTCGAAAATCAAGTGGTACGTTATGTCGTAGCGTAAATTTTGGGGATCACGGGAAACCCGTTGTTAGGTAGATAATGACCTAGGTGGTGCGTTATGTCCGGACACCAATAAAATAAGCCTGTTGCCATGTTCTGATTAGGACAGTGTTTTGGCTCAAGCTTTTCACAGATGTCTTAACCTTATAAGTGTTGAGTTACCGAGTTAACTAATTAATTGCTACCGAGTTATTTCATTTGCATTTTAAACAAGAAGTTCCGTGACGAACTAAAGAGCCTACTTTTCATGCCAATGATTATTCTACAGTATATGAACCTATCTAGAATAATGACGAAATTAAGTTGGTAATATCGAAATGTCTAATTAGTTCGCAATATTCCTGGTATAATGTAGCCTAATAGAGCACTACAGTTGGCAGCCCTGGGGACTGAATATATTCTTGGTTCCATCTCTTATGGTACAGAATACAAAATTTGGCTGAAGTCCAATGGACGTTATATGCAGGTAAACATTGGATCTATCAGCTCACGTAAAAGCATGTTGGCAACAATGTCATGCGTGTGCTGGTTAGAAATAATCGGAAATATTATGATATATTGTTGTGCCAATATTGGACGAAATTCATTTGTTAGTATAGAAGTTACATGTATTTTAAAATTCATTTGTTAGTATAGAAGTTACAAGTATTTTAAAATTGGACCTATCAGCAAGCATAGAATCATGTTGGCAGCACTGACTTATACTAATTACTCTAAATTAATCTAGAGTGTCAGGTGCCATACGTGTGCAAAGTATAGAGCTGTTGGCTTGCATAATTTCTGATACATTGATATTAGGGTAAAAAAAATATAGACAGCATTTATTAACAGTTGGCAGCCCTGATTGCTCTTAAGAATACTTATAGCCATATCTGTTATGTTACACATAGCACATACGAAATTTGGATGAAATCCAACTGAGTGTATAGAAGTTACATGCATTTAAAAATTGGTCCTATCAGCAGGCGTAGAATCATGTTGGTAGAACTGAAGTGTATAAGTTACTCCAAATTAATCTAAAATGTCAGGTACTATATGTGCACATAGTTTAAAGCTGTCGGCTTGCATACTTTCTGATATATTGTTATTTGGATAAAAACATAGAGAGAGCAATTATTAACAGTTGGCAGCCCTGTTGACTCTTAAAAATACGCTCAGTCATATCTTTTTATGTACACATATCACATTCAAAATTTGGTTGAAATCCAATTAATAGTGTAGAAGTTATATGCAATTAAAAATTGGACCTATCAGAAGGCTTAAAATTATTTTGGAAACACTGTCATGTATGGCCTCCTGGAAATTAAACTGAAATAGTTTTATCTATATGTGTGACAATTTTGGAATGGCTCCCATGTATACCTTCCAAGATATCCAACATGGAGCTCAAATTTCTAGTGCGTTTTTTCAGCAGTTGGTAGCACTGACATCATTTTCAAATATGGGCTTGAGATATTCCCGTATACATCATTACCCATACTAAATTTGGTTTCGATTTGGTTTCGATTGCCGCAGCCGTTTAGGAGTTGATAGGGGGGGGGGGCAACACACACACAGACAGACAGACAGACAGAAGGACAGACAGACACACATTTTCCCGGATCGATATCATAAGTCTACTTTTTCCTCATTTTTGCAAAATGTGAAAAGTAGGCTAAAAATACCCTCGGCACGCCGGAAGGCGTGTAGAACTGTACACATAGTGCATAGTTCAAAATGTACTATTACCGACTTCCTAAACAAACTTGTGGCCTATAGCTTAAAGAAATGTCATGTTTTTGAATTACATCCAGCACGGAAAAGGCATTCACAAGTAAGCAGTAACATCTTAACTGATGAAACTGTGTCACTTCAGCAGATGTTCAATGTGACCACCGTTTGCATCAATGCACTTCTGTAGACGGTGAACAAGAGAGCGTTCTACTGATCCCAGTGTTCCCACAAACATTTCCGTACACAGCGCAGTAATACGCTGTTGCATATTCGCAATTGTAATTGAGACTTCCTGATAGGCTCTGATAAGACGACCAGACCCGGAGTCACGAGTTCACTGAGAAGTGCAGCTGTAATGTTACTGTCTTGTTTCCTGAATGCTTTTAGTTCAGCGATGCAAACAATCACGCCAAGGGCGTGCATTACACTGTTGTTAAACGTCACGAACAGTGTCTCCTTTACCATCCTCTACAACTTTAGTTATTTCAGAAGGTTTAGAGAAGTGAAACCATTTCTGTTATCAATAATTGTATGTTTACTTTTGATTTTGCTAGAAAAACCATGTATGTTCTATATAAAAAAGGTAACTTTGCGTTGAAAGTGATATTGCTATAATGGAAAAGCAGAATGGCAATCTGTTTGGAACGGCACAGCTCCGAAGGAGTGGCAGCCATTATTTAATATCAAGCACCCTCCGGCTGTTTTTGATCTACCACGAAGAACTTAGGTTGCCCTCAACAGAATCCGAACCAAGCACGGGCGATGTGGTTCACTGCTTCATAAGTGGGGCATGCGAACTTCCCCCAGCTGTGACTGTGGTGCAGTGAATAAAACCATCCACCATATTGTAGCAGAATGTCCGACGAGGGCGTACTCTGGATCAATGGACGACTTTCTGGTGACATCTACTCAGGCCATACAGTGGCTAGACGAACTGGACATACAGCTGTGAAATCTGTAGGGCTAAGTTGATTGTTGATTTTTGTATATATATAAATAGTATATCGTTTTTGTGTACAATGCCATAAGCATAAATAAAAGCTTGCCACGGCGGGTGATTGGATAGCGTGTCGGTCTACTAACCCCAAGATTGCAGGTTCGCCCCTGGCCGTGGTAAGTGATTTTTGAAAGGCGGCAAAAATACGATACGCATGTCATACAATGTTGGCATGTCAAAGAACCCATTTGAATTCAGTAGGCCGAGTTCATAATGGCAAAATTAATCTCGGGAGTTTCCGCCAATACAAAGTTCCTCATTTCTCTACTAGAAAGGGCTATAATGTTCAAGGAGCTTAGATATCTATTATCTAACCTCCTTGACTTTCATAGTGATTCAAGGAACAACGAAATTCGACATGCAAGCCACCCTCTGGGTGTCAAATTATAAAGCTTGCACCAGGCACCCGAGGCCATACGATAGTATTATTATTATTAATCTAACATAAATAAATAAATAATAAATTGTTATAATTTCCTGAATTGTGCATATCCTCCCATTGTGTAACCCCCTGACGTGGCTACATTCCTGCGCAAGTAGGGTTTTCACATCTTGTTTCATTTCTATAATATTTGAAGTCGCCGAGTCGCTCCTGTATAAAGCTTTTCTTATCTTATCTTATCTTATCTTCTCTATATATAAAATATAACTGCTCATAAAAAATTACGCTTATAAAAATATTATTTTGAGGTTCACAAAAATATAGAAATCCATTTTATGGAGCAGGAAAAACGGTAGGGGAAAGATTTTCAAGTTTTATATCATTAAATAAATCGGTCGTTATCACTCTAATGAGTGGCACTCTCCCCGGAAAAATCAAATGGATGTGGTTCGGTTAACACTCCCACTGAAATGTCAACCTCAACGAATTGGTCTCTCTGCCAATGACGACTTGCTGATTCCTTTCATCAAAGATCAAAATGGAGTGGTTACGTGGAAATGTATTTGAAAACCTCTTCTGTGTCTCAAATATTTTCGTCTTGTATTATGCATAATAAACATCCCATTCATTATTCATGCATGCTGGACATTTATACGTAGAAAGTACGGTGCAGGACCACCGGGTATATTTTAGTAAACTATTTGCATTTCAGTCAGTCAACCCTACGGCGATGAAGCAATTCTAGAGATCAGTGATTCGAATCCCGGTGCTGACAGCGGCTATCCTGAGTGAGGGCTTCCCACACTCCATCCAGACCAATGCCGGGATAAGAACTTATTACAAGTCCCAAGGCACCTGCTCGATCTCTGCCTCTAATAAGTAATCAATTAATTACTCATACTACAACAGACACCACAGAAGCACAGGTTACCAGACTAATTGAACACACACACCAATAAGACATGCAATATTCTTGACACCCGCCCTATAAGTGAAAGTGGGTTAGGAACAGGAATCTAAATTTTCCAGTGTGCATTGACTCAAAGACTTGTTCTTTTTTGAATTCTGAATTTTTGTTTTTCCGTACTTTTTGTTTATTATTATAATTATTTGTTTTATTTAATTCTTTGTTTGATTAATTTTCGATCTTTCTAAATTTTATTCTAGATTTGTATACTTTAATCTGTGTTAAGAGGGGCAGATGACCTCGTAGTTATGCCCCTTAAAACCTCGATAACTAACTAACAACATTATTGATATTGGGACCAAGAAGAGTATGATTAATACCGGCGTTTTTGCTTTTACGTTCCCTTGTACTTTTATAACAGTTTGTTGTTGTTATGTTATACAAATATCCACTTTACAATACAAAACTTTATATATATATATATATCATTCGATGTCCTTTGATACATGTTTCGGCTCTATGAGCCTTCTTCAGTCAAACACACTAATAATTCTCATAAAGCAGTCTATGGTTTGATCTCTCAATAAAACAAGAAGTTCCGTGAAGAACTATACAGCCTACTTTTCATGCCAATTATTAATCTACAGTATATGAACCTATATAGAATAATGACAAAAATTAAGTTGGTAATATCGAAATATCTAATTAGTTCAAAATATACCTGGTATAATGTAGCCTAATAAAGCACTACAGTTGGCAGCTCTGGTGACTGAATATATTCTTAATTCCATTTCTTAAGGTACAGAATACAAAATTTGGTTGAAGTCCAATGGACGTTACATGCAGCTAGACACTGGATCAATCATCACGCGTAAAAGCATCTTGCCAACAATACCATGCGTGTGCTGGTCAGAAATAATCTGAAATATTATGATATCTTGTTGTGCCAATTTTGGATGAAATCCATTTGTTAGTATAGAAGTTACATGTATTTTAAAATTGGACATATCAGCAGGCATAGAATCATGTTGGCAGCACTGCCTTGAATTAATTACTCCAAATTAATCTAGAATGGTAGGTGCTATACGTGTGCAAAGTATAGAGCTGTTGGCTTGCATACTTTCTGATATATTGATATTAGGGTAAAAAATATAGACAGCATTTATTAACCGTTGGCAGCCCTGATTGCTCTTAACAATACTTATAGTCATATCTGTTATGGTACACATAGCACATACGAAATTTGGTTGAAATCCAACTGATAGTATAGAAGTTACATGCATTTAAAAATTGGTACTATCAGCAGGCTTATAATCATGTTGGTAGAACTGACGTATATAAGTTACTCCAAATTAATCTAAAATGTCAGAATATACGTGTGCATAGTTTAAAGCTGTTGGCTTGCATACTTTCTGATATATTGGTATTTGGATAAAATAAATAAAGAGAGAGAGCAATTATTAACAGTTGGCAGCCCTGGTGGCTCTTAAGAATACGCGCAGTCATATCTGTTTATGTACAGATATTACATATAAAATTTGGTTGAAATCCAATTGATAGTGTTGAAGTTATATGCATTTAAACATTGGACCTATCAGAAGGCTTAAAATTATTTTGGCAACACTGTCATGGTTGAACTCCTGGAAATTAAACTGAAATAGTCTTATCTACATGTGTGCCAATTTTGGAATAGCTCCCATGCATACCTTGCAAGATGTCCAACATGGAGCTCAAATTTCTAGTGCGTTTTTTCAGCAGATGGTAGCACTGACATCATTTTCAAATATGGACGTGAGATATTCCGGTGCACATCTTTACTCATTCTAAATTTGGTTTTGATTGCTGCAGCCGTTTAGGAGTTGATAGGGGGGGGACACACACACAGCCAGCCAGCCAGAAAGACAGACACACATTTTCCCGGATCGATCTCATAAGTCTACTTTTTCCTCATTTTTAGCCTACTTTTCACATTTTGCAAAAAATTAGGAAAAAGTAGACCTATGAGATCGATCCGGGAAAATGTGTGTCTGTCTGGCTGGCTGTGTGTGTGTCCCCCCCTATCAACTCCTAAACGGCTGCAGCAATCAAAACCAAATTTAGTATGAGTAAAGATGTGCACCGGAATAGCTCACGTCCATATTTGAAAATGATGTCAGTGCTACCAACTGCTGAAAAAACGCACTAGAAATGTGAGCTCCATGTTGGATATCTTGCAAGGTATGCATGGGAGCTATTCCAAAATTGGCACACATGTAGATAATACTATTTCAGTTTAATTTCCAGGAGGCCAACCATAACACTGTTGCCAAAATAATTTTAAGCCTTCTGATAGGTCCAATGTTTAAATGCATATAACTTCAACACTATCAATTGGATTTCAACCAAATTTTGTATGTAATATCTGTACATAAACAGATATGGCTGCGCGTATTCTTAAGAGCCACCAGGGCTGCCAACTGTTAATAATTGCTCTCTCTATTTATTTATTTTATCCAAATACCAATATATCAGAAAGTATGCAAGCCAACAGCTTTAAACTATGCACACGTATATTCTGACATTTTAGATTAATTTGGAGTAACTTATATACGTCAGTTCTACCAACATGATTATAAGCCTGCAGATAGTACCAATTTTTAAATGCATGTAACTTCTATACTATCAGTTGGATTTCAACCAAATTTCGTATGTGCTATGTGTACCATAACAGATATGACTATAAGTATTGTTAAGAGCAATCAGGGCTGCCAACTGTTAATAAATGCTGTCTATATTTTTTACCCTAATATCAATATATCAGAAAGTATGCAAGCCAACAGCTCTATACTTTGCACACGTATAGCACCTAACATTCTAGATTAATTTGGAGTAATTAATACAAGGCAGTGCTGCCAACATAATTCTATGCCTGCTGATATGTCCAATTTTAAAATACATGTAACTTCTATACTAACAAATGGATTTCATCCAAAATTGGCACAACAAGATATCATAATATTTCAGATTATTTCTGACCAGCACACGCATGACATTGTTGGCAACATGCTTTTACGCGTGATGATAGATCCAGTGTCTAGCTGCATGTAACGTCCATTGGACTTCAACCAAATTTTGTATTCTGTACCTTAAGAAATGGAACTAAGAATATATTCAGTCACCAGAGCTGCCAACTGTAGTGCTTTATTAGGCTACATTATACCAGGTATATTTTGAACTAATTAGATATTTCGATATTACCAACTTAATTTTTGTCATTATTCTATATAGGTTCATATACTGTAGATTAATAATTGGCATGAAAAGTAGGCTGTATAGTTCTTCACGGAACTTCTTGTTGCTAAATGTGAAGAGTAGGCTAAAAATATATTTTTTTACATCGTCATGATGATTAAAACAAATGGACATAAAATGCTTAAAGAATTTAACTATGTACAAAAATTCGAATCGTGGGCTCATCATCGTTGAAATCATTTCCAAACAAGGGACCTGTAACAATAAAAAAGGTTTCCTGACAATCTACCATTCCTACTTGGCAACCTGAACTGATGACTCCAATTGGGCAAAAAAAGACACGGATAGTCAGTCTTTATATCATTTTAAATGCTACAAATGCTACAAATGCTGCGTGAACTCAAAGCCCGTTAGCAAGTGCACACCAAGGTCAAAGGATGTAGCCGGCTGGATGACGTCACGCTCACCGGAGCGCGCGGGGAAATGCGGAAGCTCAAACAGTACTACGACGTCACATACGTCAGTGCAATCGTCCCGTCATCGTAACGTAACGTAACGCCAGACCCCAGATAAAGTCGACATACTCATTTAAAATGATAAAACGTACCCCATTGTACGAGCGTCTTGTAAAAGAATCGTGTGTAAGTAGTCCATGTAGCAACGGGTAAACGGAAGTTGCTTGTTGTTGTTGTTGATTAATGTATGGGCTTTGCGACATCGTCGTCATGTAGCCCCGTGAACTTGTGTATATGTACATTCTGTCAGATAACCTGTCTGTATGATGGTTGTAGTAGCCTATTGTATTTGTAATTGTTGGAAGAAGGTACCTGTAAGTTGAATCCTCCAAGGCTTGAATTTCACACAAAATACACAAAAGTTACCACACATTTCACTAAACACGAACTATGTAATAGGCTACCACCAAACTTGTCCGCGTTAACGAAGACTTCACAAGCGATGTCAGTCGCGCACATACAGGAACACACTGTCGTACTGGTTTAATGGTCCCTCCCCATTCTCTGACACATGTTGACATTCATCTGTTTCCAAAGGGTACCGAAGGCCGTGGATTGCAGAGAGCAACTTTGCTAGCAGGTCAAAGCCACAGCCATCTATATTATCAAAGCCACCTGTGTTTGATTTTATTAGCAAATGAAGCCTGCACGTGGCAGCTAGACAAATCATGGAGTAAACAATACAGGAACCTGCTACAAGACCTCGTTTCGCTACAGCGATGATCGCCGCAAGTCACTGGCCATTTCATAATCTACAGGGTCACTGAAAAACAATGCCAACATTTGAAAAATTAATGATAGCACCAAAACCCTTTATGTTAAACGTGTAATTCTTTCACTGAACGCCAGCTGGTCAAAGTAAGTTTTGTTTTGGATGGGACGTGACCATGCTATGCGCACACTGGATGCGCAGTAGCCAAGGTCGGCCGGGGGTGCGCGCGCCAATGAAGTCCTGACCTCACCTCTTTGGATTTTTTCTGGAGGGACATTAAAAACAATGAGTATGCAGAAAGAAATTGGGATTTGGAGCACCTGTAGGAGCGAATTTCTGCTGCCATCTTGACAGTTACTCCTGAAATGATTGCACGTACCAATCCAGCCATTGGGAATGCGTGCGTTCAATGCTGATGTTGGTGGTCGGCTTGGCCTATTTTTTTTTCTCTACAGTCCCGGTTTCTATAAACTGATTAAACCATCGAATGACAGCTTTGTAGTCTGGTGCAGTTTGTCGGGCGGTGCAGTCATTGGCGCGCGCGCCCCCGGCCGACCGTGGCTACTGCGCATCTAGTGTGCGTATAGCAAGGTCACGTCCCCTCCAAAACAAAACTTACTTTAATCAGCTGGCTTTCAGTGAAAGAATTACACGTTTAACATAAAGGGTTTCGGTGCTATCATTAATTTTTCAAATGTTGGCATTGTTTTTCAGTGACCCTGTATAAACATTCTCTCTGATTTGCTTGTCGACCCACCTCCTCTTTTAGCTCCCTTTAGCCTGTAATTTTCACGTCTGCTCTTTATAGCTGTCAATAAAATAAAATCAATATTCTTCACACAGCATTTTCTAATCTACGGGTATGGATGGAGAAAGCACTTGAAGCCGTGGTTCATTCTCAAGCTATTGGTTCCGTTATGTATGAATAATTGGTGTTTACGTCTTCTTTTAATGTGGTTATGACCTCTTAAGGGTGATTGGATCGTTTGACATTTGGTGTTAACGATCAATAAGTCAGCTCCAAGTTTCACTGCAATTTAGAACATAACACGCAAGCTGCGTAGTGCTTTTTATAATGAAATGAATTACAGTAGAATTCAATGGAACACAGAGTGTTATACAAAGAACGGAACATTGCAGAGGCCGTGCCGCGGACAGGTGCAATGACTCACCGCCAGCATGTACCGATTACCAAAGCGGGTCGAGAAGCCCTGGATGCTGTCAAAGCTTTTATTGCATACGCAACTGGCAAGATACCTTAGTTGTGAAAATTAAGACTTGTTGTGAAGTACTGTAGCCTATCTCGTATCCCGTGAACATGGTTAAGTATGGAACAAAACATCGAATATTCCTAGTGGAAACTTATCTTCTCAAGTAGAAGTTTGCAGTAAATGCCTTCATAAGTTACATGATGATGATTATAATTGTTGTTTTAAAGGGCCTAACATCTAGGTTATCGGCCCCTAATGGTTTGGGTGATAACGAATGATGAGAATGTTATGGTTTGGACTAAACGGCAGATGGTCCAAAACTTCACACTTGAATTCTTTGTAAAAGTCTATCGTAACGTTGGTACAGTGTGGTCGTGAATGATTTTCATCTTTTTCGTGAACGTATGGTTGGGCGGCAACGCCTCGCAAAAAAAGGAAAAACTTCAGGAGGCTTTCCAGACGTACCCATCTCAGTGGCGGCAGAATATTTTGCCGAGGGCATTGGAAAGTTGGTGTAACGATACGACAAATGTTTCAATCGTTTTGGCAATTATGTTGAGACATAAGAATAAAACGAAGAAACATTTAGGCCTAGTAGTAAAATCAGTTTGGTATGTCAATCTGTTATTTTTTTTACAATCAATCGGAGTTTGAAAAAAAACGCCCTCGTATGTACTATGCGCGCGCTTTCAATAGTACAGCAGGGGGCCATGGCGTGCCACAAGCTCGGCCAAGATCACCGCACCATCGAATAACAAAACTGCCGATTGCCATTCTTACTTTCTATGAAAGACCCTGTATATATTATTTTTGTTTTGTTAACACTGCACTTCCTCTCGTAACAACATTACGAAGCAGTCGTATCTCACTGAGCACTAAGCACTACCAATTTTATCTCGCGCCAAACGCAATCATGTTGGTAGTACGGAAAATAGCATACAATAACGCCCTCTATCGACATGAAGTTCAACTCCTTCCTCTTTAAGTGTTTTCACCGACTCCTGTAGTAAGGTTTGCGATTTGGAACCTCTGTGTAATATATTATGGTATTTGAAGCCATTTTTAGCCTATTTTCAATTTTGAAAAAATAGGCTTATGAGATCACCTCTTGTCTGTGTGTGTGTGTGTCCCCTAGTAAATTCTAAACGGCAGGAGCGATTTCAATGAAACTCGGTAAGTTCATACCACTTTTCCGGGCGACCTCGACCGTGCCCTTCAAATATTGTTACGTCTCACCAATCCAACATGGCGGCTGTGCGAAATATTTCACCAGCATGCAATGTCTCCCAAACTATTACCGATATCGCCCTGTATTTGCGTACGGTGATAAAGGGCACTACTAGAAGTTCACCTATGAGACTTTCAAAAACCTGGTTACTACAAGACCAACATGGCGGCCAAGCGAAGTTGAGATTTTAATAGACTTTTCCCGCGATTTAACAATCCAAACGTAATGAAACTTGGTACAGCAAATGTTAATACACATTGTAATACACTGGAGTCTAAGTTAGTTCAATTGTTTACATAACCTCAAAATGGCGGCTGTGCGAAATATTTCATTGAAATTCTTTATCTCCGAAACTATGACAGATATCACCCTGAAATTTTCTACGGTGATGAAGGGTACTGATACAAAATTATCCATGTAACTTTCATAAACCTGTAAAGTACAAGACGAACATGGCGGCCAAGCGAATTTGAAATATTTTAATATACTTTCCTCGTGATTTAACTCTCTGAGCGCAGTGAAATGTGGTACAAGAAATGTTTATACACATTGTAATGCACTGGTATCTAATTTAGTTCAATTGTTTACATAACCTCAAGATGGCGGCTGTGCGAATTTTAAAATTAAGTTTTTATTTCTTGTGTCGTAATCATGCGATCGAAGTGAAAGTTTGAATAATGAACCTACGCAATAATTTTCCTTTAATGGTACATGACTCTATGGCCTATACATTTAACAATCCATGGTGTCGACCATCCGAAATATTTAGATTGCTCTGAATATCTAAGAATCTATTATAGCAATCAAACTGATTTTTTAAATATTCTTAGCGGCTATGAAATAAAGTTTACCTATAGGACTTTAAATAACCTGGTGATCACAAATCCAACATGGCGGCGACGCGAAGTATAAATATTCACATGGACGTTTCTCGCAATTTAACCATCCGAGTGCAGTGGAACTTGGTACAGTAAATCCTTATACGAATGTTAATCCACTGGCATCTAATTTATTTCTATTGTCTTGATAACCACAAGATGGCAGCTGTGCGGAATTTTAAAATCTTCTTGTTACTTCTTGTGTCCTAATCATGCGATTGAAATTTGAACGCTACACGTACACAATAATCTTCATGTAACAGTACATAATTCTAGGACCTACATATATAATATCCAACATGGCGACCATCCGAAATATTTAGTCGGTTCTCAATATCTACGAATCTGTTACAGCAATCAAACTGAAATTTTGTATGTTGATAGTGGCAGTAATAAGTAGGATATATGAAAATAGGCTGTATAGTTCTTCACGGAACTACTTGTTCAGTGTTGCATTAGTAAACAAAAGGTTAATCCTGTAAAAAAATTACATAAGATTAATACATAATTAATCTCATGTAATTTACATAATTACATTTACATAATTTACATAAGATTAATTAATAAATAATTAAACTTTTGTATTTTTTTCAGGATTAGGGAATAACCCTCTCATTTGGGTGCAATCATGTTCACCGAGTGAAAAGCATCAAACTTTTGCTTAATTATTTATTATTCTTATGTACATTTTTAGCTTATTTTCATTTATGAAAAAAATAGGCTTATGAGATCACCTTTTGTCCGTGTGTCTGTGTGTGCGTGTGTGTGTGATGGTGTGTGTCCCCCCTAATAACTTCTAAACGGCTGGAGCGATTTCAATGAAACTCGGTACGTTCATAGCACTATTTCGGGCGACTCAAATTTTCTTACGCCTCACCAGTCCAACATGGCGGCTGTGCGAAATATTTCACCAGCATTCAATATCTCCGAAACTATTACCGATATCACCCTGGAATTTTGTACGGTGATAAAGGGAACTACTAGAAGTTCACCTATGTGACTTTTAAAAGCCTGATAACTACAAAACCAACATGGCTACCAAGCGAAGTTGCGACTTTTAAATAGACGTTTCTCGCGATTTACCCAACCAAACGCAATGAAACTTGGTACAGTATATGTTTATACACATTGTAATGCACCGACATCTAACTTCGTTCAATTGTTTACATAACCTCAAGATGGTGGCTGTGCGAAATATTTCACCTGCATTCTATATCTCTGACGCTATTACCTGTATCACCATGAAATGTTGTACAGATATAAAGGGCAGTACTAGAAGTTCATCTATGAGACTTTCAAAAACTGGATAACTACAAAACGAACATGGTGGCCAAGCGAAATTGAAAGTTTAAATAGACTTTTCTCGTGATTTTATGGTCGAAACGCAATGAAACTTCGTACAGCAAATGTTCATACACATTGTAATTTACTGGTATCTAATTTAGTTCAATTATTTACGTAACCCTAAGATGGCGGCTGTGCGAATTCCGAAAATTAAGTTTTTATTTTTTTGTGTTTTAATCATGCGATCGAAATCAACATTTGCATAATGAACATACACAATAATCATCATCTAATAGTACATATCTCTATGGCCCACACAAGTTAAAATCCAACATCCGAAATATTTAGACGGTTCTCAATATCTATTAATCTACTACAGCAATCAAATTGAAATGTTGTAAGTGTATAGAGGCTGTAAGCATAAGTTCACCTATGGGACGTTCAATAACCTGGCGAGCACAAACCCAACATGGCGGCGACGCGAAATTTAAATATTAAAATGGACGTTTCTTGCGTTTTAACCATCCGAGCGCAGTGAAACTTGATACGGTATATGCTTATACAAATTTTAATCGACTGGCTTCTAATTCATTTAAATTATTTTCATAACCACAAGATGGCGGCTGAGGGAAATTTTAAAATCCCGCTTTTATCCTAATCATGCGATTAAGTTTGAATAAAACACCTACACAATAATCTTCATGTAATAGTACATAAACCTAAGGACTATAGTATAAAAATCCAACATGGTGACCATCCAAAATATTTAGACGGTTCTCAATATCTACGAATCTCTTACAGCAATCAAACTGAAAATTTGTATGTTGATAGAGGCAATTAATATTAGTAGGATATATGAAAATAGGCTACTTAGTTCTTCACGGAACTACTTGTTTCAGAATTAGGGAATAACCCGACTCATTTGGGTGCAATCGTGTTGACCGACTGAAAAGCACCATAAGTTTGCTCTGTATAATACTAAAGTGCTCCATGGAGCTGGTATCAAATAATGAAAACACGATGTACAGTAAAGAACATATAGCCTACTTTCTCCTAAATGCATGGGTATTGTTATAACTCTTTGTCCTTTTCAAGGAGTATAATTGAATGTTGGTTGTAGTAGCTCGTTGAAATACATCGTGTTATACGGATATTAAACATGAATCAGAGGTGCCCTTTGCTAGTTCTACCTCTGTACCAAATTTCTTCCGATTCGGTTTTACCGTGTTTGAATCGATAGGAGGAATCGATTTGCACACACACATGGCCACCATATGCAAACTATTGGGCTGATGACCTTGTAGTTTAGTCAAAAAACTCTCGCCATATACATATATGTTGTTGCAAAATTTGGTAGAGATCGGATGATTAGGTTAGTCGTAATTTGATTTAAGCTTTAAACATTTGGGTGGCCGCGATTACGTTTCCATCAAGATGGCGGCGATGTAAAACATGACACTGAGGTGTCCTTTGCTACTGCTACCTCTGTACCAAATGTCGTTAAATTCGGGTTCGCCATGTTTGAATTGATAGGGGGAATCAATTTGCAAACATACATGGCCGCCATATGCAAACTATTGGGCTGATGACCTTGTAGTTTAGTCAAAAAACTCTCGCCATATAAATATACGTCGTTGCAAAATTTGTTAGAGATCGGATGATTAGGTTAGTCGTAATTTGATTTAAGCTTTAAACATTTGGGTGGCCGCCATTACGTTTCCATTAAGATGGCGGCGATATAAAACATGGCACAGAGGTGCCCTTTGCTAGTTCTACCTCTGTACCAAATTTCGTTCAAATCGGTTTCACCGTGTTTGAATTGATAGGGGGGGACAGACATTCAGAGTACACACACTCACACACACACACACACAGACAGACATCACCCTGTGTAGATCTCATAAGTCTACTTTCATTTATTGCAAAAATCGAAAGTAGGCTAATATTGTTCAGTAAAACATCTCCAGCTTCTGAGAAAAAGGAACATGAGTATATAAAATGCAATATTGGCAAGATTCTCCGCTATGTGTCCGCTGATAACCCACCCTATTCCTTTAAATTCCGCCTCGCCATAAAACTGGGAAGGTGGTGGTGATGTTGACGTGAATCCAGCGCCATTAGCAGGAGCCTAATGCAATAATGAGCTTAGCGCTTCAGTGGTAAGAGTCTCTAGACAGCCTTTTATGGGCATTGCCAGCACGTTTTAAAATCCTACTGCATGGCCCACTGATGTGGGTCATTAAGTTTGAAACGGCTTCTCTCTCAACTCCAGACGAATATCACACACACACACACACCCCTAGCTCATCTCATCCTCTGCTGAATAATTGATTTCCACGAGAAATGGAGTTTCAGGTCACGTGAGCTGAACAGTCGTTCAATGTACATAGTAAAATGTGTTTAATGTCGTAAAGGGAACCTCTCTATTTTACACGTCTTATCGCACTGCTGATGTTTATAGGGAGTTCATGACATTCAGCTGAGCTTCAGGAGCTCTAGTTCACCAGTTGGTAGAACTGAAAAAAGAATACAATAATGCCCCCTATCGGCATGAAATTCAACTGCTTCCTCTCGTAAATGTTTTCACCGATTGTTTGCGGATTTCATGGCTCCTTGCCCCGTCTACTATAAGAGTTCCAATTCTTAGAACCTCTGTATCATAAATTCAAAAAGGTCATTATTTTTGCGCCAAAGTAATATGAGGACTCTTCGAATTCTAACGGTACATGTATTTTTGTTATGGTGTTTAAAGCCATTTTTCGTTGTAGCCTTAGTAAACAAAAGTTTGGTGCTTTTCAGTCGGTCAACACGATTGGACCCAAATGAGATGGGTTATTTCCCAATCCTGAAAAGAATTACATGGGATTAATAAATACACTTGGATGACCAGTTTCGAACGTCAAGCGATCATCATCAGATCACATTACAGTACACTTAGGCTTTAAAATCTGTGTCTGATTTGGGTGAAAATATTTACAATATGTACACTTATTTAGTTGCAGTATTAGTTGAGATAATGCAACTCGTCGATATAGTCAGGGCCTTTTTTAAGGGACCGAAGGCGTGATAATCGCATGGGGAGAGATTAGGGCTATAGGCCGGATGCTCAAGTGTCTCCCACGTGAGTTGGCATACCATCAGCGTTACGATCTTCGCGGTATGGGGACGTGCTTTATCATGATACAGCTGCACCCCTGGTCGCAGTTTTCTCGGATATATCGCCTTAATTGCACGCGGTAATTTCTCCAGTGTTGCGCAGTACCGTTCCGCAGTGATGGAGACACCAGGTTCCTTGAAATCAGTATTCAACGGGTCCAGATAATCAAAGAATAGAGTGAGCTTCAACTTCCCAGCGGATGATTGGCTCTTGAACTTCTTGGGACGATGGATGACGTCACTGCATCGTCGACGCTTTCGATTCCGGTTCCTAAGGGTGGCACCAGCTTTCGTCGCCTGCAACAATATGCTCCAAGAACGTGTTGCCTTCAACATTGAACCGCTGCAGGTAAACGGCCATCCGGTGTGCTCTATGTTCGGCATTCACTGGCTGCAACAACGCCCACAATGGGAAGCTTTTTGATCACGCCTTATATTTTGCCTTTATCTGTTTATTACAACTACCCTCCTAGCATTACCCCATCTATTCGTCCCAGCAATCATTTGTGCGTCCCTCATATCAGATACCTCCAGCTTGTATATTAACTGGATTTATTGTGGAAGGATCGTCTAAAATTACTAATGTACGAGGGCAGATATGAAAGTAACGCACAATCAATTCCACCCCCTCGTATTGGAGCTGGAAAGTCGACATTTTACGACGATGAAGTTTGAAGTTTGCGCTATAGAGGATATTTTGTTTTCATGTGCAGCTCTAGCGAGGTAAGCCTGAACTACGAAACAAACATGGTGCACATGTTACTGTCGTCAATTTCTGAAGAACAGCGAAGTGTAGTTCGATACTTGTGAAGTTCGATATTTGTGGGACAAAGGGCATAAACCGTGTGATATTCACAGGAACATGCGTGGCGTGTATGGGGACGACTGTATGGACCGTAGCAATGTCTCCAGGAATCGTCACTGGTAATGAGTCGTGGGCGTACCACTACACGCCCGAAACCAAGCAGGTCTTTACGGAGTGGAAAAATGCTGGTTCCCCAGTACGAAAGAAAATTCAAAGTGTCTCAATCTGACAGGAAAGTGCTTGTGACAGTGTTCTGGATATGTGTGGTGTGTTATTGGTGTACTTTGCTAAACACTGGACCACTGTGAATGCTGCAGCCTACATTAAAACTTTGGTCGTGCCCATCGTGACAAACGCCACAACATTAATGCTGACGGTGTCAAACTTCTTCATGACAATGCTCGCCCCCATGTTGCTGCTCATGTTTGTGAGAAAATCACCTAATTTGGGTGGGACGAGCTCCATCCTCCACCATACAGTCCGGACCTGGCACCGTTGGGCTTTCATCTGCTTGGTCCTATGAAGAAATTCCTGGGCGGCCAACAATTTGCGACAAATGCGGACGTCCGTAGATGGCTATATTCCAACCAAACGGACCTCTACGAACAGGGCACATCGAAACTGGTACCACGATGGCAGAAATGTGTTGAGAAAGTTGGTGACTATGTGGAAAAGTAGATCAAAGATGCAAGTTCATTTGTGATTTGTTTGGTTTTGTTACCTATTAAATTTTTTGGGGAAGAAAATATTGTGCATTGCTTTGTTATCTGACCTCGTATAACGTAATGTGGAACATGGAGCATATTTACCTTGTGGCATTCTCTCGTTTCGATATCTGTTCGCATAAAATTCCTAGCCGTAAATACATTTTGTGATCCTCCCTATATTATTCTGCTAAGGTCCCATTCCGGTTTTGTAACGAAAATAAGGTCCTGTTAACACCAACCTACATGTATGGGGTACCTACAGGTTCCGCATAACCCCATGTGTGATCGAAACGCACTCACTTCATCTTTAAATGCCTCACAATTAAATAAATACCTTAAAAAAGTACATTTACAATGGGAGCACCGTAACCTGTGCAGCCTGCCGCTAGAGCGCAGGGCAGCGCGGCGGCGGTAGCTATCTGTCGGTAGCGCGGCGTACTGCTAGGCGAGCCTGCCACTATAGCGCAAGGCAGCGCATACACGTTGCGAAAGCTCGAACGAGCCCATTGGTCTCTAATAATGCAATCCTAACTCTGAATGGAACAGAATTAGGTATACCATAGAGCAATACAGGAATTAATATATTTAATAAGTTCCATCATTTAATGTCAACTCAGTTAACGCTGGTCATTAGTACGCATTACAAAGTGAGACTGTATAATTGCATTGTGCACATTAATATTATGTTACGCTGTGCTTTCCATTAATGGTTTATCTTCTTTCCCGTAATAGAAACTATTTTGATTATATTATGGAATTGCATGCACTTAAATTGTTTAGACTCATAATGCATGTACACTGTGAAGGTGAAATGGATAAACCTGGATAATGGTATTCAATTTGTGCATTTATTCTTTTTTTTTTTGTCGTGTAGCCTCCTGAGAGGCCGAGTGCAGGTCTTTATAGTCGACGCCCGTGGGCGACCTGCGCGTCGGGATGAGAGATGGAATGGATGAAGATGAATGAAACTGGGCAAGGATGTGGAAGGAAGCGGCCGTGGCCTGTCAGAAGGTACTGTCCCAGCATTTGCCTGGTGTTGAAAATGGGAAACCACGGAAAACCATTTCAAGGACAGCCGACGGTGGGGCTCGAACCCACGCGTCTACCGAGTCAGCAGAGAGCTTGGCTCCTTGACCTAACGCAGCGCTTTAGCCCGCGTACCCACTACTGTCGGTCATTTATTCTTAAAAAGATGGTATATTGGCTTTCACGGCCAGTGAATTAAAACTCAGTAATTTTTCTAGGTTTATGTCGTGTGTTGTGTGAGGTTTCACCTAGGAACACCAAGCTGGCTCATCAGCGGGCTCTTGGTGTCCGTGCCCGGACCCCCACAAGAGTAGCGAACTGCGTGCTACCTCCCTTTCTTATGATGCGTCTCTTAACTGCGAGAGCCTAAATCTCAGCAGCCTTTCAACTCTCTTTAAAGGATTCCAAAAAAGAAGGTATATTGGCTTTCACGGCCAGTGAATTCAAATTACGCACATTTTATTCTTCTTCGTTATACTGTACATACATCCTACCTTCATTTGTTGACCTCTACTTACGTTATGAATTCTGTTTCAGTTGCCCTTGGGCCAGGTATGCTTCTAATTAGCCTTCTTCCTATGGTCTTCACCGGCCCCGTTGTGTTGGGGTAGCGCGCCTGCCTCTCATCCGGAGGCCCCGGGTACGATCCCCGGCTACGTCAGGGATTTTAAAACTGACGTGAGGGTTGGATCGGGGTACACTCAGCCTCGTGAGAACAATTGAGTAGCTGTCTGACAGTGAGACAGTGCCCCGATCACGAAAACCAAGATTAACGGCCAAGGGGACCCGACGCGTCACCCCAATATCTGCAGGCAGAATGGCTGGGCAGTGGTCGCTTGGTCGGCCTTAGCCCGTCATGGGCTGTATATTGCCAGGGGTTGACCTGTGGTCTTCTCCACATTAGTTCTAATACTTCTGCTCCAAAGTTAGCCTCAGGTTTCACCACTGCATTCATCATTGTTGATAATTTGTTTAGTAGGCAATTATTATTATTGTTGTTTCAACTAAGTACCACGTCATATCAACTGGTTCCTTACAGCTTTAAAAATAGCCCAGTACTCCTTCATTCATAGACGGTGTTGTTCCTAGTATTAGCCAATTTCCATTTATAAAACAAGTGGTTCCGTGAAGAACTATACAGCCTATTTTCATATATCCTACTCATGTTAATTGCCTCTATCAACATACAAAATTTCAGTTTGAAGGTTGTGATAGATTCGTAGAAATTGAGAACCGTCTAAATATTTCAGATGGTCGCCAGGTTCGATTTTGATTTATGTACTATTACATAGAGATTATTGTGTACGTGTGGTATTCAAACTTCAATCGCATGATTAGAACACAAGAAGTAAAAACGAGATTTTAATACTTCGCACAGCTGCCATCATGTGGTTATGAAAACAATTGAAATAAATTAAATACCAGTGGATTAACATTTGTATAAGCATTTAACGTGCAAAGTTTCACTGCACTCGGATGGTTAAATCGCGAGAAACGTCCATTTAAATATTTATAATTCGCGTCGCCGCCATGTTGGATTTATGATCACCCGGTTACTGAAAGTCCTATAAGTTAACTTATGTTCATAGCTTCTATGAACATAAAAAAGTTCAGTTCGATTGCAGTAAATGATTCGTAGATATTGGGAACTGTCTAAATATTTCGGATGCTCGCCATTTTGGATTGATATATGCATAGGCCATACAGTTAAGTATCATTAAAGGAAAATTATTGCGTAGCTTCATTATTCAAACCTCACTTCGATCGCTTTATTACGACACAAGAAATAAAAACTTAATTTTATAATTTCACACAGCCGCCATCTTGAGATTATGTAAACAATTGAACTAAATTAGATGCCAGTGCATTACAATATGTATAATCATTTCACTCGTTCAGAGAGTTAAATCTCGAGAAAAGTCTATTAAAAGGTTTCAACTTTGATTGGCCGCCATGTTCGTTTTGTACTTTACAGGTGTTTGAAAGTTACATAGATAAACTTGAAGCAGTGCTCTTTATCACCGTACAAAATTTCAGGGTGATATCGGTAATAGTTTCGGAGATACGGAATGCTGGTGAAATATTTTGCATAGCCGCCATGCTGGATTGGTGAGACACAATAAAATTTAAAGGGCACGGTCGGGGTCGGTCAGAATGTTGCTATGATCTTACCGAGTTTCATTGAAATCGCTCCAGCCGTTTAGATGTTATCTGGGGACACACACACACACAAGCGCGCGCACACACAGACACTCGGACAAAAGATGATCTCATAAGCCTTTTTTTTTCTTCATAAAATGAAAATAGGTTAAAATTGTGCTTATCATAATATCACCTTTTGTCCGTGTGTGTGACTGTGTTTGTGTGCGTATGTGTCTGTGTGTCCCAAATAAAATCTAGACGGCTCAAACGATTTCAAAGAAACTCAGTAAGGACGTAGTACTGTACTAATTTATCTGACCTTGACCGTGTCCTTCAAATGTTAAATTTTATAATGTCGCACCAATCCAACACTGGCGGCTGTGCGAAATATTTCACCGGCATTCTATATCGCCGAAACTATTAGGCCTACTGATATTGCCTGAAATTTAGTACCGTGATCAAAAGCACTACTAGAAGTACACCTATGTAAATTTCAAAACCCTGTTTTTAGTTAGTTGGAACGCTCGCTCTGGTTTCAGGATGCGGATATTGGTTGCTTCTTGTTCTAGCCCATTCTCTTGGATTACTTCACCAAGGTATTATTATTTTTATTATTATTACTATTATTTCGCTGTGTTTTATACAATGTTTTTAACAGTGTTAATACTATGCTGCATCTAACTCTAATTGAATGAAAATCCACAGCCTGCTTCCAGTCTCCGACCGGGTCAGGAATGGAATGAATGAAGCCCCCATCTAGCGGCGAGGATATGAACTGTGCCGGCTGCCAAGGCCTGACGCACTCCTCTGGAGCAATGATTAAATGAATGACAGATGAAAGGAAATGATAGTGGAGAGTGTTGCTGGAATGAAATTTTGACAGGGAAAACCGGAGTACCCGGAGAAAAACCTGTCTGCCTCCGTTCTGTCCAGCACAGATCTCACATGGAGTGACCGGGATTTGAACCACGGACCCAGCGGTGAGAGGCCGGCGTGCTGCCGCCTAAGCCACGGAGGCTCTTCTAACTCTAATTAATGAACCAATAATATTAATTAAATTATTGCCCAGGCATTAAAAAACCCATAATGAATATTACCGGTCTCATTATGGATTTAGTGTCGTTGTTTTTTACAATACTCGTTTCAATTCACTAAAAATAGAGACGTGGGCTGCAGAATCTATTGTCGACACACCGAGCTATGTGTTACTTTACCGCGAAACCCAATTAGCAGAGCACTCTAGCGGCTTCGGTGCTAATTAAGCCAGCAACTCCCATCGTGACGTATTACACGTGTTAATTATGAGCCTTTGTTTCTTTTTTGGTTGTTGTCCACAGGTCGGGAGTAAAAACGATACTGACAGATACACATACCGCACAGGAAATTGGGATGTGTAATCCATTGATCAGATGGAGACCCAATTAAAACTGAACAAACCCTGGTAGGACAAAAATACCATAATGTATTGCTTCGGCTGATTAAATGTCTATTATTGTTATAGCTAATTGCGGGATTAGTGACGTGAAATTAGTGCCATCCGATTTTGATAATTCGTGGCTTGTTATTTTCTGACCAAATTTAATAATCGTAATTTTATTTTATTTTATTTTTCATCCATGCAGTGCAATTAGTTTAATATATATAAGCATTTTCTATAAGGTGCGTTCAAAAAGTAACGAGCCGGAGGCTCGAATGCGCGAACCGGTGACGACATCGGCTAATCGTGGCGTGTGTAACGAGGTGTGGTTCCGACAGGAGCGCGGAAGGTCACAACCCGTCGCTAAAGGGCACGCGTGCACGTCACGTGACGGTACAAAGCGAGCAGCAGCATGCATCAATCGTCCAACCAAGACCAAGACAGTGGGCCATTCGACCTGCTTCCTGGTGTGGTTGAAGACTGTGGGGCACCCATTGGGCACACATTTTCAGCAAGTGCAGTCGTTCCTTCATGATGGTGTGCCCACTTCCGACGCTCAATCCGACCACGGCGGCTATGGCGTTCACTGTCACTCGGCAGTCCTGGGTAATGAGTGCATCAACCAACTGGACGTTGCCATCGGTAATTCAGGGGGGTGCCCCAGACCGGGCATCATCGGCTAACGACACCCACCCTTCCCTAAAGCGCTTGTGCCGCGCCTTGACCCTTGCAAGGGACATGAAGTGTTCGCCGTACACTTGTGACATTCGGCGATGAATGTCCGTTCCCGCTACTCCTTTTGCTATCAGAAACCGAACAACTTTCTTTGCTCTTCGTTTGACGCCTCCATGTCACTGTTTGCAATGCAACTGGCAGCGTTGGACGAGTGATGCATGCTGCTGCTCGCTTTGTATCGTCACGTGACGTGCACGCGTGCCCTCTAGCGACGGGCTGTGGCCTTCCTCGCTCTGGTCGGAACCACACCTCGTTACACACGCCACGATTAGCCGATGTCGTCACCTGTTTGCGCATTACAGCCTCCGGCTCGTTACTTTTTAAACGCACCTTATACTATAAGAGGACAATGTGCGGAAAATCAGCCGCCAGATTGAACTGCAAGGCTCCAGAATCAGGTGGTGAATCCCTCATATAAATCAATGGGAGGTAGCGAGTACCGTACATGTTGGAATGGACAGCCCTGACCGCCCAAGCACTCAAGGTCAGTGAGAAGGAGCCGCACGCCCCAGTCAGCATATACGCCACGCCTCGCTAATACTTCGAGTGCCACAGGGATGTCCAGCTCCGCGTGCCGTGTTGCCTGCGTACCAGGATGTCAAGGACAATTTCGGAGCCTTGCAGTTCAATCTGGCGGCTGATTTTCCACACGTTGTCCTCTTATAGTGCAATGATTGCGTCCACAAAGTTTCAAGATAGGTTTTGACCTTTCTTACCTGATACTTTCCTTGTAAGAGTCTGTGGCAGATGGTGCATAAAATCAGTAGTGCTCTGTAACTCATCCCCCTTGAAATAAACAGTTTTTACAAACATAGTAAAAACACTCAATACATACACATATCGAATAAGAATACCCTCTCTTGGAACTCCAAAATAAGGCATTGTAACACAGTTATTTGGCCAGAGGCACTCTTTGCAGCATATACACTAGGGTTGAGGAGACAAGGGAAATTAAAAATTGGAAATCAAAGAGAGGAAAATGTTTAGGAAGACCATAGGTCGTAAATTCCAAAATTAACACGTTTTCTATAAGACCGACACCCTGTATGTCAAGTCGGAGAGATATTCAGATTCCATAAGGGCAAGAGGGATTGACATCTATGGACATATAATACCGAATGAATCCTGTCCGTATAACCAAGCAAATCTTTGACTTTCTTTCCTAAAAGATAATAAAACCTAATTGGTTTACGGAAGTGGAGAAGGACCTGTGAGAACTCCAGATTACTGAACTCATGTTAATGAATGGTACAGCTAAAATCGTGACCAAAGACAACACTAAGAAGTTCCAACCCACAGTTGACACCAGAAAACCGATACCGATATCAGAAGAGGAAAGGAAGAGGAGATCAGATAAAAGGAAGAAGTATTGGGAGAAAATTTACAAACCATTCTCCCTCCAGCAAAGAGCCTTATTTCATCCTAACAATCACAAGATATTTCTATTTTTTTTTAATCTATTTATAAAATATTTTTTACCATCACCAGTTATTTTAAGTACAAATTGTTACAGATCAGTTTCTTTCAAAACTTCTTTTATGAAATATTATTATCAAGGAAAGGGAAAACCCAAGGCAAATATCAATCAACTTTGCTCGTAATTTAATTAGTATTAAGTAATTTTATTCATTTATTTATTTATTTATCGTATGGCTTTTATGCCGGGGGTGTCCGAGGACATGTTCGGCTCGCCAGAGTCTGTAGCTGCTTCCAGCGGACATCCTAAAGGGCGAGCTACAAGTTCCGTTCAATTTCAAGTAGTTCCAACTTTCGCCACCAGATATCAATGATACCTAGTGGTGAACGTTGGAAGTTTGATAGAGCGTTCTTACGAAATCTAACCTAACAAATTTTGCGTTACACAAGTTTAGTCTGTGGAAGGATCTTTTACATGCCATAAATCTATGACATGTGACCACCGGCTTTACTTCCCCTCCGAATGAAGGCATACTGAAGGATTTTTAACGCTCTTAAAAAATCCGATGACTTCGGCCGGGTTTGAACCCTCTATCTTGGGCAGAGCAGCTCAGCATGCTACCGACTACGCCACTGAAGCCGCTAGTAATTTTATGAGATAGTTAGAAGGAAGCTTGTTGTTTTACGTGACCGTTAATCATGCGATCATAAGCCACGGGACCTCCTTTCTACGTCGAATCCGAACCACAGGACATGGCATTTCACTTCGAAAATCTCTCATGTATTGACCGGGAATCGAACCCGGTCCACCTTGGTGAGGGGCCAACAGCTTGACCGCTGCGCCACCACGCCCCTATAAGATAGTTACTGAAGAGGGCTACAATGTGACGGAAACTGGTATAATATTTTCACTATTTATTGACTAAGGTGAATACATTTAATAAATACTGCTGGTATTTTACTTATAAACATAAAATTTATAAAATTTATATTTCATCGATTTTAAGAATGTGGCTATAGAATGGTTAAGTTGGGAGGTTTAAAGACTTTCTGGTGGGAACAGCTAACAAGGATTGACAACAGCAAATTACCATAATACCTCTGCCTCTAATATAATAATAATAATAATAATAATATCGTATGTCCTCGGGTATCGGGTGCAAGCTTTGTTCTTTGACAGCCAGAGGGCAGCTTGCTTGTCAAATTTTGTCGTTCCTTGGAACGGTATGATAGTCAAGGAGGATAGATATCTTGACACTATAGCGCTTTCTAGTAGAGAATGGAGGAACTTTCTGTTGGCGGAAAATCCTCTGAGTGAGGCAGCAACAAGTAAGCAACTTCATATCATACTTGTTTTTGGAGATGTGTGTAAGAGACATATTAAGGGTGTCTGTCTCGCCCACTTGCCATTCCCGGCATGCACTGCGGCCGCACCTAGGCCAGTAATTACCCTTGTCTTTGCTCGTGCCGTAACTTAAATTGCCAACAATTGGCGACCCTGGGCGTATCCTATTCCACAATTATCATGGCAATGTTGGGTGGTACACCTTTGGCAGAGACAGGCGAGGCAAAGGTTATTCCTCCTGTGGAAAATAACAATTGATCAGAAGGCAAAGTCCTTCTGAAACTCAGCACTGACGTTACGGGACCGACAGTGAGTTTAGTTGGCTACATTTCTTGTGTTAAGGGTCGAAACAGCAAGATCATCTGACCCTCGTGGCATAGTTAGAAAGAATGGGATTTTTGTTTCGCTAAAATTAAAGACCAAAAAAATTTCATAAAACTTAGTAAGTGTGTTAATTATTTTTTGTTGTTGCTTGAGTCTTCAGTCTTATGACTGGTTTGATGCAGCACTCCATGCCTCCCTGTCCTGAGCTAATCGTTTCATCTCTACATAGCTACCACAACCTAAGTCCGAAGGAATCTGTTTAACATAATTATTCTAACCTTAGTCTACCCCTACATTTCTTGTCCTCGACCCTTCCTTCCATAACTAAGCTTGCTATTCCTGGGTGACTTTGTATGTGTCCTACCAACCTATCCCTTCTCTTCAGTAGCAGTCGCCAAAAACATCTCTCCTCTCCCACTCGTCTTAATACCTCTTTATTTGTAACCATTTCTCCCCATCTGATCTTCATCATTCTCCTGTAACACCACATTTCAAACGCTTCTATTCTCCTCTTTTCTACTGCTCCAACAGTCCAAGTCTCACTTCCATAGAGCGCCACGTTCCAGACAAAGGCTTTCCAAAATGACTTCCTAATACCTAAATACATATTCGATGTCAACTGATTCACTTTTCTGTAGAAATGCTTTCCTTGCCTGAGCCAACATACTTTTTATGTCGTCTTTGCTCGTCCATCACTGGTTATTTTGCTTCCTGAGTAACAGAAGTCTCCTACTTCCTATAGCTTTTCACCTGCCAATTTGATTTATACTTTGTTAGGATTTACATAATAAATAATCCTCTTTTCTGCTGCACCAATAGTCCAAGTTTCACTTCCATAGAGCGCCACGCTCCAAACAAAGGCTTTCAAAAATGACTTCCTAATACCTAAATCTATATTTGATGTCAACAGATTCCTTTTCTGTAGAAATGCTTTCCTTGCTTGAGCAACCTACTTTTTGTATCCTCTTTGCTTCGTCCATCACTGGTTATTTTGCTTCCCAATTAACAGAAGTCTCCTACTTCCTTCAGCTTTTCACCTGCCAACTTGATGTCTATAGAGGTTTCTGATTTATTTCGACTGTATTCCAATATATTTGTTTTATATTTATTAATTTTCATCATGAATTCTTTCCTCATGAGGAAGTCCATACCATTCAAATCCTCTGGCGTTATGAACCCGAAAAAAGAACTACAGTATTTATTTTAATGTTGCATATGTTGTAGTTGTAGTGGCTCAACTTCATACATAAGTTGGAGAAGAAAGATTGTTTTGTTGATGGGATGGTCATTTCAATTTGTACTTTAATTGAACGCCCGTGCGCTCCCAACAAGTATAATTTCAAGTAGTTCCTATTTTGACAACTGTCACTAACTCCTAGCGGCTAACGTTGGAACTTAATAGAGCGTTTCTGACCAGCCAAACATCAGCAGGGCCCGGATTCTGATGACCTAAAATGTTTAAAAAATGGCCTATAAAATGACTGCAACATTGAAAAATGATCTATAAATTTGAACGAAACTGACATAATTTCATCACACAAAAATTACACACTGACTACGTCATTGTTGAAATGATCTTGATTGGTACCCAATATAATATATTTATTATTTGACAAATACCAATTATTTGCACACTTATACTGATTACTATTTCAGTCTAGAGGATCTCCTGGAATGTGGATATTCCAAGAAATAAGGGTTCAACAAAATTGTGAATATTCTCATGTCTTCGTAATCAGCCTCACTTTCGGTTCCGTTAATATCCAGTACCATGCGCAAAAAATGCATCACAAACCATTAACACGAAGTTCCGTGAAGAACTATACAGCCTACTTTTCATGCCATGATTATTCTACAGTATATGAACCTATCTAGAATAATGACGAAATTAAGTTGGTAATATCGAAATATCTAATTAGTTCAAAATATACCTGGTATAATGTAGCCTAATAGAGCACTACAGTTGGCAGCCCTGTTGACTGAATATATTCTTAGTTCCACCTCTTAAGGTACAGAATACAAAATTTGGTTGAAGTCCAATGGACGTTACATGCAGTTAGACACTGGATCTATCAGCACGCGTAAAAGCATGTTGCCAACAATACCATGCGTGTGCTGGTCAGAAATAACCTGAATTATTATATCTTGTTGTTCCAATTTTGGATGAAATCCATTTGTTAGTATAGAAGTTACATGTATTTTAAAATTGGACATATCAGCAGGCATAGAATCATGTTGGCAGCACTGCCTTGTATTAATTACTCCAAATTAATCTAGAATGTCAGGTGCTATACGTGTGCAAAGTATAGAGCTGTTGGCTTGCATACTTTCTGATATATTGATATTAGGGTATAAAGGATATAGACAGCATTTATTAACAGTTGGCAGCCCTGATTGCTCTTAACAATACTTATAGTCATATCTGTTATGGTACACATATCACATACGAAATTTGGTTGAAATCCAACTGATAGTATAGAAGTTACATGTATTTAAAAATTGGTAGTATCAGCAGGCTTATAATCATGTTGGTAGAACTGACGTATATCAGTTACTCCAAATTAATCTAAAATGTCAGAATATACGTGTGCATAGTTTAAAGCTGTTGGCTTGAATACTTTCTGATATATTGGTATTTGTATAAAAAATAGAGAGAGTAATTATTAACAGTTGGCAGCCCTGGTGGCTCTTAAGAATACGCTCAGTCATATCTGTTTATGTACAGATATTACATACAAAATTTGGTTGAAATCCAATTGATAGTGTAGAAGTTATATGCATTTAAACATTGGAACTATCAGAAGGCTTAAAATTATTTTGGCAACACTGTCATGGTTGGCCTCCTGGAAATTAAACTGTAATAGTATTATCTACATGTGTGCCAATTTTGGAATAGTTTCCATGCATACCTTGCAAGATATCCAACATGGAGCTCAAATTTCTAGTGCGTTTTTTCAGCAGTTGATAGCACTGAGATCATTTTCAAATATGGACGTGAGCTATTCCGGTGCACATCTTTACTCATACTAAATTTGGTTTTGATTGCTGCAGCCGTTTATGAGTTGATAGGGGGGGGGGGACACACACACAGATAGACAGACAGACAGAAGGACAGACAGACAGACAGACACACATTTTCCCGGATCGATCTCATAAGTCTACTTTTTCCTCATTTTTGCAAAATGTGAAAAGTAGGCTAAAAATGTGTGAAAATGACTCAAAACGCATAAAATATTCTAATACATTCCATAAAATGACATAATAATGATTTGAAAAGCGAGAGAATTACCTAAAAATAAAATACTTTAAAAATGACGAAAAATGACTTAATAAATATGCTAAGAGTGATTCGTAAAACACATGAAAACACTAAATTAAAAGATATAGAGAAGGACTTCAAGAAACATCATTCTAGAAATTACTATAGAACATTCAAGCAGAAATTAACTAAATATTCCCCACCTTCTCTCCAGTTTCAAAACGACCTTGGGAACATCACCCACTCCAACTCTGAAAATTGTGCATTTCTTGCAAATTATATTGATAAACTACTCAATTGTGAGAAATCGAAGGAAACATTTCAATTTTGTCATACTCGACAGAATCCTGACTCGGAACCACCGGACCTACAGGAAATACGGGAAATAATCCAATCCATGGCCACCACTGTCAGGCAAATTGAGGTAAACTTCGTATGTTTAGGAGTTCTCCTGACCACATACGCTATTTGCCTGACAGTGGTGGTCAAATGGCAGCATATCTTACAGGGGAGTTCTCTCTCTTTTGTCTACGAGTCGGCGGGACTCGCGATCGGCGGTGCGATTTCAAAAGCTTGTCAACACACTCACACATGGACGACTGTTGCCGTAATGGCGTCTCAGCCTTGCCAATAGGTACACAGCACATCTGCATGGAATGCCAACCGTAGCGCTGCAACGGCGTAATATCATAAAGGGTATTACTTAAAAAACGAGCCATGGAAATCCGCATCCTATACATGGTCAAATCAAAATCGAAATATCTACTACCATGTTGACTGACAAGTCATGAACACCAACAGCTAGACCACATCCTTTGTCGTTCACTAAATTGTTGTAAAGTTTATTATTTCTATTCTCTTTTGTTATCCTAAAATCTTAATTCCCAAATCATGTTCTTAATATTAAGTTCCCAGCCTGAAGGACTAGAACTTTGATTTATAGCCTACTTTTCACATTTTGCAAAAATGAGTAAAAAGTAGACTTATGAGATCGATCCGGGCAAATGTGTGTCTGTCTTTCTGTCTGTCTCTCTGTCCTTCAGTCTGTGTGTCTGTCTGGCTGTGTGTGTCCCCCCCCCATATCAATTCCTAAACGGCTGCAGCAATCGAAACAAAATTTGGTAGGAGTAAAGATCTATACCCGGATATCTCAAAGCCGTATTTGAAAATGTTGTCAGTGCTACCAACTGCTGAAAAATCGCAATTGAAATTTGAGCTCCATGTTGGATATCATGGAAGGTATGAATGGGAGCTATTTCAAAATTGGCACACGTATAGGTAATAATATTTCAGTTTAATTTCCAAGAGGCCATACATGGCAGTGTTGCCAAAATGATTATAAGCCTGCTGATAGGTCCAATTTTTAAATGCATGTAACTTCTACACTATCAATTGGAACTCAACTAAATTTCGTATGTGCTATGTGTACATTACCAGATATGACTGAGCGTATTCTTAAGAGCCACCAGGGCTGCCAACTGTTAATAAATGCTCTCAATTTATTTTATCCAAATACCAATATATCAGAAAGTATGTAAGCCAATTGCTCTAAACTTTGCACACGTATTAGATTAATTTGGAGTAACTAATATACGTCAGTGCTGCCAACATGATTCTAAGCCTGCTAATAGGTCCAATTTTAAAATGCATGTAACTTCTATACTAACTAATGGATTTCATTCAAAATTGGAACAACAATAGATCATATTATTTCAGATTATTTCTGACCAATATATGCATGACATTATTGCCAACATGATTTACGCGCGCTGTTAAATCCAGTGTTTAACTGCATATAACATCCATACTATCCATTGGACTTCAACCAAATTTTGTATTCTGTACCTTAAGAGATGGAACTAAGAATATATTCAGTCACCAGGGCTGCCAACTGTAGTGCTCTATTAGGCTACATTATGCCAGGTATACAGTATTTCGAACTATTTAGAAATTTCGATATTACCAACTTAATTTCGTCATTATTCTAGATAGATCCATATCGATTAATCATCGGCATGAATCTTAAATTTTTAGAAAAGTAAGCTCTTTTGTTCGTCCCGAAACTTCTTGTTTAATTTGGTTATGTTATCACACAGGATGAACCTGTCAACGACTGGCAAGTGCTATGAGATTTCTGCTACTTTTTTTACTTATTGCCTCTTGATACAACATGTCTTGAAAGGGCGTGCTAGATTCTGCTGTTTCTTTGAAACATCGCCAACACATAATATGCACATGGATATTGTAATGTAGTACATTAGCATTTGGCACTTATTAAAGTGTAAACAAACTTGAAATATGGGAGTAAATTGTCACATAGTCCAGCCGTCTAGTCTCTTAACTCAGACAGAGTTGTCGGGAATTATTTACAATGTTGTTCACACCATGAAATTATGTCTTCTTGGAATTAACTTCAACCCTTTTATAGGGCAAAATATTATTGATTACCAATGTATTATTTGCATTTACTTAAATTTAATTTTAATAATTGTAGCCTATTTTAAAAAATACAGTCAGTCTGAAAGACTCGACGTTATATCATTTGAAATGACGCATGCTACAAATGCTACACATGTTAGAAAGGAGGGCTCTTTGAACAGACTCCATTACCCATTAACTTAGGCTTCCCGCGCGACTGCATGACGTCACCGGCTCCGTCCATCACCCATTATCTTAGGCTTCCCGCGCGGCTGCATGACGTCACCGTCTCCGTCCATCACCCATTATATTAGGCTTCCCGCGCGGCTGCATGACGTCACCGTCTCCGTCCATCACTCATTAACTTAGGCATCCCGCACGGCTGCACGACGTCACCGTCTCCGTCCATCACCCATTATCTTAGGCTTACCGCGCGGCTGCATGACGTCACCGTCTCCGTCCATCACCCATTAACTTAGGCTTCCCGCACGGCTGCACGACGTCACCGCCTCCGTCTATCACCCATTAACTTAGGCTTCCCGCACGGCTGCATGACGTCACCGTCTCCGTCCATCACCCATTAACTTAGGCTTCCCGCGCGGCTGCATGACGTCACCGTCTCCGTCCATCACCCATTAACTTAGGCTTCCCGCACGGCTGCATGACGTCACCGTCTCCATCCATCACCCATTAACTTAGGCTTCCCGCACGGCTGCATGACGTCACCGTCTCCGTCTCCGTAACGCATAACTTTTGACACAAGTATAACGATGAACTCGACAAGATCATTTGAAATGATAAAATTAGCTAAGATTAAATTATTATTAATTTTAATTTTGTTTTATTCAACATGTTTATGTTCATATTAAATCTCCTTCTTCCTCTTCTTCAATTCCTTCATGCCTTCAGGCGTCGGGGTAGCCTCGTTTGAGCCATTTCTGCAATTCCGCTCTATTTCCGCACATTCTGTTCCATTTCGACAACAGTTTTGTCCTTTTTTTTTACCCAATCTCTCAATCCTATTCCCCCATGTAATGCAGGGTCTACCTCGTCCAGCTCCTCCCTCAACTCGCATTTCATGTATTTGTTATACGTTTCTTTCTTCTTCAATTTAGTAACATGTCCGTACCATCTCAACTGACGTTCCTCAACCACTTCGCCCATTGCTTTTTGTACTAATTCCTCTCTAATTCTCTCATTTCGAACTCGATCTCTTCTTGTTTTTCCTACTACTCTCCTCAGAAACATCATTTCATTTCATTTCTTCATATAAATTCATTTTTAGCCTATTTTCAATTTTGAAACAAATAGGCTTATGAGATCACCTTTTGTCCGTGTGTGTGTGTGTGTGTGTGCGTGTGTGTGTGTGTGAGGTGTGTGTGTGTGTCCCTAATAAAATATAAACGGCTGGAGCGAGTTCAATGAAACTCGGTAAGTTCATAGCACTATTTTCGGCGACCTCGACCGTGCCCTTCAAATTTTGTTACGTCTCTCCAATCCATCATGGCGGATGTGCGAAATATTTCACTAGCACTCAATACCTCCTAAACTATTACCGATATCGCCCTGAAATTGTGTACGGTGATAAAGGGCACTACTAGAAGTTCACCAATGTGACTTTCAAAAACCTGGTTACTACAAAACCAACATGGCGGTCAAGCGAAGTTGAGACTTTTAAATAGACTTTGCTCGCGATTTAACTATCCAAACGTAATGAAACTTGGTACAGCAAATGTTTATACAAATTTTAATGCACTGGAGTCTAATTTAGTTCAATTGTTTACATAACCTCAAAATGGCGACTGTGTGAAATATTTCACTGACATTCTATATCTCCGAAACTATTACAGATATCACCCTGCAATTTTGTACGGTGATAAAGGGTACTGATACAAGTTTACCTATTTATATTTCATAAACCTGTAAAGTACAAAACGAACATGGCGACCAAGCGAATTTGAAATATGTTAATAGACTTTTCTCGTGATTTCACTCTCTGAGCGCAGTGAAATGTGGTACAGTAAATGATTTTGCAGATTTCAATGCACAGCCATCTAATTTAATTCAATTATTTACATAACCTCAAGATGGCGGCTGTGCGAAATTTTAAAATTAAGTTTTTATTTCTTGTGTCGTAATCATGCGATCGACGTGAAAGTTTGAATAATAAACCTAGGCAATAATTGTCCTTGAATGGTACATAACTCTATGGCCTATACATATAACAATCCTAAATGGCGAGCTTCCGAAATATTTACACGATTCTCAATATCTATGAATCTTTTACAGCAACCATACTGAATTTTTTTATGTTCATAGAGACTATGAACATAAGTTCACCTATAGGACATCAGTAACCTGGTGAGCACAAATCCAACATGGCGGCGACGCGAAGTATAAATATTTAAATGGACGTTTCTCGCGAATTAACTATCCGAGTGCCGTGAAACTTTGCACGTTAAATGCTTATACAAATGTTGATCCACTGGCATGTAATTTATTTCAATTGTTTGCATAATCACAAGATGGCTGCTGTGCGTAATTTTAAAATCTCGTTTTTACTTCTTGTGTTCTAATCATGCGATTGAAGTTTGAATACCACACGTACACAATAATATTAATGTAATAATACAAAAATAAAAATCCAACCTGGCGACAATCTGAAATATTTAGACGGTTCTCAATATCTACGAATCTGTTACAGCAATTAAACTGAAATTTAGTATGTTGATAGTGGCAATTAACATGAGTAGGTTATATGAAAATAGGCTGTATAGTTCTTCACGGATCTACTTGTTATATTTTTATATTATTTTTGTGTCTTAAAATTAAGATTAAAGAATTATTTAAATTTTAATTTTTCTATTTCTAATTTTCTTATTGACATATTTTATTTTTCACTTTTTAACTTCAATTACTTTTATTAAATGAATGAATTTTATCAAGCAGCCTAGGTCCAGGAGATAGAGAAATAATATTTGTTTTTCTGAAATATTAACACTTCCAGAAGGAAATTTGTTAATATATAGCTTAAAGATTCAACCCTCAGCATCTGTGAGAATATTGTCCTTATAGTTGAAAGTTAATATATAGACCACTTACCTAGCAATGTAGTAGTAAATTGACGTTACTTTATTTGCAAGTTGGGGGAATCTTGGTCATGAGCACCGTCATTTGGGTCATTAGTTTGTGCGTATTGTTCTAAGGAGCAAAATGTTGAGGTCATCTGGCCCTAATTTTTTTCTTTTTTTTTACGAGGGACTGTGGAAAATCTTCTAAAGACACTTGTGAAGGGTCCGCACTCCACAATAGTGTGGGATTCTTACCCACTAAAAACCACATCCCTTTTCCCACGATGCGTTCATCACCCCGGAACCGCTCTCGCATTACTTCAGGGTGATGTCGTGCTTACTTAGTCATTCAGACTTCTTCTTTCTTCATTTTTTCTTATGGATGTTCGAACGTATCCATTTCCCTCTTCTTCTGGCGCAGGACACATTCTATGTAAATAGCTATCTGATTCCATGTTTGATCATTTCGGAGCATCATCTGTAGGATGTTGTCCGGCGTGATTGCCCCTTTAGAAGCTTGCAGATCTCTTCTATGTGTTGACCAGCGTTCACACACAAAGAATGTGTGGAGCGCATCATCCTCTTCATTACAATAATGACACAAAGGACTATTAGCCACGCTTATGTGATGCAGGAATCTCCGAAAATATCCATGGCCTGTTAGGAACTGTGTCAAATAATAATTGACCTCTCCGTGGTTTCGATCAACTCAGTCAGCCAGACGCGGAATAAGTTTCTTTGTCCATCGACCTCGTGTCTCATCATCCCACTTCTGTTGCCATCGTTCCATACAATGGTTGTGTGCAGACGTCTTTGCCTGGTGTATGTCCAGTTCTTCTTTGGTGCGCCAAACATCCTGACGCTCTAAGGCAAGTAAATCAATTGGTGCTACTCCCGCTACCACTAGAACAGCAGGCTCTGAAACAGTGCGATATGCACATGAGATCCTCAGTGCTCTTCTTCGTTGTACTGCTGCTACCCTTTTACGATAATCTCGAACCGTAAGGACTCAGCCCAGATCTCTGGCCCTAATGGTCAAGATGGTATTAAAATGAATATATTTTAAAATAGATTTGTAGCACCAAAATGTACAATAGCACTGTAACACGCTGGAATATTCCAGTGTGGCCAACATTAGGTACGGAATACGGTGCTGAATGGCAGCAAGTCGTTGACTTAATGCTTTTCTCCTCTGAGCCCACTACAGGTAGCAGTGGTTTTAGGCTTAAAACCACAAAACAAATTGCTTTGTGATTGATTTTGCCTTGCCAGTGAGCTTCCGTGCTTTTTCTCCTGCTGGTAAGATGAAAATGTTTTGTGTGCAGCTTAAACGGAAGACTGACTTAATTCATTCCTATGCCGCTCCAAGAACCTAGAGTCAATATTTCAGAATCTAAATTTTGAAAATCACTTCCGGCCTAAATGTAGTTTCAGAAAATCAGCCTAAAATCACTTGTTGCTTTACTCGTTTTCCTTTTGATTAAAATCCTAGCCCAATTAACTTGTCTACATAATTCTTTCCTTAATGCGTTCCTTACTGTTTTTCCTTTTAATAATTTTAGTTTTTGCTAATATCTGCGTCTTTCGCGTTTCTTGTTATTTCCCTATTTGCTTTCGCTTGGATTGTATGAGAATAATAGAGAAGTGAGAGAATCCAATGCCCTCAATTAGTGTTGACTTATGCCGAAATAAAAACCCTTTATACCTGCGTTTGCCTGCGTGGGTTATCCGACGACTAATTGAGTGCTATAATTAGCCACCCGCTGTTTCACATGGCGTTACTCAGAGAGACAATACTCAGTCAACATTGTCTTGTGATTCACACACAGCCTAGGGGAACGTATTTCTTCTCAAATGTCTAAAGGTGCTGCATTAATACTGTTACGGCTGAGAGTTTTTTTTGTCGCTCGCCGCATGAGTCACAGCTTCCCCGGGCTGTGTGTGCTCTGCCTCAGTGTATTACGTGCGAGTTACGCAACGGGCTGCGAAGTGAAAGGGATGGTCCAGAATATTCGTGACCCAGCCAGTGAAGGAAATGTCGAGAAGCCGTGTGTCCTGGACGATTCTAGAATTCATTGAGTCACCAGCCTGCTATATAAACGGCTTCAACAGTCAGGATGGCCGAGTTTTCTGCGGGTGTGTGTTTCTGAGCTAGTGCGTGTTTTCCTGAGCGACAGAAGTGTGGTGACGAAGTGCCGTGCGAGTTACGAAATCCAGTGACATTGTTTCCCAGCTTGTGAACAGCGTGCAGCAAGTTATCGTAAGTAACTGTAGTTGGTGTACATAAGGGAGAGGAGCAGGTAGTTTCTGTCAAGGCCACCGTACTCATTAAGACGGTTTAACTTCTGTGGTTTGTTGACAAGTGAAAGGGCCAAGAGCGCTCAAGGAAGAGACTTGAGGAAACTGGAGTAAGGTTCCAATTGCTTGTATTTGCTGATGAGTAGTGTACCTCTTCCTGCAAGCAATAAAGCTAACTTCTCTTTAAAGCAGTAATTGGTGTTGTGTTTTCTACCCTCCGTAATCCAGTTAACAAAAGTGCCACTAGGGGCTGGCACGTAACAATACGCTATTACTAACCCCGTGGCACTACAGCCCTTGAAGGGCCTAGGCCTACCAAGCGACCGCTGCCCAGCCAATTTGCCTGCAGATTTTGGGGGTGACGCGTGGTCAGCACGTCGGGTCCCCTCGGCCGTTAATCTTGGTTTTCGTGACCGGGGCACTGTCTCACTGTCAGGCAGCTACTCAATTGTCCTCACGAGGCTGAGTGCACCCCGTTCCAATCCTCAAGTCAGTTTTAAAATCCCTGGCGGAGCCGGGGATCGAACACAGGGCCTCCGGGTGAGAGGCAGGCACGCTACCCCAACACCACGGGGCCGGCATTAATACTTTATGCTTTATCTAATAAATTAAAAATATTATTGTTATGTCAGCGGATGCGGATAAAAGTCGTGCGGATGCTGGGCGGTTACGGATAAAAGTCGTGCGGATGCTGGGCGGATGCGGATAAAAGTCGTGCGGATGCTGGGCGGATGCGGATAAAAGTCGTGCGGGGGCTGGGCGGATGCGGATAAAAGTCGTGCGGATGCTGGGCGGATGCGGATAAAAGTCGTGCGGGGGCTGGGCGGATGCGGATAAAAGTCGTGCGGATGCTGGGCGGATGCGGATAAAAGTCGTGCGGATGCTGGGTGGTTACGGATAAAAGTCGTGCGGGGGCTGGGCGGATGCGGATAAAAGTCGTGCGGATGCTGGGCGGATGCGGATAAAAGTCGTGCGGATGCTGGGCGGTTGCAGATAAAAGTCGTGCGGATGCTGGGCGGTTGTGGATAAAAGTCTTGCGGATGCTGGGCGGTTGCGGATAAAAGTCGTGCGGATGCAGATAAAAGTCGTGCGGATGCTGGGCGGTTGCGGATAAAAGTCGTGCGGATGCTGGGCGGTTGTGGATAAAAGTCGTGCGGATGCAGGGCGGTTGCGGATAAAAGTCGTGCGGATGCTGGGCGGTTGTGGATAAAAGTCGTGCGGATGCTGGGCGGTTGTGGATAAAAGTCGTGCGGATGCAGATAAAAGTCGTGCGGATGCTGGGCGGTTGCGGATAAAAGTCGTGCGGATGCGGATAATAGTCGTGCGGATGCTGGGCGGATGCAGATAAAAGTCGTGCGGATGCTGGGCGGTTGCGGATAAAAGTCGTGCGGATGCTGGGCGGATGCAGATAAAAGTCGTGCGGATGCAGGGCGGTTGCGGATAAAATTCGTACGGATGCGGATAAAAGTCGTGCGGATGCTGGGCGGTTGCAGATAAAAGTCGTGCGGATGCTGGGCGGTTGCGGATAAAAGCCGTGCGGATGCTGGGCGGTTGCGGATAAAAGTCGTGCGTATGCTGGGCGGTTGCGGATAAAAGTCGTGCGGATGCGGATAATAGTCGTGCGGATGCTGGGCGGATGCGGATAAAAGTCGTGCGGATGCAGATAAAAGTCGTGTGGATGCTGGGCGGATGCAGATAAAAGTCGTGCGGATGCAGGGCGGTTGCGGATAAAAGTCGTGCGGATGCTGGGCGGATGCGGATATAAGTCGTGCGGATGCTGGGCGGATGCGGATAAAAGTTGTGCGGATGCAGGGCGGATGCGGATAAAAGTCGTGCGGATGCTGGTCGGTTGCGGATAAAAGTCGTGCGGATGCTGGGCGGTTGCGGATTAAAGTCGTGCGGATGCTGGGCGGTTGCGGATAAAAGTCGTGCGGATGCTGGGCGGTTGCGGATAAAAGTGTGCGGATGCTGGGCGGATGCGGGTAAAAGTCGTGCGGATGCTGGGTGGATGCGGATAAAAGTCGTGCGGATGCGGATAAAAGTCGTGCGGATGCTGGGTGGATGCGGATAAAAGTCGTGCGGATGCGGATAAAAGTCGTGCGGATGCTGGGTGGATGCGGATAAAAGTCGTGCGGATGCTGGGCGGTTGCGGATAAAAGTCGTGCGGATGCTGGGCGGATGCGGGTAAAAGTCGTGCGGATGCTGGGCGGTTGCGGATAAAAGTCGTGCGGATGCTGGGCGGATGCGGGTAAAAGTCGTGCGGATGCTGGGTGGATGCGGATAAAAGTCGTGCGGATGCGGATAAAAGTCGTGCGGATGCAGGGCGGTTGCGGATAAAAGTCGTGCGGATGCGGATAAAAGTCGTGCGGATGCTGGGTGGATGCGGATAAAAGTCGTGCGGATGCTGGGCGGATGCGGATAAACGTCGTGCGGATGCTGGCCGGATGCGGATAAAAGTCGTGCGGATGCTGATAACATTTTGTTTATCCGCGCTTCTACTCTCAGGTCTCAACATTTAACATTCTGGTGTTTGAAACCATTTTTCAGTGTTTCCTTAGTAAACAAAAGTTTGGTGCTTTTCAGTCGGGCAACACGATTGTACCCAAATAAGTTGGGTTATTCCCTAATCCTGAGAGAATTACATGAGATTAATAAATACACTTGGATGGCCAGTTTCGATCGTCAAGCGATCATCATCAGATCCATTACAGTTAGGCTATTAAATCTATGTCTGAAAATACGGGTGAAAATATTTGCAATATGTACAATTATTTAGTTGCAGTATTACTATGCAACTCGTCATTATTTGTTAGTTGTGGTCATGTGATGTTTTGTTGAGATACTGGAAGTGGTGATTGACCTCCAAAATTTGCCTGTTTGGAGTGAATATGTGATAGTTGTTAAATGGTCAATTCAGATTGTATTGTACAGGCTACTTATCTGGTTGAGTCTTGCGCGGTCCTGGTGAGAACAGTTAACTTGGGCAATGTCTGCACTTGCCATCCAAGTGGATTTCTTCTTCTTCTTCTTTTCGAATCACCCACTTTGGGGTACGTCAGATCAATCACTTCTTTTATGCTTGTGCTCTCCTTTTCTCCCAATACTACTTCATTCTATCTGATCTCCTCTTTCTTTCCTCTTGTGATATATGCGTCGGTTTTCTGGAGACGGTTCTGGCTTGGAACCTCTTGGTGTAGTCTATGGTCACGATTTGGTTTACCATTCATCATCATGATTTCAGTAATCTGGAGCTCTCGCAGGTCCTTTTCTACTTCACTAAACCAATTAGGTTTGATATTTTTTGGAAAAGAAGTCAAAGATTTTCTTGCTTAATCGGGCAGGATTCATCCGGTAGGTATGTCCTTAGAAATCAATCCTCCTTTTCCGTATGGTATCTGAAAGTCTCTCCGACTTCACATACAGGGTGTCGTTTCTATAGAAAACTTGTTTGTTATTTTGGAATTTAGGACCTATGATCTTCCTAAAATTTTTTCTCTCTTTGATTTCCAATTTCTCCATTTGCCCTTGTCTCCTCAAGACTAGTGTTTCTGCTGCAAAGAGTGCCTCTGGGTTAATTACGGTGTTATTATGCCTGATTTTAGTGTTCCAGGAGAGGGTTTTCTTATTGTATGTATTTTTGGTTTTCTGGAAGGCTAGTTCCATTTTGATTCTTCTCGCCTCCAAGTGTATTTAATATTCTCTTTTTTTTTCAGGATTAGGGAATTACCCATCTCATTTATTTACAATCGTGTTGACCGACTGAAGAACATCCAACTTTTGTTTTTCTCAACATTTAAATAAATAATATTCGTAGTGTTATCCTTCGCCTTTGTACTTGTCTACACGTGGCTCTGTCAGTATTACTGTGACATGACAGGAAGCCTTGCGACTGGACGTGGTGACAGAAGGAAGATTAATTTTTCAACACGAATCGTTTTTGTCGCCGTTATGATGCCACCCTACGCACACGGATGCACAAAGGGTTGCGGCTCCGTGTGTGCGGTAAAGAGTTCAGTTCCGCCTTGCCGCTGAAAACTTCTTGTGAGCAGGCTGGCTTGTGTCAATAGCTCTCTCTCTCTCTCTCTCTCCTCCAACTCTCCCCGCTTTGTTGACTGAGTGACACACACACACGAGGTAGATCCCGGAGAAGGGGAGGGGGAAGAATCTTACCATCCAACATCTTAATTGGAAGCACCTTGGCCTATATCACAGGTCCTCAACAATTTCTCATATAAAGGCTTTAATTGCTGCCACACGAAGATTTCAAATCTACGTTATGCAATTTACAGGCCCATGCCTCCCTATCCGCACGATACATCAAATGAAATGAAAATCCACAGCCTGCGTCCAGTCTCCGACCGGGTCAGGAATGGAATGAATGAAGCCCCTATCTAGCGGCGAGGATATGAACTGTGCCGGCTGCCGAGGCCTGACGCACTCCTCTGGGGCAATGAGTAAATGAATGACAAATGAAATGAAATGATAGTGGAGAGTGTTGCTGGAATGAAATTTTGACAGGGAAAACCGGAGTACCCGGAGAAAAACCTGTCTGCCTCCGTTCTGTCCAGCACAGATCTCACATGGAAAGACCGGGATTTGAACCATGGACTCAGCGGTGAGAGGCCGGCGTACTGCCGCCTGAGCCACGGAGGCTTCTGATACATCAAATAATAATAATAATAATAATAATAATAAGACGTTTGCAGGACACATCAGAGGGTACATACCACCAAGCCTTTGCTACGGAAAATGTGATGGAAAATTAGCACTAACGAATAAGGAGAATTGCAAGGTGATGTCACAATACTTCTCTGAACTTCTCATTTGTCCAGAACCAATAGAGAGATTCTCAGAGGAAGAACCTACTCTCAAGATCGCAGACTCATTACCTCCGACACAAGAGGAAGTTCACAGGCACATCCTCAAACTCAAGAACAACAGGACATCTGGTGAAGATGGCATAGTGGCCGAATTACTGAAAAACCTAGGGCCACACTCACTTAGGGAACTCACACAGATTATCACTGACATCTGGATAGCAGAAAAGCTACCAGATGAGTGGAAATGTGCACTGATCCACCCATTACACAAAAAGGCGACCGCTCTGACGTAAACAATTACAGGGACATTTCACTATTCCAAGTTACGTACAAGATCCTCTCAGCATGCCCACTCCAAAGGACTCAGGACCAGCTGGAACACAAGATTGGCGAGTACCAGCGGAACAAATCTTCAACCTAAAAAGTATATTGAAAATCAAATCCCTCAGGAATACTCCAGTTATATGTACCTTCGTTGACTACAAGAAGGCATATGATTCCATTGACCGTCAGTCATTGTTCAACATCTTACACGAGCAAGGTTTGGATAGAAAGACCTTGCTATTGATCAAACAGACACTGACAGACACGACATCAAAAGTGAAATTCATGGGGGAAATCTCAGAATCATTTCAGATCAATACAGGTGTTCGGCAAGGTGACGGGCTCTCTCCGCTCCTCTTCAACTCAGTGCTGAACAAAGTTATCAAGGAATGGGAGAAAGAGCTGAGATTTCAAGGTTACTGGAGGCCAGTGCGACTAGGACGACCAAAGGACGAACTGGAGGTTGGCTGTCTAGCCTTCGCGGATGATCTGGCACTACTCTCAGATAACGAAACCACATCAATCGGACAGTACTCCAAGAGTGCGCCGAAAAAGTAGGACTACAGATCTCGTTCCAAAAGACAAAGTTTTTCTGTACGAAATTCGACATACAGAATTTAAACAAGAAATATGGCAAGATCAATAGAGTCGCCCACTTTAAATACCTAGGTGAAGTGCTTGAACCGACGGGAAAAGAGAAAATCGCGCAGAACACTAGGTTAATGAAAATGAAGAGAGCCTTATACAAGACACAGAGTGTCTACAACATAAAAATGTCTGTCCACATTCACTAAACTTCGTCATTACAACACGGTTATTAAACCTGAGGTGTTTTACGCTAGTGAGACGTTGACGTTACGCACTAAGGGCGACTTGGAAAAAATCCTCACCGAGGAAAGAAAAATAATAAGGAAAATAATTGGACCAAAGCACACAGATGAAGGATACAGGCTTCACTCCAGAGACACCACAGAGAAATTGTCCAACCTCGCAGCAGACATCACAAAGTGGCAACTAAAATTTTACGGCCACATCAGCGGACTCCCACAAACCAGACTCAACAACAAAATTCTTAGATACATACAGCGGCTCAAGATTACTACACCCTGGATCTTGCAAGTCAAAATTGGTCTAGTAAAAGCACAGGTCGACCCAGAAGACGTCATAGACAAAAGCGTATTTAGACACAAAGTATACAAGTGGGAAGTGTTGTCAGAGAGAGCTGCACCTACAGCCCAAAGACCAAAGTGGACCGAAGAAAGTAAGAGGGCCTTTAGTGCACGAATGGAAGAGTATTGGAAAGACAGGAAGAACAAAAGGTCATGATTGCTTCGCGTGGTCTAATAGGCCTGTAACGTGTAAAATAAAATAAAATAAAATAAATAATAATAATAATAAGATTAATAATAGAAGACATAAATGAAGACCATTCAACGGAGAAAAAATCTTAACTTTAATTCACAAACATAACCTTTCTGAGAATCCCACCCGACAAAATACAGGATGGACAGAACAGCGTAAAAGGGAACACAGCGTGAGGATGAAGAGATATTGGGAAGGGAAGAATAAAAAGGCTAATACGTTCAAACGTGCATTTAGGTCCAATCAAAGGAATTGGTGAGTTCAGAAGACGACACAATCATGAACTCGTCTCTCATGTAGAAAAGACCACGGACACCATTCGTAACAGAAAGATAGTTTTGTATGGCCACATTTCTCGTATGAGTTCTAAAAGGTTGAGCAATAGGATCTATAAAACTCAGCAATTCTTCTGGGATCTACAGGTTGTTTTTTTTTTTCTTAACAAGAAAACCAAGGAGGCGTGGTTCACCGAGGTAGAAAAAGTCCTGCGTGAAGTGTGGGTAACCAAGGAGGATATCCAGAAACGTGTTCCACTAAAGTCGAAACTCCAAGAACATCAATAAAAGCCAAAACAGGCAAAACATGGACTGAAGCGAGGAAGGATCAGCATAGGAAATTAATGCGAGAATACTGGATGAACGTTTAAGCCCAGGCGTAAAGATATGAAAAAATACGGTTGAAATAGCGTGGTCGGTAGATGACCGAAACAACAGCCAGATTAATAATGATAATATATATATATTTTTACGAGAGACTGTGGAAAATCTTTAAAAGACACTTGTGAAGGGTCCGCACTCCACAATAGTGTGGGATTCTTACCCACTAAAAACCACATCCCTTTCCCCACGATGCGTTCATCACCCCGGAACCGCTCTCGCATTACTTCAGGGGGATGTCGTGCTTACTTAGCCATTCCGACTTCTTCTTTCTTCATTTCTTCTTAAGGGCGTTCCTACGCTTCCAGATCCCACTTTTTCTGGCGAAGGACATCCTCCACATACACTGCTACATGATCCCATGATTTTTGGCTCCGTAACATCACAGGAATAATATTATCTGGTGTCAGTTCTCCCAATTCAGTTTCCACATATACTGTCTTTATCATCCAATGGCCGCACACGAAGAAGGTGTGAAGTACATCATCGAAGTCGTCACACTATATGCATGTTGCACCACTCGCTCCGCCTACTCTATGCAGGAATTTCCGGAAATATCCGGGTCTTGTTAGAAGTTGTGTGAGGTAATAATTGACTTCACCATGGACTCTTTCGACCCAGGTATCCAGGCGTGGTATCAGTCGCTTGGTCCATTTACCACGAGGGTCACTTTCCCATCTGAGTTGCCATCGCCTCATCCGTTGATTAAAGGCACGCTTCTTTGCACATTTCTTTCCCAGCTCTCCTTGGGTACGCCAGATTTCTTGTCGCTCCAATGCAAGCAGATCTATTGGGGCTATTGCTGCCACCGTGAGGATTGCAGGTTCAGAAACCGTGCGGTATGCACATGCAATACGTGAAGTTGCTCTCCGTTGTACGGCAGCTATCCGTCTCCGATACCATGCAAAACTCAAGGATTCGGCCCAAACTTCAGAGCCATACATGAGCACTGACTGAACCGTCGTCATGAGGAGGCGTCTTTTACTTGATTTTGGGCCGTTAATATTGCCCATCAGCCTACTAAGTGCTGTCATGTATTTTACTGCCTTATCTGTCACTCTCTGAATATGGTTCCAGAATGTGAGCTTGGAGTCAAATAGTGTCACTCCTAAATATGTTGTACTCGTAGATGTTTCAATCACTGTATGTCCAACAGTCATTGGTACAAGAGTCTCAATCCTTTTCCTTGTCAGAAGAACTATCTCCGTTTTATGTTCTGCTAGTGTCAGTCTGTGACTCGTCATCCAGTTTTATATGCGCCGCATCACCTGGTTCAATTTGATTTGAGCCATCTCAACATTGCGGGCCACTATCAAGGCAGCCACATCTTCAGCGTAGCCCACTAGATTCGTATTCTCTGGCATCTCCAGACGTAACAAGCCATCATACATGATGTTCCAGAGATCTGGACCAAGGATCGATCCCTGCGCTTCTCCAGCCGTTAGTCGTTTTGCCCTTTGACCATCTTCCGTATCATACAGCAAAGTGCGATCCCTGAAGTAGTCTCTCATTATGCGCATATGATACTGTGGTACTTTGAAAGTCTCTTCAAGAGCTTCCAACATGTCATTCCAACTTGCCGAATTAAAAGCATTCTTTACATCCAGGGTTACAAGAAGTGTCACTTTACGAGAATGATGATTGCCCGTTTGCGCTCTTTCTACTGTGTTCACCACCTCCCATATTGCATCAATAGTAGAATGTCCTCTGCGAAATCCATGCTGATGAACAGATAAATACCCTGCTATCTGAACTGCTGAGAGAATTCTTGGCTGCAGAAGTTTCTCTAGGCCTTTTCCAGCTGTGTCCAACATACATAAAGGTCTATAACCAGCAGATTTTCCTTTGCTGATCAAAACCAATCGAGCCATTTTCCATCTGGCATTAAAAACACCCGCTTGCAGGCAATGATTGTACATATTCAACAACAGTTCTGCACAAAGTTCTGATATTATCTTTAGCACTTCTGCAGGTATATCATCTGGTCCTGGAGCCTTCTTGTTTCTAAGGTAGCTAAAAGCCGTATTCAGTTCTTCTACTGTGAAGAGAGGTATATCATTCAGTTCACTTTCATCGTCACAATCAGTCCTCTCTGGATGGTCGGGAAATAGTGTATCCACAATTTTTTTTAATGGTTTGTGAATCCATGCTCGGGTTTGAGAATTTACCAAGTTTCTTCATTACAATCCTGTAACCCAGACCCCATGGATCATCTTCCACTTCTTTAGCCAAAGCCCACCATTTATCAGCTTTACTCTACTTAATTGATTTGCCGAGTTCCTTCTTTGCTGACTTATACTCCGCTGTGACTGAGGTATTCACTTGTCTGCCCCTCGTCCTCTGGGCCATGCGTCGAAGTTGCCGACAGTTTCTTCTCAATTCTGCAAATTCTTCGGTCCACCAATACGCTGGGCGTCTGCTAGTTCGTGGTCTCTTTCGGGACATTGATGTATTGCATGCTTGCTGGATTAGCTGCATGGTGAGTTCAACACGTACACCAGCTGCTTCTTTTCCTCTATAGCAAGAACATTTTTCTGCTATGTTCTCCATTCCATTTTGTATTACATAAAGAAACGTTTCCTAGTCAATGCTGGCTATATTCCACCGTGCTGGCCTGCGCAGTATGTTTCTTGCTTGAGGAACTTCCTGAAGTAAACGAAATATGATATATTGGTGATCACTCCCTGTATAGTCCTCAATAACTTGCCATCCAGTAATCTTAGGCACGATATCCTCCGTTGAGAATGTTACATCCGGTATTGTTCCCTGACATCCTGGCTGTCGAAATGTTGGTACATTTCCAATGTTAATGACCACTAAACCTGTTCTAGCTGCCATTTCCATTATGCGTCGTCCTCTGGAGTCTATTTGCGGCATGCCCCATTCCAACGCTTGAGCATTAAAATCACCAGCGACCATAATAATAATAATTATAATAATAATAATAATTATTATTATTATAATAATAATTGCTTAGGGACTAAAAATCTCATACGAAAAAGCACAGTACATGGACACAAATTCTGCAGACAGACACCCGCTGGAAACCAAGTATGGAACAATAACGTAAGTGGAAAGTTTGTGGAAAGTTTCAAACACCTGGGAGAGATTATACAGAAAATAGGACTGAACTAGGCATCCAATGAAGAAAAGATCACAAAATTACAGAAAGCATATAGACTTACATGGAACCAATACAACAAAAACAGTATTTCCATCAATACCAGATTACGACACTATAATACAGCAGTCTTACCAAAAGTCTTATATGCTTCAGAAACGACAGCAATCAAGGGAAGAATAAGAATCAAGGAACTAGAAAGTCAAGAGAGAAAAGTGACAGTCAGTCTGAATGACTAGACTTTGTATCATTTTAAATGCTACAAATGTTGAAAAATGCTAGAAAGGCTGAAGGCTTCTTGCTTCGATCGAAGCCAAAAACTCTTGATATGTTAGAAAATTATCTGCATAATACTTATCTTGCTTTATAATACTTTACCTTGTTTGTTCTCTCGGACTTTTTCGAACTGTTCATGCTGACCAATTCTTACGCTCATAGTATATTGATATGTTTAACGGTTTGCCCAGCGTAAGCTTAAGAAGCTCATGAACGCCAAGTTTGTTTTCGACTGTTTCACTGAAATCGTCACTGCTTGGCTTCCTTTGACCATACATAAATTATTTTCTATTGAATCTTTCCTCGAGATGTCCTTGACAGAATGGTGAAAACAGCATCAAAATCCATCCAGTGGTTCTCGAGATTACCCGTGACATCCAAGAATCGGGGATTTTTGTCTGATACTAACGAAGTAGAAATTTTCGGGGAACACATATACCAAGCGGTACTATGACGCACACACCTCAGTGCATCTGGCAAGGCTTCATAACTTAACATAACGAAAATGGTTGTTTGGGTAGATTATGTAACAAAATGGGTCTTGGTCACATTGTGGTCGTTACGTTTCATATCCGGAAGTCATTTGTATCGCATGGTAACGTTATTGGGCCATATAAAGTTATTCTGATATTGGTTATCGTAGAAACGAAATAGTATTGTCTGACAGAAATAACGTTATTTGAATAAGTCTCTCGAAAAATATCCCCTAATACCGTTATTCGGACTAATAACGTTCTTCGGATATCGGTTATCGTAGAAACGAAATACTAGTGCCCACCTGAAATAACGTTATCGGAATACATTACTCGAAAAAAATCTCCTAATATCGTTATTTGGACTGATAACGTTATTCGAATATCAGTTAACTAAGGAACGAAATGGTAGTGCCCGCCTGAAATAACGTTATCGGAATACATATCTCGAAAAACATTCCTCCAATACCGTTATTAGGATTAATAACGTTATTCGGATATTGGTTATCTCAGGAACGAAATGGTAGTGCTCACTAGAAATAACGTTATTTGAATAGATCTCTCCAAAAAAATCCCCCAATACCGTTATTCGGACTAATAACGTTATTCGGATATCGGTTATCGCGGGAACGAAATGGTAGTGCTCACTATAAATAACGTTATTTGAATACATCTCTCGAACATTATTCCCCCAATACCGTTATTCGGACTAATAACGTTATTCGGATACCGGTTATCGCAGGAACGAAATGGTAGTGCTCACTAGAAATAACGTTATTTGAATATATCTATCGAAAAATATTCCCTCAATTCCGTTATTCGGACTAATAACGTTATTCGCATATCGTTTATATATTACAAACGGCATCATCGATTGAGAATGGCACCATTTTGATACATTTTGCGTTGGAGAACTCCATAGAGTAGAAAGAGTGGAAGTGTCACTTTGCGACCTACGTCGTGTTAGGTTCTGAGTTTAGCCGCGAGGTTAATAAATACTCGGAAGTGCTTACCGTGATAGGGTATTGTATTTTTAGCCTACTTTTCACATTTTGCAAAAATGAAGAAAAAGTAGACTTATGAGACCGATCTGGGCAAATGTCTGTCTGTCTGTCTGTCTGTCTGTGCATGTCCCCCCCCCCCCCCTTATCAACTCCTAAACGGCTGAAGCAATCAAAACCAAATTTGGTATGAGTAAAGATCTATATCTGAATATCTCAAGGCCATGAAAATGAAGTCAGTGCTACCAACTGCTGAAAAACCGCAATTGAAATTTGAGCTCCATGTTGGATATCTTGAAGGTATGCATGGGAGCTATTCCAAAATTGGCACATAATTACACTGACCGGCAAAAAAAGTGGAACAGTAATTTAAAAAGTATAAAATTAGCCATGAAAAAGATGTAATCACATTTTAAATGCTTTTCACGCATTAGGACACACATCTGAAACATCCGTGAATAGAAATTGACATTTCTTAGGGTGGTTTATTACCACCAATTACCCCCAATCTTCGATGAGTCTAACAAGCTGTCATGGACGCTAAGGGTGGAAACACTCGTTTTTAGTGACCAGTGTTCCGGTACAGTGCAGTGCAAAAATTAACACTGCTTTGTTTGGCATAAAAAAACAGCCCAAAGGAACATTAGTAAAAAATAGAAAACTGTTAGATTTGTGAAATGTAACGAAATTTGTGAGTTAAAGCGTGTTGTAAAACATTTTTCAGTATTTTCTGTAGCCAACCATCGAACATTTACATGAATAATGCAAATATTGTAAAACCGATACATTTTAGTGGAATAAATTAAGAAATTACATAAAACATTGAAGTGTTCCACTTTTTTTTGCCGGTCAGTGTATATAGACAATAATATTTCAGTTTAATTTCCAGGAGGCCATACATGACAGTGTTGGCAAAATGATTCTAAGCATGCTGATAGGTCAAATTTTTAAATTAATAGAACTTCTACACTATCAATTGGATTTCAACCAAATTTCGTATGTAGTCTACTATGTGCACATAACCAGATATCACTATGCGTATTCCTAAGAGCAACCAGCTGCTGACAACTGTTGATAATTGCTGTCTCTACTTTTTTACCCTTATATTAATATATCAGAATGCATGCAAGCCAACAACTCTAAACCTTGCACACGTATAGTACCTGACATTCTAGATTAATTTGGAGTAACTAATATTATGCCAATGCCGCTAACATGATTCTAAGCCTGATGATAAGTTTAATTCTAAAATGCATGTAACTTCTATACATACAAATGGATTTCGTCAAAAATTGGCACAACAATAGATCATAATATGTCAGATTATTTCTGACCAAGACATGCATGACATTGCTGCCAACATGATTTTACGCGCACTGATAGATCCAATATCTAACTGCATGTAACGTCCTCGTTATCCATTGAACTTCAATCAAATTTTGTATTCTGTTCGTTAAGAGATGGAACTAAGAATATATTAAGTCACCAGGGCTTCCAACTGTAGTGCAGGTATATTTCGAATTAATTAGAAATTTTGATATTATCAACTTAATTTCGTCATTAACTTAGATAGTTCCATATAGATTAAACATTGGCTTGAATCTTTAAGTTTAAGAAAAATAGGCTCCTTAGTTTGTCACGGAACTGCTTGTTGAACTTGCGAAAGTGGCGAATGTCCGGAAAACACTCTTAAATGCGCTTTTGAAGAAAGGAACAACAGACCGACACCACTTGAAATACATAGGCCTAGGTGGATAGCAAACGACCTGAAGCTTAATAGAGATCAAGTACTAGCGAATCAACTAGACAACGGGTAAAATTCAGTGTACATTAAATTAGTGTACACCTTACTTTATGAAAACATATTATCTCGACATGAAGGTGTGAAATCCTTCCGGCTAGCTAGCGGTAACACCACTAAGATAACTATCACTGCTTCAGACGCTTTAACAAAACGTGTGCGTGTCTGTTTAATCTCCTCCCGAAGTCAACAATGAAAGGCTCTCCCGCGTGCTTCCTACGCATGGAGTTCTCAAGGACATACGGAACGAGTGCTGGAATGAAGTATACGAATTTTCTGCTGAAAGTAATGGCATACGTATTGTAACAATTGAACTTAAATACCCCATTCCATCATATTTGACGGTCAATGATTGTAAAGTTCTGTTAACATATGAAGGACAAGCTAAGTATTGCTTTTATTGTAAAGAAACCTCCCACTTACAAATAGACCGTCCGAACAGAAGGAATCGCCCGGTATTCATGTCAGACAACAAACCTACAGCACGGTGCTGGGCGAGTCAGATGGGAGTAGTAAGCTAAGCGACACTACCGACATGGAAACTGCAGTACCTTCCCCTGAATATCCAGCCATATCAGAGGCCTTTCATAACAGGCCCCATTCTACAAACACATATAGCATTGCGGAAGTAACTCAACCATCAGATAACGTAGCTGAAACATCCCTGACTACTTTACATAGCAATGAAGAGAGAACTGTGACGTCACGATCGGACAGCATGGGGAAGGGACACACCAGCAGGCAACACAGCAGTCTGTGCAGCAGCCAGATACTACTAAGACCAAATGTCCCGATTTTTAGTTTGTAATTCTGACACCACGTAGCAGCACCAAAGTGAGGCAATTTCTCTTGAATGGAAGCTCTTATTTGCGATGTCAAAACCACTATGTATACTAGAGTGCAATAGAATTGATATCAATTCAATGCATTTTCCAAAATGTGAAAAACAAAGACGTTACTAGCAGTTTTTTATATTTCTGCTTAAAAAATGAAAAAAAACTGGTAATACGGAAACGGAGATTTATTTCCTGATTCCAATGCATTTTTCATAAATAAAATCGGGTGAATGGAATCGTCGGAATTAGTTTGGGAATTGTTTTGAAAAGGGTGGTAGAAGTAGCGGCGCGGCTATACAAGATCTCTAGCGCAAGGAAAATGATGAACACGCCGAGTTGACGAATATTGTAGTAAGGCGAGTTACATGTACAAGTGCCTAGGCGTGGAACAATATCTGAGCAATAAAATTATAGTAATGTCACGCTTATGTAACGTTGACACAATGTGTTTATACAGATACTTTCTTACTTCCTCAAACATTCTTGTTCTTGTTCTTGTTCTCGTTGATAATAATACATTGTAGGGGCTTGGGACATCTTGGTCATCAGTCCCATGTAGTTGACTATGTGTGTTACTGTATTAGAGCCAGGGATGGGGCAGGTGCCCTGAGTCTTCAAGTAAGGTACTATCTCGGCATTTACCTGGAGGGAGTGTGGAAAACCCTGCGAAACACAAGACACAACTGAACTTCAGGTGCAACCACAATGGTAGGATGATTGACAGGTGAACTAGTCAATGAGAGATGTTGGACTGATGACAGTTTCCTAGGAAAAAAATCATAAAATAAGAAGGCATTTCTGAATGGCAATAAACATCTGCTGTAAGAAACATTGTTTCAGTTCCTTACCTTTTATTTCGTTCAATACGCCAATACACAAGCTCTGCTGGGACTTTCCTTCGTTTTCTGTGAGCGTACAAAGGAAGTGGATATTTATGCAGGACGCTTGCACCTAGAGAACATGCGCTTGACTGTCGTCAGTATCTATGGAGACCAATTTTCCATTTTCACAATGGCTACGTCTTACTTTTCCACACAACGCATTGTTTCCGTTTGAATACGAACTCTCTTCTCTGAAAAAAGTTGTCACTGAATAGTTCGTGGTCTTGTACTCTTACAATTATATATTAGAAGTTCAAAAAAAGACTAAACCCGTGGCGCGACAGCCGTTGAAGAGCCTAGTTCTACCAAGCAACCGCTGTTCAGCCATGTAGCTTGCAGATTGTGGGGTGACGTTTAGTCATCCAACTTGTACAAATAAATTTAAAGTGAAATCAAAACTGCTCAGTACTTTACACATTATCTAATGCAAGCGTAATTTCAAATATAAACTAGGGAAAAAATCTTATGTAGGCCTATGTGTAGAGGTTTTTCTTAGGGCCTGGCTTCCTTTTCTTGGTACAGTACTTACTGTCGACCAAAATATTATGTGCACTCGAGTTTGAAGGTTGTTTGTGAAGTAACCAATAGACCTATATAAAATCCACTAACATAATCATTTTCGTCGTTCTATTTTACGTTAGTTCATGTAGGTTTGGAATTATTATTTAGCCTATATTTTAATTTCTTATCGCAGTGGAAACACAAAAGGTGACCGTTTTTAAGCGTGTTTCAACCATGCGTCACATTTAATAATTATTATCTCACAAACCCGTCATCAGATCGAATCCAAATTTTAGCACAATATACATTGGAATGTTGTATAACAGGTTTATTAATTTCAACATTTTGTGTGTTCAAGAACGAATTTTGTTATCATTTTTGTAAGGTAACTATTTCTAGGCTCGGGGTCGTTGTAAAATGTAGTTCTTGGTTGCGTTGTAATCCTTATACATCAAAAAGTTATGTTGTATGACTGTGAAATACGTAAATTAATTCACTTATTTTATATCGGTTTGTATTTATACGGGGAACTAAGACATGGTTCACCAGCTAGACGCTCCGGGATATTCTGTACAGCATTGCTGATATGGAGCCCATTACTTCCGAGCGAAGCGTGCCTAGACGCGTGATGGAGCCCATCTTGGCAACGCTGTACAGCTTTTACAGGAGCGGCCAACTGGTGAACCATGTCTTAATTTCCCATACAAATACAAACCGATATAAAATAAGTGAATTAATTTACGTATTTCACAATCATACAGCATACCTTTTTGATGTATTAGGATTACAACGCGACCAAGAACTACATTTTCAAACCAACCCGAGCCGAGAAAAAGTTACCTTACCAAAATGATAACAACTTTGTTTCTTGGCCATACAAAATTTTAAAATTAATGAACCAGTTATACAACATTCCAATGTATATTGTGTTAAAATTTGAATTCGATCTGTTGACGGGTTTGTGAGATAATAATTCTTAAATGTGACGCATGGTTGAAACACGCTTAAAAACGGGCACTTTTTGTGTTCCAACTGCGATAAGAAATATTAAAATATATTTAAAAAAATCCAAACCAACATGAACTAACGTAAAACAGAACGACGAAAATGATGATGTTATTGGATTTTATGTAGGTCTATTGGTTACTTCATAAACAACCTTCAAACTCGAGTACACATAATATTTTGGTCAATGGTAGTCGCAATTCCCCCTGGGTTTTAGTGGTATGCCCTTGAATCAGGGCTGGCATGCGAAACGAAATGTATGGCTGTGGGGGCGAATATATTTGAATTTCGACGTGAGCACGATACTCGGGAGCGAAATGACAATGATTGTCGGCGGGAAATTAAATCAAAGCGAAACTTAATTAGAAGCGAAATGACATAGCGAAATCAACGCGAAAGTTAATAGCAACGCGATATTACATTGTACAATTGAATAAAATTTCACTCACGGCGCGAAAAAAAATCGTTACAATCTTTTAATTTCGCTCCCGGCGCGAAATACAATTCATTTCAGACTTTTAATTTCACTCGCGACGCAAAATAAAATTCGATACAGACTTTTAATTTCGCTTCCGGTGCGAAATAAAATTCGTTGCAGTCTTTTAATTTCACTCCCGGCACGAAATACAATTCATTACAGACTTTTAATTTTACTCGCGGCGCAAAATAAAATTCAATACAGACTTTTAATTTCGCTTCCGGTGCGAAATAAAATTCGTTACAGACTTTTAATTTCGCTCCCGGCGCGAAATAAAACTCGGTTACAGACTTTTAATTTCGCTCCCTGCGCGAAATAAAATTCGTTACAGACTTTTAATTTCGCACACGGCGTGAAATAAAATTCCCAAACGGTATTTAGTTTCGCCCTCCGATGTGAATTTAAAATGAATGGAACATTTCATTTCGTTGTTGAAATTAAAATGTATTCGTTTCGAGAGTGAAATTATGTTCGGAGCGATGTTCAAAGTCCTGACGTTGGCAGCAGTAGCAGTCTTATTACCGTTCACCGCCTGCCCAATCTGCAGGGCTGCAACAGCAACGTGAGTCATTCAATGGTCATCAATCCAGTAGAGGAGAAAGTCAGTGCTATGGCATCAACATCACCATCGTCGTTGACTGCACCTCGGACTCGTGGCTGGCCCTCCCTGACGTTCATAACGCAATGGGGCAACAAGTACCTTTACTTGTTCTATAGCGATCAAGAAGACGAATGTGCTGTGTGGACAGACATTCAAGATAAGTGACGAACTCCAATTACAATACAGGCCGGACGTTTGTTTTAGACGAGTGAAAAATCTTAATGGAAGCCTGGAGGCGAGTTACTGCAGTACCCGTGTTGTTATCAGCTGTCCCAAGCGGTCCGATGATTGACAATACTGTCTAACACTACTGCTGAAGTACAGTCATTGGCAAATATAATTGCATTCTGTTCGTAACTACGTAACGTGTACTTCCATGTCACACATACTTCGACGTGGACTGTACTGTCAGCGGGGCGTTGTCCCCACGTGCTCAAGTCTGAAATTCCATTACATCAGATCGGTGGTGACAAGTTTGAAGCGATAGGGTGAGAGACTGACTGTATGCAGGCTCACCCGCAGGCTTCAAGGTCAAGGGCAATCGTCTAAAACAAACGTCCGGCCTGTACAAATTGTCAGTTGTAACTCTTCAATCAGTCAACACTAATTTGCCCAATAACTGGGAGGGGTACAATGTATATACAGTAATATGTAAATAACATTATATGTATTAGTTTATGGTCACGATTATAATGCAGCAATTTTAGTGATCTTAAATCTAATTCATGTTTTTTTTTCAGGAGTGTTACTTACATCTTATATACGTTGTACCCACCCAGTTATCGGGTAAATTAATGTTGACTGACTGAAGATTTACAAATAACAGAAAATCGTCTGTGGTAGTACCGCAGCGTATATGGAGTTTTGTTTCGGAGGCGGGTTACTCGAACAACAGGGTTGAGGGGTCATTCCTCTCATTTCTACATTCCTTATTCTTACACTTCCGGAAATTTCGGGGGGGGGGGGGGGGCTTGGCATTCCTTACTACTTCCTTCTAACCCTCAGCTCATTTATACTGACCATGGCACGAAAGTCAAACCCCTGTGCCACGTACAGGATTTAGTTTCGCACTGCAATTAGTTTTGCGTCGCCTTTCACTATGTTATTGTGCTTAGAATTACATTGTGCTTCCATTTTAATTTTCGCGCTTACAATCAATATCATTTCGCACCCGAATATCACGCTCACGGCGAAATTAAAATGTTAACGCGTCCACAACCATTTTGTTTCGCATGCCAGACCAGATTTAATTTCAGACATGAAATGATATGTTCCATGCATTTTAAATTCACGCCTGGGGCGAAACTAAATGCTGTTTGGGAATTTTGTGTCATTAAAATAAACCGTGGCACTACATCCCATGAAAAGCCTAGGCCTACCAAGCGACCTCTGCCCAGGCATCTGCAGATATTTTTCAGCGCATCGGGTTCCCTCGGCCGTTAATCTTGGTTTTCGCGACTTTCAGACAGCTACTCTCGAGGCTGAGTGCACCCCGTTCCAACCCACACGTCCGTTTCTAAAACCACTAACGGAGCCGGGAATCGAACCCGGGGCCTCCAGGTGAGGAGCAGGCACGCTATCCCCAACACCATGGGGCTAGCAATTTTTGTCATACCAGGAGCAAAATTAACAGTCGTTAAAAATGTTATTTCGTGCCTTGAGCAAAATTAAGAGACTGAAGCGGTTTTCATTTCGTGCCAGGAGCGAAATGAAAAGTCTTGTATCGAATTTTATTTCAGGCCAGGAGCAAAATTAAAAGTCTGTAATGAATTTTATTTCGAGCCGGGAGCGAAATTGGAAGTCTGTAACGAATTTTATTTCGTGCCCGGAGTGAAATTGAAAGTCTGTTTTTTTTTATTTCGCGCCGGAAGCGAATTTAAAAGACTAACGGTTTTTATTTCACGCCAAGGGCGAAATGAAAAGTCTTTAATGATTTTTATTTCTCGTCAGGAGCAATGTTGAAAGTCTGTTAAGAATTCTGTTTGTAGCCGGGAGCGAAATTAAAAGTCTGTAACGGATTTTATTTCACGCTGGGAGCGAAATTTAAAGTCTGGTACGAATTTTATTTCGCACCGGGAGCGAAATTAAAAGTCAGTAATGCATTTTATTTCGCGCCGGAAGCGAAATTAAAAGACTAATGAATTTATTTCGCCTCTGCAGCGAAATTAAAATTCTGTTACCAATTTTATTTTGCGCCAGGAGTGAAATTTTATTCCATTGAACAATTTAATTTCGCGACGCTAATTTAAATTGATGATACATTTCGTTTTGCGTGCCAGTCCTGCCTTGAATCGGTTTTGGTGGTGGCTCCATTTTTCACCTAAAATGTAAAGCTAACTGCACTTGATGACCGTAATGCTCTCCATCACTCGTAGCTGTATGTACATCGTTCATGTATATGATCTACCAGAGATACTGTCCAAAAATAAATTGCCGAAAATAGAACACCTAACGAACACTAAAAATAATGGTGTTGCAGGTAAAATAAACTAAATAAAAAGTAATTAAAGGGATCGATGAACTAAAAACAGGAAAAACAACATGGAAAATTAGAAGTCGTAAGTACAAACTGGTAACATTTCAAAGGATCACTCAGAAATATCCAGAACTGAACAATAATTCAGAACTAGCCATCACAGTCACAGTCAATCGCAACATCGGACTAGATGCTCAGGAATCCCATACCGTCAGGTAAGGGGTAAGGTCATCACTCTCTCTTGACTTTCGCTCCCCTTTCCTGCTGCTGCGGTGGCCTTGGTCGAGCTTGTGGCGCGCCGTGGCCGCCTGCTTTAAGCGTGTGTACAATCCTGTATGAAATATTACCTTATAAAAGATGCTCGAAATGTCGTCCTTCCTGGGTTATACAGGCATTGTATCTGGTAACCACATTTTGGCTCACGCGAATGAGTTCTGCCACTGTAATATTTCTGATTTTGTATTTTATGTTCTTTAATGAGCACTGAGTCAGTAGGCCTAGTGTAAAACTTATTTACAATTACGTGAATCTGTGCTAGTGAAGGTGACACTTCATCAGGAAATTGCTGAACTTACCCACCGGGCCGACTCGTACTTAAAATAAGTTTTACATACAAAAATACGATGTTGCAATGATAACTGTCTGAACATGTTACCATCTGAGGTTCAGACTGGCGACTGACAACACCTGCACGCTTATTGCAAGGTCAAGTTTGTACTATGCGCGCGCTTTCAATACTACAGCAGGGGGCCGTGGGGCGCTAGAAACTCGGCCAAGCCCGCTGCAGTAGCGAATAACAAAACCGCCGCTCGTCGTTCTTACTTAATATGAAAGACCCTATATGTAGACAATAGAGTTATGTACTATTAGATGACTATTATTGCGTAGGTTCATTATTCAAACGTTGACTTCTATCACATGATTGTGACACAAGAAACAAACAAATAATTTAAAAATTTTGCACAGCTGCCATCTTGAGTGTATGTAAACAATTTAACAAAATTAGATATCAGTTCATTACAATGTATATAAACAATTGCTGTACCAAATTTCACTGCATTCGGATGGTTAAATCGCCAGAAAAGTCTATTTAAATGTTCAAATTCACTTGGCCGCCATGTTCATTTTGTAGTTAACTGGTTTATGAAAGTCACTTAAGTGATTTTTATCACCGTACAAAATTTCAGGGTGATATCGGTGACAGTTTCGGAGATATAGAATGCCAGAGATATTTCGCACAGCCACCATGTTGAATTGGTGAAACATAATAAGCTTTGAAGGGCACGATCGGGGTCGGCCAAAATAGTAGACCTACTATGACCTTACCGAATTTCATTGAAATCGCTCCAGCCGCTTAGATTTTATTAGGTGGGGTGTGGAGGAAGAGGGGGGAGGGGTGGGGATGCACACCAAGGCCCGGCGTAGGTGCGTGACGTCATGTCATGTCATGTCAGTAGGTAATCTGTGTCCTTGACTCTCCCCGCCTGCCGCTAGCTACGTGTGCGAGTGAGCTTTGTATAGTATGTCGTGGTACCCTGCAAGCCAGGCTAGTGCTTTTAGGGCCATATGACCCAGGCGCACACTGTCTACGCTGGAACTCTCAGTTCAGGGGCGCGTGGCCGGCCTGTCGCGGCTGGATTTCTCGAAGTCGTTCTTCTCTTCATATTATTATTATTATTATTATTATTATTATTATTAGACTATTATTATTGGCAATAAAATGTTATTGGATACCAATAGACTACGTCTCATACTGTTCCCGAGTACATTGTAGATCAATTCTCTATTATTGAATGGATTCATTTGATAGCAAAATTATGCCATTTACACTTAAGTTAGGCATACCCAAACACGATAAGTTATTAAAAAATGTTGATGTTGTTTCCTTCCCTTATTCGAAACGTACCACAAGCTTTCAATTCTCTTTGAAGCCTATCGTTAGCTCTAAACGACCTGTCTTGTTATGCCGATGGTTACTTCACATCTGATGGTGGGGTCCAGCATAAATCTTGTATCCTTCTTACGGCCAATAACAATTATTATTCTATTGTACTTTTGCTTCTAACACGAGGAAGACACGAAAACATGGATCGCGTAACATTTCTGAAATGTTACAGATGCATCTTAAATCTATGTCGGTGATTCCCTTCTTAATTTTGGTGTTTGAACGGAGCTAGGTTATCAGACACTCTAGAGTGGTTGCAGCATACAGTCTCACACAAGAGCAACCTTTGCCTCCACCTATTTGTGCTTGACTACTCCCTTTCATGTGTACTTCTGGATAAGTTGTTCTCCATAAAATATGGTGATTAGACACTTTCGCAATCAACCAGCAAGTTCATTTTGTTTTTTCCATACGTCCGCTTCAGGCTTAATTCTCAAGTATTCCTTGGGTTCCTAACTAGTAAATCACCGTCTTCATCGTTACCACCATCTTCATCATCATCACCGTAATGAAAACCTCATTCGTTGTACAAACACAAATTACGCACCAAGTCACATTGCCTTCAAGCAATCCTTGCACTCTCTGTATATATGTGGCACGGTGTCCCTACATGATGATTACTATACTTTGGATGTTCATTCACTGAAAATTGCGAAATTAGCTTCGAGGTTTTCCTATGCCCAGAACATAGAATGCTATGAAAATCAAATGTTCTTAAATACGATGTGTGGATTACATATAAATATGCAATTGGATTAACTCACGACAGCTACTTGTAGCATTGGCCTTTGAGAATATTTTACGGAAGCTATTCTAACAACTCTACGAGGTGAGTTTCTCTCCGTGTTCCCATATGAATGTTCGAATTGCAGAATAAGAATGTAGAAAAAAAAAGGAAAACTTGCGCTCACTGACCTGGTGCAAGTCCTCAAAATGAACACCCCTTTGATGACTTAGGTATCATCGATACCATTTCAGTACCTCAAACCGAAATTAAATTTCTTGGCAGGCCAGGGAATCAAACCCTGACTTTGTTAGCCGCTACACCACAAGGTGATCTCTTTCATTGTCAGCGCAATATATTGCACGATGCCATGTAATTTCAGCACGAACTATAATAGTACACCTTTCTTCGTATTTTATGCATAACAGTGCCCCTGGTAAGTTAGAGAGATGGTTCGCATACCATAACCAAAGAGCCGAATAGTTCCAAAAACCAACAAACAACCGAAAGAAATACCGACAAGCTGGTAGAAAGACAGACAACAGATTTTGTAATTTTCAGAGCAAAATTGTTTTACGATGAAGAGCACTCTTGGTCTCCATACTGTTGAAATAATGAAAATTGTCCTAAAACTTCAAAAGTTAGAAGGATTTCATGTCAACTTGCTTATTTTGCCGTATATCTTATGTGTAGGTAAATTCCATGAGTTATTGTTTCAGGCGATGTTGAAAATACGAATAAAAGACATAAATTACCTCAGATTGCGACGGAATATTGTTCAGTTTAAAAACCTGATAAATTTACTAACGCACGTTCCTCGAATTCACATATCCCTGAAGAGCACCAATCTAATCAGTTGGTGAATTCAGAATCTTGTTATTGAAATACAAATACTGTAGACTATAGCTTTATAGTCCTAATGTAGTTTTTTTGTTCTACCCGTAATTATTTAGGTTGCTATGAGGAAGGGGATATGGTGAGACAGTTTCCTTGTGGGAATGATATTATGGATAGATGCCCTTCATGACGTCAATCTAATGAGAGGATTTTATGACAAATGAAATTAATGAGGCAAGGTATGAAATGGTTGTGTGTGGTATTTCGAGTTCGGTGTAGTCTGACCATGCCCGTTAGCGTGTGTAGCTACGTCGGCTGGTTTGTGACAGTATGTCAACAAATTTAAAAAAATATATTTTAACACTCCTGATTCCATACCGGCCCTGTTACTGTCACATGCATGATTACCAATATGCTTGATTCCATTTTTAGGATTATTATATCTCGCTGCGCCTGCTACATCACCCAAAAAGTAGGGGCAGATGACCTCGTAGTTCCGCTCCATAAAACAACAATAACTAACCCAACAAGTAGTTCCGCGAAGAATTATACAGCCTATTTTCATATATCCTACTTATGTTAATTGCCTCTATCGACATACAAAAGTTCAGTTTGATTGCTGTAATAGATTCGCAGATATTGAGAACCGGCTAAATATTGCGCATGGTCGCCATGTTGGATTTTTTATCTGTAGGTCTTAGAGTTATGTACTGTTACGTGAAGTGTATTGTGTACGTGTAGTATTCAAACTTCAATCGCATGATTAGGACACTAGAAGTAAAAACGAGATTTTAAAATTTCGCACAGCTGCCATCTTGTGGTTATGGAAACAAATGAAAAAATTAGATGCCAGTGGATCAACATTTGTAGAAGGATTTACTGTACCAAGTGTCACTGCACTCGGATGGTCAAATTGCGATAAACGACCATGTGAATATGTATACTTCGCGTCGCCGCCATGTTGGATTTGTGATCACCAGGTTATTGAAAGTCCTATAGGTGAACGTATGCTCACAGCCCCAATGAAGATTAAAAAATTTAGTTTGATTGCTGTAATAGATTCGTAGATATTGAGATCCATCTAAATATTTCGGATGGTCGCCATGTTGGATTGTTATATGACAGGCCATAGAGTCACGTACCATTAAAGGAAAATTATTTCAAGGGTTCATCACTCAAACTCTCACTTCGATCGCATGATTACGACACAAGAAATAAAAACTTAATTTTAAAATTCGCACATTCGCCATCTTGAGGTTATGTAAACAATTGAACTAATATAGATACCAGTGCATTACAATGTGTATAAACATTTCCTGTACCAAGTTTCATTGCGTTTGGATAATTAAATCGCGAGAAAGGTCTATTTAAAATTTTCAAATTCGCTTGGCTGCCATATTCGTTTTTTAGTTAACCGGTTTTTGAAAGTCTTATAGATGAAACTCCAGTAGTGCCCTTTATCTCTGTACAAAATTTCAGGGTGATATCGCTAATAGTTTCGTAGATATCGAATGCTGGTGAAATATTTCGCACAGCCGCCATGTTGGATTGGTGGGATGTAACAAAATTTGAAGGGCACAGTCGGGGTGGTGTGGAATAGTGCTATGAACTTACCGAGTTTCATTGCAATCTTTCCTGCGGTTTAGAAGTTATTAGGTGGGCACACACCATATCACACACACGCGCACACACAGACAGACACACTGACAATAGGTGATCTCATAAGCTTATTTTTTCATAAATGAAAATAGGCTAAAAAGTATGCAACTTGTTGTATCCTTGTTGCAGATCTGGTTCATGTACGTCCAAATATCATGTTTCATACGTCTTCGGTGTGTTTCTTTAAGGAGTGACTTTCCCACTATGGTATGTTTGTGCTCCCCAGGCACAAAAGACGTTATGAGCACGGCAGACCACAAGCATATGACAAAATGTTGGCTCCAGTGCGCCTAGTGTCCAGGCTCTGCGCTCAGTACTAAACGTACTGCAGCACCCCGTCAAATGGACAGTGCTTGTGCGACTAAGCGCTGCAGTGCTAGTGTGATGTCGTGCTGCACTGCTCAGAAATAGGCAGGATAGGGCTGCGCTTCACCTGCTAACACTGCTTCACCTTGCCCATTGCACGGCCCTGGTGCACACACACGGACAAAAGGTGATCTCATAAGCCTATTTTTTCATAAATGGAAATAGGCTGAATACGAGATTTTAAAATTTCGCACAGGCGCCATCTTGTGGTTATGAAAACAATTCAGTTTGATTGCTGTCATTGATTAGTTGACATTGAGAATCGTCTAAATATTTCTAAATATGTGTAGACCATTGAGCTATGTATGTACTATTAGATGGCGATTATTGCGTACGGTAGGTTCATTTTTCAAACGTTGGCTACCATCGCATGATTAGGACACAAGAAATTAAAACGTAATTTTTAAATTTCACACAGGCACCATCTTGCGATTATGTAAACAATTGAGTTGAATAAGATATCAGTGCATTACAAGGTGTATAACATTTGCTATACCATTTGACGGTGCTCGAATGGTTTAATCGCGAAAAAAAAAAAGATCTATTTTAATGTATCAACTTCGCTTGGCCCCCATGTTCGTTTGTTACTTAACAGGAATTTTGAGAGTCCCATCTAGTAGTTCATTTTATCACCGCACAAAATGTCAGGGTGATATCTGTAATAGTTTCGGAGATATGGAATGCCAGTGAAATATTTCGCACAGTCGCCATGTTGGATTGGTGAGCTGTAATAAAATTTGAAGATAACGGTCGGGGTCTGACAAAATAGTACTATGACTTTACCGAGTTTCATTGAAATCGCTCCAGCCGTTTATATTTTATTAGGGGACACACACACATACGCACACACACGGACTAAATGTGATGTCATAAGCCTATTTTTTCATAAATTAAAATAATAAAGAAAGCATTTCATTCGGTCGACGCGAATTTCGTGTTGACCCACTGAATAGCTTTCTTCATTAGAAATAACCATCACTGAAAAATGGCTTCTATCACTACTAAATGAAAATAGGATACCAAGTAAACGAAAAGCAAGAACGGGAGGTTTCATTTAGGAAAGAAATACTCTTATTGGTCACAAAGGAGTGAAAGTTTGGTGTGTAGGTTACACTTTGCCTTATATGGCAACACTGCGAGAAGGTGAGTTCGATTCCCATCTTAGCTATCTTAGAGTGTTTTTCTGGGGTTTCCCACTTCCACTCCAGGAAAATGCGTGGATAGTTCCTAAGTCAAGGCCATTGCCAACTCCAAAAATAACAAAGTTTATCAGACTTCAACTACATGGGACTGATGAACAATAGGCTATGTTCCAAACCCCTATATGAAGCAACAAGAAATATTTCGAATCAATGGTATCCATCGTATTGATTTTAGGAAACATGTTTCTAACGTAGGCTACAATATGACCGCGATCGAAACGAGCCAGGTGCCTTGCCCTGTCTGATGGGGCACGCGCTCAGATTGAAATCATTATGTTGATTATTATTGATATTTCAAGAAGTAATTATCCTATGTTTGAATAAATAATTGGCCTGGAATTACATATGGCCCAGCATCGTCAGTTCACGGTCACCTTCCATGCTTGTCCGGGAAGCGGGCAAATAGACACTTCCATAACGTTATTGACGAGATTCTTTTCTGAAATAACGGAATCAATTTCTCCGCTTAGAATAATGTTACTAATAGCGCATAGCTGGTAAAAATCGCATGGATACCGTTATTAGACTTATAACATTGTTGGTGGGTTCGCATTTCAAAATAACTGAATTAATTTTTCTGCCCTGAATAACGTTATTGATAGCGTATGGCTGGTAAAATTCGCTCGTATACCGTTACTAGACTTATAACGTTATTGGTGGGTTCGCATTTCTAAATCACGGAATTATTCTTCTGCCATGAATAACGTTATTGACAGCGCAAAGCTCGTGAATATCGCTCGTATACCTTACAAAGCTTATAACGTTATTGGTGGGTTCACATTTCTAAATAACGGAATTAATTTTTCTGCCCTGAATAACGTTATTGATGGCGTATAACAGGTTAAAATCTCTCGTATACCGTTACTAGGCTTATAACGTTATTAGTAGGTTTGCATTTTGAAATAACCGAATCGATCACTCTGCCTGAATAACGTTATTGATGGCGCGCAGCGGGTCAAAATCGCTGTCATACCGTTACTAGACTTATAACGTTAATAACGGGAGCGCATTTTAAAATAACGGAATCTTTTCCTCTGCTGGTTATAACGTTAATAGCTCAAACCAGGGAAAATTATAACCCCTTATTTCGTTGCCGCACTAAAAACGTTATTCATATACCATTTGTTTTGGGTACGGAAGCAGTAACGTAACAAAAATTAATTCGTTATTTCTGACAATTCTGTTACGTTATGAAGCCTTGGCATCTGGGTACATTTCGTCCCGTCACCGTAACGTAACGCCAGACCCCAGCGTAACGACGAAGTCGACAAGATCATTTAACATTATAAAATGCTGAGAAAGATCTACGGGCCAGTTCGGAAAGAGGGAATATGGATAAAGAGACTGACAATAGAACTGTACAAACATACAAAAACGATTACAAACAACATAAGGAAAAGAAGGGCAACATTTTATGAACACGTAGATTACATAGGATAAACGAAGACAGACTGACCAAGACGATTATTAATATAGTAATGGACTGGATAATGCAGCAAACAAAGGGAGGATCAGAAAGATGGAATTAGCTTATAAGTTTGTACAGAATATGTACAATTAAAGAACAATATCCTACAGAGCGAAGTTAAGACACTATACCACGGTTGTCAAGCCTGAGGGATTGTACAGTTCAGAATGTTTGATACTGAACAAGAAAGGTGAATTAGATGAACTGGAGAAGAAAGAAAGAAATATCTTGAGGAAGATCTTAGGACCCGAAAATAGAAACGATGGTACATGGCGGAAGAGGCGAAACAAAGATCTTTACGGACAAGCAGAAAAAATCACAGATACCATACGGAAGAGAAGATGGAAGTTCTATGGACACCTTACGAGAATGAGCGATACTCGACTAACGAAGAAGATCTTTAATTCCATCACCAAGATATAAACGACTACAAAATGGGTAGATGAAATAAGAAAGGATATGGAGGAAGTTGGGGTCGGTCCAAATGAGATCTGGAATAGAGAGGTGTTTCGAGGTACGATTGACGCATTCAAGGGGTTCCAGGAAAAGCAAAGGAGAAGAGCCAAGAACATCTGGTCGGAAGAAAGGAAGATAATCCACTGTGAAAGGATGAAAAGTTTTTGAGAGCAGAAAAAAGGACTATCCGTGGTCCAAAGTAGGCCAAAATCGAACAAAGATGAAGAATGAATATTTTCCTTTCCTCTTTCTCTATGTCTTTGGTTATTATTATTGTTATTATTATTATTATTATTATTATTTCTTCTTCTTCCTTCGTTACGGCCAACTAAGGAACACGTCATGTCAGCTGTTTCTTCTGCATTTTAATGTTGGCCCAGTACTCTTTCATTCGCAATCGATGTTGCACCTTTCTCTCTGTCGTCCACGCCTTCCCGGTTTTTATCTTCGGCTTAAGTTGAAAACTACGATGTTTCTGAAGTTTTTCCCTAAGTGGGCCACGCTGCTGGATATCTTCACGTTTTATCCCCGTCTCCAACGGATCTTTCTCTACTTCACTGAACCAGGCCCCCTTCGTCTTTTTCTCATGGAGTGTGCTTCCGTATGGATGTGAATCTTGGACGATCAAAGGTCAGGATTGGACGCGACTTGAAGCGTTTGAGATGTGTGTCTGGCGGAGAATGTTACGGGTTAAATGGATTGAAAAGAGGACTAACACCAGCATCCTGCAAGACATTCAAGAGAAATAGAACTGAGACCAACTATCCATAAAAGAAAAGCTAAATTCTTGCGACTTAACGCTTTCGAAACTAATCTCCTGGAAGGAAAAATCACTGGGAAGAAAGACCGAGGTAGACCGAGAAAATTTTTCATGCAAGACATCGCACTAACTCTTCATTATGGTTCCTACTCTGAAATGAAACGAGGTGCTGAAGACACAGAACAATGGTTTTGGAGACAAGGCCTTTTAAAAGTTGATGATTAAATATTTGTATAATTTAATCTGTATTTAGAGGGGCAGATGGCCTCGTAGTTCCCCCTTAAAACAACAATCCCTCCCTATATTATTTTGCTGCGTTCCCATACCAGTTTTGTGCCGAAATTAATTCCCATTAACACCAACTTACACATATGGGGTACCTACAGGTTCAGCATAACCCAATGCGTAAGCGAAACGCACTCACTTACTCTTTAAATGCCTCACCATTAAATAAATACCTTAAAACATGAATATTTACAATAAAATAATGAAAGAATGCAACACGGTAACCATGGTAACAGAATCTCACAGGTCCATCTATTTCTGTAAGACGCAATGCAATTCCAATTATTACATTACTGTGAAAGTTTCCAGACGGTTATCAGGTTATCACTGAACCAAATTAAGCTGTAAAATTCATCAATACATACATTATAATGCGCTTAAGGGGGTCAAGGGGCACTCTAGATTTTTTTAACGCAATTTTCACGTGTGTGTGTGATACGAAAGGTATTTTTCACCGACTATAAAGGGTCTCCGAAAACCACATTTAAAGGCCCTTAAATTAACAGTGTCTGTGATAATCCCAGAAAACTAACTTCGCTCTGATATACCTATGAAGGAATGACAAGCCCCTAACCACTGCACTAGTAGCTGAATTGATAAAGTCTGATTATTCATACCAAGGATAAATCAGTCATAGCATTCATGATTGAGATTTTGCTAAGTGTACTCTTTACAACTAGAATATTCACGGGCGAAGCCGCGGCGGGTAATGCTAGTTATTTATTTCTTCTTTCTTTCTTTCTTTCTTTCTTTCTTTCTTTCTTTCTTCGTTTTGCCCACTTAGGGAGCGCGCTTGAACTTGTTGACTCGGGTTGATGGAGCTTTCCTCTTCTTCTCCTCCCAAAATCTCCTCATGAACTCGCTATGCCCCTTCTTACGTTCCTCCATCCATTTTTTTCCAGTGGCCTTTTTAGCTTTTTCGGCGAAAGAGTGATTTGTAACTCGGGTTCCAAAAGTCTTGCGTTTCATGATGCTATCTTCTGTAATGTTTATTTCCTTTAAGTCCTGTTTGATTTCTTCTAACCAATTGATTTTGACCTTCTTTAAATTAATTATATCAAGCAGTTTTTTTGCATATCTGGTGTTGTCCATTCGGCAGATGTGACCATAAAATTTCAATCGTCTCTTACGCACGGTATCAGTGAACTTATTGATTACTGTGTACAAGTCTGTGGTTTTCCTTTTAATCCATATACCATTAACATAAACGGGGCCATATATTTTCCTGAGAATTTTACGTTCCAGGATTTCGATTTCACCAATTTGAGAGTGGCCTCCTAGATATATAGTTTCAGAGGCGTACAATGCTTCCGGAAGAACAACTGTCTGGTAGTGCCGTAGTTTTGCATTTCGTGACATCACTCTTTTATTATAGTGATTCCATGTTATTCGGTATGCTTTCTGAAGTTTGGTAGCTCTTTCTAAATTAGCTTTCCTGTCCAATCCAGACGGTACAATAATTTCTCCTAAATATTTGAAGGAAGGTACGTGTCTAATTATTCCATAGTTGGTCTGTAGTGGAGATTTCAGGATATTCTGGTCTCCATTTACTATGAAATGCGTCTTCTCATACGATATTTGATGTCCTGTCTTTGATGCTAACTCATGTAACTTCTCTGTGGCATACTTGGTTTCTTCACTAGTCTTGGTAAAGATAGCTAGATCATCAGCAAAAGCTAGGCATTTTACTTTTATTTTCTGTTCCAGAGTACCAATGCTTATGCCTTTGATGTTGTTTTCCCACTCCCTGATGACTTTGTCTAACACTAAGTTAAAAAACAGTGGGGAGAGGCCGTCACCTTGTCGAACTCCGGTATGTACTTCGAAAGGCTCTGATAGTTCACCTAGGAACTTCACTTGAGATGTTGTGTCAGTGAGAGTCTGGCGGATTAAGTCCCTGGTTTTCCTGTCAACTCTGAGCTCTTCTAGGGTGTTCAGAACAGTTTGTCTGTCAATAGAATCATACGCCTTCTTAAAATCCACGAAGGTGACAAATGTGTTGGTACTGCGGCGTATCCTTAATATCGTCTTTAGGCTCCAAATCTGCTCCGAACACGATCTACCTTTCCTAAAGCCTGCCTGGTATTCACCAATCAAATGATCAGTTTGTTGTTCTACTCTGTTTAAGAGTGCTTTAGATAATACCTTGTATATAATTGGTAAAAGTGATATACCTCTGTAGTTGCTGGGGTCCGCTCGGTCGCCCTTTTTATGTAACCGATGGATAATGGCATTCTTCCAGTCCTTCGGAATTATTTCGCTCTCCCATATTTCTGTTAGGAGTGTATGAATTCTCCTTATGAGGTCATCTCCTATTTTCAACATCTCAGCAGTTATTCCATCGTTCCCAGGGGCTTTGTTATTTTTGAGCGATTGGATTATCTCTTTTATTTCTTGAGTTGTTGGGGGAAGTGAGTCTGGGTTTGGTACAGGTTTTTCAAACTGCAGTCTTTCCACTGGAGGATCACAGTTCAGTAGAGTTTGGAAATAATCAGCCAGTATCTTGCAGTTCTCCTTACTGTTTGTTTCTAGTCGTCCATTACGTCGACGGAAACTTAGAGTTGGTGGTTTGTACCCTGACAAGTCCTCACGGAATGTCTTGTAAACATTTCGAGTGTTGTTTTTCTGGAAATCCTGTTCTAACCCTTCGAGTCTGATTTTGTTGTAGGCACGGTTTTCGCGCCGGATTGTTTTAGAGGTCAGTTTTTGAGTTTTTAGGAAGTTCTCCCATCTTTCCACTGTTCGATGTCCATTCCACTGATGCCATGCTTTGATTCGGTCATTGACGGCTTCATCGCACGTTGTGTTCCACCATCTGTGCTTTCTTTTCCTAGGTGGTTGTCCTAATTTCATGGCTGATGACTGTAATGTATTGCTAGTTATTTATTTATTTATTTATTTACTTATTTGTCGTATGGCTCTTAGTGCCGGGAGTGTCCGAGGACATGTTCGGCCATAGATTACCTTACAGTCTGGCCCACCAGAGTCTGTAGCTGCTTCAAGCGGACACCCATAGGGTGAGTAACAAGTTTCGTTCCATTTCAAATAGTTCCAACTTTCGACACCAGATATCAATGATACCTAGTGGTGAACGTTGGAACTTTGATAGAGGGTTCCAACGAAATCTAACCTAGAAATTTACCTTCACACCATTTTAGTATGTGGAAGGATCTTTTACATACCATAAATCTCTGACATGGAACCGTCGGCTTTACTTCCCCTCCGAAGGAAGGCATACTGAAGGATTTTAACGCTCTGAAAAAAATCCGACGACTTCGGCCGGGTTTGAACCCGCTATTTTGGGCACAGCAGTTCAGCATGCTACCAACTACGCCACCACAGCCTCTAAAACAACAATAACTAACTAGCTTGCCACGGTGGGTGAGTGGTTAGCGTGTCGGGCTACTAACCCAAAGATTGCAGGTTCGCTCCTGGCCGTGGTAAGTGATTTTTTTTGAAAGGCGACAAAAATACGACACGCATGTCATACGATGTTGGCATGTCAAAGAACCCATTTGAATTCAGTAGGCCGTGTTCATAATGGCAAAATTAATCTCGGGAGTTTCCGCCAACACAAAGTTCCTCATTTCTCTACTAGACTTTCATAGTCAAGGAACAACGAAATTCGACATGCAAGCTACCCTCTGGGTGTCAAATTACAAAGCTTGCACCAGGAACCCGAGGCCATACGATATTATTATTATTATTATTATTATTATTATTATCATCATATATATTATTTCAGTAGTATAGATCCCTCCTATGGCACTCACAAGCGACCGGTCGTAAAAATGAGCAGTCAAATGAAAGAGAATAGGCATTAGCAGTGACGAATTGCGCTATAATTCCATAAATATCAATAAATTCTTTAAAAAATGACTTTAAAAAAATGTAGGAAGTGTGCGATTTGCAGATAGTGTTGATGTATGAAAATACGCTCCATAATTTCTGTCCACTTCACATTTTGATCGCTGTGACGCCCGTTCCATCTCATTTTAACATTCTGAGGTCTTCCCTTTATCATTTTGCATGGATTTCAGAAACAGTAAATCAAAGGAATGAGTACTCAAATCGTATAATTTCATAAATATCGAATAACCGGTGAGTGTTACAGCACACTCAGCACACAAATGACATTATCAGTGACAAATTGCATTCTAATTTCTTAAATATCAATTTTTGTAAGAAGTGTTCGATTTGCAAAACCTATTGGGGAAAGTGTTGTTTATGAACATGCGGGATTTCTCGCACGGGTTCGCTAGTTATTACTAACTAGAAAAAGAACTGACCAAGGGGGATAAACAGGAAATATGACAGTGAGCAGTTCGGGACAAGTAAGTGGAATTAATAACATGGCTACCAACCCACTTATCGATTGTTGTGAGGTGTCCTGGAGGGTAGGGTGGGGAGAGGGGGAACCCGCCCCCCGGCCTTAGAGTTTGTAGTTTGTTTTGCCATTTAAACAAACCTACAAGACACGTGTATTTGTTCAAAGACCCACGAAGCAAATTAAATGGAAAGTTCTGTCTGAACTGAAAACTCTTAAGTGTAGAGGAGTGATCTAGATTATCGTTCTTGCAGTGGTGTTGGTGGTTGCGCGCTTAAGCATCAGATGGCGTGTTACTTGTTTACTCTGATGTACTTTTTCCCTCCAAATCCCATGACCCCTTTTCCCTTACAAGAATGATAAATAGCACTAGTTCATAATATTTCCGAGTGGTACCTACTCATATATCACACAACCACTTCTTTACAGCACTAATGACCAGCCCGTATCAATCAAACTTGTGCGGTGGTATCGACTATACCACTTCTAGATTAGGGTGGAGCCAACTCTATAGGTGAACAATTGTGAAGTTTGAAGCCTCTGTTCACTCTACTAAAAAAAACACACCCTGTCGAAAACAAGACACAACTTAGCGATACAGCCAAGCTGGATAAAAATAAGGGGGGGGGGGAAATAGCGGTGGTTATAGGTAAATGTTATTTGGATCAAGTGTACTATGTACTTTTTTCTGCAATAAACCTAGGTCGTTTATGCGCGGCAGTATTAAAGGTGCCGGGACGTCTTCAATTGACTGTGTACCGCTTAGTTTAAATGTATTTTTAGTCCACGCGTGGCGAAGATAGTTCCAAGGTCTTTAATAGTTGTAGATTTTCCTGTATTCAATAACATACATTCTTATCTCGACTTGGCAACGTCACACAAATAAACATGGCACTGACCTCAGAACGAACATAGTAACAAAAGGGTGAGAAAGGGAAAAACCAGTCTCGTCCAGTTAACACCCGGGTTAGTCGACTACAACTGGTACCAGAGTGAACACGAAACTGCTTGAAATCCCAGTTAGGAAGACAACCGGAAAAGTATCAGCCTGTATTATTACAGTATAACCATAGTTGATTTTGTATAACCATATAATCACCCCGAACAGACAATTCTGGATTTTTATCACCATTTTAGAATTTCACCTAACAGTAGATATACCACATTTAGCATACACTGACAGTTGCATTACCAACACTGCAAGTAAATAATTGTACATATTGTATATATTTTCACCTGTATTCTCAAACATAGATGTTATAGCCTAAGTGTAATGGATCTGATGATGATCGCTTGACGATCGAAATTGGTCATCCTAGTGTATTTAATAATCTCATATAATTTATTTCGGGATTAGGGCATAACCCAGCTCTATTTGGTTACATTCGTGTTGACCGACTGAAAAGCACCAAACTTTTGTTTATAGTTGAACAATACAGTTCAGTTACATAATATGCTCCTACATGTGAACTAGTGAATCCATCAAATGAAAATTTGTAAATATATACCTCCATAACATAACAGAGATAAGATAGATGAGAAGGTATGGAATGGACTTCGTCTTGAGTAGAGAATTCATGATGAAAATTAATAAATGTAAAACAAAAATATTTGAATGCAGCCGAAATAAATCAGAAACCTCTATGGACATAAAATTGGCCGGTGAAAATCGGAAGGAAGTAGGATACTTCTGTTACTTAGGAAGACAAATAACCAGTGATGGACGAAGCAAAGAGGATATAAAAAGTAGGTTGGCTCAGGCAAGGAAAGCATTTCTACAGAAAAGGAATCTGTTGACATCGAATATAGATTTAGGTATAAGGAAGTCATTTTTGAAAGCATGGTAAAAATATTACGAGCCTTACAGTAGTCGCATATGATGTGTAACATCTGACATAGAAGAAACCTCACGTGAAATTGTTGATACACCGGTATTTTATACTATTATTGGCACAAATATTAATCTATTTTAAAAGGGAGTGTTTTACAGGTATTGTAGTTTATAATACGGAACTCATTTTATTAGATCATTCGTAGCTTCCACCAGCACTAGACTAAATAAAGAATACGATATGGATCGACTAGATTAATAGACGCGACACCGCTCATAACCTTCAATTCCTTATAGACAGGTCCTCTTGATTCACAGACCAACACGTAATTTCATAAGGATTCTGTTAATATGAGTCATATTGATAAGATAAATATCGTTTAAAATAATAATCTGGTAGCAAAAATATCTATCCCGTCCGGGATTCGAAGCCGAGATCTGTAGATTCACAGTCATAGGCGCTATCCCCACGGCTATTTCGACTACGCAAATATTGTGCACAAGATGGTGACTTATTTCCACGTTCCAATATTACTGCATTACGGAATTAAGTTTCATTTATATTTTGCTTGTTTCGATAATGTTCCTGCGTGAAATTCAGTTTAAAACGCCTCATGATTAGGCCCTCTTGTGAGTAAGGAGAATGTATTCAGCAATAGTTCATGAAGGCTTGCTCAATTCTCGTATAACCACAACGATTATATTATATTGATGACTGCATTACCGCTATGTGGGTTAATATTCGAATAGCCATTGTGCAGAAACATAATACCGGCAATGCCGACTACTTACGATGTTTGATATTAAGGCATTTTACCATTGAAATACTGATACGAAGACTTCGAACATGTACCATGTGCTTTGCTTCAATCACCTGACACCAGAGTTCACATGAGCGTTTACCATTTAGTATGTCATATACATTCCACATGGCCGAGAGTACGTCATGGTATCAATTTCCGACACCGCGCGCTTATTGTTTCTCTTACCACTGCCAGCTGGATCTTACCACTGCCAGCTGTATCGATCGAGTTGGCAGTGCGTCTTACACTTCCGTTCGATCCACCACTGCCAGCTAGCACACTTCCGTTTGAGCACACTTCCGTTCGATTGAACGGAAGTGTGCCAGCTGGTGCCACATCGATCGTTCCGATCCACTTCCGTCCCATTTTTCAAAATCACTCCCACAAAAATATCCAATAACCGAGTGGAAAGTTGTTACACATCAAAAACATTGGCAAATTTTGAAAATTTTCTAAAAAACTCTTATGATAAGGATTTTGACTTTATAAAAGTTGCTTTTGCTTGCCACAAGCAGTGATATGTGTAGCATTTGTCAACAATATTTATAGCATGCTCAACAATAGAATGAATATTGTCATTTTATTCGTCTCTTGATCTGGATCTGCCCCCTTAATATCTGAGGATTTACCTCATGAATCCCCCCCCCCAGGGGCTCACATCTAGTGGGACGTGGGTTGGCGACCACGGGGCCCCAGCTGAGTCCGGCATTGTATCCACTTACTTGTGCCAGGCTCCTCTCCATCTTCTTTCCTGTCGACCTCCGTTGGTCAACTCTTGTCCTCTTCCGACCCCGATGGTATTAGGGGATCCGAGGCCTAGGGAGTCTCTTCCTTTCCCGCCTTAATTGGCCCTTGTCTCATCTTTTCTGATACCCTCCTTCTGCGAGGGGTCAACCTTCCTTTTCTTTTCCTGTTATCCCCTGCCTTTTGCTGAAGGCCCTCAATGAGGCAGGGTGTATGTAACCCCACCACTTCTGGTGCACCCTAGATATTGCTACACCCTCGGGGGCTCACGGCTGGTGAGTTCGGGAGTTGGTGAGTTCGGGAGTTGGCGACCCCGAGGGATTCCTCAGCTCGGTCTGGTTTTCCCCCTTTTATCCATTACCTGTGTGGCGGACCCTCTCCTCTTTCACTTTCTTATCTGCCTTTTATGGCTCTCCTTCCTTCCAAGTCCCTCTATCCGCATTCTTCGAGGGTTGAGGGCGTTTCTTTTCCTCCTGTCCCTTATTTGCCTTATTCTCCTTTCTTTCATTCCTTCTTCTAGAATATAAGTTAGTAGTTAGTTTTAGTTATAGTTCACATTTCATTGTCATCTTCACGATCACCCAAACCATTAGGGGCCGATAACCTAGATGTTAGGCCCCTTAATACAACAATTATCATCATCATCCCTCATGAGTCACCTTAAGAAGTAGGCTAAAACCCAATTCCCACTGATACCCTTGTTCTGGTAGCGCTGTGGGGACCACCTTGAGTACTACGCCACATTAACTATTCCCTGTCTGCTGTGCCGGCCCATTAGCGTTCACCGCACTTTTAATGTCTCACAAACCCCGCAGCCTATCGACCATGTTCTACAGAGCGCTGACCAGCACAGCAATACGCATTATGGCGTCTTGCAGCACCTCTCATCCTCGCTCTGATCACTCCCACGGGGGTAACGTCTCACTACTCCCAATCAGAGCTCTTAATTACTACCTCGATTCTTCAAAAGACAAACCGCTGAATCTACAGGATTTAATGCCTCATTTTAAGGGTGCAAGCAAAGAAATAGTTATGTCCTTTCTTAAGATAGTATTTATCTCTTCATAGTATAATTCTTGGATGTCACGGGTAATCTCGAGAACCACTGGATGAATTTTGATGCAGTTTTCAGCATTCTTTAAATAGTTTCTCCTGAAAGGTTTTAGTAGAAAAATAAGATGTTCAGTAAAGAACATATAGCCTACTTTCTCCTAAATGCATGGGTATTGTTATAACTCTTTGTCCTTTTCAAGGAGGATAATTGAATGTTGGTTGTAGTAGCTTGTTGAAATATAACGTGCTATACGGAAATTAAACGTGAATATGAGGTGCCCTTTGCTAGTGCTACCTCTGTAAAACATTTCAATCAATTCGGTTTCACCGTGTTTGAATTGGTATGGGGAATCGATTTGCACACATACATGGCCGCCATCCGCAAAGTACTTGGCTGATGACCTTGTAGTTTGTTCAAAAGATTCTTCATACATAAAGGTATAATGTTGAAAAATTTGGTAGAGATCAGATGATTAGGTTGGTCGTAATTTGATTTAAGCTTTTAACATTTGGGTGGCCACCATTATGTTTTCGTCAAGATGGCGGCGATATAAAACTTTACACTGAGGTGTCCTTTGCTAGTGCTACCTCTGTACCAAATTTCGTTCAATTCGGTTTCATCTTGTTCGAATTGAAAGGGGGGGGGGGGGGTGGCGCACAGACATTCAGAGTACACACATATACACACACAGACAGACACACAATTTTTGGCTCTGTGTAGATCTCATAAGTCTACTTTCATTTTTTGCTTCGGTGGCGTAGTTGGTAGCATGCTGAGCTTCTATGCCCAAGATAGAGGGATCAAACCCGGCCGAAATCATCGGATGTTTTAAGAGCGATGCCTTCCTTCGCAGGGGAAGTAAATCCGGCGGACCCATGTCTTAGATTTTTGTCATGAAGAAGAACCTTCCACTAACCATTTGTGGAAGCTAAAATTTGTAGGTTAGTTTGATAACGCTTAATTAGTTCCAACATTCGCCACCAGGGGGTGACTGCGATGGCATTTAGTAGCCACGTCCGCAGCTAGGTGTCGTGGTCGGTAGCATTTGGTGGCTTTACGTTCCCTCCAAAGGAAGGCATACTGAGGAATAATAATTGATGTTTACGAGTGTAAATACAACACTGTGGTTTAGTTGCTGAAAATCCAGCTACACAGGTTACAACAATTACATACTAGCACTAGCACTAGCAGCACGACTTTCTTTGGTCAATGAATCTCATTAAATTAGAATTTTACATTATTGTGTGAGAAGTAGCCCAAGTTTTTATCATTTAAAATGATCTTGTCGACTTCATCGTTATGCTTGATTCTAACGTTATGCGTCATGGAGACGTCGACCGCGTGACGTCATGAAGCCGCGCGGGAAGCCTAAGTTAATGGGTAATGGACGTTGATTGCGTGACGTCATGCAGCCACGCGGGAAGCTTGATTCTAACGTTATGCGTCATGGAGACGTCGACCGCGTGACGTCATGAAGCTGCGCGGGAAGCCTAATTTAATGGGTAATGGACGGTGATTGCGTGACGTCATGCAGCCACGCGGGAAGCTTGAGTCTAACGTTATGCGTTACGGAGACGGCGACCGTGTGACGTCATGCAGCCGTGCGGTAAGCCTAAGTTAATGGGTAATAGACGACGAGTGCGTGACGTCATGCAGCCACGCGGGAAGCCTAAGTCAATGGGTAATGGAGTCTGTTGAAAGAGTCGAGCGAAGCGAGAAGGCAGTTGTAGCATGCGTCATTTGAAATTATATAAAGTCTAGTCTTTCAGACTGACTGTAACATATTTTTCTTTAGACCTGGCATTCCTTTTTATTACCCATCCTCATAAGAATGTGGGGTATTGAGGAATCTCGCCAAGGTAAATTCCAATCCACGCAAAGTGAACATAAAGGGAAGTCGAATAAGTTCGTAAAACGTTCATTTTCCGTAAACGAAACGAAATACAGTTAAACACATAATTTCCACTTAAATAAACTTTAATGTCAAATTCAGCATTTTGTCTAGGTTTATGCCGTGTCTTGTGTGGGGTTTTACCTAGGAACACCAAGATACGCTCGGACCCCCACAGGAGTAGTGAACTGTTTACTACCTCTCTTCTTATGAAGCCCAGCCGTGCTTCTATACTGCGAGAGCTAAACGCTCAACTCCCTGTGAAAGCTTCCAAAAATATGGTATATTGGCTTTCACGACCATGGAAACAATTCCTCCCACAGTAAAGAAGCGCAGGTGTGCTTCACAAGAAGGGAGGTAGCGCGCAGTTCGCTACTCCTCTGGGGGTCCGGGCACGAACACCAAGAGCCCGCTGATGAGTATAGCTTCAAGTTCCTAGGCGGAACCCCGCACAAGAGACAGCATGAACCTACAAACCTACAAAAAATTGCTGAGTTTAAATTCCTTGGCCGTGAAAACCAATATACCATACTTTAATGTGTTTCTGTTTCCGTGTTACACAGGCTCCGCTACTTACAGGTAAATCAACAGGAATTCTTCTGCTTCTTTTTCTTCTCATCCTACTTCAAACGGGATCAATGTTTCTGGCCGTTCTTTTCCATTTTTTCCTGTCCCAATCATCATCTTCCTCTAACTTCTTCTCCTTCAGGTCTTCTCGGATATTATCAGCCCATCTTCTTTTGAGTTTGCCCCTATTTCTCGTTCCATCTACGAGGGCAGATCAAAAAATAAGTTGCACTTCCCAGTTATGGCCATTTATTACACCACCTTTACAACAGCAACACGCCTATAACAACATACAATGTAACGTCACTTTTCCACATAGTTTCCAAGAGACTCCAAACATTTCTGCGAACGCACAACCAACTTGTCGATGCCGGATGCATAGAAAGTTCCTCCAGCGATCTGCAATCATACGGAGACAGCGGCCTTCACCTCCTCATCGGTCTGGAAACATCGACCACCGTTCTGTCTAATGATCGCATTCACACTGTTGACATTTGCACGGGTCCTGGACGATCTGCTTCTGTCTCTGTAACAGTTCCTCTGATTTTCTCATTTTTGATACGGTCCTTGTTAGTGACACCACTCATCCACCTAAGCATCGTCATCTCAGTCACATCCAGTTGATTACATTGTGACTTTGTAGCCCACGTCTCTGCTCCGTATAACATGGCTGGCCTTACTGCTGTCTTGTAGGCTTTTCCATTCAATTTTATACTGAGTCTCTTGTCACAGAGAAATTCAGAAATCATTTTCCATTTCGTCCAGGAATAATAGGCCATAACCCATGGCACTAATTGCCCAAGATATCTCTGACGCGCAAAAGCAAATTGAACTACTACAAGAACAAGCGGCGAAAATTGGATTACAAATCTCGTTTGAAAAAACAAAATTTATGACTGACATCAAAACCGTATCAAATGAACTTCAAATTGGCAACAACAAAATCTTTCGAGTAAACGAATTTAAATATTTAGGTGAATGGATTACAGCAAACTGTAAAGAAAGGAAAACAATTGAATCAAGACTTCAGAAAATGGAAACTGCTTTTCAATCAACGAAAAATATTTATAACAAAAAAGAATCTCTCCTTGAACTGCAAAATTTGCCACTATACAACTGTAATCAAACCTGAAGCTCTCTATGTTTCAGAGACACTCAATCTCCAACACAAAACACTAAATCACCAAATAGAAGTGAAAGAACGTAAAATAGCTAGAAAAAACCTTGGACCAAGAACAAAAGATGGTGTACATTATCCAAAGCCTAATACAGAAATATACACCAAAAAAAAATCACAGATACAATGCGAATGCGAAGAATCCAATTTATGGGACACATAGAAACAATGGACCCGAACAGACTGAAACACTTAATACATACTTTCTTAAAGAACAAGGCTACTAGACCGAATTGCTGTCAATTTACAGAAAAAGACTTAAAGGAATTAGGATCACCAAACATACATGACCGGAAGGAAATCAGGAAAATCACTCAGACGCGGGGTTTCGAGGAAGAAGAGAAGAAGACCACACAACATCAATGGTCAGAGCAACGGAAACAGACCCACTCGTTGCGAATGAAGGAATACTGGGCCAACAGGAAGGCTAGAAAGTGTTGATTTCACGTGGTTGTAAGCGACCCATTCGCGAAGATGAAGAAGAAGAAGAAGAAGGCCATAATCCACAGGACCGGTGATTTTTTCCGTTGTGGACAAAATTCCGGTTAATAATTGTTCCGTTAAAGAGAGGTTTTACTGTATGAAGTATGGCAACTTGTGCTAGGGTATTGAATAATATGGTTTCCACTCTTAAGAGTCACCCCAGTAAACGTTTTATTGCTCCAGCGTAGAGTTTAAGTTTCTCTCGCTAGACTGCGTAATGTGCAGTAAACACAAGAAAGTGCTGGCATTTTCTGTTCCTTTCAAGTTATAAAACCATTTCCAAGTGGCTCGTTTGACTTGCTAAGAGAAAATTGGAGATTCTTCAAGCAAGGGGTATAATACAGAGGTTCACTGGGGACTCTTAGCGTCCTGGAGAGGAGTATTCACATTTAATAGCACTTTTATGGCCGGTAAAGGAGGAGATGGTACTATTACATAAAATACTCATTTGGCACAGCCTGCATCTCTACAATTGAGTAATTTTCAACACATTCCATGACATTTCTAAGTAAATTAAACGACAGCAATTATTCGAAGGATTTTCTGAATCTGTTGCAAGGTGTTGTCCAAGCGTGCCAAATTTGCCTCATGAGAAGGCTTCCGGTGTGTCCTGTCAAGACTCACTCGGATAGCCCGACAGAGACTAAAGTCCAGAAACAGCATTTTGAGGGGAGTAACAGCCCTCGAAGGCTCACAAGAAGCTGCCCGAGTGAAGATATGTAGGACAGAAATCAGAGACCCAATTATTCCTATATCAGAATAAATGGCAGCTGGTCTCAACTTGCCATATGGAACTTAGAAATCATTGAAGAGGCTGAGGACGGGGGTTTCACGCTGCAAGAACAATCTCAACAAGTAGTTCCGTGAAGAACTATACAGCCTATTTTCATATATCCTACTTATGTTAATTGCCACGATCAACACACAAAATTTCAATAGATTAGTAGATATTGAGAACCGACTAAATATTTCGGATGGTCGCCATGTTGGATTTTATATATGTAGGACCTAGAGTTATGTACTGTTACATGAAGATTATTGTTTACGTGTAGTTTTCAAACTTCAATCGCATGATTAGGACACAAGAAGTAACAAGGAGATTTTAAAATTTTGCTCAGCTGCCACCTTGTGGTTATGGAAACAATTGAAATAAATTAGATGCCAGTGGATTAACATTCGTATAAGGATTTACTGTACCAAATTTCACTGCACTCGGATGGTTAAATTGCGAGAAACGTCCATGTGATTATTTATACTTCGCGTCGCCGCCATGTTGGATTTGTGATCACGAGGTTATTTAAAGTCCTATTGGTGAACTTAAGTTCATTGCCCCTATGAACATAAAAAATCAGTTTGATTGCTATAATAGATTCGTAGATATTCAGAGCCGTCTAAATATTTCGGATGGTCGCCATGTTGTATTGTTAAATGTATAGGCCATAGAGTAATGTACAATTAAAGGAAAATTATTGCGTAGGTTCATCATTCAAACTTCACTTCGATCGCATGACTACGACACAAGAAATAGAAATTTAATTTAAAAATTCGCACTGCCGCCATCTCGAGGTTTTGCAAACAATTGAACTAAATTAGATACCAGTGCATTACAATGTGTATACACATTTCCTGTACCAGATTTCATTGCTTTTGGAACAATAAATCGCGAGAAAGGTCTATTTAAAATTTTCAAATTCGCTTGGACGCCATGTTCATTTTGTAGTTAACCGGTTTTTGAAAGTCTTATAGATGAACTTCCAGTAGTGTCCTTTATCTTCGTACAAAATGTCAGGGTGATACCGTTAATAGTTTCAGAGAAATAGAATGCCGGTGAAATATTTCGCACATCTTGTGGTTATGTAAACAATTGAACGAAGTTAGATGTCGGTTTATTACAATGTGTATAAACATATACTGTACCATGTTTTATTGCGTTTGGTTGGTTAAATCGCGAGAAACATCTATTTAAAAGTCGCAAATTCGCGTGGCCGCCATGTTGGTTTTGTAGTTACTAGTTTTTCAAAAGTCACTTAGGTGAACTTCTAGTAGTACCCTTAATCACCGTAAAAAAATTCCAGGGTGATATCGGGAATAGTTTCGGATAAATTTAATTCTGGTGAAATATTTCGCACAGCCGCCATGTTGGATTGGTGAGACGTAACAAAATTTCAAGGGCACGGTCGGGATCTTCCGGAATAGTGCTATGAACTTACCAAGTTTCATTGAAATCGCTCCAGCCGTTTACAAGTTATTCGGGACACACACACCCACACGCACACACACACCCACACGCACACACACACGGACAAAAGGTGATCTCATAAGCCAATTTTTTTCAAAATTGAAAATAGGCTAAAAAATGGAACATGCTCGTCAAGAATGATGAGTTCTGTGACTGCAGCATGTTACATGATCCAGAACACCTGCAGATCTAATGGCTGCAAATACTAATTCTGTAACTGGCAAAATGTAATTTGATTCGGTCACGGAAAATAAATAAATAAATAAATACATTGAATTATTCGAAAATTCAAATATATTCGAAATATTAACATTAACTATATGTATTCGATATCATGACAGCAGATATTGCAAAGATCATTACGGACAGCTTAGTAACTCTCATACTTTATGCAGATGATATGGTAATAGCCTCAGAAGATAAGGAAGAGCTACAAAAGGTGCTCAACAGCCTCTCCGCATGGGCTTTTGAAAATGACTTACAAATATACCTTGACGAAACTAAACAAATGATTTCCAGAAGAGGTGGAAATTTCTCCCCAAAAGACACACTGACCCTTCAAGATAATCACCTAGAGGTAGTTTCAAAATTCAAATATCTTGGAGTTACTCTCCGAACAACACAGACATCATTCAGCATTCCCGTGAAAGAAAGAGCAACAGCAGCGATAAAAGCAATTTCTAACATTCAGCAGCCCCAAAAAATCTCGATAAAAACGGCTATGACATTATTTAAATCGTCCATAACACCAATAGCGACTTACGGAATCCACATAATTTGGGACAAACTAAAAGAAAACGACCTATTAACAATAGAGAAAGTCAAAGCCCGCTATATGAAAAGAGTCTTGGGTATCGGAAAGACAACGCTGTCCAGACTGACTTACGTCTTCACAAACGAAATGCAGATGCTACTGCCGCACACCGAGGCCTATGAGAGTGCCCTTCAAATCCTCAAAGAAAAGCAAAACGCTATCTGGGATGATTTCTACTCAACTGACGCCATAATGACTGGCGAATGGAAACAGGTAGACTATGAACTCCGACACATAATGACTCGATACGCTACACATGGCTTTCACTACAAGTTCTGCCAAAACAAGCGATTCAACCAACCAACTGAAGAATGTGTGTGTGATCTATGCAGTGAATGCTGTTCTCGATATCATGCAAAAAATTGCCGACAAAGACACACATCAATAACCCAATTGGGATTAGAATAATGTCCAGTAGGTTACCCAGTTTTGTATTTTGCACATTGTGCGGTGCTTCAATAATAATAATAATAATATAATGAGTGATTTGACTCAAGCAAATTCAAATGCTCTCGACGTAGCTAAGTTTTGGGCAGGAACTGTTTGAAGTTGTACGAGGGTGGATAGAAAATTCCTTGCCCCTGTTTTTTTATTGTTAGCCGAACAAAAATACATACAGGCAATTACAAATATACGTACCGTTCTGCGTACCGTGCAAAATGTCTCCACATTTGTTCAGACATTTGTCCCATCGCAGCACTAATTTGAGATGCCCCTGTGGTAGAATTCAGCTGGCTGACCGTGGAACCATCGTCGGACTGCTGTCTTAGCGTCATCATTGCACGTGAATCGTTGTCCTGACGGGAACTTGTTCTGCGGACCAAAAGCGTGGAAATGACTAGGGGCGAGGTCCAGAGTGTTGGTGGGTGGTCCAGACCCTCCCAGTGAAATGACCGAAGATTGTTGGCGGTTCTGGTTGCCACAGGTGGTCTCGTATTGTCAGAAAAGAAAAAGAAAAGGTAAAGGAAGGAAAATTAAAAAGAAAAATGAAGGAAAGGGTAAACGAAAGGAAAAAGGAAAAAGAAGAAAAATGAAGGAAAGGGTAAACGAAAGGAAAAGAAAAAGAAGAATATGGAAGGAAACGGTAAACGAAAGGAAAAAGGAAAAAGAAGAATAAGGAAGGAAAGGGTAAACGAAAGGAAAGAGAAGAAAAAGAAAGGAAAGGGTAAACGAAAGGAAAAAGGAAAAAGAAGAATAAGGAAGGAAAGGGTAAAAGAAAGGAAGAAGAAAAAGAAGAACAATGAAGGAAAGGGTAAACGAAAGGAAAAGAAAAAGAAGAATAAGGAAGGAAAGGGTAAACGAAAGGAAAAAGGAAAAAGAAGAATAAGGAAGGAAAGGGTAAACGAAAGGAAAAAGGAAAAAGAAGAATAAGGAAGGAAAGGGTAAACGAAAGGAAAAAGAAAAAGAAGAAAAATGAAGGAAAGGGTAAACGAAAGGAAAAAGAAAAAGAAGAATAAGCAAGGAAATGGTAAACGAAAGGAAAAAGAAAAAGAAGAAAAATGAAGGAAAGGGTAAACGAAAGGAAAAGAAAAAGAAGAATACGGAAGGAAAGGGTAAACGAAAGGAAAAAGGAAAAAGAAGAAAAAGGAAAAGGAAAAAGGAACAGGTAAAGGAAAAGCAAATGAAGGGAAATGAAAATGAATAGGAAAGGAAAAGGAAACGAAAGTGGAATACTAAACGAAAAAGGTAAGGAAAGTAAAAGGAAAGGAAACGGAAGAGGAAAAGAAAATGGAAAAGGAAATTGTAAAGAAACGAAAATTAAAAACTAAAAAGAAGGAAAGGGCAAACGAAAGTAAAAAAGAAAGGAAGAAAAAGAAAAAGGAGAAGAGAACAGGTACAGGAAAGGCAACAGAAATAAAAATAAAAGGTAAAGGAGGGGAAATATATATATATATATATATATTAGGAAGTCATTTTTGAAAGCCTTTGTCTGGAGCGAGGCGCTCTATGGAAGTGAAACTTGGACTATTGGAGCAGCAGAAAATAGAGGAATAAAAGCGTTTGAAATGTGGTGTTACAGGAAAATGGAGATCAGATGGAAGGGATATAGTAAGGAATGAAAAGGTATTACGGTGGGTGGGAGAGGAGACATGCTTCTAGGGACTGCTAGTGAAGGCAAGGAATAGGCTGGTAGGACACATAGGCCCTACTGACACCCAGGAATAGCAAACTTAGTTATGGAAGGAAGGGTCGAAGACAAGAACTGTAGTAGGCATATTAAGTTTTAACTTAAAAAAAAATAATGTAAAGCTGAAATTTGGCATAGATGTTCCCTAGTACCCTAGTAACAAATCCTGAAAAGTCCCCATCTCTCCGGCGTCCGCGTCATAGTTTTTGGGGAGTTTAAAAGGGCTTAAATGGGGCCTAAGTGCTAAAAAGAGCATTTTTGCTTCCTGCGTTTAAAATATTGATCCAAAATCAGTTCTAATGAGCTCTGATAGTAATAAGAGAAGGACTGCGTTAAATATAACGCTCTTATTGGTCGTAAATATTGCCATACATTTAAAGAGATGAGTAATCAAATATTTTAGCTCAACTTTTCTCACGAAAATTCAGCTAATTTGTCATTAGCCGGGACTTATCGTGTAAACATCTGCTGATAGCGACTAAAGACCCGAAGTAAAAGTTGTAAATCACACGTGTAGCTTTAAAACGATACATTGCCGTTGTTCATCCGACAAACAGCAGCAGAGATACAGTTACAAATATAAAAAGTCCTCTCGGCACGCCGGAAGGCGGAGGTAGATTTCACCGGACAAACTTGGGGATAGGCGAAAATAGGCAGAATATGCAGATTTTCGTAGAAGGATCAGACCTCATTTAATGCGAGAAGGTATTTTATAATTGGAGCTTAATTAACTTTGTTTTTCGTCATTTTATGCTTATTTTAAACATTTTATTGTCTTATGGGAACGGTAACCTTCTTGTCATTTGGGGTCCATTTTTATACTTGTGGTCACACTGTCCTTATGCTAGGTTTCGACACTGATGTGCAACTATGTAACGGTCTGTTACTTCTTCACGCAAAATTATATCTACCGCAGAGATTTTGGTTGGTTCCTCAGTTTAGGGGCTGCGACAACGCGGTCATGTAACCCCGTGTACTTTGGGATGGCTGTATTAGTCTGTAATTCAGGTAAGGACTGCAGACGGTCAATTTCAAGCAGTAGTTACTAATGTTGCTACCAGGTACTACCGTCAACGACACCTAGCTGTGAACTTGGCTACTAGATGCCACCGCAACCAGCAACTCGCAACGAACGTTGGAACTTCCCCTCCAAAGGAAAGCATACTGAGGGATTTTTGGCGCTCTTAGAAAATCCGACGACTTCGGCCGGCTTTGAACTCGCGACCTTGGGCATAAACATTCAGCATGCTACCAGTTACGTCACCGAAGCCGCTTCACACTTAGATGGAAATCTGAATCTGATCTCGTGCAAGTGCGTTATCTTGGCAACGTCTGATGGCTCATCCCTCATCAATTTAGTAGTGTTGCCATGGCAACCACTGATAGGTCTTGGCATTTTCTTATAATTCCGAAATTATTTTTCTCATCCCTTGGCATAATGGTGGGTTATATCAAAAATTCTTTCAGACAAAAGTTTTAGGTAATTATTATGGGAATATTGTCCATTTTGTACGGTTTTGATATTGTGCCTATTAAGAGAGATATGATTAATGTTTCCCGAAAAACCCACTTTTTCCCACCCCTTTGGTCAATGGTTGGTGCTATAAAAAAAACTCTTCAAACATACATTTTTGGGCTTTATCCGACACATAGTATGAATGTTGAACGGATTCGATATTTCACATATTAAGAGAGTTATAGCAATATTTCACTTTTTCGAAAAAAAAAAAGCCCCCCATTTTCACCCCCCAACGACCGATTTAGCCCAGTAACGAACTCGACCGAGATTTTATAGGTATACGTATTCGGTAAAAAATTCAAAGTGATTGGTACAAAATTACGGCAGTTATCGTGTCCACAATAAACTGATATACATATACATACATAAATTATATATAACTTTTGAACTGACGGTGGTTTTGGGGCCTGGGGATGTGAAACGCGAAGATATGTCGAAATTTTCCGGAAGTCGAAACATGGTACCCATTGCAATAGTTAGCTTTCTAACGAAATCTACCTCTGGTTGGTTCCTCAGTTTAGGGGCTGCGACAATGCGGTCATCTAACCCCGTGTACTTTGGGTGAGTGTAGAATCTGTCTGATACACGGTGTGAATTGTAATGGCTGTATTAGTCTTAATTCATGTAAGTACTGCAGACGGTCAATTTCAAGCAGTAGTTCCTAATGTTGCTACCAGGTACAACCGTCAACGACACCTAGCTGTGAACTTGGCTACTAGATGCCACCCCAACCATCAACTCGCAACGAACGTTGGAACTTCCCCTCCAAAGGAAAGCATACTGAGGGATTCTAGTGCTCTTAGAAAATCCGACGACTTCGGCCGGCTTTGAAACCGCGACATTGGGCATAGACATTCAGCATGCTACCAGTTACGTCACCGAAGCCGCTTCCCACTTTATCAGGCGGCTTTGGTGGCGTAGTCGGTAACATGCTGAGCTTCTATGCCCAAGATACCGGGTTCAAACCCGGCCGAAGCCGTCGGATTTTTTAAGAGCGTTAAATATCCCTCAGTATGCCTTCCTTCGGAGGGGAAGTAAAGCCGGCGGTCCCATGTCATAGATTTATGGCATGTTAAAGATCCTTCCACTAATTGCACCTGTGTGAAGCTAAATTGGATAGGTTAAGAATGTATACAACGCTCTTAGGTTTCTATGTTCGTTGCCAAGAGCCGACTGCGGCGGCGTCTAGTAGCTCAGTTCTGAACTTGGCCTCGTAGTCGTTGACAGTGGCGCTTGGCGGCAAAAGTAGGAACTATCTGAAAAATTGTTAGTTGCAGTACTTAAATTAACAAACAGATAACACACACTAATACAGTCATCACAATTAACACCGGTTATCAGACAGATTCTACACACACCCAAAGTACACGGGGCTACATGACCGCGTTGTCGCAGCCCCTAAACTTAAGAACCAACCAACCAACCACTTAATCAGATGGAAATACTGAATCTGATCTCGTGCAAGTGCGTTGTCATGGCAACGTCTGATGGTCCATGCCTCATCAATTTAGTAGTGTTGCCATGGCAACCACTGATAGCTCTTGGCATTTTCTTATAATTCCGAAATCATTTTTCTCGTCCCTTGGCGTAATGGTGGGTCATATCAAAAATTCTTTCAGACAAAAGTTTTAGGTAATTATTAGGGGAATATTGTCCATTTTGTACGGTTTTGATATTGTGCCTATTAAGAGAGATATGATTAATGTTTCCCGAAAAACCCACTTTTTTCCACCCCTTTGGTCTATGGTTGGTGCTATCAAAAATCTTATTTGACATAAATTTTTGGCACTTATCCGACACATATTATGAACTTTGAATGGATTCGATATTGCACGTATTAAGAGAGTTATAGCGAAATTTCACTTTTTCGAAAAAAGCCCCCCATTTTCACCCCCTTCGACCGATTTAGCCCAGTAACGAACTCGACCGAGATTTTATAGGTATACATCTTCGGTAAAAAATTCGAAGTAATTGGTGCAAAATTACGGCAGTTATCGTGTCCACAAGAAACTGATATACATATATATATACATAAATTATATATAAACTTTTGAACTGACGGTGGTTTTGGGGTCTGGGGGATGTGAAACGCGAAGATATGTCGAAATTTTCCGGAAGTCGAAACATGGGACCCATTGCAATAGTTAGCTTTCTAATGAAATCTACCTAAAAGTGGAAGAGTGGCAGTCGCTTTCTGAACGAACGCCCATTTACGCTTGTGTGCTCCATCTATTCACCTTTGCTGACACCATTTTGTATCTTTGCTCAAGAACTTTTAGGATGGTATTCCTTTGTATCCAGGTAAACTAGCAGAAACACTTTGCATAGAACAAAACGAGTTTAATGCAGTTAGGAGTTAAACATACATTCATAATATGCATAATGCAAATAATAACAAAACAAAGCTTAAAAAGCTTTCTTTAGACAAAGAACACTTGAAAAACAAAGCTTACATCGGACTCAATCGTCCTCCTCATCGTCTGAGCCATCAAATGTGACGTTGCCAAACGCTTTTCCACTGCAGTGCCCACACATTAAGGAGCATTCTAAACCGGAACGTACACACTCACACCGGCTGCCACAAGAGCTCTTGCAGTTACAGGACTCCAAATTGAGGAGATGATCTAGAGCAGCTGGAAGATGAGTTGTCACTGGTACTAATGCTGAGTGTTGGATTTTCCATCCCCATTGGGTCGGGCCCAAAGAAAATCCTAACCATTCTTGAACTAGCAAATTACCCGCAGTGAATGTTGTTTGCAAACCGCCGAAGTCGGCGGAAGTGAAGCCAGCTGAAATGACGCTGTGACCGTTTGTTTGGCAATTTTTGGGCTGTATTTCACAACCCGAAGTTCGTCGAGGCTTTTTCAGTCCGATTTGGCACTATCGTAGAGACAAATGGCGAACTTCTCTCCAGCTGATATTATGGTCTTTTCATCTGGAGCCGTAGAGACGAATATCTTCATTTCCTCGCGTAACGATGCGGAATCCTGCAATATTTTCCAGGCTTGCTGTTTAATGTACTCTACCCACAGCTTTCCTCTGCGAGATTTCTGAATCATTGAAGAAAATTTGTCATGAAGCGACTCTTTGAGACGTTGAAAGCAAGGTTATGATAGCAAGTCGTTGGCGGTGCCTTCTTGGAATGCCGTAAAAAGTGCTTGTATTTCGTCCTTGTCATCCTTCAGCCCGTCGATCATGTTGAGTAACATTGTCCCGACAGCCTGTTTTGTCTGAAAATGCGCTCTGAGGGCCCTAGAACATGCACAGTTTCGCGTTATTGATAAAATTGAAGGCATAACGTAATCATTTTTAAGAGCGGGGTAATTGCAAGCCTACCTAGAATATGCGTGTCCAGACATCATGCGAGTCACTGACGATTTAGCGTATATTTCCGCCCAGAGGTCATCCAAATTGCTTCCATTCATCACGTAGGCTATTGCCCCTTGAAACGACATTAGAAAGTGAAATCCACCTAAACGAACAACCACGTTTTTTAGTTCCTCTGAAGTGTCCGATGCGACTATCTCTGCAGCTTTCGCGTATAGGGGCTGGTCAAAGTTTACGAAACAAGTGCTTTGTTTCAGTTCCGCGTACTCTCTTGCGGCAAACTTCAACGCGGAATATATAGTTGATGGATTGCTCGGTTCCAAGTTAATGAACGGCAGTGCATCAACTGACGTCGTCTGGGGAGCTGGTTGAGCATGAGCAGACATTGACGTCTCCATAAAGCCGCTCCACGAAGTGGGTAAATTAATACCTGACCACCTTCCAGATAACCACAAGGAGTCCATTATCGACGCAATAGCCACAGAGTTTGGGGCTTCCACAGTTAACTCCTTAATCTTGACGTCCTTTGAACCAGGAGAAGAGGGCTTCCCATACCACGAAATGTTGAACTTTCCCATCGCCGCAATCACACCAGCATTAAGAACTTCTCGTGTACGTGGGAGTGGAGATATTTCACTGTCAGGCGCTGGACCTGTGCACTTGATGCCTCCCATGCAGTGAAATGTGTTTCGCCCGTCCAATGTCCTTATGTTAAAGTCAGCGTTGTCAAAGCAAAACTGCGTGAACGCTCCAGCATTCGGGATTGGACGTTCTTCACGAAGCGCCGAAACTTCCGCCACATTTTCTGGAAATACAAGACTGTTTAGAAGCTGAATTAATTGTTTCGAGTATTGTTGGCCTGCTCCGACAGGCCGAGCGCTGTCACCTAGAAACGCGATCGGGTGCCTTTCAACAGCGGTTATGCTTTGGGACCGTAACTCGGTAACCGTTTCCCGCATAGACATGGGTAATGTTGCAATGTAAAGCTAAAAGTACGCTTTATAACTTTCATCCCGGGTCTTTAGTCAATAACAGCAGTTGTTTAAAAAATAATGACCTGCTAATGACAAATTAACCAAATTTTCGTGTAAAAAGTGTGCTAAAAATGTTAAATTAGTCGGTTTTTTTCCTTCATCAATAGCAATAATTAGGCCTGATAAGTCCGTTATCCTACTAGTTCATTTTTATTAATTGCTAAAGCTCGCGAGAACTGAATTTGGATCACTATTTTGAACGCAGGAAGCAAAAATGCAGTTTTTCGCACTTAGGCTCCATTTCAGCCCTTTTGAACCCTCCAAAAACTATGATGCGGACACCGCAGAGATGGGGACTTTTCAGGATTGGTTTCTAGGGTACGAGGGAACATCTATACCAAATTTCAGCTTTACATTATTTTTTTATAGGTTGGCCGTGTTTTTTGCATATAATGCCTGGGGCTATAGGGGTTAGCCAAGGTTAGAATATCTAAAACTTGTTACTTCGGTGTAGTAACTATGTAAAGATTGTTCGGTTGGTTGGTTCCTTAGTTTAGGGGCTGCGACAACGCGGTCATGTTGCCCCGTGTACTTTGGGTGTGTGTAGAATCTGTCTGATAACCGCTGTTAATTGTGTTGGCTGTATTAGTGTGTGTATCTGTTTTTTTAATTCAAGGAAGGACTGCAACTTTGAATTTATCAAATAGTTCCTACTTTTGCAGCCAAACGCCACCGTCAACGACTACAAGGCCTAGTTGAGAACTTAGCTATCTGACGCCACCGCAGTCGACTCTTGGCAACGAACGTAGGGACCTAAGAGCGTTGTTTACATTCTTAACCTATACAATTTAGCTTCACACAAGTGTAATTAGTGGAAGGTTCTTTAACATGTCATACATCTATGACATGGGACCGCCGGCTTTTTAACGCTCTTAAAAAATCCGACGGTTTCGGCCGGGTTTGAACCCGCTATCTTGGGCATAGAAGCTCAGCATGCTACCGACTACGCCACCGAAGCCGCTATGTAAAGATTATCTCAGGACAGGGAGGCGTGGAAAGCTGCATCAAACCAGTCAAAAGACTGAAGACTTAAACAACATAAATTCTAGTGTTAGGAAACCTCTAGTGATTCACTCTCCTCATAAGAAAGAAAGTTCGTAGTCTCTTCCTCCCTCTTACTTATTCCATATACAAAACAAACTGTTCGTCAAGAATATTTTTATTCTGACATTCGCAGTCTGTTTCTCTCCAGAATAAAGAAACTTTCTTTTCCTGTGTTATCCACTGGAGAACTCTTGGTGCAGAGAACTTTACATATCCCAACGCCTGTGTTTTGTATCGTGAGCGAAGCGCTTTTCATTGCAAATTGCTTATATGGTTTCACTGTTATACTGGTTCCCCTGACTGCCGTAAACTTGTTACCCGCTCACCCGTTAAGCCAAGGTTAAAACATGCAGACCTCCCTCCATTCTACATGATATAATAGCACGAAGGACCCTACGCATAATCTAAAGCTTATTACATACACGATACAAGTCCTTTAAGGCACAAGTTTCCAAGAATTATTTGTGTTCATTCATTCATTCATTCATTCATCTATTTGCAATTGGAGGTGTGTCCCCCGGGGGCAAATTGGATTTACATAACTAGGGCCAGAATTTTAGGTAAATAAAAATCATTTATGTAAATACATATTTTAAGCATTTTCTCTATAACTACATAATAGTACATTATGCAACGAGCCTATAACTGCTATTATTAAGACACGAGTATGTTTATAAAACGAGCGTATGCGTGTTTTATAATTTCCATACGAGTGTCTTAATTACCATTATAGGCGAGTTGCATACGACTGTTTATGTTCGACGATAATTATAACTTTATTATATGTTTTAACATAAATATTCATAAATATCTGTTCAGTCAAGCCTCCGTGGCTTGGGCGGCAGCACGCCGGCCTCTCACCGCTGGGTCCGTGGTTCAAATCCCGGTCACTCCATGTGAGATCTGTGCTGGACAAAACGGAGGCAGAAAGGTTTTTCTCCGTGTACTCCGGTTTTCCCTGTCAACATTTCATTGCAGCAACATTCTCCACTATCATTTCACTTCATCTGTCATTCATTTAATCATTGCCCCGGAGGAGTGCGTCAGGCCTCGGCAGCCGGCACAGTTCATATCCTCGCCGCCAGATGGGGGCTTCATTCATTCCATTCCTGACCCGGTCGGAGACTGGAAGCAGGCTGTGGATTTTCATTTTCATCTGTTCAGTCACTAGAATGTTGTGATCGGGTGCTGCGATGTGTAGTATATCTGTGTTTTCCAAGCTCTCTGGCCAACCGACGCATGCGCTCTGTGTGCTTCAATGCCATATGTTCAGATTGTGCACCAGTATTCAGTAAAACTGTCACCGAAACCGTTTCAAAACAACGCGCTGTGTAGAAATTGGATTTGGGGATATTAAGGTACTGTGCTATTTCTTGTCTCATATTCACCAGTTTATTTACGCGATCATATGGACGGTGCACTTTCGGTAATTTATATAGACATGTTGGATTTTGAGCGCGTGCGCGAAGGTATCCTTATCTAATTGGTCACACAACTGTTTCTTGAGCTCTGATTGGTGGGAGAAACTGTTTCATAATGAAAAATAGTGTTATAATGAGCCTCATTATAATACAGTTTTCTGACACATAATAAGTCAGGGTCGAACATAAATTCATGTATTTCACTTATTCGCACATAAAAAGACATAATAGGCCTATTTCCATTTGTTAAAAATCAGTATGCTAGATCTTTCAGTTTATTGCATGTTTGTTCTGTGTTACTCCAACGGGGAAGAACCTGTGAGCTATCTAATCTTCATACAGAGCGTATGTCAGCTTGCAACTGTGTTATTCTTAACTTGTCGCCCCGTGCCGGGAATTTCCTTGTCCATAGACATATTGCACCACGTGCTAGACCTCTCCCTCCCCCAGCTACTTGGAACCAGTGTCACTCACATGCAGTTCATTTCTAGCACTGTGAAGTGTAAGGCAGTTCTACGTTGCCTAAAGTAAAAACAACTACAAGTTATCGTCTGCTGCAGAATTTATAGATAATTTTACTTCTGATGGGGGCGTTCTGTTCTGCCTACCATGAGGGAAAGCAATAAATGCTGAACAGTGATCTCAAGTTACACAACACCTCAAGGGCAAGAAACATATTGCTGCGGGTTTGAGCCTTCAGAATAAGTGTTTCGTGATAATCGTCGGTCATTTGTGATAGACAACCTGAAGATGTATTTCGTTGTGTATTGTAATGCTTCAGCAGTCAGTGAGGCATGTAATAAATTGCATTCGTGAGTACTGCATATTGTTTATATTCACATTAATAAACTAAATTATAATTAAATATTTTTACTTTTTTGTCACATATTTCAGGTATTTTTAATACATAAAAAATAAATAGTTTCCCGATTTTTAGCACCTAAAAATCTGAGCCCTATACATAACAAATAAATAATTATACATAACAATTAAATAATAATTAAACTGGAGTATTTACACAAATAATCAGTCTTTTCTTAAACACACCGATATGTCTTGTGAAAGGCTCTAAGACTGCGGCAGGTAGAGTATTCCAGTTATAAATGGCACGGTTTACAAGAGAATATTTACCATAATTTGTTCGCTGTGGTCGGCCCTTGACTTTGAAAGGATGATCGCTCTACCCATGTAAGTGGGCTTTCCCATACGTCTGCTAAGCTCACCCCATGCTGGTTGATTTGTATACGTGTTGTACATAGCGCAGAGTCTAGATTTCATCCTCCTAGCCTCAAGTGATTCCCACCCAAGTTTCTTTAACATACGGCTCACACTGCTCCTGGGATTAAAGTCACTGAGCACAAATCTAGCGGCCTTTCTCATTTATGAGCCCAAACCGCCGAGGCGTATTCCAGAATAGGTCTTACAAGTGACAAATATCCTAATTCCTTAGCAGAGGTACTACTTCCTTTTAATACCCTCATTACAAAGTGCAGGGATTTGTCAGCTTTAGAAACTACACATCCTTCATGACTACTCCATTTCATATCAATCCTTACGTGAATGCCTGCTTTAAGGCTACAAACATGAATCTAACACCGTTTTGCCGGACCTTCTTGTCCAGATTATACGGCCTCGAATTTTGAAACCACCCCAGTAGACGCCAATCCAGAATAAAACAAGAATTCAATTACATCGGCGTTGCTTCGAACGAACAAAATAAATATTGGTTGGTTCCTCAGTCCAGGGGTTGCGCGACAACGCGGGCATGTAGCCCCGTGTTCTTTGGGTGTGTGTAGAATCTGTCTGATAACCGGGGTTAATTGTGATGGCTGTATTAGTGAGTGTTATCTGTGATTCAGGCAAGGACTGCGGACGATCAATTTCAATTAGTTTCTACTTTTGCTACCAAATGCTACCTACAACGACACCTAGCTTTGTACTTGGCTACCAGATGCCACCGCAACTAGCACCTGGCGGCAAACGTTGCAACTTACAGCGTTAATCGAATCTAACCTACAAATTTTAGCTTCATAGAATGGATCTCAGGGGAGCTTGAGAGTTCTTTTTGCCCCCCCCCCTCCTCCCCCAGGGTCTCACATCTAGTGAGACGTGGGTTGAAGACCACGGGACCCCAGCTGAGTCCAGCATGGCTTCCACTTACTTGTGCCGGCTCCTCTCCGTCTTCTTTCCTGTCGACGTATCTTGGTCAACTCTTGTTTTCTTCCGACCCCGACGGTATTAGGGTATCCGAGGCCTAGGGAGTCCCTTCTTTTCCCGCCTTAATTGACCCTTACCTCATCATTCCTGATACCCTCCTTTTACGAGGAGTCACCCAGTTGTCTCCTGCCTTCTGCCCAAGGCCCTCAAGGAGGCAGGGTGTATGTAGCCCCACCCCTTCTGGTGCACCCTGGATATTGCTACACCCTCAGGGGCTCACAGCTGGTGATTTCGGGAGTCGCAACCCCGGGGGATTCCTGAGCTGGGTCCATTTTGTCCCCTTTTTCCACTGACTTAGGGACGGGCCCTCTCATCTTTCCCTTTCCTATCTGCCTTGCATGGCTCTCCTTCCTTCCAAGTCCCTCATTCCTCATTCTTCATGGGTTGAGGGCATTTCTTTTCTCCCTGTCCTTTATTTGGCTTATCCATTATTTGTTTCCCATTTCTTCTTCTAGTATATCAGTTGGTTGGTTGGTTCCTCAGTTTAGGGGCTGCGACAACGCGGTCATGTAGCCCCGTGTACTTTGGGTGTGTGTAGAATCTGTGTGATAACCTGTGTTAATTGTGATGGCTGTATTAGTGTGTGTAACTGTTTTTTTTAAATTCAAGTAAGGACTGCAACTTCGAATTTTTCAAATAGTTCCTACTTTTGCCACCAAACGCCACCGTCAACGACTACCAGGCCTAGTTCAGAACTTAGCTACTAGACGCCACCGCAGTCGGCTCTTTGCAACGAGCGTAGGAACCTAAGAGCGTTGTTTACATTCTTAGCCTATACAATTTAGCTTCACACAGGTGTAATTAGTGGAAGGTTCTTTGACATGGCATAAATCTATGAAATGGGACCGCCAGCTTATACTTCTCCTCCGAAGGAAGGCATACTGAGGGATTTTTAACGCTCTTAAAAAATCCGACGGCTTCGGCCGAGATTGGACCCGCGATCTTCTGGCATAAAAGCTCAGCCGGCTACCGACTACGCCACCGAAGCTGCCCTAGTCTGTATTAAGTATTAGTTATAGTTTTCCATATCATCTCATTTTTCAGTATTACCCAAACCATTCGGGACCGATAACCTAGATGTTAGGCCCCTTAAGACAACAATTATCATCATCATCATCATCATCATCATCATCATCATCATCATCATCATCTCTTAGGATCGTATGACGAGAGTACCAAATTTCATTTAAAGATCATCTTGGTGCTCGTGAGCAGCGGGTAGAGAACGCTCGCACATTGTGTAACATAATTAGTTCATCGGAATACATATCTCTGGGGTGGACTTCGCATCCCGGCTGAGTCAGTCAGTCAGTGAGTCAATAATCCAATCAGTCAGATTACAATCAATAGCCATGCTCACCATTAATTAGCAGATTAATTAATCATTGAAGACATATATTACACTTGGTCCACTTCCATCTGATTGAATCTCGCTGGCATGGCAATGTCAATTTCTAGCAATCTGCTAAGTGAATAAATTCACAGACGGCACTTGAGGATAGAAATGTGGCCTGACCTTCACTCTCTGTTAGCAATATACAGGGTTATTCGAAAAGATGATGATGATGATGATAATTGTTGTTTTACGGGGCCTAACATCTAGGTTATCGGCCCCTTATGGTTTGGTTTATCGTGAAGATGATAATGGAAAGTAAACTATAACTAAAACTAACTACTAACCTATATACTAGAAGAAGAAATGGAAAACAAAAGGAGCATAAGGCAAATAAAGGACAGGAGGAAAAGAAATGCCCTCAACCCTCGAAGAATGCGGATTGAGGGACTTGGAAGGAAGGAGAGCCATGAAGGCAGATAGGAAAGTGAAAGAGGAGAGGGTCCGCCCCAGAGGTAAAGGATAAAATGGGGAAAACCGGACCCAGCTCAGGAATCCCTCGGGGTCGCCAACTCCCGAACTCACCAACCGTGAGCCCCTGAGGGTGTAGCAATTTCAAGGGTGCACCAGAAGAGGTGGGGCTACATACACCCTACCTCCTTGAGGGCCTTGAGCAGAAGGCAGGAGATAAGCTGAAACGAAAAAGAAGGCTGACCCCTCGCAGAAGGAGGGTATCAAAAAAGATGAGGCAAGGACCAATTAAGGCGGGTAAAGAAGAGGCTCCCTAGGTCTCGGATACCCTAATACTGTCGGGGTCGGAAGAGAACAAGAGTTGACCAAGTGAAGTCGACAGGAAAGAAGACGGAGAGGAGCCCGCCACAAGTAAGTGGAAGCAATGCCGGACACAGCTGGCGCCCCGTGGTCGCCAACCCACGTCCCACTAGGTATGAGCCCCTGGGGGGTATTCAAAAAGAAGGAGCCTCCGTGGCTTAGGCGGCAACACGCCAGCCTCTCACCGCTGGGTCCATGGTTCAAATCCCGGTCATTCCATGTGAGGTTTGTGCTCGACAAAACGGAGGCAGACAGGTTTTTCTCCAGGTACTCCGGTTTTCCCTGTCACCAATTTCATTCCAGCAACACTCTCCACTATCATTTCATCTGTCATTCATGTAATCATTGCCCCAGGGTTGTGCGACAGGCTTCGGCACCCAGCACAGTTCCTATCCTCGCCGCTAGATGGGGGCTTCATTCATTCCATTCCCTGACCCGGTCGGTCGACTGGAAGCAGGCTGTGGATTTTTCATTCAAAATGAAGGAACAGATTTCGAACAATTATTTCGTCCAAACTACAAAATGTAGAACCATAATTCCAACGTTCCTGGACTGAAACAAATGTAAAATGTGAATGATTATTTTAGCCTATTTTCATTTATGAAAAAAAATAGGCTTATGAGATCACCTTTTGTCCGTGTGTGTGTGATTCGTGTGTGTATGTGTCCCCTTATAAAATCTAAATGGCTGGAGCGATTTCAATGAAACTTGGTAAGTTCATAGCACTATTTCGGACGACCCTGACCGTGCCTCTCAAATTTTGTTAAGTCTCACCAATCCAACATGGCAGCTGTGCGAAATATTTCACTAGCATTCAATATCACCTAAACTATTACCGATATCACCCTGGAATTTTGTATGGTGATAAAGGTAACTACTAGAATTTCACCTATGTGACCTTTGAAAACCTGATAACTAAAAAATCAACGTTTCTCGCGATTTAACCAACCAAACGCTATGAAACATGGAACAGTATATGTTTATACACATTGTAATGCACCGACATTAACTTCGTTCCATTGTTTACATAACCTCAAGATGGCGGCTGTGCGAAATATTTCAATGGCATTCTATATCTCTGCAAATATTACAGGTAACACCCTGAAAATTTGTACGAAGATAAGGGGCACTACCGGAAGTTCATCTATGAGATTTTCAAAAACCGCTTCGCTACAATACGAACATGGCGGCCAAGCGAATATGAACGTTTTAAATAGACTTTTCTCGCGATTTAATGATCCAAATGCAATGAAACTTGGTACAGAAAATGTTTATGCACATTGTAGTGCACTGGTATCTAATTTAGTTCAAATGTTTACATAACCTCAAGATGGCGGCTGTGTGAATTTTAAAATTAAGTTTTTATTTCTTGTGTCGTAATCATGCGATCGAAGTGAAAGTTTTTATAATCAACCTACGCAATAATTGTCCTCTAATGGTACATAACTCTAAGACCTACATATATCAAAATCCAACATAGCGACCATCCGCAATTTTTAATCGATTCTCAATACCTACGAATCTATTACAGCAATCAAACTGAAATGTTGTATATTGATAGTGGAAATTAACATAAGTAGGATGTATGAAAAAAGGCTTTAGTTCTTCACGGAACTACTTGTTTCTGATGAATCCACTTTCATCTTTCTGGTACAGTTAATCATCATAACGTTAGAATTTGGGCAAGTGAAAATCCTATGGCAATTATTGAACATGAACGAGATTCTGTGCCATATCTGTAAACAAAGTTTATGGACCTTTACTCTTCAGGGAGAAAACTGTGACAGGACTTACCTATCTATAGTGCGCATTAAATGGAGCGCGCTGATGCCAGATCTGCTGCATATACCAAGTTCTGCAAGGCCGGGCACATCATGTAACATAACTCGTATATAGGCGTGTTTTTACGCAAAACTCCGGAAATTTCCAAAATATTTTGTTGTTGTATATAACTGAAGCTCATGCCTTGAAGCGAACGACGGTACAATATTTAGATTATGATACACCGAAGTTCAGAGTGCGATTTTAATGCACACATTATAATAATTTATAATTTTCAATTATTAATGAATATGATAATATTAGGCATAACATGTTATACCTAATACTAGACTACATTTTCTCGAATATCATAGGTTATAATAAATTATAATATGACATTTAATAATAATAATAATAATAATAATAATAATATATTGTGGTCCGTCATTTACCCAATGTTGTGTGGTCAAGTGGTGGTATGGTCGAAATTAAACTATTCATTTCTTGTTTCTTGAATGTGACGTTGTTCAATTTTATATAGGCTAGTTCTTTACTAGCGCCCGTACCATTTCGATGGGATTAAGTTCACTGTGGTATGGTCGCAAGCAACGAACATATTTCTCTGCTGTGATTGCCTACATTGTCTATTACTAGGATGTCTGGCTGCGTGGCTCAGGGGTAACGTTCTCGCTTACTGAGCCCAAGGTTGCAGGTTCGAAACCTGGCGCAGTCAGCTGGCATTTGAGGGTGCGCAAATGCGAGGGAGCCGTGTGAGTACATTTACTGGCACGTTAAAGATCTCCTTCGGGGCAAAATTCCGGCACCCCGGCGTCTATAAAAGCCAGTGTAGTTAAAGGGACGTAAAACCAATAACATTATTATTATTATTATTACTAGGATAGATCCTTCGGGAACATTGGGCAACAATTGCTCGGCAAACCACTTTTCATACACTTCACATGTCATTTCGTCGTGGGTGTCTGCCGTTTTCTTTTGGCACAGAAACGTTAACTCTGCACCATTAACGGACCCTTGTTCATTCCCGGGACGAACAAAGGCAAACTACGGAAACCACTTCGAGGATGGCTGAGGTAGGAATCGAACCCGCCTCTTCTCAGTGTTGTCTCATGAGGTTGAGTACACCCCGTTCCTCAGACCAGAATTAAATTTCTTGGCAGAGCCGGGATTCAAATCCGGGCCTCCACGGTGACAGCACAGTGAAAGCCAAGAATGCTACCCACTACTCAACGAGGCGGACAATTTATAAAGAACACAAGGTCCGCTTCATTTCACAGATTAACTTCACACCGTCACCTACCCTTTCAAGCGCAGTCGGGGAGATAGCCTACGGGCCACATTAGTACACAAACTTTCGGTGCGTCAGCGGGAGGAGTACGCAAAGTGCTATAACTTATGAATGCTATCTGATATCGAGCTCTGGTTTGTTTTAAAAATTATTTCAGACATTAATGAACAGTTCTTCTCGCTTAGTCACCAACGTAAAGTCAACAGCGAAAATGTTTCTCGCTACGTAACTTTTGTGTAACATCATCCCAGATTTTGCAAGTAACATTTAAGAAAAAAAATCATAACTTTCTTATTATGAAAATAATTACCGCCCTGAGAAATAGGGTATCTTCTACCAACATCAGGCAATCTAAAAATAAATTCTTGATCTGTTGCGATCATTAGTTCATTATCTATGGCGTGATAAGTTTTATATCTGCAAAAATATAGATTCGCGCTAAAATATCGTAATTGTGAAAACTGGGCCATGTGTGAATTATTTATGGCTTTTATTTTTATACCATCATAAAGAGCGGAAAATTCTCTATAAGACCACGCACATCGCCGGCGTAGAAGAGGACGAAACTTATTGCAGGACATAGGAGTGCGAGTGAGAGGCAAATACTACATTTAATTCCATACTGTCTTTTAAGGTAGAGACGCTCTATAGACTGGTTATTCTACCACCTACGTTACCTGAATGACACCATTCCAGGACGTCGGATTGGAATAGGAGGAGCAGAAGATCAACTTCATCGCCGGTGGCCTCCCATGTCTCCAGACCTCACTCCGTGTGATACTTATCTGTGGGGTTACGTAAAAGGCCGTGTTTTTATCCCCCCTATGTCTGACACTGTTGAAAGTCTGCGACATCAAATTGTTGAAGCTCCGAATTCGATAACTAAAGACCAGCTGATTCGTGTGTGGCAAGAAATGAGCCAGCGTCTTGATATTAGTCGTGTAGCACATGGTGCACGTATTGAATGCATAAGAAAAGTGAAAATTGAACTTTTCTCTGTTCAGGAACGTTGGAATTTTGTTTCCATATTTTGTAGTTTGGAAGAAATAGATGTTTGAAATATGTGCCTTCTTTTTGAATAATCCTGTACTTACAAGGAAATGGTCTACTTTGGCACGTCAAGATCCATATCACTGTAACGGCAAAGCAAACCCTACTCTGTACAGGTAATGGATACACTTGGAGCAGTAGAACTTATAGGCTTCCACCCTTTGTGACATCACGGCAGTTGTCAGCAACATTTACTCCCAAGTGTTTCCCTGGCTACTCATGTCTAAAAAGGAAGGAAGATTGTAGTTTTACGTGACCGTGAATCTAGCGATTATGAGCCACGGGACCTCCTTTTTACGTGGAATCCGAAGTTGTAGGTTTAATAAACCCCAGGCAATTTGTGTTTCTGAAGGTGGTATAATTGTGTTATACTTCTTGATCTAACAGCATATGCAATGACGGCTGTTGGCAGTACTCAATTTCTCCCCCTCCCCCCCCCCCCCATTTTGCAGTCCAGCCTAAATATTATTCATGCACTCAGACTAAATACAATGGTGATGTGTACTTTTACAAGTACCAATCACCGTAGTTAACCCAAAGAAAGCCTAACATTAGTTTCCAGAATATACAATAGTTGAGTCACGAGATGAATGTTGATTAGAATATTGCAATTAAATCATTCAAATGGCTTAACAAATTGGGTAGTTACTTGGAATTATTTTGCAGGCATTCTACATCAAAGAAGGAAATAACAGAAATTCATTGTTTGGAGAATGACTTTGTAAATAAACATACAAATAAACCTCCAAGTGATTAAATGACATTTGGGTATTCACACATCATATGACTCTATATGAGACAATCCGTCTCTTCCCAAATGTGCTGTAAAATAGTTTTAGCCTCCCATATGCACATAGTTGACGAAGCTACGCAATTCAAAAATTTACAAGATAAAATTTACGATCAGTATCACATAACTCTGACCAAGGACTAATAACTGAGTGAATCATTGTATATATGTTCTAAGTGCACACATAAGTTATGTAATATGGCCATCTGGCTACAATAAAGTTTATTATTATAATTGTGTTATGCCCCGATGTCGATTGAAAGTTAAACTGTATCGGACAATCAACCCCAGTTCAACCTGGTCAGCAAGAACCTCGCTTCTAAGATGTTAGTCAGTCAGGCGCTGCATCAGGAAAGCCAGGCAATCACAGAAGTCGATTGCTTGCTAATCAGGAGATCGGGCAAGTTGGATCGTCGGACGATCGTTGACCAAGGGGTACGGAGCTGAAGCGGAACTTGAGAAACGAGCGTCTCTCTCTCTCTCTCTCTCTCTCTCTCTCCCTCGTGCACTTAACACTGTTGTGAGAGACAGAGAGAGTGTGTGTGTTTGTTAAGTCATTTGCAGAGTTGCGAGCCACTTGAGAGACGAGCGGCTCACAATCATGGAGCTCAGCACAGTGATTTCTTTTTGTCGTGTGGCCTCCTGAGAGGCCAAGTGCAGGTCTTTCTAGTCGACGTCCGTGGGCGACCTGCGCGTCGGATTGAGAGATGGAATGGATGAAGCCGAATGGAACTGGGCAAGGATGTGGAAGCAGCCGTGGCCTGTCACAAGGTACTGCCCCAGCATTTGCCTGGTGTTGAAAACGGGGAAACCAAAGAAAAGCATCTCAAGGACGGCCGACGGTGGGGCTCGAACCCACGCGTCTACCGAGTCAGCAGAGAGTTTGGCCCCATGGCCTGACGCTGCGCTTTAGCAAGCGTAGCCACCGCTGTTGGTAATAATAATAATAATAATTATATCGTATGGGCTCGGGTACCGGGTGCAAGCTTTGTTATTTGACACCCAGAGGGTAGCTTGCATGTCGAATTTCATTGTTCCTTGAAGCACTATGAAAGTCAAGGAGGTTAGATATTTAAGCTCCTTGAACACTATAGCGCTTTCTAGTAGAGAAATGAGGAACTTTGTGTTGGCGGAAACTCCCGAGATTAATTTTGCCACTATGAACACGGCCTACTGAATTCAAATGACTTCTTTGACATGCCAACATCGTATGAAACGTGTGTTGTAATTTTTGCCGCCTTTCAAAAAATCACTTACCATGGCCAGGAGCAAACCTGCAAGCTTGGGGTTAGTAGACCGACACGTTAACCACTCACCCACCGTGGCAAGCTACCGCTGTTGGTATATCACAGTGATGAGTGAGACAGAGACAGAGAAGAGTGTACAGTAAAGACACTTGCGGAGTTGTGAGAGACTCCTTGAACCGTGACTTTCTCCGACGAAGAAAACAGAACGTGGGGTTTGAGAGCAATCGTGCAGTTTTGTCGTGTGCTAATTAGGTCGCTGGCTTGACAATGCAGCAGCTAGTTCTCATCAAACAGTCGCGTCATTTGCAAAGACCACTTGAGAGAGGATAGAAAGCAAGGAGTTCAAAGAGACAAGTCGATACTCAAGTCTATAACTTGGAGAGAAGTTTGGAAATAAGCGGGTGGGTGTTCTTCACAAGGATAGAGAATGGTTTAATTACTTTCCTAAACCACTAAGATTGCGAAATACCCGACCTGGTTTAAACTGAAGACTAATACTAGATGCAATAGCAAACTTCTTCGGGCTATGGATATCGAGCGTTCAATACTCATAAGTTACAAAGGGTTAAATAAAAGGCAATGATAGCCCAATAGCTTAGCCTAACATTCTCATGCAAAACAACCACAAACTAGGTTTTCGACATCAATCTGCGTTGGTCTATGTTTAATTATGTATGTTGTATTTGCTTCCGCATCAACGTTAGAATGGCCGATTCGGTTACGAAGGAACATCACTACAAATCTTACTTACAACCATCTGACTTCGGTACATTTTGGTGAGATCAGTCCTATGTGTCTGTGTTAGGTAGTCAGCCCAGAGTCTGGCCGGATTCTCAAATAATACCACCATAGGTTAGATCGGGAGATACCCACAAAACCTCGGCGTACTGGGCAAGATGAGGAGTGAGGTAGCTTGCCATTGCTCTCTCTTTTGAGTCAAAACAATAGCAGTGACCCTATAAGTAGAACTTTTCATTGTACACACAGGCACAAGTCGTGCCCTGTGACCATTCCCCCACAGCTTCCATCCAAGTGCATTTGCTTGGGGCGTTCAAAAACAATTATTTTTCGTTCACGGGAAACATGTATTGAACAAACTCATTCAGATTATATTACAGGTATTACCTGCCAATGTCTATGCACTTTGTCCATCGTTCTGGCAGCTTCCGTATTTGTGAAGCAAACCATTCTTTGGGGGTATCCCGGTGCCACTGATGGACAACTGCAAGAAGCTCGTCATTGGTGGTGAAGTTCTTACCTCACATGCCCTCTTTCATTGGTTCGATTAGGGCATAGTCGCTAGGAACCAGATCCGGCGAATATGGAGGATATGCGACAGCACAGCAAACCCTAGTTCACGAATGGTGGCAATGGTCTGGTGACATGTTGCTGCCTCCCCTCACATATGGCTGCAAACCTCGTGTGGATGTATGAAGCAGTCACGCATTCCCTCCAGACAAACCACACTGTTCACCTTTGCTTGTCGGCTTCCATGTTGCTTCATCGATGTCCATAAGCGTACTCGCACACCGGAACATTTGCCGCTCCAGTGGGCTACCTATGGGAAGCAGCAACAAACAGTCTCTGGTGGCATTTGACAGTACTATAGTCGATCTTCACGCATACATCGACACACATTTCAACCTGCTATTTTGCAGGAGTTACAGAGGGAGTGCCAATCATTATTGAACCTAAATATTAATCTCATTAATTTCATTCCTGGATTAGGGAACCACCCATTACAATTAGGTACAATTATTTTGACCACTGAAAAACATTAAATTTTGATTACTAAGTCAACACTGAAGAATGGCTTCCAACAAGATAGGCTCAATGTTAGTCGGATAATGAAGGCTATTAATGATAAAATATACCTGAGTGTCCCTCCAAAACAACAACTCCTCACTGCCCCCTAATCTTTAATTACCCCCACCATTCCACCTTAACGAAGAAAGAGGACTTATTTTTCCCCTGCTGCACTGTAGATTAACTCTCGGAGATTCAGTCCCTTGAACCCATTACTTACCAACCCCCATGTTACTTAATTACGTTACCCTTGCTTGGATCCCAACCCTTCACAATAAATTACTGGAGAGTCTCGGGCATTATTCATTGTTAAACAACATGCTTCTGTGCCAACAATGTGATCATAAATTATTCTTCTCAAACGCTCGGCATCTTCCAGGCCTGGCGCAGATGTTCACTTAGTCGTCTCTGAAGGGTGCGGGTTGTCGGCGGATTAGCTGGAGAAATAGAGATTGCGGATTTAAGGTGAAATCGGAACCTCTTACCCACTTCGTTGGTTTATGACATTTTGATGATGATGATGATGGTGATGGTAATAATAATATCGTATGGCCTCGGGTACCGGATGCAAACTTTGTTATCTGCGCCCAGAGTGCAGCTTGCATGTCAAATTTTGTTGTTCCTTGGAGCGCTATAAAAGTCAAGGAGGTTAGATATCTAAGCTCCTTGACACTATAGCGCTTTCTAGTAGAGAAAGGAGGAACTTTTTTGTGTTGGCGGAAAATCCCGAGATTAATTTTGCCATCATGAACACGGCCTACTGAATTCAAATGGTTTCTTTAACATGCCAACATCGTATGACATGCGTGTCGTGATTTTTGTCGCCTTAAAAAAACTTACCACGGCCAGGAGCAAACCTGCAAGCTTGGTAGTCCGACTCGATAACCACTCGGCCACCGTGGCAAGCTTTATGATGGTGGTAATGGTTGTTGTAAGGGGTCTAAGCTCACGGTTATTGGCCCCACATGTTATGAGTGAAATTAATCAGGCGATGAAATCAAAAACTTCGACGAAATCCAACTACAGATTTACATTTAACTTACGTACGTACTTGAAGAAGAAACAGACGATTTTAATCCTAAAACTGCTGAGTTTCTATGCCCAAGATCGCGGGTTCAAACCCCGCCAAAGTCATCGGATTTTTAAGAGCGTTATAAATCCCTCAGTATGCCTTCCTACGGAGGGAAAGTAAAACCGGCGGTCCCATGTCATAAATTTATGGCATGTTAAAGAACCTTCCACAAATTACACTTGTGTGAAGCTAAATTATAGGTTAAATTTGACTAACGCTCTTAGGTCGCAACGTTTGTCGCCAGGAGCTGACTGCGGTGGCATCTAGTAATCATGTTCAGAACTAGCAGTCGTTGACGGTGGCGTTTGGCGGCAAAAGTAGGAAATACTTGAAAATTAATTATCTCCAGTCCTTACTTAAACTAAAAATAGATAACACACACTCATACAGCCATCACTATTAACACCGGTTATCAGACAGATTCTACACACACCCGAAGTACTCGGGGCTACATGACTGCGTTGTCGCAGCCTCTAAATTAAGGAACCAACCAACCTTAGCCTAATCCTAGAAGTAGTGTAACTCGAATGATAGAAAAACTAGGGTGGGAATGTTTGGAAGATAGAAGGATGAAATCCAGACTATACGCTATGTTTAACACTTACACTAATCAGCCAGCACTGGGAGAACTAAGCAACTACCTGAGCAGGGCAGATCATCCACATAAAGTTAAGGTCCGACCACAGTGTACAAATCATGGGAAATATTCTGTCATAAAGTGCGTCCGTGGATTAGGCGGCAGCACGCCCGCCTCTCACCACTGGGTCCGTGGTTCAAATCCTGGTCACTCCATGTGAGATTTGTGCTGGACAAAGCGGAGGCAGACAGCTTTTTCTCCGGGTACTCCGGTTTTCCATGTCACAAATTTAATTCATTTCATTTCATATGTCATTCATTTAATCATTGGCCTAGGGGAGTGCGACAGCCTTCGGCAGCTGGCACGGTTCATATCCTCGCCGCTAGATGGGGACTTCATTCATGCCATTCCCTGACCCGGTCGGTCGACTGGAAGCAGGCTGCGGATTTTCATTTACATTCTGTCATTATTCATGCTGTCCACAGGCAGGAAAAGACAGGAATTTCGTTTTTGGTCAGGAAAAGCCAGGGAAAAGTGTAAAAAAAAACGGCGTTAGTCAGGAAAAAATGGCGAAAAGTTCGAAAGTCAGGAATTTTATATTAACCATACAGTATTTTGTGTTTTACATCCGTATTTTGATGTTACTAGTTCAAATAAGCTCTAAAGATAAAAAGCAATAACTCACTGGACATTATAGTAAGTTTCCATTTTTACAGTACTTCATAGTAAAAACCTCTTTTACCTATTTTTTGTGTGGTTTTTTGGCGTTGGCGTATGGATGTGGCAACCCCAACACTATAGGTTATTAAGTACATATGTTTATGTATTACTGCACTAGAATTTACTTGATTTCGTATTTTAAATGAATAAAGAGGCGAGCATTGGGCAGCTATGGGGATGGTGGAGGCTGCAAATAAAAAATATATATATATTTGCTCAATAAACCTTTTTTCCGATGTTACGATGACTTCGCGAGTCAGGAATTTTGTTGAAAAATGGTCAGGAAAAATCAGGAAAATTGACATTGAAAATTCTGTGGACACCATGTATTCATGGTATTGATATATGGAACTTTTTACCTATCACAGTCTTAAAGCCTTTCCCCAAACATATTGATGACAGACATTTTGTGAAAATACTCCGCTGTAAATACTAAAGTTTCCTACTGGCGACTTGTGTGCATTAAGTGAGATATTATTGTTGGTAATTTTCTGTAATTGTACAATTTACCACCAGGTAATTACCCCCATTTGCAAATAAAGTAAATGAATAAATATGTGAAGAATATGATGACAGAACAACTGTACTTACTAATAGTCCTTTATCACCACACAAAATTGCTTAAATAGTTTGAGATATCGTGAAGTGGGTAGTGAATGGCTGCCATGCTTAAGTGTTTTATATAAGGCTATAGAAATATAAGTTCCATAATTGTGGCTCATTATACCAATCTTTATTTATGATCGATCATCATCTTTTTTGTGCGTAGAGCTACACATCATTATATATCATTTCAGTAGTATAGATCCCTCCTGCGGCTCTCACAAGCGACCGATCTGACAAATGAGCATTCAAATGAAAGAGAATATCATTAGCTGTGACGAATTGCACTCTAATTTCATAAATATCTATAACTAGCTGAAGTACCCGTGCTTCGCTACGCGTCATAAATAAATTAAGATATGAAGGTGACAGTTAAAACAGAGGATAGGCGAGGTGCTGCGCAGAGGGAGATTAAGGATGGAACATTTTGTCCAACTACACCGCTCGGCGTTAGCCGTGTTTTATAGCACAAATTTAGGTTTTACTCGCTAACGGTTGGAGATACCTTTCGGATAGAAAATGTAATTTTTAACCTCGTGTATACCATCAAAAGTTTGCTATTTCTTAGCGTTCTCTTTGTATTTGAAATGGAAATATGAAAGTTTTAAACCAAAGGGTGTAGTGAAGTCACTAAAATGGTCGCCATCTTTAAATAGTACAAAGTATTGAAATCAAAAGTAGCCTATATGTTAACCAGGTAAATCAGCTACTTCCATGTAAAATTCATGTAAATCGGACCAGTGGTACTTGCGTGATTGAGTAATACATAGACGCACGTCATCTAATTTTTAGCCTCGCTTCGCTCGCGTCATAGTCGTGTCATATTGTTATTCAATGAAATGCAGGTTTCACCCCATTAACACCCCTTTAGAACCTGAATATCCAAAAATCCCTCCTTGGTAGACGTTTTCGACACACAACAAACATATCCCCAAAATATCATTCTTCTAACTTTAATCGTTTGGGTTGGTCGATGAGAGTGAACAGCCAAAAATCCTTCCTTAGGGGACGTTTTTCTTCCAGAATTTCACCCCTCCCCATAGGCCCCTTAAATTGGATTTATGAAAAAACGGTCGAACACATATTTATTTATTTATTTATTTATTTATTTTTAAGCTGATTGATTTCCTCCGAGTTTCAAACTCCTCGCCTCTGTCGTTTAAGAGATACACGGTCCGTTAGGAATCTTTCAACCCCCACTTTTCATCCCTTTCACCTCATAATATACACTACATCGAAAAACCATTAGACATGTGTCAGCTTATTTTTAATGATTAGTATATATGCCAAGTATCACATCCCCAAATGAAACCACTCGTGAGATATTGTTATTCAATGAAATGCACGTTTACCCCCCCCCCCCCTTAACACCTATTTAGAACCTGCATATTAAAAACTCTTTCCTTAGTGGACGTTTTCGACATACAACGAACATATCCCCAAAATTTCATGTTTTTAACTTTAATAATTTTGGCTGGGCTATGATGAGTGAGTGAGTCAGTCAGGACATTTCCTTTCATTTATTTTTGATAATTTCACCCCTCCCCATGAACCCCTTAAATTGGATTTATGAAACAAACGGTCGAACACCGATTTACTTATTTAAAGCTGTTTTCCCCCTGAGTTTGATGAGTGAGTAAGTGAGTCAATCAGTTAGGAAACTTTCTTTCCTGTTTTTTTTTCCCAGAATTTAACCTCTCTCCAAGGGCCCCTTAAATTGGATTTATGAAAACAACAGTCGAACATCTATTTACTTGTATTTTAAGCTGTTCTTTTTCCGCCGAATTTCAAACTTCTCGCCTATGTCCTTTAAGAGATACACGCTCCGTCAAGAATCCCTCAACCCCCAATTTTCACACCTATCACCTCATTATATACACCACATCGATAAACCCTTAGACATGTGTCTGATTATTTTTAATGATTAGTTTATATACCGAATATCACATCCCCTAAGAAACAACTCATGACATATCGTTATTCAATGAAATGCACGTTTACCCGCTTAACATCTCTTTAAAACCCGAATAAACAAAAATCATTCCTTAGTTGACGTTTTCGACATACAGCGAACATATTCCCAAAATTTCATTTTTCCAACTTTAATAATTTTCGCTGGGCGTGATGAGTGAGTGAGTCAGACAGGACATTTTCTTTCAATTATTTTTACCAGAATTTCACCCCTCCCCATGGGCCCCTTAAATTGGATTGATGAAAAAACGCTTGAACACCTATTAACTTATTTTTAAAGCTGTCTTTTTCCCCTGAGTTTGGTGAGTGAGTGAGTTAGTCAGTTAGGACACTTTCTCTCCCCTTTTCCCCCAGAATTTCACCCCAATCCATTGGCCCCTTAAATTAATTTATGAAAAAACGGTCGAACACCGATTTACTTATCATTTTAGCTGATGTTTTTTCGCTGCGTTTCAAATTTCTCGCCTATGCCGTTTAAGAGATAGGCCTACACGCTCCGTTAGGAATCCTTCAACCCCCACTTTTCACCCCTTTCACCTCATAATAATACACCACATCGAAAAACCCTTAGACACATGTCTGCTTATTTTTAATGATTAGTTTATATGCCGAGTATCACATTCACAAATGAAACCACTCGTGAGATATTGTTATTCAATGAAATTCAGGTTTAACCCCCTTTAGAGCCTGAATATCCAAAAATCCTCCCTTAGTGTACGGTTTTGACATACAACGAACATATCCCCCAAAATGCCATGTTTCCAACTTCAATATTTTTGTCTGGGCGACGATGATTGAGTGAATGAGTCAGGACGTTTTCTTTCAATTTTTTCCATTCAGAATTTCACCCCTCCCGATGAACCCCTTCAATTTGATTGATAAAAAACTGTCGAACAGCTATTTACTTACTTTAATCAGTTTTCCCCCTGAGTTTGATGAGTGAGCCAGTCAGTCAATCAGTTAGGACATTTTTTTTCCTGTACCCCCCCCCCCACAGAATTTCACCCCTCCCCATGGGCCTCTTAAATTGGATTTATGAAAAAACGGTCAAACACATATTTACTTATTTTTATGCTGATTTTTTTCCGCTGAGTTTCAAACTCCTCGCCTATGTCGTTTAAGACATACACGCTCCGTTAGGAATCTTTCAATCCCTACTTTTCACCCCTTTCACCTCATAATATACACCACATCGAAAAACCCTCAGACACGTGTCTTACTTTTTAATGATGAGTTTATATGCCGTGTATCACATCCCCCAATGAAACCAATCGGGAGATATTGTTATTCAATGAAATGCAGGTTTAACCCCATTAAGACCCCTTTAGAACCTGAATATCCGAAAATCCTCCCTTAGTAGACTGTTTTGAAATACAATGAACATATCCCCAAACTGTCATGTTTCTAACTTCAATAATTTTGGCTGGGCGATGATGAGTGAGTGAGTGAGTGAGTGAGTGAGACAGGACATTTTCTTTCAATTTTCTTTTTTCAGAATTTCACCCCTCCCCATGAACCCCTTAAATTTGATTTATGAAAAAAGAACTGTCGAACAGCTATTTACTTACTTTAAAGCAGTTTTTTCCCCCTGAGTTTGATGAGTGAGTCAGTCAGTCAATCAGTTAGGACACTTTCTTTCCTGTTTCTCCCCCCCCCCATCCAGAATTTAACCCCTCCCCATGGGCCCCTTAAATTGGATTTATGATAAAACGGTCAAACACATATTTACTTATTTTTATGCTGATTTTTTCCCGCTGAGTTTCAAACTCCTCGCTTATGTCGTTTAAGAGATACACGCTCCGTTAGGAATCTTTCAATCCCCACTTTTCACCCCTTTCACCTCATAATATACACCACATCGAAAAACCCTCCGACTCGTGTCTTCTTACTTTTAATGATGAGTGTATGTGCCGAGTATCACATCCCCCATTGAAACCAATCGGGAGATATTGCTGTTCAATGAAATGGAGGTCTACCCCCTTAACACCCCTTTAGAACCAGAATATCCAAAAATCGTCTCTTAGTGGGCATTTGCGGCCCTTGGGGAAGCTGCATACCAAATTTCATTCCAATCCGTTTGATACTTTCTGAGATATCGTGATGAATGAATGAATGAGTGAGTGAGTGGTATTTGACCAATATATAGTAGAAGATAGTGTCAAGTCTTTGTTATGCAAAACTCGGTTGACAGTGCTGTGTGAGTAGTTGAGTAACTAACGGGATTTCAAGTAAAGATCCTCATTTTCTACACCGGTAGTGCAGAGCGCAAATGGCATCCAGTCGGCCGTGTCTCGACTTGAGCTATGTTGCCATGGAAACTATCTGCCTTGCCATTCCTTCATGAGTATATTTTATGATTTGATTAGTCTGTTTTTGAGTGAAAAAGGGCCTAAATCAGAAGAATGAGAAAGACTATCGAAAATTCATGTAGCCAGCGGTTCCTTCTGGGTCCTAAACTATGTGTATGCAAAATTCGGTTGAGATTGGTGTAACGGTGTAGATTTGTATACGGAACAGACCCACCCTCATACCCACATACAGACTTTCACTTTTATATATAAGACTCGCTTTGCTCGTTGGGGGCTCCGCCCCCAAGCCCCCGGTGCGTTTGACGATCCGTGTATTTTTAGGGAAAGTAATGGTTTCAAGTGTTTAAAACATATCGTTCTGAATTTACGGTTTTTATGTTTGCTGTGACTTTGTAATAATAATAATAAAGACGAATATGTTGCATGCAGATTTTCCATTGATGTACTTTTTTTAGTTGATTCGTGGGTGTCACCTACCAATATAAATTATGCTAATGGTCTGAATAAAATCTTATTTTTGCTTTGTTATAATTTTTCTATAAGTTTATAGTGTCTTCAGTGTACGAAGTCCCGCACATTTGTTGCGTGTCAAATTTTCGGATTTTTTTTGCACTTGCCCTCAAGTCCATAAAAATCCATTTCTTAATATATGATAATATTTTGTTACGAGTCCAAATTTTAATTCTCTATAGCGTTATTGCCTCTTTTGACATCTCTTTTCCCACTTTTAAAATATATTTCCAATTGAGGGTGGAATGTGCGCACTGATATGTTTTAAGTCTGTTTGGACATGGCTGGTCCTCTAGTATACTTCTAGTTATAATAATATTGGGGGGGGGGGGGTGAGTTTAGCCAAGGCATGTCCCCTAGCCTACTGCCAGTTATATCATGACAGGAAATTTCATGAACGCATATCCCCTAGCCTACCTGTAATACCGTTTTCAGGAGTTTTATCATGAAAAGTCATTTAGCCTACTGCCAGTTACTGTATATCGTGGCGGGAAGATTTGATAAAGCAGGTCTCCTAGCAAAACAGTCTGTTTTCCAAAATGCCGATGCGCTGTTGTTCAGAACATGTATTATATTAACCCAATAATATATCACAGAAACTGTAAATTTCTTTGAACTAAGAAACTTACACGAACGCAATACCTCCAGTAATTAGTTTACAACATTACGCATATTTGCAAATATAGATTCTTTTCCCCATTCAGTTCTATATGTGTTTGGCAATAACATTCGACTTTCTATTCCGATTATTATTATTATTATTATTATTATTATTATTATTATTATTATTATTATTATTATTATTATTATTATTATTATTATCATGAAGGTGACGTGGTGATGCTGAAGTCATGACTCTTGCCTCTTACCAAGGCTGACTGGGTTCAATTCTCATCGAATGCATGTGAGATTTACCATCTGAAATATCAAGTGCTGTGGTTAAGAATCCACACAAAAAGAGGAAGTCCCGTGCCTCATGTTCAAGAGATTAACGGCCATGTCAAATTACAAACTTGCTTGCATTTTCACTAATATGATGTGTAGACTATATGGGTATTTACTCACCCGATTATTAATCACAGAAAGAACAAGAAGTTCCGTGACGAATTAAAGTGCCTACTTTTCTTAAAATTTAAGATTCATGCCAATGATTAATCTATATGCATTTGTCTAGAATAATGACGAAATTAAGTTGGAAATATCAAAATTTCTAATTAGTTCGTAATACTGTATACATGGCATAATGTAGCCTAATAGTGCACTACAGTTGGCAGCCCTGGAGACTGAATATATTCTTAGTTCCATCTCTTAAGGTACAGAATACAAAATTTGGTTCATGACCAATGGATTGCATGGACGTTACATGCAGTTAAACATTGGATCTAACAGCGTGCGTAAAATCATGTTGGTATCAATGTCATGCATGTATTGTTCAGAAATAATCTGAAATAATATGATTTATTGTTGTGCCAATTTTGAATTAAATCCATTAATTAGTTTAGAAGTTACATGCATTTTAAAATCAAGTTGTCAGCACTGAAGAATATTAGTTACTCCAAATTAATCTAGAATGCCAGGTACTGTACGTGTAGAAAGTTTAGAGCTATTGGCTTGCATACTTTCTGATTTATTGATATTAGGGTAACAAAAATAGAAACTGCATTTATTAACAGTTGGCAACCTTGGTTGCTCTTAAGAATACGCATAGACATAATGTGTTATGGTATATAACACATACGAAATTTGGTTGAAATCCAATTGATAGTATAGAAGATATATGCATTTAAAAATTGGACCTATCAGCAGGCTTATAATCATTTTGGCAACACTGCCATGTATGTCCTCCTAGAAATTAAACTGAAATAATATTGTGTATACGTGTGCCAATTTTAAAATAGGTCCCATACATACCTTTCAAGGTATCCAACATGGAGCTTAAATTTCAATTGCGATTTTTCAGAAGTTGGTACTACTGACATCATTTTCAAATACGGCATTGAGATATTCAGGTATAGATCTTTACTCCTACCAAATTTTGTTTCGATTGCTGCAGCCGTTTAGGAGTTGATAGGGGTGGACACACACACAGCCAGACAGACAGACAGACAGACAGAAGGACAGACAAACAGACAGACAGAAGGACAGACAGACACACATTTGCCCGGATCGATCTCATAAGTCTACCTTTTCCTCATTTTTGCTAAATGTGAAAAGTAGGCTAAAAATACGTACATATATTGAATATCAGTTTCTATGTGGTTGAATGTAAATTAATTTTCTACAATATTGAGCACCTCTAAATATGCCCCTCTAAATATGCACCTCGATTAACGTCCTAATATGATAATTTCAACAAAAAAAAACAAGTAGTTCCGTGACGAACTAGAGAGCCTACTTTTCTTTAATACCCCTTAAAACAACAATTATCATCATCATCTTTTCTTTAATATTAGAATTCATGCCAATCTATATAGACCTATCTAGAATAATGACGAAATCAAGTTGGTAATACTAACATTTATAAGTACTACAGTTTGAAATACACCTAAAATAGTGAAGCCTAATACAGTAACTTACTACAGTTGGCAGCCCTAGCGACTCTGAATATATTCTTAGTTCCATCTCATAAGGTATAGAATGCACATACAATATTTAGTTGAAGTCTAATGGATAGTATGGACGTTACATGCTGTTTGATATTGGATTTATCAGTGCGCGTTGGGAACAAAGTCATGTATGTGATGCTCAGAAATAAACGCAAATATTACGATCTAATATAGTGCCAATTTTGGATAAATCCATTTGTGAGTATAGAAGTTACATGAAATTAAAATTTAAACTATCAGGAAGCTTAGAATCATGTTGGCAGTACTGAGGTATATTAGTTACTCCAAATTATCTAGAATGTTCAGGTGCTATACGTGTGCAAACTTTAGAGCTGATGGCTTGCATACTTTCTGATATATTGATATTGGGATTGAACAATTAGAGAGAGCATTTACTAACAGTTGGCAGTCCTGATGGTTCTTACGAATACGTACAGTAATAACTATTATGGTACACAAGGCACATACGAAATTTGGTCGAAATCCATTTGTTAGTATAGAAGTTATATGCATTTCAATACTGGACAAATCAACAGGCATATAATCGTGTTGGCAGCACTGATGTATATAAGTTACGCCAAACTAAGGTAGCATTTTAGATACTATACGTGTGCAAGGTTTGGAGCCGTTGGCTTGCATACTTTCTGATATATTGATATTAATGTTAAAATATATAGAGACGATTTATCAACAGTTGGCAGCCCTGGCGGCTCATTAGAATACGTACAGTCATATCTGTTATAGTACACATAGTACATATGGAATTTGGTTGAAATTCAATTGACAGTATAAAAGTTACATTCATTTATATTATGGACCTATCGGCAGAATTAGAATCAAGTTGGCAACACTGGCATGTATGAACTTGTGAAAATTAATCTGGAATGTTATCGTCTATTTGTGTGCCAATTTAGGATGAGTTCGCATCCATAACTTATGAGATATCCAACATAGAGCAAAAATTTCAATTGCGTTTTTCAGCAGTTGGTAACACTGATGTCAATTTCAAATATGGCCGTGAGATATTCAGGTGTAGATCTTTACTCATACCAAATTTGGTTACGATAGCTGCAGCCGTATAGGAGTTGATAGGGGAGGACACACACACAGCCAGACAGACAGACAGAAAGACAGACAGACACACATTTTCCCGGATCGATCACATAAGTCTACTTTTTCCTCCTTTTTGCAAAATGAGGAAAGTAGGCTAAACTACAGCAGAATGATTAAAACCAGTTATATTAAATACATTTGTGCAATACAACCGTAAAGTTGGAGCCTCCGTGGCTTAGGCGGCAGCACGCCGGCCTCTCACCGCTGGGTCCGTTGTTCAAATCCCGGTCACTCCATGTGAGATCTGTGCTGGACAAAACGGAGGCAGACAGGTTTTTCTCCGGGTACTCCGTTTTCCCTGTCAAAATTTCATTCCAGCAACACTCTCCACTATCATTTCATTTCATCTGTCATTCATTTAATCATTGCCCCGGAGGAGTGCGTCAGGCCTCGGCAGCCGGCACAGTTCATATCCTCGCCGCTAGATGGGGGCTTCATTCATTCCATACCTGACCCGGTCGGAGACTGGAAGCAGGCTGTGGATTTTCATTTTCAACCATAAAGTTAAGGCAGAAAAATAAAAATAAAAGTACCCTGGAAGTCGGTAGGATTCGCCGCATACACTTGTGAATTCAAGTTGCTCGTTCCTTTCAAAAAACGGCTAAGAAGAGTCAAGAACTGGCAAACGAAAATATTCAATTGACGAAAAATAAAACCCTTCAATAGAATTAAAGCACACAGCGGAAAATATTAGGTACTATACCATCTTAAAAAAGCCTACAGGGACAGTAACTCACATGATACAGACTGCATGAAGAGTATAAAATTAGACTCAAAATCAGACTCAAAATCACATATTGTTTCCAATCCCAGGAAACCCCTCTATAAATAATACAATACATAATCAGATCATACTGGAAATTAACTTATAACAGAGCTATATATTTGAGCGTGGGCCCTAATGGAAAATAATTCTATCACCTGAAACCAAAAATGCATGGGACGAAAAAATACATCAAAATAACATGTTGGTTTCCGACCTTACAAGACGTAAAAAATATAATAAAAGTATTAAAAAAACTATTTTTTTGAAATTTCATTCGAATTAATTTTTAAGTTTTTCGTGGGACATAGAAAAATTTTGGCCAAAAAGTACAAAATCATTAATAACTCCCTAATTATACGTCGTATGAAAAAATAGCAAGATATAAAAAAGATGTATTGTGTGAATGTCTACAACATAGGCCATGTACATTATCACACTCGGAGAAAAATTTCGGCCAAAAAGTACAAAATCATTAATAACTCCGTAATTAAACGTCGTGTGATGAAATAGCAAGAGACAAAAAAGATGTAATGTGTTAATGTCTATAACATAGGCCATGTACAATATCACACTCAGAGAAACATTTCGGCCAAAAAGTACAAAATCATTAATAACTCCCTAATTAAACGTCGTATGAAAAAATAGCAAGATATAAAAAAGATGTATTGTGTTAATGTCTACAACATAGGCCATGTACATTATCACACTCAGAGAAACATTTCGGCCAAAAAGTACAAAATCATTAATAACTCCCTAATTAAACGTCGTATGAAAAAATAGCAAGAGATAAAAAAGATGTAATGTGCTAATGTCTACAACATAGGCCATGCACAATATCACACTCAGAGATATTACTGGAGATTTGTACTTTCCCCCTATTAGTTTTGTCTTTTGTAGGGTTGAAAATTTAAAAATGTACCTTTTCGGAATTTTTCTGTTGATTGCAAGGTGAACGGAGTGTTTTTGCCAAATATCAAGTTTGTAACTCATTTGGAAGTGGGTAAACATTTATGTCAGTGAGTGAGTGAGTGAGTCAGTCAGTCAGCCTAGTAGCTTTATATAATATAGATGAGCATTGGTCCTAGTGGAAAATAATTCTATCACCTGAAACCAAAAATGCATGGGACGAAAAAATACATCAAAATAACATGTTGGTTTCCGACCCTACAAGACGTAAAAATATAATAAAAGTATTAAAAAAACTATTTTTTTGAAATTTCATTCGAATTAATTTTTAAGTTTTTCGTGGGACATAGAAAAATTTTGGCCAAAAAGTACAAAATCATTAATAACTCCCTAATTATACGTCGTATGATGAAATAGCAAGAGACAAAAAAGATGTAATGTGTTATTGTCTACAACATAGGCCATGTACAATATCACACTCGGAGAAAAATTTCGGCCAAAAAGTACAAAATCATTAATAACTCCGTAATTAAACGTCGTGTGATGAAATAGCAAGAGACAAAAAAGATGTAATGTGTTAATGTCTACAACATAGGCCATGTACATTATCACACTCAGAGAAACATTTCGGCCAAAAAGTACAAAATCATTAATAACTCCCTAATTAAACGTCGTATGAAAAAATAGCAAGAGATAAAAAAGATGTAATGTGCTAATGTCTACAACATAGGCCATGCACAATATCACACTCAGAGATATTACTGCAGATTTGTACTTTCCCCCTATTAGTTTTGTCTTTTGTAGGGTTGAAAATTTAAAAATGTACCTTTTCGTAATTTTTCTGTTGATTGCAAGGTGAAAGGAGTGTTTTTGCCAAATATCAAGTTTGTAACTCATTTGGAAGTGGGTAAACATTTATGTCAGTGAGTGAGTGAGTGAGTCAGTCAGCCTAGTAGCTTTATATAATATAGATGAGCATTGGTCCTAGTGGAAAATAATTCTATCACCTGAAACCAAAAATGCATGGGACGAAAAAATACATCAAAATAACATGTTGGTTTCCGACCCTACAAGACGTAAAAATATAATAAAAGTATTAAAAAAACTATTTTTTTGAAATTTCATTCGAATTAATTTTTAAGTTTTTCGTGGGACATAGAAAAATTTTGGCCAAAAAGTACAAAATCATTAATAACTCCCTAATTATACGTCGTATGATGAAATAGCAAGAGACAAAAAAGATGTAATGTGTTATTGTCTACAACATAGGCCATGTACAATATCACACTCGGAGAAAAATTTCGGCCAAAAAGTACAAAATCATTAATAACTCCGTAATTAAACGTCGTGTGATGAAATAGCAAGAGACAAAAAAGATGTAATGTGTTAATGTCTACAACATAGGCCATGTACATTATCACACTCAGAGAAACATTTCGGCCAAAAAGTACAAAATCATAATAACTCCCTAATTAAACGTCGTATGAAAAAATAGCAAGAGATAAAAAAGATGTAATGTGCTAATGTCTACAACATAGGCCATGCACAATATCACACTCAGAGATATTACTGGAGATTTGTACTTTCCCCCTATTAGTTTTGTCTTTTGTAGGGTTGAAAATTTAAAAATTCACCTTTTCGGAATTTTTCTGTTGATTGCAAGGTGAAAGGAGTGTTTTTGCCAAATATCAAGTTTGTAACTCATTTGGAAGTGGGTAAACATTTATGTCAGTGAGTGAGTGAGTGAGTCAGTCAGTCAGCCTAGTAGCTTTATATAATATAGATGAGCATTGGTCCTAGTGGAAAATAATTCTATCACCTGAAACCAAAAATGCATGGGACGAAAAAATACATCAAAATAACATGTTGGTTTCCGACCCTACAAGACGTAAAAATATAATAAAAGTATTAAAAAAAACTATTTTTTTGAAATTTCATTCGAATTAATTTTTAAGTTTTTCGTGGGACATAGAAAAATTTTGGCCAAAAAGTACAAAATCATTAATAACTCCCTAATTATACGTCGTATGATGAAATAGCAAGAGACAAAAAAGATGTAATGTGTTATTGTCTACAACATAGGCCATGTACAATATCACACTCGGAGAAAAATTTCGGCCAAAAAGTACAAAATCATTAATAACTCCGTAATTAAACGTCGTGTGATGAAATAGCAAGAGACAAAAAAGATGTAATGTGTTAATGTCTACAACATAGGCCATGTACATTATCACACTCAGAGAAACATTTCGGCCAAAAAGTACAAAATCATTAAGAACTCCCTAATTAAACGTCGTATGAAAAAATAGCAAGAGATAAAAAAGATGTAATGTGCTAATGTCTACAACATAGGCCATGCACAATATCACACTCAGAGATATTACTGGAGATTTGTACTTTCCCCCTATTAGTTTTGTCTTTTGTAGGGTTGAAAATTTAAAAATGTACCTTTTCGGAATTTTTCTGTTGATTGCAAGGTGAAAGGAGTGTTTTTGCCAAATATCAAGTTTGTAACTCATTTGGAAGTGGGTAAACATTTATGTCAGTGAGTGAGTGAGTGAGTCAGTCAGTCAGCCTAGTAGCTTTATATAATATAGATTTCTTTAGAAAATTACTTTAAAAATTGTACGAATTGTGTGATTCGCAGATACAGTTGCTGTAGGAAAATATGCTCCATAATTGCTGTCCACTTCATATTTTGGCCGCTGTGAATCCTGTGTCATGTCATTTTAACAATCTGAGGTATTTACTTTATAATTTTGCATGGGTTTCAGAAACAGTAAATCAAAGGAATGAGTACTCAATCGTATAATTTCATAAATATTGAATAACCGGTGAGTGTTATGATGATCCATTTTTCAGTGATTGCCTTCTTAAGTTACGGAACGTAGAACTTGGAATTCTAACTGAAATGTAAATGGTGTTCTATAATCATTTAGTTGAAATAAAAACATAACAACCTTTCTCCTTGAGTCTCTCATTATAAGTCTATTGGAGAAAGTGTGGTTTATGAACATGCGAGATTTCTCGCACGGGTTTGCTAGTCAAATACATTTTAACAACCCTGGTTTAGTGGTCCATTTAAGATTCAAATATTACATACCCTTACAAGATCTATCGAGGAGAAGGACAGGAGTTAACCTCATAATATATAGCCTACATAATAATATTAACAAATGCCTAAGAGATATACAGTATATTAAAAAATTACTATGGTTATTCAGACGATATCTTTACCCATGTATTTGATGGTCGTATTTCAGTCAACAACCCAGTGTGAGATAAGATCTATCATTGAAGATGTTTTCCATATTGTTAATTGAATGCACTTTAGTTTGAAGAAGTTTTCATTTTTGGTATTTGACTGCACTTAATCTTTGAGAATATTCATTGGCTTTTGACAACTTTAATATAATCCATATTTATTTATTTATCGTATGGCTTTTAGTCCCGGGAGTGTCCGAGGACATGTTCGGCTCGCCACAGTCTGTAGCTGCTTCCAGCGGACACCCAGAGAGTGAGCTACACGTTTCGTTCAATTTCAAGTAATTCCAACTTTCGCTACCAGATGTGAATGATACCTAGTGGTGAACGTTGGAACTTTGATAGAGCGTTCCAACGAAATCTAACCTAGAAATTTAGCTCCACATAAAGGAAGGCATACTGAAGGATTTTTAACGCTCATAAAAATCCGTCGACTTCGGCCGGGTTTGAACCCACTATCTTGGGCACAGCAGTTCTGCATGCTACCAACTACGCCAACGAAGCCGCTATATAATAGAGAATTATGTTCCCATTCATATTTCAAACTTAATTTTTCTAAGGATATTGTTTTGTTAGATAGTTATTTTTGTTTTAAGGGGCGGAACTACGAGGTCATCTGCCCCTAAGGATATTGTTTGTAAGGATGTTTTTTTTTTTTCTTTCTTTTAAAATCATTTCGGTCTTCTATGGACCATGTTATTTCAACTGACTTTTCCCTCCTTCTTTCACATTGGACCAGTGTTCGCACATTCTTCTTCGGTGAGCTTCTTTTCGTTCTGCTGTCCGGTTTTCAATATGGGTTTAGGCTGAAAACTCTGTTTTTCCACAAGTTTCTTCTTCAAAGAGTCACGTTCCAAAATGTACTCATGTGATAGGCTATCCCAAGTTCTTGTAGGTCATTTTCCACCTCCGTAAACCAGATCCCTTTGGTATTATTTCCCACAAAGTAGGCACAGATTCGATTGGACAATATTCCACAGATCATTCGTGTTAAATGACCATAAAGGGAGAGTTTTCTTTTGCGTATGGTGTCCGTTATTTTCTCCACATGTAGATAGTTCATCCTTGTGTCGTCTTCTATTTATTTATTTATTTATTTATTAGCCTACTTTTCTTATTTTGCAAAAATGAGGAAAAAGTAGACTTATGAGATCGATTCGGGAAAATGTGAGTCTGTCTGTCTGTGTGCGTGTTCCTCCTATCAACTTCTAAACGGCTCCAGCTATCGAAACCAAATTTGTTAAGAGTGAAGATCTATACCTGAATATCTCAAGGCCATATTTGTAATTGACGTCAGTGCTGCCAATTGCTGAAAAATCGCAAATGCAATTGGAGCTCTTTGTCGGATATCTCAGAAGTTATGCATGCGAACTATTCCATTTTCGGCACACATGTAGATAATAACTATCCAGATTAATTTTCAGAAGTCCATACAAGCCAGTGTTACCAACATGATTCTAAGCCTGACGATAGGTCCAATATCTAAATGCATGTAACTTCTATACTATCGATTGGATTTCAACCAAATTTCGTATGTACTATGTGTACAACAACAGATATGACTGTGCGTATTCTAAAGAGCCACCAGGGCTGCCAACTGTAAATAAATGCTCTCTCTCTGTTTGAACCCTAATATCAATATATCAGAAAGTATGCAAGCCATCAGCTCTATACTTAGCATACGTATAGTACCTAACATTCTAGATTTATTTGCAGTAACTAATATATCTCAGTACTGCCAACATGGTTCTAAGCTTTCTGATAGTTTCAATCTTTAATTTAATGTACACTAACTTCTATACTAACAAATGGATTTTATCCGAAATTGACACTATAATAGATCGTAATATTTCAGATTAATTCTGAGCATCACATACATGACATTGTTCCCAACACGATTTTACGCGCACTGATAAATCCAATATCAAACAGCATGTAGCGTCCATATTATCCGTTAGACTTCAACCTAATTTTGTATTAGCATTCTATAGCTTAAGAGATGGAACTAAGAATAAGTTCAGATTCATCAGGGCTGCCAACTGTAGTAAGTTACTCTATTAAGCTACACTATTTCAGGTGTATTTCAAACTGCAGTACCTAGTAATGTTGGTATTACCAACTTGATTTCGTCAATATTCTAGATAGGTCTCTATATAAGGTGCGTTCAAAAAGTAACGAGCCGGAGGCTGCAATGTGCAAACCGGTGACTACATCGGCTAATCGTGGCTTGTGTAACGAGGTGTGGTTCCGACCAGAGTGTGGAAGGTCACACACAGCCCGTCGCTAGAGGGCACGCGTGCACGTCACGTGACGATACAAAGCGAGCAACAGCATGCATCAATCGTCCAACGCTGCCAGTCACATTGCAAACAGTGACATGGAGGCGTTAAACTAAGAGCAAAGCGGAAGGAGTAGGGGGAACGGACATTCATCGCCGAATGTCACAAGTGTACGGCGAACACTGCATGTCCCTTGCAAGGGTCAAGGCGTGGCACAAGCGCTTCAGGGAAGGACGGGTGTCGTTAGCCGATGATGCCCGGTCTGGGGTACCCCCTGCATTACCGATGACAACGTCCAGCTGGTTGATGCACTCATTGCCCAGGACCGCCGAGTGACAGTGAACGCCATGGCCACCGTGGTCACTCCACGACAATGCACGACCTCATACGGCCAACACAGTCGTGTCACTCCTGCAGAAATTCAAATGGGAGTTTCTCGGCCACCCTCCATACAGTCCAGACCTCTCTCCCTGTGATTACGCCTTGTTTGTTCCCCTGAAAAGGGCTCTGTGGGGCCAACGATTCACTTTGGACGCCGACGTCCAGCTGTACGTGTGGAACTGGTTCAAATCGCAGCCCAGGGAATTTTATGAGACAGCCATTCACCGCCACGTGTCACAGTGGTACAAGTGCCTCAACGGCCAGGGCCAATACTTCTAACGTACAGGTACTGGTTTCTGTAATTATGCCTCCGGCTCGTTACTTTTTGAACGCACTTTACAGATTGGCATGAATTTTAGGATTAAAGAAAAGTAGGCTCATTAGTTCGTCACGGAACTATTTGTTTATTTGTTTCGTCCGTTTGTGTGATCTGTGTGTGTGCCTTCCCCAACCCCACACCCCTCCTAATAACATTTAAACGGCAGGAGCTATTTGAATGAATCTCGGCCAGGACATATTACTACCACCTCGTTCAACATCGGCTGTGCCTTTCAAATTTGAATACGCATTAACGAGTTACGCTGTGTGGTACAATTCGTATTTCTCTGTTCGAAAGAGAACATTATTTATATTTGACTGTTCTCCAGTAAGTGCCCTGTAAAGAATGAACATGCACGCATGCAAAAGCGTAGTAAGAAGGCAGTATCGAACTTCTACACTGCCTTCCGCATTAAACCACTGCAGTCACAGAGCACAGTTCCATAATCCTTTAAGGCGCTTACCAGGACTGTTTGTTAAAGAGACGAGTCACAATGTCTGTCTGTGTGGTCACATTAACCCCCGGTCCTGACCGCCACTACGCTATCTAACTAGCCCCCCTCATCTGAGGTCACTTAATCAACTCCAAGACAGGACTTTGGTGTAATAAATTATACCAGGCTGGAATGCTGTTTGAGACCACCTCGTGGTGTAGTAGCCAACATTCTTGGGGTCCATGTTCGATACATGGCTTTGGCAAACAGTGGGAAGAGGGGATTATTACGAGAAGGATAAATTACGAGAGCTGTTTTTTAAGTAGGGGCCATCTTTAAAGCCCGTAGTTAGTGTGCACGCCACAACAAGCGTGCGCGCTACCTCCCGGCATCCTTTGCGAACAAGCAGGCGTCAGTTGCAGCTGTATAGCGAACCTGTACTCTGAACTGTGCATCTTTACAATGTTCAAGATTATTGATTCGCCCGCCTCGTGCAAGGAACGATCTGTGATACGTTTTTTGAGTGCAAGAAACATGCCGGCTTCAGACATTCATCGTCAGCTTTGTGAGGTGTATGGTGATAATGCAATGACGGAAGGTAAAGTGCGAAAATGGGTACGCGAGTTCAAAAGTGGCCGTGAAAATGTTCATGACGATGAACGCTCAGGTCTGTGATCACAGATGACTTGGTGACTGCAATTGACACGGAAATTCACGAGGACCGAAGATTCATGATAACCATTCTATCAAAGGATTTTCCTCAAGTGTGAATTCTTGCTTGTCAGAGCAGGCGGCAAACTTTTATGCAGAGGGATTTCAGAACTTAGTTTTAAGGTATCGGTATGGCAAGTGCCTAAATAAACAAGTAGGAGTCCACGCAGCACGAACTGCTTTAGATGAGACGGTGGCGCAACATAGCGGCAGCAGGACGGGTAATAATCTCAAACAACAACTTCTTTGGCGGCAAGGCCTGCGGAATTGCATTTCGGACCTTCGACCCGATTGCGTCGAAATGTAGGAAAATTATAAAATGCTATTCTAGGCAATGCTGACACCATCATGTGGTTATGAAAGCCGGACGTCCTCGCAAATGGAAAATATATTACAGCTGTAAATACATTATTTAACTTATTGAAAAGGTTAAAACAGGTTATTATATATAATTTTCCGTAGAATTCAATCACCATCAGTTGAATTATTACATATTATTATATACATTAGGGCCCCATTTTTTTCAAAAACCAAAAACATTTAATAACATCAAAACGGTGAGAGATATCAAAACATGATAAGGAGTAAAAAAAAGTTGCTAATTACTGAGATCTTACACCTGTAGATTTAACTTTTATCTATAGGACGGACTGTTTCCAAGATATAACTATTCGAAAAAATAGGATGCAATTCATGGCCCCAAAAATGGGCAAAAAGTTTCAAATCACTGAGATCTTACGTCTGTAGATTTAACTTTTGCGATAGGACCGCTGATTTCTGAGATATAACGTTTCGAAAAAAAGGGATGAAATTCAGGGCTCCAAAAAAAGAAAATGGTGAGAGATATCAAAAAATCATAAGGGTTAAAATAGTTGCTAATCACTGAGATCTTTCACCTGTAGATGTAACTATTTTCGATACGACAAACCGTTTCCCATATATAACAATTCGATCCGGCTTTCATAACAAGGCAACTACAGGGTATGTAGAAAAATAGATGAAGGTATGTAAAACCTAAAAACAAGTAGTTCCGTGAAGAACTATACAGCCAATTTTCATATATCCTACTTATGTTAATTGCCACTATCAACATACACAATTTTAGTTTGATTGCTGTAATAGATTCGTAGATATTGAGAACCGACTAAATATTTCGGATGATCGCCATGTTGGATTTTATATATGTAGGTCCTAGAGTTATGTACTGTTACATGCAGATTATTGTGTACGTGTAGTATTCAAACTTCAATCGCATAATTAGGGCACAAGAAGTAACAAGGAGATTTTAAAATTTCGCACAGCCGCCATCTTGAGGTTATCGAAACAATTGAAATAAATTAGATGCCAGTGGATTACCATTCGTATAAGGATTTACTGTGCCAAGTTTCACTGCACTCGCATGGTTAAATTGCGAGAAACGTCCATGTGAATATTTATACTTCGCGTCGCCGCCATGATGGATTTGTGATCACCAGGTTAAGTCCTATAGGTGAACTTAAGTTCATAGCCCCTATGAACATTAAAAAAAATCAGTTTGATTGCTGTAATAGATTCGTAGATATTCAGAGCCGTCTAAATATTTCGGATGGTCGCCATGCTGGATTGTTAAACGTATAGGCCATAGAGTCATGTACCATTAAAGGAAAATTATTGCGTAGGTTCATTATTCAAACTTTCACTTCGAATGACTACATCACAAGAAATAAAAACTTAATTTTAAAATTCGCACAGCCGCCATCTTGAGATTATGTAAACAATTGAACTAAATTAGATACCAGTGCATTACAATTTGTATAAATATTTTCTGTACCAGATTTTAGTGCGTTTGAAACATTAAATCGCGAGAAAGGTCTATTTAAAATTTTCAAATTCGCTTGGCCGCCATGTTCGTTTTGTAGTTAACCGCTATTTAAAAGTCTTATAGATGGACTTCCAGTAGTGCCCTTTATTTCCGTACAAAATTTCAGGGTGATACCGCTAATAGTTTCAGAGATATAGTATGCCGGTAAAATATTTCGCACATCCACCATCTTGTGGTTATGTGAACAATTGAACGAAGTTAGATGTCGGTGCATTACAATGTATATAAACATATATTGTACCAAGTTTCATTGCGTTTGGTTGGTTAAATCGCGAGAAATGTCTATTTAAAAGTCGCAACTTCGCTTGGCCGCCATTTTGGTTTTGTAGTTACCAGGTTTTCAAAGGTCACATAAGTGAACTTATAGTATTTCCGTTTATCACCATACAAAATGTCAGGGTAATATCGGTAATAGTTTCGGAGATATTGAATGCTGGTGAAATATTTCGCACATCCGCCATGTTGGATTGGTGAGTCTTTACAAAATTTGAAGGGCCCGGTCGGTGTCGCCCGGAATAGTGCTATGAACTTACCGAGTTTCATTGAAATCGCTCCAGCCGTTTAGATTTTATTAGGGGGGGACACACACACGAATCACACACACACACACGCACGCACGCACACACACACGGACAAAAGGTGATCTCATAAGCCTATTTTTTCAAAATTGAAAATAGGCTAATAAATGTGGTCTCATAATAAAAAGTTCGGATAATTATAAAAAACGGCCCTTACTTAAATAACAGCCCTCGTATAACTTCCTAATACAGTCAATTAAAGGTAAGTTATGCTGCTAGTATTATCCACATTTTAAAGGGGCATAGAGAGCTTAAGAAGTCAAAACAAAACAAAAATTAGTTAGTTATTGAGGTCTTAAGGGCGGAACTACGAGGCCATCTGCCCCTAACGATTTTGATATTATAACTGTGCCTGTCATAAATCGTGTACAACATGAGAGAGAATCTCGTATTCAGAAACGTGTAAAGCAAGGCTGCAAATGTTTAATCTTTACTTTGAACAAGCAATGAAGGAAGTTTGAGGAAAATTTAAAGTGGGAGTGAAGATTCAAGGAGTAATGATTTCAACTCTGAGATGGCCTGCCACGGTGAGTGAGTGGTTAACGTGTCGGACTACCAACCCCAAACTTGCAGGTTCGCTCCTGGCCGTGGTAAGTGATTTTTGAAAGGCGGCAAAGATTACGACACGCCTGTCATGCGATGTTGGCATGTCAAGGAACCCATTTGAATTCAGTAGGCGGTGTTCATAATGGCAAAATTAATCTCGGTCGTTTCCGCCAACACAAAGTTCCTCATTTCTCAGCTAGCAAGCGCTATACTGTTCAAGGAGCTTAGATATCTAACCTCCTTGACTTTCATAGTGCTTCAAGGAACAACGACATTCGACATGCAAACTACCCTTTGGGTGTCAAATAACAAAGCTTGCACCAGGCTCCCGAGGCCATACGATTTTATTATTAATATTGAATTTGAGATTTGCTGATGACATAGTCATCTTTGCCGACACGCCTGTGGATCTGAATGAGTTTTTGATTGGTGTACTCTTGAGGAAAACATTCATGATGAAAATTAATAAATGGAACACAAAAATATTGGAATGCAGCCGAAATAAATCAGAATCCTCTATGGACATCAAATTGGCAGGTTTAAACTAAAGGAAGTAGGAGACTTCTGTTACTAAGGAAGCAAAATAACCACTGATGGACGAAGCAAAGAGGATATAAAAAGTAGGTTGGCTCCGGCAAGGAAAGCATTTCTACAAAAAAGAAATCTGTTGACATCGAATATAGATTTAGATATAAGGAAGTCATTTTTGAAAGCCTTTGTCTGGAGCGTGGCGCTCTATGGAAGTGAAACTTGGACTATTGGTGCAGCAGAAAAGAGGAGAATTGAAGCGTTTGAAACGTGGTGTTACAGGAGAATGATGAAGATTAGATGGGTAGATAGGGTTACAAACGAAGAGGTGGGAGAGGAGAGATATATCTGGCAACTGCTAATGAAGAGAAGATATGGGTTGGTAGGATACATACTAAGACACCCAGGAATAGCAAGCTTTATGGGGGGAAGGGTCGTTTTGGAGTTTTCCAACCTGTAGATGTGTGTGTGTAAAACATTGCTTGGCGTTTTCTGATTTCTTCCATTATTGTGTTGGTCTGAGGTATCCTCATCCAAATGCCTTTTTTATTGACTGCCCCGTGAATCTTCCTGAGAATTTTCCGTTCCTGCTTTTTATGTCGTTAATTTTGGAATGACCGTCGATCACCATTGTTTCGGCTTCGTAGGTCGCCTTAATTTTGCTGTTGTAGTGAGCCCATGTTAGCTTGAAGGCTATTATTATTATTATTATTATTATTATTATTATTATAGCAAAAGAAGCCTTCAGTAAGAAATGAAAATTATTCCGTGGATCAATGAAAGTAAGCCTAAGGTAGAGATTAGTGAAATGTTTTGTTTGGAGTGTAGCAATGTATGGAGCGGAAACTTGGACGCTTAGGAAAGAATGCGAGAGAAGAATAGAGGCTTTCGAAATGTGGCTGTGGATCAGAATGGGGAGAATAAGTTGGAAGGACAAAGTGAGAAATGAGGAAGTATTAAAGGAAGTAGGAGAAGACAAAATGAAGCTAAAGAAGATAAGGAAAAGAACAAGAAGTTCCGTGAAGAACTATGCAGCCTACTTTTCATGCCAATGATTATTCTACAGTGCATGAACCTATCTAGAATAATGACAAAATTAAGTTGGTAATATCGAAATATCAAATTAGTTCAAAATATACCTGGTATAATGTAGCCTAATAGAGCACTACAGTTGGCAGCCCTGGTGACTGAATATATTCTTAGTTCCATCTCTTAAGGTACAGAATACAAAATTTGGTTGAAGTCCAATGGACGTTACATGTAGTTAGACACAGGATCTATCAGCACGCGTAAAAGCATGTTGCCAACAATACCATGCGTGTGCTGGTCAGAAATAATATGAAATATTATGATAACTTGCTGTGACAATTTTGGATGAAATCCATTTGTTAGTATAGAAGTTACATGTATTTTAAAATTGGACATATCAGCAGGCATAGAATCATGTTGGCAGCACTGCCTTGTATTAATTACTCCAAATTAATCTACAATGTCAGGTGCTATACGTGTGCAAAGTATAGAGCTGTTGGCTTGCATACTTTCTGATATATTGATATTAGGGTAAAAATATATATAGACAACATTTATTAAGAGTTGGCAGCCCTGATTGCTCGTAACAATACGTATAGTCATATCTGTTATGGTGCACATAGCACATACGAAGTTTGGTTGAAATCAAACTGATAGTATAGAAGTTACATGTATTTAAAAATTGGTACTATCAGCAGGCTTATAATCATGTTGGTAGAACTGACGTATATAAGTTACTCCAAATTAATCTAAAATGTCAGAATATACGTGTGCATAGTTTAAAGCTGTTGGCTTGCATACTTTCTGATATATTGGTATTTGGATTTAAAAAAATAGAGAGAGCAATTATTAACAGTTGGCAGCCCTGGTGGCTCTTAAGAATACGCTCAGTCATATCTGTTTATGTACAGATATTACATACAAAATTTGGTTGAAATCCAGTTGATAGTGTAGAAGTTATATGCATTTAAACATTGGACCTATCAGAAGGCTTAAACTTATTTTGGCAACACTGTCATTGTTGGCCTCCTGGAAATTAAACGGAAATAGTATTGTCTGCATGTGTACCAATTTTGGAATAGCTCCCATGCATACCTTGCGAGATATCCAACATGGAGCTAAAATTTCTAGAGCGTTTTTTCAGCAGTTGGTAGCACTGACATTATTTTCAAATATGGACGTGAGATATTCCGGTGCACATCTTTACTCATACTAAATTTGGTTTTGATTGCTGCAGCCGTTTAGGAGTTGGTAGGGGGACACACACACACACACAGCCAGACAGACAGACAGACAGAAGGACAGACAGACAGACAGACAGACACAGACAGACACACATTTTCCCGGATCGATCTCATAAGTCTACTTTTTCCTCATTTTTGCAAAATGTGAAAAGTAGGCTAAAAATGTATTGGATTGGACACTGCATAAGAGGAGATGGTTTGGTGAAAAGTGCATTAGAAGGAACAGTCCAAGGGGAAATCCGAAGAGGAAGAAGGTTTCAGAGCTGATGAAACGTGCTGCGGACGATCGTATAAGGTGAAGAAGACCGACCATGAGGAAACCTGACATCAGGCAGATAAATTGATGATGATTATTATTATTATTCATTATTACATAGTTAGACTTAGGTATAATTATGTAAACATGATAGTGTGACTGAATTTAGAACTCTATTTAATTATTAAATGGAAACATCTACACATTGTAATAGTCTATAAAGGAATATAATAATATTTAACCGGGAGGGCGCCAGTTCATATATAGATTACTATGAACGATATTTTGATAGAGAACACAAGAACACTTTCATCTCAAGGGCTGGTGTGTTTTGAACCTCAACCAGGACTCTTCAGTGAACAAGGCAGGTTTATTTATGCTATAACACAAGTATAATTCATTGGAATGGCACCTACTATTTTGTAGAATAAAGGGATGATATTTAAGTCGTAACAGTTACGCTGTCATAATAAGATATAATTTCCTATTTATAGCACCAATAGAATTCTCATTTATTCAAGTTTTACTTCTTTGGAGGAGCTGTAGTAATACAACTAATACGACGTAGTAAAGAAGACAGAATAACTCAAATTATATCTTTCTTCACGATTACGTCTCATACAATATCTTTTTATATGACCAATAACCTCTAACAACTCCTTTGTTTTTTACACCCATTTGTTGCCTCCTCTATTGTCTCATTCATCTGTCGGGAATCCCCGAGTTTACACTCGCGCTCGACCTCCATGGAACACCACATACCAAGTTCAAGACTCCACTACACAAGCGCTCCAAAGCACCCATACAGCTTCATGAAATGTTACAATATTAAAGATATGTTTCCATTTTGCATTGAATAGGTGGTTTTACATTAAGATATAGATATCGACTGGCAATCCGGATAACAACTATTTCACTCCTGTCTATGTCTCCCCCTTATTAATCCTGTTTCCGTCGGGAACGAGAATGAGATGCGATGAAATTTCACGTGGCTGACAGTTTCTACGGTCGGATGCTCTTCCTGACGCCAACCTCATGAGAGACGGAGATGAATGAAAGTTCAATTTCAAGTAGTTCCAACTTTAGCTACTAGATGCCACTGTCACCCAGCGGTGAACGTTGGAACTTGATAGAGCATTTATAGCCAAATAAGCTACAAATTATAGTGGAAGGGTCTTTTTCAAGTCATAAATCTATGACATGAACCCATCGGCTTTACTTCCCCTCCAAAGGAAGGCATACTGAAGGATTTTAAGGCTCGTATAAAAATCTGACGTCCTCGACCGGGTTGAACTCGCGATCTTGGGCACAGCAGTTCAGCATGCTACCAGCTACGCCACCGAAGCTGTCATATCGACTATTTCACCACTGTGGTAAATATCTATGCAGTTAATTTACGAAGGAGGTAAGGGAAAAGGTGGAAGAGAAAAAAGAGGAGGAGGGAAGACGGATAATACAGAAAGTAGAGGGAGAACAGAAAATGATGAAGGACAGGAAAGGAGATGAGGGAAGGGGAGAAGACAAATACAAAAAGGAGTGGGAGAAGGAAATGGAGGAGGAGGAGGAGGAAAAAGTTGGCGGAGGGGAGGACGAGAACAAAAAGGAAAGAGAAGAAAGATAGAAAATTGAAGAAATAGAGTAAAAATATGGAAGACGAAGAAGAAAAGAAACGATCATAAAAGATAGGTGAAAAAAGAAGAGAAGGTAAAGAAGAAGACAAATTGAGTGGGAGATAAAAAAAAGATAGAACTAAATCCCGACGACTGTTATGAATAGGGCTCGGATTTTTAGGTAAATAAATATTTTTATGTAAATACATATTTTAAGCATTTTTTCTATAAATACATAAATTCCTGCTTTCCGCTTATTATCACATAAAAACAAAATATTTACTTTAAAAAATCAGTATGCTAGATCTCTCAATTTATTGCATTTTTGTTTTGTGTTATTTCAACTGGGAAGAACCTGTGAGCTATCTAATCTTCATGCAGAGCGATATGTCAGCATGCAACTTTGTTATTCTTAACTTGTCGCCCCGTGCCACTCACTGTGGAAGCCGGGGATTTATTGCCATATTGCACGACGTGCTAGACCTCCCCCTCCCCCAGCTACCTGGAACATGCAGTTCATTTTTGGCACTGTGAAGTGTACGGCAGTTCTACGATGCCTAAAGTAAAAACAACAACAAGTTATCGTCTGTTGCAGAATTTAAAGATTATTTTTCTTCTGATGCCGCAGTTTCGCGCCTTCAGAAGAAGTGTTTCGCGATAATCGTCGGTCATTTGTGATGGACAACCTGAAGATGTATCTCGTTGTGTATTGCAATGCTTCAGCAGTCAGTGAGACATACAATAAATTGCATTCGTGAGTACTGCATATTGTTTATATTCACAATAATAAACTAAATTATAATTATATATTTTTACTTTTTTGTCACATATTTCAGGTATTTTTGATATATAAAAAATAAATATTTTCCCGATTGTTAGCACCTAAAAATCTGAGTCCTAGTTATGAAGACTATGGAGGAGGAATAGAACATTTAACTGTCCCAAGTAGTTAACAGACAACTTCCACCTGATTTGTGACTCACCCTGGCGCTGATCATGATGATATGAGCTAACATTATCATGTGATGCAGTAAGAGGCGGTGAGGTGGCGCTTAATGGCTTTCAAATGTGACTTGGTTTCTTGTGTTCCTATCACTCTCTCTAGCGATGTCATTTCCCTGCTGCCACTCATACAGCCAGTTTAATATTCATACCAGGTCGATTTACATGTAGACATCTCCCTTCTCTAAGCTCCTTGAATTCAAACACTCGATAGAGTTCTCTCCTAACCGACAACGTAAGTATTCAGGCCTGAAATGTGATGAGTAAGAAGGAATTTACTGGAGATTTTACCAGAAGTAAATTACATTATCATGTTGGCGGTCGTTTTAGCCTACTTTTCACATTTTGCAAAAATGAGGAAAAAGTAGACTTATGAGATCGATCCGGGCAAATGTGTGTCTGCCTGTCCTTCTGTCTGTCTGGCTGTGTGCGTCCCCCCCCCCCCCTATCAACTCCTAAACGGCTGCAAAAATCGAAACCAAATTTAGTATGCGTAAAGATGTATACCGGAATATCTCACGTCCATATTTGAAAATGTTGTCAGTGCTACCAACTGTTGAAGAAACGCACTAGAAATTTGAGCTCCATGTTGGATATCTTGGGAGGTATGCATGGGAGCTATTCCAAAATTGGCACACATGTAGATAACACTATTTCAGTTTAATTTCCAGGAGGCCAAATTAATTTTAAGCCTTCTGATAGGTCAAATATTTAAATGCGTATAACTTCTACACTATCAATTGGATTTCAACAAAATTTTGTATGTAATATGTGTACATAAACAGATATGACTGAGCGTATTCTTAAGAGCCACCAGGGCTGCCAACGGTTAATAATTTCTCTCTCTATTCTTTTATCCAAATAGGCTACCAATATATCAGAAAGTATGCAAGCCGACAGCTTTAAACTATGCACACGTATAGTACCTGACATTTTAGATTAATTTTGGAGTAACTTTTACACTTCAGTTCTACCAATATGATTCTAAGCCTGCTGATAGGGCCAATATTTAAATACATGTAACATCTATACTATCAGTTGGATTTCAACCACATTTCGTATGTGGTATGTGAAACATAACAGATATGACTATAAGTATTCTTAAGAGCAATCAGGGCTGCCAACTGTTAATAAATGCTGTATATATTATTTTAACCTAATATCAATATATCAGGAAGTATGCAAGCCAACAGCCCTATACTTTGCACACGTATAGCACCTGATATTCTAGATTAATTTGGAATAACTAATATAAGTCAGTGCTGCCAACATGATTCTATGCCTGCTGATCGGTCCAATTATAAAATACATGTAACTTCTATACTAACAAATGGATTTCGTTCAAAATTGGCACAACAATATATCATTATATTTCAGATTGGGCTATTTCAGACCAGCACACGCATGACAGTGTTGCCAACATGATTTTACGCGCGCTGTTAGATCCAAAATTTAACTGCATGTAACGTCCAATCTATCAATTGGACTTCAAATTTTGAATTCTGTACCTTAAGAGATGGAAGTGAGAATATATTCAGTCACCAGGGCGGGCAACTTAATTTCTATATTGTGCCCATTTAGCAAGAAATATGCCAATCACAGTATACCAGCGTAGCTCAATTCGGAATTTCGGGGCAGCGGTAAGTTCCCCCACTCTGTGACTCACATATTTTGGATTAATTAGAGGATACACTTGCAAAAATAACAACAAAATCAACTCCTATTTAAACACATTTAATTAATAAAATTAATGGCGCTACAAACATTTAAACAATTTAATTACTGACCCAAATATCAACTGCTTGTTCCAAATGAACAAGGGATCACAAATAAAATAAACAAATATTGTATTTAAAACCTGTGGTTTCCACATAAACCAACAATTCTTACTTAGTCTCACTTCCATAAAGCACTAACATTAAGTTTACATAACTCCGAGCTCTTTGGCTCCATGCATTTACATTATTACGGTGTCATTCTTGTACACCTCAAAAACTAGCTTTTATATTTTCTTATTTCTCAAAAACAAATATATAATTATATTTAAAATCTATGTGAATTATCTAATTCAATATTTTGGGCATGTCCACACATTCAGTTGTTATCATCTCTCTTTATTTCACAAATATATTAAGGTAATCAGAAAATCAATTGTGTACTCCAGAGCGTGAAGGTACTTGACACAGTCAAAAAACTATAGTTACTCCCGAACTCAGTTGCCTTCAATCAACTCGTGGAATCCCACGTCCATACATTATTACCAGAGGGATTGTTATTTATCTCTTATGTCTTAATAGACCATTATCATATAAGAAACTACGATCTGAACCGGCAAACGAAAATATCCATCTTTAAGGACCTCGGTTCAACGCCCGGGTCGTTAACAACTTTAAACACTCCTGGTGTTTTCATTTCTCTTTCTAACAGCTTACGAGACGGTCTCTGTTCCCCCTCGCTTTTAAAAGAGCTAGTCTCTACTACATGGGGTGCGATTTATGACCTGTTAGGGTGGCGGAGACATCCCGTCTGACCCAACATTAGTAGCTTATTTTCAAGGCTTTCAAAACAAACCTTCCCATTCTATCCAGTTCTGGGGAGACCGGGCTTTACTGTACCGTAACATTCAAACAACTATTCTTTGGTTCAAAGACCATTTCCGTATCCTTGGCATTTATTAATTATGAGAGGGTCCTCATTGATTGGGAAGATTAAATACACATACGACGACGGAGAATTACAGGGGCTTTTATCATAAGAAGATCCTGCATTCGAATCTCTTCAGGTGCCTCGGGAACCAATCCCTACAGAGGACTTATACAAAATGCGATTTAGAGTCGGCCGTGGCCCATATGACATACGCTCAATAATACCATATATTAGCTCCCTTTTTAAATACATACACAATGCCTCGTGATACTAATGTCACAAATAGAGGACTTACACAATTATCAATTCACTGCAATCAACTACCCTCCATAAGTAATGTACCAAGTATTTAACCACTACGCGTTCCCAGCGTGACACTTTAATATTATATTTACGCTCATTATGCGCTATGCATTATTTTAAGCCGAAAATGTCTTCCCAAGAACTGATAAAATCTCTTTAGTAACAATTCATATTATTTTAATTCACATATTAATCTTTCCGTGGTCGATAAATCGCTCCCTGTTTTAAAATATTCCAATGAACCTCATCTTTTACACATACGTTAAGGCTTAACGTTCTTATATTCATATCAATTTATTTGATTTTTTTATTTAACATTTCCATATTTAATTATTATTATTATCTTTATTCTTTATACAAGCTCAAATGCTATTTCTTTCATATCTCGACTTTACTTTATTTCAATGTCTTTCATGATAATTAAATGATATTTCGCTTGCTCTTATGACATTTGTTAAATACATTAACCCTTTATTCACCTATTTCCTCTACGGGATTTGTTCTTTACATAATTATTCATAATTTCTCTATTTAATTTATTATTGTTCAGACCGTGTTCCTGATTATTCAGTATTTATTTATTAAAACACATCCCTTTCACTCCAAAACTCCGGTGAGTCTGTACACAATCAATTTCTGACACCAAAATAAAAATGAATTTTGTACTCACATATTTTCCAGATCATCCCTGATCTTAAATCTGGTGCGGTGTTTCATTTTTGGGCCCACTTTGAACTTTTTACACCATATTGAAGGTATTCATCTTACGTAAAAACACAAATAAACATATATCTAACACACTTAATATTGACGACATTTTTATATACTGATGTGTCCCTTTTGAACACATAATAAACACTAAAAATATTATTTAACACACAATCTTGATTATTTTACACTTTACAATGACTCGATCACTAGGCCGTATTTCTGAGCCTTTCACACGTGATCTTCTTAAATTCCCGTTTCCAAGGGTGGAATTTATCCGATGTTGGCTTCCTATTCTGAAGAATGCGAAAGTCCCGAAACATCTACTGTTCCCTGGAGTTCAATTCTGCTATTCCTATCCTGGATAACCGGCTATTTATCTAGCTTGAACGGCTTGTCTGCAGATCTGTCTATCGATCCTAATGAAAGTCTATATGGATCGAGGTCTCCTCTAAGACCTATAGATTCAGTTTATAACAGCTGGCACTTCTCGATTCTAGTACTATTAGAATTGTTCGCCTGCTTTCAGGAGCTAATGTTTATAGTCTCCTATCCTATTTATTTGAACTGTTTTAACACTCCTACGTTCGAACCTTATTCTGTTCTTCCTTTTTAGGTTGCTTCAATTTAAATAACAGTTTATCTGTCTGGTACGATACTTCCGTACATTATGATCTATTCGTTCGTACATTTAACGACCTATCGCCTTTAAGTCCGACGTTCGCAGCCTGCTATGACTATATCTTGCGAATTTTCACTTTAACTTGTATACAGTCGGGCCTAAATCCTATAATTAGGATTTTCCTAATACTTCACTGCGGCGATACTTTAAAATTTCGTATTGGCTGCTCCTTATGGAAGCAAGCAAGTCGTTACTACTGTGATGCCTGTGGCTATCAGATCTTACTTCGGCGATGTAAAACAGCGTTTCTCCCCTCAAGGAGTACTGGTAGCTGTTATCGATGTAACGCAGAGTTACGTCCCCTCACGGACTGTCGGAATGACTACTTCTACGTCGTGGAGCAGCACTTCCCCTCACGGAATGCTCGTAGGACTGCATGCGATGTGACACAGTGACGTGCCCTCAGGTTGTCTGAATACTGCATGATTGGCTTGGAAACGCCCGAAGCTTTATACTGTTTTGCTACAAAAAAATAAGACTCAAGCCTTTCCTGTGGTCAACTTCTAAAATAATGGTGCCACAATTATAAAAATTATACCTTCCGAAAGCTCATCTTCTCAATGTCAAATGATCTTATTGCACCTAAGAATCGATCGTGCAATTCGGAGATATTAATTAATTTCTCGTCCTCAATTGTGTGGGTGTTACATTCCTTTTGCTCTCTCCCCTCCACAGAGGCTTAGGTAATTCCCCTATGACGTCGTCTTACGTCGGCAGTTTATTTCTGCACAATTATTACATGGTTTCTCTATACTGAAAAATCTCTCATTCAAAATGATTCACTGTGCTGTGCTTGTTTACTCATTATTATGCTCGTAAATGTGTTAATTTTAATTATTCCTCTTCTGGTGCATATGCGGCGTTGTCAAAATCCAGCAACGTCAGCTTGAATTCCGATTCAGGCTTCTCTTTCTATCACGGTGGAAATTTCCACTCAGTTATTAATACTCGTGACCAGCCCTCTCTGAAATGTCGAGTGGGGTGATCTCATCTAAGGAACATCTGTCCCTAGTCGCTTGCACAATGTTAAGCTATATTCCTGGCTTAAAATCTCTCTCCGTTCCTTCAAGAAACTATACGTTTCTTTCATTTCTTCCTTAAGGACATGGATTCGACCGTCATGGACCCTATGGCCCATGGGTTCATCTCTCCCCTCCTTAGGTAAATAAATTTTCGAAAATTTTGAGGAAATTTATTTCAATTTAATTTTGTATTTCTTTATTCGTCGAAGCCATCATAACGTCATCCGTATCTACTGTTGTTTTTACTTCTTTTAAGTCGTATCCAGTAATTGTGTAGGTCGGGTATGCTCTGTCCCTACCCTTTCTTTCTTTCTTTGTTTGTCTGGACTTTACGTTCCCAGAACCTCATTCTCCCTTACGGGTTTGGTCTATCCCTACCCGTTTCCTTATTTCATCATTTTCCTTTCTTAAATTGGAATTTTCTTCTTCAATAAATTCAATTATTTCTTTAATTTCCCAATATACTTTCTCCAATTCGCATTCGCACTGGAATGCTTGAGCTCTATTTTCTATTTCTTCCTCATTCTTGTTTATGTCAAAAGCGGATTCATCTCTAAATGTTTCCATGACCAGGGCTTGTTCATTTTCTTCATCAAAATCTTCGGGAGGGTAATATAATTTCAAATTTGCTGAATTCATAGTCACTTCGTGATCCGTTTCACAGTGCCGAATTCTATATGCGTTATTCCTCAAATCTCTGATTATCTGATATGGTCCGTGGTACATTTTCTGGAACTTCTTGTACACACGGTTCCCTGGATCCGAAATGGCTGGTCTTTTCACTAACACCATTTCTCCTGCTAATAATGGTCGGTGATACCTCTTATGCCTATTTCTTCTCTGCCTCCTGTCGGCTTGAGCTTTTAGATGCTCAAAGGCTCTCCTAATTCGTACATCTCTTCCCGGCTGAGCGTCTGCTGGTCTAGGAATTACCAGATTCCAAGGTCTTTCTGGTTGCTCATTCCGATGTAACGTTATGGGTATCTCTCCTGTGGATTCATGGATTGTATTATTTATACAAAATTCAATAATATCCAAAATATCTATCCACTTCCAATTTTCTTCGGCACAGTATATTCTACAGTACTTGGCCGTTTCTCTCATAACTCTCTCTACAGGGTTTGCCTCAGGATGGCGAATACTTGACAAAATTTGACGTATTCCAAGTCTTTCTAATTCTCGTCTGAACTCTACACTGGTGAAACAACTGCCGTGATCCGACAACAAGTTCTCAGGTTTCCCCAGAATCGGTATCACTTTTTCTTTAAGTCGTTTTAACACCTGTTTGGTACTAGTCTTCTGTATGGGAGCAAGGACAACCATTTTAGTGAAGACATCCATAGCCACCATTATGTGTCGATTTCCTCTTCTTGCCTTTGGCAAAGGTCCAAAATTATCAATAGATATGATTTGGCCGGGCCTTTCAGGCAACAATGGTATAGGCTTCTGTCTCATCAGAAATGCATTAGGTTTAATCCTTTGACATAGATCACATGTCTTTAGCGTGTCCCTTACAGTTTCTCTCAGTCTCGGCCATATAAATGCTTCTTTCAGCATCGAGACTGTTTTGTCGACTCCCATGTGTCCGAACGATCTATGGGCTAACCATACTATTTTCCTCTGCAAAATTGCAGGTACAACAATCCTTAATTTCGTATGGTCAGAGTCCACAAACTTATATAATAACCCATTATAAAACGTGTAGTCTTGTGCTATCTTCTCAGCTTCCGTGTACGCTGGTGTTCCTCTTATCAAGCTTCCCTCAAGGAATGATATGAGCATGTTCATCCATGGATCCTCCCGTTGTCTTTGACTAATGCTTCTTAACTCATTAAGAGTACGCTGATCCCTGTCTTCCAAATCTATAGCCATTACTTCCTCTTCTATGGACTCTGGCTGTCTACTTAAGTAGTCTGGAACGATGTTTTCCTTTCCTGGGCAGTACTCTATCTTGACATCAAATTGTTGAATATATAAAGCCCAACGCATCAACCTTTGACTGGATAAATCAGTCTTCATCAGAAAGGTTAAGGTTTTATGATCCGTCCTTAGAATGACCTGAAACCCATATACGATCTTCCGCCAATATTGCAACGCGTGCAATATCGCTAACAGCTCGATCTCGCTGATCGTATAATTTTTCTCGTGTGGTTTCAGTCTCCTACTTGTGAAAGCTAGATAGTTCTTCATATCAGGGTTTTCCGGGTTCTCCTGATATAGCATTGCCCCTATTCCAATCTGGGATGCGTCTGTCTGAATGATAAATCTCTGATTAAAATCAGGATATCCTAGCTTCACGTAATTTAAGAGCATTTCCTTGGCCTCCACGAATGCTTTTTCTGCTTCCTCCGTCCATTTCCACTTGCCCCCCTTCTTCAGAAGGTCCTGTAGTGGTGCAACAGTTTTTGTGTATGATGGACAATGTCCTGAGAAGAACCCAATCAATCCCAAAAACTGGCGAACGTTCTTCACTTTCAAAGGCCTTGGAAAATCCCTTATCGATTCCAATTTGCATGGATTTGGTTTAACACCATCCTTGTCAATCACATGCCCTAAAAATGTCACTTGCCTTTGACAGAAGTTCGACTTCTTTAAATTTATCTTAAAATTTGCCCTTCTTAGGTCTTCTAATAATTTCTTCAAATTTTCTAAATGTTCCTCAATGTTCTCTGAGGTAAGCAAAATGTTATCTACGTATCGGATAGTGCACTCTTTCACTTCCTCTGACAGGTTTCGATCCAGCGCTCTTATTAATGCGGATCCTGCAGTCTTTAATCCAAACGGACATCTTCTAAAGCAGTACGTTTGTTGATCGAACTGAAATCCAGTTAACAAGCTGGTTTTCTCTTCCAATTCGAGATGATGATACGAAGAAGTCATGTCAATATTTGTAAAAATCTTCTTGCCTTTAAACTTCCTCAGTATTTCTTTTATGGGTGGTGCCGAATCATTTTCTGGTATGATTTTTGCATTTAGATTTCTGGCATCTAAACACACCCTTACTGAGCCATCCGGTTTACTCACAATCACTAATGGACTAACATATGGTGTCGCCATCTTTTCTATAACACCTGCATTCATCATCTCCTGCAGTGTTTTCTTGGTTTGTGGGTAATGTTTTTCCGCAACCGGGTATGGTTTTTGTTTGAACGGTGCCCAATCGTTGACTTGGAACGCGTATTTAAAATTTTCAATCTTCCCTGGCTTGGAATCAAATACGTCCCTATAATCCAATAATAATTTCTTTAACTGTTCCTTAATTTCGAGGCTGACTTTAGCTTCCTCCACTTTTCCGGACAGGTTTGTCTCGAACTCATTTTCCACATTGTCTTCGAGTTCTATGTTGAGGACTTCAAATATCTTTTCTATGTCCTTATAATCTTCCTCAATCACTTCTTCCATATGCCATACCTGTTCTGCTATTTTCGCATCCTGATCCTGCAGGTTAATGTTTTGCTCATCCACATCCTCTCTTTGAATTCTAATGCAGTTTTGCGCTAGGTCTATAATGACCTTGTTCTCACGGATAAAATCAATACCTAATATGACATTATACGGTAATTGATTTACCAGCAAAAAGCACTGCGAAATTTCAGCGTTACCCATGATTAAATCAATGTATACCTGAAATTTACATGTCAAAGATTTTTCAGGGATAATTCCCTTAATCTTTACACTTGATGTGGGAATCTTTAGTACTCGGCCCCTTGTTTCCAATTCATTTAAAAGGGTTTGTGTAATTAAACTTATTGTGGATCCAGTATCAATCAATGCTCTGACCAGTAATCCTTCTATCCTAAGCATAATTATAGGTAGTTCTCTTTTAACAGGTGGGATTCCTTCCACATCCTCGTTGATTAGTTCATCTGGTCTAGCTATCCAATTTACAATTTCTACTTCCTCCCAGCTCCTGGTATGTTTCCACTTTTGACAATTTAAATTTGGAGTTTTTTTTATCCTGAGGGCTCCCTTTTCCCTCCTTCTTTAGCTGAGCTTGTAGTTCCAAGCTTTGAGCTCCGTCTAGTCGGTCGGGTGATTTCCGGTTCTTGATTGCCTCACTCCAACGGACTTTTTGCCTATCAGGTTCATCTGGTCTTTCGTTCATGTAACGAAGACTCTCCTGATATCTTTCTTCTATTTCGGCCCGATATTCATCATCCCTATCGTCTGGCCTTACATTTCTCCTGGCATAATTCTCCCATTTCTTTCTGTTGTCCGGCCTTTGCTGGTTATTGTTATAGGGTCGGCTTTCCTGTTGCCTATAACCCGTCGTTCTAGGATTTCTTCCTCGATATCCTCCCCGGTAATATGGCTGTATCCTTCTAGGCTCCTGGTGCCCATACTCTCGATCTCGTCCTTGAGTATCCGTACTGGTGGACTGATTCCTGGTCGCTGGTTTTTCTCCAGTTTCCTGACTGCTGGCCATGTGTACTTGCTCAGTTTGTCTCTGATGCCGAGGTGTTACGTGCGAAGTCGTCATATCTAACTGACGTAATACGCTTTCCACTTCCACAGCACTTCTGGCTTTGGATGAGATTAGCAGCCTCTGAATCTCATACGGAAGCTGTCTCGCAATGGCGGCACACAGGTCGTTTTCTGCCGGAGCAATATCCAGTTCGCGGAATTTACACAGCTGAGCGGTGAAAAATTCCGAGTATTTAGTAGGTGCATTGGTGCTGTACTTCCTAGAGTACAGATCTAGCCTTAAATTTTCTTGGACATCTGCTGCCCAATATCGCTTTAAAAATGCTTCCCTAAAGCCTTCCACCGTATCAAAAGTGTATCTAAAGCTTCTGAACCAGGTGAGACAATCACCTGCCAACAGCTTTTCAATAGCTCTCAGTCTCCGATCCTGAGGAACCTTCATTTCATTTAGATACTCTGCCACTTCTTTTAGCCAGTATTTTGGAGTAATAGACATGTTATTACCCGTAAACTTTACTGGTCTATCCTCATTGGATTTAATAATGTTTATTATTTGGCCATTAGTCTGATTCGTGTACGGGGTTGACATCGCCATTGGATATCCTGGGTTCTTATAAGGGCTCTCCCCTCCTAAGTCCCTCTCCGTATCTGTGCCTTGTTCACGGGAATCTACCCATCCTGTCTTTGGAAACTCCTCCTGATTTTCGAATTCTAACTTCCTTTCTCTTCGGGCACTTGCTTCATTTGCCATGAGTTGGATTTCCATTTGACTGTTCTTAAGTTCCGTCCTCTCCAATCGGGATCTTAATTCATTTTGAATTCTTTCTTGATTCCTTTTAATATCTTCCTCTACCTTTTGGAAGTGGAATTTCTCATCCTTGAAGCTATCCCTGAATTCATTTATTTGGTCTTCTACCTCTTTCTTAATGATCTTAGCATGTTGGTCTATAATTTCTGGCTTAACGTCACCTATGGTCTCCAGGCCCTCTCGTATCTCCTTTATTTGCTTCTCCACTTCTTTTCGTCCTTTGACCATATATATTTTCATTCCTTCAAGCCTTCCCTCAGTCTTCTCTTGACTCTTATACAACTTCATCATTTCATCTTGGACCTGATTAACTTCCTTATTGGTTTTTCCTACGTGATCCTTTAATGTTCCGATGGTTTCCTGAACCTCAATAATACCCTGACTTATTTCCTTTATTTTATTGGTACTTTCCTTACTTTCGTTCTCTCGTTGTTTTCTTTCACTCTGGAGATGCCCCTCGTATATACCTAATCTTTGATCTATTTTCGTTTCGTATGTCTTCAGATTCTCATCTACCTGCCCGGTAAAATGATCAATTTGATCTTTCATCTCCTTAACATCCTTTAGATTTTGATTTTTCATATCAGTTACTTCAGTCTGAACTACACCGATTTTGTTCTCGAGGATCCCTACTTTCTCTTCAACCCCTTCAAATCTATCTCCTAGCTTATTCACGCTTTGTTTTATTTCATCCCTGGATGCCTCACAAATATCGCTGTTAGATTTTATCTGAGCTTCCAATTCTTTCTGCACACCTTGGATCTGGTTTACAAGTTTTTCCTCACATGCCTTTACATTTTTTTTACAAGATTCTTCCATGCTATTTAATTTAGTTTCTATAGAACCAAATTTATTTTCCATGGTATCAATTTTATTCCCTATACTTTTAAAATTATCTTGGCACTCCTTTTTGGATTCTATACTATTTTTTTCTATAGTACTTATCTGGGTTCCCAATCCTGCATTAAACGTGTTACTCTCAGTTTGCAATGCCTTTAACTTGTCCCCAAATGTTTTGTCCAAAGCTTGAAATTTTTCTTCTATTTCAGCCTTCAGTACTCCATTGTTTTCATTACTGTTGGCTTTCAGAGACTCTAACGTCTCCGTTTTCATCACTTCCCACTGTTGTGTAATGGTTTTCCCACTTTCTGTTTTCATCTTTTCTATCTCAGCCTTCAGTTCCTTATTCATGTTTATACCGTCGGCTTCGATAGCTTCTAATTTAATTCCCATGGTATTACTTTTAACTTCGATAGCTTCTAATCTGGTTCCCATGGTATCAGTCTTAACTTCGATATTCTCTAATTTAGTGCCCATATTATCACTGTTAGTCTTTAGTGACTCTAAACTTCCATTTATGGATTCGAACACTTCGTTATTTTCATCCTTTTGGAGGCCCAATGTATTGTCTATTGTTTCCAATTTATTGTTTATGGCCTCCAAGAGCCGCTGCATCTCTTCACTCAATGCCATCTTATGAGAATACAGTGGGCCACAAATGCCACCACACTAGTACATGCTTGAGAGATGATACTCTGAATCCGTGTGTCCCAATTTCTTTAAAACTTTACTTTGGTACGGGTATTCACTTACAACGTACCCTTTTACTACTTTTATTCAATTTCATAAAACCTTTATGGAAGTATTTAAAATTCAAAATTTCGAAAAACCATTTTTTTCAAAAAATGAAAATTTTGATTTTTCGAGAAAAACTCGGGTTTTCCCTAGGAAAACTCATCCCTACGTACTGGGCGCCAAAATCCTAAGATTTGCTAGGGGGTTTATAATATATAATATATTCAGGGCTGCTCGGTATGAGTTTCCAGGGACCCATGCGGTCAGTTAATATTTTACGTTGTAGCTATTCCTATTATTACTTTTATTTTACATGATATGACCGACTTAAGTGTTCCTCTAGTTATTAATCCAGCACAGTATTTATATATCCCCCTGTGCCCATTTAGCAAGAAATATGCCAATCACAGTATACCAGCGTAGCTCAATTCGGAATTTCGGGGCAGCGGTAAGTTCCCCCACTCTGTGACTCACATATTTTGGATTAATTAGAGGATACACTTGCAAAAATAACAACAAAATCAACTCCTATTTAAACACATTTAATTAATAAAATTAATGGCGCTACAAACATTTAAACAATTTAATTACTGACCCAAATATCAACTGCTTGTTCCAAATGAACAAGGGATCACAAATAAAATAAACAAATATTGTATTTAAAACCTGTGGTTTCCACATAAACCAACAATTCTTACTTAGTCTCACTTCCATAAAGCACTAACATTAAGTTTACATAACTCCGAGCTCATTGGCTCCATGCATTTACATTATTACGGTGTCATTCTTGTACACCTCAAAAACTAGCTTTTATATTTTCTTATTTCTCAAAAACAAATATATAATTATATTTAAAATCTATGTGAATTATCTAATTCAATATTTTGGGCATGTCCACACATTCAGTTGTTATCATCTCTCTTTATTTCACAAATATATTAAGGTAATCAGAAAATCAATTGTGTACTCCAGAGCGTGAAGGTACTTGACACAGTCAAAAAACTATAGTTACTCCCGAACTCAGTTGCCTTCAATCAACTCGTGGAATCCCACGTCCATACATTATTACCAGAGGGATTGTTATTTATCTCTTATGTCTTAATAGACCATTATCATATAAGAAACTACGATCTGAACCGGCAAACGAAAATATCCATCTTTAAGGACCTCGGTTCAACGCCCGGGTCGTTAACAACTTTAAACACTCCTGGTGTTTTCATTTCTCTTTCTAACAGCTTACGAGACGGTCTCTGTTCCCCCTCGCTTTTAAAAGAGCTAGTCTCTACTACATGGGGTGCGATTTATGACCTGTTAGGGTGGCGGAGACATCCCGTCTGACCCAACATTAGTAGCTTATTTTCAAGGCTTTCAAAACAAACCTTCCCATTCTATCCAGTTCTGGGGAGACCGGGCTTTACTGTACCGTAACATTCAAACAACTATTCTTTGGTTCAAAGACCATTTCCGTATCCTTGGCATTTATTAATTATGAGAGGGTCCTCATTGATTGGGAAGATTAAATACACATACGACGACGGAGAATTACAGGGGCTTTTATCATAAGAAGATCCTGCATTCGAATCTCTTCAGGTGCCCCGGGAACCAATCCCTACAGAGGACTTATACAAAATGCGATTTAGAGTCGGCCGTGGCCCATATGACATACGCTCAATAATACCATATATTAGCTCCCTTTTTAAATACATACACAATGCCTCGTGATACTAATGTCACAAATAGAGGACTTACACAATTATCAATTCACTGCAATCAACTACCCTCCATAAGTAATGTACCAAGTATTTAACCACTACGCGTTCCTAGCGTGACACTTTAATATTATATTTACGCTCATTATGCGCTATGCATTATTTTAAGCCGAAAATGTCTTCCCAAGAACTGATAAAATCTCTTTAGTAACAATTCATATTATTTTAATTCACATATTAATCTTTCCGTGGTCGATAAATCGCTCCCTGTTTTAAAATATTCCAATGAACCTCATCTTTTACACATACGTTAAGGCTTAACGTTCTTATATTCATATCAATTTATTTGATTTTTTTATTTAACATTTCCATATTTAATTATTATTATTATCTTTATTCTTTATACAAGCTCAAAAGCTATTTCTTTCATATCTCGACTTTACTTTATTTCAATGTCTTTCATGATAATTAAATGATATTTCGCTTGCTCTTATGACATTTGTTAAATACATTAACCCTTTATTCACCTATTTCCTCTACGGGATTTGTTCTTTACATAATTATTCATAATTTCTCTATTTAATTTATTATTGTTCAGACCGTGTTCCTGATTATTCAGTATTTATTTATTAAAACACATCCCTTTCACTCCAAAACTCCGGTGAGTCTGTACACAATCAATTTCTGACACCAAAATAAAAATGAATTTTGTACTCACATATTTTCCAGATCATCCCTGATCTTAAATCTGGTGCGGTGTTTCATTTTTGGGCCCACTTTGAACTTTTTACACCATATTGAAGGTATTCATCTTACGTAAAAACACAAATAAACATATATCTAACACACTTAATATTGACGACATTTTTATATACTGATGTGTCCCTTTTGAACACATAATAAACACTAAAAATATTATTTAACACACAATCTTGATTATTTTACACTTTACAATGACTCGATCACTAGGCCGTATTTCTGAGCCTTTCACACGTGATCTTCTTAAATTCCCGTTTCCAAGGGTGGAATTTATCCGATGTCGGCTTCCTATTCTGAAGAATGCGAAAGTCCCGAAACATCTACTGTTCCCTGGAGTTCAATTCTGCTATTCCTATCCTGGATAACCGGCTATTTATCTAGCTTGAACGGCTTGTCTGCAGATCTGTCTATCGATCCCAACGAAAGTCTATATGGATCGAGGTCTCCTCTAAGACCTATAGATTCAGTTTATAGCAGCTGGCACTTCTCGATTCTAGTACTATTAGAATTGTTCGCCTGCTTTCAGGAGCTAATGTTTATAGTCTCCTATCCTATTTATTTGAACTGTTTTAACACTCCTACGTTCGAACCTTATTCTGTTCTTCCTTTTTAGGTTGCTTCAATTTAAATAACAGTTTATCTGTCTGGTACGATACTTCCGTACATTATGATCTATTCGTTCGTACATTTAACGACCTATCGCCTTTAAGTCCGACGTTCGCAGCCTGCTATGACTATATCTTGCGAATTTTCACTTTAACTTGTATACAGTCGGGCCTAAATCCTATAATTAGGATTTTCCTAATACTTCACTGCGGCGATACTTTAAAATTTCGTATTGGCTGCTCCTTATGGAAGCAAGCAAGTCGTTACTACTGTGATGCCTGTGGCTATCAGATCTTACTTCGGCGATGTAAAACAGCGTTTCTCCCCTCAAGGAGTACTGGTAGCTGTTATCGATGTAACGCAGAGTTACGTCCCCTCACGGACTGTCGGAATGACTACTTCTACGTCGTGGAGCAGCACTTCCCCTCACGGAATGCTCGTAGGACTGCATGCGATGTGACACAGTGACGTGCCCTCAGGTTGTCTGAATACTGCATGATTGGCTTGGAAACGCCCGAAGCTTTATACTGTTTTGCTACAAAAAAATAAGACTCAAGCCTTTCCTGTGGTCAACTTCTAAAATAATGGTGCCACAATTATAAAAATTATACCTTCCGAAAGCTCATCTTCTCAATGTCAAATGATCTTATTGCACCTAAGAATCGATCGTGCAATTCGGAGATATTAATTAATTTCTCGTCCTCAATTGTGTGGGTGTTACATTCCTTTTGCTCTCTCCCCTCCACAGAGGCTTAGGTAATTCCCCTATGACGTCGTCTTACGTCGGCAGTTTATTTCTGCACAATTATTACATGGTTTCTCTATACTGAAAAATCTCTCATTCAAAATGATTCACTGTGCTGTGCTTGTTTACTCATTATTATGCTCGTAAACGTGTTAATTTTAATTATTCCTCTTCTGGTGCATATGCGGCGTTGTCAAAATCCAGCAACGTCAGCTTGAATTCCGATTCAGGCTTCTCTTTCTATCACGGTGGAAATTTCCACTCAGTTATTAATACTCGTGACCAGCCCTCTCTGAAATGTCGAGTGGGGTGATCTCATCTAAGGAACATCTGTCCCTAGTCGCTTGCACAATGTTAAGCTATATTCCTGGCTTAAAATCTCTCTCCGTTCCTTCAAGAAACTATACGTTTCTTTCATTTCTTCCTTAAGGACATGGATTCGACCGTCATGGACCCTATGGCCCATGGGTTCAATATTACCAACTTAATTTCGTCATTATTCTAGATAGGTCCATATACTGTAGAATAATCATTGGCATTAAAATTAGGCTATTTATTTCGTCACGGAACTTCTTGTTAGTTAGTGTGGATGAAAAGGAGATTTCACGAGTTATACCAACATTTGTAGAAAAAATGAGACACTATTAGACAAAGGTGATTGAAATTTTATGAAAAAACAAGATGTTCTGTAAAGAACATATAGCCTACTTTCTCCTAAATGCATGGGTATTGTTATAACTCTTTGTCCTTTTCAAGGAGTATGATTGAATGTTGGTTGTAGGAGCATGTTGAAATACAACGTGCTATAGGGATATTAAACATGAATATGAGGTGCCCATTGCTAGTGCTACCTCTGTACCAAATTTCGTTCAATTCGGTTTCACCGTGTTTGAATTGATAGGGGGAATCGATTTGCACACATACTTGGCCACCATCTGCAAACTGTTGGGCTGATGTTCTTGCAGTTTGGTCAGAATATGTTTCCCACATAAAGATATGGTGTTGCAAAATTAGGTAGAGACTAGATTATTAGGTTGGTCGTAATTACATTTTAGCTTTTAACATTTGGGTGGCCGCGATTACGTTTCCATCAAGATAGCGGTGATATAAAACATGATACTGAGGTGCCCTTTGCTAGTGCTACCTCTATACCAAATTTCGTTCCATTTGGTTTCAGCGTGTTTGAATTAATAGGGGGAATCGATTGTGACACAAAGATGGCCGCCATCCGCAAACTATTAGGCGAATGACCTATTAGATTGGTCAAAGGATGCTCCCTCCATAAAGGTATGTAGTTGCAAAATTTGGTAGAGATCGGATGATTAGGTTAATCGTAATTTGATTTAAGCTTTGAACATTCGTGTGGCCGCCATTACGTTTCAGTCAAGATGGCGGCGATATAAAACATGACACTGAGGTGCCCTTTGCTAGTACTACCTCTGTACCAAATTTCGTTCCATTCGGTTCCACCGTGTTCGAATTAATAGGGGAATCAATTTTGACATAAAGATGGCCTCCATCCGCAAACTATTAGGTGAATGACCTATTAGATTGGTCAAAGGATGCTCCCTCCATAAAGGTATGTAGTTGAAAAATTTGGTAGCGATCGGATGATTAGGTTAATCGTAATTTGATTTAAGCTTTGAACATTCGTGTGGCCGCCATTACGTTTCAGTCAAGATGGCGGCGATATAAAACATGACACTGAGGTGCCCTTTGCTAGTACTACCTCTGTACCAAATTTCGTTCCATTCGGTTCCACCGTGTTCGAATTAATAGGGGAATCAATTTTGACATAAAGATGGCCTCCATCCGCAAACTATTAGGTGAATGACCTATTAGATTGGTCAAAGGATGCTCCCTCCATAAAGGTATGTAGTTGCAAAATTTGGTAGCGAGTGGATGATTAGGTTAATCGTAATTTGATTTAAGCTTTGAACATTCGTGTGGCCGCCATTACGTTTCAGTCAAGATGGCGGCGATATAAAACATGATACTGAGGTGCCCTTTGCTAGTGCTACCTCTGTACCAAATTTCGTTCCATTCGGTTCCACCGTGTTCGAATTAATAGGGGGAATCAATTTTGACATAAATATGGCCGCCATCCGCAAACTATCAGGTGAATGACCTATTAGATTGGTCAAAGGATGCTCCCTCCATAAAGGTATGTAGTTGCAAAATTTGGTAGAGATCGGATGATTAGGTTAATCGTAATTTGATTTAAGCTTTGAACATTTGTGTGGCCGCCATTACGTTTCCGTCAAGATGGCGGCGATATAAAACATGACACTGAGGTGCCTTTTGTTAGTACTACCTCTGTACCAAATTTCGTTCCATTCGGTTGCACCGTGTTCGAATTAATAGGGGGAATCGATTTTCACACAAAGATGGCCGCCATCCGCAAACTATTACGCTGATGACCTATTGGTTTGGTCAAAGGATGCTCCCCCCATAAAGGTATGTCGTTGCAAAATTTGGTATAGATCGGATGATTACGTTAGTCGTAATTTGATTTAAGCTTTGAACATTTGTGTGGCCGCCATTACGTTTCCGTCAAGATGGCGGCGATATAAAACATGACACTGAGGTGTCCTTTGCTAGTGCTACCTTTGTACCAAATTTCGTTCAATTCGCATTCAACGTGTTCGAATTGATAGGGGGGGACAGACATTCAGAGTACACACACTCTCACACACACACACACACACACACACAGACTCACACACACACACATACACACACACAGACAGACACACTTTTTTTCGCCCTGTGTTGATCTCATACGTCTACTTTCATTTTTTGCAAAAATCGAAAGTAGGCTAAAAATGGCAATGAAAAACTTACTAAAAGGGCACTTAATCATGCCTCCCCACATAGATTAACTGGATAATCGAAAATTAAAATGATTTTCAAATAAGAATTTAAACTAGGAATTAATAAAAATAAATAAAAAAACAAGTAAGTAATTACACATTTTAAAAATGAAATAAGAAAATAAAAAATAATTTTTTTTTAAATAACAAAATAACGTAACGTAAAATAAAAAGTAAAAAGAGAAATATGAAATAAAATTAAATTGAAGTAAAAATAACAAAATAACGTAACATAACATAAAAAACAAGAAGTTCCGTGAAGAACTATACAGCCTACTTTTCATGCCAATGATTATTCTACAGAATATGAACCTATCTAGAATAATGACGAAATTAAGTTGCTAATATCGAAATTTCCAATTAGTTCGAAATACTGTATACCTGGCATAATGTATCCTAATAGAGCACTACAGTTGGCAGCCCTGATGACTGAATATATACTTAGTTCCGTCTCTTAAGGTACAAAATACAAAATTTGGTTGAAGTCCAATGAATAGCATGGACGTTACATGCAGTTAAACATTGGATCTAACAGCGCGCGTAAAATCATGTTGGCAACAATGTCATACATGTATTGGTCAGAAATAATCTGAAATAATATGATCTATTGTTGTGCCAATTTTGAATGAAATCCATTAGTTAGTATAGAAGTTACATGCATTTTAAAATTGGACCTATCATCAGGCTTAGAATCATGTTGGCAGCACTGACGTATATTTGTTACTCCTAATTCGTCTAGAATGCCAGGTACTATACGTGTGCAAAGTTTAGAGCTATTGGCTTGCATACTTTCTGATATATTGATATTAGGGTAACAAAAACAAGATGTTCAGCAAAGAACATATAGCCTACTTTCTCCTAAATGTATGGGTATCTTTATGACTCTTTGTCCTCATCCCTAAAACAATCACCCCAACCACAATGTATTGTTTGTTTTCTTTTATATTGATAATAAGCCAGTAAGTGTCAAGATCAATATTATATACTTTATGATGATTGAATAACAAAACTACTAACTTATTGTAATGCATTCACGTCCGTTAATCTCTATATTAAGCCAGCCTGCAAAATTAAGAATCTTCCGCCCCAATCACAGTAGGTGGTGCTGCGACCTATCAGTGAATTAATCTTTATCTTGTACGCCTATGCACTGCCATCGTAATGTACTACGATGGCAGTGTTCTATGGGTGTTGAATGAGTAGGCAGTTTAAAGTAGCCAAGAGGGAGGCGATCCAGCTGGCAGTGTTTAAAGGTATTCGGAGCGCGATCGTGGCTAATAGTTGAACTACCAGTATTACAAAATTGCCATACTTCAGGAGGCCAGCTCAGGCATTTACACAGCGTTATGTTTGGAACAATATTACCCACATAATCCACAAGAGGACAGCACCGTACAGAGGCATTAAGAAGGCTGTGGTTAATGACAACGTGTATCTAGTTCTTCTATTCTCCTTTTTCTAATGTCTTCTGTTTATGTGCGATGCTGGGACTGTGATTTTATTAATATACGAGTGTATACTTTATCCTCTCCTTTGAGCTAAATGACATTTTATTCAGTATCTGTGGAAAAAGCTCGTGCACATCATTTGTAAAAGAATTCAAGAAAAAAAACCTAACTGTACCAGTACTCGATCCCCAGTCAATTGCGTGTCAGATTAACATGCTAGCCCAGAGCTAACCGTATCCATGACGTCAGGTGTTCTTAACTGACATATTAGATACAAACTGTTGGCAAATAATGACTTTAAATAAACGATTTCTTCACTGCAGTACATCTTCATTAAAGATCATTTCATACAAAGTTTATATTATTGTATCAGTACGGTATATCACATACAACATACTAAAACTACTGAAATATAAGACAGGCACATGAGGACAGCTGCCATCTTGTGTGTGACACAAACGGCTCAGCTCTTTTAAGCCACTCATACTGTATAATATTATAATATTAAATTATAATAAATAACGGATCACGACCTTCAGGATAGCTTAAACCCCCCTAGGCTCGATAATCGGAATTGGTGGGTCTTAAGCTATTTATTAAAATGGTTGCATAATTCACACGGCCGCCATCCTGAAATGGCATGGCCGATGACCTTGAATTTTAGGTGAAAGACGCGTCCTATATAAAGGTATGTTGTCACCAAATTTGGTAGAGATCGGATGATTAGTTTAGCCGTAATTTGATTTTACGTTTTGAACATTTGAGTGGCCGCCATTCTGTTTTGGTAAAGATGGCGGCGATATAAAGTATGACACTGAGGTGTCCTTTACTAGTGCTACCTCTGTACCAAATTTCGTTCAATTCGGTTTCACCGTGTTCGAATTGATAGGGGGGGACAGACATTCAGAGTACACACACTCACACACACACAGACACACACACACACACACACACACACACAGACTCACACACACACACACACACACACAGACTCACACACACACATACACACACACAGACAGACACACTTTTTTCGCCCTGTGTTGATCTCATTAGTCTACTTTCATTTTTTGCAAAAATCGAAAGTAGGCTAATAGGGACAGCACATATTAACAGTTGGCAGCACCGGTTGCTCCTTAGAATACGCATTGTCATATCTGTTATGGTACACATAGCACATACGAAATTTGGTTGAAATCCAAATGATAGTATGGAAGTTACATGTATTTAAAGTTGGACCTGTCAGCAGGCTTAGAATCATGTTGGTAGCACTGACGTATATAAGTTACTCCAAATTAATATAGAATGTCAGGGACTATACGTGTGCATAGTTTAAAGCTGTCGGCTTGCATACTTTCTGATATATTGGTATTTGGATAAAATAAATTAGGAGCATTTATTAACAGTTGGCAGCCCTGGTAGGTCTGAAGAATATGCTCAGTCATATCTGGTTATGTACACAGACAACATACGAAATTTGGTTGAATTCCAATTGATAGAATAGAAGTTATATGCATTTAAAAATTGGACCTATCAGGAGGCTTATAATCATTTTTGCAACACTGCCATGTTTAGCCTCCTGGAAATTAAACTGAAATATTATGATCTGTACGTGTGCCAATTTTGAAATAGCTCCCATTCATACTTTCCAAGATATCCAACATGGAGCTCAAATTTCAATTGCGATTTTTTAGCAGTTGGTAGCACTGACATCATTTTCAAATATGGCCGTGAGATATTCAGGTATAGATCTTTACTCCTACAAAATTTTGTTTCGATTGCTGCAGCCGTTTAGGAGTTGATAGGGGGACACACACACACAGCCAGACAGACAGACAGAAGGACAGACAGACAGACAGACAGACAGACAGACACACATTTGCCCGATCTCAGAAGTCTACTTTTTCCTCATTTTTGCAAAATGTGAAAAGTAGGCTAATAATCAACGTAACAAAATATAGTTTTTGGGACAGGCTTAGCTGCAAACCTCCCGATATGAGCCACGACTGCATGGACTGCAGAAAGGAAGATAAACTGTCGAGAGAGACGGGATTTGTACTGCTCTATTCCAAGCTCTGTGAACTTGCAGGGTGAGGTGACTCGGGAGGCAGGAAGATGATGATGATGATAATTGTTGTTTTAAGGAGCCTAACATGTAGGTTATCGGCCCCTAATGGTTTGGGTGATGGCGAAAATGATATATAATGCCATGAAACCTACAACTGGCACAAATATGGACTTAACTAACTTAAATGCTAAATGAAGAAATGAGTAAATAAAAAGGAAAAGAAAAGAAATAATGGACAGGAAAGGAATTGCCCTCAACCCTCAAAGAATAAGGATTGAGGGACTTGGAAGGAAGGAGAGCCATGTAGGGCAGATAGGAAAGGAAAAGAGGAGAGGGCCTGCACCAAATTCAGTGGAAAATGGGGAATGAACGGATCCAGCTCAGGTATCTCTTGGGGTCGCCAACTCTTAAACTCAACAGCAATGAGCCCTTGAGTGTGTAGCACTATCCAGGGTGCACCAGAAGTGGTGGGGCTAGACACACCCTGCCTTTTTGAGGGCCTTGTGCAGAAGGCTGGAGATATCATGAAAGGAAAAGAAGGCTGACCCCTCAAAGAATGAGGGTATCAGGAAAGATGAGACAAGGACCAATTAAGGCGGAAAGTGAAAACCTCCCTAGGCCTCGGATACCCTAATACCGTCGGTGTTGGAAGAGAACAAGTACAGTAAACTCCCGATTATCCCCGGAATTGACAGGCGCGGATACCGCGGATAATCGAATTTCGCGGATGAGCCGCAAAATTGCTGGTAATGGTTAAACAAAGGTCGAATGCACTAAAATCCAACACACACGTGCTTTAAATAAGTTTATTATACAATAAGAGAACGTACATGACAACAAAACTCAGTCGATGTTATGTGTGTTATTAAAAAGTTTTGTTTACTGTTTAACAAAAAAAACGGTCATATTTTTTTTGCTTTTTTCGTAGTTAATCACTTTTTCTTTATTTGTGATTTGAGTTTTCTCAATACCATCTTGTTACAAAGTGATGCGTGGTCTTGGTCTTCAAGGTATTGAAGAATCCTGTCAATGTGTCCTAATGCTGCATCATGAGTAACGGTCCTCTGCATCTACGTTTCCTCATTGTCTTCCGATCTGCAGTGCCGCTGATCGCGTCCAAAACTGCTCAAGCACACATGACGTACAGTGTGTATACCGATAGACAGTACAGTACTGTACAGTAATACTGAACTACTGTACACGATTTGTACTGTACATTATTAAGTGTACTGTACTGTATTTGCGATTTACGATATTTATTACGTTTAAATAATTAGTAACTTTATTTCAATTTTTGAGAAATAATTTTCGGTTTCAAAACCTTCCTTTTTTATAAAAATGTTCTCCTACAGGCACCGCGAATAATCCACAAAGCGGATAAACCGTCCGCGGATAATCGAGAGTTTACAGTATTGACTAAGGGAGGCGGACAGGAATGATAACAGAAAGGAGCCAAGCACAAGTAAGTGGAAGCAATGCCAGGCTCAGCTGGGGTCCCGTGGTCACCAACCCACGTCTCACTAGATGTGAGCCCATGGGTGGCTATATACCCACGACGTCGCAACACCCTAAAATCAATCAACAACAACAAGTAACTGGATTCGGGACAGGCATGGGGCACAGTGGGTGCACCGGGATTTGAACAATCCCGATATTTTCATGGAGGGAGTGTGGAAAAACTGGAAGAAAACGAAACTCAGGAGAGCTACTGTCAGTGCTGGGAGTCGAACCTGCTATATCCGGACTTGCTATAGCTGTCCCCGTGGCCGTGGTGCACGATTTAATGAGCACGGATACGCCTCGGGATTCATCAGAATTCCACAAGAGCAAAAATAATTTGAATGTCTATATTCGTTTAAGAGCTAGAATTTATTCTGCTTCTCTCAACTTTAACTTTCATGAAGGAACGTGTTTAAAAACGCAAGGAAGCTTCTCAAATATCACAGCCTTGGTGTTGCAGAGAATTGACGTTTCAAACCAGGTAAATAAAAGGATATCCGTAGTTATTTCCTGAATAAAATGAAGCAGCACTGCTAGAAGCTAATATTGCACATCAGAGAGAGCGCTGCTGGCTTGGAGGAGTTGAACGTGAAAGGTCACCGGTAACCCTTCCAGAACACCACGAGGCGTTATACTCATTACTTCGCTTCCCCCCCACCCCACCTCCCCTCATCCTGCCCCCTCGAGACTTAACGAAACGAACCAGGAAGGTTTATAAAAAGAAAGAAAAGAAAGAGATAAAAGCTGAGAAAGTCTTCCATAGCCAGGCAGCATTACTACAAGAACCTTGGAACAATCTAGGAGCAGGACTTGATTCAGTCAGGCGATGAGCAGACAATAACCCCTAGTGCGCAGGCAACTTGTTGTACGTGAATGATATGCGGGTTGTCTACTACCAGTGCTATTTCTATTACAGAATACCGTTGTGGTTAATTGATTTTCAGGGTGCAAGACAACTTGATAATTTAGACCCGTGCTTAGGAGTGTGTTAAGTTTGTCTGACAGCTAATGTTACTGTGGTGACTATATTAGTGTGCGTAATTACAATTATATTATTAATTACAAATGCGTACACATTGTGCAATTTATAAAAGATACAATAACCTGTGTTGGTTGGTTCCTCAGTTTAGGAGCTGCGGCAACGCGGTCATGTAGCCCCGTGTACTTTGGGTGTGTGTAGAATCTGTTTAATAACCGGTGTTAATTATGATGGCTGTATTAGTGTGTGTTATCTGAAATTCAGGTAAGGACTGCAGACGATCAATTTCAAGTAGTTCCTAATTTTGCTACCAAATGCTACCTTCAACGACACCTAGCTGTGAAGTTAGCTACTAGATGCCACCATAACCGGCATCTGACGGTGAACGTAGGAACTCAATAGAGCGTTAATCGAATATAACCTCAAAAGTTTAGCTTCACACAATTGTAGTTAGTGGAAGGTTATTTTTCATGCCATAAATCTATGACATGGACCCGCCGGTTTTACTTCCCTTCCGAAGGAAGGCATACTGGGGAGTTTTAACGCTCTTAAAAATTTGAAGAATGTGGCCGGGTTTGAACACGCGATCTCGGACATAGAAGCTCAGCATGCTACCAACTACGCCACCCAAGCCGCTTCGCGTTGAGTTCATGGAAGCATTTCATCTTAGACATGAATAGGTGGTAGCAATGCACAGCAAGTGATTTGACAAATTGTCGTAAGTCTTGGTTCGCTTCTGTTGTTGAGTAGAACTCACTGATCTCTATACATGGATTGCTGATGGCAGCTCTACGCTGCACGAGAAAGTAGGCCAGGTTGAGTGCACGGTCCGCCATGTTGGTCTTCCCATTCTCGAGCTCTCCTTATGGGGAAGCAATGATAATCTACTCAATTTTAAATCGTAATTAATGGTGCTTTGGAGCAAATAAAAATATAGAGATATGTTCACTCATAGCATAAGGGCAATGGGATCACTGACACGTCATTCCGAGGTCAGTAAATCTCCGGAATAGCAATAAAAATGAATGTATAATAACGGCTGACAAATATCAACTTTGGTGCTGAGTACACGCAATAAGCGATCAGTAACAGAGTAACGAGTGTAAAACAATTTCTGGAAACATTCTTGTAAATTGTATATACGGTATACATGTATATATGCCACGAAATGATGCATTCTTCAAATGATGTACCTATAAACGTAGCTCACTATACAGGCCTAGATTCGACACATCGTAATCGGTACTTGGTAATGAATTCCTGTTTCCATGAAATGACCAACACTTCCCCCAAGCAATCCCAGCACTCTACATCAAATACTACAGCTTTTAATCACGCTAGCAGCACAATAAACTTAATAATAACGGGAAGTAGATCAAAGCCAAAAATGCACTTGAAGTTAAACCAATTTCACTCCTCAGCTGCACATAAAACTTAACACAACTAAAAACCTACTCAAAATAATCTCTCCCGACCGTTTTACAACTATTAAGCGAACTATTCGCACCCAGAACCGAAAAATAACCTGAAATGGGATCAAATGGCCTAGCCCGATCACGTCTGCTTCAGCACCACCGCATAAGGTATTACCGGCTTGCCTCGGATGATGGGTCACCAAACCGGTACTTAAAACTATGATTTTACGCTTTAAATAACCAAATTCAGCCCATTTTACAACTACAAGAGAAACAAAATATTTACTGCCAGTATAAATACATGTATAACATCAAACTACCAGTAACCAATCACAGAGCCGGATTCGCAATATTGCACCATGCGCTCGCTGCCATCTTGCTATACCTGTCATCGTCTATTCGGCTTACTGCTGCCTTAGCTACCAGCCATCCATGTATAGAGATCAGTGGTAGAACTCCTTCCAAATATCTTCCCTTTGTAGGGTTCGACTTTCTATTGATCTCATCCAGGTTACCGTGAATGGCAGCAAGAAATTGTATCTCAATTCCTCTAATATGAAGGTTTCTACAGTAAGTTCGTATAGGCCTACCGGCCTTTGGTTGGTGTGTTTAGAAACTCCAACCACCGCCTTGCTTTGACCTTCTCAAGTGTTAGGAAATATTCCAACGCTTACTTTGTGTCATACGACCTCAATCCCATAAGTGAGCAATGGTAGGAATTTGGTACTAAACAGTAATTACAATTTTAGGGGCGTAGTTGGTAGCATGCTGAAATGCTGTGTCGAAGATCGTGGGTTCAAACCCGGCCGAAGTCGTCGGGCATTTTTAAGAGCGTTAAAATCCTTTAGTATGCCTTCCTTCGGAGGGGAAGTAAAGCCGGCGGTCCCATGTCACAGATTTATGCCATGTAAAAGATCCTTCAACTAACTAATCGTGTGTGAACCTAAATTTCTAGGTTAGATTTCATTGTAACGCTCTATCAAAGTTCCAACGTTTACCACTAGGTGTGAGTGATATCTGGTAGCGAAAGTTGGAACTACTTGAAATTGAACGGAACTTGTAGCTCACCCTATGGGTGTCCGCTTGAAGCAACTACAGCCTCTGGCGAGTCGAACATGTCCTCGGACACTCCTGGCACTAAAAGACATACGATAAATAAAATAAAGAAGTGTCTAGGATTGAAGTAGGTGCCCCGGGACTTGACACAAGGTACTATCGCTGCATTTACTCAGCTATACGAAAAAGCATAGAATTCTGGACATAATTACAGCTTGCGTACTTCTTTGAATTATTCAAGACACATCCTGCGACCCCCAGGAGGTCGCGACCCACCAGTTGAGAACCCTTGCTTTATAGTAACACTGAAACGTCAAGTCGGAAGTAATGATGGCTTTACTCTACGCAAAAACCATTGTTCTGGATAAATATTGATGCGTTTTTCCCTAATTTCAGTCTTAGCATATGGGAGGGTATACATGTACAGACAATAAGCTTACCTTATTTATGCAGATGAACCTTCTCTCTTATTATATTCAATAGATACTTATTTCTTTTCGATATCACTGTGATCACATCTGTCTCCAAGACGGTATTTTTCTCATCATTACGTGTTCCCATGACAAGGGCTCTCCGAGTTGCATGTAACATCCCCCTAGGGCGGTACTTTGTGTGCCACATCTGTTCTCAGCGTTCAGTATTCCCATTCTAGTTTCAGGTTACATCATTGCTCAAACAGAGCGACTCTTCTCTCTTCAATCGGTACATTGTGTTCTGCTCCAAACAGATCTTCTCTTACTTCATTAATATTCAAGACTTGTTCTCGACGGGCTGCACTAAGCGCTAGTAACGTAATGAAGTGTAATTACTATTCGCGTTTTAGCTTCCAACTATCACCTTAGCGGTGTGTTGTCACGTGATCTCCCACAGCAATCCACAAAGGAGAGGAATGGGGCATGCTACAAAAATATATCCCCAGTTCTAGCCCTTCATGCAAACAACCCATTGTTGAAATAATCCTATTAAATTTTCGCCCGATTGCCGAATCGAACCCGGTTAATCACTGAATCATAATGATTTGTAATTATTTTTCGTTGCTTCCTTCTATTATTCCAAATGTAAAGGACACACTAAACCAGGCCACGCCAACCCGAGCACTTAGTGCTTGCGCGCCCCATTGCCGCACCGAGCAGCACCTGTGCTTTATTCCACCCTCCCCTCTTTCCACACTCTTTCTCCACAGTCAGACTTGGATGATGAGCAATGGATCGCTGACTTCGCTTTCATGGAAGACATCACAGGTTTATTTTATTTATTTAGCTTATGGCTAGAGATACAGGAGGATTTATATACGTATATCCAAATTCTGGATATAGCCAATAGTCTCTGGGGTCACGAGAGCAAAGTCACTAGCACTGCCACTGTACTTTCCTTTGCTGCACTCGGTGATGATGTTCTGTAGCACCACAGTCACACTCAGACGTTGACATTCTGTTCCACTTGTAGTGGAAGGCTGCACAGTTCCCATGGTTGGTTCGTATCCTGTTCAATATGGACCACAGTCTACGAGGGAGATTGAAACCAGGTGGCGGAGTCTTCTTCACAGGAGGCATTGTTGGACAACATTTGTTGTTGAGTCTCTTCTGCGACTCAACGAAAGTTTGGTAGTTGCTGTTCCTCAAGTTCATGGCATCTCGTATTGATGGTTTTCTGGAACGCAGGAGACCAGTAATTGCATCGCTGATGTCATCATGTATCGGCAGTCCTGGATTGTTCATTATTTTATTGAATTCTCTTAGGAGAACATCTTTACGTCTGAGATCTAGAGGTGGAATATGACTTAACACTGGTAGCCAATATGTGGGAGTAGATTTGATTGTGCCAGTGATGAGACGCATTGTGCTGTTCAGTTGGGTATCTACAATATTTGTGTGAGCATTATTGAGCCAGACAGGAGCACAGTATTCGGCAGTCGAGTACACCAAACCTAGAGCTGAGCATCGCAGAGTTGGAGCTAAAGATCCCCAAGTTGTTCCACATAGCTTATGAATTATGTGTTTGAATGTTTTAAATATCTCGTTGCAAGGCAAAAAATTAATTAATCAGTACTATGTGTGACCGTATTGATAGTTTAAAATTGCAGCTTGTGGTTTCAAAAAGTCAGCTACAAGAAGGAAATTGGGGCAATTTTCCGCCTCTAAAATCCTTGAATTTAAGTACTTATGGACACATCAGTGAGTACGCAAAAGCGTCACAGTCATTGCATAAAGAATTTGAAGATAGGTTTGAAGAAATAAAACAAGTAAAACTGCGAGTTGAAGTTTTAATGACGCCTTTATCGCACGTCCAGTGGATGATCCATCAAGTCTCTAAGTTGAGCTGATAAAACTACAGTGCGATTGAATTTTGACAGACCGCTATTACCATTACAATATGCTTGCCACGGTGGGTGAGTGGTTATAGTGTCGGACTACAAACCCCAAGATTGCAGGTTTGCCCCTGGCCATGGTAAGTGATTTTTGAAGGCTATAAAAATCCCGATACTCATGTCATACGTTGTTGGCATGTTAAAGAACCCATTTGAATTCAGTAGACCGTGTTCAATGGCAAAATTAATCTTGGGATTTTCCGCCAACACAAAGTTCCTCCATTCTCTACTAGAAAGCGCTGTAGTGTCAAAGAGTTTAGATATCTAACCTCCTTGTCTTTCATAGCGTTCAAAGGAACGACGAAATTCGACATGCAAGCTACCCTCTGGGTGTCAATTAACGAAGCTTGCACCAGGCACCCGAGGCCTTACGATATTATTATTATTACCATTACAATGGTGATTTGATTTCATTTTATAAAGGCGTTGAGGAGCAAGAATTCTCGAGGATTCATGCCCTTGCCCTGAAATTTGTTGCTATGTTCGAAACAACGTTCGTTTGTGAACAAATGTTTTCAATTATGAATATTAACAAAACAACATCAAGGTCATGTTTGTCTGATGCTTCCTTGGAAGCTATACTTCGGATTGCAACTGCCAAAACGATTGTTCCAAATATCTGAAATTAGTGCAAATCAGGTCCGCAATAAACAAATACTTCTGTCTATACACAAAATTTGCATTATTGTTATTCGTTTTCATACTGGCACGCCGCCTGACGCACGCTGATTTGCGCAGCTCCATTCACCAAACAACAACACGACTCTCGCCTCGCTGAGCGCTGCCACTACACGTTCCTCTCCTACAGGAGAGCACGGTGCTTTTCCAGGTGCCGGCCAGTGCTCGCGAAGCATCTGAGTTGACGTGGCCAGCACTAGACGCTTCTTACGATATGATGACACGCGGTAATTCAACCATTCCCGGTCGATTAAAAAAGCAGTATGCCTTTTCAACCACTACGAGCGCTAGTGAGAGTTAATGCAGAGATTCGCTTAACCCCTTGTAACTACTTCCGGTGTGAAGATTTTTCAGTAAATAAAAAAATAAAAAGGCTGAGGGCATTGAGCCAAGAAATACATTAAACGAAGAATTATTTAAATAAGTTAAATTGGCTAGGATTTCAATAAAAAAGTAAAAGATTACTGTAAAGAATTAAATTTTCCCTTTTTCTAAAATGAGGACCCCCACCCTACTTTGTCTGCTAAGAAGTGTTTTCAACGTTAAAAGTTATATATAATTATCCTACAACAAATGATCATTCAAAAGAAAGAGAATTACCCGCAGTAGTGACGAATAGCAGTCGAACTTTATAAATATCGACAATTTATTTAAAAGGTGCGTTGGAACAATAATACACAAGACGATTGCCCCTGCCAGAATTGTGTCGCGTCAAACCCGCATACCATTAAAGCAAGGCGAGTTGCATGCCTGCCAACTCTCCCGATTTTACACCATTTCTCCCGCCCTCCCGCTTAACGTATTACATCTCACGACTTTTCAAAAATCACCCGCATAATTTTGGACTACGGTAAAAGTGCTAGATGACAAACTTCAGTAATCCATCAAACAGGTCGATTTTACGTGTTTTGAAGTGTAATGAGGAATGGATACAGGTATAAACTGCTGCAGAACATTCTTCAAGGAAAGATTCCTGGTAAAAGAGGACGGGGAAGAAGAAGAACAACATCTTGGCTTGGAAACTTAAAACAAGGACTTCACACACGAGTGAAGAACTATTCAGGACATCCAAAACTGTCATAACTATGATGGTCACCAACATTCGGAACGGATAGGCACAAGAATAAGAAGAAGAAGTGTGTTTCCCTCAAGGAGGCAGGGTGTGTGTAGCCCCACCACTTCTGGTGCACCTTGGATAGTGCTACACCCTCAAGGGCTCACAGCTGGTGAGTTTGGGAGTTGGCGAACCCGGGAGAATCCTGAGCTGGGTCCGGATTTTCCACTTTTACAATTGACTTTCCTATCTGCATTTCATGGCCCTTCTTCCTTCGAAGTTTCTCAATCCTCATTCTTCGGTGATTGAAGGCATTTATTATCCTCCATTGTATTATTTCTTTTATTTTCCTTCTTTATTTTCATTCATTTCTTCTTGACCGCTACGCCACCACGCCCCACTAACTATTAAAGGGAATAGGTGAAAGAAAAGAAATGTATAGAAACGCACATTAATATTACAATATATTTCAAATACTATGAGCAATTTATTTTCATTAAAATGAGATAGTGGTGGAAAATGTGTATGACGAAGATCAGTTTTATCTTCTTCTTCTTCTTCTTAGTCGTTTACCCTCCAGGTTGGTGGAACCCACGGACTCAGCGAGGGAACTCACCACTACCGCCTCTACGGGCAGTGTCCTAGAGCTGGCAACTTCTAATCGGAGTGGATACAACTGGTGAGGTGTGATTGGCACCTCGCCCAGGCGGCCTCACCTGCAAAGCGAACAGGGGCCTCATGAGGGAAGGTAATGGATGGTCAGGATGGATAGGCAAGGAAGAGGGAAGGAGGCGGCCTTGAAGAAGGTACCATCCCGAAGACGAAGTGGGAATCGAACCCCCTCTACTCATTTGGAACACCCGAGGCTGAGTAGACCCCGTTCCAGTCCTCATACCACTTTTCAAATTTCGTGGCAGAGCCGGGAATCGAACCCAGGACCTCCGGGGCGGCAGCTAACCATGCTGACCACTACACTACGGAGGCGACTTTTCATTCCTTCTTCTAGTATGAAAGTTAGTTGGTAAGTCCGTAGGTAGTTATAGTTGTGGGTTTCATGCCATTATTCGTTATCATGAACACCCAAACCATTAGAGGCCGATAACCTAGATGTTAGGCCCCGTAAAACAACAATCATCATTATCATCGAAGTGCTTACCACGCTGGGTGAGTGATTAACGTGTCGGACTACCAACCCCAAGCTTGCAGGTTTGCTCCTGGCCGTGGTAAGTGATTTTTGAAAGGCGGCAAAAATTACGACACGCATGTCTTACGATGTTAGCATGTCAAAGAACCCATTTGAATTCAGTAGGCATTGTTCATAATGGCAACATTAATCTCAGGATTATCCGCCAACTCAAAGTTCCTCATTTCTCTACTAGAAAGCGCTTTAGTGTTCAAGGAGCTTAGATATCTAACCTACTTGACTTTCATAGTGTTTCAAGGAACAATGAAATTCGACATGCAAGCTACCCTCTGGGTGTCAAATAACAAAGCTTGCATCCGGCATCCGAGGCCATACGATATTATTATTATTATTATTATTACTATTATTATTATTATTATTATTATTACTACTATTATTATATCTTTAATTTCCGTCTTTTTTTCATACATTCCTTCTTCTAGTAAGGAAGTTAGTTGGTAAGTCCGTAGGTAGTTATAGTAGTGGGTTTCATACCATTATTCATTATCATGATACCCAAACCATTAGAGGCCGATAACCTAGATGTTAGGCCCCGTAAAACAACAATCATCATTATCATCGAAGAGTGTTTCAATACCGCAGTTTATCTTTGTATCGATAATGTATTGATAATTATCCATAAGTACGCGTACCGCTTACTTGGATTTGAATATCACCTTGTTTGAAATAGTCAATGGTTAATTCAGAGTGTGCTCCTTGAATAGCCTGTGCGTAAGAGGTAGTTGGAGGCTGCAAAATATTGCATCTGTTTAACACATGAAATTATTTGTGTATAACTTAGATGTCGACATTAATATGCAGGTAGGCTATTGTGATTTTTCGATCTGAGTGATTTTGTTGGTTCCTCGGTAATAAACTATGGCGAAGAAATATAATTAGACATCGATCGTCCTCAAAATATCCCGATTTTTCAGTTTGAAAGGTTGGCAAGCATGCTCATGCGAGAGTTCTCCCATGGGTCCGCTAGTAATGATAAAAAACTGGTGTCGATTCTTGTAACAATTTGCATACGTTCGCAAGATTCTCGTACCTCGCTCGAGTTAGCTCCTGCCTGTCACTCGACGCAACGGGACGTGACGCAGCTCTGCGTTGGTCACGTGATCATGATGGATCGAGGGGCAATCAGCCTATATATATAAAAAAAACTCTACTAGCACACCAAATTATTCTGAGAAATTTTCCATCATTTCACCCCTTGTAATCCGTCAAGATATAAAGAGTAGACCGGGTGACGCCCACCATCTTCATTATTAGCGACGTCTTCATGGCCGGCGTTAGCGTTTACTTATACACACTTTTCTTTTAGCACGCTCATCAAATATGCTCGGTGAATGGGGGAGACTCTCTTATATTCTCATCTCAAGGTTATTTTATTTTCCTTGCGAGCGAAAAAAAAAGAAAGAATAAAATAATCATCTTCCCGGGTCGAACTTTTAACCATACTTCATCAATATTTCTCAAGAAAGCCGTATTTTTTTATCTCTCCACACGCACTGAATCTCATGGTATTAAACAAATGTTTGTGGAAGTTTTACCCTTACGTTTTATAGACAACATGATTGTGATGACTAGGTACAGGATTCTTAGTTTTTTACCTATAAGCCTACTTTCGATTTTTGCAAAAAAAAAAACAAGTAGTTCCGTGAAGAACTATACAGCCTATTTTCATATATCCTACTTATGTTAATTGCCACTATCAACATACACAATTTCAGTTTGATTGCTATAATAGATTCGTAGATATTGAGAACCGACTAAATATTTCGGATGGTCGCCATGTTGGATTTTATATATGTAGGTCCTAGACTTATGTACTGTTACATGCAGATTATTGTGTACGTGTAGCATTCAGACTTCAATCGCATAATTAGGACAAAAGAAAAAACAAGGAGATTAAAACATTTTCACAGCTGCCATCTTGAGGTTATGGAAACAATTGAAATAAATTAGATGCCAGTGGATTAACATTCGGATAAAGATTTACTGTACCAAGTTTCACTGCACTCGGATGGTTAAATTGCGAGAAACGTCGATGTGAATATTTATGCTTCGCATCGCCGCCATGTTGGATTTGTGATCACCAGGTTATTTAAAGTCCTATAGGTGAACTTAAGTTCATAGCCCCTATGAACATTAAAAATGCAGTTTGATTGTTAAATAGATTCGAAGATATTCAGTATCGTCTAAATATTTCGGATGGTCGCCATGTTGGATTGTTAAATGTATAGGCCATAGAGTCATGTACCATTAAAGGAAAATTATTGCGTAGGTTCATTATTCAAACTTTCACTTCGATCGCATGACTACATCACAAGAAATAAAAACTTAATTTTAAAATTCGCACTGCCGCCATCTTGAGGTTATGTAAACAATTGAACTAAATTAGATACCAGTGGATTACAATGTGTATAAATATTTCCTGTACCAGGTTTCAGTGCGCTTGGAACATTAAATCGCGAGAAAGGTCTATTTAAAATGTTCAAATTCGCTTAGCCGCCATGTTCGTTTTGTAGTTAACCGGTTTTTGAAAATCTTATAGATGGACTTCCAGTAGTGCCCTTTATCTCCGTACAAAATTTTAGGGAGATACCGCTAATAGTTTCAGAGATATAGAATGCCGGTGAAATATTTCGCACATCCGCCATCTTGTGATTATGTAAATAATTGAACGAAGTTAGATGTCGGTGCATTACAATGTATATAAACATATACTGTACCAAGTTTCATTGCGTTTGGTTGGTCAAATCGCGAGAAACGTCTATTTAAAAGTCACAAATTCGCTTGGCCGCCATGTTGGTTTTGTAGTTACCATGTTTTCAAAAGTCACATAAGTGAACTTATAGTAGTCCCCTCTATCACCATAGAAAATGTCAGGGTAATATCGGTAATAGTTTCGGAGATATTGAATGCTGGTGAAATATTTCGCACAGCCGCCATGTTGGATTGGTGAGTCGTAACAAAATTTGAAGGGCACGGTCGAGGTCGCCGGGAATAGTGCTATGAACTTTCCGAGTTTCATTGAAATCGCTCCTGCCGTTTAGATTTTATTAGGGGGGGACACACACACGAATCACACACACACACACACACACACAAACACACACACACACGCACACACACACGGACAAAAGGTGATCTCATAAGCCTATTTTTTCAAAATTGAAAATAGGCTAAAAAAGTAGACTTATGAGATCAACACTGGGCGAAAAATTGTGTGTCTGTCTGTGTGTCTGTGTGTCTGTGTGTGTGAGTGTGTGATCTCTGAATGTCAGTCTCCCCCTATCAATTCGAATACGGTGAAACCGAATTGAACGAAATTTGGTACAGAGGTAGCACTTGCAAAAGACAACTCAGTGTCATGTTTTATATCACCGCCATCTTGACGGAAACGGAATGGCGGCCTCCGAAATGTTAAAAGCTTAAATCAAATTACGACCAACCTTATTATTTGATCAATACCAAATTTTTCAACAACATACGTGTTTGTGGGAAGCATATTTTGACTGAACTACAAGGTAATCAGCCCAATAGTTGGCAGATAGCGCCATGTATGTGTGCAAATCGATTCACCATATCAATTCAAACACGGTGAAACCGAATTGAATGAAATTTTGTACAGAGGTAGCACTGGCAAAGGGCACCTCATATTCATGTTTAATATCCGTATAACACGTTGTATCGCAACAAGCTACTACAACCAACATTCAATTATACTCCTTGAAAAGGACAAAGAGTTATAACAATACCCATGCATTTAGGAGAAAGTAGGCTATATGTTCTTTACTGAACATCTTGTTTCCTTTATGGGATAGTGGTCTCTATATTAACCACCTGTCATAAGGACAGTTTATGCTTTCAAGGATGCTGATAGTTGAATCTTTCAGCCAAATTTCGGAGAATTTTCATGCCGAAGTGCTAGTACTTCTAAAAATCAAGTATTATATACTTATCTACTTGACGTAATGTTTGGATATTTTTTTTACAAATAATACTAAAAACATTAACAATTGAAGTGTAAAAAATAATACAGAAATATATAAATAACAAGTAGTTCCGTGAAGAACTATACAGCCTATTTTCATATATCCTACTTTGTTAACTGCCACTATCAACATACTACATTTCAGTTTGATAGCTGTAATAGATTCGTAGATATTGAGAACCGACTAAATATTGCGGATGGTCGCCATGTTGGATTTTATATATGTAGGTCCTAGAGTTATGTACTGTTACATGAAGATTATTGTGTACGTGTAGCATTCAAACTTCAATCGCATGATTAGGACACAAGAAGTAAACAGGAGATTTTAAAATTTCGCACAGCTACCAACTTGTGGTTATGGAAACAATTGAATAAATTAGATGCTAGTGGATTAACATTCGTATAAGGATTTACTGTACCAAGTTTCACTGCACTCGGATGGTTAAATTGCGAGAAACGTTCATGTGAATATTTATACTTCGCGTCGCCACCATGTTGGATTTGTGATCACCAGGATATTTAAAGTCCTTTAGGTGAACTTAGGTTCTGTAACGTAATCTTGATTACGGTACAAATTATTATTATTATTATTATTATTATTTGTAAAGTCATTGTGTAATTATTATTATTATTATTATTATTGAAATATCAAAGTTATATCGTTTTATTCACCCATTAATATCAAGGGAGGGGCCATACCATATTCACGTTATTACCATAGTCATATATAATATTGTCAAGTGCTTAGATTAAGAAACAGGGTTTTTATAGAGGTCTAGGGCTGTTTTATTAGTTAAATTGTAAAGACAGGACGGGCATGGTTGGAAGAAGTTACGGACGGTGAAGCAACATATTGCAAGAAAATGTATTTCTGGAACGAAGCCACGCTGACTGGAGACAAGGGCTTGGAGAAAGATTTCGGCGGAATATATATATGCGCAACGAGAGGAATAGCGGGTTCTGAGTGGAATATTTGAAGTACGCGGGCCTGTATTCCCGCTCAGAGAAGTTTTAGCGTCGCTTGAGGACTGAGAAATGCTTTGCTATAATTGGTCTGATGGGTCGCGGGCAAATTTATGCCGCGAAACATCGGGACCATTCAGAGTGTATAAAAGCCCAGCGCGACTTCAGCACTGGCTATTCTATTGATTCTATTCTGTCATTCACTTATTCGATCACGCACTCACTCACTGACTTTGTGAGTCGTAGACTCTGTCAGTCCCTCAGTAAGATGGGACTTAGTGAATTCAATTAGCCTGGTTTGTTCAAATTTGCTTACCATGGTGATCAAACTCAGAAACAAGCAGCAGCAGCAGCAACAACAACAACAACGAGAAGAAGAAAACATATGTTTTCAAAGGTCAATAAACGTGTGTTGGCGTAAGATCTCAAATTAGACTGCAAGCAGACCAACGAGATGGACTTTGAACCACAAGGCACCAGGTATGTGGACCGAGTTATTATCAACACAGAAGATCAGCGCTAGCGAGAAGACAGTCAATATTGCCCCGCAATTAGGGAATATTAATGCACATATTGTACACAGCTCGAAACCTCAGATCAAATGTTAATAATTTTGTTGTAAATAAACCAGTATTAGTTAAAATGTCTTGTTCATTGGGAGTTGAATATATAGGATAGTTGGAATGCAAAGAGTATCTCATAGAGCAAGTTTATTGCCCTACGCTCCGATGATAGATCTTGGCTCAAGGAAGGGAGCGGCCGTGGCTAAATAAAATTTTAATGTGTTATCTTTACGATAACTGGCGCCCAGTAAATCTAAATTAATAAAGTGTATGTCGTCTGTCTAGACAGGCCAATGCTAAATAAGAACGATGAGGTGGTTTTAAGGAGTCTTGAGTGTAATATCTGTAGAAACGTTATAAATGATCGCCCAACTTGTAGAGCGATATCCAACGACAAAGGTAGCCGTTACAAATGGCACAACCAATGTGGGGCTACGAAATATCGTACTGTAGTGAATGGATATTATGTATAAATCCAGTTTATTTCAAGTATGTTAAAGTTTAAAGTTGTTTTCATGTACGATATAAACGAGTACTCTTTGCATTCATTCCGAGTTTTTCAATAAAGAGGCATATATCAAGTTAGGGAACTACGGTTATAAATTAGTAGTGTTCTTTTGATGAGTTGTTTTTTTGGGTAATGAGTAACAGGGATAATTTGGGGAACATAAATTTGAGAAACCGTAGTATTATAAGATCAGTTAAAATGTCGAAATTAGATGTGCAGGGTACCAATGATGAGATGTCAAAAGTAAGCGAAAATCAGGAAACTGAGGAAAATAAACAAGACGGGGCTACAAACATCCAGATTAATGAGGGGGAGAATCCTTCCTGGCTTCGAAACCTGACGATGCTGATAACAGAACAGAACAGAAACATAGATCTTAAGTTAGCTGAACAGAGTAAGAAGCAAGAGGAACAAAGTAAGAAATTTGACGTGCGTAGCGATCAATTAGAAAAAGCAATAGATCATAAGTTAGCTGAGCAGAGTAAGAAGCAAGAGGAACAAAGTAAGAAATTTGACGTGCGTAGTGATCAATTAGAAAAAGCAATAGATCTTAAGTTCACTGAGCAGAGTAAGAAGCTAGATGAACAAGGTAAGAGGTTTGATGAAGCTACAGAGAACTTCAATAAACAAATTAATGAAGTAGGCCGAGAATTTCACAATAAGTTAGAAAGCAGGATTACTGAGGTGGAGGAATCATGGTCACTTAAGGTTGATGCCAGAATGCAACAAGTGTCGGAGCGAGTTGATAAAATTGACGAGGAAGTGAAAATTAAATGTAGTAAGGTTAGGGTTGACTTAGAAGGAGAAGTCAACAGTATGAAGGTCAAGTGTGATAATAATATTGCTAAAATAGGTAATTTAGAAAATAAACTAGAGAGCGATAATCAAGAAATTAGGGAAGAGGTTAACAGTAAATTTAACAGTATCAGTGAACAAGTAGCGAGTAAAACAGATAAAATGGAGCAGAAATTGCAGAGATGTCAGAAGCAAATAGCAACAAATAGCGGTAATGTACAATTAGGAAATTTAAGTAGATTTCTAACTAAAGAGGCAGATTTGCCAGTATTCACAGGCAAGGCATATAACCCAATGGAATTCTTAAAAACAGTAGAAAAGAAGTTCGCTAAAGATTTAGAAGAGGGGATCGTTCAATGGGAACAAGTACTTGAGATGCTAGATAAATCTTTTGTTAGGGATTCAAGGTCATGGTTCAGTGTGTATAAATACCAGATGACTAGTTTTAGAAAATTTAAAGAGAAGTTCATAGCCAAGTACTGGAATGAAAATGTGCAAGAAAGAGAAAGTTGTAACATTATTTTTGGAAAGTACCAAAGGAGAGATGGTGTTTCGTACACAGAGTATTTCTTAGCGCATGTACTTATATGCCAGAATTTAGAAGGTTTAGAGACTGAATCACAGGTAATTAAAACATTATTAAGGCATTTTCCTGATATAATTAAAGAAGCATTCTTCATGCAGAATATTACTACTATTGACGGGTTCGAGAAGCTATTGGAAAACTTTGACTCTCTTGAAAATAGTAGGACCGAACGCAAGCCAATAAGTAGAGGAGATAATTTCGGGCAGGGTGAGAGAGAGAGGGGAAGAGAACAAGGCAGGAATGCGAATTACGAAAGACGACTTGACAATGGGGGACGCACAGCAAATACGAGGAACGAGAATTTGAACAGAGTAGGGGAAGGTACTAGGCCAGACAGACGTACAGGTCAACAACAACAATCTACACCAGGGGCAGGTAGGCCTAATTTAAACGAATAACGGGTTGCAGAGAGGTCAACAGACAGCCCGAAGTGATTGCAGTTCAATGTCCTAGGAATATTGAGTATTTAGGAGATTTTAATATAGATGTTAGAGAAGAACTGCTTTATGACCTAAATGGTGGAAATTTAGATAATGTTGAGAATGAGATTATGTCACCAGTAATTAAACTTAATGTGTGGGGTAAAGAAGTTGATGTTTTATTGGACAGTGGAAGCGAAAACTCTTGTATAAATTTAAGATTTTTGGAAGATGTAATGAGAGAAGGTATTCATGTTGATATAATTCCAGTTAAGTCCACTTTCATTGTCACAGCTGTAGGTAGTAGATCTCAGAAAATATGTAAGCAAGTCGCAGTTCCAATTAACATTAGTGAGTCAGTTAAATTCCAGCCCTGTTTGGCAGTTCCAAATTTAGTATATCCGGTGATTCTCGGTGCGGAATGGTTATCATTATATCAAGTTAAATTAGATTTTCATTTTGGCAGGATATGTTTATTTTGGCAGGATAAAGAAGTTCAGGTTACGTATAAGGTGTCTAAGACTGACAAACAAATGAAAGTGTGTGTGTTTGAGGAAGAAAGCAACGTGGTTGTGAGTGATGAGATTCCTGAAGTAAATGAGGTAGACCGCGGAGATGCTAGTGAGAGCAAAGTTTTTAAGGTGTGTCAGGTTGCAATGGAGTCTGAACTTGAGAGTAAGATCCATGATGCATTGTCACAGTGTAAGCTGGATGAGGTGCAAGGTCATCAGTTACATGAGGTATTAATAAAATATAAGGAAATTTTCAGCACAAAACCCGGAGCAACACACTTATATGAGCATAGTTTTGTCGTTAAAGACACAAGTAGTTTCGTAGGGCCTAGGTATCCTGTCGCAACAAAATATATGAAAGCCGTCGAAGAACAGATAGAATTAATGTTGGAAAACGACATAATTGAGCCTTCAGCTAGCCATTGTTTAAATCCATTAGTTGTAGTAGCCAAGAAAGACAATTCAGTGAGACTGTGTATAGACGCCAGAATGTTAAATACCAGAATCGAAAGCGACCAGCTGAGAACTGAAACAGTGGAGGAATTAGTTCAACGTTTTCAGGGGCGGAAGTGGTTCTCGACAGTAGATTTAAGTAGCTCATTTTGGCAAGTTCCACTCCGTGCTTCAGATAGGTATTTAACTGCCTTTGCTTTTAAGAATAGACTCCTACAGTTCAAAAAAGTACCATTTGGGACTAAAACTAGCAGTTCCGCCTTAATTCAAGCTTTATCTATGGCTCTAGGTCCAGAGACTAGTGAGTTTGTTACGAATTATGTGGATGACATAGTTATTGCGTCACATACATTCGAGGAACATATAGATCACTTGAGTATAGTTTTTCGTAAATTATGGGAAGGGGGTTTCACTTTGAAACTGGAAAAATCTGAATTTTGTGTACACCACATAACTTTTCTAGGACACACTGTTTCTGCAGATGGTGTTACACCAGAGTCATCTAGGCTAGAGAAAATTAGTAGTATGCCGTCTCCACGTAATAGTAAGCAATTAAGGTCATTTATTGGTGTTCTCAATTATTTCAGGCGTTTTGTTGTCCAGTATGCAGGGTTATTAGAACCATTTAGAGAATTATTGAAGAGTAAGAGTGTGTGGAAATGGACACAGGTCCACGAGGAAGCCTTCAGAAAGCTGAAAGAAGGATTCAGTAGAACAGTGATGCTGAAACACCCTAGGTATGATAGAGAGTTTATAGTAATCACGGATGCATCAGAGGTTGGTATTGCAGGCTGCCTATGCCAATACGATGATCAGGGTCAGTTAGGCATTGTATCGTTGGCAAGTCGAGGTTTGTCAATGGCTGAGAAACGCTATACAATTACTGAGATGGAATTCTTGGCAATTATTTACTCAATGAGTAAATTTAGGGTTTACGTGCTAGGCACGCACTTTCAAATCTGGACCGATCATCAGGCGCTAACGTTCATTAAATCTAGCAGGTTAACTAGTAATAGGATGACACGTTGGACGTTAGCCATGAGTGAATATGATTTCAGTATCAAACATATCAGTGGAACGAATAATAATTTAGCAGACTACCTGAGCAGACACATTCATAGTGAAGAGTGTGATATCAATATAGGAGTGAAAGAAGGAATCTTAGTGTGTGTTGGTAAACGTATAGTGCAGGAGGATGAGAGAGTACGTTTACGAAATATGTCTGTTGAACAGGAGAGAGACAGAGTTTTGGGCGACATTGTCCGCTTGGTGAGAAGCAGCAATGATGGTGAGTTATCAGTAGGGAGGCTCAAGTACGGGCTATATCAAGGTATGCTATCTAGGAAAGATAGAGATGGTGAGTGGAAAGTATGTGTACCAGAATCTTTACAGGAAGATTTAATCTGGTTCTTTCATGCTCAATTGGGTCATTTCGGAGCCAGGAAAGTTCTGTATGCCATTAAAGGGCATTTCTTTTTTAAAGCTATGGGAAGGAAGATTAGGAAGATTCTTGCTACTTGCGATCTCTGCCAACGCGCAAAGCACTCAAATCGGCACTTGATTGGAGAGTATCAAGCGGTAATAGCCAAGAAGCCGGGAGAGCTTGTGTGTGTTGATCTGTATGGGCCACTGGTGAAGTCTCGATACGGATACCAATTTATAATGGTAATAATTGACGCATTCAGTAAATTTGTCAAATTATATCCCTTGAGACAAGCTACGGGAAGGTGTTGTGTCAAGCAGATAGCAGAAAAGTATATTCCTGAGTTTGGATGCCCACTCAGTATACTTAGCGATCATGGAAGCCAGTTCACGTCTAAAATATGGACTACCAAGCTGACGGAACTAGGTACCCGGATTATCTACTCTTCAATTAGATATCCACAAGGCAACATGGTTGAACGGTCTATGCAATCCATTGGAAGAATATTCCGTACATACGTGCACGACAAACACAACGCGTGGTTCTCACGGTTGGGTGATGCCGAACGCTGGTTAAACTCAGTGTTACACGAGAGTACGGGATGTTCACCATATGAAATTCGTTATGGAAGGAAGCCCTCTAACGAAATAGCAAGAATGATAGGTTTAGATCCGGGTGAGGGACACTCCACGGAGTATTATCTTCTGTTGGCCAGGGATAACTTAGTAAAGTCAGGAAACCAAAGGAAACGCCGACAGAAGGGGGTCTACGACGAATTGGAAGTAGGTAGCGAAGTTTTGTTACGTAAGCCGTTCCATCTTGTGCATTGGAAGGGAAAATGTCAAAGCTGTTTTTATTGTTTACTGGACCTTATGTCGTTTCGAAGAGGATAGGAAAGAATGCCTACTTATTGAAAGATCAGGAAAATTGTGTCATAGGTACATATAACATTTACAATCTGAGGAAATATCATAGAAAAGAGCAAGTGCTGCAAGAAGGGCAGACTGCCGTGTGTTTATAATTAGAGTCGTGTCGTGGCTCTAAGGAATTGGTGGAAGTGAGATAAATCACTTGTGTTGCGTGAAACAAGAAGCAATATATTGCGTTCTGTTATTGTAAGGGACTACAAGAACAAATGTAGCATGTAAATCCTGTATGACTGCACAGGACAATCAGAATGTTTATGTAACATTGCAAGAAGAGTGCAGATCAATCAAGGAAAATGAAAAGGGTATAATCATTATGTATGTAATTTGAAGGGTCATATATGTATATTCAGTGTATTTCCTGTTAAGTGTTAAAGGGAAGATTTGTGATTTCATCATTCATTACATTCTTTATGAAACCATGGGGACGTTTTGTAACGTAATCTTGATTACGGTACAAATTATTATTATTATTATTATTATTTGTAAAGTCATTGTGTAATTATTATTATTATTATTATTGAAATATCAAAGTTATATCGTTTTATTCACCCATTAATATCAAGGGAGGGGCCATACCATATTCACGTCATTACCATAGTCATATATAATATTGTCAAGTGCTTAGATTAAGAAACAGGGTTTTTATAGAGGTCTAGGGCTGTTTTATTAGTTAAATTGTAAAGACAGGACGGGCATGGTTGGAAGAAGTTACGGACGGTGAAGCAACATATTGCAAGAAAATGTATTTCTGGAACGAAGCCACGCTGACTGGAGACAAGGGCTTGGAGAAAGATTTCGGCGGAATATATATATGCGCAACGAGAGGAATAGCGGGTTCTGAGTGGAATATTTGAAGTACGCGGGCCTGTATTCCCGCTCAGAGAAGTTTTAGCGTCGCTTGAGGACTGAGAAATGCTTTGCTATAATTGGTCTGATGGGTCGCGGGCAAATTTATGCCACGAAACATCGGGACCATTCAGAGTGTATAAAAGCCCAGCGCGACTTCAGCACTGGCTATTCTATAGATTCTATTCTGTCATTCACTTATTCGATCACGCACTCACTCACTGACTTTGTGAGTCGTAGACTCTGTCAGTCCCTCAGTAAGATGGGACTTAGTGAATTCAATTAGCCTGGTTTGTTCAAATTTGCTTACCATGGTGATCAAACTCAGAAACAAGCAGCAGCAGCAGCAACAACAACAACAACGAGAAGAAGAAAACATATGTTTTCAAAGGTCAATAAACGTGTGTTGGCGTAAGATCTCAAATTAGACTGCAAGCAGACCAACGAGATGGACTTTGAACCACAAGGCACCAGGTATGTGGACCGAGTTATTATCAACACAGAAGATCAGCGCTAGCGAGAAGACAGTCAATATTGCCCCGCAATTAGGGAATATTAATGCACATATTGTACACAGCTCGAAACCTCAGATCAAATGTTAATAATTTTGTTGTAAATAAACCAGTATTAGTTAAAATGTCTTGTTCATTGGGAGTTGAATATATAGGATAGTTGGAATGCAAAGAGTATCTCATAGAGCAAGTTTATTGCCCTACGCTCCGATGATAGATCTTGGCTCAAGGAAGGGAGCGGCCGTGGCTAAATAAAATTTTAATGTGTTATCTTTACGATAACTGGCGCCCAGTAAATCTAAATTAATAAAGTGTATGTCGTCTGTCTAGACAGGCCAATGCTAAATAAGAACGATGAGGTGGTTTTAAGGAGTCTTGAGTGTAATATCTGTAGAAACGTTATAAATGATCGCCCAACTTGTAGAGCGATATCCAACGACAAAGGTAGCCGTTACAGTTCATAGCCCCAATGAACATTAAAAAAATCAGGTGGATTGCTATAATAGATTCGTAGATATTCAGAGCCGTCTAAATATTTCAGATGGTCGCCATGTTGGATTGGTAAATGTATAGGCCATAGATTCATGTACCTTTAAAGGAAAATTATTGCGTAGGTTCATTATTCAAACTTTCACCTCGATCGCATGATTACGACACAAGAATAAAAACTTAATTTTAAAATTTCGCACAGCCACCATCTTGAGGTTATGTAAACAATTGAATTAAATTTGATGGCAGTGCATTACAATCTGCAGAATCATTTACTGTAGGGTTACTGTAGCACATATCACTGCGCTAAGAGAGTTAACTCACGAGAAACGTCTATTAAAATATTTCAAATTCGCTTGGTCGCCATGTTCGTTTTGTACTTTACACGTTTATAAAATATACATAGGTAAACTTGTATCAGTACACTTTATCACCGTAAAAAATTGCATGATGATATCTGTAATAGTTTCGGAGATATAGAATGTCAGTGAAATATTTCCCACAGCCGCCATTTTGAGGTTATGTAAGCAATTGAACTAAATGAGACTCCAGTGCATTGCAATGTGTACAAACATTTGCTATACCAAGTTTCATTACGTTTGGATAGTTAAATCACGAGAAATGTCTATTTAAAAGTCTCAATTTCGCTTGACCGCCATGTTGGTTTTGTAGTCACTAGGTTTTTGAAAGTCTCATAGGTGAACTTCTAGTAGTGCCCTTTATCACCGTACACAGTTTCAGAGCGATATCGGTAATAGTTTCGGAGATATTGAATGCTAGTGAAATATTTCGCACAGCCGCCATGTTGGATTGATGAGACGTACCAAAATTTGAAGGGCACGGTCGAGGTCGCCGGGAATAGTGCTAGGAACTTACCGAGTTTCATTGAAATCGCTCCAGCCGTTTAGATTTTATTAGGGACACACACACACACCTCACACACACACACACACACACACACACACACACACACACACGGACAAAAGGTGATCTCATAAGCCTATTTTTTCAAAATTGAAAATAGGCTAAAAATTAATATATAAACATAATATTAGAGAATCAAAAACTAACATTATTAATAATCCCTCCCTATATTATTCTGCTAAGGTCCCATTCCAGTTCTGTACCGAAAATAAGGTCCCATTAACACCAACCTACACATATGGGGCACCTACAGGTTCAGCATAACCCAATGCGTAAGCGAAACGCACTCACTTTCTATTTAAATGCCTCACAATTAAATAAATACCTTAAAACATGTATATTTACAATGAAATAATGAAAGAATGCCACACGGTAACCATGGTAACAGAATCTCACAGGTCCATCTATTTCGTTAAGACGCAATGCAATTCCAATTTGCCTATTACATTACTGTCAAAGTTTCCAGACGGTTATAAGGTTATCACGGAACCAAATTAAGCTGTAAAATTCATCAATACATACAATATAATGCGCTTAAGGGGGTCAAGGGGTACTATAGAATTTTTTCACGCAATTTTCACGTGTGAGTGTGGTACGAAAGGTCTTTTTCACGCGACTATAAAGGGTCTCCGAAAACCATATTTAAAGGCCCTTAAATTAACAGTGTCTGTGATATTCCCAGAAAACTAACTTCGCTCTGATATACCTATGAAGGAATGACAAACCCCTAACCACTGCACCAGTAGCTGAATTGATAAAGTCTGATTATTCATACCAAGGATAAATAAGTCATAGCATTCATGATTGAGATTTTGCTAAGTGTACTCTTTACAACTAGAATATTCGCGGGCGAAGCCGCGACGGGTAATGCTAGTAATAATAATTATAATAAATTAAAATGGAAAAATTCATAAACATAAAAAAATGTTTTTCCCAATGAAGGGTTAAAATATGTAATTGCAGTTCTGTCCCATTTATTGTAGTATATTTTAATTTTAGTCCACATTTTTAAAAGTAAACCAAAAGGCAAGTTTTATTCCTAGCTCTAGTCGATTGAAATAATTCCTACCTGGCAGAAAATTCAAATACTTTCAGCACTTTTCAGCTTATATCGTATTGTTTGGTTATTTACTGAAGTGGGGATAAATCTCGTATTATTTCTAAGAATCCTATATTCTCAATAAACCAAGTTAATTGAACTGTCTACAGTGTGAAAATCCCCTCTGACATTCTTGGTTTTATTGAATTTGAATAATTAACATATTTAAGGAGAGCAAATATTGCCTAAAAGTGTGAAGTTCTCGGTGATAATTTGATAAGAGACGTATCATTATGTAAAATATTTACACTCTCGTTGCAATCAGATTTTCCACTAACAATTCATTAATGTTAAGCTTTGCGTGGTTTATGTCAACTTTTGCTCCACTTTTAAGTATGAAGACATATTTAAACTCCTATTCTACACATTAACAAGAAGTTCCGTGACGAACTAAAGAGCCTACTTTTCTTAAAATTTAAGATCTATGCCAATGATTAATCTACAGTATATGGATCTATCTAGAATAATGACGAAATTAAGTTGGTAATATCGAAATTTCTAATTAGTTCGAAATACTGTATACCTGGCATAATGTAGTCTAATAGAGAACTACAGTTGGCAGCCCTGGTGACTGAATATATTCTTAGTTCCATCTCTTAAGGTACAGAATACAAAATTTGGCTGAAGTCCAATGGATAGCATGGACGTTACACGCAGTTAAACATTGGATCTAACAGCGCGCGTAAAATCATGTTGGCAACAATGACATACATGTATTGGTCAGAAATAATCTGAAATAATATGATCTATTGTTGTGTCAATTTTGAATGAAATCCATTAGTTAGTATGGAAGTTCCATGCATTTTAAAATGGGATCTATCAGCAGGCTTAGAATCATGTTGGCAGCACTGACGTATATTAGTTACTCCAAATTAATCTAGAATGCCAGGTACTATACGTGTGCAAAGTTTAGAGCTATTGGCTTGCATACTTTCTGATATATTGATATTCGGGTAACAAAAATAGAGACAGTATTTATTAACAGTTGGCAGCCCTGGTTACTATTAAGAACCGGCATATACATATCTGTTATGGTACACATAGCACACACGAAATTTGGTTGAAATCCAAATGATAGTATAGAAGTTACATGTATTTAAAGTTGGACCTCTCAGCAGGCTTAGAATCATGTTGGTAGCACTGACGTATATACGTTACTCCAAATTAATATAGAATGTCAGGTACTATACGTGTGCATAGTTTAAAGCTCTCGGCTTGCATACTTTCTGATATATTGGTATTTGGATAAAATAAATTGAGAGCATTTATTAACAGTTGGCAGCCCTGGTGGATCTTAAGAATAAGTTCAGTCATGTCTATTTATGTACACATAGCACATACGAAATTTGGTTGAATTCCAATGGATAGTGTAGAAGTTATATGCATTTAAAATGTGGGCCTATCAGCAGGCGTATATTCATTTTGGCAACACTGCGATGCATGGCCTCCTGGAAATTAAACTGCAATATTATTGTCTATACGTGTGCCAATTTTGAAATAGCTCCTATTCATACCTTCCAAGATATCCAACATGGAGCTCAAATTTCAATTGCGATTTTTCAGCAGTTGGTAGCACTGGCATCATATTCAAATATGGGCGTGAGATATTCAGGTATAGATCTTTACTCCTACCAAATTTTGTTTCGATTGCTGCAGCCGTTTAGGAGTTGATATGGAGGGGACACACACACAGCCAGACAGACAGACAGACAGAAGGACAGACAGACAGAAGGACAGACAGACAGACAGACACACACACATTTGCCCAATCTCATAAGTCTACTTTTTCCTCATTTTTGCAAAATGTGAAAAGTAGGCTAAAAACCTAAAGACATCTATTTTATGTTTTTCAAAACCAAAAATGAAGTTTTGAAAACCCAAAATTCTGGTCCCTAGTGATCACGTGACTACTATTGAGCAGTGAAGGCCGGTAATAAAGTACAACGCTCCGATTTTATAAAATAATATTAATCCTTTAGTTATAAAAAAGCAATGAGTATTTTTTTCTTACATAAATAAGGATTCATAGTTTGAATAATTCAGGAAATCGTGTAGTAATGTGAACTGTTTGAGATAGTGAAGTGCACCGACATTATAGGAGCGCTCACCGTGTGGTCGTTACCAGGCTGAAGCACCGACCATATCTCAATAGTGGAGAGGGTATGGCACAGTAAGTCATATTCCAACAAATAACTCGGTTGATCGTTTCCCGCTCATTGCAACAAGGACCGGGAGGGGCGAACGAAAACAATCGAGACGCTCCGACTACTGCCAATTTGCGCGAGAGTGCAATTTTTACGGCTCATTCTAGCTCTTCTGTAGAGCTTAAACTGGTTTTTTTCTTCTTATGATGTTATTCAAATATAATCAATTTAATCCCACGGTGAATGTGATCTTATTACTGCATATGACCACACACATTATATTGGTTGTTGTTGTTGTTTGTGTCTTTAGTCTTTTGACTGGTTTGATGCAGGCCTCCATGACTCTCTGTCATGAGCTAATCGTTTCATATCTACATAGCTACCACACCCTACATCCGAGGCAATCTGTTTAACACGTTCTAACCTTGGTCTACCCCTACAGTTCTTGTCCTCGACCCTTCCTTCCATAACTAAGCTTTTATTCCTGGGTGTCTTAATATGTGTCCTACCAACCTATCTCTTCTCTTCATTAGCAGTCTCCAGAAACATCTCTCCTCTCCCAATCGTCTTAATACGTCTTCATTTGTTACCCTATCTACCCATCTGTTCTTCATCATTCTCCTGTAACCCCCCATTCCAAACGCTTCAATTCTCCTCTTTTCTGCTGTTCCAATAGTCCAAGTTTCACTTCCATATAGCGCCACGCTCCAGACAAAGGCTTTCAGAAATGACTTCCTAATACCTAAATCTGTATTCGATGTCAACAGATTCCTTTACTGTAGAAATGCTTTCCTTGCCTTAGCCAACCTACTTTCTATATCCTCTTTTCTTCGTCCATCACTGGTTATTTTGCTTCCTAAGTAACAGAAGTCTCCTACTTCCTTTAGTTTTTACCTGCCAATTTGATGTCCATAGAGGTTTCTGATTTATTTCGACAGCATTCCAATATTTTTGTCCTACATTATTTTATTGATTATATTGGTCTCGTGCAAGCCTCCGTGGCTTAGGTGGCAGCACGCCGGCCTCTCGCCACTGGGTCCGTGGTTCAAATCCCGGTCACTCCATATGAGATCTGTGCTGGACAAAACGGAGGCAGACAGGCTTTACTCCGGGTACTCCGGTTTTCACTGTCAAAATTTCATTCCAGCAACACTCTCCACTATCACTTCATTTCATCTGTCATTCATTCAATCATTGCCCCAGAGGAGTGCGTCAGGCCTCGGTAGCCGGCACAGTTCATATCCTCGCCGCTAGATGGGGGCTTCATTCATTCCATTCCTGACCCGGTCGGAGACTGGAAGCAGGCTGTGGATTTTTCATTGGTCTCGTACATTTTAAACCTCAGCCCAAGTTCGCTTGACGGTCGAAACGCGTAATCCCATTTTTTTTATAAGTGAATAATATTCAAACATGTAACTGTTATCAGGAGAGTGTGTTATATATTCAGGGTGATTCAGCTAAGACGACCACCTCAAATATCTACGGAACCGTTTAAGATATCGTCAGTCTGTTTTCAAATTCTTAAATCGTAGTACGGGGCTCATACAACACGCTCCATTTCGCTTCCAGCACATACGTATTTACCAAGAAACCGACAGCAACTTTGGTTTTTTAAATGGGACTATACTAATTCCACCCACTGGAACAACTATGGTTCAAGTGAAAAGTTAAGTGATGTACTTATTTTACAAATCTGACGAGTACCTTTTGAGATATTAAAGGTTTCCATGTGTGTCGGCATTAGACAGAAAGCTATGCGCCAGCCGCTGGAATGTGGAGTGCATGTTCTCTTGTGTGACCCACTCCTTGTTGACCGCATTTATTCCATCCATAGCCTTCGGTAATGTGTACATAATCAAAATCAAGTCTCTTATGTACGAGTGCCTTTTCTCTCTCCACTTAGTCCTGAATCCTTGCGAAAACAACTGCATCCTCCCCTGTTCTTCTCTTTGTCACTGGCTCCTTCCCCGGCTCCTGGAAACCTCTGTACTCCTTAAAAAGTAATCTAAATTTTTCCTTATGTCGTCTTCTTGTACCCCTATCTTGGCTAGGTCTGTTTTCACTTCTCGAAACCATTTTGAGCTCTGTCTTTCTCTTCCTGAAAAAATCGAAAAATATTTTTATCAGTCTGTTGCCATCCAATCTCAGGAGGTGTTTATTAAACTGGAATCTCCTCTTCTTCATCAGTTCAATCACACCTTCAGTTTTCTGGTACAACTCCTTGTTCGGTCGTTGTCTTCTGTCTCCATCTTTTATCTTTGGGCCCAGGATTGTCCAATTAATTTTTCTCTCTTTCTTTGTGACATTTTCAAGCCCACCTTTCCCAATCATGTCCAACTTTTCTACTAATTTTATTTATAATGTATAACAATGTCACCTTAACAGTTGAAACCCAATCGAAGCTAGTTTATTGAAATTGTGTTTTTTTTCTTTCAGGGCGGAGTTCCTTGGTCTTTTCTTGAAGCCGTCGCCAGAAGATAACAGAATAAGAAAGAACAAAAGCGAGAAGTAATAATGACTGGCAAGTACCTTCTGTTGTTCGTCGTATGTGGTGCCATATTGGTCCACAGTGTCTCAGCACGAGGACGAAAGGAGAAAGATAAAAAGAAAACGCACAAAGGGCATGATACTCCGATAAACCTGTGTGATATAATAGAACCAGGGATCAATGTGTTCTGCTATTGTAGTTCTATCGAGTTGCAGAACGCCACAGAATCTACCTGCTGGGTTTTCAATGGCGAGAAACCCCCAGATCATGTTGTGTGGGATTACTTTGTTACTCAGACAAAACTACAGAAACTGAAGTTTAATGTGAGACCTGATGGAAAACTTCTCTTCGTTCCAACTAAAGCACTCTCCCACCTCCGAGAGCTTGACACTTTTGATATCCAGTACGCCAGTTTGAATGAAATACCACCATATTCATTCGCAAACCTTTCTTCTTTGTCGGAAATCACTTTATCACGCAATCAAATAGTGATTTTGAAACCGTATTCCTTTGCAAAGTTACCCAAGTTATCTATGATAACCCTGGATGAGAATAGGATATCAGAGCTACGCCGCGATGTCTTTGTCTTGCCGGAGCTGAAGAAGTTGTACATATCTAGAAATAACTTAAGTATTTTACATGATCGTGCATTTGCTCATCTTCATCGTCTGGAAGAACTGGAGTTGAATGGCAATCAGTTGACTGTGGTTACAAGAGAAACCTTCACCGGTTTAAAGTCGTTGAAAAGGTTAGATCTTCATACAAATCATTTGAGTATGCTTGGAGATTTTACCTTCTCTGAGATGCCCAATTTGGATGAACTGGAGTTGGATGAGAATGATATCCAGTTTATCAGTGAGAGAGCTTTGGAAGGTCTCAAGAAGCTTACCAAGTTGAATCTGGGAGAGAATAAGCTTCACGCACTCGGTAATGATCTGTTCGCGCCCGTTCCTAACATCCACCTACTGGATCTCCGGGAGAACCAGCTGACCACCCTCACATTCGACACCGTCAACCCACTCATGGAGAACCTCAAGAACGTCACCACATCCTTCTACCTCGAAGGTAAGTCATAGATTTCGTATTTCGTCAAATAGCACATGTTGTATTATATTTGTTGTTTGAGTCTTCAGTCTTTTGACTGGTTTGATGCAACTGTCCATGCTCCCCTGGTCCCCTTCGTTTGTTATTTTAAATTCATATTATAATATTACAAGGTAGCAGTGGCTTCAGAACGCCGAGCCGTCTCGGTTACAAGAAAAGATGGCAGCTGGTATCTTGTGCCAGACCTATATTTCACTAGTTTCAGTATTGCATGCAATATAGCCTACTGATAGAAATAATATAAACTTTGTATGAAATATACTCCATTGAAAAAATTGTATAGCCCAAATTTTTATTTGCTAAGACGTTGTATATAAATCAATTGATAATGACAAATTGCGGTGGAGATGTTTGGCTGTGGGGTAAAACCTTACTCTTTTACCCGTTTGGCTGGGGTTCAAAAACTATCAGAGTTGCGTAAATTTGATTGAATTCTTTTATATTTATTGTTTTGTAATTACTCAGACGTTATAAAATTAAGCGCTATATTGTGCATATTACAATGGAAAATTCGCCACCGGATCTGCACGAGACATCTAACAGCAACCAGATGAACTATGAGGGTACAATCACGGCCAACCTGTAGCGAGCTGCACACCGGCCTGCACGTTGGAACAGCTGTAATTGAAAAGTTTCCTTTTATGGCCACTAGAATGCACTCGCTCTATTAGGAGTATATTATGCCAACATTTTCCGCCAGATGTCATGTTTGGTCTATGTGGAACTCCATTGGTTTGCCTACCGTTGGGATTCCATACCCATGGAATTTGAAGAATGACAAGTTGATAAAACGATAAATTTTTATTTTAAAGCGTTTGCAACAGCCTAATGTGTGTTATTTGAAAATTATATTTGAACTAAGAACAAAACGATGCGATATAGTACCTGTTGACTACTCTATCTGTTGGTGCTTGTTCAAGATATTAATTAATATTTTTATTGCAGCCAAAGAGCAATCGAAATATAGAATGAACATGTACACTAAAAGTGTGCTCTGACGATTTGAATTGCATTGTCTTTGATTGATAGTTTTCTTTCACTACAGAGCTCTAAGTGGTCGCGTTCACATGCATATCCACACAGTTGCCATACACACACGTCACGTAAGGTGACAGCCAGACGTGTAAACACATGCCTCAACTCAAAGTTGTATGTTGCCCATGTCTCCAGTTCCATAAAATTCTTGAGATATGTCTTGTCTTTTTTTTTCTCAATGATGGTAGTATCTTTTCCGAGGCTCTGGTGTTTCTTATTATTATTATTATTATTATTCTATGTGCCCTACCCAGTCTCCTGAACGCTGGCGATCAATATGGATAGTGTTTGTCTATCTTAAGCAGAGCGGTAGAGCTGTTCAATTGATCTTGTTCCAGTCCAATCTTGACGGTTTCGAAGACAAGACGTCCTTTTTCTTCCCGCTCTTCGTTGTCCATCAATTTTGCCTTTTAAAATTAGATGTAATATTGTATATTTTTCACCACGCAACACATGACCCAGGTATGCAATTTTCCTGCATTTGATGGTGGTCAGTAGCTCTTGTTGAGAATTTTCCATCTGCAGTACCTGCTCATTAGAGACATGATCTAATCAAGAGACTTTCAGCATCCTTCTATGAAACCACATTTCCAGACCTTCGAGCCTCTTCATGATGGACGATTTCATAGTCCATAAAGCAAAATAGACCAAACAAAACATTTTACAATATGGTGTCTTAGTTTTAAATTTAAGGCATCATCGCACAATAAAGGTCTCATTTTCTTAAACGTTGATCTTGCCATTTCTATATGGGTCTTAATTTCAAGGTCTGGATTCAAATCCTCTGACAACCTACAACCAAGGTACTTAAATTCATCAACGTGTTGGATTTGTTGACCTTTCAGTGTCAGAATTACTTTATCTCTTCTTCGACTGAAAAGCATAGGATTTATTTTCTTGGTGTTGATCGTCAGACCCATTTCTTCTAAACCAACCTGACAAATCAGCTATAGCTGAACATGCCCTGTCTGCAGGGCACGATGTATGTTTCAAGGATGCTCATGCGCTTGCCCTTGTTAAGCACAACTGGTCTAGAATTATAAGGGAGGCAGTTGACATTCGTAAAAAAAAAAACAATAATTTTAACAGAGACACTGGATATCAGCTAAGTGACACTTGGCTACCAGTTATTAAAGATCTAGGAAGATAGTTCCTCCCAGTCTCTCTGTTCTTCACCTATTTCAAATTGTACGTTTTCCTCTATGGCTACAGAGCCTGGATTTGATCTCATTTGTTCGTCACTGGAGGAGTTTCCATCTGTTTTTCGCCGTTGCCTGTATGACGTTAGGTATCGTTCAGATACACTTCCCTTTGGTTTCTGTTTCCTTATATTCGTCTAACCCTCCCCCCTTTCTCCTTATTTGGACATCGTCATTCTTCGAGGAGTCTCAATATTTTCACCCCGCCCCCTTTACCTTCTCCTTACTACTCTGTCCGCCGTTCTACCATAGACCATACAGTAATTTCTGGCAGCTGCTCTCTTGTGACGAACAGAGCTATTTATCTAATATTTTGTAATTTATTTGTAATCTCATTGATATACTTTCTTTGGCCACATTGTTTGATTCCATTGAAAAAGGAGACAAGGTTCCTTTGAAACGTCGGGTATCTAAATTAATTGCACACGGCATTAGCCCAAAAAACATGAATTATTTGTATATTAAGCTTATCAATGTACAGTTGTATAGATTCAATACTACTGGCAAGCAGTACTGTGTCATCGGCGTAGAATACGAGGGTGGACCCAAAAGAAACCATACTGAGAGCGATCTGCCATTCGTGGACGTAGTAGAGAGATCTCCCGCTAGATGAGGTTAATAAAGACTTTCACGAAACAACTGCCTAGACGGCTTCAGTTTGTATGTAAACGTTTGATCTTGTCGACTTCATCGTTATGCTTGAGTCAAAAGTTATGCGTTACGGAGACGGTTGCGTTACGGAGACGGTGACGTCATGCAGCCGCGCGGGAAGCCTAAATTAATGGTTAATGGAGTCTGTTGAAAGCAACCTGGGGCTTCGAGCGAAGAGATATACAAGATGCCACATAAGAATACAAGGTGACTCTTAAAGAGGTGTACAAGATGGCAGAGAAGAATACAGGGTGCCTCCTAAAGAGGTGCACAAGATGTCAGACAAGAATACATGGTGACTCCTAAAGAGGTGTACAAGATGTCACATAAGAATACAGGGTGACTTATAAAGAGATATTACAAGATGCCAGATAAAAAGGGGTGTACAAGATGGCACAGAAGAATACAGGGTGACTCCTAAAGAGATGTACAAGATGTCACACAAGAATACAGGGTGACTCCTAAAGAGATATACAAGATGTCACACAAGAATACAGGGTGACTTCTACAGAGATATACAAGATGCCAGATAATAATACAAGGTGCCTCCTAAAGAGGTGTGCAGGATGTCAGAGCAAAATACAGGGTGACACTTAACGAGGTGTACAGCATGTTAGATTCAATTCAAATACAGGGTGACCCTTAAAGAGGTTTGCAAGATATCAGATTCAAATAATGGGTGACCCTTAAAGGGTTGTAAAAGATGTCAGACCCAAATACAGGGTGACCCTTCAAGAGGTGCCCGCGCGGGAAGCCTAAGTTAATGGGTATTGGAGTCTGTTGAAAGAGCGAAGCGAGAAGCCCTCCTGAGCCTTTCTAACATGCGTAGCATTTGCAGCATGCGTCATTTGAAATGATATAACGTCTAGTCTTTCAGACTGACTATTTTTTTTTCTCTTAGTGTTCTTGTGTTCCACCTGCGAAGTCGTTATGGCAGATTTAAAAGAACGCCGTGGTGATAAGTAACCTTCTCAACTCGCCTGCCATAATAACTGCATTATGGCAGGTGTGTTTATCGCCGCATTGATCAAGTTTTGAAGAGGTTGCCTAGCGTTCGACGTTGGACCGAGTCATCTCACCAGGTTAAAAGCGACCAAACCACTCAAGAACTTGTGAACTGTTCATAGCATCCTCCTTGAAAGCCTGTTGAAGCATTTGGTAAGCTTCTGTTGCCGATTGTTTAATCAGGAAACACAATTTCAAACACACCCTTTGTTCTTTTAAATCTGCCTTAACGACTTCGCATGTGGAACACGAGAACAGTAAGAGAAAATCAACACTACGATCAAACGGTCACATACAAACTGACGCCGTCAGGGCAGTTGTTTCGTGAACGTCTCTATTAACCCCATCTAGTGGGGAAACTCTCTACTATGTCCATGAATGGCAGCGCGCTCTCAGTCCAGTTTCTTTTGGGTCCACTCTCGTATTTAGATATTTTTGAAGACTACAACATTGGTCATCGCAACTATATCAGTGGTGAAGCTTTCAATCACTGTCGTTTACGTGAGACTACTTGGTGTAGTGTATAATCCCAACAGCGGGAGACCCAGAGTGTGACCTTGTGGAACCCGGTCGTGGTCGTGATCATTGCTCGTTAAGTGAAGCCTGTCTTCACTCCAGCGCCGCGAGCGCGTGTGGCAGATGGCACAAACAACAGAGGTCTCTCTTCTCACTGTTCAAAAGAACCTCCAGTTAATTTACATCTCCTAATTGAAGTAATTAGTTGGTAATTTGTTATGCATATTACTTGTCAAACTTAATTAAGTGAGGCCTGTTGCTTGACTCTGTTATCAAGTAAGAACGATAACGAACTTCTTCCCTAAACTCACCTGACACAAAATTTACTTCAAGTTGCTTTACATCTTCACATCAACTTCTTTATACGTTTTGCCAGACAATTAATTATGTTCAAATATATTAACAAAATTCCAGCATTATTGTTATTAATAATATTAGTGGTATTATTATTATTATTATTATTATATTATTACAGTGGAACGTGGCTAATTCGAACTTTTCTTAAATTCGAATTTTTCTCTTGGTCCCTATCATTTTATATACAATCAATGCTAAAATCTCGTTGTTAATTCGAATTATATTTTGGATAATTCGAAGTTTTTACGTGTAAAAAGCCGGTCGGATGCCAAACAGTTGGGTCAGGAACGTGGACGAAAATGTCGCAGTTTGTTGTGAGCTGACCGACGCGGAAATCATCGCCGATGTACTGAACTCCGAAAAACAACATGGTGACGACGCATCTGGCGATGAACTCGTGGAGGAAGTTCCCGAAAAACCTGATCCAAGTGCAGCCCAAGTAGAAATGACGTAAGAGATTCTGTTTTCCGTTCCTTACTTTTGTTAGATTCTTTTGTGATGGCCGAGAGAGTTAATTGTAAGAAACAGGTAAAAATCTCAAACATCTAAAATATTTTTCTAAGACTTAACTACTGTAGATTACTGGATTACTACTGTCGTTGAATAGGTGAATAGTACATTTTAGTTTTATTTTATCCTTTGAAACTTTTGCGTTTATTCACGATACAGTCATTATACAGTGCCGTTGTCTGTTAATCTGCTTTGTTGAACGTAAATCATTATGTAAACGTAATAAATAGTACAGTATATAGGCACATTACTGTACTTGTTAAAAACCTATGTAATATTATGTTTAATAAAAGTTCTTGGATGAAAGCTTAAAATTTGAATATGTTCTCAGCCCTTTTCAAAGAATATTCTTAATTCGAATTTTTGGATAATTCGATTTCTTTTTACTGGTCCCTTGAGGTTCGAATTTTCCAAGTTCCACTGTATTATTATTCTTTATTCCCACTTGAACGTGTTTGAACTTGTCATTTCGCCTTCTTATCCTCCTAAAATCTCTTCCATGAATCTAGCGTTCTATGGACCACTTCCTACCAGATTTTATTTTTCAGGTTTCTCCATGACTTTGTGCTTGGCTAGTATTATTCCAAAGGCTCCGTATCGGTGATATTTATTTCTTGGAGGTACAGCTTAGTTCCTTCTAGCCAGCTAATTTCACCTTCTTTGGGTTGATTAAAATCTTTTGATTAGTCTGTCGCTGCCCATTCTATAGATATGGCCATAGAATTTCAGTTGACTGTGGTTGGAATTTGTATGATAACCTGTGTTATTGTGATGACTGGATCAGTGTGTCTATTTGTAATTCAGATGATGATTGGAATTTAGAAACCATCCCGGCATTTGCCTCGAGTAGGAGTAGGAAAACAACGCCTAAAAACAATTTTGCCTCACGAGGCTGAGTGTACTACGTTCCAGCCCTGAGACCAAAATTACGTTTCTTGGCTGGGTCGGGGATCAAACCTGGGTCTCCGTGCTATTCACAACGCAACGAGCACCCCATGGAGCTGTGATACCTCTTAAATGAAAATCCACAGCCTGCTTCCAGTCTCCGACCGGGTCAGGAAAGGAATGAATGAAGCCCTCATATAGCAGCGAGGATATGGACTGTGCCGGCTGCCGAGGCCTGACGCACTCCTCTGGGGCAATGATTAAATGAATGACAGATGAAATGAAATGATAGTGGAGAGTGTTGCTGGAATGAAATTTTGACAGGGAAAACCGGAGTACCCGGAGAAAAACCTGTCTGCCTACGTTTTGTCCAGCACAGATCTCACATGGAGTGACCGGGATTTGAACCACGGACCCAGCTGTGAGAGGCCGGCGTGCTGCCGCCTAAGCCACGGAGGCTTACCTCTTAAATAAGTGTTGAAAATGTAATCGCGTTCAACTACTACTACTATAAGGTGCGTTCAAACAGAAACGAGCCGGAGACATAATTACAAAAACCAGTACCTGTATGTTAGAAGTATTGGCCCTGGCTGTTGAGGCACTTGTCCCACTGTGACACGAGGTGGTGAATGGCTGTCTCATAAAATTCCATGGGCTGCGATGTGAACCAGTTCCGCACGTACAGCTGGACGTCGGCGTCCGAGGTGAACCGTTGGCCCCGCAGAACCCCGTTCAGGGGACCAAACATGACGTAATCACAGGGAGAGAGGTCTGGACTGTATGGAAGGTGGCCGAGAACCTCCCATTTGAATTTCTGCAGGAGTGCCGCGACTGTGTTGGCCGTATGAGGTCGTGCATTGTCGTGGAGCGACAACGGCGGCTATGGCGTTCACTGTCACTCGGCGGTGCTGGGTAATGAGTGCATTAACCAGCTGGACGTTGTTATTGGTAATGCAGGGGGGGTGCCCCAGACCGGGCATCATCGGCTAACGACACCCGTCCTTCCCTGAAGCGCTTGTGCCACGCCTTGACCCTTGCAAGGGGCATGCAGTGTTCGCCGTACACTTATGACATTCGGCGATGAATGTCCGTTCCCCCTACTCCTTCCGCTGTCAAATACCGAACAACACCTCTTTGCTCTTCGTTTGACGCCTCCATGTCACTGTTTGCAATGCGACTGGCAGCGTTGGGCGATTGATGAATGCTGCTGCTCGCTTTGTATCGTCACGTGACGTGCACGCGTGCCCTCTAAGGACGGGCTGTGACCTTCCACGCTCTGGTCGGAACCACACCTCGTTACACACGCCACGATTAGCCGATGTCGTCACCGGTTTGCTCATTCCAGCCTCCGGCTCGTTTCTTTTTGAACGCACCTGATATATATTTTAGTATTGACAAGGTGGATTATATAACACAAATTATTGATCAATATTCAATATGGATCATTATTTACCAAACCAGAATGGTAAACATTATACGCATTTTACATATTAATCTCTCAAACAAAGTTGATGTTCTCCAGAGTCACCCTATACTCGGGTTAGTTCACACTGAGCTCGCAGCAGCCGGTAGTGAGTAAGTGGGCCACCATTTATCTGCTTTCACGGATTCTTCAACCTATTTCTTTTCCCCCCCACAGTCTTACGTCAGTGAAGGGAAGAAGTTTAAAACGAATGCACACTCAACAAATAGCTGGAGGGAAAGAGCTGTTTGGCACCCGGGACACGCGCGCACTCTAGCGGTGGCTCACCGATATGAAGCCAGACGAAACCAATCACTGCCATCCACTCTCTTGAAACCCCTAACTTGTTACCTGCCCTGAACTCTTGTCGCAATTCTGTTGAGAGGGAAAACATCGTTTATTCACTCAACATCTAGTACATGTGGTTCAGTACAAATACAGCTAATAATAATAATACAAGATTTCAAGGTTCATGACTAGGACCCGGATGTTGATGACATGTCATATTTTTACTGAGTTGTCTAAAACAATTCTGAAGTGCATAGAAACTCCGGACAGGTCACCCCGTCTTCAAATATGTCATTTTTATTTTGCATCCTTTTGCATTTTTTTTGCAATTTTTTCAAGTTAAGAGCATTTTTTAAAGTTTGGTAGAGTTTTTTTTGGTCATATTTGAGAGAAATCGGCCTTTTAAGGTCATTTTTATCCAATTTAGTGATGTCACAGCTTTATATGAGGCAGTTACGTCTCTCAGAGTTAAGAAGATGCTAGCAGCTGATACAAGGTAAGTTGAAATATTCAAATACAATATTTCAGTGTTGCTACTAGTAGAAAAATGTATATTTTGGATGCAGAAGAAGGGTACCATAGGTATACAGATGCTCTTGTTTTCTTAGCAAACCAGTTATTAGCGGAATGGAATGTTACCTGCTCTGTTGATCAAGGTCAGCTCTGGTGGGGTAGAAAGGGGAAGGGGTGAATATTCTTGTCTGAGTTTCGCATAGTTCACAGCGAGAGATATCGTTCATTGCCGCTATAAAAATGCATAAAATAAAACAAGATGTTCAGTAAAGAACATATAGCCTACTTTCTCCTAAATGCATGGGTATTGTTATAACTCTTTAAGTCCTTTTCAAGGAGTCTGATTGAATGTTGGTTGTAGTAGCTTGTTGAAATACAACGTGCTATAGGGATATTAAACATGAATATGAGGTGCCCTTTGCTAGTGCTACCTCTGTACCAAATTTCGTTCAATTCGGTTTCACCGTGTTTGAATTGATAGGGGGAATCGATTTGCACACATACTTGGCCACCATCTGCAAACTATTGGGCTGATGTTCTTGCAGTTTGGTCTGAATATGTTTCCCACATAAAGATATGGTGTTGCAAAATTCGGTAGAGACTAGATTATTAGGTTGGTCGTAATTACATTTTAGCTTTTAACATTTGGGTGGCCGCGATTACGTTTCCGTCAAGATAGCGGTGATATAAAACATGACACTGAGGTGCCCTTTGCTAGTGCTACCTCTGTACCAAATTTCGTTCCATTCGGTTTCACCGTGTTCGAATTGATAAGGGGAATCGATTTTCACACAAAGATGGCCGCCATCCGCAAAATATTAGGCTGATGACCTATTAGTTTGGTCAAAGGATGCTCCCTCCATAAAGGTATGTTGTTGCTAAATTTGCTAGAGATTGGATGATTAGGCTAATCGTAATTTGATTTAAGCTTTGAACATTTGTGTGGCCGCCATTACGTTTCCATCAAGATGGCGGTGATATAAAACATGACACTGAGGTGTCCTTCGCTAGTGCTACCTCTGTACCAAATTTTGTTCATTCGGTTCCACCGTGTTCGAATTAATAGGGGGAATCAATTTTGACATAAAGATGGCCGCCATCCGCAAATTATTAGGCTAATGGCCTATTAGATTGGTCAAAGGATGCTCCCTCCATAAAGGTATGTTGTTGCAAAGTTTGGTAGAGATCGGATGGTTATGTTAGTCGTAATTTGATTTAAGCTTTAAACATTTGTGTGGCCGCCATTACGTTTCTGTCAATATGGCGGCGATATAAATCATGACACTGAGGTGCCCTTTGCAAGTGCTACCTCTGTACCAAATTTCGTTCCATTCCGTTTCACCGTGTTCGAATTGATAAGGGGAATCGATTTTCACACAAAGATGGCCGCCATCCGCAACATATTAGGCTGATGACCTATTAGTTTGGTCAGAGGATGCTCCCTCCATAAAGGTATGTTTTTGCTAAATTTGCTAGAGATCGGATGATTAGGCTAATCGTAATTTGATTTAAGCTTTGAACATTTGTGTGGCCGCCATTACGTTTCCGTCAAGATGGCGGCGATATAAAACATGACACTGAGGTGCCTTTTGTTAGTACTACCTCTGTACCAAATTTCGTTCCATTCGGTTTCACCGTGTTTGAATTAATAGGGGGAATTGATTTTCACACAAAGATGGCCGCCATCCGCAAACTATTAGGCTAATGACCTAGTCATTTGGTCAAAGGATGCTTCCTCTATAAAGGTATGTTGTTGCAAAATTTGGTAGAGATCAGATGATTTGGTTAATCGTAATTTGATTTAAGCTTTGGACATTTGTGTGGCCGCCATTACGTTTCCGTCAATATGGCGGCGATATAAAACATGACACTGAGGTGCATTTTGTTAGTACTACCTCTGTACCAAATTTCGTTCCATTCGGTTGCACCGTGTTCGAATTAATAGGGGGAATCCATTTTCACACAAAGATGGCCGCCATCCGCAAACTATTACGCTGATGACCTACTAGTTTGGTCAAAGGATGCTCCCCCCATATAGGTATGTTGTTGCAAAATTTGGTAGAGATCGGATGATTAGGTTAGTCGTAATTTGATTTAAGCTTTGAACATTTGTGTGCCCGCCATTACGTTTCCGTCAAGATGGCGGCGATATAAAACATGACACTGAGGTGTCCTTTGCTAGTGCTACCTTTGTACCAAATTTCGTTCAATTCGCATTCACCGTGTTCGAATTGATAGGGGGGGGACAGACATTCAGAGTACACACACTCACACACACACACACACACACAGACACACACACACACACACACACACACAGACAGACAGACACACACACACACACACACATACACACACACACACACACACACACACACAGACACACACACACACACACACACACAGACACACACAGACACACACACACACACACACATACACACACACAGACAGACACACTTTTTTTCGCCCTGTGTTGATCTCATAAGTCTACTTTCATTTTTTGCAAAAATCGAAAGTAGGCTAAAAACCGGGTGTGTCAGTGAATTATTATAAGATCATTTTCTCAATTTTATAGTGTATTTTTCGAATTTTTAGGTCATTTATTATAATAATTATTAGCCTACTTTTCACATTTTGCAAAAATGAGGAAAAAGTAGACTTCTGAGATCTGGCAAATGTGTGTCTGTCTGTCTGTCTGTCTGTCCTTCTGTCTGTCTGTCCTTCTGTCTGTCTGTCTGGCTGTGTGTGTGTCCCCCCCTATCAACTCCTAAACGGCTGCAGCAATCGAAAGAAAATTTGGTAGGAGTAAAGATCTACACCTGAATATCTCACGGCCATATTTGAAAATGATGTCAGTGCTACCAACTGCTAAAAAATCGCAATTGAAATTTGAGCTCCATGTTGGATATCTTGGAAAGTATGAATGGGAGCTATTTCAAAATTGGCACACGTACAGACCATAATATTTCAGTTTAATTTCCAGGTGGCCAAACATGGCAGTGCTGCCAAAATGATTATAAGCCTCCTGATAAGTCCAATTTTTAAATGCATATAACTTCTACACTATCAATTGAAATTCAACCAAATTTCGTATGTTGTATGTGTACATAACCAGATATGACTGAGCGTATTCTTAAGACCTACCAGGGCTGCCAACTGTTAATAAATGCTCCTAATTTATTTTATCCAAATACCAATATATCAGAAAGTATGCAAGCCGACAGCTTTAAACTATGCACACGTATAGTACCTGACATTCTATATTAATTTGGAGTAACTTATATACGTCAGTGCTACCAACATGATTGTAAGCCTGCTGACAGGTCCAACTTTAAATACATGGAACTTCCATACTATCATTTGGATTTCAACCAAATTTCGTATGTGTTATGTGTACCATAACAGATATGACTATGCGTATTCTAAGGAGCAACCAGGGCTGCCAACTGTTAATATGTGCTGTCCCTATTTTTGTTACCCTAATATCAATATATCAGAAAGTATGCAAGCCAATAGCTCTAAAATTTGCTCACGTGTAGTACCTGGCATTCTAGATGAATTTGGAGTAACTAATATACGTCAGTGCTGCCAACATGATTCTAAGCCTGCTGATAGGTCCAATTTTAAAATGCATGTAACTTCTATACTAGCTAATGGATTTCATTCAAAATTGGCACAACAATAGATCATATTATTTCAGATTATTTCTGACCAATACATGCATGACATTGTTGCCAACATGATTTTACGCGCGCTGTTAGATCCAATGTTTAACTGCATGTAACGTCCATGCGATTCATTGGACTTCAACCAAATTTTGTATTTTGTACCTTAAGAGATGGAACTAAGAATATATTCAGTCATCAGGGCTGCCAACTGTAGTGCTCTATTAGGATACATTATGCCAGGTATACAGTATTTCGAACTAATTGGAAATTTCGATATTAGCAACTTAATTTCGTCATTATTCTAGATAGGTTCATATACTGTAGAATAATCATTGGCATGAAAAGTAGGCTGTATAGTTCTTAACGGAACTTCTTGTTAAAATTATAGAGGCATTTTATAAACTTTTCTACGGTATCAACATCCGAACCCTATTCATGATGAAAAATGAAAACTTAAATCAATTAGATCGTTTAATGCTCAAATACAGTATTGGTTGGTTGGTTCCTCAGTTTAGGGGCTGTGACAACGTGGTCATGTTGTAGTCCCGTGTACTCTGGGTGTGTGTAGAATCTGTCTGATAACCGGTGTTAATTGTGATGGCTGTATTACTGTGTGTTATCTGTTTTTAATTCAAGTAATGACTGCAGACATTCGATTTTCAAGTAGTTACAAATTTGCTACCAAACGCCACCGTCAACAACCAACTAGTTCTGAACTTGGTTACTAGATGCCACCGCAGTTCGCTCCTTGCAACGAACGTTGGAACTTAAGAGCGTCATTCAAATCAAACCTATAATTTAGCTTCACAGAAGTGTAATTAGTGGAAGGTTCTTCATCATGCCATAAATCTAGGACATAGGACTGCCGAATTTACTTCCCCTCCGAAGGAAGGTATACTGATAGATTTTTAACGCTCTTAAAATCCAACGACTTCGGCTGGGTTTGAACCTGCGACCTTGGGCATAGAATCTCAGCATGCTACCAACTACGCCATCGAAGCCACCGAAAATACAGTATTACAAGCCATATAAATGGACGTTATAAAATTAAAGTATCTGACCTAAACGGAACTCAAAACAGGGACCTAACAGTATATTATTTATTGGGACCTATTAATAGACAAACTGGGTAACATCTCATTTTATACAGGTACCAAATTAATAGTCCTCACTCTGCTGATTGATCTCAGTTTCAGGCCTCAAATACAGACCCGAGACCTCTGGCGATGTTGGAATCGAACATTTGATTTTTAGGCAAGAGAAAGCGTGTTACCTCTACACCTCAGAGTCGACAGCTATATGGGGTGCGTCCAATCTTGAGGATTAAAGTTATGGTAAATCTCCCATAACAAAATATTTGAAGATGTGAAACCTCTGGTTATAAATGCGTATTTAATTTTCTCTTGCTATAAAAACGTACACCTCATAACAACAGCTTACCCCTTCCAAATTACACCTCTTAAATCTCCTACCGAAGACTTACACCTCTTATCTACAACTTACACTCTTAACAACGACTTATACCTCTTAGCAACGACTTACAACTCTTATCTACAACTTACACTCTTACCAACTACTTAAACTTCTTAGCAACGACTTACATCCCTTTGCAACAAATTACATCTCCTAGCAACGACTTACGTCTCTTAGCAACAAATTACATCTCCTAGCAACGACTTACATCTCTTAGCAACAAATTACATCTCCTAGCAACGACTTACATCTCTTAGCAAGAAATAACATCTCCTAGCAACGACTTACACTTCTTAGCAACAAGTTACATCTCCTACCAACGACTTACATCTCTTAGCAACGACTTACATCTCCTAGAAACGGCTTACATCTCTTAGCAACGACTTACATCTCCTAGCAACGACTTACTTCTCTTAGCAACGACTTACATCTCCTAGAAACTACTTAAATCCCTTAGCAACGACTTACATCTCCTAGAAACTACTTAAATTTCTTAGCAACGACTTACATCTCCTAGAAACGACTTACATCTCATAGCAACGACTTACATCTCCTAGAAACGACTTAAATCTCTTAGCAACAAGTTACATCTCCTAGCAACGACTTACATATCCTAGAAACGACTTAAATGACTTAGCAACAAGTTACATCTCCTAGCCAAGACTTACATCTCTTAGCAACGACTTACATCTCCTAGAAACGACTTAAATCTCTTAGCAACAAGTTACATCTTCTAGCAACGACCTACATCTCCTAGAAACGACTTATATCTCTTGGCAACGACTTACATCTCCTAGCAACGACTTACATCTCCTAGAAACGACTTAAATCTCTTAGCAACAAGTTACATATCCTAGCAACGACTTACATCTCCTTGAAACGTCTTAAATCTCTTAGCAACAAGTTACATCTCCTAGAAACGACTTAAATGTCTTAGAAACGACTTGCATCTCTTAGCAAGGTCTTACATCTCCTAGAAACGACTTACATCTCTTAGCAACGACTTACATCTCCTATAAACGACCTAAATCTCTTAGCAACAAGTTACATCTCCTAGCAACGACTTACATCTCCTAGAAACGACTTTAATCTCTTATCAACAAGCTACATCTTCTAGAAACGACTTAAATCTCTTAGCAACAAGTTACATCTCCTAGGAACGACTTACATCTCCTAGAAACGACTTAAATCCCTTAGCAACAAGTTACATATCCTAGCAACAACTTTCATCCCTTAGCAACGACTTAAATCTCTTAGCAACAAGTTACATCTCCTAGCAACGACTTACATCTCTTAGCAACGACTTACATCTCTTAGCAACGACTTACATCTCCTAGCAACGACTTTCATCTTTTAGCAACAACTTACAGTAGAGAGCAATTGTCCACTGCGGTTACTTATCTTATGGTTCATGAAATAAAAGTATGTACTCTATTGCCGCTAATTGGTTCTCTAACACAATTTACTCTGTTTATTTTCCTCTGCTATCGTTATAAAAATGACTCGAGAGGTTACACACACCCTGAGTAAAGAGAGAGAGAGAAATAATAAACAATACAATTACGTGAAATATAGGAGAAGGGTTGTTTATATACCAATACCTTTGAACTCCGCACGATTCCTGTGACAATTCTCTCAATCATACATTAAATTTATACCCTCGGAAGTGAATCTTAAGAATATTAACAACTTTTCTTAAATCTCCTCTGTAGAATGATTCTCGCGATGGAGGGAAGGTATTCCATGACCCAGAAGGGGTTAGCACAAAAGAATTGAGGCAAACAGCTGCGAGGTTCACATACTGTACCGTGTTAATGATAGGAAGAAACATAACTGAAACCTGCGAAAAAACATTAATGGTGTAGCGATTAAAGTAATCACCCTAGAACCATTGGCGCCGATTACAGGGGGAAAGGCACTTCCTGACCCATCAAATTATACATCAAGGGGCATGCATCATCATTTCCGTATAATTGTTATATTGGTGTATTAGTGAAAGGTCGTCTATTCATTCTTTCTTGTTCATTTGAAAATGGTTTGCCTTTCTTAAATGACTGACAAGAATTGCACAGAACAATGGCATTGTAAAAGACTTCCTGACTGACAAGAATTGCACAGAACAATGGCATTGTAAAAGACTTCCTGACTGACAAGAATTGCACAGAGCATTGGCATAGCAAAATACTTCCTGACTGAGAAGAATTGCACAGATCAATGGCATTGTAAAAGACGTCCTGACTGACAAGAATTGCACAGAACAATGGCATTGTAAAAGACTTCCTGACTGACAAGAATTGCACTAAACAATGGCATTGTAAAAGACGTCCTGACTGACAAGAATTGCACTAAACAATGGCATTGTAAAAGACTTCCTGACTGACAAGAATTGTACAGAACAATGGCATTGTAAAAGACTTCCTGACTGACAAGAATTGCACAGAACAATGGCATTGTAAAAGACTTCCTGACTGACAAGAATTGCACAGAACAATGGCATTGTAAAAGACTCCCTGACTGACAAGAATTGCACAGAGCAATGGCAATGTAAAAGACTTCCTGACTGACAAGAATTGCACAGTACAATGGCATTGTAAAAGACTTCCTGTCTGACAAGAATTGCACAGAGCATTGGCATAGCAAAATACTTCCTGACTGACAAGAAAAAGCTTGTAGTTTAACGTGACCGTTAATCTCGCGATCATAAGCCACGGGACCTCCGTTTTACGTGGAATCCGAATCACAGGACATGGAATTTCACATCGAAAATCTCACATGCATTGACCGGGAATCGAACCCGGTCCGCCTAGGTGAGAGGCATACAGCTTGACCGCTGCGCCACCACGCCCCACTGACTGACAAGAATTGCACGGAGCATTGGCATAGCAAAATACTTCCTGACTGACAAGAATTGCACAGAGCATTGGCAATGTAAAAGACTTCCTGACTGACAAGAATTGCACAGAACAATGGCAATGTAAAAGACTTCCTGACTAACAAGAATTGCACTAAACAATGGCATTGTAAAAGACTTCCTGACTGACAAGAATTGCACTAAATATAAAGTAGGCTACCTGGAATAATTTTACAACCTCTAGTGGGAAAAGAAAATATTATTGAGTTAGGTTATTGTTGTTTTCAACGGCGGAACAGTGAGGGTATCTGACCTTTAAACAAATTAAAGTATGGTGATAAGTATTTCATCACGATTGAATGTAAATAAAAAAAAGTCATGCAGTTGACGAATTCAAACTTGGATATCTTTTTCATCTATAAGTACCGCCTTGGACGTGTTCATACTATTCGCACATGCTTCGACTTGGTGCCATGGCAAATAATTGTCGAAACTTTAGGACTGTCTGCTCTAATCGCGGGGAGACCTCCAGTCCAAGAACTTTCCCATGTAAAATCTAGAAATTGAAAATTAGTTCTAATACGTTTTCTTCGTCTTTAATGTGCGGTAGTTATGTAAAAATTAAACTAGCACATTTAGAATATAAAGACATTTACAGAGAGCAGGTTTTATTTATGGCTATGTTCTTCACAAAAGCTGAGTATCGCTTTGTCAGTAGTCAGCACTAGGCGATGTTTTCACACTTGACGTGCTATTCTTTGGAACAAAACAACGGTCATAAAAACAGTGAAGAGAGGATCTTATCCGCAGACATCAGCGCCCGTATCCGAGGTTATAACTCTCGAGCAATGATAGATGACATCATTTAAGTGGAACCACAGCTCGCAGCATGCACCGAAAAATCCGGCTCTTCTTTTACTCTCTCTCTCTGGTTTCACTTTCTCTAGAGCGAGAAGGACAGAGAGCTATAGTGACTATTGTTCTGGTTGCACGACGATAGGTCGCAGTCTGGAGAACAGATTTATGGGCAAACGTGCTGAAAGTATTTAGTGAATTTCTTGTGACCGGAAGGGAGAGATTTCATTAATACTACATCTTCTCTGGTGTTCATATAGCGTAATACTTGCCCTCTTTTATCGTTGTAATACCAGAAGTGAAAATGAAAATCCACAGCCTGCTTCCAGTCTCCGACTGGGTCAGGAATGGAATGAATGAAGTCCCCATCTAGCGGCGAGGATATGAACTCTGTCGGCTGCCGAGGCCTGACGCACTCCTCTGGGGCAATGATTAAGGGAACATGTCTGTGAACGACCATAATTTTAACTACAAATTACACGCAAGATATCGCAACAAGTATGGTTCATATACACATGAAATTCACTGTACAACTGTAAATAACCTCTTAGAACAATAATGTAGCAAATAAAATTTAGTGTGTCAAGTATTTTGAAAATTAGCCTATTTTCTCCGTCATAAGTAATTAACTTTCTGGGAGTGTAGACAATTTTTTAGGTACCCATATCTTCGAAACTTATCAATAAAATCCACCAATTTGTTTACTGAATACAGAGAATGTGTGTGTGCACAATGTATACTATTATGGAGAACATAAAAAAATGAATTAATAGCATTAATTAAAACTTGGTACATAAAAATACAGCAATTTTTGTTGGGTTTAGCTGACGTCAAGTCCTTATTTTTTTTAGGTAGGTCCTTGATTGAAGTCTACTTTTCTTCAATTATCATACTGATTCTATGTACAAAGTTTCAGCCCTCTAGCTTTAATAGTTTTCCGTCAATTAAATATATCAGAAAAAAAACTTTCGGGAAACTAGACTTAAAGTTCAACTTTACTTTTAATGCAAGTTGTGGCCTAACCTGTTGTGTTTAATGCATTCCAGACCCATAATCATCTTGGTTCTGATGTTCGTCATCCTCTTAATATTACTTTTTCTCGTTCTTGCCTCCGTGGAAGTCTCTTTGAACATTCTGACTGCCTCGGCAACTCTTCTTCTGTCAATAGCAGTTTCCTTTTTGAAGCACTTGATCGCACCTTAACCTCAATCTCACCTATCTCACCAGGACCATTTCTGGTATTTATCTGTGTATTTTTCTCCTTTGGTGAAAATCTAATTCCGTAAAACTTCCGCCTTCCAGTACCAAATTTACTAATCCTGGGCATATCCATGAAAACGCTTACTATTTATTTCTCAAGAAAAACAATTGTAATCTATACTGTTGTTTATTTCTTACTGATTTGAAGAAAGATGAACATCGTGCAGGTTAGCCAACTTCGAAAATTAAATTTACCATATTTAAATGGAAATCACATTTTCTGTCCAAAGTGACTTGCTTAGCATGTAATATGAAGTTAAAATATATTTGACAGGCGAAGGGGCGTGGCAGAGTTATGGAGATGTTGAAGATTATGGCTCTTAAAGGTCCAAAAACATTAACAATATGCTCTTATTGTATATGGTTAGATTCAGGAAAGACTGGGGAATATTATAAAAGCAAAAAAAAAAAAATTAGATTTTTTTCCCAAAAATTCGCGTACATGTTCCCTTAAATGAATGACAGATGAAATGAAATGATAGTGGAGAGTGTTGCTGGAATGAAATTTTGACAGGGAAAACTGGAGTACCCGGAGAAAAACCTGTCTGCCTCCATTTTGTCCAGCACAGATCTCACATGAAGTGACCGGGATTTGAACCACGAACTCAGCAGTGAGAGGCCGGCGTACTGCCGGTTCGTTGTAAAATTACGAAATTCACTAGTATATTGTGTGCCTTCACCTTGGTAGAAACTCTATTCGATCACCTCGTGGTGTATCTGCTAGCATGCCAGAAACATCTTTCCTCTACCAGTCACCTTAATGCCACTTTATTTTGTAATCTATCTACCCATCTCTTAATCATTATTATCCGGTAACACCACATTTCAAATGCTTCTATTCCCCTCTTATAATTCACCTAAGTTCAAGTTTCACCTCCATAGAGCGCCACGCTCCAGACAAACACGTTCAGAAATATATTTAAATTTATATTTGATGTCAACAGATTTCAATTCTGTAGAAATCTTTCCTTGCTTTAGCCAATCTACTATTTATATTGTCTTTGCTTCGTCCATCACTGGTTATTTTGCTTCCTAAGTAGCAGAAGTCTCCTACTTCCTTTAGCTTTCCACCTGCCAATTTGATTTCTTTCGACTGAATTCCATTATTAGCCTACTTTCGATTTTTGCAAAAAATGAAAGTAGACTTATGAGATCACTACAGGGCGAAAAAAAGTGTGTCTGTCTGTGTGTGTGTATGTGTGTGAGTCTGTGTGTGTGTGTGTGTGTGTGTACTCTGAATGTCTGTCCCCCCCCCCCCCTATCAATTCGAACACGGTGAGCGCAAATTGAACGAAATTTGGTACAAAGGTAGCACTAGCAAAGGACACCTCAGTGTCATGATTTATATCGCCGCCATCTTGACGGAAACGTAATGGCGGCCACACAAATGTTCAAATCTTAAATCAAATTACGACTAACCTAATCATCCGATCTCTACCAAATTTTGCAGCAACATACCATTATGGGGGCAGCATCCTTTGACCAAACTAATAGGTCAACAGCCTAATAGTTTGCGGATGGCGGCCATCTTTGTGTGAAAATCGATTGCCCCTATTAATTCGAACACGGTGAAACCGAATGAAACGAAATTTGGTACAGAGATAGTACTAGCAAAGGGCACCCCAGTGTCATGTTTTATATCACCGCCATCTTGACGGAAACGTAATCGCGGCCACCCAAATGTTAAAGGCTAAAATGTAATTACGACCAACCTAATAATCTAGTCTCTACCAAATTTTGCAACAACAAATCTTTATGTGGGAAGCATATTCTGACCAAACTGCTAGATCATCAGCCCAATAGTTTGCAGATGGTGGCCATGTATGTGTGCAAATGGATTCCCCCTATCAATTCAAACACGGTGAAACCGAATTGAACGAAATTTGGTACAGAGGTAGCACTAGCAAAAGGCACCTCAGTGTCTTGTTTTATATCGCCGCCATCTTGACGGAAACGGAATGACGGCCACCCAAATGTTAAAAGCTTAAATCAAATTTCGACCATCGTAATAATTTTATCTCTACCGGATTTTGCAACAACATGCCTTTTTGTGGAAAGCATCTTATGACTGACTACAAGGTCATCAGCCCAATAGTTTGCAAATAGCGGCCATGTATGTGTGTAAATCCATTCCCCAGATCAATTCAAACACGGTGAAACCGAATTGAATGATTTTTTTTACAGAGGTAGCACTAGCAGAGGGCACCTCATATTCATGTTTAATATCCCTATAGCACGTTGTATTTCAACAAGCTACTACAACCAACATTCAATTATACTCCTTGAAAATGACAAAGAGTTATAACAATACCCATGCATTTAGGAGAAAGTAGGCTATATGTTCTTTACTGAACATCTTGTTTTGGTATTACATTATTTGATTTTCATCATGAATTCTTTCGTCACGAATTTCCTCATTAGAGTAGGCTTCATTATGGAAGGATAGTGTCCCTGTCCTTCGTATTTATTCTGCAGTGTTGGACCATGTAGAGAACCTTTTTCTGCCTATGGCTAGCTGGAGCTTTTCTGTATTTCTGGAAGACGATTTAATGGCCATTTCCAGATATTGGAGAGTTGTTCATCCTGGTCAGGGTGGAAATTGTTGGGTTTCTTAGATATCTCAATTGCGTCTATGATTTTTCTGTGGTAGAAATAACTGTCGGAGGCTAGGAGTTGTGTTTAATCGAAGAGAATGGTGTGTCTGCAGTCCGATGAATGCTCTGCTCTTGCTTGCTGCTTCAGGTTGTTTGGTTCCTCAGTTTAGGGGCTGCGACAACGCGGTCATGTAGCCCCGTGTACTTTGGGTGTGTGTAGAATTTGTCTGATAACCGGTGTTAATTGTGATGAGTGTATTAGTGTGTGTTATCTGTTTTAATGCAAGTAGGCACTGCACAAAATAATTTCAAGTAGTAGTTCCTACTTTTGCTACCGTCCACGACACCTAACTTGCGGACTTGGTTACTAGATGGCATCGCAGTCAGCACCTGGCGGAAAACGTTGGAACTAATAGAGCGTTATGGATTGTAACCTACAAATTTTGGCTTCACACAAGTGTAGTTAGTGGAAGGTTCTTTTTCATCTATGACATGGGACCGCCGGCTTTACGTCCCATCCGAAGGAAGACATACTGATGGATTTCTGACGCTCTTAAAAATCTGATGACTTGGGCCGGGTTCGAACCCGCGTCGTTGGGCATAGAAGCTCAGCATGCTACCGACTACGCCACCGAAGCCACTTTGCTGTTTTAATAGGCTGGTTGAGACACACATTCATTCGTTCAATTTACTTCATTTGAAAATGGGGGCTATTCCCTGGTGGTATACTCTAATGTACACAAGTAGCTATTTGGAAATTATGGGAATTGCATCGTAGTATTTACACAAAAGTTCAGCCTTTCTTAAACACATCAATATGTTTGAGGAAAGGCTCTAAGGATGTGGCAGGTAGTGAGTTTCAATTACATAATCTTCTTTCCTAGCGTATGTCCCGCATTGGCGAAGGGTCCGCTTGCTTGGTTGTTGTTCGCCACTTCTTCCTGTCAAGGGCATCTTCGAGTTTGAGACCGCACACCAGTAGGTCTTCACTGATTCTATCCATTCATCGTTTCTTTGGGTGACCACGGGATCGATGCCCTACTGGATCGTATCGGAGGGCCGTTTTTATCACAGAGTTCTCATCATTTCTATTGAAATGCCCGTACCAGTGAAGACGCGCTTCCTTCATTTTGTGTTGAATTGTTGCAACTCCCATTTACTTTCTGACATGGTCAATTCTTGTAATACCCATGGAACAACGCAGCATTTTCCTTGCCATACCATGGAGGGCTCGTTCGTGCTTGGTTGAAGCTGGTCAACATTCTGTACCGTACAGTGCCACTGGCCTTGTAAACGTTTCCTTTCAGGTGGATAGGTATTTTCTTACCACACATTACTCCAGTGACTTGGCGCCGATTCGGCCACGCAGCTTGGGCATCGAGAGTGGGTTTGCCATCCGAAGTGATGAGAGAACCAAAGTACTTAAATTTAGTGGTTTTAATGAGTTGATGGTCTTCAATGTTAATGGTACCATTGGTCTGTGTGCCACATTGTAGATATTCAGTTTTTTCTATGTTGCGTTTTAAACAATTTTTGCTCAGGCGATCTTTCCAGCACAGAGCGCGATTCAGGAGTTCCAATTACTGTATTAATACCACGATTAAGGAAAGAATATTTCCCATAATTTGTACACTCACAGCTAGGTGCCGAGGACGCTAGCATTTGGTAGCGAAAGTAGGAACTATTTGAAATTATCGTCTGCAGTCCTTACTTGAATTAAAACAGATAACACACACTAATACAGTCATCACAATTAACACCGGTTATCAGACAGATTCTACACACACCCAAAGTACACGGGGCTACAAGACCGCGTTGTCGCGCCCCTAAACTGAGGAACCAACCAAACTAATTTGTACGGTGCGATCGGACCTTAACTTAATGTGGATGATCTGCCCTGCTCAGGTAGTTGCTCAGTTCTCCCCGTGCTGGCTGACTAGTGTAAGTGTTAAACATAGTGTATAGTCTGGATTTCGTCCTTCTATCTTCCAAACATTCCCACCCAAGTTTTTCTATCATTTGAGTTACACTACTTCTAGGATTAAAGTCGTTGATCACAAACATAACAACCTTCCGTTGGAGCTCGTTGCCATCTATGAAGCTCTGCAGTTTGCACTACAGGATGCACGAATCCACTTTCTCGTGTGTACCGACTCTTTGAGTTCGTTGCAGTCAATTGCTACATGTTTCCCGCAACACCCCCTAGTGCAGCGAATCCACGACGTACTAGCCGGGCTGTGCCACGCTGACACTCGAATCACCTTTCTGTGGCTTCCAAGCCACATTGGAATTGCGGGAAATGAGTTAGCGGATCAAGCTGCAAAAGAGGCGGTATCACTACCACCTCGACCAATGAGGTACCCGTTAGAGATTATTCACTCTCAGTTACGCCTACAAGTTCTGGCTTTTTGGGAGAGTCAGTGGCTAGCTGACCCACTGCCCAGTAAACTGAGAGCGATCAAGGGAACTACTCGCGTGTGGCGGAGCTCTTTCCGGTCACGGAGAGAGTCCGTCATTTTGTGTAGGCTAAGGATAGGTCATACAAGATCCACCCACTCGTAGCTAATGAGAAGGGAACCCCCCCCCCCCCCACTTTGTACCGGTGGAGCCGATTTCACCGTGGCCCACATTCTAACCGAGTGTGTGGACTTGCTGACTTACGAAGAAACCTTGGTTTGCAGATGACACTCAAACTTATATTAGCCGATGACGTGGTGGCTGCTGATCTGGTCATCCGCTTTATAAGTGAGAGTGGGTTAGGGCCAGCAATCTAAATTCTCCAGTGAACATTGACTCAACGACTTGTTCGTTTTTGAATGATAATTTTTAGTTTTTCCGTAATTTTTGTTTAGTTTTATAATTTTTATTTTCATTTTATTTTTTGTTTTTGTTTTACTAATTTTTGGTCTTTTTAAATTTAGGTGTCCACCTCAAAATTTTAAATTCAATTCCAAATTTGTATTCTTTAACCTGTGTTAAGATGGGCAGATGCCCTCGTAGTTCCACCCCTTAAAACAACAATAACTAACTAACTAACTAACCTTCCGTTATACCATTGACATGGAATACGTTCTGACAAAGAGCTAGCAATGAGGAAATGGAACGAACCTCCCCCTTCCCCCTCCAATTTTCAGAACACATACGATGTGTGTGTCTTGAAACATTTGGCCCCCTGACTCAACATCTCAGAAACTATAATAATAAATAACCCCTGGCCCGCGAAGGGCCTTGGCCTACCAAGCGACCGCTGCCCAACCATTTAGCCTGCAGATATTGGGTTGACGCTTGGTCAGATCATCGGATCCCCTCAGCCGTTAATCTTGGTTTTCGTGACCGGGGTGCTGAATCACGGTCAGACAGCTACTCGATTGTCCTCACGAGGCTGTGTGCACCCCGATCCAGCCCTCATGTCAGTTTCTAAAATCCCTGACGGAGCCGGGAATCGAACCCGGGGCCTCCGGGTGAGAGGCAGGCGCGCTACCCCAACAGCACGGGGTTGGCTCTCAGAAACTATACAAGGAAGATATTTTCAGCATGCACACTAATACTTGAAATATACCTGAAGTACTGTGGCCTAAATATTAACACTGAAATGAAAATCCACAGCCTGCTGCCAGTCTCCGACCGGGTCAGGAATGGATTGAATGAAGCCCCCATCTAGCGGCGAGGATATGAACCTTGCCAGATGCCTAGGACTGACGCACTCCTCTGGGGCAATGATTAAATGAATGACAAATGAAATGAAATGATAGTGGAGAGTGTGGCTGGAATGAAATTTTGACAGGGAAAACCGGAGTACCCGGAGAAAAACCTGTCTGCCTCCGTTTTGTCCAGCACAGATCTGACATGGAGTGACCAGGATTTGAACCACGGACCCAGCGGTGAGAGGCCGACGAGCTGTCGCCTTAGCCACGGAGACTACGACACTACTGTTGCCAATATAATTTCGTAGATAATGGTAATGTTATGAATTGATGAATAGAAGGTGTTGAATCTTGAATTCCGAGAAAAGTAGGTTCCATAATTCTTCCTAAGCATAGACGCATATCTCTACGTAATATACAGAGTTTGGTGCCCAAATGGTGAAGGAGGAATATTCACGGTTCTATATTAATTAGATAATTGGATGATCTCAATCACAAGAGAGAGCGACCACATCTTGAGAATTGATCTGACCCTCACAGAGATGAAAGCCCAACCACAGACCAATCTATAGCCATGGGAAGGGATTTGTGGTGAGGCAATATATCTAATTAATAGGCCTAATAAAACGTTAGCAAACCATAGCATGAACTTGAAACAAGTCAGTTTTAAATTGAAGAATAATTATCTATACAGGGTATCTGACAACAAGTAACTGTAACACAATGGACATACTATCTCTACTTAAAGTCCCCGATTCTTGGATGTTACGGGTAAACTCGAGAACCACTGGATGGATTTTGATGCGGTTTTCACCATTCTGTAAAGGATATCTCGAGAATGTTGTCTATAGAAAATAATATATTTATAATCAAAGGAAGCCGAGCAGTAACGATTTCAGTGGAAAAGTCGAAAAGAAACCTGTCGTCCGAGCTCTTGGTATGCTTACTCTGGGCAAACCGTTAAAAAATATCTAAATACTATGAGTGTAAGAATTGTTCAGCATGAAATGTTCTAAAAAAAAGTCCGTGAGAGCATATTTCTATCTTCAATACATCGCCCACTATAAGTGTTTTTACGTTTCAATTTATTCCAACCATGTCCATTCAACTACTGAGGCGACAGTTTACGAGCTATCTAAGGGCGAGTCTATCATCCCCGTTACAGCCTAGTTAGCGGGTGAATCTATTGCCCCAGATACAGCCAGCAGCAAACCGTTGAGTCGTGTTGAGTTAAGACTTCTGAGAAGGGTGGTTGTGTTTGGAGTTTTCCCTGGAAGTGTAACTCGGGTTTTCTTCATTTCGCCTGTGAAACACAGGCAAGTTAAGATTGGACGGAAGGGGGATTTGAGTTTCATTCACCTCGCCATTCCCTGGAAGTGCAACTCTCATTTCGCCTGTGAACTTTTCGTTCCGCAAAATTCTCAGTCAATTTAAGATTGGACGGAAGGGGGATTATATTATATTAAATTATACTGATTGGCGTATAATCTCTACTTAGTATAAAACAAAGTCCTCGATTCGGGGATGTCACGGGTAATGTCGAGAACCACTGAACGGATTTTGATGCAGTGTTCACCATTCTGTAGAGGATTTCTCGAGGAAGGTTTCTGTAGAAAATAATTTATTTATGACCAACGGAAGTCAAGAACTAACGATTTCAGTGAAAAGGTCGAAAAAAACTAGCTTCCGTGCGCTTTTTAAGCTTACGCTGGGCAAACCATTAAAAATATCTATATACTATGAGTGTAAGAATTGTTCAGCATGAAAAATTCTACAAAGAAGCCCGGGAGAGCATATCCCTATCTACAATACATCGCCAACTATAAGTGTTTTTACGTTTTCATTTCTTCCAACAATCTCCATTCACTTACTGAGGCGACAATTTACGAGCTAGTTAGAGCCAAGTCTATCACCCCAGTTACAGCGGGCGAGCTTATTGCCCCATATACAGCCAGCAGCAAACTGTCGAGTCGTGGAAGTGCAACTCTGCTTTTCTTCATTTCACCTGTGAACTTTTCGTTCCGCAAAATTCACAGTCAAGTTAAGATTGGACGGAAGGGGGATTTGTGTTTCATGCACCTCGCCATTTTACGTCTGACAAGAATTTGTTGCACATGCATCTCCATGGTAATATAATTAATAGTCCAGTCAGTGATTTTAACTCATCACGCCGAGACGTAAAACGGATATTGGTCGTTGTTCATTGACATTGAAAAAGAAAAGTGCTTATCACGTAATGCATTCATAACTGTTCCCGGGCGAAGCCAGGTCGGGTTGCTAATTCCCAATAATGTAAAGTATGATCAATCTTGCACTTTTCCTAAAACCATTAGTGATTAAGATAAAATATTCTAACCTTGGTCTACCTCTACAGTTCACGTCCTCGACCCTTCCTTCCATAATTAAGTTTGCTATTCCTGGGTGTCTTAGTGTTCTTCCAACATATCTCTTCTCTTCATGAACAGTCGCCAGATATATCTCTCCCCTCCCAAACGTCTTAATACATCTTCATTTGTTACTCAGATGATGATGATGATGATGATGATAATTGTTGTTTTAAGGGGCCTAACATTCCTGTTATCGGTCCCTAATGGTTTGGGTGATAGTGAAAAAGTAAATGATATGATATTATACTAAACCTGAAACTAACTACTGAACCCATATGCCATAGGGTCCAAGGTGTGCGAATCCATGCATTTGAGAAAGAAATCAAAGAAACGTACAGTTTCTAATGTAACTTTAAGAAAGATCCAGCTAGGAGGACAGCATAAGGTTGTGCAACTAACGAGGACCAGGTGTTCGAGAGGATGATATCATCCCTCTTGACATTCTGAAGGGAGCGAGTCACGAGTATTAATAACAGAGTGGAAATTTCCCAGGATTAAACAAGGAAGCCTGAATCTGAATTCGAGCTGACGTTGCTGGAAAATGACAACACCGCTTATGCGCCAGAAGAGGAATAATTAAATTTAACCCATTTACAGGTATAATAATGAGTAAACAAGTACAGTACAGTGAATCATTTTGAATGAGAGATTTTTCAGTAAAGAGAAACCATTTAATAATTGCGCAGAAAAAAACTGCTAACGCAAGACGACGTCATTGGGGAATTACCGAAGCCTGTGTGGAGGGGAGAAGGCAAAAGAAATGCAACACCCACACATCTGAGGACGAGAAATTAATTAATATCTCCGAATTGCATGATCGATTCTTAGGTGCAATGAGATTATTTGACATTGAGAAGACGAGCTTTCGGAAGGTATAATTTTTATATTTGTGGCACCATTATTTTAGAAGTTGGCCACAGAAAAGGCTAGAGTCTTATTTTTTTGTAGTAAAATAGTATAAAGCTTCGGGCTTTACCAAGCCAAACATGCAGTTCCGACAGCCCGTGAGGGGCATAATCACGCATCACGCAGTACAAGTCCGTCCAGGGGGACGTAACGCTGGATCATCAGCTCATGCAGTTATTTTGACAACCCGTGAGGGTGTTACTACGCACGCAGTTCAAACGGCCTGAGGGCACGTCATTAAGCTACATCAAACACCGAATGCAGTTCGACAGTCCGTGAGGGGCATAACTCTGCTTCACATCGAAGACAGTTACCAGTACTCCTTGAGGGGAGAAACGCTGTGTTACACCGCAGAAGTAATATCCGATAGCCATAGGCGTCGCAGTATTAACGACTTGCTTGCCTCCATAAGGAGTGGTCAAGAAGAAATTTAAAGTATCGCCGTATTGAAATATTAGGAAAATCCTAGTTACAGGATTTAGGCCCGACTGTATACAAGTTATAGTGAAAGTTCGTAAGATATAGTCAGAGCAGGCCGCGAACGTCGGACTTAAAGGCGATAGGTCGTTAAATAGACGAACGAATAGATCATAACGTACGGAAGTACCGTACTAGACAGATAAACTGTTATTTAAATTAAAGAACCCAAAAAGGGAAGAACAGAATAAGGTTCGGAACGTACATCAGAAACGTAGGAGTGCTAGAACCAATCAAATAAAGAAGATAGGAGACTATAAACATTATCGCCAGAAAGTAGGCGAACTATTCTAAAAGTACTAGACTTGAGAAGTACTAGCTGCTATAAACTAAATCTATAGGTCATTGAGGAGACCTCGATCCGAATAGACTTTCGCTAGGATCGATAGACAGATCTACAAAGAAGCCGTGCAAGCTAGATAAATAGCCGGTCATCCAGGATAGGAGTAGCAGAATTTGGACTCCAGGGAACAGTAGATGTTTCGAGACTTTCGTATTCTGCAGGATAGGAAGCCGACATCGAATAAATTTCACCCTTGGAAACGGGAAATTAAGAAGGTCACGTGTGATAGGCTCAGAAATAGGCTCAGAAATACGGCCTAGTGATCAAGAATTTTGAAGTGTAAATTTATCAAGATTGTGTGTTAAATTAATATTTTTAGTGTTTACTATGTGTTCAAAAGGGACACATCAGTGTATAAAAATGTCGTCAATGTTAAGTGTTTTAAATATATGTCAAAAAGTGTTTATACATAAGATGAATTCTTTTAATATGGAGTAAAAAGTTCAAAGTGGGCCCAAAATGAAGCACCGCACAAGAATAAAGATCATGGGACGATCGTAAAAACATGTGAGTACTGAATTTCATTCTATTTTGGGGTCGGAAATTGGTTGTGTACAAATCCACCGGAGTTTTTGAGTAAAAGGGATGTGTTTTAATAAATAAATACTGAATAAGCAAGAACGCGGTCTGAACAATAATAGAAAATTTGAGAAATTATAAATAATTATGTAAAGAATAAATCCCGTAGAGGAAATAAATGAATAAAATGTTAATGTATTTAACAAATGTCATAAGAGCAAGCGAAATATCACTAATTATCATGAAAGATATTCAAATAAAGTAAAGTTGAAATGTGAAAGAAATAGCTTTTGAGCTTGTGTAAAGAATAAAAGATAATAATAATAACTAAGTATGGAAATATTAAATAAAGATCAAATAATTTGATGTGAACATAAGAGCGTTAAAGCCTTAACATATGTGTAAGATATGATGTTCAATGGAATATTTTAAAAGGGAGCGATTTATCGGCAACGGAAAAGATTAATATGAGAATTAAAATAATATGAATTGTTACTAATGAGATTTATCAGATCTTGGGAAGACATTTCGGCTTAAATTAATGCAGAGCGCAAAAGAGCGCAAATAATATTAAAATGTCACGCTAGGAACGCGTAGTGGTTAAAATACTTGGTAAATTACTTATGGAGGGTAGTTGATTGCAGTGAATTGATAATTGTATAAGTCCTCTATTTGTGACGTAGTATCACGAGGCATTGTGTATGTATTTGAAAGGGAGCTAATATATGGTATTATTGAGCGTATGTCATATGGGCCACGGCCGACTTTAAATCGCATTTTGTATAAGTCCTCTGTAAGGGAATGGTTCCCGAGGCACGTGAAGAGATTCGAACGCAGAATCTTCTTATGATAAAAGCCCCTTAATTCTTCGTCGTCGAATGTGTATTAATCTTCCCAATCAATGAGGACCCTCTCATAATTAATAAATGCCAAGGTTACGAAAGTGGTCTGTGAACCAAAGAATAGTTGTTTGAATGAGTACGGTACAGTAAAAGCCCGGTCTCTCCCCAGAACTGAATATAATGTGAAGGTTTGTTTTGAAAGCCTTGGAAATAAGCTACTAACGTGGGTTAGACAGGGAGTCGCCGTCACCCTCCGTGTCATAAATCGCGCCCGAGTAGAAGGGTCTAGCTCTCTTAAAGCGAGAGGGGCCAGAAACCGTCTCGTAAGATGTTGTAAAGAGAAATGAATACACCAGGAGTGTTTAAAGTTGTTAATGACTCGGGCGTTGAACCGAGGTCCTTGTATATTGATATTTTCGTTTGCCTGTTCAGATCGTAGTTTCTTATATGATAATGGTCTTAAAAGACATAAGAGATAAATAACAATCCCTATTGTAATGATGTATGGACGTAGGATTCCACGAGTTAATTGAAGGCAACTGAGTTTCGGGAGTAACTATAGTTTTTTGACTGTGTCAAGTATCTTCATACTCTGGAGTACACAATTGATTTCCTGATTACTTTAATATATGTGTGAAAATAAAGAGAAATGATAACAACTGAATGTGTGGACATGCCCAAAATATTGAGTTAGATAATTAACATAGATTTTAAATGTAATTATAAATTTGATTTTGTGAATTAAGAAATATAGAGGATAGTGTTTGAGGTGTACAAGAATGACACCATTATTATGTAAATGCATGGAGCCAAAAGAGCTCGGAGTTATATAAAACTTACTGTTAATGCTTTATGGAAGTAAGACTAAGTAGGAATTGTTGGTTTATGTGGAAACCACATGTTTTAAATAAAATATTTGTTTTATTATATTTGTGATTCCTTGTTCATTTGGAGCAAGTAGATGATTATGGGTCAGTAATTAAATTGTTAAAGTGTTTGTAGCGCCATTAATTTTATTAATTAAATGTGTTAAAATAGGAGTTGATTTTGTTGTTATTTTTGCAAGTGTATCCTCTAATTAATCCAAAATATGTGGGTCACAGAGTGGGGGAACTTACCGCTGCCCCGAAAATTCCGAATTGAGCTACGCTGGTATACTGTGATTGGCATATTTCTTGCTAAAAGGGCACACTACATACTTACAAACCAGAAGAGGAAATGGAAAACCACAATAAGGATAAGGGAAACAAAAGACAGGAAGAAAGGAAATGCCCTAACCCCTCGAAGCATGTGAATTAAGGGACTTGGAAAAAAGGAGATCCAGGAAAGGCTGTTCCCTACAAGATCCTATCCAAAGCACTCCTGAACAGAATTGAAGAAAATCTTGATAATCAGATTGGTGAGTACCAGGCCGGTTTCAGAAAGGGACGTTCTTGTCCGGAACAGATTTTTAACCTGAAAAACATCATTAGGTATAAGACGATAGGCAGGTATGACTATGTGGTCGTATTCATTGATTTTAAGAAAGCGTATGACTCAATTGACCGCGAGTCGCTACTGAATATTCTGGAAGAATTTGGAGTGGATGACACGTCTCGAAATCTGATTAAACAGACTTTGACCGACACAGTGTCAAAAGTAAAATTCATTGGCGAGATCTCAGATCCCTTTGTAATCAAAACTGGTGTCAGACAAGGTGATGGATTACCTCCAATCCTTTTCAACTGTGTATTAGAAAAGGTCATTCGTGAATGGAGGAAGACACTGAGTCGGGAAGAAGGGAATGAAGAACGATTCAGGCTAGGGCCCAAACTGAAAGGGGTGCACGTTGATTGTTTGGCTTTTGGAGATGACCTAGCTATTTTTGCCAACAATATTAAATCAGCCATTGTAAAGATTAATCGGTTGTCAGAGATGGCTGAGAAAGTAGGTTTACAGATTTCCTTTGAGAAGACAAAGTACATGACAAACGTCAGTGATGGACCAGAATGGATGAAAACAAACCAAGGAAGGATTAAACGTGTAAAGAAATTTAAATACCTGGGTGAGGTAATCCAGCAAAATGGCCTAGAACAGGAAGCAATTAATCTTAGAATCTGGAAATTAGACCGAGCCTATCACCTGACGAAAAATCTCTATAATAAGAAGTCGCTGAACATTGGAGCCAAATTAAGACACTACAGCACGGTTGTCAAACCTGAAGCATTATATACTTCGGAGACTTTGACTATGAACAGGCGAGGACTAGTCGACCAGTTGGTCAAAGGAGAACGCAGGGTATTGAGAAAAATTTTAGGCAACAGATGGGTTGACGGGCACATACGTTTGAAGTCGAACGAAGAGTTATATAGAAAGATAGAACCAGTCACGTCAACAATAAAAAGGAAAAGGTTGTTGTTCTATGGACACATTTTCAGAATGTCCAACGATCGTCTAACAAAGAAAATTTGGAATTTCGTGAAACCAAAGAAGAAAAAATTGCCATGGTTTGAAGAATGTAACCAAGACCTTCTAGAAATTGGTATTCCGGACTGCAAAATTATGAACAGGTGTGAATTCAGACACCTAATCAAAAATTACCAGGGATTTAAGGTAGGGGCAGAACCCAAAAGACGGAGGGGACCTCTTTCAGAAGATCGGAAGAAGGCGCTGAGTGATGGGCTCAAGAGATACTGGCAGGACATCAAAGCTGGCAGACGATCTAGAACGAAACATTGATTTTGATTGTTACTCCGTAGTCCATAGTGGCTCAATTCGAATGTAAAAAAAAAGAGGAGAGGGACCGCCCCAAAGGCAATGGAAGATGGAAAAAACCCGGACCCAGCTCAGGAAACTCTCGGGGTCGCCAAATCCTAAGCTCACCGGACGTGATCCCTTGAGGGTGTAGAGCAATCCAGGGTGCACCAGAAGTGGTGGGGCTACACACACCCTGCCTCCTTGCGGGCCTTGAGCAGAAGGCAGGAGATATAATGAAAAGAAATCAAGAGGGCTGACCCCTGGAAGACTGAGGTATCAGGAAAGATGAGACAAGGGCCAATTTAGGCGGGAAAGTTAAAGACTCCCTAGGTCTCGGATACCTTAATACTGTGGGGTTCGTAAAAGAACAAGAGTTGACCAAGGGAGGTCGAGAGGAAAGATAACAGAGAGGAGCCCAGCACAAGTAAGTGGAAGCAATGCCGGACCCAGATGGGGTCCTGTGGTCGTCAACCCACGCCCCACAAGTTGTGAGCACCTGGGTGGCATTTGCTACTCTATCTACCCATCTGATCTTCAGCAATTCAAATGATTCTACTCTATTCCTGTCCGCTGCGCCAGTTTCACTTCCATAGAGCGCCACGCTCTAACCAAAAGCTTTCAGAAATGACTTCCTAATACCTATATCTATACTTATTTGTCAACAGATTTATTTAGAAATGCTTTTCTAGCCCGAGTTAACGTACTTTTTATATCCTCAATGCTTCGTCCAACACTGGTTATTGTGCTTCCTAAATAGCAGACGTTTGCTACTTCCTTTACCTTTTCACCTGCCAATCTTATGCCAATGAGGGTTTCTGGCTTCTTTCTGCTGCATTTATTATGTTTGGTTTACTTTTATTAATTTTTAGCCTACTTTTCACATTTTGCAAAAATGAGGAAAAAGTAGTCTTATGAGATCGATCCGGGAAAATGTGTGTCTGTCTGGCTGTGTGTGTGTGTGTCCCTATCAACTCCTAAACGGCTGCAGCAATCAACACCAAATTTAGTATGAGTAAAGATGTGCACCGGAATAGCTCACGTCCATATTTGAAAACGATTTCAGTGCTACCAACTGCTGAAAAAACGCACTAGAAATTTGAGCTCCATGTTGGATATCTTGCAAGGTATGCATGGGAGCTATTCCAAAATTGGAACACATGTAGATAATACTATTTCAGTTTAATTTCCAGGAGGCCAACCATGACAGTGTTGCCAAAATAATGTTAAGCCTTCTGATAAGTCCAATGTTTAAATGCATATAACTTCTACGCTATCAACTGGATTTCAACCAAATTTTGTATGTAATATCTGTACATAAACAGATATGACTGAGCGTATTCTTAAGAGCCACCAGGGCTGCCAACTGTTAATAATTGCTCTCTCTATTTTTTAAATCCAAATACCAATATATCAGAAAGTATGCAAGCCAACAGCTTTAAACTATGCACACGTATATTCTGACATTTTAGGTTAATTTGGAGTAACTTATATACGTCAGTTCTACCAACGTGATTATAAGCCTGCTGATAGTACCAATTTTTAAATACATGTAACTTCTATACTATCAGTTGAATTTCAACCAAATTTCGTATGTGCAATGTGTACCATAACAGATATGACTATAAGTATTGTTAAGAGCAATCAGGGCTGCCAACTGTTAATAAATGCTGTCTATATTCTTTTTACCCTAATATCAATATATCAGAAAGTATGCAAGCCAACAGCTCTATACTTTGCACACGTATAGCACCTGACATTCTAGATTAATTTGGAGTAATTAATACAAGCCGGTGCTGCCAACATGATTCTATGCCTGCTGATATGTCCAATTTTAAAATACATGTCACTTCTATACTAACAAAAGGATTTCATCCAAAATTGGCACAACAAGATATCATAATAATTCAGATTATTTCTGACCAGCACACGCATGGTATTGTTGGCAACATGCTTTTACGCGTGCTGATAGATCCAGTGTCTAGCTGCATGTAACGTCCATTGGACTTCAACCAAATTTTGTATTCTGTACATTAAGAGGTGGAACTAAGAATATATTCAGTCACCAGGGCTGCCAACTGTAGTGCTCTATTAGGCTACATAATACCAGGTATATTTTGAACTAATTAGATATTTCGATATTACCATCTTAATTTCGTCATTATTCTAGATAGGTTCATATACTGTAGAATAATCATTGGCATGAAAAGTAGGCTGCATAGTTCTTCATGGAACTTCTTGTTTTTCTCATGAATTCCTTAAAGACGGAGTCAATGCCATTTAAAAACGCATTCTAATTCTATGATGAATCGGCTAAGATGACGCCCAATGTCATCAGAAAATCTCAGAGTTGAAATTATTTATCTTGAATCGTTACTCCTACTTTAAATATTTCTCTTATTGCCTTCATTGCTTGTTCAATGTAGCCTATGTTGATTAAAAGGTACGGGTGATAAGTTGCAGTCATGATTTATTCCTTACTGAATACCAGCTTCTCTCTCATCTCCTTCAACTTGAATATCTGCCGTCTGGTTTCTGTTTGGATTGTAGATCCCTCTCCTATCCCCGTATGTTATTCCAATACTTTTTCAAAATCGACATTTAATGTTTTTCAGTCGTTCAACACAATCGTACCCAATTGTAATTGGTGGTTCCCTAATTCTGAAAAATAAATACATGAGATTAATTAATACACTTTGTCATTGGAATCTTTAAGTCCAGGAGATGGGAAAAGGCTGTTTTCTCAGATCAAATAGAATCTCATGTATTTTTATTAGGATTAGGGAAACACTCGTTGGGTAAAATCGTGTTGAACGACTGAAAAAAATTAAATTTCGATTACTTAAGCAACACTGAAAAATTAATTTCAACGCAATATATTTCAAAATGTCAAACAACTTACTCTAATCAACGTTATCCAAAGTCTTTTCTAATTATACAAATACCATGAACGTTCTCTTATCCTTCCTTATTCAAGCTTCCAAAATCAGCCTAAGACTTGGTACAGCTTCCTTTGTTTCTACTATTCTCCTGAAACCAAATTGGTCTTACCCAACTCTGTTTCCAAAATTTTTCCAACATGTTCACCAATCTTGCTAAAATTTCAAAATTTGAGCAAATCTCGTCTCTTCTCGAGACGAATGTAACATTTCAATATTGCACACCCATACTTTAAATTCTCTCTTTGAGCTTAATAATTTACACACCTGTGTGTGAAAGAACCGGGCAATCACCCCTGCTGTCAGTATAAGTCCCCTCCTCGTCTCATTGATACACTTTCTTTGGCCAAATTGTTTTAATTCCATTGGGAAAGGAGGCAAGGTTCCTTCGAAACGTCTGGTATTTAATTTTATTTATGTTCGACCCTGACTATTATATGTCTGAAAACTGTATCATAATGAGGCTCATTATAACACTATTTTTCAATATGAAACATTTTCTCCCACCAATTAGAGCTCAAGAAACACTTGTGTGACCAATTAGATAAGGATACCTTCGCGCATGCGCTCAAAATCCAACATGTCTATATAAATTACCAAAAGTGCACCGTCCATATGTTCGCGTAAATAAACTGGTGAATATGAGACAAGAAATAGCACTGTACCTTAATATCCCCAAAACCAATTTCTACACAGCGCGTTTTTTTGAAACGACTTCGGTGACAGTTTTACTGAATACTAGTGCACAATCTGAACATGTGGCATTGAAGCACACAGAGCGCATGCGTCGATTGGCCAGAGAGCTTGGAAAACAGAGTTATACTACCCAGCGCAGCACCCGATCACAACATTCTAGTGACTGAACAGATATTTATGAATATTTATGTTAAAACATATAATAAAGTTATAATTATCGTCGAACATAAACAGTCGTATGCAACTCGCCTCGCTCGTTTTATAAACATACTCGTGTCTTAATTATAGCCTTTATAGGCTCGTTGCATGATGTACTATTAAATTACCAGCCCTATCCTCAGCTTACCTTGTTTATATACGTAAACTCTGAATAGCACCTCGTGCGTGACCTTGAGTTCCATGCGTGTGTTAGTGAGTGGAGTCAAAGTCTATTCCTTGCCAGAAGACTATCAGCTGGCAGCAAGGTGTCACCTAAGAGAGATGGCGAGGGACTAAGGAGCGCAGTCGTAATCTGGAAATGGCGGTGTTTGTCTCCTAGAGACATTGCAGCGGATATTGGAATCTTGGAGTCCAGGAGATGGGAAAAGACTGTCTTCTCAGAACAAATAGAATTGCCGTGGGTTCATATCCCTTCGCGGAAATCTCTTGGGTACTTCATCCTCAAGCTTCGTTAAAGAGTTTTATCATCTCAAGGTAGATAAAATGAAAGAAAAAAAAAAGGCTGGATTTCTTGCTCTGCTTATCGATTGTTGAACAGGGAGCTTGGAAAGTGCAAGGATCTCGTATACAATATCTCTCTTTTGTGCCACCATGTCCAGGCAGAAATTTTAACACGGATTTGTTTGAGTCAGTGGCGTAACTAGGAGGGGTGATTCGAGGAATATATCCTCTCCATCCTCTCCCCTCTCCCCTCCCCGTCTCTCCACCAGAGCTAAATAATTTAACAAGTAGTTCCGTGACGAACTAAAAAGCCTACTTTTCTTTAAATTATAGACACCATATATCAACAATGGACGACTAGACTAGTACCGCCCTCTGACGTCACGCTGTCACGTGACTTTGTTTACAAACCTATCTTGTGGGCAGCCATTGGTAGTTTGTGTGAGTTGTAGTTACGAATTACGCTTAAATATTCGTTGTTATATACATTATAGAATAATGGTTTAATATTGTGCAGTTTCCCAGTGCAAAAACAGATGTGGCAACTACAAAGTAACGTTTACTTCCTTGCCAATGGTCGTATTTTGAGGAAATAGTGGCTTGACAAACTTCGTCGTGCTTCGTCAGCCCACATGAGAGTATGTTTAGCCCATTTCTTACCTTTAGATTACAAGCCAGTATTGCCTGGAAGGAAATTTTTAAGTGATGATGCTGTGCCAAATGTATTTCCCGCTTTCTTCTCTAATAAAATTGAAGCCGCCACGTCCTACTACCAGGCTAAAATAATGGAAAGAGAAAGATTGGTGTATAGGCCTATGAGCTATCTGGCCTTAAATCGAGGTCGTCGGTCAAACACTGAAGATGAAATATATCTATATGTAGACCTAGGCCTACTGTAAATAACAGTATGATTTATAAAGCAGCTTACAAAAGGATTCTGTACAGTTATACACCCTTATTTGCTTGTAAAAAGACATCACATGGAAATAGGCCTAGGTTGCTATTATCCTCTACTGCAGTAAATTGGGGGTAGATAATCTTGCTATTCCGCCCCTTAAAACAACAATAACTAGCATCAGTAAATTCAGACATAAATTAAAATTTGCAGCTGTATTTTAAGAAGCCTACTTGTATGTCTGTGGAATTTGGAAAATTGACAGAATTATGAATTCTCCTCTTCCTGTTAGGATACATCACCGGTTCTGGATCTATGCACTTTCCCCTAGGTTTAGCCTATAACCTACCATTGCTGCACAACAGATATGCAGGATATTTTAGCAGGAATTTCAGTGGCTCCAGTACAGCGAAGATGAGATAAAACAATCCCATTAGATGAATGCATTTCCTTAGCTAATATAATATATATATATATATATATATATATATATATATATATATATATATATATATATATATATCGTATGGCCTCGGGTGCCGGGTGCAAACTTTGTAATTTGACACTAAGAGGGTAGCTTGCATGTCGAATTTCGTTGTTCCTTGAATCACTATGAAAGTCAAGGGGGTTATATATCTAAGCTCCTTGAACACTATAGCGCTTTCTAGTAGAGAAATGAGGAACTTTGTGTTGGCGGAAACTCCCGAGATTAATTATGCCATTATGAACACGGCCTACTGAATTCAAATGGGTTCTTTGACATGCCAACATCATATGACCTGCGTGTCGTCATTTTTGCCACCTTTAAAAAAATCACTTACCACGGCCAGGAGCGAACCTGCAATCTTGGGGTTAGTAGACCGACACGCTATCCACTCACTCACCGTGGCAAGCTAAAAAAAAAAAAAAAAAAAAGATGTTCAGTAAAGAACATATAGCCTACTTTCTCCTAACTGTATGAGTATAGTTATAACTCGTTATTATCAAAGAGTATAATAGAATCATTTCTTGGTTGAAGACCTTAGAAACTATTTACCTCTACCAAACGCCACAACCTAGAAGAAACTACTACCATCAGTGAAGAAAGATAGATAAGAAGTATCTCAAGAATGTTATGGATCTGGAGACATAATCGACCGGACTGGCTGCGTGGCTCAGCGGTAACGTTCTCGCTTGCTGGGCCCTAGGTTGCAGGTTCGTATCCTGGCGCAGTCAGCTGGCATTTGAGGGTGCACAAATGCGAGGGAGCCGTGTCAGTAGATTTACTGGCACGTTAAAGATCCCCTTCGGGAAAAAATTCCGGCACCCCGGCGTATCTAAAAGCAGCAGTAGTTAAAAGGGACGTAAAACAAATAACATTATTATTATTGTTATTATTACATAATCGACCTGCCGTGGGCAACATCCAATTTTGAGTTCAGGCATGTCTTTACACGTCTGGTTGTGCATGGCTTTCACAACCCAAATTGAATTAACAAATCTTTCCATGACCCTACAGAGATGTGTGTATACCAGTGGCGGCCGGTGGTATGTAAAGCTGGGTGACGCACCAATATTTCTGATGTCGCAATTTTATATGGGAAGTTTACACATGTAACAAAAATGAATTAACGTTAGATAAACTACAGTTCTATAAAAACTGAAATACATGGGTTTTCCAAAATAACTGTACGTTCGACAAATAGACAAATTGGCTCTTTTGGTCTTCTTCCTATAGGAATCCATAAAAAAATCAGATGCATGTATTTAAGCCCTATGCCTGAGTTAATGGGAAGAATTTTAAACACAGCAGGTTGTCTAAGGTTGGGTCTCAATCTCCGGGATAATAAACATTCTCAACATAAAAACATGGCAACCTAAAAGTTTGTACGTTAACGAAAAATGGTATTACTAACAAAGACGGGCACATATACTGCATAAGGATAGGATTTTTAGCCTATTTTCAATTTTGAAAAAATAGGCTTATGAGATCACCTTTTGTCCGTGTGTGCGTGTGTGTGTGTGTGTGTGTGTGATTCGTGTGTGGGTCCCCCCCTAATAAAATCTAAACGGCTGGAGCGATTTCAATGAAACTCGGAAAGTTCATAGCACTATTCCCGGCGACCTCGACCGTGCCCTTCAAATTTTGTTACGACTCACCAATCCAACATGGCGGCTGTGCGAAATATTTCACCAGCATTCTATATCTCCGAAACTATTACCGATATTACCCTGACATTTTCTATGGTGATATAGGGAACTACTATAAGTTCACTTATGTGACTTTTGAAAATCTGGTAACTACAAAACCAACATGGCGGCCAAGCGAATTTGCGACTTTTAAATAGACGTTTCTCGCGATTTGACAAACCAAACGCAATGAAACTTGGTACAGTATATGTTTATATACATTGTAATGCACCGATATCTAACTTCGTTCAATTGTTTACATAATAACAAGATGGCGGAAGTGCGAAATATTTCACCGGCATTCTATATCTCTGAAACTATTAGCGGTAAAACCCTGAAATTTTGTACGGAGATAAAAGGCACTACTGGAAGTCCATCTATAAGACTTTCAAAAACCGTTTAACTACAAAACGAACATGGCGGCCAAGCGAATTTGAAAATTTTAAATAGACCTTTCTCGCGATTTAATGTTCCAAGTGCACTGAAACCTGGCACAGGAAATATTTATACACATTGTAATCCACTGGTATCTAATTTAGTTCAATTGTTTACATAACCTCAAGATGGCGGAAGTGCAAATTTTAAAATTAAGATTTTATTTATTGTGATGTAGTCATGCGATCGAAGTGAAAGTTTGAATAATGAACCTACGCAATAATTTTCCTTTAATGGTGTATGACTCTATGGCCTATACATTTAACAATCCAACATGGCGACCATCCGAAATATTTAGACGATACTGAATATCTACGAATCTATTTTAGCAATCAAACTGCAATTTTTTAATGTTCATAGGGGCTATGAACTTAAGTTCACCTATAGGACTTTAAATAACCTGGTGATCACAAATCCAACATGGCGGTGACGCGAATTATAAATATTCACATGGACGTTTCTCGCAATTTAACCAACCGTGTGCAGTGAAACTTGGTACAGTAAATCCTTATACGAATGTTAATCCACTGGCATCTAATTTATTTCAATTGTTTCCATAACCTCAAGATGGCAGCTGTGAAAAATTTTAAAATCTCCTTGTTTTTTCTTGTGTCCTAATTATGCGATTGAAGTTTGAATACTACACGTTCACAATAATCTGCATGTAACAGTACATAACTCTAGGACCTACATATATAAAATCCAACATGGCGACCATCCGAAATATTTAGTCGGTTCTCAATATCTACGAATCTATTACAGCAATCAAACTGAAATTTTGTATGTTGATAGAGGCAATTAACATAAGTAGGATATATGAAAATAGGCTGTATAGTTCTTCACGGAACTACTTGTTATCATTTTAAATGATCTTGTCGTTACGCTGGGGTCTGGCGTTACGTTACGGTGACGGGACGAAATGTACCGAGAATGCACTGAGGTATGTGACGTCACAGTACTGCTTGAGCTTCTTCCTTTCCCTGCGCGCTCCGGTGAGCGTGATGTCATCTAGCCAGCTACCTCCTTTGACCTTGGTTTGCACTTGCTAACGGAATTTGAGTTCACGCAGCATTTGTATCATTTAAAATGATAAAGTCTAGTCTTTCAGACTGACTATCAGTCTTTTTTTTTACTATAGCTTGAACCCCATCAGAGGAACCAGCCATGAAGAGCACTCTGTCATACGTCTGCGCAATTCATTTTTGCGGAGTTTCATTCAATTTCTGCTTCTTTAATTCATCCAGTAAACACGCTGCTAATGTGTGTGCATCAACGAGGTTTAAAGATACTATAGAGAGGCTAAGGGACCGTTCTCAGCGCTCTTAGCGGATGATATTGGTAAGAACGTCCGCCAGGTTTTCTGGAGTCATCGAGTCAAAACATTCAGTCAGCTGATTGCGAGGGAAGAGTTCAGTGAATTGTGATTTCTATTGTCGTTTGTGTTACTAGGTTGAAATCTACTGCATATTAATTTCCGCAGCGATGCCTGCTGTATGTTCAACGTACGGCTGTACTAATCGAAGCAATGAAACAACGGATATATCCTATTTTACCTAAGTATAGCCTAATTGTGCTACTAATATATTTCACTGCACGGATACAGTAAGGATGTTACTATCAATTTTCCAGAACATCTGGTCTCCATTGCTTTCCATTAATGTCTGATACAGGCCTATACGGTATACGATATATATTCGTACTGGTACCGTAACAGAAGGAATTGTTTTTGTCCCAGATTCCTGTTGAAAAATACAGAAACAATCCCAATGCCTTAGACATCAAAGCTGCATATAGGAAATGCTTAATTGTTCAAATTGATCCTTCCCCTAAAGCTAATGTGAAGACAGATAATAGTCTAATCCTATGTCCTCCCATTATGCAGCCTATTGTAATTAATGTTGATGTAGGCCTAAGTGAACTTGACTATGTAGAGTGTTTTGAAACCCTTTCCATTTTCAGTGATCAAGGGGTAGAATATGTTGCAGGTAGCGTTATAAGAAATGTGTCGAAGAAAATCAAATGTGTGGAATGCTTAGATGTTCTACTGACAATGAGTAATGACGCAAAGTGTGGTCTCATAAAATGCAAAGATGTGGGCAACTCATTGTATATCCATCCGATGACTTGAAATATTTGTGTAAGACAGCAGAATGTGTTTTCAGGAGTAATGCTCATATCTTGGACAAAAACTGCAAAAATATATTGCTCAAACTAGAGACCAAGGTATTTACAAGGTTAAACTGATGTTTGTTCTCTTCCTTTGAACACCTATTCACTGCAGTTGAACCGTGTGAAGAATCGCATTATGTGAAGCTGATAAGGCATATATTGAAGTATTACTTCACTTGCAGAGTATATCATGCACTCAGAGAAAAGTCCTCTCGAATGCGAGGACGGCAAGTGAGACAAGTTTTAACAAAGCTGATTCTATTTAACTTAAGGGACAGTATTAACAATTATGCAGTGTAAATAGCCTACAGCACTATTGTTGTAACTTGAAACTATTCTGAATGTTTAAGAAGTGATTTGACTTCATAATTTGTCGTAAATATGTTTCTTATTAATGTTCCAACAGACCCTGCTCTGATACTTCAACATATGGTACAGCTCCTCCCCCTTTCTCTTGACTCCAGAGAAAATGGCGGACACAGTTTCAAGTAGCTTCAGTCTTGCGGCGCTCCTGCCTCTCTATAGTAAAGTTTAAGCTCGTTGGTGTGCATCATGTTTTGTTTGCCTCTTACTACGTATCGGTACACAATAGCCATCTAAAATATGTCTGAAATATCACTAGTTTCATCTGCTATAATGCCTAAAATTTCCGATTCCTTTATTTGCTTTGATACTTCTTCTTGGCAAACCTCCAACATAATCTGTAAAAGTTAATTTTGAATTGTTTTGGACGTTCCTTTGAAAACAGTTGCCCTTACCAAATGGCCTTTAACACAGGATCCAACTCAGCGCTAAAATTAATTAGTTCTCTCAAAACACCTTGATTTGTTGATGTTACACTTTCATCATGATCACGCAAGGTCAGTTCGAAAGAGCCACAGAAACGAATCCAGTTTATTACAATATTTAACACATACCTATTGTGCCTAACTTCTTCGTTATATTCCGCAATTTACCTTCTATAGGCACTGTCCAATTGTGCAGCTTCGTTAACAGTTCCAAAAAGTGTCAATTACAAACAGCTGAAGATTGGTTGGTTGGTTGGTTGGTTGGTTGGTTCCTCAGTTTAGGAGCTGCGACAACGCAGTCATGTAGCCCCCTGTACTTTGGGTGTGTAGAGAAACTGTCTGATAACCGGTGTTAATTGTGATGGCTGTATTAGTGAGTGTTATCTGTTTTTAATTCAATGAGCTCTGCAGGCATTGAATTTCAAGCAGTTCCTATTTTGCCGCCAAAGGCTACCGTAAACGACTACTAGTTTAGAACTTGGTTACTAGACGCCACCGCAGTAGGCTCCTGGCGACGAACGTTGGAACCTAAGAGCGTTGTTCAAATTTTAACCTATAATTTAGCTTCACACAGGTGTAATAAGTGGAAGGTTCTTTAACGTGCCATAAATCTATGACATGGGACCGCCGGCTTGACTTCCCCTCCGAAAGAATGCATACTGAGGGATTTTAACGCTCTTAAAAATCCGACGACTTTGGCCGGGTTTGAACCCGCTATCTTGGGCATAGAGGCACAGCATGCTACCAACTACGCCACCGAAGCCGCTCAGCTGAAGATTCATGTTTCTTTATTTTAGGGATTAGTTTCCGTAACTCCTATTTTGGTCCACGCGGATTCTCCACCAACAAACATGGAAAACAGAATAAAGCGTTTTTAAATATCGCATTCACATAACCAATTATTATTGCCTTAAATATCTCCTTTAAACGCCCTCGTATACTCATATTTTGGACAATACTTATCCGGTAATGGTCTTCCGAGTGTTTTTAGTGCAAGTATATCGTCATCAGAGAGCTGGGAAAACTGCCTAACTAGTAAATTACTTATTCTATTAATTTTCACTCACACTCCACAATACAAATAATGTTTCAAACTAAACATTCCGTTAAAATAAAATACTAACTTACAAGATGCACAGATGATAAATCTGGGTGCTATATCGAAAAGTGGCGCGAAAGGCAAACTAACAAAACACTGAATTTGGTAGCCTAGAAATTTCGTAGTGAATGCATAGGTCTACTCACAATTAACCAAACAATTATAATACTAATAATAATAATAATAATGCAGTTATATATCTGCCTGGAACCAAAATACTCAAATCAACTAAATACAGAACTAATCGCAACCCAAATCCCGCAAGAACAAGAGTGGTAAAAGCAAACATAAACCGCTACAGTACACCAACAATACGTCGCAAAATAGTTCAGCCAATTATCTACTGTACTTATAGCAATGGGGGCGTTCTTAGGCTCGCTTCACAGAACAATTGACAAAAATATTAAATGAAGTTATGATGAGAAAACATCTAAAAATAATTGTGTGTGAACCAACTAATGTCTCCCTATGAAATTCCGATATTTGTACTGTTGTGGGTGGTGTAGCATTCCCTAGTGGTGTGGGAAAGAAACTACCCTTCAGGGGCAGATGACCTCGTAGTTCCGCCCATTAAAACAACAGCAACTAACTTACTAACTAACTAAACTACCCTTCGCGGGGTAAGAGAAATCGAGGGTGTTGTCATTTCCAAAGAGTGGTGCAATCTACCGGGGCTATTTGGAACTGAGTGTTGCCAGGGGGATGGCAGCTCGTCTGCAACTCCCTACTACCCATGCTGGCCAGCAAGCTATGTACAAGCTATTTTTATTAGGATTAGGGAAACACTCGTTGGGTAAAATCGTGTTGAACGACTGAAAAAAATTAAATTTCGATTACTTAAGCAACACTGAAAAATTAATTTCAACGCAATATATTTCAAAATGTCAAACAACTTACTCTAATCAACGTTATCCAAAGTCTTTTCTAATTATACAAATACCATGAACGTTCTCTTATCCTTCCTTATTCAAGCTTCCAAAATCAGCCTAAGACTTGGTACAGCTTCCTTTGTTTCTACTATTCTCCTGAAACCAAATTGGTCTTACCCAACTCTGTTTCCAAAATTTTTCCAACATGTTCACCAATCTTGCTAAAATTTCAAAATTTGAGCAAATCTCGTCTCTTCTCGAGACGAATGTAACATTTCAATATTGCACACCCATACTTTAAATTCTCTCTTTGAGCTTAATAATTTACACACCTGTGTGTGAAAGAACCGGGCAATCACCCCTGCTGTCAGTATAAGTCCCCTCCTCGTCTCATTGATACACTTTCTTTGGCCAAATTGTTTTAATTCCATTGGGAAAGGAGGCAAGGTTCCTTCGAAACGTCTGGTATTTAATTTTATTTATGTTCGACCCTGACTATTATATGTCTGAAAACTGTATCATAATGAGGCTCATTATAACACTATTTTTCAATATGAAACATTTTCTCCCACCAATTAGAGCTCAAGAAACACTTGTGTGACCAATTAGATAAGGATACCTTCGCGCATGCGCTCAAAATCCAACATGTCTATATAAATTACCAAAAGTGCACCGTCCATATGTTCGCGTAAATAAACTGGTGAATATGAGACAAGAAATAGCACTGTACCTTAATATCCCCAAAACCAATTTCTACACAGCGCGTTTTTTTGAAACGACTTCGGTGACAGTTTTACTGAATACTAGTGCACAATCTGAACATGTGGCATTGAAGCACACAGAGCGCATGCGTCGATTGGCCAGAGAGCTTGGAAAACAGAGTTATACTACCCAGCGCAGCACCCGATCACAACATTCTAGTGACTGAACAGATATTTATGAATATTTATGTTAAAACATATAATAAAGTTATAATTATCGTCGAACATAAACAGTCGTATGCAACTCGCCTCGCTCGTTTTATAAACATACTCGTGTCTTAATTATAGCCTTTATAGGCTCGTTGCATGATGTACTATTAAATTACCAGCCCTATCCTCAGCTTACCTTGTTTATATACGTAAACTCTGAATAGCACCTCGTGCGTGACCTTGAGTTCCATGCGTGTGTTAGTGAGTGGAGTCAAAGTCTATTCCTTGCCAGAAGACTATCAGCTGGCAGCAAGGTGTCACCTAAGAGAGATGGCGAGGGACTAAGGAGCGCAGTCGTAATCTGGAAATGGCGGTGTTTGTCTCCTAGAGACATTGCAGCGGATATTGGAATCTTGGAGTCCAGGAGATGGGAAAAGACTGTCTTCTCAGAACAAATAGAATTGCCGTGGGTTCATATCCCTTCGCGGAAATCTCTTGGGTACTTCATCCTCAAGCTTCGTTAAAGAGTTTTATCATCTCAAGGTAGATAAAATGAAAGAAAAAAAAAAGGCTGGATTTCTTGCTCTGCTTATCGATTGTTGAACAGGGAGCTTGGAAAGTGCAAGGATCTCGTATACAATATCTCTCTTTTGTGCCACCATGTCCAGGCAGAAATTTTAACACGGATTTGTTTGAGTCAGTGGCGTAACTAGGAGGGGTGATTCGAGGAATATATCCTCTCCATCCTCTCCCCTCTCCCCTCCCCGTCTCTCCACCAGAGCTAAATAATTTAACAAGTAGTTCCGTGACGAACTAAAAAGCCTACTTTTCTTTAAATTATAGACACCATATATCAACAATGGACGACTAGACTAGTACCGCCCTCTGACGTCACGCTGTCACGTGACTTTGTTTACAAACCTATCTTGTGGGCAGCCATTGGTAGTTTGTGTGAGTTGTAGTTACGAATTACGCTTAAATATTCGTTGTTATATACATTATAGAATAATGGTTTAATATTGTGCAGTTTCCCAGTGCAAAAACAGATGTGGCAACTACAAAGTAACGTTTACTTCCTTGCCAATGGTCGTATTTTGAGGAAATAGTGGCTTGACAAACTTCGTCGTGCTTCGTCAGCCCACATGAGAGTATGTTTAGCCCATTTCTTACCTTTAGATTACAAGCCAGTATTGCCTGGAAGGAAATTTTTAAGTGATGATGCTGTGCCAAATGTATTTCCCGCTTTCTTCTCTAATAAAATTGAAGCCGCCACGTCCTACTACCAGGCTAAAATAATGGAAAGAGAAAGATTGGTGTATAGGCCTATGAGCTATCTGGCCTTAAATCGAGGTCGTCGGTCAAACACTGAAGATGAAATATATCTATATGTAGACCTAGGCCTACTGTAAATAACAGTATGATTTATAAAGCAGCTTACAAAAGGATTCTGTACAGTTATACACCCTTATTTGCTTGTAAAAAGACATCACATGGAAATAGGCCTAGGTTGCTATTATCCTCTACTGCAGTAAATTGGGGGTAGATAATCTTGCTATTCCTCCCCTTAAAACAACAATAACTAGCATCAGTAAATTCAGACATAAATTAAAATTTGCAGCTGTATTTTAAGAAGCCTACTTGTATGTCTGTGGAATTTGGAAAATTGACAGAATTATGAATTCTCCTCTTCCTGTTAGGATACATCACCGGTTCTGGATCTATGCACTTTCCCCTAGGTTTAGCCTATAACCTACCATTGCTGCACAACAGATATGCAGGATATTTTAGCAGGAATTTCAGTGGCTCCAGTACAGCGAAGATGAGATAAAACAATCCCATTAGATGAATGCATTTCCTTAGCTAATATAATATATATATATATATATATATATATATATATATATATATATATATATATATATCGTATGGCCTCGGGTGCCGGGTGCAAACTTTGTAATTTGACACTAAGAGGGTAGCTTGCATGTCGAATTTCGTTGTTCCTTGAATCACTATGAAAGTCAAGGGGGTTATATATCTAAGCTCCTTGAACACTATAGCGCTTTCTAGTAGAGAAATGAGGAACTTTGTGTTGGCGGAAACTCCCGAGATTAATTATGCCATTATGAACACGGCCTACTGAATTCAAATGGGTTCTTTGACATGCCAACATCATATGACCTGCGTGTCGTCATTTTTGCCACCTTTAAAAAAATCACTTACCACGGCCAGGAGCGAACCTGCAATCTTGGGGTTAGTAGACCGACACGCTATCCACTCACTCACCGTGGCAAGCTAAAAAAAAAAAAAAAAAAAAGATGTTCAGTAAAGAACATATAGCCTACTTTCTCCTAACTGTATGAGTATAGTTATAACTCGTTATTATCAAAGAGTATAATAGAATCATTTCTTGGTTGAAGACCTTAGAAACTATTTACCTCTACCAAACGCCACAACCTAGAAGAAACTACTACCATCAGTGAAGAAAGATAGATAAGAAGTATCTCAAGAATGTTATGGATCTGGAGACATAATCGACCGGACTGGCTGCGTGGCTCAGCGGTAACGTTCTCGCTTGCTGGGCCCTAGGTTGCAGGTTCGTATCCTGGCGCAGTCAGCTGGCATTTGAGGGTGCACAAATGCGAGGGAGCCGTGTCAGTAGATTTACTGGCACGTTAAAGATCCCCTTCGGGAAAAAATTCCGGCACCCCGGCGTATCTAAAAGCAGCAGTAGTTAAAAGGGACGTAAAACAAATAACATTATTATTATTGTTATTATTACATAATCGACCTGCCGTGGGCAACATCCAATTTTGAGTTCAGGCATGTCTTTACACGTCTGGTTGTGCATGGCTTTCACAACCCAAATTGAATTAACAAATCTTTCCATGACCCTACAGAGATGTGTGTATACCAGTGGCGGCCGGTGGTATGTAAAGCTGGGTGACGCACCAATATTTCTGATGTCGCAATTTTATATGGGAAGTTTACACATGTAACAAAAATGAATTAACGTTAGATAAACTACAGTTCTATAAAAACTGAAATACATGGGTTTTCCAAAATAACTGTACGTTCGACAAATAGACAAATTGGCTCTTTTGGTCTTCTTCCTATAGGAATCCATAAAAAAATCAGATGCATGTATTTAAGCCCTATGCCTGAGTTAATGGGAAGAATTTTAAACACAGCAGGTTGTCTAAGGTTGGGTCTCAATCTCCGGGATAATAAACATTCTCAACATAAAAACATGGCAACCTAAAAGTTTGTACGTTAACGAAAAATGGTATTACTAACAAAGACGGGCACATATACTGCATAAGGATAGGATTTTTAGCCTATTTTCAATTTTGAAAAAATAGGCTTATGAGATCACCTTTTGTCCGTGTGTGCGTGTGTGTGTGTGTGTGTGTGTGATTCGTGTGTGGGTCCCCCCCTAATAAAATCTAAACGGCTGGAGCGATTTCAATGAAACTCGGAAAGTTCATAGCACTATTCCCGGCGACCTCGACCGTGCCCTTCAAATTTTGTTACGACTCACCAATCCAACATGGCGGCTGTGCGAAATATTTCACCAGCATTCTATATCTCCGAAACTATTACCGATATTACCCTGACATTTTCTATGGTGATATAGGGAACTACTATAAGTTCACTTATGTGACTTTTGAAAATCTGGTAACTACAAAACCAACATGGCGGCCAAGCGAATTTGCGACTTTTAAATAGACGTTTCTCGCGATTTGACAAACCAAACGCAATGAAACTTGGTACAGTATATGTTTATATACATTGTAATGCACCGATATCTAACTTCGTTCAATTGTTTACATAATAACAAGATGGCGGAAGTGCGAAATATTTCACCGGCATTCTATATCTCTGAAACTATTAGCGGTAAAACCCTGAAATTTTGTACGGAGATAAAAGGCACTACTGGAAGTCCATCTATAAGACTTTCAAAAACCGTTTAACTACAAAACGAACATGGCGGCCAAGCGAATTTGAAAATTTTAAATAGACCTTTCTCGCGATTTAATGTTCCAAGTGCACTGAAACCTGGCACAGGAAATATTTATACACATTGTAATCCACTGGTATCTAATTTAGTTCAATTGTTTACATAACCTCAAGATGGCGGAAGTGCAAATTTTAAAATTAAGATTTTATTTATTGTGATGTAGTCATGCGATCGAAGTGAAAGTTTGAATAATGAACCTACGCAATAATTTTCCTTTAATGGTGTATGACTCTATGGCCTATACATTTAACAATCCAACATGGCGACCATCCGAAATATTTAGACGATACTGAATATCTACGAATCTATTTTAGCAATCAAACTGCAATTTTTTAATGTTCATAGGGGCTATGAACTTAAGTTCACCTATAGGACTTTAAATAACCTGGTGATCACAAATCCAACATGGCGGTGACGCGAATTATAAATATTCACATGGACGTTTCTCGCAATTTAACCAACCGTGTGCAGTGAAACTTGGTACAGTAAATCCTTATACGAATGTTAATCCACTGGCATCTAATTTATTTCAATTGTTTCCATAACCTCAAGATGGCAGCTGTGAAAAATTTTAAAATCTCCTTGTTTTTTCTTGTGTCCTAATTATGCGATTGAAGTTTGAATACTACACGTTCACAATAATCTGCATGTAACAGTACATAACTCTAGGACCTACATATATAAAATCCAACATGGCGACCATCCGAAATATTTAGTCGGTTCTCAATATCTACGAATCTATTACAGCAATCAAACTGAAATTTTGTATGTTGATAGAGGCAATTAACATAAGTAGGATATATGAAAATAGGCTGTATAGTTCTTCACGGAACTACTTGTTATCATTTTAAATGATCTTGTCGTTACGCTGGGGTCTGGCGTTACGTTACGGTGACGGGACGAAATGTACCGAGAATGCACTGAGGTATGTGACGTCACAGTACTGCTTGAGCTTCTTCCTTTCCCTGCGCGCTCCGGTGAGCGTGATGTCATCTAGCCAGCTACCTCCTTTGACCTTGGTTTGCACTTGCTAACGGAATTTGAGTTCACGCAGCATTTGTATCATTTAAAATGATAAAGTCTAGTCTTTCAGACTGACTATCAGTCTTTTTTTTTACTATAGCTTGAACCCCATCAGAGGAACCAGCCATGAAGAGCACTCTGTCATACGTCTGCGCAATTCATTTTTGCGGAGTTTCATTCAATTTCTGCTTCTTTAATTCATCCAGTAAACACGCTGCTAATGTGTGTGCATCAACGAGGTTTAAAGATACTATAGAGAGGCTAAGGGACCGTTCTCAGCGCTCTTAGCGGATGATATTGGTAAGAACGTCCGCCAGGTTTTCTGGAGTCATCGAGTCAAAACATTCAGTCAGCTGATTGCGAGGGAAGAGTTCAGTGAATTGTGATTTCTATTGTCGTTTGTGTTACTAGGTTGAAATCTACTGCATATTAATTTCCGCAGCGATGCCTGCTGTATGTTCAACGTACGGCTGTACTAATCGAAGCAATGAAACAACGGATATATCCTATTTTACCTAAGTATAGCCTAATTGTGCTACTAATATATTTCACTGCACGGATACAGTAAGGATGTTACTATCAATTTTCCAGAACATCTGGTCTCCATTGCTTTCCATTAATGTCTGATACAGGCCTATACGGTATACGATATATATTCGTACTGGTACCGTAACAGAAGGAATTGTTTTTGTCCCAGATTCCTGTTGAAAAATACAGAAACAATCCCAATGCCTTAGACATCAAAGCTGCATATAGGAAATGCTTAATTGTTCAAATTGATCCTTCCCCTAAAGCTAATGTGAAGACAGATAATAGTCTAATCCTATGTCCTCCCATTATGCAGCCTATTGTAATTAATGTTGATGTAGGCCTAAGTGAACTTGACTATGTAGAGTGTTTTGAAACCCTTTCCATTTTCAGTGATCAAGGGGTAGAATATGTTGCAGGTAGCGTTATAAGAAATGTGTCGAAGAAAATCAAATGTGTGGAATGCTTAGATGTTCTACTGACAATGAGTAATGACGCAAAGTGTGGTCTCATAAAATGCAAAGATGTGGGCAACTCATTGTATATCCATCCGATGACTTGAAATATTTGTGTAAGACAGCAGAATGTGTTTTCAGGAGTAATGCTCATATCTTGGACAAAAACTGCAAAAATATATTGCTCAAACTAGAGACCAAGGTATTTACAAGGTTAAACTGATGTTTGTTCTCTTCCTTTGAACACCTATTCACTGCAGTTGAACCGTGTGAAGAATCGCATTATGTGAAGCTGATAAGGCATATATTGAAGTATTACTTCACTTGCAGAGTATATCATGCACTCAGAGAAAAGTCCTCTCGAATGCGAGGACGGCAAGTGAGACAAGTTTTAACAAAGCTGATTCTATTTAACTTAAGGGACAGTATTAACAATTATGCAGTGTAAATAGCCTACAGCACTATTGTTGTAACTTGAAACTATTCTGAATGTTTAAGAAGTGATTTGACTTCATAATTTGTCGTAAATATGTTTCTTATTAATGTTCCAACAGACCCTGCTCTGATACTTCAACATATGGTACAGCTCCTCCCCCTTTCTCTTGACTCCAGAGAAAATGGCGGACACAGTTTCAAGTAGCTTCAGTCTTGCGGCGCTCCTGCCTCTCTATAGTAAAGTTTAAGCTCGTTGGTGTGCATCATGTTTTGTTTGCCTCTTACTACGTATCGGTACACAATAGCCATCTAAAATATGTCTGAAATATCACTAGTTTCATCTGCTATAATGCCTAAAATTTCCGATTCCTTTATTTGCTTTGATACTTCTTCTTGGCAAACCTCCAACATAATCTGTAAAAGTTAATTTTGAATTGTTTTGGACGTTCCTTTGAAAACAGTTGCCCTTACCAAATGGCCTTTAACACAGGATCCAACTCAGCGCTAAAATTAATTAGTTCTCTCAAAACACCTTGATTTGTTGATGTTACACTTTCATCATGATCACGCAAGGTCAGTTCGAAAGAGCCACAGAAACGAATCCAGTTTATTACAATATTTAACACATACCTATTGTGCCTAACTTCTTCGTTATATTCCGCAATTTACCTTCTATAGGCACTGTCCAATTGTGCAGCTTCGTTAACAGTTCCAAAAAGTGTCAATTACAAACAGCTGAAGATTGGTTGGTTGGTTGGTTGGTTGGTTGGTTCCTCAGTTTAGGAGCTGCGACAACGCAGTCATGTAGCCCCCTGTACTTTGGGTGTGTAGAGAAACTGTCTGATAACCGGTGTTAATTGTGATGGCTGTATTAGTGAGTGTTATCTGTTTTTAATTCAATGAGCTCTGCAGGCATTGAATTTCAAGCAGTTCCTATTTTGCCGCCAAAGGCTACCGTAAACGACTACTAGTTTAGAACTTGGTTACTAGACGCCACCGCAGTAGGCTCCTGGCGACGAACGTTGGAACCTAAGAGCGTTGTTCAAATTTTAACCTATAATTTAGCTTCACACAGGTGTAATAAGTGGAAGGTTCTTTAACGTGCCATAAATCTATGACATGGGACCGCCGGCTTGACTTCCCCTCCGAAAGAATGCATACTGAGGGATTTTAACGCTCTTAAAAATCCGACGACTTTGGCCGGGTTTGAACCCGCTATCTTGGGCATAGAGGCACAGCATGCTACCAACTACGCCACCGAAGCCGCTCAGCTGAAGATTCATGTTTCTTTATTTTAGGGATTAGTTTCCGTAACTCCTATTTTGGTCCACGCGGATTCTCCACCAACAAACATGGAAAACAGAATAAAGCGTTTTTAAATATCGCATTCACATAACCAATTATTATTGCCTTAAATATCTCCTTTAAACGCCCTCGTATACTCATATTTTGGACAATACTTATCCGGTAATGGTCTTCCGAGTGTTTTTAGTGCAAGTATATCGTCATCAGAGAGCTGGGAAAACTGCCTAACTAGTAAATTACTTATTCTATTAATTTTCACTCACACTCCACAATACAAATAATGTTTCAAACTAAACATTCCGTTAAAATAAAATACTAACTTACAAGATGCACAGATGATAAATCTGGGTGCTATATCGAAAAGTGGCGCGAAAGGCAAACTAACAAAACACTGAATTTGGTAGCCTAGAAATTTCGTAGTGAATGCATAGGTCTACTCACAATTAACCAAACAATTATAATACTAATAATAATAATAATAATGCAGTTATATATCTGCCTGGAACCAAAATACTCAAATCAACTAAATACAGAACTAATCGCAACCCAAATCCCGCAAGAACAAGAGTGGTAAAAGCAAACATAAACCGCTACAGTACACCAACAATACGTCGCAAAATAGTTCAGCCAATTATCTACTGTACTTATAGCAATGGGGGCGTTCTTAGGCTCGCTTCACAGAACAATTGACAAAAATATTAAATGAAGTTATGATGAGAAAACATCTAAAAATAATTGTGTGTGAACCAACTAATGTCTCCCTATGAAATTCCGATATTTGTACTGTTGTGGGTGGTGTAGCATTCCCTAGTGGTGTGGGAAAGAAACTACCCTTCAGGGGCAGATGACCTCGTAGTTCCGCCCATTAAAACAACAGCAACTAACTTACTAACTAACTAAACTACCCTTCGCGGGGTAAGAGAAATCGAGGGTGTTGTCATTTCCAAAGAGTGGTGCAATCTACCGGGGCTATTTGGAACTGAGTGTTGCCAGGGGGATGGCAGCTCGTCTGCAACTCCCTACTACCCATGCTGGCCAGCAAGCTATGTACAAGCTTGGCCTCGTCCCTGCCGGCCGCGCTGTCTACTTGGGAGTCGCCACAAGAGAGCTAACCCCCTGGAGTTTGATTTGAAGGCGGGAGCTTTTATAGGTACAGTGTGAAGCATTAGGATAAATAATATCAGAATATCGATGATTTTAACACATTTTTGAGTGCATTAGATCTATAAAACTAAAACATTAAAGGAAAAGAAACGACGAATTAGGTGTAAAATTATTGGGAGTTGTGCAACGCTGCAACAATGTCACCAGCCGCCACTGGTGTATACAAACTATGTGGATATTTTCGATTGCTATTTGCCTGAAATAAAAGTATTAATTAATAACCTGAGCTAGCACCAACGGCTAGAATTCGGTTACTATGTGAAATCGTTTTGTTCTTTACTTCAAATAACATTTTCAAATAACGCACAATAGGCTGTTACAAACCCTTTAAAATAAAAAAGTAAAAATTTATCGTAGTATCATCTTGCCATTCTTCAAGTTCGATGCGCATAGAATGCCAATGGTATACGGTACTAACCAATGGAGTCCCTCGTAGACCGGTCGTGACATCTAGTGGAGAAGTATCGAACAATATAATCCTAACGGGGCGAGTGCATTCTAGTGGCCACAGGAAGAAACTTTTCAATAAAATCTTGAGGTTAATAAGTAGGCCGGCGTGCAGTTATCTTTTTGGCCGCTAGATGTCTCGAGCAAATCTGCTGGTGAATTATGTTTTAATTAAATATATATTTTCCCCCGTAATATGCACAATACGAAGCCTCCGTGGCTTAGGCGGCAGCACGCCGGCCTCTCACCGCTGGGTCCGTGGTTCAAATCCCGGTCACTCCATGTGAGATCTGTGCTGGACAAAACGGAGGCAGACAGGTTTTTCTCCGGGTACTCCGGTTTTCCCTGTCAAAATTTCATTCCAGAAACACTCTCCACTATCATTTCATTTCATCTGTCGTTCATTTAATCATTGCCCCAGAGGAGTGCGTCAGGTCTCGGCAGCCGGCACAGTTCATATCCTCGCCGCTAGATGGGGGCTTCATTCATTCCATTCCTGACCCGTTCGGAGACTGGAAGCAGGCTGTGGATTTTCATTTTCAATATGCACAATATAACGCTTAATTTTAAAACGTCTGAATCATTACAAAACAATAAACATATAAAATTTCAAGCAAAAAAAATCTGATGGGGTTTGAACCATAGGCATATGAGTGATAGGCCAACGCTTTACCACGGAGCCATTTGTGCCAACGAACATCGTTCTATATAAAATGACTTACATATAACTTGTTAGCAAATAACGATTTAGACTAAACGATTTCATCAGTGGAGTATATTATTTATTTATAAAGCATTTCATACAAAGTTTATTTAAATTGTATCAGTACGCTATATTGCATGCAATACTCAAATTAGTGAAATATAAGTCAGGCACAAGATATCCACTGCCATCTTGTCTTCTTACCGAGACGGCTCAGCTTTTTAAAATCACTTCTGCACTATAGTATTACAAAATAAACTTTTAATTTCGAACGTGCCTCTTCTTTTAGAACAGTTAAATCGATTCTCGGCTCGATAATCGGAACTGGTGGGTCCCATGATATGGATTATAAAGTTTGCATAATTCGCACGGCCGCCATCCTGAAATGGTACGGCGGATGACCTTGTAGTTTGGTCACAAGACGCGTCCTATACGAAGATATGTCGTTACCAAATTTGGTAGAGATCGGATAATTTGGTTAGGTGCTATTTGATTTTACGTTTTGAACGTTTGAGTGGCCGCCATTCAGTTTTGGTAAAGATGGCGGCGATATAAAACATGACACTGAGTTGCCCTTTGCTTGTTCTACCTCTGTGCCAAATTTCGTTCAATTCGGTTTCACCGGTTCGAATTGATAGGGGGGGGGGGGCAGACATTCAGAGTACACACACTCACAGAGAGAGACCCACACACACATACACACACAGACAGACACACATTTTTTTTTTTTTGCAAAAATCGAAAGTAGGCTAAAAATGTGGGTTAATGTCTTCCCAAACAGCCAATTCCTATTAAATTGGATATATTCACGAAGAAATCACCCAGCTTTTCACGAACAGTACGGCCTAAGAACGTTGAAATCGTTATTATCTTCATATTATACCCTTGAAAATAAACTGGCTTTTGTTGTTGTTGTTGTTGTTGTTGTTTCATTTGAGGGCCTTGGACATCGTGATCATTTGGCCCCATGTACTTGAACGAATGTGGGATGATGGTTCGATAGCCTTTGTTATTGTGGTATTTGTAGTAGTGTGTGGATTTATAATTCAGGTGAGATATGGGAAGGAAACGGCCATTGCCTTTTAGTTAGGAACCATCCCGGTATTTGAGTTGAGTATAAGTGGGAAATCACAGAAAACCACTTCCAGGATGACTGAGTTGGAAATAAAACCCACCGCTTCTCAGTTTTGCTTCACGAGGCCTACTCCATTCCAGCCCTCAGACCAGAATTAAATGTCTTGACAGAGACGGAAATCAAACCCAGATCTCCGGGTTGACAGCTAACAAAGCTAGACGTCACACCACGAATAAAGTATTCTTGGAGGAGATTTCCCTCTGTCTAGAAAAACAGACAGCCTTAAGAGTCATTAGATATCCTTGATAGGTACACCAAACATCTTCAATAATTCATGCATGCACAGATTATAAACCTTCTGTCACGAGTCTTTGAGACCCATCATCACCTACGTATTTTGTAGCACAGTTAAAACAAAACGTTTTGAGGTTCCCTAACGACTTGGCCATGTCAGCTGCGTTAGAAATAAAGTTTCATTTCGCACAATGAAACTGTCATATCTACGAACACGGTGCCGAAACTTAAAGAACATAAACCGGTTTCAGTAATTTCCTGTACTACATTTTACATTCATAATCATTACGCCTATATTGGAGGTATATTCAATACGAATTACAATAATATTGCGTATTACCAATTGCAAATCGTTGACACTTCAACTCGGTAAATAACATTCTGGCACAAGACAACGTGCCTCAATTCGTTTCTCGCCCACAAGACCACCTGCGCATTCTGTGAGACACTTCAGGAACCTCAAAGCCACGCCGCAAGTAAAGTCGTCCAGACTTGGTGACTCTAAATATATTATTACGTCCAATATCTTAAGCTCCACAATGCACATGCAAAATTTGGTTGAGATCCCATAGATAGTATGCACGTTACATGTATTTAAATATTAAACTTATCAGCAAGCGTAAAATCAGGTTGGCGACACTGCCGTAAATGCGATGCTCAAGCTTAAATTGAAATATTATGATCTATATATGTCACAATTTGGAAAGAACTTAATTTATTAGTATGGATGTTACATGTGATTAAATATTAAACCTATCAGCACGTGTCGTATATCAGGTACTAAGAATTAATCTACATTTGCAGCTACTATTTGTATGCAAAGTTTAGAACGGTTGGCCTGCATACTTTCTGATATATTGAGATTAGGATAAAAATGGTAGTAGGGGGGTAAGGCGGTTTCCAACCAGTGTCATGGCCGCCACGTGAGTCCAAGCCAATATCTCGCAAACCGATGGTCGGATGTTGACATATGAGGTGTCGTTGGACTCGGGTTGACGCCCTCTTTCCAATGGACCACTCATTTCAACCCCTAAATAAAACCTACCCCTACTAGGGGGTGAAATTGTAATTTTTTAGTGAAAGCCTCTTTTCAAATGAGACATGTATAAGCTGCGCTGCTAAAATGAACTTAAACGTGGTTGCTCATATCGCGCATGCATTTTACGAGATGCCGCTATGGATGAACATTTTTGTTTTTGTTTTTTACGCATGCGCACTGGGGATTTTTGTAAGAGGGCGAGCTCTTTGAAAAAAAATGATTGATAAGAAGAGGTTTTGGTGGTGAGGAGAGAGCCAGATAGTCGCCTACTTTCCTACGAAGTTTGCCGATATGTTTCAAACGCAAGGTTGGATTTGGACGTGTGACGTGTCAAATCGCTTGTCTCGAAGCCCTATACATGTTATTAATAGGTTAGAGTTTTGAGAATGAGGGAAACAGGCTTTTTTTTTTTTGGGGTAAAACCATGATTTTAGACTTTTTCTGATATTTCACGAATGCATGGTCGGATTTGGTCCTATGACGTGTCAAATGGCTTGTCTCGAAACCCTGTGTATTTTGGTAATAGGTTAAAGTTTCTGAAAATGAGGGAAACAGAATTTTTTGTTGTAAAACCGTGATTTTAGACTTTCTGTTATATCTCACGAACCAATAACGCTAGAGGCGTGTTCGACAGGTCCAAGGACTCGGGGTGATGTCCTCTTTGCTATGGACTACTCGTTATAATTTTTAATAAAATTGGAAACTCGATTTTGGGGTAAACACGTGTTTTTTGTGATTTTGCCGATATCTCACGAAGCAATAACGCTAGAGGCATGTACGACGGGTCCAAGGATTCGGACAGACGTCCTCTTTGCTATGAACTACTCATTGTAATTTTAAAAAATTTGGGAAACGCGATTTTGGGGTAAACACGTGTTTTTTGTGATTTTGCCAATATCTCACGAAGCAATAACGCTAGAGGCGTGTACGAGGTGTCCTAGGACTCGGGCTAACGCCCCCCTTTCAAATGTGGTAGATATTTTTTTTCAAAAAATAATTCACATGGGTCTAACGCCATACATGTTGAAAAAACGTTTTCTTTTTCTTTGCCTGTTTATAATGTCCATGAAGCGTGGCGGTTGAGAGAGAGACGATACGGCTGGGTGTGTGTGTGTGTGTGTCGCTGACCACGGTGGCTGTGTTCAATAGATCAATCGCTATTTCGACGGGTCGGTTTATGACAGAGCGAGGGTGCGTTTTTTTTCACACATTTTACCTTTAACGTGTAAACGGTGATGAGAACTTGATTCTATGTTGGTCGAAGCGAGTAGAGAAAACAAACTTGCAGACGAGCAAGAGGTGAATATCAATTGAGCTTATTGGAAGGCGTTGATCTGACTTGACAACAGGTGCAATGGAAAAAAATGACCATGACGCTTGAAGGTGAAATAATCTGACCATCGTGGTGGCAGGGAAGTGCGAAAGGCGTGCACACATGTGAAACCACAGGCACGCTAAACCAGTGACATCCTGTCTTGCTTCGTACGTGACAAAATGCAAGTCCATGTGACATTTGATCTACCGCAGGTGTTCGCCTGAGACGTTATCTGTCCACGTGCGCGATAACTGTTAACAAGTGACATCCTGTTTTGCTGCGTACGTGACAAAATGCAAGTTCATGTGAAATTTGATTCGCCACAGGTGTTCGCCTGGGACGTTAGCTGTCCACGTGACCGATAACAGAATGTTCAAAGCGTGGGAAAAAATGATTATACATGCAACGTAGCATATATAAAGACATGTCGTTATCATTTCCACTCTCACTTGGGTGGACTACCTTTCAACACACTGCGTTGCATGAAACCCCTGGTCTTGTTTAACAGTTTTGGTGTTGGTGGAAAATACTTAACCGTGTTGTGGGGTAGGTATTTATTTATATACTTATTCATTTATACATTTATTGATTAATATATATGTATATTTACAAGCAATTATTTATTGATTAAGTAATTAATGATTTTATTTATTTGTTTGCAGATAACCGGCATACCTTACATGTCTGAGGGAGAAGAAACCATTGCACTTTTGAGCCCACTAAAAGGGAAGAGTAACAAGTCACTGCAAGTAAAGGTGAGATGATTTTTTTAAACTAACTTGTTTCATTTTTTGTTTTATGTTTTATTTTATGAAATGTATGTATTAACCTGAATTTAGGTATTTATAGCGGTTTATTTTATTTATTTTTAGAAACTTGGAAAGAATAGCCTTACTGCCGTAGCAGTCGCTGAAAAAAAAAAAACAGAAACGCACTAAAGCGAAACCACTGCCAAAGAGTGAACTGTTTAAAACTCAGGTAAGTCCAACTTAAAAATGCTATTCCATTTTACCACTACTGAAAACTCGTAGACAAAAAAAAAATCATTACCTGTACATGACTGGGACAATGATTGCTTTCTTGATTAATGGCTATGTTGTTGTTGTTGACTGGGAAAAGTACAAGGCCATGTTGGATTTTCTAAAAATAAAAATAATAAATTTAATTTATGGGTGGTTCCCTATGGACTCAACGAATATCCACAGGTTTGAACATGATAATGTGAACAAAATGACATGACATTCATTTTTGTTTATATATTGGTTAAAGGGAGGGTGGGGGAATGTAAATGACTGTAGCTTTATAAAAAAGAAAATAAGTGCATGGGTTACTGTTAGTGCCAACATACAGTTTATTTTTAATGGTGTTTTGATATATTAATACCAATTAACGTTAACGTTTTATTTACAAGTATTGATTGATTGATTGATTGATTGATTGAGTGATGGGTTATTTTGTTTGCTTTTAGGTGTCGTCATGTGCCATTAACGTAATGAACAGACAGTGAACAAGCATGCATTATGCTTTAAAGTACTCTGTGCAATGTTAATAACTTACAATAAGGAAACGTTTTATTATAACACATGGCGTTAGTACTAAATACAACAAGTGAGCAAGTTGGTTTACCACGTGGGTTAAATTTAAAATCAGAACATGATCGATGGTTAACATTTGAATCCTGGCCTGTAGGCTTTTTGTCGACGCATGAACTTGCAAAAGCCAGTTTTTTTTACTTGAACCGAGAAGATGTGGTGCGCTGTGTGTTTTGTCGTATTGAACTTTCACACTGGGAAGAAGGGGATGATCCCTTTAGAGACCATTTGCGATGGTCTCCTCACTGTCCTTACATGCTTGGAAAGCAAGTGGGTAACCTACCCGTGCATTCATTTTACCGAACCACAAGGCCTTTGGCCGCTACTTACGTTGCTGAATCACAAATAAATAATAATAATGATGTATTACCAGTCAACGGTAGTGTCGATATATGTGGTCCATATGCCATAGACAGTGTTGAATTGGCGTGTGCTTTTGAAAAATTGGGAGTTTGCAAGACTAAAGCACTAGCACACCCAGAGTACAGCTCTGTTGAAAAACGTTTCGAATCTTATAAAAATGTTTGGCCATTAATATTAAAACACCTTACCAAACAGCTAAGTGAAGCTGGATTTTTTTATACTGGTGAAGGGGATAAAACAATATGTTTTTATTGCGGATTTGCTTTCAAGGATTGGCAAATGACTGATGACCCTTTAGTGCAACATGCTCGTTGGTTACCAAACTGTAAATACATGGTGTTGCTTAAAGGTCAGGAATTTGTGAACACTATTCGTAAAGAAAAAGTGATTGCAGCACAAGACATAAAAGTGCCTTTAGAGTTAGAGCACGCGGAGCAAATACACAAGGCTGAAAGAAAAGACTTGTCTCGCGAACAGATACAAAAGTGTGACCAACAATTATGTAAAATTTGTTATCAAGAAGAACTAGGTGCTGTATTTTTACCCTGTGGACACATGATAGCCTGTGTCAAGTGTGCATTAGAACTTAACACTTGTGCTATATGCAGAAAAGTAGTATCTGCAACAGTTAGGGCATTTCTTGCATAACTAGTATAATTTATTCGCCATGGATAGTGCAAAATCCCTAATTGCACAATATTATTAAAGCTGTTTTAGAGTGTAATAGATATGCTTTTGTTTTGTTTATAGACTACTACAATGAATGTTTTGAATGCTGTGGGACAATCATGTGGCTTAGAGACAAAGAAGCTCAGCGAATTGCCAACGCATATTCCATTCCGCATTATCAAGATTCGGAAATTGAAAACAGCATATGGTGATCGTGTACTTTGTGTATGTGAAAACTTTGAGACATTTCTGCCTATACGGTTTAATGATATGTCGGAGAGTGTTTTTGATGAAGTCAATAATGCTGTGCAACCTGTACACTTAATTTATGAAGGTTTTAAAAACAATAGGTGCATGGTTCGTTTTAATTAAATAAATAAATAATGTGAAATAATAATGGAAAATATAAGTAATGACAATATACTGAAAAAGAAAGAAAATATGTGCATAGAATAGTAATGTTTTAGTGTTTAGTGTTGTCTTTAAAAATATTATGATGAAACCAAAAAAAATGTATATAAAGTTTGTAAATAAATGCAAAATGATGTTACAATGCTGTTTTATTTTATACAAAGTTAGTATATTTAACATTGCAGAGTATACATGATTATGACAATAAATGCATACTGAATACAAGCCTTTCTCACTTTACAATAGTCTGTTATAGTTTTAAACACAAGGCTTGTTGTAGATCATTTTATAGCAATGTTCCTTTAATGTTGTTTTCGAAAAGTGGGGAAGCCGCAATGGTTGTATTGACATAAAAACCTTATGGTTATTACTATTTAGTCACTTTGATCCCCTTGCATATCAAGAGCAGATGACCTAGTTGTTCCACTCTTTAAAACGACAACAACAACACTACCTCTTGCATAGTTTGTGATGTTGATGGCTCTTGCGACGTGGAAGATGGATTAAAAATAACTTTGAGAACAGGGGTTAAACGTTGATCATTAAACAATGCACTATTTTGAGTAGCAATATGGTTTTCTTGATTTTTTGTCGACGGCAACTGTGTTTCATGCGATACACTACATTGATGATCACTGACACTTAAAACCTCACTATTTTTACTTTTTAGGTCACCACGACAATGTTTGGAACGTTGCTTTGAACAACGCCAAATAACAGTTCCATTTTTATTGGTTCGTTTCACAATATATGAATATCCTTTATAGTATGCGTAAGGCTTACCATACCTAGTCACTGATACTTCCATATCAACTGTCGAGCATAGACTAAGCTCTAGTAAAGTCAACTTGGTAATAAGAATACTAGTTTAATGTGAGAGCAAATATGGATCCAAAGAGTTCAGGTAAAAGTGAAAGCAAATAAGCAAATATTAGAAACAAGAGTTGGGGTGAAAGTGGTCGCAAAGTGGTAGACCCATTACACAATAATTTCAGCACGACGAAGCTCTTGTTCAATTTCTTTGATTTCCCAATCGTGACCAGTATGGCCAGATTGACGTGAGGCATGCAACAACTGTAGCCGCTGGACGAGCTTATTGGGATTGTGCCAGTATACAAATTTAACAAATGGATTTTTAGGTGTAAACAAAGCATTACCATTATCATGATCATTATCATCATCGTCATTATCATCATCATGATCACCATTATCATCATGACCATCATCACTGTTACTATATAGTCCTTTTTGATCCTCTTGCAATACCACTTTATTTATAGTCTGAGTTGATTTTGACAGTGTTGAAGGTTTCTTGGACGTTGACAACTGTCCTAACATGACGTTTTGAGGACATGATAAGTCCTTTTGAACAAACACTGTACTATCTTTAGCCGCAATATCGTTTTCTTGAACTTGCTTTTTAGCATTTTGATAATTGTTTGTAAACAGTAAGCGTGGTTCGTTTCGAGCACTACATTGATGAACACTCACACTTAAAACCTTTCCATTTTTACTTTTCAGATTGCCTCGACATTTTGTTGACCTCTCTTTTGAGCATCGCCAGAATATTATTCCATTCACATTCTGGCGATTATAGTTATAGGAGTAGCCTTGATAGAGTGCACGTAGCCTACCTTTGTTGGTTGTAATAAGTTCCATAGTAGTAACTGACCTGTCAGTACGATGTTCACACTACAAAGGTTAGAACTGATTTGCTGATGGAGTGACCTACTATAAGCTTATATATTGGCTTATGTGTTGGCTTTTTGTGTTGGCTTTTCGTGTTGGCTTTTGTGTTGGCTTATGTGTTGGCTTTTTGTGTTGGCTTTTTGTGTTGGCTTTTTATGTTGGCTTTTCGTGTTGGCTTATGTGTTGGCTTTTTGTGTTGGCTTTTTGTGTTGGCTTTTCGTGTTGGCTTTTGTGTTGGCTTATGTGTTGGCTTTTTGTGTTGGCTTTTTGTGTTGGCTTTTCATGTTGGCTTTTCGTGTTGGCTTATGTGTTGGCTTTTTGTGTTGGCTTTTTGTGTTGGCTTTTCGTGTTGGCTTTTGTGTTGGCTTATGTGTTGGCTTTTTGTGTTGGCTTTTTGTGTTGGCTTTTCATGTTGGCTTTTCGTGTTGGCTTTTCGTGTTGGCTTTTTGTGTTGGCTTTTCGTGTTGGCATTTCGTGTTGGCTTTTGTGTTGGCTTTTCGTGTTGGCTTTTTGTGTTGGCTTTTCGTGTTGGCATTTCGTGTTGGCTTTTCGTGTTGGCTTTTTTTGTATTGGCCTTTCGTGTTGGCTTTTTGTATTGGCTTTTCGTGTTGGCTTTTTGTGTTGGCTTTAGTATTGGCTTTTGTATTGGCTTATTTGACAAGTTATTTGTGTCAATGTATTTAGTGGATTTTTTCTTGGTGTTGGAAAGTAGTTGAAAGAGAGGGAATATTTAAAGACTTAACCTCAGCTCACTAACCTAACCTAACCTTTCAACTCTCAGATGTTAATTAAATTCTGTGCATTGTCGAGTTGGAGCCCAAGACCTCAGGGGTAAAAAAACAATTATTTTTGACGACTTATTTTGGTAACTTATTTTAATGGCTAACCTAACCTAACCTAACCTAACCTAACCTAACCTCAGCTCACTTTGGATATTACTAGTAAGTGTTCATATCCTCTGCTAGGTAGCATGCTAGTAGTACAGGTAGTGTTCATATTTTCCGCTAGATAGCGGAAACATACTTTGCATGTTGCATGTGACACTTGTGAAGTTTAACCACATGCAAGACGTGCTTGTATAAGTTCTCTATTTAAACTCAATATACAATTAACCACTAAATGTTCAGAACTAACATGTATAGCCATGTTTAGGGTATATAGGAGACCCTTAGCAAGAAAGGCTGTCTAACCCACGAGTGTACAGCCTTGTCATACGCAGTAAGCCCCTGTTGGCTTTCTCAAATTGTTGTTGTTGTTGTTTTCTGCCAACAGGGGCTTACTGCGTATGACAAGGCTGTACACTCGTGGGTTAGACAGCCTTTCTTGCTAAGGGTCTCCTATATACCCTAAACATGGCTATACATGTTAGTTCTGAACATTTAGTGGTTAATTGTATATTGAGTTTAAATAGAGAACTTATACAAGCACGTCTTGCATGTGGTTAAACTTCACAAGTGTCACATGCAACATGCAAAGTATGTTTCCGCTATCTAGCGGTAAATATGAGCACTACCTGTACTACTAGCATGCTACCTAGCAGAGGATATGAACACTTACTAGTAATATCCAAAGTGAGCTGAGGTTAGGTTAGGTTAGGTTAGGTTAGGTAAAGTTAGGTTAGCCATTAAAATAAGTTACCAAAATAAGTCGTCAAAAATAATTGTTTTTTTACCCCTGAGGTCTTGGGCTCCAACTCGACAATGCACAGAATTTAATTAACATCTGAGAATTGAAAGGTTAGGTTAGGTTAGTGAGCTGAGGTTAAGTCTTTAAATATTCCCTCTCTTTCAACTACTTTCCAACACCAAGAAAAAATCCACTAAATACATTGACACAAATAACTTGTCAAATAAGCCAATACAAAAGCCAATACTAAAGCCAACACAAAAAGCCAACACGAAAAGCCAATACAAAAAGCCAACACGAAAGGCCAATACAAAAAAAGCCAACACGAAAAGCCAACACGAAATGCCAACACGAAAAGCCAACACAAAAAGCCAACACGAAAAGCCAACACAAAAGCCAACACGAAATGCCAACACGAAAAGCCAACACAAAAAGCCAACACGAAAAGCCAACACGAAAAGCCAACATGAAAAGCCAACACAAAAAGCCAACACAAAAAGCCAACACATAAGCCAACACAAAAGCCAACACGAAAAGCCAACACAAAAAGCCAACACAAAAAGCCAACACATAAGCCAACACGAAAAGCCAACATGAAAAGCCAACACAAAAAGCCAACACAAAAAGCCAACACATAAGCCAACACAAAAGCCAACACGAAAAGCCAACACAAAAAGCCAACACAAAAAGCCAACACATAAGCCAACACGAAAAGCCAACATAAAAAGCCAACACAAAAAGCCAACACAAAAAGCCAACACATAAGCCAACACAAAAGCCAACACGAAAAGCCAACACAAAAAGCCAACACAAAAAGCCAACACATAAGCCAACACGAAAAGCCAACATAAAAAGCCAACACAAAAAGCCAACACAAAAAGCCAACACATAAGCCAACACAAAAGCCAACACGAAAAGCCAACACAAAAAGCCAACACATAAGCCAATATATAAGCTTATAGTAGGTCACTCCATCAGCAAATCAGTTCTAACCTTTGTAGTGTGAACATCGTACTGACAGGTCAGTTACTACTATGGAACTTATTACAACCAACAAAGGTAGGCTACGTGCACTCTATCAAGGCTACTCCTATAACTATAATCGCCAGAATGTGAATGGAATAATATTCTGGCGATGCTCAAAAGAGAGGTCAACAAAATGTCGAGGCAATCTGAAAAGTAAAAATGGAAAGGTTTTAAGTGTGAGTGTTCATCAATGTAGTGCTCGAAACGAACCACGCTTACTGTTTACAAACAATTATCAAAATGCTAAAAAGCAAGTTCAAGAAAACGATATTGCGGCTAAAGATAGTACAGTGTTTGTTCAAAAGGACTTATCATGTCCTCAAAACGTCATGTTAGGACAGTTGTCAACGTCCAAGAAACCTTCAACACTGTCAAAATCAACTCAGACTATAAATAAAGTGGTATTGCAAGAGGATCAAAAAGGACTATATAGTAACAGTGATGATGGTCATGATGATAATGGTGATCATGATGATGATAATGACGATGATGATAATGATCATGATAATGGTAATGCTTTGTTTACACCTAAAAATCCATTTGTTAAATTTGTATACTGGCACAATCCCAATAAGCTCGTCCAGCGGCTACAGTTGTTGCATGCCTCACGTCAATCTGGCCATACTGGTCACGATTGGGAAATCAAAGAAATTGAACAAGAGCTTCGTCGTGCTGAAATTATTGTGTAATGGGTCTACCACTTTGCGACCACTTTCACCCCAACTCTTGTTTCTAATATTTGCTTATTTGCTTTCACTTTTACCTGAACTCTTTGGATCCATATTTGCTCTCACATTAAACTAGTATTCTTATTACCAAGTTGACTTTACTAGAGCTTAGTCTATGCTCGACAGTTGATATGGAAGTATCAGTGACTAGGTATGGTAAGCCTTACGCATACTATAAAGGATATTCATATATTGTGAAACGAACCAATAAAAATGGAACTGTTATTTGGCGTTGTTCAAAGCAACGTTCCAAACATTGTCGTGGTGACCTAAAAAGTAAAAATAGTGAGGTTTTAAGTGTCAGTGATCATCAATGTAGTGTATCGCATGAAACACAGTTGCCGTCGACAAAAAATCAAGAAAACCATATTGCTACTCAAAATAGTGCATTGTTTAATGATCAACGTTTAACCCCTGTTCTCAAAGTTATTTTTAATCCATCTTCCACGTCGCAAGAGCCATCAACATCACAAACTATGCAAGAGGTAGTGTTGTTGTTGTCGTTTTAAAGAGTGGAACAACTAGGTCATCTGCTCTTGATATGCAAGGGGATCAAAGTGACTAAATAGTAATAACCATAAGGTTTTTATGTCAATACAACCATTGCGGCTTCCCCACTTTTCGAAAACAACATTAAAGGAACATTGCTATAAAATGATCTACAACAAGCCTTGTGTTTAAAACTATAACAGACTATTGTAAAGTGAGAAAGGCTTGTATTCAGTATGCATTTATTGTCATAATCATGTATACTCTGCAATGTTAAATATACTAACTTTGTATAAAATAAAACAGCATTGTAACATCATTTTGCATTTATTTACAAACTTTATATACATTTTTTTTGGTTTCATCATAATATTTTTAAAGACAACACTAAACACTAAAACATTACTATTCTATGCACATATTTTCTTTCTTTTTCAGTATATTGTCATTACTTATATTTTCCATTATTATTTCACATTATTTATTTATTTAATTAAAACGAACCATGCACCTATTGTTTTTAAAACCTTCATAAATTAAGTGTACAGGTTGCACAGCATTATTGACTTCATCAAAAACACTCTCCGACATATCATTAAACCGTATAGGCAGAAATGTCTCAAAGTTTTCACATACACAAAGTACACGATCACCATATGCTGTTTTCAATTTCCGAATCTTGATAATGCGGAATGGAATATGCGTTGGCAATTCGCTGAGCTTCTTTGTCTCTAAGCCACATGATTGTCCCACAGCATTCAAAACATTCATTGTAGTAGTCTATAAACAAAACAAAAGCATATCTATTACACTCTAAAACAGCTTTAATAATATTGTGCAATTAGGGATTTTGCACTATCCATGGCGAATAAATTATACTAGTTATGCAAGAAATGCCCTAACTGTTGCAGATACTACTTTTCTGCATATAGCACAAGTGTTAAGTTCTAATGCACACTTGACACAGGCTATCATGTGTCCACAGGGTAAAAATACAGCACCTAGTTCTTCTTGATAACAAATTTTACATAATTGTTGGTCACACTTTTGTATCTGTTCGCGAGACAAGTCTTTTCTTTCAGCCTTGTGTATTTGCTCCGCGTGCTCTAACTCTAAAGGCACTTTTATGTCTTGTGCTGCAATCACTTTTTCTTTACGAATAGTGTTCACAAATTCCTGACCTTTAAGCAACACCATGTATTTACAGTTTGGTAACCAACGAGCATGTTGCACTAAAGGGTCATCAGTCATTTGCCAATCCTTGAAAGCAAATCCGCAATAAAAACATATTGTTTTATCCCCTTCACCAGTATAAAAAAATCCAGCTTCACTTAGCTGTTTGGTAAGGTGTTTTAATATTAATGGCCAAACATTTTTATAAGATTCGAAACGTTTTTCAACAGAGCTGTACTCTGGGTGTGCTAGTGCTTTAGTCTTGCAAACTCCCAATTTTTCAAAAGCACACGCCAATTCAACACTGTCTATGGCATATGGACCACATATATCGACACTACCGTTGACTGGTAATACATCATTATTATTATTTATTTGTGATTCAGCAACGTAAGTAGCGGCCAAAGGCCTTGTGGTTCGGTAAAATGAATGCACGGGTAGGTTACCCACTTGCTTTCCAAGCATGTAAGGACAGTGAGGAGACCATCGCAAATGGTCTCTAAAGGGATCATCCCCTTCTTCCCAGTGTGAAAGTTCAATACGACAAAACACACAGCGCACCACATCTTCTCGGTTCAAGTAAAAAAAACTGGCTTTTGCAAGTTCATGCGTCGACAAAAAGCCTACAGGCCAGGATTCAAATGTTAACCATCGATCATGTTCTGATTTTAAATTTAACCCACGTGGTAAACCAACTTGCTCACTTGTTGTATTTAGTACTAACGCCATGTGTTATAATAAAACGTTTCCTTATTGTAAGTTATTAACATTGCACAGAGTACTTTAAAGCATAATGCATGCTTGTTCACTGTCTGTTCATTACGTTAATGGCACATGACGACACCTAAAAGCAAACAAAATAACCCATCACTCAATCAATCAATCAATCAATCAATCAATACTTGTAAATAAAACGTTAACGTTAATTGGTATTAATATATCAAAACACCATTAAAAATAAACTGTATGTTGGCACTAACAGTAACCCATGCACTTATTTTCTTTTTTATAAAGCTACAGTCATTTACATTCCCCCACCCTCCCTTTAACCAATATATAAACAAAAATGAATGTCATGTCATTTTGTTCACATTATCATGTTCAAACCTGTGGATATTCGTTGAGTCCATAGGGAACCACCCATAAATTAAATTTATTATTTTTATTTTTAGAAAATCCAACATGGCCTTGTACTTTTCCCAGTCAACAACAACAACATAGCCATTAATCAAGAAAGCAATCATTGTCCCAGTCATGTACAGGTAATGATTTTTTTTTTTGTCTACGAGTTTTCAGTAGTGGTAAAATGGAATAGCATTTTTAAGTTGGACTTACCTGAGTTTTAAACAGTTCACTCTTTGGCAGTGGTTTCGCTTTAGTGCGTTTCTGTTTTTTTTTTTTCAGCGACTGCTACGGCAGTAAGGCTATTCTTTCCAAGTTTCTAAAAATAAATAAAATAAACCGCTATAAATACCTAAATTCAGGTTAATACATACATTTCATAAAATAAAACATAAAACAAAAAATGAAACAAGTTAGTTTAAAAAAATCATCTCACCTTTACTTGCAGTGACTTGTTACTCTTCCCTTTTAGTGGGCTCAAAAGTGCAATGGTTTCTTCTCCCTCAGACATGTAAGGTATGCCGGTTATCTGCAAACAAATAAATAAAATCATTAATTACTTAATCAATAAATAATTGCTTGTAAATATACATATATATTAATCAATAAATGTATAAATGAATAAGTATATAAATAAATACCTACCCCACAACACGGTTAAGTATTTTCCACCAACACCAAAACTGTTAAACAAGACCAGGGGTTTCATGCAACGCAGTGTGTTGAAAGGTAGTCCACCCAAGTGAGAGTGGAAATGATAACGACATGTCTTTATATATGCTACGTTGCATGTATAATCATTTTTTCCCACGCTTTGAACATTCTGTTATCGGTCACGTGGACAGCTAACGTCCCAGGCGAACACCTGTGGCGAATCAAATTTCACATGAACTTGCATTTTGTCACGTACGCAGCAAAACAGGATGTCACTTGTTAACAGTTATCGCGCACGTGGACAGATAACGTCTCAGGCGAACACCTGCGGTAGATCAAATGTCACATGGACTTGCATTTTGTCACGTACGAAGCAAGACAGGATGTCACTGGTTTAGCGTGCCTGTGGTTTCACATGTGTGCACGCCTTTCGCACTTCCCTGCCACCACGATGGTCAGATTATTTCACCTTCAAGCGTCATGGTCATTTTTTTCCATTGCACCTGTTGTCAAGTCAGATCAACGCCTTCCAATAAGCTCAATTGATATTCACCTCTTGCTCGTCTGCAAGTTTGTTTTCTCTACTCGCTTCGACCAACATAGAATCAAGTTCTCATCACCGTTTACACGTTAAAGGTAAAATGTGTGAAAAAAAACGCACCCTCGCTCTGTCATAAACCGACCCGTCGAAATAGCGATTGATCTATTGAACACAGCCACCGTGGTCAGCGACACACACACACACACACCCAGCCGTATCGTCTCTCTCTCAACCGCCACGCTTCATGGACATTATAAACAGGCAAAGAAAAAGAAAACGTTTTTTCAACATGTATGGCGTTAGACCCATGTGAATTATTTTTTGAAAAAAAATATCTACCACATTTGAAAGGGGGGCGTTAGCCCGAGTCCTAGGACACCTCGTACACGCCTCTAGCGTTATTGCTTCGTGAGATATTGGCAAAATCACAAAAAACACGTGTTTACCCCAAAATCGCGTTTCCCAAATTTTTTAAAATTACAATGAGTAGTTCATAGCAAAGAGGACGTCTGTCCGAATCCTTGGACCCGTCGTACATGCCTCTAGCGTTATTGCTTCGTGAGATATCGGCAAAATCACAAAAAACACGTGTTTACCCCAAAATCGAGTTTCCAATTTTATTAAAAATTATAACGAGTAGTCCATAGCAAAGAGGACATCACCCCGAGTCCTTGGACCTGTCGAACACGCCTCTAGCGTTATTGGTTCGTGAGATATAACAGAAAGTCTAAAATCACGGTTTTACAACAAAAAATTCTGTTTCCCTCATTTTCAGAAACTTTAACCTATTACCAAAATACACAGGGTTTCGAGACAAGCCATTTGACACGTCATAGGACCAAATCCGACCATGCATTCGTGAAATATCAGAAAAAGTCTAAAATCATGGTTTTACCCCAAAAAAAAAAAGCCTGTTTCCCTCATTCTCAAAACTCTAACCTATTAATAACATGTATAGGGCTTCGAGACAAGCGATTTGACACGTCACACGTCCAAATCCAACCTTGCGTTTGAAACATATCGGCAAACTTCGTAGGAAAGTAGGCGACTATCTGGCTCTCTCCTCACCACCAAAACCTCTTCTTATCAATCATTTTTTTTCAAAGAGCTCGCCCTCTTACAAAAATCCCCAGTGCGCATGCGTAAAAAACAAAAACAAAAATGTTCATCCATAGCGGCATCTCGTAAAATGCATGCGCGATATGAGCAACCACGTTTAAGTTCATTTTAGCAGCGCAGCTTATACATGTCTCATTTGAAAAGAGGCTTTCACTAAAAAATTACAATTTCACCCCCTAGTAGGGGTAGGTTTTATTTAGGGGTTGAAATGAGTGGTCCATTGGAAAGAGGGCGTCAACCCGAGTCCAACGACACCTCATATGTCAACATCCGACCATCGGTTTGCGAGATATTGGCTTGGACTCACGTGGCGGCCATGACACTGGTTGGAAACCGCCTTACCCCCCTACTAATGGTAAAGAGTGCATTTTTCAACAGTTGGCAGCCCTGTTGACACTAAAGAAAATGCATATTCATATCTGCTCCGGTGCGCAAATCACATACCAAATTTGGTTGAAATCCAATATATAGTATGGGAGTTACATGCATTTAAAGATTGGACCTATCAGCAGGCATTGAATCGTGTTGGCAACACTCTCATGTATGGGCTCCTGTAAATTGGTCTGATGTAATAAATTCCCATGCATATCTTCCAAGATATCCAACATACATCTCAATTTTCAATTGTAATTTTTCAGCAGTTGGTAGCATTGACGTCATTTTCAAATATAGCCGTGAGATATTCAGGAATAGAACTTCACTCATACCAAATTTGGTTTCGATAGCTGCAACCATTTAGGAGTTGATGGGGGGGGGGGGGGGACGGACACACAGACAGACAGACAGACTGATACACAATTGCCCAGATCGATCTCATAACTACTTTTTCCTCATTTTTAGCCTATTTTCAATTTAGAAAAAATAGGCTTATGAGATCACCTTTTGTTCGTGTGTGTGTGTGTGTGTGTGTGTGTGTGTGTCCCCTAATAACTTCTAAACGGTTTAGGGCTAACTAAACTGTTCATTTACGTGCATTGGGAGGTGCAGATGCTATCGAGATCAAACATGAAAACGTGTAAGATTGCTGTCTTGATAGTCTTATTTTGCCCCCGCACAATGCTAACGGTAAAGACAAACGATCAAAACTGCAAACAAAAACAGAGCAACATTCCAAAACAAAAGCAAAAGCAGAAAGGAAACACAAAACCAAAATGAAAAAAACAGAAAGCAAAATGTAAAATTACAAAACAAGAGCAAAATCAGAAAAGAAGCACAAAACCAAAAATGGCAAAAAAAAAAAATTGAAAACAAAAGAAAATGCATAAAGCGGAAAGTAAAAAGCAAAATTCACCAACAAAAACGGAAAACAAACACAAAACCAAAAACAAAAAACGGAAAGCAAAAAGCCAAATTCGAAAACAAAGGCAAAAGCAGAAAGCAAACACAAAACCAAAATAAAAAACAGAAAGCAAAAAGCAAAATTACAAAACAAGAGCAAAATCAAAAAGAAACACAAAACCAAAAAAAGACAAAAAAAGCAAAATTCGAAAACAAAAGAGGATGCGAAAAACAGATAGTAAAAAAGCAAAATTCACAGAAAAAGCAGAAAGCAAACACAAAACGAAAAACAAAACACAGAAAGCATAAAGCAAAATTCGAAAACAAAAGCAAAAGCAGAAATGAAACACAAAACAAAGCAAAAAAAAACAGAAAGCTAATAGCAAATTTACGAAACAAGAGCAAAGCAGAAAAACACAAAAAAAGGAAATAAAAGCTAAAAGTAAAATTCGAAAACAAAATCAAAAGCAGAAAACAGACACAAAACAAAAAATACAAAGCAAAAGCAGTAAACAGAAAGCAAAAAGCAAAATTCGTAAACAAAAGCAGAAAAGAATAACAAAATCCAAAACAAAACAAAACAATTCAAAAAGAAAAAAATCGAAAACAAAAGCAAAAGCAGAAAAGAAACACAAAACCAAAAGCCAAAAATATAAGCAAAAGGCAAATTTCAAGAACAAAAGCAAACGCTTAAAACAAACACAAAACCAAAAACAAACAAAAACAGAAAGCAAAGAGCAACATTCCAAAACAAAAGCAAAAGCAGAAAGGAAACACAAAACAAAAATGAAAAAAAAAACAGAAAGCAAAAAGTAAAATTCGCAAAACAAAAGCAGAAAACACAAAGCAAAAAGCAAAATTTGAATACCAAAATAAAAGTAGAAAACAGAAAGCAAAGAGCAAATCTCGAAAACAAAAATTTAAGCAGGAAACAAACACGAAACCAAAAACGCCAAATAATGATGGTTGGTTGGTTCCTTAGTTTAGGGGCTGCGACAACGCGGTCATGTAGCCCCGTGTACTTTGGGTGTGTGCAGAATCTGTCTGATAACCGGTGTTAATTGTGATGACTGTATTAGTGTGTGTATCTGTAATTTAATAAGGACTGGAGACGATCAATTTTTCAAGTAGTTCCTACTTTTGCTACCAAATGCTACCGTCAACTGGGCTACTACATGCCATCGCAGTTTAAGAATATAAACAACGCTCTTAGATGTCTACGTTCGTTGCTAAGAGCCGACTGCGGTGGCGTCTAGTAGCTAAGTTCTGAACTAAACCTAGTAGTCGTTGACGGTGGCGTTTGGCGGCAAAATTAGGAATTATTTGAAAAATTCAAAGTTGCAGTCCTTACTTGAATTAAAAAACAGATACACACACTAATACAGTCATCACAATTAACACCGGTTATTAGACAGATTCTACACACACCCAAAGTACACATGACCACGTTGTTGCAGCCCCTAAACTAAGGAACCAACCAACCAACCAACAAAATTTTGCTTCACACAAGTTTAGTTAGTGGAAGGTTCTTTTACATGCCATAAATCTATGACATGGGCCCACCAGCTTCGCTTCCCCTCCGAAGGATGGCATACTGAGGATTTTTTTATCGCTATTGAAAAATCGATGATATTGGTTTCAACCCGCGACCTTGTGCATAGAAGTTTAGCATGGTACCAACTACACCACCGAAGCCGTCCAAATAATGAATATCACGAAGCAAGTTAGTAAGAAATGAAACGAAAACTGCGTCTCATCATCACCTAGTGACAGGTAGGTAAAGAAATGAAACATATTCCTTGCCCCCTCCTCATCCCCCTCCTCACCACTGAATGACTCTTGCGGGCACCCATCTAGGTTTGCCAATATGCAATGAGAGAAGGGGACTTTTAACGTGCCAGAAAATCTACTGTCAAGGCTCTCCTCCATTTAAGTACCATAAAACCCTCAAATACCAACAAGCTGCGTCAGATTTCGATCCTGCAAACTTGGGCACAACAGGCGAGAACGTCACGGCTGAGCCACGCAGTCAGTTGGCAATCTCTGGTATTGGTGAAACCATGTTTGGGTTTATTTTTAGCCTATTTTCAATTTTGAAACAAGTAGTTCCGTGAAGAACTATAAAGCCTATTTTCATATATCCTGCACATGTTAATTGCCTCTATCAACATGCAAAATTTCAGTTAAATTGCTGTAACAGATTCGTAGATATTGAGAACCGTCTAAATATTTCAGATGGTCGCCAGGTTGGATTTTTATTTTTGTACTATTACATTAAGATTATTGTGTACGTGTGGTATTCAAACTTCAATCCCATGATTAGAACACAAGAAGTAAAAACGAGTTTTTAAAATTTCGCACAGCCGCCATCTTGAGGTTATGTAAACAATTGAATTAAATTAGATGGCAGTGCATTACAATCTGCAAAATCATTTACTGTACCACATTTCACTGCGCTCAGAGAGTTAAATCACGAGAAAAGTCTATTAAAATATTTCAAATTCGCTTGGTCGCCATGTTCGTTTTGTACTTTACAGGTTTATGAAATATACATAGGTAAACTTGTATCAGTACCCTTTATCACCGTACAAAATTGCAGGGTGATATCTGTAATAGTTTCGGAGATATAGAATGTAAGTGAAATATTTCGCACATCCGCCATTTTGAGGTTATGTAACAATTGAACTAAATTAGGCTCCAGTGCATTACAATGTGTATAAACAATTGCTGTAACAAATTTCATTACGTTTGGATAGTTAAATCGTGAGAAAAGTCTATTTAAAAGTCTCAACTTCGCTTGGCCGCCATGTTGGTTTTGTAGTCACCAGGTTTTTGAAAGTCTTATAGGTAAACTTTTAGTAGCGCCCTTTATCACCGTGCACAATTTAAGGGCAATATCGGTAATAGTTTCGGAGATATTGAATGCTAGTGAAATATTTCGCACAGCCGCCATGTTGGATTGGTGAGACGTAACAAAATTTGAAGGGCACGGTCGAGGTCGCTGGGAATAGTGCTATGAACTCACTGAGTTTCATTGAAATCGCTCCAGCCGTTTAGGTTCTATTACGGGGGGGTGGCGGACACACACACCTCACACACACACATACACACGCACACACACACGGACAAAAGGTGATCTCATAAGCCTATTTTTTCAAAATTGAAAATAGGCTAAAAATAGACATATGAGATCACCTTCTGTCCGTGTGTGTGTGTGTGTCCCCCTAAAAATTTCTAAACGGCTGGAGCGATTTCAATGAAACTCCGTAAGTTCATAGCACTATTCCGGACGACCCCGACCGTGCCTTTCAAATTTTGTTACGTCTCACCAATCCAACATGCGAAATATTTCACCAGCATTCAATATCTCCGAAACTATTTCGGATATCACCCTGGATTTTTTTTATGGAGATAAAGGGCACTACTGAAAGTTCATCTATAAGACTTTCAAAAACCGGTTAACTACAAAACGAACATGGTGGCCAAGCGAATTTGAAAATTTCAAATAGACCGTTCTCGCGATTTAATGTTCCAACCGCAATGAAATCTGGTTCAGGAAATGTTTATACACATTGTAATACACTGGTATCTAATTTAGTTCAATTGTTTACATAACCTCAAGATGGCGGCAGTGCGAATTTTAAAATTAAGTTTTTATTTCTTGTGTCTTAATCATGCGATCGATGTGAAAGTTTAAATAATGAACCTAAGCAATAATTTTCCTTTAATGGTACATGACTCTATGGCCTATACATTTAACAATCCAACATGGCGACCATCCGAAATATTTAGACGGATCTCAATATCTACGAATGTATTATAGCAATCAAACAGATTTTTTATATGTTCATAGGGGCTATGAACTTAAGTTCACATATAGGACTTTAAATAACCTGGGGATCACAAGTCCAACATGGCGGCGACGCGAAGTATAAATATTCACATGGTCGTTTCTCGCAATTTAACCATCCGAGTGCAGTGAAACTTGGTACAGTAAATCCTTATAGGAATGTTAATGCACTGGCATCTAATTTATTTCAATTGTTTCCATAACCACAAGATGGCAGCTGTGCGAAATTTTAAAATCTCCTTGTTACTTCTTGTGTCCTAATCATGCGATTGAAGTTTGAATGCTACACGTACACAATAATCTTCATGTAACAGTACATAACTCTAGGACATACATGTATAAAATCCAACATGGCGACCATCTGAAATATTTAGTCGGTTCTCAATATCTACGAATCTATTACAGCAATCAAACTGAAATTGTGTATGTTGATAGAGGCAATTAAAATAAGTAGGATATATGAAAATAGGCTGTATAGTTCTTCACGGAACTACTTGTTTTTCAATTTTATAAGGACTTTGACAATCACGTTCCGGTACTTAGGAACTCCTGTGGTCGAGATTTGATGTTCTTCAGTAAAAATGTAAAACTCTTACATGTAAATATTTTTTTCAGGATTAGGGAATAATCCATCAAAATTGGGTACAATCGTGTTGACCGATTGAAAAACAACAAATTTCAAACACTATAACTAGAGCCCTGCGCATCCACACGTTTTTTATCCGAATCTAGTGACATTACAATAATATCTTGAATTAGATAAAGCTTAAATTACTTAAGAACACATTTAGACATTTTAGGAAAACGCCGTTCCCTCAGGTTTTGTATGTCATGTACTCTGTTTAAAATGAATGTTACACAGCCAGAATTGCAACCATTTCCAGTTCGGAGTGTTATATATGCTTAATGACATAATTTGAATGTGATTAGCTTAAATCATCATCTTACATTTGTCATGAAAAGAAACCATAAAGAAAATCTATACTAATAGAATAAAGCTGAAGAGTTTGTTTGTTTGTTTGTTTGTTTGTTTGTTTAAACGCGCTAATCTCTGGAACTAACAGTCGGATTCGAAAAATTATATTGTTATATGATAGCCAGATTCAAGAGGAATAGTTTAGGCTATGTAGCATTAGGCTACGCCTCTCAGATAACCTTAAAGATTGACTTTTGTTCAGTAAGTCGGAAGAACAAGCGCTCCCGAACAGCTTCAATAATACATAAATCTATTGATGCCTGTCAATGAGGACTGCATCACGTCACCCCTACCAGTATTCTGGTGCAGAATTGTGAGCTGCTTATAAATTGCAGTCACGGGGAGTAATTAGTGCAAAAAGATTTCTTAGGCCCCTTATAACAGTTATCATCATGACAATAGAAACCTCTGTGTAAAGGCGATGGTGTTGGTGCAGTATACTGAGGTTATCAGCTGCAATAAGCGTTGGTGCTTTCCAATCCTTATCCTTGAGGGCTGCAGGTCTGTAATAGTATTCATTATCATCCTTAAAACAAATAAATCCACCGGGCGAAGCCGGGCACTACTGCTAATGTATGATATGTCATAATCATTCGGGTCCTAATCTATATATTAAAAATATTTATGAAAACTTATCCGAGTCCGTCCGACTATTCTATCCGGTCGATTTTCTTCATTCTTTTTTTAAATGAAAGGTATTTATGCACAGATGTGTTATCAAGTATTACAAATCACTTAACTTCCGCCTTCCTCAAATTATTTGATTTTGTCAACTTTTCCCAACTTTGAAGCAATCATATCTCTGGTTCCATTTGAGGTACGAAGGTCGTTTTCGTCTACGAACACTCAGTGAATCAAGCGCTGTCATTTGGGCTCTTAACTATTCACATCTGATGATTCTGAGGAAAGCTATGATTGAACATTCGATATTACATCTCATTTTTTCAACAATTTTTCTCATTGTAGCAATCATAGCTTTGGTTCTAATGACGGAAATTTCCAATTACACTAGCGTTTTGTATTACAATCGACAAAGCGCAGGGTCAAACGCTTCATCGAGATAGAATCTACTTGCCTGATCCTGTTTTAAGCCATTGAATGTTCTATGTTGCCTTATACCGAGGAAAATAATTTAAAGATGTAGAAGTAGAAATTAAACCCAAGGGTCGACGCACTGCGAACATTGTCTTGAAGGAAGTATTGAGAAATAAAGGTTATAAACTATTACATAATGTCGTAATTTTCTAATTCCAATACTGAAAAATAATGCTGCGGAGCCAGCACAGCCATGCAAACTATATCCACCTCCTCGCAGGGTTTTAACTGTAACTCCTGGGGTGATACGATACCTCCGACCTCGGAACCTAACAATAATTCCAACAGCTTTTAACTCGAGATTTGAATATGAATTTAGTTGAAAAGGAATTCAGATCTCTGTCTTGTACAGAAGAATGATTACAACTGCCAAGTGTACGGTCTTGGAAGACAGTGGAGATGATATCTTGGTTATAGAAATACAGCACTTTCTCTCTGCTCGCTCGCGTCTTATTAGATCATGTCCCCCGCTGACAGCAGCAGACAGATGGATTCTGGATGCTCGCTTGCTTGCTCTCTTGATAACATGATATTTAGTTCTAATTGCTCATCACTTGTATATTCTTGTGCATTACCTCTTTTTAAATAGCAGGAGCAAGGCATCTCCAGTTAAAGCTCTATTTACACGTGATGGAGGATCTTCTCAAGGGAATTGAATGCTGTGCAGGATTTAATAGATACATATCTATAAGTTGGGCTGCCTAGCGTAACAGGAGCTGTGGAAAAGTGGGGTTGCTGTCTAATCTCTAAACTCCGTGCGTATTAAATCGCTCACCACGACAGCTATAGGGATTTGCAGCAACTTTGGAGGTTGGAGGTTCGAGGTTCAGACATAAGGTCTCTCACAACATACACACACGAGCCATAATCTATACTATATAGGCTATATGAAACAAGTAGTTCCGTGAATAATTACTGTATATAGCAGCCTCCGTGGCTTAGGCGGCAACACGCCGGCCTCTCACCGCTGAGTCCGTGGTTCAAATCCCGGCCACTCCATGTGAGATCTGTGCTGGACAAAACGGAGGCAGACAGGTTTTTCTCCGGGTACTACGGTTTTCCCTGTCAAAATTTCATTCCAGCAACACTCTGCACTATCATTTTAATTCATCTGTCATTCATTTAATCATTTCCCCAGAGGAGTGCGTCAGGCCTCGGCAGCCGGCACAGTCCATATCCTCGCCGCTAGATGGGGGCTTCGTTCATTCCATTCCTGACCCGGTCTGAGACTGGAAGCAGGCTGTGGATTTTCATTTTCATATAGCCTATCCTACGTACGTTAATTGCCTCTATCAACATACAAAATTTCAGTTTGATTGCTGTAATATATTCGTAGATATTTCCTATGATCGACATATTGGATATTTATATATAGCCTATATATATACAGTATATATGTATAATATAGGCATTAGAGTTATGTACTATTACATGAAGATTATTGTTGCGTAGGTGTATTATTCAAACTTGAATCGCATGATTAGGACACAAGAAATTATAAACACGAAATTTTAAAATTTTGCACAGCGGCCATCTTGTAGTTATGTAACCAATCGAACTAAATTAGATGTCAGTGCAGTACAATGTGTATAACAATTTGCTGAAAGATATAAAATTTCACTACGTTTGGATGTTAGATTACTTCTTAATAAATTACCACTTGGATTATCTAATATTAAAGACTAGCTATAGGCCACATTACAAACATTACCTAAATAAACATCAATTTATAACAAAACTTATCATCATAATTACTATAGTGTTAAAACATCTCACTAAGGTAATGCTTTCAGGATATTTTCCTGTTCTTTGCTGGCATCGATCACTTATTAACATAGTTTAACTATTTTTAGTATTTAATAAAAATGAAATTGAAAATTATTATTATTATTATTATTTAGTTTCGGCCAACTAAGGACCACGTCGGTCTAACTGTTTCCTTTGAGCTTTAATGTTGCTACACTATTTCTTCATTTCCAGACGGTGCTGTTCCTTTATCTCTTCATCCATGCCTATCCAGTTTTCAGTTTCAGCTTTGATTGGAATCTCTGATGATTAAGGGACTTGGAAGAAATGAGAGGCAGGAAAGGCAGACAGGAAAGGTAAAGAAGAGAGGGACCGCCCCAAGGGCAACGGAAGAAGGAAAAAAAAAACAGACCCAACTCAGGAAGCCCTCGGGGTCGCCAACTCCCGAACTCACCAGCCATGAGCCCTGAGGGTGTAGCACAATCCAGGGTGCACCATAAGTGGTGGGACTACACACACCCTGCTTCCTTTAGGGCCGTGAGCAGAAGGCAGGAGATACTGTGAAGAGAAAACAAGAGGTCTGACCCCTCGAAGAATGACGGATACAGGAAAGATGAGACAAGGGCCAATTAAGGCGGGAAAGTAAAAGACTCTTTAGGTCTTGGATACCCTAATACCGTCGGGGTCGGAAAAGAAGAAGAGTTGATCAAGGGAAGTCGACAGGAAAGACGACAGAGAGGAGCCCGGTACAAGTAAGCGGAAGTAATGCCGAACTCAGCTGGGGTCCCGTGGTCGCCAACCCACGTCCCACCAGTTGTGAGCCCCTGGGAGAAATTATAATTATTACTATTTTATTATATTATCACAAATTGTTCATTAAACCCGGTTCTTCTGGTCTTCGGCAAAACTTCGTTGGGCGAACAAAAGAAGCTTTGCTGGTTCACAATCACTATTCAAGAATTTCCTGACAATATTACAGCTGGCCAGTGTTGCTGCCTTCTGCATTTTCTGATGGATGTTGAATGATAGATTCAGTTGGTATAGAGCTGTTTTAGAATGATTCCCGTGGCTGAAATTATAACTGGGATGACACTGATTGTTTGTTGTTTCCAAAGGCGTTTTATTTCTGTTGCCAAGTCGGTATACGAGGCGTGTTTTTTAAGTAAATACCGTAGTGATATTACGCCGTTGCAGCGCTGCGGTCGGCATTCCGTGCATGCGCGCTGTATACTTGTACCTATTGGCAAGGCTGAGACGCCATTACGACAACAGTCGCCCATGTGTACGTGTGTTGACTAGCTTTTGAAATGGCATCGCCGATCGAGTGCCCCACCGACGGATTAATCATAGTAGAAAAGAGAGAAAACTCCCCTGTGAGATATGCTGCCATTTGGCCACCACTGTCAGGAAAATTGTGCATGTTTAGGTGTTCTCCTGAGCGCGCCTGCACGGAATGCCGACCACAGCGCTGCAACGGCGTAATATCACTACGGTATTTGCTTAAAAAACGCGCCTCGTATTTGCTTACATTTACGTGGGTCTTAGTTCTGAGGTTGTGGGAGATTGGTACTGCAATGTCTATGAGCCATGTGCTCTTGTGCACTTGGTGTGTGACAATGAGGTTCGGTTTATTGGCAGCTATTGACTGGTTGGTGATGACGGATGAATTCCAATGTATATTAAATATATCATTTTCCACTATGGGTTGTGGTTGAAGTCTGATGAATGGCTTAGGATCTATTGGAAGTTGACACTGCTTGCATAGTTCTTGTTAGACGATCTTAGCTACTCTCTCATGTCGGCGTTCCTTTTGCGCAACTAATATTATTATTATTTAAGCGAAAATTCCCCTATATGAGAGCGATTAAACCTGATAACATGATGTCATTTGGAGGTGTGTCTCCTCCGCTCCTCCCAAAATCTCTCCATTCGCGCGGAATGCTCCTTCTTCCTCTTCTCCGTCCAATTTTTCCCAGGTTGTCGTAATGATATTGGTTCAAACTTTACATTCGCGATTTTCGTCTGGCGCTCAGTTCGATCTTCGAAATTTTCTATGCTGAGTACTTGTAAGTCTCTATTATTCATTCATTCAATTTCGCTAATCAGCCAACTAGGGACCAAGATAAGCCTCATTTTACATTCTGGCATTTGTTCATTTTTCGCTTGATCCACATTGCCTTCATCAGCTCGCTGTTTTTAGCACGACGTTCTTCTGTCCATTTTGCACCAGTTGTCCATTTTTCGTCCCGGAAAGTCCCAAACGTGTTGATGGCTGCTCTATAAAGATTTCGGTCTAGTGCATCTTCTGCTCGTATCCCCATTTCCTTCAGATCTTTCTGGACGTTAACGTACCATGGCATTGTCGTTTATGGTTTTGAGTCAAAAGGTACTGAAGATACGTTTCGTCCATCGGGAGTCGATCATCCATCGTATATGACCGTAGAAGCAAACTCTGCGTTTTCGCATTGTGTCTGTGATCTTCTCTATCTTAGAATATATTTCTTGCCTGGATTTTCTGTTGTAGATGCCATTTTTGTAGTCCGTGCCAAGTATGATGTGCAGGATCTTTCTTTCTTTCTTTCTTTCTTTTTCTCACTAAATTCGCGAGCAAACATTTCTCGGACAGGATAAGGCATTCAGATGCATATAGCGGTACTGGTTTGATGACAGTGTTGTAATGACGAATTTTTGTGTTCTATTATTATTATTATTATTATTATTATTATTATTATTTTATTATGAGTTATTTGCAGTTTGTGTTTACTTCACTACATCTGCAGAAAATACTTCAGAAATCTTAAGGAAGCAAACATACTTATCTCAACCCTCTTCTTAATGGATTCTGAGTCTGAAGAAGTGTTGAATTTAAGCACTACTCTGGTTGATCTATTTAGGGTGAAACCCCCCTAAGTAAGAACACGTTCTAGCTTTTAACTCACCCCTGCTCCCTCTTCAAACATTTTCCCCTGTTTAAGCATTGTGTAGCAAGACACTGACTATGTCCACTGATTAATGATGGTCCTACAGTGGCGTGTACCTTCACTTCGACAAGCGCGGGATGATCAGTCATCTCTGTCGCCAACTTCCGGCACATTTCCTCCTCTTTCACGGCTTCTTTCCGCTCCTAAGATCCTGTCGCTCGCTCTTTTATCTTCCTCACGAGATTCAGAACGTGCTTGCATCACATCCCAACTCTTCCATTTTACGGGCTGCGAAAAGAATAAAGCTCGGTGATTTACGTGACTTACATTTTCCTTGAAGCGTCACACTGTTATTGTTAATTCATTTTAGAGCCTTGGGACATCTTGGTCTCCAAACCCCTGCACTTAGGTGTGTCTGATAATCTGTGTTATTGAAATGATGGTGGTTGAGGGTTTATCGTGTTGGACTACCAATCCCAAGCTTGCAGGTTCGCTCCTGGCCAGGGTAGGCCTAAAGGATTTTGAAAGGCGACAAGAATCACGGCACGCATGTCATACGTTGTTGGCATGTTAAAGAACCCATTTGAATTCACTAGGCCGTGTTCATAACGGAAAAAATAATCTCGGGATTTTCCGCCAACACAAAGTTTCTCCATTCTCTACTAGAAAGCGCTACAGTGTCAAGGAGCTTATATATCTACCCTCCTTGACTTTCACAGCGTTCCAAGGAACGACAAAATTTTACATGCAAGCTGCCGTCTGGGCGTCAAATAACAAAGCTTGCACCGGGCATCCGAAACCATACGTCATTATTGGACCATTATTTATAGCCTACTTTTCACATTTTGCAAAAATGAGGAAAAAGTAGACTTATGAGATCGGGCAAATGTGTGTCCATCTGTCCTTCTGTCCTTCTGTCTCTCTGTCTCTCTGTCTGTCTGTCTGTGTGTGTGTGTCCCCCCCCCCTATCAACTCCTAAATGGCTGCAGCAATCAAAACAAAATTTGGTACGAGTAAAGATCTATACCTGAATATCTCACGGCCATATTTGAAAATGATGTCAGTGCTCCAAACTGCTGAAAAATCGCGATTGAAATTTGAGCTCCAAGTTGGATATTTTGGAAGGTATGAATGGGAGCTATTTCAAAATTGGCACACGTATAGATAATACTATTTTAGTTTAATTTCCAGGAGGCCATACATGGCAGTGTTGCTAAAATGATTATAAGCCTGCTGAGAAGTCCAATTTTAAAATGCATGTAACTTCTATACTAACTAATGGATTTCATTCAAAATTGACACAACAATATATCATATTATTTCAGATTATTTCTGACCAATACATGCATGATATTGTTGCCAGCATGATTTTACGCGCGCTGTTAGATCCAATGTTTAACTGCATGTAACGTCCATGCTTTCCATTGGACCTCAACCAAATTTTGTATTCTGTACCCTAAGATATGGAACAAAGAATATATTCATTCACCAGGGCTGCCAACTTTAGTGCTCTATTAGGCTACATTATGCAAGGTATGCAGTATTTCGAACCAATTAGAAATTTCGATGTTACCAACTTAATTTCGTAATTATTCTAGATAGATCCATATAGATTAATCATCGGCATGAGTCTCAAATTTAAAAAAGTAGGCTCTTTAGTTCGTCACGGAACTTCTTGTTTAGTATTTGTAGTTGTAATTCTGATGATTATTGGGAAGGAGGCGGCCGTGGCCTACAATTAGGAACCAACCCGGCATTTCATGGAGTAGAAGTGGGAAATGATGGAAATGCCGACCCGACTTAATTGGGAAAAGTTCTAGCTAAAGAAGAAGAGTAAGAATAGGATGTGGGAAACCACGGAAAACCACTTCCAGGCTGGCTGAGGTAGGAATTGAATCATCCTTCTTAGTTTTGACTCACGAGGCTGAGTGCACCTCTTTCCAGCCCTTAGACCAGAATTAAATTTCTTAGTAGAACTGGGAATCGGACCTGAACATCAGGACTGACAGCCAAGAATGCTAACAACTGTGCCCAGGCGCGGATCTAGAGTTTGACTTGGGGGGGGGTCACAGAATCGAAATTGTTAGGAAAAATGGTATCACTAACAACGCAATCACAAAATAACCAAACGTACAAATCCAGACCAATTTTTTGCAAACTACATGGATAGAAATTTGATGCGTTTAGCGCACCAAAAATATTCGTACAAATTGCAACGGCGTGTTTTGCGACTTTTACATCGAGCTTAGAGAAAAGTATCAAGGTACGTTACAGTTTCGGCAAGTCGAGATGGTATCGACAAAGGGAGAAAGTCACAGCTTAAATTGCCAACCAAGCTTGCAGTTTGGACGTCGGCAAAATTTTATGGTGCAAATAAAGCCCCAAGTTCCTATCCGTGCATTGCTGCACATTCATCGTGACATCACTTTAAACATCGATTCGGGGGTCATGACCCCTGTACCCCCCCCCCCCCCCCCCTTGAATCCGCACCTGATCTGTGCCATGACGTGATTACATTCAGGATGGCTGTTTTGTGAACTTTCGACAACTCCAGCTACCTCTTTCAGTCTTGGTTCACAACTTTAGTTAAACCAATTTGCATCGTGGTATAGCTGCTTGCATTCTTGGCCGACAAATTTAATTCAGGAACGAGGTACACTCAGCCTCGTGAGGAAAACCTGAGACGGGATGGGTTCTATTCCCATCTCAGCCATTTTGGAAGTAGATTTTCGTGGTTTCCCACTGCTACTTCAGGCAAATGCAGGGACGATTCCTAACATAAGGTCACAGCCATCTCCTTCCCAATCCTCACCTCTAATACGAAAAAGCTTACTAATAAAGACAATAAAACAACACAGGTTATCATACAAACTCACACATACAAATAACCACTATGTCCGTAGTTTCCCATTTTCAACTCGAGGCAAATGCTAGGACGGAAACTTCTGACAGGCCACGGCCGATTCCTTCCACATCCTTATCCAGTTACATTCATCTTTATTCATTTCATCTTTCATTAACTCCTCTCATAAGGTTGGCGTCAGGAAGGGCACATGGCCGTAAAATACGTTGGCCACGTAGACTTTCATCGCATCTCATCCCCGAACCCGTTGGAAAATGGGAATAATAAGGGGTAGACATACATCACATTTTTTTGTTTGTTTCCTTGTCTGTCTGTCTGTCTGTCTGTCTGTTTGTTTGTTTGTTTGTTTGTTTGTCTGTCTGTTTGCTTGTCTGCCTGTCTGTCTGTTTGCTTGTCTGTCTGTCTGTCTGTCTGTCTGTCTGTATGTTGATTATTTGTTTCCTTGTCTGTCTGTTTGCGTGTTTGTTTGCTTGTATCATTGTCTACGGTGGCGTAGTCGGTAGCATGCTGAACTGCTGAGCCCAATATCGCGGGTTCAAACACGGCCAAAGTCGTCGGATTTTTAAGAGCGTTAAAAATCCCTCAGTATGCCTTCCTTCGGAGGGGAAGTAAAGCCGGCGGTCCCATGTCACAGATTTATGGCATGTAAAAGATCCTTCCACAGACTAAACTTGTGTGCAGCTAAATTGTTAGGTTAGATTTCGTCGGAATGCTCTATCAAAGTTCCAAAGTTCACCACTAGGTATCATTGATATCTGCTGGCGAAAGTCGGAACTACTTGAAATTGAACGGAACTTGTAGCTCACCCTATGGGTGTCCGCTAGAAGCCGCTAAGGACTCAGGCGAGCCGAACATGTCCTCGGACACTCCCGGCACTAAAAGACATACGATAAATAAACAAATAAATAAATAAATTGTCTGTCTGTCTGTTTGTTTGCTTCCTTGTCTGTCTGTTAATATATTTATTTTTTATATTTACTTATTTATTTATGTATTTATATATTTACGGTGCTAGATGACCACTATGTCCAAGCCCCTCAAATGAACAAACAATAACTCATTTAGCAACATCTGCAAATTTTATTGCAAGGTTAGGTTAGGTTAGGTTAGGTTAGGTACCAACATCTGAGTTATTTCGCCACGGCTTGGAGGTAGTTTATTCTCCTATGAACACCACATCACATCACATGGTTTCCAATAATGTCCAGTGAAGGCAGGGGGAGGATGAGCAAGGGAGCCTAGTTCCGGTCCAGACAATTGAGAGATCACTTCCGGTCTGAAGATGGAGTTTGACAGCCAGGTTGGATATGGAGAGAAATGCGTTCCAGTCACGCTACGCCAATAGACCGACTCACCTTCATAAATACTGTTTGTTCACCTGGCATGATGGAGCAGTCCACAGCTGGCCCTTAGAACAACATTCTTAATAATGTGATATGTTAGTTCAGCATATGAAATATCATCCAAACATCTCTCATATTTTATTATAATTTCATCACCGCACGCTTGTTGACTTTGAAATGTGGTCCGGGCAGGTTTCCTTTGTTCAAGCCTTGCAATGTTGGTTCACTGAGATTATAAGGCCCGTGCTATGCCGGACAATCGTGGGCGTATTTAGACTAGACATGGTGCACTGAACTTGTGTGTGAGGGGGAATACGTGGAATGGAATAGCGTAATATACTGCACAGTAGCTTAGTCCTGACATCGCTCGATAATTTCTATAATGACAGAATAGTACATTATGCAACGAGCCTATAATGGCAATAATTAAGACATACGAGTGTCTTAATTACCATTATAGGCGAGTTGCATACGACTGTTTTTGTTCGACGATAATTATAACTTTATTATATGTTTTAACATAAATATTCATAAATATCTGTTGAGATGCAGTCACTAGAATTTTATGATCAGAGTGCAAGGGCTGACCAGGAGATCTCTGTTTTACAAGTGCTCTGACCGACCGACGCATGCGCTCTGGGTGCTTGGCAATGTCTACAGCCTGCCGATGTGCATCTGCATTCAGGCAAACGGTCACTGAAATCGTTTGAAAGCAATGCGCTGTGTTGAAATTGGAGTTGGGGATATTAAGGTATATACAGTGCTATTTCTAGTCTCATATTCGCCAGCTTAATTACGCACGGTGCACTTTCGGTAATTTATATAGACATGTTGGATTTTGAGTGCATGCGCGAAGGTATCCTTACCTAATTGGGCAAACAACTGTTTCTTGAGCTCTGGTTGGTGGGAGAAACTGGTTCATAAAGAAAAATAGTTTTATAATGAGGCTCATTATGATACAGTTTTCTGACATATAATGTTTACATTCCGACATCGCTGAACATAAAGATTAGAATGAAACCTGTTTCAATTTAAGAAGAAATGAAGGGATTATTGTAATAGAAAAATCAGCATAAAAACAAGTAGTTCCGTGCAGCACTAAACAGCCTATTTCCATATACCCTACTTAAAACTGCCTCTGTCAACATACAAAATTTCAGTTTGATTGATGTAATAGATTCGTTGATATTGAGAACTGTTTAAATATTTCGGATGGTCGCCATGTTGGATTTTTATATATAGGCCATAGAGTTATGCACTATTAGAGGACGATTATTGCGTAGGTTCATTATTCAAACCTTGACTTCGATTGCATGATTAGGAGACAAGAAATAAAAACTTAATTTTAAAACTTCACACAGCAACCATCTAGAGGTTACGTAAACAATTGAACTAATTTAGATGTCAGTGAATTACAATGTGTAGCCTATAAACATTTGCGCTCGCATGGTTAAATCGCGAGAAAACTCTATTTAAAATGTTTCAAATTCGCTGGGCCGCCATGTTCGTTTAATACTTAACAGGATTTTAAAAGTAATATAGGGGAACATTTAGTAGTGCCCTTTATCACCGTACAAAATTTCAGGGTGATATCAGTAATAGTTTTGGAGATATAGAATGCCGAAGAAATATTTCGTACATCCGCCATGTTGGATTGGTGAGATGTAATAGAAATTTGAAGGTCACGGTCGGGGTTGGACAAATTAGTACTATGACTTTGCCGAATGTCATTGAAATCTCTTTGACCGTTCAGATTTTAATAGGGCGAAACACACACACATACACACGCACGCACACACACGGACAAAAGGTGTTCTCACAAGCCTATCATTTCATAAATGAATATAGGCTAAACAAGTGAGGTGGTGTCGTTACGGAACTTAATTGGAACAGGTGGACCATTTTAAGTACTTAGCCTGTGTATAAGCAGTGATGGAAGAAGCAAAGACGATATAAAATGTAGGTCCCCTCAGGATGGAGACCATTTCTACAGAATATAAATCTGTTGACATCAAATTTGCATTGAGGAATTAGAAAGTAAATTTTGAAAGCCTTTGTCTGGACCGTGGCGCTCTATGGGAGTGAAACTTGAACTATTGGTGCAGGAGAAAAGAGAGCGTTTGAAATGTGGTGTTACAGGAGAATGATGATCAGATGGGCAGATAGGGTAAGAAATGAAGAGGTATTAAGACGAGTGGGAGAGGAGAGATGTTTCTGGTGACTGCTAATGAAGAGAAGAGATAGGTTGGTAGGACACTTACTAAGACACCCAGGAATAGCAAACTTAGTAATGGAAAGAGCGGCTTCGGTGGCGTAGTAGGTAGCATGCTGAGCTTCTATGCCCAAGGTCACGGATTCAAACTCTGTCGAAGAGCGTTAATAATCCCTCAGTCGCCTCCGTAGCGTAGCGGTCAGCATGGTTAGCTGCCGCCCCGGAGGTCCTGGGTTCGATTCCCGGCTCTGCCACGAAATTTGAAAAGTGGTGTGAGAACTGGAACGGGGTCTACTCAGCCTCGGGTGGCCCAAATGAGTAGAGGGGGTTCGATTCCTTCCTCAGCCTTCCTCGAAGTGGTTTTCCGTGGTTTCCCCACTTCGTCTTCGGGCAAATGCCGGGATGGTTCCTACTGTAAGGCCCGGCCGCCTTCTTCCCATTTCCTTGCCTAACCGTCCCACTCTTCCCACCCCTTCATCAGGCCCCCTGTTCGCTTTGCAGGTGAGGCCGCCTGGGCGTAGTGTTGGTCACACACCCCAGTTGTATCCTTGACTCAGAGTCTCAAGCTCCAGGACACTACCCTCAGTGGCGGTAGAGGTGGGATCCCTTGCTTAGTCCGTGGGAAAAAGCCAACCCTGGAGGGTAAAACGATAGCGAAAAAAAATCCTTCAGTATGCCTTCCTTCGGAGGGGAAGTAAAGCTCACGGACCCATGCCATAGATTTAGGGCATGATAAAGAACCTTCCACTAATTACACTTGTGTGAAGCTAAATTAATAGGTTAGAATTTACTGACGCTCTTAGATTCCAACGTACGTCGCCAGGAGCCGACTGTGATGGCATCTAGTAACCAAGTTCAGAAATAGTTGGTCGTTGACGGTAGCGTTTGGTAGCAAAAGTTGGAACTACTTGAAAATCGAATGTCTGCAGTTCTTACTTATATTAAAAACAGATGACACACACACTAATACAGCCATCACAATTAACACCGGTCATCAGACAGATTCTATACACACCCCAAGTACACGGGGCTACATGACCGCGTTGTTGCAGCCCCTAAACTGAGTAACCGACCAGTTATGGAAGGAAGGGTCGAGGATGAGACCTGTAGGGATAGACCAAGGTTAGGATATGTTAAGGAGTTTGCCTCGGATTTAGGACGTTGTAGTTTTGTAGAGATGAAGCGATTAGCTCATGACAGGGAGCCGTGGAGTGCTGCATCAAACGTTTCGAAAGAATAAAAATTCAAACTACAACTAATATTTAACCATCTTTCTCCAAGGTGTACTTCTGGCTTAAAGCTAATAACACTCATTTATTTTTGAGAACGTCTTTCGAAGATGTTCTCTAAAGCTTCAGGAGCTGGTTGGTAGGTTCCTCAGTTAAGAGGCCGCGACAACGCCAACATGTAGCCCCGTGTACTTTGGGTGTGTGCAGAATCTGTCTGATAACAGGTGTCAATAGTGATGGCTGTATTAGTGTGTGTTATCTGTTTTTAATTCAAGTAAGGACTGCAGACATTAGATTTTCAAGTAGTTCAAACTTTTGCTACCAAACGCCACCGTCAACGACCAACTAGTTCTGAACTTGGTTACTGGATGCCACCGCAGTCGGCTCCTGGCGACGAACGTTGGAACATAAGAGCGTACGTCAAAACTAACCTATAATATATCTCACATAAGTGTAATTATTAGTGGAAGGTATTTTATCATGCCATAAATCTATGACAGGGGACCGCCAGCTTTACTTTCCCCTCCGAAGGAAGGCATACTTAGGGATTTTTAACGCTCTTTGGGTTTGAACTCGTGACCTTGGGCATAGAAGCTCAGCATGCTACCAACTACGCCACCGAATTCGCCGGCTTCAGGAGTACTGAGGCTCTGATCCATGGGTCCTACAGGGATTTCCCTGTGTTATGTGCTTCCGTGTGATGGAGACGACATGCACGCACATCTCTGCTCGTGTTTCGTGCAAGCAGATTAGCAAAATGTATGCATGTCTCAGAAGCTAATAAAACATCGTGATAGAATTACTGCTCGTGCCACTTGCTGGAGTAGGCAGTACCACGTGTACTGAACAGGTCTTCACCTTCCGTGCCTTGTACTGTACCTTACCTGTACAAAGCTCACGCCATTCGGACTTATTCATTAGGGAAAGTGCTGTATTCCTCGCAGTGGCGTAGCCAGGGGGGTGTTACTGGGGGTTGGAACGCCCCCATTGCATGGAATTTAAACAAAAGTAACTAATGATAATTAATAAGTTCATTTAACATTTCTTAAATTAAATAATGGCACTAGTAGATGATTCTATAACTCATGCTTTATGGGAAATTAGTGTGGTTGCGATTTGTGTCTTCATCACCACCGCGCCAGCTGCTTGGTGATGTATTGTTGTCGCCTTTCGGCCTGGCTCCCCATTGAGGCTACACAAGTCTTCATGACAACATATAACTCAGTTCTCCCAGGGTTGCCAATCTAGCTTTTTCAAACTGAGCCTAACCCCCGATAATTTTAAATCCCGCCTAGTGGGGCAATTAGCTTTTTTCCTTTTCTTAGCAAGAGAGAAGTTGTATATAAATTAATATTGCCTTTAATAATAATAATAATAATAATAATAATAATAATAATAATAATAATAATAATAATAATAATGAAAATGAAAATCCTCAGCCTGTTTCCTGTCTCCGACCGGGTCAGGAATGGAATGAATGAAGCCCCCATCTAGCGGCGAGGATATGAACTGTGCCGGCTGCCGAGGCCTGACGCACTCCTCTGGGGCAATGGTTAAATGAATAACAGATGAAATGAAATGATAGTGGAGAGTGTTGCTGGAATGAAATTTTGACAGGGAAAACCGGAGAACCCGGAGAAAAACCTGTCTGCCTCCGTTTTGTCCAGCACAGATCTCACATGGAGTGACCGGGATTTGAACCACGGGCCCAGCGGTGAGAGGCTGGCGTGCTGCCGCCTAAGCCACGGAGGCTTCCAATAATAATAATGATAATAATAATAATAATAATAATAATAATAATGAACTACAAAATTGTATGGGTACATGAACACTGATTTGGAGATCGTTGTTAACTTCTTGAGGTGTGATAGCTGAATTGCTTCATATTACTATGTCCTCCGATTCCCCAAATTACGATTATCCTTCGGGTACTTTTTAATTTTTTTAGCGTATGGCTTTTAGTGCCGGGAGTGTGCGAGGACATGTCCGGCTCGTCAGTTTGTAGCTGCTTCTATGCGGACACCCATGGGGTGAGCTACAAGTACCGTCACGTGTTGAATGTTGTCGGGGAAGGAATGTTTGAATGTAAGGGCGAGGAGTTGGAAGGTAGCGGCTGTGGTCTATAGTTAGGGATCAACCCCGGCATTTGCCTGTAGGGAAGATGGGAAACCAAAGAATACCATCTTCAAGGTTGCCAGCGGGGGGGGGGGGGGGGGGAGGGTTCGAACCTCCTCGCCTCCCGGATGTGAGCAACTGCCAGCGGCCACGCCGTAACGACCTCGGCTAACTCACCCTGTCTTCGGGTACTAATAACCCCCCCCCCCATTGGTCGATCTTGGCTACGCTACTGATTCCTCGCCGATAGTTGTAGCAAACTGGGAATACGGCTTGCAGTCAGTTATAATTTGGTCCACTAGCCCACACAAGCGCTGGGGATTGGGACCACCCCGTGAGTCACCTATTGTACTTCGCTAATCAAATCCTGATGTGTTTTTTAATGTGTTATTTTATTGTAAAACAAGCTATACCCGGCATGCGTTGCAATGCCAATCAAGGAAAGTGTTGGCGATGTAATTGTGTTTGTTGAAGTGCTTTTGGATACACATTTTTTTCAATTCCCGTTAACTGCCTCTTCGTAAAATGTATTTACTAATTCAGAAACATTCGTGGGATCATGGACAACAATTCACCAAAGTTTCATCGCAATCGCATGAATGTTATATGAACGCATACGGGATTGTGTGGAAACGATTCACACGCCGTCACTCATTTGTTGAATCTACTCGCGCGCTACCTATTGTAAAATGGATTTACTAAGCCAGAATCCTTACCTGGAGAGTACACAACAACTCACCAAAATTGCATCACAATCGGATGAATGTTATATGAACGCATAGGAGACATACATACATACAGACTATCACGTAACATTCATGTTTATATAGAGAGATGATTAGTATATTTTGAATCAATACATCATTACAAAAATATGATACTAAACAACGCATAAATCACAATGCTTTCTTAAATTTATATCGGAATAAAAGAAACAACAAGTAGTTCCGTGAAGAACTATACAGCCTATTTTCATATATCCTACTCATGTTAATTGCCTATATCAACATACAAAATTTCAGTTTGAAGGTTGTGATAGATTTGTAGATATTGAGAACAGTCGAAATACTTCAGATGGTCGCCAGGTTGGATTTTTATTTTAGTAATATTGCCTCCGTGGCTTAGGCGGCAGCACGCCGGCCTCTCACCGCTGGGTCCGTGGTTCAAATCCCGGTCACTCCATGTGAGATCTGTACTGGACAAAAACCGGGTGAGTTAGCCGTGGTGGTTACGGCATGACTAATAGCAGTCGCTCACATCCGGGAGGCGAGGAGGTTCGAATCCCCCCGCCGGCAACCTTGAAGATGGTCTTCTGTGGTTTCCCATCTTCCTTCCAGGCAAATGCCGGGGTTGGTCCCTCACTATAGGCCACAGCCGCTACCTTCCAACTCCTCGCCCTTCCCTTCCAACTTTCCTCCCCAACGGTACTTGTAGCTCACCCATTGGGTGTCCGTCTCGAAGCAGCTATAAAACTGGCGAGCCGAACATGTCCTCGGACACTCCCGGCACTAAAAGCCATACGCTAAAAAAAAAAAAAAAAAAAAAAACTGGACAAAACGGAGGCAGACAGGTTTTTCTCCGGGTACTCCGGTTTTCCTTGTCAAAATTTCATTCCAGCAACACTCTCCACTATCATTTCATTTCATCTGTCATTCATTTAATCATTGCCCTAGAGGAGTGCGTCAGGCCTCGGCAGCCGGCACAGTTCATATCCTCGCCGCTAGATGGGGGCTTCATTCATTCCATTCCTGACCCGGTCGGAGACTGGAAGCAGGCTGTGGATTTTCATTTTCACTATTACATTAAGATTATTGTGTACGTGTGGTATTCAAACTTCAATCGCAAGATTAGAACACAAGAAGTAAAAACGAGATTTTAAAAATTTCGCATAGCTGCCATCTTATGGTTATTAAAACAATTGAAATAAATTATATGCCAGTGGATTAACATTTGTATAAGCATTTAACGTGCATCGTTTCACTGCACTCGGATAGTTACTTCGCGAGAAACGTCCATTTAAATATTTATAGTTCGCGTCGCCGCCATGTTGGATTTGTGCTCACCAGGTTACTGAAACTCCTATAGGTGAACATATGTTCATAGCCTCTATGAACATAAAAAAAATTCAGTTTGATTGCTGTAAAAGATTCATAGATATTGAGAACCGTCTAAATATTTCGGATGCTCGCCATTTTGGATTGTTATATGTATAGGCCATAGAGTTATGTACCATTCAAGGAAAATTATTGCCTAGGTTCATCATTCAAACTTTCACTTCGATCGCATGATTACGACACAAGAAATAAAAACTTAATTTTAAAATTTCGCACAGCCGCCATCTTGAGGTTATGTAAACAATTGAACTAAATTAGATGCCAGTGCATTACAATATGTACAATCATTTACTGTACCACATTTCGTTGCGCTCAGAGAGTTAAATCACGATAAAAGTCTATTGAAATGTTTAAAATTCGCTTGGCCGCCATGTTCGTTTTGTACTTTACAGGTTTATGAAAGTTGCATAGATAAACGTGTATTAGTACCCTTTATCACCGTACAAAATTTCAGGGTGATATCTGTAATAGTTTCGGAGATATAGAATGTCAGTGAAATATTTCGCACAGCCGCCATTTTGAGGTTATGTAAACAATTGAATTAAATTAGACTCCAGTGCATTACAATGTGTATAAACATTTGCAGTACCAAGTTTCATTACGATTGGATCGTTAAATCGCGAGAAAAGTCTATTTAAAATTCTCAAATTCGATTGACCGCCATGTTGGTTTTGTAGTCACCAGGTTTTTGAAAGTTTCATAGGTGAACTTCTAGTGGTGCCCTTTATTACCGTACACAATTTCAGGGCGATATCGGTAACAGTTTCGGAGATACTGAATGCTGGTGAAATATTTCGCATAGCCGCCATGTTGGATTGGTGAGACACAATAAAATTTAAAGGGCACGGTCGGGGTCAACCCGAATAGTGCTATGATCTTACCGAGTTTCATTGTAATCGCTCCAGCCATTTAGAAGTTATTAGGGACACACACACACTCCTCACACTCACACACACACACACACACACACACACACACACACACACGCGCGCGCGCGCGCGCGGACAAAAGGTGATCTCATCAGCCTATTTTTTTCACAAAATGAAAATAGGCTAAAAATTCATGGATAGCACTGTATTTCGTCTTGGTCCATTAGAGTACTTTCTTTGGTATATTTTTTCTTAAAGGTAGCTTTGAAGTTGTTTTTCAGGGTTTCCTTACCGGGTGAGTTAGCCGTGGTGGTTACGGCATGACTGATGGCAGTCGCTCACATCCGGGAGGCGAGGAGGTTCGAATCCCTCCGCCGGCAACCTTGAAGATGGTCTTCTGTGGTTTCCCATCTTCCTTCCAGGCAAATGCCGGGGTTGGTCCCTAACTATAGGCCACAGCCGCTACCTTCCAACTCCTCGTCCTTACATTCCAACTTCCCTCCTTCCCTCCCCAACGGTACTTGTAGCTCACCCATTGGGTGTCCGTCTCGAAGCAGCTACCAAAAACTGGCGAGCCGAACATGTCCTCGGACACTCCCGGCACTAAAAGCCATACGCTAAAAAAAAAGGGGGTTTCCTTGTTAACGATTAGTCTAATATTGTGGTTTTCAGTTGGTTAACACAAGATAATTCTAACTATTGGAACATGTGAAAAGCAGGGGCGGATCTAGAGGAGGGAGACTGCCCAGGGCCCCGCGCCATGGATTCTTTTAAATTTATTTTTTTAATTAATTATACTTTTCAAATTAATTTATAATTCATATTCTTTTTTCAGTGCAGCTATGACCTCCCATGACCGTTTAGGAAGTTCAGATTTCAGTGAAATAATAGAAGACTTCAGCCGGGAAAAAGTCGCAAAGTAATATTTTAATATTTTATAGTTTACATAATCTTCTTCAAGGGGACTTAAAGGTTTCTTTCATATTATTACAAAAATGTACTGTAGTGTATTCAAAATATCGTAACTATTCTTTATTTTATTATTATTGCCAAACTATTTTCCATTTTTTTTTTTTTTTTAATTTCCTATTGTTGTGGGCCCCACCTTATCATATCGCCCAGGGCCCCGCAAGGACTGGATCCGCTTCTGGTGAAAAGCAACCTGAAATAAATTAAAAGTGAGTAAGAGGAATACCTGTGCCAATAAAGTTCGGTTAATAGTCCTGTACTATCAACATAGATGAACAATGCACGACAGTGATCCAACTGTCCTTCGAAATAGACCTCTCCCGTAACTATACAATGCTGAGATCGGCGATACATGTCCTGGAAACATTGCAAGAAGGCGTCCTTTGGGATGGTGTTCAAAAGCCCCGTCACGTCGCGTTCGGTGAATAAAGTCAAAACAGTCGACCTGGCAACATTGGCGACACAACGCAACGTGTAAAATCTGTTTGACACAGGGCGTGTTTAGAAGGATGAATTTAGCAACCTACCATGCACACCTGTTCGGCGGGTGGCAGTGAGAAGGATGAATTTAGCAACCTACCATGCACACCTGTTCGGCGGGTGGCAGTGAGAAGGGTGAATGTTCTGTGGAATGGAATGGCTCTGAAAACCATCGTCACGGACGACGAGACCTGGTGTCTGAGGTACGACCCAGAAAGTCAAGCGTCAAAGTATGGAGTGGCGGGGTCCAGGTCCAGGGTCACCGAAAAGCCCTGAAGGGCCAGAGGTTTTTGGACATTTCGGAAATCCAACGTAATGTGACGACCCGACTGAAGGCTATCCCTAAAGAGTTTCCGAGCCTTGTACAGACATTCTCAGAAGTGCATAACCATCCACGGGGATTACTTCGAAGGACAGTAACTGCTGTTTCAGGTCAGCCAACAATCCGTTCGTAATATAGACCCATTCACCGATCTTTCCGGTCAGAGGTTGTATATTGTTACGGACTGTTAGAGAAGTGGAAGAAGAAGATAACTAAGTGATGACAAGTCAAGCAGGCATCATCAGATCTTTAGTTTCCTTCTTCTTCAATAGTCCGTAGCTATACAGAAACCTTACTCGAGAAATCCTTTACAGAATGGTGTGCAAACCACATCAAAATCCATCGGAGACTTTACTGTATACTATTTAGAGATGACATTTTGAAAATAAAACTAAACTGTTATTTCTTGAAGGCGGACCTACACCTTTAAGGATCAAAATTTTTCATTTTTCATTTTTTTCTATATTTATTGATCCTTCCTCTTCAAATCACTGCAACAATTTCTTTGATATGTGCAATAGTTTTGAAGTTATGACCAACAACGTGCAGGGTAGTTTTAGATGTGTTCCTACACATTGGTAACTTTGATGCTTGTTTTCCGTAACAATGGATTTTCAAATCCGTTTCCTTAGTAACTGCCAGAGTTTTCAAGATAATGAAGTGAAATTTAGTATACATGTGTTTCTTATAGGGGAGAACAATGTGACCTACTGTCGACCAAAGTATTATGTGTACTCGAGTTTGAAGGTTGTTTGTGACGTAATCAATAGACATACATAAAATCCAACAACATCATCATTTTCTTCGTTCTATTTTACGTGAGTTCATGTAGGTTTGGAATTTTTAATTTATATTTTAATATATTTTATCGCAGTTGGAACACAAAAAGTGCCCGTTTTTAAGCGTGTTTCAACCTTGCGTCACATTTAAGAATTATTATCTCACAAACCCGTCATCAGATCGAATCCAAATTTTAACACAATATACATTGGAATGCTGTATAACTGGTTTATTAATTTAAACATTTTGCGTGTCCAAGAAACAAAGTTGTTATCATTTGTGTAAGGTAACGTTTTCTCGGCTTGGGGTGGTTGGAATATGTAGTTCTTGGTCGCGTTGTAATCCATATACATCAAAAAGTTATGCTGTATGACTTTAATATACGTAAATTAATTCACTTATTTTATATCGGTTTATATTTGAACGGGGAAATACGACCTCGCCAGGCTCGGCAGCAACGCTCTGCAGCTTACCCCGGAGCGGCTGGCTGGTGAATCATGCCTTATTTCCACGAACAAATACAACCCGATATAAAATAAGTGAATTAATTTACGTATTTCACAGTCATACAGCATAACTTCTTGATGTATAAGGATTACAAAGCGACCAAGAGCTACATTTTCCAACCACCCCGAGCCGAGAAAAGTTACCTTACAAAAATGATAACAACTTTGTTTCTTGGACACGCAAAATTTTTAAATTAATAAACCAGTTATACAACATTCCAATGTATATTGTGTTAAAATTTGCATTCGATCTGATGACGGGGTTTTGAGATAATAATTCTTAAATGTGACGCATGGTTGAAACACGCTTAAAAACGGGCACATTTTGCGTTCCAACTGCGATAAAACATATTAAAATATAAATTAAAAATTCCAAACCTACATGAACTAACATAAAATGGAACTACGATAATGATGATGTTATTGGATTTTATGTAGGTCTATTGGTTACTTCACAAACAACCTTCAAACTCGAGTGCACATAATACTTTGGTCGACAGTAGAACTGTTGCTCTACACGTCATAGTTTCGTTTTTTGTTAAATATTCACTGGAAATAACTTGAAAAAAGTTACAGTTTAATATAAGCTTTAAAAAAATCTCTATAGATTCCAATGATTCTAGGTCAATTTCTAGCTACTGCATTATTAAATACAATGAAAAAAAACACTCATATTTGTGTAAAATATTAGGGAAACGGTGGAGCAGTGCACAATATGCAGCCGCCATTTTAAATGTCTAATTTCCTGAAATGCATTCGCCGTATGACTTGTAAATACACGAACATATTGGCAAAGCACAGTGTGATTGGAAGACCAAATTACAATTCTTGAGTAATTTCTGTTGCTGAGGAATACACCTTAAAGGTGTAGGTCCCCCCTTAAATATCAAGTGTTACGCTCTTTATGCAGGGCAGTGTATTGTAGGATCTCTAACCTAACACGTCCTCTCACAAGAAGTTTTGCTTACAACTCAGCAGGTCCTCACCTTACTCGCACACCGCCTGACTCATTAGGGAAAGTGCCTCATCCCTCACCTGGGGCGGCTTATAAATGATTACTCCCAGAATTCCAAGTAACAAAGCAGAGAAGAGACGCTTCTATTATTATTATTATTATCATATCATGGGAGCGTGTTCCTTTGCTGCAGCTTATTTCGTGAAACATAAGTTACTCGGCAGAACTCCACACAAGACACCCCACAAACCTAGAGAAATTGGTGAGTTTTAATTTACTGGCCGTGAAAGTCAATAAGTTATACCAACTTTTTGGAAGCCTTCGAAGGGAGGTTAAGGCTGCTTGAGCTTTTACTTCTCGCTGTAAAGGGGCGCAGGTGCGCTTCATAAAAAGGGAGGTAGCGCGCAGTTTGCTACACCTGTTGGGGTCCGGGCGAGGACACCAAGAGCCCACTGATGTGACAGCTTGGTGTCCTAGTTGACCAAGGGAGGTCGACAGGAAAGAATACGGGGAGGAGCCTGGCAGAAGTAAGTGGAAGCAATGCTGGATTCAGCCGAGTTTCCGCCAACACAAAGTTCCTCATTTCTCTACTAGGAAGCGCTATAGTGTTCAAGGAGCTTAGATATCAAACCTCCTTGACTTTGATAATGATTCAAGGAACAACGAAATTCGACACGCAAGCTACCCTCTGGGTGTGAAATTACAAAGCTTGCACCCGGCATCCGAAGCCATACGATATTATTATTATTATTATTATTATTATTATTATTATTATTATTATTATTAGCTGGGGTCCGGTGGTCGCCAATCCACGTCCCACTAGATGTGAGCCCCTTGGGGCGTAGAACTGTGAATTTTCTAGAAAGTAAGGAGTTATTCCACTGCCCTGCTTTCCACTCTATATGTTCGCTCAGCTGGCCGAGGAATTCTTTTCCCTTTATAAAGGTGAGCGTGCGCGACATGTGAGGGATAATCTATGAGGTTATAAAGACAGAAGAGGCTTTGAGCTTCAGGCAGGTAGTGGGTATAAATATCAGCAGTGGTCTGAGGGGTTAATCTGGTGGCTGACGTATAATCACGTGGTCTACTCTTTATGGGGCGCTCGCTCGATGTGATGGCAGGAAAGGCGAGGGAACAATATGGTCCTTCTCCCCCCGTTATTACTTTCGATCCTACTCACTCGAAAACTATTCCCATTAACCTGCCCTCTCGCACAAGCCACACCGAAGGATCGATACGTTTTCATAACGATTGTAAAACTCGACCATACAATCAAGTTTCTGGTTTAAGATAATGTGTGCTACAGCATTCCTCTCTGGGTTTCATTTACCAACTGTGGCTAGAACTTAGAACTGTTATTGTGTAACAGCTCCTATATAGCGTTGCCAACTCCAATATTGATCATTTCTTGATACAGTTTAAACAATTCCTTTGATTGACTTCATTTTTTCTTGAGAATAGAAATCCAATTTCTTTCATGCGATTAATCGCATTAAGGGCGGCTTCGGTGGCGTAGTCGGTAGCATGCTGAGCTTCTAAGCCCAAGATAGCGGGTTCAAACCCGGCCGAAGCCGTCGGATTTTTAATAGCGTTAAAATCCCTCAGCATGCCTTCCTTCGGAGGGGAAGTAAAGCCGGCGGTTCCATGCCATAGATTTATGGCATGTTAAAGAACCTTCCAGTAATTGCACCTGTGTGAAGCTAAATTGGATAGATTAAGAATGTAAACAACGCTCTTAGGTTTCTACGTTCGTTGCCAAGAGCCGACTGCGGTGGCGTCTAGTAGCTAAGTTCTGAACTTGGCCTAGTAGTCGTTGACGGTGGCGCTTGGCGGCAAAAGTAGGAAATATTTGAAAAATTCTAAGTTGCAGTACTTAAATTAAAAAAACAGATAACACACACTAATACAGTCATCACAATTAACACCGGTTATCAGACAGATTCTACACACACCCAAAGTACACGGGGCTACATAACCGCGTTGTCGCAGCCCCTAAACTTAAGAACCAACCAACCAATCGCATTTACCGCTGACTCAGAGAAGGAGCTAAGTCATGTGCTGCGAGTCTTATCATCAACGCTAAAGGAAGTACATTTGAAACTGAATACCTCCAAAACCAAAGTGTTAGTTGTCATCAAATCCAATGAAAATATCCAAACAAACATCAAGATCAATGGTGAAACCATTTAACAGTGCAGCCAGTCCTGTTATTTAGGAAGCATTGTCACTGACGATAAGAGGTGCACCACAGAAATCAAAAGGAGAATTGCCCTCGCTAAACAGGCCTTCAACAATTAGAGACAGCTTCTGACAAGAAGGCACATTAGCATTAAAACTAGAAAATCGTTTATCAAAACATTTGACTGGAGTGTTTTCTTATACGGATGCGAAATTTGGATTCTAGGGAATCAGGACATACAACGCCTGGAAGCAGTGGCAATGTGGATGTGGAGAAGGACGCTGAAATTAAGCTGGACGGAGAAAAAGACTAACGAATGAGTCCTCAAGGAAGTGGACGAAACAAGGAAATTGATCACTGCTATAGAAAAGAGGGAAGAAAAATTCGTTGGCCATACCCTACGTCATAATGAGTTTCTGACCACCATACTGGAAGGAAAAGTTCTGGGGAAGAAAGGAAGAGGCTCATCTGGATTCTGTGATACATGGACATCAATTTAAACAGTGTGCTGACTTAAAACGTTTAGCAAGTGAGAGACAAATGTGATGGCTTGTAGTGGGAACCAAGGCGGTTAAGTATAACACAGGAACTTGTGTCTGGAAACGTACCGTCTTCCCAGCTACTCGCAAAAAATCACCACAGCACACGTCCACAGCTTCCGCTTTTTCAGTGCCACTGACTAGAGTATGTACGTCATTGAACGATCACCTCATGTCCCATATCCCTTTAAGTTTTGTTGACATTCCATGGCATTCTTTCTTTCTTTTCTTAGTCGTTTACCCTCCAGGTTAGTGGAACCCACGGACTCAGCGAGGGAACTCACCACTACCGCCTCTACGGGCAGTGTCCTAGAGCTGGGAACATCTAATCGGAGTGGATACAACTGGGGAGGTGTGATTGGCACCTCGCCCAGGCGGCCTCACCTGCAAAGCGAACAGAGGCCTCATGAGGGAAGGTAAATGCATGGTCAGGATGGATAGGCAAGGAAGATGGAGGGAGGTGGCCGTGGCCTTGAAGAAGGAACCATCCCGGCATTTGCCCGAAGACGAAGTGGGAAACCACGGAAAACCACTTCGAGGATGGCTGAGGTGGGAATCGAACCCCCTCTACTCATTTGGAACACCCGAGGCTGAGTAGACCCCGTTCCAGTCCTCATACCACTTTTCAAATTTCGTGGCAGAGCCGGGAATCGAACCCAGGACCTCCGGGGCGGCAGCTAACCATGCTGACCGCTACGCTACGGAGGCGACCCATGCCATTCTATTGAGTAATAATATTAATATCGTATGGCCTCGGGTGCAAGCTTTGTAATTTGACACCCAGAGGGCAGCTTGCATGTCGAATTTCATTGTTCCTTGAATCACTATGAAAGTCAACGAGGTTAGATATCTAAGCTCCTTGAACACTATAGCGCTTTCTAGTAGAGAAATTAGGAACTTTGTGTTGGCGGAAACTCCCGAGATTAATTTTGTCATTATGAACACGGCCTACTGAATTCAAATGGGTTCTCTGACATGCCAACATTGTATGACATGCGTGTCGTATTTTTACCGCCTTTCAAAAAATCACTTACCACGGCTAGGAGCGAACCTGCAATCTTGGGGTTAGTAGACCGACACGCTATCCACTCACTCACCGTGGCAAGCTATTCAATTGAGTGTGTGATCCGAACGGACAAGTGTTGTACCTGCAGTTCTGCTAGTGACCTTGGTTCACACTTCAGTATAGCAGCAGTTCTTTAATACGCGCCCCCATGGGTTTCAGCAACAATACGGTGTGAACATTTGGTCAGGGTTCCTGGATGGATGGATGATTGGGCCATACCATAACGTGTGCTGTGGTGGCTTCTTGCGGGTAGCGGGAAGATCGTACGTCTCCGGTCACAAGTTCCTATGCTAAATAATAGTTTTAATGCAGCCAATGGCCATTGAAAAAGTAAACAAGATGTTCAGTAAAGAACATATAGCCTACTTTCTCCTAAATTGTTATAACTCTTTGTCCTTTTCAAGGAGTATGATTGAATGTTGGTTGTATTAGCTTGTTGAAATACAACGTGCTATAGGGATATTAAACATGAATATGAGGTGCCCTTTGCTAGTGCTACCTCTGTACCAAATTTCGTTCAATTCGGTTTCACCGTGTTTGAATTGATAGGGGGAATCGATTTGCACACATACTTGGCCACCATCTGCAAACTATTGGGCTGATGTTCTTGCAGTTTGGTCTGAATATGTTTCCCACATAAAGATATGGTGTTGCAAAATTTGGTAGAGACTAGATTATTAGGTTGGTCGTAATTACATTTTAGCTTTTAACATTTGAGTGGCCGCGATTACGTTTCCGTCAAGATAGCGGTGATATAAAACATGACACTGAGGTGCCCTTTGCTAGTGCTACCTCTGTACCAAATTTCGTTCCATTCGGTTTCACCGTGTTCGAATTGATAAGGGGAATCGATTTTCACACAAAGATGGCCGCCATCCGCAAAATATTAGGCTGATGACCTATTAGTTTGGTCAAAGGATGCTCCCTCCATAAAGGTTTGTTGTTGCTAAATTTGCTAGAGATCGGATGATTAGGCTAATCGTAATTTGATTTAAGCTTTGAACATTTGTGTGGCCACCATTACGTTTCTGTCAATATGGCGGCGATATAAATCATGACACTGAGATGCCCTTTGCTAGTGCTATCTCTGTACCAAATTTCGTTCCATTCGGTTTCACCGTGTTTGAATTAATAGGGAGAATCGATTTTGACACAAAGATGGCCGCCATCCGCAAACTATTAGGCGAATGACCTATTAGATTGGTCAAAGGATGCTCCCTCCATAAAGGTATGTAGTTGCAAAATTTGGTAGAGATCGGATGATTAGGTTAATCGTAATTTGATTTAAGCTTTGAACATTCGTGTGGCCGCCATTACGTTTCAGTCAAGATGGTGGCGATATAAAACATGACACTGAGGTGCCCTTTGCTAGTGCTACCTCTGTACCAAATTTCGTTCCATTCGGTTCCACCGTGTTCGAATTAATGTGGGGAATCAATTTTGACATAAAGATGGCCGCCACCCGCAAACTATTAGGCTAATAACCTATTATATTGGTCAAAGGATGCTCCCTCCATAAAGGTATGTAGTTGCAAAATTTGGTAGAGATCGGATGATTAGGTTAATCGTAATTTGATTTAAGCTTTGAACATTCGTGTGGCCGCCATTACGTTTATGTCAAGATGGCGGCGATATAAAACATGACACTGAGGTGCCCTTTGCTAGTGCTACCTCTGTACCAAATTTCGTTCCATTTGGTTTCACCGTGTTTGAATTAATAGGGGGAATTGATTTTCACACAAAGTTGGCCGCCATCCGCAAACTATTAGGCTAATGACCTAGTTATTTGGTCAAAGGATGCCTCTTCTATAAAGGTATGTTGTTGCAAAATTTGGTAGAGATCGGATGATTAGGTTAATCGTAATTTGATTTAAGCTTTGAACATTTGTGTGGCCGCCATTACGTTTCCGTCAAGATGGCGGCGATATAAAACATGACACTGAGGTGCCTTTTGTTAGTACTACCTCTGTACCAAATTTCGTTCCATTCGGTTGCACCGTGTTCGAATTAATAGGGGGAATCGATTTTCACACAAAGATGGCCGCCATCCGCAAACTGTTACGCTGATGACTTATTAGTTTGGTCAAAGGATGCTCCCCCCATAAAGGTATGTTGTTGCAAAATTTGGTAGAGATCGGATGATTAGGTTAGTCGTAATTTGATTTAAGCTTTGAACATTTGTGTGGCCGCCATTACGTTTCCGTCAAGATGGCGGCGATATAAAACATGACACTGAGGTGTCCTTTGCTAGTGCTACCTTTGTACCAAATTTCGTTCAATTCGCATTCACCGTGTTCGAATTGATAGGGGGGGACAGACATTCAGAGTACACACACTCACACACACACAGACACACACACACACAGACACACACACAGACTCACACACACACATACACACACACAGACAGACACACTTTTTTCGCCCTGTGTTGATCTCATAAGTCTACTTTCATTTTTTGCAAAAATCGAAAGTAGGCTAAAAATACAATGCAGGTACTGTCAGTCGCTACAAAATTGCGTCAGGGAAGTTAATCTTCCTTTACAATATGCCGCATGATATCGGTCACAGGGCTCGCTACACAATTCACATATGCATGTAGCTGCATTTGGAGTGTGAAAGTCTTTTCTTCCGCAACACCTGAAATGAAATCCATGGACTGCGAAACGCGTCACAGTGTGTCGTAAATCGTAGTCTGCTCTCTTCCAGTCAGACGATAACATCGCTTCTGTCCCATAGAAGTCCGTCAGGGGCGTGGTGGCTCAGCGGTCTAGCTGTATGCCTTTCACCAGGGCGGTCCGGGTTCGATTCCCAGTCAATGCATGTGAGATTTTCGAAGTGAAATGCCATGTCCTGTGGTTCGGATTCCACGTAAAAAGGAGGTCCCGTGACTCATGATCTCAAGATTAACGGCCACGTTAAACTACAAGCTTCCTTCCTTCCTTCCTTCCATAGAAGTCCAACCATATTTCTTTCTTTTTTGATTGAAATTCCGCAAGACGTTCCTGATAGGCAGCGCTAGATGGAAGCTGCATTTGTAGTCTGATTTGCTCAATACAGAATGGCTCTGCAGACAGCTCATACATTAGCCGGGACGGAGTAAATTTCGATACACACAATGCTTTCTTTAGGAAGATAGACTTTACTTGCTCTATTTCCTTTAAGTTGGTTTTGGTCAGATGAGGCCAGATCAGTTCCAGACCGTAGGTTAAAATAGGTGTCAGTGTGGAAACAAAGAGCTTCATAGCAGTAACTAAAGATAGTTTACGCAAATGCTGTATGTTGTTCATAACTATTAGTGCAGCAGTCGCTCTGTTTCTCACATGCATTGTGAAAGAAGTTCCTGTCGTCTGGAAATGTAACCGCCTTGGTCCCCACTAAAAGACCTCAAAGTCTGTAATGGGAATTGAGAAATACCCTGTATGCTTGATAATACATTTGGCTCTTTGACTGAACTTTTATCATTATTGTTGTGTAACATCTTTCCTCAATATCTCGTGAACCAATAATGCTAGGGACTTGTATGAGGTGTCCTAGAAGTCGGGGTGCCCCACCCCCGTTTTTCCTATCGTCTCTTAATTCGATCAAAGGACCTAAAACTAAAGGGTCATCGGCTTTTAAATATTTCACGAACCAATAATGCTAGGGACGTATATGAGGTCTTGTAGGACTAGGACACCCCCCCCCCTTTTTTTCTTCTTTTTTTCATGATTTTGTGATTTACAGAGATGGGTAAATCCAGGGCAGACTATATGCGAAATTATCGACAAAAGAAACTTGAGAAAAAATTAAATACTGCAGGTGCACAGCCGAAAAAAATTGACTTCACATATACAGTATTTCATCTCAATTTCATAGTAGGATAACATGTCAGATGCTGCTCATCATATGCGACTACTGTTAGGCTCGTTTCTTTTATATTTTTATGACCCTTGAAGATTCAGACTCCTTGGATTCATTGTCACATTCACACGATTTTCACTAGAAAGAAATCTACTGTGTTGATTTTTATTATGACGAATTAGCAGTTAATATTGCAACTTTCAGTCAGTCACTCACTCACTCACTCACTCACTCAGAAGGCTTCTATGGGACACGAAGATCCAGCGCCGATCTCACAAAATGCCTCCACTCTGTTTTGGGCGAGTTCTTGCCAGTTGTCCACATTCAGTGAAATCACTTAACAATAGGTAGCGCACGAGTAGATTCAACAAATGAGCGACGACGGGCGAGGCGTTTCAACAAAGTCCTGTATGCGTTCACATACCATTCGTCCGATAGCGATGAAACTAGGGTGAGAGGTTGTGTACACTACAGGCAAAGTTTCTGGCTTAGTAAATCCATATTATAATAGGTAGAGCACGAGTAGATTCAACAATAGAGCGACGACGCGCGAAGCGTCTCAACAAAGTCCCGTACGCGTTCATATACTATTCGTCTGATAGTGATGAAACTTGGCTGAGATGTTGTGTACACTTCAGGGAAGGTTTCTGGGTTAGTAAATCCACTTAACAATAGGTATCGCACAAGTAGATTAAACAAATGAACGACGACGCGCGAAGAGTTTCAACATGGTCCCGTATGCGTTCATATACCATTCGTCCGATAGCGACTAAACTTGGGTGAGTTGTTGTGTACACTCCAGGAAAAGTTTTAGGCTTAGTAAATCCATTTTTCAATAGGTAGCGCACAAGTAGATTCAACAAATGAGCGAAGTCGCGCAAAGCGTTTCAAGGAAGTCCCGTATGCGTTCATATACCATTCATCCGATTGCTATGAAACTTTGGTGAGTTGTTGTGAACACTTCCGAAATCATTATAGGCATAGTCAATGCAATTTACAATGGACAGCGCGCGAGTATTTTAAACAAATGAGTGTTGGCGATGCATTCATATAGCCTACAATTCATCCGATTGCGACCAAATTTTGGTGGGTTGTTTGGCACACTTCCGGAATGGTTATAGGCATAGTTAATCCAATTACCAATAGATAGCGCACCAGTAGTTTAAACAAATGAGTGTTGGTGATGCGTTCATATACGATTCATCCGAATGCAATCAAATTTTGGTGAGTTGTTGTGCATTCGCCAGGAAAAGTTATAGGCATAGTAGATCCAATTAACAATAGTAGTGTGTTTGTGAGAGTTCTGTGACCTCCACACAAGATGGCGGCGGCGCGATATCTCTCGAACGCATGGTCCGATTTTGACGAATGAGGTGTCATTGAACTCAGGCTGACACCCTCTTTCCAATGAACAACATATTTCAACCCCAAAATAAAACCTACCCCTACTAGGGGGTGAAATGGTAATTTTTTCGAAAATCTTGCTTTCCAAGTGCAACATGTGAGAGTTTGAATGCCAATATGAAATTAAACGTTGTTCGACACAAGAGACATGTGTTCGGTGGAAAGCCACCATGAATTAACATGCTTGTTTTTTTGTTTTTTAAGCATGCCCACTCATGGCTTTTGTAGGAGGGTGGGGGAGCGGATCCCTGTGGACGGGTTATTGTTGACGTGTCATTGTTGGCGGGTCATTGTCGACAGGTCATTGTTGACAAGTCATTGTTGACAAGTCATTGACGACAGGTCATTGTTGACAGGTCCTTGTGGACGAGTCCCTGTTGACGAGTCCCTGTGGACGGGTCCTTGTTGACGGGTCCTTTTTGACGGGGCCTTTTTACGGGTCCTTTTGGACTAATCCCTTTAGACCGGTCCCTTTGGATTGGTCCTTATGGACTGGCCCATGGTCCCTAATGCTATGATGAAATTAAACGTTGTTCCACATGAAACGCATGTGAAGAGTCGATTGCTACTATGAATTAACATGTTTTGTTTTTGTTTTTACGCATGCGCACTTGGGAGATTTTGTAAGCGGGCGGGCTTTTTGAATAAAGATTTATAGAAGTTATTTTTTTAAAAATTACCAAAAGATCCAAACCTAATAGGTCATTAGCTTTTTAATATATCATGAACCAATAAGGCTAGGTACTTGTATGAGAGGTCGTTGGACTCGAGGTGACATTCTGTTTTTGAATGTATTATTTATTTTTGTCAAAAGAGCCTAACTGCACTTTTGTTAATATCTTGCTAACTAATAATCAGAGAGGCTCATGTGAGGTGTCATGGGACTTAGGATGGTCAACCCTTTTCCATGGTCACCGAATTTACCCAAAAGATTCAAAACAGCAAGGTCATTGACCTAAGAATTTATAAACTAATAATCGAATATCAACATGCGAGGTGTCATAGGACTTAGAATGGTCAACCCTTTCCCATGGCCAATGAATTTACCCAAAATACCGAATACATCAAGGTCATCGACCTGAGATTTTATAAACTAATAATCGGATACGCACATGTGAGATGTTTACCATGTGTGATGAAACATAGCTAGGTAGAGAAAGAATTAGTGTAGGCTACATGTATGGTGACTGACAAGTCTTTTACCATTGAAACTTGATTTCAGATCAAACTGCAGTATAGAGAGAGTATAGGTTGCAGGTATGGGTTAATAAATGTCAAATGGTGTACACAAACTCTGATTTATCGATTCAAGAATTAAGAGTAGACTATCTTTAATTGATTGGTTAAAGAGGCTAGCTAAAACACAAAAATGCTCAGTGGTTACCGGGACAAGATGGTCGCTACACACAACAAGCTTTAAATACTTGAGGCTAATAATCTATACACACACACTCGCTTGTTCTAAACTAAACTGTGTTGCTGTCAGTGCTCAGACAGTAGGCTGATGACAAATTGCATTGCTAACAGAAATATAATCATTTCCGGTTGTATAATGTTACCAGCTATCCATTTTGTGTTGCAGTGGTAAGCACTTTTAGCTCTTGTACTGGTGGTCTTAACTCGATTTCCAGGTCCGAGGCCTAGAACGAGTCAAACTAAGAAACAACGGCATGGTGGTGCAGTGGTTAAGCTGTTGGCCTTTTCACCAGGGTTCGATTTCAGGTTAATATGCATGTCATAAACATATTAAACAAAACAAAACAGAGATAACGTTTAAAACTGATTACATTTGTGTCTTTTCAAATTATTACTTGGATTACAAATACAAAGGTGAACTGGGTTTGATATACAGTTAATGCTGTCTATCACACACTAGACTGTAAGAAAGCCAAAAGAGAAAAAGGCGTAGGTATAGCAGTGGTAAAATTGCTATATGTAGAGAACTACCTAGCGGTTTTATGAACTGGCAAAGCTATATCGCATAAACAGTGCAGTATACAATCCAGCAATCAAATTTGTATCTTGTGGAACAGAGAAAATGCACTTTTACCTTGATGGATAGCAAATGAGTGCAGATGAATGACCTATGCATTAGCCTACCATAGGGTTATAACCACGAGGTGGAGGTGTGACTTCTATATTTTATTGTTTAGAGACATGGCTTTTTTGTAACCAGTATATTTAGTAGATTTAGTATTTTGAAAATATTCATATTGTAAATAGTGGAAACATTTTTTTTTGTAATAGTAAATGTTAAATATATAACTAAAAGTTCTTTGGAATAAGTGTGCATGTCAAGGATAAATAGCATGGTTGTATTTGTTTTTCAAAGACAGGTATGGTTGTGTGTGTGAATGTATGACTATACAGTAGATAGAATGATAGAGAGAGAGAGAGAGAAAGCTTGTGTGTGTGTGTGTCTGGGTAGAATTGATTGTTCAACCAAAGCAAACACGGCAAGGTAGGATGGTGGGGTAATTATTGTATATAGCCAATGGTAAATAGTATACTGTAGTTTTTTTTAATACTTGTGATTTTTTAATGCAGCGGTAGATAGGTGTTATTTTGTAAAACAGTCTTACCTACAGTAGCAGTAGTAGTAGTAGTAGTAGTAATAATAGTAATAATAGTACTAGTAGGCCTATATGTTTTTGGAAACAAACAGAAAGAGAATTCACTATTGCCATGGTCAAGCACTTCCATTAAGACGATTTCAAGAAAATTTAAATCAGCAAATGTGTGTTTTACAAAACTAAACTTTCAACATTGACTAAATCATAAACGTGTCGTCAGTGATATGGAAAAAAATAAAAAGTCCATGTTTCCATATCAACACAATTTAAAAACTTATAACTGACAATTTAAAAAATGTAAATGGGAAATTGACAAATGTGTAAACAACAAAATGGAACATTCTTGTTTCCATATCATGAAATCCAAAAACTTTGAACTGACATTTTCAAATCGTGTACATGGAAAATTGAAAAATGGCAATGTGTGGAATGTGAAAATGAAAAAAAATGAACAAATGGCTATCATTATTTTTAAAAAATATCGTTAAAGTGTGAATCAAACCACACCTACTTATTTGGATCACCTGAGACTGAGTAGACCTGTTTTAGTCCTAATATACTTTTAAAATTTTATGTTAAAGCTGGAATTGAACTCAAGAGCTTTAGAGTGCCAGCTAACTATGCTAACCGTTACGTCACAAAGACAACTTTACACTACTCTTAATGAACAATAATGAGAAAAAGAATAATAAATGTTGAATTTTTTTGTGGATGAACATGGTGACACTGTTTCTGTTGCATAGTCTGCTAGCCACTAGCCAGCAGCTGGGGTCTTAGAAAACGATACTGTTGACATTTTGTAATGAGATGTGACATGTTTCAAAGTACAGTATTTTGGGTTGCTGTTGAGTAAAAACTAATCCTGTACAAGGAAGCTAGGGTTCGAACCCCTTACCTAACATTAATATTGCCTGAACATGGCTTGACGACACTGTATTATTATGATACTTGGTACACAAACCATAGATAGAGTGTATTGTTTAAGATCACTTTCTTCCTGAACATAGGTGGAGACTGTTGATGGTTAACAATGGCATTAATATAGTAGGACGTGGGTATAGCAATTAAGAAAAAACAGACAATACCCATACAATATTTTTATTTATTTAATATAAGTACTTGTACAATAGTTACATTCAACATACATTTCTTTTTTCTCTATTACTATTTAATCCTTTTTGATTCTCTTGCATATGAAGTTCAGCCCATTAAAACAACAACAACAACACAACCTTTTGCATAGTCTGTGATGTTGATGACTCTTGAGATGTGGAAGATGGAATAAACATAACTTTTACAGCAAGGCTTAAATGTTGCTCAATAAACACTGCGCTATTTTGAGTAGCAACATTTTTTTCTTGTACTAGCTTTTTAGCATTGTTATGATTATTTGTTTACACCAACAGTGTTTCATCTGGAACACCACATTGATGATCACTCACACTTAAAACCTTACCATTTCTACTTTTTAGATTGCCTCGACATCTTTTTGACCTCTCTTTTGAACATCGCCAAAATATTATTCCTTTTACATTTTGACGATTATAGTTATAAGAGTAGCCTTTATAGAGTACACGTTGTTTACCTTTGTTAGTTGTAGTAAGTTCCATAGTAGCAACTAACCTGTTAGTATGATTTGCTCACCACAAAGGTTATAACTGTTCTGATAATAACATCATTTAGCGTTGGCTTTTATATTTAATATGTACAGTTTGAAGTTATAGCAAAAGTGAGAGCAAAATGGTAGCAGAGTGGTAGAAAATATAACATGTATTGTTAAGAAATAGTTTAAGCGGTTATGTGGATCCATTACATAATAATTTTGGCACGATGAAGCTCATTTTCTATATCCAATAGTTCTTCCTCATATTCAGTATAACCAGCCTGTTTATAGACATGCAGTTGCTGAAGCCGCCGGATTAGCTTACTTGGATTGTTCCAGTAGACAAATTTAACAAATGATTTGTAGGTGTAAACAAAGCATTACCATTATCATTATTATCTTCATCAACATTATCATCATCATCATAACCATTATCATCATCATCATCATCATCATTATAATCCTCATCACTATTACTATATTGTCCTTTTTGATCCTTTTGCAATACCACATTTTGCACTGTCTGTGTTGCCTTTGATAATGTTGGGAGTTTTTCAGACATTGACAACTGTCCTAACACGACTTTCTGAGGAGATGATAAATGGTTTTTAACAAACAATGCACTATCTTGAGCAGCAATATCTTTTTCTGGGACTAGTGTCTTAGCATTTTGAAGAGTTTTTTTAAACAGCAACGATGTTTTATCTGGTACATTACATTGATGATCACTCACACTTAAGACATCAGTATTTTTACTTTTCAGCTCACCTCGACACTGTTTTGAACAATGTTTTGAACAACGCCAAATAACAGTTCCATTTTTATTGGTTCGTTTTACAATATATGTATATCCTTTATAGTATGCATATGGCTTACCATTGCTGTTCGTTGATACTTCCATGTCAATGGTCAAGCATGAACTAATCTCTAGTCAAGTTCACTCGATAATATAAATAATAGTTTAAAGTGAGAGGAAAAGTGGGTGCAAAAGTGGGTGCAAGAGTGGATGCAAGAATGGGTGTAAAAGTGGGTGCAAAAGTTGGTGCTAGAGTGGGTGCAAGAGTGGATGCAAAAGTGGGTGCAAAAGTCAGTGTAAACGTGAGTGCAAAAGTGGGTGCAAAAGTGAGTGCAAAAGTGGGTGCAAAAGTGGGTGCAAAGTCAGTGTAAAATGGAGTGCAAAAGTCAGTGTAAAAGGGAGTGCAAAAGTGGGTGCAAAAGGAAGTGCAAAAGTGTGCGCAAAAGTGAGTGCAAAAGTGGAAATAATGTGGGTGCAAAAGTGGGTGCCGTTTATAGTAGGCATGAATTTTACTAGAATGTGATTTGAGTAAATGTAATTTCTAAACCCAAGTAGTGAATAGTCAGTTGGTTTTGATCTATGAAAGCGTAAACATGTCATATACACTGGTGATGGATACTCAAGGCTTTAAGGTAAACGAAAACAAGTATATATTTAAAGAGGTGGCTATTATTGATTGCACAACACGCGGGTTACCATATCTTTTTCGGACTAGTGTTTTAACATTTGAAGAGTTTTTTTAAACAGCAACGATGTTTTAACTGTTACACTACATTGATGATCACTCACACTTAAGACCTCACTATTTTTACTTTTTAGCTCACTTTGACACTGTTTAGAACGATGTTTTGAACAACGCCAAATAACAGTTCCATTTTTATTGGTTCGTTTTACAGTATACGTATAACCTTTATAGTATGCATATGGCTTACTATAACTATTCGTTGATACTTCCATATCAATTGTCAAGCATGAAATAATCTCCAATAAATTTCGCTCGATAATAGAAATATGTTGTTCATTGGAAAGAGGGTGTCAGCCTGAGTTCAATGACACCTCATTCGTCAAAATCCGACCATGCGTTCGAGAGATATCGCGCCACCGCCATCTTGTGTGGAGGAATGTTGAGGTGGAGGTCACAGAACTCTCACAAACGCACTACTAACAATAGATGATGCACGAGTAACTTCAACAAAATGGCGTGCGTTTGTTTCTAAAAAGTCCCACATGCGTTCATATACCTTTCACCCCAATGCGATGAAACATGGGTGAGATATTGTATACACTCAGGGAAGGTTTCTGGCTTAGTAAATCCACTCAACAATAGGTAGCGCACGAGTAGATTCAACAAATGGGTAACGGCACAAGAATCGTGCAAACGAAATTCCGTAGGCGTTCATATACCATTCATGCGATTGCAATGAAATTTGGTGAAATGTTGTTTCCACTCCCGCGAAGGTTTCTGATTTAGTAAATCCATTTTACAATTGGTAGCAAACGGGTAGATTTAACTAATAAGCGACAGCGCGTGAATCGTTTCAATAAAGTCCCGTATGCGATCATATACCATTCATCCGAGTGTGATAAAACTTTGGAGAGCTGAGTACAGTCCTGCGAAGGTTCATGAATTAGTAAGTCCGTTTTTCAATGGGTAGCGAACAAGAAGATTCAACAAATGAGTGACGGCGCGAATCGTTTAAACAAAATCCCGTATGCTTTTCATATGCCATTCATCCGATTGCGATGAAAACATTGATGAGTTGTAGTGTTTCCGTAACGAACTAAAGAGCCTAATTTTCTTAAAATTTAAGATCTATGCCAATGATTAATCTATATGGATCTATCGAGAATAATGACGAAATTAAGTTGGTAATATCGAAATTTCTAATTAGTTCGAAATACTGTATACCTGGCATACTGTAGCCTAATAGAGAACTACAATTGGCAGCCCTGGTGACTGAATATATTCTTAGTTCCATCTCTTAAGGCTCAGAATACAAAATTTGGTTGAAGTCCAATGAATAGCATGGACGTTACATGCAGTTAAACATTGGATCTAACAGCGCGCGTAAAATCATGTTGGCAACAATGACATACATGTATTGGTCAGAAATAATCTGAAATAATATGATCTTTTGTTGTGTCAAATTTGAATGAAATCCATTAGTTAGTATAGAAGTTACATGCATTTTAAAATTGGATCTATCAGCAGGCTTAGAATCATGTTGGCAACACTGACGTATATTAGTTACTCCAAATGAATCTACAATGCCAGGTACTATACGTGTGCAAAGTTTAGAGCTATTGGCTTGCATACTTTCTGATATATGGGTATTTGGATAAAATAAATTGACAGCATTTATTAACAGTTGGCAGCCCTGGTGGATCTTAAGAATACGTTCAGTCATGTATGTTTATGTACACATACCACATACGAAATTTGGTTGAAATCCAATTGATAGTGTAGAAGTTATATGCATTTAAAGTTGGACCTCTCAGCAGGCTTAGAATCATGTTGGTAGCACTGACGTATATAAGTTTCTCCATATTAATATAGAATGTCAGGTACTATACGTGTGCATAGTTTAAAGCTGTCGGCTGGCATACTTTCTGATATATTGGTATTTGGATAAAATAAATTGAGAGTATTTATGAACAGTTGGCAGCCCTGGTGGATCTTAATAATACGTTCAGTCATGTCTGTTTTTGTACACATAGCACATACGAAATTTGGTTGAAATCCAATTGATAGTGTAGAAGTTATATGCATTTAAAATTTGGACATATCAGAAGGCGTATATTCATTTTGGCATCACTGCGATGTATGGCCTCCTGGAAATTAAACTGCAATATTATTATCTATACGTGTGCCAATTTGAAATAGCTCCTATTCATACCTTCCAAGATATCCAACATGAAGCTCAAATTTCAATTGCGATTTTTCAGCAGTTGGTAGCACTGACATCATTTTCAAATATGGGCGTGAGATATTCAGGTATAGATCTTACTCCTACCAAATTTTGTTTCGATTGCTGCAGCCGTTTAGGAGTTGATGGGGGGGGGGGGGGGGCACACACACACAGCCAGACAGACAGAAGGACAGACAGACAGACAGACAGACAGACTGACAGACAGACATTTGCCCGATCTCATAAGTCTACTTTTTCCTCATTTTTGCAAAATGTGAAAAGTAGGCTCAAAAATGTGTGTCTGTCTGTGTGTATGTGAGAGAGTCTGTGTGTGTGAGAGTCTGTGTGTGTGTACTCTGAATGTCTGTCCCCCCCCCTAATCAATTCGAACACGGTGAAACCGAATTGAAGGAAATTTAGTACAGATGTAGAACAAGCAAAGGGCACCTCAGTGTCATGTTTTATATCGCCGCCATCTTGACGGAAACGTAATGGCGCCCACCCAAATGTTAAGAGCTTAAATCAAATTACGACTAACCTAATCATCCGATATCTACCAAATTTTGCAACTACATATAGGCGTATGGCGAGCATCTTTTGACCAAATTAAAAGGTCATCTGTTCAATAGTTTTCAGATGGCGACCATGTATGTGTGCAAATCGATTACCCTTATCAATTCAAACACGGTGAAACCTAATTGAACGAACTTTGGTGCAGAGGTAGCACTATCAACGGGCACCTCAGGGACATGTTTTACTGCGCCGCCATTTTGACAAAAACGTAATGGCGGCCACCCAAATGTTCAAATCTTAAATCAAATTACGACCAACCTTATCATCTGATCTCTACCAAATTTTGCAACATTATACCTTTATCTATGAAAAATCTTTTGACTACACTGCAACGTCATCAGCCCTATACATTGCGGATGGCCATGTATGTGTGCAAATCGATTCCCCCTATCTATTCAAACACGGTGAAACCGAATTACGCAAAATTTGGTACAGAGGTAGCACTAGCAAAGGGCACCTCAGTGTCTTGTTTTTATTGCCGCCATCTTGACAGAAACGTAATGGCAGCCACCCAAATGTTCAAAGTTTAAATCAAATTACGACTAACCTAATCGTCCGATATCTACCAAATTTTGCAACTACATATGGTCACATGGCGAGCATCTTTTCACCAAGCTACAAGGTCATCAGTCCAGTTGGCGGCCATGTATGTGTGCAAATCGATTACCCTTATCAATTCAAACACGGTGAAACCGAATTCAACGAAATTTGGTACAGAGGTAGCACTAGCAATGGGCACTCCAGTGCCATGTTTTATATCGCCGCCATCTTGACAAGAACGCAATGGCAGCCACCCAAATGTTAAAGTCTTGAACCAAATTACGACCATCTAATCATCTGATCTCTACCAAATTTTGCAACAATATACCTTTATGTACAGAGAATTTAGTTTGTATGTAACGGAGACCCTCGCTTGCCCGTTCGCCCGCGTTGCGCGCCTGGCTCCCGCCACGCTCTTTGCCGTTATGCGGCACTGAGTCATTGAGTATACGAATTTGTACTTACCTAGTTCACAGCTGGTGCTGAAAATGTTCGTCATTCACTGCTACATATCGCTGGTACCTTTTTTTTTATGAAACTGGCATTTACTCTCTGAAGTTCCTCAGCACCGATTGACTGTATTTCAGCTGTAATATAGTCTTTAAGCTCATTTATAGTGTGAGGGTTTCTCGCATACACTCTATTTTTAAGCGTCCCCCACAAATAAAAGTCACATGGTGATAAGTCTGGGCTTCGCGGGGGCCACACGTTCCGACTCATTATCCTCGTACCGAAAATGCGACGCAAATCTGTCATGGATGCTTCGGCAGTGTGAGCAGTGGTAGAATCTTGTTTAAAGTAATTTGACAATCGCTCTCGGTAAGTCAGTTCGTCAAAAAATTGGTCAAGGATCACATTGAAGGACAAATTTAAGTACAAATTCCTATACTCAATGACTCGGTGCCGTGCTGGCGCCGCATAACGGCAAAGTGCCTGGCGGGAGACAGGCGCGCAACGCGGGCGAGCGGGCAACCGAGGGTCTCTGTTACATACAAACTAAACTCTATGTAAATAAAAAGAAATGTTTTGACCAAACCACAAGGTCATCAGCCCAATCATGTGTGGATGGCGACCATGTATGCGTGCAAATCGATTTACCCTATCTTTTCAAACACGGTGAAACCGAATTGAACAGAATTTGGTACATAGGTAGCACTTGTAAAGGGCACCTCAGTGTTATGTTTTATATCGCCGCCATATTGACGGAAACGTAATGGTGGCCACCCAAATGTAAAAAGCTAAAATCCAATTACGACCAACCTAATTATCTGATCTCTACCACATTTTGCAACATCATACCTTGAAGTGAGAAGCGTTCTTTGACCAAGCTACAAGGTCATCAGTCCAATAGTTTGCATATGGCGGCCATGTATGTGTACAAATCGATTCCCCCTATAAATTCAAACACGGTAAAACCGAATTGAACGAAATTTGGTACAGCGGTAAAACTAGCAAAGGGCACCTCAGTGTCATGTTTTATATCGTCGCCATTTTAACGGAAACGTAATGGTGGCCACCCAAATATTAAAAGCTTAAATCAAATTACGACCAACCTAATCATTTGATCTCTACTAAATTTTGCAACAACATACCTTTTTGTGGGAAGCATCTTTTGACTGAACTACAAGGTCTTCAGCCCAATAGTTGGCAGATAGCGACCATGTATGTGTGCAAATAGATTCCCCATATCAATTCAAACACGGTGAAACCGAATTGAATGACATTTTTTTTACAGTGGTAGCACTAGCAAAGAGCACCTCATATTCATGTTTAATATCTGTATAGCACGTAGTATTTCAACAAACTACTACAACCAACATTCAATTATACTCCTTGAAAAGGACAAAGAGTTATAACAATACCCATGCTTTTAGGAGAAAGTAGGCTATATGTTCTTTACTGAACATCTTGTTGTAAAACATATTGAGTATAGACAACTTCACCGCAATAAAATTGCGGATATTTGAGTCACAAAGGCTTTTTTGAAACAACAATAACGCAATCACCACTAATTTTTTGTCAACATCTGTATAAGTAAACCAAACACAACTGCTTTTTTTTATTCAGGCAAGCGATAAAGCCCCCCCCCCCCCCGGACTCGCGCTTATTTTTATGTCTGGAAAAATGAGAATTACTCTTGGAAAATTCCTGGAAAACTCCTGGAAAATCGTTGACCGATTTGAGTGGCCACCATGTTTAAAGATTTGTAAGACCATCCTATCGTCTCCCATCATTAGTAAATGACCAGCCCATTGAAGTCTTCTGGAGTTAATGATGTTGAGTGTTGGTTGCTTGCTGTAATAGTGAGTGTATGTCTTTATTTGATCATTTTTCCAGATTTGAAATGCGGGGTAATGAAATGGTCCAACAATTTTCCTATACACTTCCTCTTTGGAGATGATTGAAGTTGACTAAAAGACGGAAAGAAATGTTATTGCTGGAGTGAGATAGGCTACGTCTTTTCGATCCCAATAAGATCGTAATGTCAGGTTTAGTGAAAGGAGCTTTTGGAATGAAGTTCTAGATTTCAGTTAGGGTCAGTCTTTATAACGCTATTATACGGAATTGAGAGGAGACGCTCATCTTGACAAGGACTTCATAAAGCTAGCACAAGGATATGATGACATCTGGATCGCGTGCTCCTGTGATATCACTGCGCCGCTGTCCGGTCCGGCTTGGCTAAGCTTGCATTGCCCTGCTCCGCTAATGGAAAAGCTTCATCACCACTACTGTGGGAGGTAAAAACATCCGATAGCCTTCTCGCCTGAGGATTAGGAGGATCACAGTCAAGACACTGTGATGGAAGGTATCTACCTCGCCTGCCGCAAAAAGGATGCCGCCGGTCGCTTGAACAGGACGCAGGAAATGTCAGTCGTACAGGGACCATACGTACTCCTCAGATGACAGTAGATTCTACGTGTGGAATATATCGTCACCTTGCAAGAAACATAATAATAATAATAATAATAATAATAACAACCTGTAACCTTCCTTGTTTTAGTTCCAAAACAGGAAAATTTTCCCATGGTTAGTTCCAAAATCGGCAATGTGTCAATACAACCCTTTCCGTTTCGTTTCCGGAATATTCCGCACTAATACCTTTGCTTTACATGTCGTTTGAGGTATATTCCGCAGGCTAAGTTTACATTTAATTACGGTAGGTGGCAGGAAGGTACATGAAATCCTTTACGAATGCACCTGAAACCAGGAATGATTACGTGAATCTTTCTATTTGGATTTTTGAAAATTGGTTAGATAGATACTTGAGTTGACATTATCAGCTGATATAAACAGTGAAATGGCGGGCTCGTATGATAACAATGTGTCCACGATTACAAGGTATTAGAACGAATCAGACAGCGATTTCAGTAATTTTGAAGACTTTTCTTTTCGTATAGATGGAGGATTTATCATCATGTGACAATGAAGCTGAAGGAGCTAAGATCAGTAATGATGCAGATACAAGAGTCTAGTATAGCTATGCCTACTTTCAGCGTTGGAAATTCCATGGTTTCCCTGAACTGATTCATATTTTGTACAGTTTTCCTATTTTTTTCTAAACGATATAAAAAAGTAAAAAGATCAGCATGTCTTAAAAGTTTTATAAAAAAAATCACTCAAAGAAATTTACAACATATTTTAGTGTCACCGGAAGGGTTAAAATGTAAATAACCCAAGAAGGAATTATGAGTGATTATAATCACATTGCCTATGAAAAGAATTATTTTTTGTCCTATTTTTAATGGGTGAAGTGTATTCTTGTCTTGCATAACATAATCAGAAATGTTATTTTGGCCCTACAGCATGCAGATGGCCAGATTTGGAACTAGAGGACTCAATTATCACCTCGTTTAAAAGTACACACTCACACACACTACTAAAGATACCACAATAACAAAGGTTATTGGCCACCTCGTGGTGTTGCAGCTAGCATTGTTTACTGTCGCCCGGAGGTCCAGGATCGATTCCCGGCTTTGCCAAGAAATATAAATTTGGTCTGAGGGCTGGAACGGGATACACTCAGTCTCGTGAGTCGAAACTGAAAAGGGGTAAGTTCGATTCCCACCTCAGCCCTCCTCGAAGTGATTTTCCGTGGTTCCTTACTTCTACTCCAAGCAAATGCCGGTAAGGATACTAACTTAAGGCCATGAACGCCTCCTTTCCAATCCTCATCTCTATTACAAATACACACACTAATACAGGTATCACAATAACAAAATTCTACACACCCAAATACACGGGTCTAAAATGAACACTATACCCTAGCCTCCCCATATAAAGCAAAATGCAGAATAAAACAAATGACCAAAAACATAAAGCAAAAACCAAAATTCAAAAACAAAAGCAAAAGCAAATAAAAAAACACAAAACAAATATGCTCATAAAAATAAAACAAGTAGTTCCGTGAAGAACTATACAGCCTATTTTCATATATCCTACTTATGTTAATTGCCTCTATCTACATACAAAATTTCAGTTTGATTGCTGTAATAGATTCGTAGATATTGAGAACCGACTAAATTTTTCGGATGGTCGTCATGTTGTATTTTATATATGTAGGTCCTATATTTATGTACTGTTACATGAAGATTATTGTGTACGTGTTGCATTCAAACTTCAATCGCATGATTAGGACACAAGAAGTAACAAGGAAATTTTAAAATTCCGCACAGCTGCCATCTTGTGGTTATGTAAACAATTGAAATAAATTAGATGCCAGGGGATTAACATGTGCATAAGGATTTACTGTACCAAGATTCACTGCACTCGGATGGTTAAATTGCGAGAATCGTTCATATGAGTATTTATACTTCGCGTCGCCGCCATGTTGGATTTGTGATCACCAGGTTATTTAAAGTCCTATAGGTGAACTTAAGTTCATAGCCCCTATGAACATTAAAAAATTCAGTTTGATTGCTATGATAGATTCGTAGATATTCAGAGCCGTCTAAATATTTTGGATGGTCGCCATGTTGGATTTTTAAAGGTATAGTCCATAGAGTCATGTACCATTAAAGGAAAATTATTGCGTAGGTTCACTATTCAAACTTTCACTTCGTTCGCATGATTACGACACAAGAAATAAAAACTTAATTTTAAAATTCACAAAGCCGCCATCTTGAAGTTATGTAAACAATTGAACTAAATTAGATACCAGTGCCTTACAATGTGTATAAGCATTTTCTGTACCAGATTTCATTGCGTTTGGAACATTAAATCGCGAGAAAGGTCTATTTAAAATTCGATTGGCCGCCATGTTCGTTTTGTAGTTAACCGGTTTTTGAAAGTCTTATAGATGAACTTCCAGTAGTGCCCTTTATCTCCGTACAAAATTTCAGGGTGATACCGCTAATAGTTTCAGAGATATAGAATGCCATTGAAATATTTCGCACATCCGCCATCTTGTGGTTATGTAAACAATTGAACGAATTTTGATGTCGGTGCATTACAATGTGTATAAACATATACTGTACCAAGTTTCATTGCGTTTGGTTGGTTAAATCGCGAGAAACGTCTATTTAAAAGTCGCAACTTCGCTTGACCACCATGTTGGTTTTGTAGTTACCAGGTTTTTCAAAAGTCACATAGGTGAACTTTTAGTAGTTCCTTTTATCACCGTAATAAATTCCAGGGTGATATCGGAAATAGTTTCGGAGATATTGAATGCTGGTGAAATATTTCGCACAGCCGCCATATTGGATTGGTGAGACGTAACAAAATTTGAAGGACACGGTCGGGGTCGGCCAGAATAGTGCTATGATCTTATTGAGTTTTATTGCAATCGCTCCTGCCGTTTAGAAGTTATTAGGGACACACACACACACCTCACACACACACGCGGACAAAAGGTGATCTCATAAGCCTATTTTTTCATAAAATGAAAATAGGCTAAAAAGGGACATGAAACAACAACAACCAATGAGTAATACGTACAATTATGGAGGTTGGCGCAACAATACAAGAAGGGAGTAGTACAGAAAAGACGGACGGAAGCTGATATCTTTATTCATTCTATTGTTGAAGTATCCGTCGCGCATTTGTATTTCGATCGTGACAAAAGCAATATTTCTCTTGTCTGATTATCCGTGAAAAATCGGTTCTGTGTCGGTTGAGACTCCGTAATGGAGCCCTACAACTTCCGCCTGTCCCCCAACCCTTGTCCTTTCCACTCCACTTGATGACGAGAAGATGAGTACAATGTAGCATAAATCTTTCCCTCTGGCTACTGTTAGCGCACGACAGGAAGTCCGGTAAGTGAATCACACCCTCTTAAGCGAAGAGAAGGGTGGAGGATGAAATATTCAGTTGGCATGGCCGCCTAACTGGTGGTGACAACTACAAGGGCTACAGAGATATGACCGGCGATAAGTGTTAAAATATTCAGATATCAAAGGTGTTACCTGCGTTGGTTATGTCAGCGAAGAGTTACAAATCGCACAGTTGGCCATCGAGTTGCGTGTTTTAAACGCACGACATGCAGAGCTCTGGGGATTCACTGATACCGAGAGTGGAAAATGGTGAGCATTTTTTATACCGCACTGGACACATTGCAGCAGTGTTGTCAAACCAAGAAAAAAAAAAGAGATAGACACTTCAAATTTTAATTGGTTTCTCCTTTTCAATAAATGCAAATACTGTATCGTCACAATTTTCAAAAATATAAATATAAATTCTAAGCTAATGTATGTGCCTTTGTGTTTGAGTCTTCATAATAACAATAATAATTATTATGATTATGTTTTTGGTTTTACGACCCTTTCGACAACTGTGGCCCTTAGAGACGCTATGGTGCCGGAACTTTGCCCCGAAGAAGATCTTTAACATGCCAGTAAATCTACTGACACGGCTCCCTTGCATTTGCGCACCCTAAAATGCTAACTGGCTGCGCCAGGATTCGATCCTGTAACCTTGGACACAGCAGACGAGAACGTTACCGCTGAGCCACGCAGCCAGCCTTGAGTCTTCAGTCCTTAAAAACTGCTCAGATGGACGCCCCATGTCTCTCTGTTTTGACCTAATAGTTACCATCTACTTGCGAGGTAGGTTGGCGGCTACGGTGGCGTAGTTGGTAGCATGCTGAGCTTCTAACCCTAAGATCGTGGTTCCAAACCCGGCCGAAGTCGTCGGCTTTTTAAGAGCGTTAAAAATCCCTCAGTAGGCCTATGCCTTCCTTCAAAGGTGAAGTAAAGCCGGTGGGCGCATGTTAGATATTTATTTGTAGATTAGATTAAATTAGTGGTTCTGAAGCCGTAGAAGTCTGCGGACCACTCACCGTGAAACTGAATCATGTACGGACCACCCCTCCTCCCTACCCCCCCCCCCGCCCCCCCCCCCCCCCCCCCGCAATACACCTTATCAGTTGTAACCCTTCCTCAATAACACTTATAACCGGGTGAGTTAGCCGTGGTGGTTACGGCATGACTGATGGCAGTCGCTCACATCCGGGAGGCGAGGAGGTTCGAATCCCCCCGTCGGCAACCTTGAAGATGGTCTTCTGTGGTTTCCCATCTTCCTTCCAGGCAAATGCCGGGGTTGGTCCCTAACTATAGGCCACAGCCGCTACATTCCAACTTCCCTCCTTCCCTCCCTAACGGTACTTGTAGCTCACCCATTGGGTGTCCGTCTCGAAGCAGCTACAAAACTGACGAGCCGAACATGTCCTCGGACACTCCAGGCACTAAAAGCCATACGCTAAAAAATAAAAATAATAACACTTATTTTAAAAGATATTTAAATTCAAAACCTGATGGTCATCGCCGCGAATACATTCGGACGATTCTCGTTCAACGCACATCGTTTTCAAAGTTCCCATTTATTGGTCACTTTTTTATACGTGCTGGTGGACCCCTTTTCTCCCGCGGACCACTCCTGAGGCACTCGCGGACCACCTGTGGTCCACGGACAACCGGTTAAGAACGACTGGATTGGATTAACGCTCTTAGGGCCAGTTGTACGAACTCGGGTTATCCATCGGAATAGCTATACCTGGGCTAGCGTCTTCCTTGGTATATCTCCAAGGGTGGGTTGTACGACAAGATGTTATTCCGGGGCTAACTATTCCGTGTTTGTCTGAGAGACCAGCTAAGTTGGTAACAAACGGAGCTAATTTTGTGGGCACATTCATACCAAATATGAACTTCCTTGGAAACAGATGAATATCGAATTGACCAATGCGATACTCCATGAGAGGCCGTGAGAATAACAAACCACGGCCGTGGACAAACATACCGTAATAAATCCATGCATTGGTTACAAATAATGGTATAAATCGTAGGCTATACATAAATATAATGCAAACTAATATAGCATATCCAAGAATTAAGTACCGGTAGGTGCAGGATAGGCTACTACATGTTATTATCATACATTTTACCTGTCAGTCATATGTTCCAGTCCATCGATAATTTGATCTAATAATCTCAAAACTGAGTATATTTCCTGTCTGAACCGTATAAAGAATTAATTTTCATCACAGTTCAAAAAATGAGCCGGCCTCTGTCAGATCTTCTTTGCTTTTCTCCTTTGCAGAAATAGTATTTCTATTAATGGATCCTCCGCATCAGCATGACTCTTGAATAATTATGAGTAATAATATGTATGTAATTACTGTGCTGCTATTAAGATTATACATTTTCATGTACATATATGAATAGTTCAATCGAATTAAGAGTTTGCGATGATTTAACTTCGTTTTTTTTCTCTAATAAGTGATGAGCCTCTACATCACTTTCTACATTAATTCCTGGCATCTCCAGCATGATGCTCTCGACTGACGCGGAGTTATTATTAATTACCCAGTTGAACCTAGGATCACCCCAAGTGATTACTGGTAGGCTACATATAAAAGATAATGCAAAAACACCAAGCATAACATAGAAACAAAAACTAATAAGCAAAAAAAGTTGGAACTGGTGGGGTTCGATCCACAAAATTTATGTTCTTCCGTCGTGAGTCTGGCGCGCTAACCATTGGACCACTGCAACATGGCGTTCGGTGCTGAAGACAAGGCATATGATGCGTACATTTGTAATGTCGTTGGCTTGTTTTGGTATTTTGTCTGTAAAAATGTGTATGTAATTATTGTGCTGCTATTAAAATTATACGTTCTCATGTTCATTTATGAATAGCTCACTGAAATTACGAGTTTGCGATGATTTAACTTCGGATGTTGTAGCGGTCTCTCCCGTCCGCCATATATATACTCGGTATAAGCAGATAGCTCGCCATTCCAAGCCCGGTTAGCTATGCCGTCGTTTATACCCGGATTATCTCTTATACCAATGTCGTACAATTCAATTCTGCGCTAACTACGGAGATAACTTTAGCCGAGGTATAACCCGAGTTCGTACAACTGGCCCTTAATGTTACAACGTTCGCTGCCAGGTGCTGGCTGCAGTGGCATTTAGTAACCAAGTTCATAGCTAGGTGTCGTTAACAGTAGCATTTGGTAGCAAATGTAGGAACTATTGAAATTGATCGTCTGCAGTCCTTACATGAATGTCAGATCACACACACTAATACAACCATCACAATTAACACCTGTTATCAGACAGATTCTACACACATCCAAAGTACACGGGGCTACATGACCGCGTTGTCTCAGCCCCCTAAACTCAGCAATCAACCAACTAAATCCGAGGTAAACAAATTGTAAACATGGTATACCCCTATAATTATGTAGATTTAGGTATTATGAAGTCTTTTTACAGGTTCGAACATCAATAAGTCAAGTTATAATTCACCCCAACAATGTCTGAATTTTTATTTTATTTTTATTTTAGTCAATTTACCCTCTAGGTTGGTGGTTCCCACGGACTCAGCGAGGGAGCTCACCACTACCGCCGCGATGGGCAGTGTCCTGGAGCCTGGAACATCTGGTCGGGATGGATACAACTGGGGAGATGTGATCAGCACTTCGCCCAGGCGGCCTCACTTGCAAAGCAAACAGGGGCCACATGAGGGATGGGAAGGGATGGAAGATTGGAATGGATAGGCGAGGAAGAGGGAAGGAAGCGGCCGTGGCCTTACAGTGGGTACCATCCGGGCATTTTCCCGAAGACGAAGTGAGAAACCACGGAAAACCACTTCGAGGATGGCTGAGGTGGGAATCGAACCCCCTCTAATTATTTGGACCACCCGAGGCTGAGTAGACCCCGTTCCAGTCGTCATACCACTTTTCAAATTTCGTGGCAGAGCCGGGAATCGAACCCAGGACCTCCGGGGCGGCAGCTAACCATGCTGACCGCTACGCTACGGAGGCGACATGTCTGAAATTAAAGATAATTAAAATAGAAATATCCTGTACTAAAGTTAAGAAAGAACATGTCCCTATTCAAAAACCGCTTACCAAAATTGGAAAACGTTTGGTTTAACATTTTCTTAGAACATATTATAAATGCTTGTGCTTTCCTTTTCTCCCAGCACTACTTCATTCTGTCTGATCTCCTCTTTCCTTTCTCTTCTGATAACTGCATCGGTATTCTGGTGTCGACTCTGGCTTGGAACTTCTTAGTGTTGTCTTTGGCCACGGATTTGGCTATACCATTCATATTCAAGAGATTACTTTTCTGTAGAAATGCTTTCCTAGCCTGTGCTAACCTACTTATTATAGGCTATATCCTCTTTGCTTCGTCCATCACTGGTTATATCTATTATTAGGGTTCAGAAGTTTAAGACCTAAAGAAGTAGAAAATATGCAAGCAAATATGCCCAAAAAACTAGCTAAATATGACCTAAAAAGTATAAAATATGACCTAAAAACTATGAAATATGACATGAATTTTTGGGATAGGTAGAGTATCACTAACATACAGTAAACGTCTTAAGTGCCAAAACGTGATCAGCGATAATACACCAGACACATTTAATCATACAAACTGACAGAGAGCTACAGAACATTAAAATTTTCAACATTCATTCATCATCATAGCCTTGAGATGAAGTTCTTGCACGGTTTTCCTAAAAGACATAACATGGCATTTCCTTGTTTGCTAATTGCATCTGAGCTAAATATATCTACTGGAGTGACATCCTATTGAAAGGCGGAAGCACACTATCGTCATGTTCCGTGACCTCATGTGTTCAGTGTCGCAATCTAACTTGTCGAGAAAGATGTGCTAAAAACGTCCGTAGAGGAGCGCCTTCTTGGAATCAGGTCTTCTAAACCTGCTATCTGCCTGTTCTGGGAAAAGAAAGAAAAATATATATACTACACTATTCGGAAATCCTGTGTTTGAAACTCGACGCAGGTAACACGTACAGTACCTTGTTAACGACGCCTCAATTTAAACAAAAATGCTGAAATTATAACCAAATATGACCTTATATCACTAAAATATGACCAAATATGACCAAAACAATAAAAATGGCCGAAATATGCATTTATAGGCAACATCAAATTGCTTTAAACGTGGTCAGGGACCCGCCATTCAAACTTATTTTTCAGATTTCGGGTAAAATGAGCTCAGGAAAAAAATATTACTTTTCCTTAACATCCGAACCTTAAAAATACTGGAATGAAGCCGAAATAAATCAGAAACCTCTATGGAGATCAAATTGACAGGTGAAAAGCTGAAGGAAGTAGGAGACTTCTGTTACTTAGGAAGCAGAATAACCAGTGATGGACGAAGCAAAGTGGATATAAAAAGTAGGTTGGCTCAGGCAAAGAAAGCATTTCTACAAAAAAGGAATCTGCCGACATCGAATATAGACTTAGGTATTAGGAAGTCATTTTTGAAAGCCTTTGTCTGGAGCGTGGCGCTCTATGGAAGTGAAACTTGGACTATTGGTGCAGCAGAAAAGAGGAGAATTGAAGCATTTGAAATGTGGTGTTACAGGAGAATGATGAAGATCAGATGGGTAGATAGGGTTACAAACAAAGAGGTATTAAGACGAGTGGGAGAGGAGAGATGTTTCTGGCGACTGCTAATGAAGAGAAGAGATAGGTTGGTAGGACACATACTAAGACACCCAGGAATAGCAAGCTTAGTTATGGAAGGAAGGGTCGAGGACAAGAACTGTAGGGGTAGACCAAGGTTATAATATGTTAAACAGATTGCCTCAGATGTAGGGTGTGGTAGCTATGTAGAGATGAAACGATTAGCTCAGGACAGGGAGGCTGTGAGAGCTGCATCAAACCAGTCAAAAGACTGAAGACTCTAACAACAACAACAATAATTATTATTGAGGTTATTATTTCGCATATTCAAGTAATTGGAATTATATTGTTTTGAGCGAATGAAAGTTACGATTTGCAGAATTTTTACCATCCTTCCCTATCAGAGACCATGGACACAATATTGGTATTTCCCTTGGAGTAATGTTCGCGTGTTCGAACTAACCCGTTTACCATTTCTCCTCCGAAGGTTGAAATTAAATTCTCTCTGCGATGCGATGTGAAGAGGCGTTGCTTAAAAACAGCTCGGTCGCCGTCAGCACTCATCAGTTGATAAAGAGACCAGGGGTGAGGGAGGCAGATATCATTATAGATGCTCTTGAGTATAGCCTGGAGTCGTGCGTATTATGACAGTGCAGGCCATTACACGATCAGTAACCACATTAAAGCCAAGAGATTGAGCTACACTTCACTATTTAATGAAGATCTTCATTCTCCAATCATGGGCATCTCTCGGAGAAGTTCACAACATTTACTGCGCACGTGTAATCCAATACAAGCTTGGCTGGTTTGTTCAGCTTTATGTCCATATCAAATCCAAATACCATACACGTGCCAGGCTGATAGTACTAAATACATTTGAAATTAATCATTCTACTTAAGGTGTTCATATAACATTAATCCCTCCCTATATTATTCTGCTAAGGCCCCATTCCAGTTTTGTACCGAAAACAAGGTACCATTAACACCAACCTACACATATGGGGTACCTACAGGTTCAGCATAACCCAATGCGTACGCGAAACGCACTCACTTACTCTTTAAATGCCTCACAATTAAATAAATACCTTAAAACATGTATATTTACAATGAAATAATGCAACACGGTAACCATGGTAACAGAATCTCACAGGTCCATCTATTCCTGTATGACGCAATGCAATTCCAATTATTACATTACTGTGAAAGTTTCCAGACGATTATAAGGTTATCACTGAACCAAATTAAGCTGTAAAATGCATCAATCCATACAGTTTAATGCGCTTAAGGTGGTCAAGGGGCACTGTAGAATTTTTTCACGCAATTTTCACGTGTGAGTGTGGTACGAAAGGTCTTTTTCACCCGACTATAAAGGGTCTCCGAAAACCACATTTAAAGGCCCTTAAATTAACAGTGTCTGTGATATTCCCAGAAAACTAACTTCGCTCTGATATGCCTATGAAGGATTGACAAACCCCTAACCACTGCACCAGTAGCTGAATTGATAAAGTCTGATTATTCATACCAAGGATAATTCAGTCATAGCATTCATGATTGAGATTTTGCTAAACTTGTACTCTTTACAACTAGAATATTCGCGGGCGAAGCCGCGACGGGTAATGCTTGTAATTATTATTCTCGTATCAGATTCATACGTATTTTACACCCGTTATATTATCTTTGCCCAAAACTTGGCCACTTCCAATGCTTCTTCTGTTCCTTGATGAAGTTCGTCTTCTATACAGGATGCATTGAAGCATATGTTGAACAGTCTGGTCTTCTCCTCACAATCAGTCACATAAAATATTATCTTGATCAGCGTAGCCCCATCTTGACAAATTAGCCTTTGATCTGCCAATTCCAGATCTCAGTCCATTCAGGGACTTCCAAGTCGTCCATCTATACTAATATAATAAAGCTGAAGAGTTTGTGTGTTTAAACGCGCTAATCTCTGGAACTACCAGTCGGATTGGAAAAATTATTTTTGTATATGATAGCCAGATTCAAGAGGTAGGCTATGTAGCATTAGGCTACACCTCTCAGGTAACCTTTAAGATTGATTTTTGTTCAGTAAGTCGGAAGAACAAGCGCTCCCGAAAAGCTTCATTAATACCCAAGTCAATTGTTTCCTGACAATGCGGGCTGCATCACGTCGCCCCTACCAGTGTTCTGGTGCAGAATTGCGAGCTGCTTATAAATGCAGTCTCGGGGAGTAATTAATGCAAAAAGATTTCTTAGGCCCCTTAAAACAGTTATCATCATGAGAATAGTATGCCTCTGTATAAGGGCGATGATGTTGGTGCAGTAGACCTATACTGAGGTTCTTCTTCTGCGGTGTTCAATCCGAAAATTGGTTTGTAGCAGCTTTCCATGAACTCCGGTCTGTGGCTAGTCTCTTCAAGTCCAAGTAATTATCACAACCATTGTCGTGAATGATTTGTTTTATGTATCCCAGCCGTGGTCTACCTCTACAGTTCTTTCCTTCCACATTGCCCTCCAGTATTGTGTGCAGAAGACTTTCATGCCTCAAGATATATCCAATCCAATTGTTTCTTTGGTGAGTAAGCATATTCCATAAACATGGCTTCTCTCCAATCGTCTTCAGCGTTTCTTCATTACTGATTTTGTCCACCCATGGAATTTTTAGTATTTTCCTGTAGCACCACATTTCAAAGGCTACTATTCGTTTCTTATCAGCCAAGCTAAGAGTCCAGGTTTCACTACCATACAACAGAACGATCCACACATATATCTTCTCAAGATGTTTCCTGAGGCTCATACTAATGTTTTTGCATGTAAAGAGCTTTCCTGTCTTGTTGAATGCTATTTTGGCTTGGTTGAAACGGCTGACTATTTCTCTTCTACTTCTTCCATCTGCTGTTATTTTGCTACCAAGGTAAGTGAACTCCTGTACATTTGTCAGCTGTTCTCCATTTCAAGTACAACGAGGAGGTTCATACTGCCGGCTACAGAGAAGAACTTTGGTTTTCATTTCGTTGATCTTCATGTTATACTTGTTAAAAGTGGATTCCATTTCTGCTAATGCATAATTCAGATCATCTTCGTTTTCTGCCAGGACTGCGATATCATCCACAAAGCGAAGCATGGTAATTATTTCTCCTTGAATCTTGAGACCTCCAGTCATTGGCAAATTATCATTCACTTCATCTATTGCTTTTTGGATGTATGCATTAAAAAGAATTGGTGAGAGCGAACAACCTGACCGAACTCCTTGCTTAATGTTGGCCTCTGTTGTGGAATCACCACATCGTATAACTGAGGTTATCAGCTGCAATAAGCGTTGGTGCTTTCCGATCCTTATCATTGAGCGCTTCAGTTCTGTGGTAGTATTCATTATCATCCATAAAACAAATAAATCCTCCAGGAGAAGCCGAGTACTACTGCTAGTTCATAAAAATATTCTTTTCTTTAGTCGGTTTATCCTCCAAGGTTGGCTTTTCCCTCGGACTCAGCGAGGGATCTCACCTACACCACCTCAAGGGCAGTGTCCTGGAGCTTGAAACATCTGGTCGGGGATACAACTGGGGAGGTGGGACGAGCACCTCGCCCAGGTGGCCTTACCTGTTGGAAGCTTAGGCTTTTCTTGGAAACATCGGTGTGCTGTTAGTTTTTACTTAAGTGGGGCACGTTCCCAAATATCTTTCCTTGCAATTCCCACTTCTTGCATATATTTGTCACCTCAATGAACCAATCTCCCTTGGTTTTCTTTTTGAGGAAGTAGGTGAAAATTCTTTTCAATCGCGCTGGGTTCATTCTTGTTATATGACCGTCAAGGGTAATTTATTTATTTATTTATTTATTTATTTATTTATTTAAATTGTTGTTCTTTGGTCGTTTGGGCCCCCAGTGGACCACGGTGCTCGTGCCTTAGCTATTGTTTGCCACTTCTGGCGTCTGCTTTTGTGCTGAAATGTTGAGCCTTTCTATTGGACCAATAATCTTTCATTTTCTTGATGAAAATTAATTCATTAATTTAGGCTAATTCCTTTTATTAATTTCATTAATTTTATTTATTTAATTACTGTATTTATGTCTTAGTTGTCGTTTGGGCTTACTGAGGACCACGAGGCTCGAATCTTCTCGTCACTTGTGTCTTCTGTTTCCTCCTCTTCGAGTAATCCTCCAGCTTTCCTTCCTCCGTCCATAAAGATCTGCTGAGCCGCTTCGGTGGCGTAGTCGGTAGCATGTTGAGCTTCTATGCCCAAGATCGCGGGTTCAAACCCGGCCGAAGTCGTCGGATTTTTAATAGCTTTAAAAATCCCTCAGAATGCCGTCCTTCGGTCCCATGTCATAGATTTATGGCTTGTTAAAATACCTTCCGCTAATTACACCTGTGTGAAGCTAAATTATAATATAGGTTATACATTCGACAATCGCTCTTAGGTTCCGACGTTCGTCGCCAGGAGCCGACTGCGGTGGCATCTGGTAATCAAGTCCTGAATTAGTAGTCGTTGACGGTGGCGTTTGGCGGCAAAAGTAGGAACTACTTGAAACAAATTAATGTCTGCAGTCCACACTTGAATTGAAAACAGATAACACACACACTAATACAGTCATCACAATTAACACCGGCTATTAGACAGATGCTAAACACACCCAAAGTACACGGGGCTACATGACCGCGTTGTCGCAGCCCCTAAACTGAGGAACCAAACAACCAACCAAAGTTCTGCTGTATTTATGTATTTCTTAATTTGTTCATGCATTAATTAATTCATTCGATTCGTGTATTTATTTGTGACCACACTGATTCCAGCCGTTGAACTAATCACACCTCGCATCAAACAATCTTCCCACGAGCACAAGAAATAAATTATGAGTCTTACTGTACCAAAGAGAAATATGCCTCTCTCTAGCCATACTGGCTATCTTAAACAAGCCAATAGTTCCTGACCTTAGGCCAATAAATAACATTTTATAAAACGAAATCCCTTATTTTTCACTACTGTTTATTTTATTCCCCAATACCCATTTCCTGTTCGTTTGTTTTCTCGGTGCCTGCTTATTTATTTAAGGAACATATCCTCGTTCACTTCTTTTTGTTTGTTTTCTCTTTGCCTTACATCGATTTCTGTTAATGCTGCTGTTCGTCCAGTCTCTGGTGGTACATATAAGAACATTATAGACCTCTATCACAGCAGCAATATATGAGGACAAAGCTTCTTACCAGTATAATCTCGCGTCTGTGAGCAAATACACGTTCTCGAGAGAATTCAGGACACAGTGCTAAAATACGTTTGGAGGGATTGAGGTTTCAAGATCTGCACGCGAAGTTTGAGAAGTGTTCTAGAATGTAATTGAAAACCAGGCCAAATTATTAGATATGGGATAACAAATCTGCCATTCATGAATGGGTTAGGTGGTGCGAAAGATGAACCACCAACAGTCATCGCTTCAATGCGTGGTGGTACAGGGGTTGTACCACCAAATGGTGAAGGTACCAGCATGCTGGTGCACTCTCTGTACCACGTTGTGTTATGATGCTACTAGTAATAATAATAATATCGTATGGCCTCGGGTGCTGGGTGCAAGCTTAGTTATTTGTCGCCCAGAGGGCAGCTTGCAAGTTGAATTTTGTTGTTCCTTGGAGCGCTATCTAAGATCCTTGAGACTATAGAGCTTTCTAATACAGACAGGAGGAACGTTTATGTTGGCGTTTTTTTTTGTCTCAACGAGGGATCCCATCATTACCGCCTCTACGGGCAGTGTCCTGGAGCTTGACATCGGGATGTGGGATACAACTGGGGAGGCGGGACTAGCGCCTTGCCTAGGCGACCTCACCTGAAAAGCGAACATGGGGCCTCATGAGGGAAGGGATGGGAAGAATGTGAGGGGTAGACAAGGAAGAGGGAAGGAGGCGGCCGTGGCCTGACTGTAGATACCATCCTGGCATTTGTCCAAAGAAGAAGTGGGAAACCACGGAAATCGAGCCCCCTCTACTCACTTGGACCACCTGAGGCTCAGTAGACCTCGTTCCAGTCCTCAAACCACTTTTCAAATTTCGTGGCAGAGCCGGGAATCGAACCGTGGACCTTCGGGGTGGAAGCTAAGCACGCTGATACTACACAACAAGGCGCCTTGGCGGGAAATCTCGAGAGTAATTTTGCCATTATGAATTCGGCCTACTGAATTCAATTAGGTAATTTAACATGTCAACACGTTTTTTTTGTCGCCTTTCAAACATCACATACCATAGCAAGCTTGGGGTTGGTAGTCAGATACGATAACCACTCTCCCACCGTGTCAAGCATTCTACTAGTTACTTCTTTCCCTCCATTTTGTTTTTTAAGTGGCTGTTATTTGTTGTCATCCACACAGAGATTATTGCGAATTAACAAATACCTTGTGCGGGGAGCGTGATGGCGTAGTGGCTTAACTGCTCGTCCTTCACCCGGACGACCGGGGTTCGAATCTCGGTGACAGCAGGGTCGAATTTTCACCTGAATAATCACGTGGCGTCAGGAAGGGCATCCGGCCTTCAATCCCCGGCCAAAACAAAAACAAAATGAGCCTGGTAGCCTCCAGTGACCCAAATTAATTGGGAAAAGCCGAAGAAAGAAAGAAAGAAAGAAAGAAAGAAAGAGAGAACAAACACCTTGTGCTTCAAGCGTGAGAATTCCTGTCAAATCCATGTGCTTGAAAGAGTTAAAATGTGACGCGCAGTAGTTTCAGATATTTCACGTGGTGTCTGGTTACTGCGAAACAGAAATCTCTTTTTTATTTTAGCCTACTTTTCACATTTTGCAACAAGTAGTTCCGTGAAGAACTATACAGCCTATTTTCATATATCCTGCTCATGTTAATTGCCTCTATCAACATGCAAAATTTCAGTTTAATTGCTATAACAGATTCGTAGATATTGAGAACCGTCTAAATATTTCAGATGGTCGCCAGGTTGGATTTTTATTTATGTACTATTACATTAAGATTATTGTGTACGTGTGGTATTCAAACTTCAATCGCATGATTAGAACACAAGAAGTAAAAACGAGATTTTAAAATTTCGCACAGCCGCCATCTTGAGGTTATGTAATTAATTGAATTAAATTAGATGGCAGTGCATTACAATCTGCAAAATCATTTACTGTACCACATTTCACTGCGCTTAGAGAGTTAAATCACGAGAAAAGTCTATTAAAATATTTTAAATTCGCTTGGTCACCATGTTCGTTTTGTACTTTACAGGTCCATGTCATATACATAGGTAAACTTGTATCAGTACCCTTTATCACCGTACAAAATTGCAGGGTGATATCTGTAATAGTTTCGGAGATATAGAATGTCAGTGAAATATTTCGCACAGCCGCCATTTTGAGGATATGTAAACAATTGAACTAAATTAGACTCCAGTGCATTACAATGTGTATAAACATTTGCTGTACCAAATTTCATTACATTTGGATAGTTGAATCGCGAGAAAAGTCTATTTAAAAGTCTTAACTTCGCTTGGCCGCCATGTAGGTTTTGTAGTCACCAGGTTTTTGAAAGTCTCATAGGTGAACTTCTAGTAGTGCCCTTTATCACCATACACAATTTCAGGGCGATATCGGTAATAGCTTCGGAAATATTGAATGCTAGTGAAATAATTCGCACAGCCGCCATGTTGGATCGGTGAGACGTAACAAAATTTGATGGGCACGGTCGAGGTCGCCGGGAATAGTGCTATGAACTTACCGAGTTTCATTGAAATCGCTCCAGCCGTTTAGATTTTATTATGGACACACACACACACCTCACACACACACACACACACACGGACAAAAGGTGATCTCATAAGCCTATTTTTTTTTCAAAATTGAAAATAGGCTAAACACGAGGAAAAAGTAGACTTATGAGATCGATCCGGAAAAATGTGTGTCTTGTCTGTGTGTGTGTGTGTGTGTGTGTGTGTGTCCTTATCAACTCGTAAACGGCTGCAGCTATCGAAACCATGAATAAAGACCTATGACTGAATATCTCATGCCCATATTTGAAAATTACGTCAGTGCTACCAACTGCTGAAAAATCACAATTGAGAATTGAGGTGTATGTTGGATATCTAGGAAGATATTGGGTATTGTTCCAAAATTGACACACATATGGATAATATTACATCAGATTAATTTACAGGAGCCCATATATGAAAGTTTTGCCAACATGATTCCATGCTTGCTGGTAGGTCCAATCTTTAAATGCATGTAAACTCCATACTATCGATTGGAATTCAACCAAATTTGGTATGTGATTTGCGCACCGAAGCCGATATGAGCATGCATTCTTTTAGTCTCAACAGGCCTGTAAACTATTGAAAAATTCACACTACACAGTTTTATCCTAATCTCAATATATCAGAAACTATGCTGGCCAACAGTTCTTAACTTTGCATACATATAGTACCTGCAAACGTAGGTTAATTTTCAGTGATCGATATACGACAGTGCTGCCAACATGATTTTACGCATGCTGATAATCTTGATGTTGAATCACATGTAACTTCCAAACTAATAAATGAAGTTCTTTCAAAATTGGCACATATATAGATCATAATATTTCAATTTAAGTTCGAGCATCCAATTTATGGCAGAGTCACCAATCTAAGTTTATGCTTGCTGATAAATTCAATATTTAAATACATGTAACGTGCATACTATATTTTGGACCTGAGCCAAATTTTGCAAGTGCATTGTGTACCTTAAGAGATTGAACTAAGAATATATTTTGAGTCGCCAGTTCTGCCAACTGTTGTTACATGGTCTCTATAATTTTAAGAAAAGTAGGATCTTTAGTTCGTCACGGAAGTACTTGTTTAAAATAATGTTTGTTTTTACTAAGATCTGCGTCTTTCATGATTGTTGTTTTTCCCTATTTGGTTTCTCTTGTATTGTATGGGAATGATAGAGAAATGAGAGAAGCCAGTCATGTAAATAACCTCACTTAGGGTCGACTTATTACGAAAAAAAAAATCCTTCATACCTGCGCTTGTCTGCGTGGGTATATTCGACGACTAAGCAAGTGCTTTAATTAGCCATCCGCTGCTCACTTGCCGTTACTCACAGGGACAAAACTCAGTCAACATCGTTTTGCGATTCGGACAGCTTAGGGGATTGAATATTTCCTCAAATGTCTAAATGTGCATAAATACAGGGTGGGGCAGCATAACTTCCTTTTTTCAATTGCGCCCCATTTAGTAGTGTGATGTAGTACCGGAGCGCTAGTGGTCTCGTCCAATAGGCGGGTCTGTAAAGTTTTGTACTGACACAGTTCAGTCGCCATCATGCGTTGGAACAGTGTGGAGCATGCGTTTGCCCTTGAGGCCTACTTTTCGAGCGGTTGTTCTGTGATCGCAACCCAGCGTGCCTTTCGGAATCGCTTTAATTTAGCCCCATTGGCGCCTGTCCCAGACCGGAAATCAATTGTTACGTGGATCACTACGTTCAGACAAACTGCAAGTGCAACAAGACGTAGAACTGGAGTCCCACGGCCCATTAGATCACCTCATAACATTGAGGCAGTGAGAGCTTCAATTTTGCGATCACCACGGCGTTCTGCGCGCAAACATTCATCTGCCCTTGGACTTTCTAATCGTTCTGTGAGGAGAATTCTTCATGATGATCTTCATTTTCATCCATTCAAGATGGCGATTGTGCAGGAACTTTCTGAACGCGACTTCAATTCTCGGAGGATCGCGTGTGAAGTGTTTCTGGAAGTCGTGCCTGAGGACGCTATTGTGTTTTTAGTGATGAAGCCCATTTTCATTTGTGTGGATCCGTCAACAAACAAAACATGCGCTACTGGGCTGCTACCAATCCTCGAGAATTGTATCCAAGGCCTTTGCATTCACCAAAACTCACAGTGTGGTGTGCAATTTCCCCAGGTGGAATAATTGGTCCCTGGTTCTTTGAGGAAAATGAAGTCACAGTGACAGTGAATTCGGACCGGTATGTAAGCATGTTACAGGATTTTTTTTCCACAACTGGATGAGTTGGACTTAGGGGACGTTTGGTTTCAACAAGACGGTGCAACGGCACACACTTCAAGAGCATCGATGGCCGTTTTGAGGGAACACTTCCCAGGGCGCCTAATCTCAATTAGGGGCGACTTGGAATGGCCGGCCCGATCCCCCGATTTGACCCCTTGTGATTTTGTTTCTATGGGTTTTTTTGAAATCCCGTGTTTATGTAAACCGACCAATGACCCTACAAGATTTGAAGAACAACATCCAGGAAGAACTTGCCAACATGACAAACGCCAGAAATCGGTTCACCCAGTGTGTAGAGAATGGGGACGTCACCTACCTGATTTGATCTTCAAAACCAAGTAAAACAAAACTTTATATTTGTACCTACATTATATTAAAAAACAAAAATTTTCTGATTCGTACAATGTGTTTTATTAAGGTTTGAAAAAAGGAAGTTATGCTGCCCCACGCTGTACTTTATCTCATACATGAAAATATAATTGTAATGTCTGCGGATTTTGATGACAAACGTTTCGTTTCTCCGCACAGGGCTCTAACTGTTGGTAGGTCCAAGCCAGCCAGACTTGCTACATTAATAATACGAGCTTACAGCACCCTTGCACCTGTTGTTATAATACTTTATTTATCACGAAAGTTGCATCATCAAGATTACTCCTCGCTGGCCTCGTACGTGAAAGGGATTTTAATTAAGCCCCAAGCTTACACAGGCTATCAATAGATGATTTATACTGGCCACTGGCTCCTGTAACTTTCCCTTTCTCTCACTCTCCTCATCGCCTACAGCATTGGGAGCTTGAAAATGAAGCTCTTCGAAAGCTTCATTTAGCTAAAAGAAATCAGCACTAACAACAGTAACTTATGTTGGACCTTAATGATGTATTAAAGTCATAGGAATCAAATTCCATTTTACGGCTTGTCATTTTACTTTAGTTTATAGAAGACTAGCAACCCGACCCAGCTTCGGCCGGGAACAGTTCTGAATGCATTACGTGATAAGCGCTTTTTTTTTTCAATGTCAATGAACAACGACCAATATCCGTTTTACGTCTCGGCATGATGGGTTAAAATCACTGACTGCACTATTAATTATATTATCATGGAGATGCATGTGCAACAAATTCTTGTCAGACGTAATTTAAGAATGGCGAGGTGCATGAAACACAAATCCCCCTTCCGTTCAATCTTAACTTGGCTATGAATTTTTGGCGGAACGAAAAGTTCACAGGCGAAATGAAGGAAAGCAGAGTTGCACTTCCAGGGAAACTCCAAATACAACCACCCCCTCTAAAGTTTTTTTAATGTGTAACATCTTTCCGCTCGGTTGCTGGATAGTTTTGTGGGAGTGATTTTGAAAATTGGGGACGGAAGTGGATCGGAACGATCGAGCTGGCAGTGGTGGATCCAACGGAAGTACGCACTGCCCGCTCGATCGATCAATCGGAAGTGTACTAGCTGGCAGTGGTGGACAACGGAAGTATGCACTGCCCGCTCAATCGATCAAACGGAAGTGTACTAGCTGGCAGTGGTGGACAACGGAAGTATGCACTGCCCGATCGATCGATCGATCCAGCTACCAGATTATCATTTTAAACGATATTTATCATATCAATATGACTCATTTTAACAGAATCCATATGAAATTACGTGTTGGTCTGTGAATGAAGAGGACCTGTTTATAAGGAATTTAAGGTTATGAGCGGTGTCGCGTCTATTAATCCAGTTGATCCATATCGTATTCTTTATTTAGGCTAGTGCTGGTGGAAACTACAAATCATCTAATAAAATGAGTTCCGTATTATAAACTACAATACCTGTAAAACATTCCCTTTTACAATAACAATTCAAAATGTGCGCTCAGTAGCGCGAGAATATTATGGCAATACAGTAGGCAGTGCATTTAGCAGGCACTGGTTTGACGAGCACAGTGGCAAATGTTTCACCAACTTTCATTTGTCATTGAGCAGTTTATGAAGCTTCACGTTCAAGGTTGAACATCACATGGGGTAGGACAAAGACGTCAAATGTCATTTAAGTAAGCGGAATTATTGTCAAGCTGTGGTTGAGTTGGCTAGTCAAATATTAAATGCATAATAGAATGTTGTTATATGAGTGGAATAAAAGCTGAGACTAGGTCATTTCATGATTGTAGGAAGGCATGTTTTGATTGTTTACGACGAATTGTATGAGAGTCTTGAGAATAATAAATGATATAGTTACTGAGGAGTGTGCTCACAGTATTTGAGAGTACAGTCGACGTTGTGTGTCACTTTGTTATTATGAATTATTAAGGAAGGAAGCTTGTAGTTTTGCGTGACCGTTAATCTCACAATCATGATTTACGTGGAATGCGAACCACAGGACATGGCATTTCAATTCGAAAATCTCACATGTATTGACCGGGAATCAAACCCGGTCTACCTTGGTGAGACACTAACAGCATGACCGCTGCGCCACAAGTGTGACAGTAGCATATCTCCAATTCAATCTATACATTCATCATAGTACCAGTCTGAAAATGGAGCGTAAATGAACATTTTAAGAATGTCCAAGCTGTGTAGTATACCAGTAGGATAACATGTCAGATGTTACACATCATATGCGACTACTGTAAGGCTCGTATCTTTTATTTTAACTCAACACGACTCGACAGTTTGCTGCTGGTTGTATCTGGGGCAATAGGTTCGCCCGCTAGCTAGGCTGTAACAGGGATGATAGACTCGCTAGATAGACTAGCTAGCTCGTAAACCGTCACCTCAGTAGTTGAATGGACATGGTTGGAAGAAATTAAAACGTAAAACACTTCAAGTGGGCGATGTATTGAAGATAGACATATGCTCTCGCGGATTTTTTTTTTTTTTGTAGAACTTTTCATGCTGAACAATTCTTACACTCAGAGTATTTAGATATTTTTAACGGTTTGCCCCTAAAAGCCTCCGTGGCTTAGGCGGCAGCACGCTGACCTCTCACCGCTGGGTCCGTGGCTCAAATCCCGGTCACTCCATGTGAGATCTATGCTGGATAAAACGGAGACAGACCAGTTTTTCTCCGGGAACTCCGAATTCCCTGTCAACATTTCATTCCAGCAACACTCTCCACTATCATTTCATTTCATCTGTCATTCATTTAATCATTGACCCAGAGGAAGGCGTCGGGCCTCGGCAGCCGGCACAGTTCATATCCTCGCCGCTAGGTAGGGTCTTCATTCATTCCATTCCTGACCCGGTCGGAGACTGGAAGCAGGCTGTGGATTTTCATTTTTTCATAACGGTTTGCCCAGCGTAAGCTTACAAAGCGCTCGGACGCCAGGTTTTTTTTTCGACTTTTCCACTGGAATCGTTACTGCTCGGCTTCCTTTCATCTTAAATAAATTATTTTCTACAGAAATTATCCTCGAGATATCCTTTACAGAATGGTAAAACCCGCATCAAAATCCATCCAGTGATTCTCGAGTTTACCCGTAACATCCAAGAATCGGGGACTTTGTTTTATACTAAGTAGAGACTAGCAACCCAGCCCGGCTTCGCCCGGTATGAGGTGTTCCCTGCGTAAGCTTAAAAGTCGTATTTATTTCGATTTCAATAAACTTATATCCGATTTCTGTCTTGGCATGATGGGTCAAAATCACTGACTGGACCTATTAACTATATCGTCATGGAGATAGCATGTGGAACGAATTCTTGTCAGACGTAATTTAAGAATGGCGAGGTGCATGAAACACAATCCAATCTAAACTTGACTGTGTATTTGCGGAACGAAGGCTGAAATTGGGGTGATAGGCTCGCTCGCTAGCTAGCTCTTAAAATGTCTCCGAAGCTAGTAGGTCTAATTGAAATGAGATTGCTGGAAAAAATAACAGGTATTTCCGTGAAGAACTATTCAGCCTACTTTCATATATCCTACTCATGGTAATTGCCTCTATCAGCATGCAAAATTTATGTTTGAAGGGTTGATAGATTCGTAGATATTGCGAACCGTCTAAATATTTCAGATGGTCGCCAGGTTGGATTTTTTATTTATGTACTGTTACATGAAGATTATAGTGTACTTGTGGTATTCAAATTTCAATCACATGATTATAACACAAGAAGTAAAAACGAGATTTAAAAAATTTACACAGCTGCCATCTTGTGGTTATGGAAACAATTGAAATAAAATAGATGTCAGTGGATTAACATTTGTATAAGGATTTATCGTGCAAAGTTCCACTGCACTCGGATGGTGAAATCGCGAGAAACGTCCATTTAAATATTTATACATCGCGTCGCCACCATGTTGGATTTGTGCTCACCAGGTTACTGAAAGTCCTGTAGGTGAACTCATGTTCAGAGTTTCTATGAGCATTAAAAAATCAGCTTGATTGCTGTAAAAGATTCGTAGATATTGAGAACCATCTAAATATTTCCGATGCTCGATTGTTATATGTATAGGCCATAGAGTTATGTACCATTAAAGGAAAATTATTGCGTAGGCTCGTTACTCAAACTTTCACTTCGATAGCATGATTACGACTCAAGAAATAAAAACTTAGTTTTAAAATTTCGCACAGCCGCCATCTTGAGGTTATGTAAACAATTTAACTAAATTAGATGCCAGTGCATTAAAATATGTATAATTATTTACTGTACCACATTTCACTGCGCTCAGAGAATTAAATCACGAGAAAAGTCTATTAAAATGTTTCAAATTCGCTTGCCGCCATGTTCGTTTTTTACTTTACAGGTTTATGAAAGTTACATAGATAAACTTGTACCAGTGCCCTTTATTAACGTACGAAATTTCAGGGTAATATCTGTAATAGTTTCGGAGATTTGGAATGCCAGTGAAATATTTCGCACAGCCGCCATCTTGAGGTTATGTTAACAATTGAACTAAACTAGACACCAGTGCATTACAATGTGTATAAACATTTGCTGTACCAAGTTTCATTACGTTTGGATGGTTAAATCACGAGAAAAGTCTATTTAAAAGTCGCAACTTCGATGGCCGCCATGTTGGTTTTGTAGTTACCAGGTTTTTGAAAGTCTCATAAGCGAACTTCTAGTTGTGCCCTTTATCACCCTACACAATTTCAGGGTGATATCTGAAATAGTTTCGGAGATACTGAACACTGGTGAGATATTTCGCACAGCCGCCATGTTGGATTGGTGAGACACAATAAAATTTTAAGGGCACGGTCGAGGTCGCCCAGAATGGTGCTTTGATCTTACCGAGTTTCATTGAAATCGCTCCAGCCGTTTAGAAGCTATTAGGGGGACACACACACACTCCATCACACACACACACACGGACAAAGGTGATCTCATAAGCCTTTTTTTTTTTTTTTCAAAAATGAAAATAGGCTAAAAACTTAAAAACACTTACAGTGGGCGTATTGATGACAGAGATATGCTCTCTGGTACTATTTTTGTAGAACATTTCATGCTGAACAATTCTTACATTCATAGTATATAGATATTTTTACGGATTACCCAGCGTAAGCTTAAGAGGTGCATGGACAGAAGAGTTTTCTTTCGACTCGATTCATTGAAATCGTTAGTGCTCGGCTTCCTGTGGTCATAAATCAAATAATTTATAATATTTCTGTAAATTATAAGCCTACTTTTCACATTTTGCAAAAATGAGGAAAAAGTAGACTTATGAGATCGATCCGGGAAAATGTATGTGTGTCTGTCTGTCTGTCCTTCTGTCTGTCTGTCCTTCTGTCTGTCTGGCTGTGTGTGTGTCCCCCCCTATCAACTCCTAAACGGCTGCAGCAATCAAAACCAAATTTAGTATGAGTAAAGATGTGCACCGGAATAGCTCACGTCCATATTTTAAAATGATGTCAGTGCTACCAACTGCTGAAAAAACGCACTAGAAATTTGAGCTCCATGTTGGATATCTTGCAAGGTATGCATGGGAGCTATTCAAAAATTGGCACACACGTAGATAATACTATTTCAGTTTAATTTCCAGGAGGCCAACCATGACAGTGTTGCCAAAATAATTTTAAGCCTTCTGATAGGTCCAATGTTTAAATGCATATAACTTCTACACTATCAATTGGATTTCAACCAAATTTTGTATGTAATATCTGTAGATAAACAGATATGACTGCGCGTATTCTTAAGAGCCACCAGGGCTGCCAACTGTTAAAATAATTGCTCTCTCTATTTTTTTTTATCCAAATACAAATATATCACAAAGTATGCAAGCCAACAGCTTTAAACTATGCACACGTATATTCTGACATTTTAGATTAATTAGGAGTAACTTATATACGTCAGTTCTACCAACATGATTATAAGCCTGCTGATAGTACCAATTTTTAAATACATGTAACTTCTATACTATCAGTTGGATTTCAACCAAATTTCGTATGTGATATGTGTACCATAACAGATATGACTATAAGTATTGTTAAGAGAAATCAGGGCTGCCAACTGTTAATAAATGCTGTCTATATTCTTTTTACCCTAATATCAATATATCAGAAAGTATGCAAGCCAACAGCTCTATACTTTGCACACGTATAGCACCTGACATTCTAGATTAATTTGGAGTAATTAATACAAGGCAGTGGTGCCAACATGATTCTATGCCTGCTGATATGTCCAATTTTAAAATACATGTAACTTCTATACTAACAAATCCAAAATTGGCACAACAAGATATCATAATATTTCAGATTATTTCTGACCAGCACACGCATGGTATTGTTGGCAACATGCTTTTACGCGTGCTGATAGATCCAGTGTCTAACTGCATGTAACGTCCATTGGACTTCAACCAAATTTTGTATTCTGTACCTTAAGAGGTGGAACTAAGAATATATTCAGTCACCAGGGCTGCCAACTGTAGTGCTCTATTAGGCTACATTATACTAGGTATATTTTGAACTAATTAGATATTTCGATATTACCAACTTAATTTCGTCATTATTCTAGATAGGTTCATATACTGTAGAATAATCATTGGCATGAAAAGTAGGCTGTATAGTTCTTCACGGAACTTCTTGTTTTCTACCAAAATCTTCCTCGAGAAATCCTTTACAGAATGGTGAAACCCGCATCAAAATCCATCCAGAGGTTCTCGAGATTACCCGGAACGTCCAAGAATCGGGGACTTCATTTTATACTAAGTGGAGGTTAATATACACAACTTCCGTCTCCCAATATGTATTTGTCCACGCAAAGGATATATCTCAAGCAGAAAATAGTACTGTCATTTCAGTTTCCTTAGTGACGTTTAAGGTGAGAACCACCTCCATATCTTGCTTATGTTAAAATTTTCAATTTTGTGGTACAATTTACTAAAAAACCTATTTGGATTATTAAAATGAAATTGGAATGGGATTGTTATATTATGTATTCAGCTGTAGCCTAATAATAACAATCATTATTTACTGAAATAAAATACTTTATGTTCGACCCTCACTATTATGTGTTTGAAAACTGTATCATAATGATGGTCATTATAACACCGTTTTTCATTACGATACAGTTTCTCCAGCCAATCAGAGCTCGTTCATTGACCAATTAGGAAACGATAATTTCGCGCATGCGCTCAAAATCCAACATGTCGGACATAAACACAACATCGAACTATAATAAATTACCGACATGGAATACCCACCGTCCATATGTTCGCGTAAATAAACTGGCGAATATGAGACAAGAAATAGCACAGTACCTTAAAATCACTAACACTAATTTCTACACAGAGCATTGTCTTCAAATGACTGCGGTGACAATATTACTGAGGGACGGCTGATGTAAACATATGGCTGCATATGGCAGAGCGCATGCGTCGGCCGTTCAAAGCTCTTGAAAGACGAAGCTATAACACCCAACGCTCGCTCTGTGATCACAAAATTCCAGTAGCTGACTCTCAACAGATATTTATGAATATTTATGTTAAAACATATAATAAAGTTATAATTATCGTCGAACATAAACAGTCGTATGCAACTCGCCTATAATGGTAATTAAGACACTCGTATGGAAATTATAAAACTCGCATACGCTCGTTTTATAAAAAATACTCGTGTCTTAATTATAGCCATTATAGGCTCGTTGCATAATGTACTATTTTAATTCATGATGAAAATTAATAAATGTATAACAAAAATACTGGAATGCAGCCGAAATAAACCAGAAACCTCTATGGACATCAAATTGGCAGGTGAAAAACTAAAGGAAGTAGGAGTCTTCTGTTACTTAGGAAGCAAAATAACCAGTGATGGACGAAGCAAAGAGGATATAAAAAGGAGGTTATCTCAGGGAAGGAAAGCATTTCTACAGAAAAGGAATCTGTTGACATCGAATATAGATTTAGGTATTAGGAAGTCATTTTTGAAGGCCCTTTGTCTGGAGCGTGGCGCTCTATGGAAGTGAAACTCGGACTATTGGTGCAGCAGAAAGATTTTGAAATGTGGTGTTACAGGAGAATGATGAAGATCATATGGGTAGATAGGGTTACAAACGAAGAGGTATTAAGACTAGTGGGAGAGGAGAGGTGTTTCTGGTGACTGCTAATGAAGAGAAGAGATAGGTTGGTTGGACACATACTAAGACACCCAGGAATAGCAAGCTTAGTTATGGAAGGAAGGGTCGAGGGCAAGAACTGTAGGGGTAGACCAAGGTTAGAATATGTTAAACAGATTGCCTCAGATGTAGGGTGTGATAGCTATGTAGAGATGAAACGATTAGCTCAGGACAGGGAGGCATGGAGCGTTGCATCAAACCAGTCAAAATACTCAAGACTCAAACAACATCAAATACTTTTTCAGAATAATTTTTAATACATTATATATTTTCCACAAAAATTTGTAAAAAAAAAATCATAACTTTATTCTTTTGTAACATACTGAGAAATCCCTTCCCATTTTTACAGCTAAAGATGTATATAAAAATCCCTGAAAATTTCATTTGTATAACCCAAGGTTTTTGAGTAAAATGAACCACAAAATTGAAAATTGAACATAGGCAAGATAGGGAGATGGTTTTCACCTTAAAGATTTGCGTTTCATACCACCATGTCTGAACCTACATTTTCAATTTCAGGTAATATTTAGAGGACTACCGACCACTTTAAATGGTTTTTATATTGTGACTATTAAGGGAGAAAAGATTTTCTTTCTCAAAACTCATTTTTTTCAACCCTTTTGGCCAATAGTTGGTGCTATGAAAATGTTTTTGGCTCTTATCCGAAGAATAGTACAAACTTAAAATGGACTCGATTTTTCACATACTAAAGACATGGTGGCCACTACTCCTGTAAAATCGGGAAATCCTGCAAAACTCCCGGATTTTTATTAGGTCTGGGAAACTCCTGGAAAACTCCTGCAAAATGATGAAAAATTTGAAAACTCCTGGAAAACAGCCACTGTTAATTAATTTTGAAATTCTTTCCATCTTAAATCATACTCCCGCTGCGGTTTTGGGCGAGCACTCTATGGTTAACGAAAGAAATTTCCTCAGGTACCTGTTTCTGTGTGTGAGAACACGCGATAGTATTTTTGTAAAACATATTGAGTATAGACAACTTCACCGCAATAAAATTGCAGGCTGCATTCCTTTCTCTTTTTTATGCGGATCTTTCAGTCACAAAGGCTTTTTTAAAACAACAATTAAATCATTTGTGAGTAGCCTTACGTATCAATAACGCAATCACCACTAATTTTTGTCAACATCTGTATAAGTAAAACAAACAAAACTGCTTTATTTTGGTCTTGAAGTAGGCAACCGATAAGCCCCCCCCCCCCCCCCCCGGAATTCGCGCTTATTTTTAGGTCTGGAAAAATGAGTATTACTCCTGGAAAATTCCTGAAAAACTCCTGGAAAATCGTTGACCGATTTCAGTGGCCACCATGTAAAGAAGTTACAGGGATATTTCAATTTTTCAAAACCCATTTCCACCCTCCTTGGAACGGTCTTGCGTTTTAACGAACTCGACCATGATTATGAATGGTTAGGCTATATTTTACGTATACATTTGAAAGTGGTTGGCATAAAATATATTAAATTTGAATTGCAGCCAATGCCCAAAGCAGGGTATTTTAATTGAACGCCCATAGGCTCCCTTCAAGTTCAATTTCAAGTAGTACCAACTTTGACTACCAAAATTGCCACTGTCACTGACACTTAGCGGCGAACGTTGGAACTGATAGAGCGTTTCTTACCAGCCAAAAACAGTATAACCTACATATTTCGCTACACACTACCAATTGTAGTGATAGGTTCTTGTACGTGCCATAAATCTATGACATGGGCCCGCCGTCTTTACTTCCCCTCCGAAGGAAGGCATACTGAAGGATTTTAATGCTCCTAAAACTCCAACGACTTCGGCCGTGTTTGAACTCGCGATCTTGGGCATAGTAGTTCAGCATGCCACCGATTACGCCACCGTGTAAAATGACGGTAGGTATCTTGTCCATAAAAAAAGTGATACATATAGATACATAAATTATATATTAAGAAATTTTGAACTGACGGTGGTTTTGAGATCTGGAGGATGTGAAACACGAAGATATGTTGAAATTTTCCGGACGTCCCAACATTTCTCATGAATTCTACCTAAAAAGGAGAATCAATACAGCATAAATTGCATATTTAGCCCTGACAATGGAGCACGCAATTCTGTTTCTTTGCCTATGACGCCGACTTTACCATCTTGTATTAAGAAAGTTACACAGCGCGATCCCTTTCCCCCTGTTATGTTGAACTTGACATGACGGCGCTGTACCCTAGCAGATTGAAGGTCGGAGATGGCATAGCAAGCGGACCGTGAAATTGTGAAGGCACGGGGGCTCACAAAAGAACCATAACATCATCAGCCAGAAGAGTGAAGCGAGGCGCAAGAGAAAAGGAGATCCCAAATCATAGAAATCCCTAACTTCATTACCAATTTAAAACTACCGCTACAGCCTGCAATAAGATAGGCACCGCCTCGCTCAATTCAATATGGATATGGGAGCGGTGTGCTCTTACATGAATATCTTCCTAATAAAAACAAACTGCTCTCGCTGATACAAAGGGAAACGAATTTTGCTGTGCAGGCCTCACAATGTATGGTATTACGTGAAGGAAAAACTAAGACGTTATTAAAGTGGCTCTGCACCTGAAGGTATCTAATCCAATCCATTGCACAGAGGTTTTGTTATATCTGCGATCAGTAAATATTCTTCCTCCTCCTAGGGGCTCACAAGCAGTGAAAGTGTTTTGGCGACCATGGGATCTCGATCGAGCATGGCATTGTTTCCACTTCCTTGTGCCGGGATTTACGGGCGACCTCCCTCTTGTCCCCGACAGCGTTGAGTGAGTTAATACACTAAGTGAAGCAATGCGACAAACAGGGGTCTAACCACCAAAATCTATACTGTATTATGAGTCAATTGCAAAATAAAAACGTAGTTAAACGAAATGTAGATATAATTTGTGCAATTATGAGCAGATTGATAGCTATTTTGATGACTGAGGCAATTAAACAGCCCACGAGCTACGTACAAAAGAAATAATTTACAACCTGGTAAACCTTCAAAAGTGAAGTAACAAGCATGTCAGGAAGAAAAACATCCGCTGTTGACATCATCTCACTCATTCAAATTACGTTTGCGTTTTCTAGTTGCATTTTTATGACAAACAAAAGTTTGGTGCTTTTCAGTCAGGATTGTATACATGCTTAAAGCAGGGAGCCATGGCGCGCCACTAGCTCGGCCAAGGCCACCGCAGCAGCGGATAACAAAACCGCCGCTTGGCGTTCTTACTTTATATGAAAAAACCTTGTATATACGATAGTTGTGCATACGTGTAATACATCAAATTCGTACCTTGTCTAAGCCTGAGCAAGATCCGAGGATGATCACTTGACTATCGAAACATTTCATCCATTTAAGTACCCCCCGTCCCCCTCTCAATCACATTTTTGTACATAAAAGCGTGTTATATCTCAGAATATTTATTTCAGGTTAGGGTGTTCAAATACTTATATCCCCACCTAATTGTGTTGACCGACCGGAAAGCTTTCTATTATCATTTAAATTTCATCAATTTTAAAACGAAAACCTCCGAGACGGAAGAAACAAATTCAGAAACTGCTCCCTTTTGTGTTAAATAGGTAATAATGTTGCACTTGCTGATACTTTTCAATCATTACAATTATTAATAGACATAATTGTAAGAGTCAGCAGTCAGTATGGGCTTGAAATAAACGCCAAAAAGAAAATCCACGGTGGCCGAGAGCGCTAAAGCGCTACCTCGTGCCTCGCTTGCATCGGGAGAGCGAGGGTTCGATTCCCACCTCGGCCGTCCTGAAAATAGTTTTCGTGGTTTCCCATTTTCACCACCAGGCAAATGCCGGGACGGTTCCTTTCAATAGGTCCACGGCCGATTTCCTTCCAATATCCCTTCCCTAACCCGTCCTGAAAAGAAAAGTACATGGCCATTGGCTGCATTAATAAAATTATTAAAAAGAAACAAGAAGTTCCGTGAAGAACTAAAGAGCCTACCTACTTTTCTGAAAATTTAAGATTCATGCCAATTATTAATCTATATGGATCTATCTAGAATAATGACGAAATTAAGTTGGCAATATCGAAATTTCTTATTAGTTCGAAATACTGTATACCTGTCATAATGTAGCCTAATAGAGAACTACAGTTGGCAGCCCTGGTGACTGAATATATTCTTAATTCCATCTCTTAAGGTACAGAATACAAAATTTTGTTGAATTCCAATGGATAGCATGGACGTTACATGCAGTTAAACATTGGATCTAACAACGCGCGTAAAATCATGTTGGCAACAATGACATACATGTATTGGTCAGATATAATCAGAAATAATATTATCTATTGTTGTGTCAATTTTGAATTAAATCCATTAGTTAGTATAGAGGCTACATGCATTTTAGAATTGGACCTATCAGCAAGCTTAGATTCATGTTGGCAGCACTGGCGTAGGCCTATATTGGTTACTCCAAATTAATCTAGGATGCCAGGTACTATACGTGTACAAAGTTTAGAGCTATTGGCTTGCATACTTTCTGATATATTGATATTAGGGTAACAAAAATAGAGACAGTATTTATTAACAGTTGGCAGCCCTGGTTACTCTTAAGAATCGGCATAGTCATATCTGTTATGGTACACATAGCACATACGAAATTTGCTTGAAATCCAAATGATAGTATTGAAGTTAGATGTATTTAAAGTTGGACCTCTCAGCAGGCTTAGAATCATGTTGGTAGCACTGACGTATATAAGTTATTCGAAATTAATGTAGAATGTCAGGTCCTATACGTGTGCATAGTTTAAAGCTGTCGGCTTGCATACATTCTGATATATGGGTATTTGGATTTTAAAAAAATGAGAGCATATATTAACAGTTGGCAGCCCTGGTGGCTCTTAAGAATACGCTCAGTCATATATGTTTATGTACACATTGCACATACGAAATTTGGTTGAAATTCAATTGATATTGTAGAAGTTATATGCATTTATAATTTGGATCTATCAGCAGGCTTATACTCATTTTGTCAACACTGCCATGTATGGCCTCCTGGAAATTAAACTGCAATATCATTATCTATACGTGTACCAATTTTGAAATAGCTCTTATTCATACCTTCCAAGATATCCAACATGGAGTTCAAATTTCAATTGCGATTTTTCAGCAGTTGGTAGCACTGACATCATTTTCAAATATGGCCGTGAGATATTCAGGCATAGATCTTTACTCCTACCAAATGTTGTATCGATTGCTGCAGCCGTTTAGGAGTTGATATGGGGGGGGGGGACACACACAGCCAGACAGACAGACAGACAGACAGAAGGACAGACAGACAGACAGACAGACACACATTTGCCCGATCTCATAAGTCTACTTTTTCCTCATTTTTGCAAAATGTGAAAAGTAGGCTAAAAATGCATGGTCATAACACAAGTAAGGAAAATATCACAGGAGAAAATGTTAGTCATTAATCATAGAACTATAGAAAGGGTTAAAAAATATAAATACCTTGGAACTATAATAACTTAAACGAAAGTTGGGAAATTTCACAAGAAATCAAGATCCGCATTGGGAAAGCAAGAAGTGTGTTTCATAAAATGAGTCCTATCTTCAAAAGCCACAACTTAACTTTAAGAACAAAAATCAGACTTGTGTACTGATATGTATATTCTGTTCTCTTATATGGTGTAGAGACATGTGCCTTACTGTCGACCAAAGTATTATGTGCACTCGAGTTTGAAGGTTGTTTGAGAAGTAACCAATAGACCTACATAAAATCCAATAACATCGTCATTTTCGTCGTTCTATTTTACGTTCGTTTATGTAGGTTTGGAATTTTTAATTTATATTTTAATATTTTTTATCGCAGTTGGAACACAAAATGTGCCCGTTTTTAAGCATGTTTCAACCATGCGTCACATTTAAGAATTATTATCTCAAAACCCCGTCATCAGATCGAATCAAAATTTTAGCACTATATACATTGGAATTTTTTATAACTGGTTTATTAATTTCAAAATTTTGTGTGTCCAAGAAACAAAGTTGTTATCATTTAGGTAAGGTAACTTTTTCTCGGCTCGGGGTGGTTGGAAAATATAGCTCTAGGTCGCGTTGTAATCCTTATAGATCGTATGATAGTATGGAAGTTACATGTATTTAAAGTTTGACCTCTCATCAGGCTTAGAATCATGTTGGTAGCACTGACGTATATAAGTTACTCCAAATTAATATAGAAATACGTAAATTAATTCACTTAATTTTATATCGGTTTGTATTTGTTCGTGGAAATAAGGCATGATTCACCAGCCAGCCGCTCCGAGGTAAGCTGTACAGCGTTGCTGAGATGGAGCCCATCGAGCCGAGCTGTGCGTGTGTCCCCCTATCAACTCCTAAACGGCTGGAGCAATCGAAACAAAATTTGGTAGGAGTAAAGATCTATACCTGAATATCTCACGGCCATATTTGAAAATGATGTCAGTGCTACCAACTGCTAAAAAATCGCAATTGAAATTTGAGTTCCATGTTGGATATCTTGGAAGGTATGAATGGGATCTATTTCAAAATTGGCACACGTATAGATAAGAATATTGCAGTTTAATTTCCAGGAGGCCATACATGTCAATGTTGCCAAAATGATTATAAGCCTGCTCATAAGTCCAATTTTTAAATGCATATAACTTCTACACTATCAATTGGAATTCAACCAAATTTCGTATTTTGTATGTGTATATAACCAGATATGACTGAGCGTATTCTTAAGACCCACCAGGGCTGCCAACTGTTAATAAATGCTCTTAATTTATTTTATCCAAATACCAATATATCAGAAAGTACGCAAGCCGACAGCTTTAAACTATGCACACGTATAGTACCTGACATTCTATATTAATTTGGAGTAACTTATATACGTCAGTGCTACCAACATGATTCTAAGCCTGATGAGAGGTCAAACTTTAAATACATGTAACTTCCATACTATCATTTTTTTTCAACCAAATTTCGTATGTGCTATGTGTACCATAACAGATATGACTATGCGTATTCTTAAGAGCAACCAGGGCAGCCAACTGTTAATATGTGCTGTCTCTACTTTTGTTAGCCTAATATCAATATATCAGAAAGTATGCAAGCCAATAGCTCTAAACTTTGCACACGTATACTACCTGGCATTCTAGATGAATTTGGAGTGACTAATATACGTCAGTTCTGCCAACATGATTCTAAGCCTGCTGATAGGTCCAATTTTAAAATGCATGTAACTTCTATACTAACTAATGGATTTCATTCAAAATTGGCACAACAATAGATCATATTATTTCAGATTATTTCTGACCATTAAATGCATGACATTGTTGCCAACATGATATTATGCGCGCTGTTAAATCCAATGTTTAACTGCATGTAACATCCATGCCATTCATTGGACTTCAACCGAATTTTGTATTCTGTATCTTAAGAGATGGAACTAAGAATATATTAAGTCACCAGGGCTGCCAAATGTAGTGCACTATTAGGCTACATTATGCCAGGTATACAGTATTTCGAACTAATTAGAAATTTCGATATTAGCAACTTAATTTCGTCATTATTCTAGATGGATCCATATAGATTAATCATTGGCATGAATCTTAAATTTTAAGAAAAGTAGGTTCTTTAGTTCGTCACGGAACTTCTTGTTTTTATTAATGTGGATTAAGTATGTTTCATTTTGCCTATTGAATTGTTACTATGGATAATCTCAGTATTGAGAGTATCTGCCTATTACGTTATTATTGTTATTGTTCCTATTTAAACGATTGGCCTAGTTGTATGAGTTGGAACAGTTGAACGTCAACATGAGTTGTGATCTCTTGTATTTATTTATCGTATGGCTTTTAGTGCCGGGAGCGTCCGAAGGACATGTTCGACTCGCCTGAGTCTGTAGCTACTACCAACGGACACCCTTAGGGTGAGCTACAAGTTACGTTCAATTTCATGTAGTTTCAACTTTCGCTACCAGATATCAATGATACCTAGTGGTGAACGTTGGAACTTTGAAAGAGTGTTCCGACGAAATCTAACCTAACAATTTAGCTTCAGACAAGTTTAGTCTGTGGAAGGATCTTTTACATGCCATAAATCTATGACATAGGATCGTCGGCTTTACTTCCCCTCCGAAGGAAGGCATACTGAAGGATTTTTAACGCTCTTAAAAAATCCGATGACTTCGGCTGGGTTTTAACTCGCTATCTTGGGCACAGCAGTTCAGCATGCCACCAAAGCCGCTGTGATCTCTTGTACATCTGAGGCAGTCAAAGCCATTCAGCAGGAAATGGCCGATAATAAAGGACCAGTTAGGGTGGAGCAGTCGAACAGTTGATATCTACAATTCTTGTTGACCGACTGAAAAGTTTTATTAGATAGTGAAATGTCGAAAATTGCAATATCGAAGTCATCATCATCATTTCCCCTTATCCTGCTCCTGCCGGGTCGGGATATTTATGGCACTTCTCCACGTTCCTTCCACCATTCCTCTTCCGTGATCTCGTCCCAGTCCAGATTTCTTTTTCTTATGCTGTTCTTCACTGAATCGATCCACCTTGTTCTAGGTCTTCCCCTTGCTCTCTTACCCTTGCACTTTGCCTCAAGCATCTGTCTTGGTATTCTATTTTCCTCCATTCTCTTTACATGTCCAAACCACCTTAGTTTGTTCTTCTGAATTCTCCCATTTAGTTTTTCCATCCCAACTTCCTTCCTAACATCTTCTTTTCTCACTCTGTCCTTCCTTGTCTTTCCTATCATACTTCTTAGGAATTTCATTTCACTGGCTTGAATTCTACTCTTTTACCTGCTTGACAAGGCCCAAGTCTGAGCTACATATGTTAATATGGGTACATAGTACACTAAAATACATTACCTCTTTGCTTTTCCTTGGTACTTCCTCTTCCCAAACAAGTTTCTTACACTTTGATAGAATGCATTGCTCTGCTGTACCCTCCTGCTAATCTCCATGTCCAACCTACCAGTTTGCATTAAACCACTTCCTAGGTATTTGAACATGTCCACAATTTCCAAACTATCTAAGTCATATCATGCGTAATACAAATAGATACGACCTGTTTCAAACAATACTCCAAGGGAAGATCAACAGCAATGAGGTCCTGGACGAAGAAGAATATCTTGGTTCGACAATCTAAGATGCTGGTTTAAAATGTCTTCAACTGAATTACTCCGCATTGCCACCAACAAGACAATATCACCAACATCCGAACCAGATTGGCATTGAAAGAAGAAGGTGCTGTAATTAATTGTGTTAATCACGAAAGTGTTGAGTGACTGATTACAAACCCTCAAAGCAGCTTAGGATAAATGAAACAGCAGCGCTGTGTATATTCAGTAGTAAGCGTTCCGTGACCACTAAAAGTAATCTTCCCCCACCCTAACTGGTCCTTTATTATCAGCCATTTCCTACTGAATGGCTTTGACTGGCTCAGATTTACAAGAGATCACAACTCATGTTGACGTTAAACTGTTCCAACTCATTTGAAAGTAACATTGCGAGGAAGGGTGGAGAATCAGGCACGCGATACTACCGAGACATCACACGTCATGTGTATACAATTGATGGTTCTACACATGAAAGAGCTAGCTTCTTAAGTCGTAAACTTTGTCCAACGAGGTGCATTATTCTTGTTAGTGAAGTGAGCGAGTGCGTGCTTTATTCGACTTGACTAATGTGGTCAGGTAATAAATCTCATCACTGTGCAATGTTCAGTCTGCTTATAATACATTATTGCCGTAATTTAAATGACGCGTATTCATGCGTAATAATTATAGCATACAGTGAGAGCCTTTTCTACAGAACGGAACTTCACCTGTGTCGTTTGACGGCCAGGGCACTCTAACTACCCGTCCATTGAGGAAGGCATTGCCAGTAGCAGCAGCGTAGCACTCAACTAGTTAAGCAGATTTACACATTTTACCAGCACAATCTATACTAATATATAAAAATGAGATGGTATATGTCTGTGTATTACTCAATAACGCAAGAACAACTCATCCGATTTACATAAAATTTTATATGGAAGTAGCTGATTTACCAGGTTAACATGTAGGCTACTTTTGATTTCAATACTTTGCACTATTTAAGGATGGCGACCATTTTAGCGACGTCACTTCACTCTTTGGTTTCAAACTTTCAAATTTCCATTTCAAATAAAAAAAGAACGCAAAGAAATAGCAAACTTTTGATGGCAGGTCCTTATCACTTATCGTGTGTCTCCAACGGTTAGCGAGTAAAACCCAAATTTGTGCTATAAAACACGGTCAAGCCGAGTGGTGTAGTTGGACAAAATGTTCCATCCATACTCTCCCTCCGCGCAGCACCTCGCCTATCCCCTCTCTCATCTTCACATTGTAATTTATTTATGACCCGTAGCGAAGCATGGGTACTTCAGCTAATAATCAATAAGATGCGTATTTTTTTTCAAACATCATGGGATATCAATGACTACGAAAATCAGGCTTTTGCGTTGTTATTAGTTCTCTATTCATTGTTACGGTGCTGAGACATAGACTCGGACAGAGTCTTCATGAAAACGGCTAGAGGCCTTTGTGGCTGAACAGAAGGATATTGCGGATACCATGGACAGATCATGTCACGAATGTTGAGGTTCTACAAACAGTGAGTAAAACCAACGAAGTATTAACCACCGTAAAAATAAGGAAAATCCAATACCTAGGACACATCATGGAGAATACCGCCAAGTACCATCTCCCGCAGTCTGTTCTTCAAGAAAATATACCAGGGAAGAGAAGAGTTGGACCGGGAAGAATATCCTAATCTCACAGCCTGGAGCTCCGAAATGTTCACTGAATTATTCCGAGCTGCAAGTGACAAGAACTGCACAGTCAGGATAGGAACCAGAAGAAGAAGAAGAACCGCATTTAATAATAATCATCATTATTGTGCTTGCATGACTTTCAGAATAGTTGCTGGAAATGCTGTCCTTCATTTCCTAAACACACGACAGCCGATCAGTTCCAGTCATTCCACCAGGACGAAGGTACGCTGCTCATGTTGTCTGTAGTTCTACCATGCCTAGAAGGTCAAAACCGCAGTTCGATCGCGTCCGCATTGTTACTTTGTGTCAAGAAGGGCTCTCAACAAGGGAAGTTTCCAGGCGTCTCAGAGTGAACCAAAGCGATGTTGTTCGGACATGGAGGAGGTACAGAGATACAGGAACTGTCGATGACAGGCCTCGCTCAGGCCGCCCAAGGGCTACTACTGTAGTGGATGACCGCTACTTACGGATTGCCGCTCGGAGGAACCCTGACAGCAATGCCACCATGTTGAATAATGCGTTTCGTTCAGCCACAGGACGTCGTGTTTCAACTCAAACTGTGCGCAATAGGCTGCATGATGCGCAACTTCACTCCCGACGTCCATGGCGAGGTCCAGCTTTGCAACCCCGACACCATGCAGCGCGGTACAGATGGGCCCAACAACATGCTGAATGGACCCCACGGAATTGGCATCACGTTCTCTTCACCGATGAGTGTCGCATATGCCTTCAACCAGACAATCGTCGGAGACGTGTTTGGAGGCACCCTGGTCAGGCTGAACGTCTTAGACACACTGTCCAGCGAGTGCAGCAAGGTGGTGGTTCCCTGATGTTTTGGGGTGGCATTATGTGGGGCCGACGTACGCCACTGGTGGTCATGGAAGGCTCCGAAACGGCTTTACGATACCTGAATGACATCCTCCGACCCATAGTGCAACCATATCGGCAGAATATTGGAGAGGCATTTGTGTTCATGGACGACAATTCTCGACCTCATCGTGCACATCTTGTGAATGCGTTCCTTCAAGATAACGACATCGCTCGACTACAGTGGCCAGCATGTTCGCCAGACATGAACCCTATCGAACATGCCTGGGATATGTTGAAAAGGGCTGTTTATGGACGTCTTGACCCACCAACCACTCTGAGAGATTTACGCCGAATTGTCGTTGAGGAGTGGGACAATTTGGACCAACAGTGTCTTGATGAACTTGTGGATAGTATGCCACGGCGAATACAGGCATGCATCAATGCAAGAGGACGTGCTACTGGGTATTAGAGGTAGTGGTGTGTACTGCAATCTGGACCACAAATGCTGAAAGTCTAGCTGTATGATGGTACAACATGCAATGTGTGGGTCTTATGAGCAATAAAACGAGCTGAAATGTTGTTTGTGTTGATCTCTATTCCCTTTGTATTTAACGGTTCCGGAACTCTTGGAACCGAGGTGATGCAAAACTTTTTTTGATGTGTGTATTTTATTTCAGGATTAGGGCATAACTCAGCTCATTTTGGGGACATTCGTGTTGACCGACTGAAAAGCACCAAACTTTTTTAAAATTATTATTTAGTATCATTGCAGTTACTGTACTTCGTTCTCCTGAGCCTCCAAAGAATGCGGATTTTTTTCTGTATTGGTCTACATTTTATTTGAGGTTCCCCAACAAGTAAACACCGCACTGTGCTGAAACATACGAACACATTTATTGAAATTCTTCTTCAAGAGAAGATAAGTTTCCACTAGGAAAATCCGATGTTTCGTTCGATACCTGACCATGTTCACGAGATACGAGATAGACTGCAGTACTTCAACACAAGTCGTAATCATCTCAACTAAGGTCTGTTGCCAGCTCCGAATGTAAGACATGAAATGGCAGCATTCAGGGTGTCCCGACCCTCACTTGTGTAATCGGCAAATGCTAGGTTTTTTTTCTTCTCCGTGTGGTCTCCTCAGAGGCCTAGTGCAGGTCTTTCTATTCGACGCCCGTGGGCGACCTGCGCGTCGGGATGAGAGATGGAATTGATTAAGGTGAATGAAATTGGAGAAGGATGTGGAAGGAAGCGGCCGTGGCCTGTCAGAAGGTACCGTCCCAGCATTTGCCTGGTGTTGAAAATGGGAAACCACTGAAAACCATTTCAAGGACGGTCGACGGTGGGGCTTGAACCCACGCGTCTACCGAGTCAGCAGAGAGCTTTGCCCCATGACCTAACACTGCGCTTTTAGCCAGCTTTACTGTCGGTAAATGCTAGTTAATTTACGGTGAATAATCACTAGAGCTGGGATATCAAGTGCAATAATATGTACATAAATATGTAGCAAAATATGTAGATTGTGCAAAATATGTAATAAAGTGAAATGCCATGTCCTGTGGTTCGGATTCCACGTAAAAAGGAGGACCCGGGGCTCATAATCTACAGATTAACGGTCACGTTAAACTACAAGCTTCCTTCAAAATATGTAATATCATAAAATTAATATAAACTTACCATTTTGTCAGTTACAACACACTAGACACGCTTTATATTACATTTTGTAGCACAGTGAACTATTAAGTATTTTATGTTCAACCCTGACTATTATGTCAGAAAACTGTACTATAATGAGGCTCATTATAACACTATTTTTCATTATGAAACAGTTTCTCCCACCAATCAGAGTTCAAGAAACAGTTGTTTGACCAATTAGATAATTAGATGCGCTGAGTTCCACGACCTTCTAATGTAAATCACACTGCGTGGCCTAGTGTCATAGTAGAGTAATCGAGGTGGCCATGGTCAAATACAAGGCATTCCCTGCGTCTCATGCGATCTGTTCAGTACATAAAACTGGCGAAATCTCGACAGATATTTATGAATATTTTTTGTTCGAACATAAAATATTTATAATAATTATCGTCGAACATAAACAGTCGTATGCAACTCGCCTATAATGGTAATTAAGACACTCGTATGGAAATTATAAAACTCGCATACGCTCGTTTTATAAACATACTTGTGTCTTAATTATTGCCATTATAGGCTCGTTGCATAATGTACTATTTCGATGTTCTCTGGGGTCATAGAAAGGAGTTTGTCACTTAGGATGTTCTTATAAGCAGAGCAAGATCTTTCAACATCACATGATGTAACTGTGGCAAATTTTAGGAGAGGAATTTTTGCTGGAGAAATGTTCTCGGGAGGATCAACGTCATCTGCATTTATAATTCGGCACACACTGTGAAATGTTGAATAACCAGGATTATCTTCAACACTTTTTGCAATTTACTCAATACACTTGCACCAGTTTCCCCATGCACAGTACTTATCATCCTATCATCCTCTCAAATACCTGTCACTCATAATTACCTTAATCCCCCTGTTGAGAGGACAGATAACAGCCCCACATTAAGTGTGAAACTTCAATTTAGCAATTTATTTCATATAAAAACAGGAAAACTCTGAAATATGTAATTTTATGTAATATCACTAAGAATATGTTGAATACCCACAAATATGAAAAAATGTGTAAAATATGTAATTACAAAGAAATTTCAGCTCTACTAATCACTCTCTATCCGTTACACGGCCCAGCGAAGCTCCGTTCTATAGAGAAGGACATCACTGTATTAATTGGGAATTACAAGACTGCATGTGAAAACTACAGGCTTATTACCAGTGTATCTGTAAATAAGAATGACACGTTATACAAGTTTTCGCAAACATTTTAAATCTAATTATTGTATATATATTTGCGCATAAGTATAATAGATAAACATTGTACATTAACTAAGCAGCAAGATCTGACGATGATCGTTTGACGAACGAAACATGTCTTACAATTAACCCTGGAAAGGTGGCGTGGGGGACTTTCTGACCCGTATGACGGAACTTGCTCTGATAACAAAATTACTAAGTTTCATGTATCTAACATTGATGTATTGAATGTATTAACTCAATTGCATGATATTTTATTGAAAATAAATGCATATTAGCTTCACAGCATAGGTTACCAAACAACATACTGTACATGAATCCATAGATACCACACTAGCATAGGTTATGAAACAAATTTTATACACCCAATGAATTCACGGGGCTAATTATTACGATGTGCCCAGTAGCTAAATGAAACACCATGGAACCATCCAACCAATATTTTCAAAACTTTCGAAAAAACAGGCTTTCAATAAATCAACTGTGGGGTTCTCTCACAGACACCGCTGGACAATAATCCTTCTTTCTAAGAATGAACACTTTCACTACAATGTTACTGACCTCAGACTAACGGCAAGGAATGTGGGGAGACATATGTGGCAGCCAAGGTGTCTAAGTTTAGAAACAAGCAACCTCTAACAAAACCATTCGCCACCACTCCCGGGTTAAGTATCCCCCATCCCTATTTTTGTACATAATAGTACATTATGCAACAAGCCTATAATGGCAATAATTAAGACACGAGATTACGCGTGTTTTATAATTTCCATACGAGTGTCTTAATTTCCATTATAGGCGAGTTACATACAACTGTTTATGTTCGACGATAATTATAACTTTATTATATGTTTTAACATAAATATTCATAAATATCTGTTGAGAGTCAGCCACTTGAATTTTGTGATCGGAGTGCGAGCGCTGGGTATGATATATCTGTCTTTCAAGCTCTCTGACCGACCGACGCATGCGCTTTGTGTGCTTGCAATGCCATATTATGCAGGCCATATTAGCCTACTTTCGATTTTTGCAAAAAATGAAAGTAGACTTATGAGATCAACACAGGGCGAAAAAAGTGTGTCTGTCTGTGTGTGTGTATGTGTGTGTGTGAGTCTGTGTGTGTGTGTATGTGTGTGTGTGAGTCTGTGTGTGTGTGTGTGTGTGTGTCTGTGTGTGTGTGAGTGTGTGTACTCTGAATGTCTGTCCCCCCCTATCAATTCGAACACGGTGAAACCGAATTGAACGAAATTTGGTACAGAGGTAGCACAAGTAAAGGACACCTCAGTGTCATACTTTATATCGCCGCCATCTTTACCAAAACAGAATGGCGGCCACTCAAATGTTCAAAACGTAAAATCAAATTACGGCTAAACTAATCATCCGATCTCTACCAAATTTGGTGACAACATACCTTTATATAGGACGCGTCTTTCACCCAAAATTGAAGGTCATCGGCCGTACCATTTCAGGATGGCGGCCGTGTGAATTATTCAACCATTTTAATCAATGGCTTAAGACCCACCAATTCCGATTATCGAGCCTAGGGTGGTTTAAGCTATCCTGATGGTCGTGATTCGTTATTTATTATAATTTAATATTATAATATTATACTGTATGAGTGGCTTAAAAGAGCTGAGCCGTTTGTGTCACACGACAAGATGGCAGCTGTCCTCATGTGCCTGTCTTATATTTCAGTAGTTTTAGTATGTTGTATGTGATATACCGTACTGATACAATAATATAAACTTTGTATGAAATGATCTTTAATGAAGATGTACTGCAGTGAAGAAATCGATTATTTAAAGTCATTATTTGCCATCAGTTTGTATCTAATATGTCAGTTAAGAACACCTGACGTCATGGATACGGTTAGCTCTGGGCTAGCATGTTAGTCTGACACGCAGTTGACTGGGGATCGAGTACTGCTACATTTAGGTGTTTTTTTTTCTTGAATTCTTTTACAAATGATGTGCACGAGCTTTTCCCACAGATACTGAATAAAATGTCATTTAGCTCAAAGGAGAGGATAAAGTATACACTCGTATATTAATAAAATCACAGTCCCAGCATCGCACATAAACAGAAGACATTAGAAAAAGGAGAATAGAAGAACTAGATACACGTTGTCATTAACCACAGCCTTCTTAATGCCTCTGTATGGTGCTGTCCTCTTGTGGGTTATGTGGGTAATATTGTTCCAAACATAACGCTGTGTAAATGCCTGAGCTGGCCTCCTGAAGTATGGCAATTTTGTAATACTGGTAGTTCAACTATTAGCCACGATCGCGCTCCGAATACCTTTAAACACTGCCAGCTGGATCGCCTCCCTCTTGGCTACTTTAAACTGCCTACTCATTCAACACCCATAGAACACTGCCATCGTAGTACATTACGCTGGCAGTGCATAGGCGTACAAGATAAAGATTAATTCACTGATAGGTCGCAGCACCACCTACTGTGATTGGGGCGGAAGATTCTTAATTTTGCAGGCTGGCTTAATATAGAGATTAACGGACGTGAATGCATTACAATAAGTTAGTAGTTTTGTTATTCAATCATCATAAAGTATATAATATTGATCTTGACACTTACTGGCTTATTATCAATATAAAAGAAAACAAACAATACATTGTGGTTGGGGTGATTGTTTTAGGGATGAGGACAAAGAGTCATAAAGATACCCATACATTTAGGAGAAAGTAGGCTATATGTTCTTTGCTGAACATCTTGTTTTACATCTGCCGTCCCTCACTACTATTGTCATCGGAGTCACTTGAAGGCAATGCGCTTGTCTCATATTCGCCAGTTTATTTACGCGAACATATGGACAGTGCGTATTCCATGTCGGTAATTTATATAGGAAGATGTTGTGTTCATGTCAAACATGTTGGATTTTCAGCGCATGCGCGAAGGTATCCTTACCTAATTTATCAATGGATGAGCTCTGATTGGCTGGAGAAACTGTATCGTAATGAGAAACAGTGTTATAATGACTATCATTATGATACAGTTTTCTGACACATAATGTTTAGATTTCTACATCATCGAACATAAAAGCGTGTTATTTTATGATACATCTCCACAATTCTTGGATGTCACGGGTAATCTCGAGAACCACTGGATGGATTTTGACGCGGTTTTCACCATTCTATAAAGAATTCCTCAAGGAAGGTTTTTGTAGAAAATATTATTTTTATGATCAAAGGAAGCCAAGCAGTAGCCTAACGATTTCAGTGAGAAAGTCGAAGAAAATAACTGGCGTCCGTGCGCTTTTTAAGATTACGCTGGGCAAACCGTTAAAATATCTATATACTATGAGTGTAAGAATTATTCAGCATGAAAAGTTCTACAGAAATGTCCGCAAGAGCCTATATCTCTCTCTTCTATACACCGCCCACTAAAGACCTACGTGTTTTTACGTTTTCATTTCCTCCAACAATCTCCATTCAATTACTGAGGTGACAGTGTACGAAATAGCTAGGGGCGAGTCTATCACCCCAGTTACAGCCTAGCTAGCAAGCGAGCCTATTACCCCAGATAGTGCCATAGCAAACTGTCGAGTCGTGTTGAGTTAAGACTGGTTGTGTTGGGAGTTTCCCTGGAAGTGCAACTCTGCTTTTCTTCATTTCGCCTGTGAACTTTTCATTCCGCGAAATACACAGTCAAGTTAAGATTGGATGGAAGGGGGATTTGGGTATCATGCACCCCGCCATTCTTAAATTACGTCCGACAAGAATTCGTTGCATATGCATCTCCATGTTAATACATAATGTTAATTAATACTCCAGTCAGTGATAATAACCCATCATGCCGAGACGTAAAACGGATATTGGTCTTATTTCATTGACATCGAAAAAAAAAACGCTTGTCATGTAATGCATTCATAACTGTTGCAGGGCGAAGCTGGGGCGGGTTGCTAGTATCCTATATAATATTTCTTTCAAGTTATGGTGCATGAATACTTGCCTTCCCGCCAAATGTAATTGGGCTCAATTTGTGTTGACCAACTGGAAAGCATTTTAATAGAACTAGGCTACATTGAAAAATGGCTTCTATCACTTCAATTTTAGTGCACTTGCCAAACTTTCAATATTCCACAGGAGTGTTCTAATTAATGTTGAATATTCAGAGTACATTCTGCAGGGTTTCCGTGATTTACGGTATTACGCTCGTCAGTCATGTTTCCAGAATTATTCAAGGGAAGCTCCCTCGCTTCTTCAACAGAAGCGAAAACGTCTCACCTGCATTCCTTCTCGCTAAAACATATAAGGTGCGTTCAAAAAGTAACGAGCCGGAGGCTGTAATGCGCAAACCGGTGACGACATCGGCTAATCGTGGCGTGTGTAACGAGGTGTGGTTCAGAGTGTGGAAGGTCACAGCCCGTCGATAGAGGGCACGTGTGCATGTCACGTGACGATACAACGCGAGCAGCAGCATGCATCAATCGTCCAACGCTGACAGTCGCATTGCAAACAGTGACATGGAGGTGTCAAACGAAGAGCAAATAGGTGTTGTTTGGTTTCTGACAGCGAAAGGAGTAGGGGGAACGGACATTCATCGCCGAATGTCACAAGGGTACGGTAACACTGCATATCCGTTGCAAGGGTCAAGGCGTGGCACAAGCGCCTCAGGGAAGGACGAGTGTCGTTAGCCAATGATGCCCGGTCTGGGGCACCCACCTGCATTACCGATGACAACGTCCAGCTGGTTGATGCAATCATTACCCAGGACCGCCGAGTGACAGTGAACGCCAAAGCCGCCTTGGTCGGATTGAGCGTCGGAAGTGTGCACACCATCATGAAGGAACGACTGCACTTGCGGAAAGTGTGTGCCCGATGGGTGCCCCACAGTCTTCAACCACACCAGGAAGCATGTCGAATGGCCTACTGTCTTGGTCTTGGTTGGACGATTGATGCATGCTGCTGCTCGCTTTGTATCGTCACGTGACGTGCACGTGTCCCCTCTAGCGACGGGCTGTGACCTACCACGCTCTGGTCGGAACCACACCTTGTTACACACGCTACGATTAGCCGATGTCGACACCGGTTTGCGCATTACAGCCTCCGGCTCGTTACTTTTTGAACGCACCTTAGACTTGGTCACCTCTTACGAGATAAATACGAAGGTTTTGCCATCGTCGTATGGCAGCCATTCCTGCATTCTGTTTAACATTTTTGGTTATGAGTGAATAAAAATAACAGGAAGAAATATCATTTAGTTTTTGTTCTCTCTTTTAACGTTTTTAATCCCTTTTTCATTCTTTTTATTTTTTTATTTTTCATTCTAATTTTTTATTTATTTTATTTTTAGAGTTTTGACAAATAGGACATAACGGACTAATTTTCAAATTTCAATTTTATAGTTCATTTTTATTTTTAATTTTAATATTTAATTTATAATTTTTAGTTTTCAGAGCAAACTCAAAAAATATTTGTTTAGAAAATAAAATAATGCCACGAAGATTTTAGTGAGGTTTCTTTTAGTAGCTAACGGTAGGACACCCACTTAAAATAATAATGTATAAACGAAACTTAACTTACCGTAATTTTAAGTCAACATTCAAAATACAGAAAGTTTGTTTTATTGATAAAGATAATGGCCAGTATGGGTGAAATAGGGCTAAGTAGAAGGAAGTGTGGATTTTGGGAGATCATAAATCATCTCCATTTTCTTCTTCCCTTCACTTCCAGTTCCCATAACAATAAAAATATAGAAACGAAATTAATTCCATCTTCATTCACTGGTCGTAATTTGTAACACTTATGTCACGGAAGTAATAAAAGATTTCGTTTCATTCCGAGGACAGCCTTAGATTTATCTCTCTACGTTAACCTGTGAGAATTGCTACGTGGTAATTGGACTGTCTTCAGCAAATCTCCGCGTAATGGAACACATTAGACTTTGCCTCAGCTTTAAAAATAAAATTAGAAAAGAGAGATCTCCAGCAGAATCAATTCTTAGCTGGAGCTAGTCGCTCGTTATTCTTTTTAGTGTTCAATGCTCTCTGCAAATTGTGTTATAAAAAATAAAATCAATAAGTTTTCATTTTCACGCCTCGTCTCTCGCTCGTCCCATCACTGTGCTGGTGGGGGTGGGGGCGGGGAAGGGGAATTTAATTAAGATTTAATATGCAGATGGCGCTCTAGACAGATGGATACTAACCCGATATTTTTAGCGATTATCATTTATTTTTGTTCTTTTCATCTTTCCGTTTAAACAAAATGGAATTTTAAGATAAAATTGTTTAGCAATTAATTTGTAGTATTGCGCTTTCCGATATGGATCCTAAAATATTGAATGTACTCAGCATTGTAATTTATGAATTAATCCGGATCAGCGCATTTTTAGCCTACTTTTCACATTTTGTAAAAATGAGGAAAAAGTAGACTTATGAGATCGATCCGGGCAAATGTGTGTCTGTCTGTCTATCAACTCCTAAATGGATGAAGCTATCAAAACCAAATTTGGTATCAGTAAAGATGTATACCTGAATATCTCACGGTAATATCTGAAAATGACATCAGTGCTACCAACTGCTGAAAAATCAAAATCGAAATGTGGCCTCTATGTTGTACTGTATATCTCAGAAGTTATGCATGCGAGCTATACCAAAATTTGCACACAAAGAGATAATGACATACCCGACTAAATTTCAGGAGCCCATATATGACAGTGTTGCCAATATGATTCTAATTATGCTGATAATTCCAACATTTAAATGCATGTAACTTCTGTACTATCAATGGGATATCAACCAAATTTCGTATGTGCTTCGTGTACCATAACATATAGGACTATGCGTATTATTGAGAGCCAGCAAGGCTGCCAACTGTTAATAAATGATACCCTTATTTCTTTTATTCTAATACCAATATATCAGAAAACATGCAAGCCAACAGCTCTAAACTCTGCACACGTATAGTACCTGACATTCTAGATTAATTTGGAGTAATTGATATACGTCGATGCTGCCAACATGATTCTAAGCCTGTTGATAGGTTCCATTATAAATGCATGTAACGTCTATACTAACAAATTGTTTCAACCAAATTTCGTATGTGCTTTGTGTACCATAACAGATATGACTACACGTATTATTAAGAACCATCAGGCTGACAACTGTTAATAAGCTCTCTCTCTGGACTTTTTATCCTAATATATCAGAAAGTATGCAAGGCATCAGCTCTAAAGTTTGCATACGTATAGTACCTGACATTTTAGATTAATTTGGAATAACCGATGTATTATGTCAGTGCTTTTATCCAAAATTGGGACAGTAATAGATCATAATGTTTCTATTTAATTCTAAGCAACACATACATGACACTATTGCCAACATTTATTTACGAGCGCTGATAGATCCATTGTTACATTTAATTTCTGATAATCGATTATTTTTGGCATGCATCTTAAATTTTAGGAGAATTTGGCTCTTAATTTCGTCACGGAACTACTTGTTTTAACTATTTATATAAAGGAACGGCCTAGCCTACAGCCATCGGAATATTATGAGACAGCTCTCACATGAAAACATCTCCTAGCAGACAAATTAGGGGTCCCCATCTTAGCAAAGAAGTAAAATTAAGCAAACTATGCGAGAAATCCCGAATAAAAGGTTGTGTACGCCCCATGTGTACAGACTTCCCGCGTGGCCGTAGTGCTATGCGGGCTGTACGCGATGCCAGGGGCTATCGTCTTGTTTCTTTCTTTAAAAGCACTATAAATAAATAAATAAATATATATATTTCCGTTGACTTTTAAAGAAATGCAAGATTATTCCTGTACTATTGAGACGATTTGGAAGATTTTGGTACAAACCACACCTTCTAACTCCCTCTGGTTGAGTTTTGTGTAACATACACCTTAGCGTATTATATAGGCTAATAAGATTCCTCAATTGTGGCAAATGTTGAAGGGCTAAAGGGTCCCGAAAGGTTTCAATTTGTGAGCTATCAAATTTCATAAATCACTTCCGGGCCAAATGCAGTTCCGAAAAAGCAGCTTAAAATCGCTTTTTCTTTACTCGTAGCGACTTCGGTGGCGTAGATGGTAGCATGCTGAACTTCTATGCCCAAGGTCGTGGGTTCAAACCTGGCCGAGGTCGTCGGATTTTTTGAGAGCGTTGAAAATCCCTCAGTATGCCTTCCTTCGGAGGGGAAGTAAAGTCGGCGGGCCCATGTCATAGATTTATGGCAGATAAAGAACCTTTCACTAATTACACTTGTGTGAAGCTAAATTATAGGTTAGATTTGACTGACGCTCTTAGGTTCCAACGTTCGTCGCTAGGTGCCGATTGCTATTGCATCTAGTAACCAAGTTAAGAACTACTTGGACGTTGACGGTGGCGTTTGGTAGCAAAAGTTGGAACTACTTGAAAATTGAATTCTGCAGTCCTTAGATGAATTAAAAACAGATAACACACACTAGTACAGCCATAACAATTAACACCGGTTATCAAGAGAGATTCTACATACACCCAAAATACACGGGGCTAAATGACCGCGTTGTCGCAGCCCCTAAACTAAGGAACCAAACAACCTTCTTTACTCGTTTTCTTTTTTATTCAAATCCTAGCCAAATTAAATTATTTAAACATTTCTTTCTTAAAAGTGTTTCTTGGTTCAATACCCTCAATCTTTTATTGTTATTTTGACAAATATTCACACCGGAAGTATTTATTACGGCTTAAATGAAATTCTGCATTAACTCTTACTAGCGCTCGTAGTGGTTGAAAAGGCAAACTGCTAATCTAATCGACCGGATATGGTTGAGTTTTATTGGCTCACACAAGCACTCATAATGGTAGAGAAGGCAAATTGCTAATCTAATCGACCGGTTATGGTTTAGTTTTCGGTGAGCAACTATCAGCCTACCTCTTAAGAAACGTTTGATCTGCCCTTAACGTTTGGAAAATTGGAAAATACCAGTTCCTAATAACAATAATAACAGATTCGAACCTGGGCGGTTTACCACCGATTCACCGAGGAAGCTCACGTACCTACATAAAGATATAAACACAGACGTACACAAACTATTCTCAGATTGGTCACAAAACCGCTTTTTAAGGATATGGGTACACAAAAAGAATATTCGAAAATTGAATAAAGAATTGGTCTTAAAGAACTATTCAATTCTTTTTTTTAATCACCAGAGATTTGATGAATTGTGCAGAGTGTAGCACTTTTATCCGCTTGGCTCTGTGTCCAAATTACTGTGGACAAGATTTTAATCAGTGCACCCGTACCACTGAGAAGTTGATCCTGGGCTGTCTCGCATTTTGTTCTCCGTCGGCCAAGGTATTATACTCTTCCCCTGGCCCGCTATAATTAAGCTCCGCGAGCTTACGGCCCACTGTTCCTAGGTCAATTCCAGGTGCACTAACTCAGACAGGAACACTTTCTATTCAAATGACTGGGCCTTCTTCCTTCTACAACTTCATCAAGAACTTCCGACATTCTCCTTCCAAACAATTGATGAATCCATTTCAGTGCTTGTCACGGTGGGTGAGTGGTTATCGTGTCGGATTACCAACCCCAAGCTAGCAGGTTCACTCCCTGACCGTGGTAAGTGATTTTTGAAAGGCGGAAAAAATCACGATATGCATGTCATACGATGTTGGCATGTTAAAGAACCCATTTTCTGCTAGAAAGCGCTATAGTGTCAAGGAGCTTAGATATCTAACTTCCGTGACTTCCATAGTGCTTCAAGGAACAACAAAATTCGACATGCAAGCTGCCCTCTGGGTGTCAAAAACAAAGCTTGCACTCGGCACCTGAGGCCATGCAATATTATTAATTATTTATTATAATCCATTTCAGTTTCCTTAAATATTATGACCTCTCGTTGTGCCAATTTTGGATGAAATCCATTCGTTAGTATAGAAGTTACATGTATTTTAAAATTGGAACTATCAGCAGACTTAGATTCTTGTTGGCAGCACTGACGTATATTAGTTTCATTAAATTAATCTAGAATGTCAGGTACTATACGTGTGCAAATTTTAAAGCTATTGGCTTGCATACTTTTTGATATATTAATATTAGAGTAAATAATAGAGTCAGTATTTATTAACAGTTGGCAGCCCTGGTTGCTCTTAAGAATAAGCATAGTCACATCTGTTATGGTACAGATAACACATACGAAATTTGGTTTAAATCCAATTGATAGGATATAAGTTGCATGTATTTAAAATTGGTCCTATCAGCAGGCTTAGAATCGTGTTGGTAGCACTGACGTATATAAGTTACTCCAAATTAATCTAGAATGTGAGGTACTATGCGTGTGCATAGTTTAAAGCTGTCGGCTTGCATACTTTCTGATATATTGGTATTTTGATAAGAAAATAAAGAGATAGAGCATTTATTAACAGTTGGCAGGCCTGCTGGCTCTTAGGAGTACACTCAGTCATATCTGTTGATGTATACATAGTGCATACGAAATTTGGTTGAAATCCAATTGATAGTGTAGAAGTTATATGCATTTTAAAATTGGACCTATCAGCAGGCTTAGAATCATTTTGGAAACACTGCCATACATGGCCTCCTGGAAATTAAACTGAAATATTATTATCTATATGTGTGCCAATTTTGGAATAGCTCCCATGCATACCTTCTAAGATATCCAAATGGAGCTCAAATTTCAATTGCGGTTTTTCAGCAGTTGGTAGCACTGACATCATTTTCAAATATGGGCTTGAGATATTCAGGTATAGATCTTTATTCATACCAAATTTGGATTCGATTGCTGCAATCGTTTAGGAGTTGATAGGGGGGACACACACACTGCCAGCCAGCCGGACACACACACAGCCAGACAGACTGATAGACAGACAGACACACATTTGCCCGGATCGATCTCATAAGTTTAATTTTTCCTCATTTTTGCAAAATGTGAAAAGTAGGCTAAAAATATAAAGCATATCGGAAGTGGGATAAGAACTATTTCCAGCTCTGCATATTAAAGTCAGAAGCCACAACGCAACCGCGTACGCTACGAAGACAACGCGGAGAATTACCTGGGTAGTAATAATGTTTTCTCCCCTGTGGACTTACGTTTCCCATTCGGAATTGCATCTAGAAATTTTCAAAATTGGAGATTCTGAGGGGCACTTGAGCTGGGTCCGCTACTTCTTTTCTGATTGACTTTGGAATGTATCCTATAAAGCAGATGGTTTCAAACCATTGTCCTTGAATCTTTGAATAGTTCAAGAGTGGAGAATCTGTATTAAAGACTTCCAATCTCGCTGGTATAAATTCACACGGAATCAAGAATAAAGTACTCAAACCGAAACGTGTGGCATTAACAAGGCTTCCATTTGAGTGGAAACTGTAAAAAAATAGTTTACTGACAGATTCTTTAAAAAAAATTGCATTATGACTATTGATTAAACATTTGAAATAGTCTCAGCATCTTGCAAACATTTCCACTGTATTAAGTCACAAAACATACAAAATAAATATTGGAAAACTGCCAACGAGTCTAATAATTTGCACACATCCGTAGGTTCGACTCCCACCTCAGCCATTTTGAGTTTCCGTGGTTTCTAACTTCTATTCCAGGCAAATGCCTGGATAGTACCTTACTTATAATCCCGGGGCACCTACCTTATCCCTGTCCCTTATAATACAGCAATACTCATCACTAAATACAGGCTATCAGACAAATTTAACACATACCCAACTGAACGGGGCTGATGACCAATATGTTCCAAGCCTCTAAAATTAATTAACAACAACAACTTCTCTTCTGTGTTGTGACAGTGGGTTATATTACACAATTAAATAAGCAAGTTTTAAAAACAATTTTTAGCCTACTTTCGATTTTTGCAAAAAATGAAAGTAGACTTATGAGATCAACACAGGGCGAAAAAAGTGTGTCTGACTGTGTGTGTGTATGTGTGTGTGTGAGTCTGTGTGTGTGTATGTGTGTGTGTGAGTCTGTGTGTGTGTGTGTGAGTGTGTGTACTCTGAATGTCTGTCCCCCCCTATCAATTCGAACACGGTGAATGCGAATTGAACGAAATTTGGTACAAAGGTAGCACTAGCAAAGGACACCTCAGTGTCATGTTTTATATCGCCGCCATCTTTACTAAAACTGAATGGCGGCCACTCAAACGTTCAAAACGTAAAATCAAATAACGACTAACCAAATCATCCAATCTCTACCAAATTTGGTAACAACATACCTTCGTATAGGATGCGTCTTGTGACCAAACTACAAGGTCGTCCGCCATACCATTTCAGGATGGCGGCCGTGCGAATTATGCAAACTTTATAATCCATATCATGGGACCCACCAGTTCCGATTATCGAGCCGAGAATCGTTTTAACTGTTCTAAAGGAAGAGGCACGTACGAAATTAAAAGTTTATTTTGTAATACTATAGTGCAGACGTGATTTTAAAAAGCTCAGCTGATTCATTAATAAGACAAGATGGCAGCGGATATCTTGTGCCTGACTTATATTTCACTAATTTGAGTATTGAATGCAATATAGCGTACTGATAAAAAATAAATAAACTTTGTATGAAATGCTTTATATATAAATAATATACTCCAGTGATGAAATCGTTTAGTATAAATCATTATTTGCTAACAAGTTCTATGTAAGTCATTTTAAATAGAACGATATTCGTTGACACAATTAGCTCAGTGGTAGAGCGATAGCCTGTCGCTCAGATTCCTACGGTTCAAACCCGATCAGAGCTAGTTTTTTTGCTTGAAATGTTATATGTTTATTGTTTTGTAATGACTCAGATGTTTTAAAATTATATTGTGCAAATTATGGTGTAAAATATATATTTAATTAAAACATAATTCGCCAGCAGATTTACTCGAGACATCTAGCTGCCAAAAAGGTAACTTCCAGATTTTATTGAAAAGTTTCTTCTTCTGGCCGCTAGAATGCACTCGCTCTGTTAGGATTATATTGTTCGATATTTCACCACTAGATGTCCCGACTAGTCTACGTGGGGATCCATTGATTACTATACCATTATCATTCTATGCGCATCGAATTTGAAGAATGACAAGTTGATACTACGATACATTTTAACTTTTTATTTTAAAGGGTTTGTAACAGCCTATTTTGCGTTACTTGAAAATGTTATTAAGCGTTATATTGTCCACATTATGGTGTAAAATATATATTTAATTAAAACATAATTTGCCAGCAGATTTACTCGAGACATCTAGCTGCCAAAAAGGTAACTTCCAGATTTTATTGAAAAGTTTCTTATTCTGGCCGCTAGAATGCACTCGCTCTGTTAGGATTATATTATCGAAAATATCCACATAGTTTGTATACACACGTCTCTGTAGGGTCATGGAAAGATTTGTTAATTCAATTAGGGTTGTGAAAGCCATGCACAACCAGACGTGTAAAGACATGCCTCAACTCAAAGTTGGATGTTGCCCACGGCAGGTCGTAATAATAATAATGTTATTGGTTTTACATCCCTTTTAACTACTGCTGCTTTTAGAGACACCGGGGTGCCGGAATTTTGGCCCGAAGGGGATCTTTAACGTGCCAGTAAATGTACTGACACGGCTCCCTCGCATTTGTGCACCCTCAAATGCCAGCTGACTGCGCCAGGATACGAACCTGCAACCTAGGGCCCAGCAAGCGAGAACGTTACCGCTGAGCCACGCCGCCAGTCCGGTCGATTATGTCTCCAGATCCATAACATTCTTGATATACTTCTTATCTTTCTTTCTTTCTTTCTTCAATGATGGTAGCAGTTTTTATCTAGGTCGTGGCGTTTGGTAGAGGTAAATCGTTTCTAAGGTCTTCAACAAAGAATAGTTCTATTATACTCTTTGATAATAACAACGAGTTATAACTATACTCATACATTTAGGAGAAAGTAGGCTATATGTTCTTTACTGAACATCTTGTTTTAAATTTCCGTTCGGTCAAAGGTTGTTAGTTTTACACTACACAAAGATCAAACCTTTTTAAGCCCCCTGCTAGCAATAAATATGTAATATTATTGTCTGATTTTGTGCAGGGTGTTCAAAAACATGTCACAGAAAAGAATCCCAAAGGTTAAGATTTAAGAGATTCTGGTAATGTATTGTAATGTGTTGGTAACCATGCACTTTTATAGAATGAACGGAAAGATATTTAACACTAATATTGATATTCCTGGGTATCTTAGTATGGAGGCTTTCAGATGCAAAAGGGACATTATCCACTTTTTGTGAAATTAGAGTTATTGATACTGCTATCTTGTTGAATTACATATTCATCTTTTAGTAGTAGCATTTTTCGTCAAAACGGACATTATCCTGGTTAAGTTAAACATTGAATATTGCGTTTTTCTGCATAAGGGACATTATACATGAGGACTCCACGATCTGTCTGCAAGCCGATGAAAACATTTAGTGACCTAGCACCTCCTATAATCACCAAAGGCAACAGCATCAAAAAAGCAAAAAAAGGAAAATGTTGACAGTCTTCTCACTAAGCATTGTGGAGCAGATCGGCGGAATGACGACAGACTAATATTCTACAAGTTCATCATTGATGCAGGTGCAGATCAAGATTTGAACCAAGATGACATTATGTGCTCCTCTTCTAAATATTTGAAGATTCTGTTAGATACAGTTTTCAAATTTTTGAAATGCATATTATCCAATCCATCATTTCCAATCAAAAGGTACATTATCCATTTGATAATATATTTTTGTTAACTTCTAATGATTTCTGTAACTCAAAATTGCCGGATTAAACTTTGTCATCAATTGTTAACGAGTTAGTGAACAGAAATCAAGAATTGCACAACTATATGAGTGACTATAAGTTTTTCCGTCTTCCTGTAATTTTTTAAAAAGTGGATAATTTCCCTTTTGCATCTGAACGCCTCATTGTGTTATACCAACCTATCTCTTCTCTTCATTAGCAGTGGCCACAAACAACTCTCCTCTCCAACTCGTCATTATACCTCTTCATTTGCAACCCAATCTACCATCTGATCATCACTCATTTGTAACACCACATTTCAAATGCCTCTATTCTCCTCTTTTCTGCTGCGCTAACAGTCCAATTTTCACTACCATACAACACCAATATCCAGACAGTGGCTTTAAAAAATGGCTTCCTAATACTTGAATCTATTTTGATGTCAACAATTTTCTTTTCTCTGGAAATGCTATCCTTGCCTGAGCCAACCTTCTTTTTATATCCTCTTCCTTCGTCCATTATTGGTTATTTTGCTTCCTAAGTAGCAGAAATCGAGTCGCCTCCGTTGCGTAGCAGTCAGCGTGATTAGCTGCCACTCCGGAGGTCCGTGGTTCGATTCCCGGCTCAGCCACGAAATTTGAAAAGTCGTATAAGGACTGGTTCGGGGTCTACTGAGCCTCGGATGATCCAAATGAGTTGAGGGGGTTCGATTCCCACCTCAGCCATCCTCGAAGTGGCTTTCCGTGGTTTTCCACTTCGTCTTTGGGCAAATACCGAGATGATACTGCCCCCGTAAAATGAATTATAAGGGATGCAAATGGGAGTAATACATTTTTTTCGAAGCCCATGATAAAATTTAACCAAGGAATATGATGGCTGGAACTTGGCAGAAACCAGTCGTGAGGCGACGTTGAGCAGGAGGGAATGTCCGTCACGTGATAGTATTGCGCAATGGAAGTTACCAGAAGCTTAGAATTCACCTAGCAACAGCGAATATTCCTAGGAATTGTTTAAATATTGTTATAAATTATCCCATTGGATATGAGCTTACAGCCAATAGGAAGAAGACGGGAGTTCCAGCAACTAAATTTTTATGGATATTTAATTCATTTAAGCCCCTTGAGAGTGAATTTATATATTTGAAAAGAGAAGAATATGATAATAAAATATTGGAAATATTTTATAAGTCGATAGCAGGTCGCTATTGGAAGGAATAAGCGATTTGCTAGAGCCCACGCGAATTTGAGAGGGAACTCAAAAAGGCGGCCAAAATCGGTAGACTTGGAGGGGAGATGCCAAGCATCGCGGCTCTTTATCATCTGAATGTCCGAGAGGTCAGACGTGTGCTACAGGAAGAGAGAGGAGTTCCGAGTGTTTCACCGAGCTTGTAGAAGGTGACTCGTGGAGACAAGGCATAAGCGATGGTAGAGTTAGGAGATTACCGCGCCTTGAAACTAAGTGAAGTTGCGATGAACTTATATGCCGCAATCACTTCGGTCTGATCGGCTTCAGAGATATTATTTCAACTACAAATTGTAGCTTGCTATCAGATATTGTGTATTACGAACTTTCAGAAGTTTAAGAAAAGTATTTCAGCAATTATAAGCAGTTTTGTGAAGCGCGAGAAAAGTGTTTCTTTCCAGCGCGATAAGACACTTTTGTCCGAGCGACTACAGCGCATGCACCAGCCACAAGTGAGTACGGGTGTATGTTAGCATTGCTATTGTGGAACTGTATTACAACACACTTAGGATGGAGATGTATTCCATAGTGAAGAACATTATTCAGTCTAATATTATGAAGATTATTATGAACTAAATTAATATGTGCGCCAGGAGTATAGGCAGATAGAAGCAATATAGGCAGCGATGGAGCTTCGTTAGAGGAGACTGTTCACGAATGTCTACTTAGTGAGCGATCATGAGACTTGATGTACAACTCTATTCTAGTGCATTCTTGTCAAACATGAGCTCAACATTAACATCAGCGACTACAGAACGATGTTCATATTCCATCTACATGAATGTTTGTTATGCGAGTGAGGTCCATGACTTTCTTTTCGAATGCCTTTCGAAGTGGAAAGCAGAACTTTCGACTATACCCGCTGTTATGATGAGACTGTGCTGTGACGGAGAAAGAAGAAACATCAAGATTATCAAGAGGTCCAGAATTATCCCGGTCACAAGGAAGATGATGATTGGAGGCCCGCAGTTCGATCCCGGTCGGAGCTTGCTGTTTTCCAGTAGGGGAATTCGTTCCTTTCCTGAGGTCAAGAGTTCTTGGAGACGAGCTAGGATCCAGCCCATATCTTTGGGAGATGTAACTTCCGAGTATTTTATAATACTCTATCTTGATATTCTAGACTTCGAGACCAGGTTGCAGTGTTCACTAACCTTGTAGTTAGAGCTTGTAGTGACATTTCCTGAGCAAATCCTTTATCCATATTTCGACACAATATTTATGTTCTCCATATATAGCCCTTTTTGTTCTTCGAAATTTATTGTAGTGATCGTCTTGCGACGCTTTTAGCTTCGTTTGTTAGGAATCCAGTTTCTGAACTGAGATTATTTTACTTGTTAGAGGAACAAGCTTTGTCATTTCCTTTAAGGAACAGTAATTTATTTTCGACGTTTATGAATTCATTCTGAATTCAGGTGATAGACATTTTCGTCTAAGTTACCCATTAAATTATTATTTTTTAGTTTAATTTGGGCATTTTATCCGTCGAGAAGAAACGTCAAGAGAAGAAGAGCTTGGTAGTGATATGTTGTGAAATATCATGACATCTTGTGGAAAAGAAACCTTTAACGTGGAAACGATTATTATCGTCAGAAATCATAGACATTCGTTCTGAATGGAGAGAATACGAATATGACTAATTGTATGTTTTATTGAGGAAAGCTATGAACTTTCAGTCATTTAATTTATTTGAAGCTAGAATCTTCTTGGAAGATTTATTATCATCCGACGTTAGGGTAGTTATCGTTTGATATCCTCGTCGTGATCGATTCTTGTTGGACACACACAGATAAAATGTTGTGATTAAATATTTACGAGGGGTAATATCATGTCACGTTGCAGACATAATATTCCTTCCTCGATTAAAGGCGAACCCAGATGTATGAAGGTGAGATGCAGTATTTTTTATTAAATGTATGCACGACAGTTTATATTTATCAGGGTAACGTTTCAAGAGTAATAAGTGAGGAGGTTAGTATCGTAAAGTCCAAAGGTCGTTAAGATGTATACATTAATGATTTAACAATTGTTGTTGTTCATTGGACCAGCGATTGTTGTGACAACGCTGAGGAATTATGCCCTTTTTAAAGAATGCCAGTTTGGAAGAAGTGAAGGTGATAACCCTTTGATAGTGTTTTTTATGTATGATTTCCGTATGTAGTTGGCATACGAGGTTTTGCGAAGGTGTTCCGCATTTTATAGTACAGTGATTGCGTGGGCATGACTAGGTTTGGCAAGGCATACAGGTGTGAGTAGAGAGTACTCCTTATTTTGTTATACACGACTTTGGATTAGAGAGGACATGAAGGGTCACGGTTGAAATTGAAACGGGAAATAGATAATGACATCTGTCATGTTATACTCTTATCGAGATTATTAAACCCGAGTATGTAACGATATATGTTTCACCTTGAGTGGTCGAATGTATTTAAACTATTTTGACACCACATCAGGGAGGAGAGACTGGTGGTGTCTATTTCTGGAGATGTAGAAGATTTTAAGGATCTCAGTTCACTGCATTTGACATAACTGTTAGATCGGAGCTCAGGCTCAAGTGTATATAGACTAATTATTTTAAAGGACTATAGCTGATGCTATAAGCGCCATTGTAAATTCGTTCAGTGTTAACTTTATTTATTTGCCAATCGAGTGTGAAAAGAGTTGATTTGAGGTGAGGAGATATATACAAGGTTTGGCTAAGGATAGTACGAGGATAGAAATGGACTGTATGATAGAACACGAGGTAGGCAGCTGATTCACATCACTGGATCTCTGTGGAATTATTACTACATTATATTTACACAACTTAAAATGAACACGTCATACACGATAAGACAACACTCCCTACACATATTTACACACAAAAGAACCACTGAATGTAGGTGTTTGTTACACCGACTACGCCATTGTCTGACATCACGCAACTGACCGTTACCGCTCTTAAAAAAAGACACACTGTCTTACTCTCTTCCCGCCAGGGAAGTAGCTAGCAGGAATGCTGCCCCCTACCGAGGGCAGTGGAGCTACGAGCACTGTCCTACTCTGACATCTGGTGAGGGCTTGCTAAACTTGAAGTAAGCAAGATACAATGTTCAAACATGCCGCCCGCCAAAAAAGGGTTAAACACTTTTTTTCCAAACACAATGTAAAATAAACAAACAAACATGAAGATAAATACAAAACAAGACACACTACGTTCAGATTTCGTCGCCTTCAGAAGTGGGAAGAGGACAAAGTTTTGTAATTGGCCTTTTGAATACTCCAGTAGAAGTACGGATTGTGGCGACGCGTACAAGTCCATCAGCGGCAGGGTGGACCTGATCGATCACTGCGAGCTTCCAGCACAGTGGGGGGACGTTGTCTTCTTTGACGATCACTAATGTGCCTGGCTGCACATTAGTGCTTGGTAGTGTCCATTTACTCCTCTGCTGCAGGTGGGAGAGGTAGTCTGCTGACCACGCCTTCCAGAATCCTTGGAGCTGCCGTTGCAGTTGCTGCCATCTAGAGAGTACATTGAGGCGTACATTACTCAGATCTGGTTCGGGAAGGGTAGTGATAGGTCTTCCAATTAGAAAGTGACCTGGGGTGATAGCCATTATGTCGTCGGGATCATCGGCTAGGGGGACTAGAGGCCTAGAGTTTAGACATGCTTCGATTTGTGTTGTGAGTGTTGCCAGTTCTTCAAAGGTAAGGTATGCCGTGCCCATCACTCGTCGAAGATGATGTTTGAATGACTTGACGCCAGCCTCCCAAATACCTCCAATGTGTGGAGCCTGTGGCGGAATGAAGTGCCACTGAATGCCTTCAGTGCTAGCGAAATTTGAGATCTCTCGTTGGTGATGTTCTTCGTCGAACAATCTCTGCAGTTCCCGGAGTTCCTTGTCTGCGCCTACGAAGTTTCTGCCGTTGTCCGAATATATGTGCGCAGGTCTTCCTCGTCGTGAGATAAAGCGTTTGAGAGCAGCAAGAAAGGCCTGGGTTGTCATGCTGCTAACAATTTCCAGGTGAATAGCCCTAGTAGACATACATACAAAAATTGATATGTAACATTTAACTCTCGCGCTGTTTTTACGAGATCCTGATTTTATGTACAGTGGGCCAGCGTAATCAATCCCACAGTGAACAAATGGATTGGCAGGTGATGCTCTGTAGTTCGGCAACTGACCCATTAGTTGCTGGGCATTTTTTGCCTTGAGCTTGTGACAGATGAGACAATGGTGTATTATCTTCCGAATGGTATTCCTTCCATTTGGTATCCAGTATTGCTGGCGAAGAGAGGAGAGTAGCAGTTGGCACCCAGCATGTAACATTCGTCGATGTTCGTTCTCGATTATCAATTTAGTTAGATGGTGACTTGGGGGCAAGATTATTTGATGTTGTTGGTTGAAAGGGAGCTCCGATTGTTGTAATCTGCCACCAACTCGAAGAAGTCCTTGATCACAGAGGAATGGATTAAGGGATATAAGCTTGCTCTTCTTACTAATTGCCCTTGTACTACGAATAGCATGAATCTCTGCACCATATGCTGATGCTTGGACGTTCCTGATACATGCATATAGTCCTGAACGTAACTCTTGAAGGTCTAATTCACCAGTCTTCCTTTCCGTATGACGAAGTTTGGCGTTAGCTGCAAATCTGAGGCAGTAAGCTGTCACTCTCTGCAGACGTGCAAGTTTAGAGAATCGCTGCATGAGCTCATCTTCAGGTTGAAGCGCCACGAGACTGAACACAGGTTTCCGCTGTTCTGGGATGTCCTGGGTATCCGCAGAAGGGGTTGAGTTAGGCCATGATAGAGTATTTTCCGCAAGCCACGGTGGTCCATTCCACCAAAGTGACTTAGCAATAAGGGCGTCTGGAGTGAGTCCCCGTGAAATCAGGTCCGCAGGATTGTCTCCTGAAAGGACGTGCTTCCAATCTGCAATCGATGTGCTGTCCTGAATCTCCGAAACTCTGTTGGCAATAAACGTTTTCCACCGTATGGGTGATGCTGCAATCCATGAAAGAACGATCGTCGAATCTGTCCACAAATGGATGCTGCTAATGGTCAAATTTAACACCGATGTTACCTTCTTGAGAAGACGAGCTAGCAGCAGTGCTCCACACAACTCGAGACGAGGAATGGAGACCCTTTTTAGTGGGGCGACCTTAGATTTAGCGCACAGTAGCCTTGTGATGCGCTCACCCTGTTGGTTTTCCGATCTTATGTAAATGCAACATCCGTATCCTTTCTCAGACGCGTCTGAAAAACCGTGCAGTTGAATGTTAGTGACAATGCCCTTCGTTAGCACTAGTCTGTCGATACGAATTCGGCTGACCAAAGGCAGCTGATTGTGTAGATGCTCCCAGCGCTGAAGCAGTTCTTTAGGTAGGTTCTCATCCCATCCTAAGCGAAGTTGCCAGAGTTGCTGCAGGAAATACTTGCAGGAGATGATGAATGGACCCATCAGTCCCAACGGATCGTATATTGATGCTATGACTGCAAGTACCTTTCTTTTTGTAACCGGTCCGTTGAAGTTAGTAATCCCGGTACCATTCACAATCTGCAGCTGATCGTTGGCAGGATGCCACAAGAGTCCTAACGTCTTAACGTTATTTCCGCTATCGAGTTGAAGGGGCAGCTGGGCTTCTCTGTATTCTGGAGGAACAGCTTCGAGTAGTTGTGGATGATTGGAGCACCATTTTCGAAGTTGGAAACCTCCCCTTTGAAGGAGATCGATGAGTTGTTCTTGAGTTCGCAGAGCTTCCTCGAGGGTTTCCGTCCCAGACATGCAGTCGTCCACATAGAAATCTCTCTGGAGAACTTCTGCTGCCTTGGGTAAGTTGCGCGACTCCTCAATGGCGAGCTGCTGAAGGCACCTAGTAGCGAGGAAGGGTGCTGAAGCTGTTCCGTACGTGACAGTTTTTAGCCGGTAGTGTCTTATGTGTTCCTCCGGCGATCGGCGCCATACGATTCTCTGAAGGTTGCAGTCACGACTATCAACATTTACTTGTCGATACATCTGGCGAATGTCTGCTGTGAAGCACACTTGGTGAGTACGGAATCTTGTAATGATCGACCAGATATCTTGCTGGATGGTCGGCCCAATTCGGAGTATGTTGTTGAGTGATTTCCCGCTCGTAGTGGCGGCAGAAGCATCAAACACCACCCTCGTCTTCGTGGTAGAGCTTGCCTCTTTAATAACTGGGTGATGGGGCATGTAATAGCTATGCTCATTAGGGTGCGACGTGTCGATAGCCTCCATGTGTCCCAGAGCTTCGTATTCCTCCAGAAAGTTCAAGTAGTCATTCTTGAGTTGGGTGTTTCTACTTAATCGTCTCTCGAGATGATGAAGCCGCGACACAGCCAATGGGAGCGAGTCACCAAGCTCTGTAGAGTCCTCACGCAGTGGAAGCTGTACCGTGAATCTTCCGTCAGCATCTCTCCTGGTGTTGGCAGTAAAATGTTTCTCACACTCCAGGTCGTCCTTCGATCTGATTGGCTTATTAATATCTTCTAATTCCCAGAAGCGTTGAACTAGATGGTCAAGGGAATTGTCACTCGTGGTGAAGAAGGACTGTACGGTCTGCGAAGGTGCTTCGGCCGTTCTGTCTAACTGAAAACGCCCTGCGAGAATCCACCCGAATTCTGTGTTCTGGAGGACAGGGTAGTCACCTCGTCTCACTTGTCTTTCCGGTCGAAGAAGCTGAAAGAATACCTCTGCACCAATCAGCATGTCAATTCGCCCAGGTTGGTTGAATGTCGAGTCGGCTAGAGGTAGCCCTTCGGGAATACCCCAGTCAGCGAAATCAATGTACGATCCTGGGAGATCAGCGGAAATTCTTGGCAACACAGCACAGTTAATTTCTACTTGGTATTCACTGTGCATGGAGTGAACATTAACGGTAGCACTGTGACGAGATTCTGTAGTAGCGTTGCTTATACCTTGTATTGGTATTCGGTTTCGAACCTTCCGTAAGCTGAGCCGTTCTGCACAGGCATTTGTGACGAAGTGTGCCTGGCTACATGAGTCTAGGAGCGCTCTACAAGTTTGCAGCTTTCCATAGCCATCACGTACCTTAACCAGAGCAGTGGAGAGTAGTATCTGGGTCTGAGGTTTTGCCTTTATCGAACAATACGTGGCTGAAACCGATTGTTGCTGGTTGACATCAGTGCCGCTGTGTCTTGCAGGTGTGGCTTCCTGCTGCCTCCGCGTGACAGGTTTATTGGTTCGATGAAGTAGGGTGTGATGTTTCAGGCCGCATGAATAACAGGAGCCCGAAGAGCAGTTGCCAACAATGTGTCCAGGCCTAAGGCAATTTGAACACAATTTATGTTGTTTGACAAAGTCCATACGTTGTTGGATACTGCTGCCAGAAAAACCTAAACATTTGTAGAGAGGATGAACACCATCACAAAATAAACAATTATTGCCAGTAGAGACATAAACCTGTCTTACTGGTTTAGTGTGCTTGATGTCAGTAACATGTCGTGGGTGGGACGAAACCACTGGTTTGGAGGTCTGATTTGAGTTGGTTAGTTCAAGGGCATGGCATCTGTCTTCTAAAAATCGACATAATTCATCTAGTCTTGCAAATTTCAATTTTGATGAAGTCAGCTCCCATTGTTTTCTGCTGACCTCATCAACTTGTTGAAGAATCAACTGTGATACGAGCATTTCATGTAAAGGAATGTCAAGTTCAAGTGCCTCAATTGCATTCAGATTACTTGAAACTTGATTTAGCAGTGATCGTATATCTGTGGATGACTCTTTGCTTACAGATGGAAGGTTTAAAAGTTTCTTAATGTGAGACGTTGCAATGAGCTTAGGGTTGTTGTACCTTTGACAGACTGTCTGCCATGCAATCTTGAAATTTGTGGTTGTTATGGGAAGATTCTTAATTTGTTCATGAGCTTCCCCTGTAAGTGAAGATAACAAATAATGATACCTTTGGATATCTTCAAGTGAGTCATTGTTTATGACCAGACTGGTAAACGTATCAGAAAAGTGTCGAAAATCAGTAATGTTACCCCCAAAGGATGGCAATTTAATAGTTGGCAGTGCGAGTTCTCTCTTGAATGGACCAGAGTGGGAATGAGTGTTACCACCGGAAAGGTTGCCTTGTCTCAACCGTAATTCTGCACTCTGTTCTATCAATGTTGATATTTTATCTACTACGTCATAGTACAATGATTCGAAACTGTCACGATCTTCACTATGATCCTCAGTTTCATCCTCCAGTTCTAACTTGTCTTGCGCTTTGTCATACTTTTCTCTTATTCTGGGTAGATCGTCTAGTCTGGCCTTAATTGCATTTATACTTGATCCTGATTTGAAGTTAACCACAAAGTTATACACGCGTGTGATGCTGGCTTTCGCTAGGCCTCTAGTCTTAACAAGGAGTTGTTTTTCTTTGGAATCCATGGTGGGAAATAATAGGAATCAGAAACTGAGCATGTACTTACTGAAGCTGCGGTGTAGAATATCGAAGTTGGTCTGCGTGGCTGTCGTATAAACTCCGGCGCTGACAGGAGATTACTGGTTGCTGTAGACTGGAACCAAGATGACGACATACGAAGTGGATGGGGCAAACATGGCTGCCATCGGAAGCTGTAGTATTCCTTGCCGAGATGGTTGCTATCGGAAGCCGTTTATTCCTTGCCAAGATGACTGCTATCGGAAACAGTAGTATTCTTTGCCAACATGGCTGCTATGATGCTTCAGTCCCGCCAAAATACACGTGCTAATATCACATTAACGAAGATTCCACAGACATCCGGCCCGTCGAGGACCATGAAAAGTTGATTTGAGGTGAGGAGATATATTACAAGGTTTGGCTAAGGATAGTACGAGGATAGAAATGGACTGTATGTAGAACACGAGGTAGGTAGCTGATTCATATCACTGGATCTCTGTGGAATTATTACTACATTATATTTACACAACTTAAAATGAACACGTCATACACGATAAGACAACACTCCCTACACATATTTACACACAAAAGAACCACTGAATGTAGGTGTTTGTTACACCGACTACGCCATTGTCTGACATCACGCAACTGACCGTTACCGCTCTTAAAAAAAGACACACTGTCTTACTCTCTTCCCGCCAGGGAAGTAGCTAGCAGGAATGCTGCCCCCTACCGAGGGCAGTGGAGCTACGAGCACTGTCCTACTCTGACATCTGGTGAGGGCTTGCTAAACTTGAAGTAAGCAAGATACAATGTTCAAACAGAGTGTATATTATGTTAGGTGTAGGAAGTTTATGGATTGTTTTAACGTAGATGTTTGAGTATGAATGAGTATGTGACTGCATGTGGTTTGTTTCTTGTTTAGTGTGAATGAAATGAACTCCATTGGGACGTCACAATGTGAGAGTATGAATGGAAGTGTGTACAGAAGGTTTATGTAATAGCGTGTAGGATGTGCGTACAGTTCACGTATTTGTCTGACGTGAATCTGTTTAATTTTAACACAGCTTTTATTGTTATGGAGAAGTGCATTTGTGGGCCAGGAGGGAATAGCGAGGGCTTCTGTAAAACTCGTTTCTGGCCAAGGCCACGGCTAGGCCGCACAAATGGAGTGAGATGTTGCGAACCGAACGGCTTGCATCTTTTTAAACCAGCTAGCGCTGGGAATGTAACGGTGAATGTTATGTCATCGGACGCGTGGCGAGGGTCGCGCGCTCTTAGCGCCCAGATGTTCATTGGAACGCGCCAGAGGAATGTAAATATACAGGGGGGTGTAATTGTTGTACAGCTTGATGTATTGACACAAGCTACCACAAATTTTATTATAGCGTTCATAGAACGCAGTTCTATCAGTGGCGTGAATGTAAAGATGAGAGAATGGGAGTGTGTTTTTATTTTATTGTATGAATGTTTAGCCATAGTTTACACCTTTTGTTATTAAATCGTTTAGTTTTATTTGAAGCCGCGTCGTTATGATTTATTTTAGATGTAAGGAGATGCAACTGTGAAACCCACTGACCACGAGATTCCCGAGAATCAAGGTAGGTGTTCTACTGCGAGCTAAGTGCATTTTTCATGTAATTCACAGTTGTATCGTAATTTCCGCCACGTATATTCGCGAGGGTCTAGTTGGAAGTAGATCCTTGACTAGTATTTTGCGCCGGAGCAGTCAGGGTCTACGAATCCAGCTGTTGCTTCGGATATCCAACAGACCGCCTCTAGAATATACGGGGACAATACCTACCGTAAGGCCACGGCCGCCTCCTTCCCACTTCCTTGCCTAACCGTCCCACTCTTCCCATCCCTTTATCAGGCCCCTGTTCGCTTTGCAGATGAGGCCGCCTGGGTTGTAGCCCCAGTTGTATCCCCAACTCAGAGTCACAAGCTCTAGGATACTGCCCTCAGTGGCGGTAGAGGTGGGATCCCTCGCTTAGTCCGTGGGAAAAGCTAATCCTGGAGGGTAAAACGATAATGCAAACGTAACGTAACGCAAATTTTCAGTCATGGCCAGTTATATGTTGCAAAGTCGATCTTTCTCTGTAATCATACAAAGAATGCATATAAGAAAGTCCTTTAGTAAATATTTTCCCAATGACCGTCATGTTTTGACGGGTTTCAACTAGTATTTATTAAAACTTTCTGGGAGGGGTTCCAAGTGAACAATGATATCAACAACCACATCTGGCGTTGGAGATATTTCATTTTCTTAAAAAAAATTATGATAGAGTAGGAAATGCAGATAAATTCTCCTCCTGTACTTGTTAAAAATAGTATCACCCACGCGTACCACCAGTTGGGAACCCCTGCTCTAACGCATCGTGGCGGGAAAGAGTTGAACTCTTAACTCCCGCATACCTCAATGGCGGTTTGTTGCCGAGTTTCACACGAACTTTCATCCTTTAGCTTTTCAACTACCAATATGACGTCAAACGTGTATGATTTACCCGGTATATCGGCGGCACTTCCTGGCCCTGTGAATCATGTGTTTCTGACTGTCTTTCCATATCCAAGCCATATGTGTTGTATTTCCATCTGGCGGTATGCGCATTTCATCTTCGCAACAAAGAGGCCCGGAGAAAGTTGAATGTTGTCTGGAAAGGAGTGACACTCGGAAGCTGTGAAACGCCTCGATATTTGGGAATCAAGCTTGATCGTACCCTGAGCTTCAGGAAACATTGTAGAGAATTGAAGTGCAAGACCAGATCAAGAAATAGCATAATGTGGAAGTTGATAGGTTCAACATGGGGAGCGAACCCTCAAGTTCTACGTTCAACAGCATTGGGACTTTGCTTCGCAGCAGGAGAGTACAGATCATCAGTGTGGGGAGCATCTGCCCATACCAAGCAAGTGGACATAGCTCTTAACGAGTCCACACGTATTGTCACTGGATGCCTGAGACCTACTCCAGTGCAGAAGATCTACCCTCTCGCTGGCATTGCACCTCCAGTTATTCGACGCAGGGTGGCAGCAGAGAAAGAGAGGCAAAAGCTTGAAACAGATCCCAGACATTCTATGTTCAACCACAAGGTGACCACTCCTCGCCTAAGATGCAGGAAGAGTTTTATTAAAAGAACAGTACCCCTCCATACCAAGCCAGACGTCCGGCGTGTGTCACTCTGGAAATAAATAGTACCAGAGGGGTTTACCCCTAAAGAAGAACTGAGCAGTGGTAGTCATTTGTCTTATACCACCTGGAGATCCTTGATCTGGATGAGAACAGGAGTGCCTAAGTGTCGTAGCAACCTTGTGAACTGGGGTTATGCAGAAGATCCACGATGTGCCTGTGGAGAAATCCAGACTCCACAACACCTGCTCACGTGCAAAGATCTTAATGACACCTGCAGCCAGGAAGACCTTATGTTGGCCACAGACCGAGGGATAAGAGCAGCCGAGTTCTGGAAAGGAAGAATTTTGTGTGTCTCCCGGACACGGGAAGTAAAGTAAGTAAGTAAGTAAGTATCTGGCGGTACCGCTAGGAATTCTTCGTGATTATGTGGACGGTTGTGTTGGCTGCAAAAGGATATATTTGGGGAATGACTGCCCCTTTACTTTATTTCGTGCTGGTTGCTCGAGTCTGACTGCTGAGGGGGTGGGTTTGGGTAGGGGGATGAAGAGTGGTTGCATATGACAGGGCTGGAGTGTATCGAGGCGTGTAATCTTGGCAGAGGGCAATGTATCCAGCGTGCTGAGGGGCAGTTAACTACAGCCTCGTCATGCTTCATCTGCCTTATTGCGTCCTGTCCTGTAACAGCAGCTGTCTGTATTAAATAGTTCCGTCCAAACTGCAATACTCCTCTCTCAAATATATCCGTGTTGTCTTCGTCTGCTTACACTCGCAACTTATGTCCGTCTCGATGCACAAGAGGAGATGGAAAATTATTCACCCAACATACAGAATGTTAAAAGAAAAGTTGGTTGGTCGGTTCCTCAGTTTAGGGGCTGCAACAACGCGGTCATGTAGCCCCGTGTACTTGGCTGTGTTTAGAATTTGTCTGTATTACTGTTATGTACTATGAGATTTGGGAAGGATGCGGCCGTGACCTTTAGCCAGGAACCATCGCGGCATTCACCTGGAGTATAAGTTGGAAACCACGCAAAACCACTTCCAGGAAGGTTGAGGTGTGAATCGAACCCGTCTTACTCAGTTTTGCCTCACGAGGCAGAGTAAACCTTCAGACCATAATTAAATTAATTAGTATAACCGGGGATTGAACCCGAACGTCTGCGGAGACAGCCAAGAGTTTTAGTCACTACGCCATGACTCTTACGGTTGCTGTCCGCCTTGATGTGCAGTGGCTAGCACCGCGGAGGCCCGGGTTCGCTTCTTGACTCTGCCAAGAAATATAATTCTGGTCTGAAGACTGGAACGAGGTACACTCAGCATCATGAGGCAAAACTGAGAAGAGATGGGTTCGATTCCACCTCAGCCATCCAGGAAGTGGTTTCCGTGGTTTCCTACTTCTACTCCAGGCAAATGCCGGGATGGATCCTAAATCAAGGCCACGGCCACCTACTTCCAAATCCTCGTCTGAATTGCAGCTACACACGCTAATACAGCGATCACGGTAACACAGGTTATCAGAGAAAATTCGCACACATCCAATGATGATGATAATTGCTGTTTTAAGGGGCCTAACATCTTGATTATCATCTCCTAATGGTTTGGGTGATGGTGGAACATGAGAATGTAAGGTAAACTATAACAAGAACTAACTTCACACTTACAGACTAGAAGAAGAAATGGAAAATTAAAGGAGAATAAGGCAAATAAAGGACAGGAGGAAAATAAATGCCCTCAACCCTCGAAGACTGAGGTTTGAGCGACTTGGAAGCAAGGGGAGCCATGAAAGGCAGACAGGAAAGTGAAAGCGGACATGGTCCACCCCTGAGGGAAAGACACACTCAAGTACACGGGGGTACAAAGCTACAAATCGCAAAGTCCTTCAATGAATAACTCTTACGGTTGATAACTAAGTCATAGAAGGGCAGATTACCGCGTTGTTCCACCTCTTAAAACAAGAAAAAAATAACTAACACTTGTGTCACCTTTTCATTTGAACGGACTGTACTGGGACTCGAAGACCACCCCTGAGACAGAGGGTTCCCTTAATGTGGCCAATCATTGAAGAATAGCGGCTGCTAGGGTGGTAGTTTTTGTGTGATGTTCGATCAGGTATGACGAGGCCCGCGACAAAGACATGTCATTAAGCTCACGTTTGGGAACAGCCAAATTATAACCCACGTCTGTCCCCTGCGGACAGTAGCTATTTAAATAAACCACCGTGGAGGTAAATACGCCTAATGGGGTACAGGGGAAACCATAAGGAATGATTCAAAAGATATTTTTTTAGATTCTTGGCAACTACACAACCAATACATTCTCAACATTTCATAATAACTTCATCACACATATTTCCAAAGTTTCTCTCTACAATATCTACCTACCTGGCAAATACACATCAAGCATCATTTTTATAACCTAACTTATTCAACATAGGCTACATATTTTCACAAACACATCTCTTCAATTCTTCGCTGTATTTTCAAGACATTTTTAATACTTTATTAACAAAATTATTGTAACAGATCTGTTTTTTGAAATTTTACTCTGTGAACTTCCGGTACAAAAATATTTATAGTATTCTCTATTAGAGACGTGTGATTGACTCAAAATTGTCAACTTTTTTTTAGCCTAAAACTTTCCTGAAAAATTTGTTGTATCAATTATTGTGCTGAAGTGATATTTGATGCAATAACATTAGGTTTAATTGTAACTACTAGTCAAACATTCTTTTTGTGTTTTCCATTTTCTCAAAAACTATCTGATCAATGTATTTGAAACTTAGTAGTTAGTCTCTAAGACCCTATATAGATCTACCAGTGGAAGTAAATTTATTCAGATTACTTGATTAGCCCAGCTTGAAAAGCACTGACAATTTTACAGAAAATTTCAGTTTTCAACAAGGATGTATAAAGAAAATCAAAATCTCAACTCCTGTAAACAATAGGACGATAATTTTACTTCAGTAGCTCAAAAATGGTTTAAATATTATGCATGCAAAAATTTGTTGGGTCTGGTTTGAGTATTTGCTCAGGAAAAGGGACATGAGCTAAGAGAATTTTTTAAATATATTTCCTTAAGATTGTTTTTAATGGTCTCTTTGACACAAAATATTCAACATAGAAGCTTCAACTTCTACCCATATAATGATGAATGTACTCTGATTATACCAAAAGAACATTCAAGGAAATATCTATTGCAGTTTCTAAGATATGAAACTAAACATAGGAAGCTACATTTTTCTATCGATTCACACGTCCCGGTCCCTCGTTGAATGTACTAAACAGTTACTTATCCTATACCACGCTGAGGAAGGTCACAATGTACGGTTTCAATGAACTAAATATTGACTTAAGGTAATAAATAGTTTATTATAATTAATACGTGAACAAGGAATCGGGCCACCATGGTTATTTTTTATGTCATTCTATAAGATCAATGTGTTATATTGAAATTCGTTCGATTGGGACAGGCATATATTTACGTTAAATTTGGAAGAATAGATTCGAATCAGTGAAGTTCATCTACGCATGAATAGCTGTTGTTGTTTGTGTCTTTAGTCTTTAAACTGGTTTGCTGCAGCTCCCTCTGCCTTCCTGTTCTGAGCTAATCGTTTCATCTCTACATACCTACCACACGCTATATCCAAGGCAATCTGTTTAACATATTCCAACCTTGGTCTACCCCTACAGTGTTTACCCTCGACCCTTCCTTCCATAACTAAGCTTGCTATTCCTGGGTGTCTTAGTAAGTGTCCTACCAACCTATCTCTTCTCTTCATCAGCAGTCGCCAGAAATATCTGTCCTCTCCCACTCGTCTTAATACCTCTTCATTTGTAACGCTATCTACCCATGTGATCTTCATAATACTCCTGTAACACCACATTTCAAACGCTTCTATTCTCCTCTTTTCTGCTGCTCCAACAGTCCAAGTTTCACTTCCATAGAGCACCACGCTCCAGACAAAGGCTTTCAAAAATGACTTCCTAATACCTAAGTCTATATTCGATTCCTTTTCTGAAGAAATGCTTTCCTTGCCTGTGCCAAACTAATTTTTATATCCTCTTTGATTCGCCCATCACTGGTAATTTTTCTTCCTAAGTAGCAGAAGTCTCCTATTTCCTTTAGATTTTCACCTGGGAATTTGACGTCAATAAGGGTTTCTGATTTCTTTCGGCTTCATTCCAATATTTTTGTTATACATTTATTAATTTTCGTGATGTATTCTTTCCTCAAGACAGAATTCATGTCATTTGTCGCTAAGATGACGATGACATCAGCAAATCTCAGAGTTGAAATTATTTTTTCTTGGATCTTTACTCCTACTTTGATTTCTTCTCCAATTTCCTTCATTGCTTGTTCAATGTTTAGATTGAAAAGTATGGGTGATAAGTTGCAGCCTTACCTTACACCTTTCTGAACACCAGCTTCTCTCTCATGTCCTTCGGCTCGAATGACTACTGTCTGGTTTCTGTATAGATTGTAGAGCACCCTCCTATCCCTGTACTTAATTCCAATCCTTTTCAAAATGGCCAACAACTTACTCCAAGCAAAGTTATCAAAAGCTCCTTCTAAGTCTACAAATGCCATGAACGTTCTCTTATCCTTCCTTATTCTAGCTTCCAAGATCAGCCTATGCCATAGTACAGCTTCCCTTGCTCCTATGTTTCTCCTGAAGCCGAAATGGTCTTCACCCCTTTAGGAGAGCGTTAAAACACAAACAATTTTCATGTTTTTTCTTTTTTTCCAAAAACCTCCCATATATTCAGTGCGTTTCCTATTTCTCTCCTTCGTCCACTTCCTTCCTGTTTCTTTTTTCTCTATGGGCGTTTGCAAAAATTTCCGTTTTCTGATATGTTTGTATATTTGCTTGTCTTCTGTAGAGATGTTTAGTTTCTTGAGGTCTTCCACGATTTCATTTACCCAATTGGTTTTCAGTGAACTACTCATAACTATATTAAAAATCTTCTTGGTCAGTCTGTCTTCGTTCCTCCTATGCATGTGTCCATAAAATTTTGCCCTTTCTTTTCCTGATATCGATTGTAATCTTCTCTGTCTGTCTGTATAGTTCTATTGTCGGTTTCTTTATCCATATTCCCTCTTTCTGAACTGGCCAGTAGATCTTTCTTTGTATTTTTGTTTCTTGCTTTTCTAGTTCCTAGATCCTTGTTTCTCCCTTGATTGCTGTCGTTTCTGAAGGGCATAAGGCTTCTGGTAAGACTACTGTATTATAGTGTCGTAGTTTGGTATTGATGGAGATATTTTCTTGATTTAGTGGTTCCATGTAAGTCTGTATGCTTTCTGTAATTTTATGATTATTATTAATATTGTAATTATTATTATTATTATTATTATTATTATTATTCAAGTTTTTTTTTTCCTTCTGTTCTAGGTAAGTGTTACCGCCAGATGTCTCAAGGTTTCAACAGTACGTGAGTTACAAATCTAATGGTCCTTGACAAGTGTCTGATTAAACATTTTAGAGTAGCCTACAATGATACGGTATTCTTATTATTCTTTTAAGATGTGGCTATCAAACCAAAGTACGTGTTGATTCGTGTATTATTAAGGTAAAGATCGCGCAATCAGTAGCCTACATACAGGATTGTGTCCAATTGGTATCAGGACTTAGGTCAAAACTTCGCAGCTATATGTTCAAGGAGTTAATGATCTAAATAGGACCCTCCTGCATCAATACATCGGCGTGTCCATTACTTATACGCACCCTGAAAGTCGACAAATGTAAGGTTCTTCAGGCATCTCGACGAAGCCGCTTGGTCTGCCACAGTCGTCCGAAAACGACGTCCTTTCAAGCTTCTCTTGATCCGAGGGATCATAAAGGAGACGGTAGGGGCCAAATCTAGACTATAAGGTGGCTAAGGCATAGTTGACACGTTGTATTTGGCCAGTGGCTCCCTCACAATTTAGCGACGTGCGCGGGACATTGGCATGATGGAACAGCCAGGTATCGGCTATGTCCCCTCTGACGCGACGGACTCTAAGCCTCAAACGTACGACAACTTCCGTGTAAATTTTCCTGGTAAAACTTTCACTCAACGTGACCACTAAACACACTGCCACTTCACACACTCCATAGTCTTGGGAGGAAGTGAGCCTGTTTTCGAGGCACGCATGTCATGTCCCGTCGAAATTCTCTCCCTCAAGACCGCCCACGACCGTGACCATTTGCTGAGAAAAATATTCAGTCCCGATACTTATTGGACGAATACTATATTATTGCCGTTGTTTTCTCCTCATAATTTGATGGTCATTATGAAACCAGCTATGAATTAGACAAATAATTTGGTGTTTCGTTTTAAGAAGAACGACCATCTTAACAGTGTACTGAACCCACCAATGTACTGTATATCCAAACCGTGTTGCAGCTATTCATAATAACGATGGTTTGGTTTAATTTTATTCATAAATATTGAATTGGATTTTACAGTCAAGGCCAAATTATCTGAATAATCATTCACTTTCCAATGCTATTTGTAACTTTGATGAAGTATTTATCCCCCTTTTTACATTCTTCATTCATTTATTTATTTATTTCAATGGTTATGGAGAAATTGGTTTGTCATGTGGCTATTCTATGATTTGTGCTATTGTCAGTCGGAAGATTTGTAGCCTATTTTCAGTTTTGAAAAAAAATAGGCTTATGAGATCACCTTTTGTCCGTGTGTGCGTGTGTGTGTGTGTGTGTGAGGTGTGTGTGTGGCCCCCCTAATAAAATCTAAACGGCTCGAGCGATTTCAATGAAACTCGGTAAGTTCATAGCACTATTCCCGGCGACCCCGACCGTGCCCTTCAAATTTTGTTACGTCTCACCAATCCAACATGGCGGCTGTGCGAAATATTTCACTAGCATTCAATATCTCCGAAACTATTACCGATATCGCCCTGAAATTGTGTATGGTGATAAAGGGCACTACTAGAAGTTCACCTATGAGACTTTCAAAAACCTGGTGACTACAAAACCAACATGGCGGTCAAGCGAAATTGAGACATTTAAATAGCCATTTCTCGCGATTTAACTATCCAAACGTAATGAAACTTGTTACAGCAAATGTCTATACACATAGTGATGCACTGGAGTCTAATTTAGTTCAATTGTTTATATAACCTCAAAATGGCGGCTGTGCGAAATATTTCACTAACATTCTATATCTCCGAAACTATTACAGATATCATCATGCAATTTTGAACGGTGATAAAGGGTACTGATACAAGTTTACCTATGTAAGTAGTAGGGCTAAGCCGGTCCTGGACAGATTTCAAGGTCATCCATGGTTTCTCGTGGTCACGTGCCCCCCCAGGCGTTCCCTGGGGGGCTTGGGGGGGGGGGGGAGGGGAGGGGAGGAGGGGAGGGGAAAGGGTGGAAGGTCTGGCTTGGAAGCAGACCCAGTTGTTAGCCGACCTGTGTTGGCCAGCCAACTGACTGAGCTGGCTGGTGTGCATTGCCTATATAGCTTGTGGATGGAAGTGGGGGAGGGGACTGGTTCGGGCGACTGTCGAAGGTAGCCGAATGTGACCGAGTGTAACTTAGAGTAGTAGAACAATGCGATGGCCGGGGCTGTAGGTATCAATCAATAAAGACCTAATAATAATAAATATTCCATTAAGCATGGTTAGGAATATGAATAATACGAAATAGTAAATGTCCCCTAGAGATCTATGTATGGTAAAAATGTAGAGGTATATGGACTGTTGTTAACCCATGACGAGCTGTCGTGTGAGGGATTCGAACCCTCGCTTCCTGTTGAGGAAATTCGAACTTAAGTCGAACGCCTTAGACCGCTCGGCCAACCCGACAAGGAAAGGTTAAGAGGATGAAATAAAACAAGGCTCATTATACAAGATCAGATTTATTAATCCAAGAATTAAAAGAGGAATTGAAACCTAACCATTTGACATAGAGTTTATTACCCTGTCTTTTAATCACTTTTTCAACAAGATAATGCTTGGGATACTGCGATTTTTGAAGTTCTTCGATGTAGAATCCTCCTTCGATGGGCTGGTGGTTATGGTCCTGGAGTAGATAAGTGACGGGGTGGGTACGTTTTACTTGGCGAATGCTGAATATTTCTGTGCTCCAGTTGGGCGTGTATCCTTTTGAGAAGAGGGATTTATGTTTACTGATGCGTACATAATCACCCACCTGAAAACGATGGCGTTGTGGGTCAGCTGTTTTGATGCCATGATGAAGGCGATTCAACCGTGGACTGTTTTTTTTATGACCAAACGTGGTTTTAACCCAATAGTTCTATGTTTGGTATCGTTGTAACGTGACACTAGAGTCTGCAGTAGATGAAGCCAGCGATAGGACCCTCTGGCTGTAAATTCTCGCCACATATGTGTTTTTAACGTTCGGTTGAAACGTTCTACCACACTCGCTTTCAAATTGCTGTAAGTGGTATAGTGATGAACACCGAGTTTTTGCAGATAGGTGGAAAACTCCTTGTTGAAAAACTCCTTACCTTGATCTGTCTGGAGGAGGCGAGGTTGCCGTTTAGCTTTTTTAATAATGCGTTTAAAGGCTGCAGTAACTAGAGTACCTGTTTTATTTCGCACAGGCTCTACAAATGCCATTTTGGAATAGACGTCGATGACAGTCAGCAAATACTTGATGCCATTGTTTTTAGTAGCATAGGGAATCATTTCCACGAGATCAGCTTGCCAAAGTTCATCAATTCCTCGCGAGACAACATGACGACGTGGATAGATACGGCGAGCTGGTTTATGCAACTCGTGAGCAATCACTGTTTTAATAGGCGAAGGGGTATTGTCACGTGGACCCATCATACAATAATGCCAGCATGACGAAGCTCCTCTTCTATTTCTACAATTTCACCTTCATGACCTGTATGGCCAGCCTGTTGGGAAGCGTGCAGGAGCTGTAGACGTTTAACCAACTTATTAGGATCGTTCCAATAGGCGAAATCAACGAAAGGTTTTAACGTTTTAAACGGGACGCCGGACGCTGAGCTTTCATGGCGGACACTTGCATAGGTGGGAAACAATTTGGATATAATGGCCTTATATTTGAAACCCTTATTTGCATTTATTGATTCAGAACGTTTATAATTACGTCTAAAACCATTTGTAGCCATCAAGATGTCCTTATACTTTTGAAGATCGTCTTCGTCATAGCCATCCTTGGAAGGTACACGTGCAAATAAAAGTTCTAAAAGACCTGGCGTCAATTGATATCGAACTGTTTTAACAATCACGACATTATCTTTTATTTTGATCTCTGAGTCACCAATTCGAAAACGTTTATTTTCATAGCGAACACCGTAGGTCGTATCAGTTTTTCTAGTAAAAAGGTCTTCAAGGTAGGGCGTTACCAACGGTCCAAAATGTTCTACCAGAATACCTTTCAGCTGCATATACTTTTCAGGTGTAGCCAAGATTTCTGACAGGGTAGGTTTTTTTTCTCTAGAGCTAGAGGGCGTTTGAGCAATGACTGTTGTTTTTAGAAACTCTGGAAGCGGTGATTCTGTTCCAGAAGTAAAAACATCCTCAGCTTCTTCATCGCCTTCTTCTTGTTCTTCCTCCTCGATTGTTTGTGTTCCTTTTGATACTGTATTTGGCTTATTGGTCTGTGATGTTCCCTTTAACACGGCTTCCAGAGGTGATTTCAAATGTTTCGCGATCAACAGCTCACTATCAGCATGCGTGCGTTTCAGTTCACGGAACTTGCGTCGAATATTATTTTGCGCACGGATAATGTGTTTCTTTAATTGACTTCCTGCTGTTGCCATGCTAGCTGAATAAATGACGTTTGAAAAAGTCATGCAGTGCTTTAAATACGTATAAAATGATCAAACCCCATGCGGTAGCGTCCGTTGTTGATATCACTCTGCTTATCGATAACGAGGCAACCGTGGTGATGAGCATTCCAACATGTGGCACACAACTGTGTAATGGCTAGGAAGGTCATGTCTGGGTTCACGTGATCATCGTAGACGTGACGCATGTTGCGTTCATCCTGCCGGAAGAGAACAATCACGTTGGCATTGTCGCGAATGAGCTGTTTGGGTATTCGGGAATAGGTTTGAGCGAGATAAAAACAATCAATATATTTATGACGTCCCATGGTAAAATAGGTTTGAATGATAGCCTGTCGTTCTGTGGACACATCATCAAAAATCATGAGCGAATTCGGGCGAACATGATCCGGTGAGACGACATCTTCGTGCGCGGGGAATGTGAAGTAACCCATGTTATTGCGAAGACCCGACATGACTTGTTGCAAGAACACATAAAGAGGCTGATAGAGCGACTTGGCAAAAATGTAGATATTTTGAAATCGTACTCCGTTTAAGGAGGTGATTAAGGTAAGCAGAAGATTGGTTTTTCCACATCCCGATGGTCCGGCGATGAGACAGCGAATGGAAGACGGGAAGAGTGAACCGTGGCGGCGTTCGGACGTTGTCGAGAAGAGGCGAGAAACCAAATCCCCCACCGGAAGTGAATGTTGTTGCTTAATAATCTGCATATCGACTGAACGTGAAACGGGAAGAGGTGGTCTCTATATACATGAAGCATGTGGCTGTTTCAGATCTAGTGTAACCATGGATGCCTTTGGGAGAACACATAAAACAAAGAAAGGAAATGAGCCATCTGCTTCGATAAACGATCCAAAACATGATACAGATCCGGCTAATAAACGATATGTCGATGCCAATGCACTGTCACGCACAACGGATGGTCATTACGACTTTAATGGAAAGCGATTAACCAATATAACAGAACCACAATTAGCTTCGGACGCATGTTCAAAAAAGTATGTAGATTATTATCGCTTGCGGCGTATCAAGGGAGACTATGAAGCACATAATAAACGTATCATGGGCGTTGCAGACCCCGTAAACAATCAAGATGTGTGCACCAAAGCCTATATGTTAACCAATGCTGTGGTGTTAACAAAAGAGAAAGACTATGATGTACACCAACGTCGAATCACTCAGCTAGCTCTTCCAACCAACGACACGGACGCTGCTAGAAAGGATTATGTAGATAACAAGGTGAAAGAATTACGCCGTTTTGTACCATTCCTAACAGTAAATGGTTATACAGCGAATAATACGCGCCTTGTACACGTGGCCGATCCGGAGGATGATCAAGATGCTTGTACAAAACGGTATTTGTTCTCTGAAATAGAGAAGGTGTGGGAAATCAGAGAGAACGCTCTACAGATGAAGCGAAAACGAATAGCCGATGTTGCCGATCCTGTACATCCTCATGACGTGACGACTAAACGATTTTTGGAACAACGATTATCGCTTTTCATTAAAACAATGCCAAACTTATTTTTGGTTCACATTGTAAACCGACAACCGGTTGAAGACCCCAGTAACCTCACCTATATACTACGTTCGGGGCATAGCAATTACCGTTTACCGTATGATGGTGCCATTCGTGTTATCGAGTATACACCGGATTTCAAACATTTAGAGCTACTATTAAACGGTAGTGTTATATCATCACTCATCGAACTTGCGGTGAAAGCCGAGGACAAATTATCCTTTCAACTGAAACTGTCGTCTGAAGAAAAAGAGGTGGGAAAATCAATGAATGATTTTCCGCTGTATATAGAACTCGAATATACCGCCACCATCGATTAAATAATTGTAGGCTCTCTTCCTGAGGAGCGTTAGTTGTTGTCTATCCTTTATACTGTAAGGTTGTCTTCTTCCTTGGTCGCGATGGTGAAACAGAGATATGTGGTGAAGAAGAGGAAGACGTTGTCAAGAAAGGGAGGCTTTAAAGCTATTCTCCATGCGGCACGTCAGGCTTCGCGTGGAGAAACCAATAGCGAGTTGGCCATTAAAAAAGCTCTCCGAGCAGCACGATTGCATGCGAATTCCAAAAGTAAACTAAGTTTTAAAAAACATGCTCGAGTTATTCCTGTACCAAAACGTGGCGGATTTTTACCCGCACTATTCGCTGGACTGGCAGCCCTGGGTTCACTTCTTGGTGGAGCAAGTGCGGTAGCGCGAACGGTGAAAGCTGTCGAGGAAGCGAAGCAACAGTTGAAGGAAAGTGAGAGGCACAATAAAACGATGGAAGCTATAGCACTACGTGGCAAGGGTGTGAACATGAAGCTAGCACCCTATAAAAAAGGACTTGGCATTTACATGTCGCCAAAAAACGCTTAATCGATGCACTGCCCCGGCGAGCCATGACACACGGAGAAGTCATAAAATATGCAAAACAGTTGAAAATTGCACACTTTAGAGGTGTATTTATGCGCAACCAATTACCTCCTCAACCTTGGAAGCGTGAGAGTGCAGTTATTAATTTGGATGACAGTCATGGACCGGGAACACATTACGTGGCCTACGTCAAGCATGGTTGTACCGTGTGGTACTTTGACAGTTTTGGAAACCTTCCTCCGCCGACAGAGCTTGTTCGCTATTTCGGAAGCAGTGCAACAATAAACTATAATGTGAAACGAGTACAAACTTTTAACACTCAACACTGTGGTCGCCTATGTCTGACCTTTCTATATAAGACTCAGCGCAGGTGGTAACGTGAGCAGTATAATGGCAGAAAGTAGAGCGTTTACAGTGCACGGACAAGGGGCCGAAGTAACTGTTGACTTTTATCCTCCAATTGAATTGGGACAACGACCCTACGTGCTGGGACTTGTTTCGTTTGAAGGCTATAATAGAATCTGCAACATAATTGAAGACGTCAATGATAAGTTTTACTACGATGACTATGTGTTAACTCTACCGTCTGGCAGCTACACCGTAGATGATATTCACGATCACATCTACACAACTCTCACCAAGGAATTTAGTCTAAAAGCATTTCTGGACGGGACACGCAAGTTTGAACTCATAGCCAACAACGTGACACATCGCTGCAGTATTCTTTCTTCCTTTTGGATTGATTTTAAAGCACAACCAGACTCAATTGGTCCATTGCTAGGCTATTCACCACAAGTGTTAGTACCAAACGTGATACACAAGTCTGACCAACCGGTGAAAATAATTGAAGATCATCATATATCTGTCACGTGTAATATTATTACAGACGTCTACACCAATCAAGATCCCTCGCATTCGCTTTATGATTTTATTGTTACTTAACCTGGTGGTTATATCATCCGCGAAAACCCATCGGTGGTGCTCTATCACCCTGTGAGTGTGACCCACATCAGGAATATTACCTTGAGACTAGTGAATAGAAACCAACGTCTCATCGAATTAGACCCTCATACACCTGTGACCTACAAATTGTATCTGAAGCCAGCATGAAACAAGTGTATAAAGCAACAACACCATTGAGGGTGGGTGTTAGTTGTTCTCAACGCGTGTACAGGTTAACACGTGTCAACAAGCAGATCTTACAACAACTGGGTTACACCGTACGTCATGAATTCGATCCTCGACGTGATCAATCCGGTCGAAGTACAGGAGGGTATTGTAAGAATTGAACACCATTCCTATCAACCGTACACTCAGGGTCTAAATAACAATGACGAAATTCGTATTACCATTAATCAACAAGATATCTACACCCTACCCCATGAAAGTTACATCCAGATTGAAGGTCAACTCACCAAATCAGATGGTACCATTCCGACAATGTCAAAGTTGGCTAACCATGCGCTGGCCTTTTTGTTTTCCGAGGTTCGCTACATCATCAACGGAATCGAAGTGGATACGACTCGAAATGTTGGTATAACAAGCGCTATGAAACTTTATCCCTCGTACGGAAGTGAGGAGAGTAAAGCGTTTCGTATGGCCGGTTGGTGTCCTGACTCGACAAACGACTGGATGGTTAATGATGATGGTACATTTACCGGTCATTTACCCCTAAAATTAATATTAGGCTTTGCAGAGGACCATAAGCGCGTCGTTGTGAACGCAAGACAGGATCTGATTCTTGTTCGAGATAGGAGCGATTATAATGCGCTGAAGGGTGCTGATGGAGCTGCAATAGATTCAAAAATTTTATTGCAACGAATTCTATGGAAAGTACCGCACGTGACTCTCTCTGACCAGAAAAAATTGAGTCTGCTCAAGATTGTGGAGAAGGATACAGCTTTACCCATACAATTTAGAAGCTGGGAGCTGCATGAGTACCCGGTATTACCACTCACTGATACACATACTTGGTCTATAAAAACCTCACGGTACACAGAGCGACCTCTCTACGTCATGGTTGGATTTCAAACAGATCGCAAATATCAACAGAATAAAGATGCATCACAATTTGATCACATCCAATTGCGAAATATACGACTCTTCCTGAACGGAGTTACCTTCCCCTATGAAGGAATGGATTTAAACTTTACCAAGAACAAATATAGTAAGCTCTACGACATGTTTACAAACTTTCAGTCTTCCTATTATCAGAAAGAAGCATGTCCGCTATTATCCCCGCAAGACTTTAAAACCAAAGCACCTCTGGTGGTGATGGACTGTTCGTATTTGGAGGAGTCGATGAAGGAAACAACTATCGATATCCGGTTAGAATTTGAAACGTCTGTAGTTATTCCAGAAAAAACAACAGCCTATTGCCTGATTGTTCACGAGACGCAAGTGTATTATCAGCCGCTGTCCAATATGGTGACCAGAGTATAAATAGAAGTTTGGCTGCAGAGCCCTGGACTAAATCCTATGATAAAAGATTGAAAAACAATGTTCTGATCTTTTTGCAAATAAAGTAGTATAAGCCATTTTATGTTGTTTTTATCCCTTTAGCAAACCCAGTTCCTTTTCCAACCTCTTAACTAGTAGGACTATAGGTAGAGATGGATTAGTTGGCAGAAAGCACTGGTGAAGAAAGGAGTGTGTATCCGCGAGCAGTAACCATGTCTAGAACATTGATTGTCGATATGCAAGGCTTCAATGTCAATGAAAATAAGTTTGTTTTCAAGGACGTTGCAATTATAGATTGCACAACCATGTGGACGCCCACAGTAAGTGCTTTCACTTTTGAACCACCGTTTCCCTTATACATGCAGTCGGACGAGGATAGAAGACAAACCGAGTGGCTGCAACGTCATTTAGGATTGAACTGGAATCAAGGAAACATTCCTTATAACTATCTACTGTTTGTATTAAAAGCCTATTTGTTCGGTGCCAACACTATTTTTGTAAAAGGAGGTGAAAAAAAGGAATGGTTACGTCAGTATGTTTCTCCAACTTGTAAACTCATCGATCTACACGAAATGGGATGTCCTGCACTACACACCTTATATGAGCCTGGTGAACGTGTACAAAAAAAGACACTCCTACACGTATCGAAACTCTTTGATTGGCTAAGTCGCAATGCATGTCGGTACCTGGAAAATGAGTGTAAAACCTTGTGCATGAATGCAGACCAGAACAGTGAGACAGAGACGTATGTCTAATACAGACGTGTCTGTGTGTATAATGGCTACCATTGAAGGCTTAAAATCTAACCCCATTGAACGGGCTATTTTTAAGTATTTCGCTTGTAAGAAAAAACTGAACAATTTTACCCTAGAAGAACTAAATGCTTTACCTAAAGCGTTTTTGTTTTATGTTGCGTCAAATGCTGTAAAGGAGATTTGGGATAGTGTGCCGAGTGATTGGACACGGGATCCTGTGTTGTGTGAACTTCAACCGTGCACTGATTATGAACATCATCAACAAGTGTACATTTCCAAAATGCCATCAGTTCAAAATTGTAGAACGTGTCAGTTAATTAAACTGTATCATGGACATAAAACCTCATGCAACGACTACGCGTCTTCATTCCACGGATGTGATGGTAAGAAAGAAGCAACCTCCGCAGCAGCGGAAAAAGAATCAACATGTGCGTCACCGACTGAAAAAAATATGCCGGATCTCTACTGGTCATGGTCTCATTGACAAAGTCATAGATCTTTTACCCTTTGAGCTGCACTTACCTGGTTATCAATACTGTGGCCCTGGTACAAAGTTAGACGTTCGACTGGCACGTGGTGATCCTGGAATTAATGCTTTAGACGCAGCTTGCAAGCAGCATGATCTAGCGTACAGAACATCAAAGCGTGAGAACAACATCTCTGAACTAAGACGTGTCGCCGACCAGATACTTTTGAGAAAGGCTATGGAACGTGTGACGTCACCTTCTGCATCTGTTGCAGAAAAAATGGCGGCCCTTGTGGTAGCAGGTGCTATGAAGGGGAAGCTCGTGTTGAGTGGTGGACGTTTACAAACAAAACATATGAAAGGACCAAGAACAAAGCAAAAATAAACTCTACACTATTCTTACCTTATGTTAAACAAGTGGTAACATGTTGATGTGCAAACGATGCCAATAAAGAAATGAACTAAAATATATGTTTGTTTTTTCTAACTCATACTTGGGGTAGCATGCATGTAACCAATAGTTAAATCAAAAACTCAAAAGTCAAACTTTTTTTGTTTATTAAAAAAACTCACAGTAATCAAAAAGCTATATATAAGATTTTACGTTGTTGCGATGTGAATGGTGTTGTGATGTGTATGGTGTTGCGATGGGGATGGTATCTTGATGAGCTGGACTCCTCACTGAAGTAAAACTAGTGGCAAGCGTAGGCGTTGTTACTGCCTCTTCTTCTATATCATCTCCCGCGAGGTTGTTGTTTACACTGGAACGAAATTTCATTCTAGAGAAAAAGCTATTGCAATTTGAGTTTGGAAGGTTTGTGGTAAATCTGGCATACAATAAATATAACTTACCTTTTAGTAGGGATGATATCTACTTCTGAGAGATGTTAGTTGGTTTGTAGGATGTAAAGTAACTTGACCAATTGAGTAAATGTATGAAGAATATAAGTAATCATTGGTGTTTGGATATATTATATCCGTTTTACTTCCATCTGGGAATACACATCTTGTAACAAATTTTGGTTTTGTACATTTATGGCACCAATATATGTCCTCCTCATTCAAGTCATCTAAGAGATACTTCCAATTTTTATGTTTTACAAAATAACTTTGACTGTGAATATTATTAGGGAGGGGAAGCGTGTCGTCAGTGTTGTTACTATCTGGATCTTCATCATCTTCCATAGCAAGGTCTAATCCATAGCATAAAACAAAACATTTTAAACACAACTTGTGACAATTAATGTAGTCAATTTCACCGTCACTATTTTCGTACGTGTCATTTGTGTCAGGAATGTGGTAGTCGTTAATGTACGTCACACACTGTAACTCATTGAATTGTCGTGGGAAAATGATGGTGTCTTGCCCCATAGAATAATGAAGTTGGTAGTCAAATCGAGTTGTGTGATGTGATAAAATATAGTTTAATGGCCATTCTTTGAAGGTACTGTTCAAGTAGTTAGTGTATGTAGATGTAGTACGAAATTCATTATATGTTTTGTTATATATTTGACTGCGATGACCATGTTTTGTTGCATATATCCAGTGACTTGGGTCAGAAAAGTGTTGTCTAAAAGTTTCAGATTGGTTAGCCATAGTACTCACCAAACGTTGTTGCTTGAATGCGTACCAGTAAAAGATAAAAACGAATTAGTTATTCCACAACACTCACACAAGAAATATATATATTTAGCAGCAAAATCTTTCTTGGTTGTTTCCTAGCACACCACACTAGCGAATAATCAGCTCAAACCGGCTTCACTCCATTTATATAGGGACTTGCGCGTAGAGCACGGTGTCCATACATAGTAGCGGTCCTTCGGACGCTTACAGCTCCAGTTACTAAGTGAAGATGATGAATTACTTCCGCGCTATCAATATCTCATAGTCACCAAAGACGGTAATGTAACCTTCGGTCGCCATGTTGCACGTAGAGCACGGTGCCCCATACATAGTAGCGGTCGGGTTGTAGTAAATAACTTTGTTATAATTATATCCCCTTCTGCACTGTAGAGCACGGTGCCCATACATAGTAGCGTTCGGGTTGCAGTAAATAACTTTGTTAAAATGATATCCCCCTTCCACACTGTAGAGCACGGTGCCCATACATAGTAGCGGTCGGGTTGCAGTAAATAACTTTGTTATAATTATACCCCCTTCCACACTGGTGAGCACACCCACGAATCTGTTATATATACAGGTGTAAGGGTCGCACCCAATCTCACTTGCATCAAGTCTCTTTTGGCGTGAACATCGTTCTGCTCTGTACAAGGTGAGTTAACGTTTTGTGTTTTCTTATCATTATTCAACAGTTAGTAGATGATTATAGACTATATGGGGGCTATCTTTTTTTATAGTTAACATGGATGCTCTCCAACAGTTAAACAAAATAGGGGCCCAGGCTGGGTTGGAAACAAGAAGACTAAGGGATCTCCCAGTTAACCAGCCGTTCCCTGTAGAGAGTCTGCAGAGAATTGAGACACGATTCGGCACCAGACTTCTTTGTCACTGCCAAGAGTTTATGGTGTTTCTACCAAGTCGATTTGCCAGCATATCCAACGAGACGCTGACAACGTTAAATTCACGCCCCTTGGTATTGAAGTATTTAGGCATGCACAATAATGCATGCCTAGTCCTCTTTGAAGCGGATAACATTTAACTCTTTGTCACATCATGTATGAGCAGATGGCCTCGCTGTTCCACCTCTAACAAAACCATTTAATACCAGAGAAATAGCAGTTGACTATTATTGTAAGTGTTTATTAGAAAATAACCTCATGGTGCCACTTGTTTGGGAAAATGTTCGTGACTGCTTTCAAACACGACTGTGCAGTGGACGAATATACAATGTCAACAAAATTTTACATCCAAAATTGTTTTTACAAGCATGTTTACCCGTTTTTTTTATTACAATTTATCACTCTTTTTATGCGCTTCACAGCATTAAAGGTGAACACAGAATTAGCGTGTACCTTTGTATTTTTTAAAGTCAGTGGAGATGAAAAACGGGAAACCATTTATTTGACAACAAAAATGAGACCATGTTATCGGACGGATGACAGGGAAGCTTGGTATAACGAACATGTCGTTGACGCTTTGGTGTCTAAGTTTGACGCCTTTCTTGAAGGTGAAAGTGGAAAATCGCTCGAGGTCATCCCGTTTCTACAAGTCAATGTATGTTGCTTTGATCCCTTAAATTCAGGTTCTCTATATTTTCCACTTCCTCTTCCTGTTCAACGTAGAAAAGCCGTTCTCAACATTCAAAATGAGGACGACTATTGCTTTTTGTGGTGCATGGCTGCATTTCTAGCCCCTGTTCAACGTCATGTTAGTTTAACATCCTCATACACGGTCATGTTTAACAGGTTACTCTCCACGCTCAACTTTGCAACTATTTCATTTCCTATGGAACTTACCTCTATAGCTAAATTTGAAAGTCTTAATCCTCATTTTTCCTTTATGATTTATGGTCTTGATAAGAATACGGTTATTGGACCGCTTTATTGTACACAGCAGCAGAAGGTACACCATATAAATTTATTATACATTTCTAACGAGCAAACAAGTCACTATTGTTTAATTAAAAACCTCTCCAAGCTTGTTGGAGGTCAACTTTCATCTAGACACCATAAAACATTTATTTGTGAACGGTGTTTGCAGTACTTTTCAACGCAGATCAAGCTGGATAGCCACACAGTGGATTGTTCTACTCAGCCAGCAGTTAAAATTACATTTCCAAAACCGAAAGAGGCAAAAATGAAATTCAAAAACTTCCATCGCATGGATCCAGTGGCCTATACTGTGTATGCAGACATTGAAACTCTAACTACCCCCATTCAGAGGTGTCCACCGAATCCGTCTTCCTCATACACAGATGCTATTCAAAGACATACTCCGTTTTCTGTGGCCTTTCAAGTTGTTTGTTCCTATGATCCAAGTCAATCTTATTTCAAATTGTTTCGAGGACCTACCTGTATTCAGTGGTTGTTACAGGAACTGAAACAGTTAGCTGAGCATGTCCATCAGCTTCTTCAAATTCCCAAGCCCATACAGATGACGCTAGACGAAATGATACATCATGATACGGCAACAACGTGTCATATTTGTCAGAAGCCTATTTTACCTGACGACATTAAAGTGCGCGACCATTGTCATTACACGGGCGTCTATCGAGGAGCTGCACACAACACGTGTAATTTAACGTTTCGTGCAGCAAAGTATATACCCGTCTTTTTTCACGGTCTCACCAATTTTGACTCCCACTTTATTATTCGTGAGTTTGCCACATTAGACAAGGAACATTTTTCCATTATTCCGCAAAATCATGAGCGGTTTATTTCCTTTTCTATACATTACCAGGGTATATCACTTCGGTTTCTCGATTCCTATCGATTTATAGCCTCTTCGTTAGAAGCCTTGGTCAAGGGCATTTCACCCGATGAATTGCACTTTACACGAAACCATTTTTCGGATGATGCTAAATTCAAACTTTGCATCCGGAAGGGCGTTTATCCTTATGAATATACCAACAGTTGGTCTTCCTTGGACGAAACGCATTTACCTCCACAGGATGCATTTTTTAGCACGTTGCATAATACTACCATTACTGATACCGATTATATCCACGCCTGCAACGTGTGGGATACCTTTTGTTGTGCCACCCTAGGTGAATATGCTGATCTGTATCTCACTGTGGATACCTTGCTATTAACGGATATTTTTGAGAAATTCCGTCGCATGTGTATACAGATTTACAAGCTGGACCCGTGTCACTATTATACAGCACCGGGTTTATCATGGGATGCCATGTTGTTGTACACAGGTATCGAGTTGGATTTACTTGTAGATATTGACATGTTATTATTTTTTGAAAAGGGTATTCGTGGAGGATTTGTTTCCCTTGTTCAGAGACATGTCCATGCCAATCATCCTTACATGTCAACGTATAATGCTCAGCAGCCCATTTCCTATTTAACACACTACGATATAAATAATGTATACGGCTATGCTATGAGTCAACCCCTCCCGTATAAAGATTTTGTTTGGCTCAGTAACGAGGAAATCGAACGCTTTGACGTGTTCACCGCTGCTCGTCAAAAAGAAATTGGCTTTGTCCTGGAAGTGGATATACAATACCCTGCACATGTGCATGACGATCACGCTGATTTACCGTTCTGTGTCGAGCGTAGGATTCCTCCAAATTCGAGCTCAAAACATCCAAAGTTACTGGGAACGCTTCTTCCTAAAACAAGGTATGTGATTCACATCCAAGTACTTTTACAATGCTTAACGTATGGACTCGTGTTGAGTAAGATCCATCGTATTGTATCGTTTACACAAAAGGCGTGGTTGAAGCCTTACATGGACCTGAATACTCACCATCGGCAGCGTGCTACCCAACCTTTTGAAATTAATTTTTTTAAATTGATGAATAATGCAGCATACGGAAAAACGTTTGAAAATGTACGCAAACACCGGTCCATCCATTTAGTTAATTCGTGGGAAGGTAGGTATGGAGCTCGGAAATATGTTGCCAAGCCCCATTTTAAAACCATGAAAATTATTACTGATACATTGGCTACCGTCGAATTAGGAAAGGTTGAAATTCTTTACAATAAACCTATTTATTTAGGGATGACTATTTTGGAGTTTTCAAAATTAACCATGTATGACTTTCATTATGGGTTTGCTCGTCGCTATTTTAAGGATGTTCATCTTGTTTATATGGACACCGATAGTTACATATATCAGGTTAAAGCAACAGACGTTTATCAGGTGATGCGTGACCATCCTGAGCATTTCGATACGTCCTCTTTTCCTGATGGTAACATCTTTGGCTTGTTACCTCAAAACAATAAAGTTATGGGGCTCATGAAAGATGAATGTGGCGTCGATGTGATGACAGAATTTTTAGGTCTAGCTTCAAAAATGTACTGCTATACTTGCGACAGTTCAAGACATGTCAGTCGAGCCAAGGGGGTCCGCTCTAGTGTCATACGAACGTTATGTATGGCTCGTTATCGTGAGGCATTATATAATCCCACTGAACAGTATGCGAAACAGGCACGTCTAACGTCCCGTACCCATGAAGTGTTTCTTGTCGAGCAAATGCGACGCTCGTTGCTTTTGTTTGATGATAAACGTTCATGGGTAAATGATCACCTCACAAGCTTGCCATGGGGCCATTACGCCCTTAATGAGTAAACCAATACAGTTTTGTTCTTCATGTGTGTTCGCTATTATCTGTGAATCAAAACATGTCTATGTGTATGTCAAATATTGTAAATAAAGAAATAGTATGTATTGTCCTTTTGTTTTATTTATTTTCAAGTCCTATATAATCATCAAACATTGCTATTTCCTTACTAGATGTTTAGATGGTAAGTATAATAGACCGAAGCTGGCGCAAGACCTAATGTGCAAGATGGACGCCTCGCGCAACCACTCTCTGTTATTCTTATGGAGGGACAGTCAGAGCTGGAGCAGTGACTAATGTGCAAGATGACCGCCACGTCCTGAGACCGTGGATGATGTCACAGGCGGGGAGTTCGGTCGTGTAGTTGCTAAATGGAATATTTATTATTATGAGATAATTATTGATTGATAGCTTGCCACGGTGCGTGAGTGGTTATTGTGTCGGACTATCAACCCCAAGCTTGCAGGTTAGCTCTTAGCCGTGGTAAGTGATTTTTGAAAGGCGGCAAAAATTACAACACGCATGTCATTCAATGTTCACATATCAAAGAACCCAGGGGGAGTTCGGCCGTGTAATTGATGATTATACAACACACATCTCCAGTATACGGGGTTGATGACCAAGTTATCCATAGTATAACCGAACACAGATGATTAACCGCGTTAACATACATGGAACTAATAACCGCGTTGTATCACACTTCCCTATGATAATAATACAACACGCATCTCCAGTATACGGGGTTGATGACCAAGTTATCCATAGTATAACCGAACACAGATGATTAACCGCGTTAACATACATGGAACTAATAACCGCGTTGTATCACACTCCCTATGATAATAATACAACACATCTCCAGTATACGGGGTTGATGACCAAGTTATCCATAGTATAACCGAACACAGATGATTAACCGCGTTAACATACATGGAACTAATAACCGCGTTGTATCACACTCCCTATGATAATAATACAACACATCTCCAGTATACGGGGTTGATGACCAAGTTATCCATAGTATAACCGAACACAGATGATTAACCGCGTTAACATACATGGAACTAATAACCGCGTTGTATCACACTCCCTATGATAATAATACAACACATCTCCAGTATACGGGGTTGATGATCAAAATGCCTCATTCATTATATGTTTTGTTATATATTTGACTGCGATGACTGTGTTTTGTTGCATATATATATCCAATGACTTGGGTTAGAAAAGTGATGTCTAAAAGTTATAGATTGGTTAACTATAGTACTCACCAAACGCATAGCAGTACACCACACTAGCAACTGAACAGCTCCAAGTGGATTCACTTGTTACATATATAGAGGCTAATGCGTAGGGCGTGGTGACCATATTTAGTAACGAGGCTCTAGTTACTAAAAGAAGATGATGAATTATTTTCGCACTGAGATGTCACAGGAGTTCACATCCAGCTACAACGAGTAACCGCTCGCTCCAGGGGTTTCACAAGTACTCCGTTCGCACAGGGACCCACAAACATCACCGAAAAATAGCCGCTCGCCCCAGGGTTCACAACCATTGAGAATGGGTAGCTTCTCGCACGTTATTATATCAGGGTCTCACAAACAGTGTTCAAAAGTATTCCGTTCGCACAGGGACCCACAAACAGCACCCAAAAATAGCCGCTCGCCCCAGGGCTCACAACCATTGAGAATGGGTAGCTTCTCGCACGTTATTATATCAGGGTCTCACAAACAGTGTTCAAAAGTATTCCGTTCGCACAGGGACCCACAAACAGCACCCAAAAATAGCCGCTCGCCCCAGGGCTCACAACCATTGAGAATGGGTAGCTTCTCGCACGTTATTATATCAGGGTCTCACAAACAGTGTTCAAAAGTATTCCGTTCGCACAGGGACCCACAAACAGCACCCAAAAATAGCCGCTCGCCCCAGGGCTCACAACCATTGAGAATGGGTAGCTTCTCGCACGTTATTATATCAGGGTCTCACAAACAGTGTTCAAAAGTATTCCGTTCGCACAGGGACCCACAAACAGCACCCAAAAATAGCCGCTCGCCCCAGGGCTCACAACCATTGAGAATGGGTAGCTTCTCGCACGTTATTATATCAGGGTCTCACAAACAGTGTTCAAAAGTATTCCGTTCGCACAGGGACCCACAAACAGCACCCAAAAATAGCCGCTCGCCCCAGGGCTCACAACCATTGAGAATGGGTAGCTTCTCGCACGTTATTATATCAGGGTCTCACAAACAGTGTTCAAAAGTATTCCGTTCGCACAGGGACCCACAAACAGCACCCAAAAATAGCCGCTCGCCCCAGGGCTCACAACCATTGAGAATGGGTAGCTTCTCGCACGTTATTATATCAGGGTCTCACAAACAGTGTTCAAAAGTATTCCGTTCGCACAGGGACCCACAAACAGCACCCAAAAATAGCCGCTCGCCCCAGGGCTCACAACCATTGAGATATTTATTATTATTAGGTCTTTATTGATTGATACCTACAGCCCCGGCCATCGCATTGTTCTACTACTCTAAGTTACACTCGGTCACATTCGGCTACCTTCGACAGTCGCCCGAACCAGTCCCCTCCCCCACTTCCATCCACAAGCTATATAGGCAATGCACACCAGCCAGCTCAGTCAGTTGGCTGGCCAACACAGGTCGGCTAACAACTGGGTCTGCTCCCAAGCCAGACCTTCCACCCTTTCCCCTCCCCTCCCCCCCTCCCCTCCCCCCCTCCCCCCAGGGAACGCCTGGGGGGGGGGGGCACGTGACCACGAGAAACCATGGATGACCTTGAAATCTGTCCAGGACCGGCTTAGCCCTACTACTTATGTATATTTCATAAACCTGTAGAGTACAAAACGAACATGGCGACCAAGCGAATTTGAAATATTTTAATAGACTTTTCTCGTGATTTAACTCTCTGAGCGCTGTGAAATGTGGTACAGTAAATGATTTTGCAGATTGTAATGCACTGCCATCTAATTTAATTCAATTGTTTACACAACCTCAAAATGGCGGCTGTGCGAAATTTTAAAATTAAGTTTTTATTCTTGTGTCGTAATCATGCGATCGAAGTGAAAGTTTGTATAATGAAGCTAGGCAATAATTGTCCTTGAATGGTACATAACTCTATGGCCTATACATATAGCAATCCTAAATGGCGAGCTTCCGATATATTTAGACGGTTCTCAATATCTATGAATCATTTACAGCAACCAAACTGATTTTTTTAATGTTCATAGAGACTATGAACATATGTTCACCTATAGGACTTTCAGTAACCTGGTGAGCACAAATCCAACATGGCGACGCGAAGTATAAATATTTAAATGGACGTTTCTCGCGAATTAACTATCCGAGTGCCGTGAAACGTTGCACGTTAAATGCTTATACAAATGTTGATCCACTGGCATGTAATTTATTTCAATTGTTTGCATAATCACAAGATGGCTGGTGTGCGTACTTTTAAAATCTCGTTTTTACTTCTTGTGTTCTAATCATGCGATTGAAGTTTGAATACCACACGTACACAATAATCTTAATGTAATAGTACAAAAATAAAAATCCATCCTGGCGACCATATGAAATATTTAGACGGTTCTCAATATCTACGAATCTGTTACAGCAATTAAACTGAAATTTTGTATGCTGATAGAGACAATTAACATGAGCAGGATATATGAAAATAGGCTGTATAGTTCTTCACGGAACTACTTGTTCTATGTCATCTCTGCCACGTATTTACAAAGATTGCTTAGTTCTGTGTGCCATGACTGCATGTTGCTATTCGCTCACAATCTCAAAGGAAAGAAATATGTTGTTTTACGTGACCGTTAATCTCGCGATCATGAGCCTAGGGGCCTCCATTTTACGTGAAATCCGAACTATAGGTCGTGGTATTTCACTTCAAAAATCACAAATACATTTACCAGGAATCGAACCTGACTCGCCTTGTTGAGAGGTAAGCAGCTTGACCAACGCAACATCACACCCCCTCTCAATATCGAGAAAAGCAAGTAGTCCCGTGAAAAACTAATAAATCCACAGCCTGCTTCCAGTCGACTGACCGGGTCAGGGAATGGAATGAATGAAGCCCCCATCTAGCGACGAGGATATGAACTGTGCCGGCTGCCGAAGCCTGACGCACTACCCTGGGGAAATGATTAAATGAATGACAAATGAAATGAAAGTGGAGAGTGTTGCTGGAATGAAATTGTGACAGGAAAAACCGGAGTACCCGGAGAAAAACCTGCCTGCCTCCATTCTGTCCAGCACAGATCTCACATGGAGTGACCGGGATTTGAACCACGGACCCAGCAGTGAGAGACCGGCGTGCTGCCACCTAAGCCCCCGTGAAAATCTAAACAGCCTATTTTCGTATATCCTACTTATGTAAATTGCCTCAATCAACACACAAAATGTCAGTTTGATTGCTGTAATAGCCTAGATTCATTGATATTGAGAACCATCTCCAGTGAACAGAACAGAGGCCCACTGCTCGTGGGTCCATTCCAGATGCTGCCTTGCGAAGCGAAGACGCGGCTCTCTGTGATGTCGTCCGAGTGCGGGTCCACGTGCAGGTCTCCGGGACGAAAGATGAGCTGCTTCAAACCTTCTTCTTACTGTTCGCTCACTCACTCTCACATTTCTGACATTCAATTCCGCTAATAACTGGTTGCAACTACAGTATTTCGGATGGTCGCCATATTGGATTTTTTATATGTACGCCATAAAGTTATGTACTAAACATGAAGATTATTGCGTTGGTGCACTGTATTGTTCAAACTTCAATCGCATGATTAGGACACAAGAAATAAAAACGATATTTGAAAATATCGCACAGCCGCCATCTTGAAATTATGTACACAATTGAACTAAATTATATGTCAGTGCAGTAAAATGTCTATGAACATTTGCTGTACGTGTTGCACTGCCCTCGGATGGTTAAATTGCGAGACGAGTCTATTTAAATCTTTCAATTTTACTTGGCCGCTATGCTCGTCTTGTACTTAACAGGTTTTTTAAAGTCACACAGGCAAACTTCTAGTATTGCCATTTATCACCATACACAATTTGAGGGTGATATCAGTAATAGTTCCAGAGATAAGGAATGCCGGTGAAATATTTCGCACAGCCGCCATATTACAATGTGGTGTTACGGAGAGTGATGAAGTTCAGATGGATAGATAGGGCTATAAATGAAGAGGTATTAAGACGATTGGGAGAGGAGAGTTGTTTCTAGTGACTGCTAATGAAGAGAGGAGATTGGTTGGTAGGACACATAATTTACTATGACAGTCATGAATAGCAAACGTAGTTATGGCAGGAAAGGTCGAGGATAAGAACTGTAGGGGTAGGCCAAGTTTAGAATATGTTTAACGCATTGTGTAGGTATGTAGAGATGAAACGATTAGCTCAGGATTGCTAGGCGCTTCAACACCGTCCAAAGACTGAAGACTCGAACAAACTGAACTAGAATACAGAGGCCTAGATGACGAACACGTGCTGCCATGGTAACCACCAGATATCCATGTAGGTTTAATGTAAAGCTGCTTCGGTGGCGTAGTTGGTAGCATGCTCAGCTTCTATGGCCAAAATCGCGGGTTCAAATCCGCTAAATATGAGCGCTAAATATCCCTCGGAGGGGAAGTACAAATACAATTGTGTTATGCTAAATTTGTTGGTTGAATTTGATTAACGCTCTATTATGTTCCAACGTTCGGCGCCAGGTGCCGGTTGTGGTGGTAAATATATAGTAGGCAAGTTCACAGCTAGGTGTCGTTGACGGTAGCATTTGGTAGCAAAAGTTGGAACTACTTGAAATTGATCGTTTTCAGTCCTTACTTGAATTACAGATAACACACACTAATACAGCCACCACAATTAACACCGGTTATCAGACAGATTCTACACACACCCAAAGTACACGGGGCTATATGACCGCGTTGTCGCAGCCCCTAAACTGAGGAACCAACCAGGTTTTTTGTCCGTGCTAATCAGAGATAGACCCCAAGCCCAAAGACTTAATAACCCCTGTCACTACAGCCCATGAGGGCCTGGGTCTACCAAGCGATCGCTGCCCGGCCATTTGGCCAGCAGATATTGGGATGACGAGTGGTCAGCGCGTCGGGTCCCCTCGGCCGTTATTCTTGGTTTTCGTGACCGGGGCGCTGCCTCTCTGTCAGACAGCTACTCAATTGTTCTCACGAGGCTGGATGCACTCCATTCCAGCCCTCACGTCAGTTTCTAAAATCTCTGACAAGGCCGGGAATCGAACCCGGGGCCTCCGGGTGAGAGACAGGCGCAGACACTGGGAAGCCCAAACAAGCAAAGCTTTTAGTTTTAACTGACCGTAAATCTCGAGATCATGAGCCACGAGACCGCCTTTTTACGTGGAATCCAAACCACAGGATATGCCATTTCACTTTCAAAATCTCACATGCATTGACCGGCAATCGAACCCTGTCTACCTTGGTGAGAGGCCAACAGCTTGACCGCTGCGCCACCACGCCCATAGACTTACCCATGTTAGAAGTGCCCCTCATATTTGTGGCGATATCTGAATGCTCTTCCCCCAGGGGCTCACATCTAGTGGGGCGTGGGTTGGCGACCACGGGGCCCCAGCTGAGTCTGGCATTGCTTCCACTTACTTGTGCTGGGCTCCTCTCCGTCTTCTTTCCTGTCGACCTCACTTGGTCAACTCTTGTTCTCTTCCGACTTCGACGGTATTAGGGTATCCGAGGCGTAGGTAGTCTCTTCCTTTCCCGCCTTAATTGGCCCTTGTCTCATCTTTTCTGATGCCCTCATTCAGCGAGGGGTCAGCCTTCTTTTTTTTCTTTTCCTGTTATCTCCTGCCTTCTGCTCAAGGCCCTCAAGGAGGCAGGGTGTATGTAGCCCCACCACTTTTGGTGCACCCTGGATATTAATACACCCTCAGGGACTCACGGTTGGGGAATTCGGGAGTTGGCGACCCCGAGGGATTCCTGAGCTGGGTCCGGTTTTTCCCCCTTGTATCCATTATCTGTGGGGGCGAACCCTCTCCTCTTTCCCCTTTTATGGCTCTCCTTCCATCCAAGTCCCTCAATCCGCATTCTTCGAGGGTTGAGATCATTTTTTTCCTCCTGTCCTTTATTTGCCTTATTCTCCTTTTGTTTTCCATTCCTACTTCTAGTATATAAGTTAGTAGTTAGTTATACAAGGCCTGTTTTTTTAAGTAAGGACCGTTGTTTTTAAATTAACCGAACATTTTATTTTGAAACCTCATTTATTTTTAGGTCTCCCATAAATCCAACCCCTCGTCCACGTCGTGGGAGACGGGCAACGGCACAAAGTAGGGGATTGCCTGTAGGGGCGAAGTACAGTGGGGACTTCGTGTGCCCCGGGACCGTTACGGTAGCTGTGAAGGTCCTACAGGAACCCTGAAAAGTGACGGCTAACGGGGCTCTGGTGAAGCTACGATAGGCCCAGCAAGCCAGTAGTGGATGAAACCAAATGCTTTCAAAAATGGAACGAGCCTCGGACATAATGGATTTAATAGACGACGACACGGCTGTACACACGGACTAAGATTTGGAACTTTAAACCTAAGAACGCTGACGGGGAAGGTGGAGGAGATAGTGGATATGATGGAAAGAAGGAAGTTGGATTTATTGGGATTGTCAGAAACAAAGTGGAAAGGGGAAGGAAGGAGAGAACTGAGAAAAGGCTATAGACTGTACTGGAGTGGGAACGAAGAGGGAAAGAGGAATGGAGTGGGAGTAGTAGTACGAGATGGTTTAAAAGAAGAAGTGAGGAGAATAAGTGATAGGATGATGAAAGTGAAAGTAGCACTGAGGGGAGAGACCGTACAAATAGTGCAAGTGTATGTTCCACAAGTAGGCTGCGCCTCTGAAGAGAAGGAGGAGTTTGAAGAGGAATTGCAGAAGCAGCTGGTAGGAAGAAATATGATTGTTATGGGGGATCTCAATGCCCATGTAGGAAGAGAAAGACAAGGTTATGAGAGTGTTCTAGGACCAGAGGGTTGGGGCGGAAGAAATGAGGAAGGAAAGAGACTGTTGGACTTCTGTCAGAGGAACAGCCTGCTAGTTGGGAACTCCTGGTTTAAGAAAAGAGAGAGCCACACAATCACATGGTACAGTGATGACATGACCAGAAAGTCGGTGGTCGACTATATACTGTATGAGAAAGAACTAAATAAGAACATCACGGACATCAAGGTTATACCATCGAAGAACCTGGATAGCGACCATCGATTGCTGGTAATGAACCTGAGGGGGAGTAAGGAGAAGAAAGGGACTGAGAACCAGGAAAGACGTATAAGGGTATGGAAACTGAAAGAAGGGGATAGAAGGGTCGAGTACCTCAAAATGGTAAAGGAAGGAATTCCAACAGATGAAGAAAGAGGGGTGGAAGAGGAATGGGCTAGATTTAAGAAGACACTAGTAGGTGCAGCAGAAGCAGTATGTGGGAGGACAAGTAGTAAGAAGAGGTGGAAGGAAACACCATGGTGGAATGAGAAGACAAAAGATATAGTAAGGGAAAAGAATAGAGCCTTTAGGAGGTGGTATCAAAATAGGACGGTAGAGACAAGGGAAGAGTACCAGGAAAGAAAGAAGGAGGCGAAGAGAGTAGTGGCTGAGGAGAGAAGAAAGTGGATGGAAGAGTGGACAAAGATGATGAAGGAGGATAGTGAAGGTACAAAAAAGGTCCTGTATGGGATGGTAAAAATAAGAGGCGGAAGGATCCTACGGATTATGTTAGAATGGTGAACAAAAGGGGACAAGAGATAGAAAATAGGGAAGAACTGAAGAAAATGTGGAAAGAATATTTTGAAGAACGTCTGAACCCAAATGGAAAAGATGGTGAGGAGAAAGAAATCGGGGAAGAGGAAGATGAACTGAAAACAGAAAAGGACTAACATGGAAAGAAGTGGAAGATGCAGTGAACAAGATGAAAGGAGGGAAGGCACCGGGTGTGGATGAGTTGAGTGTGGAGATGGTGAGAGCAGCAGGAGAGGTGGGGATACAGTGGTTGTACCGTGTAATGAGGACAGCATGGAAGGAAAGGAAGACCCCAGAGGACTGGAAAAAAAGGAATAATTGTCCAGATCTTCAAGAAAGGTAGTAGAACAGATTGCAGAAATTATCGGGGAATAACACTGATGAGTCATTGTGCAAAGATCTTAGAGAAAGTTTTGGAAAAGAGAATTAGGACAAGGATAGAAGGAGGGATGAGGGAAGAACAACATGGCTTCAGAGCAGGAAGGTCCACAGTGGATTTGATTTTTGCTGTAAGGCAGTTACAAGAACAGCACTATGAGTATGGATCAGATCTACTGATGGCCTTCCTGGACATTGAGAAAGCATATGACAGTGTATGCAGAAACAAAGTATGGAAGTCCCTGGAGGATAGAGGAGTAGAGAAATGGACTATAAATAGGATAAAGGAGATGTACAATGGAAGCGTGAGCTGTGTGAAAGTGGGAGGAGAGAGATCAGACTGGTTGGAACAGAGAAACGGCCTGAAACAAGGAATTGCACTGTCACCGTTACTTTTCATTGTGGTGATGGATGACATAATGACCCGAGTGGCACAAGTAATTGGGGAAGGAAAGATGAAAGCAATGGCGTTTGCAGATGATTTGATGATTTGGGGAAACGAGGTGGAGGAGGTACAGGAACAGTTGGACGTGTGGGAAGGAATAATACAAGGATATAGGATGAAATTTAGCATAAATAAGAGTGAGATGGTGATCACAACAAGGAAGAAGGAAAGAACCACAACGGGAATAACAATTGGTGGGGAACAGCTGAAGAAAGTGGAGAGTTTCAAATATCTGGGAAGCCTGATACAAGATAATGGAAGAAACGATAGAGAAATAAATGAGCGGGCGAGGCAGGCAGAAGCATTTCGGAGGAGTGTGAGAAGCATCTTATGGAGCAAGGAAGTCCCTCAGAACAGCAGAAAGATCATATATCGGACGTACTATGTCCCTATCCTGACGTATGCCTCGGAGACCTGGGTTATGAAAGGAAGGGAGAAGAGCAAAATACAGGCCAGTGAGATGAGGTTCTTGAGAAGCAGTATTGGAGCTACAAAGATAAACAGAATAAGAAATGAGAGGACCAGAGAATTAATGAAGGAGGAACCATTACAGGATGGTATAGAGAAATCTAGACTTAGATGGTATGGACATGTAAAACGAATGGAGGAGAAGAGGATACCCAGGAGAGTACACGAGACGAAGTGGGAAGGAAAGAGACCGAGAGGAAGACCGAGCGACAGGTGGCTGAAGGGGGTGGAAGAAAGCGTGAAGAAGAGAGGAGAAGACTGGACAAGGGTGGAGGCTGGGAGATGGTGGGAAGACAGAAGACGTTGGAGAGGCTTGTGTTCCAAACAGACCCGGCCAGTGGCTGGAAACTGTGCAAGATGATGATGATGATTTATTTTTAGGTTTTACATACCGTCCTCTATTTTTCTTCATAGTTGCCTTGTTTATTTAGGCACTTGTCATACCTTAAAACTAAGTTCAGAAATCCCTCTGCATAAAAGTTTGCCGCCTGCTCTGACAACCAACAATTCACATTTGAGGAAAATCCATTGATAGAGTAGTTGTCATTAATCTTCGGGCCTTGTGAATTTTCGTGGCAATTGCAGTCACAAAGTCATTTGTGATCACAGACCTGAGCGTTCATCGTCATGAACATTTTCATGGCCACTTTTGAACTCGCGTACCCATTTTCGCACTTTACCTTCCGTCATTGCATTATCACCATACACCTCACAAAGCTGATGATGAATGTCTGCAGCCAACATGTTTCTTGCACTAAAAAACGTGTCACATATCGTACCTCACACGTGGCCGGCAAATCAATAATCCTGAAATTTGTAAAGATGCACAGTTCAGCGTACAGCTTAGCTACACAGCTGCAACTGACACCTGCTTGTTCGCAAAGGATGCCGGGAGGTAGCTCGCACGCTTGTTGCGGCATGCGCACTAACGACGGGCTTAAAAAAAACGGCCCTTACTTAAAAAACAGCCCTCGTAGTTTACGTTTCATTTTCATCCTCACGATCACCCAGACCATTAGGGGCCGATAGCCTAGATGTTAGGCCCCTCAAAACAACAACAATTATCATCATCATCCTCATGAATGCTCTTCTGTAAGGAAGCCTAGTTTTGTAGAAGAACAAGATGATCCCTGTTTGGTGGCTACCTAGCAAGCCTCTTGACATAGATTGATAGAGTAAACTGGCCGACCAGCCGGGCTGGCTCGCGGAAGGTGAACGGATGGACGGTCATATATACTAACAGATCCACCATTCTCGCAACACGATTGTTCCGTCGCACTAGTCTCCATCAATAGCAGCCATTGTGTGTTGACGAGCAGGCTACCGGGCCGTAACTGGCGTCTATACATCCATTGATACACATTCCATAGCGGGGAATTATCGGTGTAAACAGCTTATCCTGCATCGTGTTTAGCGGTCATGACAAACGGCTGCTACTGTGTTCTACCGACAGGTATTCACTTGTGAGGTTCATGGCAGTTTTAGCACAATCCTACACAATTTCATTTTCACTTCATAATGAGCCAGGAAGCCATACAAGGGACATGTGACCTCAATTTTGACACCGATGGCAACATTAATAATAAATAATAAAGATCTATTCTGGTGTTCTTTATTTTCATTGAAATTGGAGTGTTACACATTGAAAATGGTCTACAGGATGTTTCAGGAGAAATAGTATAAGGAGCGTTCAAAAAGTAACGATCCGAAGGCTGTAATGCGCAAACCGGTGACGACATCGGCTAATCGTGGCGTGTGTAACGAGGTGTGGTTCCGACCAAAGCGTGGAAGGTCACAGCCCGTCGCTAGAGGGCACGCGTGCACGTCACGTGACGATACATAGCGAGCAGCAGCATGCATCAATCGTCCAACCAAGACCAAGACAGTAGGCCATTCGACATGCTTCCTGGTGTGGTTGAAGACTGTGGGGCACCCATTGGGCACACACTATCCGCAAGTGCAATCGTTCCTTCATGATGGTGTGCACACTTCCGACGCTCAATCCGACCACGGCGGCTATGGCGTTCACTGTCACTCGGCGGTCCTGGGTAGTGCATCAACCAGCTGGACGTTGTCATCGGTAATGCAGGGGGGTGCCTCAGACCAGGCATCATCGGCTAACGACACCCGTCCTTCCCTGAAGAGCTTGTGCCACGCCTTGACCCTTGTAAGGGACATACAGTGTTCGCCGTACACTTGTGAAATTCGGCGATGAATGTTCGTTCCCCCTACTCCTTTCGCTGTCAGAAACCGAACATTACCTCTTTGTTCTTCGTTTGACGCCTCCATGTCACTGTTTGCAATTTGACTGGCAGCGTTGGACGATTGATACAAGCTGCTGCTCGCTTTGTATCGTCACGTGACGTGTACGCGTGCCCTCTAGCGACGGGCTGTGACCTTCCACGCTCTGGTCGGAAACACACCTCGTTACACGCGCCACGATTAGCCGATGTCGTCACCGGTTTGCGCATTCCAGCCTCCGGCTCGTTACTTTCTGAACGCACCTTATACACTGGGGGAGGTTCATGTGTTCCAGTGTCTCTTATATACCTGGGGTTTTCCCCACTCGCATACAAATATGACTATATGTGGTCAAGTCTAGTCTCCCTAATGTGGTGTATTCAGGATAATCTTCAACTATTAAAGACCTGGTTTCAATTCTCGCCACACATAAGCTAATAGCTGACAGTTTGTTCAGGCAACACTGAAAGAATGGCTTTGGAGCTTTCCATTTCACGTTTCTGCAGCTTATTGTTCACATGTACAGTAGAAACCGGGTGAAGGTTTAGGGTATCTGATGAAGATCCGAAATGTGTTTTTCATCCAAAAAATCCTTCGACATTTTGTTTCAGAAGTGTTTGAGAGTAAATGAGAAGAACATATGTGATCAGTTTCATATTTTCAGCCCCCCCCCCCCCCAGGGGCTCACATCTAGTGGGACGTGGGTTGGCGACCACGGGTCCCTAGCTGAGTCCGGCATTGGTTCCACTTACTTTTGACAGCTCCTTTCCGTCTTCTTTCCTGTCTACCTCTCTTGGTCAACTCTTGTTCTCTTCCGACCCGGACGGTATTAGGGTATCCGAGGCCTAGGGAGTCTCTTCCTTTCCCACCTTAATTGGCCCTTGTCTCATATTTCCTGATCCCTCATTCTTAGAGGGGTCTGCCTTCTTTTTCCTTTCATGTTACCTCCTGCCTTCTGCTCAAGGCCCTCAAGGAGGCAGGGTGTATGTAGCTCCACCACTTCTGGTGCACCATGGATATTGGTACACCCCTAGGGGCTCACGGTTGGTGAAATCAGGAGTTGCTGATCCCGAGGGATTCCTGAACTGGGTCCGTTTTTCCCCCTTTTCCACTGACTTTAGGCCGGGCACTCTCCTTTTTCCCTTTCCTATCTGCCTTTCATGGCTCCCTTTCCTTCCAAGTCCGTCAATTCTCATTCATCGAGAGATGAGGGCATTTCCTGTCCTTATCCTTTATTTGTTTACCATTTCTTCTTCTAGTAAGTAGGTCTGTAGTTAGTATTAGTTATAGTTTTCATTCTCATCTCATCTTTCACTATCACCCAAACCATTAGGGGCCGATAACCCAGATATTATGCCCTTTAAAACAACAATTATCATCATCATCATCATCATCATCATCATATATTTTCAGAGTTCCTGATGATTTGGCTGAAGCCTACATTTAAAAAAAATGACATTTATTTTTCCTGGTCATTTTCAAAGTGAATTTAATTCTTAACAGACGCAATATAGCGCTGAGCTACTCCGGTTAGTAAATTTATATCTAGCCCCCCTAATTACCGTCGTTTCCCTCATAACATACACTAGGGAGAGATTACACAAGAGATGAATGTTTCTCAGATAAAGCGTTGCTCCGAACAAAGACGGCGCTTGTCAAAGTACCAGCAGATCAATATAATTGGCTTCATAGGGCCTCGTTATCTGTGAGCGCCTCTTCTACTCCATAAAGCCAACTAACGCCTGATTGTCTTTGAGAGTCCGTAATGTTCCTGCTGTAATCTTGGATCATCTTTTAAGAGTGAATGTATCAAGTAGTTATATTTTATTACCGCTATCACTTGATGACCACAGTATTACTGTTGGCACGAGCTAGCTTAATTTAGTACCAAACCAAACACCGTGGCTCTACAACCCATGAAAGTCCTAGATCACTGACCAGACATGTGTCCTGCAGATTATGGAGTGAAATGATGATGATAATTGTTGTTTTAAGGGGCCTAACATCTAGGCTATCGGCCGTTAATGGTCTGGGTGATAGCGAAAATGTCAATAAAGTGGAAACCAGAATGAAAATTAAATGAGAAGGAAAATACGTACAAAAAGGAACTCAGATTGAAACAACTTACAAAATGGAGAGCGGTAATACTTACAAAAGGGAATTTTGAAACGAAAATACTCACAAAAGGAAGAGATTGAAAAATATGCATAAAATGTAGGTTAAGTTCTAAATACGTACAAAATGCAATGTACAGTCGAAATACTTACAAAATGCAAGTGAAATTCAAAATACTTCCAAAATGCAAATGAGATTGAAAAAACGTACAAAATGCAATTGAGGTTCAAAATACTTACAAAATGCAATTGAAATTGAAAATGCTTCCAAAATGCCCGGAAGTTTCAAACTACCCATTTGGGTAGACAATACTTACAAAATGCAATTTAGATTGAAAATACTTACAATATGTAATTTAGATTCAAAATACCCCAAAATGCAATTGAGAATCAAAATACTTGCAAAATGCCGTTGATACAAAATGCAATTAAGATTGAAAATTGCTTACTTGCAAAAAGCGGTTTAGGTTGAAAATACAAAATGCAATTGAAATTCAAAATACTCACGAAAGTTCCGGCCTGGATATTGAAAGACTCACAGTACTAAAAATCAATTTTGATTGTCAATCCTTACAAAATGCAATTGAGGTTTAAAACACTCGAAAATGCAATTTAGATCGAAGAAACGTACAAAATGCAACGCAGATTGAAAATACCTTCAAAATGTTGTTGATGCAAAATATATATATCGCTAGGGAATTTAGATACATGGGGGGCCAATTAACAAAAACAATGCGGGAAACTTAAAGAGAAAAGGAAATTTAATGAAAAGAAAACAAGAGGTCTGATCCCTCAAAGAAGGAGGGATCTGGTAAGATGAGACAAGGGCCAATTAAGGCGGGAAAGTGAAAGACTCCCTAGGCCTCGGATACCCTAATACCGTCGGGGTCGAAAAAGAACAAGGGTTGACCAAGGGAGGCCGACAGGAAAGAAGACGGAGAGGAGTCCGGCACAAGTAATTGGAAGCAATGCCGGACTCAGCTGGGGTCCCGTGGTCGCCAACCCACGTCCCACTAGACTTGAGCCCCCGGGGGAAGATTATGGAATGAAGCGTGGTCAGCGCATCAGGTCCCCACGGGTATTAATCCTGGTCTCCGTGACCGGGGTGCTGCCTCATTGTCAGACAGCTACTAAATTGTCTTCACTAGGCGTAATGCACCCAGTTCTAGCCCTCACGTCAGTTCATGAAATCCGTGACGGAGTTAGGAATCGAACCCAGGTCCTTCAAGTGCGAGCCAGGCACGCTACCCCTTCAATACATTAATTACCCCTTCAATACATTAATTACCCCTTCAATACATTAATTAATTAAGTAACATTATATACCTAGGAGAGTGGATAATGAACGACTCATAGGAAAAGACAGCAATAGAAACGCGTATGCATAAATTACAAAGGTGTCTTCATATGACAAGATATCTCTCCTTAGTATAAAACCAAGTCCCCGATTCTTGGATGTCACGGGTAAACTCGAGAACCATTGGATGGATTTTGATGCGGTTTCCACCATTATGTAAAGGATATCTCGAGGATAATTTCTGTAGAAAATAATTTATTTATGATCAAAGAAAGCCGAGCAGTAACGATTTCAGTGGAGAAGTCGAAAAAATACTGGCGTCCGAGCGCTTTGTAAGCTTATGCTGGACACACCGTTAAAAATATCTAAATACTACTGTATGAGTGTAAGAATTGTTCAGCATGAAAAGTGCTACAAAAAAGTCCGGAGAGCAAATGTCTATCTTCAATACATCGCCCACTATAAGTGTTTTTACGTTTTAATTTCTTCCAACCATGTCCATTCAACTACTGAGGCGACAGTTTACGAGCTAGCTAAGGGCGAGTCTACCCTGTTACAGCCTAGCTAGTGGATGAACCTATTTCCCCAGTTACAGCCAGCAGCAAATCGTTGAGTCGTGTTGAGTTAAGACTTCTGAGAAGGGTGGTTGTGTTTGGAGTTTCCCTGGAAGTGCAACTCGGGTTTTCTTCATTTCGCCCGTGAAATACAGTCAAGTTAAGATTGGACGGAAGGGGGATTTGTGTTTCATGCACCTCGCCATTCTTAAATTACGTCTGACAAGAATTTGTTGCACATGTATCTCCATGATAATATAATTAATAGTCCAGTCAGTGATTTTAACCCATCATGCGGGGACGTAAAACGGAAATTGGTCGTTGTTCATTGACATTGGAAATAAAAGCGCTTATCACGTAATGCATTCATAACTGTTCCCTGGCGAAGCCGGGTCGGGTTGCTAGTATATAATAAAACAAACTTATACTGGAACACTAAATTAAGGCACTATCAAACAGTGGTTAGACCTGAAACTCTGCATCCGGCAGAAGCACTTAAATTAACAAGATTTGGTGATTTAGACAAATTAGAGAAGACTGAAATCCGAATTCTGAGAAAAATACTGGGAGCTGAACGAAATAATAACGCATAATATAGGTTACGACCCAATAGAGAGTAGTTATATTTGAAATGTGAAAAATTAACTGATGTAATGAAAAATAGAAGATTACAGTTTTTCTGGCACATTTTAGAATGGAAAATAGTAGACTAACTAAACAGATCTTCAACTTACTGACGAGTTACAAATCCGAATCCAGATGGTTCATTGAAATTGACAAACTTCAGAATTCAGACAGACACAATAGCAAACAGATCACTCTTCGGAGAAGCTATTCAAAAGGCAGAATTTCAAGAAAGAAAGAAGGAAAGAAAGAAAGAAAGAAAGAAAGAAAGAAAGAAAGAACTCGCAGAAAGTGGACTCAAGAGGAGAAAGATCGACACTCTTGAGCAGCGGTTCCCAAGCTGAGGTACGCGTACCCCTTGGTGGTGCGCAACGTTAATGGCGGGCGCCATGTTCCCAACGTATGTGTCAGTCGTAATGTACCGGCATGCAGTGCCATCTTATTCAGGCACGTAAAGACAATGCTCCCACCCTAACCCAATCCCAGTCACTTTCACCGCTGCACTGCTATTGTCTTGATTTGTGTATTTTTTTCTAAACTAACCGCTAAAATTAATTGGTTTTCAATTAAATCAAAATTAAAAAATATTTTGTACTGTAATTGTTTATTTTCATCAGATAAATATTTATACATCTTCATTTGTAGAAGAATACACTCCGCATTGGTAATTGTCAGGTCTCCCGAGTGAAAGACTTCAAGTATTTAGGCGAATGGATCAATGAAACTGGCAACGAAAGAAAAGCTATAGAAGCAAGACTAAAGAAAATGGAAACTGCTTTCCATTTGACGAAACAAGTTTATAAATTGTAAAATTCAACATTATAAAACACTAGTCTTGCCTGCAGCCCTTTATGCAGCCGAGACACTTAATCTACAACATAAAACACTGAGAAATCAAATGGAGATTAAGGAACGCAAGATCATGCGAAAACTTTTGGGACCTAGAAATAAAGATGGAATTCACCTTCCGAAACCTAATGCTGACATCTATTTAAAAATTACTAAAATCACACACACAATCCGTATGAGAAGGATCCAATTCATGGGACATTTGGACAGAATGGACCCAACTAGGTTAACAAATAAAATCTATAAAGGCAACAAGGTCCAATTGGTACAAACAGGCGGAAAAGGACTTGGCTGAATTAGGTTTTCCCAATCTCAAGGATCGGGAGGAAATTAGGAAAATTACTCATACACGGGGTTTTGAGGCAGAAGAGAGAAGACCTACCAGACACGTCTGGTCGCAGCAACAAAGACTCGCTCAATCGTTGCGCATGAAGAGTTATTGGGCAAACATCAAGGTCAAGAAGTGTTGATTCCGTGTGGTCCTAGGAGACCCACTCGCGTAGAAGAAGAAGAAGAAGAAGAAGAAGTAAATAAAAGTAAAATTGAAAATTATATTTAGCATTTTATTGAAATTAATTGCATACTAACAGCAAACAAATAATACATTAAAATATTAACAATAAGTTATAAACAGTTGTCTGGCTGCGAGGCTCAGGGGTAACGTTCTCGCTTGCTGAGCCCAAGGTTGCAGGTTCGAAACCTGGCGCAGTCAGCTGGCATTTGAGGGTGCGCAAATGCGAGGGAGCCGTGTCAGTACATTTACTGGCACGTTAAAGATCCCCTTCGGGGCAAAATTCCGGCACCCCCGGCGTCTCTAAAAGCCAGTGTAGTTAAAAGGGACGTAAACCAATAACATTATTATTATTATTATTATTATTATTATTATTATTATTATTATTATAAACAGTTATAAGTTATTTTTAGCCTATTTTCAATTTTGAAAAAATAGGCTTATGAGATCACCTTTTGTCCGTGTGTGTGTGCGTGTGTGTGTGTGTGTGTGTGTGAGGTGTGTGTGTGTGTCCCCCTAATAACTTTCAAACGGATGGAGCGATTTCAATGAAACTCGGTAAGTTCATAGTATTATTCCGGGCCACCTCGACCGTGCCCTTCAAATTTTGTTACGTCTCACCAATCCAACATGGCGGTTGTGCGAAATATTTCACCAGCATTCAATATCTCCGAAACTATTACCGATATCATCTTGGAATTTATTACGGTGACAAAGGGAACTACTAGAAGTTCACCTATGTGATTTTTGAAAAACTGGTAATTACAAAACCAACATGGCGTCCACGTGAATTTGCGACTTTTAAATAGACGTCTCTCGCGATTTAACCAACCAAACTCAATAAAACTCGGTACAGTATATGTTTATACACATTGTAATGCACCGACATCTAACTTCATTCAATTGTTTATATAACTACAAGATGGCGGATGAGCGAAATATTTCACCGGCATTCTATATCTCTGAAACTATTAGCTGTATCACCCTGAAATGTTGTACGGAGATAAAGGGCACTATTGGAAGTTCGCCTATAAGACTTTCAAAAAGCGGTTAACTACAAAACGAGCATGGCGGCCAAGCGAATTTGAAAATTTTAAATAGACCTTTCTCGCGATTTAATGTTCCAAACGCAATGAATTCTGGTACAGGAAATGTTTATACACATTGTAATGCACTGGTATCTAATTTAGTTCAATTGTTTACATAACCTCAAGATGGCGGCTGTGCGAATTTTAAAATTAAGTTCTTATTTCTTGTGTCGTAATCAAGCGATCGAAGTGAAAGTTTGAATAATGAACCTACGCAATAATTTTCCTTTAATGGTACATGAATCTATGGCCTATACATTTAACAATTCAACATGGCGACCATCCGAAATATTTCGACGACTCTGAATATCTACGAATCTATTATAGCAATCAAACTGAATTTTTAATGTTCATAGGGGCTATGAACTTAAGTTCACCTATAGGACTTTAAATAACCTGGTGATCACAAATCTAACATGGCGGCGACGCGAAGTATAAATATTCACATAGACGTTTCTCGCAATTTAACCATCCGAGTGCAGTGAAACTTGGTACAGTAAATCCTTTTACGAATGTTAATCCACTGGCATCTAATTTATTCAGTTGTTTCCATAACCACAAGATGGCAGCTGTGCGAAATTTTGAAAATCTCCTTATAACTTCTTGTGTCCTAATCATGCGATTGAAGTTTGAATGCTACACGTACACAATAATCTTCATGTAAACAGTACACAACTCTAGGACCTACATATATAAAATCCAACATGGCGACCATACGAAATATTTAGTCGGTTCTCAATATCTACGAATCTATTACAGCAATTAAACTGAAATTTTGTATGTTGATAGTGGCAATTAACATAAGTAGGATATATGAAAATAGGCTGTATAGTTCTTCACGGAACTTCTTGTTTATTATTAATCTTTTAATTATTGAGTTATGCCCGTAAAATATTAAACGTTTTAAAAGTCTACTTTTTAGGGGGTAGTATTTCAGATAAATATGTACGGGAGGGGAAAAAGGAAGAAGGATATTTGGAAACAATGGAAATTGAATACAATGGACAGCCAAAGTGGATTCATCGTACTCTCCAAATGGGTTATTCGAAAGAAGAGGAAATAAATAATTCAATTAAATAATGTGCCCTTGGCCTACGTCTTAGGCCAAGGACACATTATGTCACTGGAGTACTTATATGGGGCAAATGTCATGATGTTAATGAGAATGAAATCATCATTATGTAATTATTATAATGATAACTAGGATCTTCCTGCCGTGTTGAAGACCACATATACTGTATATGGCTTGGCAGTTCTGACAGGGAGAAATTTATGGTTTTCACACAATGGGCAGAGCAGCACCGTCACAAGTCGCTTGCCTGCAAGTTTCAGAGCAGGAGCACTCCAGCGAATTCTGAGAATCTTGCCAAAACGCAGTAACTATCTCAAGTTAGCACGCAGTAGATGCTTGACTCCGCCCTCAAAGAGTACGCCTCAGTTGGTTACAAGAGATCAAGACATTGCATGAATGATCTGAAACACCCAGGATGAATCTAATTATCATCAAGACTTTTGGGAATGCGGTAACGGATTAAATATCTCTGTGTTCATCTAGCAGAAGTAGTCCCCGCGCAAGGAAATTTGACAACGTCGAGTGTGTGAGAGAGAGAACATAGCGTCCTTCAGCAAGAAATTAGTTCTACCCAAGCGCTGATGATATAAATTTAGCCTATGATCGAGTTCCGTCGTGAACCATAAGATTAGCAAGGCCATATTTTTGTGTATAAATTAAGGTACCTGATTACTGTAGTTTATGAATATGAAAGGAACATTTGGTGTCGTATGTGCAAAACTGTGAATTGGCAACCATTTTGTCATATATGTGGGTGAAGTCTGTGACAGGGGCATTGTTCATCATTCAGCCAAAGTTAGTGGATGCTAGTCTATGTAGCACCAAGCATTAATGTACAAAACGCACAGTCTATTGTTCGGCTGATGCAAAATAATATTAAAAATGAATACTAAGTTGTGAACGTGTATAACAGAAAGGAAAGATGTGAAATTATATGTAATTCAAGTGAAAAATATGTAACAGAAAATGTGTCCGCGACAAGTGTGGAAATAGTGTGAGAATCTGTCATCTATGACACAAGTGTATAGTCCACTAATGTATGTTTTTTTTTAGTGGTGCATAATTTAATTAAATATGTGTGTGTATGCATTTTGAAAGGGTGCTGGCTTATAGCAACCTAGTGATAATGGAGGATTGCAGTGATATTAGCGAGTGGTTTTACATCATCGTGATGGGATTCGAACTGGCCATGGAGGTCATGTGCTAAGTTATACTGTTGCGGGCCTCTGGTCCAACTCTTGCAAATGATGAAGGAAGTCTTCAATATGATAAGTACCTTTTGATTATATTTTAAAGTGTCAAATAATTCATGGATTTCATCGCCATAATGTTAGCATGTTATTTGTTTTCTTTTGATTTGTTTTATCTTGTGTGTACAATAACTGTGTCAATGGCGACCATAGTTGTGCATCCGACGGAGCTGGGTACGCTCATAATGATTAATGATCACAATAATTATTTTAATGAATTAAAAGTGCCTAATTTAACGTAAGGATGTTGCTAGGTAATCGTATCCGTACATAAACCACATGGTAGAACTACCTATTTTATTTATAAATGTATGTTAGAAATATCCCCTGTGTTTTCCACCCAAATAGAACGAACGAAGCATGGTATTTCGATAGATGCCCTTTCCAGGCAAAATCTCATTATTTCGTATAAATGACCAGAGATAGCAATTTATGTATTTACATACTGGATGAATTAATATCCGAGGATTTTTTTGGGACGATATTTAAAGGGCCATGGTGTATTGTGATGGATAATGACGGGATATTATGGTGTAAGCAATGAGTATAGTTTAGAGGACAGTTTACAATGGCGTGAGTTATTTAAGAAGTGACGGCTGAACCAGCCTCATTAATTGTTATATTAGTTTTTATTGAACGCGTGTGATATTTAAGGCCATACAGGTAAGATGTTGTAAGGAGGAATCTACGATGAAATAAGATAAAATAGATAATGATGCCAGGTAAATATAGACCTGAGGAGAAGATGTCGGATGAAAGTATGATAAGTTTACAATGATATTAAGTAAATTGTTTGTGTAAGATAGTAGCAAATAAGCACAGATAAAATAATGCTATAATTAATATATATATCTGATTGAAATCATATCGCACAGAGGGGTGAGGGTGAAGAATTCACATTGCTTAATATTTCACAGGTAAGAGAACGGTTTGATGTTACAACGCGATGATTGTAATAATTAAGTTATATTCAAGAGTACTATGATCTGGCTCGCACAGCTGGTAAGAATAGAATCATATGTTAGCCGGGGAGGGGTGAAGACTTGCATCTCTACCTTTCCACGGTCAAGGTTAGCTAGCAGGCGCGGCCAACCTATTGTCGTTCTCCACAAAAGGAGGGGTCCACTCTGGACTCGGGTGTTTGCCGCAGCGATTCATTTAAATTTTTCTTATGTTTGGTCCCAAGTTTAATATTCACGTAAGGGTATGTTAGGTTACTACCCTGATGCCTCCAATCGATAGTGTTTCTTTTACTGATCATTTTGATATAAGGGACGGTTTTGTCTGCTGATCATACAGTCCCGGGTTCGATATCCTTTTGTTGTGCCTGGTCCAGGAACTATTTTAAACGGGTGCTAGGTAGGCAGTAACCTTGCGGTCCCGTGTTCGAAATCCTTTTGTTTATGCCTGGTCGATCAGTCTTTTTAAATGGGTACTAGCTAGACAGTGGCCTTAGAGTCCTGTGTTCATGAATAATTATTTTCGGTCCTGGAAAATAATTATTATTAGTTTTTTTTATAGTTAATATTGGTTCAAAATTATCTTGAGATTTCTTTTTCTCAATAATTGTTGAACGGACCATGCTTTGTTCTATTGTAACCTCGTTCTGCAGGATAAGGCATTCAAGGTAAGAAATGTATAGGTAGCGAATACCCCTAAATACATATTGATCCTGTTGAATATGCCACTTAGAACATGTTTGTGCCATGCCTATCTTTTTCAGGGGTCGCGGCTTCAAATACATTCACCGTTGTTTAACATAACACTGATACAAGGTATTTCTTCTGTGCCATGTCTATCTTTTTCAGGGGTCGCGGCTTCAAATACATTCACCGTTGCCTAACGTGACTCTGACACGATACGATTACTTTAATAATGTTTGGTTGGAATTATTAATTCTTTTTCATGTTTATCCAACCCAAATGTGGTAGGCAGATGATTAGTCATCATTTTTTTAATGATGTTATTTTTGTTTGTTCTTAAGGCACTTTTCCTAGTTTGTTTATTAAATATCCATGAATTATTTGACAAGGCATCGAGTGCTTGGTTCGAAAGTGTATCACGTCGAACGCAAGGGCCGAAGCCAGGCTTATCATATCGCTAATATGTTAATGTAATATGTGACAACTTGTAAGTGTGTTTCAAGGCTAAGGAAACTAAATGGCTTCATTGATTCAGCTATTTTGTTTTAAAGCTAAGACGTCCAAAGTAATGTCGGGATTGGACATTAAGATTCCGTACGGAAATGCTTCCATAATTAATTTACAAGAGTATGTAAATAAGATGCATAAATCATATTCATGTTTGCAGATAGAAATACATAATTAATGCCATAAAGGTTAAGATTTGATATGAGGGTAAACTTTTATTTAACGGAGGGATTCTAGTAAATGTTAATTAAACGCCATCAATAATTAAATAAGCCAATGGTTAGGCTATAATGTATACTTCGGAATGGCCATGGATGTCTCTGATATTGAACATACCATGTATCTGAAATGTAATTGGATGATATTAGACTCAATGATCATTATGTTTACTCAGATTAATGATTGATTAATTTCGTATAATTGGATTTCCTTTTCTTAATCCATACTGTTGTTGCTGTTGACCGGACCCTCTTGATCCCTCATCTCTTAATAACTTAACTTTCTGATGATATCTTATCATCGTAATTAATAAATTTGATTATGGCAATTAATGCTAATTGGTGTTAACCAGATTTCATTTTTGATTCATTTTCTTTATTTTGCCATATGATTGGTTTTTATTTGTCAATAAATTTGATTGTAATCATACATCATAACTACTATGATAAGTATTAATTGATGCTGATTAGCATTTAATTGGTGGTTTTTGGACATTAATTAGTCCATTGTTTATATTTTTGATTTTGACTTAATTTTATTGATTCCGTATTTGATTTATTTTACCTTTGAGTTATTATTATTATTATTATTATTATTATTTTAAATTTCATTTCTACTATTTTGGTTTTATTTCATTTATTTGTTTTTGCTGTACTGGTGTTGGTGCATTAAATTTGTTTATTCTCATTCAGAATCTGTGTGTGATGAATTTTATTCAGCCCTAGTGACCTTCCTATAATATCCAGAACAGTTTCATATTCAAGCTAGTGTACCGTTCATGCCCCGACGACAGAGTCCTGTTCTGAAGGCCTTGTGCAAGGGTACATGGCAAAGGATAGATTATTCTCTATTCTTCTTCGATTTTTCTATTCTGGAAGATCCTAGTGGTTAACATACACAGATGCACCCGGGTTTTGTGCTTGTTTGATTAAGTTTGGCTTGCCTACTCGTTTGGCATGTTAATTATTTTTTTGACTTTATGCTGAGCGGGTAAACGCTGGAAGATACCCATAAGTCACTTATCAATTCAAACCCGAATCCAAACCGTATTCCATTCATTTCATACCCGTTATTTTTCCGTGAGGATCAGCCTTGCCCTTTTTCCGCTTGCCACATTCATTTAATACCAAACCCTGTTCTCCCCACCACCAGTGCAAAGTGCAAAATGGCGCCCAACGGTGTGACTTAAGCTTGAGACAATAGCAACCCAACATAAGGTCGAAATGGAGCTCAATTAATTGATCGAGAGTTACTGTAATTAAATTTTCATTTATATAAATTTTATAGTATCATACAGTAATCTCAAGGAGTCCCTTGCAATTTTTATAGCATTGAGCATCCATCAGATAGTTAATTAAGGCTCATTAGTGGCCTGATGAGAAACATTAATCACTTTAATTAATGTTTGATTATATTAAATTAATTAATTTTTCTTTTAGTGATAAGTCAAAAATTTAATGACACCAATGGATTACAATCAAATTTTGAATCGTTTTACTGTTGCAATATCACTGTAGGTGATTGCAAATTCGAAGGATAGGGGAAGGAAGCCTTGAAAGCTTTTAAATACACTTACATTGCATGGTGTGTTGATGTGTGTATTTGCATGAGTTGGGACAAGCCCGCATATTCTCTTATTGATAATTATGTAATCAGCAGAGGTCCTGATGGTCGTATTGCAAGAATTTAAGGACAGTAGTTATAAGCAGATGCAGGAAATAAAAGACAGTAATCAGGAACTTAGAGTTAGTACTGAACATCAATTGTCACAGATGCAGAGAAATATAGAACATGTAGGCCGCATTTGCAATCAGAGTACTGAGCAAATAGAAATTTATATGGTCACGATCGAGAACGAGATCAAGAACGTGTCTCAGAGAATGGCTAGTATGGAAATTCGAGTCCAAGCGCAGGTAGCGAAATGTGAAGTGGGAATCGCAGCAACTCAGGCAGATGTCGACAAGCTGAGAGATGAGAATAAGTCAACGCAAGCCAAGATAGGAGTGATCGAGACCGACATTTCTACATTTAAGGACGGGATTAACGATTCATTGCAGCTCATACGAGATGATATGAATGGCCAACATGACGAATGTAAGAAATCATGGGAAAAGGATAAGGAAGGATTGAAGAGAGATGTCGAATTAGCATACGGGGACATGGGCCAGGAGGCTAAGGAAGAAAGGATAGCTGTACTCCGTAAATTAGAAGAGAGCAAATTAAAGATTAATAAGGTCGAGATGGAGCTTTTGTCAAGGATGGAACGACAAGAAAATAAACAAGTCAAAAGCGACCTCAAGATGCTGATCCAAGAAGAGGTCATCGCCGACTTACAAAAAGGATTGGCCAAGTCCATTACAGAAACCCGTATGGAAGGGAAAGTAGGATTTCAGGAGCATACGGCCATAGATGAGGGGATGGAACCTCACAGTCAGGAATTCAGGGGTCGTACTTCGACACCCGTAGAGTCTAACGCAGCTGCTCAGGTCATTCACGTTATAAAAATGAGTGATGACCGGCCGAACAAATTTTCAGGGAACAATAACTTTACTCCTAAGAGTTTTCTCAGAGAATTGATGGAATACATCAAGGGAAGCAAGATCTCAGAAGACCGACAGTTAAGGACAGTGGAGAAACTGTTGACTGGACACGCGTTACAATGGTTCCGTAGCTTCAGGTATACCTTTGACACTATGGGGGAATTCCGTGAAGCATTTCTGAAGAAGTATTGGAGCCTTGCCTCGCAACAGAACCTGAGGATGGAACTATACGCGCGCCGCTATAGTACCACATCACCCACAAAATATTCAGAATATTTCATCACACAGCTACACCGAATGAAAGAGTTGGATATGCCTCCATCAGAAGAAGAGATGATCACCGCCATTGAGAAGCAATTGCCAGTCGGAGTTCAACAGATCATGGCGGCAGCGAACGTACGGACAGCGGTACATGCCGAGGAAATATTAAGAAACCTCGATGAAACGACGATCCACAGTCCGCAAAGATCAGGTCGAACGACCGAAAATGTAAACGTGGTCGGCCTAGAAGAAGCACCTAGACGACGCATGAAAGACCAAAGTACAGACGCCATAGACATGAGGCAGAGCTGGGAACGTCGGGAATACCAAGATCAAGAGTTGAGGCCCCCGTGGTATGGTAACCGAGGTAATAATAACTGGAGGTCGTCTCAAAGACAAAGGACATCGTGGATCATACAGGCCGTATAACAAGAGAGGTGGGCGTTTTCAACGCGGAAGACCACCGTGGGACCAAAACAGAGAGCCAGAAGTGAGATGGGACTTGCCAGATGACCACAGAGAGAAAATGGAAAGGTGGCACAGCGATTCGGAGCGGTATTTGGCAGAATTACGTGCCAAAGAATCGGCCGAACAAAGTAAGAAAGACAAATGGAACAGGGGAATGAATGATCGAAGGGATCCAGATGTCATCGAACAGGGAGCTGAGAGCCTGGAACTCCAGAATACCCGGAGGAACAACAATCAATCATCCGGAGGTACACCAGATAGGAATGGCAACAACGAGAAAAAAACGCCAATTTTAGAAGATGGGAACGTCGCTAGTGCACAAAACAGTCACAATGCAAAGTATATGGTAGTAGCGCAGATCAGTGACTGGGTCATCAAAGAAGAGGACTTGACGGAGGACACAAGAGGGCCAAAGATTAATACAATTAGAGAATTACCCATAATTTACGCCCGAGTGGGAGGTCTAACGGTACGATGTATGGTAGATACGGGTGCCAGCATCAGTATAGCTTCCCAAGCATTAGTTAAAGAGTTGGAGAGATTGGGGAAGGTTCCCGTGATGCCAATTTCTAACATCACAGTCAAGGGCATTATCCCAGACAAGTCCGCAGTCTGTAAGTTCCAAGCATTGTTGGACATTACACTGCAAGGACATAATATGCCGCATTCGTTCATCATAATGAACAAGATAAATTATAACATTATTTTAGGAGCGGACTTCATTCGAGAATATAAAGCAGTAATCAACCTATATGAAAACACCATTTGTTTTAAAGATATTGGAGAGGACAATCATTTGGACATGCAATTAAATACGGATATTCCAAGAGATGGCGAAGAGATATGGACATTGTGCACCACTGAAGAGATGGAAGCATATGAGATAATCGACGAAAGGTTAAGGGATATTGAGGATGATTTAATGGAACCTGAATCCTGGGTCATGGCGCTAGAAGAATTGGAAGACAGAGTTACTGACGCTTTTGAGGAGAAGGCTCGTGAAGCAAAGATAAATGAGGAGAACAGGATCAAATTGATGGACATGTTAAAGCGACACGAACCGGTTTTTAATTCTAAACCCGGTAAGATAGAACATTTCAAGTACCAAATGCAGGTCAACGATTGGTCACCGTTTAGGAAAAAGTCTTATCCGATAGCCGAAAAACATATGAATGAGGTGAAAGAAACCATCAAGCAAATGGAGGATGCTGGAGTCATAGTTAAGATGGCTACCCCATTCGTGAGTCCGTTGGTTGTAGTCAAGAAACCCAATGGCTCTGTTCGAATATGTCTGGACGCCAGGACAATTAATGAACGATTGATTCCTGAATATGACCAAGCTCCAGCGATCAAAGAGGTCATAAACAAATTCCAGAACAAGATATATTTTTCATCCATAGACTTGACTAGTAGCTATCACCATTTGGAACTGGATGACAAGTCAAGGTTATTGACTGGATTCCTATTTAATCAGCAAACTTATGCATTTCAAAGATTACCATTCGGTATCAAAACAGCAGGTTCGGCACTCATATGAGCGTTAGACCGGAACCTGACGTCGGAAGTCAAGGATGCCACTGTAAGATATGTCGATGACATACTCTTGGCGTCTGATAATTTGGATGATCACCTCACGAATTTAGAGAAATTACTAGACAATTTGGAGAAGGCCAATTTCAAAATTAACATCCAAAAATCTCATTTTTGCCAGAAGGAGGTACTCTATTTAGGCCACATCATCGATGGTGAAGGAGTACGCCCAAATCCTGCGAAACTAGAGGCTATTCGGAACTTTCCTAAACCAAACAGGGTAAAACACGTCCGCCAATTTCTGGGCATTTGCAATTTCTTTGCAAATCATTGTCCCGGGTATACTGAGGCTGTGGCGCCACTACAGGATATGCTTCGTAAGAACAGCAAATGGGCATGGAAGGAAGAATGCGACGCGGCTTTTCGGAAAACGAAGGAATTACTAACCAATAGTATTAAATTGGGTTACCCGGATTTCTCAAGAAAATTTATAATTCAAACAGACGCCTCACGGATTGGAATTGGATGCATGCTGTACCAAGAAGATCCAAACAACCCTCGAGAACGATCTTACTTGGCATTTTCTAGCCGTAAGCTAAAGACACACGAGCGAAATTACACAGTAACGGAATTGGAACTTCTATCCATCATTTTTGCTTTACAACAATGGAGGAAGACTGTCTATGGTTTCGAGATTTTGATAAGAACCGACCACAAGAGCCTTATTTTCCTATTGAAAACTCCCATGGCTAGTGAGCGAGTGAACAGATGGTCGTTATATGTTCAACAGTTCAATATTGACATTGAACACTGCGCAGGAAGATTCAATGTGATACTCGACGCATTAAGTCGAAACCCAGAACGAGGAGAAGGAGTAGTATCTGTACATCAAGTCGAGCTCACTCAGGCAGATCAGGAATTTTTGGTTAAACTGGGAGAAATTCAGGCTGAACAAGTTAAGGATCCGTGGATGAATATGATCATCGATTATTTAAGAGGAAGATTGCAACGAGGAACGCCCGCGTATTTGGAAGCGGAGAAAATTTCGACAAGTTATATTTGGTATAATAGCCTGCTGCACAAGTACGTGGATCCCGATCGCGTGAAATCAAGGATTGTGGTGCCACCTTCTTTACAGAGAGGTCTAGTCTGGCACGCACATAGCATATCTGGACATGGAGGAATCGATAAGACAAGTGCTCTTATTCAAGAAGCATTTGTATGGCCCAAATTAAGGGAAACCATTCGCAGTGTTTTGAAGACCTGTGACAAATGTCAAAGGGTTAAGCCTAACTCATTCCTCATGAAGCAATATCCCAAACCTCTACTGCCACAGAAGCCGTGCGAACTGGTCGCCATGGACGGATATGGTCCGTTACCAAAAGGCAGAAGAGGATGCAAATACATTCTCGTCAGCATCGATGTATTTACAAAATACGTGGTGTTATGTCCAGTTCAGAAGTTAAACACTAAACAGGTGAAAATCCACAGCCTGCTTCCAGTCTCCGACCGGGTCAGGAATGGAATGAATGAGGCCCCCATCTAGCGGCGAGGAAATGGACTATGCCGGCTGCCGAGGCCTGACGCACTCCTCTGGGGCAATGATTAAATGAATGACAGATGAAATGAAATGATAGTGGAGAGTGTTGCTGGAATGAAATTTTGACAGGGAAAACCGGAGTACCCGGAGAAAAACCTGTCTGCCTCCGTTTTGTCCAGCACAGATCTCACATGGAGTGACCGGGATTGGAACCACGGACCCAGCGGTGAGAGGCCGGCGTGCTGCCGCCGAAGCCACGGAGGCTTTAGTTAAACACTAAACAGGTACTGAACAGAATTAAGGCAAGGGTAATTCCAACGTTAGGGAAGATGGAATTCTGTCTTACGGACCACGGCAGTTATTTCACTAGTGCCGAGTTTAGGAGTGAGATGGTGAGGTTAGATGTCCGGCACGTGTTGAGTTCAGTGCGCCATCCTGAGGGAAATCCATCAGAAAGAATAATGCGGGAGATCGCAAAATATTGCCGAATTTACTGTTCTGATCAGCATTGGAAGTGGGTCGACGTATTACCCGTAATGGAATTCTGTATAAACAATACGATCCATGAAAGCACAGGACAGATCCCCACAGTCCTTCACTTAAATCGATGTACGGATCGACCGTGGAAGAACATCTTACCGTGTCCATTGGACGCTCGACCAAGCCATGAATTAACCATACAGGCCACGGCAACTTATTTGAAGAAACAAGCTGATCGTCGATTACGTAGAATGCGTAATAAAAGATTTCACCGTCCTTTGGAATTGGAAGAATTGGTCTTGGTGAAACGACCAGCAGTGTCCGATCCAGCGAAGCGAATAAACTCAAAATTTTGCGAGATATTCTATGGACCGTACCGAGTCATAAAGGTGATTGGAAATAATGCTTATAAAGTGAAACACCTACGCACTGGAGTCGAGTCTGTCTATAACGCACAGAATCTAAAACTGTACTATCCCGCCGAAGAAGATGAGGTCCAACACCAAGTCAACGTAGTGGAGAAGAAAGAAGAAGGGGAAGATCCATTCCAAGTAGAAGAACCATCGGAAGCAGAAGAAGAGAATCAACGGACAAATAATCACGACTGTCAATGGATAACGCTGCGTGAAGAATTTGATAATGCTAAGAGAGAGTAAACTAAGGATAAATGCAGAATTTAAAGGTGAGAATAAGAGGCTGCTTGAAGAATTTCACGATCCGAATTAATTTGGAGTCCATTAGAAAGCCAATTTCGAAAGAAGGTCAATGAGGAAGACACGACATTGTTAAAATGGATTATGTTGCCGAGTATTGTTGAATTGTAAAAACTCTTCGTAACCTCAGCAGTTTTTCCAAACTAAGAAGGAGGGAGATGTGCCCTTGGCCTACGTCTTAGGCCAAGGACACATTATGTCACTGGAGTACTTATATGGGGCAAATGTCATGATGTTAATGAGAATGAAATCATCATTATGTAATGATTATAATGATAACTAGGATCTTCCTGCCGTGTTGAAGACCACATATACTGTATATGGCTTGGCAGTTCTGACAGGGAGAAATTTATGGTTTTCACACAATGGGCAGAGCAGGTGCGTCACAAGTCGCTTGCCTGCAAGTTTCAGAGCAGGAGCACTCCAGCGAATTCTGAGAATCTTGCCAAAACGCAGTAACTATCTCAAGTTAGCACGCAGTAGATGCTTGACTCCGCCCTCAAAGAGTACGCCTCAGTTGGTTACAAGAGATCAAGACATTACATGAATGATCTGAAACGCCCAGGATGAATCTAATTATCATCAAGAATTTTGGGAATGCGGTAACGGATTAAATATCTCTGTGTTCATCTAGCAGAAGTAGTCCCCGCGCAAGGAAATTTGACAACGTCGAGTGTGTGAGAGAGAGAACATAGCGTCCTTCAGCAAGAAATTAGTTCTAACCAAGCGCTGATGATATAAATTTAGCCTATGATCGAGTTCCGTCGTGAAACATAAGATTAGCAAGGCCATATTTTTGTGTATAAATTAAGGTACCTGATTACTGTAGCTTATGAATATGAAAGGAGCATTTGGTGTCGTATGTGCAAAACTGTGAATTGGCAACCATTTTGTCATATATGTGGGTGAAGTCTGTGACAGGGGCATTGTTCATCATTCAGCCAAAGTTAGTGGATGCTAGTCTATGTAGCACCAAGCATTAATGTACAAAACGTACAGTCTATTGTTCGGCTGATGCAAAATAATATTAAAAATGAATACTAAGTTGTGAACGTGTATAACAGAAAGGAAAGATGTGAAATTATATGTAATTCAAGTGAAAAATATGTAACAGAAAATGTGTCCGCGACAAGTGTGGAAATAGTGTGAGAATCTGTCATCTATGACACAAGTGTATAGTCCACTAATGTATATTTTTTTTAGTGGTGCATAATTTAATTAAATATGTGTGTGTATGCATTTTGAAAGGGTGCTGGCTTATAGCAACCTAGTGATAATGGAGGATTGCAGTGATATTAGCGAGTGGTTTTACATCATCGTGATGGGATTCGAACTGGTCATGGAGGTCATGTGCTAAGTTATACTGTTGCGGGCCTCTGGTCCAACTCTTGCAAATGATGAAGGAAGTCTTCAATATGATAAGTACCTTTTGATTATATTTTAAAGTGTCAAATAATTCATGGATTTCATCGCCATAATGTTAGCATGTTATTTGTTTTCTTTTGATTTGTTTTATCTTGTGTGTACAATAACTGTGTCAATGGCGACCATAGTTGTGCATCCGACGGAGCTGGGTACGCTCATAATGATTAATGATCACAATAATTATTTTAATGAATTAAAAGTGCCTAATTTAACGTAAGGATGTTGCTAGGTAATCGTATCCGTACATAAACCACATGGTAGAACTACCTATTTTATTTATAAATGTATGTTAGAAATATCCCCTGTGTTTTCCACCCAAATAGAACGAACGAAGCATGGTATTTCGATAGATGCCCTTTCCAGGCAAAATCTCATTATTTCGTATAAATGACCAGAGATAGCAATTTATGTATTTACATACCGGATGAATTAATATCCGAGGATTTTTTTTGGGACGATATTTAAAGGACCATGGTGTATTGTGATGGATAATGACGGGATATTATGGTGTAAGCAATGAGTATAGTTTAGAGGACAGTTTACAATGGCGTGAGTTATTTAAGAAGTGACGGCTGAACCAGCCTCATTAATTGTTATATTAGTTTTTATTGAACGCGTGTGATATTTAAGGCCATACAGGTAAGATGTTGTAAGGAGGAATCTACGATGAAATAAGATAAAATAGATAATGATGCCAGGTAAATATAGACCTGAGGAGAAGATGTCGGATGAAAGTATGATAAGTTTACAATGATATTAAGTAAATTGTTTGTGTAAGATAGTAGCAAATAAGCACAGATAAAATAATGCTATAATTAATATATATATCTGATTGAAATCATATCGCACAGAGGGGTGAGGGTGAAGAATTCACATTGCTTAATATTTCACAGGTAAGAGAACGGTTTGATGTTACAACGCGATGATTGTAATAATTAAGTTATATTCAAGAGTACTATGATCTGGCTCGCACAGCTGGTAAGAATAGAATCATATGTTAGCCGGGGAGGGGTGAAGACTTGCATCTCTACCTTTCCACGGTCAAGGTTAGCTAGCAGGCGCGGCCAACCTATTGTCATTCTCCACAAAAGGAGGGGTCCACTCTGGACTCGGGTGTTTGCCGCAGCGATTCATTTAAATTTTTCTTATGTTTGGTCCCAAGTTTAATATTCACGTAAGGGTATGTTAGGTTACTACCCTGATGCCTCCAATCGATAGTGTTTATTTTACTGATCATTTTGATATAAGGGACGGTTTTGTCTGCTGATCATACAGTCCCGGGTTCGATATCCTTTTGTTGTGCCTGGTCCAGGAACTATTTTAAACGGGTGCTAGGTAGGCAGTAACCTTGCGGTCCCGTGTTCGAAATCCTTTTGTTTATGCCTGGTCGATCAGTCTTTTTAAATGGGTACTAGCTAGACAGTGACCTTAGAGTCCTGTGTTCATGAATAATTATTTTCGGTCCTGGAAAATAATTATTATTAGTTTTTTTTTATAGTTAATATTGGTTCAAAATTATCTTGAGATTTCTTTTTCTCAATAATTGTTGAACGGACCATGCTTTGTTCTATTGTAACCTCGTTCTGCAGGATAAGGCATTCAAGGTAAGAAATGTATAGGTAGCGAATACCCCTAATTACATATTGATCCTGTTGAATATGCCACTTAGAACATGTTTGTGCCATGCCTATCTTTTTCAGGGGTCGCGGCTTCAAATACATTCACCGTTGTTTAACATAACACTGATACAAGGTATTTCTTCTGTGCCATGTCTATCTTTTTCAGGGGTCGCGGCTTCAAATACATTCACCGTTGCCTAACGTGACTCTGACACGATACGATTACTTTAATAATGTTTGGTTGGAATTATTAATTCTTTTTCATGTTTACCCAACCCAAATGTGGTAGGCAGATGATTAGTCATCATTTTTTTAATGATGTTATTTTTGTTTGTTCTTAAGGCACTTTTCCTAGTTTGTTTATTAAATATCCATGAATTATTTGACAAGGCATCGAGTGCTTGGTTCGAAAGTGTATCACGTCGAACGCAAGGGCCGAAGCCAGGCTTATCATATCGCTAATATGTTAATGTAATATGTGACAACTTGTAAGTGTGTTTCAAGGCTAAGGAAACTAAATGGCTTCATTGATTCAGCTATTTTGTTTTAAAGCTAAGACGTCCAAAGTAATGTCGGGATTGGACATTAAGATTCCGTACGGAAAGGCTTCCATAATTAATTTACAAGAGTATGTAAATAAGATGCATAAATCATATTCATGTTTGCAGATAGAAATACATAATTAATGCCATAAAGGTTAAGATTTGATATGAGGGTAAACTTTTATTTAACGGAGGGATTCTAGTAAATGTTAATTAAACGCCATCAATAATTAAATAAGCCAATGGTTAGGCTATAATGTATACTTCGGAATGGCCATGGATGTCTCTGATATTGAACATACCATGTATCTGAAATGTAATTGGATGATATTAGACTCAATGATCATTATGTTTACTCAGATTAATGATTGATTAATTTCGTATAATTGGATTTCCTTTTCTTAATCCATACTGTTGTTGCTGTTTACCGGACCCTCTTGATCCCTCATCTCTTAATAACTTAACTTTCTGATGATATCTTATCATCGTAATTAATAAATTTGATTATGGCAATTAATGCTAATTGGTGTTAACCAGATTTCATTTTTGATTCATTTTCTTTATTTTGCCATATGATTGGTTTTTATTTGTCAATAAATTTGATTGTAATCATACATCATAACTACTATGATAAGTATTAATTGATGCTGATTAGCATTTAATTGGTGGTTTTTGGACATTAATTAGTCCATTGTTTATATATTTGATTTTGACTTAATTTTATTGATTCCGTATTTGATTTATTTTACCTTTGGGTTATTATTATTATTATTATTTTAAATTTCATTTCTACTATTTTGGTTTTATTTCATTTATTTGTTTTTGCTGTACTGGTGTTGGTGCATTAAATTTGTTTATTCTCATTCAGAATCTGTGTGTGATGAATTTTATTCAGCCCTAGTGATCTTCCTATAATATCCAGAACAGTTTCATATTCAAGCTAGTGTACCGTTCATGCCCCGACGACAGAGTCCTGTTCTGAAGGCCTTGTGCAAGGGTACAATAAATAAATTAGTTAATTATGTAAGATAAATAATTATAACATTAATACATTAATTAAGTTAAATCGATAACTAATTTAATTAATTAATTAATTAATTATTAATAAATTAATATATAAATAAACAACTTATCAGTCATATCTAAAATAATATAGATTATTCATTCTTTGTTTGTTTGTTTGTTTGTTTGTTTCTTTCTTTCTTTCTTTCTTTCTTTCCTTCTTTCTTTCTTTCTTTCCTTCTTTCTTGCTTTCTTGCCTATTTATTTATTTATTTATTTATTTATTTATTTACAAGCTGTACCCGGCCTGCGTTGCAATGCCAATCAAAGAAAGTGTTGGCATTGTAATTTGGTTTCTTGAAGTGCTTTTGGATACACAATTTTTTCTACAATTTCCGTTAACTGCCTCTAAGCTATCGTAAAATGGATTTACTAATTTTGAAAAACATTTGTGGGAGAGTGCGCAACAACTCACCAAAGTTTAATCACAATCGGATGAATGGTATATGAACGCAGATGGAACTTTGCTGAAACACTTCACGCGTCGTCACTCATTTGTTGCATCAACTCGTGTGCTACCTACTGTAAAATGGATTTACTAAGTCAAAAACCTTCCCTGGCGTATACACAACAAATCATCTAAGATTCATCGCAATCGGATGAATGGCATATGAACGCTAAACGGGTTTTTGTTTAAACGATTCGCACGCCGTCACTCATTTGTTGAATCAACTCGCGCGCTACCAATTGTACAATGGATTTACTAAGTCAGAAACCTTCCCTGCAGTGTGCACAACAACTCACCCTAGTTTCATCACAATCGGATGAATGGTATATGAATGCAGATGGAACTTTGTTGAAACGGTTTGTGCGCCGTCATTCATTTGTTGAAACTACTCGTGCGCAACCCATTATACAATGGACTTACTAAATCAGAAACGTTCCCTGCAGTGTGCACAACAACTCACCCAAGTGTCATCGCAATTGGATGAATAGTAGGCCTATATGAACGCATATGGGACTTTGTTGAAGCGATTCGCGTGCCTTCGCTCATTAGTTGAATCTATTCGTGCGCTACCTATTGTGCAATGGATTTCATAAGTCAAAAACCTTCCCAGGACTGTGCACCACATCTCAGCCAAGTTTCATCGCTATCGGACGAATGGTAGGCCTATATGAACGCGTATGGCACTTTGTTGAAACTCTTCGTGCGTCGTCGCTCATTTGCTGATCTACTCGTGCGCTACCTATTGTAAAGTATATTTGCTAAGCCAGAATCCTTCCTTAGAGTGTACTCAATATCTCACCCAAGCGTCATCGCTATCGGACGAATGGTATATGAACGCATACGTGACTTTGTTGAAACGCTTCGCGCGTCTTCGCTCATTTGTTGAATCTACACGTGCGCTGCCTATTGTAAAGTGGATTTACTCAGCCATAAACCTTCCCAAAAGTGTACACAACATCTAACCCAAGTTTCATAGCTATCGGACGAATGGTATATGAATGTATACGGGACTTTCTTGAAACGTTTTGCGTGTCGTCACTCATTTGTTGAATCTACTCGTGCGCTATCTACTGTGAAATGTATTTACTCACCCATGTTTCATTGCTATCGGGCGAATGGTGTATGAACACATACGGGACATTGTTGAAACGGTGTGCGCGTCGTCGCTCATTTGTTGAATATACTCGTGTGCTACATATTGTAAAGTGGATATACTGAGCCAGAATCCTTCCTTAGAATGTACTCAATATCTCACCCAAGTTTCATCGCTATCGGCCGAATGGTATATGAACGCCTACGGGACTTTGTTGAAACGCTTCACGCGTCGTCGCTCATTTGTTGAATCTACTCGTGCGCTATCAATTGTTAAATGGATTTACTAAGCCAGAAACCTTCCCTGGAGTGAACACAACATCTCACCAAAGTTTCATCGCTATCGGACGAATGGTATATGAACGCATACGGGACTTTGTTGAAACGCATCGCGCGCCGTAGCTCATTTGTTGAATCTAATTATTGTGCGCTGCCTATTATAAAGTAGATTTACTAAGCCAGACACCTTTACTGGAGTGTACACAACATCTCACCCAAGTTTCATCCCTATCGGACTAATGGTATATGCACGCATACGTGACTTTGTTGAAACGCTTCGTGCGTCGTAGCTCATTTGTTGAATCTACTCGCGCGCTGCCTATTGTAAAGTGGATTTACTAAGCCAGAAACCTTCCCTGAAGTGTACACAACATCTAACCCAAGTTTCATAGCTATCGGACGAATGGTATATGAATGTATACGGGACTTTCTTGAAACGTTTTGCATGTCGTCGCTCATTTGTTGAATCTACTCATGCGCTATCTACTGTGAAATGTATTTACTCACCCAAGTTTCATTGCTATCGGGCGAATGGTGTATGAACACAAACGGGACTTTGTTGACACGGTGTGCGCGTCGTCGCTCATTTCTTGAATCTACTCGTGCGCTACTTATTGTAAAGTGGATATACTAAGCCAGAATCCTCCCTTAGAATGTACTCAATATCTCACCCAAGTTTCATCGCTATCGGCCGAATGGTATATGAACGCCTACGGAACCTTGTTGAAACGCTTCGCGCGTCGTCGCTCATTTGTTGAATCTACTCGTGCGCTATCAATTGTTAAATGGATTTACTAAGCCAGAAACCTTCCCTGGAGTGAACACAACATCTCACCAAAGTTTCATCGCTATCGGACGAATGGTTTATGAACGCATACGGGACTTTGTTGAAACGCATCGTGCGCCGTAGCTCATATGTTGAATCTAATTATTGTGCGCTGCCTATTGTAAAGTAGATTTACTAAGCCAGACACCTTTACAGGAGTGTACACTACATCTCACCCAAGTTTCATCCCTATCGGACTAATGGTATATGAACGCATACGTGACTTTGTTGAAACGCTTCGTGCGTCGTAGCTCATTTGTTGTATCTACTCGTACGCTGCCTATTGTAAAGTGGATTTACTAAGCCAGAAACCTTCCCTGAGGTGTTTACAACATCTAACCCAAGTTTCATATCTATCGGACGAATGGTATATGAATGCATACGGGACTTTGTTGAAACGCTTTGCGTGTCATCACTCATTTGTTGAATCTACTCGTGCGCTATTTACTGTGAAATGTATTTACTAAGTTAGAAACCTTCCCTGGAGTGGAAACAACTTCTCACCCAAGTTTCATCGCAATCGGATGAAGGGCTTACGAACAAATACGGGACTGTGTCGAAATGCTTCGCGCGTCGTCGCTCATTTGTTGAATCTACTCGTGCGCTGCCTATTGTAAAATGGATTTACTAAGCCAGAAACCTTCCTTGGAGAGTAATCAACATCTCACCCTCGTTTCAGCGCAATCGGATGGGTGGTGTATGAACGCATAGGAGACATACACACCCACACACATACTGTCTCGTACATTGATTTTTAGCCTACTTTTCACATTTTGCAAAAATGAGGAAAAAGTAGTCTTATGAGATCGGGTAAATGTGTGTCTGTCTGTCCTTCTGTCTGTCTGTCTGTCTGTCTGTCTGGCTGTGTGTGTGTCCCCTCCCCCCCCCCCCCCCCCCCTATCAACTCCTAAACGGCTGCAGCAATCGAAACAAAATTTGGTAGGAGTAAAGATCTACACCTGAATATCTCACGCCCATATTTGAAAATGATGTCAGTGCTACCAACTGCTGAAAAATCGCAATTGAAATTTGAGCCCCATGTTGGATATCTTGGAAGGTATGAATAGGAGCTATTTCAAAATGGCACACGTATAGATAATAATATTGCAGTTTAATTTCCAGGAGGCCATACATCGCAGTGTTGCCTAAATGAATATACGCCAGCTGATAGGTCCAAATTTAAATGCATATAACTTCTACACTATCAATTGGATTTCAACCAATTTTCGTATGTGCTATGTGTAGATAAACAGACATGACTGAACGTATTCTTAGGATCCACCAGGGCTGCCAACTGTTAATAAATGCTCTCATTTTTTAAAATCCAAATACCCATATATCAGAAAGTATGCAAGCCGACGGCTTTAAACTATGCACACGTATAGTACCTGACTTTCTATATTAATTTGGAGTAACTTATATACGTCAGTGCTACCAACATGATTCTAAGCCTGCTGAGAGGTCCAACTTTAAATACATTTAACTTCAATACTATCATTTGGATATCAACCAAATTTCGTGTGTGCTATGTGTACCATAACATATATGTATATGCCAATTCTTAAGAGTAACCAGGGCTGCCAACTGTTAATAAGTACTGTATCTATTTTTGTTACCCTAATATCAATATATCAGAAAGTATGCAAATCAATATCTCTAAACTTTGCACACGTATAGTACCTGGCATTCTAGATTAATTTTGAGTAACTAATATACGTCAGTGCTGCCAACATGATTCTAAGCCTGCTGATAGATCCAATTTTAAAATGCATGGAACTTCTATACTAACTAATGGATTTCATTCAAAATTGACACAACAATAGATCATATTATTTCAGATTATTTCTGACCAATACATGTATGTCATTGTTGCCAACATGATTTTACGCACGCTGTTAGATCCAATGTTTAACTGCATTTAACGTCCATGCTATCCATTGGACTTCAACCAAATTTTGTATTCTGTACCTTAAGAGATGGAAGTAAGAATATATTCAGTCACCAGGGCTGCCAACTGTAGTTCTCTATTAGGCTACATTATGCCAGGTATACAGTATTTCGAACTAATTAGAAATTTCAATATTACCAACTTAATTTCGGCATTATTCTAGATAGATCCATATAGATTAATCATTGGCATAGATCTTAAATTTTATGAAAATTAGGCTCTTTAGTTCGTCACGGAACTTCTTGTTATTATAGATTTATTAAAAAATCAATAAATTAATCAACACAGAGATTATTAATTGATTTGTTGTACAGAATAAATAAATTATATTTTGTGTGCCACAAAAATATGCTAAGTTTGAAAAAGGTTCACTGAGCCCGTGAGTTGTTTTCCAGCAAAAATGCTGCCCTTCAGTCAGTAAAGATGGATAGCTCATGTTCTACACGAACTTGTCGGCATTTAATTGTAGGTCAACTCGAGTCGCTGCGCCAGTCTGTCTGCTAGCCGAGTCCAGTATAATAAAAGGGGGTGTATGTTTGACGATATGAATTTACAATGAGTCACTCCGCACGGTTATGATACGGCTGTGAATACCCGGCCTTTATCATGCAAATAGCAGCATAAACACTGGTACGGTCTGCTGTTCACTTGGCCAAACCTGCAGGTGTTCTAACCGAGCAAGCGAGTGAGGGCAGTACGAAAAATTAAGAACGAGTTAAGGAGAACAAAGCACTTGCTGTGCTGGTCGTGTCGGTCCAACAATACCTGATTGATGAGATCTTGTCCACTGTGCAAGTGAGGTGGAGGGGAGAGGTCTTTTGTTCAGTTTCTATCGTTCACCTTTGTTCTTAGTCACTGTATCGTATGCGTATTGTTCCCAATAATAAAGCTGCAGGCCGGGTGTGCGGAGCGGAGGGTTCTGTTCTACCAACGTCCACTTCATCAATGAAGTTCCATCAATGGATAGACCAGACTGAACTCATTGCTCTGTGGATAAAAGTATGTGCTAATAGAACTTTGTCAACCTGTCACATGGGCTCCTCAGCAATCCACAGTGAAGGCTTCTGGCAATGCGGGGAGTAACTTCCTTTCCAATTAACTGTTACTTTTACGGTAGCGAGGAGTAATTTCTGTGTAATTATTTTTGATGTGTAACATCTTTCCCCTCGGTAGCTGGACAATTTTGTGGGAGTGATTTTGGAAAAGAGACGGAAGTGGATGGGACGGAAGTGGATGCGACGGAAGTGCATGGGACGGAAACAATGAGCCCGCGCGGAGGCGGATATCGGTACAACGACGTACTGTAAGCCATATGACTATGTGGAATGTAAATCGCATACGGTTTACCTCAAGGTTCAGAGGCCCCATTAAAGAAATTCCTACAATAAATCATCTTCAAGTTGTCATTCTTTGGTGTGAAAATATTGTTACGGCTGTGAGTTTGTTCCATCGCTCGCTGCATGAGTCACAACTGCCCCAGGGCTGGGCTGCTCGGCCTCAGTGTATTGCGTGCGCCTTATGCAACAGGACTGCTAGGACAATGGGGTGGTCCAGAATATTCGTGACTGAACCAGCGATGGAAACCTCGAGAAGCCGTGAACCCTGGATGGGTCTAGAAGCATTTATTGAGTCACCGGCCTGCTATATAAGAGCGACCTGTCAAGCAGCAGTGGTTGTGTTTTACGAGCTAATGCGAGCGTTTATCGTGAGCGACAGAAGTGTGGTGACTTGCGAAACCCCTAGTGAAGCCGTTTCTCTTGACAGCGAGGAAGTGAGAAGCATACAGGGGACTGCCTGTGTTTTCGTAAGTAACTGTAATTTGTGTACATAGAGGAGAGTTGCATGTAGTTCTGTCAAGGCCACCAGACTCATTAGCGAGAAGATTAACTGTTGACAAGTGAAAGAGGGCAAGGGCTCTCCATAAAGAAACTGGAGTAAGGTTCCAATTGCTTGTATTTGCTGATGAGTAGTGTATCTTCCTTCAGGCAATAAAGCTAACTTCTCTTTAAAGCAGTAATTAGTGTTGTGCTTTCTACCCACCGTAATCCAGTAAAAAAAAGTGCCACTAGGGGGATGGCACGTAACAATATTCATTATATCATATTTGCTGGCAACAATTACGATTTATTTAATCTTCATACTTTTAATGTATTCTTAATTAATGAAAGTGCACTCGATACCTCGAGTGCTATATCGGGATCAACCAACACTCCAAACAACGTAGGAATTCAGTATATTAACACCGACTACTAACAATAATTGAAACTTCGTTGGTCTAAACGTATCACTGGGAGAAACGCAATTAATATACCTACTGCACACCTAATTTTTAATCGTGCCTATACTTGGCAGTGCGCTATATCGGCAATAAGTGGCCATTTTCAATAACACCGCTGGCATGGGTTCACTAACTGGCCGGTATAAAGCGCAGCTCGCATCAAGTAGGCAGTGGATTGCTCCCGCATACAGTTGCAGGTATATGTCACTACTGCAGATGCATTGGAGAATCCTTTCATGTTTGATGGCACAAGGTAGCACTGTGAGTTCATTCTTTAAAAAATGCGAGTAAGTAATATGGAATTATTCGAATAACATGTCAGATGTTACACATCATATGCGACTACTGTAAGGCTCGTAGTTTTTTTAATTTATAATTTCAAATATCATTAAGTATTTGTATTATTTTAGTAATGTGCATTTGCATTTGTCTGTTGGCACAGGCTAGAGTAAAATGTGGCTTTTCACCGATGTTTCAGCCTCACTCATGGCTGTGATTATATGAAAGCTACTGAGGTATGGGTGGTGCTTAGTAATGACTAGGGCCCGGATGTTGGTGACATGTCATCTTTTTACTGAGCTGTCTAAAACAATGCTGAAGTACATAGAAACTCCGGACGGGCCGCCCCGTCTTCCAATATGTCATTTTTATTAGCCTACTTTTCACATTTTGCAAAAATGAAGAAAAAGTAGACTTATGAGATCGATCCGGGAAAATGTGTGTCTGTCTGTCCTTCCGTCTGTATGTCTGTCCTTCTGTCTGTCTGGCTGTGTGTGTGTCCCCCCAACCTATCAACTCCTAAACGGCTGCAGCAATCAAAACCAAATTTAGTATGAGTAAAGATGTGCACCGGAAGATCTCACGTCCATATTTGAAGATGATGTCATTGCTACCAACTGCTGAAAAATCGCACTAGAAATTTGAGCTCCATGTTGGATATCTTAGGAGGTATGCATGGGAGCTATTCCAAAATTGGCACACATGTAGATAATACTATTTCAGTTTAATTTCCAGCAGGCCATACAAGACAGTGTTGCCAAAATAATTTTAAGCCTTGTGATATGTCTAATTTTTAAATGCATATAACTTCTACACTATCTATTGGATTTCAACCAAATTTTGTATGTGATTTGTGTACATAAACATACATGACTGAGCGTATTCTTAAGAGCCACCAGGGCTTCCAACTGTTAATAATTGCTCTCTCTATTTTTTAAATCCAAATACCAATATATCATAAAATATGCAATCCGACAGGTTTAAACTATGCACACGTATAGAACCTGACATTTTATATTAATTTGGAGTAACTTATATACTTCAGTTCTACCAACATGATTGTAAGCCTGCTGATAGGACCAATTTTAAAATACATGTAACTTCTATATTAACAAATGGATTTCATCCAAAATTGGCACAACAAGATATCATAATATTTCCGATTATTTCTAACCAGCACATACTTTTACGCGTGCTGATAGATTCAATGTCTAACTGCATGTAACGTCCATTGGACTTCAAACAAATTTTGTATTCTGTACCTTAAGAGATGGAACTAAGAATATATTCAGTCACCAGGGCTGCCAACTCTAGTGCTCTATTAGGCTATATTATACCAGGGATATTTCGAACTAATTAGACATTTCGATATTACCAACTTAATTTCGGCATTATTCTAGATAGGTTCATATACTGTAGATTAATCATTGGCATGAAAAGTAGGCTCTTTAGTTCGTCACGGAACTTTTTGTTGTTGTTGTTGTTGTTGTTGTACAACATTTATTACGGGTACAGTCATAAGATTAATATTGTCAAGTTTTTATTCAGCTGTCTCTCCTAACCATCTCTCCACAACGCAGCGTTCACCGCGTGCCGCTCTACACCCTACTTGCTCTCTAGCACGCTGAAAATTTAATTACTCTTCATAATGCAAACAGGAAATTTAATTATCGCTGTTCCATACCTTCCACAAGCACATCCTGTTGTCGTATTCAACCACCTGTAACAATAAAAATATAATATTCTAATAAAATATAATATATCTTCCTCATTGACACAAGAAGTATAGGATTAAACAATGGCGAACAAGTTAGGGTTGTAAAGAAATTAAAATAATTGGGTGAAGGTATAACTTGGAACACTAATGAGAAAGCATCAATAGAACTACGAACACTTAAACAAATACAAGCACAAAGGAATACCTGGCCAACGTACAAAAAAAAAAAGATACGAGCCTTATAGTAGTCGCATATGATGTGTAACATCTGACATGTTATCCTACTCGTATACTACACAGCTTGGATATTCTTAAAATGTTAACTTACACTCCATTTTCATACTGGTACTATGATGAATGTATAGATTGAATTGGAGATATGCTACTGTCACATTTGTGGCGCAGCGGTCAAGCTGTTAGTCTCTCACCAAGGTAACCCGGGTTTGATTCCCGGTCAATACATGTGAGATTTTCGAATTGAAATGCCATGTACTGCGGTTCGCAATCCACTTAAAAGGGAGGTACCGTGGATCATGATCGTGAGATTAACCGACACGCAAAACTACAAGCTTCCTTCCTTTTACATTAATAATTCATAATAACGAAGTGACACTCAACGTCGACAGTACTCTCAAATACTGTGAGCACATTCCTCAATAACTATAACATTCATTATTCTCAAGGCTCTCATACAGTTCGTCGTAAACAATCAAAACATGGCTTCCTACAATCATGAAATGACCTAGTCTCACATATGATGAAAATACAGCTTTTATTTCACTCATATAACAACATTCTGTTATGCATTTAATATTTGACTACTCACCCACAGCTTGACAATAATGCCGCTTACTTAAATGTCATTTGTCGTCTTTGTCCTACCCCATGTGATATTCAACCTTAAACGTGAAGCTTCATAAACTGCTCAATGACAAATGAAAGTCAGTGAAACATTTGCCACTGTGCTCGTCAAACCAGTGCCTGCTAAATGCACTGCCTACTGTATTGCCATAACAGTCTCGCGCTACAGAGCACACACTGCCTTGTTTCCAATTCACACATTTTCAATTGTACATCCAGCTGGCAGTGCGTCTTCAGTTCCGTCCGATCCACTTCCATTCGATCCACTTCCGTCCCATTTTTCTGGCAGTGCGTCTTCACTTCCGTCCGATCCACTTCCGTTGATTTACTTCCGCCCGATTCACTTCCGTCCCCGATTTTCAAATCACTCCCACAAAACTATCCAGCAACCGAGCGGAAAGATGTTACACATCAAATAAGTATTTCGATGGACACAAAACTTACGTATTACCATACCGTCTTTACGCCTGATGCGTCATGAGCGAGTGAAACCTTATTTAAATTAAACACGCAATCAATGACAGGTAATTTTCAGAAGGTTTATAGGAGAACCATTCGGACAAATTATTAGCAACAACAAATCATCAAATTAATGGACAACGGAGACTTTTACCGAATGATGTAGTAAACCGGGAAAGTGAAACGGTAATATTGATACAAGGAGAAAATTCTTTTTTTTTGTCGTATAAAGAGGTTAATGAACACGAGAATTTTGAAAGGAATTTTTGAATACTTTTTGGAAAATCAAAATGAAAAATAACTAGTTTAAGGACGAGAATAAAAACATATTTTGAAAAACAAATATACAAGACTTTCATTACAAATTGTAAAACGTAAGCAGTATGTCATATTTGAGGATGAAACAGTGGCAAGATTCACTCGAATGAAGAAATTCTGGGAGGGAAGAATGTTATTGAAGAAATAACTTATATTGTGGAAGAGGGCCGATAACCTAGATGTTAGGCCCCTTAAAACAACAATTATCATCATTATTATTATTATTGTGGAAGACTTGATATATATTTGGTTGGATTTAAGAGCTCCAATGTGGGCATAAACTATACAAATAAATAACCGTAATGCCTGTATGTGAGTGAATGTCTCGTACTGAACTACAAATTGGATAAATTACAAGTAGTAGAAAGAAGAATTATACGCAAAATACTCGGTCCTTTAAAAACTGCAGGATTCTGGAAATTAACAAGTGTTGATGAAATATATCGATAGATAGAAAACACATCAGAAACAATACGGAAGAGGAGATGGCTATTTTTTGGACATTTGTACAGGATGGATGACAGTAGGTTAATCAAGCAGATCTTCACACTCCTGTGGAACAACAAGTCAACAACAACCTGGCCGCGGTGCCCGAGAGCGCTAACGTACTACCTCGTTCCGCACTGACATCGGGAGAGAGTGGGTTCGAATCCCACCTTGGCCGTCCTGAAAATGGTTTTCGTGGTTTCCCATTTTCACTACCAGGCAAATGCCGGGACGGTTCCTGTCAATAGGTCCACGGCCGATTTCCTTCCAATATCCCTTCCCTGACCCGTTCTGAAAAGAAAAGTACAGGGCCATTGGCTGCAATAATAAATTATTAAAAAGATTTGTAAAGAAACACTATCAGAGAGGAAGATACACCGCATAGAGATATTTTTTTAGCAAAAAGTGCTAAAAGTGGAAGCATTCCATGGGAGGAAGGGAAGTAATACCAGTTCGAAATGGTCCGAGGAAAGGAAGAGGAAACATAATTGAATTGAATTGAATTTGAATTTATTCCTAGAGAACTGCCTTTGATGCTGAAGAGCCCCTTTATGTAGCGTATACAATGTTCGGGATAGAAGTTTTGTAATAACAAACTAAACCCAGCTTAACAACTAACAAAACAAAATATAAAATACACTTATAGCTAAACAAGCCAATTGGCAAGCATTTTATACCAGATGGATAATACAAATTGGAATTCTTCTTCTTCTGCTTCTTTCGATTCGGCCATCTAAGGACCACGTCATTTCAACTGTTTCTTGTAGCATCGAGCTTTAACATCCTCCCAGTACTTTCTAGTTCTCGATGCTGTTGTTTCCTTTCCGCAGTCCACTTCTTGCCAGTTGGAAGCTTTGGCTTTTCTTGGAAACATCGGTGTGCTGTTAGTTTTTGTTTAAGGGAGGCACGTTCCCAAATATCGTTGCCTGTTATTCCCACTTCTTGTAAATCTTTGTCCATCTCAATGAACCAAGCTCCCTTGGTTTTCTTTTTGAGGAAGTAGGTGAAAATTCTATTTGTCAATCGTGCTGGGTTCATTCTTGTTATATGACAGTAAAAGGTAATTCTCCGTTTCCTCATGGCACCAGTTATTTTTTCCACGTGGGAGTAAAGTTCGTGGTTGTGCCGTCTCCTATATTCCCCATTTTCTTTTACCGGACCCAAGATTTATCTTAGAATTTTTCTTTCTTTCACTTCCAGCTTCTCTGTTAGTCCCTTGCGATGCATTGCAAGGCGCTCTGCAGCATACAAAGTCTCTGGACGGATGACTGTTTGGTAGTGTCTTAACTTGGCATTTGTTGATATGGATTTCTTGTTGTAAATGGCCTTTGTTAGATTGCATGCCATTTCCATTTTCCTGATTCGTGACTCGAAAGCTGCCTTCTCGGAGAGATTGGGGTCTATCCACTCACCCAAATATTTGAACGCTTTCGTTTGCTTGATTTTCCCCTGTCCTACATCCAGCTCTTTTGGCGCTAGCTTGATATTAGTGATGCATTCTGTTTTTTTTCAAAGGAGATCTTGCTGCTTGGTTCTGGAGTTCATTAATTTGCGCTGCGGCTGCATCGAGGGAATCTGAAAAAATTGCGAGGTCATCTGCGAATGCTAGGCAGTCAACTATCAGGTTCTGTTTTTTGTAGCCCAATCTGACAAATTGGAATATTATAATTAAATAAATACCCTACTTAATGTGAGATGATGAAGGAATACCGGAGGAAGGAGAAGGAACAGCAAAGGCCAAAGCATTAAAATTGTCTCGTGGTCCCTGGACGACCGAAACGAAAATAATGATAATAATAATAATAAGATATAATGTATAGCCAGCCAGCCCCAGTGTTGGAGTAGCGCACCTGCCTCTCACCCGTAGACCGCGGGTTCGATTCCCGGCTAAGTCAGGGATTTTAAAAACTGACGTGAGGGCTGGAACGGGGTGCACTCCACCTCGATTGGTTGGTTGGTTCCTCAGTTTAGGGGCTGCGACAACGCGGTCATGTAGCCCCGTGTACTTTGGGTGTGTGTAGAATCTGTCTGATAACCGGTGTTAATCGTGATGGCTGTATTAGTGTGTGTTATCTGTTTTCAATTCAAGTGAGGACGGCAGACATTGAATTTTTTCAAGTAGTTCCTACTTTTGCCGCCAAACGCCTCCGTCAACGACTACTAGTTCAGAACTTGATTACCAGATGCCACTCGGTATCTGGATATGTTTGTGGCACTCGGTAGCTGGACACTTTTGTGGGAGTGATTTTGGAAAAGAGACGGAAGTGGATGGGACGGAAGTGGATGCGACGGAAGTGCATGGGACGGAAACAATGAGCCCGCGCGGAGGCGGATATCGGTACAACGACGTACTGTAAGCCATATGACTATGTGGAATGTAAATCGCATACGGTTTACCTCAAGGTTCAGAGGCCCCATTAAAGAAATTCCTACAATAAATCATCTTCAAGTTGTCATTCTTTGGTGTGAAAATATTGTTACGGCTGTGAGTTTGTTCCATCGCTCGCCGCATGAGTCACAACTGCCCCAGGGCTGGGCTGCTCGGCCTCAGTGTATTGCGTGCGCCTTATGCAACAGGACTGCTAGGACAATGGGGTGGTCCAGAATATTCGTGACTGAACCAGCGATGGAAACCTCGAGAAGCCGTGAACCCTGGATGGGTCTAGAAGCATTTATTGAGTCACCGGCCTGCTATATAAGAGCGACCTGTCAAGCAGCAGTGGTTGTGTTTTACGAGCTAATGCGAGCGTTTATCGTGAGCGACAGAAGTGTGGTGACTTGCGAAACCCCTAGTGAAGCCGTTTCTCTTGACAGCGAGGAAGTGAGAAGCATACAGGGGACTGCCTGTGTTTTCGTAAGTAACTGTAATTTGTGTACATAGAGGAGAGTTGCATGTAGTTCTGTCAAGGCCACCAGACTCATTAGCGAGAAGATTAACTGTTGACAAGTGAAAGAGGGCAAGGGCTCTCCATAAAGAAACTGGAGTAAGGTTCCAATTGCTTGTATTTGCTGATGAGTAGTGTATCTTCCTTCAGGCAATAAAGCTAACTTCACTTTAAAGCAGTAATTGGTGTTGTGCTTTCTACCCACCGTAATCCAAATAACAAAAGTGCCACTAGGGGGGTGGCACGTAACAATATTCATTATATCATATTTGCTGGCAACAATTACGATTTATTTAATCTTCATACTTTTAATGTATTCTTAATTAATGAAAGTGCACTCGATACCTCGAGTGCTATATCGGGATCAACCAACACTCCAAACAACGTAGGAATTCAGTATATTAACACCGACTACTAACAATAATTGAAACTTCGTTGGTCTAAACGTATCACTGGGAGAAACGCAATTAATATACCTACTGCACACCTAATTTTTAATCGTGCCTATACTTGGCAGTGCGCTATATCGGCAATAAGTGGCCATTTTCAATAACACCGCTGGCATGGGTTCACTAACTGGCCGGTATAAAGCGCAGCTCGCATCAAGTAGGCAGTGGATTGCTCCCGCATACAGTTGCAGGTATATGTCACTACTGCAGATGCATTGGAGAATCCTTTCATGTTTGATGGCACAAGGTAGCACTGTGAGTTCATTCTTTAAAAAATGCGAGTAAGTAATATGGAATTATTCGAATAACATGTCAGATGTTACACATCATATGCGACTACTGTAAGGCTCGTAGTTTTTTTAATTTATAATTTCAAATATCATTAAGTATTTGTATTATTTTAGTAATGTGCATTTGCATTTGTCTGTTGGCACAGGCTAGAGTAAAATGTGGCTTTTCACCGATGTTTCAGCCTCACTCATGGCTGTGATTATATGAAAGCTACTGAGGTATGGGTGGTGCTTAGTAATGACTAGGGCCCGGATGTTGGTGACATGTCATCTTTTTACTGAGCTGTCTAAAACAATGCTGAAGTACATAGAAACTCCGGACGGGCCGCCCCGTCTTCCAATATGTCATTTTTATTAGCCTACTTTTCACATTTTGCAAAAATGAGGAAAAAGTAGACTTATGAGATCGATCCGGGAAAATGTGTGTCTGTCTGTCCTTCTGTCTGTATGTCTGTATGTCTGTCCTTCTGTCTGTCTGGCTGTGTGTGTGTCCCCCCCCCCCCCTATCAACTCCTAAACGGCTGTAGCAATCGAAACCAAATTTAGTATGAGTAAAGATGTGCACCGGAAGATCTCACGTCCATATTTGAAGATGATGTCATTGCTACCAACTGCTGAAAAATCGCACTAGAAATTTGAGCTCCATGTTGGATATCTTAGGAGGTATGCATGGGAGCTATTCCAAAATTGGCACACATGTAGATAATACTATTTCAGTTTAATTTCCAGCAGGCCATACAAGACAGTGTTGCCAAAATAATTTTAAGCCTTGTGATATGTCTAATTTTTAAATTCATATAACTTCTACACTATCTATTGGATTTCAACCAAATTTTGTATGTGATTTGTGTACATAAACATACATGACTGAGCGTATTCTTAAGAGCCACCAGGGCTTCCAACTGTTAATAATTGCTCTCTCTATTTTTTAAATCCAAATACCAATATATCATAAAATATGCAATCCGACAGGTTTAAACTATGCACACGTATTACCTGACATTTTATATTAATTTGGAGTAACTTATATACTTCAGTTCTACCAACATGATTGTAAGCCTGCTGATAGGACCAATTTTAAAATACATGTAACTTCTATATTAACAAATGGATTTCATCCAAAATTGGCACAACAAGATATCATAATATTTCCGATTATTTCTAACCAGCACATACTTTTACGCGTGCTGATAGATTCAATGTCTAACTGCATGTAACGTCCATTGGACTTCAAACAAATTTTGTATTCTGTACCTTAAGAGATGGAACTAAGAATATATTCAGTCACCAGGGCTGCCAACTCTAGTGCTCTATTAGGCTATATTATACCAGGGATATTTCGAACTAATTAGACATTTCGATATTACCAACTTAATTTCGGCATTATTCTAGATAGGTTCATATACTGTAGATTAATCATTGGCATGAAAAGTAGGCTCTTTAGTTCGTCACGGAACTTTTTGTTGTTGTTGTTGTTGTTGTACAACATTTATTACGGGTACAGTCATAAGATTAATATTGTCAAGTTTTTATTCAGCTGTCTCTCCTAACCATCTCTCCACAACGCAGCGTTCACCGCGTGCCGCTCTACACCCTACTTGCTCTCTAGCACGCTGAAAATTTAATTACTCTTCATAATGCAAACAGGAAATTTAATTATCGCTGTTCCTTACCTTCCACAAGCACATCCTGTTGTCGTATTCAACCACCTGTAACAATAAAAATATAATATTACTCTAGTTAAAATTCTAATAAAATAGAATATATCTTCCTCATTGACACAAGAATTAGAGGATTAAACAATGGCGAACAAGTTAGGGTTGTAAAGAAATTAAAATAATTGGGTGAAGGTATAACTTGGAACACTAATGAGAAAGCATCAATAGAACTACGAACACTTAAACAAATACAAGCACAAAGAAATACATGGCCAACGTACAAAAAAAAAAAAAGATACGAGCCTTACAGTAGTCGCATATGATGTGTAACATCTGACATGTTATCCTACTCGTATACTACACAGCTTGGATATTCTTAAAATGTTAACTTACACTTCATTTTCATACTGGTACTATGATGAATGTATAGATTGAATTGGAGATATGCTACTGTCACATTTGTGGCGCAGCGGTCAAGCTGTTAGTCTCTCACCAAGGTAGACCGGGTTTGATTCCCGGTCAATACATGTGAGATTTTCGAATTGAAATGCCATGTCCTGTGGTTCGCAATCCACGTAAAATGGAGGTACCGTGGATCATGATCGTGAGATTAACCGACACGCAAAACTACAAGCTTCATTCCTTCCTTTTACATTAATAATTCATAATAACGAAGTGACACACAACGTCGACAGTACTCTCAAATACTGTGAGCACATTCCTCAATAACTATAACATTCATTATTCTCAAGGCTCTCATACAGTTCGTCGTAAACAATCAAAACATGGCTTCCTACAGTCATGAAATGACCTAGTCTCACATATGATGAAAATACAGCTTTTATTTCACTCATATAACAACATTCTGTTATGCATTTAATATTTGACTACTCACCCACAGCTTGACAATAATGCCGCTTACTTAAATGTCATTTGTCGTCTTTGTCCTACCCCATGTGATATTCAACCTTGAACGTGAAGCTTCATAAACTGCTCAATGACAAATGAAAGTCAGTGAAACATTTGCCACTGTGCTCGTCAAACCAGTGCCCGCTAAATGCACTGCCTACTGTATTGCCATAACATTCTCGCGCTACAGAGCACACACTGCCTTGTTTCCAATACACGCATTCTCAATTGTACATCCAGCTGGCAGTGCGTCTTCACTTCCGTCCGAACCACTTCCATTCGATCCACTTCCGCCCGATTCACTTCCGTCCCATTTTTCTGGCAGTGCGTCTTCACTTCCGTCCGATCCACTTCCGTTGATCCACTTCCGCCCGATTCACTTCCGTCCCCAATTTTCAAAATCACTCCCACAAAACAATCCAGCAAACGAGCGGAAAGATATTACACATCAAAAAAGTATTTCGATGGATACAAAACTTACGTATTACAACGGAGACTTTTACCGAATGATGTAGTAAACCGGGAAAGTGAATCGGTAATATTGATACAAGGAGAAAATTCCTTTTTTTTGTCGTATAAAAAGGTTAATGAACAAGAGAATTTTGAAAGAAATTTTTGAATACTTTTTGGAAAATCAAAATGAAAAACAAGTAGTTCCGTGAAGAACTATACAGCCTATTTTCATATATCCTACTCATATTAATTGCCTCTAACAACATACAAAATTTCAGTTTGATGTTAGATTCGTATATACTGAGAACCGTCGAAATATTGTAGATGGTAGCCAGGTTGGATTTTTATTTATGTACTATTACATGAAGATTATTGTGTACGTGTGGTTTTCAGATTTCAATCGCATGATTAGGACACAAGAGTAAAAACTAGATTTTAAAATTTCGCACAGCTGCCATCTTGTGGTTATGAAAACAATTGAAATAAATTAGATACCAGTGGATTAACATTTGTATAACCGTTAACGTGCAAAGTATAACTGCACTCAGATGGTTACATCGCGAGAAACGTCCATTAAAATATTTATACTTCGCGTCGCCGCCATGTTGGATTTGTGCTCACCAGGTTACTGAAAGTCATATAGGTGAACTTATGTTCATAGCCTCTATGAACATAAAAAATCAGTTTGATTGCTGGAAAAGATTCTTAGATATTGAGAACCGTCAAAATATTTCGGATGCTCGCCATTTTGGATTGTTATATGTATAGGCCATAGAGTTATGTACCATTAAAGGAAAATTATTGCGTAGCTTCATTATTCAAACTTTCACTTCGATCGCATGATTACGACACAAGAATAAAAACTTAATTTTAAAATTTCGCACAGCCGCCATCTTCAGTTAATGTAAACAATTGAACTAAATTAGATGCCAGTGAATGACAATATGTATAATCATTTACTGTACCACATTTTCATGCGCTCATATGATTAAATCACGAGAAAAATGCATTAGAATGTTTCAACTTCGCTTGGGCGCCATGTTCGTTTCGTAGTTAACAGGTTTTTGAAAGTTATATGGATATACTTGTAGTAGTGCTCTTTATCACCATACAAAATTGCAGGGTGATATCGGTAATAGTTTCGGAGATATTGAATGCTGGTTAAATATTTCGCACAGCCGCCATGTTGGATTGGTGAGACGTAACAAAATTTGAAGGGCCCGGTCGGGGTCGCCCAGAATAGAGCTATGAACTTACCGAGTTTCATTGAAATCTCTCCAACAATTTAGATTTTATTAGGGGGAGACACACACACGAATCACACACACACGGACAAAAGGTGATCTCATAAGCCTATTTTTTCAAAATTGAAAATAGGCTAATAACTAGTTTAAGGACGAGAAGAAAAACATATTTTGAAAAACAAATATACAAGACTTTCATTGAAAATTGTAAAACGTAAGCAGTATGTTATATTTGAGGATGAAACAGCGGCAAGATTCACCCGAATGAAGAAATTCTGGGAGGTAAGAATGTTATTGAGGAAATAACTTATATTGTGGAAGACTTGATATATATTTGGTTGGATTTAAGAGCTCCAACGTGGGCATAAACTATACAAATAATTAACCGGAATGCCTGTATGTGAGTGAATGTCTCGTACTGAACTACAAATTGGATAAATTACAAGTAGTAGAAAGAAGAATACTCGGTCCTTTAAAATACTAGGTCATGCCAAACTCGAGAAATTAAGAAGTAATGAAATATATCTAATTGCAGAAAACATATCAGAAACAATACGGGAGAGGAGATTGCTATTCTCTGGACAATTTTACGGGATGGATGACAATAGGTTAATCGAGCAGATCTTCACATTCCTGTGGAACAAGAAGTCAACAACAACCAGGCTACAAGAAGTCAAAAAGGATTTGGAGAGAAACAATATCAGATAAGAAGATACACCACAGAGAGATATTTTTAGGCAAAAAGTGTGAAAAATGGAAGGATTCCAAGGGTGGAAGGGAAAGAAAACCGGTTCGAAATGGTCCGAGGAAAGGAAGAGGAAACATATTTGAATTGAATTGAATTTGAATGTCTTCATAGAGAACTGCCATTGAGGCTGAAGAGCCCCTTTATGTAGCGTATACAATGTTCTGGCTTGAAGTTTTGTAATAAGAAACTAAACCTAACTTAACAACTAACAAAACAAAATATAAAATATACTTATAACTAAACAAGTCATTTAGCGAACATTTTATACCAGATGAATAATACAAATTAGAATACAATAATTAAATAAATAACCTGCCTAATGTGAGATAATTAAGGATTACAGGAGGAAGAAGAAGGAACAGTAAAATTGAAATTGGATCGCGGTCCCTAGACGACTGAAACGAAAATAATAATAATAATAATAATAATAATAATAATAATAATAATAATAATAATACTTGGCCCAGACTACAAAAATGGCATCTACATCAGAAAATCCAGGCAAGAAGTTTACTCGAGGATAGAGAAGATCACAGACACAATGCGAAAACGCAGAGTTTGCTTCTACGGTCATATGCGACGGATGATCGATTCCCGATGGACGAAACGTATCTTCAGTATATTCGACTCAAAACCAAAAACGACAATGCCATGGTATGTTAACGTCCAGAAAGATCTGAAAGAAATGGGGATACGAGCAGAAGATGCACAAGACCGAAATCTTTATAGAGCAGCCATCAAGACGTTTGGGACTTTCCGGGACGAAAAACGGACAACTGGTGCGAAATGGACAGAGGAACGTCTTGCTAAACACAGTGAGCTCATGAAGGCAATGTGGATCAAGAAAAAAATGAGCAAATGCCAGAATGTAAAATGAGGCTTATCGTGGTCCCTTGTTGGCCGATTAGCGAAATTGAATGAATGAATAATAATAATAATAATAATACGATAGACTTCACATCACCTTCGAATCGTCTCTCTCTACTCACAGTTAAATGCGCCAATAAGGCCTATACATTGATAAACTCACATGCTCCAGTTAACAATGATCCTGACAAAAACAAAGTTGAGAAGTTCTGGTCTCAACTTGAACGGACACTTACTAAGATTCCTCAACACCACATTAAGATCCTCCTCGGAGATTTCAATGCACAAATTGGCAGAGAACGGGAACACAGACATATCATTGGGAATTTCTCGGCACACAAAAAGACGAATGCGAATGGGCTTCGCTTAATCAACATATGTGGAATGGCCAACCTACAACTAATGTCCACACATTTCAAGAAACCACCACGAAAAATGACTACATGGAAATCTCCCATAAACCACATCGGGGAGTATCAAATAGATCATGTAGCAATAACCAGACAATTCTCTCCAGAAATCATGAACGTGAGGGTACGCAAAGGTTACGTAGAGTCCGACCATCATCTCTCGCAGATCAAAGTCCGCTTCATACCCAATCGTAAAAAGCGTCCAAATTCCAAACTCCCACGCATAGATCCGGAATACCTAAAAGAACACGCACAGGAGTTTACACAATCATTACAGACTAACACGGAAACATGGGATGAACTTCTCAAGGCCATCCAAGAATCAACAAGAAAACTCGGCAAACCACCAAGGAAACGAAAACACAGATGGTGGAGCATAGACTGTGATAAAGCCCTAGAGTCCCGAATCCGAGCCTGGAAGACATGGAATAGCAACCGAACACCAGAACATTGGCAGAACTTTTTAGAAACGCAGAAGCAAACATCCAAAACAATCAGACGAGTTAAACGCATGTACCACCTCAAACGATTGGAAGAAATCGATAATGACTTTAAGAGGAACAACACACGAAATTTCCACAGGACATTTAGGGAAGAACTGACGAACTACAAGCCGCCCAGTCTTTGTTTTCGCCGCCCTGATGGCACACTTGAGACAAACACAAAGGCCAATTGTGATATCCTGAAACAGTTCTTCGAGGAGCTTCACAATTGTGAACCACCTGCAGAGAATCTCCAACTCCACTTTACTGCCCCAAATCAGGACTCAGTACCACCAACATATGATGAGATACAAAACATCATATTACATCTCAAAAACAACAAGGCACCAGGAGAAGACGGTGTAATCGCCGAAGTGCTCAAGATTGGAGGTGAACTCTTGACTGAAAGACTACAAAACATCATTGCTAATATATGGGAGAGTGACACCATACCGGTTGATTGGAAAACTGCTTTGATTCACCCACTACACAAAAAGGGCGACAAGACAGATCCGAATAATTACCGAGGCATTTCACTCCTGCCAATCGCCTACAAGGTACTCTCACGTGCCCTCCTCACCAGATTGGAGCAACAGACAGAGCACATGATCGGTGAATATCAGGCGGGATTTCGACCGCGTCGATCGTGTGCAGAACAGATCTGGAACCTCAAGATGGTACTCCAACATCGCCAGTCGAATCGCACAGTTGTCACCTTCGTAGATTTTAAGAAAGCATATGATTCAATCGACCGCGCAACTCTGTTTAATATACTTCGTGAACATGGTGTGGACAACAAAACAACTACATTAATCCAACAGACCTTGACAGATACAACTTCTAAAGTTAAATTTATGGGTGAAGTGTCCGAACCTTTTGACATTAGAACAGGCGTAAGACAGGGTGATGGGTTGTCCCCACTCCTATTCAACCTGGTACTAGATAAGATCATCAGAACATGGGAGAAAGAAATACCTGGAATAAGTATGGGAACAAAAGAACAACGAATCAACATAAAATGCTTCGCCTTTGCTGACGACCTAGCAATAATTACCCGGACTCCAGAAGAAGCCAGACATGCCATCGAGAAGCTTCATGAGATATCAATCAGAACCGGCCTCCATATCTCTTACGAGAAAACACAGTACATGGATTCCAAGAGCACAAACCTGGCATCAATTACAACCAAATATGGCGACATCACACAAGTTAAGCACTTCAAGTACCTAGGTGAAATTATCGGGAACACTGGTAACGAAAGAATGGCTAACAAAACTCGTGCAGAAAAATTACGCAAAGCTTACACAATCACTTGGAATATTTACAACAAGAAATCACTTTCCACTAAAGCCAAACTCCATCACTACTACACAGTCATCCTCCCAGAGGCACTCTATGCGATTGAGACGTCATCGTTAACCATCAACATCAAATACATTGAGAAGATAGAACGACAAATACTGAGAAAAATCTTTGGACCAAAGCTTCAGGACGGTATCTGGATGAGGAAAAGCTCAGACGAACTGTATTCACGGACTGAACGATTCGCCTCACTCGCACGTAAAAGACGCATGAAATTCTACGGACATATAGCTCGAATGGACAACTCCCGACTGACCAAGAAAATCTTCCTCATAGTCAATGGAAACCGACAAACCAAAGTACGCTGGCTAGCAGACACCCAAAAGGACCTCAGTGAAATCAATATTGACCCACTGACAACGACGCGGACTGCATATAGACAAAAAGTAAATTCGTATAAGTTTCCACCCAAGATCCCTACGGGACAGAATTTGAAACTTAAAGCTGCTTGGACACAAGAAAGAAGACAGGCACATAGCGAAAGGATGAAGAAGTTTTGGGAAGATAAGAAGAACAAGAAGACCAATGTTAACTAATGGTTCTACGTGCTCCTTAGAGGGCCAAACGCATTATATATATATATAATACGATATAATGTATAGCCAGCCGGCCCCGTGGTGTTGGGGTTAGCGTGCCAGCCTATCACCCGTAGGACCCGGGTTCGATTCCCGACTCCGTCAGGGATTTAAAAACTGACGTGAGGGCTGGAACGAGGTGCACTCCACCTCGGTTGGTTGGTTGGTTCCTCAGTTTAGTGGCTGCGACAACGCGGTCATGTAGCCCCGTGTACTTTGTGTGTGTGTAGAATCTGTCTGATAACCGGTGTTAATTGTGATGACTGTATTAGTGTGTGTTATTTGTTTTCAATTCAAGTGAGGACTGCAGACAGTGATTTTTTTCAAGTAGTTCCTACTTTTGCCACCAAACGCCACCGTCAACGACTACTAGTTCAGAACTTGATTACCAGATGCCACCGCTGTCGGCTCCTGGCGACGAACGTCGGAACCTAAGAGCTCTTGTCGAATGTTTAAGCTATATTATAATTTAGCTTCACACAAGTGTAATTAGTGGAAGGTTATTTAACATGCCATAAATCTATGACATGGGACCGCCGGCTTTACTTCCCCTCCGTAATAAGGCATCCTGAGGGATTTTTAACGCTCTTAAAAATCCGACGACTTCGGCCACCTTTGAACCCGCGATTTTGGGCATAGAAACTCAGCATGCTACCACCTACGCCACTGAAGCCGCTGCACTCCACCTCGTGAGGACAATTGAGTAGCTTCTGACAGTGAGGCAGCACTCCGGTCACGAAAAAAAAACAAGATTAACGGCCGAGGTGACCCGATGCGCTGACCACGCGTTTCCCCAATATCTGCAGGCCAAGTGGCTGAGCAGCGGTCGCTCGGTAGGCCTAGGCCCTTAATGGGCTGTAGTGCCAGGGGTTATTATTATTATTATTATTAACGTATAGCCAGCTCAATCAATTTTCCGGCGTTTCGTTTCAGTGTAGAAGCATTATCGGGATCATCAGTTAGTACGGTGGGCTTCAATTCACAACACTAATCACTAGAGACGAGAATTATAGGCTCTTAAAATAGCCAATATAGGCATGTAAATATGCACTAACGTGTAAAATAGGCAACAAAATAGGCTTGAAAAAAATTCTTAAAATTTAATAACATATTTAATTACTATAAAAAGAATTGGAGGGGTTGAAGGCTTCAAGGTCAAATTGTTCCTAGTTTCATCTGATGGAAATTTCCCAAGCGCTATTTCTGGTGACTTCCCAGAATTCCCATTCTTGTTCGTGGGGTAAACATTGTTGAGAAATGAGAATATAATTCTGTCGAGCACACCAGCTGCAATATAATGCACTTTATGTTCGACGATGAAGCCTCCGTGGCTTAGGCGGCAGCACGCCGGCCTCTCACCGCTGGGTCCGTGGTTCAAATCCCGGTCACTCCATGTGAGATCTGTGCTGGACAAAACGGAGGCAGACAGGTTTTTCTCCGGGTACTCCGGTTTTCCCTGTCAAAATTTCATTCCAGCAACACTCTCCACTATCATTTCATTCCATCTGTCATTCATTTAATCATTGCCCCAGAGGAGTGCGTCAGGCCTCGGCAGCCGGCACAGTTCCTATCCTCGCCGCTAGATGGGGGCTTCATTCATTCCATTCCTGACCCGGTCGGAGACTGGAAGCAGGCTGTGGATTTTCATTTTCATGTTCGACGATGTCGAAATAAAACAATATGTGTCCAAAAACTGTTCCATAATGAGGCTCATTATAACACTATTTTTTCATTATGTAACAGTTTCTCCCACCAATCAGAGCTCAAGAAACAGTAGTGTGACCAATTAGGTAAGCATACATTCGCGCATGCACTCAAAATCCAACATGTCCAAATAAATTACCGAAAGTGCACCATCCATATGTTCGCGTAAATAAACTGGCAAATATGAGACAAAAAATTACACTGTACCTTAATATCCCCAAATCCAATTTCTACACAGCACATTGCTTTCAAACTACTTCGGTGACAGTTTTACTGAATACTGGTGCACAATCTGCACATATGGCATTGAAGCACACAGAACGCATGCGTCGGTCGGTCAGAGAGCTTCGAAAACAGAGATATCATACCCAGCGCTGCACTCCGATCACAAAATTCGAGTGACTGAATCATAACAGATATTTATGAATATTTATGTTAAAACATATAATAAAGTTATAATTATCGTCGAACATAAACAGTCGTATGCAACTCGCCTATAATGGTAATTAACACACTCGTATGGACTCGTGTCTTAATTATTGTCATTATAGGCTCGTTGCATAATGCACTATTAAAATACAGTCAAAAGGCATCAAATAGGCAATTGTACTCCAAATAGGCACAAACCCTTGAAATAGGCATTTATAGGCACAATAAAACCAACGAAATCTAGCCTAAAAGAACCTAAAACGGATTTATATCTCGAAAGCCTACGTTTCTAAACACAGGAATAAAATAGGCAAATAGGCAAATTCCCGTCTCTACTAATCACTACAGTTAGAATACTAAGGATATATTGGCCTGGTTTATCATCACAGCTCATAACAAGAGCAACACTTCTAAGATATATTGCGCGAGTCCAAAGATGCGAGGGGTAAGTGTTGATGTGGAAAGTTGGCTAATGAAGTCGATGTTTGTTGAAGAGGTTCAGCAGTTCTTCACACTGCTGTAGCACACAGCACGAGTCCCATGATCTGTGACCTGTAAATGGCTTGCTAAGGTTCGCTAAACTTTGACAATTCCCAGCAATATACGTCATTGTCTCTCTATTATCCAGAGCAGGTCATTGGCATTCACACCCGAGACACGTGCGATTCACAGCTCGACTTGACATTTAGCGAACTGTGTCTCCCGACAAAGTGGTAATTGTAGGCCTCACACTCAAGTGTTCGTCTCAAGCAGGAGATCCCAACATTTTATTCCCAAGAGCGATTAGCGTGCCCAACCTACAGTATGAGTATTTGAATGGTAATAGTGCTAATTTAAGAATACCTTCATAAATTGCCATAGAAAAATTTATTATTATACCGGCCGCGCTTGCCGAGGGCGCTAACCCGCTACCTCATGCCTCGCTGGCATCGGGAGAGCGTGGGTTCAAACCCCACCTCAGCCGTCCTGAAAATGGTATTGCTGGTTCCCCATTTTCACCACCAGGAAAATGCCGGAATTGTTCCTTTCAATAGGACCACGGCCGATTTCCTTCCAAAATGTACCCTGACCCGTCCTGAAAAAAAAAAAAAACATGGCCATTGGCTGCATTAATAAAATTATTTAAAATTATTATTATTATTATTATTATTATTATTATTATTATTATTATTATTATTAAATCGGTATGCCCAACTAACGAGCGCGTTAGATCGTATACCAGGTGAATTAGCTGCCCCTAATAATATTGATATAAGCAGCCCAACTAACACGTGTCGTCTGGAAGATCAATAATTTTCTGCATGCATTCCGTATGGTACTAATGCACAGCAAGCAAATCCCGCAAACGACACTGAAAATAATTATTTTTCCCTCGTATTATTAGTAACATCGAGAGTTCAGTATCGTTTGCAGAATATCCTCGAAGTGTATTAGTTATTTATTTATTTATTTATTTATTTATTTATTCATTTATTTATTTATTAGCCTATTTTCAATTTTGAAAAAATAGGCTTATGAGATCACCTTTTGACCGTGTGTGTTTGCGTGTGTGTGTGTGTGTGATTCGTGCGTGTGTCCCCCCCTAATAAAATCTAAATTGTTGGAGAGATTTCAATGAAACTCGGTAAGTTCATAGCTCTATTCCGGGCGACCCCGACCGTGTCCTTCAAATTTTGTTACGTCTCACCAATCCAACATGGCGGCTGTGCGAAATATTTCACCAGCATTCAATATCTCCGAAACTATTACCGATATCACCTTGGAATTTTGTATGGTGATAAAGTGAACTAATAGAAATTCACTTATGTGATCTTTAAAAACCTGGTAACTACAAAACCAACATGGCGGCCAAGCGAAGTTGCGACTTTTATATGGCCGTTTCTCGCGATTTAACCAACCAAACGCAATGAAACTTGGCACAGTATATGTTTATATACATTGTAATGCGCCGACATCTAACTTAGTTCAATTGTTTACATAACCTCAAAATGGCGGCTGTGCGAAATATTTCAAAGGCATTCAATATCTCCGAAACTATTTATGATATCAACCTGAAATGTTGTACATTGATAAAGAGCACTACTACAAGTTTATCCATGTAACTTTCCAAAACCTGTTAACTACGAAACGAACAAGGCGGCCATGCGAATTTGAAACATTCTAATACATTTTTCTCGTGATTTAATCATATAAGCGCATTTAAATGTGGTACAGTAAATTATTATACATATTGTCATTCACCGGCATCTAATTTAGTTCAATTGTTTACATAACCTGAAGATGGCGGCTGCGCGAAATTTTAAAATTAAGTTTGTATTCTTGTGTCGTAATCATGCGATCAAAGTGAAAGTTTGAATCATGAACCTACGCAATAATTTTCCTTTAATGGTACATAACTCTATGGCCTATACATATAACAATCCAAAATGGCGAGCATCCGAAATATTTTGACGGTTCTCAATATCTAAGAATCTTTTCCAGCAATCAAACTGATTTTTCTTATGCTCATAGAGGCTATGAACATAAGTTCACCTATATGACTTTCAGTAACCTGGTGAGCACAAATCCAACATGGCGGCGACGCGAACAATAAATATTTAAATGGACGTTTCTCGCGATTTAACCATCTGAGTGCAGTGAATTTTTGCACGTTAATGTTTATACAAATGTTAATCCACTGGTATCTAATTTATTTCAATTGTTTTCATAACAACAAGATGGCAGCTGTGCGAAATTTTAAAATCTCGTTTTTACTTCTTGTGTCCTAAAATTGCGATTGTAGTCTGAAAACCACACGTACACAATAATCTTCATGTAATAGTACATAAATAAAAATCCAACCTGGCTACCATCTGCAATATTTAGTCGGTTATCAGTATCTACGAATCTAACATAGCAATCAAACTGAAATTTTGTATGTTGATAGAGGCAATTAGGCGAGTAGGATATATATGAAAATAGGCTGTATAGTTCTTCACGGAACTACTTGTTTATGTTGTGAACATTAGAGGAAGCCCCAATTACATTGCTCACTACTTGAATTAGATAATATACAATCATATATAAATAGAAATACAAAAGATACACAAAGAGAAGATATAGATAGAGATACACGTTATAAATAAGAAGAAGATCGCTGTATTAGTGTGTGAATTTATAATTCAGATGTGGATTGGGAAGGAGGTGGTTGTGGCTTTATGTTATGAACCATCCCGGCATTTGCCTGAAGTAGAAGTGGGAAACCACGGAAAACAGCTTCCAGGATGGCTGAGGATGATTTCAAACCCGTCTTTTCTCAGTTTCGCCTCATGAGGCTAAGTGTATCCACATTGTTATGGTATTAACCATCACGCTACCCACCTTACCACACTAATATTCTTAATGATTACTCAAATAACAAGATTCAAAAGACCGTTCATTCGCAGAAACCCTGTCATTAATCTTGTGGCCACCGAACTCCTGCCGCGTTCTATCAGTTCTACCATTCCTTCTGACTGGCGCACCCCATGAGAACCAAGCAATATTTTCCACGTAAGATCATTAATCACCAACATACCCTTTATGTTTTTGACAAGTCTATTTTATATTTGACTCCATATATAATAAAAATTGCAGTACATTTTCCTTCGACCCTTATAGTATTGCATTTCACCCCCAATCCAATGCGTGGCTGGACTATCAAACACATCCTCCGGTATAATTCCAAGGAAGAGATGACTTTATTAATGATTTACTAACCCCTCCCCTAGCATTTTAGCTTAACACATCTGAAAGGAAAACCTTTTGTTCACCGATAAAAATTGAACCCCTAGGGAGAACGAAACGGATTTCATTAGGAAAAAAGACACCCACTGAACCTACTTCCACCATTATCGTGCAAAATCTCTTCCGTGACCATTGTCGTATGTCGTTGTTGATAAGGGGGAACGAAATTCAACCCCCGGCCACCTTAGAAAGCAGCACCCCCCCCCCCCCTTCCTTGTCGACACATTATCCCCTTCATTTGAAATCTTTCCCCCACCCCACCCTACCCATTTCATTTGTCTATTCATTCTCATTACTAATCCTATTCGGTTTTCTTTGTGGAGCTCCCTCGGTCTTCATTGCCGTCTCCAATCGGCTAATGGGTGCAGACATTGGAAGGGCTGTCCTTATAACCGGCTTAGTACCCTGAAACCGGCGTCTGTAGAATTAATCGCGTTTAACAATGGAATTCAATGCGTCTTAAGCCGGAATACCTCCATTTTACAGCCGTAATCTTATTGAAGAGGCAGCTGTAATTGTATTTTAGTGAGAGTTGACGGTAGTTTTACTTTGGTGTCGCTGCTGGCTTTGTTTATAATCGAGTTGAGAATCGTGATGGTGTTACAAGTTCTCTGTCATTAGAGCAGAGAGATGTGGCCACGCTTGCAACTGATCTGCGCAAAAATAACGAGATAATTTTTCTTGAGAATTTAAAGGCGGAACACAATGTTGTATTTAATCTCAGGTTTAATGTCGAAAACATTTCTTATCAGCTTATTTTCTATGTGTATGCAGTCCGTGGTGTTTTTAGTGGGTCAATATTGATTTCTGTGAGGTTCTGTTTTGGTTTCTGCCCACCAGCGTACTATGGTTTGTCGGGTTCCGTTCATTATGAGGAATATTTTCTTGGTCAATCGAAAGTTGTCATTTTGGACTACATGGGCACATAATTTTATGCGTCATTTCCGTGAGGTGAATCGTCTTAGTTTTTATCTCTATTTTTATACAGGGTGTTTCAAAACTCGACGGCAAAATTTCGGGAATGGGTTCCTCGCAGTAAGATAAGAAATGTTATGACAACATGGGTCTGGAAACGGATACTTTCAGATTTATTCACACGTTTGTACATTTTCACCGTATCAGCAGGTATCACAGGAAATGTTCAAAGTGACGGCCTTCCGCTCGAATACAAGCCTCCGCATGGAATTACGCACGCGATCAAAAATTCCTGGTGTAGTGCGTACTGCCTGACAGGTGGCCACTATGCGCTCACGTAACGTAGCTTCATCAGGAACAGGATTCGCATACACGAGCGACTTAAGGTGTCCCCACAGGTAGAAGTCCAGGGGGTTCAACTCCGGAGAGCGTGGTGGCCACGCAATCGGTCCTCCTCGACCTATCCAGCGCCCAGGGAAATGGGTATTCAGCTCACCCCTCTTCACGCTACTAAAAACACACACCCTGACGGAAACAAAACACAATTTAGCGACACAGCCAAGCTAGATAAAAAAGGGGGGAAATTAGGGGTTTTTTAATAGGTAAATGTTATCTGGATCAGGTGTACGATGTACTTTTCTTCTGCAATAAACCAAGGCCCATATTCGCGGCAGTATTAAAGGTGCCGGGACGTCCTCATAAGACCGTCAACGCTTAGTTCGAATGGGTTATGCTCCACGCGTGGCGAGGGCTAATCCACGGTCTTTAATAGTTGTAGACCCACCACATTCAATAACATACATCTTATCTAGGTTGGCAACACCTCACATAAACACATCGCTATCACTCCCCACAGCACGTAGGGACAGGGGGGAGAAGGCAGGGAAAAACCAGTCGTTAAGATAACCACCGCAGTCGACCGCACAGTGAGTTCCAGTGAGCACGAAAACTGTGAGTAGCTGTAGTACGGAAGACAATCAGATAAGTAGTTAGCCTAAAAATGTATAGTTTAACCATAGTTTACAACCATATAATCTCTCTAAAGTACAATCTACGGATAGCTATCACCATTTAGCATTTCACCTAACATATATACTGCATTTAGCATACACTGACAGTTGCAGTACCAATACTGCAACTAAATAATTGTACATATTGTAAATATTTTCACCTGTATTTCAAACATAGATTTTGAAGCCTAAGTGTAATGGATCTGATGATGATCGCTTGACGATCGAAACTGGTCATCCTAGTGTTTTATTAATCTCATGTAATTTATTTCAGGATTAGGACATAACCCAGCTCTTTTGGGTACATTCGTGTTGACCGACTGAAAAGCACTAAACTCTTGTTTGCTAAGGCAACACTGAAAATATGGCTTCAAACACCACAATTTATATCTTATATTTATTTTAACTTTAGAATTGATTTACCTTTGTAATATGAATCTCTGTTTCGCGGGCTTATAGGCCGTGTTCCAAGGACATTTTGTCGTCCTGACGTTTCGCTGAATACTGCGTTCAGCATGTTCACAGGTTAAATTAAGCGAGGTAAAACAAGTAAACAGAAGATATATATATTGACAGAATAGGGAGGCTACTCGAGTCCCATGATATAAAGACCATATACAGGCCTACACGAAAAATTAAGGACATGTTTAGGTCCGCTAAAGATAAGTGAAATCCTCGACCGTGGCAGGGGTTTATAAAATACCGTGTGATTGTAGCCAAGTATATATTGGAACAACGAAAATAAGTATTGCCACTCGCCTCAAGGAGCACGAACGACACAGCCTTCTGGGACAAACAGATAAATCCACTATAGCAGCACACTCGCTACTCGCAGATATAGAGACACCGAAGTTCTGTCCACCACGGTGTCTTATCATGCCAGGCTACAAAGGGAGGCCATTGAAATCCTGAAGCATACCAACATCTTCAATCTTAAGGAGGAAGCAGAACGTGTGAACAGAGCTTGGCTTCCAGTCCTTAATCCCCTCAAGCCTGCCCTCATTGACCGTCGTAGACGAGAAGATGCAACAGACGAGCAGCCCTGTCCTTGATGCATTATTTTTATGTTCATTCATTCATTCATTCATTCATTCATTTATTTGCAATGGGGGGTGTGTCCCCCGGTGGCAAATTGGATATACATAACAAATAAATAATTATACATAACAATTCAATAACAATTATACAACAATTAAACTGGAGTATTTACACAAATAGTCAGTCTTTTCTTAAACACACCTATATGATTGGGAAAAGGCTCTAAGACTGCGGCAGGTAGAGAGTTCCAGTTATCAATGGCACGGTTTACAAAAGAATATTTACCATAATTTGTTCGCTGTGATCGGCCCTTAACTTTGAAAGGATGATCGCTCCTACCCATGTAAGTGGGCTTTCCCAATCGTTTGCTAAGCTCACCCCATGCTGGTTGATTTGTATACGTGTTGTACATAGCGCCGAGTCTAGATTTCATCCTCCTAGCCTCCAGTGATTCCCACCCAAGTTTCTTTAACATACGGCTCACACTGCTCCTGGGATTAAAGTCACTGAGCACAAATCTAGCGGCCTTTCTTTGTACCATTTCCAACTCATTGATGCGCCCTACTTGATATGGATTCCAAACCGCCGAGGCATATTCCAGAATAGGTCTTACAAGTGACAAATAGCCTAATTCTTTAGCAGAGGTACTACTTCCTTTTAATACCCTCATTACAAAGTGCAGGGATCTGTAAGCTTTTGAAACTACACATCCTACATGACTACTCCATTTCATATCATTCCTTACGTGAACGCCCAAATATTTGCAAGAATCTTCTTCTACAAGTATTTCCGAGCCAATGTTATATTGAAAATCCTGCCTTCGCACTTTCCCTATTTTTAAGAGACTACATTTTCTTGTGTTTATTTTCATTTTATTTACAATCGCCCGACCTGGTTCAGGTCCTCTTGAAGCACTGCATTGTCTTGTGAGTCATGTATCTTTCGATATATTACACAATCATCCGCAAACAATAGGCAGTCACTGCGAATCCCATTTGGTAAGTCATTTACAAACGCCAAAAATAACAAAGTTCCGATTACGCTGCCCTGAGGGATACCCGACGTTACGGTAATTTCATCCGAGAATATGCCTTCGACTTTCACTTTCTGTGAACGACCCGTCAAAAATTCTTTGATCCATAAAATTACTCTTCTATCAATCTTCGTCGAAGCTAATTTATGGAGTAGCATGTTATGCGGCACGACATCAAATGCCTTCGCAAAATCTATAACCACGGCGTCGACTGAAACTCCATGGTCTAACGATTCGCTAATGTCTTGAAAAAGTGATAGCATCTGACTCTCGCATGAGTAACCTTTGCGAAATCCATGTTGCCTATCATTAAACCATGATAATGTTTCCCACTGTTCCCTCAAGTAGTCGCAAATGAGATGCTCCATCTGTTTACAAACGATGGACGTAAGGCTAACCGGCCTGTAGTTGCCCAATTCAAGTCTGCTCCCTCCCTTAAATATTGGGACTACCGTAGCTCTTGCGCATTGTTTATGGACACATTAAACATCACCTCCAAGTATCGTGCCACGGCCCTACCTCCTAGTTTAAGTACTTCACTAACAATATTATCAGGACCCTTTGATACATTGAAACGTAGGTTTTGTATTAGCTTTACAATTGCTGACTGGTTTATTTGGAACAGGGGAGCCCCTGATTCTTCGTTAAGGTCCAACACACAGCTATTGGATTTATTGAACACACTACCGTAAAAGACATTTAATCCATTAGCAATGGCCTGTTTCTCAGTAATTAATTTACCGTCACCGGACATTATCATCGACAAATTATTTGAATTTCCCTTTCTTCTCCTAACATAACTGTAAAAAAATTTCCACCCATCACCTCCCGAACCAAGTAAACGTTGCATATAACTGTCATGAGCAGCCCTCTTTTTTAAGACGAGCTCTCTTGATAAGGACTTAAATTTCAACATATACTTGTCACTATCATGTCTTTTATTGTATAATTTCCTAATTTTCCGTTTTAGACTCCTAATTTCTCGTGTGTAATACTCAGGATCTGGGTTTTGTTTCAGCAATTTAAATGGGACAAATTTATCAACAGCGCTATTTAAAATTTTCAAAAAGTTAGTCCACAGGATATTAATGTGATTTCCTTCCGATGCCCATCCTACAAATAGCTCATTCAAATAACCCTGAAACTTGCCCTGATCCGCCCTGCGATACTGGAATATGATCTTTTTTGCCACATCGGAGTCTAATTTTGTAATGTCACCATATCTAATATTTAATTCAACCCCAGAATGGTCACTAATTCCTGGTACTTTCAGACAGTTAATATACAGCTCTACAGGCCTTACGAGATAAACATCTAAGGTATTATTGTCTCTAGTTGGGAAGTCAACTACTTGAGAAAATCCCCCCCCCCCCTACCTTAAGAATTTATTTGCAGCGCTCTGAGCTTGACCACAGCTAGTTGACTCACCAGACCAGTCTACTTTGGGGAGGTTTAAATCTCCAGCAATTATTATGCTCTTTTTCATAGCATTACCCGTACAAGTTTTATCATACAGTGTTTCGAGGAGAGAAAAGTTATCTTTCGGTGCTCAATACGCCCCTATCACCTGAAGAGGGAATTTATTTCCTTTATCCGAAATTTGTACACATAACATTTCATGATCCATATCAGCCCACATTAAGAAACTAGCTATATTTTTGCACACACAAATAAATAGCCCACCACCTCGCTTACCCCGATCCCTTCTGTACATTTCGTAGGTCCCTTGAATTATTTCGCTACTATTTATGTCCTCATATAACCAAGATTCAGTTGCAATGACAATGTCCGGAGAATACGTCTCTACAAGATTCAAAAATTCAATTAATTTATTTCCTAAACTCTGACAATTAACCTGCAGTAATCTTAGAGTCTTACCTCCGCAGCAAATATCTCGAAATAGCTCCTTCTGTTCCCATCGGCAGGCAACCTCTGGACCTGCTCCTCCTCACAAAAGCCGGCACGAACCGATGACCCTGTCATGTAGGCTCCCTAGGTTAAAAGCGCCCCGTCGATTTAGATGCAGCCCGTCTCGGGCGAAGTCACGGCCACCAATCCAGCAGTCAGCTTCTACGTACACTAATCCCAGTTGTGCACATACCCAGTCCATGCGGTCATTTACAGTCTTAACTCGCCTTAACGGAACATCTCCCCGCCGAACAATGCCACTCATTATAATTTTTGCATTTCTAAACTTGCTTTTAGCTTTTCTGCCTAGTTCGTAGAGCTCCCCCATGATGTAATCAGCTGTAGCCCTCTTCTTCAAATCGTTCGTCCCAACATGTAGCAACAACACTTTAACTTTGTCACAGTCCTCTACATTTGATTCTTCCACTTGTTGGGCAAGCTGGTCAATTTTAATCCCCGGATAACACCGCACTTTCGCACCTGATTTCCTCGAGATATTCACACTCCATCGTATCATTGAATCACCCATTATGATAACGACATCCTCAGTTTGCTCCTGCACGCCCTCATCCACACTGATCCCAGTAGAAAGCCGTTCAGTCACATCCTTCACCGTTTCTTCTGATTCACGAAGCTTTTCTCTAAGTTCCTGTTGCTATGGTAGCTATGGTAGCCTCTATGTGTGGGTTGTTGACTATTTATATATCTTCTGTTTACTTGTTTTACCTCGCTAAATTTAACCTGTGAACATGCTGAACGCAGTCTTCAGCGAAACGTCAGGACGACAAAATATCCTTAGAACACGGCCTATAAGCCCGCGAAACAGAGATTCCTATTTCAACGCCGGTCGTGAAAGTCTAAATTTTTACTTATCTTTGTAAGTTTAAATTTGTAATATTTATTCTTTCATGGATAACATGTGTCTTTCCTCAAGATAACTTCATCAGATCGAGGATAGCTAAATCAATCGTATGTATAAGACAACAATCACTACAAACCCCACGTTACCACCCATAAATATTCCCAACTTTCTACTACCAACACACAAAGGTGTGGCTACTACTGCTGTGCTATACTTGACGAATTTCTTTCCAAAAGTAAGTTTAAAATTCTGATTGTTGATGGTCATAGACAACAGTTTATTTGAACAACAATGTGCATATGATTTATGTTATGATATTGATAGAGAGTTGATATTAAAACTATCCTTGTTATGATGGGCTGTTAGTATGCAGAACACTATCAACGAAAGTGTTATTTGGATTAATTTCCACGAAATCAAACTGACATTTTTATGTCAGTTACATTTCGCTGGCCAGACACGCTAACTCAGTTACCTCTACGAAGTAACTAGGACAATGTTCTTTTAAAATGCTTGGAATCAACTATTATCTTTCATTGAATTAAATTAAACTGTCGTTTCATTGAGCCTAGTCCAATCGTTCTCCAGACAATGACTGCGTGCGATTTCGCTGTCTGAGGTGAGTTTCATTAGTAATTACAAGAGACAAAGATAGCGTTTAATTAAAGGGGAAATCGTTTAAACGCTGCTAATTTGGTGGGTTCCCCAGGGGGCCTGGCTAGGTCCGTGTATGTTTACCGTTCATTACGATATGAGTAGCGGCGAGAGGGCAGGTTGTATGTCATTCAGCAGGTTAACAGACCGCGACACAATGCAGCGAGCATAATTATTAAACCAACAATTATTACCGCAGCGCTAATGAAAGTAATGGTTTTATGATTATTAACGATGGTGCATTAACCATCATCATCATCACATCTTAGTGGCTTCAGTGGTGTAGTCGGTAGGATGCTGAACTTCTATGCCCAAGATCGCGGGTTAAAACCCGGCCGGAGTCGTCGGATTTTTTAAGAGCGTTAAAATCCTCCAGTATGCCTTCCTTCGGAGGGGAAGTAAAACCGATGGTCCCATGCCATAGATTTAAGGCATGTTATAGAACCATCCACTAATTAAACTTGTGAGAATCTAAATTTCCAGGTTAGATTTCGTTGAAATGCTCTATCAAAGTTCCAACGTTCACCACTAGGTATCAGTGACATCTGGTAGCGAAAGTTGGAACTACATGAAATTGAACGGAACTTGTAGCTCACCCCATGAGTGTGCGCTTGAAGCAGCTACAGCCTCTGGCGAGCCAACATGTCCTCGGACACTCCCGGCATTAAGAGCCATACGCTAAATAATAGTAATTACATCTTAAATACTATCGACCTTAAGTCTTTATTAGCCTATTTTCAATTTTGAAAAAATAGGCTTATGAGATCACCTTTTGTCCGTGTGTGTGTGCGTGTGTGTGTGATTCGTGTGTGTGCCCCCCCCCCTAATAAAATCTAAACGGCAGGAGCGATTTCAATGAAACTCGGAAAGTTCATAGCACTATTCCCGGCAACCTCGACCGTGCCCTTCAAATTTTGTTACAACTCACCAATCCAACATGGCGAAATATTTCACCAGCATTCAATATCTCCGAAACTATTACCGATATTACCCTGACATTTTCTATGGTGATAGAGGGAACTACTATAAGTTCACTTATGTGACCTTTGAAAACCTGGTAACTATAAAACCAACATGGCGGCCAAGCGAATTTGCTACTTTTAAATAGACGTTTCTCGCGATTTGACCAACCAAACGCAATGAAACTTGCTACAGTATATGTTTATATACATTGTAATGCACCGACATCTAACTTCGTTCAATTGTTTACATAATCACAAGATGGCGGATGTGCGAAATATTTCACCGGCATTCTATATCTCTGAAACTATTAGCGGTATCTCCCTAAAATTTTGTACGGAGATAAAGGGCACTACTGGAATTCCATCTATAAGATTTTCAAAAACCGGTTAACTACAAAACGAACATGGCGGCCAAGCGAATTTGAACATTCTAAATGGACCTTTCTCGCGATTTAATGTTCCAAGCGCACTGAAACCTGGTACATGAAATATTTATACACATTGTAATCCTCTGGTATCTAATTTAGTTCAATTGTTACATAACCTCAAGATGGCGGCAGTGCGAATTTTAAAATTAAGTTTTTATTTCTTGTGATGAAGTCATGCGATCGAAGTGAAAGTTTGAATAATGAACCTACCCAATAATTTTCCTTTAATGGTACATGGCTCTATGGCCTATACATTTAACAATCCAACATGGCGACCATACGAAATATTTAGACGATACTGAATATCTACGAATCTATTTTAGCAATCAAACTGCATTTTTTAATGTTCATAGGGGCTATGAACTTAAGTTCACATATAGGACTTTAAATAACCTGGTGATCACAAATCCAACATGGCGGTGACGCGAATTATAAATATGCACATGGACGTTTCTCGCAATTTAACCATCCGCGTGCAGAGAAACTTTGTACAGTAAATCTTTATCCGAATGTTAATCCACTGGCATCTAATTTATTTCATTTGTTTCCATAACCTCAAGATGGTAGCTGTGAAAGATTTTTTAATCTCCTTGTTTTTTCTTGTGTCTTAATTATGCGATTGAAGTTTGAATACTACACATTCACAATAATCTGCATGTAATAGTAAACTCTAGGACCTACATATATAAAATCCAACATGGCGACCATCCGAAATATTTAGTCGGTTCTCAATATCTACGAATCTATTACAGCAATCAAACTGAAATTGTGTATGTTGATAGTGGCAATTAACATAAGTAGGATATATGAAAATAGGCTGTATAGTTCTTCACGGAACTACTTGTTTTTTTGTTTAAAATACGTACAACATACAGCATAAGTAACAAACAATACGCTCCAACGTTGCAGACATGACTGAAAATATAATTTAACAAGACCAAATAATTTGAAAACATGCATCCTTGAAGAGCTTCTTTGCCAGCTGTATTTGAAACATTTAGAACGCTTCCAGGGGGGAAGAGTGTGTGTGTGGGGGGGGGGGGGGGCGGAGGGGGGAGGGGGGGGAGGGCAGTCCTGGGGATTGTCACCGAAAAATACCAGGAAATACCAACCATTATCTTAGAGCATATAACTTTGTGTAATTATTTTATATAAGAGTTAATTGTAAAATTCTAAGTTTTAGGTATAGCCAAGAATTAGTGGCAATACAAAATAAGCTGGAAAATACAACACAACACACAAATACAATGTTATACTTATGGCATATTGAGTATGAATGGAAAATGTCTAAATATTTGTCAATTTAAGCAGAAAGGTAAACTTTTTTTTTTTTTTTTTTTTTTTACAAATTCATAATTTATTTCTCTAAAGTACCGTACTGTGGATTTCTCAGTTTTGCCTCACAAGGCTGAGTGTACCCCGTTCCAGCCCTCAGTCCAGAATTAAAATTTCTTGGCAGAGACGGGAATCCAATTCGGACCTCCGGGGCGGCAGCAGAGAATGCTAGCCACTACACCACGAGGTAGTCTAATTTCAATCTTAATATTGTTTATAACTTAGCCAATAAATTAAGATTAGGGTACAACCCAATTTCCAATTATTTTATGTTTTTACCAAAGCAACACATTCTTAATTTTTATTGGCTTTTTTTTGGGGGGGGGGGGCTGGAGCCCCCTCAGGTCCCCCCTTATATACGCCCCTGGTTGCAATCAGATTTTCTACTAACAACTATGCATTAATTTTAATCTTCGCGCAAATTATGTTAACTTTTGCTACACTTTAAACATTTAATAGTACATTATGCAGCGAGCCTATAATGGCTATAATTAAGACACGAGTATGTTTATAAAACGAGCGTAAGCGAGTTTTATAATTTTCATACGAGTGACTTAATTACCATTATAGGCGAGTTGCATACGACTGTTTATGTTCGACGATAATTATAACTTTATTATATGTTTTAACATAAATATTCATAAATATCAGTCCAGTCACTACAGTAGAATGTTGTGATCGGGTGCTGCGGTGGGTAGGATATCTCTCTTCTCCAAGCTCTCTGGCCGCCAGACGCATGCGCTCTGTGTGCTTCAATGCCATATGTGCAGATTTTGCACCAGTATTCAGTAAAACTGTCACCGAAGTCGTTTGAAAACAACGCGTTGTGTAGAATTTGGATTTGGGGATATTAAGGTACAGTGCTATATCTTGTCTCATATTCACCAGTTTATTTACGCGAACATATGGACGGTGCACTTCCGGTAAGTTATGTAGACATGTTGGATTTTGAGCGCATGCGCGAAGGTATCCTTAACTAATTGGTCAAACAACTGTTTCTTGAGCTGTGATTGGTGGGAGAAACTGTTTCATAATGAACAAGTAGTTCCGTGAAGAACTATACAGCCTATTTTCATATATGCTACTTATATTAACTGCCACTATCAACATACAACATTTCACTTTGATTGCTGTAATAGAGTCGTAGATATTGAGTACCGTCTAAATATTTCGGATGGTCGCCATGTTGGATTTTATATATGTAGGTACTAGAGTTATGTACTGTTACATGACGATTATTGTGTTCGTGTAGCATTCAAACTTCAATCGCATAATTAGGACACAATTAGTAATAAGGAGATTTTAAAATTTCGCACAGCTGCCATCTTGTGGTTATGGAAACAATTGAAATAAATTAGATGCTAGTGGATTAACATTCGTAAAAGGATTTACTGAACCAAATTTCACTGCACTCGGATGGTTAAATTGCGAGAAACGTCCATGTGAATATTTATACTTCGCGTCGCCGCCATGTTGGACTTGTGATCACCAGGTTATTTAAAGTCCTATAGGTGAACTTAAGTTCATAGCCCCTATGAACATAAAAAAATCAGTTTGATTGCTATAATAAATTCGTAGATATTCAGAGACGTCTGAATATTTTGGATGGTCACCATGTTGGATTGTTAAATGTATAGGCCATAGAGTCATGTACCATTGAAGGAAAATTATTGCGTAGGTTCATTATTCAAACTTTCACTTCGATCGCTTGATTACGACACAAGAAATTAAAACTTAATTTTAAAATTTGCACAGCCGCCATCTTGAGATTATGTAAACAATTGAACTAAATTAGATACCAGTGCATTGCAATGTGTATAAACATTTCCTGTACCAGATTTCATTGCGTTTGGAACATTAAATCGCGAGAAAGGCCGATTTAAAATTTTCAAATTAGCTTGGCCGCCATGTTCGTTTTGTAGTTAACCGCTTTTTGAAAGTCTTATAGGTGAGCGGCCAGTAGTGCCTTTTATTCCTGTATACAATTTCAGGGTGATACAGCTAATAGTTTCAGAGATATAGAATGCCGGTGAAATATTTCGCTCATCCGCCATCTTGTGGCTATATAAACAATTGAACCAAGTTAGATGTCGGTGCATTACAATGTGTATAAACATATACTGTACCAAGTTTTATTGCGTTTGGTTGGTTAAATCGCGAGAAACGTCTATTTAAAAGTCGCAAATTCGCGTGGCCGCCATGTTGGATTTATAGTTACCAGTTTTTCAAAAGTCATATAGGTGAATTTATAGTAGTTCCCTTTATCACTGTTATAAATTCCAGGGTGATATCGGTAATAGTTTCGGAGATATTGAATGCTGGTGAAATATTTCGCACAGCCGCCATGTTGGATTGGTGAGACGGAACAAAATTTGAAGGGAACGGTCGAGGTCACCCGGAATAGTACTATGAACTTACCGAGTTTCATAGAAATCGCTCCAGCCGTTCAAAAGTTATTAGAGGGACACACACCTCACACACACACACACACGCACACACACACGGACAAAAGGTGGTCTCATAAGCCTATTTTTTTAAAATTGAAAATAGGCTAAAAATAGTGTTATAATGACCATCATTATGATACGGCTTTCAGACTCATATAATAGTCAGGGTCGAACATAAACCTATTTAAAAACTTAAAAACCCTATTAGCCTACTTTCGATTTTAGCAAAAAATGAAAGTAGACTCATGAGATCACTACAGGGCGTGTGTATGTGTGTGTGTGAGTCTGTGTGTGTGTGTGTGAGTGTGTGTACTCTGAATGTCTGTCCCCCTGTATCAATTCGAACACGGTGAAACCGAATTGAACGAAATTTGGTACAGAGGTAGCATTAGCAAAGGGCACCTCAATGTCATACTTTATATCGCCGCCATCTTTACCAAAACAGAATGGCGGCCACTCAAACGTTCAAAACGTAAAATCAAATTACGGCTCAACTAATCATCCGATCTCTACCAAATTTGGTGACAACATACCTTTATATAGGACGTGTCTTTCAACCAACATTCAAGGTCATCGGCCGTACCATTTCAGGATGGCGGCCGTGTGAATTATTCAACCATTTTAATCAATGGCTTAAGACCCACCAATTCCGATTATCGAGCCTAGGGTGGTTTAAGCTATCCTGAAGGACGTGATCCGTTATTTATTATAATTTAATATTATAATATTATACTGTATGAGTGGCTTAAAAGAGCTGAGCTGTCTGTGTCACACGACAAGATGGCAGCTGTCCTCATGTGCCTGTCTTATATTTCAATAGTTTTAGTATGTTGTATGTGATATACCCTACTGATACATTAATATAAACTTTGTATGAAATTATCTTTAATGAAGATGTACTGCTGTGAAGAAATCGTTTATTTAAAGTCATTATTTGCCAACAGGTTGTATCTAATGTCAGTTAAGAACACCATGATGTTAAGGATAGGATTAGCTCTGGGCTAGCGTGTTAGTCTGTCACGCAGTCGACTGGGGATCGAGTACTGCTGCAGTTAACTTTTTTTTTCTTGAATTCTTTTACAAATTATGTGCACGAGCTCTTTCCACAGATACTGAATAAGATGTCATTTAGCTCAAAGGAGAGGCTAATGTATACACTCGTTTATTAATAAAATCACATCCCCAGCATCGCAAATAAACAGAAGACATTAGGAAAAGGAGAATAGATGAACTAGATACACGTTTTCATTAACCACAGCCTTCTTAATGCCTCTGTACGGTGCTTTCCTCTTGTGGGTTATGTGGGTAATATTGTTCCAAACTTACCGCTGTGTAAATACCTGGCCTCCTGAAGTATGGCAATTTTGTAATACTGGTAGTTCAACTATTAGCCACGATCGCGCTCCGATTACCTTTAAACACTGCCAGCTGGATCGCCTCCCTCTTGGCTACTTTAAACTGTCTACTCATTCAACACCCTTAGGCCACTGCCATCGTAGTACATTACGATGGCAGTGCATAGGCGTACAACATAAGGATTAATTCACTGATAGGTCGCAGCACCAACCTACTGTGATCGGCGTGGATTTTTAAAGGGGAAGATACCCAAAACGGAAGATTCTTAGCAGGCTGGCTTAATATTGAGATTAACGGACGTGAATGCGTTACAATAAGTTAGTAGTTTTGTTATTCAATCATCATAAAGTATACAATATTGATTTTGACACTTACTGGCTAATTATCAATATAAAAGAAAACAAACAATACATTGTGGTAGAGGTGATTGTGTTAGGGATGAGGACAAAGAGTCATAAATATACCCATGTATTTAGGAGAAAGTAGGCTATATGTTCTTTGCTGAACATCTTGTTTTATATTTTTGACAATTTTAAAAGCCTAGTGATTATAAAGCTGTAATCGGGAAAGTGAGAATTGCTACTGTTTGTCCTTCCACACTAACCTGTTCCCTTAAATGGAACAATCACTGCCAGATGTTCCACAAAGCTGCGGGGAAATAAACTGTAGATCGCTCGCTAAGATATTCCCTTCCTACGGACAGCCACCATTACGCGCTAGCCTATATCATTCAAGATAAATATATTGGTTTTATGGCAGATATAACTCTTCCTCCCATTCATCATTGCATTGGGTGTAATGCCTTTTATCTTGTGTAGCATCGTAACACGTCTGGAAGTCCGCGGCACTTTGTCATTGAGGAGGAATGGACGTGTTCTTCGATTAATGAGCTCTACTGACAGCGGACAATAGATGGACTTGGGTCATAATTACCATAAAATGGAGAAAACAGGGACATTCCGTAACGATCGTGGATATTATCTACAGGCTGCACAAAAGTTACCTTCACAAAAGTGGACAGGATTCCTGCCCGTAACTCACGCATTACCATAATTATTATTCACAGCCTTCAACGTTTTTAGATTATTTTTTTAGTGAGTTACTTTGTTTTTGGGCATTTAAGGGGCGGAACAGTGAGGTCATATGCCCCTAAATTTACTTTAGTAACCAGATAACTTTCAGAAGCTGTTTTCTTATATTTTAGATCCACCTGGTCAACTCTAGTTACAGCAGTAGTTCAATAAAATGTATATACGTATTGGACTCAGATGCCTATTAAACGCAGGAACACACTTTGCAACTATAACCAAAAATAGTAACAGATTAGCATTATTTAAAATATTTAATAAACTAACTCACTTAAATTCAAGTTAATCGCTAAAAAAAATATAGCGGAGTAAAGCTTAAGTTATTTGTTGGCGTTTTTAAAGAATTCTCTGTTTATTGTAGAAAATACCGTCCAGAAGTTTTCAAAAAATTATCTGTTAATTGTCGAAAATATCGTCTAATGTTTTTAAAGAATTCACTGTCAATTGTAGAAAATACCAACTGTCTAAGAGTTTTTAAAGAATTCACTGTTAATTGTAGGAAATACCAACTGTCTAAAAGTTTTTAAATAATTCACTGTTAATTGTAGGAAATACCAACTGTCTAAAATTGTTTAAAGAATTCACTGTCAATTGTAGAAAATACCAACTGTCGTAAAAGTTTTTAAAGAATACACTGTTAATTGTAGGATATACCAACTGTCTAAAAGTTTTTAAAGAATTCATTGTTAATTTTAGGAAATACCAACTGTCTAAACGTTTATAAATAATTCACTGTTAATTGTAGAAAATACGAACTGTCGAAAAGTTTTTAAGGAATTCACTGTTAAGTGTAGAAAATATCATCTAAAAATCTTAAAGAATTCAGTGTTGTTAATTGTAGGAAATACCAACTGTCTAAACGTTTTTTAAAAATTCATTGTTAATTGTAGAAAAAACCAACTGACTAAAAGTTTTTAAAGAATTCACTGTTAATTGTAGGAAATACCAACTGTCTAAAAGTTTATAAATAATTCACAATTAATTGTAGAATATACCAACTGTCAAAAAGTTTTTAAGGATTTCACTGTTAAGTGTAGAAAATAACGTCTTAAAAATCTTTAAAAAAATCACGGTTAATTGTAGGAAATACCAACTGTCTAAACGTTTTAAAAAATTCACTGTTAATTGTAGAAAATACCAACTGACTAAAAATGTTAAAAGAATTCACTGAATAAAGCTTTCAAAGAATTAGCTGTTAACTCCTTCGTTACCGTAAACTAGCAGTTACTAGTAACTCCGTTACTATCCCCGTTATCGTAAAGTAACATTTACTAGTAACGGTGTTACTCCCCGATTCTGGTCTGGCGGAGTCTATAGAATGATAATTACCACGGCCCTGTCCATCCACACACTTTCACCGAAACCAATGGCCCATGTGACGTAAACCGACCATGAAGGTAAATGTTTCATCTTCTGAATCATTCACCCCCACTCCGATTATTGGTTTTCCTTTTTGTTCGCTAACAGCCAATTTAGTGGGCAAACAGCTGCTCAGAGTTGAAATTCGTTTTTATAGACAACGCTGATAGCGGTAGCATTCATTGTTATCGATAATGGAATCGCCTGGGAGGGAGAACACATGAGATAGAGGAAACCCCAGTGGCACCACTCCCTGAAAATAGAACAGTTCCACTGGATTAAACATTCATGAATATTTATTGACCCCCATTTTACGTTATTTACCAGAATATTTGTTTAGTTTTTTTTAATGTTTATATTATTTTTTGTTCTGTCTCGATCCCTTCTGTCTTCACATGTGTTTTTTCTCCCACATCAATCATACGGAAAGACCAGTGATCAATTGAATATTTCACGTAAATTTGAGGGTTGATCAAGGGGAAGAATCATTAATGTGCTAAAAATCAATTTAGGGTGGTTCTTTGGGGGGATGAAGGGAAAAAGATAAGGGTGGTTCTCTCTTATTTACATTTTCAATAGGAAGGAGGCATGGTAATTTTCAACATAAAGTATTGGCTATTGTCTCTGTTATTCCTGCTGTTCTTTTTAGGTTGGGGACATCGTAGTAATCATCTCCGGGCACTTATACTATTTTCTCCACCAATGAGAGGTCATCTATATAATTATTTCCAGTCGGTCAACACAAATTGTGTCCAATTACACTAAGCGGGAAACTAACCTGAAAGAAACGAAATATTGTTACATAATAAAACGCTTTTATGTACAAAAGGGGTACTTAATTTGATGACATGTTTCTAACGTCAAACGTTCATCTTATGATTCTGTCCACTTAGGCTTAATTAATGTATGGTGTTTATGAATTACACTTATACACAAATACATACAATACTTAAGAAAAGTTTAGTTTTTTTTATTTCTTGGGAATCAGGATGACCTCACGTCACCAGTTAAAGATTAGAACTTATCGTTTCACAGAAGATACTAAAAATGTTCTTCTTCAGCTGACAGACAGTAACTTTGGACGTTACATCGTTTCATTATGTAGGTACTCCTGTACCCCCCTGCGTGTTTACTGCAATTAATCGAAGCACGGACCTAAGCCCGTTTGATGTTTAATTGTGGATTAATTTAAAATACAAAGTGTACAGATCAATTACCCGTACTCTAGTGGAGCTGGAGAACAATATACGGCAGCAGATATCGCTCACAACAGAAGGGAATCACAATGTGTAAACGCTAATTTATTTACACGATACAACGCCTGTCTGTCAGCTAAAGGAGAACACTCTCAGCATCTCCTGTGGATAGGTAAGTTCTTTAATCATGATTTGCTGGTGAATTTACCATTAATTAATGTACTTTGTTACGGTTTCCACCTGCGCACAATCCGCGGTGCGAGCTCGGTTGGCTGGCGGAAGGCGCGCGCGCCCGGCAGCCGGTTGCCCGTCCCGCTCCGTCATAAGAATCACCCTGTACAATGTTTAGATTACTTTTAGAAGTAATCTTTCTGACTGAACATTTTGAAATTTTGGCTGAAACTTTGTAGTAGCCTATATTGATACGAAATTAATCATATTTAAATTGGGTCCTTAGTGGCAACTAATTCATTTAAATGGCAATGGCATTAAAAGTAATCCACCCAAACGTCAGTAAAATAAATGTTTAGAAGATTTAACTAGTGTCGACCACATTGTAGTCTTCAGTACAATTAATCTTAAGAAACAATAGTAATAAAATTGCCAGTATATTAGTGTACGAAGCGCGTTTTTTAAGTAAGTACGGTTGTGATATTACGTCGTTTCAGCGCTGCGGTCGGCATTCCGTGCAGGTGCGCTGTGTACCTGCATCTAATGGCAAGGCTGAGACGTCATTACGGCTTCAGTCGCCCATGTGAACAGGCCGGACGTTTGTTTTAGACGAGTGAAAAATCTTAATGGAAGCATGGAGGCGAGTTACTACAGTACCTGTGTTGTTGTCACTTGCCCGAGGCAGTCAGATGATTGACAAAGTTATCTCACACTACTGCTGAAGTACAGTCATTGGCAAATATAATGGCGTTCTGTTCGTAACTATAAAACGTGTATTTCCGCGTCACACAATAATTAGACGTCGACTGTACTGTCTGCACCGTGGTGTCGTCACGTACTCAAGTCTGGAATTCAATTACATCAGACCGGTGATGACAAATGGGAAGCTATAAGGCTTGAGACTGACTGTGTACAGGCTCACCCGCAAGCTTCGAGGTCAAGGGAAATCGTCTAAAACAAACGTCCGGCTTGTACTGTTCGAGTCTAAGCTGCGTGGACCTGAGAGGAATGTGCATCGCAGACTATTAGTAGAGGTGGTGTGGAGTGATGAGGTTTCTCGGTCCTTGCGGAGTTACAGAAGCAAATACATTAGTCGGTGACTCAGTCACTCATTCCCAACGCCACACTGGTTTCAGAAAAGACCCATGTTAGCAGTATTAGAATAGACGAGAATGTCAGGTAACACGGCGGGCTGTCGACAGGCTTCTCAATTCTCGCCTGCTCCTACCCTGCCTCTGCCCTTCATCCCGCAAGTTCACAGAGCTTGTAACCGAGCAGTACGTGTATAGACAAGCATTTGAAATGCCATCGCCGATCGAGAGTCCCGCCGACTGATTAATCATCGCAGAAAAGAGAGAAAACTACCCTGTAAAATATGCTGCCATTTGACCAGCACTGTCAGGCAAATTGCGTTTGTTCAGGAGTTCTCCTGAGCACATGGGCAAATTGCCTAACAGTGGTGGCAAAATGGCAGCATATCTTACAGGGGAGATTCTATCTTTTCTACGCAACCGTAGTGCATGATTTAACTACACCCTCTGTCTGAAAAGTTAGGTGAAGGGGTCTATATTACGGGTGGATTGTTGGCTTACCTGAAACAGCCATTACTATCCTTGGAAGTAATCCCCGAGGATGGCTATGCACTTCTTAGAACGGCTGTACAAGTCCTGGCATAGTCTTCCTGAGGGATAGCCTTCAGTTGGGTCGTCACATTACGTTGGATGTCCCAAATGTCCGAAAACCTCTGGCCCTTCAGGGCTTTTCGGCGACCCTGGATCCCGATACTCCTTACTTCGACGCTTGCCTTCGAGGTCGTACCTGAGGCACCAGGTCTCGTCACCCGTGACGATGGTTTTCAGGACCATTCCATTCCTCGGAACATTCACCCTTCTCACTGCCACCCGTCGAACAGGTGTGGACGTTAGGTTGCATAAATTGACCCTTCTCACTGTCGCCCGTCCATCAGGTGTGCAGGGCAGGTTGGATAAATTCACGTATCTCTCTTGCTTTCAATTTAGAGTTTTGACCTCCCGAACTGAAGGCTATTCCTAAAGAAGACGATGCCAGGAATTTCCAGGACTTGTTCAGTCGTTCGCAAAGGTGCATAACCAACAATCCGTTCGTAATATAACCCATTCACCGAACTTTTCAGACAAAGGGTGTAACATATCCATGTCACGGAGTCAACATTTCAGAAGGTGTCAAGAATTAATAAAGATGATGAAAGAAGAGGGTGTTCTCAATTCTCAAAGTAAAGCCCTGTGCGGATAAAGTGTTATCCACATCCACCCCTCAACCTCATCAACTCGCATCCCTACGACTTCTTTCCGCATTCACACGATTTTTATCCAAATGTACTAGCATTTCAATAATATTTTCAATTAGATAGAGCATAAATTACTAAGAAACATATTGTCGTTTCCCTAGGATATGTATGCCATGTGCTATGTTTCAAATGAATGACATACAGCCAGAATTGGTTGGTTGGTTCGATCCTCAGTTTATGGGCTGCGATAACGCAGTCATATAGCCCCGTGTACTTTGAGTGTGTGTAGAATCTGTCTGATAACCGGTGTTAATTGTGATGACTGTATTAGTGTGTGTATCTGTTTTAATTCAAGTAAGGACTGCAGACATTGATTTTTTCATGTATTTCTTACGTTTGCCGCCAAACGCCACCGTCAATGACTACTAGTTCAGAAGTTGGTTACCAGATGCCACCGCAGCTGGCTCCTGACGACGAACGTAGAAACCTAAGAGCGTTAGTCGAATGTTTTAATCAATAATTTAGCTTCACACAGGTGTAATTAGTGGAAGGTTCTTTAATGTGCTAGGGACCGCCGGCTTTACTTCCCCTCCGAAGGAAGGCATACTGACAAGGGGAAGGTACGATACATGGATCACCGATTCGAACCATTTTTAGTACTCGTGTAGGGCATGACCAGGCGTATACCAGGTGCAAGTAGTAAGATGCTCTTCTCAGCCGATTCCGAGTAATTAATTAATTGCAATTACAGTGCGGCACAGGATCGCTGATTCGAATCCCACCGTGAGCCTTTGCAGTGTCTCTTTTTTTTTGTAACCATTGTCAATTTCCAACCAATACACATAGCAAGAGTCACTGCTTACGGGGTGGTCTGATGATTTACAGACGTGCAATTAACGGAACAGACTGGGCCTTCAACGTTTAAATGTATACATATGATAGAATACACCTGACCGTGTATAATACCAATGTATTTGCAATGCCGATACTGTACATTACGTAATGTCACAAACGTTGACCCCCATACGATGATTTCAGGATCCCTTTTCCCGCTCACGTATTATTCAGCACACCTACAGTTGTACGAATAGTCTATGTTTCCAAAAAAAAAAAAAAAAAGGTTCACCGGCGGGATTCGATCCACTGATCCCACGCTTACGAAGCAGGGCTGTTACCACTGCACCAGGCGCTCCTTGGCTTCATGTCAACGTACAGCGCACATGAACGCCGTAGAGCAATTACGAATAATTTATACTTAATTTCTCGGAATCGGCTGAGAAGCGCACCTTACTACTTGCAACTGGTATACGTCTAGTCATGTCCTACACGTGTACTAAAGATGGTTCGAATCGGTGACCCATGCTTGGTATCCTCCCCTTGTGAGGGATTTTTAACGCTCTTAAAACATCCGACGACTTCGGCCGGGATTGAACCCACGATCTTAGGCCTGTTACTAAATACGCCACCGAAGCCATTTCAGCCAGAATTGCAACCCTTTCCCGTTCGGAGTGTTAATTATGCTTAATGAGATAATTTGAATGAGATTAGCTTTAATCATCATCTTACATTTGTCATGAAAAACATAACGGAAATATATGATATGTCATGATCTAATGAACATCCGGGTCCTAGTAATGATATTCAACACGTTCGGATTGTATTCTAAAAACTATCCGCAAATGTTCTTCAAATATTATCTACAGCTTCTCCGCTATCCACTCCACTATATCTGCATCCGCGCTAGAGCTTTACCCATAAGAACTTAATACACCAGATCCGATGCGGTCTGTGACACTCCAACTTGAGAGACTGTTGCCCGCTCTTCATAATCCCCCCTCCCACCCTTCCACCATTCAATTGGGTTCGCCTTCAAGTGAGCGATGTGCGAGACTTGGCCAACTTGTCGAGGTTAATCCTTGTTACCATAAAGCCACTTTACTGGGATCGATTGCTCTCTTTAATGCATGTTGGGCGTTATGGCCATCAGCTAAGTGCTCTGGTCAGCTCTCTGGAATACACGGATAGCTTCTTGTTGTCTGTGCACCTGGTACTTACACCTACCCGCAGAAAAAGCGTCGCGTTACCTTGAGCAGTAAATTCATGTGAAAAACGAAAATATCTTGAAGAAAACGTAACAAAAATTATTATGGTAAATTAGCTTTCATGGCCAGTTAATTAAAACTCAGCAATTTTTCTAGGTTTATGCCGTGTCTTGTGTGGGATTTCGCCTAGGACACCAAGCTGGCTCATCAGCGGGCTCTTAGTGTCCGTGCCCGGACCCCCACAGGGGTAGTGTACTGCGCGCTACGTCCCTTTTCATGTAGCGCAACTGCATCGCTTTACTGCGAGAGCTAAAAAAAAGCTCAAGTAGCCTTAACCTCCCTTTCTTTCCTTCTTCCATCCGTCCTTCCTTCCTGAACTCCCATCCTTCCCCTAGCACGCTTTTTTCCTCCCTCCCTATCTCCTTTCGTTATCTCCCATTTTCCCCTTACATATCCTAATTTCCGCCCTTCCTTCCTTTCTTCCTTATCTCCCTTTCTTCTCAATCATCCTCCTTTTTTTTCCCAATCACCCTCCCCATCTCCCTCCCTTCCCTATCTCCCTTCTTTTCTTATCTCCATCCTTATCGGCCTTCTTTATCTCTTTCCCTTCCATAACAACCTCTTTTCTTCCATCTCCCTTCCTTCTTTATCATCCTACCTTTCTTTCTTATTTCCCTTTTTTCTTTCTTTCTTTCTTTCTTTCTTTCTTTCTTTCGAAGAAAGTTATCTCTCCCCATTTCTTCCTTATCACTCACCCTTCCTTCCTTCATTATCAATCTCCCCTCCCTCCATCATTATCACGCTCCCTTCCTTAATCACACTCTCATCGTTATCCCCGTTCCTTCCTTCATTGTCACCCTCCCTTCCTTATCTCCCTACTCCCCGTCATTATCACCCTTCCCTCATTATCACACTTCCTTCCTTATCACCCTCTCATCCTTGTCTCTCTCCCTTCCTTATCTCCCCTTCCTCCTTCATTATCACCCTTCCCTCATTATCAGCCTTCCTTCCTTATCACCCTCTCATCCGTGTCTCTCTCCCTTCCTTATCACCCCATCCTCCTTCATTATCACCCTTCCTTTATTATCATCCTCTCATCCATATCTCCCTCCTTTCCTTATCTCCCCTCTTCCCATAATTATCACCCTTCCCTCGTTATCAGCCTTCCTTCCTTATCACCCGCTCATCCATATCTCCCTCCTTTCCTTATCTCCCCTCTTCCCATAATTATCACCCTTCCCTCGTTATCAGCCTTCCTTCCTTATCACCCGCTCATCCATATCTCCCTCCCTTCCTTATCTCCCCGTCCTCCCTTTCTTCGTTATCTCCCTCCCACCTTCCTATCTCGCTCCATTTCTTCCTTATGCCCCTTCTTTTCTTCTGGTTTCCAAGCCCCGTCTCTTATAAACAACACTCCCACCAGACTTGTCTGGTTGACAAAAAAGCAAATGTCTCGAATACTTTTGAGCTCCTTATCTTTATCTCTCTACACGCCTGGCCGTCCTAAATTGAAACGTCCAGTAATATTTGTGAGGCATTGTACTGTAGGTTTTCTGTGTGCCACAGAAATGAGAAAGCACCGACAGTCTGGCTTGTCTATTGATGTGGAAGCTTTAGCGGAAACTTTGTGGCAAAAGAATAAATAAAGTCAAGCCGTACATATCCAGTAAGTTGAGAAGTTTATAAGCAGCTCACGACTTCTGAGCTTCACGCACACACACTGATTCTCGAAAAGAGAAGTAAAGAAGACAGAGTATTACCAAGAAAATAACTTGTATGATACGAATCAAAGCCACCGGTGAACTGTTTGTATTGTTGACGAGAATATCGCTACCAACATTGACAAAATTGACAAATATACTAAAAGTTTACGCTCAGTTGTTATAATAAAGATATCGTTACTTCCAACTTGTCGTATCAGTGCTATGCTAGAGCTATCTAGCGGTCAGAAGTGAAATCACTCTAACCAGCCAATCACAGGCAGCCATTCAAATGAATATATCACCACAAATCCAGTTTCGGTTGCTAAATCACGAAATTCAATTTGTTGTGATATATAGGTAAAGTGATTTCAATTCTGACCGCTAGTGGCTTCGGTGGGGATAGTCGGTAGCATACTGAGCTTCTATGCCCAAGATTGCGGGTTCAAACCCGGCCGAAGTCGTCGGTTTTTATTTTAAGAGCGTTAAAATCCCTCAGTATGCCTTCCCTTGGAGGGGAAGTAAAGCCGGCGCACAGTGGGCCAGAATCTTGAAAACGTGGACAAAATATAAAGAGTTGTTCAATTTGTACGAAAGTTAGTATGTAAAGGTTATCGAAGTTGCTGATTAATAATATATCAAAAAGTCAAAATGGTGGATCAAAGATGGCGGGTAAATATTGATATAAGTCATTTTATTCATATAAAAGTATTTTTGTGGAATTATTGATGTTGCTGATGAAGATTGAGTTCAAAAATTTAAGAAAACAAACTGGTGGATCCAAGATGGCGGACAAAAATTGATAAAAGTCTCTTTATTTATATAAAAGTCAATATTTAGGGGTTGTCGTAGTTAATGGTTAAAAATATAAGCTCAAAAATGAATAACTCGAAAAAAAGAACAAAATAGAGGATAGAAGATAGTGTAAAATATTACAAAAAATAATTTTAATTCAATTCCAATTATTCATTTGGTAAATTGTTTCTAACTCTAATTAGAAGTTGTTGTTTTCTTCTTCTTTTGCATCTTTCATCATCTTCTTTATATTCTTCTGCTTCTTCAACTGGATCGTCGTCATCATCATCATGATCTTCATCTTCAAAGACTGTTTCCTCATCATCTGAATCGGAATCATCATAATCTTCCGCCACAGGAAAATAGAGTTTGTTTTTGCCATCCCATCTTCCGGGACGTGGAGGTAATTTCAGGAACGGCTTCTGGCGACAAACTCTTCTCTTTTTTCGGTGGTGATTTGCGTAGAGAAGAAATATAGAGGTGTGTGGTTGCCAACGATCTCCCGAACACGTCTTCCATAGTATTAACTCTGGAAAACCTTCGAGAAAAAACTCAGGCGATATTGCTTTATCAACATATTCTTGAGTTAACCGATGGGTAATATGGCCGAAGAAATAATTTCTGGTCCGTGGATTAACAATCTATGGACTGTTGTTCGCATGTTGTACCAGGGGTATTCTTTGATGTAGTGTCTGGCAGTTGCTATGGCGTAAGCTCGAAAGTTTTCAACGTCAATTTGACGTCCGCTCGAAATTGTCTGCAAAATAATGTGAAAAACGTGGATTAGTTCTTCGGAAATTCCAGTTATCAACGCCGATGTTGGAGTGTTTTCAAAGAAACGTCGAGGTGTTCCGTCCTTTTTCTACTTACTATATTCTTTACAATGCTTCTAAGCATCGATTATAAATTAAATTGTACAAATGTAGCTCATAATTAATTAATTAATTTTATTGTCATTTTTCAACATGTCTCAATAATGACATTTTGCAAGTATCTTTTTAAAACGTGGCTCAAAGCCGGAGTTGGTACTAGTTGGTGGATTTGAAGGTTGTTATTATTATTATTATTATTATTTATCGTATGAAGAATGCATGTAGATGGATTTTACATATATATATATACAAAATGAATGGACAAATGTGCAGTCACAAGCTCGTACAATTTTATAATTCTAGGTCTAGTTGTTTGACCCATTCTACTGCTCCCTTCGATGTATGGTGGACGTCTATTATCGTTCCTTCGAAAGCTCGAAGAGGACAGTCAGCAACAATGTGAAGGATTGTCTGTAAGGAGGCACCACAGTCACAATTTGCAGAGCTAGCCCATCCCCATTTGTGCAGTAGGTAACCACATCTGCCTTGTCCAGTTCGAATCCAGTTGATGATCCTCCACTGTCGCCTGGGGAGGTCGAATCCTTGTATCCGCTTAGAAGGGTTCTCAACTAGATGTTTGTTGATTACTGAAGACTGCTCCCACTGTATTTTCCATGAATTGTTAACATTGAAAGAGGATCCTTCAAGGTTGACTGCTGTGCGCCATGGTGGTTTCCTTGATTTCAAGCGTTGATGTTCTGCTTGTGCAATATCGTGATGAATGGGTAGCTGGGGAGTCTGCTGAATGTTTTCCCATAAATGTAGGAGAGCATCTGATCTTCTTAGGGCTGGAGGTGGAATGTTGCTGAGAACAGGCAGCCATAGCGTGTTCGTGCTCCGAATACATCCCGTGATTATTCGCATTGCCTGATTGAGTTGCACATCTATCTTCTTAGTGTGAACACTATTGATCCAGGTTGGACAGCAGTATTCAGCAACAGAATACGATAGGGCTAAAGCTGTGGATCTTAGAACTTGAGTATTAGCTCCCCATGATGTACCAGCAAGTTTCTGAAGTATATTATTTCTAGTTTTGACTTTAGCAGCCACATTTGATAGATGCTGCTTAAAAGTCAGAGTTCTGTCTAGTGTTATTCCCAAGTATTTTGGTGTACTGCAGTACAAAGGTTAATTTACAAAGGTAATAATATATACTTGCGGACACAGTGCAAAAGAAAGCGGAACGTCGTGAAACTCGTAACATATCTCTATTTTTAAGCATGTTTTACAATTTTCTCGTGCATTTTCCGGTATTGAGTTAATTAAAAGAAAACATGTATAATTTAATGACTTAATAATGATATAAATGGGTTTTATATGGTACATACCTTCTAGGACATCCACCATATTGAAAATATTCGCTTCACTTACACAGAACACAAATATTTTGACTTTTACGACAAGTCAATTTTGTAGCCTGGCCGGCTGCACGCACCGCTAAAAATGAATTGCCGCGATTGACCTGACATATAACGGACGAAATGAACATCTACTCGTCCGCACAACTGGTATTAAGTAGTCCCAACATTACTGTAGCTAACCTGATAGTCCAAAATTCCCATCTAGAAACTTTGTTTCCCCTTTTTGGGTCACGTTTTCAAGATTCTGGCCCACTGTGCGGCGGTCCCATGCCATAGATGTATGGCATGATAAAGAACATTCCATTAATTACACTTGTGTGAAGCTAAATTATAGGTTAGATTTGACTGACGCTCTTAGGTTCCAACGTTCGTCGCTAGGAGCCGACTGTGGTAGCATCTAGCAACCAAGTTCAGAACTAGTTGGTCGTTGACGGTGGCGTTTGGTGGCAAAAGTAGGAACTACTTGAAAATTCAATGTCTGCAGTCCTTATTTGAATTAAAGACAGATAACACACACTAATACAGTCATCACAATTAACACCGGTTATCAGACAGATTCTACACCCCCCCCCCCCCCCCAGTAGACGGGGCTACATGACTGCGTTGTCGCAGCCCCTAAACTGAGGAACCAACCAACCGACCAAATGTCGCGTCAGTTTAGTTACAGACTGCACATTGTATTTTGCGACTGGTATATTACTTATTCATTTTTTTTCTACATATCTCCGTAAGTCGAATTTAATCCATCCACTAACGTTTCGGCATTGGACTAAATCTTAATAGAGGTTTTATGTTCGACCCTGGCGAAATGTAAATACTCTATGTCAGAAAACTGTAGTATAATGAGGCTTATTATAGAACAAGTTTTCATTATGATGCAGTTTCTCCCACCAATCAGAGCTCTAAAAACAGTTTTGTGACCAATTAGGTGAGGAGAGCATCGCACCTGCGCTCACTTCCATGGCCCCCTATTTTAAATGTCACTGCGTGGCGAGTGTCATAGTGAGGTATTCAAGAAGGCCATGGTCAAATGCAAGGTATTCTCTGCGTCCCATGCGCTCTGTTCAGTACATAAAACTGGTGAAATCTCGACAGATATTTATGAATATTTATGTTCGAACATAAAATAGTTATAATTATCGTTGAACATCATCAGTCGTAAGCAACTCGCCTATAATGGTAATTAAGACACTCGTATGGAAATTATAAAACTCGGTACGCTCGTTTTATAAACATACTCGTGTCTTAATTATTGCCTTTATAGGCTCGTTGCATAATGTACTATTATGATCCATTACATGTTGTTGTTTGAGGCTTCAGTCTTTTGACTGGTTTGATGCAGCTCTCCAAGCCTCCCTGTCCTGAGCTAATCGTTTCATTTCTACATAGCTACCACACCCTACATCCGAGGCAATCTGTTTAACATATTCTAACCTTGGTCTACCCCTACAGTTCTTGTCCTCGACCCTTCCTTCCATAACTAAGCTTGTTATTCCTGGGTGTCTTAGTATGTGTCCTACCAACCTATCTCTTCTCTTCATTAGTAGTCGCCAGAAACATCTCCCTTCTCCCACTCGTCTTAATACCTCTTCGTTTGTAACCCTATCTACCCATCTGATCTTCATCATTCTCCTGTAACACCACATCTCAAATGCTTCAATTCTCCTCTTTTCTGCTGCACCAATGGTCCAAGTTTCACTTCCATAGAGCGCCACGCTCCAGACAAAGGCTTTCAAAAATGACTTCCTAATACCTAAATCTATATTCGATGACAACAGATTTCTTTTTTGTAGAAATAGTTTCCTTGCCTGAGCCAACCTACTTTTTATATCCTCTTTGCTTCGTCCATCACTGGTTATTATGCTTCCTAATTAACAGAAGCTTCCTACTTCCTTCAGCTTTTCACCTGCCAATTTGATGTCCATAGAGGTTTCTGATTTATTTCGGCTGCATTCTAGTATTTTTGTTTTACAATTATTAATTTTCATCATGAACTCTTTCCGTAAGATGGAGTCCATACCATTCAAAAACTCATTCAAATCCTCAGGCTTGTCGGCCAAGATGACGATGTCATCAGCAAATCTCAGAGTTGAAATTATTTCTACTTGAATCTTCACTTGTATGGATTCTAAAATAGAAATATTGCCGTGTTATAATGAAACACTCTGTACCTAACGGACACCGGTATCGTTGTTGCTTTATTGAGAGGAGTGAGATGACATTGGATACAGCAGGCAAGGCTATCCCTGCCTGTCTCAGAAGGAGTGAAGTAAAGACGGGAAGAAGGAGTTGCTCTTGACGCAAGTGCACTTGGCTGGCTGGCTTGTCAGAAGCTGGACCCTGGCAGCTCTATTGTGTCCACCAAGCTGAACTGATCCCTAACTTGTTGCCATTTCAATTCTATCGCGAGCGGAATAATAATGTTTCCAAAACTAGTTACCGGACCCATGCTATCATCTCTCCACACGTGGCCCTATGAGGGGTAGCTATTTCAACAATCGAAACCCACCCAGCCCACTCCTTATCGCAATCCCAGCCTTAAAGGAAAAGTACATTTGAAGTTATTATTAATATGTACTCTGAGCCACCGTGGCTTAGGCGGCAGCACGCCGGCCTCTCACCGCTGGCTCCATGGTTCAAATCCCGGTCACTTCATGGGAGATCTGTGCTGGACAAAACGGAGGCAGACAGGTTTTTCTCCGGGTACTCCGGTTTTCCCTGTCAAAATTTCATTCCAGCAATACTCTCCACTATAATTTCATTTCATCTGTCATTCATTTAATCACTGCCCCAGAGGAGTGCGACAGGCTTCGGCAGCTGGCACAGTCCATATCCTCTCCGCTAGATGGGGGCTTCATTCATTCCATTTCCTGATCCGGTCGGTCGACTAGAAACAGGCTGTGGATTTTCATTTTTTTTTTTTCATTATTTAGCGTATGGCGTTTTGTGTAGGGAGTGTCTGAGGACATGTTTAACTCGCCAGGGGCTGTAGCTGCTTCAAGCGGAGACCCAAGGGGTGAACTACAAGTTCCGTTCAATTTCAAGTAATTCCAATTTTCTCTACCAGATGTCACTGACCCCTAGTGGTGAACGTAGGAACCTAAGAGTGTTAGTCAAATCTAACCTGCAAATTTAGCTTCACTCAAGTTTAATTAGTGGAAGGTTCTTTTACATGCCATAAATCTATGACATGGGACCGGCGGCTTTACTTCCCCTCCGAAGAAAAGCATACTGAGGGATTTTTAACGCTCTTAAAATATCCGACGACTTGGGCCGGGTTTGAACCAGCGATCTTGGGCATAGAAGCTCAGCATGCTACCAACTACGCCACCGAAGCCGCCTGTATCGTAATGTATATTATGTACTGTCGAGTCAACAATGTACCTACACTGTATATTTTTATAGGGCCTACCAGATTATTATGGTTATCAGAACATACAAAAACACACACTACTGCAGACACCACAATACACAGGTTACCAGACAAATGCTTGCCACGGTGGGAGGGAGGTTGTCGTGTCGGACTACCAACCCCCAAGCTTGCAGGTTCGCTCCTGGCCATGGTAAGTGATTCTTAAAAGTCGACAAAAATCATGACACGCTTGTCATACGTTGTTGCCATGTTAAAGAACCAATTTGAATTCAGTTGGCCGTGTTCATAATGGCAAAATTAATCTCGGGATTTTCCACCAACACAAAGTTCCGCAATTCTCTACTAGAAAGCGCTATAGTGTCAAGGAGCTTAGATATCTACCCTCCTTCGACTTTCATAGCTTTCCAAGGAGCGACGAAAATCGATATGCAAGCTGCCCTCTGGGAGTCAAATAACGAAGCTTGCACCCAGCACCCGAGGCCATACGATATTATTATTACCAGACTATTTTGAAGATTGGACCAATCAGCTGGCATGGAATCATGTTGGCAAAACTCTCATGTATGGACTCCTGTAAATTAGTCTGAAGTAATATGTGTCAATGTTGGAACAATTCCCATGCATGTCTTCCGAGATATCCAACACAGATCTCAACTTTCAATTGCGATTTTTCAGCAGTTGGTTGCCCTGACGTCATTTTCAAAATATGGCCGTGAAATATTCAGGCATAGGCCTTTACTCATACCAAATTTGGTTTAGGAGTTGATAGAGGGGACAGACAGACACACATTTGCCCGAATCGATCTCATAAGTCTACTTAAAAGGTGCATATTATCGATTGGATATCAACCAAATGTGGCATGTGCATTGTGGAGCTTAAGAGATGGAACTAAGAATATATTTAGAGTCGCCAGGCCTGACAACTGTTGATATATGGTCTCTATAATTTTAAGGAAAGTAGGCTCTTTAGTTCGTCGAGGAATTACTTGTCTTTTGTCTGGTGTGTTTGTATGCATTATTGACCATAATCATTGAAATCTTTTCAGTTGAAATGTCGTGTCACTATAAATCGATCAGACAATAAACAAAACATGACATACGAAATAGCTAATAACTTCATCACATACAGACAAAATACTGCGTTGTATTAGTGAGACATGTGGAATTCATCAGCTATATTGGCAATGCTTGATGACAGTTATGCTAGAATTGATCATCTTACCAACTAGCATACACAAATCAAGCTAAATAAACCATTGGCGCATGATTGCAAATGTAGTTTATGAAATTATCGTGACAATACAGTTCCGGGAGGCTTTCAATGCACAATCTATTTGCAGTGAGATGAATATGCAGGACTGTTTGCATACCAACAGGCGCAAGCACTAGTGAGTTGACGTGTTCATGACATGTCGTAATGTCGCACGTATAGCAGGTAGCCACTAAATACGGCCCATCCCATCCCATCAGACCCGTCGGAAACCGACAGCTGTTGTTCGCTGAAGCCCCAAGCTAGCGTTGATCCGTAATTACCTTATCCCTATAGATCAGTGGACTTAACCTCAAACCATATGACGGGCAACTACGTATTCATGAGTGAATTCAGCACATATTTGCGCAGAAATCACCAATACTATTAATAACAGGTTTTTACAGTCAGAGACTAAGTCGATGTTTTGCTCATTTGAAAGTGGATAATGGTGATAATTGTTGTTTTAAGGGGCCTAACATCTAGGTTATCAGCCCTTAATGGTTTCCGTGATAATGAAGGATGAGATGAGAATGAAAACTATAACTAATACTAACTACAAACTTACATACCAGGAGAAGAAATGGTAAACAAATAAAGGATAAGGCAAATAAAGGACAAGAAGAATGAAGATTGAGGGACTTGGAAGCAAGGAGAGCCACGAAAGGCAGAAAGGAAAGAGGAGAGGGCCCGCCCCAAATTGAGTGGAAAAGGGGGAAAAATGGATCCAACTCAGGAATCCCTTGCGATCTCCAACTCCCGAGCTCACCAGTCGTGAGCCCCTGTGAGTGTAGCAATATCCAGGGTGCACCAGAAGTGGTGGGGCTACACACACCCTGCAACCTTGAGGGCCTTGAGAAGAAGGCAGGAGATAACATGAACAGAAAAAGAAGGCTGGCCCCTCGCAGAAAGAGGGTATCAGGAAAATGTGAGACAAGGGAAAGGAAGAGACACCCTAGACCTCGGATACCCAAATACCATCGGGGTTGGAAGAGAACAAGAGTTGACCAAGAGAGGTCGACAGGATAGAAGACGGAGAGGAGCCAATTTTTAAAGTGGATAACATTTCTTACCAGACAAAGTAGGGGTGCCCATTTTAGCAAAATCGTGAAGTTAAGCAATTTCCTCAAATGTGACAAACGTTGAAGGGCTAAAGGGACCGGAAAGGTTTCAAAGTGTGAGCCTAGGAGAGCTCTATCAAACTAAAATAATTAGAAAATCAGTTTCGGTCAAAGTGCAGTTCTGGAAAAATAGCCTAAAATCGCTTGTTTCTATACTCGATTTCTTTCGTATTCAAATCCTAGCTAACTTTATTTACATAATTCTTTCTTCAATGTGTTTCCTGGATGCTTTTTAGTCGGTCAACACGATTGTACACAAATTAGATGGGTTATTCCTAAAGCCCTGCGTGGAAAAGATATCCGCGGATATCCGCAAAATTTTTCACCACTCGGATATAGTTTGCATGACTGTGCGGATGAGGGGCGCATGCAGATAACAGTCGTGCGGATAACAGTCATGCGGATGAGGGGCGGGTGCAGATAACAGTCGTGCGGATGAGGGGCGGGTGCAGATAACAGTCGTGCGGATGAGGGGCGGGTGCAGATAACAGTCGTGCGGATGAGGGGCGGGTGCAGATAACAGTCGTGCGGATGAGGGGCGGGTGCAGATAACAGTCGTGCGGATGAGGGGCGGGTGCGGATAACAGTCGTGCGGATGAGGGGCGGGTGCAGATAACAGTCATGCGGATGAGGGGCGCATGCAGATAACAGTCTTGCGGATGAGGGGCGCATGCAGATAACAGTCTTGCGGATGAGGGGCGGGTGCAGATAACAGTCGTGCGGATGAGGGGCGGGTGCAGATAACAGTCGTGTGGATGAGGGGCGCATGCAGATAACAGTCATGCGGATGAGGGGCGGGTGCAGATAACAGTCGTGCGGATGAGGGGCGGGTGCAGATAACAGTCATGCGGATGAGGGGCGGGTGCAGATAACAGTCGTGCGGATGAGGGGCGGGTGCGGATAACAGTCGTGCGGATGAGGGACGGGTGCAGATAACAGTCGTGCGGATGTGGGGCGGGTGCAGATAACAGTCATGCGGATGAGGGGCGGGTGCAGATAACAGTCGTGCGGATGAGGGGCGGGTGCGGATAACAGTCGTGCGGATGAGGGACGGGTGCAGATAACAGTCGTGCGGATGAGGGGCGGGTGCAGATAACAGTCGTTCGGATGAGGGGCGGGTGCAGATAACAGTCGTGCGGATGAGGGGCGGGTGCAGATGACAGTCGTGCGGATGAGGGGCGGGTGCAGATAACAGTCATGCGGATGAGGGGCGGGTGCAGATAACAGTCGTGCGGATGAGGGGCGGGTGCAGATAACATTCATGCGGATGAGGGGCGCATGCAGATAACAGTCTTGCGGATGAGGGGCGGGTGCAGATAACAGTCGTGCGGATGAGGGGCGGGTGCAGATAACAGTCGTGCGGATGAGGGGCGCATGCAGATAACAGTCTTGCGGATGAGGGGCGGGTGCGGATAACAGTCGTGCGGATGAGGGGCGGGTGCAGATAACAGTCGTGCGGATGAGGGGCGCATGCAGATAACTGTCATGCAGATAACAGTCTTGCGGATGAGGGGCGGGTGCGGATAACAGTCGTGCGGATGAGGGGCGGGTGCAGATAACAGTCGTGCGGATGAGGGGCGCATGCAGATAACTGTCGTGCGGATAACAGTCGTGCGGATGAGGGGCTCATGCAGATAACAGTCTTGCGGATGAGGGGCGGGTGCGGATAACAGTCGTGGGGATGAGGGGCGCATGGAGATAATTGTCGTGCGGATAACAGTCATGCGGATGAGGGGCGCATGCAGATAACAGTCATGCAGATAACAGTCTTGCGGATGAGGGGCGGGTGCGGATAACAGTCGTGGGGATGAGGGGCGGGTGCGGATAACAGTCGTGCGGATGAGGGGCGGGTGCGGATAACAGTCGTGCGGATGAGGGGCGCATGCAGATAACAGTCATGCAGATAACAGTCGTGGGGATGAGGGGCGGGTGCGGATAACAGTCGTGGGGATGAGGGGCGGGTGCGGATAACAGTCATGCGGATGAGGGGCGGGTGCGGATAACAGTCGTGCGGATGAGGGGCGCATGCAGATAACAGTCATGCAGATAACAGTCGTGGGGATGAGGGGCGGGTGCGGATAACAGTCGTGCGGATGAGGGGCGGGTGCAGATAACAGTCGTGCGGATGCGAATAACGGTTTGTTTATCCGCGCAGGGCTCTACTTGTTCCCTAATACACTTGTATTTCTTCTTCTTTCCTCGATTTAGGTCATCTTTGGACCGGGTAAAATAACCCATTGCATTCCCTGCCTCTTATTTCCTTTATCCTTTCTTGCCCTCCAGTAGTTCTTCATTACTTCACTTTGTCTCCTTCTTCACTCTTCCGTCCAGATGTTAACCCGCTTCTTCTTTTCCTTCTCCTGGAAACCCTTGACATTTTTGATCTTATTTCTGAAACGTGGTCTGACCTGAATAATATCTATTGTTACTTCCGTCTCTTCCATATCCCTTTTTATACTTTGTACCCACTGATTACCATCACATGTAATTTCTTTTCAGGATTAGCGAATAATCCATCATATGTTGGTACAATCGTGTTTACCGACTGAAAATCATCAAACTGAAAAATGGCTTCAAACACCACAATGTGTTTCTTGGTTCAATACCCTCAGGTGTTTCTTGATTTTTTGAAAAATCATTACACCAGAAGTTGTTATAAAAGCTTAAGTTAAACTCTGCTTTGACTCGCACTAGCACTCGTAGTGGTAGAAAAGGCAAACTGCTAATCTAATCGACCAGATATGGTTGAGCTTCATTGACTCGCACTAGCACTCGTGGTGGTTGAAAATGCAAACTGCTAATCGAATCGACCAGATATGGTTGAGCTTCATTGACTCGCACTAGCACTCGTAGTGGTAGAAAAGGCAAACTGCTAATCTAATCGACCGGATAAGATCGAGTTTCCAATGAACAATCATTAATGTGCCACGTGTCATCATACCAGTACCACTTACGAAACGTTTAGTGTGTCCTTTACGTCTGGTAAAGTGGAGAAAACAACAAAAATTAATTACATATGCTCCAACAACGAGAAGATGTGTCACGCACCAAGAGTAAACATTCTAAAGAAATAAAGGAAAGGTGTTCATAGAAGGACTAGTCTATGATATGTTTTCAACAGTGGATTTTTTGTTCGAGTTTATTCTTAAATATACCTGTATTGTCTACAACTCCAAACAAACATCGAGAACAATGGTGTAGTTAGTTCTGCTACTTAGGAAGCATTGACAATGACGATAATAGGTGCACCACAGAAATCAAAAGGAGAATTGCCCTAAGTTAACAGGCCTTCAGCAATAAGACACAGCTTCTGAGAAGTAGGCAAATTTGCATTAAAACTAGAAAATCGTGCATCAAAACATTTGTCTGGAGTGATTTGTTATACGGATGCAACACTTGGATTCTAAGGAAACAGGACATACAACGCCTGGAGGCAGCGGAAATGTGGTTGTGGAGAAGGACGCTGAAATTAAGCTGGACGGAGAAATATCCTAACGAATGGGTCCTCAACGAAGTAGACGAAACAAGAAAATTGATCATTACTATAGAAAAGAGAAAAGCAAACTTCGTTAGCCACACCTTACGTCATAATGAGTTCTTGACCAGCATACTGGAAGGAAACGTTCTGTGGAAGAAAGGAAGAAGAAGACCGTGGAAGGCTCATCTGGATTCTTTGATGCATGGACTTCAATTTAAACATTATGCTGACTTAAAACGTTCAGGAAGTGAGGGACGAATGTGATCATTGTCTACAACACTAATAATGAATACTTGTGTTGTTCTACCTTTCAATACTCACAATGTACGATTAAAGATCGTAGGCTACATGTTTCAAAGTGTTGTTACCCCTCCAGCGGAATCACAAGTGAATAACAAATAGAACAAGAAGTTCCGTGACGAACTAAAGAGCCTACTTTTCTTAAAATTTAAGATTCAAGCCAATGATTAATCTATATGGATCTATCTAGAATAATGACGAAATTAAGTTGGTAATATCGAAATTTCTAATGAGTTCGAAATATACCTGGCATAATGTAGCCTAATACAGCACTACAGTTGGCAGCCCTGGTGACCGAATATATTCTTAGTTCCATCTCTTAAGATACAGAATACAAAATTTGGTTGAAGTCCAATGGATAGCATGGACGTTACATGTAGTTAGACATTGGATATAACAGCGCGCGTAAAATCATGTTGGCAACAATGTCATGCACGTATTGGTCAGAAATAATCTGAAATAATATGATCTATTGTTGTGCCAATTTTGAATGAAATCCATTAGTTAGTATAGATGTTACATGCATTTAAAAATTGGACTTATCAGCAGGCTTAGAATGATGTTGACAGCACTGACGTATATTAGTTACTCCAACTTAATCTAGAATGCCAGGTATTATACGTGTACAAAGTTCAGAGCTATTGGCTTGCATACTTCCTGATATATTGATATTAGGGTAAAAAATAGAGACAGCATTTATTAACAGTTGGCAGCCCTGCTTGCTCTTAATAATACGCTCAGTCTTATCTGTTTATGTACACATAGCACATACGAAATTTGGTTGAATTCCAATTGATAGTGTAGAAGTTATATGTATTTAAAAATTGGACTTATCAGAAGGCTTATAATCATTTTGGCAACACTACCATATATGGCCTCCTGGAAATTAAGCTGCAATATTATTATCTATACGTGAGCCAATTTTGAAATAGCTCCCATTCATACCTTCCAAGATATCCAACATGGAGCTCAAATTTCAATTGCGATTTTTCAGCAGTTGGTAGCACTGACATCATTTTCAAATATGGCCGTGAGATATTCAGGTATAGATCTTTACTCCTACCAAATTTTGTTTCGATTGCTCCAGCCGTTTAGGAGTTGATAGGGGGACACACACACACAGCCAGACTGACAGACAGACACACATTTTCCCGGATCGATCTCATAAGTCTACTTTTTCCTCATTTTTGCAAAATGTGAAAAGTAGGCTAAAAACAACAAATTATTGTCGGGAAAATAACACACTAAAAACAGAAAAACACCAGTATTGAAATGAATATAAACAAGTGAACATCTCCACGTAGTATAAAACCAAGTCCCCGATTCTTGGATGTAACGGGTAATCTCGAGAACCACTGGATGGATTTTGATGCGGTTTTCACCATCCTGTAAAGGATTTCTCGAGGAAGGTGTTTGTTGAAAAACATTCATTTATGACCAAAAGAAGCCGTGCGATAACGATTTCAGTGAATCGAGTCAAAACAAAACCTGCCATTTGTGCGCCTTTCAAGCTTACGATGGTAAACCGTTAAAAATATCTCTATAGGCTACTATGAGTGTAAGAATTGTTCAGCATTAAAATGCCTACCAAAAAGTCCATGGCAGCATATCGGTATCTTTATTACTTCGTCCACTGCACGCATTTTGACGTTTTCACTTCTTCGAACAATTTCCATTCAGTGGAAATTTAAATTCCTAGCTTCAGAGCAAGTTTACGAGCTAGTGAGCGAGCCTATTGCCTCAGATTCGGCCAGCATTGAACTGTCGAGTTAAGATTTCAGAATAGAGTATAATTTTGTGTTTGGGGTTTCGCTGTTCACCTCGGCTTTTCTGAATTGCGTCTGGGACCTGCCGTCCGTGCGCCTTTTAGCCTTACGCTGTGTAAGCTGTTATAGATACCGGGCGAAGCCGGGGAAGATTGCTAGTTTTGTAATAAAGTATTGATATAGGTGGATCAATTTTGTTTACCAAATGTCTTTCAAATATAATAATGAGTTATATTGTTTCCTTCCTTATTAGCTACACAATTCTTAAACCATTTCAACTTATATCTGGAATGAAACATTATATGGTTGGAAAAATACATTTTGAATTTATAACTTCGCTTTGACGTCCTGGCAAGACTGAAGGCTAATATCTCTATCTTTGCAGCTTGATCCTTACGCCGCGCCGTAAAACATGACTTATCTGTGATGGTGAGTCAGCTAGGGAGTTCCGCTACACTTGCTACGCCCAGGAATATGACATTTGGCTTGCTTATTATTACACAGTCCCTGATATTATCAGCGGCAGTGATCCATCATAACAATACTCCACCCCAAGTTCAGGGGTTCAGGTAACAGTTATGAGCAAGTAAAACAGTGGCGGCCTTCTCTAAAAGTTAACCAAGCCATCCATAATTAGGAGTCACTTCAGTAGGTGATCAAATTATTAAGACCATTTTAAAAGTATTATTTTCAGTGTTCGATAAGACTTCTTCTTCTTCCATGAACTTTGGCGATCAGTAGCATTTTCTACTGTTTGTCCATAGGTAAGCAGGGACACTGTATTCACAATGATTAATTTATTTATATATTTCTTCGTCTTCGTCTTCTTCTTCGTGTTGCGTTTCAGCCAACTAAGAACCACGTCATTTCAACTGGTTTCTGCGTCGAGCTTTAATATTCACCCAGTACTGTCGCATGAATTCTTGATGTTGTTGCTTCCTTTCTTTCGTCCACTTCATGCCTGTTTTAAGCTTAGGTTTTTCCAGGAAACCCCGGTGAGCTGTCAGTTTCATCTTAAGTTACACACGCTTCTGCACATCGTCACATATAATCCAAATTTCTTGTAAATCTCTGCCTACCTCCGTGAACCAAGCCCCCTCAGTTTTCTTCTCAAAACGATACGTAAAGATCCTGTTTGTCAATCTCACAGAGCTCATTCGTGTCATGTAGCCATAAAATGAAATATTTATTCAAGTTACATCATTATAACGTTCAATTATGATCCTCAAGAACCATCTTCACGGACAATAGATATATTTCGACTTCATGTAGTTGTATGCTCCTCTACCTTTAGCCCATGACATCTCAATAAAATTCATTTTTAAGCGCACTTTGCTTCACGTCAATCCCTAAATAATAATAATAATAATAATATCGTACGACCTTGGGTGCCAGGTGCAAGCTTTGTTATTTGACACCCAGAGGGCAGCTTGCATGTCAAATTTTATTGTTCCTTGGAGCGCTATGAAAGTCAAGGAGGTTAGATATCTAAAATCCTTGAAACTACAGTGCTTTAGGAGGAACTTTTGTGTTGGCGGAAACTCCCGAGATTAATTTTGACATTATGAACATGACCTACTGAATTCAAATGGGTTCTTTAACATGCCAACAACGTATGACATGCGTGTCGTGATGTTTGTCACCTTTCAAAAATCACTTACCATGGCCAGGAGCGAACCTGCAAGCTTGGGGGTTGGTAGTACGACACGATAACCACTCACCCACCGTGGCAAACAATCCCTAAATGAGGAAAGCTAATCGTTTGTATTTTCAAGCAAAGAATTATCAAGACTGACAACCACTACATCCTTCGTATTCTTAGAACTGTAACGGTCACTACAGAGCAGTGGACAGTGCCATCATGTGCAGATAACTGCTTTCTAGAATAATTGACTGCCATAAATAAAGATAGCTCTAAGCATTGCCCTCAAGATTGCTTGTGTTCGACTTAAGATTATCTTTGTTTTGTCTGAAACCTACGACATGTGCTCGTAAAATCGTCAATGGAATGAAATGAAAGATTGGTTGCTGAAGGGCAATCGTTATTTTCTCTTGAGTGTGTCATCTGTCTCGTTTGATCAGAAAGAGATCTCTCTCATGATATTGCACTGCCTCGAGCTATTTCTGTTCCTGAGAATTAAGATCCGTTCTGAGGACATACAGAGACACACACACAGAGGATAAGAAATTGATTACATTTTTCGTATTAAAAATACTATGAAATTTCATTCTGGTATTGTAACATTCAGCTTGATAAAATAACTAAATCTGTCTGCATTATTGATATCTTTTTATGATATTGCTTTTGCAACTTTTCAGTTGGTCTGCACAATATAATCTCAATTACTGGGGGATGCGAAAAAATCTGAAAAAATATTTACGGTACTTAAAAAGATAATCAGTCAAGATCATAAAGCCTACAGTACTTTATCATTAATATATGGGTGAAGTCAAAACTTTTTGTCCTTATGGACGAGTATAATTCAATGTTCGTTGTAGTAGCTTGTTAAAATACAACGTGGTGTATCATAAGTTATACAGGGTGCCAGGAACATTGTGGCCGAATTTGCGGCTCCAGAATAGGTCAACACAGTCTTCAGAGGACCCACAGACATTGAAGTCTTGTAGTCCCAAAGAAGACATAGCATATCGTCATCATCATATATATTTGTGTTTCTGTGTAATTCAAAAACATCGTATACTAATTGAACCTAAGTGAGAGGGATCTAGAGACGCTGGACTATCTCTAGTTTCCGTGGTCATCTCTTACCTCTCACAAGTTGAGGGCTATCGTGGATAGCCTAGGCATTTCATTGGCCACATTACAGTGTTCCCTTGTGTATAGGACTTATGATGGATTATTCGGATAACACACAGTATTACATCCGTTGACCATCGGGGTATAAGAATCGATATATCGCTCTCGCATCTCGTTTAGCGGCGCTGTTGTAAAAGTCTGTTCGGTGCGGGTGGACGAACAAGCAGGAGGGCTGTCGCGCGTTGTGGTCCCTGATGTATGACGACACTCAAAACCGATCAGCTTCACAAAGAACAAGCAAAAAACACGTGGGTGGAACAATAAAAGGGTGTTTGACGCTCTGAAAACTATTTTGCGGAAGAGTTCAGTAATAAACAGTTTAACAAGCTGTCCCATAAATCATACATTCTGGAGGGAAAAAGTGAAGGTTATATGACAAGGCTTATAGCGTACTCACTAGGGGGAAATTTACAGCCAGTAAGCCAATATGGCAAGTAACGAAAGCAACTTAATAATATTGCCGCTGGGCACAGGGTAGCGTCCCCTGTGGACAAGACATAAATAAATAAATACATAAGTTAGTAGATAAATTAATTTATAAATAACCAAATAAATAAATATATAAACACATAAATAAACAAGAAGTTCCGTGACGAACTAAGAGCCTACTTTTCTTAAAATTTAAGATTCATGCTAATGATTAATCTATATGGATCTATCTAGAATAATGACGAAATTAAGTTAGTAATATAGAAATTTCAATTTAGCCTAGTTCGAAATATTGTATACCTGGCATAAAGTAGCCTAATGTAGCCTAATATAGCGCTACAGTTGGCATCCCTGGTGACAGAATATATTCTTAGTTCCATCTCTTAAGGTACAGAATACAAAATTTGGTTTAAGTCCAGTCGATAGCATGGACGTTACATGCAGTTAAACATTGGATCTAACAGCGCACGTAAAATCATGTTGGCAACAATAGCATGCATTTATTGGTCATAAATAATACGGTCTATTGTTGTGCCAATTTTTACGGAAATCCATTAGGCCTAGTTAGTATAGAAGTTGCATGCATTTTAAAATTGGACCTATCAGCAGGCTTAGAATCATGTTGGCAGCACTGACGTATATAAGTTACTCCAAATCAATATAGAATGCCAGGTACTATACGTGTGCAAAGTTTAGAGCTATTGGCTTGCATTCTTTCTGATATTCTATATTAGGGTAACAAAAATAGAGACAGCATCTATTAACAGTTGGAAGCCCTGGTTGCTCTTAAGAATACGCATAGTCGTATCTGTTATGGTTCACATAGCACATACGAAACTGGGTTGAAATCCAATTGATAGTATAGAATTTATATGTATTTAAAGTTGGACCTCACAGCAGGCTTAGAATCATGTTGGTAGCACTGACGTATATAAGTTACTCCAAATTAATATAGAATGTCAGGTACTATACGTGTGCATAGTTTAAGGCTGTCGGCTTGCATACTTTCTGATATATTGGTATTTGGATAAAATAAATTGAGACCATTTATTAACAGTTGGCAGCCCTGGTGGCTATAAAGAATACGCTCAGTCATATCTGTTTATGTACACATAATTTGGTTGAATTCCAATTGATAGTGTAGAAGTTATATGCATTTAAAAATTGGACCTATCAGCAGGCTTATAATCATTTTGGCAACACTGCCATGTATGGCCTACTGGATATTAAACTGCAATATTATTATCTATACGTGTGCCAATTTTGAAATAGCTCCCATTCATACCTTCCAAGATATCCAACATGGAGTTCAAATTTCAATTGCGATTTTTCAGCAGTTGGTAGCACTGACATCATTTTCAAATATGGCCGTGAGATATTCAGGTATAGATCTTTACTCCTACCAAATTTTGTTTCGATTGCTGCAGCCGTTTAGGAGTTGATAGGGGGGGGACACACAGCCAGCCAGACAGACAGACAGACAGACAGACAGACAGAAGGACAGACAGACAGACACACATTTGCCCGATCTCATAAGTCTACTTTTTCCTCATTTTTGCAAAATGTGAAAAGTAGGCTAAAAATATGATGTGTAACATCTGACATGTTATCCTACCTTGAAGTTATTACCGTTTTCATTATCCTTGATATTCATCATCACACAAAAAATCCTTTTATTTTTTACACTCTCATAATACATAACAATTCCAAGACTCTCTTTTTTTTTCTACACTGCCTACTTGATTTTTCTACTCTCGTACTGCCTTCTTGATACTCTGCTGTTACAAAGTAATCCATATGTCATAATCATTCCACATGGTACCACTGCCAGTTGGATCGCATCCCTCCAGGCTACTTTAGCACACATCCGTCCAATCCACTTCCGTCCCATTTTTCAAAATCACTCCCACAAAAATATCCAGCAACCGGGTGGAAAAATGTTACACATCAATAAACGAATGGCGGCTTTGGTGGCGTAGTCGGTAAGCATGCCACTTCTATTCTTAAGATCCCAGGTTCAAACCCGGCCTAAGTCATTGGATTTTTAAGAGCGTTAAAATCGTTCAGTATACCCTCCTTCGGAGGGTAAGTAAAGCCGGCGGGCCCATATCATTGATTTATGGCATGTAAAAGAACCTACCACTACAATTGGTAGTGTATAGCCAAATTTGTAGGTTATATTTGATTGATTAAAAACGCTCTATCAAATTCCAACTTTCACCGCTAGGTGTCAGTGACAGTGGCATCAGGTAGCCAACTTGAGATCGAACTTGCTGGGAGCCCACTGGTGTTCAATTAAAATACCATGCTATGGCCATTGGTTGCAATTCATATATAATAATGTAATTGTGACTTATCTGGAAATATTCTCGGTTATTTTAATTCCTTATTTTATTGAAATGCCGAAATATTTTACTTCCGTGAATTTATTCATAAAATCTTACATTCACAAAACGTATCGCCTAATCAAATAAAACTGAACCTGTCATTGTTCGGAAATAGCAGACAGGGACTATGCACTGAATTTATTGAGTGTTTATACCATTCACGAAGCTCTTGTGAAGAATGGAGCAATTTTTACTTAATATGCCCAGAGGCATTATGCAGCACAATACAAGTAAACGCCACTTGTCATTTTACTTGTGGAACAAGCGAAGTGAAGTGGGTGCCTCATTGTTCGGCAGAACTTTACAAGCCACGTAGTTAAATAACACTCATATCCCTGGGAAGGATTATCCTTCCTTGCTTTCGAAAGAGGCCGTCTACATATTACGTAGGGTAAATTTAAGTAACTCCATGTTACTAAGCTTTTATTGTTACTATTTCAGAAATTTTAGATTTCAGTTATTTTGATTCGTTTCATGTTAAAGAGGAATACCCTACGGAATATTTCTGGCATATATCTTACAAATATTCATAAGTTATTTCAAGGTATTAACTATCAAAATCCGGTAGTAGAAGTAGGTAACTCCGTGATATTCAAGTTACTCCGTGATAGCTTGGTGTTTATCATTCAGTGTACTTTTTAATCATAAAAACTAATGTTTAATGTAATAAAAGTGTTCAAATCGTATGTAGACTATAAGTTTTTACTACCCCATATTGCCCATATTGAAACATTTCACTACACATTTTTAACCTACTTTCGATTTTTGCAAAAAATGAAAGTAGACTTTGAGATCACTACAGGGCGAAAAGAAGTGTGTCTGTCTGTGTGTGTGTATGTTTGTGTGTGAGTCTGTGTGTGTGTGTGTGTGTGTGTGTGTGTGTGGACTCCGAATGTATGTCCCCCCCTATCAATTCGAACACGGTGAGCGCAAATTGAACGAAATTTGGTACAAAGGTAGCACTAGCAAAGGACACCTCAGTGTCATGTTTTATATCGCCGCCATCTTGACGGAAACGTAATGGCGGCCACACAAATGTTCAAAGCTTAAATCAAATTACGACTAACCTAATCATCCGATCTCTACCAAATTTTGCAACAACATACCTTTATGGGGGGAGCATCCTTTGACCAAACTAATAGGTCATCAGCCTAATAGTTTGCGGATGGCGGCCATCTTTGTGTGAAAATTGATTGCCCCTATTAATTCGGACACGGTGAAACCGAATGGAACGAAATTTGGTACAGAGGTAGTACTAGCAAAGGGCACCCCAGTGTCATGTTTTATATCGCCGCCATCTTGACGGAAACGTAATGGCGGCCACACAAATGCTCAAAGCTTAAATCAAATTACGACTAACCTAATCATCCGATCTCTACCAAATTTTTCAACAACATACCTTAATGGAGGGAGCATGCTTTGACAAATCTAATAGGTCATTAGCCTAATAGTTTGCGGATAGCGGCCATCTTTATGTCAAAATCGATTACCCCTATTAATTCGAACATGGAGAAAACGAATGGAATGAAATTTGGTGCAGAGGTAGCACTAGCAAAGGGCACCCCAGTGTCATGTATTATATCGCCGCCATCTTGACAGAAACGTAATGGCGGCCACACAAATGTTCAAAGCTTAAATCAAATTACGACTAACCTAATCATCCGATCTCTACCAAATTTTGCAACAACATACCTTTATGAAGGGGGCATCCTTTGACAAATCTAATCGGTCATTAGCCTAATAGTTTGCGGATGGCGGCCATCTTTGTGTGAAAATCGATTCCCCCTATTAATTCGAACATGGTAAAACCGAATGGAACGAAATTTGGTACAGAGGTAGCACTAGAAAAGGCCACCTCAGTGTCATGTTTTATATCACCGCCATCTTGACGGAAACGTAATCGCGGCCACCCAAATGTTAAAGGCTAAAATGTAATTACGACCAACCTAATAATCTAATATCTACCAAATTTTACAACAACAAATCTTTATGTGGGAAGCATATTCTGACCAAACTGCTAGATCATCAGCCCAATAGTTTGCAGATGATGGCCAAGTATGTGTGCAAATCGATTCCCCCTATCAATTCAAACACGGTGAAACCGAATTGAACGAAATTTGGTACAGAGGTAGCACTAGCAAAAGTCACCTCAGTGTCATGTTTTATATTGCCGCCATCTTGACGGAAACGGAATGACGGCCACCCAAATGTTAAAAGCTTAAATCAAATTTCGACCATCCTAATAATTTGATCTCTACCGGATTTTGCAACTACATGCCTTTTTGTGGAAAGCATCGTATGACTGACTACAAGGTCATCAGCCCAATAGTTTGCAAATAGCGGCCATATATGTGTGCAAATCCATTCCCCAGATCAATTCAAACATGGTGAAACCGAATTGAATGCATTTTTTTTACATAGGTAGCACTAACAAAGGGCAGCTCATATTCATGTTTAATATCCCTATAGCACGTTGTATTTCAACAAGCTACTACAACCAACATTCAATTATACTCCTTGAAAAGGACAAAGAGTTATAACAATACCCATGCATTTAGGAGAAAGTAGGCTATATGTTCTTTACTGAACATCTTGTTGTTAATAGAAAAGAAACATTCTAAGTCTTCTTAGTCACTATCAGATTCCTCACACCTATCACACATAAAATAGACATTATTGGTACCAGACATTACAAAACTGATAATCAATCCATTCGGCTGCATTCTTCCTCTTGGTGTCATCCTCCAGGGGAGCCACCTCACACTCCACAACCATCATCGTCATTGTTATGGGGTCTGGAATTTGGCCTAGACCAACCTATTGTGTCTATCTTGACACATTATCCTCAATTCAAATTCAGGTGACACAATGAATGGCTTTCCAATGTTTGCAAGGGTTGCACTTCCTGGATCGGCTGAATATGTTGTGCAATAATGCTTTAGTGTACTCCACGGGTTATTAAAACGTCTACTGGCCTCGTATATTGACTGACCATCCTCCTTCCTTCATCGACCTCATAGCTTCTTTAAGTGTTAAAAGAGACGTAAAACCAATAACATTTTTATTCTTCTTCTTTAAGTGTTACAGCTGTGTTGGAGCGAGCCTCTTTATTCCGTTTTGGCGCCATTTCAGCGTCCAACCTAAGAAAAACGTACTTATTGCTAAGCTCACACACCTTGCTTGCGTAACACTACATGCATGTAAGTTTTGTATGCGAATGGTCTCCATCTTACCTCTGACTGCTGTTAAAATGAAACTTATACAATGAAACAGCTGTGTATAAGAAATTAAAATCTTCACCACAGATTTCACTGGATGTGGATCACTTGCTGAAATGTCAACTCTCTGTTAATATATTATTTAAACTTCATTGAGTTGGTCAATGATAGAGCGCAAGGGCTTCCTGGTTTCTACTGCCATCTATTGGTGGAAACTTAAAACTTTCAGAATTGAACCTACGTAGTGATAGAGGAAATACGCTTTATCACGGCGTTACTTGATACCACGGAGTAACTTGACTCTACCCTAATCACTTTTTGGTCGATGTTTGACCCATTCACTGGTTACATCAATAAACAGTGTCGTGCCTCTGATGGATATCTGTACCAAATATTACGTTGATCCACCCAGCCTTTCTCGAGTTATAAGGGAAGAAAAAATTGTCCACAGACAGACCAAAAAATTCGCCCGCATCCATCATAAAACGTTCTGAAACGCGTTAATAACGCAAATTTCCGCAGAAATTCAGAAAAAAAACAGACAAACTTTCATTTTATACATATAGGGATCAACATGAATTATTTCCTCAATATGGAGTCCATACCATTTGAAAACGCATTCAAATTCTCTGGTGAATAAATTATAACAACTCGGGGACATGTGCATGTTCATTAACCACCCGCCCGGCCCTAGAGTTATGCGGGATGGACGCGACACAGTTCTACCAGGGTCTATCGTCTTATTTATTTGTTTAAACACACTTTTTAAACAAATAAATATATTTCCGTTGACTTTTCAAGAAATGCAAGATTCTTCTTGTACTATTGAGACGATTTGGAAGATTTTGGCACAAAACGCACCTTCTAACTCCCTCTGGTTTAGGAGCTTGAGTTTTTTTGTCGGATGGACTTAGCGTATTATATAATAGATTATAATAATAATAATTATATAAACAATTCATGCTTTTGGGCTAATGCCGTGTGTATTTTTAATTTAAACCATACGTTTCGGAGAAACCTTGCCTCCTTTTTCAATGGAAATAAACAATGTGGCCAAAGAAAGTATATCAATGAGATTACAAAAAAAAAATATAGATAAATTCCTCTGTTCGTCACCAGAGAGCAGCTGCCAGAAATTACTGTATGGACCATGGTGGAACGGCGGACAAAGTAGTAAGTAACCAGAAGGTAAAGGGGTCGGTGTGAAAATATAGAAACTCCTCGAAGAATGAGGAGGGGGGGGGGGGAGGTGGGGGGGGGGTGGTGGGGGGGGTAGATGGATATAAGGAAACATAAACAAAAGGGAAGTGTATCTGAACAATACCTAACGTCATACAGTCAACGGCGAAAAAACAGATGGAAACTCCTCCAGTGACGAATTAATTAAGGATCTAGGGAGATAGTTCCTCTCAGTCTCTCTGTTCTTCACATATTTAAAATTGTACATTTTCCCTCTAGGGCTCAGAGCCTGGATTTGATCTCCTTTGTTCGTCACTGGAGGAGTTTCCATCTGTTTTTTCGCCGTTGACTGTATGACGTTAGGTATCGTTCAGCTAGTATTCCCTTTTGTCTATGTTTCCTTATATCCATCTAACCCCCCCCCCCCCCTCCCCCCCCCCCTCCTCATTCTTCGAGGAGTTTCTATATTTTCACACCGACCCCTTTACCTTCTGGTTACTTACTACTTTGTCCGCCGTTCCACCATGGTCCATACAGTAATTTCTGGCAGCTGCTCTCTGGTGACGAACAGAGGAATTTATCTATATTTTTTTTTTGTAATCTCATTGATATACTTTCTTTGGCCACATTGTTTATTTCCATTGAAAAAGGAGGCAAGGTTTCTCCGAAACGTATGGTTTAAATTAAAAATACACACGGCATTAGCCCAAAAGCATGAATTGTTTATATAATAATCCGGGCCGTGAAAGCCTTAATATGCAAAATAATAATAATGTTAGCCTCGAAGGGGATCTTTAACATGGCAGTAAATTCACTGACACGGCTCCCTCAAATGCCAGCTGACTGTGCCAGAATTTGATCCTGCAACCTTGGGAACAGCAGGTGAGAACGTTACCGCTGAACCACGCAGCCAGTCTCTGGTACATCATTTAAGATGACTATGGCATCAGCAAATTTGGGAGTTGAAATTATTTCTCCTGGAAACTTTACTCCTACTTCAAATGTTTCTCTAATTGCCTTCATTGCCTTTCACCTTTCTGAATACCAGCTTCTCTGGCATGTCCTTCGGATCGAATAACTCCCGTCTGGTTCCTGTATACGTTGTAGATAACCCTTCTATCCCTATACCTTATTGCAATCCTTTTCATTTGGTTTTTAAACAGAATACCTGTCGATCGCACAAAGCTTCACTAATAACAGCGCTCCTATTTACCTTCGGACAAAGTGTTCATGGAAAACTTACCCGAGTTGGTTTTCATTTCTGCCGCTAGATGTCGTATCAGAGTTGCCGATAGTCTAGAGCAGTCATGGGCAAAATACGACCAGTGGGTCAAGTGCGCCCTTGAGCTAGTCTAATCCGGCCCTCGACATGGTTTTGAATTATTACAATTACACATAGGTCATATTTCCTGTTCTGTGTACCTAGAAGTGAAGAACTGTTTCAATCTCATTTTGTTTACGCGTTTTGTGTAATAGAGTTACAGCTAGAACTGATTGAGTTACAATGTAACAATGAATTGAAGCAACTATTCCTCAAAGTTTCGAAAATTGAGTTCTACAAGGCCCTACCAAAATCAAGCTTCCCACACTTGAAATCTCAGGCCTTGTTCGCATCGTCCTATATTTGTGAACAGGTGTTTTCTACAATGAAGCTTTGTAAAAATAGGATGAGAAATATTTTGACAGACCACTATTTAGCTGCGCTACTAAGAATCAGCTCATCCCAGTTTCAACCAGATTACGATAAACTTTTAGAAGCACAGTCACAGTAGTTTCACTTGTCTCATACTCCTTCCTCTTCTAACAAATAAAGAAGGTTTGTTCCCCCCCCCCAATAAATATTCTAACATTGCAGCCTATTTTGTTTGATTTAATATTCAGAAATAAAACTTTTAAAATCCATCTATAAACATGTAATTATGATGTCTTTTTTTTTCGACCCGCCTTGATAGCATCTGCCCCTGCTCCTAAAATGTCTGGTCTAGAGGAATCTCTTTCTCTCTCTCTCTCTCTGCCACTGTTTGACTTGTGCTGGACCGGATGCGAGCGTGAACGATAAAAGAAAGCGACCCTGCAGTGATGTAGTCCGAGACGTGCGATAAACGAGCCTATCAGAGAATGTAATAATGCGTGAAATGAGCAGAAGCCTACTACATTACCATACACACCCCATGAAATAAATAATCAACTCTCGTACCAACAGATCCCTCGCCCAATTTTTCTTTCCGTGTGGAATCACCTAATTGGTTCAATTTAAAGTACTGTACAGTAGTTGAGGTCGGTCCACGATTATTCGCCAACGCGCGAGTGGAACATCTGCTCTTCCTCGGTGAGTCAATGGTATTACGTATTTACGAAACGAGTGCCGCTGAGTTGAACTTGGCAGCGCTTGTGAGCCTTGCAGGATGTGCAGAGGGACTCAGCGTTGACAGAGTACAGTGTCCATATGAGTCGTCCAGTTGCAAAACTCGTTTAAACCACTTGTGAAAAAGAATAATTTTCATGAGAAAACGTCTCTTTGGACTTTGCCTCACGTATCTTTTGTGTTTGTTGTTTTCTACTTTCCTCCTTTTTGCTTTGTGTTTTTGGTTTTTGGTTTTGTGTTTGCTTTGTGATTTTGCATTTGAATTTTACTTTTTGCTTTTCTTTCTTGGTTTTGGATTTGTGTTTATTTTCTTATTTTGCTTTTTTTTTTTGAATTTTGTTTTGTGTTTCTGGTTTTTTGTTTTCTTCTTTAGCTTTTGTTTTTAATTTTTCTTCTTGCTTCGGGTTTTTTGTTTTTGGTTTATGTTTGTCTTATGGAAAATCAAAATAAAACAAAAAATAAAATAAAACAAAATAAACCAAAAAGCAAATAAACAAAACAAAGTAAAAATAAATTAAAAATCAAAAATTAAATTAAAAAAAATTAAAACAAAATAAAACAAAACATAATAAAATCAAACAAAATAAAATAAAAAGAAAACCAAGGGAGCTTGGTTCATTGAGGTGGACAAAGATTTACAAGAAGTGGGAATTACAGGCAACGATATTTGGGAACGTGCCACCCTTAAACAAAAACTAACAGCTCACCGATGTTTCCAAGAAAAGCCAAAGCTTCCGACTGGCAAGAAGTGGACTACAGAAAGAAAACAACAGCATCGAGAACTAATGCGAAAGTACTGGGAGGACGTTAAAGCTCGATGCAACAAGAAACAGTTGAAATGATGGCCTAATCGAAAGAAGAAGAAAATAAAATAATTGAATAAATAAGTTTACGACATGATCCTTATTCACATGTGGATTAAACGAGTTTTGCAACTGGACGACCCATATAAACTCGGCATTTCTAAGAGCAGTGGCGTAACTATGGGCGTGATCGGGGGGATCATCCCCCACCCCACAGCCAAATAATAACAAGTAGTTCCGTGAAGAATTATCAGCCTATTTTCATAGCCTATAACCTACTTATGTTAATTGCCTCTATCAACATACGAAATTTCAGTTTGATTGCTGTGATACATTCCAAGACATTGAGAACCGTCTAAATATTTCGGATGGTCGCCATGTTGCATTTTATATATGTAGGCCTTACAGTTATATACTATTACTTGATTGTGTAGGTGTAGTATTAAAACTTCAATCGCGTGATTAGGACACAAGGAATGAAAACCAGATTTTAAAATTTCGCACAGCTGCCATCTTGTGGTTATGAAAACAATTGAAATAAATTAGATGTCAGTGTATAACTATTTGTACAAGCATTTACCGTACCAAGTTTCATTGCGCTCGGATTGTTAAAGCGCGGTAAACGTCCATTCAAATATTTATATTTCGCGTCTCCACCATGTTGGATTTGTGCTCACTAGGCTATTGAAAGTCCCATAGGTGAACTTATGTTCATAGCCTCTATCAACATACAAAATTTCAGTTTGATTGCTACCGTATCATAGATTAATTGATATTGAGAACCGTCTAAATATTTTGAGCCTACTTTCAATTTTGAAAAAATAGGCTTATGAGATCACCTTTTGTCCGTGTGTGTGTGCGCGCGTGTGTGTGTGTGTGTGTGTGAGGTGTGTGTGTGTGTGTGTGTCCCTAATAAAATCTAAACGGCTAGAGCGATTTCAATGAAGCTCGGTAATTTCAAAGCACTATTCCCGGCGACCTTGACCGTGCCCTTCAAATTTTGTTACGTCTCACCAATCCAACCTGGCGGCTGTGCAAAATATTTCACTAGCATTCAATATCTCCGAAATTATTACCGATATCGCCCTGAAATTGTGTACGGTGATAAAGGGTACTACTAGAAGTTCACCTATGAGACTTTCAAAAGACTGGTGACTACAAAACCAACATGGCGGTCAAGCGAAATTGAGACATTTAAATAGACATTTCTCGCGATTTAACTAACCAAACGTAATGAAACTTGGTACAGCAAATGTTTATACACATTGTAATGCACTGGAGTCTAATTTAGTTCAATTGTTTACTTAACCTCAAAATGGCGGCTGTGCGAAATATTTCATTGACATTCTATATCTCCGAAACTATTACAGATATCACCCTGCAATTTTGTACGGTGACAAAGGGTACTGATCCAAGTTTATCTATGTATATTTCATAAACCTGTAAAGTACAAAACGAACATGGCGACCAGGTGAATTTGAAATATTTTAATAGACTTTTCTCGTGATTTAACTATCTGAGCGCAGTGAAATGTGGTACAGTAAATGATTTTGCAGATTGTTATGCACTGCCATCTAATTTAATTCAATTGTTTACATAACCTCAAAATGGTGGCTGTGCGAAATTTTAAAATTAAGTTTTTATTCTTGTGTCGTAATCATGCGATCGAAGTGAAAGTTTGAATAATGAAGCTAGGCAATAATTGTCCTTGAATGGTACATAACTCTATGGCCTATACATATAACAATCTTAAATGGCGAGCTTCCAAAATATTTAGACGGTTCTCAATATCTATGAATCTTTTACAGCAACCAAACTGATTTTTTTTTTATGTTCATAGAGACTATGAACTTATGTTCACCTATCGGACTTTCAGTAACCTGGTGAGCACAAATAGTGTAAATATTTAAATGGAAGTTTCTCGCTATTTAACCATCCGAGTGCCGTGAAACGTTGCACGTTAAATGCTTATACAAATGTTGATCCACTGGCATGTAATCTATTTCAATTGTTTGCATTATCACAAGATGGCTGGTGTGCGTACTTTTAAAATCTCGTTTTTACTTCTTGTGTTCTAATCATGCGATTGAAGTTTGAATACCACACGTACACAATAATCTTAATGTAATAGTACAAAAATAAAAATCCATCCTGGCGACCATATGAAATATTTAGACGGTTCTCAATATCTACGAATCTGTTACAGCAATTAAACTGAAATTTTGTATGTTGATAGAGACAATTAACATGAGCATGATATATGAAAATAGGCTGTATAGTTTTTCACGGAACTACTTGTTATATATTTAGACCATAGAGATATGTACTGTTTGATGACGATTTTTGCGTAGGTTCATTATTCAAACGTTCACTTCGATCGCATGATAAATACACAAGAAACAAAAAATATAATTTTAAAATTGCGCACTGCCGCCATCTTGAGGTTATGTGAACAATTGAACTAAATTAGATGCCAGTGCATTACAATTTCAATATGTGAATTACTTATTTATTTTATTGGTGCCTTTATGATACTTACTATAAGTTTTAGGATAATTCTGATATAATTAAGTACAATTAAAATGTCCAATTCCATTATGTGTGCCAGTTTTTGAGTTTTTGGTCGTTCAGTAATTATAAAAACATTAGATTATTATAATGTTTTCCATTTATTTATGAAATTAAAATAAACTATGGCGGGCCGGATTGGTGGTGCTCGCTGGCCATTATTGGCGCGTGGACCGTAGTTTGAAAACCCCTGTTCGACAGCACTCCAACCAACTATTTGCTCTTTCAAGGGAGGGACTAATAATATTTTTTTCCGGTGAGCTTATTATAACCGTATGTGGAACATACATGAATCAGCATTAGTCAGGATTCACAACTCGCAATAGATGTCTCTGATAAAAACATCTGTTTAAAATTTAAACCCTTCATTATTTGAAAACAAAACGTGAATAAATTTGAAATGGTGTTCATTATCGAATAATATGACCCTTCAACCGGAATATTGAATTACCGTTCTCAACATAATACGATTACACGAAACAAACCACCACAAAACGATCCATTGTGGCCCATAAATCAATGTCTCTTGTTTGGTTCAGGTCTGTGCTCAAGCTGCAGTTCTTCAAGGGGATGGATCGGGATTGATATAGTACATTATGCAACGAGCCTATAATGACAATAATTAAGACACGAGTATGTTTATAAAACGAGTTTTATTATTTCCATATGAGTGTCTTAATTACCATAATAGGCGAGTTGCATACGACTGTTTATGTTCGACAATAATTATAACTTTATTACATGATTTAACATACATATTCATAAATAACTGTGGGATTCATTCACTTCAGTTAGTGAACAGAGCGCTCTGGTTTTGCTTACTGTACAGAGCGCATGAGTGGGTCAAAGACCTTCGGAAGCAGGGACCATTTACTTTGCTTGGGAATGCTATTGTTTACAGCCTGCATGATGTAAAACTAGCATTCACTAATATTGTCACCGAAGTCGTTTGAAAGCAATGCGCTGTTTATAAATTGGACTTGGGGATATTAAGGTACAGTGCCATTTCTTGTCTCATATTCGCTAATTTATTTACGCGAACATATGGACGGTGCACTTTCTGTGTCGGTAATGTATATAGAAGGATGATGTGTTGCTAACTTCTGGACGTAGATTCATAAATTTCTTGCATATGGCTTGCTACTGTAAAGGTTCGTGCTGATTTTGGGATTGTAACTACAATGGTTGATCCGATATCTAATTTGAACTTTCAAATCATGTAATTCATGTCCGACATGTTGGATTTTGTGCGCATGTGCGAAGCTATCCTTACCTAATTGGTCACACAATTATTTCTTGAGCTCTGATTGGTGGGAAAAACTGTATCATAATGAAAACTTGTACTATTATGAGGCTCATTATAGTACAGTTTTCTGACATATAATATTTACATTTCGCCAGGGTGGAACATGAACTATTATTATAATTTGTTTTGATTCGTTGTGCCACGCTAAGGAGCGCGTTTGATCTTCTCAGCACTTTTCCTTCTTCCCTTCCCAATATCTCTTCATCCTCTCCCTGTGTTCCCTTTTACGCTGTTCTGTCCATCCTGTATTTTGTCAGGTGGGCTTCTCAGAAAATGTGTGTTTGCGAATTAAAGTTCTGAATTTTGTTCTGTTTTGAATGGTTTCTTCATGACAGCCAATTTTATTTCTGTGTTCACTGATTTCCTTTAGACAGTTGTTTTGATTCTTCATTGATAAGGCTAGGTTGATCATTTCTTTGTGGGTCTGTTATTATACATTCTATATATTGTAGGTGTCCGAGAAAATGTAATCACCGTTTCCTTATGGCATCTGTGATTTTTTCTGTAACTTGATAAATTACATGTGATTTCTTTTTCATTCAAACTCCATTTTCATTAGCGGCTAAGGCGGCGTAGTCGGTAGCATGATGAACTGCTGTGCCCAAGATAACGGGTTCAAATCCGGCCGAAATCATCGGATTTTTAAGAGCGTTAAAAATCCTTCAGTATGCTTTCTTTCGGAGAGGAAGTCAAGCCGGCGGTCCCATGTCATAGATTTATGGCATGTAAAAAATCCTTCCACAGACTAAACTTGTGTGAAACTAAATTGTTAGCTTAGATTTCGTCGGAACGCTCTATCAAAGTTCCAACGTTCACCACTAGGTATCATTGATATCTGGTAGCGAAAGTTGGAACTACTTGAAATTAAACGGAACTTGTAGCTCACCCTAAGGGTGTCAGCTGGAAGCAGCTACAGACTCAGGCGAGCCAAACATATCTTTGGACACTCCCGGCATAAAATCCATGCGATAGATAAATAAATCCATGTTCATACTTTTGTCCTATGATTTTCCTGAGGATATTTCCTTTCTTATCTATCGATCATTTTTATTCGAGTATACCACCAATTATAATAGTTTCAGATCCATATAGAGTTTCTGTTTCAAGGAGTGTGTTATAATGTCTTAATTTTGCCTTTGTTGATATGGTTCTTTTGTTGTATCTGTTACAAGTAATTTTTATGCTCTTTGTAGTTTTGTAGTTGTCCATTATCGATGTTCCCCCTTCCTGAAGAAGTGGGTGTAGGCCTATCAATACACACTTCCATTCTTTGGGGATTTCCCGAACGCCAGATTTCATGTAATATTTCGTGAATGATTATTATTATAAATATTATTATTATTTATTATGCGCATGTGCATACACATTTTCAACATATTTGCAGGAAAGAAAACATTTACAAGGAGCCAATTCTTGGCGACTGCATAGCGTAGTGGATTTACACTTTTCCCTCTCTTGTTCAGGCTTGATTAGTCAAAAACAGCCTCAGTGTGCGCACGTCAAAAGTATGAGTGTCTTCTGAAATGAAAATCCACAGCCTGCTTCCAGTCGACCGACCGGGTCAGGGAATGGAATGAATGAAGCCCCCATCTAACGGCGAGGATATGCACTGTGCCGGCTGCCGAAGGCTGTCGCACTCCCCTGGGACAATGATTAAATGTATGACTGATGAAATGTCTTCTGCATAATCTTAAAAGGGCATTGGTCTAATTTAAACTCTAGGAGAGGTTCCTTTAGGTTGTTCGGAATCGCACCAGTGCTGGAGATAATTATACTTGTACATAGGAACTGTCCTGACTTGTGCCATATGCCATTGCTTTCTGATCAGTTCTGAAAGCTATTGACTATTATTACTATTACAGTATTATTCTTTCTTCTTGCTGTCGTTTTGGCCATGTACGCACCACGCTATTTCAACTGCCCTTTTCCCTGTCTTTGCGCTTGGGCCTTAACGTTCGCCCAGTATTCCCGCACGCTGTTCCTTCCTCGCTTCAGTCCACGTCTTGGCAGTTTTTAGTTTTGTCTTTTCTTGGAATCCATGAAGTTCTTGGAGTTTCGATTTTAGTGGAACACGTTCCTGGATATCCTCCTGGGTTATTCCCACTTCACGCAGGTCTTTTTCTACCTCGGTGACCCTCGCCGCCTTGGTTTTCTTGTTAAAAAAATATATTATTGCTCAACCTTGTCGAAGTCATACGAGCAATGTGGCCATAGAAAACTATCCTTCTCATACGAATGGTGGTCGTGATCTTACTATTATTATTATTATTATTAGTAGTAGTATTATTTTGATTCGTTATGCCCAACTATGGAGCACGTTAGAACTTATTTACCACAATGTTTTCGCTATCGTTTCCAACATCGTATATCTCTTCATCCGTTCACTGTGCTCTCTCTTGGGTTCTTCTATCCACCCTGTATTCCTCCGTTTAGGTTTCTCGGCAAATTTCTATCGGTTTATTACATTGCTAATTTTCTTTCTAATGTGAATGTTCTTCGTAATATCATTCTTTTTGTAGGTGAGATTTTCGAAGTGAAATGCCTTGTCCTATGGTTTGGATTCCACGTAAAAGAAAGTTCCCGTGGCTCATGATCACGAGATTAACGGTCATCTTAAACTACAAGCTTCCCTTTTTATCTTGCTGCAGTGAAATATTCGCCATTATTTTAATACACAGATTATAGATTCGAGTAAGTTGTGGCTCAACTGTTCACGCGTAACGTGCATAGTGTCTCAAGCCATCAAAGGCCGTCGTAGCACAGTTGCCTGTCAATATATTTCAGAATTAGTAAAAAGTGAAATTTCTTGCCAATTATTTTCATATATAATAATAATAATAATAATAATAATAATAATAATAATAATAATAACAATAATGATAATAATAAGCACAATTCATGACAAACATAAAATCAGCGCCCAGGGAACTGGAGGTTGGACTAGGAAAAGTTCAGAAGGCAGAAAAGTTTAAATACCTCGATGAATGGATAGAGCACAACCTATCAGAGAAGGAAGCCTTCATGTCACGCATTAATAAAATGGAAATGGCATACAACCTGACTAAAGACATCTACAATAAGAGATCGATATCCTTAAACGCCAAAATTAGACATTACTGCACTGTTATTCGACCAGAGGCTCTGTATACGGCTGAGACTCTACTAATGAACAAGAAAGGTCTAATGGAGAAACTAGAGGGTAAAGAAAGGAAGATTTTGGGGAAAATCCCGGGTCCCATCAAAGAAAACAGCGAGTACAGAAGGCGTCACAACCACGAATTATACAAGCAGGTGGAGAAGACCAGTGACACGATTCGAAAAAGAAGGATTGCCTTTTATTGCCACGTGACACGAATGAGCCCAGGCAGGTTATCAAAACGGATATTGATGTACTTTCAAGGTAAGAAAACCAAAGGGGCATGGTTTACGGAAGTTGAGAAAGATCTACTAAACCCTTTGGAAAATAGCATGTAGACAAGATTCAAAATTTCGGGGTCGTAATGGATTCTTGTGAATGTGATTTAGAGGTTTTGCTATCAACATAACTTCCAGGGTTCATAAGGTTAACCTATTATTATTATAAAGCCAAGAAAAACAACAGGATCTACTAACAAATGAAATTTATTAACTGAATCAAACATAAAAAAGAAAACTATAACCACCCTTTTATTGTTCACTCGCGTGAACAGATCTAACATTGACCAGCCTGACGTACCGTGACGACACGGCATGACAGCTGTCAACAAGCATTGTGACTGAAATGTCACTTAAGTCAGAGTAACAAAAGAAAACGGATCACAAGATCCAAATATAACAAACAAATAAATAGTACAAAAATTTAATATTTATGAGCGACACGGGTTTTAAGACTAGTTCAAGTAATGAGCATTTTGACGGGCGCTCGTTTCCGACCAAAACAGTTGGTTCGGGAACGGACTCCGTACTGCGAAGGACGAATTACGGAAATGTGGGAACAACAACTACATAATTATATACACTACTGACATGCTCTAACCTTAGATTACCACAACCAAATACACGTGTGTATTATTTAAAATAAGGGCTGCGGAATTACCGTCTTATACCTTAAACACTAGGAAGGCATAACATGACATGAACAGGTTTGGCCGGTTGCCAAATTATATTTATATGAATACAATGGCCTTGAAAATAAGAGCCAACAACAACAAAATACAACTTTTAATTTTCACGCCGGAAAGTTTGGCGTTTTAAAACAATGAACAAATAAGTCGTAGTAATGATAAAAGAAACTTGGATCGACAACATGGCAACTTCCCAAATTAAACCAAATAAAATAACCTTAACTCATTAGGCTTTAAAGCAAACATAACGTGTCATAACGAGCTGGAGACAACCGGGCCTGTTATCGCATCACCGAGAGAGTGGCTGATTTCTTCCCCCAAGTAGTAATTAGTGCCATGCTAAATATAGATTCTGGCCCATAGCCAGCGTACAGCACCTTTGCTAATCGCCACCTGTTAAACGCGTACAAATAAATAACACATTATCTCAAAACATCCTCTCAGGGATTTTTAAGAATACATTCCCAGGTCAAACTTATCCCCACGGATAACTAGTTTGCCGGAATGATATCGCAGTCATGGACAGGCTTTACCTCTCCTCATCATCATCACTTACACCCAAAAACACGTGGCACATTTCTCGAAGATCACGTCGTAGCATTAATCAGCACACCTCTCAGATAATGACACACAACATGTCCAAATGACAATAAAGAATAAATAACAGGATCAGTCCTAGCCCGAGTTATCAAAGCAACAAAATGCAAATATTCCCCCCACGTAGTAATTAGTTTAACATATCATTAAATCAGTCCATTTATCATTGTCGTTCCTAGGTTCTCATTCATGGCTACACTTTTTATAGATACGTTAATCGATGCGGCCGTTTCGCAATAAGAATAACGTATACATAAGGAAAACATTTAAATTACAAAATTTACTGTACAACATAATTGTCACGCAATGCCAAAAATTACTATACGCATGTCAGTTAAGAAATCAAACCCTGAAATTTAAATTAAACCACACAAATAAAATCTATACAAAGTTCCACACATCTCTCGCGATTCCCCTCGTCCAAAATCAATAAATCAATTTTTTAATACTCATCACTTAAACTGCTTTCCAGAGGCCTCCCGCCTCGTCAATTCCCATCATTAGGCCGTTAGCCCATAACACTGATGGTAATGGAGGATGAAGCTTGCTGTCTTCTCTCCATGGTCGACATTTTGCTGCTGTTAAAACACAATTAAATCAAAGTTTTTAAACTGTTCTATCTGCGTTCTAAGTATTTTATTTCCTCAGATCGTCCTATGCAGAATCGTCGACTTTCCCTATTCTATGGCTAATTGCCATCTCACAATTTATGAAAATTTCCAACTTCGTTGCCGACACACAACTATATTTTTAAAACCATATCGTCTTAAGGACGTCTTAAATGACTGTCGAAGAATAATTAGGAGTGTCCCGATTCATCTCAGACATTTGTATATATACAGAAAGCCTAAAGTTTCAATGGTGGGAGTAAAACAGCTCCTCAATATTTTAAGTAATGGGCCTATAATTATGTGTGACCTCTCAAAAATCTTGTATTTTCTCACAGGTCGCGAATCTGCCGTCGAACAAGCAAACCGATCGCTAGATCTTTTTATATCCGATTGCCGCGCAAAACACACTGACGCTATGTTCTGGCGTCATGTTTTCTTATTGGTCAGATAAGTTGGCTTCGGAGTTCTGACCTTACAAATCCCGCCCTTATATTGACGTCACGACTATTCTCCTCTCTCTCACTCCTTGCCTTGTACGCAGCATTTTGCCCTTTTATGGTCACGTACGCCACAGCGTCATATCTGATTTTCTCAGAAATCCAAGAATAACATTGGTTGTGAAACTATTGGTCATTTCCAGCCAGCACGTAGCATGTCTTACCAAGTCCAGATTTCTTGCTACATCAATTTTACTCAAATATCCAGCATTTCATGTATTTAGTATTTCCATCGTTTTTATTAATATGAAACATTATTATTGGACACAATGATAAGGGTTCATCTGACCCCTAGTTGATGAAATTCGAACTCAAATGAAGTCGAATTTCACATCCCCTACTTTTCTGGCTCAAATTTGAAGTTGCTGGTCACCCTCAAAATATAATGACTGTCCGCCTCTGTCTGTTTCAGTAGCCGTCTCGTTCCAAACTCATTAGGAAATTCCTGTATACTTATGCCCTCCGGCCTCTTTCCTTGCTACTCGTCTCCCCTCTCACTCTTTCAAAACATCAACATATTCATTAACGACTTGCGCCTGAACTTGTAAACACGTCAGAGCTGTCTTTTGAGCGCTTTCACCACTCGAGTACCCCCGTATCTTTTGTTGTATGTTATCACGCGAATGTTTAATTTGCTGCAGTAACATTATTTCTCGGTTCGTATGGCTCTCTCTGATGATACAATTTTAAATTAGAGATATTATATACTGCCATGTTTCCTGTGCTCACCTCTCGGACTCTGTAGGCGTTGTTACCTAAATTCCTCACGATGCTGAACGGTCCTGTCTCTTCTCCATTTTACCGTGATGTCATCTCCTTCTTCTCCCCCGCGTTGCCATCTTCTTCCTTCTCCCTTCTTCTTCTCCTACTTCCGTACAATAACCCTTTTTTTTACCATATTTCGAGACCCTTGCCTGACACGGTCTGCGAATCTCTCCTGCTATTCTTCTGTTTCCTATTGTCGGCTGCTCTATTTTCTTCTTCTCCATGCAGCTCCTCCAAATATCTCTGGGTTTCTACATGCATGGCCTCCAACATTTGATGTGTTCCGTTTTCCTCCTCGTGGTTGTCGGGATTCTTCCGCCGATCTATCGCTCTTTCCCATTTATCATTATTTCCTTCCATGTTACGTGGCTCCTCCAGGTACTGTTGCGGGTCAGCGTGTCTCTCGTTCCAATTTCTCTGATCATCCCTTGGATCCGATTGCTCGTTAAACCGCTGGTTATTTTGTGCGTTATATTGTTGATTGTAACGCCTATTGTCTCTGGGCCTATATTGTTGATTATAGTGTCCTCCACGCCATCCTCGATTGTAAGGTGCGTTATTATTATTCCTATTGTATGACGTTTGGTATCTCCTATTATCTCGCCACTGCTGATTGTTTGTGTTCCGGTAGCGGTTAGTTTCTTCCTGATTGTTATGGTTTCTGTCCCTATTTTCGTATCTCGGTTGAGATCTCGGCTCATATTCTTCGGTGCTCTGCCGTCTTTGGTTATCCCCAGTGTTTGTAGCTTGCGACCTCGTGTTTTTGTTCGGTGTCTTGACTACTTCGACTGCATTAACTAACTCTATCTGTCTCTTCTCTCTCGGGTTGATGTAATTAGTGGTTTCATCTATCTTCCTTAATACCTCTTCTGCCTGGACCACGGTCGTAATATTTGCCGCCACCAAGAATTGCTGAACGCTAATAGGCATATGTTTTCCTATAGTAGTTATTAGCTCCATTTCGCTCGGTGGATTATCAAGATCCTGCAATTTGACAAGTTGCATGGCGAAAAAATCTGCATATTTCGTCTGATGCGTGGAATGGTATTTGCGCGAGTATAAGTCCATTCGCAAGCTTTGTTGATACGACCCACTCCAGTATTTGCTTAGGAAGGCCTTGTGAAAACCTTCCATTGATTTAAATGTGTTCTTAAATCCAAGATACCAGGTAAGTGCTGAGCCCGCCAAAAATTTTTCAACCATTCTTAATTGTCGCGTTGAGCTAACATTTTGGTCCGAAAAATATTCTGTCAGTTCCCTTAAGAAAGCTTTAGGTGTCCCTCCGCTCTCTGGTAAAAACTTATTCGGTTTAAATTCGTTTCCACGGATGACTTGTATAACTTGCGTGGGAAGTTGTGTGTTTTGAGGTGTCGAGCTACGACCCTCATAATTCTGGAATGCTTGCGTGTCTACCGTTCTTGGACTTTGCCCAAGCTCGTGGCTGTCTATTGTGTGCTCTCTTTCCGCATTCTCCCCTTTCCCCTTTTCCATTAGTGTCGCAAACATCGTATTATGTCCAAGTGACTGCAACTCCGATTTTATCATGCGGTCCTCTTGAATTTGAAACCTTAACTTCATATTTTCTTCTAACGCCTGTATTTTCGCGTTATTTTCCCCTAGCTTCTTGCTTACTGCGAGCCGTTCATCTTTCGAATCAGCGCTCATCTTGGTCCAATCTTTCCTAATAGTATCCTTCAATTTAACAAAGCGTTTTTCGACTTCCTGTTGATTAGCCTCCTGATTATCTTCAAGTTTATCTATCCTTTCTCCCAGAGAAATGTTGTTCTGTTCTAGTGTTTGTTTAATTTCTTCCTGGTCAATTTCTAACTTTTTCCATTTCTTAATTGATTGTATTTCTAATTTGTTGAGTTCCGTCACTAAGCCCGTGATATTGTTATCTACTGTAATTATCTGATCTTGCATACCCTGTGTCCCTCGTTCGATCATCTCAAACCTTTTTTCTAAGTTTGTGTGTGCTTCTTTGATTTCAGATGAGCTGGTCAAACACGCTTGCTCGATTTGTGCTAGTTTTGCCATAACAGTCTCATCCATTCCTTTTATTTCCTTTTTAAACGAATCTTCGATACCTTTTATTATTCCTAATTGTTTGGTATTGTTAGTGCTAACGTCCTTTGCTAATTGTATTAGCTGTTCTTTTGTGTGCTCTTTGATTTCTACCGTTAGCGCAGCTAGATTTTGAGTGTTCCTTTCGTCTTGTGCGTTTAATATTTCATTGTTTTTCTCAGACTGCCTATGTAATTGTTCACTAACCAGAATGTTTTGTGTAGCGATTTTCTGATTTATATTCTCGTTAACTTCAGATAGTTTTGTGTTTAACTGTGTCTGTATTTCTTCCGATTGTTTATTTATAGCAGCTAACTGTGTCTGCGTTTCTGTCGATTGTTTATTTATGGCCGTTAACTGTGTCTGCGTTTCTGTCGATTGTTTATTTATGGCCGTTAACTGTGTCTGCGTTTCTTCACTATTTGCCGCTAACTGTGTCTGTATTTCATTGGTTATGTCCTTTCTCATCTCACTAAGTTGTTCTCGCGTACGAGCGGATGCTAGTTCAATCACTTCGCGAATTTCTCCCAGAGTTGCCATCACAACAATAATATATTTGAGACATAGGGAAATGACATAAGGGCGGAGCCCTGGATACGCGCGCTCACATATATTAAATATACACACATTAACCCTTTACATACTCAGTTCATTTACTTTAAATTACTCCCACAAACTATAGCATCACTGAGTATAATTTACTTATTATTCCATTGAATTTTAACCCTTTGATTCAGTTATAATCTTCCTGACCTTACTTTACTTACAAATTTTAACCAATTAATAGAGTATTAATTAGTTTTTAAGGTCTAACCTTCCTGTCAAATAATTCTTTGAGTTTGGCTTTTCTACACAAAGCTAATTTAATTTTATTGGGCGCCTGGAACAGTTTGTTCTAATTTTAATCAAAGTTCAAACACTTAACTTGTTCCATATTTACTTTATTGCAAACTCCATGACTTTATATTTTTAAACATTTGGCGGTACTATCTTCGCCTAACTTACGTTAATAAACTTATCACATGCCGGTGATCTATTTTTTTACTCTAAAACACAAATGCCACACGTTCGGAAGCCAAAGTAACTCTTATAAACCCTTTGGAAAATAGCATGTAGACAAGATTCAAAATTTCGGGGTCGTAATGGATTCTTGTGAATGTGATTTAGAGGTTTTGCTATCAACATAACTTCCAGGGTTCATAAGGTTAACCTATTATTATTATAAAGCCAAGAAAAACAACAGGATCTACTAACAAATGAAATTTATTAACTGAATCAAACATAAAAAAGAAAACTATAACCACCCTTTTATTGTTCACTCGCGTGAACAGATCTAACATTGACCAGCCTGACGTACCGTGACGACACGGCATGACAGCTGTCAACAAGCATTGTGACTGAAATGTCACTTAAGTCAGAGTAACAAAAGAAAACGGATCACAAGATCCAAATATAACAAACAAATAAATAGTACAAAAATTTAATATTTATGAGCGACACGGGTTTTAAGACTAGTTCAAGTAATGAGCATTTTGACGGGCGCTCGTTTCCGACCAAAACAGTTGGTTCGGGAACGGACTCCGTACTGCGAAGGACGAATTACGGAAATGTGGGAACAACAACTACATAATTATATACACTACTGACATGCTCTAACCTTAGATTACCACAACCAAATACACGTGTGTATTATTTAAAATAAGGGCTGCGGAATTACCGTCTTATACCTTAAACACTAGGAAGGCATAACATGACATGAACAGGTTTGGCCGGTTGCCAAATTATATTTATATGAATACAATGGCCTTGAAAATAAGAGCCAACAACAACAAAATACAACTTTTAATTTTCACGCCGGAAAGTTTGGCGTTTTAAAACAATGAACAAATAAGTCGTAGTAATGATAAAAGAAACTTGGATCGACAACATGGCAACTTCCCAAATTAAACCAAATAAAATAACCTTAACTCATTAGGCTTTAAAGCAAACATAACGTGTCATAACGAGCTGGAGACAACCGGGCCTGTTATCGCATCACCGAGAGAGTGGCTGATTTCTTCCCCCAAGTAGTAATTAGTGCCATGCTAAATATAGATTCTGGCCCATAGCCAGCGTACAGCACCTTTGCTAATCGCCACCTGTTAAACGCGTACAAATAAATAACACATTATCTCAAAACATCCTCTCAGGGATTTTTAAGAATACATTCCCAGGTCAAACTTATCCCCACGGATAACTAGTTTGCCGGAATGATATCGCAGTCATGGACAGGCTTTACCTCTCCTCATCATCATCACTTACACCCAAAAACACGTGGCACATTTCTCGAAGATCACGTCGTAGCATTAATCAGCACACCTCTCAGATAATGACACACAACATGTCCAAATGACAATAAAGAATAAATAACAGGATCAGTCCTAGCCCGAGTTATCAAAGCAACAAAATGCAAATATTCCCCCCACGTAGTAATTAGTTTAACATATCATTAAATCAGTCCATTTATCATTGTCGTTCCTAGGTTCTCATTCATGGCTACACTTTTTATAGATACGTTAATCGATGCGGCCGTTTCGCAATAAGAATAACGTATACATAAGGAAAACATTTAAATTACAAAATTTACTGTACAACATAATTGTCACGCAATGCCAAAAATTACTATACGCATGTCAGTTAAGAAATCAAACCCTGAAATTTAAATTAAACCACACAAATAAAATCTATACAAAGTTCCACACATCTCTCGCGATTCCCCTCGTCCAAAATCAATAAATCAATTTTTTAATACTCATCACTTAAACTGCTTTCCAGAGGCCTCCCGCCTCGTCAATTCCCATCATTAGGCCGTTAGCCCATAACACTGATGGTAATGGAGGATGAAGCTTGCTGTCTTCTCTCCATGGTCGACATTTTGCTGCTGTTAAAACACAATTAAATCAAAGTTTTTAAACTGTTCTATCTGCGTTCTAAGTATTTTATTTCCTCAGATCGTCCTATGCAGAATCGTCGACTTTCCCTATTCTATGGCTAATTGCCATCTCACAATTTATGAAAATTTCCAACTTCGTTGCCGACACACAACTATATTTTTAAAACCATATCGTCTTAAGGACGTCTTAAATGACTGTCGAAGAATAATTAGGAGTGTCCCGATTCATCTCAGACATTTGTATATATACAGAAAGCCTAAAGTTTCAATGGTGGGAGTAAAACAGCTCCTCAATATTTTAAGTAATGGGCCTATAATTATGTGTGACCTCTCAAAAATCTTGTATTTTCTCACAGGTCGCGAATCTGCCGTCGAACAAGCAAACCGATCGCTAGATCTTTTTATATCCGATTGCCGCGCAAAACACACTGACGCTATGTTCTGGCGTCATGTTTTCTTATTGGTCAGATAAGTTGGCTTCGGAGTTCTGACCTTACAAATCCCGCCCTTATATTGACGTCACGACTATTCTCCTCTCTCTCACTCCTTGCCTTGTACGCAGCATTTTGCCCTTTTATGGTCACGTACGCCACAGCGTCATATCTGATTTTCTCAGAAATCCAAGAATAACATTGGTTGTGAAACTATTGGTCATTTCCAGCCAGCACGTAGCATGTCTTACCAAGTCCAGATTTCTTGCTACATCAATTTTACTCAAATATCCAGCATTTCATGTATTTAGTATTTCCATCGTTTTTATTAATATGAAACATTATTATTGGACACAATGATAAGGGTTCACTACGTGCAATGGGAAATTCCCCTAATGATATCCAGGAGCGTGTTCCACATCAAGAAAAACTACGTACGCACAAAGGTTTCCAGGAAAAGCCGAAGCTGAAGACAGCGAAGGCGTGGTCCCAAGAGAGAAAAGAACAACACCGGAGACAAATGCGGGAACACTGGGCGGTAGTTAGAGCTCGGAAGAGGAGACAGTTGAACTGACGTGGTCCCTAGTTGGCCGAATCGAAGAAAGAAGAATAAGCCCTGTATGCAGCGGAATGCCTAACAAACCACGCGACAGGCCCGATCGAGAGACTTGAATTAAGGAAAGAAAGATCATAAGAAAATTCTTGGTCCTAAGTTCATAGATGGATGTTACAAGCTCTGGAGTAATTCAGAAATATACTCCCATACTGACAAGATCTCGAGTGTTATCCAGACACGGAGAATAACATTCTATGCCCACCTCCTCAGAATGCCAGTCAGTAGATTCTACAACCGTCTATTATCATACCTCCGAGGATTAAAGGTGATGCCTCTTTGGCTGGTGGAAGTGGATAAGTACTTGTTGAAGTTTGAAATTTCTGAATCAGATATCTTGCTCAGAACCCCATTGAAACAAAAACTCCGTCAGGTTTATCAAGAGGAAGTAAAACCCAGCAAGAGATATGGTCGGTCGGATGAATGGAAGGAATCCCATTCCGAAAGGATGAAGGCGTGGTGGGCTAACAAGAAGAACAAGTAGTTCCGTGAAGAAATATACAGCCTATTTTCATACATCCTACTCATGTTAATTGCCTCTATCTACATACAAAATTTCAGTTTGATTGTTGATATAGATTCGTAGATATTGAGGACCGTCTAAAAATTTCAGATGGTCGCCAGGTTGGATTTTTATTTATGGACTATTACTTGAAGATTGTTGTGTACGTGTGGTATTCAAACTTCAATCGCATGATTAGGACACAAGAAGTAAAAATGAGATTTTAAAATTTCACACAGCTGCCATCCTGTGGTTATGAAAACAATTGAAATAAATTAGATGCCAGTGGATTAACATTTGTATACGCATTTAACGTGCAACGTTTCACTGTATTCGGATGGTTAAATCGCGAGAAACGTCCTTTTAAATATGTATACTTCGCGTCGCCGCCATATTGAATTTGTGCTCTCCAGGTTACTGAAAGTCCTATAGGTGAACTTATGTCCATAGCCTCTATGAACATTAAAAAATTCTCGGTTTGATAGCTGTAAAATATTCGTAGATATTGAAAACTATCAAAATATTTAGGATTGTTATGTGTATAGGCCAAGCCTCCGTGGCTTAGGCGGCAGCACGCCGGCCTCTCACCGCTGGGTCCGTGGTTCAAATCCCGGTCACTCCATGTGAGATCTGTGCTGGACAAAACGGAGGCACACAGGTTTTTCTCCGGGTACTCCGGTTTTCCCTGTCAAAATTTCATTCCAGCAACACTCTCCACTATCATTTCATTTCATCTGTCATGCATTTAATCATTGCCCCAGAGGAGTGCGTCAGGCCTCGGCAGCCGGCACAGTTTATATCCTCGCCGCTAGATGGGGGCTTCATTCATTCCATTCCTGACCCGGTCGGAGACTGGAAGCAGGCTGTGGATTTTTCATGTGTATAGGCCATAGAATTATGTACCATTAAAGGAAAATTATTGCGTAGCTTCATTATTCAAACTTTCACTTCGATCGCATGATTACGACACAAGAAATAAAAACTTAATTTTAAAATTTTGCACAGCCTCCATCTTGAGGTTATGTAAACAATAATTGAACTAAATTAGATGCCAGTGCATTACAATATGTATAATAATTTACTGTGCCACATTTCATTGCGCTCAGATGGTCAAATCACGAGAAAAGTCTATTAAAATGTTTCAACTTCGCTTGGCCACCATGTTCGTTTTGTACTTTACAGGTGTTTGAATGTTACATAGATAAACTTGTAGCAGTGCCCTTTATCACCGTACACAATTTCACGGTAATATCTGTAACAGTTTCGGAGATATAGAATGCCAGTGAAATATTTCGCACAGCCGCCATTTTGAAGTTATGTAAACAAATGAACTAACTTAGACGCCAGTGCATTACTATGTGTATAAACATTTGCTGTGCCAAGTTTCACTACGTTTGGATGGTTGAATCGCGAGAAAAATCTACTTAAAAGTCTCAAATTCGCTTAACCGCCATGTTGGTTTTGTAGTTACCTGGTTTTTAAAAGTCTCATAGGTGAACTTGTAAAAGTGTCCTTTAAGTTATCACCGTACACAATTCCAGGGTGATATCGGTAATAGTTTCGGAGATACTGAATGCTAGTGAAACATTTTGCACAGCCGCCATGTTGGATTGGTGAGACACAATGAAATTTGAAGGGCACGGTCGGGTTCGGCCAGAATGGTGCTATGATTTTACCGACTTTCATTGAAATCGCTCCAGCCGTTTAGAAGTTATTAGGGACACACACACACACACACACACACGAATCACACACGCACACACAGACACACGGTGATCTCATAAGCCTATTTTTTTTATAAAATGAAGTTAGGCTAAAAACTGCTGAGATCTCGCGGTCCCTAGTGGCCACAACGATAAAAGTAAAGAAAGAAACAATAATAATGATAATAATGGTGAATGCATTATAACTTTATGGACACTCTAGATACCATGTCAGGTTAGTAACGACTTGTGCAGAATATATTTTTAGCCTATTTTCAATTTTGAAAAAATAGGCTTCTGAGATCACCTTTTGTCCGTGTGTGCGTGTGTGTGTGTATGTGAGGTGTGTGTGTGTGTGTCCCCCTAATAAAATCTAAACGGCTGGAGCGATTTCAATGAAACTCGGTAAGTTCATAGCGCTATTTCCGGCGACCTCGACCGTGCCCTTCAAAATTTGTTACGTCTCACCAATCCAACATGGCGGCTGTGCGAAATATTTCACTAGCATTCAATATCTCGGAAACTATTACTGATATCGCCCTGAAATTGTGTACGGTGATAAAGGGCACTACTAGAAGTTCACCTATGAGACTTTCAAAAACCTGGTGACTACAAAACCAACATGGCGGCCAAGCGAATTTGAGACTTTTAAATAGACTTTTCTCGCGATTTATTTATCCAAACGTAATGAAACTTGGTACAGCAATTGTTTATGCACATTGTAATGCACTGGAGTCTAATTTAGTTCAATTGTTTACATAACCTCGAAATGGCGGCTGTGCGAAATATTTCACTGACATTCTATATCTCCGAAACTGTTACAGATATTACCGTGAAATTGTGTACGGTGATAAAGGGTACGGATACAAGTTTACCTATGTATATTTCATAAACCAGTAAAGTACAAAACGAACATGGCGACCAAGCGAATTTGAAATAATTGAATAGACTTTTCTCGTGATTTAACTCTCTGAGCGCAGTGAAATGTGGTACAGTAAATGATTTTGCAGATTGTAATGCTCTGCCATCTAATTTAATTCAATTGTTTGAATAACCTCAAGATGGCGGCTGTGCGAAATTTTAAAATTAAGTTTTTATTTCTTGTGTCGTAATCATGCGATTGAAGTGAAAGTTTGAACAATGAACCTAGACAATAATTGTCCTTGAATGGTACATAACTCTATGGCCGCGAAACAGAGATTCCTATTTCTATGGCCTATACATATAACAATCCTAAATGGCGAGCTTCCGAAATATTTGGACGGTTCTCAATATCTATGAATCTTTTACAGCAACCAAACTGAATTTTTTTATGTTAATAGAGACTATGAACATATGTTCACCTATAGGACTTTCAGTAACCTGGTGAGCACAAATCCAACATGGTGGCGACGCGAAGTATACATATTTAAATGGACGTTTCTCGCGAATTAACTATCCGAGTGCCATGAAACGTTGCTCGTTAAATGCTTATACAAATGTTGATCCACTGGCATCTAATTTATTTCAATTTTTGCATAATCACAAGATGGCTGCTGTGAGTAATTTTAAAATCTCGTTTTTACTTCTTGTGTTCTAATCTTGCGATTGAAGTTTGAATACCACACGTACACAGTAATCTTAATGTAATAGTACAAAAATAAAAATCCAACCTGGCGACCATCTGAAATATTTAGACGGTTCTCAATATCTACGAATCTGTTACAGCAATTAAACTGAAATTTTGTATGTTGATAGAGGCAATTAACATGAGCAGGATATATGAAAATAGGCTGTATAGTTCTTCTCGGAACTACTTGTCTTCCCTATTACATTGCTCCTTGTGATACCGTATTCTAGTTGTGATATCCTTGCGTGTTATGCGCGGGCAAGGTATTTCAATTCGATCAAAGTTCAGCTGACTACAAATTAGATTAGTGGAATGGCTTCGTACATGACTGAGTTGCTCGCAACTCTATCAGAAGTTAATCAGTGACCGGAGGAGAATAACAATGTGTAAGGCGAGCGCTTTTCAAGTTCGGGCACAATATTGATATTCAACCCTGTTCCTAAGCCCAAGTACAGTAACTTCATATGCCAGTACATAATTGGACTCCAAGTTAACCAACGGTGTAGCCGTGAGATTCCCTGTTAATGTGGATGAAACAAACTGATATGATTTTCGTAACAAGTGCCTCACAGGTTCATGTTGCAAATGTATCGTCTTGCCGACTATCAGTTCGTAGAGGACGACTATCATTGCTGAGTAGTAGTACCCGGATTCGCCCGGTGGATTTATTTATTTGCTTGCTGTATGGATGATACGGAAATACTGAACTGACACAAATTAATGCGAAACATATTTTAAGAAGTAGTTCCATGAAGAACTAAAGCCTATTTTAATATGTCCTACTTATGTTAATTGCCACTATCAACATACAAAATTTCAGCGTGATTGCTGTAATAGATTCGTAGATATCGAGAACCGAGTAAATATTGCGGATGGTCGCCATGTTGATTTTTATATATACTACTTGTTTGTTATTTGACCAAAATAACAAAATGATCATACATAGTCTGTCTGTTAGGTAGCCAGTCCGAAGGCTGGTTGGATCCCCAAAAAGTACCGCCGTTAGGTTATGTGGGTAGATACCCACAAAAACCAAAGGCAGTGCTGTATTGAGGCGTACTAGGCAAGAAGAGGAGTGAGGTAGTTTGCCATTGCTTTCCTCACTGAGTCAGAACAGCAGTACTAACCCTATGAGTAGAACCTTTCACAACATCCACAGGCACTGACTGTGCCCTGATTGTTATTACAAAGCACCACCCATACCTCAGTAGCTTCCATATAATCACAGCCATGAGGGAGACTGAGACATCGGTGAAAAGCCACATTTTACTCTAGCCTGTGCCAACAGACAAATGCAAATGTACTGCATCTGTGCGCTATCTGTTGGTGCAACTTCAGGATAAACAATGTTTCAAAGCTTTGGGATCCGTTATTGGGTAGAGATCAAATGCTGAGCCCATCAAATTCCCAAGCAGAAGAAGTCAACCGACAGAATATCGACAGATATGAATGAATATTTATCTTAGAACAAATAATAAAGTTATAATTATCGTCGAACATAAACAGTCGTATGCAACTCGCCTATAATGGTAATTAAGGCACTCGTATGGAAATTATAAAACTCGCATACGCTCGTTTTATAAACATACTCGTGTCTTAATTATCACCAGTATAGGCTCGTTGCATAATGTACTATTGAAAAACATGTAAAATTAATATTGTAAACACGAAATGTAGATGCACGTTGTGTGCCAGTGAAGCATAAAATATGTATGTGGCGCACGCCCTTTCTCACTAGGCATTCCATTCTTCCAGTATGATTTATGGTAAACTAGCAACCCGCCAGATTCGCCCGGCATCTTTAATGGTCACCCAGCGTAATCTTAAAAGGCGCAAGGACGGCAGGTCCCAGATGCAATTCAGAAAAGCCGAGGTAAGCAGCGAAACTCCAAACACATATACTCTTCTCTGAAGTCTTAACTCGACACAAGTCGACAGTTTGATGCTGGCCGAAGCTGGAGTGATAGGCTCACTCCGAAGCTAGTAATTTAAGTCTCCACTGAATGGAGATTGTTGGAAGAAATGAAAGGGTAAAAACACTTCTAATGGGCGATGTATTAAAGATAGAGTTATGCTTCCCTGGACTTTTTGTAGAACTTTTCATGCTGAACAATTCTTATTTTTAACGATTTACCCAGCGTAATGTTAAAAGGCGCACGAACAGCAGGTTCTTCGTCGATTCGATTTACTGAATTCGTTACTGTACTGCTTCCTTTGGTTATAAATGAGTGGTTTTCTACGGAAACCTTCCTCGAGAAATCCTTTACAGAATGGTGAAAACCGCATCAAAATCCATCCAATGTTTCTAGAGATTATCCGTTACATCGAAGAATCGGGGTCTTAGTTTTATACTACGCAGAGATAAATAAATAAATAATTAAATAAATAACAATAATTTTCGAAGTGAATTGTGACGTCTGATCACATTCTTCGTTAAAAAGAAGGTTCCATGTTTTGTGAAAGAAGAATAACGGTCTAATCCTAATGCACACAGTGCCATCCTATGTATGCTTCATTTTCTACCGGGTTCTTCCACACTTCCTCCTAGAAAATGTTGACAATGTACCGGACTTGAAATCCCACGGTATCTCCCACAATTCCCGACTTAAGGCTAATATTTACAGTTCCACACACAACTGGTCTTTGTATCCTCAAAGTTGCTTGGACATCGTGATCATTTCAGTCCGATGTAATTAGGTGTGTGTGTCTGTTGATATAGATAGAGAGGGAGAAAATGTTGTCTGATAACTTAGTGTTTTTGCGATGTCTATAATAGAAATATTAGTAGTAAAGTGTGTATTTGTCTTAGGGAAGGAGAGGTCAGCAACTCTTAAGTTGGAAGCCATCCCGGCATTTACCTGTAGTAGAAATAGGAAACCACGGAAAACCACTCTCTGTAAGGCTGCAGTGGGAATCAAACCCTCCTCTTCTCAGTTTTGCCTCACGAGGCTAAGTGTACCTCGCTCCAGCCCACAGACCAGAATTAAACTTATTGGCAGAGCCCGGACTCAACCCGAGACCTCTGCGGTGACAGCCAGGATGGTTTCTAACTTAAAGCCACGGCCGCCTACTCCCCAATTCACACATGAATCAAAAATACACACACTTCAACTGACGACACAAAAGCGCAGGTTATCAGACAAATTCTGCACACTCCGAAGTACACGGGGCTAATTTACCAAGATGTCCAAGCCCCTCATAACAAACAACTACAACAACAATAATTCAGTTTCTACGTTAAAGAGAGGAGTCCTGACTTTGTTGCTGTCGTGTTGTTATTTTTAGTGGATTTTTGGAGCTTCGACATCTTCGTCATCAGGCCCATGTACTTGGGTGAGTGTTGTACTTGATTTCAGTGGTGCGTTTTGCTGCATTAGGGACAGGGATGGGGTAGGTGCCTTGGGATGTGAAATGAGGTATCTCCTGGAATGAGGAAATGTGGAAAAACCCGGAGAAAATTCACACTCAGGAGAGTCGCTGCCAATGCTGGGATCCAAACCTCAGATCTCTGGACTTGCTGCTGAGCGCCATCGTGGTCTTGGTGAGCGATATAACAAAAAGTTCCGTAGCGAATTAAAAAGCCTACTTTTCTTAAAATTTAAGATTTATGCCAATGATCACTCTATATGGACCAATCTAGAATAATGACGAAATTAAGTTGGTAATTTCGAAATTTCCAATTAGTTCGAAATATACCTGGCATAATGCAGCCTAATAGAGCACTACAGTTGGCAGCCCTGGTGACTGAATATATTCTTAAATCCATCTCCTAAGGCACAGAATACGAAATTTGGGTGACGTCCAATCGATAGCATGGACGTTACATGAAGTAAGACATTGGATCTATCAGCGCACGTAAAATCATTCTGGCAACAATGTCATGCATGTGTTGGTCAGAAATAATCTGAAATAATATGATCTATTGTTGTGCCAATTTTGGATGAAATCCATTAGTTAGTATAGAAGTTACATGCATTTTAAAATTGGACATATCAGCAGGCTTAGAATCATGTTGGCAGCACTGGCGTATATTAGTTAGTCCAAATTAATCTAGAATGTCAGGTACTATACGTGTAAATAGTTTAAAGCTGTCGGCTTGCATACTTTCTGATATATTGGTATTTGGATTTTAAACAAGAAGTTCCGTGACGAACTAAAGAGCCTACTTTTCTTAAAATTTAAGATATATGCCAATGATTAATCTATATGGATCTATCTAGAATAATGACGAAATTAAGTTGGTAATATCGAAATTTCTAATTAGTTCGAAATACTGTATACCTGGCATACTGTAGCCTAATAGAGGACTACAGTTGGCAGCCCTGGTGACTGAATATATTCTTAGTTCCATCTCTTAAGGTACAGAATACAAAATTTGGTTGAAGTCCAATGGATAGCATGGACGTTACACGCAGTTAAACATTGGATCTAACAGCGCGCGCAAAATCATGTTGGCAACAATGACATACATGTATTGGTCAGAAATAATCTGAAATAATATGATCTATTGTTGTGTCAATTTTGAATAAAATCCATTAGTTAGTATAGTAGTTACATGCATTTTTAAATTGGATCTATCAGCAGGCTTAGAATCATGTTGGCAGCACTGACGTATATTAGTTACTCCAAATTAATCTAGAATGCCAGGTACTATACGTGTGCAAAGTTTAGAGCTATTGGCTTGCATACTTTCTGATATATAGATATTAGGGTAACAAAAATAGAGACAGTATTTACTAACAGTTGGCAGCCCTGGTTACTCTTAAGAATCGGCATATACATATCTGTTATGGTACACATAGCACACACGAAATTTGGTTGAAATCCAAATGATAGTATAGAAGTTACATGTATTTAAATTTGGACCTCTCAGCAGGCTTAGAATCACGTTGGTAGCACTGACGTATATAAGTTTCTCCAAATTAATATCGAATGTCAGGTACTATACGTGTGCATAGTTTAAAGCTGTCGGCTGGCATACTTTCTGATATATTGGAATTTGGATAAAATAAATTGAGAGCATTTATTAACAGTTGGCAGCCCTGGTGGATCTTAATAATGCGTTCAGTCATGTCTGTTTATGTACACATAGCACATACGAAATTTGGTTGAAATCCAATTGATAGTGTAGAAGTTATATGCATTTAAAATTTGGACCTATCAGAAGGCGTATATTCATTTTGGCAACACTGCGATGTATGGCCTCCTGGAAATTAAACTGCAATAATATTATCTATACGTGTGCCAATTTTGAAATGGCTCCTATTCATACATTCCAAGATATCCAACATTGAGCTCAAATTTCAATTGCGATTTTTCAGCAGTTGTTAGCACTGACATCATTTTCAAATATGGGCGTGAGATATTCAGGTATAGATCTTTACTCCTACCAAATTTTGTTTCGATTGCTTCAGCCGTTTAGGAGTTGATAGGGACACACACACACACACACACAGCCAGACAGACAGAAGGACAGACAGACAGACAGACAGACAGACACACACACACACATTTGCCCGATCTCATAAGTCTACTTTTTCCTCATTTTTGCAAAATGTGAAAAGTAGGCTAAAAATAGAGAGAGCATTTATAAACAGTTGGCAGCCCTGGTGGAACTTAAGAATACGCTCAGTCATATCTGATTATGTACACATAGTACACATAGACTCCTAGTTTAAAAATACTAGGGACAGAATTCGATGATTATATTTTTAAATATCTCCTCTGTATAAATCCAATAACGTTAACGGTGAACTCTAAAGCTCCATTAAATAACGTATAAGCAGAATAAATTTGAGGAATTATTACCACCTTACTCGTATGAATTGCACGTCGAAGCTATTAATAATGAAATTTTCTGAATGGGCATATAATTAATATATCATTGAGTGGGCCAGTCAGTTGCACCTGCGAGGAAAGGTAGATTCCATTTTATTTTCCAACGCGTTAATGCCAGCTGTCAGATGAGTTAAATTAATGATCGGTCTGTGTTCCTACCGACAAGACTCGTTAGAATATTCACGGCTTCTGGTAATGGCGTTTTGTTTCACTGTTCAGATTTAACAGGTGATCAAATATTACAAACCTTTAAGCTAGCGAGAAAGGTAGTGTTTACTGAGTTTCCTTTAATACAGACAGCGCAGCAAACACAATTTATTAACACTGTATTATATTTGGAATATTACCAGGCTGGTTTCCACCTTCTAATAGCAAATTCGTAGATTCGATTCTCGGCTGAAGAATTGAGACTTTTGGAAGGTGGGAATATTTTACGGTATTTCGAGTCGTAAGAGATACCAACCCTCTCTTTTCACATTTGGTGATAATAATATCGTATGGCCTCGGCTGCTGGGTGCAAGCTTTGTAATTTGACACCCAGAGGGTAGCTTGCATGTCGAATTTCGTTGTTCCTTGAATCACTATGAAAGTCAAGGAGGGTAGATATCTAAGCTCCTTGAACATTATAGCGCTTTCTAGTAGAGAAATGAGGAACTTTGTGTTAGCGGAAACTCCCGAGATTAATTTTGCCATTATGAACACGGCCTACTGAGTTCAAATGGGTTCTTTGACATGCCAACATCGTATGACATGCGAGTCGTATTTTTGCCACCTTTCAAAAATAACTTACCACGGCCAGGAGCGAATCTGCAATCTTGGGGTTAGTAGACCGACACGCTATCCACTCACATTTGGTGATTAGAAGGCAAATGTATGTTAAATCTCAACCACATGCCACCAAATCGAGTTCTAGTATCTCTGTTCAAAGGCAGTGCAAGAGGAATCTCGAGATTGAAGAGTAGCATGGCTCATTTATTTATGTATTTATTTATTTATTTATTTATATATTATAGGGCGGTCGATCTAACAGTGACATCTCCAAAATTAGGTTTTCACGTAATGATACTAGGGGGGAGAGTAATTATCTGTATAGTTGTTACTCCTCACGCTTTTGTATATTTACAAATTGAACCAAAATTATTTTTAAGTGACAGAATAATGGCTACACGTTCCCCCAGGTGCATATTAAAGACATCGAAGTAATGAAGTCATGAATATAGTATTTGTATTTGTAATTATATGTGTTGCAAATACGAGCATAATCACTCAGAGAATATGTCCGTAAGATATACTGTAGTACATGAGTGTGTCACAGTGCAATTGAGCAACGTGTGAACATCATGTTCTGCAAGACAACATGGGTAAACGACGATGGAAAGACATGAAATGTAAAATCAACAGCTTGGGGTGGAAGCAATGAGCAGGAAATTCGTTTACATCTGGTTGAAACGCTTTGGCAATGATAAGAAAATTACTGATGAGTTTAAGCCATATTTTGATCAGCCATCGACAACCAGATTTCCAGACATGACAGAGTGTGTCGCACGCTGATACTATACATCTGAAGAGCGTCATTGTAAAATGAACATGATGGCCATTCCTAAAGTAATTAAAGCTTCCAGAAGCTTTATGGACGCTACCAAATGTGCTTATGGTGATGGATGGCAAGATCTGGATCTGATGATGTTCGCTTAGCAAGCGAAATATGTCATTCCCCTGATTATGTTATGGGGGCGTTAACCACCACAGCGCGTGTTTGATAAAAATATGAATATCTCTGGAACCATACGCTTGATGTTCATGAAACTTTAACTGCTTATAGCATATGTGTGTAGTACTGTACTAGGTGAATGAATTCACAGAGTCCTGGGTTAATAAATTTATATGTGAGTAATTATTATCGTTGCGATTGAAAAAAATTATGTATCGGTGTATTATTTCTAATAGATTAATTGCGTTTGGAACATTAAATCGCGAGAAAGGTTTATTAAAATTTTTCAAATTCGCTTGGCCGCCATGTTCGTTTTGTAGTTAACCGGTTTTTGAAAGTCCTATAAATGAACTTCCAGTAGTGCCCTTTATCTTCGTACAAAATGTTAGGGTGATACCGCTAATTGTTTCAGAGATATAGAATCCGGTGAACTATTTCGCACATCCGACATCTTGTGGTTATGTAAATAATTGAACCAAGTTAGTTGTCGGTGCATTACAATGTGTATAAACATATACTGTACCATGTTTTATTGCGTTTGGTTGGTTAAATCACGAGAAACGTCTATTTAAAAGTCGCAAATTCGCGTGGCCGCCATGTTTTTTTTGTAGTTACCAGTTTTTCAAAAGTCACATAGGTGAACTTTAAGTAGTTTCCTTTATCACCGTAAAAATTTCCAGGGTGATATCGGGAATAGTTTCGGAGATATTGAATGCTGGTGAAATATTTCGCACAGCCGCCATGTTGGATTGGTGAGACGTAACAAAATTTGAAGCGCACGGTCGGGGTCGTCCGGAATAGTGCTATGAACTTACCGAGTTTCATATAAATCGCTCCAGCCGTTTAGAAGCTATTAGGGGGAACATACACACACACTCCTCACACACACACACACACACGGGCAAAATGTGATCTCATAAGCCTATTTTTCAAAATTGAAAATAGGCTAAAAAATGGATATTTTTTGGTTAGCGTTCCCTTAAATAGTGAAATGATAATTTGTCAAATGTTTTCTGTTTCAAGTTTTTATTCCAGTTATATTAATTTTAACCGCCCAATATAATTCGAGTTCCCTGCTATGTGTTGGTCGATTTAGATCATTTTACATAGATTCTAATATACAAAATTGAAGATGTTGATTCCTCTTTAGTAGATTAATTCTAATCATGTCGGTCAGGGTTTCTACTTCAGGCTGTTCGGAGTGTATTTCACAAAGAAACCCAACCTGTTCTTGCCAATTCCAATTATGTCTGCTCTCGCTTTGTCAGCATTATACCGTGAAACACCCTGAACATTCTCGATCCAAGCTGGGAGAGCACATCTTATTATAGAAACCAAAAGAACCACTAGGAATTTTGATGCGTGTTTGGCTGAGGGAAGCGACACTTGTCGAATGTTCTACCTTGCCTTTGGGTGCACATCTCCTGGAATGAGTGATTGACGGGAGATAAAGTCAATAGCTTGAAGGCAGCGCAGCGGGAAGGTCACATCAGGGAACAAATGAAGTGAATACGCCCAGCATTCCGGATCGAGGTGCACATTTGAATAACATTCCAGTGTTTGGTGCGCTATTGAGTTTGTTTATTGATACGGAGGACGTGCCCCCACCACCACCCACACCCAGGGAGGTGAACACTAGATTGAAGTCCCACATTCATCTCGGAAGAGGTCGTTAGACGCTCCACACAAAGCTCGATACTCTGAACGGATATACAGCAATGATTGTAATCTTGAATCCCGCGGCATAGCTGTGCTTGTTAAATCACTCACATTAGCGCCTCTATATAAAAAGTAGGTTGGCTCAGGCAAGGAAAGCATTTCTACAAAAAAGGAATCTGTTGATATCGAATATAGATGTAGGTATTAGGAAGTCATTTTTGAAAGCCTTTGTCTGGAGCGTGGCGCTCTATGGAAGTGAAACTTGGACTATTGGTGCAGCAGAAAAGAGGAGAATTGAAGCATTTGAAATGTGGTGTTACAGGAGAATGATGAAGATCAGATGGGTAGATAGGCTACAAACGAAGAGGTATTAAGACGAGTGGGAGAGGAGAGATGTTTCTGGCGACTGGTAATGAAGAGAAGAGATAGGTTGGTAGGACTTATACTAAGACACCCAGGAATAGCAAGCTTAGTTATGGAAGGAAGAGTCGAGGACAAGAACTGTAGGGGTAGACCAAGGTTAGAATATGTTAAACAGATTGCCTCGGATGTAGGGTGTGGTAGCTATGTAGAGATGAAACGATTAGCTCAGGACAGGGAGGCACAGAGTGCTGCATCAAACCAGTCAAGACTGAAGACTCAAACAACAACACAGCTGTTTCGGTGGCGTAGTTGGTAGCATACTGAACTGCTGTGCCCAAGATAGCGGGTTCAAACCTGGCCGAAGTCGTCGGATTTTTAAGAGCGTTAAAATCCTTCAGTATGCCTTCCTTCGGAGGGTAAGTAAAGCCGGCGGTCCCATGTCGTAAATTTATGGCATGTAAAAGATCCTTCCACAGACTCAACTTGTGTGAAGCTAAATTGTTAGGTTAGATTTCGTCGGAACGCTCTATCAAAGTTCCAACGTTCACCACTAGGTATCATTGATATCTGGTAGCGATAGTTGGAACTACTTGAAATTGAACGGAACTGTTAGCTCACCTAAGGGTGTCCGGTGGAAGGAGCTACACTGAGGTGTGCCGAACATGTCCTCGGACACTCCCGGCACTAAAAGCCATACGATAAATAATAATTGTAACTGTGGCTGACATAAATCTTGTACAACAACAACAACAATTAGTACATTTCCAAGGAAAATACACATCTTGCTGTTAGAAGCTAAGTTTAAAATTTTCAAGATTTAAATTGGAACTATTGTTTCCATTTTTAACAAGAAGTTCCGTGAAGAACTCTACAGCCTACTTTTCATGCCAATGATTATTCTACGGTATATGAACCTATCTAGAATAATGACGAAATTAAGTTGGTAATATCGAAATATCTAATTAGTTCAAAATATACCTGGTATAATGTAGCCTAATAGAGCACTACAGTTGGCAGCCCTGGTGACTGAATATATTCTTAGTTCCATCTCTTAAGGTAGAGAATACAAAATTAGGTTGAAGTCAAATGGACGTTACATGCAGTTAGACACTGGATCTATCAGCACGCGTAAAAGCATGTTGCCAACAATACCATGCGTGTGCTGGTCTGAAATAATCTGAAATATTATGATATCTTGTTCTGCCAATTTTGGATGAAATCCGTTTGTTAGTATAGAAGTTACATGTATTTTAAAATTGGACATATCAGCAGGCATAGAATCATGTTGGCAGCACTGCCTTGTATTAATTACTCCAAATTAATCTACAATGTCAGGTGCTATACGTGTGCAAAGTATAGAGCAGTTGGCTTGCAAACTTTCTGATATATTGGTATTTGGATAAAAAAATAGAGAGTAATTATTAACAGTTGGCAGCCCTGGTGGCACTTAAGAATACGCTCAATCATATCGGTTTATGTACAGATATTACATACAAAATTCGGTTGAAATCCAATTGATAGTGTAGAAGTTATATGCATTTAAACATTGGAATTATCAGAAGGCTTTAAATTATTTTGGCAACACTGTCGTTGTTGGCCTCCTGGAAATTAAACTGAAATAGTATTATCTGCATGTGTACCAATTTTGGAATAGCTCCCATGCATACCTTGCGAGATATCCAACATGGAGCTCAAATTTCTAGTGCGTTTTTTCAGCAGTTGGTAGCACTGACATCATTTTCAAATATGGACGTGAGATATTCCGGTGCACATCTTTACTCATAATAAATTTGGTTTTGATTGCTGCAGCCGTTTAGGAGTTGATAGGGGGGGGACACACACACAGCCAGACAGACAGACAGAAGGACAGACAGACAGACAGACAGACACACACACATTTTCCCGGATCGATCTCATAAGTCTACTTTTTCCTCATTTTTGCAAAATGTGAAAAGTAGGCTAAAAATTTGGGTCTTGTTTTGTGCTGGCCTTCATCGTTTCCCTCATATGTCCCATGTTTTTACGAATGTTTGGAGTTTTGCTTTTTTTAAAGTGGGTGTTAAACCGTCTGCTACAAAATTAATCCCACATATTCTCACATTATTATAAATATTATTATTATTCTTTTTCGTAGTCAGTTTACCCTCCAGGGAGGCATTTCCCATGGCCTCAGCGAGGGATCCCACCTTTACCGCCTCTACGGGCAGTGTCTTGGAGGGTGACATCGGAATTTGGGATACAACTGGGGAGGCGGCACTAGCGCCTCATTCAGGCGACCTCACCTCCAAAGTGAACAGGGGCCTTATGAGGGATGGGACGGGATGGGAAGAATGGGAGGGATAGACAAGGGAGAGGGAAGGAGGCGGCCGTGTCTCTATCAACATACAAATTTTCAGTTTGATGGCTGTCATACATTAATAGATATTGAAAACCATGTAAAAAATTTCGGATGGTCCATGTTGGATTGTAATATATGTAGGCCATAGAGTAATATACAATTTGATGAGGATTATTGGGTACGTTCTTTATTCAAACGTTGATTTCGATCGCATGATTAGAACACAAGAAATGGAAAATTTATTTTAAAATTTCGCACAGCCGCCATCTTGAGGTTATGTAAACTAAATTAGATATCATTGCATTGCAATTTGTATAGTCATTTACTGTACCAAGTTTTAAATGTTTCAATTTTGCTTGGCCACCATGTTCGTTTTGTAGTTAACATGTTTTTGAAAGTTATATAATTGAACGTCTAGTAGTGCCCTTTATCACCGTACAAAATGTCAGGGTGATATCAGTAATAGGTTTGGAGATGTAGAATGCCGGTGAAATATTTTGCACAGCCACCATGTTGGATTGGTGAGATGTTATAATATTTTAAGGGCACGATCAGGGTCGGCCAAAATAGTACTATGACCTTACCGAGTTTCATTGAAATCACTTCTGCCGTTCAGAAGTTATTAGGACACATACACACACACACACACACACACGGGCAATAGGTGATCTCATAAGCCCATTTTTTAGCCTACTTTTCACATTTTGCAGAAATTAGGAAAAAGTAGACTTATGAGATCGATCCGGGAAAATGTCTGTCTGTCTGTCTGTCTGTCTGTCTGTCCTTCTGTCTGTCTGTCTGTCTGTCTGGCTGTGTGTGTGTCCCTCCTATCAACTCCTAAACGGCTGCAGCAATCAAAACCAAATTTAGTATGAGTAAAGATGTGCACCGGAATATCTCACGTCCATATTTGAAAATGATGTCAGTGCTACCAACTGCTCAAAAAACGCACCAGAAATTTTAGCTCCATGTTGGATATCTTGCAAGGTATGCATGGGAGCTATTCCAAAATTGGCACACATGTAGATAAAACTATTTCAGTTTAATTTCCAGGAGGCCAACCATGACAGTGTTGCCAAAATAATTTTAAGCCTTCTGATATGTCCAATGTTTAAATGCATATAACTTCTACACTATCAATTGGATTTCAACCAAATTTTGTATGTAATATCTGTACATAAACAGATATGACTGAGCGTATTCCTAAGAGCCACTAGGGCTGCCAACTGTTAATAATTGCTCTTTATATTTTTTTATCCAAATACCTATATATCAGAAAGTATGCAAGCCAACAGCTTTAAACTATGCACACGTATATTCTGACATTTTACATTAATTTGGAGTAACTTATATACGTCAGTTCTACCAACATGATTACAAGCCTGCTGATAGTACCAATTTTTTAATACATGTAACTTCTATACTATCAGTTGGATTTCAACCAAATTTCGTATGTGATATGTGTACCATAACAGATATGACCATAAGTATTGTTAAGAGCAATCAGGGCTGCTAACTGTTAATAAATGCTGTCTATATTTTTTTACCCTAATATCAATATATCAGAAAGTATGCAAGCCAACAGCTCTATACTTTGCACACGTATAGCACCTGACATTCTAGATTAATTTGGAGTAATTAATAAATTTATTTATTTATTATTATTATTAAATCGTTACAAATACACACATTTTACAAAATTCATAATATCTGTACACATTTTATGAATTTCCTTACACTTCCTACTCATTGTTTAACCTGTAAATTTACAATTATTAAATTATATTGTTACAATATGATAAAGACAGGTCGAAATAGGATATCAAATTCATACAGAGCAGGAAGAGATATCACATATGCCACTAAAAGGTGCAACCTTGAGTGTGTCAAGCATATCGTTGATTACTATTTCTAAAAATTGTATAATGGCTTAGCCGAATAACACGTTCTATGTAAATGATGTATGCACAAAAAAATAATGAATAAGAAGGAAAATTGAATTTGTGTTTTATAAACTTGTAGACTCAACTAATTATATTTTCAATTTTAATTTTGTTTTCTCTGAGAAAATGTTTTATTTGCATCTTCAGGTTTGCATGATTTCCTTTAAATTATTTTAATTTAATTGGGAGAATGTTATATAATTTTGGTGAGAAATACAGAAAGTTACGTTTGGCTATACCTAACTTAGGTTGATATAAAATAGAGTGATTCTCTGTAATACTTCTGGTTTCATACCCGTGGCGAACAACTTGAATTCTATTTCTATCTTTAAAAATGTATTTATATATTTCAAAAGCATACAATTGTTTAATGTTGAAGACCCTTGTCTCAGCATACAGTCTCATAGTCGGATATAATCTATCTTTCTTCAACATTATTCGTAATATGAGATTCTGCACTATTTGAACACTTTTTAGTACATTTTCATAGGCGCCTCCCCAGGCAAGAATACCATATGTAAGAACTGACTGGACTAGAGCATGGTAGATTTCTCTTATTAATTTGTAATTGACAATATGTTTTAAATTGTGAAATATATAGATTGTTCTTCTTATTTTACTTGTAAGGTGTTTGCATTGGCTTTTCCATTTCATGTCACTATCTATAAATAATCCCAGATATTTAACTGTATCCACTTTAGCTATTTTAGGACAGTCAGAGTTCTGATTACAGTTCAAAGTGTGTATTTTTAGTTCATTAAAATCATCTTCAACTGCTTTTAAACTGAATCTTACGAACTTTGATTTATTTATATTTAAAAATAGTTCGTTACCATTTAACCATACCTTTAACATTTTCAATGCCGCAGTTGCAATTTGTTTAACATTTCCCCATGTTCTACCTTCAACACAAACTACCGTATCATCTGCGTATGATATGACATTAACATTTTCAATTCCATGTATAGATGATTCAATATCGTTCACTCTTAAAGGTAGACTTGTAGTTCGATTTATTCTAACGTATTGAATCCTTTCCGTCAAATAGCTTTCTATCAATTTCAGTGCTATGCCTCTGATGCCATATCTCTCCATCTTCTGAAAGAGAATATGGTGAGGTATGGTGTCAAAAGCCTTCTTTAAGTCGAGAAATATGCCCAAGGTCGGTTTCATACTGTTCATATTTTCATAAATTCGCTTAGTTAATTCCCCAATAGCATCAGTGGTGCTGGCATTTTTTATAAAGCCAAATTGTCTAGTTGATAGTAGATTGTGTTTCTTCAAAAACTGATAAATATGATTTTTTATACATTTTTCAAATAATTTTGATATGACTGTCGTTAACGATATCGGTCGATAGTTCTTTAGTTCTGAAGGACTGCCTGCTTTATGTAGCGGTTTTACAATTGTAATTTTTAATTGCTTTGGGAAGTATCCAACTGAAAGTGACTCGGTTATTATTGTTAGTAAAGGACTCTTTAAAGAATTAAAATTCTGCTTAATAATTTGAACTGAGATGTTATCTATTCCCATTGCTTTAGTGTCGCTTATTTCGTGTAGGTACTTTTGTAAATCCGCTTCGGTAATCGGAATAAAAAAAACAGGAATATGTGTTTCTGTTGATTTTCAAGGAAAAATCTGGATTGTTCTTAATATTTTTAGACATGTCAGTAGTTTTGTTAATAAAATAATCATTGAATGTATTAGCTATAGTGAAATCATCATCGTAAACATGATTTTGAGATCTTATTTTTGTTATTTTTTTCTTTATGACTTATTCTTTGTGTTATTTCATTGACAATGCCCCATACTTTTCTTGGATTATTAGAATACAAGGCAGTGCTGCCAACATGATTCTATGCCTGCTGATATGTCCAATTTTAAAATACAAGTAACTTCTATACTAACAAATGGATTTCCTCCAAAATTGGCACAACAAGATATCATAATATTTCAGATTATTTCTGACCAGCACACACATGAGATTGTTGGAAACATGCTTTTACGCGTGCTGATAGATCCAGTGTCTAACTGCATGTAACGTCCATTGGACTTCAACCAAATTTTGTTTTCTGTACCGTAAGAAATGGAACAAAGAATATATTCAGTCACCAGGGCTGCCAATTGTAGTGCTCTATTAGGCTACATTATACCAGGTTTATTTTGAACTAATTAGATATTTCGATATTACCAACTTAATTTCGTCATTATTCTAGATAGGTTCATGTTCTGTAGAATAATCATTGGCATGAAAAGTAGGCTATATAGGTCTTCACGGAACTTCTTGTTTTTCATAAAATTAAAATAGGCTAGAAATGACTTCCAATATGTTTCATGTTTCCGTCAGACTGACTAAAACATATTTTAACACGATTTATTTCTTTGTAGCCGGAGGTTGTTTGTAGTTTATACGTTGGTAGTTAGACACATCCCGCTATAATCACAGCGAACGAGGTCTTGGGGGAGAGGCTAGGGTGTTAGTTATCACTTACATTTTCAATCCTCCAGCATGGAGCGAAGCCGGCGGTGCGCGTGCGGTGTGGTTGCAGGTAGACAGAGAACACCTACACCCAGTCTACGAAGTGAAGTTCACTTTAGTCTCTAGCACAGTGCTTCATTAGGGAGCCCAAGGTGATCCTGGCGAGATATCCGCCCCATTGATAGAAAGATAACGAAAATGAATATGGAATATATATATATATATTTAGCATATTTTCATTTATGAAACAAGTAGTTCCGTGACGAACTAAAGAGCCTACTTTTCTTAAAATTATAGAGACCATATGTCAACAGTTGGCAGACCTGGCGACTCAAACTATAAGGTGCGTTCAAAAAGTAACGAGCCGGGGACTGGAATGCGCAAACCGGTGACTACATCGGCTAATCGTGGCGTGTGTAACGAGGTGTGGTTCCGACCAGAGCGTGGAAGGTCACAGCCCGTCGCTAGAGGGCACGCGTGCTCGTCACGTGACGATACAAAGCGAGCAGCAGCAGGAATCAATCATCCAACGCTGCCAGTCGCATTGCAAACAGTGACATGGAGGTGTTCTTCGGTTTTTGACAGCGGTAGGAGTAGGGGGAACGGACATTAATCACCGAATGTCACAAGTGTACATGTCCCTCGCAAGGATCAAGGCGTGGCACAAGCGCTTCAGGGTAGGACGGGTGTCGTTAGCCGATGATGCCCGGTCTTGGGCACCCTCCTGCATTACCGATGACAACGTCCAGCTGGTTGATGCACTCATTACCCAGGACCGCCGAGTAACAGTGAACGCCATAGCCGCCGTGGTCACTCCACGACAATGCACGACCTCATACGGCCAACACAGTCGCGGTACTGCGGCAGAAATTCAAATGGGAGGTTCTCGGCCACCCTCCATACATTCCAGACCTCTCTCCCTGTGATTACGCCATGTTTGGTCCCCTGAAAAGGGCTCTGCGGGGCCAGCGATTCACCTCGGACGCAGACGTCCAGCTGTACGTGCGGAATTGGTTCACATCGCAGCCCAGGCAATTTTATGAGACAGCCATTCACCGCCTCGTGTCACAGTGGGACAAGTGCCTCAAGAGCCAGGGCCAATACTTGTAACATACAGGTACTGGTTTCTGGAATTATACCTCCGGCTCGTTACTTTTTGAACGCACCTTATATATTCTTAGTTCTATCTCTTAAGGTCCACAATGCGCATGCAAAATTTGGTTGAGGTTCAATAGATAATATGCACGTTAAATGTCTTTAAATATTGAATTTATCAACATGCGTAAAATCAGGTTGGCAACACTGCCATAATTGGGATGCTAATACTTAAATTGAAATATTATGATCTATATATGTGCCAGTTTCGAGAGAACTTCATTTATTAGTATGGAAGTTACATGTGATTCAACATTAAACTTATTAGGACGCGTAGAATCATGTTGGCAGCACTGTCATATGTCGATTACTGGAAATTAACCTACATCTGTAGGTACTATATGTATGCAAAGTTTCGAACTATTGGCCTGCATACTTTCTGATATATTGACATTAGGATAAATATGTATAGAGTGCATTTTTCAATAGTTGGCAGCGCTGTTGACACTAGAAAAACGCATATTCATATCTGCTCCCGTGCGCAAATCACATACCAAATTTGGTTGAAATCCAATAGATAGTATGGACAGGTAGTATGGAAGTTACATGCATTTAAGATTGGACTTATCAGCAGGCAGTACTCTCATGTATGGGCTCCTGTAAATTAATCTGATGTAATATTATCTATATGTGTGTTAATTTTGGAACAATTCCCATGCATATCTTCCGAGATATCCAACATAGACCTTAATTTTGAATTGTGATTTTTCAGCAGTTGGTAGCACTGACGTATTTTCAAATATGGCCTTGGGATATTCAAGCATAGATCTGTACTCATACCAAATTTGGTTTCGATAGCCGCAGTCATTTAGGAGTAGATAGGGGGGGGGGGGCACCCATACAGACAGACAGACACACTTTTGCCTGGATCGATCTCATAAATCTATTTTTTCCCTCAATTTTATTTTAGCCTATTTTCAATTTTGGAAAAATAGGCTTATGAGATCACCTTGTGTGCGTGTGAGTGTGAGTGTGTGTGTGTGTGTGTCCCCCCCTAATAACATCTAAACTGCTGGAGCGATTTCAATGAAACTCGGTAAGTTCACAGCACTATTCCGGGCGACCCCGACCGTGCCCTTCAGATTTTGTTACGTCTCACCAATCCAACATGGCGGCTGTGCGAAATATTTCACCAGCATTCAATATCTCCGAAACTATTACCGATATCACCCTGGAATTTATTACGGTGATAAAGGAAACTACTAGAACCTTCGTGACTTTTGAAAAATTGGTAACTACAAAAACAACATGGAAGCCACGCGAATTTGCGACTTTTAAATAGACGTTTCTCACGATTTAACCAACCAAACGCAATAAAACTTGGTACAGTATATGTTTATACATATTGTAATGCACCGACATCTAACTTCGTTCAATTGTTTACATAACCACAAGATGGCGGAAGTGCGAAATATTTTACCGGCATTCTATATCTCTGAAAATATTCGCGATATCACCCTGAAATTTTGCACGGAGATAAAGGGCACTACTGGAAGTTCATCTATAAGACTTTCAAAAACCGGTTAACTACAAAACGAACATGGCGGCCAAGCGAATTTGAAAATTTTAAATACACCTTTCTCGCGATTTAATGTTCCAAACGCAATAAAATCTGGTACTGGAAATGTTTATACACATTGTAATGCACTGGTATCTAATTTAGTTCAATTGTTTATATAGCCTCAAGATGGCGGCTGTGCGAATTTAAAAATTAAGTTTTTATTTCTTGTGTCGCAATCATGCGATCGAAGTGAAAGTTTGAATAATGAACCTGCGCAATAATTTTCTTTTAATGGTACATGACTCTATGGCCTATACCGTACATATAACAATCCAACATGGCGAACATCCGAATTATTTAAATGGATCTAAATATCTACGAATCTATTACAGCAATCAAACTGATTTGTTTAATGTTCATAGGGGCAATGAACATAAGTGCACCTATAGGACTTTCAATAACCTGGTGATTAGAAATCCAACATGGCGGTGACGCGAAATATATAAATATTCACATGGACGTTTCTGGCAATTTAACCATCCGAGTGTTGTGAAACTTGGTACAGTAAATCCTTATACGAATGTTAATCCACTGGCATCTAATTTATTTCAATTGTTTCCATATCCACAAGATGGCAGCTGTGCGAAATTTTAAAATCTCCTTGTGACTTCGTGTGTCCTAATCATTTTATTGTAGTTTGAATGCTACACGTACACAATAATCTTCATGTAACAGTACACAACTCTAGGACCTACATATATAAAATCCATCATGGCGACCATACGAAATATTTAGTCGGGTCTCAATATCTACGAATCTATTACAGCAATCAAACTGAAATTTGGTATGTTGATAGTGGCAGTTAACATAAGTAGGATATATGAAAATAGGCTGTATAGGTTTTCACGGAACTACTTGTTACAAAATGTGAATAGTAGGCTAAAAATAGGTGTATGAGATCACCTTTTGTCCGTGTGTGTGTATGTGTGTGTGTGCTGTATATGCGTGTGCCCCCCTAATAACGTCTAAACGACTGGAGCTATTTCAATGAAATTCGGTAAGGTAATAGCACCATTTTGGCCGACCCCGACCGTGCCCTTCAAATTTGATTAAGTCTCACCAATCCAACATGGCAGCTGTGCGAAATATTTCACCGGCATTCTATATCTCCAAAGCTATTACTGATATCACCCTGAAATTTTGCACGGAGATAAAGGGCACTACTGGAAGTTCATCTATAAGACTTTCAAAAACCTGTTAACTACAAAACCAACATGGCGGCCAAACAAAGTTGAAATGTTGAAATAGATTTCTCGCGATATAACCATCCAAACGTAATGAAACCCTTTAATATTTCGGACGTTGGGTCGTTCTACATGTCGGCCATAGAGTTATGTACCATCAGATGAAGATGATTGCGTAGGTTTATTTTTCAAAGCTTCACTTCACTTCTCTTCGATCGCGGGATTAAGCAACAAAATTTTAATTTTTGAAATTTCGCACAGCCGCCATTTTTCTTTTTGGAAAACAATTGATAATTAAATCGCAAGAAAAGCCCATTTAAATATTTTAACTTCGCTTGGCCGCCATGTTTTTGTACTCAACGTGTGTTTATTCGTCCCATATATGAACCTATTTTAGTATTCTCATTTACAAGATTTCAAGGTGATATTTGTAAATGGTTTTGGAGATATAGAATGCCGATTAAGTATTTCGCGCGGCCACCATGTTGGATTGGTGAATTATTTTAATTTGAAAGACACGGTTGGGGTCGGACAAAGTAGTACTATGTCTTTACCGAGTTTCATCGAAATCACTCCAGCTGTTTAAGATTTTATTAGAGAGACATACATACGGACAAAAGGCTAAAAATGGACAAATCATAGAGAATTGGGCCGGGAATCGAACCCGGGCCTCCGTGGTAATAATTAAGAATGCTAGCTGCAATGCCAGGAGGTGGAACCTCATAAGAGATGGCGGACCTTAAAATAACCTGTGTCTGAAAGGTGTTAAAAGGGCTTTGCATCCCCTAGCCTAATTCAGTACGCCACTGCTAAAGGCAGAGATTAAATGAGGTAAATGGGGGGAAAGTGTTTTAAAGTGCTACCTTATTCAATTAACATGGCTCGTTAATTATAGAGGATCGCCATTGGTTGTTCACGTGGCAGGTGCTGCCAACAAAGCGAAATGCCTCAGCCAGTTATTAGCTCTTACCAGGAACCAAATCCTTAAAATAACAAAACTTGCTCTTGTTGTCGTTGATGTCCCACAAATTGTGCACCCCTCAGGGAAGAGGGCGAGTCATTTGATATTCTATGAACAGTTCACGCCACGGTTTTTGGCCAGTCAGTCCCGGTTTCTCAGTCGTACATTTCTTTATTTATCGTATAGCTTTTAGCGCCGGGAGTGTCCGAGGCTGTAGCTGTTTCAAGCGGACACCCATAGGGTGAGCTACAAGTTCCGTTCAATTTCAAGTAGTTCCAACTTATACTACCAGGTGTCACTAATACATAGTGTTGAATGTTGGAACTCGAATAGAGCGTTCCATCGAAATCTAACCTAGAAATTTAGCTTCATAAATGTTTAGTCTGTGGAAATATCTTTTACATGCCATACATCTATGGCATGGTACCGCCGGCTTTACTTCCCCAACGAAGGAAGACATACTGAGGGATTTTTAACGTTCTTAAAAAATCCGACGACTTCGGCCGGGTTTGAACCCGCGATCTTGGGCACAGCAGTTCAGCATTCTACCAACTACACCACCGAAACCGCTGCAGTCGTACAGAGCCTCACGTGAGTTTTCAGTAACGTGGAAAGCAACTCATGTATCAATTGCACATGCGCGATGATGATGAAGATGATAATTATTGATCTAAGGGGCCTAACATCTGGGTTATCGGCCACTAATGATCTGGGTGATAGCGAAAATGACAATGAGGCCGAAACCATAACGAAAGCTAACGGAGATTGAACATACTGACAAAAGAGCAGCTTCAGTGGCGTAGTAGATAGCATGCTGAACTTCTATGCCCAAGGTCGCGGGTTCAAACCCGGCAGAAGTCGTCGGATTTTTTAAGAACGTTAAAAATCCCTCAGTATGTCTTCCTTCGGAGGGGAAGTAAAGCCGGCTGTCCCATCTCATAGATTTATGGCATGTTAAAGAACCTTCCACTAATTACACCTGTGTGAAACTAAATTAATTTAGGTTAAACATTTCACTAACGTTCTTAGCTTCCTACGTTCGTCATAAGGAGCCGACTGCGGTGGCATCTGGTAACTAATTTATGAACTAGTTGGTCGTTGACGGTGGAGTTTGGCGGCAAAAGTAGGAACTACTTGAAAATTGATCGTCTGCAGTCCTTCCTTGACTTAAAACAGATACACACACTAATAAAGTCATCACAATTAACACCAGTTATCAGACAGATTCTACACACACCCAAAGTACACGGGGCTAAATGACCGCGTTGTCGCAGCCCCTAAACTGAGGAACCAACCAACCATACTGACAAAGGATTGAAAAGACACACAAAGTGTAATTTAAATGGAAAACACTGACAAAATGGAATTTAGATTGAGAATACGCAAAAAATGCAGGTTAGAGTCAAAAATAAATTGACAAAGTGCAATTTAAAATCAAAATAGTCACTAAATGCAATTTAGATTCAAAATGCTTACAAAATGCAATTTGGATTGTCAATGCTTACAAAATGCAATGTGCATTGAAAATACTTACAATATGTAATTGAGATTCAAAATGCTCACAAAATGCAATTGAGATTCAAAATATTTACAAATTGCCCAACCTACAAAATGCAATTTAGATTGAAAATACTTACACAATTCAATTTAGATTGATAATACTTGCAAAATGCGGTTTAGGTTGAAAATATTTACAAAATGTAATTTAGATTCAAAATACTTACAATAGGCTATGACAGCCCCCGCTCCAAGACTTACAAAATGCAATTGAGGTTGTCAATCCTTACAAAATGTAATTGAGGTTGTCAATCCTTACAAAATGCAATTGAGGTTGTCAATCCTTACAAAATGCAATTGAGATTGTCAATCCTTACAAAATGCAATTGAGATTGGCAATCCTTACAACATGTAATTGAGATTGTCAATCCTTACAAAATGCAATTGAGGTTGTCAATCCTTACAAAATGCAATTGAGATTGTCAATCCTTACAACATGTAATTGAGATTGTCAATCCTTACAAAATGCAATTGAGATTGTCAATCCTTACAAAATGCAATTGAGATTGTCAATCCTTACAACATGTAATTGAGATTGTCAATCCTTACAACATGCAATTGAGATTGTCAATCCTTACAAAATGCAATTGAGATTGTCAATCCTTACAACATGTAATTGAGATTGTCAATCCTTACAAAATGCAATTGAGATTGTCAATCCTTACAACATGTAATTGAGATTGTCAATCCTTACAACATGCAATTGAGATTGTCAATCCTTACAAAATGCAATTGAGGTTGAAAATACTCGCAAAATGCAATTTAGTTTGAAAATACTAACAAAATGTAATTTAGATTCAAAATACTCATAATATGACAGCCCCTGCTCCAAGACTTACAAAATGTAATTGAGATTGTCAATCCTTACAAAATGCAATTGAGGTTGCAAATACTCGCAAAATGCAATTTAGTTTGAAAATACTAACAAAATTGTAATTTAGATTCAAAATACTCACAATATGACAGCCCCCGCTCCAAAAGACTTACAAAATTCAATTGAGATTGGCAATTCTTACAAAATGCAATTGAGGTCGAAAATACTCGCAAAATGCAATTTAGATTGAAAATACAAAATGTAATTTAGAATGAAAAAACTTACAAAATGTAGTGTAGATTAAAAAAAACACTTAGGTAATTTAGATACATGGGGAGCCAATTCACAAAAACAGTGGAATTTAGTTTGAGAAGAATGAGGGAACAGGAAAGATGAGAGAAGGGCCAATTAAGGCGGGAAAGGGAGAGACTCCCTAGGCCTCATATACCCTAATACCGTCGGGGTCGGGGAAAAAAACAAGAGTTGACAGAAAAGAAGACTGAGAGGAGCCCGGCACAAGTGTAAGTAAAAGCAATGCCGGACACAACACATGCGTGAGGTTCACCACCTTTCCAATGTACGACTGCGCAATCAGGACTCATCGGCCAAAAATCGTGGCTTGTACTGTGATGTCTGCCAGATGGACTAGCATTGGATACTACCACCATGAGTGTGTAATTCATCTGTGACATGCACTCACACACACAGATGCGATGCGAGATGGTGCTATGACTTACTCATAGACCTCTCTGTCCCCGTTATTGTGTCTCGAATTCCGTTACCTCGGAGATGGAATTTCAGATGAGTGTTACAATCACGGCCAACGGGTGGACTCCAGTTGTACGCGAAGTCAGTCTGGTATTACAGCACCACACAACAACCTGAATCTTACCCAGTTCAGTGGGGGGTTTTAATTGCCGTTTATTATGCCTCCTCTTTGTTATTTGCGAATGTTATTTGAAATACAGAGCAAGATGATTCCACATAGTACCTGTGCACCATCTGTTGGTGCTAGTTCAGGATATCCCTAATGTACAATAAACAATGTTTCAAAGCTTTGAAAACATATTATTATGACATTGTCAAGGTCTTTGATCTGCAACTGGGAACCCAGCGTTCCGTTGACAGGCACAAATGCGTTCTTCAAGAGTTTGTGGTGTCGTCCATGTTTCGCACCCATACCGATTTTACTAGAGCCAAATAAAGGTCGATTTTGCTATTTTGTGAAATCAGCCCTGACTTAAATAGATTGTTGAGACTATAAACAACACGGTTTGCATTCATAAACCTCTGATGTATCTCTTTTTCAATCTTACTTTTTCTGGATAGTATTGAGCCCAGATACTTGAACTTCTCAACCCATTCAAAATTGTGACCGTCAATATGGGTGGTGTCAGGGAAATTTTGTTGGCGTTGCATAATGTACTATTAATTCACAAGTTTTGCAGTATTTCATGGGGAGCTTCGGCTGACTGCTTACGATTAACGGTTATTATGTCTACCTTGCATACAAGGATACTAAGCTGAATGAAACCATGAACTGCTTAACTGGTACTGTAAAGTCTACACCTCGCCACGGGTTACCCGGTCTTAGTCATATTCCACCACCTCACCTGAGGAGAAAGGAAGCTCTGCTGAGAGAGCAAAGAAGACTCAACGACTTGTTCGTTTTTGAATGATAATTTTTGTTTTTCTGTAATTTTTGTTTATTTTTATAATTTTTATTTTATTTTTTGTTTTTTGTTTTATTAATTTTTGGTCTTTTTAAATTTAGATGTCCACCTCAAAATTTTCAATTCAATTCAAATTTTGTATTCTTTAATCTGTGTTAAGAGGGTCAGATGACCTCGTAGTTCCGCCCCTTAAAACAACAATAACTAACTAACTAGAGCAAAGAAGATCCGGTCATCTCCCTCATTACCAGTTATCCCCCAGGGGCTCACATCTAGTGGGCGTGGGTTGGCGACCACGGGGCCCCAGCTGAGTCCGGCATTGCTTCCACTTACTTGTGACGGGCTCCTCTCTGTCTTCTTTCCTGTCGACCTCACTTGGTCAACTCTTGTTCTCTTTTGACCCCGACGGTATTAGGGTATCCGAGGCCTAGGGAGTCTCTTCCTTTCCCGCCTTAATTGGCCCTTGTCTCATCTTTTCTGATACCCTCCTTCTGCGAGGGGTCAGTCTCCTTTTTCTCTTCCTTTTACCTCCTGCCTTGTGCTCTAGGCCCTTAAGGAGGCAGGGTGTATGTAGCCCCACAACTTCTGGTGCACCCGAGATAATGCTACACCCTCAGGGGCTCACGGCTGGTGGGTTCGGCAGTTGGCGACCCCGAGGGATTCCTGAGCTGGGTCCGTTTTCCCCTTTTGTCCCTTACCTTTGGGGCGGACCCTCTCCTCTTTCACTTTCCTATCAGCCTTTCATGGCTCTCCTTCCTTCCAAGTCCCTCAATCCGCCTTCTTCGAGGGTTGAGGGCATTTCTTTTCCTCCTGTCCTTTATTTGCCTTATTCTCCTTTATTTTTCCATTCCTCCTTCTAGTATGTAGGTTAGTAGTTAGTATTAGTCTTTAAGTTCGCTTTTCTTTTTCATCTTCACGATCACCCAAACCATCAGGGGCCGATAACCTAGATGTTAGGCCCCTTAAAACAACAATTATCATCATCATCATCATCATTACCAGTTCACCAGGAATGTTGTTACCCATCGCCACTACGACTTCGATCTAGGAGACCAGCAAGTGTATTGGCCGCCCGACTCTTGAGGGGCAATTTTAACCTAAACCGAAGTTGACGGGAAGAGTGGTCAAATTCAACATCAGATACTAATGCTCATGAGCTAAATACAACTCGGAAAATGAATGGACTATGGTGTCGCCTCAACAGACTGAGAACTGGGCACGAACGCTGCAATTTCTTGCGTCATAAGTGGGGCTGGATGGATTCCCCAATGTGGGAATTCGGTGGAAAGGAGCAGACCATTGACCACCCCATCCTGCGCTGCCCTCTTCATGCCTAGGAGTCATCGGTGGCGTAGTTGGTAGCATGCTGAGCTTCTATGTCGAAGGTTGCGAGTTCAAACCCGGCCGAAGTCGTCGGATTTTTTAAGAGCGTTAAAAATCCCTCAGTATGCCTCCCTTCGGAGGGGAAGTAAAGCCGGCAGTCCCATGTCATAGATGCATGGCATGATAAAGAATCTTCCACTAATTACACTTGTGAGAAACTAAATTATAGGTTAGATTTGGACTAACGCTCTTAGGTTGCAACGTTCGTCACCAGGAGCCGACTGCGGTGGCATCTGGTAACCAAGTTCAGAACTAGTTAGTCGTTGACGGTGGCGTTTGGTAGCATAAGTTGGAACTACTTGAAAATTAAAAGTCTGCAGTCCTTACCTGAATTTAAAACTGATAACACACACTAATACAGTCATCACAATTAACACCAGTTATCAGACAGATTCTACACACACGTGGCTACATGACCACGTTGTCGCAGCCCCTAAACTGAGGAACCAACCAACTTCATGCCTACTCCGGACCCCAGCGACCTGTTTCATCTTTAAGAAAGTGCTGTAGTGTGTTTGAAAAACGTGGACCTGGACTTATGCATTTCTTGTTATAATCATCATACCATTAAATAAATAAATTCATCAAATGCCTGTTTTGCTTCTGTGAGAGCGTAGTTAAATGAGCGAAGTGCATCGGTTGATCGACAAAATAATTAATCAATTACTCAACCAAGCGATTAATCGATTAATTGTACAATAGATCAATCTTTATTTGTAGCAATTAGTCGATCTTTCTGCTTCAAATAATCGATTATTTGATAACTGAAATTAATCGATTATTTATTTATTCATTTTTATTTTTTATTTTTATTTTTTAATTTATTTCTTCTTCTTCTTCTTCTTCTTCTTCTTCTTCTTCTTCTTTGTTCGATTTTGGCCTACTTTGGACCACGGGAAACAACTGACTTGCTGATTAGTCCTTTTTTCTACTCCCAGAGACTCTTCATCCTTTCACTGTGGATTCTCTTCGTTTCTTCCGACCAGATGTTCTTGGCTCTTCTCCTTTGCTTTTCCTGGAACCCCTTGAATGCATCAATCGGACCTCGAAACACATCTCTATTCCAGATCTCATTTGGACCGACCCCAAATTCCTCCATATCCTTTCTTATTTCATCTACCCATTTTGTAGTCGCTTTTATCTTGGTGATGTAATTAAATATCTTCTTCGTTAGTCGAGTATCGCTCATTCTCGTAAGGTGTCCATAGAACTTCCATCTTCTCTTCCGTATGGTATCTGTGATTGTTTCCGCTTGTCCGAAAGATCTTTGTTTCGCCTCTTCCGCCATGTACCATCATTTCTCTTTTCGGGTTCTAAGATCTTCCTCAAGAATTTTCTTTCTTTCTTCTCCAGTTCCTCTAATTCACCTTTCTTGTTCAGTATCAAACATTCTGAACTATACAATCCTTCAGGCTTGACAACCGTGGTATAGTGTCTTATCTTCGCTCCGTAAGATATTGTTCTTTTGTTGTACCTATTCTGTACTAATTTATAAGCTAATTCCATTTTTCTGATCCTCCCTTTGTTTTCTGCATTATCCAGTCCATTAGCCGTTCACCAAGATATTTAAACTTTGATCTTCCCATATTTTGTTTCTAAGTGTATTTTGTTATCATGTTTGTATTCCATGTATTCTGTTTTTTCATACGAGATCCTGAGTCCCGTTTTACCTTCGATTTCATGTAATTTTTCAAGCATTATTTTAATATGTTCTTTATTTTCAGCTAGCAATGCCATATCATCCGCAAACGCTAAGCAATCCACCTTCACACCTTGCTTCTTTGTACCTAAACATATTCCTTCTATCCCTTCTTCTCTCATGGCATTCCTCCATATTCTCATTATTTTTTGCAGGACAACGTTATTTATTTATTTACTTATTTATTTATTTATTTATTGCTTATTTACTTATTTACTTATTTATTTATTTATTTATTCATTTATTTATTTATTTATTGAATCCAATTGTACACGAGTATTAGGGTTATAGTTTTGATCAGATAATTATTGGTCCTTAACACAAAATTATGAACTAGATTATTGTAGATGTGGTAAATGAAATTATGGAACTATTTGTAACAGCAGGATCTTAAACAGGTGTAATAATGGTTTTGAAAGTTCCATATTACAGTTGTTTAGATAACACTTTAGTTCGAATCTTGTCCTGCTAATCACGGCACAGTTGAAGAGTAAATGGTCCACAGCTTGAGAATATCCACAAATGCACAATCGCCTGCAATGTTAAGTTTAAAACGATTAAACGTACCAGCCCTAATTTAAGAGGTATTCATCATCTATATGTGAAACACATATCCATGTTACAATGTTCATCAGAACAGAGGAGGACTTAAACTTTTTCATGTCAGCTGTATCTCCACCATTCCTTACCGCGCAAGGCTACGCTGTGGGGTCTTTTGACAAATGACCACGGAATATTTAATATTATTTTGCAACAACACTGACCTCGTTAGCTTTACTAAAAATAATATTAACAGACAACCCAAACTGACTGCTAACGAACAAACACTGTGAGTAAGAGGTTATCCGGGGATTGCTCCAGCTAATATCCGATATATTCTGGAAGTTACCAGAGGGCTTTTATCGACCTCTCTTTCCCTCTCTCTCTTCTAAAATAAAAGACTGTCTGTGGTAGATCGGATTATTTGTATCTGGCCATATTTTATTTGTCCGCTTTCTTTTTTTCTTCTCCTTTAAACTTTACATTCCGCTAGCGTTTAAAAGCTTTTGTCGTTTTAATAAATCTATGTTGGCCTTTGAACTCCTACGAACCACGGCGCTGGATTTTTTCTCCACTTTAACCTCTTTCATCATCTTTCTTTTGCCTCTTTCTCTCTCGTACTAAAACTGGGCCACTCTTTATCTCTTTCCATAAATTTCCATTCTTCTCTCACCTTTCTGTTTTATTCAGGAACAGTTACAAGAGAGTAGGGAAAATAGGAAGAAAAAAATGACCGTGACTTCGTTAAATGTGGAACGACAGAATGCCTGATAAAATATTATAGATAAATCAGTTGAGAGAACACAAGGTGTTATGTAATATTGAACAAAATTACAGATAGATTTAATTCGTTATAGAGCAGCTGAATAATTGACGGTAGTTTAAAACTAAGCTCATGATGCAGTAGATCTTGAACAGGGCCATCCAGTCATTGCGCTCGGAGAAAGCGGACGCGCTCGGGGAGCACTGGGCAGTCAGACTAGCGCTCCTTCCCCTACCACCACTACACTGTGGCAGCGAGGAGACCTGAGACAGACGGACGATGCTCGGACTGCGCTGACTAGATACGTACGGTACGTACTGTCGTACGGCTGACGGCTTTTGTGGGTTTGTTGACATACACACATCAAAAAAAGTTTTGCATCACCTCGGTTCCCAGATCTCCGGCATATAGACGTTGACTGTGTATATTGTATCAAAGATACAGTCCCTTTGACTGTTCATAGATGTCACTAAAACTGCTCAAAGATGTAAACAACCATGCATGAGCAGGGCCTATTAGACGGAGGGGGTACGACAGCCGATCAGTTCCAGTCATTCCACCAGGACGAAGGTACGCTGCTCATGTTGTCTGTAGTTCTACCATGCCTAGAAGGTCAATACCGCAGTTCGATCGCGTCCGCATTGTTACTTTGTGTCAAGAAGGGCTCTCAACAAGGGAAGTTTCCAGGCGTCTCAGAGTGAACCAAAGCGATGTTGTTCGGACATGGAGGAGGTACAGAGATACAGGAACTGTCGATGACAGGCCTCGCTCAGGCCGCCCAAGGGTTACTACTGTAGTGGATGACCGCTACTTACGGATTGCCGCTCGGAGGAACCCTGACAGCAATGCCACCATGTTGAATAATGCGTTTCGTTCAGCCACAGGACGTCGTGTTTCAACTCAAACTGTGCGCAATAGGCTGCATGATGCGCAACTTCACTCCCGACGTCCATGGCGAGGTCCAGCTTTGCAACCCCGACACCATGCAGCGCGGTACAGATGGGCCCAACAACATGCTGAATGGACCCCACAGAATTGGCATCACGTTCTCTTCACCGATGAGTGTCGCATATGCCTTCAACCAGACAATCGTCGGAGACGTGTTTGGAGGCACCCTGGTCAGGCTGAACGTCTTAGACACACTGTCCAGCGAGTGCAGCAAGGTGGTGGTTCCCTGATGTTTTGGGGTGGCATTATGTGGGGCCGACGTACGCCACTGGTGGTCATGGAAGGCTCCGAAACGGCTTTACGATACCTGAATGACATCCTCCGACCCATAGTGCACCCATATCGGCAGAATATTGGAGAGGCATTTGTCTTCAGGGACGACAATTCTCGACCTCATCGTGCACATCTTGTGAATGCGTTCCTTCAAGATAACGACCTCGCTCGACTACAGTGGCCAGCATGTTCGCCAGACATGAACCCTATCGAACATGCCTGGGATATGTTGAAAAGGGCTGTTTATGGACGTCTTGACCCACCAACCACTCTGAGAGATTTACGCCGAATTGTCGTTGAGGAGTGGGACAATTTGGACCAACAGTGTCTTGATGAACTTGTGGATAGTATGCCACGACGAATACAGGCATGCATCAATGCAAGAGGACGTGCTACTGGGTATTAGAGGTAGTGGTGTGTACTGCAATCTGGACCACAAATGCTGAAAGTCTAGCTGTATGATGGTACAACATGCAATGTGTGGGTCTCATGAGCAATAAAACGAGCTGAAATGTTGTTTGTGTTGATCTCTATTCCCTTTGTATTTAAAGGTTCCGGAACTCTTGGAACCGAGGTGATGCAAAACTTTTTTTGATGTGTGTATTAATAGGGCTGTTTTGCCTAAAAAAATATACTGCATATACAAATCGAATGGTTTAGTAAAGAATATTGTGTTCTTTTTCAAACTGAAATGTGAACATATAAGAGAAGAAAATTCAACAACATTTTACCAATATGAACAGATAGTACAAACGTTGAGTGATTTTTACTCCGTCGTTTTTACAAGTTTTTAGTTTTGGAAGAAACAATCTTCTTCCAATTGGGTACAATACTTCCGACACAGCTATTCGTTAACAATTGCGCAAGTATCTATCGCTCATCGTGCACGATGTTTACTTTTGGTAAGCTTAAGAAACGAAAAGAAACGCTCACAAATGTACGTTGAACCAAACATTGCTCACTTCGGCGCGGCGGGCAGACCGCGTACTCAACCAGCCAAGCTGCTACCACCACTACCAAAACTACCTTCAACCAAAGCGCTCGGGGCACTGGCTTAGAGCGCGGCTGGAGCGCTAGCACTTGGGTTGGCCCTGATCCATAAACACCGCGCATTTTTCTTTGGGGTCTGGGGTATGTGGGACGTGAAAATATTTCCAAATTTTTAGGAAGTCGCAACATAGTACCAATTGCAATAGCTAGCTTGCATATGATTACTACCTTAAAGAATGACATAAAATGAAATAAAATAAAAATAAAAAAATAAATGAAATTATGTGATTTATCTGATTTCATTTCTTAAATATATTTGTTATATGTTTACGTTACTTAAAAGGTTCGTTAAGATTTATGTCATGTAAAAGAACCTGCCACCAATTACATTTGTGTGAAGCTAAATTATAGGTTATCTTTGACTAACGCTCTTAGGTTCCAACGTTCATCACCAGGAGCCGACGGCGGTGGCATCTAGTAACCAAGTTCAGAACTAGTTGTCATCGACGGTGCTGTTTGGTAGCAAAAGTAGGAACTACTTGAAAATTGAATGTCTGCAGTCGTTACTTGAATTTTTTTTTTTTTTTTTTTTTTTTTTGTCGTGTAGCCTCCTGAGAGGCCGAGTGCAGGTCTTTCTAGTCGACGCCCGTGGGCGACCTGCGCGTCGGGATGAGAGATGGAATGGATGAAGATGAATGAAACTGGGCAAGGATGTGGAAGGAAGCGGCCGTGGCCTATCAGAAGGTACTGTCCCAGCATTTGCCTGGTGTTGAAAATGGGAAACCACGGAAAACCATTTCAAGGACAGCCGACGGTGGGGCTCGAACCCACGCGTCTACCGAGTCAGCAGAGAGCTTGGCCCCTTGACCTAACGCAGCGCTTTAACCCGCGTAGCCACTACTGTCGGTGTTACTTGAATTAAAAACACATAACACACACTAATACAGCCATCACAATTAACACCGATATCAGACAGATTCTACACACACCCAAAGTACACGGGGCTACTTGACCACGTAGTCGCAGCCCTTGAACTGAGGAACCAACCAACCAAATTGAAATTATTAATAAAAGATTATTCCATGATAAACATGATTTAATTATATACGGTACGGTATATTACGATATTAATATCATCCAATCCTGGTGTGATGTAAAGGTGTAACCTGCTGAAGACCACAATTACCAGCCGCAGACATGGTGGATGAAGAGGGAACGCTGTAAATAAAAAGGAAGAAGCCTCAAGGTCCCCAGGGATGCTGGCTGGTCCAAGAGAAATGATAGAGCAAGTGTCAGAAAGTTAATCTTGGAAGTCTATAAACTTCAGAACTTTGTGTAATTCTTGAGGGACGCGAGAGAGCAATGGCTGGTATCAGCTCTCAAAATGGTGATAAATTGTATTTCACTGACCACTGAGACTGATCTAGAATCCTTTGTGGCGTGGAAGTCTTATGACCACTATTAGCTCGGCTTTCATTAGTACTGTATAAACCACCCGCCTGGCTTTGCTGCTATGCGGGCTTGGCGTGACACAGTTCTGGCAGGGGCTACCGTCTTGTTTATTTGTTTATACGCACTTGGAGTCTATATTTATGGAAGCAGCGTTCAATTCGTCATTCATTGTTCTTTTGAATGCTCATTTGTTTTGATTGGTTTCTTGTGAGCCCCCACGTGTACAGAATATACCACCCGCTTGGCTTTAATGTGCGCTCGAAGTAAAAGAATTATATCAGAACCTATCAGTTTATTTGTTTAAACATTTGTTTATAAACAATTTGTCTTTATTTATGAAATCAGAGTGAAATTCATCACTGTTCCGGGTAATTAGCTTTCTTTGGGTTGCTCGTTTGCTACGATCGGTTATGGTATAATACACATATTGAAGTTTATTGGATAGTGAGTTATTAATTTTAAGATGGCAGCTGCTCGAGATATTCACTCCAATAGCTTGATGACTTGTTTTTTTCTGGAATATCCCTAAACATTATGGTAGTTGCTAAATTATATCACTTTTTTTTTTTCACAATACGCTTGGGCGCCATATTTTTTAGCTTCTGCAGAGTGAATCTCTTATGCTACACAACCTTCTTCCAGGGATCCGCGTTTTATTAAGTCTGATGAAAATCTGATTGAGATGGGAGTCGATCCAGGGGTCTCCGGGTGAAGTAGACGCGCTACCCTAACACCACGGAGTCGGCAACCATCATTTCGTTTGATGTTATCATGGTCCTTCTTTTTTATATTTGCTGCTGTTGTTAGAGTTTTCTGTTTTTGACTGGACTGATGCAACCCTCCATGCCTCCCTGTCTCGAGTTAATCGTTTCATCTCTACATAGCTACCACACCTTGGATCCGAGGCAATCTGTATTACATATTCTAACCTTTCTCTACCCCTACAGTTCTTGTCCTCGACTCTTCCTTCCAAAACTAAGTTTGCTAGTCATGGGTGTCTTAGTAAGTGTTCTACCAACCTATCTCTTCTCTTCATTAGTCACCAGAAACATTTCTCTTCTCCCACTCTCTTAATTTGTAACCCTATCTGTTGTTGTTTGAGTCTTCAGTCTTTTGACTGGACTGATGCAACCCTCCATGCCTCCCTGTCCTGAGCTAATCGTTTCATCTCTACATAGCTACCACACCCTACATCTGAGGCAATCTGTTTAACATATTCTAACCTTGGTCTACCCCTACAGTTCTTGTCCTCGACCCTTCCTTCCATAACTAAGCTTGCTATTCCTGGGTGTCTTAGTATGTGTCCTACCAACCTATCTCTTCTCTTCATTAGCAGTCGCCAGAAACATCTCTCCTCTCCCACTCGCCTTAATACCTCTTCGTTTGTAACCCTATCTACCCATCTGATCTTCATCATTCTCCTGTAACACCATATTTCAAATGCCTCAATTCTCCTCTTTTCTGCTGCACCAATAGTCCAAGTTTCACTTCCATAGAGCGCCACGCTCCAGACAAAGGCTTTCAAAAATGACCTCCTAATACCTAAATCTATATTCGATGTCAACAGATTCCTTTTTTGTAGAAAGGCTTTCCTTGCCTGAGCAAACCTACTTTTTATATCCTCTTTGCTTCGTCCATCACTGGTTATTCTGCTTCCTAAGTAACAGAAGTCTCCTACTTCCTTCAGCTTTTCACCTGCCAATTTGATCTCCATAGAGGTTTCTGATTTATTTCGGCTGCATTCCAGTATTTTTGTTTTACATTTATTAATTTTCATCATGAAGTCCTTCCGTAAGACGGAATCCATACCATTCAAAAACTCATTCTAATCCTCAGGCTTGTCGGCCAAGATGACGATGTCCCTATCTACCCATATGATTTTCACCATTCCCCTGTAACACCACATTTCAAATGCTCCTCTGCTGCGCCAACAATCCTATTTATATGGCAGACTATTTTTTTCTAATTTTTACTTTAATTTGTTTCATTTTAATTTTTATTTCAGCTCTAATTTTTATTTCGTATTTTAAATATTCAATATTAACTTTTTAAATAATATTAATATTATTATACCTTTTTAAATAAATATTAAAAATTATCTATTTATTTATAATTTTTAATTTGATAATCTTAATTTAATTTTAATTTTTAGTGTGTATCATTTTAATTTCTTAATTTTTCTTTTATTTTATTGTTTAATTGAAATATTTAATTGTAATTACTCTTTGACATTTTAACCAACACCATAAAACTACGCAGATATAATATTTGCTCATAAGAAATACAGTGAGTCCGGGAATGTTCTCCGCAGCGCCTACATGTGTCTGCGAGAGCTGGCTACAGCAGTTACGTTGGCAGCACGGCTGCCGCTTGCATCATATTAGCCTTTCACGAAATGATTGCCGGCGGTCGAGATGGGAACTATTCTTTGTTTACTTGTGTCTAACGTCAGCCTGCTTCGTTGACAGGTACAGTTGCGCGAGTAAGATGGGACTCAGCTCAAATAGCCTCTGTCATCGTTTAACTGTTTAACTGTCCGTAGTGACATGAGCTCCTATAACGCGCGATGCCGCTTGACTTATGGGCAGAATGCATTATGTCATCACTGTGTTCCCTAATAACAAGCAAACAGTAGACTTTGTACTCACCACAGCCATTCATAACAGATGCTGGGAGTGCTGATGACTCATACGCTCGCTAATTGCAATACACACTGATGATTTCGACAGGCTACAGCCCACACCTGAGGGATTCACCCTGTCAAAGACACCGTGCTACCAACTAAACCGATGACGCAACCACTCACAGCTGCACCTAACCACTGCGGAGAACATTCTCGGGAGCCGGGCGCCCTGTATTACATCTACAAGAAACCTTGTTGTAATTAGGCTGAAAGTTTCAACTATTAGCACCTTTGATGATAGTCTACAAACTCATTTTATAGTAGGTGGTTAATATATAGACCAATATCCTGTAAAGGGTTAAAAGTGGATTTCTAATACTTAAATCTCTACTTCATGTCAACAGATTTCTTTTCTGTAGAAGTACAAATCACTTTATTTTGTAATGAGGGTATTAAAAGGCAGTAGTTTCAACACAAAATAATTAGCACATTTCAGCCAGGTGAGGCCAATCTTGGAACACGGCTCAGCGGTTTGGGACCCATATCAAGTAGGGCTTATCAATGAACTGCGGATGGTACACAGGAACGCTGCTAGGTGTGTCCTCGATGATTTTAATCCTAGAAGTAGTGTTACTCGAATGATAGAACAAGATGTTTAGTAAATAACATATAGCCTACTTTCTCCTAAATGCATAGATATTGTTATCACTCTTTGTCCTTTTCAAGGAGTATAATTGAATGTTGGTTGTAGTAGCTTGTTCAAATACAACGAATGATATGGATATTAAACATGAATATGAGGTGCCCTTTGCTAGCGCTACCACTGTACAAAATTTCATTCAATTCGGTTTCACCGTGTTTGAATTAATATGGTGAATTGATTTGCACACATACATGGCCTTTATCTGCAAACTATTGGGCTGATAACCTTGTAGTTTGGTCCAACCATTCTTAATACATAAAGGTATTATGTTGCAAAAATCGGTAGAGATTAGATGATTAGGTTGGTCGTAAATTGATTTAAGCTTTGAACATTTCGATGGCCACCATTACGTTTTCGTCAAGATGGCGGCGATATAAAACATGACACTGAGGTGCCCTTTGCTAGTGCTACCTCTGTATCAAATTTCGTTCAATTTGGTTTCACCGTGTTTGAATTGATAGGGGGAATCGATTTGCACACATACATGGCCACCATCTGCAAACTATTGGGATGATGACCTTGTAGTATATTCAAAAGACGCTCGCCATATAAATATATATTGTTGCAAAATTTGGTAGAGATTGGATTATTAGGTTGGTCGTTATTATTTGATTTAAGCTTTGAACATTTGGGTGGCCGCCATTACGTTTTCGTCAAGATGGCGGCGATATAAAACATGACTCTGAGGTGCCCTTTGCTAGTGCTACCTCTGTATCAAATTTCGTTCAATTCAGTTTCACCGTGTTCGAATTGATAGGGGGGAAAATCATTCAGAGTAAACACACTCACACACAGACTCTCACACACACACACAAGTTTTCACCCTGTGTTGATCTCCATAAGTCTACTTTCAATTTTTGCAAAAATCGAAAGTAGACTAAACACTAGGGTGGGAATCTCTGGAGATTGAAGGACGAAATGGGGCCAGCATGGGGCCAGCATGGGGAGAACTAAGCTGATGTCTGGGAAATCCCACCTACCTGAGCTGGGCAGATCATCTACATAAAGTTAAGGTCTGACCACCGCGTAACAATTATGGGAAAAATTCTTTCATTAAAATTGTGGTATTGATAATTGGAACTCATTACCTGTCACAGTCTTAGAGCCTTTCTCCAAACATATTGATGTTTTTAAGAGAAGATTGAAATGTTGTGTAAATACTACGATGTAATTACTATACAGTAGTTCCCAAAACACGACTTGTGTGCATTAAGTGTGTTTGGTGTTATTGCTGGTAATTTTCTGTAATTGTACAATTTGCCATCGAGGAATTACTTAGTATAAAACCGATTCTTGGATGTCATGGGTAATCTCGAGAACCACTGGATGGATTTTGATGCGGTTTTCACCATTCTGTAAAGGATATCTTGAGGAAGGTTTCTGTAGAAAATAATTTATTTATGATCAAAGAAAGCCAAGCAGTAACGATTTCAGTGAAAACGTCGAAAAAAAACCTGGCGTCCGAGCGCTTTGTAAGCTTACGCTGGGCAAATCGTTACACATATCTGAATACTACGAGTGTAAGAATTGTCCAGCATGAAAAGTTCAACAAAAAAGTCCGGGAGATCATATCTCTATCTTCAATACATCGCCCACTATAAGTGTTTTTACTTTTTCATTTCTTCCAACCATGTCCATTCAAATACTGAGGCGACAGATTACGAGCTTGCTAAGGGCGAGTCAATCACCCCAATTACGGCCTAGCTAGCGGACGATCCTATTACCCCAGATACAGCCAGAAGCAAACTGTCGAGTCGTGTTGAGTTAAAACTACAGAGAAGAGTGGCTATGTTTGGAGTTTCCCTGGAAGTGCAACTCGGCTTTTCTTCATTTCGCCTGTGAACTTTTCGTTCCGCAAAATACAGTCAAGTTAAGATTAGACGGAAGGGATATTTGTGTTTATGCACCTCGCCATTCTTAAATTACGTCTGACAAGAATTCGTTGCACATGCATCTCCATGATAACATAATTAATAGTACAGTCAGTGATTTTAACTCATCATGCCGAGACGAAAAACGGATATAGGTCGTAGTTCATTGACATCGAAAGAAGCCTTTATCACGTAACGCATTCATAACTGTTCCCGGGCGAAGCCGGGACGGGTTGCTTCTTTGCAAATAAAGGAAATGAATGAATGAATGAATGAATGAATACCTTTTACCACCCCTGCATGGAAGAGCCGGAAATCAAATCCGGATGTCTGAACAGGAAGAAACTACACTTACCCGAACACCAGAAACACAATAAATATCAGACTGAAACTGACATACATATTTCTTTATAAAATATGAGAGCACTGTGTGGTCAGCCCGGAGTGTGATATGAGCTTTAAGAGTTGCAGTCCCCGGTCTGCGGCAGTGTCCGCTTGGGCCAGGAATATCAATGGCACGTTATATATGACGACAAAGCAGCAACCCATTTCTTTCATTTTAACCCTTCTCTGGTCTTATACTCATTTTCTGTGTAGCAAGTTAATTCAATCTACGCTGCTGTTGAAAAATAATAATTAAATTTTGTCAGCGTTTTCTTCCTTCTTTTTTGGTCCGTTTTAAAACAGCATCATGACCGCATTAACATGACCATTGCTTCAGAGCAAACATAAACGTTCCTTTTTACGGACAGTTATAAAGATAGCCGTGCACTGCGCCAGTGACGCATTAAATACAGAGAGTTCAACAAGTATGAGCAAACTTCTGAATTATAGCGTCATCTCACTATTCATTGGTGGAGGTTGCATTTATATTGATCATATTTATGATAATTGGTATTTAAGGTGCCTGAAGTTTAGTTTATCGGCCCCTTACGGTATCGGTGAAAATGAAAAATTATGACGAAAGTAGAACTACTAAAAATATATTAAAATAGTAATAACAATAATAATAATAATAATAATAGTATGTTTGTATACCCCTTGTAATTGCCTACGTGGCGGATGGTGTTTACCTCCGGATGCTCTTCCTGACGCCAAACTCATGAGTGGAGTTAACGAGAGATGAAATGAATGAAGAAAAATGAAACTGAGCAAGGATGTGGAAGGAAGCGACCGTGGCCTGTCAGCGGGCACCGTCCCAGTATTTGCCTGGGAAAACAACTGAAAACCATTTCAAGGATGGCCAACGGTGGGGTTTGAACCTACGTCTACTGAGTTCACAGATAGCTTGGCCCCATGGTCTAGTGCTGCGCCTTAGCGAGCGTAGCTACCATTGTCGGTAATAATAATCATCCTCATCAGCTTCTAAAGGCTAAAAGCCTTGTCGTTGCAGCCATTTTTACGGTCTTCAGCAGTTCTCTTCATATTGACATATGATTCACATTCCATTTCCTAGACAATGTTCTTGAGATACGATTGTCTTGGTCGTCCCCTTGGTTTTTTCCCAAAATGTTTCCTTCAAAGATTACCTGGAGGAGAGTGCCATGTCTGAGTATGGGTAATATTTAGATTAACGCTTTCAAGGCCAGGATTACTATTAAAATTAATAATAATAATAATAATAATAACAATAATAATAATATAATGTTCAATAGGCTAACCAAAGGTCTTTGACTACTTTCGTAATAAAAGAACAAAACCACTTTGGTATAAGGAAACAGAGAAAGACTTAATAGAAATCCAAATCACAGAAAATATGCTCATGGAAAACAAGAAGTTTCGTGACGAACTAAAGAGCCTACTTTTCATGCCAATGATTATTCAACAGTATATGAACCTATCTAGCATAATGACGAAATTAAGTTGGTAATATCGAAATGTCTAATTAGTTCGAAAAATTCCTGGTATAATGTAGGCCTAGCCTACATATTCTTAGTTCCAGCTCTTAAGGTACAGAATACAAAATTAGGTTGAAGTCCAATGGACGTTACATGCAGTTAGACATTAGATCCATCAGCACGCGTAAAAACATGATGGCAACAATGTCATGTGTGTGCTGGTTAGAAATAATCGGAAATATTATGATATCTTGTTGTGCCAATTTTGGATGAAAACCATTTGTTAGTATAGAAGTTACATGAATTTTAAAATTGGACCTATCACCAAGCATAGAATAATGTTGGCAGCACTGACTTTTATTAATTACTCCAAATTAATCGAGAGTGTCAGATGCCATACGTGTGCAAAGAATAGAGATGTTGGCTTGCATACTTTCTGATGTATTGATATTAGGGTAAAAATATAGACATCATTTATTAACAGTTGGCAGCCCTGATTACTCTTAAGAATACTTATAGTAATATCTGTTATGTTACACATAGCACAAACGAAATTTGGTTGAAATCCAACTGATAGTATACAAGTTAAAGGTATTTAAAAATAGGTCATATCAGCAGGCTTAGAATCATGTTGGTAGAACTGAAGAATATAAGTTACTCCAAATTAATCTAAAATGTCAGGGAATATACGTGTGCATAGTTTAAAGCTGTCGGCTTGCATCCTTTCAGATATATTGGTATTTGGATGAAGAAAATAGATTATTAACAGTTGGCAGCCCTGGTGGCTCTTAAGAATACACTCAGTCATATCTGTTTATGTACACATATTACATACAAAATTTGGTTGAAATCCAATTAAGAGTGTAAATGTTATATGCATTTAAAAATTGGACCTATCAGAATGCTTAAAATTATTTTGGCAACACTGTCATGTATGGCCTCCTGGAAATTTAACTGAAATAGTATTATCTACATGTGTGCCAATTTTGGAATAGTTCCCATGCATACCTTCCATGATATTCAACATGGATCTCAAATTTATATTGCGTTTTTCAGCAGTTGGTAGCACTGACATCATTTTCAAATATGGGCTTGAGATATTCCGGTATACATCTTTACTCGTACTAAATTTGGTTTCGATTTCTGCAGCCGTTTAGGAGTTGATTGGGGGAGACACACACACACACAGCCAGACAGGCACACATTTTCCCGTATCGATCTCATAAATCTACATTTTCCTCATTTTTGCAAAATGTGAAAAGTATGCTAAAAACGCCAGAACCATAGCCAAGGACAAGAGAAACCGGTTCCAAGTCAAAGTCAAACCCAAGAGAAAGATCCAAATCTCTGATGAAGAAAGGAAAGCAAGATTGATTTAATGTACTCCAAAGCTAATACAATAATAATAATAATGTTATTGGTTTTACGTCCCTTTTAACTACTACGGCTTTTAGAGACGCCGGGGTGGCAGTTTTTGCTCCGAACGGGATCATTGGTTGGCTCGTTGGTTCCTTAGTTTAGGGGCTGCGACAACGCGGTGATGTAGCCCCGTGTACTTTGCGTGTGTGTAGAATTTGTCTGATAACCAGTGTTAATTGTGATGGCTGTATTAGTGTGTGTTATCTGTGATTCAGGTAAGGACTGCAGACGATTAATTTTTTTTAAGTAGTTCCTACTCTTGCTACCAAATGCTACCGTCCACGACACCTCGCTGCGGACGTGGCTACTAAACGCCATCACAGTTGGAACTAATATAGCGATATGAAAGTAACCTACAAATTTTAGCTTCCAAAAGTGTAGTTACTGGAAGGTTCTTTTTCATGCCATAAATCTATGACATGGGAGCGCCGGCTTTACTTCCCCCTCCGAAGGAAGGCATACTGAGGGATTTTTAACGCTCTTAAAATTTCGACGACTTCGACCGGGCATAGAATCTCAGCTTGCTACCAACTACAACGGATTATTAAACGTGCCAGTAAATCTACAAACAAGGCTCCCTCTCATTTATACACCCACAAATATGCCGACTGACTGCGCAGGGATTCGATTCAGCTAACTTGAGGTCAGCAGGCGCAAACGTTACCACGTTATCGGCCCCTAATGGTCTGGGTGATAGCGAAAATGAAACATAAGGATCATAACGAAAATTAATGTACATTGAAATTACTTACAAAATGCAATTTAGATTCAAAATACGTACATAATGCAATTTAGATTCAAAATACTTACAAAATGCAATTTAGATTCAAAATACTTACAAAATGCAATTTAGATTCAAAATACGTACAGGATGCAATTTAGATTCAAAATACTTACAAAATGCAATTTAGATTCAAAATACTTACAAAATGCAATTTAGATTCAAAATACTTACAAAATGCAATTTAGATACAAAATACTTACAAAATGCAATTTAGATTCAAAATACTTCAAAATACTTACAAAATGCAATTTAGATTCAAAATACTTACAAAATGCAATTTAGATTCAAAATACGTACAGAATGCAATTTAGATTCAAAATACTTACAAAATGCAATTTAGATTCAAAATACTTACAAAATGCAATTTAGATTCAAAATACGTACATAATGCAATTTAGATTCAAAATACTTACAAAATGCAATTTAGATTCAAAATACTTACAAAATGCAATTTAGATTCAAAATACGTACAGAATGCAATTTAGATTCAAAATACTTACAAAATGCAATTTAGATTCAAAATACGTACAAAATGCAATTTAGATTCAAAATACTTACAAAATGCAATTTAGATTCAAAATACGTACAAAATGCAATTTAGATTCAAAATACTTACAAAATGCAATTTAGATTCAAAATACTTACAAAATGCAATTTAGATTCAAAATACGTACAGAATGCAATTTAGATTCAAAATAAGTACAAAATGCAATTTAGATTCAAAATACTTACAAAATGCAATTTAGATTCAAAATACGTACAAAATGCAATTTAGATTCAAAATACTTACAAAATGCAATTTAGATTCAAAATACTTAAACTACAAAATGCAATTTAGATTCAAAATACTTACAAAATGCAATTTAGATTCAAAATACTTACACAATTAAATTTAGATTCAAAATACTTACAAAATGTAATTTAGATTCAAAATACTTACAAAATGCAATTTAGATTCAAAATACTTACAAAATGCAATTTAGATTCAAAATACGTACAGGATGCAATTTAGATTCAAAATACTTACAAAATGCAATTTAGATTCAAAATACTTACAAAATGTAATTTAGATTCAAAATACTTACAAAATGCAATTTAGATTCAAAATACTTAAAAAATGCAATTTAGATTCAAAATACTTACAAAATGCCATTGAGAATGAAAATACTTACAAAATGGAGTTTAGATCGAAAATACTTACAAAATTCAATGTAGATTGAAAATGCTCACAAAAGGTAATTATAATGGAAAAAGACTTACAAAATGTAATTTAGATACATAGAAACAGTGCAGGAATCTTAAAAGAAATGGAAATATAATGGAAAGCGAAAGAAGGGTATCCTTTGAAGAATGAGGGATCAGGAAATATAAGAGAAGGACCAATTATAGCGGGAAAGGAAGAAACTCCATAGGCCTCGGATACCCTAATACCGTCGGGGTCGGAAGAGAACAAGAGTTGATCAAGAGAGGTCGACAGGATAGAAGACGGTGAGGAACTCGGCACAAGTGGAAGCAATGCCGGACTCAGCTGGGGTCCCGTGGTCGCCAACCACGTCCCACGAAGTATGAGCACCTGGGGGGCGGGGTTGGAAGAGAACAAGAATTGACCAAGGAAGGTCGACAGGAATGGTGACGAAGAGAAGCCTGGCATAAGTAAGTGGATGCAATGCCGGACACAGGTTATTTTATTCTATTACTAGCAACCCACCCCGGCTTCACCCGGTATATTTAACGGTTTACCCAGCGTAAGCTTAAAAGGCGCACGGACGGCAGGTTTTTCATCGACTCGATTCACTGAAATCGTTACTTCTCGGCGTCATAAATGAATGTTGATCTACAAAAACCTTCCTCACGAAATCCTTTACAGAATGGTGAAAACTGCATCAAAATCTATCAATTGGTTCTCGAGATTACCCGTTACATCCAAAAATCGGGAACTGCGTTATACTATTTATAGATAAATAAATAAGTAAATAAATATTAATTAATTCATAAACATATAAAATTATAAATACATAAAGGAAGTCGAAGACTTCAGTTCCTTAGGAAGAACAATAACCAGTGATGGACGAAGCAAAGTGGATATAAAAAGAAGGTTGGCTCGGGGAAGGTAAGCACTTCTACAGAAAAAGGAATCTGTTTATATCGAATATAGATTTAGGTATTAGAAAATCATTTTTGAATGCCTTTGTCTGGAGCGTGGCGCTATATGGAAGTGAAACTAGGACTGTTGTGCAGCAGAAAAGATGAGAATAGAAGCATTTGAAATGTGGTGTTACAGGACAATGGTGAAGATCAGATGGGTAGAGTAACAAATGAAGAGGTGTTAAGATGAGTGGGAGAGGAGAGATGTTTCTGGCGATATGTTGGCATGACACATATTAAGATACCCAGGAATAGCAAACTTAGCTATGGACGGATCGAGGATAAGAACTGTAGGGGTAGACCAAGGTTAGAATATGTTAAACAGTTTGTCTCGGATGTAAGATGGGGTAATTATGTAGAGATGAAATGATTACCTGAGGACAGGGAGGTCTGGAGAGCTGCATCAAACCAGTTAAAAACTGAACACACAACACATAAATCCAAACTTATAATTGGCCTATATGTCCTCGCCTATTCTCTACGCGTCATATTATTTTCTTGACGATGGCGATCATCACCATGGAGAAACTCGTCAGTCTAGTTTTTTTTTTTTTTTTTACGTGTGGCCTCCTGAAAGGCCGAGTGCAGGTCTTTCTAGTCGACAACCGTGGGCGACCTGCGCGTCAGGATGAGAGATGAAATGAATGATGGTGAATGAAACTGGTCAAGGATGTGGAAGGAAGCGGCCGTGGTCTGTCAGAAAGTACCGTCCCAGCATTTGCCTGGTGTTGAAAATGGGGAAACCACGGAAAACCATTTCAAGGACGGCCGACGGTGGGGCTCGAACCCACGCGTCTACCGAGTCAGCAGAGAGCTTGGCCCCATGGCCTAACGCCGCGCTTTAGCCAGCGTCGGGGTGTCAGTCTAGTTATAAAATACTACTCAGGTCATCATCTACCTCCAGAATAATAACCTTAGACGAATCGTGACGTTCCCTCGGCATCTAAAGCACCCCTCTTTTAAAGCATTATATATGTAGTGAGCAATCTACCCAACCCTCTTTTGGTGAACCCACTACGTATATCAGCATTACACTAGTGGATATTTACCGCCCTCAAGATTATAAAGCTGTAGTACATATCACGAGGTATGTAAGGTTTTTAATAACACGTCATCATACATTTTATTTCCACATTAATTTATTGCCCTCCGGTTTAAATAAAAAGGAAACTGGGTGCTGTCTGCTAGGATAATGGTATGGAGAAATATGCTCGCCTTTCATTTTTGTAAAGGAAATATTGCAGGTAATTTTAGACTTTTTTTTATCCTACTTCAGCCCCGAAGCAGGTGTTTGAGAAATGTTCCTTGGAAATGAGAGATGGTATCGCGGGGTACTTAAGGTCACTATCATGATCATATTCATTCCTTTGCTAATTAATGGGGAATGTTTTAAAGAACAAACGTTAAGTATTTGCCTCCAAATGGCTGTAGTTTCTATATAATAGATGGCAAATGGACACGAGTAAAGAATCTCAGCTGTTACAAAAAAGCTCATTTTCGTTCATTCGCCAACGGTGAGTTTCTTGAATAACAAGCACTATCATCATACTACAATTAAGCTTTCTGGGAGAGGCTAAGATGTATACAGTGGAACCTCATTAATGTGGAATGATTAGGGCTCTAGTTTGTCTGAATTAATGGAAGTCCAGATTGAACAAAATATGTACCTTGACTAATTTCAAAGGTATTAAATTATTTGTGAATACGTTTTCATTGTTTATAAATGTTAATCCACAGGTACATTTTTGAATATTTTTTTTCTTGGAGGTCAAATTTTCTTTAAAATAATTATTTTGAATTGCCATAATATTGAAAATGTATAAGACAGAAATATTATAAAATGTAATTATGTTTATAACCTCTAGAATGAGATGTGATGCACATTTCCTGATCGTAGCACTTGTTCTGAAGAAAAACAAACACAAAGTCGCAAAATGTGTTTCAGATAAATTGAAGCTAAGATGTACAGTATCTCAGTGCATTCCTCGTCCATATTCTGGATCATCTGGGGGTGGAAATAGCGGTGAGTGCCTTCTTAGAAAAAGTGAAATATTGCTATGACTTTCTTCGTATGTTGGAAATCGAATCCATCAAATTCCATACTATTTTATGGAGAAGGGCTAAAAACGTATCTCAGTAAAGTGTTTTGATAGCATCAACTACTGTATTGACCAAAGGGTTGGGAAAAATGGAGTTCTGAGGGAAAACAATCGTAGCTCCCTTAATAGACACAATATCAAAACATTTCAAATTGGCCAATCTTACGTACTTACTTCCTCGGCACTGCAGCCTGGGGTAGGCTTTGGCCTCTCTCACGATTCCTCGCCATTCGTCCCTTCTATGAATTTTCTCCCACCATCTTCCAACCCTCATAGTTCTCAGGTCTTCTCCTAAGTCCTGTAGCCTTCTTTTACGCGGTCGTCCACGTCTCCTCTTCCCTTCCATAGTTCCATGTAATATCTTCCTTGGTGTTCTATCTTCATTCATCCTCTCCACACGACCCAGCCATTCCGGACGTCGGGACTTAATCAAAGGTGAAAATAAAGTGAAATTTATTATTTCTTCAATTTCTTTCTTTGTCTTCCCCAGGGGCTCACATCTAGTGGGACGTGGGTTGGCGACCACGGGACACCAGCTGAGTCCGGCATTGCTTCCACTTACTTGTGCCGGACTCCTCTCTGTATTCTTTCCTGTCGACCTCACTTGATCAACTCTTGTTCTCTTCCGACCCCGACGGTATTAGGGTATCCGAGGCCTAGGGAGTATCTTCATTTCCCGCCTTAATTGGTCCTTGTCTCATCATTTCTGATTCCCTCCTTCTGCGAGGGGTCAGCCTTCTTTTTCTTTTCATGTTATCTCCTGCCTTCTGCTCAAGGCTCTCAAGGAGGCAAGGTGTATGTAGCCCCACTACTTCTGGTGCATTCTGGATAGTGCTACACCCTCAGGGGCTCACGGCTGGTGAGTTCGGGAGTTGGCGACCCCGATGGATTCCTGAGCTGGGTCCGTTTTCCCCTTTTGTCCCTTACCTTTGGGGCGGACCCTCTCCTCTTTCCCTTTCCTATCTGCCTCTCATGGCTCTCCTTCCTTCGAAGTCCCCCAATCCACATTCTTCGAGGGTTGAGGGCATTTCTTTTCCTCCTGTCCTTTATTTGCCTTATTCTCCTTTAGTTTTCCATTTCTTCTTCTAGTATGTAGGTTCGTAGTTAGTTTTAGTTTTTAAGTTTGCATTTCATTTTGATCTTCACGATCACCCAAACCATCAGGGGCCGATAACCTAGATGTTAGGCCCCTTAAAACAACAATTATCATCATCATCATCATCATCATCATCATCTTTGTTTGTCCTGATTTGCCACCCTTCATCCTCTTAAAACTTTCCGTTCACAAATTTTAAGATCATTCTCATCATTTGTTGACATTGTCCACGTCTCAGATCCATAGGTCACCATTGGTCTAATAAGGGTCTTGTAGAATTTAACTTTCAATTTCCTAGTTATAAGTTAGTGTTAGCATAGTAAACCCTGTTTCCCATTCATGATCGGTTTATGAATCTCCTCTGATACTGAATTCTCACAATTCAGCATAGTACCAAGGTAACTGAAGCAGTTTACATTCTCAAACTTATACTGACCAATTTCTACATTTTCTCTTGCTCTTCTATCTTTTTCCGCTGACATTTTCATATATTTCGTTTTCCATTTTTAATTCTCATTCCCATCTTTCCACTCTTCTCCTCCAGAATCTTGAACATTTCTTTAGGCGATTCCTAGTTCCGTGCCATCAACACAATGTCATGGTCAATAGTCCTCTAAAAAATACCTAAAACTGTTGTTTATAAGAATTTTTGATATGACCCACCCATTACATTATTTAAATGACTCATGGTGGTTCCGTATTGATGTGCTAGACTAGTTATTAACAAGAAATGTACATCCGCCTGAATCAATACTATAAAGAAAAACATAATTATTTAACTTGTTTTCAGTACATGCTTCCAGGATTATTTACATTTTATCCCCTTCATCAGCTATTGAAAAACACAAAACAAAGCTAATATGGTGCATCATAAAATTTAGGTTATAAGAACAGAATAAAATGAGACAAATCATTTTCTAAATGTCCTAACCTCATACACCATATGCTTTGAACTAACCTCTCTTTACCTAGAGATCACCTTCCATCACGTCGGGTTTCTTAAAGCCGCTTTGTTTTGAAAAGGCTAAATTTGGATCTTTAAGCATACAGGCTCTTCATTAGTTAGAGGCCTACACGGATTGGTGAAGTATTGGTGTTACATATCTACCATTTCAAGCTTCAATACGGAAGTACTATTTGTCATGAGCAGCTGATCACCGTCACCATCTATTTCATTTCATTTTATTCTGTTCTTATAACCTAAATTTTATGGTGCACCACATTAGGTTTAAATACGTATCTTATTACTGTGCTACGCTTTTTTTTTCAATAGCTGATGAAGGGGATAAAATGTAATATCCTCGAAACATGCACTGAAAACAAGTTAAATAATTATTTTTTTCTTTATAGTATTTATTCAGGCGGATGCACATTTCTTGAAAATACTTATGACCCACCCATACGTCAAGGGATGAGCAAAATGGTATTGGAATTATCTGATGCGACTTCTCGTATACTAAATATGTGGATCGTTTGTAAGTAGGGCCCATATAAAAATTGGTGAATTTTGAGAATTCGAAATATTGTTCTTTGCCCGGTGATATCTACCTCTGCTTTCCGGCGTGCAGAGAGGGATCCTTTAAAACAGTATCTTGTACCGTTTAGTAGGTCTTATAGACGGAAGTAGCTTATATTGAACTTTCTCGTTTCTATACCCCTTTGTTCCCCAGCAACATCGATCAGTCCGACAAAAATCAACTCTCGACCTGTCCTTTCTTGTCGACTTGCCAGCACAAGACAAGCTGCTTAATCTGATGTCAGAAGAAAAGAACTCGATACTCTTGAGTCCAGCACACAGTTATTTATCGACAAGAACAAAGAGAGCGCTTCCTGCAACAACTCAGTAGCCAGGTAAACAACATCTTTTGTCATCTTAAGTTCATTCACTTTGTGACAGTCTCGTTCAAATTACTGATTTTTCCAACCCTGATTCTATTTTGGTGGCAGCCCATGGCGTTAAATCGTGCACCAAGTCCGCAGAACAGAGGTTCGTTTCCCGGCACCGACAACTGCTATTCTGAGTGTTGTTCCCCTGGTTTACCCACACATTCACCAGAGTAAATGCCGAGACAGCATGTTAAAGAACACATTTGAATTCAGTAGGCCGTGTTCATAATGGTAAAATTAATCTCGTGATTTTCTGCCAACACGAAGTTCCTCATTTCTCTATTAGAAAGCTCTATAGTGTCAAGGAACATAGATATCTAACCTCCTTGACTTTCATAGCAGTCCAAAGAATGACAAAATTCGACATGCAAGCTATCCTCTGGGCGCAAATAACAAAGCTTGCAACCGGCACCCGAGGTCATACGATATTATTATTATTATTATTATTATTATTATTTCAACTCGATGGGTACGTACTCCATTCCTGATGCAAATAATTACAGCTACACATAATTGTACAGTGACCACAGAAACACGCGTTATCAGACAAATTTGAACACCCAACTGCAAGGGGCTTTTGGCAAAACAAGCCCAGCCTCTATCAAGAAATTTAATTCTAGCATGTGGGTTGGAACGGGGGTACACTCAGCCTCATGAAGCAAAAGTAGGAAGAGGTAGGTTTGATTCCCACCTCATTCATACTGGAAGTGGAATACAGTGGTTTCCTACTTCTGTTCCAGGCAGAAGCCGATAAGGTTCCTGACTTAAGGCCACGGCTGCCTCCTTACCAATCCCTGCTTGAAGTACAAACACACACAAATATAGCTAATAACATTGCAGAAGGTTATCAGACAAATTCTACACACAAATGCAGATACTGCTAAGCGCAAAGTGTATACAGTTTATATATCTGGTTGGTTGGCCTCATGTACTTTGGCTGTGTGTAGAATCTGTCTGATAACCGGTGTTAATTGTGATGGCTGTGTTAGTGTGTGTTATCTGTGATTCAGGTAGAAGGACTGCAAGCGATTCATTTTTTCAAGTAGTTCCTATTTTTGCTACCAAATGCTATCGTCTACGACACCCAGCTGCGGACGTGGCTACTAAATGCCATCACAGACAGCACCTGGTGATGAACGTTGGAACTAATAAAGCGTAATCAATCTAACCTACACATTTTAGCTTCCACAGGTGTAGTTAGTGGAAGGTTCTTTTACATGCCATAAATCTATGACAAGGACCGCCGGATTTACTTCCCCTCCAAAGGAAGGCATACTGAGGGATTTTTAACGCTCTTAAAAATGCGAAGGCTTCGGCCGGGTTTCCCTTGTTGGAAGGGAGTTGAAAGCGAGCTACACCATTCCATCATCTTAAATTTTGCCTGTTTCACTATCTTCACTTATTTTCCTCAGTGCAGTGTTGTGGGTGGTCAGCTCGCTCTGCCCCCTAGCGGTAAATACTCATTACTGTGGTAGCAGCGGACGTGTAATTAAATATTGCAAGGGATGAATATCTATGCTCCTGGGTAGCTCCCCTCAGCGGGAGGAGAGTTAACTATCTAATTCTCCCATCTGATAGTTATTTTTAGTGATAAATTAGTAAACTCACTGTGTTAAGTTTAGTTTGCCCATCTCAAACATTCTGGAATTGCTTTTTCATGGTTTTGGTAGTGGCTAGCACTCTTGGCTGTCACCACGGAAGGTCGGGTTTGATTCTTGGCTCTGCCAAGAAATTTAATTCTGGTCTGAGAGCTGGAACGGGGACACTCAGTCTTGTGAGGTAAACCTGAGAAGAGGTGGGTTTGATTCCTACGTCTGACGTCCTGAAATTAGTTTCAATGGATTCCCACTTCCACTCAAGGAGAATGTCGGAATGGTACTTATATTAAGGCCAAGGCCGCCTTATCCCCTGCCCTCATCCAAATTACAAACACACACGAATACAGCCATCACAATAACACAGGTTATCAGACAAATTACACATACACACAGAGTAAACGAAGCCACAAACCTCTCAATGCATCAACAACAACATTTTCCATGGTGTCCTATTGCTATTCAGTTTTAAAAAAATCCGGAATTCAGCCACCGGTTTTCTTCTCAATCCTAGACTCAACCCTCAGTTATAACGTTGTTGTTGTTGATGATTCATTTTAGGGCTTTAAGACATTGTGGACATATAACTCCGTGTACTTGGGTTTGTGTGTGGAATTTGTCTGATAACCTGTGTTATTGTGATGATTGTATTAGTGCATTTATTTGGAATTCATTTGAGTATTGGGACCGTGGCTTAGGCGGTAGCACGCCAGTCTCTCACCGCTGGGTCCGTGGTTCAAATCACGGTCACTCCATGTGAGATCTGTGCTGGACAAAACGGAGGCAGACAGGTTTTTCTCCGGGTACTCCGGATTTCCCTGTCACAATTTCATTCCAGCAACACTCTCCACTATCATTTCATTTCATCTGTCATTCATTTAATCATTGCCCCAGGGGAGTGCGACAGGCTTCGGCAGCCGGCACACTTCATATCCTCGCCCGGTCGGAGACTGGAAGCAGGCAGTGGATTTTTCATTTCATGAGTATAGGGAAGGAAGCGGCCGTGGCCTTAATAAGTCAGGAACCCAGCAGATTTTCCCTGGAATACAAGTGGGAAAACCGCGGAAATCCACTTCCAGGAAGGCTGAGGTAGGAATCGAACCCTCCTTTTCTCAGTTTTGCCTCACGAGGCTGTGTACCCCGTTCCATTCATCAGACCAGAATTAAATTTCTTGGCAGAGCGGGGAATCGAACCCAGGCCTCCATGGTGACAATTCTTTTAGTATATACTGTAAGTCAGTAGTTAGTTTTAATTGTAAGTAAGTAGTTAGTTTTATTTATACTTTCAATTTTTATCAACCAACTTTTGTTTTCATCTACACTATCACCCAAACCATTAGGGGCCGATACCTACAGTAGATGTTAGGCCCCTTAAAACAAAAATTATCATCATCAATAATTATGTTAGAACATTAAAATTACAACAAGAAGTTCCGTGAAGAACTAAAGAGCCTACTTTTCATGCCAATGATTATTCTACAGTATATGAACCTATCTAGAATAATGAAGAAATTAAGTTGCTAATATCGAAATTTCTAATTATTTCGAAATACTGTATACCTTGCATAATGTAGCCTAATAGAGCACTACAGTTGGCAGCCCTGATGACTGAATATATTCTTAGTTCCATCTCTTAAGGTACAGAATACAAAATTTGGTTGAAGTCCAATGAATAGCATGGACGTTACATGCAGTTAAACATTGGATCTAACAGCGTGCGTAAAATCATGTTGGCAACAATGTCATGCATGTATTGGTCAGAAATAATCTGAAATAATATGATCTATTGTTGTGCCAATTTTGAATGAAATCCATTAGTTAGTATAGAAGTTACATGCGTTTTAAAATTGGACCTATCAGCAGGCTTAGAATCATGTTGGCAGCACTGACGTATATTAGTTAGTCCAAATGCATCTAGAATGCCAGGTACTATACGTGTGCAAAGTTTAGAGCTATTGGCTTGCATACTTTCTGATATATTGGAATTTGGATAAAATAAATTAGGAGCATTAATAAACAGTTGGCAGCCCTGGTGGGTCTTAATAATACGCCCAGTCATATCTGGTTATGTATGCATACAACATACGACATTTGGTTGAATTCCAATTGATAGTGTAGAAGTTATGTGCATTTAAAAATTGGACCAATCAGCAGGCTTATAATCATTTTGGCAACACAGCGATGTATGGCCTCCTGGAAATTAAACTGCAATATTATTATCTATACGTATGCCAATTTTGAAATAGCTCCCATTCATACCTTCCAAGATGTCCAACATGGAGCTCAAATTTCAATTGCGATTTTCCATCAGTTGGTAGCACTGACATCATTTTCAAATATGGCCGTGAGATATTCGGGTATAGACCTTTACTCCTACCAAATTTTGTTTTGATTGCTCCAGCCGTTTAGGAGTTGATAGGGGGGGACACACACACAGCCAGACAGACAGACAGAAGGACAGACAGACAGACAGACAGACAGACACACATTTGCCCGATCTCATAAGACTACTTTTTCCTCATTTTTGCAAAATGTGAAAAGTAGGCTAAAAATAATAACATTATGGTATTCCCTGATGAGTAACAGAATCTCACTCTGATCTTTAGTCGGCTAGTGGAGATGCGCGAAAGTGAACGAGGTCTTGCAAGGGACTGTATGGAACTGTCCTCTTACCGCACAGTGGGCGACATGTGACCCGCTAGTCCAATACAAGACATCAAAGTGATATCTCTCTTATTGGGCACGGAGCACTGCCTGCCTGCCTGCCTGGACATATTAGATGCGTGCTTCATCTTGTCTTCATCCGACCCCATAAATGGGACTCCATTCTAACCTTTCGGACTACAAAGAGCTACAGAAATCCATGGCATAATAGAATCCAGTTCTATCTGACTGTTGTAGACCTGTAATATATGAGCCTTATGCTAAGATTGAATGGAGAATTGAGGTCCTTCCTTAACTCTCTGAGTAGTCCATTTGCAAAACCCGTTATTTCCACTTACATTTTTGTTGGAAATGATAGAAATTTATAATTACTTACGTAGCCTGTTAAGTTATATCAGCGGCTTCGGTTGCATGCGGGGTTGCATGCCGGGTTCAACCCGGCCGAAGTCGTTGGATTTTTTGAGAGCGTTAAAAATCCCTCAGTATGCCTTCCTTCGGAGGGGAAGGAAGTCCGGCGGTTCCATGTCATAGATTTATGGCATGTAAAGGAACCTTGTGAAGCTAAATTTGTCGGTTAGATTTGATTAACGATCTCTTGAGTTCCAACGATCGCAGCCAGGTGCCGGTTGTGGTGGCATCAAGTAGCCAAGTTCACAGCTAGGTGTCGTTGGTGGTAGCATTTGGTAGCAAAAGTAGGAACTACTTAAAATTGATCATCTGCAGTACTAACCTGAATTACAGATAACACACACTAATACAGCCATCACAATTAACACCCGGTTATGAGACAGATTCTACACACACCCAAAGTACATGGGGTTACATGACCGCATTGTCGCAGTCCCTAAACTGAGGAACCAACCAACCTAGCTACGTCAATTCTTTCCCTTGATTACAAAATATCGTGTTCATTTGTTATTTAAAATTAGTCAGTTCTGTTGTTGTCGCCGATGATGCAATTAGGGGCTTTGCGGCATCGTGGTCATGTAGCCCCATGTACTTGGATAAGCTGGCGGTATTAGTGTGTGAAGTAATTTAGATGAATATTGGGAAGAAGGCGGCCGTGGCCTAAACTTAGGAATCATCCTGGCATTCACCTGGAGTAGAAGTGGGAAACCACGGAAAACCACTTCCAGAATGGCTGAGATGAGAATCGAACCCAGACCTCCGCGGTGACAGCCAAGAGAAATATGCAAAGAATAATAATTTTAGAATACTTCACACCAGAAATGAGTGTTCCAAAATAATGTTACGCCATGAAAGCTTTCTTCGGCTTATCCCAATTAATTGGGGTCACCGGAGCCGACCAGGCTCATTTTGGTTTTGGCCGGGGATTTAAGGACGTATGTCCTTCCTGGCATCACGTGATTTTTCAGGTGAAAATTCCACCCCACTGTCACTGGGATTCGAATCCTGGCCGTCCGGATAAAAGACGAGCAGCTTATCCACTGCGCCATCATGCTCCTCAATTTTACGCAATGTATATCATTATTTTGTTAAGCAAGTAGCTATGTTAGAGAATTGTAAAGTCATCTTTAACATCTATCTCAAAATCTAGATCATCGTCATAACCTTCCTCATTCATGGTCACTTCATGCCCAGTAGGCTACTTTGGTCTTGGAAGAGTTGGCGGAACAACTCGAGCTTTGTTTTTTTCACTCAATCTTCACCGAAGTGTAATCCTGGGAATCTCTTGACGTCTCTCACTTTAAGCTGGTTTTAGCTGTACACGTTTGGGAACCCATGGAATCTGATAATGTCGAAAGAATTGTCCCCGTTTGATGATGTCGTTTCCTTCTCCACACACAAATGTATAGAATGGCTCTCCTCTATCGAGCACAGTATTTCCATTAGGCTACTGCTGGGAGTAAAATTATAACAATTGTCTAGGATACGGTTCACTGCTTTCAATTGTCTAAGCAGAACAGTGTTATGTTCCAAGAATCTGGAGAAACATTTGACAAAATTAAACACATTGTGAGGTTTGAAGCCATTTTTCAGTGTTGCCTAAGTAAGCAAAAGTTTGGTGCTTTTCAGTCGGTCAACACGAATGTACCCAAAAAGAGCTGGGTTATGCCCTAATCCTCAAATAAATTACATGAGATTAATAAATACACTAGGATGACCAGTTTCGATCGTCAAGCGATCATCATCAGATCCATTACACTTAGGCTATAACATCTATGTTTGAGAATACAGGGGGAAAATATTTACAATATGTACAATTATTTAGTAGCAGTATTGGTAATGCAACTGTCGGTGTATGCTAAATGTGGTATATCTAATGTTAGGTGAAATGCTAAAATGGTGATAAAAAAGTCCTCTCGGCACGCCGGAAGGCGGAGGTAGATTTCACCGGACAAACTTGGGGATAGGCGAAAATAGGCAGAATATGCAGATTTTCGTAGAAGTATCAGACCTCATTTAATGCGAGAAGGTATTTTATAATTGGAGCTTAATTAACTTTGTTTTTCGTCATTTTATGCTTATTTTAAACATTTTATTGTCTTATGGGAACGGTAACCTTCTTGTCATTTGGGGTCCATTTTTATACTTGTGGTCACACTGTCCTTATGCTAGGTTTCGACACTGATGTGCAACTATGTAACGGTCTGTTACTTCTTCACGCAAAATTATATCTACCGCAGAGATTTTGGTTGGTTCCTCAGTTTAGGGGCTGCGACAACGCGGTCATGTAACCCCGTGTACTTTGGGATGGCTGTATTAGTCTGTAATTCAGGTAAGGACTGCAGACGGTCAATTTCAAGCAGTAGTTACTAATGTTGCTACCAGGTACTACCGTCAACGACACCTAGCTGTGAACTTGGCTACTAGATGCCACCGCAACCAGCAACTCGCAACGAACGTTGGAACTTCCCCTCCAAAGGAAAGCATACTGAGGGATTTTTGGCGCTCTTAGAAAATCCAACGACTTCGGCCGGCTTTGAACTCGCGACCTTGGGCATAAACATTCAGCATGCTACCAGTTACGTCACCGAAGCCGCTTCACACTTAGATGGAAATCTGAATCTGATCTCGTGCAAGTGCGTTATCTTGGCAACGTCTGATGGCTCATCCCTCATCAATTTAGTAGTGTTGCCATGGCAACCACTGATAGGTCTTGGCATTTTCTTATAATTCCGAAATTATTTTTCTCATCCCTTGGCATAATGGTGGGTTATATCAAAAATTCTTTCAGACAAAAGTTTTAGGTAATTATTATGGGAATATTGTCCATTTTGTACGGTTTTGATATTGTGCCTATTAAAAGAGATATGATTAATGTTTCCCGAAAAACCCACTTTTTCCCACCCATTTGGTCAATGGTTGGTGCTATAAAAAAACTCTTCAAACATACATTTTTGGGCTTTATCCGACACATAGTATGAATGTTGAACGGATTCGATATTTCACATATTAAGAGAGTTATAGCAATATTTCACTTTTTCGAAAAAAAAGCCCCCCATTTTCACCCCCCAACGACCGATTTAGCCCAGTAACGAACTCGACCGAGATTTTATAGGTATACGTATTCGGTAAAAAATTCAAAGTGATTGGTACAAAATTACGGCAGTTATCGTGTCCACAATAAACTGATATACATATACATACATAAATTATATATAACTTTTGAACTGACGGTGGTTTTGGGGCCTGGGGATGTGAAACGCGAAGATATGTCGAAATTTTCCGGAAGTCGAAACATGGTACCCATTGCAATAGTTAGCTTTCTAATGAAATCTACCTCTGGTTGGTTCCTCAGTTTAGGGGCTGCGACAACGCGGTCATCTAACCCCGTGTACTTTGGGTGAGTGTAGAATCTGTCTGATACACGGTGTGAATTGTAATGGCTGTATTAGTCTTAATTCATGTAAGTACTGCAGACGGTCAATTTCAAGCAGTAGTTCCTAATGTTGCTACCAGGTACAACCGTCAACGACACCTAGCTGTGAACTTGGCTACTAGATGCCACCCCAACCATCAACTCGCAACGAACGTTGGAACTTCCCCTCCAAAGGAAAGCATACTGAGGGATTCTAGTGCTCTTAGAAAATCCGACGACTTCGGCCGGCTTTGAAACCGCGACATTGGGCATAGACATTCAGCATGCTACCAGTTACGTCACCGAAGCCGCTTCCCACTTTATCAGACGGCTTTGGTGGCGTAGTCGGTAACATGCTGAGCTTCTATGCCCAAGATACCGGGTTCAAACCCGGCCGAAGCCGTCGGATTTTTTAAGAGCGTTAAATATCCCTCAGTATGCCTTCCTTCGGAGGGGAAGTAAAGCCGGCGGTCCCATGTCATAGATTTATGGCATGTTAAAGATCCTTCCACTAATTGCACCTGTGTGAAGCTAAATTGGATAGGTTAAGAATGTATACAACGCTCTTAGGTTTCTATGTTCGTTGCCAAGAGCCGACTGCGGCGGCGTCTAGTAGCTCAGTTCTGAACTTGGCCTCGTAGTCGTTGACAGTGGCGCTTGGCGGCAAAAGTAGGAACTATCTGAAAAATTGTTAGTTGCAGTACTTAAATTAACAAACAGATAACACACACTAATACAGTCATCACAATTAACACCGGTTATCAGACAGATTCTACACACACCCAAAGTGCACGGGGCTACATGACCGCGTTGTCGCAGCCCCTAAACTTAAGAACCAACCACTTAATCAGATGGAAATACTGAATCTGATCTCGTGCAAGTGCGTTGTCATGGCAACGTCTGATGGTCCATGCCTCATCAATTTAGTAGTGTTGCCATGGCAACCACTGATAGCTCTTGGCATTTTCTTATAATTCCGAAATCATTTTTCTCGTCCCTTGGCGTAATGGTGGGTCATATCAAAAATTCTTTCAGACAAAAGTTTTAGGTAATTATTAGGGGAATATTGTCCATTTTGTACGGTTTTGATATTGTGCCTATTAAGAGAGATATGATTAATGTTTCCCGAAAAACCCACTTTTTTCCACCCCTTTGGTCAATGGTTGGTGCTATCAAAAATCTTATTTGACATAAATTTTTGGCACTTATCCGACACATATTATGAACTTTGAATGGATTCGATATTGCACGTATTAAGAGAGTTATAGCGAAATTTCACTTTTTCGAAAAAAGCCCCCCATTTTCACCCCCTTCGACCGATTTAGCCCAGTAACGAACTCGACCGAGATTTTATAGGTATACATCTTCGGTAAAAAATTCGAAGTAATTGGTGCAAAATTACGGCAGTTATCGTGTCCACAAGAAACTGATATACATATATATATATATACATATATATATATATACATAAATTATATATAAACTTTTGAACTGACGGTGGTTTTGGGGTCTGGGGGATGTGAAACGCGAAGATATGTCGAAATTTTCCGGAAGTCGAAACATGGGACCCATTGCAATAGTTAGCTTTCTAATGAAATCTACCTAAAATCCGGAGTTTGTCTGTTTAGGGTGATTATATGGTTATACAAAATCAACTATGGTTATACTGTAATAATACAGGCTGATACTTATCCGGTTGTCTTCCTGACTGGAACTTGAGTTGTTTCGTGTTCACTCTGGCACCAGTCTTGGTCGACTAACCTGGGTGTTAACTGGATGAAACTAGGTTTTCCCTTCTCCCCCTTTTGTTCCTGTGTGCTTTCAGAGGTCAGTGCTATGTTTATTTGTGTGACGTTGCCAAATTAAACACATTGTATGGCAACCAACACAACAAAACTGTTCCGTCCAAACTTTCTTAAACTGGCGGTTTTGACGTGACTACGTCAAATAAATTGTTGGAATACAGGATGTTCGTGAAAAAGTGTTACAGTGAAAGGTGATGATATCGCTTTATCTGTCTTCTGTTGCTGCGCTCGAGTGTCCCTACTATCGTTTGTGGTTGTCACGTGTGAACCTCTGGATGGATTTTGATGCGGTTTTCACCATTCTGTAAAGGATATCTCGAGGAAGATTTATGTAGAAAATAATGTATTTATGATCAAAGGAAGCAGAGCGGTAATGATTTCAGTGAAAAAGTCGTAAGAAACACATGGTGTCCGTGCGCTTTTTAAGCTTACGCTGGGCAAACCATTAAAATTATCTATATACTATGAGTGTAAGAATTTTTCAGCATGAAAAGTTCTACAAGAAAGTCCGCGAGAGCATATCTCTATATTCAATACATCGCCCACTATAAGTGTTTTTACGTTTTCATTTCTTCCAACAATCTCCATTCAATTACTGAGGCGACAGTTTACGAGCTGGCTAGGGGCGCGCCTATCACCCCAGTTACAGCCTAGCTAATGGGCGAGCCTATTACCCCAGATACAACCAGCAGCAAACTGTTGAGTCGTGTTGAGTTGAAACTTCAGAAAAGAGTGATTGTGTTCGGAGTTTCCCTGGAAGTGCAACTCGGCTTTTCTTCATTTCGCCTGTGAACTTTCAGTTCCGCAAAATACATGATTAAAATATAAGGTGCGTTCAAAAAGTAACGAGTCGGAGGCAGGAATGCGCAAACCGGTGACGACATTGGCTAATCGTGGCGTGTGTAACGAGGTGTGGTTCCGACCAGAGCGTGGAAGGTAACGCTAGAGGGCACGCGTGCACGTCACGTGACGATACAAAGCGAGCAGCAGCAAGCATCAATCCTCCAACCAAGACCAAGACAGTGGGCCATTTGACATGCTTCCTGGTGTGGTTGAAGACTGTGGGGCACCTATTGGGCACACACTTTCCGCAAGTGCAGTCGTTCCTTCATGATGGTGTGCACACTTCCGACGCTCAATCCGACCACGGCGGCTATGGCGTTCACTGTCACTCGGCGGTCTTGGGTAATGAGTGCATCAACCAGCTGGACGTTGTCATAGGTAATGCAGGGGGGTGCACCAGACCGGGCATCATCGTCTAACGACACCCGTCCTTCCCTGAAGCGCTGGTGCCACGCCTTGACCCTTGCAAGGGGCATGCAGTGTTAGCCGTACACTTGTGACATTCGGCGATGAATGTCCGTTCCCCCTACTCCTTTCGCTGTCAGAAACCGAACAACACCTCTTTGCTCTTCGTTTGACGCCTCCATGTCACTGTTTGCAATACGACAGGCAGCGTTGGACGATTGATGCATGCTGCTGCTCGCTTTGTATCGTCACGTGACGTGCACGCGTGCCCTCTAGCGACGGGCTGTGTCCTTCCACGCTCTGGTCGGAAACACGCCTCGTTACACACGCCACGATTAGCCGATGTCGTCACCAGTTTGAGCATTACAGCCTCCAGCTCGTTACTTTTTGAACGCACCTTATATATATGAAGAAGAAATTTCGCAAGAGTGAAAGTTTAAGGAAATCAGTCCGACAAGACGTTGTCACGCATCGTAGTTGCACACATTCAATATTTATTTTGTGTCCATATTTGTGGCCAAGCTCTCTGCTGACTCGGTAGACGCCGTCCTTGAAATGGTTTTCCGTGGTTTCCCATTTTCAACACCAGGCAAATGCTGGGGCGGTACCTTCTGACAGGCCACGGCCGCTTCCTTCCACATCCTTGCCCAGTTTCATTCACCATCATTCATTTCATCTCTCATTAACTCCTCTCATGAGGTTGGCGTCAGGAAGGGCATCCGGCCGTAAAAACCATCGCCACAAAGACTTCCATCGCATCTCATCCCCGACCCCGTTGGAAAACGGGAATAATAAGGGGTAGACATACATACATACATTTGTTCTGTTTACCACATGCCATGATGGTACAAGTACCTTTTGCTCCTCAACAATATAAAACACTACGCGCCACTACCTAATTACTAGCATAATTATTAATGTTATTAGTTTCACGTCTCTTTTACATCTGCAGCCTTTGGAGACGCTGGGGTGCCGGAATGTTGTCCCGAAGGGGATCTTTAACGTGCCAGTAAATCTACTCATACGGCTCCCTCGCATTTGCGCATCCTCAAATGCACCAGGATTCGATCCTGCAACCTTGGAAACAGCACGCGAGAACGTTACCGCTGAGCCACAGAAATAAAATAGCACAGCAACTTCAATATACTTTGCGGAAATACACAGCAACAGTGGGCTTACCGATCCAAGACCGACTCCAATACTCCGATCCTTAACAGGGAGCCAGAGAGTATCGATGGAGTATCGATCAATTCAGGAACGCAGTAAAATTGAATCACTCACAAACAATTATTCAGAATGCAGCACTTTTTTAAATGTATTTATTTACGATTAGCCAGATACAGGTACAAATGTGTATGTCTCCACACTGCTGTTGAGGCAGATTATCTCAGGAATTATCTGACGTATTCCATTTTTAGATAAACGGCAAATGTGGAAACAAGAAATGATCGAACTTGTAAGAGTAACATTTAAAAGATATCTTTGAAGCCATTTTTCAGTGTTGCTAAATCAACAATTAATATTTTAACTTTCAGTCGGTCAACACAATTACTGAAATATGTGAAAATTAACCTGAAATAAGTTATATTGTTACGTAATATTCAAGAAGTTTACTTCTTCTCGAAAGTTTGATGTTTTTCAGTCAGACAAAACGAAAGCCTCCGTGGCTCAGGCGGCAGCACGCCAGCCTCTCACCGCTGGGTCCGTGGTTCAAATCCCGGTCACTCCAAGTGAGATTTGAGCTGGACAAAACGGAGGCAGACAGGTTTTCCTCCGGGTACTCCGGTTTTCCCTGTCAAAATTTCATTCCAGCAACACTCTCCACTATCATTTCATTTCATCTGTCATTCATTTAATCATTGCCCCAGAGGAGTGCGTCAGGCCTCGGCAGCCGGCACAGTTCGTATCCTCGCCGCTAGATGGGGGATTCATTCATTCCATTCCTGACCCGGTCGGAGACTGAAAGCAGGCTGTGGATTTTCATTTCAGTCAGTCAAAACGATTTTTCCCAAATGAGATGGGTTATTCCCTAATCCTGAAAAATTACATGAGATTAACAAATACACTTGGATAACCAATTTCGATCGTCAAGCGATCATCATCAGATCCATTATACATTTGTACAACGTACACAGAGACTTAGGAATGCGAGAAGGGAATTGGTCAGGTATATAAGAGGCCTTGGACTACAGGAAGTTCTCCCAGACATAGTAACTTAATAATTAAATTATACGAAGTACGTCCAGAAAGTGAGTTCCGTTTGGTAATAACATTAAATTGTGTACAGATACAGACAAATTATGTATTGCACAAAATTCTACAACCCTTAAACTACTTTTCCACATAACTGCCGAAATGTTGCAGGCATTTGTCGTAGCGTGGCACGAGTTTTTGTATAGCTTCTTCATAGACGTGTGCCGCCTGTGTCTTCAACTAGTTGTACGTTCCGCTGCAGCGCAGTTCCGCATATGCGCGGTAGACGCTCTGTATCTAGGAGAAGAAACGTGCGCCATTTGGAGAGCGCTGTCAGCCACGTACGCGTTGTTGTGCGTGTTTACTCGTACAATGTCGGTGTTGATTGAAAATCCCACCGCTTGTGAAATCAGATCTGTGATTCGTTATCTGAATGCTAGGAAAGTGAAACCAATTGAAATTTATCGGCAAATTTGCGAAGTGTATGGACAAAACGCGATGAGTGATTCAATGGTGAGAAGATGGGTCCGACAGTTCAATGAAGGACGTAGTGAAGTGCCCGATGAAGAACGAAGTGGGCGTCCATCTTTGGTTACAGAAGAACTGGTTCACGCGATTGATGACAAGATCCGGGAAAACCGCAGGTTTACAATTAGTGCCCTCGCTATGCAATTTCCCCAAATCTCACGAACACTAATTCATGAAATTGTTACCGAAAAACTGAACTTTCGTAAACTTTGCCGACGTTGGGTACCAAAGATTCTTACGGAGCAACACAAAACAAAACGGATGGGTAGAGTACTTCAGTTTTTGACCCGTTACAATGAAGGCGGCGAAGAATTTCTGACACAGATAGTCACAGGAGACAAAATTTGGGTTTCTTACGACACCCCTTAAAGTAAGCGGCAATCAATGGAATGGAGGCACACTTCATCCCCAGCAAAGGTTAAGCCGAAACAAATCGTGACACTTCGGAAAATGATGTGCACAGTGTTCTGGGACTGGAAAGGCAACTTACTCATTGATTTCTTACCGCGTGGTCAAACAATCAACGCAGATGCTTACTGCGAGACACTTTCGAAATTGCGCCGCGCAATACAGAATAAGCGCCGAGGGTTGCTGTCAAAAGGTGTTGTTTTTCTTCACGACAACGCACGACCACACACTGCAAATGTGACGAAAAACCTCCTACAGGGATTCGGCAGGGACGTGTTTGACCACCCTCCGTACAGCCCTGACCTCGCTCCTAGCGCCTTTCATCTGTTCACACATCTCAAGTCTCTCCTTGGCGGTCAACACTTCAACAATGACGACGAGCTGAAAGAAGATCTTTCCAACAGGTTGAAGACACAGGCGGCAAACTTCTATGAAGAAGGTATCCAAAAACTTGTGCCACGCTATGACAAATGCCTGCAAAAGTCCGGCAGTTATGTGGAAAAGTAGTTTAAGGGGTGTAGAATGTTGTGAAATAAATATTTTTTCTTTATCTGTACACAATTTAATTTTATTACCAAACGGAACTTACTTTCTGGACGTGCCTCGTATATTTTTTCTAAAATTTAGTAGTAGTAAATTTCTTGTATAGTCACTTTATAATTCATTATATTCTATAAATGTTGTATATAAGTAATTATCATAGTTCTAGGTTAGTTCGTGACAAGCTCCAACCGGAACACTTTTCAATTCTTTTCAACTCCTCTACTTCTACTCTTCTTTCTTTCAACTCTACAAATCCAGTTGTTTTCATTCTTACTTTTTCTTTTCCCAACAATTGAACTAAATACCAGGCAAATATCCCACCCCGTAGAATTGGAACATAGGACCAGATTTTTGTCGGTGGTCCCGAGTGCTCCACCAGGAGTCGCACTCTGATTTGGATTTGAGGAATTTCCCCCAGTTGAGAGTTGATAGTGTCCAAGATAACTGCACTCACCAGGACAGCACAAGACACCATCAGATAAGTAGCCTGTACAGTACAATCTGAATTGACCATTTAACTACAATCACATATTCGCTCCAAACAAGCAAGTTTGGAGACGAATCACCAACTCCAGTATTTTATCAAAACATCACATAGATCACAACTAACAAAAAAAAAGTTACAGTCAGTCTGAAAGACTAGACTTTATATCATTTCAAGCATGCTACAACTGCCTTCTCGCTTCGCTCTTTCAACAGACTTCATTACTCAGTAACTTAGGCTTCCTGCGCGGCTGCATGACGTCACGTGGTCGCCGTCTCCGTAACGCATAACGTTAGACTCAATCATAACGATGCAGTCGAGAAGATTATTTGAAATGATAATATTGATGAGTTGAATTATCTCAACTCATACTGCAACTATATAAGTGTACATATTGTAAATATCCCCTCAGGGGCTCACATCTAGTGGGACGTGGGTTGGCGACCACGGGACCCCAGCTGAGTCCGGCATTGCTTCCACTTACTTGTGCCGGGCTCCTCTCTGTCTTCTTTCCCGTCGACCTCACTTGGTCAACTCTTGTTCTCTTCCGACCCCGACGGTATTAGGGTATCCGAGGCCTAGCGAGTCTCTTCCTTTCCCGCCTTAATTGGCCCTTGTCTCATCTTTTCTGATTCCCTCCTTTTGCGAGGGGTCAGCCTTCTTTTTCTTTTCATGTTCTCTCCTGCCTTCCGCTTAAGGCCCTCAAGGAGGCCGGGTGTATGTAGCCCCACCACTTTTGGTGCACCCTAGATAATGCTACACCCTCAGGGGCTCACGGCTGGTGAGTTCGGGAGTTGGCGACCCCGAGGGATACCTGAGCTGGGACCGTTTTCCGCTTTTGTCCCTTACCTTTGGAGCGGACCCTCTCCTCTTTCACTTTCCTATCTGCCTTTCATGGCTCTCCTTCCTTCCAAGTCCCTCAATCCGCCTTCTTCGTGGGTTGAGGGCATTTCTTTTCCTACTGTCCTTTATTTGCCTTATTCTCCTTTAGTTTTCTATTTCTTCTTCTAGTATGTAGGCTAGTAGTTAATTTTAGTTTTAAGTTCACTTTTTTTTCATCTTCACGATCACCCAAACCATCAGGGGCCGATAACCTAGATGTTAGGCCCCTTAAAACAACAATTATCATCATCATCATATCATATTGTAAATATTTTCACCCAGACCTTCTGACATAAATTGTAGAGCCTAAAAGTGTAATGGATCTGATGGTGATCCAAGTGTGTTTGTAAATCTCCTGTTTTTTTCATTCAGGATTAGGTCATAACCCATCTCTTTTGGGTGCAATCGTGTTGACCGACTGAAAAGCATCAGACTTTCGTTTATTAAGGAAACACTGAAAATGGCTTCTAACACCATAATGTTTACTTCATCAATAGTCCATAACAATATATAGGGTGTATCTTAATTATGCCGACAACAAAAAATCAGGGACGCTCTGCGTGTTATGTAAAAGGCGATGCCGCAATCGGATTGGTGGAGAAAATGTTTCCCTCCGAGAAAATGAGGTTACTTTGTTACTGTACTTCCGGGCGCGCGATTCAAATCTACGAACTCGCCGTATTTGCTGAGCTAGAGAGCAAGCCGCTGGCCACTGCTGTGCTTCAAGCAAGGGAAGGGAGTGTGATAGAAGGAGACAGAGATATGCTGGCGGGCATGCGGCAAGCCGAGGCGATCGAGGAAACTTGCGCATGCCCGCCAGCATATCTCTGTCACCTTCTATCACACTCCCTTCCCTTGCTTGAAGCACAGCGGTGGCCAGCGGCTTGCTCTCCAGCTCAGCAAATACGGCGAGTTCGTAGATTTGAATCGCGCGCCCGGAAGTAACAAAGTAACCTCATTTTCTTGGAGGGAAACATTTTCTCCGCCAATCCGATTGCGGCATCGCCTTTTACATAACACGCAGAGCGTCCCTGATTTTTTCGTCGGTATAATTAAGATACACCCTATATACAGGCTGTTTCTAAATTCTCATCACAGACTTTGAGGGCTGGTACTGGGAACCAAGACGGTTAAGTTTAGCATAGGAACTTGTGTCCGGAAACCTACCGTCTTCCCACTACCCACAATAAACCACTACAGCACACGTTCACAGCTCCCGCCACAGACTAGTATACGTACGTCATTGAACAAACACCTAATGTTCCATATCCACTACAGGTTTGTTGACATATGAATATAAAATTCTTCAATAGTCCGTAACAATACACCAGGTGAATCAGCTGGCCCTATGATTATTAATTATGCAGCCCAACGTACGTTGTTATCAGGAGGTCGATATTTCTCTGCTTGTATCACGTATGGTACTAAATAATGCACTGCAAGTACAGGGTCGTTCATATAAAGTAAGAACGCCGAGCGGATTTGTTATCCGTTGCTCCAGTGGCCTTGGCCGAGCTTGTGGCGCGCCACGGCCCCCTGCTGTAGTATTGAAAGTGCGCGCATAGTATGTACCTGACCTTGCAACAATCGAGCAGGTGTTCAGTCGCCAGTCCCATGCTAACATGGTGAGTCAGTTATCATTACAAAATCGTATTTTTGTATGTACAACTTATTTTAAGTACGAGTCGGCTCGGTGGGTACGTGATGCATTTGTTCAGCAATTTCCTGATGAAATGCCACCTTCACTAGCACAGATTTACGTAATTGTAAATAAGTTTGACACCACTGGCTCGGTGCTCAATAAAAGACATAAAATAAAACATCAGAAACAATACAGTGGCAGAACTCACTCGCGTCAGCCAGAATGTGGTTACCAGGTACACTGCCTGTATAACCCAGGAAGGACGACACCTCCAGCATCTTTTATAAGGTAATATTTCGTATAGGATTGTACACACGCTTAAAGCAGGGGGCCGTTGCGCGCCACAAGCCCGGTCAAGGCCACCGCAGCATCGGATAATAAAACTGCCGCTTTGCGTTCTTACTTTATATGAAAGACCCTGTACATGGTCATTAACTTATGTGTGTGCGCGCCAGTTAACACGGCAAGCTACGCCGGCTTTGACTAGCGCAGATCCCGGCCACACCCACCCGGTTCAGCCGGCGGTTGGCTCACCCACTGACTCATATCGTTAGTTCACACGTGTTTTGTCATTCATATGGACGTGTATCTGCAAAGCTTAGACGTTAGTGTTGCACGTTTAGTGAGTATTGTGATTACTGTGATTTTTGGTCATGCCTAGACACCAATTCACATTGCACGAACGTGTGTATATCCATAATTCGTATATGAAATGCAGAAAATCGTGTTCTGAAACGAGACGAAAATTTCGAATCAAGTTTCCAGGAAAACCTGTGCCTAATCCCAGTACAATTAGGAGGCTCGCTAAACGATTCAAGGAAACAGGCTCCGTAAATAATAATAATAATAGAGTTGACAGACATTCTTTCATCAGAAGATGTCAGGTGTGTGTTACAAGAGAGGGAGGAAATTTTCAGCATTGCCTATGAGCACTGTAAATACACATTATTGAACATGCTTGGTAAAATTGGGAAAGTGCACGCCGACCGCTGTCTGGACCGGGTGCGCGCGGCTGCGATCTGCACTAGTCACAGCCGGCTTAGTTGCCGTGTTTACACACATAATGACCCTATATATCCCGCAAACGATACTGAATACTATTACGTTTTTCTCGATGTGACTACAAACTAAAACGAGGGGAAAATAATAGTGTTCGGTATTGTTTGCAGAATATCGCTGGGTCCGTGGTTCAAATCCCGGTCACTCCATGTGAGATCTGTGCTGGACAAAACGGAGGCAGACAGGTTTTTCTTCGGGTACTCCGGTTTTCCCTGTCAAAATTTCATTCCAGCAACACTCTCCACTATCATTTCATTTCATATGTCATTCATTTAATCATTGACCCAGAGGAGTGCGTCAGGTCTTGGCAGCCGGCACAGTTCATATCCTCGCCGCTAGATGGGGGCTTCATTCATTCCATTCCTGACCCGGTCGGAGACTGGAAGCAGGCTGTGGAGTTTCATTTCATTGTTTGCAGAATATACTTGCAGTGCATTATTACCATTACGGGATGCAAGCAGAGAAATATCGACCTTCCGGACAACTCACGTCAGTTGAGCTGCATAAAACAATATTCTTAAGGGCCGCTGATTCACCTGGTATTTAAATCGTAATCGCATGTAATTTATTTCCGAAGAAATGTATAGTTATTTTAATTTGTGGATGAAGAGCTTAAGTAAGTTCGAAATATGTCCAAACCATTCAATGTTTTGCCATGTTTAAGTATAATTGACGGATAACTTTTTCTTTTTTTCTTTATGACATACACGTTATGCGCCAAAACAATATTGCTCAATGTTAATCACGTGTTTCTAATTCTCTGTTGCAGGTGAGTATTGATACCACTCCACTGATGGCTCAAGAAGATCATAGGCAGTATGTGAGTTACACAAATATATCTTGAACATTATATCACGGGTCACGTTTATTTAGATTACTATTTAGGAGACCCCAGTACGCACAAACTAGCGGGTTTCAATTCAATGGTGCACAGGGCTTTAAACATACCCATGTCAAAAGACAACTATAATAAGGAAATAAGAACTATTATGCAAATAGCAAAGGAAAACAACTTCTCGCCAAGCAAAATAAATCAAATTATAGCCAAACATAAAAATAAAGATAAAACGATTCCCAAACCGGACAGTAATGAGAAAAAATTTGCGCGTTTCAACTATGTGAATGCGAATACATATAAAATCACTAACCTATTCAAAAAGCAAGGCATAAAGATAGCTTTCACGACGAAAAACACAACCGCTAGGCACCTCCTAAATAGTAATCTAAATAAACGTGACCCGTATTCAAGGTCAGGGGTATATTCTATAACGTGCCAAGACACCGATTGTCAAGCTAATTACATCGGGCAGAGTGGAAGGCGAGTAGACACACGTTATAATGAACATAGAAATGCGATAAGATACGGAACACATTCAGCCGTGTGCGAACATATGTGTGACGCAGGGCATAGCTTTACCAACTTAGAGTCGGACCTTAAAATAATCCATCACGAATCGAAAGGCAGAGCTCTTGACATAAAGGAAGCAATCGAGATACACCTAGCCAAACGAAACAATCCCAACAATCTAAATGAACACACGTTCATGGAGAGCTCACCCCTCTTCACGCTACTAAAAAACACACCCTGTCGGAAACAAAACACAATTTAGCGACACAGCCAAGCTAGATAAAAAAGGGGGGAAATTAGGGGGTTTTTAATAGGTAAATGTTATCTGGATCAGGTGTACGATGTACTTTTCTTCTGCAATAAACCAAGGCCCATATTAGAGGCAGTATTAAAGGTGCCGGGACGTCCTCATCAGACCGTCAACGCTTAGTTCGAATGGGTTATGCTCCACGCGTGGCGAGGACTAATCCACGGTCTTTAATAGTTGTAGATCCACCTCATTCAATAACATACATCTTATCTAGGTTGGCAACACCTCACATAAACACATCGCGATCACTCCCCACAGCACGTAGGGACAGGGGGGGAAGGCGGGAAAAAACCAGTCGTTAAGATAACCACCGCAGTCGACCGCACAGCGAGTTCAAGTGAGCACGGAAACTGCGAATAGCTGTAGTACGGAAGACAATCAGATAAGTAGTTAGCCTAAAATTTTATAGTTTAACCATAGTTTACAACCATATAATCTCTCTAAAGTACAATCTCCGGATAGCCATCACCATTTAGCATTTCACCTAACATATATACTGCATTTAGCATACACTGACAGTTGCAGTACCAACACTGCAACTAAATAATTGTACATATTGTAAATATTTTCACCTGTATTTCAAACATAGATTTTATAGCCTAAGTGTATTGGATCTGATGATGATCGCTTGACGATCGAAACTGGTCATCCTAGTGTTTTATTAATCTCATGTAATTTATTTCAGGATTAGGGCATAACCCATCTCTTTTGGGTACATTCGTGTTGACCGACTGAAAAGCACTAAACTCTTGAGTCAATCAGTTAGGACACTTTCTTTCCTGTTTTTTTTCCCCCAGAATTTCACCCCTCTCCAAGGGCCGCTTAAATTGGATTTATGAAAAAGAACGGTCGAACACATATTTACTTGTATTTTAAGTTGGTTTTCCCGCCGAATTTCAAACTTCCCGCCTATGTCGTTTAAGAGATACACGCTCTGTTAAGAATCCCTCAACCCCCAATTTTCACCATTTTCACCCCTTTCACCTCATAATATACATCACATCGACAAACCCTTAGACATATGTCTGATTATTTTTAATGATTAGTTTCTATACCGAATATCACATCCCCAAAGAAACAAATCGTGTGATATCGTTATTCAATGAAATGCATCTTTACCCCCTTAACACCTCTTTAAATCCCGAATAAACACAAATCATTCCTTAGTTGACGTTTTCGACTTACAACGAACATATTCCCAAAATTTCATGTTTCCAACATTAATAGTTTTCGATGGGCGTGATGAGTGAGTGAGTCAGACAGGACATTTTCTTTCAATTATTTTTACCAGAATTTCACCCTTCCCCTTGGGCCCCTTAAATTGGATTGATGAAGAAACTCTTGAACACCTATTAACTTATTTTTAAAGCTGTCTTTTTCCCCTGAGTTTGATGAGTGAGTGAGTTAGTCAGTCAGTTAGGACACTTTCTCTCCTTTTTTCCCCCAGAATTTCACCCCACCCCATTGGCCCCTTAAATTAATTTATGAAAAAAACCGGTCGAACACCGATTTACTTATTTATTTAGCTGATTTTCTTTCTCTGAGTTTCAAATTTCTCACCTATGTCGTTTAAGAGATAGGCCTTCATGCTCCGTTAGGAATCCTTCAACCCCCACTTTTCACCCCTTGCACCTCATAATAATACACCATATCGAAAAACCCTTGGACACCTGTCTGCTTATTAGCCTACTTTCGATTTTTGCAAAAAATGAAAGTAGATTTATGAGATCAACACAGGGCGAAAAAAGTGTGTCTGTCTGTGTGTGTGTATGTGTGTGTGTGAGTCTGTGTGTGTGTGTGTGTGTGTGTGTATGTGTGTGTGTGAGTCTGTGTGTGTGTGTGTGTGTGTCTGTGTGTGTGTGAGTGTGTGTACTCTGAATGTCTGTCCCCCCCTATCAATTCGAACACGGTGAATGAAAATTGAACGAAATTTGGTACAAAGGTAGCACTAGCAAAGGACACCTCAGTGTCATGTTTTATATCGCCGCCATCTTTACTAAAACTGAATGGCGGCCACTCAAACGTTCAAAACGTAAAATCAAATAACGACTAACCAAATCATCCGATCTCTACCAAATTTGGTAACAACATACCTTCGTATAGGATGCGTCTTGTGACCAAATTACAAGGTCGTCCGCCATACCATTTCAGGATGGCGGCCGTGCGAATTATGCAAACTTTATAATCCATATCATGGGACCCACCAGTTCCGATTATCGAGCCGAGAATCGTTTTAACTGTTCTAAAGGAAGAGGCACGTTCGAAATTAAAAGTTTATTTTGTAATACTATAGTGCAGACGTGATTTTAAAAAGCTGAACTGATTCAGTAATAAGACAAGATGGCAGCGGATATCTTGTGCCGGACTTATATTTCACTAATTTGAGTATTGCATGCAATATAGCGTACTGATAAAAAATAAATAAACTTTGTATGAAATGCTTTATATATAAATAATATACTCCAGTGATGAAATCGTTTAGTATAATTCATTATTTGCTAACAAGTTCTATGTAAGTCATTTTAAATAGAACGATATTCGTTGACACAATTAGCTCAGTGGTAGAGCGTTAGCCTATCGCTCAAATGCCTATGGTTCAAACCCGATCAGAGCTAGGTTTTTTGCTTGAAATGTTATATGTTTATTGTTTTGTAATGACTCAGATGTTTTAAAATTAAGCGTTATATTGTGCACATTATGGTGTAAAATATATATTTAATTAAAACATAATTCGCCAGCAGATTTACTCGGGACATCTAGCTGCCAAAAAGGTAACTTCCAGATTTTATTGAAAAGTTTCTTCTTCTGGCCGCTAGAATGCACTCGCTCTGTTAGGATTATATTGTTCGATATTTCACCAATAGATGTCACGACTAGTCTACGTGGAGATCCATTGATTACTATACCATTATCATTCTATGCGCATCGAATTTGAAGAATGACAAGATGATACTACGATACATTTTAACTTTTTATTTTAAAGGGTTTGTAACAGCCTATTTTGCGTTACTTGAAAATGTTATTAAGCGTTATATTGTGCACATTATGGTGTAAAATATATATTTAATTAAAACATAATTCGCCAGCAGATTTACTCGAGACATCTAGCTGCCAAAAAGGTAACTTCCAGATTTTATTGAAAAGTTTCTTCTTCTGGCCGCTAGAATGCACTCGCTCTGTTAGGATTATATTATCGAAAATATCCACATAGTTTGTATACACACGTCTCTGTAGGGTCATGGAAAGATTTGTTAATTCAATTAGGGTTGTGAAAGCCATGCACAACCAGACGTGTAAAGACATGCCTTAACTCAAAGTTGGATGTTGCCCACGGCAGGTCGTAATAATAATAATAATGTTATTGGTTTTACATCCCTTTTAACTACTGCTGATTTTAGAGACACCGGGGTGCCGGAATTTTGGCCCGAAGGGGATCTTTAACGTGCCAGTAAATGTACTGACACGGCTCCCTCGCATTTGTGCACCCTCAAATGCCAGCTGACTGCGCCAGGATACGAACCTGCAACCTAGGGCCCAGCAAGCGAGAACGTTACCGCTGAGCCACGCCCCCAGTCCAGTCGATTATGTCTCCAGATCCATAACATTCTTGATATACTTCTTATCTTTCTTTCTTCAATGATGGTAGCAGTTTTTATCTAGGTTGTGGCGTTTGGTAGAGGTAAATCGTTTCTAAGGTCTTCAACAAAGAATAGTTCTATTATACTCTTTGATAATAACAACGAGTTATAACTATACTCATACATTTAGGAGAAAGTAGGCTATATGTTCTTTACTGAACATCTTGTTTAGCCTACTTTCGATTTTTGCAAAAAATGAAAGTAGACTTATGAGATCAACACAGGGCGAAAAAGTGTGTCTGTCGGTGTGTGTGTATGTGTGTGTGTGAGTCTGTGTGTGTGTGTATGTGTGTGTGTGAGTCTGTGTGTGTGTGTGTGTCTGTGTGTGTGTGAGTGTGTGTACTCTGAATGTCTGTCCCCCCCTATCAATTCGAACACGGTGAATGCGATTTGAACGAAATTTGGTACAAAGGTAGCACTAGCAAAGGACACCTCAGTGTCATGTTTTATATCGCCGCCATCTTTACTAAAACTGAATGGCGGCCACTCAAACGTTCAAAACGTAAAATCAAATAACGACTAACCAAATCATCCGATCTGTACCAAATTTGGTAACAACATACCTTCGAATAGGATGCGTCTTGTGACCAAATTACAAGGTCGTTTGCCATACCATTTCAGGATGGCTGCCGTGCGAATTATGCAAACTTTATAATCCATATCATGGGACCCACCAGTTCCGATTATCGAGCCGAGAATCGTTGTAACTGTTCTAAAGGAAGAGGCACGTTCGAAATTAAAAGTTTATTTTGTAATACTATAGTGCGTGGAATGTTAGAAGTCTGCTAGGAAATGGAAGGTTAGAAAACTTAGAAAGGGAAATGGATAGGTTGAGGTTGGATTTGGTTGGGATTAGTGAAATGCGCTGGCAGGAAGAACAGGACTATTGGTCAGGAGACTATAGGGTCATTAGCACTAAATCAAACAATGGCCAAGCAGGGTTTGGCCTCATATTGAGTAGGAAACTTGGACAGCGGGTGGAATATTATGAGCAATATAGTGAACGGATTATTGTAGCAAAAATAAATACTAAACCTACCTGCACCACAGTGGTACAAGTCTATATGCCTACCAGTCAAGCTGATGATGAGGATGTTGAAAAGGTCTACGATGAAATAGACGAAATTCTGAGGTATATCAAGGGTGATGAAAATGTTATAGTAATGGGAGATTGGAATGCTGTGGTAGGAAAAGGGAGAGACGGGAAGATAGTAGGAGGTTTCGGATTAGGTGAAAGGAATGATCGAGGAAGCAGGCTGGTAGAATTCTGCACTGAACATGAGTTGGTCATAGCTAACACCTTATTCAATAACCACAATAGAAGAATATACACATGGATGAGACCAGGAGATACAGGGCGTTACCAAATCGACTTCATTATGGTCAAGCAGAGGTTTCGAAACCAGATTTTGGATTGTAAAACATATCCTGGTGCTGACATAAACTCTGACCACAATCTGGTTGTAATGAAATGCAGATTAAAGTTGAAGAAACTGAAGAAAAGTCAAAGGCCAAAAAGGTGCGCAATAGACAGACTGAAAGAGAAGGATGTAAACGAAAGATTCAAGAAGAGTATAAAGGAAGGACTAATGAAAAACCCTAAACAAACTTCAATTGCAGACGAATGGGCACTTTTGAGGAATGAAATAACAAAATCCGCAGAAGAAAACATTGGTAGGAAAGAGAGAATAGGTAGAAAACCGTGGATCACTCAGGATATACTCGAATTGATGGATGAAAGGCGGAAGCACAAGAATGTAAGAGATGAAAAGGGGAAAGCAGAATACAGACGTCTGAGAAATGAGGTTAACAAGAAGTGCAAGGAAGCGAAAGAAGAATGGTTGAAAGAGAAATGTGCTGGTATAGAAAATTGTCTGAAATTAGGAAAAGTAGACACAGTTTATCGAAGGATTAAGAATACTTTTGGGGAAATGAAGACTAAGTGCTGTAATATTAAGGACACAAATGGAAAGCCTGTAACAGATAGGGAAGAAAAGGTTGAGAGATGGAAAGCTTACATAGAGAGTTTGTATAAGGGAAAGGAGATTGAGAATCATGTAATGGAAAGGGAGGAGGAAATTGATGAGGATGCGAAAGGAGATTTAATATTGAGATCAGAATTTGATAGAGCTTTGGAAGACTTAAGCAGGAACAAAGCACCAGGCATAGATGATATACCGATTGAGTTGCTACGCTGCATAGGAGAGAAAGGTCTGATCAGGTTATTTCACTTGGTGTGTAGGATTTATGAGACAGGTGAGGTACCCCCTGATTTCAAGAAGAATGTAATCATCCCTATACCAAAGAAAGTGGGAGCTGACAGATGTGAAGATTACCGTACAATCAGCTTGATTACTCATGCTTCAAAGATCCTGTCTAGAATAATTTACAAGAGGATTGAGAGCCAGATAGAAACGGAGTTGGGTGAAGACCAGTTTGGTTTCAGGAGAAATGTAGGAACAAGGGAAGCTGTACAAAGTCTTAGGCTGATTTTGGAAGGTAGAATAAGGAAAGATAAGAGAACGTTCATGGCTTTTGTAGACTTAGAAAAGGCTTTTGATAACGTTGATTGGACTAAATTGTTTGACATTTTGAAATCGATTGGAATTAAGTACAGGGATAGGAGGGTGATATACAATCTATACAGAAACCAGACAGCAGTCATTCGAGTTGAAGGACATGAGAGAGAAGCTGGTATTCAGAAAGGTGTAAGGCAAGGCTGCAACTTATCACCCATACTTTTCAATCTTTACATTGAACAAGCAATGAAGGAAATTAGAGAAAAATGTAAAGTGGGAGTGAAGATTCAAGGAGAAATAATTTCAACTCTGAGATTTTCTGATGACATCGTCATCTTGGCCAACAAGCCTGAGGATTTGAATGAGTTTTTGAATGGTATGGACTCCGTCTTACGGAGAGAATTCATGATGAAAATTAATAAATGTAAAACAAAAATACTGGAATGCAGCCGAAATAAATCAGAAACCTCTATGGAGATCAAATTGGCAGGTGAAAAGCTGAAGGAAGTGGGAGATTTCTGTTACTTAGGAAGCAGAATAACCAGTGATGGACGAAGCAAAGAGGATATAAAAAGTAGGTTGGCTCTGGCAAGAAAAGCATTTTTACAACAAAGGAATCTGCTGACATCGAATATAGATTTAGGTATTAGGAAGTCATTTTTGAAAGCCTTTGTCTGGAGCGTGGCGCTCTATGGAAGTGAAACTTGGACTATTGGTGCAGCAGAAAAGAGGAGAATTGAAGCATTTGAAATGTGGTGTTACAGGAGAATGATGAAGATCAGATGGGTAGATAGGGTTACAAACAAAGAGGTATTAAGACGAGTGGGAGAGGAGAGATGTTTCTGGCGACTGCTAATGAAGAGAAGAGATAGGTTGGTAGGACACATACTAAGACACCCAGGAATAGCAAACTTAGTTATGGAAGGAAGGGTCGAGGACAAGAACTGTAGGGGTAGACCAAGGTTAGAATATGTTAAACAGATTGCCTCGGATGTAGGGTGTGGTAGCTATGTAGAGATGAAACGATTAGCTCAGGACAGGGAGGCATGGAGATCTGCATCAAACCAGTCAAAAGACTCAAGACTCAAACAACAACAACTATAGTGCAGACGTGATTTTAAAAAGCTGAGCTGATTCACTAATAAGACAAGATGGCAGCGGAAATCTTGTGCCTGACTTATATTTCACTAATTTGAGTATTGCATGCAATATAGCGTACTGATACAAAATAAATAAAATTTGTATGAAATGCTTTATATATAAATAATATACTCCAGTGATGAAATCGTTTAGTATTGTGCCCGTTTAGACCGGAGTCCGCACGACCACATATGCATTTTACCAATAATCAGTCAGCACGAGAATCAAAATATCCCGGAGCGCCAGATGGGTTAAAGCAAATCGCAAAAACGACATCAAATTTATAAAAATGCTTTACTGATTTTTGGCTCAATGCAACAATAAGGATAGAAGGAGATTTAATTGGGTGAAACACATCTGGTAAAATTATCTCAGTTTATTTAAAGTTAGAATCTGACTGCAAGAATGCTCAAAGCAGCATCATCCACGTGTGGCGATCCACACTCTTATTTACACACAATATACAGAAATCTTCCAAACACATTTGACAATCTCTTTGGCAACACAAGTCCGATTGATAGTCCTGTGGACTTTGTTCCAAAATTATTAACATTTAATTCCAGTTCAAAATGAATTGTCCATACTGGAAATAACGTTGATCACTGTTTGAATATTTACATGATATTAACACTCGTAGAATAAATGTTTATAGAATTTTTAAACTTTCACTTGTTTTCCAGTTTCAAAAATATATCGTTGAAAATATTATCATCATAGAAGCAACACAAATTATGAACACATATTAATAACATTTGAAAAGTATTTGACCATTGAGCATAGCATCGAAGAACTGTGCGAAGCACAACAACAATTAATTGTTCTTCTGACATTAAACATTCGAGAAGTGACTCGATTATGAACTTCAAGTTCCAAACAAAATACATGATTTCTGAATCATCAACTTGATCAATAAATGGTTGAACCATTCAACTATACAATTATCCACTTGGGAACATTATTATAAAATATTTATATTCATGGCCATTTTTAGTAACTTTTACAACTTGCAATTCTTCGACAGAATGCGGAAATTAGAATTGTAGTTTTATAATGAATTCATTTAGTTCATGGCACTAGGATTGAAAATATCCTTCAAATTATTCGTGGTTAAAGAATTATTTTAATTGGCAGTGGCCCATTCTATTATTTGTGTAAGAACACAATATTACAACAACAACGGCAAAGGTCTTCCTCTGAAGAAGAATAAACTACAATCATGACAAATCCGGGTTCTAGCAAAATCAAAGTCTAAATGGAATTCGTAAACAAGGTTGAAATAAGAACTGATGGTTTCAAAGAAATAACCTTCGGGTTATTCGTACGACGAAATGTGTGGCTCCAATACTCCTACTATAAACCTGAGCCATCGAACCTGCTATTTGATTGATGCTCGAAAAAACCTTCATTCCTGCGACTTAAACATGCGCACCTGGGAATGGCATTTCAACTACTCCACACACATAAATTATCTTCCCAAAATTTATACAATAAATCAAGCCTCTGCTTGTTATCAACACTGAAAGATTAATAAACTTACAAGTTTATTTTATTTTACCATTCAGTTCAACCCGTGACTTTACCATACTTATGAAAAGCTTTATTTCACTTTCGAGGTGTATTTACGTCATGATTTTATATAAATACAAAAATATCCTATTTGATACAAATATCATTTGCTTCCCGTTTCATGCCTCTCCGTGTTATCTGAAAACTGTACTTTGCTCAATGCAAATATCAACTGTTCAACCAGAACTGACATGTTGGTTGAATGCGGGCTTGCGCTAACCACTCTCCTTCGGAAAATCTCCTGTTCCAGACTAGAAATGGTTAAACTACTTCATAGGCTCTTTCTCAATACATATGATTATTATAAAATATAATATCCAAGAATTATTTAGAAAAATTATTAAAATTATTATTATTATTATTAGTGGATTATTATTATTATTATTATTTATATCATTTTAAATATGTTTAATTATCATCTCATTATGTGAGAATCCACATGTTCGAACCTTCGAATATGGAAAAAAATATCCATTCCTCAACAAAAATAAATTTAACTTTTACAGTTACATCGGCTGATTACCGTGATTTCCCAAAAATATGAAAAATTCAAATAAATCTTCGAAATGCTCGGTCATCGATCCTAAACTGTTCTGAGTGCTGAAAATGCTCAGAATAACTCTAATAAGTCTTGCGTAAATCATTACAAGCTTTAAATACGACGAAAAAAATGTGTTGGTCATCTGCAGAAAAATAGTTTGTTCCAATTAGCTAAGCATAATATAATTCAAATGTGGCTTACATTTCTTGATGGTCTTGAAGTGTAGTAAACCTGGTCTATACCAGATTTATCCATAGACATGCCCTATCGGACAAGCACGTATAATCCTTGTATCGGCCGCCATTGTAGACCCACAAATCGTCTAGTCAGACATAGTGGTAGTATCTTTCGACGTTTGAATAAACTGTGGTTCCATTTAAATGTGAGCTTCTATCCAAGCCATAACAGTTTGTTGAAATAGGGTCAGATCTAAGTGATCTCTTCTTAAATATGTCAGTTGTAACATAACTCACTGTAATCTCATCAGTACAAGAAAAACATTGACAGTCTAAGCAATTAACGGCTGTTCTGAAGATCGTTCCCTGGGCATGGTTTATTAAAATCACCATCTGCCATGCGCTAGACAACTTGCAGTTTCCCTTGCGTAGACTAATGAACGCCACCGTTATAGACTAGTCTTCAGTGTACTGACAGATCGAAGTGGTCAACTAGTTACAAAATATGAAAACTGACTTGCAAATGGATTTAAACATCCAAGTATTAAGTTACTAATGGACTGTGACAAAATACTATTTTCTAGACAGAGTCTAGCATATGTCCTTTTAGAAATATAAATATTTCCACCAATGTCTGTAGAAAAACAATCACCTCAGTGATTCTCCTCACCAGAAACTTACTAAGTTCCAACTCGTTTGCGCAGCACTTCTCGTGACTATCACGATTTGAACAGAACTTCTGCGTAGATGCGGCAACCATGTGCCTTGGCTCAGCGTAGACGCAACTTGCTCTGCAAGTGCTTGTGATGAAGTGAGCTAACAATGCCTGCTCCAGCTGGCTTTTATTCAAAACGGTCAGGGTCACGCGTCATCGCCTGATATCTAGAAATTCTCATATCTCTTGAATCCCTGGTCCGATTTACTTGATACTAATTGCGTTCTCTTTCATTTGGCCGTGCCAGTAATCTGATCCCAGTCTCAAGTCTCTACTCCATAGTGAACTATTTAATCAATAAATAGCCTCCACCTCTGCTATGACTCGCTACGTCACTTGCCATCCAACTATCGGTAAAATCCTTCGAAATGCTTCGAGAAGCAATGTAGCGCGATATTCAAATATCTGAACTTGCAAAAGCGGCTACAGCCTTTCCCTTGATATCTAGGTGTCTGAAACTTGGAATACCCATTCCTAGATTTGGGCACAGTATAAATCATTATTTGCTAACAAGTTCTATGTAAGTCATTTTATATAGAACGATATTCGTTGACACAATTAGCTTAGTGGTAGAGCGTTAGCCTATCGCTCAAATGCCTATGGTTCAAACCCGATCAGAGCTAGGTTTTTTGCTTGAAATGTTATATGTTTATTGTTTTGTAATGACTCAGATGTTTTAAAATTAAGCGTTATATTGCGCATATTATGGTGTAAAATATATATTTAATTAAAACATAATTCGCCAGCAGATTTACTCGAGACATCTAGCTGCCAAAAAGGTAACTGCACGCCGACCTACGTACTTATTAACTTCCAGATTTTATTGAAAAGTTTCTTCTTCTGGCCGCTAGAATGCACTCGCTCTGTTAGGATTATATTGTTCGATAATTCACCACTAGATGTCACGACTAGTCTACGTGGGGCTCCATTGATTACTATACCATTGGCATTCTATGCGCATCGAATTTGAAGAATGACAAGATGATACTACGGTACATTTCTACTTTTTATTTTAAAGGGTTTGTAACAGCCTATTTTGCGTTACTTGAAAATGTTGTTTGAAGTAAAGAATAAAACGATTTCACATAGTAACTGAATTCAAGCCGTTGGTGTTAGTTCAGGTTATTAATTACTACTTTTATTTCAGGCAAATAGCAATCGAAAATATCCACATAGTTTGTATACACACGTCTCTGTAGGGTCATGGAAAGATTTGTTAATTCAATTAGGGTTGTGAAAGCCATGCACAACCAGACGTGTAAAGACATGCCTCAACTCAAAGTTGGATGTTGCCCACGGCAGGTCGTATTTGTAATAATAATAATAATAATAATAATAATAATAATAATAATAATAATGTTATTGGTTTACATCCCTTTTAATTACTGCTGCTTTTAGAGACACCGGGGTGCCGGAATTTTGGCCCGAAGGGGATCTTTAACGTGCCAGTAAATGTACTGACACGGCTCCCTCGCATTTGTGCACCCTCAAATGCCAGCTGACTGCGCCAGGATACGAACCTGCAACCTAGGGCCCAGCAAGCGAGAACGTTACCGCTGAGCCACGCAGCCAGTCCGGTCGATTATGTCTCCAGATCCATAACATTCTTGATATACTATTTATCTTTCTTTCTTTCTTTCTTTCTTTCTTCAATGATGGTAGCAGTTTTTATCTAGGTTGTGGCGTTTGGTAGAGGTAAATCGTTTCTAAGGTCTTCAACAAAGAATAGTTCTATTATACTCTTTGATAATAACAACGAGTTATAACTATACTCATACATTTAGGAGAAAGTAGGCTATATGTTCTTTACTGAACATCTTGTTTTTAATGATTAGTTTATATGCCGAGTATCACATCCACAAATGAAACCACTCTTGAGATATTTTTATTCAATGAAATGCAGGTTTAACCCCCTTAAGACCCCTTTAGAGCCTGAATATCCAAAAATCCTCCCTTAGTGTACGGTTTTGACATACAACGAACATATCTCCAAAATGCCATGTTTCCAACTTCAATATTTTTGGCTGGGCGATGATGAGTGAGTGAATGAGTCAGGACATTTTCTTTCATTTGTTTTTCTTCAGAATTTCACCCCTCCCGATGAACCCCTTCAATTTGATCGATCCAAAAAAAATAACTGTCGAACAGCTATTTACTTACTTTAAAGCAGTTTTTCCCCCTGAGTTTGGTGAGTGAGTCAGTCAATCGGTTAGGACACTTTCTTTCCATTTCCCCCCTCCCCCTGAATTTCACCCCTCCCCATGGGCTCCTTAAATTGGATTTATGAAAAAACGGTCAAACAAATATTTACTTATTTTGTATGCTGATTTCTTTCCGCTGAGTTTCAAACTCCTCGCCTATGTCGTTTAAGAGATACACGCTCCGTTGGGAATCTTTCAATCCCTACTTTTCACCCCTTTCACCTCATAATATACACCACATCGAAAAACCATCAGGCACGTGTCTTCTTACTTTTTAATGATGAGTTTATAAGCCGTGATTCACATCCCCCAATGAAACCATTCGAGAGATATTGTTATTCAATGAAATGCAGGTTTAACCCCCTTAAGACCCCTTTAGAACCTGAATATCCGAAAATCCTCCCTTAGTAGACTGTTTTGACATACAATGAACATATCCCCAATCTGTCATGTTTCTAACTTCAATAATTTTGGCAGGGCGATGATGATGAGTGAGTGAGTGAGTGAGTGAGTGAGTGAGTGAGTGAGTCAGGACATTTTCTTTCAATTTTCTTTTTTCAGAATTTCACCCCTCCCCATGAACCCCTTAAATTTGATTTATGAAAAAAAAACTGTCGAACAGCTATTTACTTACTTTAAAGCAGTTTTTCCCCCTGAGTTTGATGAGTGAGTCAGTCAGTCAATCAGTTAGGACACTTTCTTTCCTGTTCCCCCCCCCACCAGAATTTCACCCTTCCCCATGGGCCCCTTAAATTGGATTTATAAAAAAACGGTCAAACAAATATTTATTTATTTTTATGCTGATTTTTTTTCGCTGAGTTTCAAACTCCTCGCCTTTGTCGTTTAAGAGATACACGCTCATTTAGGAATATTTCAATCCCCACTTTTCACCCCTTTCACCTCATAATATACACCACATCGAAAAACCCTGAGACTCGGGTCTTCTTATTTTTAATGGTGAGTTTATGTGCCGAGTATCACATCCCCCAATGAAACCAATCGGGAGATATTGCTAGTCAATGAAATGCAGGTCTACCCCCTTAACACCCCTTTAGATCCTGAATATTCAAAAATCCTTTCTTAGTGGGCATTTGCGGTCCTTGGGGAAGCTGCATACCAAATTTCATTCCAATCCGTTCGGTGGTTTCTGAGATTTCGTGATGAATGAATGAGTGAGTGAGTGGTATTTGACAAATATATAGTAGAAGATAGTGTCAAGTCTTTGTTATGCTAAACTCGGTTGACAGTGCTGTGTGAGTAGGTGAGTAACTAACGGGATTTCAAGTAAAGATGCTCATTTTCTGTACCAGTAGTGCAGAGCGCAACTGTCATCCAGACGGCCGTGTCTCGACTTGAGCTATGTTGCCATGGAAACTATCTGCCTTGCCATTCCTTCATGAGTATATTTTATGATTTGATTAGCCTGTGCTTGAGTCCAAAAGGGCCTAAACCAAAAAATGTGAAAGACTATCGAAAATTCATGTAGCCAGCGGTTCCTTCCGGGTCCTAAACTATGTGTATGCAAAATTTGGTTGAGATTGGTGGAACGGTGTAGATTTGTATACGGTACAGACCCACCCACATACATACCCACATACAGACTTTCACTTTTATATATTAGATTAGCCTAATTTTCACATTTTGCAAAAATGAGGAAAAAGTAAACTTATGAGATCGATCTGGGAAAATGTGTGTGTGTCTGTCTGTCTGTCTGGCTGGCTGGCTGGCTGGCTGGCTGTATGTCCTTCTGTCTGTCTGTCTGTGTGTGTGTCCCCCCCCCCCCCTATCAACTCCTAAACGGCAGCAGCAATCGAAATGAATTTTTTTTAGGAGTAAAGATCTATACCTGGCTATCCCAATGTTGTATTTGAAAATTATGTCACAGCTACCAACTGCTCAAAAATCGCAATTGAAATTTGAACTCCATGTTGGATATCTTGGAAGGTATGAATGGGAGCTATTTCAAAATTAGCACACATATAGATAATAATATTTCAGTTAAATTTCCAGGAGGCCATGCATGGCAGTGTTGCCAAAATAAGTATAAGCCTGCTGATAGTGTAGAAGTTATATGCATTAAAAATTGGACCTATCAATTGGAATTCAACCAAATTTTTTATGTGCTATGTGTACATAAACAGATATGACTGAGCGCATTTTGAAGTTCCACCAGGGTTGCCAACTGTTAATAAATGTTCTCAATTTCCTTTATCCAAATACCAATATATCAGAAACTATGCAAGCCGACAGCTTTAAACTATGCACACGTATAGTACCTGACATTCTATATTAATTTGTAGTAACTTACACACGTCAGTGCTACCAAGATGATTCTAAGCCTGCTAAGAGGTCCAACTTTAAATGCATGTAACTTCTATACTATCATTTAAGATTTCATCCAAATTTCGTATGTACTATGTGCACCATAACAGATATGACTATGCCTATTCTCAAGAGTAGCCAGGGCTGTTAATAAATGCTGTCTCTATTTTTGTTACCCTAATATCAATATATCAGAAAGTATTCAAGCCAATAGCTCTAAACTTTGCACACGTATAGTACTTGGCATTGTACATTATTTTGGAGTAACTAATATACGTTCGTGCTGACAACAAGATTCTAAGCCTCCTGATAGGTCCAATTTTAAAATGCATGTATCTTCTATACTAACTAATGGATTTCATTCAAAATTGGCTCAACAATAGATCGTATTATTTCAGATTATTTCTGACCAATGCATGCATGACATTTTTGCCAACATGATTTTACGCGCGCTGTTAGATCTAATGTTTAACTTCGTATTCTGTAGCTTAAGAGATGGAACTAAGAATATATTCAGTCACCAGGGCTGCCAACCGTAGTGCTCTATTAGGCTACATTAGGCTATATTATGCCAGGTATACAGTATTTCGAACTAATTTGAAATGTCTATGTTACAAACTTAATTTCGTCATTATTCTAGATAGATACATATAGATTAAGCATTGGCATGCATCTTAAATTTTATGAAAAGTAGGCTCTTTAGTTCGTCACGGAACTTCTTGTTTGTTAAATGTGTTCCTTGGTAAAATACCCTCAGGCGTTTTTCGATCTTTTGAAAAATCTTCACACCGGAAGTAGTTATAAGGGTTTAAGTGAAACTCTGCATTGACTGATACTAGCACTCGTGCTGGTAGAAAATCCAAATTGCTTACCTAATAGACCGAATATGGTTGAGTTTCCAGTGAACAATGATCAGCCTGGTTGGTTGGTTCCTCAGTTTAGGGGCTGCGACAACGCGGTCATGTAGCCCCGTGTACTTTGAGTGTGTGTAGAATCTGTCTGATAACAGGTGATAATTGTGATGACTGTATTAGTGTGTGTATCCGTTTTAATTGAAGTATGGACTGCAGACATTTAACTTTTTCAAGTAGTTCCTACTTTTGCCGCCAAACGCCACCGTCCACGACCATCTAGTTCAGACCTTAGTTACCAGAACGTTAGTCAAATATTTAACCTATACATAATTTAGCTTCTCACAGGTGTAATTCGTGGAAGGTTCTGTAACATGCCATAAATCTATGACATGGGACCACCGACTTTACTTCCCCTCCTAAGGAAACCATACTGAGGGATTTTTAACGTTTTGAAAAAATCCAACGATTTAGGCCGGGTTTGAACCTGCGATCTTGGGCTCAGCATTCTACCGACTACGCCACCGAAGCCGCTGAATGATCATCATGCCAGCACCTCGTAAGAAAAGTTTAGTGTGTCTTTCGAATTTCGAAAAGTGGAGAATTGCAAATACACACACTAATATAACCTGCAAAACTTAAACTTAATTAAATTTAAAATCTTTAAAAAATGAAAATGAAAACTAAAGAAATTAAAATTAAAAACTAAAAATTGAACCTATATATCCTACTTACAGTATGTTAATTGCCTCTATCAACATACAAAATTTCAGTTCAATTGCTGTCATAAATTAATAAATACTAGCGCCCCATGTGTACAGACTACCCGCGCGGCGTTTGTGCTATGCGGGCTGTAGGCGACAGAGTCCTCGCAGGGGCTATCGTCTTGTTTATTTGTTTAAAGGCACTGTATATACAAATACATATATATCCGTTGATGTTTCAAGAAAAGCAAGATTTTTCCTGTACTATTGAGACGATTTGGAAGATTTCGGTACAAACCACACCTTCTAACTCCTTCTGGTTTAGGAGCTTGAGTTTTGTGAAGCATACACCTTAGCCTTAGCGTATCATATAATAAGATTGAGAACCGTCTAAATATTTTGCATGGTCGCCATGTTGGATTTTTACATAATTATGTAGAACATAGGGTTATATACTATTAGATGAGGATTATTGCGTAGGTCCACTATTTAAACGTTGATTTTGATCGCATGATTAGGACACTGTAAATAAAAACTCAATTTAAAAATTTCACCGCCATTGAGGTAACAGGTTTTCGAAAGTATCATTGGTGAACTTCTAGTAGGGCCCTTTATCACGGTATAAAAATTCAGGGTGATATCAGCAATAGTTTGGGAGGTATCGAATGCCGATGAAATTTTTCGTACAGCCGCTATGTTGGTCTCGTGAAACGTAATAAAATTTCAAGGGCACGGTCGCGGTTGGCCAAAGTAGTACTACGATCTTACGGAGTTTCATTGAAATCACTCCAGCCATTTAGATTTAATAAGGGGGTGGACACACATACAGACGAACACGCACACCCACACACACACAGACACACGCGGACAAAAGGTGATCTCATGTTCCATAATTGAAAATAGGCCAAAAATTAGTATAAAAATTCCTCTCGGCACGCCGGAAGGCGGAGGTAGATTTCACCGGGCAAACTAGGGGATAGATAGAGCCCTGCGCGGATAGACAAAACGTTATCCGCATCCGCACGGCTGTTATCCGCATCCGCCCCGCATCCGCACGACTGTTATCCGCATCCACACGACTGTTATCCGCATCCGCCCCGCACCCGCACGGCTGTTATCCGCATCCACACGACTGTTATCCGCATCCGCCCCGCATCCGCGCGACTGTTATCCGCATCCGCCCCGCATCCGCACGGCTGTTATCCACATCCGCACGGCTGTTATCCGCATCCGCCCCGCATCTACGCGACTTTTACCCACACGTTTGTTATCCGAATCTACTGGCATTACAATGATATTTTCAATGTGTTGCTTTATACTTTATCTTTTACACATTTGAGCAGCAAGTCGAACCCTTAGGCTATGTACTGTACAGTATGTCATGTGCTATGTCTAAAATGAATGTTACACAGCCAGAATTGCAACCCTTTTTAGTTCGGAGTGTCAATTATGCTTAATGACATAAATTGAATAGGATTAGCGTAAATCATCATACATTTGTCATGAAAAACCATAACGGAAAACTATGATATGTCATAAACAACCGGGCCCTAATAAAGGAGAGTGGGGGAATTGTGCGCACTTAAGCAAGAATCGGTCTTGTGATGATGAAATTAGATAACACAACTGCAGTTATGAATAAGGGAGCCTTATTAACTCTATATTCGATGTGCAGAAACAAATTTAATTCAAAAATACATTTGGTGGACTATAATTCGAAATCTCGCAAATATGCATTTGCGCAGGATTACCCACCCTGCAGGATAATCATACGCATGGGTTGGGAAATTGTGCGCAAGGGACGAGTGTTGGAGAGCCATACTAATACAATGTGAATTGGCAGAAACTTGCACTGTGCATTAACATACAAATATTCCAATGCTTTTTGCAAAAGTATAACAATGCAATGAACTAAAATTCTGCAGTTTTGAATATTAGAATAAAATATCTTCGTTCCGTCAGCATTAAAGGAGGCAATCCCATTTAGGCTTGTTCCTTCAGGTTGTCTCAACGTTTATGCAGGCTATCTCTTCAAGAAATCATACAACCAATATTTGCCTGCTAGACTTTTAACTTTATGGAAATTATGGGGAATCTTATTCTCCTCTGCAAACTTGAACTCGAACCGTCTGACAAGCTTTGTGGGCGTTAAGCCATAAAATAATTTTGCCAAAGTCAAAAGGTATTCGGATAATTATGACTCCATTTCGTTGGTAAAACAGCTTTACGGACTAGACGAGGTGGAGCAAGATAATTTTGCAGCAACTGATTTGGTAGGATTGACTGGAGAATGTTGAAACTTCTCCCCACTTCCCTTATTTTCCTCCCATCATCCCTAATTGCACGTCGAGATTTCTGCACATTTTCTTCTGGGTATGAGGTTTTCTCCGTTTACCGCGTATAATTTCTTGGCATCTGGAGAACAAAGACGAAATATTTTGCCATTAATGTCGCGTTGTATTCGTAGTATTTGTATCATATATGATCTGCGCGCCATACCCCACTCTGCTTTTAAAACGTAACTCACTGAATCCCGGTAAACCAATCTATTATATTGAAAAATAAATACATGCAAACCCACTGTGCCCACTGGCATTTAAAACTACATTTAGTTTTAAATAATTGAATCACAACTGTAGGCTTCCCTTCTTATTTCCTGGCTACAGAAAATAACATGCAACGTGTTAAGTTTCTTCATCCAAGCCTCCGGTTATCACATAGCAACTGGCATCATGCTGACTGTCCCTATCTGATAGGTACGATGACAGCTTGAGGGTAGCAGTGAACTGAGTTGCTAGTTGTACTACCAACTCGAAAAACATACGTGCGCATATTACCCAACTTTCCCCATGATATTCAACAAGTTCGGACTGTATTCTATACACTATCCGCAATTTTACTCCAAACATTATCCGCAGCTTATTCGCTATCCGCAAAGACATGCAGACTATATCCGCATGGCGAAAAATGTTGCGGATATCCGCGGGTTTATCCGCGGATATCAGCATCCGCGCAGGGCTTTAGGGATAGGCTATAATAGGCAAAATATGCCGGTTTTCGTAGGAGGATCAGCCCTCATTTATTGCGAGAAAGTATTTTACAATTGGAGGTTAGTTAACATTTTTTCGTCTTTCTATGCATACTTATAACATTTTACTGTCTTATGGGGATGGTAACCTTCTTGTCATTTGGGGTTAATTTTTATACTTGTGATCACACTGTCCTTATGCAAGGTTTGGAACTAATGTGTAACTATCTAACAGTCTGTTACTTCTTCACGCAAAATTTTATCTCCCGCAGAGATGTTGGTTGGTTCCTCAGTTTAGGGGCTGCGACAAGGTGGTCATATAACCCCGTGTACATTGGGTGTGTGTAGAATCTGTCTGATAAACGGTGTTATTTGTGATGACTGTATTAGTCTGTAATTCAGGTAAGGTCTGCAGACGGTCAATTGTAAGTAGTAGTACCTAATTTTGTACCAAATACTAACGTCAACGACACCTAGCTGTGAACTTGGCTGCTAGATGCCACCGCAACCAGCAACTTGCAACGAACGTTGTAACTTCCCCTCCGAAGGAAAGCATACTGACGGATTTTTAGCGCTCTTAGTAAATCCGGCGACTTTGGCCGGCTTTGAACCAGCACCTTGGGCATAGAAGTTCAGCATGCTACCAATTAGCCGCTTCCCTCATAGTCAGATGGAACAAGAAGTTCCGTGACGAACTAAAGAGCCTACTTTTCTTAAAATTAAGATTCATGCCATAGATTAATCTACAGTATATGAACCTATCTAGAATAATGACGAAATTAAGTGGGTAATATCGAAATGTCTTAATTAGTTCGAAATAAGGTATACTAGGCATAATGTAGCCTAATAGTGCAATACAGTTGGCAGCTCTGGTAACTGAATATATTCTTACTTCCATCTCCTAAGGTACAGAATACAAAATGTGGTTGAAGTCCAAAGGACGTTACATGGATTTAGACATTGGATCTATTAGTACACGTAAAAGCATGTTGGCAACAATGTCATGCGAGTGCTGGTCAGAAATAATCTGAAATATTATATATTTTTGTGCCAATTTTGGATGAAATCCATTTGTTGGTATAGAAGTTACATGTATTTAAAAATTGGTCCTATCAGCAGGCTTAGAACCATGTTGGTAGAACTGACGTATATAAGTTACTCCAAATTAATGTAAAATGTCGGGTAATTTACGTGTGCATAGTTTAAAGCTGTCGGCTTGCATACTTTCTGATATATTTGGATACAAAATAGAGAGCAATTATTAACAGTTGGCAGCCCTGGTGGCTCTTAAGAATACACTCAGTCATATATGTTTATGTACACATATTACATACAAAATTTGGTTGAAATCCAATTGATAGTGTAGAAGTTATATGCATTTAAAAATTGGACTTATCAGAAGGCTTAAAATTATTTTGGCAACGCTGTCATGTATGGCCACCTGGAAATTAAACTGAAATAGTATTATCTACATGTGTGCCAATTTTAGAATAGCTCCCATGTATACCTTCCAAGATATCCAAAATGGAGCTCAAATTTCTAGTGCGTTTTTAGCAGTTGGTAGCACTGGCATCTTTTTCAAATATGGGCCTGAGATATTCCGGTATACATCTTTACTCATACTAAACTTGGTTTCGATTGCTGCAGCCGTTCGGAGTTGATAGGACACACACACACACACACACACACACACACACAGCCAGACAGACAGAAGGACAGACAGACAGACAGGACAGACACATTTTCCCGGATATATCTTATAAGTCTACTTTTTCCTCATTTTTAGCCTACTTTCGATTTTTGCAAAAAATGAAAGTAGACTTATGAGATCAGCACAGGGCGAAAAAAGTGTGTCTGTCTGTGTGTGTGTATGTGTGTGTGTGAGTCTGTGTGTGTGTGTGTGTGAATGTGTGTGTGTGAGTCTGTGTGTGTGTGTGTGTGTCTGTGTGTGTGAGTGTGTGTACTCTGAATGTCTGTCCCCCCCTATCAATTCGAACACGGTGATTGCGAATTGAACGAAATTTGGTACAAAGGTAGCACTAGCAAAGGACACTTCAGTGTCATGTTTTATATCGCCGCCATCTTTACTAAAACTGAATGGCGGCCACTCAAACGTTCAAAACGTAAAATCAAATAACGACTAACCAAATCATCCGATCTCTACCAAATTTGGTAACAACATACCTTCGTATAGGATGCGTCTTTTGACCAAACTACAAGGTCGTCCGCCATACCATTTCAGGATGGCGGCCGTGCGAATTATGCAAACTTTATAATCCATATCATGGGACCCACCAGTTCCGATTATCGAGCCGAGAATCGTTTTAACTGTTCTAAAGGAAGAGGCACGTTCGAAATTAAAAGTTTATTTTGTAATACTATAGTGAAGACGTGATTTTAAAAAGCTGAGCTGATTCAGTAATAAGACAAGATGGCAGCGGATATCTTGTGCCTGACTTATATTTCACTAATTTGAGTATTGCATGCAATATAGCGTACTGATACAAAATAAATAAACTTTGTATGAAATGCTTTATATATAAATAATATACTCCAGTGATGAAATCGTTTAGTATAAATCATTATTTGCTAACAAGTTCTATCTAAGTCATTTTATATAGAACGATATTCCTTGACACAATTAGCTCAGTGGTAGAGCGTTAGCCTATCGCTCAAATGCCTATGGTTCAAACCCGATCAGAGCTAGGTTTTTTGTTTGAAATGTTATATGTTTATTGTTTTGTAATGACTCAGATGTTTTAAAATTAAGCGTTATATTGTGCATATTATGGTGTAAAATATATATTTAATTAAAACATAATTCGCCAGCAGATTTACTCGAGACATCTAGCTGCCAAAAAGGTAACTGCCCGCCGGCATAATTTTTTTTTCAGCCCGAGCCTAGCCACAGTATGTAATTCCGAGCCTCTTATTGGCTGTTATATCATGCAATTCTCCTGGTTCCGAATAGTGACGGTAGGTAGTAGCAGGGGTCACATCCGATCAAACATGGAGGAAGGTTATCGAGTGAGATGTGGATAATATTCGATGTTGAATTGCATTATTAGCGTGAAACAGGCATGAAACGTGCTTTAGATCAAGTTTAAAACAACCCACGCAGCAAATGAATGCGTTCCAATCAACATTTAAAGTCCAAGTGAAAACATTCGACATTTGACCACATTATATTAAGACCTATGATAATATACTTTCGTTACGAGCGGAAATGTGCAAGAGTGGTAACGTGCGAGCTTGGTAAATGTGTGTCTCGGGTTCAAGACTGCTCGAGGGCAGAAATTTTTATTTCTTTCGAATTATCTTATTATATCCTCCCTCCTTTTTACTGCATGTTTTATGCCTTGCTTTATTGAAATTATCTGTATGGGTGATTGAAATAATAAACATTGTTAGACGGAAGGGTCGAAAACTGTACGGGTAGACCAAGGTTAGAATATGTCAAACAGATTGCCTCGGATGTAGGGTGTGGTAGCTATGTAGAGATGAAAAGATTAACTCAGGACAGGGAGATATGGACGGCTGCATCAAATTTGTCAAAAGACTGAAGACTCTAACACACAATCACGCGATCGTTAAATATGGAACCTCCAATTTAGTTAGAAACCAAAACTCAGAACGTGATTATTCCCTTCGTAAATCTCACGTGAATTGACCGGGAATCGAACCCTGTCCACCTTGGGGAGGGGCAAGTAGAAGTTGACACTGATGCTGCTCTTGTTAATTTGATCAAATTGGACATGGTGGTCATTGAGCCCTCCTACTTGTAAATAAATAAATAAATAAATAAATACATACATACATACATACATACATACATTTCTCTGATAACCTGTGTTATTGTGGTGTCTGTAGTATGGTGAGTATTTGATATTCAGGTGAGGATTCGCAAGGAGGCGGTCGTGGCATTGTTATGAACAATTTCGGCATTTGTCTGGAGTAGAAGTGGAAATCTATGGAATATCACTTCCAAGATCGCTGAGGTGGGAATCGAACCAACCTCTACTCAGTTTTGGCTCACGAGGCTGAATGTACCTCGTTGCAGTCCTCACACCAGAATTGAAATTTATCGGCAGAGCTGGGAATCGAACCCGGTCCACCTTGGTGAGACAAGCAGCTTGACCACTGTAGAAGTCGACGCTGATGTTGCTCTTGTTCATTTGAGCAAATTGGACATGGTGGTCATTGAGCCCACCTACTTGTAAATAAATAAATAAATACATCGGCAGAGCTGGGAATCGAACCCGGACCTCTGGGGAGACAGGCAAGAACGCTAGCCGCGTTGAACAGTAAGCAGAGGATTATAAATTGAAGTGAGAACATGGAAGAATTCCGCCTAACAATGTTTATTATTTCAATCACCCATACAGATAATTTCAATAAAGCAAGGCATAAAACATGCTGTAAAAAGGAGGGAGGATATAATAAAATAATTCAAAAGAAGTAAAAATTTCTGCTCTCGGGCAGTCTTGAACCCGTGACAAAAAGTTTCCAAGCTCGCACGTAACCACTCGTGCACATTTCCGCTCTTAAAGGAAGTATATTATCATAGGTCTTAATACATGTGGATAAATGTCGAATGATTTCACCTGGACCTTAAATGTTGATTGGAACGCATTCATTTCCTGCGTGGGTTGTTTTAAACTTGATCTAAAGCACGTTTCATGCCTGTTTCACGCTAATAATGCAATTCAACATCGAATATTATCCACATCTCACTCGATAACTTTCCTCCATGTTTGATCGGATGTGACCCCTGCTACTACCTACCGTCTCTATTCGGAACCAGGAGAATGGCATGACATAACAGCCAATAAGAGGCTCAGAATTACATACTGTGGCTAGGCTCGGGCTGAAAAAAAAATATGCTGCCCGCCGACCTACTTTTATTGAAAAGTTTCTTCTTCTGGCCGCTAGAATGCACTCGCTCTGTTAGGATTATATTGTTCGATATTTCACCACTAGATGTCACGACTAGGCTACGTGGGGCTCCATTGATTACTATACCATTGGCATTCTATGCGCATCGAATTTGAAGAATGACAAGATGATACTACGATACATTTTTACTTTTTATTTTAAAGGGTTTGTAACAGCCTATTTTGCGTTACTTGAAAATGTTATTTGAAGTAAAGAACAAAACGATTTCACATAGTAACTGAATTCAAGCCGTTGGTGTTAGTTCAGGTTATTAATTACTACTTTTATTTCAGGCAAATAGCAATCGAAAATATCTACATAGTTTGTATACACACGTCTCTGTAGGGTCATGGAAAGATTTGTTAATTCAATTAGGGTTGTGAAAGCCATGCACAACCAGACGTGTAAAGACATGCCTCAACTCAAAGTTGGATGTTGCCCACGGCAGGTCGTATATGTAATAATAATAATAATAATAATAATAATAATAATAATGTTATTGGTTTTACACCCCTTTTAACTACTGCTGCTTTTAGAGACACCGGGGTGCCGGAATTTTGGCCCGAAGGGGATCTTTAACGTGCCAGTAAATGTACTGACACGGCTCCCTCGCATTTGTGCACCCTCAAATGCCAGCTGACTGCGCCAGGATACGAACCTGCAACCTAGGGCCCAGCAAGCGAGAACGTTACCGCTGAGCCACGCAGCCAGTCCGGTCGATTATGTCTCCAGATCCATAACATTCTTGATATACTTCTTATCTTTCTTTCTTCAATGATGGTAGCAGTTTTTATCTAGGTTGTGGCGTTTGGTAGAGGTAAATCGTTTCTAAGGTCTTCAACAAAGAATAGTTCTATTATACTCTTTGATAATAACAACGAGTTATAACTATACTCATACATTTAGGAGAAAGTAGGCTATATGTTCTTTACTGAACATCTTGTTGAAAAGTGTGAAAAGTAGGCTAAAAATGAATGTGATCTCGTCAATGGCGTTGTCTTGGCAACCTCTGATAGATCATCCCTTATCAATTTAAAAGCGTTGTTATGGTAACCTCTGATGGCACTTGGCATTTTTTAAAATTCCGAAATCATTTTTCTCATTCCTTGGCGTAATGGTGGGTCATATCAAAAATTCTTTCAGACAAAAGTTTTAGGTAATTATTAGGGGAATATTTTCCATTTTGTACGGTTTTGATATTGTGCCTATTAAGAGAGATATGATTAATGTTTCCCGAAAAACCCACTTTTTTCCACCCCTTTGGTCAATGGTTGGTGCTATCAAAAACTTATTTGACATAACTTTTTGGCACTTATCCGACACATATTATGAACTTTGAATGGATTCGATATTTCACGTATTAAGAGAGTTATAGCGAAATTTCACCTTTTCGAAAAAAGCCCCCCATTTTCACCCCCTTCGACCGATTTTGCCCATTAACGAACTCGACCAAGATTTTATAGGGATACATATTATGTAAAACATTCAAAGAGATTGGTGCAAAATTACGGCAGTTATCGTGTCCACAAGAAACTGATATATATATATAGATAGATATATATATATATATATATATATATATATATATATATACATAAATTATATATAAACTTTTGAACTGACGGTGGTTTTGGGGTCTGGGGGATGTGAAACGCGAAGATATGTCGAAATTTTCCGGAAGTCGAAACATGGGACCCATTGCAATAGTTAGCTTTCTAATGAAATCTACCTAAAATTGAAAACTTAACATTAAAAATTAAAAATTGAAACCTAATAATTAAAAATTATAGACAAAAAAATGAAACTTAAAAATTAAAAATTGAAAAGTACAATTTAAAAATTAATAAAATAAATTTTGAAAACAAAAATTAAAATATAAAAATTTTTAACTAAAAATTAAAAACTAAAAAATGAAATTTGAAGACGTATATTTAAAAACCTAAATGGTTACTAACATTAAGAAGGTTCTACATGAAATGAACATCACTGATCAAGACATCCGTAACATAACCCCTTTGAGAAATAAGATACACACATTTGAGGGGTTCCTAGAGCCAGAAACAGCGACCAAGAAAAAACAACATTGGACAGCTGAAAATAAAGGAGCTGTGGGCAAGAGAATGAAGGAATACTGGAGCCAAAGAGAACTGAAATCATGAAGAGTTATTTACGTGGTCCATAGTTGGCCACAATCGATTATGATGATTAACAAGAAGTTCCGTGACGAACTAAAGAGCCTACTTTTCGTAGAAGTTAAGATCCATGCCAATAATTAATCTATATGGATTTATCTAGAATAATGACGAAATTAAGTTGGTAATATCGAAATTTCTAATTAGTTCGAAGTACTGTATACCTGGCATAATGTAGCCTAGTAGAGAATAACAGTTGGCAGCCCTGGTGACTGAATATATTCTTAGTTCCATTTCTTAAGGTACAGAATACAAAATTTAGTTTAAGTCCAATGAATAGCATGGACGTTACATGCAGTTCAACATTGGATCTAACAGCGCGCGTAAAATCATCTTGACAACAATGACATACATGTATTGGTCGGAAATAATCTGAAATAATATGATCTATTGTTGTGTCAATTTTGAATGAAGTCCATTAGTTAGTATAGAAGTTACATGCTTTTTAAATTGGACTTATCAGCAGACTTAGAATCATGTTGGCAGCTCTGACGTATATAAAATACTCCAAATTAATATAGAATGTCAGGTACTATACGTGTGCATAGTTTAAAGTTGTCGGCTTGCATACTTTCTGGTATATGGGTATTTGGATAAAATAAATTGAGAGCATTTATTAACAGTTGGCAGCCCTGGTGCATCTTAATAATACGCTCAGCCATATCTGTTTATGTACAAATAGCACATACGAAATTTGGGTGAATTCCAATTGATAGTGAGAAAGTTATAAGCATTTAAAAATTGGACCTATCAGCAGGCTTAGAATCATTTTGGCAACACTGCCATGTATGGCCTCCTGGAAATTAAACTGAAATATTATTATCTATGTGTGTGCCAATTTTGAAATAGCTCCCATTCATACCTTCCAAGATATCCAACATGGAGCTGAAATTTCAATTGCGATTTTTCAGCAGTTGGTAGCACTGACATCTCTTTCAAATATGGCCGTGAGATATTCAGGTATAGAATTGTACTCCTACCAAATTTTGTTTCGATTGCTCCAGCCGTTTAGGAGTTGATAGGGGGGGACACACACACAGTCAGACAGACAGACAGACAGACAGAAGGACACACAGACACACATTTGCCCGATCTCATAAGCCTACTTTTTCATCATTTTTGCAAAATGTGAACAGTAGGCTAAAAATTAAAATTTGAAAACTAATAATAATAAAATCTTATTGCCTCGGGTGCCGGGTGCAAGCTTTGTTATTTGACACCCAGAGGGTAGCTTGCATGTCGAATTTCGTGATTCCTTTAGCACTATGAAAGTCAAGGAGGTTAGATATCTAAGCTCCTTGAACACTATAGCGCTTTCTATTAGAGAAATGAGGAACTTTGTGTTGGTGGAAACTCCCGAGATTAATTTTGCCATTATGAACGCAGCCTACTGAATTCAAATGGGTTCTTTGACATGCCAACATCGTATGACATGCGTGTCGTATTTTTGCCGCCTTTCAAAAAAACACTTACCACGGCCAGGAGCGAACCTGCAAGTTTGGGGGTTAGTAGACCGACACGTTAACCACTAAAAAGTTAAAGTAAACAATGAAAACTAAAGTTTAAAAATAAAAAAATAAAAAATAAGAGAATTAAAATTACAAAAGTCTTAAATCAAATTGAATTTAAATATGATAAGAACTGAAAATATAAACATTAAACAGTAGACTATGCAGTACGTACAAATAAATAAACAAACGCAATGTACTTGAGCGCTTCAGGCTGCTCAGAAGTGTGTCGGTTATCTTTCCTTCAGTAGCACACTGTAGCAGCAGAGCAGCCTTCATATCCAAAGTGGTTTTCATTCCTTTTATTCTGGTGTCGGCCCATCTCTTGGTCGAACAGACGGCTGAGGCTGAGCCGGGCTATTTCCATTTTAAAACAATGTACAGCTCCCTCCAGTCCATAAAGAGTTATCTGAATATAAAGATGTGCATCTCGCAATGAGATGGCAAACAGAATGGCCTCCTCCATTCCAGTTCCCAGATATCGTTACTTTAATCTGCAGAATAAACCAGCTTTAAACGTTTCCCACCGCCTCTTCACTCTTCAAAATATGAATGTTTGCATTTGAAGACAATTGCCTTTGTTGTGGTATTAAATATGACTTACAGTACATGTAAATGAAATACAATTTTAGAAGCATATATTCAAAAGACAAAATCCAAACGTAAAATGTTACCGGAGAGAGAAATTTATGTTTTTCGCAAAATATAATTATTTAGAGTTTCAGTGCCAGAAAGTATTAGGCTTATGAGATCACCTTTTGTCCATGTGTGTGTGTATGTATGTATGTGAATGTGTGTATTTGCGTCCATGTGTCCCCCCTAATAAATTCTAAATGACTGGAGTGATTTCAATGAAACTCTGTGAGGTTATGGTACTATTTTATTATGTCTCACCAATCCAACATGGCGGCTGTGCGAAATATTTCACCGGCATTCCATATCTCCGAAACTATTACAGCTATATCACCCTTCAATTTTTCACGGTGATAAAGGGCATTACTAGAAGTTCACCTATGAGACTTTCAAAAACCTGTTAACTACAAAACGAACATGGCGGCCAATCGAAGTTGGAACTTTTAAATAGACTTTTCTCGCAATTCACCCATCCAAACGCAATGAAACTTGGTACAGTAAATCTTCATACGCATTGCAATCCACTGGCATCTAATTTAGTTCAATTGGTCACATAACCTCAAGAAGGTGGCTGTGCTCAATTTCAAAATTAAGTGTTTATTTCTTGTGTATTAATCATCGTTTGAATAATGAACCTACGCAAATATTGTCACCTGCTTGTTTTTTCATTTCAACATGAAAGTGATAAAATGAATTTTCAATTACAATTTCATGGGGCCAAGCTCTCCGTGGATTGGTAGATGTGGATTCGAGCCCCACCATCAGCCGTCCTTGACATTGTTTTCCGTGGTTTCCCATTTTCAACTCCAGGAAAATGCTTGGACGGTACCTTCTCACAGGCCATGGCCGCGTCCTTCCACATTCTTGCGCAGTTTCATTCACCGCCATTCATTCCATCTCTTATTAACTCCTCTCATGAGTCTAGCGTCAGGAAGGGTATCCGGCCGTAAAAACCATACACCACAAAGACTTTCATTGCTTCTCATCCCCGACCCCGTTAGAAATGGGATTAAGGGGTAGACAATACATACACAATACAATTTCACACCAGGAGCGTTTTTCTCAATTTAATGATCTTAAGTTTGAGACCTTGATGAGGTGGATTGAATGAAAAGATGACATTAATACATGTTCTCGTTGTTGTGTCTTCAGTCTTTTGACTGATTTGATGCAGCTCTCCATGCTTCCCTGTCCTGAGCTAATCGTTTCATCTCTACATAGCTACCACACCCTACATCCGAAGCAAAGTGTTTAATATATTCTAACCTTGGTCTAACCCTACAGTTCTTGTCCTCGACCCTTCCTTCTATAACTAAGCTTGCTATTCCTGGGTGTCTTAGTATGTGTTCTACCAACCTATCTCTTCTCTTCATTAGAAGTCAACAGAAACACCTCTTCCCTCCCACTCGTCTTAATACCTCTTCATTTGTAACCCTATCTACCCATCTGATCTTCATCATTCTCCTGTAACACCACATTTCAAATGCTTCAATTCGCCTCTTTTCTGCTAAACCAACAGTCCAAATTTCACTTCCATAGCGTGTCACGCTCCAAACAGACTCTTTTAAAAATGGATTTCTAATACCTAAATCTATATTTTATGTCAATAGATTTCTTTTCTGTAGAAATGCTTTCTTTCCCTGAACCAACTTAATTTTTATTTGCTTCGTTCATCACTGGTTATTTGGTTCCTAAGCAACAGAAGTCTCTTAGTTCCTTTAGATTTTTACTAGCGGACCCGTACGAGAAATCTCCCATGTTCATAAACCACACTTTCCCCGCTGCCCCTACGGCCAAAATGCGAACTGAAGAGCTATGATGTCGCGTCTTTTCCTACAGCAACAGTATTTGCAAATCGCACACTTCTTACAAATATTGATATTTATGAAATTAGAATGCAATTCGTCACTGTTAATGTCATTTGTGTGCTGAGTCCATTGATTTACAGCTTAGATGTAACACTCACCGATTACTCGATATTTATGAAATTATACGATTTGGGTACTCATTCCTTTGATTTACTGTTCCTGAAATCCATGCAAAATGATGAAGGAAAGACCTCACAATGTTAAAATGACATGAAACAGGCGTCACAGCGGCCAAAATGTGAAGTAGACAGCAATTATGGAGCTATTTTCATACAGCAACAGTATCTACAAATCGCACATTCGTACATTTCTTTTCAAAGTCATTTTAAAAGAAATAGTTATTTATGAAATTAGAGTGCAATTCGTCACTGCTAATGTCTATTCTCTTTCATTTGAATGCTCATTTGTCACGATCGGTCGCTTGTGAGCGCCGCAGGAGGGATCTATACTACTGAAATAATATATATGATGTTAGAAAAAACACAATTCTTAGTTATGTTCCCCACTTCTACTCCAGGGAAATGCTGGGATGGTTCCTACGTTAAGGCCTCAGTCGCCTCCTTCCCAATCCCCACCTGCAATTCAAATGCACACTATTACTACAACTACTACTACTACTACAGACACCACAATAACACAGGTTATCAGACAAATTATATCTATATTAGGTATATATATACACACATGGGGCTAAATGACCGCGATGTGGCAATGCTCCTGAATGAATCAACAGCAACAATTGTTCACTGAATCTACTCGGCTACAAAGGAGGATAATCATTCTGTAAAGGAGTGAAATATTTTCTCCACTCTTGCATTAGCTTTCTTGACACTCTAAACTAAACTCTCTACAAGATTTACCTGTTCTCCTAACTTGTTCATGGTAAGTTCATAACTAACTCAGCAAACTATTCCACCGAGATTTATTTGGAAGTAAAGTTACTCATGCCAGTGTTGTTTCCAAATCGCACAGTTAAGTAAATCATAGTAACCTATTGATGTTCTAAGTTTATTCTTAGCAAACTTCAAGTCTACGAAACTTTGTACTCAACGACATTTAGCTCTTAGCAACTTAATTTTCCTACTTTATCTCTCTGTGTTTGGCTTTCTGCCGCCACTTGTCATAATCATATACAGTAAGGCCTGCCTTCACAGGACTTGTCTTAAACGGAAAATTTTGACGGTCCCATGAACTTAGGGGTGAAACACGTGTTAATTTCCTACGGAAATTGTGTAACGTGGACAACGGAAACCAAAATATGCATTTTAACGGAAATGCAGTGTTAGGAAAATTTTCAGGAACCCTTTAAAAGTCTACCTTTTCTTCTGTAACAGTTTATTCTGTCACTAACAAGTAATGAGCAAATAGGTTTTCCTCCTTTTGTTCTCTAACATACACGTCAAAGTGTACGATCATTTGACTTTCCTGTTGGACAATCCTTTCCAAATGTCCGTTTTAACCCTTGAGAACTGGCCCTCTTATAGGACTGGTCCCCTACCCGCAGTGACTGTAGTTGCCCAGAAACTTGGCCCTGCCCACGAGTGATAGTTGTTTACTATTGGCTTGTACTAACTCAGGAAACTACTGCATTGCGTCTTATTTGGAGGTTAAGTCCCAAAATGTAGTGATGTCTGAAAATAGCTGGCATAGATAAATCATTGAGGTTTAAGTTTATTCTTGACTAACTTTGCAATTTAGAACTTTGTGTTTAGTGCTTCCAAACTTGATCAGAGTTCTACACAACTATAATACAAACTCGTAATACTACGGTACATTGGAAGGTAGGATTTCCTCTTGACCGTTCATCATAAAGTGGCTGAGAACTAGAAGGCTTTGAGTTCCACCTGGTGCTAGGTTCCCTCCCACGTGTGTCGTAAGTCAAACACAAGAGGTGTTCCCCAGGGCTCGGTGTTTGCTCCCTAATTCTCCACACTTTATGTGCACGCCTCACCTCCCTCCCGTCTTGTCTGCTCAAATAATTAAAGGAAAGGAGCTCTCAGGTGCGAGCGAAGACTTATCATCTGCCACGTTTCATCTTCCTCACCGCCCATAACACCATCATATTTTCTGTGGTCTCCTTTCCTTATCTGAGCCATTCGTGCTCCAACTTCATCGCTACTTATCTTCACGAGTCAGAAAACATCAGTAATGGAATGGCACTTGCAACCACATAGGTACGGTTTAATCAGTGTTACCAACTCGAGCGGTATTCAAGAATATACAGTGGCTGGGTGTCATCATTATAAAGGTAGAATTTGGAAAACTTTGCTGTCTCTGCTTGCTGCATATATGAATTTTTGCTGTCTTTCTCTCCCATTGGCCTAGGCCTATGAAAGAAAAGTTTCTTCTGCCATTGTTGAGGACAGTTAAAACCTGAGTTGTTAATTATTTTCCCGAAACATTACGCATGATAAGTATATTAACCCTTCATTTTATGAAAAAAATAGGCTTTTGTCCGTGTGTGTGTGCGCGTGTGTGTGTGTGTGTGTGTGTGTGTGTGAGGCGTGTGTGTGTCCCCCTAATAACTTCTAAACGGCTGGATCGATTACAATGAAACTCAGTAAGATCATAGCACTATTCTGGCCGACCCAAACCGTGCCCTTCAAATCTTATTGTGTCTCACCAATCCAACTTGGCGGCTGTGCGAAATATTTCACTAGCATTCAGTATCTCCGAAACTATTACCGATATCGCCCTGAAATCGTGTACGGTGATAAAGGGCACTACTAGAAGTACACCTATGAGACTTTCAAAAATCTGGTGACTACAAAACCAACATGGCGGCCAAGCGAATTTGAGACTTTTAAATAGACTTTTCTCGCGATTTAACTATCCAAACGTTATGAAACTTGGTACAGCAAATGTGTATACATATTGTAATGCACCACAGTCTAATTTAGTTCAATTGTTTACATAACCTCAAAATGGCGGCTGTGCGAAATATTTCACTGACATTCTATATCTCCGAAACTATTACAGATATCACCCTGAAATTTAGTATGTTGATAAAGGGTACTGATACAAGTCTATCTATGTAACTTTCATAAACCTGTAAAGTACAAAACGAACATGGCGGCGAAGCGAATTTTAACTCTCTGAGCACAGTGAAATGTGGTACAGTAAATGAGTTGACATATTGTAATGCACTGGCATCTAATTTAGTTCAATAGTTTACATAACCTCAAGATGGCGGCTGTGCGAAATTTAAAAAAAATATTTCTTGTGTCGTAATCATGCGATCGAAGTGAAAGTTTGAATAATGAACCTAGGTATCAATTGTCCTTGAATGGTACATAACTCTATGGCCTATACATGTAACAATCCAAAATGGCGAGCATCCGAAATATTTAGACGGTTCTCAATATCTACGAATCAATTACAGCAATCAAACTGAAATTTTGTATGTTGATAGAGGCAATTAACATGAGTAGGATATATGAAAATAGGCTGTATAGTTCTTCATGGAACTACTTATTTTGATTTATATTTTCATTTCAGCTCTAATTTCTATTTTGTTTTTAAATATTCAATATTATTATTTTTAAATAATAAGGGCCCTCAAGGTACAAGAAAGGAAATACTTGAGGAAAATAGTGGGACCAAGGTTCTTACAAGATGGAAGACGATGGTACAAACCAAATTGCGAACTCTATAAACACCAGGGAAGCCTCACCGATGCCATCAGAAGGAGACGCCTGGCTTTCTACGGCCACCTGTACAGAATGGACTACCATAGACTGTCTTATAAGATCTTCAAGGTAGCCAGGAAGGGTAAAGCCACTGGGTCCTTGTGGATCAAACAATTTGAGAAGGATGTTGCTGAACTTAATATTCAGCAAGACACAATAAATGACAGCAGTCGCTACCGTCTGACAGTTGAAACCATTCCTTTCCTCACATCCATTACTGAAGCTCACCACAACGCGTCCAGGAAATGGTCCGAGGAACGTAAGATGGAGTTCAGTAAGAAAATGAAAGATTACTGGTCCAATAGAAAGGCTCACGATTCCAGCAAAAAAGCAGCTGCCAAACAATCGACCAAATACACCAGAAGTGGCAGACAACAGCTAGAGAACAAGCACCGAGGTCCATAGGTGGCTCAAACGACCGAATATATATACTGTATATATCTATTTAGTTAGTAATTTTATGTTCGACCCTAGCCTCCGTGGCTTAGGCGGCAGCACGCCGGCCTCTCACCGCTGGGTCCGTGGTTCAAATCCCGGTCACTCCATGTGAGATCTGTGCTGGACAAAGCGGAGGCAGACAGGTTTTTCTCCGGGTACTCCGGTTTTCCCTGTCAACATCAAAATTGTACCCTTTGTTACTGTACTATAATTTGTTTTCTTTTAATATATATAATACATTATTAGGTAGGTTCTTTATTTAATTATTATATATTCTAATTTGTAAATTCATTTTGTATGAAGTGTCTGGTAATTGGCTCGTTTAGTTATAAGTATATTTTATATTTAGTTTTTCTTAGTTGTTAAGCTAGGTTTATTTTGTATTTTTATTACATAACTTCAAGCCAGAACATTGTATACGCTACATAAAGGGGCTCTTTAGCCTCAGTGGCAGTTATTTATGAATAAATTCAATTCAATTCAATTCAAAATTTCATTCCAGCAACACTCTCCACTATCATTTCATTGCATCTGTCATTCATTTAATCATTGCCCCAGAGGAGTGCGTCAGGCCTCGGCAGCCGGCACAGTCCATATCCTTGCCGCTAGATGGGGGCTTCATTCATTCCATTCCTGACCCGGTCGGAGACTGGAAGCAGGCTGTGGATTTTCTTTTTTCTATGCTCGACCCTGACTATTATATGTCAGAAAACTGTACTATAATGACGCTCATTATAACATTATTTTTCATTATGAAACAGTTTTTCCCACCAATCAGAGCTCAAGAAACAGTTGTTTGACCAATTATATAATTAGATGCGCTGAGTTCCACGGCCTTTCACTGCTTGGCCTAGTGTCATATTAGGGTAATCGAGGAGGCCATGGTCAAATACAAGGCATTCTCTTCGTCACATGCGCTCTGTTCAGTACATAAAACTGGCGAAATCTCCACAGATATTTATGAATATTTATGTTCGAACATAAAATAGTTATAATAATTATCGTCGAACATAAACAGTCGTATGCAACTCGCCTATAATGGTAATTAAGACACGAGTATGTTTATAAAACGAGCGTTGCATAATGTACAATTAATTTAAAACTTTTAATTTTTGTTGTGTTTTATTTTAATTTGTATATTTATGTTCTATTTTATTGTTTAATTGTAATATTTTTGATTATATTTACCAGTTGAAATAATGTCCAGCACCATAAAACTAGACATATAATATTTGCTTATCAGAAATATTACATCTACAACAAATGTTGTTGTAATTAGGCTGAAAGTTTCAACTATCAGCACCTTTTATAATAGTCTACAAACTCTTCTTATAGTAGGTGGTTAATATATAAACCACTATCCTCTAGAGGATTAAGGCTTTCATGGCCCGGAATACTATTAAAATTAAGAAAGAAGACAAGAGTTTAGTGCTTTTCAGTCGGTCAACACGAATGTACCCAAAAGAGCTGGGTTATGCCCTAATCCTGAAATAAATTACATGAGATGAATATTTATTTCAGGATTAGGGCATAACCCAGCTCTTTTGGATACATTCGTGATGAGCGACTGAAAAGCACTAAACTCTTGTTTACTAAGGCAACACTGAAAAAATGGCTTCAAACCTCACTGTTAAAATTATTCATGCTTTTGGGACATTGCCGTGTGAAAATAAAATTTGAAATTCCAAACATTTCGAAAGGAACCTTGTCTCCTTTTTCAATAGAATTAAAACAATGTGGCCAAAGAATGTGTGTCAATGGACTTACAAAAGTTAGGAAAATTTCCCTGTTCGTCACCAGTTTTAACACAAATTATATGGTGGGACTTGGTTTTGAAAAATTACTTAAAATGCTAAATTGCAAATTTATAATACCTATAGTCCAAATCAAAATGCTTCAAATCACGACCCTTAATGATAAAATGTTAATTATATTACACTGGCCTGTACGTTTATTTATTTATTTATTTATTTATTCTTCTTCTTTGTTCGATTTTGGCCTACTTTGGACCACGGGAAACAATTGACTCCTTTTTTCTGTTCCCAGAAACTCTTCATCCTTTCACTGTGGATTTTCTTCCTTTCTTCCGACCAGATGTTTTTGGCTCATCTCCTTTGCTTTTCCTGGAACCCCTTCTATGCATCAACTTCCAAATCTCATTCGGACTGACTCCAACTTCCTCCATGTCCTTTCTTATTTCATCTACCCATTTTGTAGTCGCTTTTATCTTGGTGATGTAATTAAAGATCTTCTTCGTTAGTCGACTATCGCTCATTCTCGTAAGGTGTCCATAGAACTTCAATCTTCTCTTCCGTATGGTATATGTGATTTTTTCTGCTTGTCCGTAAAAATCTTTGTTTCACCTCTTCCGCCTTGTACCATCGTTTCTATTTTCGGGTCCTAAGATCTTCCTCAAGATTTTTCTTTCTTTCTTCTCCAGTTCCTCTAATTCACCTTTCTTGTTCAATATCAAACATTATTTATTTATTTATTTATTTATTTATTTCGCCTTTGGTTTCACGAAATTCGAAATTTTCTTTGTCAGTCGATCATCAATCATTCTGAAGATGTGCCCATCAAATTTCAACCTTTTCGTTTTAATTATTGACGTGACTGGTTCTTTCTTTCTGTACAACTCTTCATTTGATTTCAAACGGATGTATCCGTTAACTCTCAATACTCTTGTTCTTCTTTCTTCGAGTTTATCCTACTTTGGACCATGGGATACAATTGACTTGTTGGTTAGTCCTTATCTCTTGTCCCAGAACTTCAACTTTATGGTTCCGGTTCCTCTTCCTCTCTTCCGACCAGATGTTATTGGCTTTTCCTGGAACCTCTTAAATTTATCAGTCGTAGCTCGGAGCACCTCTCTATTCCAAATCTCTTTTAGACTGACCCCTACTTCCTCCATCTCCTTTCCTGTTGAATCCACCCATTTTGCAGTCGCTTTTATATTTGTGATGTAGTTGAAGATTTTCTTCGTTAGTCGACTCTCGCTCAGTCTTGTGAGGTGTCCATAATACTTTATTCTTCTCTTCCGTATGGTATCTGAGATTAACTCTGCCTGTCTGTATTAATCTTCGTTTCTCCTCTTCCACCATGTACCATCGTTTCTTTTTAGCCTACTTTTCTCATTTTGCAAAAAATGGGGAAAAAGTAGACTTATGAGATCGATCCGAGAAAATGTGTGTCTGTCTGTCTGCCCTTCTGTCTGTCTGGCTGTGTGTGTGTCCCCCCTATCAACTCCTAACCGGCTGCAGCTTTCGAAACTAAATTTGGTAAGAGTAAAGATCTATACCTGAATATCTCACGGCCATATTTTATATTGACGTCAGTGCTACCAACTGCTGAAAAATCGCAATTGTAATTTTAGCTCTATGTTGGATATCTCAGAAGTAATGCATGAGAACTATTAATAAATTGGCACACATATACACAATATCATTCCGGATTAATTTTCAGAAGACCATTCATGCCAGTATTGCCAACATGATTCTAAGCTTGCCGATAGTTCCAATTTCTAAATGCATGTAACTTCTATGCTATCGATTGGATTTCAACCAGATTTCGTATGTACTATGTGTACTACAGCAGATATGACTATGCGTATTCTAATGAGCCACCAGGGCTGCAAACTGTTAATAAATGCTCTCTCTATATTTTAACCCTAATATCAATATATCAAAAAGTATACAAGCCAACAGCTCTAAACTTTGCACACGTATAGTACCTCACATTCTACCTTAGTTTGTAGCAACTTACAGTATATACATCAGTGCTGCCAACACGATTCTAAGCCTGCTGATAGGTCCAGTTTTTAAATGCATGTAACTTCTATACTAACAATTGGATTTCAAACAAATTTCGTATGTGCTTTTTTTTTACTATAACAGTTATGACTATGCGTATTCGTAAGAACAAGCAGGGGTGCCAAATGTTAATAAAAGCTCTCTCTATTTGTTTAATCCTAATATTAATATATCAGAAAGTATGCAAGTCATCATCTCTAAACTTTGCACACGTATAGCACCTGACATTTTAGATCAATTTGGAGTAACTAATACCTCAGTGCTGCCAACATAATTTTAAGCTTTCCGATAGTCTGATAATTTCAATTTTTAATTACATGTAACTTCTATACTAACAAATAGACTTTATCCAAAATTGGCACTATAATAGATCGTAATATTTCAGAATATTTCTGAGCATCACATTCATGACATTGTTCCCAACATGATTTTACGTCCACTGATCAATCCAATATCAAACAGTATGTAACATCTATACTATCCATTAGACTTCAACCAAATTTTGTATGTGCTTTCTATACCTTAAGAAATGGAACTAAGAATATATTCAGGGCCACCAACTGTAGTGACTCTATTAGGCAAACTACAGTACTTAGAAATGTTAGTATTACCAACTCGATTTTGTCATTATTCTACTGTAGATAGGTCTATATACAGTATATTGGCATGAATCTTAAATTTTAAGAAAAGTAGGCTCTTTAGTTCGTCACGGAACTTCTTGTTTCTGATCTTCCTCATTATTTTTTATTTCTTTCTTCTCTATCTCCCGGCATTTCCACTCTCTTGTTCAGTATGAACCTTTTCTTTCGATTGTTGACTGGTTCTATCTTTGTGTACAAGTCTTCATTTAATTATTATTATCATTTAATATTATTATTATTATTGATCAGTGAAAGGAATGAATGAAGCTCCCATCTAGCGGCGTGGATATGAACTGTGCCGGTTGCCGAAGCCTGTCGCACTCCCCTGGGGCAATGATTAAATGAATGACAGATGAAATGAAATGATAGTGGAGAGTGTTGCTGGAATGAAATTGTGACTGGGAAAACCGGAGTACCCGGAGAAAAACCTGTCTGCCTCCGCTTTGTCCAGTACAAATCTCACATGGAGTGACCGGGATTTGAATCACGGACCCAGTCCGGTGTGCTGCCGCCTAAACGGCTTCGGTGGCGTAGTCGGTAGCATGCTGATAGCAGTTCAAAGCCGGCCGAATTCGTCGGATTTTTTTAAAGCGTTAAAATCCTTCAGTATGCCTTCCTTCGGAGGGGAAGTAAAGCCGGCTGGCCCATGTCATAGATTTATGGCATGTAAAAGAACCTACCACTATATTATATAGTGTGTTGCTAAATTTGTAAGTTATTTGGTGAGAAACGCTCTATCAAGTTCCTAATCCTAAAAAAAAGCATGTGATTAATAAATACACATGGATGACCAGTTACGATCATCAAGGTTGAGTGCAAACAGTGAACAAGTGAACTGCTCTCAACAGGACCGCGCAAGACTCATCAGATAAGTAGCCTGTACAACAGAATCTGTATTGACCATTTAACTACAATCACATATTCACTCTAAACAAGCAGGTTTGGAGGTCAATCAACAACTCCAGTATCTCAACAAAACATCACATAGACCACAACTAACAAATATTGACGAGTTGCATTATCTTAACTCATACTGCAACTAAATAAGTGTATATATTGTAAATATTTTCATCCATACTTTCTGACATAGATTTTATAACCTAAGTGTAGAGGATCTGATGATGATCGCTTGACGATCGAAACTGGTCATCCAAGTGTATTTATTAATCTCATGCAATTTTTAGCCTACTTTTCACATTTTGCAAAAATGAGGAAAAAGTAGACTTATGAGATCGATCCGGGAAAATGTGTGTCTGTCTGGCTGGCTGGCTGTGTGTGTGTCCCCCCTATCAACTCCTAAACGGCTGCAGCAATCAAAACCAAATTTAGTATGAGTAAAGATGTGCACCGGAATATCTCACGTCCATATTTGAAAATGATGTCAGTGCTACCAACTGCTGAAAAAACGCACTAGAAATTTGAGCTCAATGTTGGATATCTTGCATGGTATGCATGGGAGCTATTCCAAAATTGGCACACATGTAGATAATGTTATTTCAGTTTAATTTCCAGGAGGCCAACCATGACAGTGTTGCCAAAATAATGTTAAGCCTTCTGATAGGTCCAATGTTTAAATGCATATAACTTCTACACTATCAATTGGATTTCAACCAAATTTTGTATGTAATATGTATACATAAACAGATAATACTGAGCGTATTCTTAAAAGCCACCAGGGCTGCCAACTGTTAATAATTGCTCTCTATATTTTTTAAATCCAAATACCAATATATCAGAAAGTATGCAAGCCAACAGCTTTAAACTATGCACACGTATATTCTGACATTTTAGATTAATTTGGAGTAACTTATATACGTCAGTTCTACCAACATGATTATAAGCCTGCTGATAATACCAATGTTTAAATACATCTAACTTCTATACTATCAGTTGGATTTGAACCAAATTTCGTATGTGCTATGTGTATCATAACAGATATGACTATAAGTATTCGTAAGAGCAATCAGGGCTGCCAACTGTTAATAAATGCTGTCTATATTTTTTTACCCTAATATCAATATATCAGAAAGTATGCAAGCCAACCGCTCTATACTTTGCACACGTATAGCACCTGACATTCTAGATTAATTTGGAGTAATTAATATAAGGCAGTGCTGCCAACATGATTCTATGCCTGCTGATATGTCCAATTTTAAAATACATGTAACTTCTATACTAACAAATGGATTTCATCCAAAATTGGCACAACAAGATATCATAATATTTCAGATTATTTCTGACCAGCACACGCATGGTATTGTTGGCAACATGCTTTTACGCGTGCTGATAGATCCAGTGTCTAACTGCATGTAACGCCCATTGGACTTCAACCAAATTTTGTATTCTGTACCTTAAGAGATGGAACTAAGAATATATTCAGTCACCAGGGCTGCCAACTGTAGTGCTCTATGAGGCTACATTATACCAGGTATATTTTGAACTAATTAGATATTTCGATACTACCAACTTAATTTCGTCATTATTCTTGATAGGTTCATATACTGTAGAATAATCATTGGCATGAAAAGTAGGCTGTATAGTTCTTCACGGAACTTCTTGTTTTTAGGATTAGGGACTAACTCATCTCATTTGGGTACAATCATGTTGACCAACTGAAAAGCATCAAACTTTTTATTATTTACCTTTATAAAATAAAATAGTTAAGTTACTGAAAAGGCAATATCATTCACCGTTACCAACATTACACTTAATCAATTCTTAAAAACAAAATATCTAAGCAAAAGGTAGGCCTACACTTATGACCTTACTATTGAAGTCAAAGATATGAAACTAAATACATTTGAAGAAGATTTAATGGCTTGCAATCCAACTTAGAGTTGCCTTGGTTGCGTAGTTGGTAGCATGCCCAAGATTGCGGGTTCAAACCCGACCGAAGTTGTCGGATTTTTAAGAGCGTTAAAAATCCCTCAGTAGGTCTTCCTTCGGTGGGGAAGTTATGCCGGCGGTCCCATGTCATAGATTTATGGCATGAAAAAGAACCTTCCACCAATTACACTTGTGGAAGCAAAAAATGTGTAGGTTAGTTTCATAACGCTCTATTAGTTCCAACGTTCGCCACCGGGTGCTGACTGCGATGGCATTTAGTAGCCTCGTCCGCATCTAGGTGTCGTGGATGGTAACATTTGGTGGAAAAGCTAGGAACTACTTGAAAAAATGAATCATCTGCAGTCCTTCTACCTGAATCACAGATAACACGCACTAATACAGCCATCACAATTAAAACCGGTTTTCAGACAAATTCTACACACACCCAAAGTACACGGGGCTACATGACAGCGTTGTCGCAGCCCCTAAACTAAGGAACCAACCAATCACCAACATTACACTTAGTCAATTCTTAAAAAACAAAATATTTAGCAAAAGGTGCATTTATGACCTTGCTTTTGAAGTACAAGGCCTGTTTGCCATCTCTTGATGAATGCAGTACATTTGCATTTGTCTGTTGGCACAGGCTAGAGTAAAATGTGGCTTTTCACCGATGTCTTAGTATCACTCGTGGCTGTGATTATATGGAAGCTACTGAGGTGTGGGTTAGTACTGCTGTTCTGACTCAGTGAGGAAAGCATTGGTAAACTACCTCACTCCTCCTCTTGCCTAGTACGCAACAATATAGCGCTGCCTTGGGTTTTTGTGGGTATCGACCCACATAACCTAATGGCGGAACTTTTTGAGGATCCAACCAGCCTTCCGGCTGACTACCTAACAGACAGATTGAAGTTAAAGATTTGAAACTAAATGCATTTGAAGAAGATTTCATGGTCTGCAATCCAACTTAGAATCTTGATTGTATTGTTATTGTAAATTTTTCTTTGAAAAGTTTGGTTGGTTGGTCCTAAGTTTAGGGGCCGCGACAACGCGGTCATGTAGCTCCATGTACTTTGGGTTGTGTAGAATTTGTCTGATAACCGGTGTTAATTGTGATGGCTGTATTAGTGCGTGTTATCTGTGATTTAGGTAAACGACTGCAGAAGATAAATTCTAATTAGTTCCTACTTTTGCTACCAAATGCTACCGTCCACGGCACCTGGCTGCGAAATTGGCTACTAGATGCCATCGCAACCAGCATCTGGCGACGAACGTTGGAACTAATGTAGCGTTAATCAAATCTAACGTACAAATTTTAGATTCACACAAGTGTAGTTAGTGAAGGTTATTTTGCATGCCATAAATCTATGACAAGGGCCCGCTGGCTTTGCTTCCCCTTCGAAGGAAGGTATACTCAGGGATTTTAACACTCTTAAAAATTGTACGACTTTTGCCGGGTTTGAACCCTCGATCATGGGCATAGAAGCTCAGCATGCTTCCAACTACACCACCGAAGCTGCCTTTTTGATAAGTTTAACAAGAGCTTTGTTTTTTTTAGCAATGCATAAATACTGAAGCCATTATTCTGCTGTAGGTCAGAATATTGTTCATATAAATATAAATAGTTCAATAATGCAACCAAAGGGCCATATATATTCATTCAAGTTGATTCACAACAGAATTGAGACAATGATAAAATTCTATCGGAACAACCCAACAGGTGATATCTCTCACAGAGTTTCCCACACATACGACAAGCACAGTCCGAACATGGCTCATGAAAACGTTTGGTCCTACAACGCTTGTGACGAGAAACCATGCACTGAAAATCTGGTAACAAGATGTTTGAGCTGATAATTTTGCTTCTTTGCAGTGAGTCGTTATCATAGCATCCGTGGTGTAAAATTCCTTCCAAATATCTTTTTTCTTTGCTCTGTGTTCCATGACTACCTCTTTAAAGGGCAACTGGCTGCGTGGCTCAGCGGTAACGTTCTCGCTTGCTGGGTCCAAGGTTGCAGGTTCATATCCTGGCGCAGTCAGCTGGCATTTGAGGGTGCGCAAATGCGGGGGAGCCATGTCAGTAGATTTACTGGCACGATAAAGATCCCCTTCTGGGCAAAATACCGGCACCCCGGCGTCTCTAAAAGCCAGAGTAGTTAAAAGGGATGTAAAACCAATAACATTATTATTATTATTATTATCTTTAAAGGTCGGCGTGGGCGCAAGTAGCATTTTCAAGCGTAGATCTTCTAACAGCATAGTTTCTTTACATAGTTCGTAGAAGCCTCCGTGGCTTAGGCGGCAGCACGCCGGCCTCTCACCGCTGGGTCCATGGTTCAAATCCCGGTCACTCCATGTGAGATTTGTGCTGGACAAAGCGGAGGCAGACAGGTTTTTCTCCGGGTAATCCGGTTTTCCCTGTCACTAATTTCATTCCAGCGACACTCTTCACAATCATTTCATTTCATCTGTCATTCATTTAATCATTGCCCCATTGCTTCGGCAGCCGACACAGTTCATATCTTCGCCGCTAGATAGGGGCTTCATTCATTCCATTCCCTGACCCGGTCGGTCGACTGGAAGTAGGCTGTGGATTTTCATTTTTCTTTAGATAGTTCGTAAACTAATCTAGATCTTGTGTACCTGGATACTCCCATCGTTTTTTTGAAAAGCACGTTTTAACCTTTTCAAGCGTCCTTAGGTCGGTTATCGTCAGTCTATCCCAAATAATCTCTATCCCATAAGTCAGAGTAGGAATAATCTTGGCATCGAATAAAGCCATGGCCGTCTTCAGATACTGTGAAAGTGTCAAGTAGATCGATGCATTAATTTCAGAGATAATGTACCTTATTTGCATAAGAAATCGTTGTAAATAATGGCTGTCAAAGAAATGTCTGCAAATAGATTAATAAAGAAACGGTAGCTATTTGCCAAAGTTGACAAACTTCACTAACTCTTATCTCCGAAATAGATTAACAATTTTGCTCCAAACAAACTTCCTGTAGTATCTGTGATTTTTTCTGTAAATTGATACATTTCAGTGATTTATTTTTCATTCAAAGTACATTTTCACACTTTGGTCCTAAGCTTTTCGTGGGGATTTTCCTTTCTTGTTTTTCGATCTTTTTTGACTCGAGATTTGCCACCAATTATAATAGTTTCAGATGCATATAGAACATATGAATATAGATGCAAGAAATACCTTGGCATGGAGTACACTGCTCAATGGATGTGAAGGTTGGACTCTAGGTCAAGTGGAAAAGAATCGACTGAATATGGCGGGAAACGACAAGAACGAGCTGGATGGAAAGAAAGACCAACCTGGAAGTCTTAAGGGGAGTCAAACAAGAGAAAAGTTTATTGAAAAAATGGGAAAGAGAAAAATAAAATTTATTGGACATGTCATCAAACACAAGACTTTTATCGTTATCATTCTTGAAGGGAAAATGCTGGGAAAGAAAGGAAGAGGACGGCCTAGGACGAATTATTTGGAAGACATCAAGAATAGAATGGGATGTGACAATTACATGGAACTGAAACAACCGCCAACGACAGAAGAGTATGGTTGCATCGACAAGGTATAAAGTATAATATGGTGATGATAGAACTTCTGGTTTAACGACTACGTTATAATGTCTTAATTTTGCCTTTGTTGATATAGTCCTTTTATTGCATCTGTTCCAAGCCCATTTATTTTGTTATACTTCAGCTCATAACAACACCAAACACATACAGAATATTCACTCTTCTTTTACGATCTATAAAAAGGGGATGCACTGTATATTTGTGGGTGCTCTATTACTTCTGCTTAAACCCCTGCTGCTTACCATCTTCATAGCCCGTGTCGCAAACAGCCTCATACATATAAAAACATAAATAAAGGAGAGGACTGTATTTCATTTATTCAGGATATCACAAATGTCAAGTAAGACTTACCTCCTCGAGTTCACAGTGTTTATGCGAGTCGTATTTCATGAGAGATAGCTTGTCGCCTAGATAACTCCAATATGAGCTACGACCCTCTGCATTCCACAGATACTCGCAAGGGATGAGGCACTTTGGCTGGATGCTGTAAGCACTGGTGAATTACGTGGATAATAATAATAATAATAATAATAATAATAATAATAATAATAATTGAAATCGAAATCCAGGAACGTATAATTCTCAGGAAAATATATGGCCCCCTTTATGTTAATGGTATATGGATTAAAAGGAAAACCACAGACTTGTACAGAGTAATCAATAAGTTCACTACCGGGTGGTTACGGCATGACTAATGGCAGTCGCTCACATCCGGGAGGCGAGGAGGTTCGAATCCCCCCGCCGGCAACCTTGAAGATGGTCTTCTGTGGTTTCCCATCTTCCTTCCAGGCAAATGCCGGGGTTGGTCCCTCACTATAGGCCACGGCCGCTACCTTCCAACTCCTCGCCCTTCCCTTCGAACTTTCCTCCCCAACGGTACTTGTAGCTCACCCATTGGGTGTCCGTCTCGAAGCAGCTACAAAACTGGCGAGCCGAACATGTCCTCGGACACTCCCGGCACTAAAAGCCATACCCCCAAAAAATAAAATAAAAATAAGTTCACTGATACCGTGCGTAAGGGACGATTGAAATTTTATGGTCACATCTGCAGAATGGACAACACCAGATATGCAAAAAAAAAAAAAAAAGCTTGAAATAATAAATTCCATGAAGGTCAAAATCATTTAGTTAGAAGATATCAAACAGGACTTAATAGAAATAAACATTACAGAACATATCATCATGAATCGCAAGACTTTTGGAACTCTAGTTACAAATCACTCTTTTGACAAAAAAGCTAAAAAGACCGCTGGAAAAAAATGGACGAAGGAACGTAAGAAGGGGCATAGTGAGTTCATGAGGAGATTTTGGGAGGAGAAGAAGAGGAAAACAGCATCAACCCGAGTCAACAAGTTCAAACGCGCTCCCTAACTGGGCAAAACGAAGAAAGAATAATCTTCTTCTTCTCCTTCCTTCGTTACGGCCAACTAAAGACCACGTCATGTCAACTGTTTTTTCTGCATTTTAATGTTGGCCCAGTACTCCTTCATTCGCAATCGATGTTGCACCTTTCTCTCTGTCGTCCACGCCTTCCCGGTTTTTAGCTTCGGCTTAAGTTGAAAACTCCGATGTTTCTGAAGTTTTTCCCTAAGTGGGCCACGCTCCTGGATAATAACTTCACATGTAATACCAATCTCCAACAGATCTTTCTCTACTTCACTGAACCAGGCCCCCTTTGTCTTTTTCTCACGGAGAAAAGCAAAAATTCTGTTGGATAGCCGTGTTGATTTCATTCGGATTATATGTTCATAAAAATAAATCCTCCTTTTGCTCATCACGTCAGTTATTTTCTCTACGTGAGTGTACAACTCGTGGTTGTGGCGTCTTCGGAACTCGCCGTGTTCTTTGACTGGACCCAGCATTTTCCTCAATATCTTTCTTTCCTTGGTCTCCAGTTTTTTCATTATGCCTTTTCTATTCATGGAGAGACTTTCCGCTGCATACAAAGCTTCTGGCTGGATGACCGTGCAGTAGTGCTTCAGTTTTGCATTCAAGGATATAGAAAGAATAATAATAATACCAATAATAACACGAATGAGCTCCGGAAGATTGTCCAATCAAATCTGTGCCTACTTTGTGGGAAAGAAAACCAAAGGGATCTGAGTTACAGAGGAGGAAAAAGACCTACAAGAACTGGGGATAGCCTATCACATGAGGGCATCTTGGAACGTGACTCTTTGAAGAAGAAACTTGGGGAAATACAGAGTTTTCAGCCAATACCCATATTGAAAGCCGGCAAGAAGTGGACCGAAGAACGAAAAGAAGCTCACCGAAGAAGAATGCGCGAACACTGGGCCAATATGAAGGAACGAGGGAAAAGGCAGTTGAAATAACGTGGTCCATAGAATAGCGAAACGATTATAAAAAAAAGTCCTCTCGGCACGCCGGAAGGCGGAGGTAGATTTCACCGGACAAACTTGGGGATAGGCGAAAATAGGCAGAATATGCAGGTTTTCGTAAAAGGATCAGACCTCATTTATTGCGAGAAAGTATTTTATAATTGGAGCTTAATTAACTTCGTTTTTCGTCATTTTATGCATATTTTACACATTTTATTGTCTTATGGGAACGGTAACCTTCTTGTCATTTGGGGTCCATTTTTACCTACTTGTGGTCACACTGTCCTTATGCAAGGTTTCGACACTGATGTGTAACTATGTAACGGTCTGTTACTTTTTCACGCAAAATTATATCTCCCGCAGAGATTTTGGTTGGTTCCTCAGTTTAGGGGCTGCGACAACGCGGTCATGTAACCCCGTGTACTTAGGGATGGCTGTATTAGTCTGTAATTCAGGTAAGGATTGCAGACGGTCAATTTCAAGTAGTAGTTCCTAATCTTGCTACCAGATACTACCGTCAACGACACCTAGCTGTGTACTTGGCTACTAGATGCCACCGCAACCAGCAACTCGCAACGAACGTTGGAACTTCCCCTCCAAAGGAAAGCATACTGAGGGATTTTTAGCGCTCTTAGAAAATCCGACGCCTTTGGCCGGTTTTGAACCCGCGACCTTGGGCATAGAAGTTCAGTATGCTACCAGTTACGTCACCGAAGCCGCTTCACACTTACAAGGGAAGTCTCTGAACCGGGGAATCGCAGATCCTGCTGGAACTTTGCAGATACGTTGCGTGAGCCCAACTAGGCAGAACCGTGAAGAAAAATCTTTCGGAAATTAACTTCCCCTTCTACTAGATGAAAAATTAAGATTTACACGTTTAAATTGGCGCGCCAGTGGCGTGAGCTTCATTGGCTGCGTCAGAGGTTGCTTCCCAACCGTACTGTGCTTCCCGGCCTATGGCGTACAGTCATCGAATGAGAGGCGACAGACCCGGCATACGCTTATGTCCCATGCATTGCATAATGAATGTTAATATTGGAAAAGTTATGTTGTCTGGAGGAAAAATATGGAAAGTGTATGGAAAGGCCTCTCAGCATTCAAGAACAGGACCTGCTGGACAGTTTGGATGGTTTTGTGCCTATCTGACGTTCTGGCGTTCGTCTCTTGTAACAAGAGTGTTAGGTATGAAATACAAACAAAATGCTGTTGAGTATTGGAAAAGCGGTAAGAGGCGTCCGCTTTCCTTTTCATCGGTAAACGAAAGTAAGAAGTAAGAAAGATTTATATTTGTGGGCAGAGCAAGTAATAAGGGGCGGCACTCACCGCGACAAATTGAGGAGAAAAACATGTGCCTTAAAAGCCCAATTTGACATTTCCCATCAGAATAATGATGTAATATAGGTCATGAGGCGACAATTCAGCAATGGGCTATGCTAGCTGCGCATGACGTAAAATGTACAAGGTTTATGATGATGATGATGATGATAATTGTTGTTTTAAGGGGCCTAACATCTAGGTTATCGGCCCCGTACGAGGTTTAAAGCCAGCCATTCCTGGGCGCAGCACTATAAGAATCGCTATATCATTTCGCGGAAAATAGCAACTGTGGTGATATCAAAGAATGCCCATCGAGAAATGGATATTATGTCAGCAGCAGAAATATTCGTAGAAGAGGTTACATCGGTTCTAGATTATCTCGGCCCTGGAAACGTATGTACTGTAATAGTGACTAAAGTGGGTTCAATTTGAAGATGTGTTCAGGTAGGACACTGGCTATAAAAGGGTCGAAAACGGTTTGCTCCACAGTGCAATCAGTGGGGGCCACAACGCACAGTTATACAATAATGCCAACAGTAACAGCAGCGGGTAAGCTGCTTGGACCTTTCTTCATAACTTTGAAAGAACCATAAGGTGTGTTTGGTAAAAGGGTGAAAAAAAAACTACGCTTGCACATGACAATATTTACGTTGTTCCCACAAAATCTGGCAAAATGGGATACGCACTATTGGAGAATTGGTTTTATAATGTTTTCAAACAGCATGTACCGTCTGGCAATGTGGCACTCCTTTTCTGTACATACTGCAAATCGTTAGAAAGTGAACGGCGCATACGACTGATGATCATCCCTCCTGGGGCCGCAGCCTATTGTCAACCATTGGATGTATACGGCTTTAGGGTCTGGAAAAGCTTTGTCCGTAGATTTTGGAACACCGTTCGGTTATTGAATTTTGACATCAATTTGGCCCAGAGAATTACAATCTTGAAAACGCAGTCTCTGACACCAATTGTCGTCCTCGAGTTTTACTTCAAGTTGACAATACGCATGGTACTGAAGTCAGTATCAGTCCGAAAATCCCGAACGGTTTGAACACCTTGTGGCATATTGTTTCGATATCAGCGCAATAAAATATAGTACTTGCACTCGCCCGTGTCTTATACGTTAAGGATGGTGTAAAAGCAGTTCGTTTTTCCAACATTATTACCACGAAAATCACTGTTGTCAGAACAATGCGAAATAGCTTGGTCTCTTACTCACTTGTGTGACCATTGTTTCAGTTTGCTCTGTGTTGTGTTGTAATTTTATGTATCGGTGATACCTTACATTGCATGATTAATAATAAAGCACGACGTGCAATATATTGTAAAGATGCAACATTAATGTCCCATGCCGCAGCGCAGCTTATGAGCGTGAGTACGCGAGGGCAGTCGTTTGGAACATGTTCTTTTGAGCCACCAATCAGAAGTGCGGCACACTCCCGCTTGACAAGCGCGCACAGTTCAAAATTGTTGTACTTACTGCCGTCTACGCTGGGTAGAAGTAAACTTCCGAAAGATTTTTCTTCACGGTTCTGCCTAGTTGGGCTCACGCAACGCATCTGCTAATTTACAGCAGGATCCGCGATTCCCCGGTTCAGAGACTTCCCTTGTTAATCAGATGGAAATCTGAATCTGATCTCGTGCAAGTGCGTTGTCATGGCAACGTCTGATGGCTCATCCCTCATCAATTTAGTAGTGTTGCCATGGCAACCACGGATAGCTCTTGGCATTTTCTTATAATTCCGAAAACATTTTTCTCATCCCTTGGCGTAATGGTGGGTCATATCAAAAATTATTTCATACAAACGTTTTAGGTAATTATTAGAGGAATATTGTGCATTTTGTACGGTTTTGATATTGTGCCCATTAAGAGAGATATGATTAATGTTTCCCAAAAAACCCACTTTTTCCCACCCGTTTGGTCAATGGTTGGTGCTATAAAAAACTCTTCAAACATAAATTTTTGGGCTTTATCCGACACATAGTATGAACTTTGAGCGGATTCGATATTTCACATATTAAGAGAGTTATAGCAATATTTCACTTTTTCGAAAAAAGCCCTCCATTTTCACCCCCTTCGACCGATTTAGCCCAGTAACGAACTCGACCGAGATTTTATTTTATGGGTATACATATTCGGTAAAAAATTCAAAGTGATTGGTGCAAAATTACGGCAGTTATCGTGTCCACAAGAAACTGATATACATATATATATACATATACATACATACATTATATATAAACTTTTGAACTGACGGTGGTTTTGGGGTCTGGGGGATGTGAAACGCGAAGATATGTCGAAATTTTCCTGAAGTCGAAACATGGTACCCATTGCTTTCTAATGAAATCTACGTAATTACAAAATCTCTGTCTACCCCTATATCAATCCCGTAGGAGCTTCGGTGGCGTAGTCGGTAGCATGCTGAGCTTCTATGCCCAAAATCGCAGGTTCAAACCCGGCCGAAGTCGTCGGATTTTTTAATAGCATTAAAATCCTTCAGTATGTCTTCCTTCGGAGGGGAAGTAAATTTTGTTACGTCTCATCAATCCAACATGGCGGCTGTGCGAAATATTTCACCAGCATTCAATATCTCCGAAACTATTCCCTATATCACCCTGGAATTTTTCACGGTGATAAAGGACACTACTAAAAGTTCACCTATGTGACTTTTGAAAAACTGTTAACTACAAAACCAACATGGCGGCCACGCGAATTTGCGACTTTTAAATAGACGTTTCTCGCGATCTAACCAACCAAACGCAATAAAGCTTGGTACAGTATATGTTTACACACATTGTAATGCACCGACATCAAACTTCGTTTACATAACCAAAAGATGGCGGATGTGCGAAATATTTCACCGGCATTCTATATCTCTGAAACTATTAGCGGTATCAGCCTGAAATTTTATACGGAGATAAAGGGCACTACTGGAAGTTCATCTATAAGACTTTCAAAAACCGGTTAACTACAAAACGAACATGGCGGCCAAGCGAATTTGAAAATTTTAATAGACCTTTCTCGCGATTTAATGATCCAAACGCAATGAAATATGGTACAGGAAATGTTTATACACATTGTAATACACTGGTATCTAATTTAGTTCAATTGTTTCCATATCCTCAAGATGGCAGCTGTGCGAAATTTTAAAATATCCTTGTTATTCTTGTGTCCTAATCATGCGATTGAAGTTTCAATGCTACACCTACACAATAATCTTCATGTAACAGTACATAACACGAGGACATACATATATAAAATCAAACATGGCGACCATCCGAAATATTTAGTCGGTTCTCAATATCTACGAATCTATTACAGCAATCAAACTGAAATGTTGTATGTTGATAGTGGCAGTTAACTTAAGTAGGATATATGAAAATAGGCTGTATAGTTCTTCACGGAACTACTTGTTACTCTCCATGTTTACAGTAGATGCTGAAAATGTTCCCCAACCGCTGCCAAACCTAATTCGCATCTCCTTATGAAGTTTCCGGTTACTCCGGTTAATATAGCTTCAGTAAGGAAATAACAACGCCAGTTGTTTTATTGTTCGATTTATGGGAATGAGTCTCCCTGGAAATTTCACTCGAAACTTTTGTCTGGTTCCAGTGCTCGATTTCCTGCATTTTATGTACGTATTGTGCAGATATACACGTTCACGTAACGAATATTTCACATAAGGTATTACAGCACTATACACAATCACAATAAAACACCCAATTAGCTCGCAGCTCACACGTCTTCTGCAGCAAGAGCGTGGGAATACGGCCGGAAACCACGCGCGCCAACCTGTAACAGCCGGCGAAAGTCGAGCGGAATTGCATTGCCAAGCAAAAAAAAATACCCTGTATTAAAAAAACGGAACTGTTTGTTCAACTATTCAGTGAACGCCACCTTTAAAAAATGTTTTCAACCCTGAAAAAGTTCCGTCCTATAAAATGTTAACAGCAATAAAACCCTTTAATGGAAAAAGGACAAGAAAGAATATTGAACATCCCAATTAAAGAAACAAAGGAAGCAAGCAAGTGTCGTAGGTACACATGTCGCGGGAAGGAGAGCATCTTGAAACGCCAGGGACTTCCAATTAAAGTTTTCTTGGAGATTAGTGCAGAGAACCAATACCGCTCTCTCTCTGGAAGCTTTCTTCCAACTTTTTACCCAAGATTATTGGAATATTTGAAAGGAGGTAGACGACTGACAAAAAAGTTTTAATTAGAATACTGCATTGATTTGGCTGTGTTTAATATTTTTCTCTTTTCTTTTTCCTTAAGTTCTGAAGTGTGTAATGCAGAGGAATGGAAATGGAAGGGGCTAATAAGCATATAATTCAGTATTTGTATTGAATTAACGATTGCCAGTTCTCCCCATAGTTGCCGAGATCTCTACTGTTTCGTCTGACATTACACAACAAGTAGTACCGTGAAGAACTATACAGCCTATTTTCATATATCCTACTTATGTTAATTGCCTCTATCAACAAACAAAATTTCAGTTTGATTGCTGTAATAGATTCGTAGATATTGAGAAGCGACTAAATATAGCAGATGGTCACCATGTTGGATATTTATATATGTAGGTCTTAGAGTTATGTACAGTTACATAAAGATTATTGTGTACGTGTAGAATGCAAACTTCAATCCATGATTAGGACACAACAAGTAAAAACTAGATTTTAAAATTTCGCACAGCTGTCATCTTGTGGTTATGGAAACAATTGAAAAATTAATGCCAATGGATTAACATTTGTATAAGGATTTACTGTACCAAGAGTCACTGCACTCGGATGGTTAAATTGCGAGAAATGACCATGTGAATATTTATACTTCGCGTCGCCGCCATGTTGGATTTGTGATCACCAGGTTATTGAAAGTCCTATACTGTAGGTTAACTTATGTTCATAGCCCCTATGAACATTAAAAATTCAGTTTGATTGCTGTAATAGATTCGTAGATATTGAGATCCATCTAAATATTTCAGATGGTCGCCATGTTGAATTGTTATATGTATAGGCCATAGAGTCATGTACCATTAAAGGAAAATTATTGCGTAGGTTAATTATTCAAACTTTCACTTCGATCGCATGATTACGACACAAGAAATAAAAACTTAATTTTAAAATTCGCACAGCCGCCATCTTGAGGTTATGTAAACAATTGAACGAAGTTAGGGTGTATGTGCATTACAATGTGTATAAACATATACTGTACCAAGTGTTATACCGGGTGAGTTAGCCGAGGTCGTTACGGCATGACTGCTGGCAGTCGCTCACGTCCGGCGGCAACCTTGAAGATGGTCTTCTGTGGTTTTCCATCTTCCTTCCAGGCAAATGCCGGGGTTGGTCCCTAAGTATAGGCCACAGCCGCTACCTTCCAATTCCTAGCCCTTTCATTCCAACTTCCCCCCCCCTCCCCCCCCCCCCCTCCCCCTCCCCCCAACGGTACTTGTATCTCACCCATTGGGTGTCCGTCTCGAAGCAGCTACAAAACTGGCGAGCCGAATATGTCTTCGGACACTCCCGGCAGTAAAAGCCATACGCAAAAAAAAAAGTGTTACTGCGTTTGGTTGGTTAAATCGCGAGAAACGTCTATTTAAAAGTCGCAAATTCACTTGGCCGCCATGTTGGTTTTGTAGTTACCAGGTTTTCAAAAGTCACATCGGTGAACTTCTAGTAGATCACTCTATCACCGTAAAATATTCCAGGGTGATATCGGTAATAGTTTCGAAGGTATTGAATGCTGTTGAAATATTTCGCACAGCCGCCATGTTAGATTGGTGAGACGTAACAAAATTTGAAGGGCTCGGTCGGGGTCTTCCGGAATAGTGCTATAAGCATACCGAGTTTCATTGAAATAGCTCCAGCCGTTTAGAAGTTATTAGGGGGGACACACACCATCACACACACACAGCCAGACACACGGACAAAAGGTGATCTCATAAGCCTATTTTCATTTATGAACTAATAGGCTTATGGGATCACGATTTGTACGTATGTGTGACCCCCCTCTAATAACTTCTAAACAGCGTGGAGCGATTTCAATGAAACTCTGTAAAGTCATAGTACTATTTTGATCGACCCTGACCGTGGCCTTCAAATTTTGTTAGGTCTAACCAATCCAACATGGCGGCTGTGCGAAATATTTCACCGGCATTCAATATCTCCGAAACTATTACTCATTTCACTCTGAAATTCTGTACGATTATAAAGACCACTACTAGATGTTCACCTATGTGACTTTCAAAAACCTGTTAACTACAAAACGAACATGGCAGCCAAGCGAAGTTGAAACATTTAAATAGATTTTTCTCGCGATTTAACCATCCAAACGCAGTGAAATATGGTACAGCAAATGACTAAACAAATTGTAATCCACTGACATCAAATTTAATTCAATTGTTTACAAAACCTCAAGATGGTGGCTGTGCGAAATTTTAAAATTAAGTTTTAATTTCTTGTGTCCTAATCATGCGATCGAAGTGGAATAAAACACCTACACAATAGTCTTCTTATGATAAAAATCCAACATGGTGACCATTCGATATATTTAGACGGTTCTAGGATGTATGAAAATAGGGTATTTAGTTCTTCAGTTCTTCTATTTAACTCCACCAACATGATCTGTAAATTGTAGTGATAGAAGTGTTGCCTAATATTATTAAAGATAGCTTTTCAGTCGGTCAACACATATTGTGACCCATTACAGTAGGTGGGAAATATTACACAAATGTATCACAAAATACCACGCTTTTATGAGATACGTTTCCTGATTGAACAGGCTGTCTGCGTTCAGAGATCGCAGGTTCGAATCACGGCGCATTATCTAATGTGGTTTATCCCTAGATTCGTACACCCTCACTCATGGCATTTCCTATATGAGAAGGAAAATAAGCAGTGATGGACGAAGAAAAGATGATATTAAAAAAACTATATTGGCACAGAAAAAGAAGGATTTCCCAGAGAAAAGAAATATATTGACTTCAAATATAGCTATAAATATTACAAATTCATTTTTGATAGTCATTGCCTCGAGCAAGGCGCAGTATGGAAATGAAACTTACAGGAAAGATGAGAATAGACGAATTAGAAATTTGATGTTACAGGAGAATGAAGGTTAGAGAGTAACAAATGAAGTGGTATGATGATGAATGGGAGAGGAGAGATATTTCTGGCTAGTTCTAATGATGAGGATAGTGGAGCACTTGCTAAGAGAGCAAAGAATAGCAAACTGAGTCCTCATCTTCGTCCTCGTCCTCGTCCTCGCTCTCCTCCTCCTCTTCCTTCTACCATATGGAATGCAAGCAGAGAAATATCGACCTTCCTGTCAAGACGCGTTAGTTGGTTTATCATATACGCTTACAGGATGGAGCCGCGTAGTGTATCGGCGATTATTTCCCGACGTTGGACAAACTAAAAGACGCGTTTCTATTGGGATTTCAGAGCACATTTGAGACACGAAACAGATAAACTACAGATCTGCAATAGCTGAACATGCTGACGTCACGAGACACGCCATCGAATTCGATAAGGTCGAAAGTGTTGCTAAAATTCCCGGATATCAAAACAGGTTAATTAGAGAAGCAATAGAGGTCATGAAGCATCCCGATAATTTCAATCGCGAAGATGGTTTCAAACTAAGCAACATTTGGAAAGTTCTCCTAGCGCGCGACTGCCAGGGGCGGGGACCAATCAGCAAGCAGCGTGACGACAATGCAGGGCAAGCAAGAATATCTGACTGGCAATAACCGTTAGTTTGAGTACGGACCCAACTCGTACCTACCCATGATTAAGGCTGCTGAAATGTCTGCCGATACGTCGAGAAATAATCACCAATACACGACGCAGCTCCATCCTGTAAGGCTGGCTGCGTGGCTCATCGGTAACGTCCTCGCTTGGTGAGTCCAAGGTTGCAGGTTCGTATCCTGGCGCAATCAGCTGGCATTTGAGGGTGCGCAAATGCGAGGGAGCCGTGTCAGTAGATTTATTGGCACGTTCTGGCACCCCGGCGTCTCTAAAAGCCAGAGTAGTTAAAAGGGACGTAAAACCAATAACATTATGTATTATTATTATTATTATACATCCTGTAAGCCTATATGATAAACTAAGACACCGGCCGCGATCGTCTAGGATCGAACTACGCATTAGTAGGGCTGCATGAAACAGTATTACAAGGGGCAGATGAATTCACCCGGTATAGTTATTTCGTACAACGTCGGTACATTACATTTTCGGGGAATACAAATTGTTGTCCTAACAAATGAATCGCCCCTCGCATAAACAAAATATGTCATTCATTAAAAGGGGGCATGGTGGCACAGCGGTCAAGCTGTTGGCCTCGAACCAAGGTGGACTGGGTTCGATTCCCGGTCAATGCATGTGAAATTTTCGAAGTGAAATGCCATGTCCAGTGGTTTGGATTCCACGTAAAAAAGGAGGTCCAGTGGCTCATGATCGTGATATTAACAGTCACGTAACGTTACAAACTTCCTTGATTTTCATTGATTAATTGATTTAATTAATTAATTAGTGGATATTAATGCACCAAGGACTGTCATCGACCATCACTCGGCCTCTCGGTTAAAAGTGCTATATTTTGTTCTCATGGAGTATGACCTAGCACGCTCGTGTGTGAAGGTTTATGGATGAAAATAAGTAAGAGCTATTCCAAACGATGGTATATTGGCTCTCGCGGCCAGTGAATCAAAACTCAGAAATGTTTCTAGGTTTGTGCCGTGTCTTGTGTGGGGGTTTCTCCTAGGACACCAAGCTGGCTCATCAGCGGCCTCTCGGTGCCTCCGCCCGGTCCCCCACAGAAGTAGCGAACTGCGCGCTACCTCCCTTTTTATGAAGCGCACCGGAGCCTCTTTACTGCGAGAACTAAAAGCTCAAGCAGCCATAACCTCCCTATGAAGGCTTCCAAAACGATGGTATATTGGCTTTCACGGCCAGTGAATTAAAACTCAGCAAATTTTCTAGGTTTGTGCCGTGTCTTGTGTGGGGTTTCGCCTAGGACACCAAGCTGGCTCATCAGCGGGCTCTTGGTGTCCCTGCCAGGACCCCCACAGGAGTAGCGAACTGCGCGCTACCTCCCATTTTATGAAGCGCACATGCGCCTCTTTACTGCGAGAACTAAAAGCTCAAGTAGCCATAACTTCCATATGAAGGCCTCCAAAACGATGGTATATTGGCGGGAACACCAAGACCCCGCTGATGAGCCAGCTTGGTGTCCTAGGTGAAACCCCACACAAGACACGGCACAAAACTGGAAAAATTGCTGAGTTTTAAGAGCTACCGGTATTTGGAATTTTACAAATTGGCGGGTGAAAAACTAAAGGAAGTAGGAGACTTCTGTTACTTAGGAAGCAAAATAACCAGTGATGGATGAAGCAAAGAGGATATAAATAGTAGGTTTGCTCAGGCAGGGATAGCATTTGTACAGAAAAGGAATCTGTTGACATTGAATATAGATTTAGGTATTAGGAAGTCATTTTTGAAGGCCTTTGTCTGGAGCGTGGCGCTCTATGGATGTGAAACTTCGACTACTGGTGCAGCAGAAAAGAGGAGATGATGATGATGATAATTGTTGTTTTAAGGGGCCTAACATCTAGGTTATCGGCCCCTGATGGTTTGGGTGATCGTGAAGATGAAAAAATTAAAAGCGAACTTAAAACTAAAACTAACTAATAACCTACATACTAGAAGAAGAAATGGAAAACTAAAGGAGAATAAGGCAAATAAAAGGACAGAAGGAAAAGAAATGCCCTCAACCCTCGGAGAAGGCGGATTGAGGGACTTGGAAAGAAGGAGAGCCATGAAAGGCATATAGGAAAGCGAAAGAGGAGAGGGTCCGCCTCAAAGGTAAGGGACAAAAGTGAAAACGGACCCAGCTCAGGAATCCCTCGGGGTCGCCAACTCCCGAACTCACCAGCCGTGAGCCCCTGAGGGTGTAGCAATATCTAGGGTGCACCAGAAGTGGTGGGGCTACATACACCCTGCCTCCTTAAGGGCCTAGAGCACAAGGCAGGAGGTAAAAGGAAGAGAAAAAGAAGGCTGACCCCTCGCAGAAGGAGGGAATCAGAAAAGATGAGACAAGGGCCAATTAAGGCTGGAAAGGAAGAGACTCCCTAGGCCTCGGATACCCTAATACCGTCGGGGTCGGAAGAGAACAAGAGTTGACCAAGTGAGGTCGACAGGAAAGAAGACAGAGAGGAGCCCGGCACAAGTAAGTGGAAGCAATGCCGGACTCAGCTGGGGCCCCGTGGTCGCCAACCCACGCCCACAAGATGTGAGCCCCTGGGGGGAAAAGAGGAGAATTGATGCGTTTGAAATGTGGTGTTACAGGAGAATGATGAAGATTAGAAGGGTAGATAGGGTTACAAATGAAGAGGTATTAAGACTAGTGGGAGAGGAGAGATGTTTCTGGCGACTGCTACTGAAGAGGAGAGATAGGTTGGTAGGACACATACTATGACACCCAGGAATAGCAAGCTTAGTTATGGAAGGAAGGGTCGAGGACAAGAACTGTAGGGGTAGACCAAGGTTAGAATATGTTGAACAGATTGCCTCAGATGTAGGGTGTGGTAGCTATGTAGAGATGAAACGATCAGCTCAGGACAGGGAGACATGGAGCGCTGCATCAAACCAGTCAAAAGACTGAAGTCTCAAACAACAACAACAACAACAAGAGCCATTTCTCTTTACACCCAATAGTTCATATCTCTGACAGCATTGAAGCCAGATGTACGGCAGCAGCAGCTTGACTGACTCAATCAAATCATCTCAGCTGAGTGCATGTGAGCGAGTTCACACACGTGATGCGCACTAGCTCTCTCTACAAATAAATAACATATAAACCGAGTAATTCACCCCAGCGAGCACACAACCCTCCAGATGAGATGGGCGGGGCAGGACTACCCTCTGATGACATCAGCACCCCAACTAATTGCTCTAGTGGTTTGGCGTGGGGGTGGATTGGTAAAGATAAGGTAAAATGATAAGCGGGATAGGGAAGAGCAGTAACTACGTATATTCTGCGTCTGCGCATTTGGGAAGAAAAGAGGGGCGGGAGTGATTTCACAAAATGGCAGTTAAGTGAATACTGCTGTTTTAATTACTATCTTCGCTCTCATCAAGATCAAAAATCCCTCTCGGCACGCCAGAAGGAGGAGGTACATTTCAGCATGCAAAGAAAAGTATTTTGAATTCACTAGGCCTGTTTGCCATCTCTTGATGAATGCAGTACATTTGCATTTGTCAGTTGGCACAGGCTAGAGTAAAAGGTGGCTTTTCACCGATGTCTCAGTCTCACTCATGGCTGTGATTATATGGAAGCTACTGAGGTATGGGTGGGGCTTAGTAATGGCATTCGGGGCACAGTCAGTGCCTGTGAATGCTGTGAAAGGTTCAACTCATAGGGTTAGTACTGCTGTTCTGACGCAATGAGGAAAGCAATGGCAAACTATCTCACTCCGCTTCTTCCCTAGTACGCCTCAATATAGCGCCGCCTTGGGTTTTTGTGGGTATCTACCCACATAACCTAACAGCAGTGCCTTTTGAAGATCCAACCAGCCTTCGGGCTCAATACATAACAGACAGACTTTGTGAATATCATGATTCATATAATAATAATTGTAGTCTTTTTTAACATACTGTAATTTAAAACTCAGCATTTTTTCCAGGTTTGTACCGTGTCTTGTGTGGTGTTACGCCTAGGACACCAAGCTGGCTCATCAGCGGACTCTCGGAGTCCCCGCCCGGACCCCCACAGGAGTAGCGAACTGCGTGCTACCTCACTTTTTATGAAGCGCACCCGCGCGTCTTCACTGCAAGAACTAGCCTAGAAAAATTGCTGAGTTATAATTCACTACCGTGAAGCCAATATACCATATTTTTGGAAGCCTTCAAAGGGAGGTTATGGCTGCTTGAGCTTTTAGTTCTCGCAGTGAAGAGGCGCAAGTGCGCTTCATAAAAACGGAGGTAGCGCACAGTTTGATACTACTGTGTGGGGCTGGGTGGGGACATCAAGAGCCCGCTGATGAGCCAGCGAAACACCACACAAGACACGGCACAAACCTAGAAAAAATTCTGTTTTAATTCACAGCCGTGAGAGCCAATATACCGTACTGTAATTTGTTTTTACAATAGATTTGTTAGGTTGTTTATTTAACTATTATATTCTAATTTGTATTATTTATCTTGTACTAGCAACCCGCACCGGCTTCGCCCGGGAACAGTTATGAATGCATAACGTGATAAGTGCTGTCTTTTTTATGTCAAAGAACTACGACCTATACTTGCTCGTAAACTGTCGCCTCAGTAATATTGAATGGAGATTGTTTTTACGTTTTCATTTCTTCTAACAGTTATAATGGGCGATGTATTGGAGATAGAGATATGCTCTCCGAGACGTTTTTGTTGAACATTTCATGCTGAACAATTCTTACACTCATAGTAGCCTATGTAGGTATTTTTAACGGTTTGCCCAACGTAAGCTTAAAATGCGCACGGACGCCATGCTTTTTCGACTTTTTCACTGAAATCGTTACTGCTTGGCTTCCTTTGATCATAAATAAATAATTTTCTACAGAAACTTTCCTCGAGATATACTTTACAGAATGGTAAAAACCGAATCAAAATCCATCCATTCGTTCTCGAGATTACCCATTGACATCCAAGAATCGGGTACTTTGTTCTATACTAAGTAGAGATATGGCAAGTTTGCTAATTGGCCTGTTGTAAGTGTTATAGGCCTAAGTGTCATTTATAATTTGTTCTATTGCCTTTAGGTAGATTTCATTAGAAAGCTAACTATTGCAATGGGTCCCATGTTTCGACTTCCGGAAAATTTTGACATATCTTCGCGTTTCACATCCCCCAGACCCCAAAACCACCGTCAGTTCAAAAGTTTATATATAATTTATGTATGTATATATATGTATATCAGTTTCTTGTGGACACGAAAACTGCCGTAATTTTGCACCAATCACTTTGAATATTTTACCGAATATGTATACCTATAAAATCTCGGTCGGGTTCGTTACTGGGCAAAATCGGTTGAAGGGGGTGAAAATGGAGAGCTTTTTTCGAAAAAGTGAAATATTGCTATAACTCTCTTAATATGTTAAATATCGAATCCGTTCAAAGTTCATACTATGTGTCGGATAAAGCCCAAAAATGTATGTTTGAAGAGTTTTTTTTATAGCACCAACCATTGACCAAAGGGGTGGGAAAAAGTGGGTTTTTCGGGAAACATTAATCATATCTCTCTTAATAGGCACAATATCAAAACCGTACAAAATGCACAATATTCCCCTAATAATTACCTAAAACTTTTGTCTGAAAGAATTTTTGATATGACCCACCATTACGCCAAGGGATGAGAAAAATGATTTCGGAATTATAAGAAAATGCCAAGAGCTATGAGAGGTTGCCATGGCAACACTACTAAATTGATGAGGGATGAGGCATCAGATGTTGTCATGACAACGCACTTGCACGAGATCAGATTCAGATATCCATCTGACTAAGTGTGAAGCGGCTTCGGTGACGTAACTGGTAGCACGGTGAACTTCTATGCCCAAGGTCGCGGGTTCAAAGCCGGCCGAAGTCGTCGGATTTTCTAAGAGCGCTAAAAATCCCTCAGTATGCTTTCCTTTGGAGGGGAAGTTCCAACGTTCGTTGCGAGTTGCTGGTTGCGGTGGCATCTAGTAGCCAAGTTCACAGCTATGTGTTGTTGACGGTAGTATCTGGTAGCAACATTAGGAACTACTACTTGAAATTAACCGTATGCAGTCCTTACCTGAATTACAGACTAATACAGCCATCACAATTCACACCGTTTATCAGACAGATTCTACACTCACCCAAAGTACACGGGGTTACATGACCGCGTTGCCGCTGCCCCTAAACTGAGGAACCAACCAAAATCTCTGCGAGAGATATAATTTTGCGTGAAGAAGTAACAGACCGTTACATAGTTACACATCAGTGTCGAAACCTTGCATAAGGACAGTGTGACCACAAGTAGACAAAAATGGACCCCAAATGACAAGAAGGTTACCGTCCCCATAAGACCATAAAATGTTTAATATATGCATAAAATGACGAAAAACAAAGTTAATTAAGCTCCAATTATAAAATACTTTCTCGCAATAAATGAGGTCTGATCCTTCTACGAAAATCTGCATATTCTGCCTATTTTCGCCTATCCCCATGTTTGTCCGGTGAAATCTACCTCCGCCTTCCGGCGTGCCGAGAGGACTTTTTTAGGTTAGGTTTAGTTTCTTATTACAATACTTCAAGCCAGAACAATGAATAGGCTACATAAATGGGCTCTTTAACCTCAGTGGCCGTTTCGTTTATCAATAAATTCAAATAACTTCGATGGATTTGCCATTTGCTGTATACCTATATGAATTCCAAATGTTTAGCATCCTGTTATAATTCCGAAAATATTTTGCCCGTCTCTTGGCTTCCTACTTATTTCCTAGTCCCAACTACTATCAAGTTACATCCATAACACATATTTTCAAACAGACACACCCAAATATATGGTGATTCGTGATCACGATGTCACAGAGCCCGTGAGCTAGTATTCTGAAAGAAGCCCCCCGTGCCCTTGATTTAGATACCATTTATGCCGTAATTGTGAGAACCAACGGAACACAACTGCTTTAGAGCATCCAGCGTTTAGAAAAGACTGTGGGTATTACGGGCTTTTACGTTTAACGGACCCCTCCCCCTTCACTGGTTTTGTTACCTCACCTTTTATCATGAAGGAACTCTGAACATATATATTTTTCGTCATAATAGCTTCCTACAATTATCTGCCAATTGATTACCTTTGTTATTGCGTACAAGTATCATTTATATTACCTTTTAGTAATTTAAAAAGTTTCGAGGTTAGCACGCTGAAAAGGAGAGCCTCGTCCTGTGCTGCATGCTCGCCCGGAGTGGAGCACGTGCTCAGTTCCTCCGGCAACATAAGTTCTGAAGCACTATCCGTCATTGGTGTTACTGTTGTGTGTCTGTTTTATTTTCTGTTCGATCGAATCAGGGCTGCCGACAGTTGGGTTCGAACCCACTATCTTCCGAATGCAAGCTCACAGCTGCGCGCCCCAAACCGCATGGCTAACTCACTCCAATATTACAAATATTAATCTAAACAAAACTACAAGAATAAAATTAAAAGGAACTAAATTATAGCCTAACTGTGATGATCAACAGTATTGCTGACGTAAAAATTGTTAACATACAGTACATCCGAGATGGATCTGCCAATCAGTAATGCGTCATATCACAACGAAATGAATGTCGTTATTGATTCTCTTCGCGTACGGTATCCTTAATACTGGTCCAATCCGTTAACGCCTGCAAAACTGCTCCTTCCTGGGCGTGTTCTATTTCAGGTAGCTGCTAGGGGTTGTGTTGTCTCGCTAACTTATGAAAGGGCAGTACTCAAAGCGGGTGAACATAACGTATGACGTCAGCGCTACCTCTGCCTAGAGTTAGCATCACTGTCGCCATAAGGCTCCACAGTATTTTCCAAACGCTGGATGCTCTATAGGATAGCTGAAGTTGGAATGGAACCCAAATCCTTGGCGGCAGAAGTCTTAACCCGTACCCTAAGCAGTCCGGAGAAGGAAGCAAGAATCTCCATTTGTCGGTTGCATAGGTATCTTCTTTGTTTACCCCTGTCGGGAGTGTGCCTGACGTAGCAAGTCACTAGCATTCGAACACAATCCATCTTCCGGTCCTGGAGTGACTTGGGTTGCATATCAAATGAGTCCGCTTCAGAGCAACTCTCCTACCTTCTACTAGCTAGAGAGAGGAAACGATGAAAAATTTAATTCCAATCCCGTGTTCTACGCTGTACTTTCTTTTGAAGCTATGCAAGTTACTGATCAACAAAATTGTAAGTGAACAACGGTCAGCAATGTGCCCCAATTTCATCCTGTTCGTTACTGTTAGCATATTTATTATTATTATGATGATTATTATTATTATTATTATTATTATTATTTCACACGTTACAGGCCTATTAGACTACACGAAGCAATCATGACTATTTGTTCTTCCTGTTTTTCCAGAACTCTTTCATTCGTGCACCAAAGGCCCTCTTCCATTCTTCGGTCCACTTCGGTCTTTGCGCTGTAGGTGCTGCTCTCTCTGACAACACTTCCCACTTGTATACCTTGTGTCGAAAGACGCTTTTGTCTATGTTGTATTCTGGATCGACCTGAGCTTTTACCAGATCAATTTTGACTTTCATCATCCAGGGTGAAGTAATCTTGAGCCGCTGTATGTTTCTAAGAATTTTGTTGGTCAGTCTGATTTGTGGAGTCTGCTGAAGTGGCCGTAAAATTGTAGTCACCTCTTTCTGATGTCTGCTGCGAGGTTGGACAATTCCTCTGTGGTGTCTCTGGAGTGAAGCCTGTATCACTCATCTGTGTGCTTTGGTCCAATAATTTTCCTTGTTATTTTCATTCCTCTGTGAGGATTCTATCCAAGTCGTCCTTAGTGAGTAACGTCAATGTCTCACTGGCATAAAACACCTCAGGTTTAATAACCGTGTTGTAATGACGACGTTTGGTGAATGTGGACAGACATTTTTAGCCTACTTTTCACATTTTGCAAAAATGAGGAAAAAGTAGACTTATTAGATCGATCCGGGAAAATGTCTGTGTCTGTCTGTGTGTGTGTCCCTCCCCCTATCAACTCCTCAACGGCTGCAGCAATCGAAACCAAATTTGGTATGAGTAAATATCTATACCGGAACATCTCAATATCATGCCTGAAAATGATGTCAGTGCTACCAACTGCTGAAAAATCGCAATTGAAATGTTTGGATATCTTGGAAGGTATACATGGGAACTATTCCAAAATTGGCACACATATAGATAATAAAATGTCAGTTTAATTTTCAGGATGCCATACATGACAGTGTTGCAAAATGAGTCTAAGCCTACTGATAGGTCCAATTTTTTAATGCATAGAACACCTACACTATCAATTGGATTTCAACCAAATTTCGTATGTACTATGTGTACATAAACAGATATGACAGAGTATTCTTAAGAGCCACCAGCGCTGCCAACTGTTAATAAATGCTCTCTGTATTTTTTATCCGAATACCAATATATCAGAAAGTATGCGAGCCAACAGCTTTAAACTTTGCACACGTATAGTGCCTTACATTTTAGATAAATTTGGAGCAACTAATGTATGTCAGTGCTACCAACATGATTCTAAGCCTGCTGATAGGACCAATTTGTAAATACATGGAACTTCTATACGATCAATTGGATTTCAACCAAATTTCGTATGTGTGCCATAACAAATATGACTATGCGTATTCTTAAGGACAATCAGGGCTGCCAACTGTTAATAAATGATGTTTATAAGTTTTACTCTAATATCAATATATCAGAAAGTATGCGAGCCAACAGCTTTAAACTTTGCACACGTATAGTGCCTGACATTCTAAATTAAGTTGGACTAACTAATATACGTCAGTGCTGCCAACATGATTCTAAGCCTGCTGATAGGTCCAGTTTTAAAATACCATTAACTTCTATACCAACAAATGGATTTCATCCAAAATTGGCACAACAATAGATCATAATATTTCAGATTATTTCTTACCAACACAGGCATGACATTGTTGACAACATGATTTTACGCACGCTGATAGATCCAAGGTCTAACTGCATGTAACGTCCATGCTATCCATTGGACTTCAACCAAATTTTGTATTCTGTACCTTAAGAGATGGAACTAAGAATATATTCAGTCACCAGGGCTGCCAACTGTAGTGCTCTATTAGGCTATATTATGCCAGGTATATTTCGAACTAATTAGAAATTTCTATATTACCAACTTTAAATATTTCGTCATTATTCTAGATAGATCCAAATAGATTAAGCAATGGCATGAATCTTTATTTTTAAGAAAAGTAGGCTCTTTAGTTCTTCACGGAACTTCTTGTTTGTTGTAGGCACCCTGTGCCTTGTATAAGGCTCATTATTATTATTATTATTAATAATAGTATTATAATTGTCTAGAGACATCTATGACCACGTTAAGTCTTGTATCATTTGGCTCTGTTTGCGCCCAGAATTCCAACATCCTTTGGGAAAGAAACTGTTTGCGATCCTCTGCTCAATGGGCACAATGTCCTCTTTTTGGAGCCAAGGCTCTGTTAAGCCAATTTGTCACTTTTTTTTTAAGCGTGTGGCTTTCAGTGCCGGGAGTGTCCGAGGACATGTTCGGCTCGCCAGTTTTGTAGCTACTTCGAGACGGACACCCAATGGGTGAGCTACAAGTACCGTTGGGGAGGGAAGTTGGAATGTAAGGACGAGGCGTTGGAAGGTAGCGGCTGTGGCCTATAGTTAGGGACCAACCCCGGCATTTGCCTGGAAGGAAGATGGGAAACCACAGAAGACCATCTTCAAGGTTGCCGGCGGGGGGATTTGAACCTCCTCGCCTCCCGGATGTGAGCGACTGCCAGCAGTCATGCCGTAACAACCACGGCTAACTCACCCGGTAATTTGTCACTAACCTTTGGAGAAAGAGATCCCTGTCGAATACGTCGTCGTATTATTATTAACATCATCATTCTTTTTTTTTAAATCGTTATGCCCAACTACGGAGCGCGCTTGAACTTATTTTGCACAATGTTCCTCCTTCTTCTCTACAGTCGGTCACTGTGTTCCTTTCTGCGTCCAGCCTGTATTTTTCCTTTTATGTTTCTCTGCAAATGTATGTTTGTTTACTAGGCTTCTATCTGGAATGGGTTTCTCAGCAATACCCATTTCTTGTATATCTTCATGTATTTCTGTTAACCAATTTTTGCGGATTTTCAGGGTTAGCGCTGGATTTAGAATTCTCTCTGTCAGCCTGTCGTTATCCATTCCATGAAGGTGTCCGTAGAATTTTAATCTACGTTTTCTGATAGTATCTGTGATTTTTTCTGTGGATTGAAAAATTTCATGTGGTTCCTTTTTCATCCAAATTCCATTCTTGAACTTTGGTCCTAGGATTTTTCTTTCAATTTTCCTCTCTTGTTTCACGATGCTTTTCATTTGTGACCTGCCCCCATTTATCAGTGTTTCGGGTGCATACAGTGCCTCTGGTTTGATGACTGTGTTGTAGTGTAGTAATTTTGCATTCTTTGAGATACATCTTTTATTGTATCTCTTCCATCATTATTATTTTTAGCCTACTTTTCACATTTTGCAACAAGATGTTCAGTAAAGAACATATAGCCTACTTTCTCCTAAATGTATGAGTATAGTTATAATTCGTTGTTATTATCAAAGAGTATAATAGAACTATTCTTTGTTGAAGACCTTAGAAACGATTTACCTCTACCAAACGCCACAACCTAGATAAAAACTGCTACCATCATTGAAGAAAGAAAGATAAGAAGTATATCAATAATGTTATGGATCTGGAGACATAATCGACCGGACTGGCTGCGTGGCTCAGCGGTAACGTTCTCGCTTGCTGGGCCCTAGGTTGCAGGTTCGTATCCTGGCGCAGTCAGCTGGCATTTGAGGGTGCACAAATGCGAGGGAGCCGTGTCAGTACATTTACTGGCACGTTAAAGATCCCCTTCGGGCCAAAATTACGGCAACCCGGTGTCTTTAAAAACAGCAGTAGTTAAAAGGGATGTAAAACCAATAACATTATTATTATTATTATTATTATTATTATTATTATTATTATTATTATTATTATTATTATTATTACATATACGACCTGCCGTGGGCAACATCCAACTTTGAGTTGTGGCATGTCTTTACACGTCTGGTTGTGCATGGCTTTCACAACCCTAATTGAATTAACAAATCTTTCCATGACCCTACAGAGACGTGTGTATACAAACTATGTGGATAATTTCGATTGCTATTTGCCTGAAATAAAACTAGTAATTAATAACCTGAACTAACACCAACGGCTTGAATTCAGTTACTATGTGAAATCGTTTTGTTCTTTACTTCAAATAACATTTTCAAGTAACGCAAAATAGGCTGTTACAAACCCTTTAAAATAAAAAGGAAAAATGTATCGCAGTATCATCTTGTCATTCTTCAAATTCGATGCGCATAGAATGCCAATGGAATAGTAATCAATGGAGCCCCACGTAGACTAGTCGTGACATCTAGTGGTGAAACATCGAACAATATAATCCTAACAGAGCGAGTGCATTCTAGCGGCCAGAAAAAGAAACTTTTCAATAAAATCTGGAAGTTAATAAGTAGGTCGGCGTGCAGTTACCTTTTTGGCAGCTAGATGTCTCGAGTAAATCTGCTGGCGAATTATGTTTTAAATAAATATATATTTTACACCATAATATGCACAATATAACGCTTAATTTTAAAACATCTGAGTCATTACAAAACAATAAACATATAACATTTCAAGCAAAAAACCTAGCTCTGATCGGGTTTGAACCATAGGCATTTGAGCGATAGGCTAACGCTCTACCACTGAGCTAATTGTGTCAACGAATATCGTTCTATATAAAATGACTTACATAGAACTTGTTAGCAAATAATGATTTATACTAAACGATTTCATCACTGGAGTATATTATTTATATATAAAGCATTTCATGCAAAGTTTATTTATTTTGTATCAGTACGCTATATTGCATGCAATACTCAAATTAGTGAAATATAAGTCAGGCACAAGATATCCGCTGCCATCTTGTCTTATTACTGAATCAGTTCAGCTTTTTAAAATCACGTCTGCACTATAGTATTACAAAATAAACTTTTAATTTCGAACGTGCCTCTTCCTTTAGAACAGTTAAAACGATTCTCGGCTCGAGTTTCGGAACTGGTGGATCCCATGATATGGATTATAAAGTTTGCATAATTCGCACGGCCGCCATCCTGAAATGGTATGCCGGACGACCTTGTAGTTTGGTCACAGTCGTTATTTGATTTTACGTTTTGAACGTTTGAGTGGCCGCCATTCAGTTTTAGTAAAGATGGCGGCGATATAAAACATGACACTGAGGTGTCCTTTGCTAGTGCTACCTTTGTACCAAATTTCGTTCAATTCGCATTCACCGTGTTCGAATTGATAGGGGGGGGGGGACAGACATTCAGAGTACACACACTCACACACACACAGACACACACACGGACTCACACAAACACACACACACACACACAGACTCACACACACACATACACACACACAGACAGACACACTTTTTTCGCCGTGTGTTGATCTCATAAGTCTACTTTCATTTTTTGCAAAAATCGAAAGTAGGCTAAAAATGAGGAAAATGTGGTCTTATGAGATAGGTCCGGGAAAATATGTGTCTGTCTGTCTGTCTGTCTGTCTGTCTGTCTGTCTGTCTGTCCTTCTGTCGGTCTGTCTGTCCTTCTGTCGGTCTGTCTGGCTGTGTGTGTGTGTCCCCCTATCAACTCCTAAACGGCTGGAGCAATCGAAATAAAATTTGGTAGGAGTAAAGATCTATACCTGAATATCTCACGGCCATATTTGAAAATGATGTCAGTGCTACAAACTGCTGAAAAATCGCAATTTAAATTTGAGCTCCATGTTGGATATCTTGGAAGGTATGAATGGGAGCTATTTCAAAATCGGCACACATATAGATAATAATATTGCAGTGTTGCCAAAATGATTATAAGCCTACTGATAGGTCCAATATTTAAAGGCATATAACTTCTACACTATCAATTGGAATTCAACCAAATTTCGTATGTTGTATGTGTACATAACCAGATATGACTGAACGTATTCTCATGAACCACCAGTGCTGCCAACTGTTAAAAAATGCTCTTAATTTATTTTATCCAAATACCATTATATATGAGAAAGTATGCAAGCCGACAGCTTTAAACTATGCACACGTCTAGTACATGACATTCTACATTAATTTGGAGTAAGTTATATACGTCAGTGCTACCATCATGATTCTAAGCCTGCTGAGAGGTCCAACTTTAAATACATGTAACTTCCATACTATCATTTGGATTTCAACCAAATTTCGTATGTGCTATGTGTACCACAACAGCTATGACTATGCGTATTCTTAAGAGCAACCAGGGCTGCCAACTGTTAATAAATGCTGTCTCTATTTTTGTTACCCTAATATCAATATATCAGAAAGAATGCTAGCCAATAGCTCTAAACTTTGCACACGTATAGTACCTGGCATTCTAGATTACTTTGGAGCAACTAATATACGTCAGTGCTGCCAACATGATTCTAAGCCTGCTGATAGGTCCAATTTTAAAATGCATGTAACTTCTATACTAACTAATGGATTTCATTCAAAATTGGCACAACAATAGATCATATTATTTCAGATTATTTCTGACCAATACATGCATGACACTGTTGCCAACATGATTTTACGCGCGCTGTTAGATCCAATGTTTAACTGCATGTAACGTCCATGCTATTCATTGGACCACAACCAAATTTTGTATTCTGTACCTTAAGAGATGGAACTAAGAATATATTCAGTCACCAGGGCTGCCAACTGTAGTGCTCTATTAGGCTACATTATGCCAGGTATACAGTATTTCGAACTAATTAGAAATTTCGATATTACCAACTTAATTTCGTCATTATTCTAGATAGATCCATATCGATTAATCATTGGCATGAATCTTAAATTTTAAGAAAAGTAGGCTCTTTATTTCGACACGGAACTTCTTGTTATGATTATTATTATTATTATTATTATTATTATTATTATTATTATTTAATTAAGCTGTTTAGACCCATAGGATCACATAAAACAGATTATGATCTGCTGCTGTTTCTCTTGGTCTTCCAAAACTCCTTCATCGTTTCGCTATGGCAAACTCAACGTTCCTCCGTCCATCGTTTCCCCGTCCTCTTTGGTCATCTTCAGGTGTAACTTCCTAACTGTGTATCTTTTGTCTGAATGTCATTCTATCTTCGATGCCTGTTGGTGTGATATTGGCACTTCTGAGATCATTTTGGACCTGTGAAACCCAAACTGTTTTCACTTTAAATTTTCTTAAGTATAATATGTCAGAATTAGCTTCGTTAATTGGTCGTCATTTGGTGTCATGATGTGGTCGTAAAATCTCAATCGTCGTTTGCGGAAATCTGTCTCGATGTTGGAAAATCTCCCTTGTTTTTTTTAGCGTATGGCTATTAGTGCCGGGAGTGTCCAAGGACACGTTCGGCTCGCCAGTTTTGTAGCTGCTTCGAGACGGACACCCAATGGGTGAGCTACACGTACCGTTGGGGAGGGAAAGTTGGAATGTAAGGACGAGGAGTTGGAAGGTAGCGGCTGTGGCCTATAGTTAGGGACCAACCCCGGCATTTGCCTGGAAGGAAGATGGGAAACCACAGAAAACCATCTTCAAGGTTGCCGGCGGGGGGATTCGAACCTCCTCGCCTCCCGGATGTGAGCGACTGCCAGCAGTCATGCCGTAACGACTACGGCTAACTCACCCGGTAATCTCTCTGTGATTATGTGCGACTGTAGACGATATCCTTCAGCCTTTGGTTTAGGACCCAAGATTTTCCGGATGTTTTTCCTCTTCGCCTTCTTGATGTTTTCGAGATCCCCTTTGTAGTTGAGGTTTAAGGTCTCACTGGCGTCGAGTGTTTTGGGTTTATTATTATTATTATTAGACTATTATACATGTAGGCTATATTATTATTATGTCACAAATTGATCATTGGTCTTCGGCAAAACTTCGGTGGGCTTTGCTGGTATTCAATCACTATCCAAGAATTTCCTGACAATTTCACAGCTGTCCAGTATTGCTGCCTTCTGCATTTCCTGATGGATGTTGAATGATAGATTCAATTGGTGTAGAGATGTTTTGAGTTGTATGGGAACTACTCCCGTGGCTGCGATTATAACTTGGATGACTGTGATTGTTTGTTGTTTCCAAAGGCGTTTTACTTCTGTTGCCAAGTCCGTGCATTTGCTTATATTATCGTGGGTCTTAGTTCTGTTGTTGTGGGAGTTGGGTACTGCAATGTCTATGAGCCATGTGCTCTTGTGCACTTCTTCTTCTTCTTCTTCTTCTTCTTATTATTATTATTCCGTTTAGGCCAACTACGGACCACGACATTCAACTATTGTGTTTGCGCAGTAGTCACGCATCCTCTGGCTGTGTTGTTCCTTTCTCTCCTTTGTCCATAGAACACTTGTCTTCTTCCTTGGGGGTTTGTCCTGGAACTTCAGTTTACTCCTGAGAGTCGTTCGACTTTTTATGTCTTTTTCTGTAACTCCGAGTTCCAGCAGATCTTTGTCCACTTGTATCAGCCACAGTGACTTGGTCTTCCTTCTTTGCCAGTATGTGAACAGCTGGTTGGTCAACCTGGTGTGATGCATCTTGGAATCGTGTCCATAAAATGCTTGACGTCCCTTCCTGGCCACGTGTGTAATTCCTTCACAGTACCGGTATCTATAGAGCTCTTGGTTGGGTCGTCTTTTGAATTCACTCCCTTCCTTAGCGACTTCGGTTGGCGTAGTTGGTAGCATGCTGAACTGCTGTGCCCAAGATTGCGGGTTCAAACCCGGCCGAAGTCGTCGGATTTTTTAAGAGCGTTAAAATCCTTCAGTATGCCTTCCTTCGGAGGGGAAGTAAAGCCGGCGGTCCCATGTCATAGATTTATGGCATGTAAAAGATCCTTCCGGTAACTAAACTTGTGTGAAGCTAAATTTATAGGTAAGATTTCGTTGAAACGTTCTATCAAAAGTTACAACGTTCACCACTAGGTGTCAGTGACATCTGGTAGTGAAAGTTGGAACTACTGTACTTGCAATTGAACGGAACTTGTAGTTCACCCTATGGGTGTCCGCTTGAAGCAGCTACAGCCTCTGGCGAGCCGAATATGTCCTCGGACACTCCCGGCACTAAAAGCCATACGATAAATAAATAAATAAATAAATAAATAAATAAATAAATAACTCCCTTCCCTGACTGGTCCCAATAACTTCTCTCTCTTGAATTTCAAGTTTGTCCGTGCTCTTATTATTATTACTATTATTATTATTATTATTATTATTATTATTATTATTATTAACATGACCTCAATGTTCCACCCAATAAGGAACAATCACCCCAAACACCACAATCAAAGTTCTTGTGTTTATTATGATAATGGCAAATCACACAAAGTTCACGCCTTCTGGGGTTAGACTATCGGTACCAATATCTAAAGTTCCATGTTGTTATTTTCGCGGGAGAACAGCTGATCGGATTTACATCAAATTTCGCATGTATGCTCCTGTCAGTCCAATTTAAAAAAACCCGATACTCAGGATACTACACGTCAGCCGATGCAATCCGCCAGCCACATGGAACATATTGTTTCTCTTGTTGTAAGCAAAGGGTTGTCCAATGCTCGTGTGTTTCAGACCATACTCACACCATAAGAATACCAATATTTAATACTTTTCAATCTTTACATTGAGCAAGCAATGAAGGAAATTGGAGACAAATTTAAAGTGGGAGTGAAGATTCAAGATTTGCTGATGACATTGTCAACTTGGCCGACACGCCTGAGGATTAGAATGAGTTTTTGAATGGTATGGACTCCGTCTTACGGAATGAATACATGATGAAAATTAATAAATGTAAAACGAATATACTGGAATGCAGCCGAAATAAATCAGAAACCTCTATGGACATCAAATTGGCAGGTGAAAAGCTGAAGGAAGTAGGAGACTTCTGTTACTTAGGAAGCAAAATAACTAGTGATGGACGAAGCAAAGAGGATATAAAAAGTAGGTTGGCTCAGGCAAGGAAAGCCTTTCTACAAAAAAGGAATCTGTTGACATTGAATATAGATTTAGGTGTTAGGAAGTCATTTTTGAAAACGTTTGTCTGGAGCGTGGCACTCTATGGACGTGAAACTTGGACTATTGGTGCAGCAGAAAATAGGAGAATTGAAGCATTTGAAATGTGGTGTTACAGGAGAATGATGAAGATAAGACGGGTAGATAGGGTGACAAACGAAGAGGTATTAAGACGAGTGGGATAGGAGAGATGTTTCTGGCTACTGCTAATGAAGCGAAGAGATAGGTTAGTAGGACACATACTAAGACACCCAGGAATAGCAAGCTTAGTTATGGAAGGAAGGGTTGAGGACAAGAACTGTAGGGGTAGACCAAGGTTAGAATATGTTAAACAGGTTGCTTCGGATGTAGGGTGTGGTAGCTATGTAGAGATGAAACGATTAGCTCAGGACAGGGAGGCATGGAGTGCTGCATCAAACCAGTCAAAAGACTGATGACTCAAACAACAACAATGGGGAAGGTAAGGCTTAGATCCAAAAATATAATAATAATAATAATGATACAGGGGCCTAATATATTGGTTTACACTTCATTATTTCTACCCAAATGAAGTACATTACACACCAGTTGTTACGTCCACCCTCTCAACATAATCTCCTGGTAACTTTATGCACTTTTACCATCGATGTGTCAGTCTCTCCAGACCTTCCTGAAACCACGGAGTGCTGCGTGCCCGTGCCTTGACAGCTGTGTCCAGTTCTGCTAAATCCGCAAGACGCCGACTATGCAATGGAAGCATAGGGGCCGTCCACCGCCAAAGAAATGTCGTACAGTGCTTTCAGTTGGCAAGCGAATGGCGACAGTGTTCTGGGACACAAAGGGCATCATCCTCATTGACTGGCTGGAATTGGGGGCCACGATTAACAGTGGAGCATATGTGGCAACACATAAGCGCTTACGTCGTGCCATTCAAACTAAGCGGCCAGAAAAATAGGCTAAAGGTGTGCTTCTGCAACACCCTGCCCGAGAGACCACCACTGGCATTCATCAAATGGGATTCACGGTGCTGCCAAACCACCATACTCTCCCGACTTCGCACCAAGTGATTATCACCTGTTCGGGGACATGAAGAAACCTATGAACACAGCTGTCAAGGCAAGGGTACGCAGCATTCCGAAAGAGTGGTTTCAGGAATGTCTGGAGAGACTGACACATCGATGACAAAAGTGCATAAAGTTACCAGGAGATTATGTTGAGAAGGTGGACGTAACAACTGATGTGTAATGTACTTTATTTGGGTAGAAAAAATGAAGTGTAAACCAATATCGCACGCCCCTCATAATACTAATATTTGGATGAAAAGAAAATCCCAGGAGCTTTATCAGCATTCGGAGAAAATCTTGGACACATTCAGGAAAAGACGTGGATTTGTTTATGGAAAAAGTCCAATCGCTGTAATGGAAATGATGATGATTATCATTGTTGTTTTAAGGGGCCCAACATCTAGGTTATCGGCCCCTAATTGTCTGGGTGATAGCGAAAACGTAATATAGTGGAAACCAGAACGAAAATTAAATGAGCAGCAAAATACTTACAAAAAGAAACTCAGATTGAAACTACTCACAAAATGGAGAGCGGTAATACTTACAAAAGGGAATTTAGAACGAAAATACTCACAAAAGGAATAGATTGAAAAATACGCACAAAATGTAGGTTAACTTCAAAATACGTACAAATTGCAATGTACCGTCGAAATACTTACAAAATGCAAGTGAAATTCAAAATACTTACAAAATGCAAATGAGATTGAAAATACGTACAAAATGCAATTGAGGTTCAAAATACTTACAAAATGTAATTGAAATTGAAAATACACAACACAATTTAGATTGAAAAATGTGCATTTCAGATTCCAAATAATCACAAAGTGCAATTGATATTCAAAATACTTACAAAATACAATTGAAATTGAAAATGCTTACAAAATGTATGGCAGATTCAAACTACTCAATCGGATGGACAATACTTACAAAATGCAATTTAGATTGAAAATACTTGCCAAAAAGCGGTGTAGGTTGAATATACAAAATGCAATTGAAATTCAAAATACTCCCAAAAGTCCCAGCCCCTATATTGAAAGACTTACTAAAAAGCAATTTAGATTGTCAATCCTTACAAAATGCAATTGAGGTTGATAACACTCACAAAATGCAATTTGGATCGAAAAAACTTACAAAATGCAACGGGGATTGAAAAAAAACACAAAATGGAGTGTAGATTAAAAAAAACGCGAAATGGAATTTAGATACACGGGGAGCCAATTAACAAAAACAGTGCGGGAATCTTAAAAAGGAAATATAATTAAAAGAAAACAAGAGCTTTGACCCCTCAAAGAAGGAGGGATCAGGAAAGATTAGACAAGGGCCAATTAAGGCGGGAAAGTGAAAGACTCCCTAGGCCTCGGATACCCTAATGCCGTCGGGGTCGGAAAAGAACAAGAGTTGACCAAGGGATGTCGACAGGAAAGAAGACGGAGAGGAGCCCGGCACAAGTAAGTGGAAGCAATGCTGGACTCAGCTGGGGTCCCGTGGTCGCCAACCCACGTCCCACTAGATTTGAGCCCATGGGGGACTGTAATGGAAAGATATGCTGGAAGAAAGAATATGTTTTACTCGTTTCCGAACATTTGTGTGTACCATCTCATAATGCGTCCTTAGAAGAGAGAAAGCGTGAAAAGTAGGCGAAGAAGAGGGCACGTGAAAGAAATACTAGGTTATCTGCGATATACACAGATAATTTGAGTTATTGCGAAGGTGTCCGCAAATCTCCACTATAGAAAAACTTTTGGAATCTCGTCGTTTCTTTCTCAGGTAGCAAAAGGCCTAGTGTCCGCAAATCTCCACTATAGAAAAACGTTTGGAACTTTATCTTCCCTTCCTCAGGTAACAAAATGCCTAGCGTCCGCAAATCTCCACTGTAGAAAGGCTTTTGAAATTTTGTCTTCCCTTTCTAAGACAACAAAACGCCTAGTGTTCGCAAATATCCACTGTGGAAAGGCTTTTGGAATTTTGTCTTCCCTTTCTAAGGCAACAAAACGCCTAGTGTCCGCAAATCTCCACGGTGGAAACGATTTTGGAATTTTGTCTTCCCTTTCACAGGCAAGAAAACGCCTTGTGTCCGCAAATCTCCACTGTTAAGACTTTTGGAATGTTGTCTTCCCCTTCACAGACAACAAAACGCCTTGTGTCCGCAAATCTACACTGTAGAAAGGCTTTTGGAATCTTGTCTTCCCTTTCACAGGTAGTAAAAGGCCTAGTGTCCGCAAATTTCCACTATAGAAAAACGTTTGGAATGTTGTCTTCCCTTTCACAGGCAACAAAACGCCTAGTGTCCGCAAATCTCCACTGTAGAAAGGCTTTTGGAATCTTGTCTTCCCTTTCACAGGTAGTAAAAGGCCTAGTGTCCGCAAATTTCCACTATAGAAAAACGTTTGGAATGTTGTCTTCCCTTTCACAGACAACAAAACGCCTTGTGTCCGCAAATCTCCACTGTAGAAGGGCTTTTGGAGTTTTGTCTTTCCTCTCATAGGCAACAAAACGCCTAGTGTCCGCAAATCTCCACTATAGAAATAATTTTGGAAATTTGTCTTCCCTTTCTCAGGCAACAAAATGCCTTATGTCCGCTAATCTCCGGTATAGAAATACTTTTGGGATGCTGTCATCTCTTTCTCAGGTAGCAAAAAGTGTAATGCCTGCTTCTCTCCGCAAACCGAAACCATCACTGGGCTGATTCCAAGATCTCATTCACCACTTGCGGCTCGGGTGTACCGACCAAGAACACGTGGGCCCCAGTCAGACAGACAAGATCCACTTTGGTGCACCGTGCCGCATTGAGATATGTTCTGCTTAAGAGGAATGCGTGACGACTGAAATCCATTACTGACCATTAAAAGAACAAGTGTCGCCTTGGGCTCTTCGACACGGTGCGGCGCGGAGCAGAGCGGCGACTCCCTCCACCACTTCTTTTGTTTGCCCACAACAGAAAGCACTTCCCTTTCACATAAAGCACATCCGCCCTGCCCCCGTATTTAATATCTAAATAAAGAAAACAATACCTCCAATATTTGCAATAGCAGAACAGACCAGAAAATTTGCAATTTTGATCGAGAATACGCCTACTACGTATTTCGTCAGCCAAGTTACCCTAGAGCTGGCGTTCTCAACCTTGTTGAGACTTTGAGCACCACCCTCGTACCCATACCCAGTACCCGAGCTCCATGAAATCGAATACTGTCTATATATTTAAAACACTAAGCTGATTTTTGTTACCGCGAGCTTGAGAAAACGTCTTAACCGATTGACTGCATAAAGCATTCTAAAAAGAGCTCTTGGCATGTAGATTTGCAGAGTGCCTTTAAAAGGAAAATATATGTTAGGGTATTTTTAAATTATTTTAAAAAAATAATATTTGTCGCTCCCGGGCTTGCGCACAATGGCTCTATTCCACCAGAGAAACGACAGATCCCGCCGTGTCTTACTGAGCTCTTTGATTATGGGAATTAAAACAAGATGTTCAGTAAAGAACATATAGCCTACTTTTTCCTAAATGCATGGGTATTGTTATAACACTTCGTCCTTTTCAAGGAGTATAATTGAATGTTGGTTGTAGTAGATTGTTGAAATACAACGTGCTATACGGATATTAAACATGAATATGAGGTGCCCTTTGCTAGTGCTACCTCTGTAAAACATTTCCTTCAATTCGGTTTCACCGTGTTTGAATTGATATTGGGAATCGTTTGCACACATACATGGCCGCTATCTGGAAACTATTGGGCTGATGACCTTTTAGTTCAGTCAAAAGTTGCTTCATACATAAAGGTATAATGTTGAAAAATTTGATAGAGATCAGATGATTAGGTTGGTCGTAATTTGATTCAAGCTTTTAACATTTGGGTGGCCGCCATTACGTTTTCTTCATGATGGCGGCGATATAAGACATGACACTGGAGTGCCCTTTGCTAGTGCTACCTCTGTACCAAATTTGGTTCAATTCGGTTTCACCGTGTTTGAATAGATATGGGGAATCGATTTGCACACATACATGGCCGCCATCCGCAAATTATTGGGCTGATGACCTTTTAGTTCGGTCAAAAGATTCTTCATACATAAAGGTATAATGTTACAAAATTTGGTAGAGATCAGATGATTAGGTTGGTCGTAATTTGATTTAAGCTTTTAACATTTGGGTGGCCGCCATTACGTTTCGTCAAGATGGCGGCAATATAAAACATGACACTGAGGTGTCCTTTGCTAGTGCTACCTCGGTACCAAATTTCATTCAATTTGATTTCACCGTATTTGAATTGATAGGGGGAATCGATTTGCCCACATACACGGCCGCCAACTGCAAAATATTAGGCTGATGACCTTGTAGTTTAGTCAAAAGACGTTCGCCATATAAATGTATGTTGTTGCAAAATTTGGTAGAGATCGGATGATTAGGTTAGTCGTAATTTCATTTAAGCTTTGAACATTAGGGGGGCCACCATTACGTTTCCGTCAAGATAGCGGCAATATGAAACATGGCACTGAGGTGCCCTTTGCTAGTTCTACCTATGTACAAAATTTAATTCAATTCGGTTTAACCATGTTCGAATTGATAGGGGGAGGGGGGACATTCAGAGTACACACACTCACACACACACACACACACACACACACACACACACACACACACAGACACACATTTTTTGGCCCTGTGTAGATCTCATAAGTCTACTTTCATTTTTTGCAAAAATCGAAAGTAGGTTAAGGGGGCGGGGGGTGATATTGTTGTGGGTCTCTGGCTCAAACTTTTAGAGTAAGTATATGTGGGGCAAATCACTTAATGGGCAGAGAGCTATAATCCTTCGACTTGATTTAACATCTTCCGATAAAACACATCAATTTTCCAATTTACAATTTGCTTGGCGTACTTTATCACAATCAATAAAGCTCAAGGGAAAACTCTGGAACGTGTAGGTCTCTATTTGCCTCATCAAGGTTTCAGTCATGGTCAGTTATATGTTGCCCTTAAAGTTGCAACAGTGTCAAAAAGTAATCGTTCAAAAAAGGCGTAGGCCTACAATAAGAGAATCCTTCATTAAATATTTTCCCAATGACCGCCATGTTTTGACGGGTATCAACTAGTAGTAATAATAATATCGCATGGCCTCGGGTGATGGGTGCAAGCTTTGTTATTTGCGGCCAGAGGGCAGCATGCATGTCGAATTTTGTTTTTCCTAGGAAGGATCCAAGGCTTCAGTCACCCTTCCAAGTCACCCTTAGTGTGTAACGTCAATGTCTCACTGGCATAAAGCACCTCAGGTTTAATAACCGCTTTGTAATGACGAGGTTTGGAGAATGTGCACGGACATTTAGGTAGATTTCATTAGAAAGCTAACTATTGCAATGGGTACCATGTTTCGACTTCCGAAAAATTCGACATATCTTCGCGTTTCACATCCCCCAGACCCCAAAACCACCGTTAGTTCAAAAGTTTATATATAATTTATGTATATATATAATCACTTTCTTGTGGACACGATAACTACCGCAATTTTGCCCCAATCATTTTGAATTTTTTATATAATATGTATCCCTATAAAATCTCGGTCGAGTTCGTTAGTGGGCACAATCGGTCGAAGGGGGTGAACATGGGGGGGCTTTTTTTTTTCTAAAAAGTGAAATATCTCTATAACTCTCTTAATATTTGAAATATCGAATCCATTCAATTTCATACAATGTGTCGGATAAGGCCCAAAAAATTATGTTTGAAAAGTTTTTTGACAGCACCAACCATTGACCAAAGGGGTGAGAAAAAGTGGGTTTTTCGGGAAACATTGATCATATCTCTCTTAATAGGCACAATATCAAAACCGTACAAAATGGACAATATTCCCCTAATAATTACCTAACACTTTTGTCTGAAAGAATTTTTGATATGAGCCACCCTTTCGCCAAGGGATGAGCAAAATGATTTCGGAATTAGAAGAAAATGCCAAGTGCCATCAGACGTTGCCATGACAACACTACTGAATTGATGAGGGATGAGCCATCAGACGTTGCCATGACAACACCATTGCACGAGATCACATTCATTCTTCCACCTGACTCTGTGGGAAGCGGCTTCGGTGAAGTAACTGGTAGCATGCTGAACTATGCCCAAGGTCGTGGGTTCAAAGCCGACCGAAGTCGTCGTATTTTCTAAGAACGCTAAAAATCCCTCAGTATGCCTTCCATTGGAGGGGAATTTCCAACGTTCGTTGCGAGTAGCTGGTTGCGGTGGCATCTAGTAGCCAAGTTCACAACTAGGTGTCGTTGACGGTAGTATTTGGTAGCAAAACTAGGAACTACTCTACTACGTGACATTGACCGTCGCAGTCCTTACCAGAATTACAGAATAATACAGCCATCACAATTAACACCGTTTATCAGACAGATTCTACACACACCTAAAGTACACGGGGCTACATGACCGCGTTGTCGCTGCCCCTGAACTGAGGAACCAACCAACATCTCTGCGGGAGATAAAATTTTGTGTGAAGGAGTAACAGACTGCTAGATAGTTACACATCAGTGTCGAAACCTTGCATAAGGACAGTGTGACCACAAGTATGAAAATTGACCCTAAATGACGAAAAGGTTACCGTCCCCATAAGACAATAAAATGTTAAAAATATGCATCAAAAACGAAAAGCTAAGTTAATTAAGCGCCAATTGTAAAATACTTTCTCGCAATAAATGAGGTCTGATCCTTCTACGAAAACCTGCATATTCTGCCTATTTTCGCCTATCCTCTAGTTTTCCCGGTGAAATCTACCTCCGCCTTCCGGCGTGCAGTAGGATTTTTCTTGTTGTAGACACCCTGTGTCTTGTATAAGGCTCATTATTATTATTATTATTATTTAATTATTATTATTTTTTCTCACCCTCTCAATTTGATAGCTCATACGAAAGGTGGATAATGTACTGTATAACGTGCACCCTCACCAGGTCGACCACGAGATGAAATCAATAAATGATATTGGGCCTACTGAAGGCTACTTGCTATGGAGAACACACATATGAACTGTGTATTTTTCTTGAACATGGCGTGTATCACACACATGTCTGTTTTTCTGTCGTGACAGGTGGTACGTGAATATTAATGGGATTAGCTGAGTCTGTAAGTACACATGTGGCCACGCCATCCCTTCACTGTCAGTCCGATGGTGGACAGGAGGGGAAGGGAAGGGTTCAGATACTGCTCTACAGTACCAAACATGTTATTATCTTAATATACCAATTTTTTAGAAAGACTCCGTCAATCAATACTTATGTACAAGGTGTCTCAAAAAATGTACTAACACTTTGAATGACTATAAAATGATTATTAATGAACATAGAGACAAGTTTAAGGGCTTCAATTATAGAGGAGACATGTAATTAAAGACTCATGCTCGCAAATGCTCAAATTGATGACCGTCAGTGTCCAGACAAAGCTGATAACGCGAAGCAATGGAGTCACAAACGTTACGACAAAGTTCATTTGGAATTTCGTGACATTGTCTTTCAATTAATTTCGTGTTGGAATGTAGGATTTCCAGCGCAGACGCTTCATGATGCGATGGACGCTATCTTTTGAGATGTGTGTCTCTCGAGCCGTTTGTCGTATTGATTACGGTGGGGATCGAGTGAGGGCTTCCTGCACCTGTTCTTCTTTTCTAGGACTGGTGTATGTCCGTGGTCGGCCAGAACGTTCCTTGTTGACGTTGTGAACGGTTCCATCTGCTTCAAGTTTATCTCTGATGCGAGCAATGGTCCGGTGCGTTGGTGGCGGTTTGTCGAACTCCTGGACACTGACAGTGGTCAATTTGTACATTTGCGAACATGAGTGTTTAATTACATGTCTCTTCTATAATTGAAGCCCTTAAACGTGTCTCTATGTTCATCAATAATCATTTTATAGTCATTGAAGTTGTTAGTACATTTTTGAGACACCCTGTATTATGAATTATCTACGTCGGGTACATGTTTCGGACCAGTTAAAGGTCCTTCTTCAGCCCTGAAATTAAAATAATTGCACAATCAATCAAGAATCTAACTTCATCAACAATATACTTATAAAACATACTGTACATGACAACATATTTGGATACACTGAAAACAACACATGTTAAAACACATTATAAACACATTAAAACACTGTTAAAAATGAACTGATGTTTGTTGCGTCATTATGTGACCAAGTTGTCCAGTGGAACGATTGGCCACATGAGGATGTATGTGAACAGTTTTCTTTTTAACTTTAAGTTGTGCTGTGGAAATCGTTGCGTCATGTTAATAGTGGTTGTTGACACTCAGAGCGTTGACACTATGTGACGTAATCTAATGGGATTCATCCCATGCGAAAAGTATGACGGAGGCTTCTTCTACTTGGATAGCTTAAAAGAGATTACTATGTTCTTCTTGAGCTGAGTCTATCCAAAAAAAGAAAAAAAAAGAATAATTATATTCTAAAATTTAAAAATTAATTTTTTATTTAAAAATCCGTGTTATTATGTTATCAGTGATGGACGAAGCAAAGAGGATATAAAAAGTAGGTTGGCTCAGGCAAAGAAAGCATTTCTACAAAAAATAAATCTTTTGATATCAAATATAGATTTAGGTATTCGAAATTCTGAAACGTGGCGCTCTATGGAAGTGAAACTTGGATTGTTGGCGAAGCAGAAAAGAGGACAATAGAAGCGTCTGAAATTTGGTGTTACATGAGAATGTTGAAGATCAATTGGTAAATAGAGTAACAAATTGAGAAATGTTAAGGTGAGTGGGTGAGGAGAGATGTTTCAGGCGACTGGTAATGAAGTGTAGAGATAGGTTGGTAGGTCACATACTAAGACACCCAGCAATAGCAAGCTTAGTTATGGAAGGAAGGGTTTAGGATATGAACTGTAGGGGTAGACCAAGGTTAGAATATGTTAAACTGCCTAGGATGAAAGGTGTGGTAGCTATGTAGAGATGAAACAATTACCTCAGGACAGGGAGGCATGGAGTCGTGCATCAAACCAGTCGAAATAACAACATGTTATTAACTCATATTAGGGGTATAATAATTAGGGCTCGGATTTTTAGGTAAATAAATATTTTTTATGTAAATACATATTTTAAGAATATTTTCTATAAATACATAAATTCCTGCTTTTCACTTATTAGCACATAAAAAAACATAATATATACATTTTTTAAATCAGTATGCTAGATCTTTCAGTTTATTGAATTTTTGTTCTGTGTTTCTTCAAAGAGGAGGAACCTGTGTGCTATCTAATCTTCATGCAGAGCGTATGTCAGCTTGCAACTGTGTTATTCTTAACTTGTCGCCCCGTGCCACTCACTGTGGAAGCCGAGAATTTCCTTGTCCAGAGCCATATTGCACCCTTCCCTCAGCTACTTGGAACCCGTGTCACTCACATGCAGTTCAATTCTGGCACTGTGAAGTGTAACGCAGTTCTACTATGCCTAAAATAAAAGAAACTACAAGTTATCGTCTCGCGTCTGTTGCAGAATTTAAGGATAATTTTACTTCTGATGGGGGCGTTCTGTTCTGCCAACCATGTGGTGAGGCAATCTCAGCTGAACAGCGATCTCACGTTACACAACACCTCGAGGGTAAGACACATATTGCCGCATTTTTGTGCTTTCAGAATAAGTGTTGCGCGATAATCGTCGGTCATTTGTGATGGACAACCTGAAGATGTATCTCGTTGTGTGATGTAATGCTTCAGCAGTCAGTGAGGCATAGAATGAATTGCATTCGTGAGTACTGCATATTGTTTATATTGTTATTGAAAATGAAAATCCACAGCCTGCTTCCAGTCTCCGACCGGGTCAGGAATGGAATGAATGAAGCCCCTATCTAGCGGCGAGGATATGAACTGTGCTGGCTGCCGAGGCCTGACGCACTCCTTTGGGGCAATGATTAAATGAATGACATATGAATTGAAATGATAGGGGAGAATGTTGCTGGAATGAAATTTTGACAGGTAAAACCGGAGTACCCGGAGAAAAACCTGTCTGCCTCCGTTTTGTCCAGCACAGATCTCACATGGAGTGACCGGGATTTGAACCACGGACCCAGCGGTGAGAGGCCGGCGTGCTGCCGCCTGAGCCACGGAGGCTTCTATATTGTTATTAATAAACTAAATTATAATTAAATATTTTTACCTTTTTGTCACATATTTCAGGTATTTTAATACATATTTTCCCTATTTTTAGCACCTAAAAATCCGAGCCCTAATAATAATAATAATAATAATATCGTATGGCCTCGGGTGCCGGGTCCAAGCTTTCTTAATTGACACCCAGAGGGCAGCTTGCGTGTCGAATTGTAATGCTCCTTGACGCTATACCGCTTTCTAGTAGAGAAATAAGGAACTTTGTGTTGGCGGAAAATCCCGAGATTAATTTTTCCATTATGAACACGGCCAAATGAATTCAAATTGGTTCTTTAACATGCCAACAACGTATGACATGCGTACCGTGATTATTGTCACCTTTCAAAAATCACTTACCATGGGCAGGAGCGAACCTGCAAGCTTGGGGTTGGTAGTCCGACACTATAACCACACACCCACCGTGGCAAGATGGTTGGTTGGATCCTCAGTTTAGGGGCTGCGGCAACGCAGTCATGTAGGCCTGTGTACTTTGGGAGTGTGTAGAATTTGTCTGATAACCGGTGTTAATTGTGATGGCTATATTAGTGTGTGTATCTGTTTTCAATTCAAGTAGGAACAGCAGACATTCAAATTTTCCAAGTAGTTTGCCACCGTCAACAACTATTAGTTCAGAACTTGGTTACCAGATACCACCGTAGTAGGTTCCTGACGACTAACGTTGGAACCTAAGAGCGTTAGTCAAATGTTTAACCTATACTTTAGCTTCACACAAGTGGAATTAGTGGAAGGTTCTTTAACATTCCATAAATCTATGACATGGGACCGCCGGCTTTACTTCCCCTCCGAAGGAAGGCATACTGAGGGATTTTCAACGGCCGGATTTGAACCCGCGATCGTGGGCATAGAAGCTAAACATGCTACCAACTACGCCACCGAAGCCGCTGGCCGCGAATCGAACCCTGAGTCTTATGAGGTAACCGGAGACCACAAAATATGGCTCATAAGATACACAAGAGAGCTTTGTTGTGGGGGATATCGGATATCTATGTCAGTGGGTGAAGATGGGATAGAAGAATGTTGTTGCCATGGAAAAGGTTGATTGGGTTTTCTTCTGCGAGTAATACCACGCTACATTTCTTGGAACGTAAAGTGCGAGTGCTCTGACGTAAAAATAGCACTCACCTCTCAGGTCGTCCCGTGCTCATTTCCCGGTTATCGTCAGAGGGAAGCCAGGAAGTGTATACGATGCTATAAAATGGGGCACCTAAGTGCAGGAAGTTGCGTTAGTTTGATGCCGGTTATTGTCACAGCTTCTCTCAGCTGTTTGCCCAGAACTAACAGCCCGAACCATAATGTGTCAGCTACCACACTTACTTCCGCAATTCCATACTACATGTTTGTTGTTTGAGACTTCAGTCTGGTTGGTCCCTCAGTTTAAGGGCTGCGACACTTTGGGTGTGTGTAGGATCTGTCTTATTTTCTTATTTAGTGTCGTGCGGCCTCCTCAGAGGCCGAGTGCAGGTCTTTCTAGTCGACGCCCGTGGGCGACCTGTGCGTCGTAATGAGAGATGGAATGGATGAACAGGAATGAAACTGGGCAAGGATGTGGAAGGAAGCGGCAGTAGCCTATCAGAAGGTACCGTCCCAGCATTTGCCTGGTGTTGAAAATGGGGAAAACCATGGAAAACCATTTCAAGGACGGCCGACGGTGCGAACCCACGCGTCTACCGAGTCAGCAGAGAGCTTGGCCCCATGGCCTAACGCCGCGCTTTAGCCAGCGTCGGTGTCAGTCTAGTTATAAAATACGACTCAGGTCATCATCTACCTCCAGAATAATAACCTTAGACGAATCGTGACGTTCCCTCGGCATCTAAAGCACCCCTCTTTTAAAGCATTATATATGTAGTGAGCACAAATGGGGGAAGTGGCCAAACCCCTGCTGTATAATAATAATAATAATAATAATAATAATAATAATAATAATAATAATAATAATAATAATAATATCGTATGGCCTCTGGTGCCAGGTGCAGGGCTGGATTTACCAATAGGCCCCGGCCTAGGGGCGCACCATACCGAGGGGCGCAAAATTAATCCGCAATTTTTTTTGTTAGAAAATTTCCATAAAATCTTATAAACTACAATACACGTATTTCGTATAGTTTTATGATTTAAATTAAACTTTATTATGCATAGTTGTAGGTCAGGCTGTTCCAGCCGAGCAACTCGCCCGTGAGCAGCGGGGTACTCGCCGCCTTCCGTGAGTAAACCTGCAACACGCAATACAGCTCTGCTGTGGGAGGCTGCCGTCACTTCGCGGTGGATACATCATGATTGGCAGGAAGCGCATGAACTTGTGTTATGACCTTCGCCCAGTGACGTATTGGCTCTCACCCCTAGTCCCTAGAGTGATTAAAGGCAGAACAACAAGACGGACACATTTGTGGCATCTCTTTCAAAGTTGTGAGGTGACAGTTCATGGTCTCCAAACTGCGGTTGTTGAAAGCATTTTGCAAAGCACTAAATAAACAACTTCCGATTACCTGTTTCTACATGACATATTTAGACACGATCCTTTCTCAAGACGCTCGTAAAATGGGGTCCCCTGTTTGAAAATGGATCAACAAGAATGGGCCCACATTTCGAAATTTTGTACATTAAAAAAAATCTTTAAGCATTTTATATTCATGTGTTTTAATCATCTTGACGATGTAAAAATGTTTTACAAATTTGTATTGAGAGACCAAACATTAGACTGTTTTAGGAGAATTTTTTAGTGATTTTGACTGATGAAGGCTCACAGAGCCGAAACATGTCTCAAAATGTATATTGACATCAAGTGATATACAGTGTGGTCCACCCGCCCCTTATTATTTAGTTTTATGTAACCCAACTAACATAGCATTTCTCCCGATGGTCGATATTGCTCTGCGCTCTGACTGTGTGACAGCAATGTAATTGGGTCATGGGTCTAGCAAAGGAAAACCGACCTTAAACTTTTCCCCGCCAAATACTACGGCCCATTCTACTAACATATGACTTTCTGCTCCTTGAAATAACACACATACACGTAATACGATCGAAATAATAGCTTACGCCACGTGATCTCTAATAGTAGAAAGTTAAATCAACATCACAAACCGTGATTGAAGACTTTGAGATGGACTTAAACGTTTTAGGTGGGACGGCTACAGTAACTAAAGCACGTTTAGCGTGCGGCATTTACTATCTCTTGGTGGCTGCGAGGTTTAAAGCCTGACCGTGCTTGGTGGGCGCGAGCGGGTAGAATGCTGCTTCGAATCCAGTAGTAGGCATACTTTTTTGAACGAAAGCCCACATTCCATTTTAGTCAGGATGTAACTACATTGCCACATTTATTGCCTTACGACGAATTTTTGTGAAGAGTTCGTTGAATTTTGATGATTTATAAAGAGAACACGATCGAATTGGTACATTATGCCACGTGACCTGTTATGGCAGAAAATTTAAAAACTGGCATGAATATTAACATAACATCTCGAAGTGTTGCTCCGGAAGTCCGGGTTCGATTCCCAGCTCTGCCAAGAAATGTAATACTTGTCTGAGGGCTGAAATTGGGCACACGTAGCCTCGTGGAGCAAATATGAGAAGAAGTGGGTTCGATTCCCACCTCAGCCACCCTGGAAATGGTTTTCCGTGGTTTCCAAATTCCGGGACGGATTCTATCTTAAGGCCACGGCCGCCTCCTTCCCAATCCTTAATTGCAAATACACACATCATTACAAGCCCGCAATAACTCAGGTTATCAAACAAATTCTACACACACACACACACACACACACAAGTAAACATGGCTAAATGTTCTAGGCCCTCAAATGAAACAAAACAACAACATATCGAAGGATATTCTGATCGCCAGTGCTTGCATCGAAGTATACGTATTCCGTAGAAATTCCCATTGTATTATTAGCAAAAAATCGTGTGTCTATCTGTGTGTGTGTAACGTTGTGTGTGTGTGAGTGTGAGTGTGTGTGTGTGAGTGTGTGTGTGTGTGAGTGTCTGCCCCTCCCCCCCCCCTATCAATTCGAACACGGTGAAACCGAATTGAACGAAATTTGGTACAGAGGTAGAACTAGCAAAGGGCACCTCAGTGTCATGTTTTATATCGCAGCCATCTTGACGGAAACGTAATGGCGGCCACCCAAATGTTCAAAGCTTAAATCAAATTACGAATAACTTAATCATACGATCTCTACCAAATTTTGCAACAACATATATTTATAAGGCGAGCGTCTTTTGACTACACTGCAAGGTAATCAGACCAATAGTTTGCAGATGGCGGCCATGTATGTGCGCAAATCGATTCCCCCTATCAATTCAACCACGGTGATACCGAATTGAACGATATTTGGTACAGAGGTAGCAGTAGAAAAGGACACCTCAGTGTAATGTTTTATATCGCCGCCATCTTGACGAAAACGTAATGGCGGCCATCCTATTGTTAAGAGCTTGAATCAAATTACGACCAACCTAATAATTTGATCTCTACCAAATCTTGCAACAACATACCTTTATGTGGGAAGCATATTTTGACCAAACTACAAGATCATCAGCCCAACAGTTTGCATATGGCAGCCAAGTATGTATGCAAATCGATTCCCCCTATCAATTCAAACACGGTGAAACCGAATTGAACGAAATTTGGTACAGAGGTAGCACTAGCGCAGAACACCTCAGTGTCATGTTTTATATCGCCACCATCTTGACGGAAACGTAATGGTGGTCACCCAAATGTTCAAAGCTTAAATCAAATTACGACTAACTTAATCATCCTATCTCTACCAAATTTTGCAAAACGTATACTTGTATACAAGTATACGTATTCCGTAGGAATTCCCATTGTATTATTAGCAAAAAATCGAGTGTCTATCTGTGTGTGTGTAACGTTGTGTGTGTGTGTGTGTGTGTGTGTGTGTGAGTGTGTGTACTCTGAATGTCTGCCCCTCCCTCCCCCCCCCCCCCCCCCACGCTGGCGACGTCCGGGACTGACGGGGCGCGGCGAGGAAAAAAAATACATCGTTTGACTGAACTACAAGGTCATCAGCCCATTAGTTTGCAGATGGCGGTCATGTATGTGTGCAAATTGATTCCCCCTATCAATTAAACACGGTGTAACCGAATTGAACGAAATTTGGTACAGAGGTAGCACTAGCAAAGGGCACTCCAGTGTCATGTTTTATATCGCCGCCATATTGACGGAAACGTAATGGCGGCCATCCTAATGTTAAGAGCTTGAATCAAGTTATGACCAACCTAATAATCTGATCCTTACCAAATTTTGCAACGACATACCTTTATGTATAGAGAATCTGTTGACCACACTACAAGGTCACCAGACCAATAATGTGCAGATAGCAGCCATGTTTGTGTGCAAATCGATTTCCCCTATCAATTCAAACACGGTGAAACCGAATTGAATGAATTTTTTTACAGAGGTAGCACTAGCAAAGGGCACATCATATTCATGTATAATATCCGTAAAGCACGTTGTATTTCAAGAAGCTACTACAACCAACATTCAATTATACTCCTTGAAAAGGACAAAGGGTTATAACCATACCCATGTATTTAGGAGAAAGTAGGCTATACGTTCTTTACCGAACATCTTGTTTTGTTATTAAATTTTAACAAAAAGTCTTAGCATATCTTTAGGCCCGTATCACATGACACTCGCTGGCAAGGAAGCTGGTGTGATCGCTGGTACAAAATCCTGTATAATTCTGTTCTCTTCGTCAGTACACCTGCTTGTATGACCGAAGTGTATCACACGCTAGCATTTTGGACGCTAAGTTGTATGAAATAAAACCGAAGGGCTGTCGTTTGAGGGCATTAGTTGCTGTTCTTTCGCCTTATTAACGCAAAGCGGTCGCGAAAATTGCTTTAAGTAAATTAGAAAACCTGCCAGGTACTGAACGAATGCATTCCAATCAATATTTAAGATCTAACTGTAATAATTGAATATTTTACCATACGCGTTAATAAGAAGCGCAACAAAAACCTCTAGAGTGTGTTGGAAATGTGTGCAAGTGTTATTGCGCCCGCTCGCTCTTTCGAAGATCCCGGGTTCAAGACCATCCAACGGCAGATTTTTTAAATTCTTTTTAACTATTTTATTATACCCTCCCTACCTCGTACAGCAAGATTTCAACTTGGTTTTGTTCACATTATCTACGAAGACGATAGGGAAAGTTATTTTCTTATCTCATTTAAATGGTTATTTTCCCTAAATACTGTTCTAAACCATGTCGCCTCCGTAGCGTAGCGGTCAGCATGGTAGGCTGCCGCCCCGGAGGTCCTGGGTTCGATTCCCGGCTCTGCCATGAAATTTGAAAAGTGGTATGTGGACTGGAACGGGTTCTACTCAGCCTCGGGTGGCCCAAATGAGTAGAGGGGGTTCGATTCCCACCTCAGCCATCCTCGAAGTGTTTTTCCGTGGTTTCCCACTTCGTCTTCGGGCAATTGCCGGGATGGTACCTACTGTAAGGCCACGGCCACCTCCTTCCCTCTTCCTAGCCTATCCGTCCCAATCTTCCATCCCTTCCCATCCCTCATGAGGCCCCTGTTCGCTTTGCAGGTGAGGCCGCCTGGGCGAAGTGCTGATCACACCTCCCCGGTTGTATCCCACCCGACCAGATGTTCCAAGCTCCAGGACACTGCCCATCGAGGCGGTAGTGCTGAGTTCCCTCGCTGAGTCCGTGGGAACCACCAACCTAGAGGGTAAATTGACTAAATAAAATTTAAAAAAAACCTGTTCTAAACCATGGATGGATACTATTCGTTATAATTAATATTTTTTAGTCGATTTTACCCTCCAGGTTAGGTTTTCCCACGGACTCAGCGAGGGATCCCATCATTACCGCCTCTACGGGCAGTGACCTGGATCTTGAAACATCTCGACTGGGGATACAACTGGGGAGGTGGGATCAGCACCTCGCCCAGGTGGCCTCATCTGCAAAGCGAACAGGGACATCTTGAGGGATGGGAAAAATGGGGAGGATAGGGAGGGATAGGCAAGGAAGAGGTAATGAGGCAGCCGTGGCCGTACGGTAGGTAACATCCCGGCATTTGCCCGAAGGCGAAGTGGGAAACCACGGAAAACCACGGAAAACCACTTTGAGGATGGCTGAGGTGGGAATCGAACCCCCTCTATTTATTTGGACCACCCGAGACTGAGTAGACCCCGTCCCAGTCCTCATACCACTTTTCAAATTTCAAGGCAAAGCCGGGAATCGAACCCAGGACGACCGGGGTGGCAGCTAAACACGCTGACTACTACGCAACGGAGGCGACTCTATTCGTGATAATTAGAATTTTAATAGTTCAATATTTATAATAATATGACACGTTCTGTAATTACTGGCTTGCTGCGAGGCTCAGCTGGCTGTGCCTAAGGTTGCAGGTTCGTATCCTGGTGCAGTCAGCTGGCATTTGAGGGTGCGCAAATGCGAGGGAGCCGTGTCAGTAGATTTACTGGCACGTTGAAGATCCCCTTCCGAGGCGAAGTGGGAAACCACGGAAAACCACGGAAAACCACTTTGAGGATGGCTGAGGTGGGAATCGAACCCCCTCTATTTATTTGGACCACCCGAGACTGAGTAGACCCCGTCCCAGTCCTCATACCACTTTTCAAATTTCATGGCATAGCTGGGAATCGAACCCAGGACGTCCGGGGTGGCAGCTAATCACGCTGACTACTACGCAACGGAAGCGACTCTATTCGTGATAATTAGAATTTTAATAGTTCAATATTTATAATAATATGACACGTTCTGTAATTACTGGCTTGCTGCAAGGCTCAGCTGGCTGTGCCTAAGGTTGCAGGTTCGTATCCTGGTGCAGTCAGCTGGCATTTGAGGGTGCGCAAATGCGAGGGAGCCGTGTCAGTAGATTTACTGGCACGTTGAAGATCCCCTTCCGAGGCGAAGTGGGAAACCACGGAAAACCACGGAAAACCACTTTGAGGATGGCTGAGGTGGGAATCGAACCCCCTCTATTTATTTGGACCACCCGAGACTGAGTAGACCCCGTCCCAGTCCTCATACCACTTTTCAAATTTCATGGCATAGCTGGGAATCGAACCCAGGACGTCCGGGGTGGCAGCTAATCACGCTGACTACTACGCAACGGAAGCGACTCTATTCGTGATAATTAGAATTTTAATAGTTCAATATTTATTATAATATGACACGTTCTGTAATACTGGCTTGCTGCGAGGCTCAGCTGGCTGTGCCTAAGGTTGCAGGTTCGTATCCTGGTGCAGTCAGCTGGCATTTGAGGGTGCGCAAATGCGAGGGAGCCATGTCAGTAGATATACTGGCACGTTGAAGATCCCCTTCCGAGCGAAATTCCAGCACCCCGGCGTATCTAAAAGCCAGAGCAGTTAAAAGGGACGTAAAACCAATAATGTCATAATTATCTGTATTTACTTTAGGTTTGGGGCAGATGACCTCGTAGTTCCGCCCCTTAAAACCTCACTAACTAACTAACTAACTAACTATTACTGTAAGTGTATAGCAAGCGCTTTTCGCACAGACGCCGTTGAAAGGAATTATAGTTTCGGTCTGATGTATTTATTTATTTGTTATGTGGGTCGTCTGAGTGAGTCGGAGTTTTCCTTTAAACAAAGGTGGTAAAAATTTCGAACACTTGCTACCTTGAATATACAGGATACCTTGCTTTAGTTCTACAGATCATTATGTCGTCGTCCAATCTGGCTGCGTACCATGGGATAAGTACGGTCCTTTTGAGGACCAAATAAAAAATCACTCGTTGGAACAGATAGATATGCGTCCATAATACATCCACAATAAACGACATTAAGCAAAAAAAAAGAGTACTAGTTCAAGATTCGAACCTACTACAATGCGACTTCGTTGACGCTACTCTTGATTTAGCCACCATAGCTACCGAGAACCATGGTATATTGCTGGCACTCATTGAATCTATTCGTAGACACTTCCTGTCAAAACGTAAGCATGTGATATTCGGAGCTCTAATCGTTTCAATCATGCATTATATTTGAGGTCATTGAAAGAAAACTGCCACTATTAATTTCTACTATATTCGCGAGGATGTACTCAACGGTAAAGTTGTACAATGGACGTAAAGGAACAGGTACTAATGTTTTTAGGATGACTGTGATATATGCGTTAGTTGGGTTGCCTTCCTCCAAAAAAAATAAGGGGCTGGCGGACCACACTGTATAAAAAGATAATTTTGTATTGTAAAGTGGATTTTGGTCGCCTCCGTAGCGTAGCGGTCAGCATAGTTAGCTGCCACCCCGGAGGTCCTGGGTTCGATTCCCGGCTCTGCCACGAAATTTGAAACGTGGTATGAGGACTGGAACGGGGTCTTCTCAGCCTCGGGTGGTCCAAATGAGTAGAGGGGGTTCGATTCCCACCTCAGCCATCCTCGAAGTGGTTTTCCTTGGTTTCCCACTTCGTCTTCGGGCAAATGCCGGGATGGTCTCTACGGCAAAGCCACGGCCGCCTCCTTCCCTGTTCCTTGCCTCTCCATCCTAACTTCCTATCCCTTCCCTCATGAGGCCCCCTGTTCGCTTGGCAGGTGAGGCCGCCTGGGCGAAGTGCTGATCACACCTCCCCAGTTGTATCCCTCCCGACCAGATGTTCCAAGCTCCAGGACACTGCCCATAGTGGCGGTAGTGGTGAGTTCCCTCGCTGAGTCCGTGGGAACCAGCAACCTAGAGGGTAAATCGACTAAATAAAGATTTTAAAAAAAAAGTGGATTTTGTATAACATATCAAAATCAATACGGGAAAACTTGTAAAAATGACTAAAGAAATAGAAATAGTTGATTCTCTCATTATTTTAATTTATTTAATTTATTTTGCCTCAAATTTCATTCACAAAGACCATTCTGAGTTCTAAATTCTCCCTCATTCACGATGGAATGAAGAGGGGGTGGCTAAAACCCATGGGCCTAGGAGCGCATAAAGTCTAAATCCGGCCCTGGTCGGGTGCAAGCTTTGTAATTTGGATAGCTTGCATGTCGAATTTCGTTGTTCCTTGAAGCACTCTGAAAGTCAAGGAGGTTAGATATCTAAGCTCATTGAACATTATAGCGCTTTCTAGTAGAGTAATGAGGAACTTTGTGTTGTCGGAAACTGCAGAGATTAATTTTGCCATTATGATCACGGCCAACTGAATTCAAATGAGTTCTTTGACATGCCAAAATCGTATGACATACGTGTCGTAATTTTTGCCGCCTTTCAAAAATCACTTACCAAGGCCAGGAGCGAACCTGCATGCTTGGGGTTAGTAGACCGACACGTTAACCACTCTCCCACCGTGGGAAGTACCCCCTGCTGTGATTCCGGTACATCAAACCAGACCATCAGGCACATTGTCGAAGATTGCAAACAAAGAGGGTACCTTGGTGACCCTAACGACTTTTTCAGTGCCTGGACTGGGGAAATAGACTGGACATAAGGTGCTTATATGTACTTATTATTATTACTATTATTATTATTGTGTTCCATGTGTAATGTCATACGCTACATAAATAAATAAAACCAATTCTCGGATAAATCACGTGTATTGTATTTGGTCCACTAATACATATACTTGCAATATGCCAAACGTTTTTTGACCAGTGTATTTAACACTTAGTGAAGTATGAGTGAGTATATATTCGACTGATGATAACGACTTTGAAACATTTCCTATTTACATTTGAAAAGAAAACATTTAAATTATATTTCATAAAAGCAAATATTAATTAATTAACAACTGTATGTTAGGTAGTCAGCCCGAAGCCTGGTTGGATCCTCAAAAAGTACCGCCGTTAGATTAAGTGGGTAGATACTCACAGTAACCTAAGGCAACGCTATATTGAGGCGTATTAGGCAAGATGGGGAGTGAGGTAGTTTGCCATTGCTTTCCTCACTGAGTCAGAACAGCAGTACTAACCCTGTGAGTAGAACCTTTCACAGCATTCACAGGCACTGACTGTGCCCTGAATGTCATTACTAAGCACCACCCATACCTCAGTAGCTCTCATATAATCACAGCCATGAGTAAGACTGAGACATCGGTGAAAAGCCGCATTTTACTCTAGCCTGTGCCAACAGACAAATGCAAATGTACTGCATTCATCAAGAGATGGCAAACAGGCCGAATTAACAACTAACACGTTTGAAATATATTTACCTGCTCCGAGAAAGACGTTCACTAAACTTGGCATATTAAACATAACCATTCACAAAAAGCTTTATAACGATGTCACGATTTAGCCAACAAAACTCCATTTATCGTTATGTATCGATTCCAATGGCTGCCTGTGATTGGCTAGTGATTTCACTTCTAACCGCTAGATAGCTCTAACGTAGAACTGAAGCGTCAAGTCGGAAGTAACGATGGCCTTTGCTATGGTAATCTGTGTAAACACTTTTTACGGTTCTGCTTGATAAAAATTGTGTGAGAATCACTATCCCTCCCCGTTTTCCTCACTTTAAATGATTGTTATCTCACCCCCATGTGCGAAAAAAAATTATCATGCAATGTCCTTTCATCTGTTCCTCGTCAACTCTCAAATAAATCAATTTTATTGCGCGGACAAATGCGCCATTTTACTATTGTTAATTGCCACCCCTCCCCCTCCCCCAAGCAGTGACTTTTAATTTGACACATCCATCTCCGTATCTTTCAAGGGCGGATATCGTTTCATTAAGCGTCGCGTGGTTTACTCTTGTGCTTGACGGGACATTTGGACAATTTATTGCTTCATGTTATTGATTAAAGTCTATTTTTTTGTTCGTCAGATATTTATTACATTTTTGATTGCAATAAAAATGCTCTATGCAAATTACAATGTTTCTGGACAAAGAGTTGTTCCTGATTCATTTAGGACCTTTATAGCACGTGATCAAGCCGGCGGCAGCACGCCGGCCTCTCACCATTGCACAGTGGGTCAAAATCGAAATCTAGGAGGACAAAATTATTTATTTTCATATTAAAAATCAAAATTTATTACTTCGACAGCATTCTCATATAATTGCCACTTACTATTCTGGGATATAAACGCATCTTAGTGTAAATCTGTGATCATTGTTCGAGCAGTCCGAATTGTTGGGTGAATGTAAGTGGCTGCGGTTTGGTTGTCTTTGTGGTTAGTGTGATGCTTTAAGATGGAACATGCATCTGAATGTATTATCTTTGAAACGTGTTTCAGTTATTAATGGGCGTAATTGTTACGTAATTTTAGCTATATTTGCATTATATAATATTTAACTATTATTTTTAAAATTATATTTTCACTTAGATTTTTAGTATGTCGCGTCACTCTGCGTCACTTTCTACTTAATATTAAAATGTAGATAAAGTCTATTACTTTACGCCTGTTATAAGATTTTTTGCATCTTTTTGCAACTTACTTAGTTATTCTACGTTTTAGAAGATGCCGCGCAACCAGTTCTCACACGATTACAACTGTTTGAAGCACGGGGTTCGACGATAATGTCAAAAGTGGAACTTTGTGGCTTTGTTAAAAGTAAATTAGGGTTAGAAAATTGTTCTAAAGAGATAACTGAATGCTCTATCCTACTCCTAGTCATAGACAATTTCTTGCATGTGTAGACGTAGCTTAAAAAGGACTTAACTGATGTTTATTATGAAGTAAACAAATGATATACGTTGCTTTCACTCTAAATACATGATTAAAACGTAAAAATAATTCTGTCCCTTTAGACTTTGATTTTGACCCACTGTGTGCTGGGTCCGTGGTTCAAATCCCGGTCACTCCATGTGAGATCTGTGCTGGACAAAACGGAAGCAGATAGGTTTATCTCCGGGTACTCCGGTTTTCCCTGTCAACAATTTAATTCCAGCATCACTCTCCACTACCATTTCATTTCATCTGTCATTCATTTAATCATTGCCTCAGAGAAGTGCGACAGCTTCGGTAGCCGACACAGTTCAGTGTGTTTCTAAATTCCCATTGCAGACATCTGGGTTATCGGCCCCTAATGGTTTGGATGAGAGTGAAAATGTAAATGAACTGAAACTAACTACATAGACACTAGAAGAGGATAAGTAAAACAAACAAGATGTTCAGTAAACAACATACAGCATACTTTCTCCTAAATGCATGGGTATTGTTATATCACTTTGTCCTTTTCAAGGAGTATAATTGAATGTTGGTTGTAGTAGCTTGTTGAAATACAATGTGTTATACGGATATTAAACATGAATATGAGGTGCCCTTTGCTAGTGCTACCTCTGTACAAAATGTTATTCAATTCGGTTTCACCGTGCTTGAATTGATATGGTGAATCGATTTGCGCACATACATGGCCGCAGTCTGCAAACTATTGGGCTGATGACCTTGTAATTCAGTCAAAAGATGCTTCCCACAAAAAGGTATGTTGTTGCAAAATTTGGTAGAGATAAAATAATTACGTTCTTCGTAATTTGATTTAAGCTTTTAACATTTGGGTGGCCGCCATTACGTTTCCGTCAAGATGGCGGCGATATAGAACATGACACTGAGGTGCCCTTTGCTAGTGCTACCTCTGTACCAAATTTCGTTCAATTCGGTTTCACCGTGTTCGAATTGAGAGGGGGGGGGGGGGGAGACAGACATTTAGAATACACACTCACAGAAAGACACACAATTTTTCGCCCTGTGTTGATCTCACAAGTCTACTTTCAGTTTTTGCAAAATTCGAAAGTAGGTTAAAATAAGAATAAGAGAAACAAAAGACAGGAGGAAAAGAAATCCCCTCTACCTTCGAAGAATGAGAATTAAAGGACTTGAAAAAAAGGAGAGCTACAAACGGTTGACAGGAAAGGTAAAGAGGAGAGGGACCGCCCCAAAGGCAATGGAAGAAGGAGAAAAATTGGACCCAGCTCAGGAAACCCTCGGGTTTGCCTCCTCCCGAACTCACCAGCCGTGAGCCCTTGAGGGTGTAACAAAATCCAGGGTGCACCATAAATGGTGGGGCTACACACGTCCTGCCTCCTTTATGGCCTTGAGCAAAATGCAGGAGATATAATGAAAAGAAAACAAGAGGGCTGTCCACTCGAAGAATGAAGGATCAGGAAAGATGAGACCAGGTCCAATTAAAGTGGGAAAGTGAAGGACTCCCTAGACCTCGGACACCCTAATACCGTCGGGGTCGGAAAAGAACAAGATTTGACCAAGGGAGGTCGACACGACAGAGAACACAGAGGAGCCCGGCACAAGTACTGGTCGGACGTTTGTTTTAGACGAGTGATAAATCTTAATGGAAGCCTGGAGGCGAGTTACTACAGTACCTGTGTTGTTGTCACCTGCCCCTATCAGACCGATGATTAACAAAGCTGTTTCACACTACTGCTAAAGTACAGTCATTGGCGAATATAATGACGTTCTGTTCGTAGCTACGTAACGTGTACTTCCGCGTCACATAATACTTCCACGTGGACTGTACTGTCTGCTCAAGTCTGGAATTTCGTTGCATCAGATCGGTGGTGACAAGTGTGAAGAGATAGGGTGAGAGAGTGAGTGTGTATAGGCTCACCCGCAGGCTTCAAGGTCAAGGGCAATCGTCTAAAACAAACGTCCGGCCTGTATGTGGTAGTATTGCCAAACTCAACTGGGGCCCCGTGGTCACCAACCAACGTCCCACAAGTTGTGAGCCCTGGGGGAAAGTAACATCCTGGCATTTGCCAGGAGTACAAGTGGGGAAACCACCGAAAACAATTTCAGGATGGCTGAGGTTGGAATCAAACCCACCTCTTCTCAGTTTTGCCTCACGGGGCTGAGTGTACCCCGTTCCAGTCTTCAGACCAGAATTACATTTCTTGGCAGAGCCAAGAATCGAATCTAGGCTCCTGGAGAGACAGCCGTGAATACTAGCTCCTGCGCCAGGAGATGGACTTAAAAATCAGGGGGGCGTGGTGGCACAGCGGTCAAGCTCTTTGCCTCTCACAGGGCGCCCCCCAGGGGTTCACGACTTTTGGGACGTGGGTTGGCGACCACGGGGCTCCAGCTGGGTCCAGAATTACTTCCACTTTCTTGCGCCGGGCTCCCTTCTGTCATCATTCCTATCGACCTCCCATGGTCAACTCTTGTTCTTTTCTGACCCCGAGGGTATAAGGGTATCCGAGGCCTAGGCAGTCTTTCACTTTCCCGCTTTAATTGGCCCTTGTCTCATTTTTTCTGATCCCCTCATTCCGCGGGAGGGGGGGGGGGTCTGCCTTCCTTTTCTCTTCATGTGATCTCCTGCCTTCTGCTCAAGGCCCTTAAGGAGGCAGGGTGTGTGTAGCCCCACCACTTCCGGTGCACCCTCGATAGTGCTACACCCTTAAGGGCTCACGGCTGGTGAGTTCGGGAGTTGGCGACCCCGAGGGATTCCTGAGCTGGGTCCGGTTTTCGCCCCTTTTCCATTGCCTCTGGGGCGGACCCTTTCCTCTTTCACCTTCCTATCTGCCTTTCATGGCTCTCCTTCCATTTCTTTTCCTCCTGTCCTTTATTTGCCTTATTGTACATTTGTAAGGGTGTAATCCTAGTTAGTTATAGTTTACCTTACATTCTCATGTTTCACGATCACCCAAACCATTATGGGCCGATAACCGAGATGTTAGTCCCCTTAAAACAGCAATTATCATAATCATCTCATAGGGCGGGATGGATTCGATTCCCGGCCAATGCAAGTGAGATATTCGAAGTGAAATGCCATATCCTGTGGTTCGGATTGCACGTAAATAGGAGGTCCCGTGGATCATGAGATTAACGGTCATGTTAAACTACGAGATTCTTTCCTTAAAAAAACAAAGATTAAAAGCCAGTTCTTGACTGCTGGCACTTAGCCTACGCTGTAATGAATTGAATCAGGAATAGAAGTGTTCTACCGCTGATGGTTCTCGTTCTCTCGCACTTGAATAATCAAAAATCCGTGAGTAATTGAAAGCATTTCCCATCGCGGCGCGGCGTGTCGATCCGCGCACTCGCCTGTCGACATTCTGCGTGATCGATAGGGAGCTGCTAGCCTGCAGCTACGGAGTGCATACACTGTAGTTCAATCTATCTTTTATAGGACAGAACATAATTACTGTAAATATATTTAACTAGCAACCCGCCCCGGCTTCTCCCGATATATTTAACGCTTAACCCAGCGTAAGATTAAAAGGCGCACGGACGACAGGTTCCAGACACAATTAAGAAAAGCCGAGGAGTACAGCAAAACTCCAAACACATATACTCTTCTCTGAAGTCTTAACTTGACACGACTCGGCAGTTTGATGCTGGCCGAGGCTGGGGGGTGATAGGCTCGCTCGATAGCTCGTTGTCTCGCTCCGAAAGCTAGTAATTTAAATTTGCACAGAATGGAGATTGTTGGAAGAAATGAAAACGTAAAAGCAATTATAGTGGGCGATGTGTTAAAGATAGAAATATGCAGACGCTGACATTTTTGTAGAGCTTATCATGCTGAACAATTCTTACACTCATACTATTTAGATATTTTTAACGGTTTACCCAGCCTAAGCTTGAAAGGTATACAGGCCGCATGTTTTTCTTCGACTGGATTTACTGAAATCGTTACTCCTCAGCTTTCTATGGTCATAAATAAATGCTTCTCTACAGAAACCTTCCTCGACAAATCCTCTACATAATGGTGAAAACCGCATCATAATCCATCCAGTGTTTCTCGAGATTACCTAGTATACCTAAATTACTCCTGCTAATCGAATTGGGAGAAAGTGTGTTGACTGAAAATTAAAAATTGATAGATTATAATAACCAGGGAACGGATTTCTATGTTCAGGAAATACAATTTAGTCGTCCAGTTACAAAACTCGTTTAATCCACTTGTGAATAAGAATCATTTTCATAGAAACGTTTCTCTGGACTTTGCCTCACGTATCTTTTGTGTTTGTTGTTTTCTACGTTTTTGCTTTGTGTTTTTGATTTTGTGTTTGCTTTGTGCTTTTGCTTTTGAATTTTGCTTTTTAGTTCTTTTTTTGTTTTTTGTTTGTTTTCTGGAAAATCACATGATGATAATTGTTGTTTTAAGGGGCCTAACATCTAGGTTATCGGCTCCTGGAAAATCAAAATAAAACAAAACAAAATAAAATAAAAAATAAACAAAACAAAATCAAAATAAAAGCACAATAAAAGAAAACAAAATAACCAAAACAAAAACAAAATAAAATAAAAAAACAAAAAACAGTACAAAAGATTAAACATAACAATTTAAAATAAAACAAAACAAAATCAAAAAACAATACAAAATAAAGCAAAATAAACTAATTAAATAAATCATTTTACGACATGATCCTTATTCACAAGTGGTATAACGAGCTTGGCAACTGAACGACTCAATTGGATTTAGGATGTTAACTTAATTATATTTTTCATATCTCCACGAATCATGACAGGTGGAGTTGAAAAGTGGAGTATTTATTTTCCATATGTTTCCATATTTGGAGTTTATCACATATGCTCCATATTCTCAGTCATAAAAATCAATCTAGTCCATATTTCGGCGAGAAAGTCAATGCTGTCAATAATGGAGAAACATGTTGAAGATCTACAGTATATAGAAACATTTTAATCATGGTTGCTTGGTTGGTCCCTCAGTTTAGTGGCTGCGACAACGCGGTCATGTAGCCCCGTGTACTTTGGGTGTGTGTAGAATCTGTCTGATAACCGGTGTTAATTGTGATGGCTGTATTAGTGTGTGTTATCTGTTTTTAATTCAACTAAGGACTGCAGACATTCCATTTTCAAGTTGTTCCAACTTTTGCTGGCAAACGCCACCGTCAACGACCAACTAGTTCTGAACTTGGTTACTAGATCCCACCGCAGTCAGCTCCTGGCGACGAATGTTGGAACCTAAGAGCGTCAGTCAAATCTAACCTATAATTTAGCTTCACACAAGTGTAATTAGTGGAAGGTTCTTTATCATGGCATAAATCTATGACATGGGACCACCGGCTTTACTTCCCTTCCGAAGGAAGGCATATTGAGGGATTCTTAACGCTCTTAGAAAATCCGACAACTTCCTCTAAGCATGCTACCAATTACGCCACCGAAGCCTCAATAAATAATGGTGCAGATGTGGCAAAAATAAAGATGGACACTGTATTTTCAAAGAACCCTAGATACGAGTATGAAGCAATGGGAAAGGTTGCTGCAATTTTGTGTCGAGTTTGAAGTGTAAAGTTAACGTTGAATTTAACCCCAGCAGACATTGTCAAGGTCAAACATTCCCCCATTACCTCTTCCTATGTTGAACGCAGTTTCAGTAAATATAAATAATCTGTCCTTAAGAGACAATAATAGAAGATTCACTTTCCAGCACTTAAAATAATATGTTGTAATCCATTGTTTTGGTAGCAGAATAATAGATAATGATGATGATAATGATGATAATTGTTGTTTTAAGGGGACTAACATCTAGGTTATCGGCTCCTAATGGTTTGGGTGATAGTGAAAGATGAGATGAGAATGAAAACTATAACTAATACTAACTACAAACTCACAAACTAGAAGAAGGAATGGTAAACAAATAAAGGATAAGGCAAATAAAGGACAGGAAGAAAAGAAATAACCTCAACCCTCGAAGAATGAGGATTGAGGAAGGAGAGCCATGAAAGGCAGATAGGAAAGGGAAAGAGGAGAGGGTCCGCCCCAAGATCAGAGAAAACAAGATGTTCAGTAAAGAACATATAGCCTACTTTCTCCTAAATGCATGGGTATTGTTTTAACTCTTTGTCCTTTTCAAGGAGTATGATTGAATGTTGGTTGTAGTCGCTTGTTGAAATACAACGTGCTATAGGGATATTAAACATGAATATGAGGTGCCCTTTGCTAGTGCTACCTCTGTACCAAATTTCGTTCAATTCGGTTTCACCGTGTTTGAATTGATAGGGGGAATCGATTTGCACACATACTTGGCCACCATCTGCAAACTATTGGGCTGATGTTCTTGCAGTTTGGTCAGAATATGTTTCCCACATAAAGATATGGCGTTGCAAAATTTGGTAGAGACTAGATTATTAGGTTAGTCGTAATTACATTTTAGCTTTTAACATTTGGGTGGCCGCGATTACGTTTCCGTCAAGATAGCGGTGATATAAAACATGACACTGAGGTGCCCTTTGCTAGTGCTACCTCTGTACCAAATTTCGTTCATTCGGTTCCACCGTGTTCGAATTAATAGGGGGAATCAATTTTGACATAAAGATGGCCGTTATCCGCAAACTATTAGGCGAATGACCTATTAGATTGGTCAAAGGATGCTCCCTCCATAAAGGTATGTAGTTGCAAAATTTGGTAGAGATCGGATGATTAGGTTAATCGTAATTTGATTTAAGCTTTGAACATTCGTGTGGCCGCCATTACGTTTCAGTCAAGATGGCGGCGATATAAAACATGACACTGAGGTGCCCTTTGCTAGTGCTACCTCTGTACCAAATTTCGTTCCATTCGGTTCCACCGTGTTCGAATTAATAGGGAGAATCAATTTTGACATAAAGATGGCCGCCATCCGCAAACTATTAGGCTAATAACCTATTAGATTGGGCAAAGGATGCTCCCTCCATAAAGGTATGTTGTTGCAAAGTTTGGTAGAGATCGGATGGTTATGTTAGTCGTAATTTAACTTAAGCTTTGACCATTTGTGTGGCCGCCATTACGTTTCTGTCAATATGGCGGCGATATAAAACATGACACTGAGATGCCCTTTGCTAGTGCTACCTCTGTACCAAATTTCGTTCCATTCGGTTTCACCGTGTTTGAATTAATACGGGAATAGATTTTCACACAAAGATGGCCGCCATCCGCAAACTATTAGGCTAATGACCTATTCATTTGGTCAAAGGATGGTTCCTCTATAAGGGTATGTTGTTGCAAAATTTGGTAGAGATGGGATGATTAGGTTAATCGTAATTTGATTTAAGCTTTGAACATTTGTGTGGCCGCCATTACGTTTCCGTCAAGATGGCGGTGATATAAAACATGACACTGAGGTGCCTTTTGTTAATACTACCTCTGTACCAAATTTCGTTCCATTCGGTTGCACCGTGTTCGAATTAATAGGGGGAATCGATTTTCACACAAAGATGGCCGCCATCCGCAATCTATTACGCTGATGACCTATTAGTTTGGTGAAAGGATGCTCCCTCCATAAAGGTAAGTTGTTGCAAAATTTGGTAGAGATCGGATGATTAAGTTAGTCGTAATTTGATTTAAGCTTTGAACATTTGTGTGGCCGCCATTACGTTTCCGTCAAGATGGCGGCGATATAAAATATGACACTGAGGTGTCCTTTGCTAGTGCTACCTTTGTACCAAATTTCGTTCAATTCGCATTCACCGTGTTCGAATTGATAGGGGGGACAGACATTCAGAGTACACACACTCACACACACACAGACACACACACACACAGACTCACACACACACATACACACACACAGACAGACACACTTTTTTCGCCCTGTGTTGATCTCATAAGTCTACTTTCATTTTTTGCAAAAATCGAAAGTAGGCTAATGGGACAAAACGGACCCTCGAAGTCGCCAATTCCCAAACGCACCAGCCGTGAGCCCTTGAGGGTGTAGCGCTATCCAGGTTGCACCAGAAGTGGTGGGGCTACATACACCCTGCCTGCTTGAGGACCTTGAGCAGAATGCAGGAGATAACATGAAAAGAAAGAGAAGGTTGACCCTCGAAGAATTAGGGTATCAGTAAAGTTGAGACAATAGCCAATTAAGGTTGTAAATTGAAAGACTCCCTAGGCCTCGGATACCCTAATACAGTCGGGGACGGAAAAGAACGAGAGTTGACCAAGGAAGGTCGACAGGAAAGAAGACGGAGAGGAGCCCGGCACAAAGAGCCTAAGTGGAAGCAATGCCGGACTCAGCTGGGGTCCCGAGGTCGCCAACCCACGTCCCACTAGAGATAATAGATGAGTATTCCTCAAAGATCATATTAAAACGAGAAGTGCAACGTTATTTTTCAAGTTGATATAACTTCCTTTAATTTGGTTATTAAAATAAAAATTATAGTATTTTGTAATTTTAAGTCCATATATCATCATATATATTATTTCAGTAGTATAGATCCCTCCTGCGGCGCTCACAAGCGACCGATCGCGACAAATGATCATTCCAATGAAAGAGAATAGACATGAGCAGTGACGAATTGCACTCTAATTTCATAAATATCTATAATTTCTTTAAAAAATAACTTTTAAAAAATGTCCAAAATTTGCAATTTGCAGATACTGTTGCTGTAGGAAAATACGCTCCATAATTGCTGTCCACTTCACATTTTGGCCGCTGTGATGCCTGTTTCATGTTATTTTAACATTCTGAGGTATTTGATTTATCATTTTGTATGGATTTCAGAAACAGTAAATAGAAGGAATGAGTACTCAAATCGTATAATTTAATAAATATCGAATAACCGGTGAGTGTTATGATGATCCAATTTTCAGTGATTGCCTTCTTACGTTAGGGAACGTAAGACTTGGAATTCTAACTGAAATATAAATAGTGTTTTATAATCATTTGGTTGAGATACAAACATAACATCCTTTCTCCCTAAGTCTCGCATAATAAACCTATAGGGAAAAGTGTGGTTTATAAACAATATGAGATTTCTCGCACTGGTCCGCTGGTTGATATCAAAATGAGAAGTGCAGCGTTATTTTCAAGTAGATATAGCTTCTTTGAATTCGGCTATTAAAATGGAAATTACAGTTTTTTTTTTGTAATTTTTAGTCCATATATAATTCCATATTTCAACAAAAACAAGATGTTCAGTAAAGAACATATAGCCTACTTTCTCCTGAATGCATGGGTATTGTTATAACTCTTTGTCCTTTTCAAGGAGTATAATTGAATGTTGGTTGTAGTAGCTTATTGAAATACAACGTGTAATACGGATATTAAACATGAATATGAGGTGCTCTTTGCTAGTGCTACCTCTGTGCAAAATTTCATTCAATTCGGTTTCACCGTGTTTGAATTGATATGGTGAATCGATTTGCACACATACATCGCCGCTATCTGCAATATATTGGGCTGATGACCTTTTAGTTCAGTCAAAAGATGCTTTCCATAAAAATGTATGTTGTTGCAAAATTTGGTAGAGATCAAATAATTAGGTTGGTCGTAATTTAATTTAAGCTTTTAACATTTGGGTGGCCGCCATTACGTTCCCGTCAAGATGGCGGCGATATAAAACATGGCACTGAGGTGCCCTTTGCTAAAGCTACCTCTGTACCAAATTTCATTCAATTCGGTTTCACTGTGTTCGAATTGATAGGGGGGGGGGGGGCAGACATTCAGAGTACACACTCACACACCGACAGACACACAATTTTTCGCCCTGTGTTGATCTCATAAGTTTACTTTCATTTTTTGCAAAAAATTAAGGTAGGCTAATAACTAAATATTTATGTACAAATTTCATTAATTATGAGCACGTATAAATCCGTTCCCTGGTTATCGGACAAGCTCAATGCACGCCCAACTAGACGCGGCTGATAACCAAGATGTCCCAAGTCCCTAAAATGAATTAACAAGCTACTAATAGGGATTAACTCTGCCATAAGTGGAGTTACCTTCTCTTGAGTTTGTTTCTCTCAACAAACTGTGTGACACCAGAGGTAAAAACGAGCAAACAGGCTGAGTAACGAACAAACCGTCATGTTGGTAAGACTGCTCCATTCTGTGTCAGGGATTATGTTTTCGCCAGTAGCGTGGACACAGCGCACTGTATATCACTGGAATGAGGTACGCAACGACAAAGCCCGGGGATTACCGTGAGAATTATGACTTTGATATTTTCGCTATTCTGTTTCTGGCATTGCAGAAGGTTGTTTACATGGCTGTAAGCAAGGATCAGCTGGCACTTGGTCGTAATTAAGACTGTTTGTCTCGAGGATTGTTCACACGACAAGTTAGTAACTTCTTAAGTCTACAAACAACCCATTGAAAGTCAGCAAGTTTTCAAAGTTTGAGCCATGTCTTGCGTGGGGTTTTGCCTAGGACACCAAGCTGGCTCATCAGCGGGCTCTTGGTGTCCCCGCCCGGACCCCCACAGGAGTAGCAAACTGCGCGCCACCTCCCTTTTTATGAAGCGCACCTGTGCCTCTTTACTGCGAGAACTAAAAGCTCAAGCAGCCATAACCTCCATATGACGGCTTCCAAAAAGATAGTGCATTATTTCTTTCAGTTTTTAATTCCCGAGTAATGTTTTTAAGATTAAGGCCTGAAAGAATAGTTGGTTGGTTCCTTAGTTTAGGGGCTGCGACAACGCGGTCATGTAGCCCCGTGTACTTTGGGTGTGTGTAGAATCTGTCTGATAACCGGTGTTAATTGTGATGACTGTATTAGTGTGTGTATCTGTTTTTTAAATTCAAGTAGGGACTGCAACTTTGAATTTTCAAATAGTTCCTACTTTTGCCGCCAAACGCCACCGTCAACGACTACTAGGCCTAGTTCAGAACTAGCTACTAGACGCCACCGCAGTCGGCTATTGGCAACGAACGTAGCAACCTAAGAGCGTTGTTTACATTCTTAACCTATACAATTTAGTTTCACACAGGTGTAATTAGTGGAAAGATCTTTAACATGCCATAAATCTATGACATGGGACCGCCGGCTTTACTTCCCCTCCGAAGGAAGGCATACTGAGGGATTTTTAACGCTCTTAAAAAATCTGAAAGAATAGAACTGAATTTTCACCCAAGTCAAACTGAATTGTCAATATTTATTATTATGAACAGAAAAGCGCACGAATATGCATGACATAGGTTAACACTAGTTTAGTCCTTGCTAGATCGCGCAGTGATTTCTGGTTATCTCTACATCGTGTGATGTGATATTTGTCACATAACTGGTCACATAACGAGCACACGAAGAGTTCATTTGGGGCGTGGTAGGACATGTGTTTACATATTTTATGGTGGTACCCATGCACTGCTAACTTAATCACCACATGTCTTAGTTTCTGATTGGCGCTGGTCCAGTTCCGGTTGATCATGGCATCCGTGCTGTAGAATTCTAGCGGGATGTCTTCTCTCTGCTAGATGCGCTTCAGCATATTTTGTTGATGGAATCTGTAATTTGGCCTTACTTCATCAACGTGGAAGGGTTCCCGTGCTAATTCATATGTTAGTCGGGAGTGCGTGTATTTTGAGATGCCCATTAAGGTTTTCAAGAATTGGGCTTTTAATCTTTCGATAGAGGCCAGATCTCTCCTCGTTAGTCGGTCCCATATCAAGTGGATCCCGTAAGTGAGAATTGGTAGGATCTTTACGTCAAACAGATGCATAACTGTTTTTGAAGATAGATGCAGTAGATTAATAATGTCGTACTTTCATGCAAGCCACTGTTCTGTCTTGAATGTGTAATCTGAATGTCCCGGTAGTCTGTCAAGTGATTCAAAGGCATTTAACTGCATTTACAATTTCCTCTTCATATGGCAAGTTTATTTAAGCTTATATTTGCATGGGTAGTTTTAAACTTTTATGCTAATATTTTAATTGGAATAACATTCTTTTAAATGATCTGTGTTTTTAGCCTATTTTCATTTAAAATAGGCTTATGAGATCACCTTTTGTCCGTGTATCTGTCTATGTGTGAGTGTGTGATTCGTGTTTGTGTGTGTGTCGTCGTCGTCCCCCCCCCCCTAATAAAATCTAAACGGCTGGAGCGATTTCAATGAAACTCGGTAAGTTCATAGCACTATTCCGGACGACCCCGACCGTAGCCTTTAAATTTTGTTACGTCTCACCAATCCAACGTGGCGGCTGTGCGAAATATTTCACCAACATTCAATATCTCCGAAACTATTACCGATATCACCCTGAAATTGTGTACGGTGATAAAGGAAACTACTAGAAGTTCACCTATGTGACTTTTGAAAACCTGGTAACTAGAAAATCAACTTGGCGGCCAAGCGAAGTTGCGACTTTTAAATAGACGTTTCTCGAGATTTAACCAACCAACCAAACGCAATACAACTTGGTACAGTATATGTTTATACACATTGTAATGCACCGACATCAAACTTGGTTCAATTGTTTACATAACCACAAGATGGCGGATGCGCAAAATATTTCACCGGCATTCTATATCTCTGAAACTATTAGCGGTATCACCCTGAAATTTTGTACGGAGATAAAGGGCACTACTTCAAGTTCATCTACAAGACTTTCAAAAGCCGGTTAACTACAAAACGAACATAGCGGCCAAGCGAATTTGAAAATTTTAAATAGACCTTTCTCGCAATTTAATGTTCCAAACGCAATGAAACTTGGTACAGCAAATGTTTATACACATTGTAATGCACTGGTATCTAATTTATTTCAATTGTTTACATAACCTCAAGATGGCGACTGTGCGAATTTTAAAATTAAGTTTTTATTTCTTGTGTCGTAATCATGCGATCGAAGTGAAAGTTTAAATAATGAAACTTCGCAATAATTTTCCTTTAATGGTACATGATTCTATGGCCTACACACATAACAAATGTTTAGACGGTTCTCAATATTTTCGAATCTATTACAGCAATCAAACTGTGATTTTGTATGTTGATAGAGGCAATTAACATAAGTAGGATATAAGACAATAGGCTGTATAATTCTTCACGGAACTATTTGTTTTAAATTATTTTTGTCCTGTTCAACTTGAGGTGACACTGACAAAGGGTCATGAGGTCATCGTCAGAGAATTTCGGCTTTGTTAGCTTGGTGACAGTTAACAGAGCGAATGAGAGAGTGAGAGAGAGCGCGCAATTGGATTTCACGTGCACACGTGAATAAGCGGAGTACGATATAATTTACGGTGAGAATGGATTATCTGTGTCGAGAAGACAGCGGTTTCATCAGATTAACTTTGAGCTCCAATTACTGAGGCCAGGGGCTCGCCGTTCATGTGAGCTACATTTATCATGGGAGCTATAGGAGACATTCCACTTAAACACCGCCAGACATAGACAAAAGACTGCTCAAAAATAGGATGCTATGACGTTTCACATAATTTGTCAAGTAGCAGGAATATAGGGAGGGCACCAGAGAAGCTTAAGCTAAACTGGATATCCGTAGTTCGTTTCCTGGCATTTCCAACATCCATTTTCATTGTTGTTTTTCTCAGATTTTTAATCCATTAACAGAATCGCTTTTCAATCGGTCAACACGAATTAGATTGGGCGGGTAACTACAGTATCATATAGGTTTTAGGGCCACCTCAAATATCTCTGGAGCCGTTGACTATATCGACATTCTGTTTTATAATTCTTAAATTGTATGTTGTTGTTGTTGTTGTTTGAGTCTTCAGTCCTTTGACTGGTATGATGCAGCTGTCCATGCATCCCTGTCCTGAGCTAATCGTTTCATCGCTACCTCCCCCCAGAGGCCCACATCTAGTGGGACGTGGGTTGGCGACCACGGGACCCCAGCTAAGTCTGGTATTGCTTCCACTTACTTGTGCCGGGCTCCTCTCCGTCTTCTTTCCTGTCGACCTCCCTTGGTCAACTCTTGTTCTCTTCCAATCCCGAAGGTATTAGGGTATTTGAGGCCTAGGGAGTCTCTTTCTTTCCCGCCTTAATTGGCCCTTGTCTCATCTCTTCTGATACCCTCCTTCTGCGAGGGGTCAGCCTTCATTTTTTTTTCATGTTCTCTCCTGCCTTCTGCTCAAGGCCCTCAATGAGGTAGGGTGTCTATAGCCCCACCACTTCTGGTGCACCCTGGATATTGCTACACCCTCAGGAGCTCACGGCTGGTGAGTTCGGGAGTTGGCGACCCCGTGGGATTCCTGAGCTGGGTCCGGTTTACCCCTTTTGTCCCTTACCTGTGGGGAGGACCATCTCCTCTTTCACTTTTCTATCTTCCTTTCATGGCTCTCCTTCCTTCCAAGTCCCTCAATCAGCATTCTTCGAGGGTTGAGGGCATTTCTTTTCCTCCTGTCCTTAATTTGCCTTATTCTCCTTTTGTTTTCCATTTCTTCTTCTAGTATGTAGGTTAGTAGTTAGTTTTTAGTTATAGTTTGCATTTCATCTTCACCATCACCCAAACCATTAGGGACCGATAACCTAGATGTTAGGCCCCTTAAAACAACAATTATCTTTATCATCATCATCATCATTATCATCATCATCATCATCGCTACATAGATACCACACCCTACATCCGAGGCAATCTGTTTAACATATTCTAACCTTGGTCTACCCCTACAGTTCTTGTCCTCGACCCTTCCTTCCATAACTAAGCTTGCTATTCCTGGGTGTCTTAGTATGTATCCTACCAACCTATCTCTTCTCTTCATTAGCAGTCGCCAGAAACATCTCTCCTCTCCCACTCGTCTTAATACCTCTTCGTTTGTAACCCTATCTACCCATCTGATCTTCATCATTCTCCTGTAACACCACAGTTCAAACGCTTCAATTCTCCTCTTTCCTGCTGCACCAATAGTCCATGTTTCACTTCTATAGAGCGCCACGCTCCAGACAAAGGCTTTCAAAAATGACTTCCTAATACCTAAATCTATATTCGATGTCAACAGATTCCTTTTCTGTAGAAATGTTTTCCTTGCCTGAGCCAACCTACTTTTTATATCCTCTTTGCTTCGTCCATCACTGGTTATTTTGCTTCCTAAGTAACAGAAGTCTCCTCCTTTAGGGGCTCATAAAATATCGACCATTTCAACCCCAGTACATGCGTAGTTATCGAGAAACTGGTAGCAACTTTTTTTTATGGGACTATACTAATTTTACCCATTGGAACAACTAAGAATTGTGTGGCGAGTACAGGGATGGGCTCATTTTGCAAATCTGACGAGTACGTTTTGAGATATTAAAGGTCTTCGTATGTGTGGGCATTAGACAGAAAGCGATGCGCCAGCTGCTGAAATGTCGAGTGCATGATTCTGTTGCGAGACCCACTCACTCCTTGTTGTGCCCACGGTTATAGTATCGAATCCTGGTGCAGTCAGTTGGCATTTGAGGATTTGCAAATGTGTGCGAGTCGTGTTAGTAGATTTACTGGCACGTTAAAGATCCCCTCGGGCCGTGCCTCGGGGCAAAATTCCAGCAAAAATACGCCATTTAAAACGTGTATACATATTTTATGGTGTTTGAAGCCATTTTAGCCTACTTGCATTTAGGAAATAAAAAATTATACGAGCCTTACAGTAGTCGCATGTGATGTGTAACATGTGATATGTTATCCTGTTATGTGTGTCCCGGGAGCGCAAATCCCTTGTTGACAGTGAACTCTGTTAGTCATTGAAATAACTACTTCTAAAACTCCACTGCCAAATCCTGACCGTAATGAATCATAATTGTTATTTGCCGTGGCGGAAGCAATCCACTGCCTACTTGATGCGAGCTGCGCTCTATACCGGCCAGTTAGTGAACCCATGCCAGCGATGTTATTGAAATTAGCCTCGTTTTACCGATCAGCGCACTGCCAAGTATAGGCGCGATTAAAAATTAGGTGTGCGGAAGGTATATTAAATGTGTTTCTCCCAGTGATATGTTTAGACCAACGAAGTTTCAATTATTGTTAGTGGTCGGTGTTAATATACTGAATTCCCACGTTGCTTGGAGTGTTTGTTGATGCGATATAGATTCCACATAGCCACAAGGCCGACAGTACATCGAGTGCTTACATTAAATAAGAATACAGCAAAAGTATGAAGATCTAATACATCGTAATTGTTTTCAGCAAATATGATAAAATGAATATTTTCACACCAAAGAACGACAACTTGAAGATGCTTTATTGTAGGAATATCTTAAAAGGGGTCTCCAAACCTTGAACTAAACTGGATGCGATATACATTCGCCATAGCCACATGGCCTACAGTACGTCGTTGTACCGATCTCCGCCATCACGCGCGCTCTTTGTTTCCGTCCCATGCACTTCCGTCCCATCCATTTCCGTCCCTTTTCCAAAATCACTCCCACAAAAATGTCCAGCTATCGAGTGGAAAGATGTTACACATCAAAAGAATAGGCTTATGAGATCACCTTTTGTCCGTGTGTGAGTGTGTGTGTGTGTGTGTGTGTGTGTGTGTGTGTGTGTGTGTGTGTCCTAATAAAATCTAAACGGCCGAAGCGACTTCAATGAAACTCTGTAAGCACATACTACTACCTCATCCGTGCCTTTCAAATTTTGATACGTTTCACCAATCCAACATGGCGGCCGCGCAAATATTTCATTGGCATTCTATATCTCCTGAACAGTAACAGATATCACCCTGAAATGTTGTACAGTGATAACGGGTCTTACTACAAGTTCACCTAAGTAACCTTCAAAAACCTGTTAAATACAAAACGAACATGGCGGCCAAGCGAAGTTGAAATAGTTTAATGGATTTTTCACGCAATTTAACCATCCGAGCCCTTTGAAACTTGGTACAGTAAATGTATAATATACACATTTTAATGCAGTGGCATCCAATTCCATTCAATTGTTTTCATAACCTCAAGATGGTGGCTGTCCGAATTATACATTTATGTATTTATTTTTGCGATCGAAGTGAACGTTTGAATAATGAACATACGCAAAAATTTTCACTTAATGGTCCATGACTATGTTCTACATCCCTCCCTATATTATTTTGGTAATGTCCCATTCCAATTTTGTACCGAAAATAAGGTCCCATTAACACCAACCTACACATATGGGATACCTACAGGTTCAGCATAACCCAATGCGTAAGCGAAACGCACTCACTTACTCTTGAAATGCCCCACAATTAAATAAATACCTTAAAACATGTATATTTGCAATGAAAGAATGCAACACGGTAACCATGGTAACAGAATCTCACAGGTCCATCTATTTCTGTAAGACGCAATTCAATTCCAATTATTACATTACTGTGAAAGTTTCCAGACGGTTATAAGGTTATGACGGAACCAAATTAAGCTGTAAAATTAATTAATCAATACATACAGTATAATGCACTTAAGGGGGTCAAGGGGCACTCTAGACGTATTTTACACAATTTTCACGTACGAGTATGGTACGAAAGGTCTTTTTCACTCGACTATAAAGGGTCTCCGAAAACCACAATTAAAGGCCCTTAAATTAACAGTGTCTGTGATATTTTCCGAAAACTAACGTCTCTGATATACCTATGAAGGAATGATAAACCCCTAACCACTGCACCAGTAGCTGAATTGATAAAGTCTGATTATTCATACCAAGGATAAATCAGTCATAGCATTCATGATTGAGATTTTGCTAAGTGTACCCTTTACAACTAGAATATTCACGGGCGAAGCCGCGACGGGTAATGCTAGCATATAATAATCCAACATGGCGACCATTCTCAAATACGATTATGTATTATGTAAATCCTAACAAAGTACAAATCATTATTGAATACCAAACATTCCAGGTAAAAGCATTGGAAAAACTTCGGACTTGTCTTTTTTTTTTATTGAATCCCCAATATTTTTCACACTCGTATATAACCCAACCCGTCTGCTTTTTTAGAGACAGCAATAATATCTATATGTAGAGCTGGCCTTGAGGAGGAAAAAAATGTATTTATATCAAAAAGTGAATTTTTGGACTTGTCTGTTTTTGGAATGAGCCCTTCAGTTGTGTCTATACAGATCCAGTGTCATGAAACGGTGAAGCCTTGTTCTCTGTGAGTGGTAAGTCCTAGGGGACAGTCTAGTCTAGTGGACAGCATTAGCTCTTGCCAGGTGGCCGAATCCCCTGCCAGCTCAGTGTATTGTCATGGAAATGAAGCTAATGATACGTCGTTCATGGCCAGTTGGTTGATCTCTTTCGTTAGGCCCTCTTCTATAAGCTACATCGCCACTATTCTCTATGTAATGCTAATGTACTGTGCGTTGTAATGGGTTACCCACTTGCTTTGCGTTACAGGCAGATGCGGGATCGAATCTCGGAACAGTTGGTCTGTTATAAAAGATAGTTAAATACCAAGATTTCCACCGATATGTCTTCCAAAGACACACGTCGTCATAAGTTCTATCAATATTAATTGAAGTTAAAATGCTTGCCACGGTGGCTGAGTGGTTATCGTGTCGGACTACCAACCCCAAGCTTTCAGGTTCACTCCTGACCGTGGTAAGTGATTTTTGAAAGACGACAAAAATCACGATACACATGTCATACGATGTTGGCATTTAAAGAACCCATTTGAATTCAGTAGGCCGTGTTCATAATGGTAAAATTAATCTTGAGATTTCCCACAAATAAAAAGTTCCTCCTATCTCTACTAGAAAGCGCTATAGTGTCAAGGAGCTTAGGTATCTAACCTTCTTGACTTTCATAGCGCTTCAAGGAGCGATAAAATTCGACTTGCAAGTTGTCCTCTGGGCGTTAATTATTTAAGACGTGTCATTGAAATTGAAGTTGAAATGTATTTATTTTAAGTAATAATAATAATATCGTATGGCCTCGGATGCCAGGTGCTAGCTTTGTTATTTGACGCCCATAGGGCAGCTTTCATGTCGAATTTCGTCATTCCTTGGAGCGCTATGAAAGTCAAGGAGGTTAGATATCTAAGCTCTTGGACACTATAGCGCTTTTTAGTACAGAATGGAGGACCTTCGTATTTGGAAACTCCCGAGATTAATTTTGCCATTATGAACACGGCCTACTGAATTCAAATTGGTCCTTTAACTTGCCAACATCGTATGACATGCGTGTCGTGATTTTTGTCGCCTTTCAAAATTCACTTACCACGGCCAGGAGCAAACCTGCCTTATCAACGATTAATATTGTAGCTTTCAGTTGGTCAATCATTCTAATTACTGGAATATGTGAAAAATAACCTACCCGGACGAATTCGGGATAGACATAAGAACACAAAAGAGAGCACAGTGAACGGATGAAGAGATATTGGGTAGAAAATTGGAAACCTTGTGCTATATACAGTAGGTTGGAAGGCGCTCCTTAGTTGGGTACTGTATATCGAATCAAAGATAAAAGTTCGTTGCTTTTCAGTCGGTCAACACGATTGTATCCAAATCAGATGGGTTATTCCCTAATACTGAAACCAATTACGTGAGATTAATAAATACACTTGGATGACCAGTTTTGATCGTCAAGTGATCATCATCAGATCCATTACACTTAGGCTATAAAAACTGTCTGAAAATATAGGTGAAAATATTTCCAATATTAGTTAAGATAATGCAACTCGTCAGTATTTGTTAGTTATAGTCAATGAGATGTTTTGTTGAGATACTAGAAGGGGTGATTGACCTCCAGAATTTGCGTGTTTGGAGTGACTGTATTTTACAGGCTACTTATCTGTTTGGGTCTTGCGCGGTCCTTTTGGGAGCAGTTCACTTGGACACTTATTGCACTCGACTGACTGGAAATTCCTGTGTGTGAGGGTCTGTTATCTCGCTGGTCTGTCCCCCCCCCCCCCCCCCCCCCTCCTCTCCACATTCTTAAGTGCTGTGTGCTCCTGGCGCAAGTGTACCTGTAGTGGGTTGCCAAGTCTAGACTCTAAAAAGGTGGTGTATTATCCTGAATACAGTAACATACACCACCTTTTAGAGTCTAGACTTGGCAACCCACTACAGGTAATCTGGAAGATTTTGGTACAAACCACACCTTCTAACTCCCTCTGGTTTAGGAGCTGGAGTTTTGTGTAACATACACCTTAGCGTATTATATACATTATAATATTTTGTTAGGTTTCGTATACAGTATTTTTCGCGGCTGGAATGAAAATGTTAGTTGTAATGTCTCGGGCTGTTTTACGCCCCAATTTAAATACTGTGGCGTTTCGAGATGTCAAGGTGCCGGAATTTGGCCTGAAAGGGGATCTTTAACGTGTCATTAAATCTCCCGGCAAGATTCTCTCGTATTTTACCCTAGAATGGTAGGGTTCGTGTCCGTAACGATAACGGGATACACTTCTGCTTCCCCCACTTCTCCCTATTGTCCAATCCCCAGCAGTGTTTGGTAGACCTTCAATACAAAGCAAATTAGTCAAAATCAAAAGTCGGTCAACACGAATGAGATTAATAAATACATGTACATTTTTTCAGGATTACGGCATAACCCAGATCTTTTGGCTACATTCGTGTTGACCGACTGAAAAGCACCAAACTTTTGTTTACTATGGCAACACTGAAAAATGGCTTCAAACCCCACAATTAGTCAAAATCCAAAAACAAGATGTTCAGTAAAGAACATATAGCCTACTTTCTTCTAATTGCATGGGTATTGTTATAATTCTTTGTCCCTTTCAAGGAGTATAATTGAATGTTGGTTGTAGTAGCTTGTTAAATACAACGTACTATACGGATATTAAACATGAATATGAGGTGCTCTTTGCTAGTGCTACCTCTGTACCAAATTTCGTTCAATTCGGTTTCACCGTGTTTGAATTGATAGGGGGAATCGATTTGCACACATACTTGGCCACCATCTGCAAACTATTGGGCTGATGTTCTTGCAGTTTTGTCTGAATATGCTTCCCACATAAAGATATGGTGTTGCAAAAATTTGGTAGAGACTAGATTATTAGGTTGGTCGTAATTACATTTTAGCTTTTAACATTTGGGTGGCCGCGATTACGTTTCCGTCTAGATAGCGGTGATATAAAACATGACACTGAGGTGCCCTTTGCTAGTGCTATCTCTGTACCAAATTTCGTTCCATTCGGTTTCACCGTGTTCGAATTGATAAGGGGAATCGATTTTCACACAAAGATCGCCGCCATCCGCAAAATATTAGACTGATGACCTATTAGATTGGTCAAAGGATGCTCCCTCCATAAAGGTATGTTGTTGCTAAATTTGCTAGACATCGGATGATTAGGCTAATCGTAATTTGATTTAAGCTTTGAAAATTAGTGTGGCCGCCATTACGTTTCCGTCAAGATGGCGGCGATATAAAACATGACACTGAGGTGCCCTTTGCTAGTGCTACCTCTGTACCAAATTTCGTTCCATTCGATTCCACCGTGTTCGAATTAATAGGGGGAATCAATTTTGACATAAAGATGGCCGCCATCCGCAAACTATTAGGCTAATGACCTATTAGATTGGTCAAAGGATTCTCCCTCCATAACGGTATGTTGTTGCAAAGTCTGGTAGAGATCGGATGGTTATGTTAGTCGTAATTTGATTTAAGCTTTTAACATTTGTGTGGCCGCCATTACGTTTCTGTCAATATGGCGGCGATATAAATCATGACACTGAGATGCCCTTTGCTAGTGCTACCTCTGTACCAAATTTCGTTCATTCGGTTCCACCGTGTTCGAATTAATAGGGGGAATCAATTTTGACATAAAGATGACCGCCATCCGCAAACTATTAGGCTAATAACCTATTAGATTGGTCAAAGGATGCTCCCTCCATAAAGGAATGTTGTTGCAAAGTTTGGTAGAGATCGGATGGTTATGTTAGTCGTAATTTAACTTAAGCTTTGAACATTCGTGTGGCCGCCATTACGTTTCAGTCAAGATGGCGGCGATATAAAACATGACACTGAGGTGCCCTTTGCTAGTGCTACCTCTGTACCAAATTTCGTTCCATTCGGTTCCACCGTGGTCGAATTAATAGGGGGAATCGATTTCGACACAAAGATGGCCGCCATCCGCAAACTATTCTGCGAATGACCTATTAGATTGGTCAAAGGATGTTCCCTCCATAAAGGTATGTTGTTGCAAAATTTGGTAGAGATCGGATGATTAGGTTAATCGTAATTTGATTTAAGCTTTGAAAATTTGTGTGGCCGCCATTAAGTTTCCGTCAAGATGGCGGCGATATAAAACATGAAACTGAGGTGCCTTTTGTTAGTACTACCTCTGTACCAAATTTCGTTCCATTCGGTTCCACCGTGTTCCAATTAATAGGGGGAATCGATTTTCACACAAAGATGGCCGCCATCCGCAAACTATTACGCTGATGGCCTATTGGTTTGGTCAAAGGATGCTCCCCCCATAAAGGTATGTTGTTGAAAAATTTGGTAGAGATCGGATGATTAGGTTAGTCGTAATTTGATTTAAGCTTTGAACATTTGTGTGGCCGCGATTACGTTTCCGTCAAGATGGCGGCAATATAAAACATGGCACTGAGGTGTCCTTTGCTAGTGCTACCTTTGTTCCAAATTTCGTTCAATTCGCATTCACCGTGTTCGAATTGATAGGGGGGACAGACATTCAGAGTACACACACTCACACACACACAGACACACACACACACAGACTCACACACACACATACACACACACACACACACACAGACTCACACACACACATACACACACACAGACAGACACACTTTTTTCGCCCTGTGTTGATCTCATAAGTCTACTTTCATTTTTTGCAAAAATCGAAAGTAGGCTAAAAATAGTCATATTCAAATATATATAACAAAAATCAAACAAAATGATTCAAAAACAGTCTGAATCTGTTAGCCTCGCAAGTGAAATAAAAGTTGACGTAAGTGGTGGGCCTATTTATTATCAGTTGCTAGAATCGTAGTCGTCAGCGTTACCGTTCTAGGTCTAAGCACCCTAAAATGTCTGCAACCTTAGACACAGCAGGGTGGCGAGATCGATGCCGCCAACTAGACGCTATGATAACATGATATTTAAACAGAGGTGAGTTTCTAAGATGGTGTGCTGCTAGTTAATTAGTTGAGAAACTTTGTTAAGGCCAACTTCTCCATCATTTATTCAATATCAACATCTCAATTGTAGCAACGGGCTTTAATTACACGTCACCGTAACTCAGTGAACAGGTATTTCATCCAGGCAAGGCGGAGAGAAGTTCTTGTAACTTATTTGTGTGTGAGGCTACGGTGAAAACACTGGATAATTACTATGATAACAAACCCGCGGTGATGCGGAGCTGTAGCAAGTTAGGAGACCGATGAACAGTGGGTCAAAATCGAAATCTAGGGGGACAAAATTAATTTTACGTTTTAATCATGAATTTAGAGTGAAAGCAAGGCATACAATTTGTTTACTTCATAATAAACATCAGTTAAGACCTTTTTAAGCTACGTCTACACATGCAAGAAATTGTCTATGACTAGGAGTAGGATAGAGCATTCAGTTATCTCTTCAAAACAATTTTCTACCCCTAATTTACTTTTAACAAAGTCGCCAAGTTCCACTTTTGAAATAATCGTCGAACCCAGTGCTTCAAACGGTTGTAAACGTTTGAGAACTGGTTGCACGGCATCTTCTAAAACGTAAAATAACTAAGTAAGTTGCAAAAAGAGGCAAAAAAGTCTTATAACAGGCGTAAACAACAAGACTCTATCTACATTTTAACATTAAGTAGAAAGTGACGCAGAGTGACGCGACATACTAAAAATCTAAGTGAAAATATAATTTTAAAAATAATAGTTAAATATTATATAGTGCAAATATAGCTAAAATTACGTAACAATAACTGAAACACGTTACAAAGATCATACCTTCAGCTGCATGTTCCATCTTAAAGCATCACACTAACCACAAAGACAACCAAACCACAGCCACTTACATTCACCCTCCAATTCAGACTGCTCGAACAATGGTGACAGATTTACACTAAGATGCGTTTATATCCCAGAATAGTGAATTATGAAAATAAATAATTTTGTCCTCTCTTAGATTTCGATTTTGACCCACTGTGTCAAATCCCTGTCCGATCACGTCTCTAAGTGGTTAGCCTACTAGGCTTGGAATACATATTGACGTCCCCATAAAAGAAAAAGGAAATACCGGAAATAACGTAAACTGAAAAGAATATTTAAAGAAAAGTAGCATTCACACATTTCATTTGAGATTTTTGTTTTATTCCTTGGCGGCTTCAGCGGCGTAATTGGTAGCATGCTGAGCTTCTATGCCCAAGATCGCGGGTTCAAACCTGGTCGTCGGATTTCTTAAGAGCTTTAAAAATCCCTTCCTTCGGATGGGAAGTAAATCCGGCGGTCCCATGTCATTGATTTATGGCATGAAAAAGAACATTCCACTAACTTCACTTGTGGGAAGCCAAAATTTGTAGGTTAGAATTGATTAGTTCCAACTTTCACCGCCAGGTGCTGACTGCAATGCTATCTAGTAGGCAAGTTCGCAAGCTAGGTGTCGTGGACGGTAGCATTTGGTAGCAAAAGTAGGAACTACTTGAAATTGATCGTCTTCAGTCCTTACCTGAATTACAGATAACACTCACTAATACAGCCATCACAATTAACACCGGTTATCAGACAGATTCTACACACTCCCCAAGTACACCGGGCTACATGACCGCGTTGTCGCAGCCCCTAAACTGAGGAACCAACCACTTCTACTCCAGGCAAATGCCGGGATGGTGCCTAACTTAAAGCCACCGCCATTTCCTACCAGAATCCTACTTCATTTACAAATATACACACTAGTACAGATAATTATCACAAATTGGCTGTCACCGCGGAGGCCCGGTTTCGATTGCCAGCTCTGCCAAGAAATTTAATTCTGTTTTGAGGGCTGGAACGGATTACACTCAGCGAAACTGAGAAGAGGCGGATTCGATTCCCACCTCAGCCATTCTGGAAGTGGTTTTCCGTAGTTTCCCACTTCCAAACCTCGTGACGCTACAGCACATGAACGATCTAGGCCTATCAATCAAACACTGCCCAATCATTTGGTCTGCAGATTATGGGGTCACGCGTGGTGAGCGCGTTGGGTCCCCTCGGTCGTTAATCTTGGTCTCCGTGGCCAGGGCACTGCCTCACTGTAGGAGAGCTACTCAATTGTCCTCATGAGGCTGAGCGCACCCCGCTCCAGCCCTCACGTCAGTTTCTAAAATGGACTGGCTGCGTGACTCAGCGGTAACGTTCTCGCTTGCTGGGCCCAAGATGGCAGGTTCGTATCCTGGCGCAGTCAGCTGGCATTTGAGGGTGCGTAAATGCGAGGGAGTGGTGTCACTAGATTTACTGGCACGTTAAAGATATTCTTCAGGGCACAATTCCGGCACCTCGGCGTCTCTAAAAGCCAGAGTAGTTAAAAGGGACGTAAAACCAATAGTTTCAAATATCCACGATTGAGCCGGGAATCGAATCTGGGGCCTCCGAGTGCGAGGCAGACGCACTACCTCAACGCCACGGGGCCCGCCAGTTTCCCACTTCTACTTAACTAAAGGCCACGCCTGCCTCCTTCCCAATTCTATCCTCAATTTACAAATGAGTCGTCCAGTTGCAAAACTCGTTTAATCCACTTGTGAATAAGAATCATTTTCATGAGAAACGTTTCTCTGGACTTTGCCTCGCGTATCTTTTGTGTTTGTTGTTTTCTACGTTTTTTCTTTTAGTTTGTGTTTTTGGTTATGTGTTTGCTTTTGCTTTTGAATTTAACTTTTTGCTTTGTGTTTCTTGTTTTTTGTTTTCTGCTATTGCTTTTGTTTTTGAATTTTTCTTTTTGCTTCATGTTTTTTTCTTTTTGGTTTTATGTTTGTTTTCCGGAGAATCAAAATAAAACAAAAACAAAATAAAATGAAACAAAATAAACAAAACAAATATAAATAAAACAAAATAAACCAAAAAATAAAAACAAAATAAAATAAAACAAGACAAAAACAAAACAAAGAATTAAATAAAACAATTTAAAGCAAAATGAAACGAAATAAAATTTAAAGAAATCAAAATAAAACCAAACAAAATTAAATTAAACAAAAAAAATAAAAAATAAAAAATATTATTTTAATAAATAATTTTACGACATGATCCTTATTCACAAGAGGATTAAACTCACTAGTACAGCCATCACAATAACACAGGTTATCACACAAATTACACACATCCCCAAAATACATGATGTCGCAGACCTTAAAGTAAGCAACAAAAACTATCCTTTACTGAAAATACCCAAAGTGTCGCGAAATAAATGCGGAGCTTACACCTGTCTCTTGTTTCTATAAAACTCGACTGTACTCAAATTACACCTCCACTCCCCTGATGCGAACTCATAATCAATTAATTAATATTAAATTGGATTTGGTGGTATATTACCTAAAAAACTCCATCATCGTTTATCCAAGCAAGTAGTATTAATTGGAAAGTAATTCGGTGGGAATTCCGCGCTGCAGGAAGTTGGAAGTTGCGATGCTGCGAGTGAGAGAGAAAGGGATATCGGTTTGAGACAACCAATCAGAGTGTAGCTTCCCTCCCCTATAGCCTGAGCACCGTAATGGCGTGGCTGATGAATATTATCTTGTTATATGGCGTGTTCCTAACGAACTTGTTACCACGGTTATTATTGGATGAGGAAATTGTCAACAAATATACTACATATATATACTGGAGCGATAGGGTTTATATCTGTCAGCCCCTGGATATATTTTATGTCTACCATAGATATTGTATGAAATTATATACTTGTGTTGTCGAAACTGTGCCTCATCACAGATTAAATAAATGAAACTGAGAGATTATAGAATTATTGCCGATTATTTTATGATTAATGGTATGAACTTAATGTCATTTTCAACTGCTGCTGTTTTGAAGATACAGAAAATGATGGCATTTTGACAAAAGGCTTTTGATAACGTTGATTGGAGTAAGTTGTTTGGCATTTCGAAAAGGATTGGAATAAAGTGTGGAGATAGGTTGGTTGGTTGGTTGGTTGGTTCTCTGTTTAGGGGTTGTGACAACGCAAGAAACGGGGGACGTTGTTTTGTACCAGTCATGGGCCAAGTGCGGTCCTTGAGCAAGTGTAGGTAGTATAATTCGAAACCATGTCAAGGACCGCACTTGGCCCACGGGCCGTACTTTGCCCATGACTGGTACAAAACAACGTCCCCGATTCTTGGATGTAACGGGTAATCTCAACAACTACTGGATGGATTTTGATGTGGTTTTCACCATTCTGTAAAGGATTTCTCGAGGAAGATTTCTGTTGAAAATTATTCACTTACGACCAAAGGAAGACGAGCAGTAACGATTTCAGTGAATCGAGTCGAAGAAACATCTGCCGTCCGTGCGCCTTTTAAGCTTACGCTGGGTAAACCGTTAAAAATATTTCTATACTGTACTATGAGTAAGACTTTTTCAGAATGAAATGTTCTATAAAGAAAGTCGGGGACATCATATCTCAATCTTTAATACATCGCCCACTATAAGTGTTTTTAAGTTATCATTTCTTCAAACAATCTCCATTCCGTGGAAATTTAAATTATTAGCTTCAGACTGTCTTGATGAAAGTATTCTTGATGAAAATCAATCAATGTAAAACAAAAATAATGGATTGCAGCTGAAAGAAATCGAAACCTCTGTTGACGTCGAATTGACAGCTAAAGAAAGTAGGAGTCTTGGGCTGTTCAGTAAGCAAAATAACCAGTGATGGAGGAAGCAAAGAGGATACAAAAAGGAGGTTGGTTCAGCCAAGGAAAGCATTTCTACAGAATAGAAATCTTTTGACATCAAATAGAGATCTAGACAAAGTCTTTGTCTTGATCGTGGCGCTCTATGGGTGTGAAACTTGGATTGTTGGCGCAATATAAAAAGAGTAGATTGGAAACATTTGAAATATGGTGTTCCAGGTGATCAGAGGGATAGATGAGTAACTAATAATAATAATATAATAATAATAATAATAATAATAATATCGTATGGCCTCGGATGCCTGGTGCAAGCTTTGTTAATTGACACCCAGAGGGTAGCTTGCATGTCGAATTTCGTCGTTCCTTTGAACGCTATGAAAGTCAAGGAGGTTAGATATCTAAACTCCTTGACACTACTACAGCGCTTTCAAGTAGAGAATGGAGGAACTTGGTGTTGGCGGAAAATCCCGAGATTAATTTTGCCATTGAACACGGCCTACTGAATTCAAATGGGTTCTTTAACATGCCAACAACGTATGACATGAGTATCGTGATTTTTGTCGCCTTCAAAAATCACTTACCATGGCCAGGGGCGAACCTGCAATCTTGGGGTTGGTAGTCCGACACTATAACCACTCACCCACCGTGGCAAGCTGATGAGTAACTAATGAAGAAGTATTAAGATGAGGAGAGATGTTTCTGGCGACTGTTAAACAAGAGAAGAGATAGGTTGCTAGGACACATACTAAGACACCCAGGAATAGCAAACTTAGTTATGCAAGGAAAGGTTTAGGAGAAGAACTGTAGGGATAGACCAAGGTTAGAATATTTTTAAAGGATTGCCTCGGATGAAAGGTGTGGTAGCTACGTAGAGATGAAACGATTAGCTCAAGACGGGGAGATAAAGAGAGCTGCATTAAACAATTCCTCCTGATATGTGTTAAATTTAATTTTAACACGTCCGTTTCTCAAAATGTTCTTTAGTATAATTTTTCCAGATGGAAAATTTCATGAAATTGGTGTAAAAATTATCCGATTTTAAAAACGTAAGTTTGATGCTTTTCATTCTGTCAACACGACTTTTCCCAAAACGGATGGGTATTTCCCTAATTCTGAAAAAATTACATGAGATTAACAAATACACTTGGATTTATGTCAGAGACAACTCTAGTATTTTAACAAAACATCACTTAGACCACAACTAAGAAATATTGAGGAGTTGAATTATCTCAACTCATACTGCAACTAAATAAGTAGACATATTGTAAATATTTTCACCCATACTCTCAGATATAGATTTTATAGGCTAAGTGTAATGGATCTGATGATTATCGCTTGACGATCGAAACTGGTCATCCAGCATTTGGTAGCAAAAGTAGGAACTACTTGAAATTGATCGTGTGCAGTCCTTACCTGAATTACAGATAACACACACTAATGCAGCCATACCGACAGTAGTGGCTATGCGGGCTAAAGCGCTGCGTTAGGTCAAGGGGCCAAGCTCTCTGCTGACTCGGTAGACGCGTGGGTTCGAGCCCCACCGTCGGCTGTCCTTGAAATGGTTTTCCGTGGTTTCCCATTTTCAACACCAGGCAAATGCTGGGACAGTACCTACTGGCAGGCCACGGCCGCTTCCTTCCACATCCTTGCCCAGTTTCATTCATCTTCATCCATTCCATCTCTCATCCCGACGCGCAGGTCGCCCACGGGCGTCGACTAGAAAGACCTGCACTCGGCCTCTCAGGAGGCTACACGACAAAAAAAAAAAATGCAGCCATCACAATTAACACCGGTTATCAGACAGATTCTACACACACCCAAAGTGCACGGGGCTACATGACCGCGTTGTCGCAGTCCCTAAACTGAGGAAGCGACCAACAAACCAAATACTGAATATGAAGAAGGGAACAAAAATACTTTTGACATTTTGCATTTTTGAAGGAATACGTTGGTTGGTTGGTTCCTCCGTTTAGGGGCTGCGACAACGAGGTCATGTAGCCCCGTGTACTTTGGGTGTGTGTAGAATCTGTCTGATAACCGGTGTTAATTGTGAAGACTGTATTAGTGTGTGTATATGTTTTTTAATTCAAGTAAGGACTGCAACTTTGAATTCTTCAAATAGTTCCTACTTTTGCCGCCAAACGCCACCGTCAACGACTACTAGGCCTAGTTCAGAACTTAGCTACTAGAGGCCACAACAGTCGGCTCTTGGCAACGAACGTAGAAACCTAAGAGCGTTGTTTACATTCCTAACCTATACAATTTAGCTTCACACAGGTGTAATTGAAGGAATACGTTACATTTCTTGGTATAATAATTGTGATAAAATAATAACTTTAGTGGGGGACATCAACCATACTAATGTTAATAGTTTTGTGAAAGAAGAAGTAAAATAAAATACTTGTGGTGTTTGAAGGTGATCTCAAAAAAGGCCAATTTATTTTACAAAAGGAAATTTCGAACACTTCCTTAATTGAACATTAACCATTCTGATGACATAACTGCCTTAATGTTCATTCTAGTTATTCGCGAAAGAAAAATTCAAAAAGATGTGATTTAAAATAAGTATGGAAATTGTCTTAAGATGTATACGAATACACTAAATTATATTACTAAACGTAACCACAGGCTTGCAATGGTGTTCATCCTTCCACCGTGCGCCGGAGCTTTGAAGGATTTAAGTGAACTATTTTTATATAAATAATTCATGCTTTTGGGCTAATGCCGTGTGTATTTTTAATTTGAACCATACGTTTCGGAGAAACCTTGCCTCCTTTTTCAATGGAAATAAACAATGTGGCCATAGAAAGTAAATCAATGAGATTACAAAAAATATAGATAAATTCCTCTGTTCGTCACCAGAGAGCAGCTGCCAGAAATTACTGTATGGACCATGGTGGAACGGCGGACAGATTAGTAAGTAACGAGAAGGTAAAGGGGGCGGTGTGGAAATATAGAAACTCCTCGAAGAATGAGGAGGGGGGAGGGGGGAGGGGGAGGGTTAGATGGATATATAGGGAAACATAAACAAAAGGGAAGTGTATCTGAACGATACCTAACGTCATACAGTCAACGGCGAAAAAACAGATGGAAACTCCCCCAGAACACTACATTCAGCCCGTCAGCAACAGAGAAGTAAAAAAAAGGAAGCTTGTAGTTTAACGTGACCGTTAATCTCGCGATCATAAGCCACGGGACCTCCGTTTTACGTGGAATCCGAACCACAGGACATGGCATTTCACATCGAAAATCTCACATGCATTGACCGGGAATCGAACCCGGTCCGCCTTGGTGAGAGGCATACAGCTTGACCACTGCGCCACCACGCCCCATCAACAACAACAGAGAAGTAACGGCAGTCATAAATAAAACAGCTATTCAAATTTTGATATACTGTAAATGAATGTACATATTGTACGTATCGTTCTAAACCATCGCCCAAATTTGTGAAGAGAACCTAACTTCAGTATGATAATTCGTGATTTCTCGTTATCATATCAGAATTGTTAAACATAACCTCCGGATGGTTTGGTTCATACAGGAACTTAATAACGAGTTCTGCATAATTAAAATAACGTTTGCATTCAAATCAATGAGTCTCTTCGTACAGTGTGTGCCAAAGAAAGTAGCCTACCATCACAAATATTTCTGCTCATCCCCGTGATGCGCTAAGCATATCTCAGACATACCACAGGAATGTCTTACTGTCTAAGAGGTTGGCCGCAAGCCTTTCTTAGTTAGAATGTGGCTTCAATACTGCTGTACAATTTTGGTTTCGGAAGGAAAATGCATGATGCGATGAGAATTTTATGCAAATTTTTCCAATAGTATAATCCAGCTTGTCAATATGAAATTATATGTTTGTTTAAAAGCCTCTATATGTCATATCAAGAAACAATAAATACTATGCAGTTTCACTTACGGTACCTGGCCAAAGTCATCGGATTTTTAAGAGCGTTAAAAGTCCCTCAGTATGCCTTTCTTCGGAGGGGAAGTAAAACCGGCGGGCCCTTGTAAGATTTTTGACATGCAAAAGAACCTTCCACTAACTACAATTGTGTGATGTTAATTAGTTGGTTAGATTTGATTAACGCTATATAAGTTCCAACGTTCAACGCCAGGTGCCGGTTACGGTGGCATCTGGTGGCCAAGTTCACAGCTAGCTGCCTTTGACCTGAATTATATATAACGCACACTAATACAGTCACCACAATTAACACCGGTTATCAGGCAGATTCTACACACACACAAAATACACGGGGCTACATGACCACGTTGTCGCAGACCCTAAACTGAGGAACCAACCATCCAACCATAGAGCGCCACACTCCAAACAAAGGCTTTCAAATGTGACTTCCTAATACCAAAATCTATATTCGATATCAACAGATTCCTTTTATGTAGAAATGCTTTCCTTGCCTCAATCAACCTATTGTTTTTATCCTCCTTACTACGTCCATCACTGGTTATTTTTCTTCGTAAGCAGCAGGAGCCTCATACTTCATTTAGATTTCACCTGCCAATTTGTCGTTTCTTGATTCTTTCGGCAGCATTCCAATATGTTTAAATTTATTAATTTTCATCATGATAATAATAATCCCTGGCACTACAGCCCATGAAGGGCCTAGGCCTACCAAGCAACCGCTGCCCAGCCATTTGGTCTGCAAGTATTTGGGTGACGCTTGGTCAGCGCGTTGGGTCCCCTCGGCCGTTAATCTTGGTTGTCGTGACCGGGGCGCTGCCTCCCTGTCAGACAACTACTCAATTGTCCTTACGAGGGTGAGTTCACCCTGTTCCAGCTCTCACGTCAGTTTCTAAAAACCCTGACGGAGCCGGCAATCGAACCCGGGGCCTCCGGGCGATAGGCAGGCGTTTCATCAAGATACAATATATTTTTAATTAATGTCTGTTTTACTTCTGTGAGAGCGTAGTGAAAGGAGCGAAGTACATCGATTACTTGACAAAACATATAATAACTAGCGGGCCCGTGCGAGTTCATAAACCACACTTTCGCCAATAGGTTTATAATAAGAGACTTAAGGAGAAAGGTTGTTTGTTTTTATTTCAACAAATTATTATAGAACACTTTTTACATTTCCGTTAGAATTCCAAGTTCTACGTTCACTAACTTAAGAAGGGTCGCGTATTTTCCTACAGCAACAGTATTTGCAAATCGCACACTTCTTACAAAAATTGATATTTATGAAATCAGAATGCAATTCGTCACTGCTAATGCCATTTGTGAGCTGAGTCCATTGATTGACAGTTTAGCCGTAACACTCACCGGTTATTCGTTATTTATGAAATTATATGATTTGTGTAGCCTACTCATTCCTTTGATTTACTGTTTCTAAAATCCATGCAAAATGATAAAGGGAAGACCTCAGATTGTTAAAATGACATGAAAAAGGCGTCACAGCGGCCATAATGTGAGGTGGACATAAATTACGGAACGTATTTTCCTACAGCAACAGTATCTGCAAATCGCATACTTCGTTCATTTTCGAAAGTCATTTTTAAAGAAATTATAGATATTTATGAAATTAGAGTGCAATTCGTCACTGCTAATGTCAGTTCTCTTTCACTAGAATGCCCATTTGTCACGATCGGTCGCAGGAGGGATCTATACTACTGAAATAATGAAAATCCACAGCCTGCTTCCAGTCTCCGATCGGGTCAGGAATGGAAGGAATGAATGAAGCCCCCAATCTAGCGGCGAGGATATGAACTGTGCCGGCTGCCGAGGCCTGACGCACTCCTCTGGGGCAATGATTACATGAATGACAGATGAAATGAAATGATAGTGGAGAGTGTTGCTGGAATGAAATTGACAGGGAAAACCGGAGTACCCGGAGAAAAACCTGTCTGCCTCCGTTTTGTCCAGCACAAATCTCACATGGAGTGACCGGGAACTACTGAAATAATATATATGATTATTAAGTATTCGATCAATCGATTATTTGACTGATACATCGAATTAACACATAATCGATTAATCGTTATTTGTAAAAATAAATCTATTTCTCCACTTCGATTGATCAATTATTCGATAACTGAAATTAATCGATTAAAGGTACCAGTCCTATTAGTCATTTAGACAAATAGCGCGTAAAGAGGGCCACTAAAGTTTGATGATGATGATCTTGATAATTGTTGTTTTAAGGGGCCTAACATCTAGGTTATCGGCCGCTAATGGTTGGGGTGATCGTGAAGATGATAATGAAATATAAACTATGACTAAAACTAACGACTAACTTACATACTAGAAGAAGAAATGGAAAACAAAAGGAGAATAAGGCAAATAAAGGACAGGAGGAAAAGAAATGCCCTCAACCCTCGAAGAATGCGGGTTGAGGGACCTGGAAGGAAGGAGAGCCATAAAAGGCAGATAGGAAAGTGAAAGAGGAGAGGGACCGCCCCACAGGTAATGGATTAAAGGGAGAAAAACCGGACTCAGCTCAGGAATCCAACAGGGTCGCCAACTCACGAACTCACCAGCCGTGAGCCACTGAGAGTGTAGCAATATCCAGGGTGCACCAGAAGTGGTGGGGTTACATACACCCTGCCTCCTTGGGGGCCTCGAGCAGAAGGCAGGAGATAACAGTAAAAGAAAAAGAAGAGGAGGGTATCAGAAAAGATGAGACAAGGGCCAATTAAGGCGGCGAAGGAAGAGACTCCCTAGGCCTCAGATACCCTAATACCGTCGGGGTCGGAGGAGAACAAGAGTTGACGAAGAGAGGTCGGAGCCCGGCACATGTAAGTGGAAGCAAAGCCGGACTCAGCTGGGGCCCCGTGCTCACCAACCCACGTCCCACTAGATGTAAGTCCCTGGGAGGAACTGAAGTTTGAAGGACACGTCCCTCCTTCAATTGATTTTCTCAGCCAAAGCTTGCACATTTTATCTAGCAATGTGTGCTGGCACTTCATCTCCGCAGCAACACGGTGTCGTCTCCTAAATCATTTCCGTCTTGCTGTAGAAGTAAGGAGGTGGTGGAGAATTTTTCTTTTTTAATGCCACGTTCCCTTGAGAAGTGCGGCGTAGGCAACCCGTTCAACACAGCTGTTGGGCAGCTTGCCGACACGCGGTACGACAGGCGTTTTTACAGCCGGCCAGTAGAGAAGCAAGCGAGAGTGGTGTGAGGTCGGTGGAAGGGAAAGGGGTATTTGGACCAGCCAAATGCAGCAGTGTAGAGGTGAGGATCGTAAACAAGATTCAATCAACAGGACTCACTCACATGTTAACACCGTCGTAAAGACCACAAATATTAACTCTCTAGCTAGTCATCCCCCAGGGGCTCACATCTAGTGGGACGTGGGTTGGCGACCACGGGGACCCACCTGAGTCCGGCATTGCTTCCACTTGCTTGTGCCGGGCTTCTCTCCGTCTTCTTTCCTGTCAACCTCACTTGGTCAACTCTTGTTCTCTTCCGACCCCGACGGTATTAGGGTATCCGAGGCCTAGGGAGTCTCTTCCTTTCCCGCCTTAATTGGCCCTTGTCTCATCATCAACATGATCCCCTCCTTCTGGGAGGGGTCAGCCTTCTTTTCAGCTATTTTCAATTTTGAAAAATAGGCTTATGAGATCACCTTTTGTCCGTGTGTGTGTGCGTGTGTGAGTGTGTGTGTGTGTGTGTGTGTGTGTGTGTGTGTGTGTCCCTAATAAAATCTAAACGGCTGGAGCGATTTCAATGAAACTCGGTAAATTCATAGCACTATACCCGGCGACCTCGACCGTGTCCTTCAAATTTTGTTACGTCTCACCAATCCAACATGGCGGCTGTGCGAAATATTTCACTAGCATTCAATATCTCCGAAACTATTACGGATATCGCCCTGAAATTGTGTACGGTGATAAAACGCACTACTAGAAGTTCACTTATGAGACTTTCAAAAACCTGGTGATTACAAAACCAACATGGCGGTCAAGCGAAATTGAGACTTTTAAATAGACATTTCTCGCGATTTAACTATCCAAACGTAATGAAACTTGGTACAGCAAATGTTTATACACATTGTAATGCACTAGAGTCTAATTTAGTTCAATTGTTTACATAACCTCAAAATGGCGGCTGTGCGAAATATTTCACCGACATTCCATATCTCCGAAACTATTACAGATATCATCATGCAATTTTGTACGGTGATAAAGGGTACTGATAGAAGTTTACCAATGTATATTTCATAAACCTATAAAGTACAAAACGAACATGGCGACCAAGCGAATTTGAATTATTTTAATAGACTTTTCTCGTGATTTAACTCTCTGAGTGCAGTGAAATGTGGTACAGTGAATGATTTTGCAGATTTTAATGCACTGCCATCTAATTTAATTCAATTCTTTACATAACCTCAAAATGGCGGCTGTGCGAAATTTTTAAAAATTAAGTTTTTATTCTTGTGTCGTAATCATGCGATCGAAGTGAAAGTTTGAATAATGAAGCTGGGCAATAATTGTCCTTGAATGGTACATAACTCTATGGCCTATACATATAACAATCCTAAATGGCGAGCTTCCGAAATATTTAGACGGTTCTCAATATCTATGAATCTTTTACAGCAACCAAACTGATTTTCTTTATATTCATAGAGACTATGAACATATGTTCACCTATAGGACTTTCAGTAACCTGGGGATCACAAATCCAACATGGCGGCGACGCGAAGTATAAATATTTAAATGGACGTTTCTCGCGAATTAACTATCAGAGTACCGTGAAACGTTGCACGTTAAATGCTTATACAAATGTTGATCCACTGGCATGTAATTTATTTCAATTGTTTGCATAATCACAAGATGGCTGGTGTGCGTACTTTTATAATCTCGTTCTTACTTCTTGTGTTCTAATCATGCGATTGAAGTTTGAATACCACACGTACACAATAATCTTAATGTAATAGTACAAAAATAAAAATCCATCCTGGCGACCATATGAAATATTTAGACGGTTCTCAATATCTACGAATCTGTTACTGCAATTAAACTGACATTTTGTATGTTGATAGAGACAATTAACATGAGCAGGATATATGAAAATAGGCTGTATAGTTCTTCACGGAACTACTTGTTTCTTTTCATGTTATCTCCTGCCTTCTGCTCAAGGCCCTCAAGGAGGTAGGGTGTACGTAGCCCCACCACTTCTGGTGCACCCTGGATAATGCTACACCCTCAGGGGCTCACGGCTGGTGACTTCGTGAGTTGGCGACCCCGAGGGATTCCTGAGCTGGGTCTGGTCCCCCCCCCCTTTTATCCCTTACCTGTGGGGCGGACCCTCTCCTCTTTCACTTTCCTATCTGCCTTTCATGGCTCTCCTTCCTTCCAGGTCCCTCAATCCGCTTTCTCCGAGGGTTGAGGGCATTTCTTTTCCTCCGGTCTTTATTTGCCTTATGCTCCTTTTGTTTTCCATTTCTTCTTCTAGTATGTAAGTTGGTAGTTAGTATTAGTTATAGTTTACATTTTCATTATCATCTTCACGATCACCCAAACCATTAGGGAACGATAACCTAGATGTTAGGCCCCTTAAAACAACAATTATCATCATCATCATCATCTAGCTAGTCATGTAGCAGCTTTGTCCAACAAACGAGGTCAGCATCGAACCACATACCAACATAGCACGGATGCACTGCCAATAATGAAAGTCCATACAGTAAACTTGTCATTTGTAGCTGCGGATTACCAGACAGATCGGCTCCGTGGCTAAATGGTTAGCGCGCTAGGATTTGGTCCGCCGTGTCCCGGGTTCGATCCCTGGCCGGGTCATCAGGGATTTTAATCTCCTGGGGTTGATTCCCATGGCCCCGAGCCTGGGTGTATGTGCAGCATTCATCATCACTTCATCCACATTTCGACGCGCAGGTTGCCCACGGCGTCAATTAGAAATACTTGCACTCGGCCTCTCAGGAGGCCACACGATTTCTCTCTATGCCCAAGAGAGCGGGTTCAAACCCGGCCGAAGTCGTCGGATTTTTAAGAGCGTTAAAAATCCCTCATTATGCCTTCCCTCGGAGGGGACGTAAAGCCGGCGTTCTCATGTCATAGATGTATGGCATGTTAAAGAACCTTCCACTAATTACACCTGCGTGAAGCTAAATTGTATAGGTTAAGAATGTAAACAACGCTCTTAGGTTCCTACGTTCGTTGCCAAGAGCCGACTGCGGTGGCGTCTAGTAGCTAAGTCGTTGACGGTGGCGTTTGGCGACAAAAGTAGGAACTATTTGAAAAATTCAAAGTCTGCAGTCCTTACTTGAATTTTAAAAAACAGATAACACACACTAATACAGTCATCACAATTAACACCGGTTATCAGACAGATTCTACACACACCCAAAGTACACGGGGCTACATGACCGAGTTGTCGCAGCCCCTAAACTGAGGAACCAACCAACAATCTATCATACAGAATCAACACACACCCAAGTACACATGAACATGATGTTACACAACCTCTACAGTTCGAAATAAGCCAGTTGTGACTTCCTAGCTAATCCTGAGCAGGAGTTAAACCAGAAGACATTGAGTCTCCAAGCTTCGGGACGAATTCAATTTAAACTTCGTCTTGAGACTAATGATTCACATTTTAGTCTAGCTTCGCATTATTTTGTTTATCTTGAATTATATGTTCAATTAAAATAAATTCAGTTACTACCTTGTTTGAGATGTTTGGGGAGTTCCAGCTAATTGGTGGTTGTTTTCCATCTCCGTCATGTCGCGTCGCCTTGATTGTGTAACTAAGTTCAGATTGCTGGGGAGTTACCGAGGAAGACAAGATATTGATTTCCTTCAAGAATATGTACTATTAATAATAACTAGCATTATCCGTCGCGGCTTCGCCCGCGAATATTCTAGTTGTAAAGAGTACACTTAGCAAAATCTCAATCATGAATGCTATGACTGATTAATCCTTGGTATGAATAATCAGACTTCTTCATCAATTCAGCTACTGGTGCAGTGGTTAGGGGTTTGTCAATCTTTCATAGGTATATCAGAGCGAAGTTAGTTTTCTGGGAATATCGCAGACACTGTTAATTTAAGGGCCTTTAAATGTGGTTTTCGGAGACCCTTTATAGTCGGGTGAAAAAGACCTTTCGTACCACACTCACGCGTGAAAATTGCGTGAAAAAATTCTAGAGTGCCCCTTGACCCCTTAAGCGCATTATACTGTATGTATTGATGAATTTTACAGTTATATTGGTTCAGTGATAACCTTATAACCGTCTGGAAACTTTCACAGTAATGTAATAATTGGAATTGCATTGCGTCTTACAGAAAGAGATGGAGCTGTGAGATTCTGTTACCATGGTTACCGTGTTGCATTCTTTCATTATTTTATTGTAAATATACATTTTTAGCCTATTTTCAATTTTGAAAAAAATAGGCTTATGAGATCACCTTTTGTCCGTGTGTGTGTGTGTGTGTGTGTGTTTGTGAGGTGTGTGTGTGTGTCCCTAATAAAATCTAAACGGCTGGAGCGATTTCAATGAAACTCGGTAAGTTTATGGCGCTATTCCCGGCGACCTCGACCGTGCCCTTCAAATTTTGTTACGTCTCACCAATCCAACATGGCGGCTGTGCGAAATATTTCACTAGCATTCGATATCTCCGAAACTATTACCGATATCGCCCTGAAATTGTGTACGGTGATAAAGGGCACTACTAGAAGTTCACCTATGAGACTTTCAAAAACCTGGTGACTACAAAACCAACATGGCGGTCAAGCGAAGTAGAGACTTTTAAATAGACTTTTCTCGCGATTTAACTACCCAAACGTAATGAAACTGGGTACAGCAATTGTTTATACACATTGTAAAGCACTGGAGTCTAATTTAGTTCAATTGTTTACATAACCTCAAAATGGCGGCTGTGCGAAATATTTCACTGACATTCTATATCTCCGAAACTATTACAGATATCACCCTGCATCTTGTACGGTGATAAAGGGTACTGCTACAAGTTTACCTATGTATATTTCATAAACCTGTAAAGTACAAAACGAACATGGCGACCAAGCGAATTTGAAATATTTTAATAGACTTCTCTCGTGATTTAACTCTCTGAGCGCAGTGAAATGTGGTACAGTAAATGATTTTGCAGATTGTAATGCACTGCCATCTAATTTATTTCAATTGTTTACATAACCTCATGATGGCGGCTGTGCGAAATTTTAAAATTATGTTCTTATTTCTTGTGTCGTAATCATGCGATTGAAGTGAAAGTTTGAATAATGAACCTAGGCAATAATTGTCCTTGAATGGTGCATAACTCTATGGCCTATACATATAACAATCCTAAACGGCGAGCTACCGAAATATTTAGACGTTTCTCAATATCTATGAATCTTTTACAGCAACCAAACAGATTTTTTTATGTTCATAGAGACTATGAACATATGTTCACCTATAGGACTTTGAGTAACCTGGTGAGCACAAATCCAACATGGCGGCGACGCGAAGTATAAATATTTAAATGGACGTTTCTCGCGAATTTAATATCCGAGTGCCGTGAAACGTTTCACGTTAAATGCTTACACAAATGTTGATCCACTGGCATCTAATTTATTTCAATTGTTTGCATAATCACAAGATGGCTGCTGTGCGTAATTTTAAAATCTCGTTTTTACTTCTTGTGTTCTAATCATGCGATTGAAGTTTGAGTACCACACGACCACAAAAATCTTAATGTAATAGTACAAAAATAATAATCCAACCTGGCGACCATCTGAAATATTTAGACGGTTCTCAATATCTACGAATCTGTTACAGCAATTAAACTGAAATTTTGTATGTTGATAGAGACAATTAACATGAGCAGGATATATGAAAATAGGCTGTATAGTTCTTCACGGAACTACTTGTTTAAAGTATTTATTTAACTGTGAGGCATTTAAAGAGTAAGTGAGTGCGTTTCGCTTACGCATTGGGTTATGCTGAACCTGTAGGTACCCCATATGTGTAGGTTGGTGTTAATGGGACCTTATTTTCGGTACAAAACTATAATGGGACCTTAGCACAATAATATAGGGAGGGATAATGTTATTGGTTTTTGCGTCCTTTTTGGCTTCTGCGGCTTTTAACCCTTTATAGGGCAAAAGCGTCCTTTTTGACTTCTGCGGCTTTTAACCCTTTATAGGGCAAAACTATTGATGTGTAACATCTTTCCACGCGGTTGCTGGATATTTTTGTGGGAGTGATTTTGAAAAATGGGACGGAAGTGTGTAAGACGCACTACCAGCTGGATCGTATCCCTCCTGGACATTCATCAACATACAATAATCTTTTTATACAGACACTAATAATACATAGGGCTAACAATTCCAAGACACTCATTCTTTTCTTCACTCCCTACTTGATATTTCTACTCTCACACTGCCTTCTTGATTGTTCTCGCACTGCCTTCTTGATACTCTGCTGCTAATCATATCAACATGACTCATTTTAACAGAATCCATATGAAATTACGTGTTGGTCTGTGAATCAAGAGGTCCGTGAACTGGGCAAGCCTTTCATGATCTACTGCTGTGCACATTGCATTTACTCGCAAGTTGGCCTGTTTATAAGGAATTTAAGGTTATGAGCGGTGTCGCGTCTATTAATCTAGTTGATCCATATCGTATTCTTTATTTAGGCTAGTGCTGGTGGAAGCACTAATAAAATGAGTTCCGTATTATAAACTACAATATCTGTAAAACACTCCATTTTACAATCTCTCTATATATAAAAATGAAAGTTTGCCTGTTTTTTCTGAATTTCCACGTAAATTTGCGATATTTGCGCGTTTCAGACTGTTTTATGATGGATGCGCGCAAAAATAATTTTTTTGTCTGTCTGTCTGTTTTTCTACGGACAATTTTTTGTGTCCTTAGAACTCGAGAACGGCTGAGTGGATCAACGTAAAATTTGATACAGATATCCTTCAGAGGCACGACACTAATCATTGATGTAACTCTTCTCCGTACCTCTCATAAAAAGGGCCCTACCCCCTTAAAATACATGCTGAAATAGGCGTAGAAGGTGAAACAAAGCTCATTTTCAGCCCCTCAATGTGAGAAAGGAAGGGCCCCCGAAAACCACATTTTAAGGCCCTAAAACCAACAGTGTTTGAGATATTCCCAGAAAACTAATTTCACTTAATAAATTAATGAAAGAATGCATGCCGGTAACCATGGCAACAGAATCTCAGAGGTCCATCTATTTCTTTAAGACGCAATGCAATTCCATTTATTGCATTACTGTGAAGGTTTGCAAACGACAATAAGGTTATAACGGATCCAAATTAAGCTGAAATATTCATCAATACATATAATGCGCTTAAGGGGTCAAGGGGTAATCTAGAATTTTTTAACGCGATTTAGACGTGCGGGTACGGTACGGAGGGTCTATTATATCCCTATCCCTATATTGTTATATTATTATTACTATTAATTTAATTATTATCATTATTATGGCGTACAACGATGAGACAAACTCATTTTCAAACCCTTGGTGTCAGACACAAACTCGGGGCCCCTCAAGAGCCGTAAAGGGTCCCCGAAAACTATATTTTAAGGCTCTAAACCCAACAGTTTCTTAGATATTCCCAGAAAACTAATTTCATTTAATAACCTAAAGAAGGAATGCAAGCCACTAACCATGACAGTGGCCGATAACCTAGATGTTAGGCCCCTTTAAACAACAATTATCATCATCTAACCATGACAACAGTATCTCAAGAGGTGGCATCCAACTTTCCAGCTATTTCTGGAATAAGTAGCCTAATGCCACTCCATTTATTACATTTCTGTGAAAGGTTGCAAATGGCTATAAGGTTATCACTGTAGAATTCATCAATGCGCTTAAGGGGTTCAAGGAGTACCCTAGATTTTTTCACACGACTTACACGTGCGATATGTCGTACAGAAGGTCTATTATATCTCCAAACAGCAACATTATTTTCAAAAATTCCTGATTTGAAATAGTAGACTGTTTTTTGCTGATTTTAGGAATTTGGGCCATTGGAGGCTAAAGAAAACTGAATTTTCATGCACCACAAGCCTTTATAATTTATAAAAGGGGTCTTCCTGTAGTTGGGCACTTGACACAACGGTTAGGGTCAGTTCGTATGTGACGTGTATTGCGATTCGTCTACGAGGTTTTCAATTTTATTTTTACGCCAGGAAGAACACGTTAGGTACAGTTAGTTTGAGAGCACATTTTAGCTAATCATTTTTCTTTGCCATCAAACAGGTTCCAAGCTCCTAAACATTGCAACAGTAGATCAATTGATAACATCTGATTATTAATACCGAAGACCGTTCGAAGAATGGGTACTTCTGCTAGTAGATTAATATTTGTGCCAATGATAGTATAAAATACCGGTGTATCAACAATTTCACTTGAGGTTTCTTCTATGTCACATGTGACACATCATATGCGACTACTGTAATCTTTTTCTCTTTTTCTCTTTCTCTCCTTCTCTCTTTCTCTCTCTTTGTCCTTCTCTGCTTTTCTCTTTTTCTCTTTTTCTCCTTTTTTCCTTTTTCTCTTTCTTTCTCTGTTTGTATTTTTCTTTCTCTGTTTCTTTCTCTTTCGCATTTCTTTTTCTTCTTTCTTTCTATCTGTCTTTCCTTACTTAGTTTATTTTTATTTTATTTTCTGTGTTTTTACATTTTAATTATTATAATTATTATTAAGAATGATATTTTTTGTTTCTGTAGTTTAAATATTCATATGTTTATTTGTAATTTTGAATTTATGTTCTTATAGATAAAATTTTGATATTTTTATTGAATTAATTAACTAATTTCGAATTGATTTTTAGCCTACTTTTCACATTTTGCAAAAATGAGGAAAAAGTAGACTTATGAGATCGATCCGGGAAAATGTGTGTCTGTCTGCCTGGCTGTGTGTGTGTGTCCCCCTATCAACTCCTAAACGGCTGCAGCAATCAAAACCAAATTTAGTATGAGTAAAGATGTGCACCGGAATATCTCACGACCATATTTGAAAATGATGCCAGTGCTACCAACTGCTGAAAAAACGTACTAGAAATTTGAGCTTAATGTTGGATATCTTGTAAGGTATGCATGGGAGCTATTCCAAAATTAGCACACATGTAGATAATATTATTTCAGTTTAATTTCCAGGAGGCCAACCATGACAGTGTTGCCAAAATAATTTTAAGCCTTCTGATAGGTCCAATGATAAATGCATATAACTTCTACACTATCAATTGGATTTCAACCAAATTTTGTATGTAATATCTGTACATAAACAGATATGACTGAGCGTATTTTTAACAGGCACCAGGGCTGCCAACTGTTAATAATTGCTCTCTATATTTGTTTTATCCAAATACCAATATATCAGAAAGTATGCAAGCCAACAGCTTTAAACTATGCACACGTATATTCTGGCATTTTAGATTTATTTGGAGTAACTTATATACGTCAGTTCTACCAACATGATTATAAGCCTGCTGATAATACCAATTTTTAAATACATCTAACTTCTATACTATCAGTTGGATTTCAACCAAATTTCGTATGTGCAATGTGTACCATAACAGATATGACTATAAGTATTGTTAAGAGCAATCAGGGCTGCCAATTGTTAATAAATGCTGTCTATATTCTTTTTACCCTAACATCAATATATCAGAAAGTATGCAAGCCAACAGCTCTATACTTTGCACACTTATAGCACCTGACATTTTAGATTAATTTGGAGTAATTAATACAAGGCAGTGTTGCCAACATGATTCTATGCCTGCTGATATGTCCAATTTTAAAATACATGTAACTTCTATACTAACAAATTGATTTCATCCAAAATTGGCACAACAAGATATCATAATATTTCAGATTATTTCTGACAAGCACACACATGACATTGTTGCCAACATGCTTTTACGCGTGCTGATAGTTCCAGTGTCTAACTGCATGTAACGTCCATTGGACTTCAACCAAATTTTGTATTCTGTACCTTAAGAGATTGAACTAAGAATATATTCAGTCACCAGGGCTGCCAACTGTAGTGCTCTATTAGGCTACATTAGACCAGGTATATTTTGAACTAATTAGATATTTCGATATTACCAACTTAATTTCGTCATAATTCTAGATAGGTTCATATACGGTAGAATAATCATTGGCATGAAAAGTAGGCTGTATAATTAATTTATTTTAATGTTTATAATTATTTTAAAGTTATTTTTTGCTTCTCTAATTGACTTGTTTATATATTCATTTTTAATATTCAATTTGTGTTCTTATAGATCTAATTTTGATATTTTTCTATTGAATTATTTAATTATCCAATTTCATTTGATTTGTTACAATTGTTTTCAATTTTTTATAGTAATATTCATTTTTTAATTTTTGTATTTCTTTTATAATTGTAATTTTATTTTTATGATTTTCATTTCTATATTTATATTTTACTTTTACACTTTAATTGTTAATGTCTTCAGTTTTAAATTTCTTAAAATATTACTCAACACATTCGATACGATTTCTAGAAATACTTCGGCATGAAAATTCTCCGAAATTTGGCTGAAAGATTCAACTATCAGCATCCTTGAAAGCATAAACTGTCCTTATGACAGGTGGTTAATATAGAGACCACTATCCCATAAAGGGCTAAGAATATGTACAATATCAACCTTTAATATTGAAGCCATTTTTCAGTGTTGCTTTATTGACAATTAATATTATATCTTACAGTCAGTCAACAGAAAAATAGTTCCAATTACTGGAATATGTGAAAATATCCTGAAATAAATTGCATGTGATTAAGATTTATATATAACGTGCGTTCTAAAAGTAACGACCTGGAGGATAACTTTCCTTCACTCCTGTGGATGGCCTTGCCTTTTTTGGGCGGTGGTGACCCTGGATGCTTCCACAGGAGGCTTTGTCGTTTGGATTATGGTTCGAAGTGATGACACCATGACTCATCTCCACCCACCACTCGTGCCAGGAACCCATTCCCTTCCCTCGCATAACGCTGCAGATGACCAAGACAGTAGTCCATTCGACATGCTTCCTGGTGTGGTTGAAGACTGTGTGGCACCCATTGGGCACACACTTTCCACAAGTGCAGTCCTTCCTTCATGATGGTGTGCACACTTCCGACGCTCAATCCGACCACGGCGGCTATGGCGTTCACTGTCAATCGGTGGTCCTGGGTAATGAGTGCATCAACCAGCTGGACGTTGTCATCGGTAATGCAGGGGGGTGCCCCAGACCGGGCATCGGTTAACGACACCCATCCTTCCCTGAAGCGCTTGTGCCACGCCTTGACCCTTGCAAGGGACATGCAGTGTTCGCCGTACACTTGTGACATTCGGCGATGAATGTCCGTTCCCCCTACCCCTTCCGCTGTCAGAAACCGGACAACAGCTCTTTGCTCTTCGGTTGATGCCTCCATGTCACTGTTTGCAATGCAACTGGCAGCATTGGACGATTGATGCTTGCTGCTGCTCGCTTTGTATCGTCACGTGACGTGCTCGAGTGCCCTCTAGCGACGGGCTGTGACCTTCCACGCTCTGGTCGGAACCACACCTCGTTACACACGCCACGGTTAGCCGATGTCGTCACCTGTTTGCGCATTACAGCCTCCGGCTCGTTACTTTTTGAACGCACCTTAGAAATTGTTACGGACCATTAAAGAAGAAAAATAAGGGATGACATGTTTCCTTCCTCAAGTGAGCATCATCAAATCCAAATCTACAAGACAAAACACTACCAAACCTATATTGACACCCATAGACAGTCCCTGCAATATACAAGAAAACCTAGTAAGTGTGGAAAATATTACTGTATGTCTGATTCTTCAGTCTTTTGACTGGTTTGATGCAGCTTTCCATCCCTCCCTGTCCTGAGCAAATCATATCATCTCGACATAGCTACCACACCCTACATCTGAGACAATCTGTTTAACATATTCTAACCTTGGTCTACCCCTACAGTTCTTGTCCTCGACACTTCCTTCCATAACTAAGCTTGCTATTCTTGGGTGTCTTAATAAGTGTCCTACCAACCTATCTCTTCTCTTCATTAGCAGTCGACAGAAACATCTCTCCTCTCCCACTCTACTTAATACCTCTTCATTTGTTACCCTATCTACCCATCTGAGCTTCATCATTCTCCAGTAACACCACATTTAAAGCGCTTCAATTCTGCTCTTTTCTGTTGCACCAATAGTCCAAGTTTCACTTCCATAGAGCGCCACGCTCCAGACAAAGGCTTTCAAAAATGACTTCCCAATACCTAAATCTATATTCGATGTCAACAGATTCTTTTTCTGTAGAAATGCTTCCCTTGCCTGAGCCAACCTACTTTTTATATCCTCTTTGCTTCGTCCATCACTGGTTATTTTGCTTCCTAAGTTACAGAAGTCTCCTACTTCCTTCAGCTTTTCACCTGTCAATTTGATGTCCATAGAGGTTTCTGATTTATTTCGGCTGCATTCCAATGTTTTTGTTTTACTTTTATCAATTTTCATCATTGATTCTCTCCTCAAGACGGAGTCCATACCATTCAAACACTCATTCAAATCCTCAGGCGTGTCGGCCAAGATGACGATATCATCAGCAAATCTCAGAGTTGAAATTATTTCTTCTTGAATCTTCACTCCCCCTTTAAATTTTTCTCCAATTTCCTTCATTGCTTGTTCAATGTAAAGATTGAAAAGTGTGCTATCGGGGATGTTACCACCCACGCACACAGTCGTTGTCGAGACGGTAAAGAGCTCCCACATGTGCGCAGAATGGGGACTGCCACTCAGAGGGAACCGTGGACCTTCAACCAGTGTCGGGTATATTCACATTTAGAATTAGATGGTGACGATTCATGAAATGAAAACACATTTAAAGTATCGTTTGAAAACTGCAAAATAGCATTTAATGGAAAGAGACATATCAAAACGGGGTTCGTGAGGGGCGCATGAAATGGAATATGAGGATGATTTACGGGGCTAGAAAAAAATACAGATTTATCAAAAATACAAATACAACAACAAAACATATCAAAATAAGAGCTTGACTGAGAGATGACTCAAGATACTGGAAGGCTGGAGATCTTTCGTAAAATACTCAACTTAAGAAAAGGGGGATGGAGAATAACAAGTTAACAATACTTTAAATAATACATTCGTTCCACCACAGGCTAACTACATAAATGTAGTTAGAAGGAATATTCTGAGAGGTTTAAGAAATCACATATCCCAAGAACTGTCTAACCGACCACCCATACTATAACGTATGTCACATCATATACAAACAACCCAAGAAACAAAACAGTACAAGAACAAACGACATCACACAGAACAAACAACCGTACCCGAACTTCACTAAAACATGACATGACAAGACATACCAACCCCTTACGAAACATTTACCACGATAAGAAACAATAAATAACAATCCCAAGATTAATAACCTAACGAAAATGATTTCATGAACTTCTAGAATAAGACTTCTTCTCGAACGAAGAATAAGATTCAGTTACATAACTTGAGGCGATATGAGCACCAATCACAACCTCCGGACAGATGTAAGTACACATACTACCACCCGAAAAAATTACCGATAGATCTCATTTAATAACATAACGAGCTCTCGCGTCGTTTCTTGACTGGACTAAAGAAACACAAGGAAACATAAACAAGAACCACTGTCCAGTCAAACAAACAATATCTACCCACCCACAAGGAAAGAACACGAGCTTATAATGGAATGTTAAGGGGGAATACGTAGCCTTAAATTAAATACACAAAACACAAATACATGAAACAACAAAATAACCCTCAATTATCATCCAGCGAAACCGACAACAACACGTGGAACTAACCCCATGGTAGATCCACGTATACAGCGAGCTAACCCCATGGTAGAACGCCAAAATAAAACACTAGGCATTCACTCTTAAACATTCCATTATCCAGCATAACAAAACGCAACAACACGCGAGTGAAAAGGCAAAATTACAAGAACCCGTAAGATACAAACCCCTTAAAATAAAACCAACGCGATCGCCCACTACGTTTATATAATTACAAGGGAACAATTACACAAGTTATCAACTTAACCTCAAACCAGAATGATCTCCGAACCTATTTATATAATAAAGGGTCATGCTAACACCAAAGATTGGAGGATATTTTTCTTAGTCGGCAACTTCTAATTATATTTTCATGCATGATACTACAAACAGTAAAGGACTTAGCTTTGATGAGATGACTAGAAGTTCTACGCGACAGCTTCAAAATCGATGCTCACTCTTGGTGTCGTTTCAAATGAGCACGAAGAACACGGATATTCAAAAGGAGAACCTTTAGATTGTAACAAGGTAATTCCAAATTTAATTTCAAAACATATTAATATCTTCTAGATTGTAAACCGGTCATGGTGTTCTCGTAGATACAATCACCGATCTCTACATTGTTGTTGCAAGTTCCTTTGGTCAAGCTAACATTCTCATTGGGGTGCATTTCATATTTACGAGAGATAGCCGGTAAATACAATCTCTTAGTTTATCAAGCAATTACCGCTAGATGGAAATAGCGTCAAAATTAGTATCATAAAATAGTAATGTATCAAAAAGTATGGGTGATAAGTTGCAGCCTTGCCTTACACCCTTCTAAATACCAGCTTCTCTCGTATGTCCTTCAGCTCGAATGACTGCTGTCTGGTTTCTGTATAGATTGTAGATCACACCCCTATCCCTGTACTTTATTCCAGTCGTTTTCAAAATGTCAAACAATTTAGCCAAATCAACGTTATCAAAAGTATTTTCTGAGTCTACAAATGCCATCCATGTACGTTCTCTTATCTTTCCTTATTCTACCTTCCAAATTCAGCTGAATTTACTGATAAATATTAAAGCATTAAGAACCGAAAAAGGAAATACTTATTTTAATGTTGCAAGAACTTAGAAATGATGATCTCATCAACAAAAGAGTCTTCCTCCCCCAAACTAATCTATGAAGGTGTAGCTACTGTTGCTATAACCATTGTCAAAAACCTTTAGATTCACCACTTGGCGCTCTATGAATTGAGAATGGCGTTCCTTTGTTTTACAAAACCTACTATACAATTAGTACCGTATGCGTGGGGTTGGAAATATTGTACTTGAGCATAATTCACGCGGTTAATGGCTGACACAACAACTTGAATTTTAAGTCGTGCATATAATTTGGGAACGCGGGTGGGTTATAGACAGCGGAGGAGTGAACTACATAACCACCAGATCAATTTTCAATCATTATTATTAAAGGAAAGCGCACAATGTGCAAAGACATATTTGTACAAATGATCAGTTATGCTAATGCCAGTCTTATTATTGAGGTTGTCCTCATTTTGCAGTTTTTTGCCTGGTTACCTTTCACAATGTTCGTTGCACAAGTCACATACGCAGTCTTCATTCGGTTGGTGGAAATTCTTGGTTTTGCAGAATCTGTAGTAAAATCCATGGGTGGCACAATGTGTGATTACGTGCAGTAGCTCGTAATTAGCTTATTTCCACTCTTCCGTCATTATGGCATCTAGAGAGTAAAAGTCGGACGAAATAGTATTTCGTTTCGCTTCTCATAGGTTTTGGTGTTTGGTAGCTAAAACTGTATTTTGATGTCGTCGATGAAGTAGTCCTCTTTGGTTAATACATACGTCAACCTTGAAGGGGCCTAAAATCCTCTTAAGATATCGGGCCTTGACTTTTTCTATTATCATCATGAGTTTTCCCCAGGTAATGCTAATCCCATAGGTTGCAATTGGTGATATGGCTGTCCTGAACAGTAGCATTCTTGTACCCATTGATATTTGTTGAGATTGTTCGATGTGGTAGATGACTTTTATTGCTCATACCTAGGTACAAGTATAAGGTATTTATCGCTAATAGTGGATAAGTAAATGTTTTCATAGGTTTTTGTCTCCTTCACCAATGGAAGTAGGAGATTTCTGTTACTTAGGAAGCAAAATAGCCAGTGATGGACGAAGCAAAGAGGATAAAAAAGGAGGTCAGCACAGGCAAGGAAATCTTGTCTACAGAAAAGGAATGTGTTGACATCGAATATAGATTTACGTATTAGGGAGTAATTTTTGAAGGTTTTTGTCTGGAGCGTGGTGCTCTATGGAAGTGAAACTTGGACTATTGGTGAAGCAGAAAAGAATTGGAGCATTTGAAATGTGGTGTTACAGGAGAATGATGAAGATCAGATGGGTAGATAAGGTTACAAATGAAGAGGTATTAAGGCGATTGGGAGAGGAGAGATGTTTCTGGTGACTGCTAATGAAGAGAAGAGATAGGTTGGTAGGCCACATTCTAAGACACCCAGGAATAGCAAACTTAGTTATGGAAGAAGGGTCGAGGACAAGAACTGTAGGCGTAGACCAAGGTTAGAATATGTTAAACAGATTGCTTCGGATGTAGGATGTTGTAGCTATGTTGAGATGAAACGATTAGATCAGGACAGGGAAGCATGGAGGGCTGCACCAAACCAGTCAAATGACTGAAGACTCAAACAACAACTGTTACCATGTTAATATATCCTCTGTAAAATTATTCTTAAAGGGGTTAGGGGCAGATGACCTCGTAGTTCCACCCCTTAAAACACCAATAACTAACTATTCTTAAAGGAAGATCACCAAAATCTATTCGCCGAGTCGAGACAGCGCCCCTGGGTACCCGGACAGGGAAACACACCCAGTTCACGTCATCAGCTCTGCCGGACAGGGTAGTCAAGAAGCTCCGAGATCATTAGTCATGCCGTAGGTCTAGAAAAGACAAGACTTGCTGCACTGTGTACTGTTGTCTGTCATAAGCAGTTAAGAATTAATTAAATAAATAAATAAATATATAATCAACCCCTGGCACTATACAGCCCATGAAGGGCCTAAGCCGACCAAGCGACCGCTGCCCAGCCATTTGGCCTGCAGATATTAGGGTGACGCGTGATCAGCGCATCGGATCCCCTCGGCCGTTAATCTTGGTTTTCCTGATCGGAGCGCTATCTCACTGTCAGACAGCTACTCAATTGTCCTCACGAGGCTGAGTGTACCCCGTTCCAACCCTCACGTCTTTTTTAAAATCCCGGAGCCGGGAATCGAACCCGGGGCATCCGGGTGAGAGGCAGGCGCGCACAGCACTGAAGTTGGCGGGCAGCACTGCAATCACGTGTACAACTGTGTTTACTTCCACTATCTCGACTCGGCGAAAACACTTAAGTTGATTATGTCACGCGTCGTTTTCCTCGACAACACACCTGTCCCATACTTTGTTTTGAAGAATCGGGCAACCCTGGCCAATGATCCTGTGTACTGAAGATAGGGCCCCAAAGCTTGAGTGTAGGAGCCCCACACAGAACGATTTAAATGCTGTTAACGTCACTCAATATAGCTGAGGTCAAGTAGTTCCCTAACTGGCGCAGCGGTGACCTTCACTTGTCCGCTACGAGACGGAGCGTGTGCATAGTCAAAACACAACTCCGTCCTCCAGAAGACCTGCTTCGATCCCAAGGGGATAGCACATGACTTTTGAAAAGAAGTTCCAGTTTCTATTTGCAGCAGGTCGTGAAATTTTAACCCGCGAGGACTGGCACATGGGTATTTATGACCCGAGGCTTACACAATGGTCTAAATTTTCATTTTGGTCAGCCCTTATTTCCTGCCGCTTACTTCACCTTCCTTCCTGCCTATCCTTGAAAATCACTCTGAAAAAGAAACAAGTCCATAGCTTTTGGAACACTCAAGTTATTTCTATATTATTTACGGTCGGGTCAGATTTACCCATGGCGCCAGTCCTCGCGTGACAATTTTCGGCTTAAGTTAGTCGGGATAATCTGTAAAAAATAAGGTGGAAAATCCACTTATTTTGGTGCAGCACAATCACATAGCTCTCGTTCTTGTTGATCAATGTTTAGGGTCTAGGGGCACCTTGGTCATCAGCTCCTTTGTTTAAAAAATGAGATGACTGATTTACAGGCACTTGAATAAACACAAATTCAATTATAACTTTCTTTAATTCTCTTTTTCTTTCTCTTCTTCTTTCATTTTTCTTTCTCTTTCACTTTTTTATTTCTTTTTTACTTTCTCTTTTTTTTATTTCTTTCTCTTTCTCTTTCTCTCTTTCTTTTTCTGTCTATCTTTCTCTTTCTCTCTTTCTTTCTCTTCCTTTCTCTCTTTCTTTCATTGGCATAGGAACAGTGCATGCCGGGTACAGCCAATTAAAAATTAAACAAGATGTTCAGTAAAGAACATATAGCCTACTTTCTCCTAAATGCATGGGTATTGTTATAACTCTTTGTCCTTTTCAAGGAGTATGATTGAATGTTTGTTGTAGTAGCTTGTTGAAATACAACGTGCTATAGGGATATTAAATATGAATATGAGGTGCCCATTGCTAGTGGTACCTCTGCAAAAAATGTCATTCAATTCGGTTTCACCGTGTTTGAATTGATATGGGGAATGGATTTGCACACATACATGGCCGCTATTTGCGAATTATTGGGCTGATGACCTTGTAGTCAGTCATAAGATGCTTTCCACAAAAAGGCATGTTGTTGCAAAATCTGGTAGAGATCAAATTATTAGGATGGTCGTAATTTGATTTAAGCTTTTAACATTTGGATGGCCGTCATTCCGTTTCCGTCAAGATGGCGGCGATATAAAACATGACACTGAGGTGCTCTTTGCTAGTGCTACCTCTGTACCAAATTTAGTTCAATTCGGTTTCACCGTGTTTGAATTGATAGGGGGAATCTATTTGCACACATACTTGGCCACCATCTGCAAACTATTGGTTTGAAGATCTTGCAGTTTGGTCAGAATATGCTTCCCACATAAAGATATGTTGTTGCAAAATTTGGTATAGACTAGATTATTAGGTTGGTCGTAATTAAATTTTAGGTTTTAAAATTTGGGTGGCTGCGATTACGTTTCCGTCAAGATGGCGGTGATATAAAACATGACACTGAGGTGCTCTTTGTTAGTGCTACCTCTGTACCAAATTTCGTTCCATTCGGTTTCACCGTGTTCGAATTGATAGGGGGAATCGATTTTCACACAAATATGGCCGCCATCCGCAAAATATTAGGCTAATGACCTATTAGTTTGGTCAAAGGATGCTCCCTCCATAAAGGTATGTTGTTGCAAAATTTGGTAGAGATCGGATGATTAGGTTAATCGTAAATTGATTTAAGCTTTGGACATTTTTGTGGCCGCCATTACGTTTCCGTCAAGATGGCGGCGATATAAAACATGACAATGAGGTGCCCTTTGCTAGTGCTACCTCTGTACCAAATTTCATTCCATTCGGTTTCACCGTGTTCGAATTAATAGGGGGAATCGATTTTGAACAAAGATGGCCGCCATCCGCAAACTATTAGGCTAATGACCTATTAGATTGGTCAAAGGATGCTTCCTCCATAAAGGAATGTTGTTGCAAAATTTGGTAGAGATCAGATGATTATGTTAGTCGTAATTTGATTTAAGCTTTGAACATTTGTGTAGCCGCCATTACGTTTCCGTCAAGATGGCGGCGATATAAAACATGACACTGAGGTGCCCTTTCCTAGTACTACCTCTGTACCAAATTTCGTTCCATTCGGTTTCACCGTGTTCGAATTAATAGGAGGAATCGATTTTCACACAAAGATGGCCGCCATCCGCAAACTATTAGGCTGATAACCTATTAGTTTGGTCAAAAGATGCTCCCTCCATAAAGGTATGTTGTTGCAAAATTTGGTAGAGATCGGATGATTAGGTTAATCGTAAATTGATTTAAGCTTTGAACATTTGTGTGTCAGCCATTACGTTTCCGTCAATAGGGCGGCGATATATAACATGACACTGAGGTGTCCTTTGCTAGTGCTACCTTTGTACCAAATTTCGTTCAATTCGCGTTCACGGTGTTCGAATTGATAGGGGGGGGGACAGACATTCAAAGTACACACACTCACACACACACACACACACACACACACATACACATACACACACACACACACACAGACACACTTTTTTTCGCCCTGTGTTGATCTCATAAGTCTACTTTCATTTTTTGCAAAAATCGAAAGTTGGCCACCATTGCGTTTTCGTCAAGATGGCGGCGATATAAAACATGACACTGAGGTGTCCTTTGCTAGTGCTACCTTTGTACCAAATTTCGTTCAATTCGCGTTCACGGTGTTCGAATTGATAGGGGGGGGGGGGGAGAGAGGACAGACATTCAGAGTACACACACTCTCACACACACACACACACACACACACACTGACTCTCTCACACACACACATACACACACACAGACAGACACACTTTATTTCGCCCTGTGTTGATCTCATAAGTCTACTTTCATTTTTTGCAAAAATCGAAAGTAGGCTAAAAATATACACACTACTACACACACCAAAATAACACAATCCGCTGTTACATATTTTCTGTTCTTCTATATGGTTGCGAATGCTGGACCATGAATACTTCTATTGAAAAACGAATCGATGACATTGAAATGTACCTACTGTGTATCGTCGTCTCCTGCGCATACCTTGGATATTAAAAAATTCAAATATCGTGGTCCTACATCGGTTGAAAAAGCAAAAAGAACTGCTACATGTTATAAAGCAAAGAAAGACACAATACCTAGGTCACATAATGCGAAACGAGAGGTACCAATTATTACAGCTAATTATTGAAGGAAAGATACAAGGAAAAATTCCGTTGGGAGACGCAGAAATTCATGGTTGAAGGTGGCACCGCTGAACATCGGAGGAAGCATTCCATACGGAAATGTCAAGGTCAGAGCTGGCTGGCTACGTGGATCACCAACCTTCGTTTGGAGACGGCGTCTTAACAAGAAGAAGATTTTTTTTTTTTTTGTCGTGTAGCCTCCTGAGAGAGGCCGAGTGCAGGTCTTTCTAGTCGACGCCCGTGGGCGACCTGCGCGTCGGGATGAGAGATGGAATGGATGAAGATGAATGAAACTGGGCAAGGATGTGGAAGGAAGCGGCCGTGGCCTGTCAGAAGGTACTGTCCCTGCATTTGCCTGGTGTTGAAAATGGGAAACCACGGAACACCATTTCAAGGACAGCCAACGGTGGGGCTCGAACCCACGCGTCTACCGAGTCAGCAGAGAGCTTGGCCCCTTGACCTAACGCAGCGCTTTAGCCCACGTAGCCACTACTGTCGGTAAGAAGAAGAAGATACATTTTAAATACATACTAGTACACGAGAGCGATGATCACGATTCCCAACCCCTAAATGAAGCAACAACTAACAATGTTTTGATATGTTCCTAATACCGACTAGATTCCAACAGTTACTTATTACTTGTTTCGCTTTGTTCGATAAAACGCTTAGTTCACACCGTCCTACAGTAGAACACGATAAGCCCCGTTCCTCTTTGAGACTGCCGTGGAAATCTAGAGAGCTCCAAAGCAATGCAAACATCAAAAGCTTTGTTTTTGATTGCATGCAGCCTGAAGTGATTTCATTGTGTCAGAAACTTTCTTTCCAACGTGTGAAGCATCACACGTCAATGTTCACACATAAAAAAAATAACATTCCAGTCCCATTTGAAATGACGCATAAAATTTGCTTCGACTTGATAGTCGTTTGAACAAAAACAAGAGTCCCGCTCTTTTTTATTTTATTTTTGGTTTGTGAAACAAACAGCCAGACACATTAATTGAAAAGAGTTCAGGATCATTGATCGTACTTATTAGGATCGTTACGTTTCCCTTCGGAGCGCCGCGCCGCCACTTCGTATTTGTTGGTGGGAGCGCAGCGGTGGGATGTCGAGGAAGAGAGAAGATCAGAGAGAGAGAAGAGAGAAAGTGGAATTAAATTGGAAACACTTTTATTTGTTTTTTTTTTTGTTCGCTTTTAACGATTGCGTCGTGTTAGCTGATAGTATGCTGCAAAATAGAAGAGCCAGTACGTATATCACGATTTTACCAGCTTTGGGTGTTGCTCTCCGCCAAATATAGTACCAAAACTAGCAAGGCGATTATTTTGCAATCCCCTGCCAGACTGTTTTCATCCACTGTAAAGAGGGGTTGGAATATATGTCCCCCAGTTTCCATATAACAGATTATCTGGCACGCTAATAATAATATGGTGGGTGTTCGCCAGAATGAAACCTATGAACTCCAGTTTCACTTTACAGGTCAACAGGTTATCCAGAAAATTGATATTAACGATATTACCCCCGCTGGCCTTTACGAAGTGGGACCAGTTTGTTATGGAGAGGATTTTAAAAGCAAAAGCAGGAACGTGAAAGTTGGTTCAGTATCGGTGGCAATTTTCTCCAAAGCCGTGGTTATCAGGTTATGAATTTCAAAGGGGATATTGCGTATACAAAATTTAACGAAATTGCTTCCTCACACTCCGAATAACTCTTCAAGCACGTGATATGTTTACATGAAGGACACCACAACAGCAAGTAGAAAGAAACACTGGTCTGTGTATGATTTCTTCGTGATTTATGTGGAGCCGTTTTTACCGTGGCCCACATTTTAACCGAGTGTGTGGATCTTGCTGACTTACGAAGAAACCTTGGTTTGCAGATGACACTCAAACTTATATTAGCCGAAGACGCGGTGGCTGCTGATCTCGTCATCCACTTTATACCCGAGAGTGGGTCAGGGCCAGCAATCTAAATTATCCAGTGTACATTGACTCAACGACTTGTTCGTTTTTGAATGCAGAATTTTTGTTTTCCCGTAATTTTTAGCCTACTTTTCACATTTTGCAAAAATGAGGAAAAAGTAGACTTATGAGATCGATCCGGGAAAATATGTGTCTGTCTGTCTATCCTTCTGTCTGTCTGGCTGTGTGTGTGTCCCCCCCCCCCCCCTATCAGCAATCGAAAACAAATTTAGTATGAGTAAAGATGTATACCGGAATATGTCAAGCCCATATTTGAAAATGATGTCAGTGCTACCAACTGCTGAAAAAACGCACTAGAAATTTGAGCTCCATGTTGGATATCATGGAAGGTATGCATGGGAGCTGTTCCAAAATTGGCACACATGTAGATAAAACTATTTCAGTTTAATTTCCAGGAGGCTATACATGACAGTGTTGCCAAAATAAGTTTAAGCCTTCTTATAGGTCCAATTTTAAATGAGTATAACTTCTACATTATCAATTGGATTTCAACCAAATTTTGTATGTAATGTGTGTACATAAACAGATATGACTGAGCGTGTTATTAAGACCCACCAGGGCTGCCAACTGTTAATAATTGCTCTCTCTATTTTTTAAATCTAAATACCAATATATCAGAAAGTATGTAAGCCGACAGCTTTAAACTATGCACACGTATAGTACCTGACATTTTAGATTAATTTGGAGTAACTTATATACGTCAGTGCTACCAACATGATTCTAAGCCTGCGGATAGGACCAATTTTTAAATACATGTAATTTAGATACTATCAGTTGAATTTCAACCAAATTTCGTATGTGCTATGTGTAACATAACAGATATGACTATAAGTATCCTTAAGAGCAATCAGGGCTGCCAACTGTTAATAAATGCTGTCTATATTTTTTACCCTAATATTAATATATCAGAAAGTATGCAAGCCAACAGCTCTATACTTTGCACACGTATAGCATCTGACATTCTAGATTAATTTGGAGTAATTAATATGTCAGTGCTGCCAACACCATTATTCTATATAGGTTCATATACTGTAGATTACTCATTGGCATGAATCTTAATTTTCAGAAAAGTAGGCTCTTTAGTTCGTCACGGAACTTCTTGTTGTTTATATTACAATTATTAATTTTATTTAATTGTTTTATTAATTTTCGGTCTTTTCCAATTTAGGTGTCCACCTCTAAATTTTAAATTCCATTCCAAATCTGTATACCTTAATCTGTTTTAAGAGGGGCAGATGACCTCGTAGTTCCGCCCCTTCAAACAGCAATAACTAACTAACTTCGTGATTTATGGACTATGTTTGAACAAATTATACTAAACTCAACGCCGGATTTCCAAAATTCTATGTAGACTTTACACGACTTAATGCAGTAAAAATATGTGCAAGGCGGTGAAATGTTTAAACAACAGTATTTAATTGTGTATTTAATAGCAACCCGCCCCGGCTTCGCCCGGGAACAGTTATGAATGCATTAGGTGATAAGCGCCTTTATTTTCGATGTCAATGAACCACGACCTATATCCGTTTTACGTCTCAGCATGATGGGTTAAAATCAATGACTGGACTATTAATAATATTATTATGGTGATGCATGTGCAACGAATTCTTGTCAGACGTAATTTAAGAATGGCCAGGTGCATGAAACTCAAATCCCCCTTCCGTATAATCTAAAAACACTTATATTGGGCGATGTATTGAAGATAGAGATATGCTCTCCCGGCATTTTTTGTACAACTTTTCATGCTAGGAGGGCTGTAACAGGGATGATAGACTCGCCCTTAGCTAGCTCGTAAACTGTCACCTCAGTAGTTCAATGAGCATGGTTGGAAGAAATTAAAACGTAAAAAAAATTATAGTGGGCGATGTATTCAAGATAGACATATGCTCTCACGGACTTTTTTTTTGTAGATTTACTCATGCTGTACAATTCTTACACTCATAGTATTTAGATATTTTTAACGGTTTGCCCAGCGTAAGCTTACAAAGCGCTCGGACGCCAGTTTTTTTTTCGACTTTTCCACTGAAATCGTTACTGCTCGGCTTCCTTTGACCATAAATAAATTATTTTCTACAGAAATCATCCTCGAGATATCCTTTACACAATGGTAAATCCATCCAGTGGTTCTCGAGTTTACCCGTAACATCCAAGAAACCGGGACTTTGTTTTATACTAAGTAGAGATTTAAGAAACTCATATTAAAATGATTTTTTAGAATTTCCACTAAAAGGGGAGACTTGCTAATACAAAATGTTTCGATTACACTATTCTCCTTATCGTGTGAATTTAGAGCAGAGGGATTCAAAGTCCCTTTTATCGTTTCAAATGATCTTGTCGACTTCATCGTTATGCTTTGGTCTACCGTTATGCGTTACGGTTACGGCGTGTATGACGTCATCATGTTGTTCAGTGCATATGCACCGAATCTGAGTTTACTCCTGGGGTCTGGCGTTATGCGATACGGCTAGTGCGTGACGTCATGCAGCAGAGTGCACCTCCCGCTCTCCGTTCTCCGCGCGGGAAGCCTAAGTTAATGGGTAATGGAGTCTGTTGAAAGAGCCCTCCTGAGCCTTTCTAACATGTGTAGCATTTGTAGCATGCGTCGTTTGAAATGTTATAAAGTCTAGTCTCTCAGACTGACTGTATCTTTTTACTGATGGTCCTTTCTTGAACTAATCAAACTGATCACTTGATTTAGAGTGTACTTTCCAAAGTCAATGAAATAAAGTAGAACGGGCCTAGCTCAGTTACCACTCGGTATCCCCGACTCTGATAATTTCCAAACGTAATTCCTTGAGGGAAGTCCATAGGGGACAAATCATTACTAAGTGGGGTAATAAAAGATGTCAAGCAGTCGGTTAATAAAATTATTTTGAATAAAAGATTGTTGTTGTTTGATTATTCAATCTCATGACTGGTTTGATACAGCCTTCCATGCCCCCTGTCCTGAACTATTCGTTTTATCTCTACATAACTACCACACCTTACATCCTAGGCAATCTGTTTAACAAAATTCTAACCTTGGTCTACTCCTTGCTTCTATAACTAAGTTTGCTATTCCTGGGTGTCTTGTAAGTTAAGTGTCCTGCCAACCTATCTCTTCTCTTCATTAACAGTCGCCCACGTCTTCGTCATCACTTCATTCTCATTACGACGCAGGTCGTCAACTAGAAAGTCCTGCGGAGGCCACACGATCATTATCATTACCTGGCAATTTGATTTCTTTCGGCTGCATTCCATTATTATTTTTGTTTTACATCGATTGATTTTCAGTGATTTAAATTGCTTATTTGTGTCAAAACATTTACATGAGATTAATAGGATTTATATTATAAACAGAAACGAATGTGCATAACATAGATTTACACTAGTTTAGTGCTTGCCATAGTCGCACAGTGATTTCTAGTTATTTTTATTAATATAGGCGTAATACCGGGTGAGTTAGCCGTGGTCGTTACGGCATGACTGCAGGCAGTCGCTCATAACCGGGAGGCGAGGAGGTTCGAATCCCCCGCCAGCAACCTTGAAGATGGTCTTCTGTGGTTTCCCCATCTTCCTTCCAGGCAAATGCTGGGGTTGGTCCCTAACTATAGGCCACAGCCGCTACCTTCCAACTCCTCGTCCTTACATTCCAACTTTCCTCCCCAACTATACTTGTAGCTCACCCATTGGGTGTCCGTCTCGAAGCAGCTACAAAAAAAACTGGCGAGCCGAACATGTCCTCGTACACTCCCGGCACTAAAAGCCATACGCTAAAAAAAAGGCATCCATGCTGTGAAATTCTAGCGTGTCTTCTCTCTTTATATAAACACCCATTACAATTGGATACACAGGCAGAGCTTCTATGCCCAAGATCGCGGGTTCAATCCCGGCCGAAGTCGTCGGATTTTTAAGAGCGTTAAAAGTCCCTCAGTATGTCTTCCTTCGGAGGAAAAATAAAGCCGGCGGTCCCATGCCATAGATTTATGGCATGAAAAGGAACCTTCCACTAACTACACTTGTGGAAGCTAAAATGTGTATGTTATTTTGATAACGCTATGTTAGTTCCAACGTTCGTCCCCAGGTGCTAACTGCGATGGCATTTAGTAGCCACGTCCTCAGCTAGGTGTCGTGGACGGTAGCATTTGATAGCTAAAAACATTTGAAAACATTAATCGTCTGCAGTCCTATCTGAATCATAGATAACACACAATAACACAGCTATCACAATTAACACTGGTTATCAGACAAATTATACCCAAAGTACACGGGGCTACATGACCGCGTTGTCGCAGTCCCTAAACTAAGGTACCAACCAACCACAATTGGATAAAATCATGTTGACCGACTGGAAACATTTATATCGATTCCTTTCTTCCCCTTATTCTACTGAGGTTCTGATATCTCAGCGCCAGTGTTCATAATGTACAGTATTATGTTTAGGGCTCGGATTTTTAGGTGCTGAAAATCGGGAAAATATTTATTTTTCATGTATTAAAAATGCCTGAAATATGCGACAAAGAAGTAAAAATATGTAATTATAATTCAGTTTATTAATGTGAATATAAACAATATGCAATTTATGCTATGTCGCAGTGACTGCTGAAGCATAACAATACACAGGGAGATACATCTTCAGATTATCCATCACAAATGACCGACGATTATCGCGAAACACTTATTCTGAAGGCGTGAAACTGCGGCAATATGTTTCTTGCCCTTGAGGTTTTGTGTAACTTCAGATCGCTGTTCAGCCTTGATTGCTTTACCACGTGGTTGGCAGAACAGAACGCCCCCATCAGAAGTAAACTTATCTTTAAATTATGCAAAAGACGATAACTTGTAGTTGCTTTTACTTTAGGCATTGTAGAACTGCCTTACACTTCACAGTGCCAGAAATGAACTGCATGTGAGTGACACTGGTTCCAGGTAGCTGGGTGTGGGTGGGAGGTCTAGCACATGGTTCAATATGGCTATGGACAAGGGTTCCACAGTGAGTGGCACGGGGCGACAAGTTAAGAATAACACAGTTGCAAGCTGACATACGCTCTGCATGAAGATTAGATAGCTCACATGTTCTTCTCCTTTCAAGTAACACAGAACAAAAATTCAATAAACTGAAAGATCCAGTATACTGATTTTTGAAAATGTAAATATTATGTCTTTTTATGTGCTAATAAGTGAAAAGCTGGAATTTATGTATTTATAGAAAAAATGCTTAAAATATGTATTTACATAAAAATATATTTATTTACCTAAAAATCCTAGCCCTAATAATGTTTCCTCAGAATTATAAAAATGCAAATAAAACATTGTAGTGTTATTTATAATCGTGTTGTATTACAACCGCCGTGTTGTTAACATACTAATGTGTGTGATGTAACTCAGTGTTTATGGCTGCGGTCAAGCGATGATGTGGGTTATAAATAGATGTTTGTCGCAAGCAGCTCTCCGTATCCTTAACAAAGTGCCGACCACTGTCTGAGGGGCAAGGTCACGCTAAATACACTCGCTATAACGACGACTGTTAGAAAATATATATAACAACGGTGTCACAGCTGAGTCGAGTAATAAAGTTGAACTCCGTCCTCGTTTTATGATCGGTACAATGGACATAAAACTGAAGCGATAAACGTTTTATAGAGCTGTGCTAATTCATGCAGCATAGCGGCGTCTGGGTTCAAATTAGACAATGGTAGGTTTCCGAAGTTCAATTGGGAGCAGGGGCTAATAACAGCAATGAGGGTGAGAATAATTAAAAACAAGGATTATAGTGAAAGAAATGTAATGTTTTTGAGTTGGTCAACATGCTTCTACCCAATTGAATCGGTGTTTTTTTAAAGGGCGTAATCGACATGTTTTGACATTTTCACTTTTTTTAAGCGTTTTGTTTTCCTTTTGGATAGAGCCATCTGTTTCCTTTGAAAGGACGCTTGTACAAGCGTTCTTTCCGTATAAAACTCATGTTCATAAATATTGAGTTTTTGATGTGTAACATCTTTCCGCTTGGTTGCTGAATAGTTTTGTGGGAGTGATTTTGAAAATTGGGGACGGAAGTGGATCGGAACGATCGAGCTGGCAGTGGTGGATCGAACGGAAGTATGCACTGCCCGCTCGATCGATCGAACGGAAGTGTACTAGCTGGCAGTGGTGGAAAACTGAAGTATGCACTGCCCGCTCGATCAATCGAACGGAAGTGAACTAGCTGGCAGTGGTGGAAAACGGAAGTATGCACCACCCGCTCGATCGATCGGAACAGCAGGCAGTGGTAAGACCCAGCTGGCAGGGGTACGAGAAACAATGAGCGCGCGGTGTCGGAAATTGATACCATGACGTACTCTTGGCCATGTATAATGTATATGACATACTGAACGGAAAACGCTCATGCGAACTCTGGTGTCAAGTGATTGAAACAAATGAATGGTACATGTTCGAAGTCTTCGTATCAGTATTTAAATGGTAAAATGCCTTCATATCAAACATTGTTAGTAGTCGGCATTGCCGGTATTGTGTTTCTGCACAATGGCTATTCAAATATTAACCCACACAACGGTAATGCAGTCATCAATATAATATAATCGTTGTGGTTATACGAGAATTGAGCAAGCCTTCATGAACTATTACTGAATACATTCTCTTTACTCACAAGAGGGCCTATTCATAAGGCATTTTAAACTCAATTTCACGCAGGAACATTATCGAAACAAGCAAAATATAAATGAAACTTAATTCCGTAATGCAGTATTATTGGAACGTGGAAATAAGTCACCATCTTGTGCACAAAATTTGCGTAGTCGAAATAGCCGTGGGGTTAGTGCTTATGATTGTGAATCTAGAGACCTTGGGTTCGAATCCAGGACGGGGAAGAAATTTTTGCTACCAGATTATCATTTTAAACGATATTTATCATACAAATGACTCATGTTAACAGAATCCATATGAAGTTACGAGTTGGTCTGTGAATGAAGAGGACCTGTTTATAAGGAATTTAAGGTTATGAGCGGTGTCGCGTCTATTAAACTAGTTGATCCTTATCGTATTCTTTATTTAGGCTAGTGCTGGTGGAAGCTACAAATCATCTAATAAAATGAGTTCCGTATTATAAACTACAATATCTGTAAAACACTCCCTTTTACAACAGATTAATATCTGTGCCAATAATATTATAAAATACTGCTGTATCAACAATTTCACGTGAGGTTTCTTCTATGTTAGATGTTACACATCATATGCGACTACTGTAAGGCTCGTAATTTTTTTAAAAGGGCGGACGGGCGTCACACCCAAAGTAAACGGGGCTACATGACCGCGTTGTCGCAGCCCCTAAACTAAGGAACCAACCTACATTGACTTTCTTATGTTGTAAATGTTTCCCTGTGCTTCAGATTTGTTGCAATTTTTGAGTGTAGCAAATCCATTCCATCTGAACACAATGTCTGTGCTTTAGATTTGCATTAATGTCTTAGTATGGAAAAGAAAATCCAATTTAAGTCCTTAACTATTTAACAATGATTCATTATATTTTGTGTCCATCTTTGCCATATCTTTGTGAAATATCTGTCTCTAGCAAATAGATTGCATTTTCGAACAATTTAATGAACATTTTTGTGTCTAATTATTCGATTTTTTTCTAAAGGACGTAGTTGCACGGTTTTCTTTTGCGCATATCTTCCGGACAAAAACTTATAAAATTATTTGAGAGAGTGGAACATGTTCCATAAAAGCATGTTAGTCACAAAATCCATTAAAAAAAAAATTAAATACAAAATTGAGCCTTTGGGGAAGTTTTAGTTAGTTTCCCAACGATTTCCTTTCGTTCACCTACATCCTTTCAAAAAACACTGATTCAATTGTTATAGATATCACTCTTAACCTAAAATAAAAAATCCTCTCGGCACGCCGGAAGGCGGAGGTAGATTTCACCGGGCAACCTAGGGGACAGGCAAAATATGCAGGTTTTCGTAGGAAGATCAGACCTCATTTATTGCGAGAAAGTATTTTACAATGTAATTGGAGCTCAATTAACTTTTCTTTCGTCTTACTATGCATATTTTTAACATTTTATTGTGTTAGGGGGACGGTAACCTTCTTGTCATTTGGGGTCCATTTTTATACTTGTGGTCACACCGTTCTTATGCAAGTTTTGGAACTGATGTGTAACTATCTAACAGTCTGTTACTACTTCACGTCAAATTTTATCTCCCGCAGAGATGTTGGTTGATTCCTCAGTTTAGGGTTGCGTCAACGCGGTCATGTTACCCCGTGTAGGCTACTTTGGGTGTGTGTAGAATCTGTCTGATAAACCGTGTTAAGTGTGATGCCTGTATTAGTCTGTAATTCAGGTAAGGACTGCAGACGGTCAATTGCAAGTAGTAGTTCCTAATGTTGGTACCAAATATACCGTCAACGACACCTGGCTGTGAACTTGGCTACTAGATGCCACCGCAACCAGTAACTTGCAACGAACGTTGGACTTCCCCTCTGAAGGAAAGCATACTGAGGGATTTTCAGCGCTCTTTGAAAATCCGACGACTTCGGCCGGCTTTGAACCCGCGACCTTGGGCATAGAAGTTCAGCATGCTACCAGCTAGGCTACGTCAACGAAGCCGCTTCCCACATAGATGGAAATTGAATGTGATCTCGTTGTCATGGCAACCTCTGAGAGCTCATCCCTCATCAATTTAGAAGCGTTGTCATGGTAACCTCTGATGGCTCTTGGCATTTTCTTCTAATTCCAAAATCATTTTTCTCATCCCTTGGCGTAATGGTGGGTTTTATCAAAAATTCTTTCAGACAAAAGTTTTAGGTAATTATTAGGGGAATATCGTCCATTTTGTACGGTTTTGATATTGTGCCTATTAAGAGAGATATGATTAATGTTTCCCGAAAAACTCACTTTTTTCCACCCCATTGGCCAATGGTTGGTGCTATCAAAAAACTTTTTAAACATAAATTTTTGGCACTCATCCGACACATAATATGAACTTTGAAGGGATTCGATATTTCACATATTAAGAGAGTTATAGTGATATTTCACTTTTTCGATAAAAGCCCCCCATTTTTACCCCCTTCGTCCGATTTTGCCCATTAACGAACTCGACCGAGATTTTATAGGGATACATATTATGTAAAAAATGCAAAGTGATTGGTGCAAAATTACGGCAGTTATCGTGTCCACAAGAAACTGATATATATATATATATATATATTAAACCCTTTGGAAAATAGCATGTAGACAAGATTCAAAATTTCGGGGTCGTAATGGATTCTTGTGAATGTGATTTAGAGGTTTTGCTATCAACATAACTTCCAGGGTTCATAAGGTTAACTTATTATTATTATAAAGCCAAGAAAAACAACAGGATCTACTAACAAATGAAATTTATTAACTGAATCAAACATAAAAAAAAAACTATAACCACCCTTTTATTGTTCACTCGCGTGAACAGATCTAACACTGACCAGCCTGACGTACCGTGACGACACGGCATGACAGCTGTCAACAAGCATTGTGACTGAAATGTCACTTAAGTCAGAGTAACAAAAGAAAACGGATCACAAGATCCAAATATAACAAACAAATAAAATAGTACAAAAATTTAATATTTATGAGCGACACGGGTTTTAAGACTAGTTCAAGTAATGAGCATTTTGACGGGCGCTCGTTTCCGACCAAAACAGTTGGTTCGGGAACGGACTCCGTACTGCGAAGGACGAATTACGGAAATGTGGGAACAACAATTACATATTTATATACACTACTGACATGCTCTAACCTTAGATTACCACAACCAAATACACGTGTGTATTATTTAAAATAAGGGCTGCGGAATTACCGACTTATACCTTAAACACTAGGAAGGCATAACATGACATGAACAGGTTTGGCCGGTTGCCAAATTATATTTATGAATACAATGGCCTTGAAAATAAGAGCCAACAACAACAAAATACAACTTTTAATTTTTACGCCGGAAAGTTTGGCGTTTTAAAAACAATGAACAAATAAGTCGTAGTAATGATAAAAGAAACTTGGATCGACAACATGGCAACTTCCCAAATTAAACCAAATAAAATAACCTTAACTCATTAGGCTTTAAAGCAAACATAACGTGTCATAACGAGCTGGAGACAACCGGGCCTGTTATCGCATCACCGAGAGTGGCTGATTTCTTCCCCCAAGTAGTAATTAGTGCCATGCTAAATATAGATTCTGGCCCATAGCCAGCGTATAGCACCTTTGCTAATCGCCACCTGTTAAACGCGTACAAATAAATAACACATTATCTCAAAACATCCTCTCAGGGATTTTTAAGAATACATTCCCAGGTCAAACTTATCCCCACGGATAACTAGTTTGCCGGAATGATATCGCAGTCATGGACAGGCTTTACCTCTCCTCATCATCAACACTTACACCCAAAAACACGTGGCACATTTCTCGAAGATCACGTCGTAGCATTAATCAGCACACCCCTCAGATAATGACACACAACATGTCCAAATGACAATAAAGAATTAATAACAGGATCAGTCCTAGCCCGAGTTATCAAAGCAACAAAACACTAATTTTCCCCCCACGTAATAATTAGTTTAACATATCATTAAATCAGTCCATTTATCATTGTCGTTCCTAGGTTCTCATTCATGGCTACACTTTTTATAGATACGTTAATCGATGCGGCCATTTCGCTATAAGAATTACGTATACATAAGGAAAACATTTAAATTACAAAATTTACTGTACAACATAATTGTCACGCAATGCCAAAATTTACTACACGCATGTCAGTTAAGAAATCGAACCCTGAAATTTAAATTAAACCACACAAATAAAATCTATACAAAGTTCCACACATCTCTCGCGATTCCCCTCGTCCAAAATCAATAAATCAATTTTTTAATACTCATCACTTAAACTGCTTTCCAGAGGCCTCCCGCCTCGTCAATTCCCATCATTAGGCCGTTAGCCCATAACACTGATGGTAATGGAGGATGAAGCTTGCTGTCTTCTCTCCATGGTCGACATTTTGCTGCTGTTAAAACACAATTAAATCAAAGTTTTTAAACTGTTCTATCTGCGTTCTAAGTATTTTATTTCCTCAGATCGTCCTATGCAGAATCGTCGACTTTCCCTATTCTATGGCTAATTGCCATCTCACAATTTATGAAAATTTCCAACTTCGTTGCCGACACACAACTATAATTTTAAAACCATATCGTCTTAAGGACGTCTTAAAATGACTGTCGAAGAATAATTAGGAGTGTCCCGGTTCATCTCAGACATTTGTATATATACAGAAAGCCTAAAGTTTCAATGGTGGGAGAAAAACAGCTCCTCAATATTTTAAGTAATGGGCCTATAATTATGTGTGACCTCTCAAAATTCTTGTATTTTCTCACAGGTCGCGAATCTGCCGTCGAACAAGCAAACCGATCGCTAGATCTTTTTATATCCGATTGCCGCGCAAAACACACTGACGCTATGTTCTGGCGTCATGTTTTCTTATTGGTCAGATAAGTTGGCGTTGGAGCTCTGACCTTACAAATCCCGCCCTTATCTTCACGTCACGACTATTCTCCTCTCTCTCACTCCTTGCCTTGTACGCAGCATTTTGCCCTTTTATGGTCACGTACGCCACAGCGTCATATCTGATTTTCTCAGAAATTCCAGAATAGCATTGGTTGTGAAACTATTGGTCATTTCCAGCCAGCACGTAGCATGTCTTACCAAGTCCAGATTTCTTGCTACATCAATATTACTCAAATATCCAGCATATCATGTATTTAGTATTTCCATCGTTTTTATTAATATGAAACATTATTATTGGACACAATGATAAGGGTTCATCTGACCCCTAGTTGATGAAATTCGAACTCAAATGAAGTCGAATTTCACATCCCCTACTTTTCTGGCTCAAATTTGAAGTTGCTGGTCACCCTCAAATATAATGACTGTCCGCCTCTGTCTGTTTCAGTAGCCGTCTCGTTCCAAACTCATTAGGAAATTCCTGTATACATATGCCCTCCGGCCTCTTTCCTTGCTACTCGTCTCCCCTCTCACTCTTTCAAAACATCAACATATTCATTAACGACTTCCGCCTGAACTTGTAAACACGTCAGAGCTGTCTTTTGAGCGCTTTCACCACTCGAGTACCCCCGTATCTTTTGTTGTATGTTATCACGCGAATGTTTAATTTGCTGCAGTAACATTATTTCTCGGTTCGTATGGCTCTCTCTGATGATACAATTTTAAATGAGATATTATACACTGCCATGTTTCCTGTGCTCACCTCTCGGACTCTGTAGGCGTTGTTACCTAAGTTCGTAACCCCTAGTTGAACTTCCTTAAGCTGCTCCTGTCTCTTCTCCATTTTACCGTGATGTCATCTCCTTCTTCTCCCCCGCGTTGCCATCTTCTTCCTTCTCCCTTCTTCTTCTCCGATTCCCGTACAATAACTTTTTTTTACCATATTTCGAGACCCTTGCCTGACACGGTCTGCGAATCTCTCCTGCTATTCTTCTGTTTCCTATTGTCGGCTGCTCTATTTTCTTCTTCTCCATGCAGCTCCTCCAAATATCTCTGGGTTTCTACATGCATGGCCTCCAACATTTGATGTGTTCCGTTTTCCTCCTCGTGGTTGTCGGGATTCTTCCGCCGATCTATCGCTCTTTCCCATTTATCATTATTTCCTTCCATGTTACGTGGCTCCTCCAGGTACTGTTGCGGGTCAGCGTGTCTCTCGTTCCAATTTCTCTGATCATCCCTTGGATCCGATTGCTCGTTAAACCGCTGGTTATTTTGTGCGTTATATTGTTGATTGTAACGCCTATTGTCTCTGGGCCTATATTGTTGATTATAGTGTCCTCCACGCCATCCTCGATTGTAAGGTGCGTTATTATTATTCCTATTGTATGACGTTTGGTATCTCCTATTATCTCGCCACTGCTGATTGTTTGTGTTCCGGTAGCGGTTAGTTTCTTCCTGATTGTTATGGTTTCTGTCCCTATTTTCGTATCTCGGTTGAGATCTCGGCTCATACTCTTCGGTGCTCTGCCGTCTTTGGTTATCCCCAGTGTTTGTAGCTTGCGACCTCGTGTTTTTGTTCGGTGTCTTGACTACTTCGACTGCATTAACTAACTCTATCTGTCTCTTCTCTCTCGGGTTGATATAATTAGTGGTTTCATCTATCTTCCTTAATACCTCTTCTGCCTGGACCACGGTCGTAATATTTGCCGCCACCAAGAATTGCTGAACGCTAATAGGCATCTGCTTTCCTATAGTAGTTATTAGCTCCATTTCGCTTGGGGGATTATCAAGATCCTGCAATTTGACAAGTTGCATGGCGAAAAAATCTGCATATTTCGTCTGATGCGTGGAATGGTATTTGCGCGAGTATAAGTCCATTCGCAAGCTTTGTTGATACGACCCACTCCAGTATTTGCTCAGGAAGGCCTTGTGGAAACCTTCCATTGATTTAAATGTGTTCTTAAATCCAAGATACCAGGTAAGTGCTGAGCCCGCCAAAAATTTTTCAACCATTCTTAATTGTCGCGTTGAGCTAACATTTTGGTCCGAAAAATATTCTGTCAGTTCCCTTAAGAAAGCTTTAGGTGTCCCTCCGCTCTCTGGTAAAAACTTATTCGGTTTAAATTCGTTTCCACGGATGACTTGTATAACTTGCGTGGGAAGTTGTGTGTTTTGAGGTGTCGAGCTACGACCCTCATAATTCTGGAATGCTTGCGTGTCTACCGTTCTTGGACTTTGCCCAAGCTCGTGGCTGTCTATTGTGTGCTCTCTTTCCGCATTCTCCCCTTTCCCCTTTTCCATTAGTGTCGCAAACATCGTATTATGTCCAAGTGACTGCAACTCCGATTTTATCATGCGGTCCTCTTGAATTTGAAACCTTAATTTCATATTTTCTTCTAACGCCTGTATTTTCGCGTTATTTTCCCCTAGATTCTTGCTTACTGCGAGCCGTTCATCTTTCGAATCAGCGCTCATCTTGGTCCAATCTTTCCTAATAGTATCCTTCAATTTAACAAAGCGTTTTTCGACTTCCTGTTGATTAGCCTCCTGATTATCTTCAAGTTTATCTATCCTTTCTCCCAGAGAAATGTTGTTCTGTTCTAATGTTTGTTTAATTTCTTCCTGGTCAATTTCTAACTTTTTCCATTTCTTAATTGATTGTATTTCTAATTTGTTGAGTTCCGTCACTAAGCCCGTGATATTGTTATCTACTGTAATTATCTGATCTTGCATACCCTGTGTCCCTCGTTCGATATTCTCAAACCTTTTTTCTAAGTTTGTGTGTGCTTCTTTAATCTCAGATGAGCTGGTCAAACACGCTTGCTCGATTTGTGCTAGTTTTGCCATAACTGTCTCATCCATTCCTTTTATTTCCTTTTTAAACGAATCTTCGATACCTTTTATTATTCCTAATTGTTTGGTATTGTTAGTGCTAACGTCCTTTGCTAATTGGATTAGCTGTTCTTTTGTGTGCTCTTTGATTTCTACCGTTAGCGCAGCTAGATTTTGAGTGTTCCTTTCGTCTTGTGCGTTTAACATTTCATTGTTTTTCTCAGACTGCCTATGTAATTGTTCACTAACCAGAATGTTTTGTGTAGCGATTTTCTGATTTATATTCTCGTTAACTTCAGATAGTTTTGTGTTTAACTGTGTCTGTATTTCTACACTATTTGCCGCTAACTGTGTCTGCATTTCTACATTATTTGCCGCCAACTGTGTCTGCGTTTCTTCACTATTCGCCGCTAACTGTGTCTGTATTTCATTGGTTATGTCCTTTCTCATCTCACTAAGTTGTTCTCGCGTACGAGCGGATGCTAATTCAATCACTTCGCGAATTTCTCCCAGAGTTGCCATCACAACAATAATATATTTGAGACATAGGGAAATGACATAAGGGCGGAGCCCTGGATACGCGCGCTCACATATATTAAATATACACACATTAACCCTTTACATACTCAGTTCATTTACTTTAAATTACTCCCACAAACTATAGCATCACTGAGTATAATTTACTTATTATTCCATTTAATTTTAACCCTTTGATTCAGTTATAATCTTCCTGACCTTACTTTACTTACAAATTTTAACCAATTAATAGAGTATTAATTAGTTTTTAAGGTCTAACCTTCCTGTCAAACAATTCTTTGAGTTTGGCTTTTCTACACAAAGCTAATTTAATTTTATTGGGCGCCTGGAACAGTTTGTTCTAATTTTAATCAAAGTTCAAACACTTAACTTGTTCCACATTTACTTTATTGCAAACTCCATGACTTTATATTTTCAAACATTTGGCGGTACTATCTTCGCCTAACTAACGTTAATAAACTTATCACATGCCGGTTATCTATTTTTTTACTCTAAAACACAAATGCCACACGTTCGGAAGCCAAAGTAACTCTTATAAACCCTGTGGAAAATAGCATGTAGACAAGATTCAAAATTTCGGGGTCGTAATGGATTCTTGTGAATGTGATTTAGAGGTTTTGCTATCAACATAACTTCCAGGGTTCATAAGGTTAACTTATTATTATTATAAAGCCAAGAAAAACAACAGGATCTACTAACAAATGAAATTTATTAACTGAATCAAACATAAAAAAAAAAACTATAACCACCCTTTTATTGTTCACTCGCGTGAACAGATCTAACACTGACCAGCCTGACGTACCGTGACGACACGGCATGACAGCTGTCAACAAGCATTGTGACTGAAATGTCACTTAAGTCAGAGTAACAAAAGAAAACGGATCACAAGATCCAAATATAACAAACAAATAAAATAGTACAAAAATTTAATATTTATGAGCGACACGGGTTTTAAGACTAGTTCAAGTAATGAGCATTTTGACGGGCGCTCGTTTCCGACCAAAACAGTTGGTTCGGGAACGGACTCCGTACTGCGAAGGACGAATTACGGAAATGTGGGAACAACAATTACATATTTATATACACTACTGACATGCTCTAACCTTAGATTACCACAACCAAATACACGTGTGTATTATTTAAAATAAGGGCTGCGGAATTACCGACTTATACCTTAAACACTAGGAAGGCATAACATGACATGAACAGGTTTGGCCGGTTGCCAAATTATATTTATGAATACAATGGCCTTGAAAATAAGAGCCAACAACAACAAAATACAACTTTTAATTTTTACGCCGGAAAGTTTGGCGTTTTAAAAACAATGAACAAATAAGTCGTAGTAATGATAAAAGAAACTTGGATCGACAACATGGCAACTTCCCAAATTAAACCAAATAAAATAACCTTAACTCATTAGGCTTTAAAGCAAACATAACGTGTCATAACGAGCTGGAGACAACCGGGCCTGTTATCGCATCACCGAGAGAGTGGCTGATTTCTTCCCCCAAGTAGTAATTAGTGCCATGCTAAATATAGATTCTGGCCCATAGCCAGCGTATAGCACCTTTGCTAATCGCCACCTGTTAAACGCGTACAAATAAATAACACATTATCTCAAAACATCCTCTCAGGGATTTTTAAGAATACATTCCCAGGTCAAACTTATCCCCACGGATAACTAGTTTGCCGGAATGATATCGCAGTCATGGACAGGCTTTACCTCTCCTCATCATCAACACTTACACCCAAAAACACGTGGCACATTTCTCGAAGATCACGTCGTAGCATTAATCAGCACACCCCTCAGATAATGACACACAACATGTCCAAATGACAATAAAGAATTAATAACAGGATCAGTCCTAGCCCGAGTTATCAAAGCAACAAAACACTAATTTTCCCCCCACGTAATAATTAGTTTAACATATCATTAAATCAGTCCATTTATCATTGTCGTTCCTAGGTTCTCATTCATGGCTACACTTTTTATAGATACGTTAATCGATGCGGCCATTTCGCTATAAGAATTACGTATACATAAGGAAAACATTTAAATTACAAAATTTACTGTACAACATAATTGTCACGCAATGCCAAAATTTACTACACGCATGTCAGTTAAGAAATCGAACCCTGAAATTTAAATTAAACCACACAAATAAAATCTATACAAAGTTCCACACATCTCTCGCGATTCCCCTCGTCCAAAATCAATAAATCAATTTTTTAATACTCATCACTTAAACTGCTTTCCAGAGGCCTCCCGCCTCGTCAATTCCCATCATTAGGCCGTTAGCCCATAACACTGATGGTAATGGAGGATGAAGCTTGCTGTCTTCTCTCCATGGTCGACATTTTGCTGCTGTTAAAACACAATTAAATCAAAGTTTTTAAACTGTTCTATCTGCGTTCTTAGTATTTTATTTCCTCAGATCGTCCTATGCAGAATCGTCGACTTTCCCTATTCTATGGCTAATTGCCATCTCACAATTTATGAAAATTTCCAACTTCGTTGCCGACACACAACTATAATTTTAAAACCATATCGTCTTAAGGACGTCTTAAAATGACTGTCGAAGAATAATTAGGAGTGTCCCGGTTCATCTCAGACATTTGTATATATACAGAAAGCCTAAAGTTTCAATGGTGGGAGAAAAACAGCTCCTCAATATTTTAAGTAATGGGCCTATAATTATGTGTGACCTCTCAAAATTCTTGTATTTTCTCACAGGTCGCGAATCTGCCGTCGAACAAGCAAACCGATCGCTAGATCTTTTTATATCCGATTGCCGCGCAAAACACACTGACGCTATGTTCTGGCGTCATGTTTTCTTATTGGTCAGATAAGTTGGCGTTGGAGCTCTGACCTTACAAATCCCGCCCTTATCTTCACGTCACGACTATTCTCCTCTCTCTCACTCCTTGCCTTGTACGCAGCATTTTGCCCTTTTATGGTCACGTACGCCACAGCGTCATATCTGATTTTCTCAGAAATCCCAGAATAGCATTGGTTGTGAAACTATTGGTCATTTCCAGCCAGCACGTAGCATGTCTTACCAAGTCCAGATTTCTTGCTACATCAATATTACTCAAATATCCAGCATATCATGTATTTAGTATTTCCATCGTTTTTATTAATATGAAACATTATTATTGGACACAATGATAAGGGTTCAATATATAGATACATATATACATAAATTATATATAACCTTTTGAACTGACAGTGGTTTTGGGGTCTGGGGGATGTGAAACGCGAAGATATGACGAAATTTTCCGGAAGTCGAAACATGGTACCCATTGCAATACAGTAGTTAGCTTTCTAATGAAATCTACCTAAAAACACAAACTGGAATATGTGAAAAGTAACTTCAAGTAAATTACACGTGATTAAGAATTACAATATATTGTTACGGCTGCGCGGTTAGTTCATCTCCTCGCTGCGTGAGTCACAACTCGCCTCGGGCTATCCCCTGCCCCTGTGTTTACCAGCGATTTGCGCAACAAGAAGACTGCAGTAACAAAGGGACCGTCCAGAATGTTCGTGAACTAACCAGTGATGGAATTCTCGAGAAGCTGTGAATCCTGGACTGCTCTGGAAACATCCATTGAGTCACCAGCCCCGCTAAGCGACCTGGCCAGCGAGGGGAGCGAGTTTTTGAGGACTGTGTTTATGAGCGAGTGAGTGTGTTTTCCAGTGCGACAGAGGCTATTGTAGTGCGGTGAAGTGCTGTGTGGATTGCGAAACGCAGTGGACTGTTTTCCTAGCCTGCGAACGGCAAGACAAGTGTACATTCAGAAAAGTGAGTGTCAGACTGTGGCTTGTTTACATGAGGAAGAGTGCCGTTACTTCTAGCCAGGAACGAGTCTACATAATTATTGAGGGATTAACTGCGCGAGCAAGTAAAAGGAGTTGAGTGAACTTCATAAGGGAGGGACCTGACTGAGACTGCCCATTGGTTTTCAAGTGTTTATGGTGTACTGTAACTTGCTAGACCTACAATAAAACTTATTTCTTTAAAAAGCCAATTGTGTTGTGCTTTCAACCTACTGTGATCCAATTTACCAACGTCTTACTAGGACTAACACGTAACAATATATATAATTATATTGTTATGGACAGGGCCACGAGTTTAATGACCTAAAAATGTTTAAAAAATGAGCAATAAAATGACTGCAAAAATCCCATAAAATAACCCAAAAACTTTCAAAAATTACCAAAATTTTGAATGAAACTGACATAATTTCATCTCACAAAAAACGCAAACAGACTACGTCATTGTATGTTGAAATTATTTTAATAGGTACTTAATATAATGTAATTATTATTTGACAAATACGAATTATTTGCACACATATATTGGTTATTATTTCAGTCTAGTGCGTCTCCTGGAATGTGGATAATCCAAGAAAGAATTCAACAAAATTGTGAAGATTCTCATGTCTTCGTATTCATCCCCACTTTCAGTTCCGTTAATAGCCAGTACCATACGCAAAAAAAGCATCATAAACCATTAAAAATGTGAGAAAATTACTCAAAACGTATAAAACATTCTAATATATTCCATAAAATTACATAATAATGAGGCGAAAAGCGATAAAATTACCTAAAACTAAAATACTCAGAAAAATGACTTAATAAATACGCATTTCTGTCATGTGAGGACAGGATTTTTAAATAAGTCATCAATGTCTGTGGTGAACCATTTAGAAGATGGCATGTCATCAGAATCCGGGCTCTGGTTATGGAGTGTAAAAGAAGAAAACTACGGATTGACATGTTTCGCTCGACAAGCGAGCATTATCAGATCCAAATTTACAAATCAAATGGCTCTTCAAATCACTAACAAACCTACAGTGACACCCACAGTCAGTCTCTGCCCCTCCAAAACTAAAAATAACAAGAAGTTCCGTGACGAACTAAAGAGCCTACTTTTCTTAAAATTTAAGATCTATGCCAATGATTAATGTATATGGATCTATCTGGAATAATGCCGAAATTAAGTTGGTAATATCGAAATTTCTAATTACTTCGAAATTTCTAATTAGATCGAAATACTGTATACCTGGCATAATGTAGCCTAATAGAGAACTACAGTTGGCAGCCCTGGTGACTGAACATATTCTTAGTTCTTAAGGTACAGAATACAAAATTTGGTTGAAGTCCAATGGATAGCATGGGCGTTACATGCAGTTAAACATTGGTTCTAACAGCGCACGTAATTCATGTTTGCAACAATGTCATGCATGTATTGGTCAGAAATAATCTGAAATAATATGATCTATTGTTGTGTCAATTTTGAATGAAATCCATTAGTTAGTATAGAAGTTACATGCATTTTAAAATTGGATCTATCAGCAGGCTTAGAATCATGGTGGCAGCACTGACGTATATTAGTTACTCCAAATTAATCTAGAATGCCAGGTACTATACGTGTGCATAGTTTAAAGCTATTGGCTTGCATACTTTCTGATATATTGATATTAGGGTAACAAAAATAGAGACAGTATTTATTAACAGTTGGCAGCCCTGGTTACTCTTAAGTACACATAGCACACACGAAATTTGGTTGAAATCCAAATTATAGTATAGAAGTTACATGTATTTAAAGTTGGACCTCTCAGCAGGCTTAGAATCATGTTGGTAGCACTGATGTATATAAGTTACTCCAAATTAATGTAGAATGTCAGGTACTATACGCGTGCATAGTTTAAAGCTGTCGGCTTGCATACTTTCTGATATATTGGTATTTGGATAAAATAAATTGTGAGCATTTATTAGCAGTTGGTAGCCCTGTTGGATCTTAAGAATACGTTCAGTCATATCTGTTTATGTACACATAGCACATACGAAATTTGGTTGAAATCCAATTGATAGTGTAGAAGTTATATGCATTTAAAATTTGGACCTATCAGCAGGCGTATATTCATTTTGGCAACACTGCGATGTATGGCCTCCTGGAAATTAAACTGGAACATTATTATCTATACGTGTGCCAATTTTGAAATAGCTCCTATTCATACTTTCCAAGATATCCAACATGGAGCTCAAATTTCAATTGCGATTTTTCAACAGTTGGTAGCACTGACATCATTTTCAAATATGGGCGTGAGATATTCAGGTATAGATCTTTACTCCTACCAAATTTTGTTTCGATTGCTGCAGCCGTTTAGGAGTTGATAGGGGGGGGGGGGGGACACACACAGCCAGACAGACAGACAGAAGGACAGACAGACAGACAGACAGACACACATTTGCGCGATCTCATAAGTCTACTTTTTCCTCATTTTTGCAAAATTTGAAAAGTAGGCTAAAAATGTGCCTGAAAACTTAGTTAAGTGGTAATTATTACTGATAATTATTAAGGGATTAAGCACCAAAAAAAGAACTATTTATTTTAAGTTTGCAAAACTTAGAAATGATGATCCCATCAACAAAACGGTCTTCCTCCCCCACACTAATCTATGAAGGTGATGGGATCGCCATTTCTAAGTTTTTCAACATAAAAATAAATAGTTTTGGGTGTTAAATGCCTTAATATTTATAAGAACAATAATATCGTATGGCCTCGGGTGACGGGTGCAAGCTTTGTTAATTGACGCCCAGAGGGAAGCTTGCATGTCGAATTTTATCGCTCCTTGGAACGCTATGCAAGTCAAGGAGGTTAGATATCTATAGCGCATTCTAGTAGACAAAGGAGGGACTTTCGTGTTGGCGGAAAATCCCGAGATTAATTTTGCCATTATGAACACGACCTACTGAATTCAAATGGGTTCTTTAACATGCCAACAACGTATGACATGCATGTCGTGATTTTTGTCACCTTTCAAAAAATCACTTACCATGGCCAGGAGCGAATCTGCAAGCTTGGGGTTGGTAGTCCGACAAGATAACCACTCACCCACCGTGGCAAGCTTTAATATTTATTAGTAGACATTACAACACTTGCTAAGATTTCTGACATCTTTTGTTGTTGTTGTTGTCTTTTTTGTTGATGTTATTGTTGTTATTGTTGTTGTTGTTTCTGAAGGTACAGATTGTCTGTGGGTGTCACTGTAAGTTTGGTAATGTTAGAGCCATTTCTCTTGTAAATTTGACTCTGTTGATGCTCGCTTGTCGAGAAAAATATCTCAACCCTTAATTTTCTCCTTTTTCGATAGTCCATAACAATATACAGTGTGTCTGCAAAGTCTCTCCGCAGCGCGTGTCTCGCCTCGTGGGACGTGTTGGCTTGGCAGTACATTCATGTTGTTACATGACATTAAAGCGTCTCAGCATGCTGAGCTTCTATGCCCAATATCCGAAGTCGTCGGATTTTTAAGAGCGTTAAAATCCCTCAGTATGCCTTCCTTTGGAGGGGAAGTAAGGCCGGCGGTCACATGTCATAGATTTATGGCATGAAAAAGAACCTCACACTAACTACACTAGTGGAAGCTAAAGTGTGGAAGTTAGTTTTATAATGCTATATCAGTTCCAACGATCGCCGCCAGGTGCTGGCTTCGATGGCATTTAGTAGCCACGTCTGCAGCTACGTGTCGTGGACGGTAGCATTTGGTAGCAAAAGTAGGAACTACTTGAAAAAAAATTGTCTGCAGTCCTTACTTGAATTAAAAGAGATAACACACACTAATACAGCCATCACAATTAACACCGGTTATCAGACAAATTCTACACACACCCAAAGTACACGGGGCTGCATGACCGCATTGTCACAGCCCCTAAACTGAGGTACCAACCAACAAACATTACATTAAATTTAGTAATGCAATTATATATACGGTACTCTCAACTATCACACGTTTCCACCAGCACGGAAGACATCTCCAGTAGTCAGCATTTCCACTAGACTCGGCTTACACAAGAACACAACACACTGTCACGCACAGGCACTCGCTGTCGGCAATAATGAACCGGTATTCCCCACTCTTTCACACGGAACAAGTGCATGCTTATGCCAACCAGTGCGTTGAGGCTTTGCATATACAGCGACAAGAATGTGCTGCCAACCTAACACGTCCCGCAATGGGAGAACCACGTAGCACGCTGCGGAGAGACTTTGCGGACGCTCTGTGTATCTTTGTGTTTGAGTCTTCTGTCTCATGACTGGTTTAATGCAGCTCCATATGCCTCCCTGTCCTGAGCTAATTGTTTCATCTCTACATAGCTTCCTCCCCGTACATCCGAGGCAATCTGTTTAACATATTCTAACCTTGGTCTACCCCTACAGTTCATGTCCTCGACCCTTCCTTCCATAACTAAGCTTGCTATTCGTGGGTGTCTCAGTATGTGTCCTACCAACCTTTTCATTAGCAGTCGCCAGAATCATCTCTCCTCTCCCACTCGTCTTAATACCTCTTCGTTTGTAACCCTATCTACCCATCTGATCTTCATCATTCTCCTGTAACACGACATTTTATACGCTTTAATTCTCCTCTTTTCTGCTGCTCCAACAGCCAAAGTTTCACTTCCATAGAGCGCCACGCTCCAGACAAAGGCTTTCAAAAATGACTTCCTAATACCTGAATCTATATTCGATGTCAACAGATTCCTCTTTTGTAGAAATGCTTACCTTGCCTGAGCCAACCTACTTTTTATATCCCCTTTGAATCGTCCATCATCATCCATTGTATAGCTTTCAACCAGCCCACTCTCGACTGAAGTCCAGAAGCAGCTTCCTTCACACAACTGAGTGCCTAACTGACAAACCTCAAGTTTTAAGGATTACATCTTGGTTGACCAGAAGCCTCCCACATTACTCAGTGGATGGCTGCATCTGAAAGGCTCCAAGCAGGACATACAGAGGCTTGGACAACTTGGAAGTCTCTCAAAAGATTGCGATCTGTGGTTGGCAGATCCAAGTCCAACATTCATAAATGTTTTTTAACCTATTTTCAATTTTGAAAAAATAGGCTTATGAGATCACCTTTTGTCCGTGTGTGTGTGCGTGTGTGTGTGTGTGTGTGAGGTGTGTGTATGTGTCCCCCTAATAAAATCTAAACGGCTGGATCGATTTCAATGAAACTCGGTAAGTTCATAGCACTATTCCGGGCGACCTCGACCGTGCCCTTCAAATTATGTTACGTCTCACCAATCCAACATGGCGGTTGTGCGAAATATTTCACCGGCATTCAATATCTCCGAAACTATTTACGATATCACCCTGGAATTTATTACGGTGATAAAGGGAACTACTATAAGTTCACCCATGTGACTTTTGAAAAACTGGTAACTACAAAACCAACATGGCGGCCACGCGAATTTTCGACTTTTAAATACAAGTTACTCCCGATTTAACCAACCAAACGCAATAAAACTTGGTACAGTATATATTTATACACATTGTAATGCACCGACATCTAACTTGGTTCTATTGTTTACATAACCACAAGATGGCGGATGTGCGAAATATTTCACCGTCATTCTATATCTCTGAAACTATTAGTGGTATCACCCTGAAATTTTGTATGGAGATAAAGGGCTCTACTGGAAGTTCATCTATAAGACTTTCAAAAACCGATTAACTACAAAACGAACATGGCGGCCAAGCGAATTTGAAAATTTTAAATAGACCTTTCTCGCTGTTTAATGTTCCAAACGCAAAGAAATCTGGTACAGGAAATGTTTATACACATTGTTATGCACTGGTATCTAATTTAGTTCAATTGTTTATAATACCTCAAGATGGCGGCTGAGCGAATTTTAAAATTAAGTTTTTATTTCTTGTGTCGTAATCATGCGATCGAAGTGAAAGTTTGAATAATGAACCTACGCAATAATTTTCCTTCGATGGTGCATGACTCTATGGCCTATACATTTAACAATCCAACATGGCGATCATCCGAAATATTTAGACGGCTATGAATATCTACGAATCTATTATAGCAATCAAACTGATTTTTTTATTGTTCGTAGGTGCTAGGAACTTAAGTTCACCTATAGTACTTTAAATAACCTGGTGATCACAAATCCAACATGGCGGCGACGCGAAATATAAATATTCACATGGACGTTTCTCGCAATTTAACCATCCGAGTGCAGTGAAACTTGGTACAGTGAATCCTTATACGAATGTTAATCCACTGGCATCTAATTTATTTCAATTGTTTCCATAACCACAAGATGGCAGCTGTGCGAAATTTTAAAATCTCCTTGTTACTTCTTGTGTCCTAATCATGCGATTGAAGTCTAAATGCCACACGTACACAATAAACTTCATGTAACAGTACATAACTCTGGGACCTACATATATAAAATCCACATGGCGACCATCCGAAATATTTAGCCGGTACTCAATATCTACGAATCTATTACAGCAATCAAACTGAAATATTGTATGTTGATAGTGGCAATTAACATAAATAGGATATATGAAAATAGGCTGTATAGTTCTTCACGGAACTATTTGTTTTTTCTGCGACTCGGTCCTTTATGAATGCGGTGAAGAACAGACTATGGATCATCTGCTTAAGTGCAGTCTGTGTCCTATACTGTGCACTATGGAGGATCTGGTGAAGGCTACACCAAATGGACGTGACATGGCAAAATATTGGTCCTGCTTTATTTAGAGCCTTAAATGTTCAAGTTTTGTCATTTTTGTTGCCCATGTTGTACATAATTTCTTCTGTAATATTTTTGTTCCTGATACGAGTAAATAAATCGTCCATCACTGGTTATTTTGCCTCCTAATTAAGTAATTAATTCTTAATTACATGTAATTTACTTCAGCTTAATTTTTTTTTACATATTCCAGTAATTATAACTACTGTATTTTGTTTTGACCGACTGAGAGTCAAAATATCAAAGAAATACGACTGTCTCGACCAAGGTCACACCCACGGGTTTGGGGATATTCGGTCGACTTGATGTCCCTATTTTACTAACTTGTGTTACTGTTGCTACTGTCCCAAATGAAACATAACGCTGTGTTCATCACTGTAAGCTCACATACAAATTACAGCAGAGGATATTAGAGAGTCTGTGACCGTCCCAGCCTCACTAATCTCGAATTCCCGACGTGTCAACTTGAATAATTGCACCTATTTGCCCTTCTCTTCCTCCTGTCTCTGTGCGGCCGCACTCCTATTAAAGTACTTTATCAGCCTTTCCCCACTTACCTAGCCTTCACTAGGCCAGGCTATTTCCAGCAAATGATTGATAACTTTCAGTGAGAAAGCTTCCCACTCTATCAACACAAATTGTACCCAATTACAAAATATTGGAAGCAACCATCAGCTGTTCCCGCTAGAAGGGCATTTTATCTCCCAACGTATCTATTCTATAGCCACATTTTGTGAATAATCTTCTTCTTCCTCTTTCGAATAACCCATTTGGAGGGTACGATGAATCAACGTTGGCTATTGTCCATTGTATTCAATTCCCTTTGTTTCCAAATTTCTTTCATCCTTCTAGAACGACGATCTTTCTCCTCTTGAGTCCAATTTCTGCCAGTTGTTTGTTTCTTCCTTTCTTGAAATTTTGCCTATTGAATAGCTTCTCTGAAGAGTGATCTGTTTGTTATTTTGTCTGTCTGAATTTTGGCGTTTGTCAAATCTTTGTCAATTTCAATGAACCATGTGGGTTTGGATTTGTAACTAGTCAGTAAGTTGAAGATCTGTTTAGTTAGTCTACTATTTTCCATTCTATAAATGTGCCCAAAATAACTGTAATCTTCTGTTTTTCATTAAATCAGTTACTTTTTCACATTTCAAATATAACTCTCTATTTGGAACGTTATTATTTCATTTAGCTCCCAGTATTTTTCTCAGAATTCGTCTTTCAGTCTTCTCTAATTTGTCTAAATCACCAAATCTTGTAAATTTAAGTGTTTCTGCCGCATACAGAGTTTCAGGGCTGACCACTGTTTGATAATGCCTTAATTTAGTGTTCCTGGATAAGTTTCTTTTTTAATTATATATATATATATATATTTTGCCATATGAAAACACCTTTATAATTTATGCATACGCGTTTCTATTGCTGTATTTTCCTGTGAGTCGTTCATTATCCACTCTCCTAGGTATTTAAAGGAATTTGTTTTACATAGCCTACTGAACTGTCATGAATTGTGATACTTTTCGGGGCATCGGTGATGTTTGTCATGAACTTAGTTTTTTCAAATGATATTTTTAGTCCGACTTTGGCTGCCTGTTTTTGCAACTCTCTAAATAATCTTCTATACACATAAAAATCAATGGTACGTGATAGTTTGTCCGTCTGCATGTATGTCCCCTATGAGTTCATATACCATTCATCCGATTGCGATGAAACTAGGGTGAGTTGTTGTTTGCACTCCAGGGAAGGTTTCTAACTACAAATTATATTATGTAACACAAAAGAGCGAGGCACTTAACAGGAACCCTTAAATCCCACAGTAGCCCAATTGCACAATCTGTGTACTTATCACACAGCAACGCCGTGTTAACTGGTATCGCTGTCTATTCGAATACATTTCACACCACGGTTTGGTCGGGGGTTCTTAAAATTGAACTCGAGCTTGGAAAACTATGAAATTAAAATGTTTATGTTGTCAAAATAAGGACATAATATTGTGACTTTCTTTGATTACAAAATATCTAGTTTGTAAATTTCACTGTAACAATAGTGCATTATGCAACGAGCCTATAATGGCAATAATTAAGACACGAGTATGTTTATAAAACGAGTGTAGCGAGTTTTATAATTTCCGTGATACTGGGGCTACTATCACGATCGTGAGGAAAGCCCTCCAGCCGACGAGATTTGTACTGAAGACAGCGACGGGTGAGCCGGCGAACACTTACGGTGAAATCAACGTCAACATCGGACTGGGCAGCAAGAAGATCAACCACTGAGTGATAGTGGCCGATATCACTGAAGATGTCATCCTTGGTATGGAACTGATGATTAAATCAGGACTAACCCTGGATTTAAAACATAGAAGCCTCTGATTCGCTGATGAAGAAATCATCCTTCATGTACGAGGCGATGGAGCGGTGCGAATGGTCCTGAACACGGATGAAGTTCTTCCTCCCAGAAGCGACAACTTGACCATGGTTCGACCGGACAGCGATAACCAGGAGGCTACTGTAAGAGGAGAAGAGATTTGTCGAGGGGTTTTACTGGGAAGAGCTGCTGTCAACGCCACGGGACCGGTGCCGGTTCGAATGATGAACATGAATGGACCCAGTCACCCTGAAGAAAGGCACTCAGGTCACTCGGTGTAGCCCGGTATCAACAAGTGTGCATGGGAAAACTCCGAATGACGTCCGGAGAGACATCGGAGGCGTCGGGAAGCTGACGGAAGCTGTACAACTTGAACGAGCAAGCCTAGCCAAGGATCAAAGAACTAGGATCAAGGCACTTCTGACGAAATATCTAGATGTCTTCGCCATCGAAAAGAACCAGCTTGACAGGATGAATGCGGTGAAGCATCGGTTTAACATCGGAGATGCTCAGCCAATCCGACAGCGCCCTCGACGTTTGCCACTGCCCAACAGGGAAGAAGCCGAGAAGATAATCTCCGACATGCGCCAACAGGGTGTCATCGAGCCTTCTACTAGCCCTTGGACTTCACCAAATTATACACACAATATCACCTCCAATGACAATATACTCACATTCAAAAACTCAGAAACGCTTGGTACAGGGTCATTATGTGAGTGCGTGCCGGTAAACATGGCAAGCTAAGCCGGCGTGACTAGAGCAGATCGCGGCCGCGTGCACCCGGTCCAGCCGGCGTTCGGCGCGCACTTTCACACTTTTACGAAACATGTTCAATGATGTGTACTTACAGTGCTCATAGGTGATGCTGAAAATGTCCTCCCTCTCTTGTAACACACACCTGACATCTTCTGTTTTTTTTTTCGTGTGGTCTCCTCAGATACCTAGTGCAGGTCCTTCTATTCGACGCCCGTGGGCGACCTGCGCGTCGGGATGAGAGATGGAATTGATTAAGGTGAATGAAATTGGAGAAGGATGTGGAAGGAAGCGGCCGTGGCCTGTCAGAAGGTACCGTCCCAGCATTTGCCTGGTGTTGAAAATGGGGAAACCACGGAAAACCATTTCAAGGACGGCCGACGGTGGGGCTCGAACCCACGCGTCTACCGAGTCAGCAGAGAGCTTGGCCCCATGACCTAACACTGCGCTTTAGCCAGCGTAGCCACTACTGTCGGTATCTTCTGATGAAAGAATGTCTGTCAACTCTTTTATTATTTACGGAGCCTCTTTCCTTGAATCGTATAGCGAGCCTCATTATTGTACTGGCATTAGGCACAGGTCTTCCTGGAAACTTGATTCGAAAATTTCGTCTCGTTTCAGAACAAGATTTTCTGCTTTTCATATACGAATTATGGATATACACACGTTCGCGCAATGTGAATTGGTATCTGGGCATGACCAACAATCACAGTAATCACAATACTCACTAAACGTGCAACACTAACGTCTAAGCTTTGCAGATACACGTCCATATGAATGACAAAACACGTGTGAACTAACGACATGAGTCAGCGGAGCGCGCTACCGCCTGCTGAACCGGGTGCGCGGATCTGCGCTAGTCACAGCCGGCTTAGCTTGCCATGTTTACTGGCGCGTACAGATATAATGACCCTGTACCAAGTGTTTCTGAGTTTGTGAATGCGAGTATATTGTCATTGCAGGTGATATTGTGTGTTTAATTTTGTATGAGGAATGTGTATATGTGTTGAGTTAGTTTGCGTGTTTCTGCAGTATGGGAAACTCAGTGTTTCTATATTCCAGTCTGTTTCTAAGTAGTTTTTATTTTTTGGATGGGGGAATGGGTTACAGCACACAAAATGATTTTCTACAGGCGCCACTGCTGCTGATGAATCCATTGTTGATTCGAAACTTGTAGGATACACTCTGTAACTAGATTTGTGTCATTATATATTGTATTGGCAGGCGTTACTATCATTTCTATCCATTAAATCATTATCGGCAAAACTTGGGAACATTCATTTATCTATTTATTTATCAATTCATCTATTTATTTATTTATTTATTTATTTATTTATTTGGGGAGCGTGATGGCGCAGTGGCTTAGCTGCTCGTCTTTCACCCGGACGGCCGAGGTTCGAATCCCGGTGACAGCGGGGTGGAATTTTCACCTGAAAAATCACGTGGCGTCAGGAAGGGCATCCGGCCTTAAATCCCCAGCCAAATCCAAAATGAGCCTGTATGGCTCCGGTGACCCCCAATTAATTGGGAAAAAGCCGAAGAAAAATGTATTTATTTATTTATTTGTTTATTTATTTATTTATTTAATCATCATAATTTATTTTGCCCAACTAAGGACCACATAAATAACTCTTCATGATTTCAGTTTTCTTTGGCACCAGTATTCTTTCATTCTTTTGCTCACAGCTTTCTTCTTTTCAGCTGTCCAATGTTGTTTCTTGTTGGTCGCTGTTTCTGGCTCTAGGAACCTCTCAAATCTGTGCATCTTATTGCTGAAAGTGGCTCTGTTGCGGATGTCTTGATCAGTGATGTTCATTTCTTGTAGCTCCTTCTTGGTGTTAGCAAACCATTTACCATAAGAGTTACCTTTACTATTGGGCTTGTTGAAGTGGTTAAACATTTTTTTAGTGAGTCTGTCGTCAGGCATTCTAAGCATGTCCAAAGAATTTAACCCTTCGTTTTCGTATAGTATCTGAGATTCTGCTGCATGTTACTGCGTAATCGGTATGTGTCAGCACATTTTTTGGTTCGAGAATTTTTCTTAAAATTTTTCGTTCCTTTTTATGTCTTCTTTCTTTGTTCGATTTTGGCCTACTTTGGACCACGGGAAACAATTGACTTGCTGATTAGTCCTTCTTTCTGCTCCCAGAAACTCTTCATCCTTTCACTGTGGATTCTCTTCCTTTCTTCCGACCAGATGTTCTTGGCTCTTCTCCTTTGCTTTTCCTGGAACCCCTTGTATACATCAATCGTACTTCGAAACACCTCTCTATTCCAGATCTCATTTGGACTGACCCCAACTTCCTCCATATCCTTTCTTATTTCATCTACCCATTTTGTAGTCGCTTTTATCTTGGTGATGTAATTAAAGATCTTCGTTAGTCGAATATCGCTCATTCTCGTAAGGTGTCCATAGAACTTCAATCTTCTCTTCCGTATGGTACCTATGATTTGTTCTGCTTGTCCGTAAAGATCTTTGTTTCGCCTCTTCCGCCAAGTACCATCATCATCATGTTTTTCAGTCAAGCGACTGGTCTGCCCCTACAATGAGTCTCTTCCACGTTGTTCGGTCTTGTGCTGTTCTTTTGACCATTTCATAACTTCGTAGGCCAGAGCTACGTAGGAAAGATCTCATGAAAGTGTTCCGTGGCCTCCCGCGAGGGCGTTTTCCAGGTATTTTCCCTTCTAGTATGTCGATCATTTGGCCACCATGTCGTAACCTGTGGCCAAGCCAGGTGGATCTCCTTCTATATATCTGGCGGATCATTTCTATTTTCAGGTCCTAAGATCTTCCTCGAGATTTTTCTTTCTTTCTTCTCCAGTTCCTCTAATTCACCTTTCGTGTTCAGTATCAAACATTCTGAACTATACAATCCCTCAGGGTTGACATCCGTGGCATAGTGTCTTATTTATTTATTTATTTATTTATTTATTTATTAAAATACACAAGTCATTAACCCAATTCAGTACCTTCTTGACACAAATACAACGTAGATAATTGTAAATCTAAATAATACATTTAGGAAATGACAAGAAAAAAAGAATTAAAAGTACAAAATAATAAAACTTTACCACATAATTACTCACCCATATAGGTAATGGTTATGAATAAAATGAACTAAAAATAATATAAAAAAACATAAATAATGAACACCTTGACAAAGCATGGACAGTGGAGAGGAACAGCCAGGTGTACCAAACCTCCCCTGGGACCGAGATGCAATCAATCAACATTAGTTTCCGAGTCTTATCATGGAACGTGAGATAATACGCACGGATATAGAGGTACAGTAGTTAGATATCTAAATAAATGTGGCCAAATGTATCGATAACAGAAAATTCGTACAGTAATATTTTGACAAAAATCTCATAAATATGTGGGATATTTTTGTTTAGTTTCCTCATCCCATCCAACATTCCATGTGGTAATTTTTTTGCCGATCTTTTTTTTGTGCCAGACCGTAAATTGAACCATAATTCAATATCGGGCGGGAGATGTCACTGGCGCTCGTATTACCGAGGGTGGGTGGGGAGGGGGGGGGGGGGGGGAATGGGGTTGGCGGTGGAATGCTCCCAACAAACAGGGAACATAATTGCACCTATCTGCACGCTGCACCGTATTGTCATTACCGTTCGTTTATCTCGTTTGTTTTATTTTGAGGAAGCACAGCAAATGACTGCTAACTGACTTTTCTTAACGTCAGACAGGATTACCAACCTCAATAAAATGCATTACATTCGAGAGCAGTCGAAAATGTTTTGAAATATTTCGGGTAAGTTAATTCCAGTGTTCGTTGCGATTCAGCTTTAAATAGTTCTGGCCAGTGATTAATGGCATATTAACTGTTAATGGATTTGCCTGGTTAATTGCGAAATTATTGTAGATAAAATCCCGCAACTATACTAGGTATCAAATTAATAATAGATATTATCATACAATTGATAATTATTTCCATTGTTATTATTATTACTAGCGGACCTGTGCGAAAAAACTCGCATGTTCATAAACCACACTTTCCCCGATAGACTTATAATGAGAGACTTAAGGAGGAAGGTTGTTATGTTTTTATTTCAACCAAATGATTATAGAACACTATTTACATTTCAGTTAGAATTCCAAGTTCCACGTTTCCTAACTTAAGAAGGTAATCGCTAAAAATTGGATCATCATAACACTCACCGGTTATTCGATATTTATGAAATTATACGACTTGAGTACTCATTCCTTTGATGTACTGTTTCTGGAACCCATGCAAAATGATAAAGGAAAGACCTCAGAATGTTAAAATGACATGAAACAGGCGTCACAGCGGCCAAAATGTGAAGTGGTCAGCAATTATGGAGCGTATTTTCTTACAGCAACAGTATCTGCAAATCGCACACTTCGTATATTTCTTTAAAGTCATTTTTAATGAGATATTTTTGAAATTAGAGTGCAATTCTTCACTGCTAATGTCTATTCTCTTTCATTTGAATGCTCATTTGCCACGATGGGTCGCTTGTGAGCGCCGGCGGAGGGATCTATACTACTGAAATCTATACTAATATAATAAAGCTGAAGGCTGGCTGCGTGGCTCAGGGGTAACGTTCTCGCTTGCTGGGCCCAAGGTTGCAGGTTCGTATCCTGGCGCAGTCAGCTGGCATTTGAGGGTGCGCAAATGTGAGGGAGCCGTGTCCGTAGATTTACTGGCACGTTAAAGATCCCCTTCGGGGCAAAATTCCGGCACCCCGGCGTCTCTAAAAGCCAGTGTAGTTAAAAGGGACGTAAAACCAATAACATTATTATTAATAAAGCTGAAGAGTTTGTTTGTTTGTTTGTTTGTTTGTGTGTTTAAACGCGCTAATCTCTGGAACTACCAGTCGGATTCGAAAAATGATTTTTGTATATGATAGCCAGATTCAAGAGGAATAGTTTAGGCTATACCCCTCGGATAACCTTAAAGATTGATGTTTGTTCAGTAAGTCGGAAGAACAAGCGCTCCCGAACAGCTTCAATAATACCTAGGTCTATTGTTGCCTGGCCATGCGGGCTGCATCACGTCGCCGCTACCAATGTTCTGGTACAGAATTGCGAGCTGCTTATAAATAGCAGTCACGGGGAGTAATTAGTGCAAAAAGATTTCTTAGGCCCCTTAAAACAGTTATCATCATGACAATAGTATGCCTCTGTACAAGGGCGATGGTGTTGATGCAGTGTACTGAGGTTATCAGCTGCAATAAGCGTTGGTGCTTTCCAATCCTTATCCTTGAGCGCTCCAGTTCTGTAGTAGTATTCATTATCATCCATTATCAAATAAATCCACCGGGCGAAGCCGGGCTCTACTGCTAGTAATATATATGATTTTTTGTATAATCGTTTCGGTCTTCTATGAACCACGTCATTTCAACTGCCTTTTCGCTCGTTCTTTCACATTGGCCCAGTATTCGCGCATTCTTCTTCTGTGAGCTTCTTTTCATTCTTCGGTCCACTTCTTGCCGGTTTTCAATATGGGTTTTGGCTGAAAACTCTGTATTCCCCCAAGTTTCTTCTTCAAAGAGTCACGTTCCAAGATGTTCTCATGTGATATCCCCAGTTCTTGTAGGTATCTTTCCACCTCTGTAAACCAGATCCCTTTGGTTTTCTTTCCCACAAAGTAGGCACAGATTCGATTGGACAATCTTCTGGAGCTCATTCGTGTTAAATGACCATAAAAGGAGAGTCTTCTTTTGCGTATGGTGTCCGTTATTTTCTCCACTTGTAGATAAAGTTCATCGATGTGTCGTCTTCAATACTCTCCTCGTTTCTTGACCGGTCCCAAGATCTTTCTCAAAAACTTCATCTGTTTGGCTTCCTGTTGTTCTGCCAGGCCTTTCTTATTCACCGCCAGGCATTCTGATGCATATAACGCCTCAGGGCGTATAACGGTAACGTAGTGCCTCAGTTTGGCCTTGAACGACATTGATCGTGTTTTGTAAATAACAACAATCAGGAATTTTAATTACTCAGAGAGGCATGTGAGGCAAAAGGGTTGTTGGAGAATTTCAATCCCTGGGATGTAACACTGGAAGAGACTGCATAATGTACATCAGCGGCCAAGGTGATGATATTTTACTATAGGTCTATTAATAGCGACATGTTGACGTTCACATCATCAATAATTGTGGAAAATTACACCCTGAATAGCTTAAGGAAAATATTTTTAATTCCCCATATTCCGATAGATTTGCCATTCCAGTGTGCAAGAGTGCAGTTCCCCCTTCAAACAATATTCGCAATTTCTATTAACAAAGCGCAACGACACACACTTAACAGCAGCAGGTGTACATTTAGACAAAACCATTTTTTCCCATGGGCAACTGTATGTGGCGTGATCACGAGTATCCGGACAACAAAATCGTTATGTCTCAGCAGAAGAAGGCAAAACCAAAACGTAATTTTCAAATGTGTTCACATAATGTAACATCGTACCCTGCAGACTTTCTCAACTCTATGAAATTTCCACCTTTCTGCTCATATCAATATACTGTATGTATCAGAGTATTCAGAATTAGAATGGACCCACCTGTAGTCGCGATTGCTGTAATAGAATAGACCAATTATCAGCAATGATGCATCGTCCCCATTGTCTTGATATATATGATTATTATTTATTTATTTAGTCGATTGTTCTCCTTTAGAAGAGCGATTAAACTTGAATACATATTTCATCTTCTGACGGAGCAATTCCTGCAAGACAATAGAGTTTTTCAACTGGAGTAGAATTCAAACATAACAGTGATCATAACTAATACATGTATTTTTTTTCCAGGAGTGTTATTTACTTATTAGACTATTCATTTATCATATACACTGTACCCAGCTGAGTCATTGGGCAAATTCGAGTTGACAATTTTCTTTTTTTAGCGTATGGCTTTTAGTGCTGGGGTTGTCCGAGGACATGTTCGGCTCGCCAGAGTTTGTATCTGCTTCTATGAGGCCACCCATGGGGTGAGCTACAAGTACCGTCAAGTGTGGAGTGTTGTCTGGGGAGGAAAGTTTGAATGTAAGGACGAGGAGTTGGAAGGTAGTGGCTGTGGCCTATAGTTAGGGACCAACCCCGGCATTTGCCTGGAAGGAAGATGGGAAACCACAGAAGACCATCTTCATGGTTGCCGGCGGGGGTATTCAAACCTCCTCGGGACTCCCTGCAGCCACACCGTAACAACCACGGCTAACTCACCCGGTTGACCAACTGAAGAGTTACAACTGACATTTTTTATAGGCAACACTGAAAGAATAGTTTCCTGCGAACAGTTTCGGTAGTGTTTGATATATTTGAGTTTCAATAAAAAGTTGAACGGAACTGACCGGAAAGAGAAAACTCATTGGGAAAAAATGCTGAGCATATCATCCCTATAAGATGGTATAATGGCTTTCACGACCAGTGAATTAAAACTCAGCAATCTTTCTAGGTTTGTGCCGAGTCTTGTGTGGGGTTTCGCCAGGACACCAAGCTAGCTCATCAGCGGGCTCTTGGTGTGAAGAGGCGCAGGTACGATTCATAAAAAGGGAGGTAGCGCGCAGTTCGCTACTCCTGTGGGGGGTCCGGACGGGGACACCAAGAGCCCGCTGATGAGCCAGCTTGGTGTCCTGGCGAAACCCCACAAAAGACATGGCACAGACCTAGAAAGATTACTGAGTTTTAATTCACTGGCCGTGAAAGCCAATATACCATCTTTTTGGAAGCCTTCATAGGGAGGTAATAATAGAAATATCGTATGGCCTCGGAAGCCGGGTGCAAGCTTTGTTAATACACACCCAGAGGGCAGCTTGCGTGTCGAATTTAATGCTCCTTGGAGCGCTATGAATGTCAAGGAGGTTAGATATCTAAGCTCCTTGAGGCTATACCACTTTCTAGTAGAGAAATGAGGAGCTCTGTGTTGGCGGAAAATCTCGAGATTAATTTTGCCATTATGAACACGGCCTACTGAATTCAAATGGGTTCTTTATCATGCCAACAGCGTATGACATGAGTATCGTGATTTTTGTCGCCTTTCAAAAAATCACTTACCATGGCCAGGAGCGAACCTGCAAGCTTGGGGTTGGTGGTCCACACACCCACCGTGGCAAGCCATAGGGAGGTGTTAACTGCTTAAGCATCTAGCTCTCGCAGTGAAGAGGCGCAGGTGCGCTTCATAAAAAGGGAGGTAGCGCGCAATTCGCTACTCCTGTGGGGATTTGGGCGGGAACACCAAGAGCCCGCTGATGAGCCAGCTTGGTGTCCTCGGCGAAACCCCACACAAGACACGGCACAAACCTAAAAGGATAGCTGAGTTGTATATCTTCCCTTTATTGATATCCCGCATCGCGCCTCCTAGGAACACGCAGCCAGCATGTTTTCTAGAGCATCACTCGATAAATCAGTAAAACAAAACTCCAATTAAGAAGATTGCTGGATTTATTGTACGAGTTGCAAAAAATGAAAAAAATAGAAATTGGAGTTTTGTATAATTGTAAACCCATGCATTGGCTTTCAGACTGCTTTCGATAAGTAGGATACCACATATTGAGCGCATTGGGAGAGTAAATCATTCATTAGATCGCTGGTCCCTCAGATAAGACCTGATTACGACTGGGTTTAATCCGAATATGATCGTAAGCGCTGTGCCGACTCTGATTACACGCATACACGATCGTACGTTTTGCTTTCAACTGCCGTCGAGCCCCATCTATACAGCACTGCAATTCCAGCAAAGCTGATCACCTTTGCCACTAGCTAATGTATGCATCACTTCACCGATCGATATACAGTACAGGGCTACTCACCCTCAAATGTATTCTGATTCATTAAAGACATCGACATTGGTTCCTCCTTTTGGTTGGCAATATTACAATATCATAAAACAATATTTATGTTCGACCCTGGCGAAATGTAAATATTATATAAGAGAAAACTATAACGAGATTCATTATATTACAAGTCTTCATTATGATACAGTTTCTCCCACCAATCAGAGCTCAAGAAACAGGTGTGTGACCAATTGAGGATAGCATCGCACCTGTGCTCACTTCCATGGCCCCCTATTTTAACTTTCACTGCGTGGCGAGTGTCATAGTGAGGTATTCCAGGTGGCTATGGTCAAATACAAGGCATTCTCTGCGTCCCTTGCGCTCTGTTCAGTACATAAAACTGGTGAAATCTCGACAGATATGTATGAATATTTATGTTCGAACATAAAATAGTTATAATTATCGTCGAATATAAGCAGTCGTATGCAACTCACCTATAATGGTAATTATGGCACTCGTATGGAAATTATAAAACTCACTACGCTCTTTTATAAACATACTTCTTCTTCTTCTTCTTCTACGCGATCAGGCCCAGTGGACCGCACGCTGCTACAAGTTTCCTTCTCCATCGTCTCCTATCCATGGCTGCCATCCGCCAAGTGTCTACGCGTATCGCTGCCTGTTGCAGATCTTCAAGGAGTCCATCACTCCACCGCTTCCTTGGTCTCCCTGGTGGTCATCTTCCTGTGGGAATGAAATCCAGTAGCTTCCTTGGCCATCAGTGCTTTTCCATCCTGGGTACATGTCTAGCCCACTGCAGTCTTCTGGGTTTGATGGATCCAGCTATGTTGGCATCATGGTACAGATCTTCTACTTCATGATTGTGTCTAATCCTCCATTCACCCGTGTGTACATCCCTCACCGGTCCGAAGATCTTCCGAAGAACTTTTCTCTCAAAAACGAGTAGTTTATGAAAGTCCTGTTTTCGGATACTCCATGTCTCACATCCATATAGTACAACGGGTTGGATCAGAGTTTTATACAGACGAATTTTGAACTGTCTGGAGAGACTTCTGGACCGAAGAAGCTGTGTTAGGCTGTAGAGAGTTCGGTTTCCTGCTTGGATCCTGGCGTTGATTTCTGCCTCACATGATGAGTTCTCCGTGAAAAGCGATCCTAAGTACTTAAATTCACGGACCCTCTTGTAGGACTGGTCCCCTACCCGGAGTGACTGTAGTTGCCCAAAAACGTGGCCTTGCCCGCGAGTCATATTGAGGTACTCCGTCTTGGTTTCATTCACGATTAGCCCAAATTTGTTGACAGCTGCCTTGAGTGCTCTGGTCATTTGCCTCAACTCTTCCTGAGAGCTGGAGAGTAAACTGATATCATCTTCGTAGGCAAGGTATGCTAGGTTCTTCCCTTCGACTTGCATTCCTTCAAAATTCTCTCGAAAGGTCTTCTCCAAGGCAAAATTGAACAGTGTAGGAGATAACCCGTCTCCTTGCCTGAGACACGTCAAAATTTCAAAATCCTCCGTCACTCGATTTCCCATTTTTATCTTACCACGTGTTTCGCTCAGACAGATCGCTACCAAGTTGATGAGTTTCTCGGCCATTCCAAACTCTCTTAGGCAACTGAGTGGGCTCTTTCGGTGTATGCAATCATAGGCTTTTATAAACATACTCGTGTCTTAATTATTGACATTATAGGCTCGTTGCATAATGTACTATTATTTATTATGCTATGGTGTTTTAAGCAATTTTAGCGTATTTTCACTTGTTAAAACATTGCCTTATGAGATCATATTCTGTCCTTTTGCGTGTGCGTCTTTGTGTGTCCCACCTAATAAAATCTATACGGCTTGAGTGATTTCAATGAAACTCGGTAAGGTCATAGTACTATTTCGTCTGACCCAGACTGTGTCCTTTAAATTGTATTTTATCTCACCAATCCAACATGGTGGCTGTGCGAAACATTTCACCGGCATTCTATATCTCCAGAATTATTACTGATATCACCCTGAAATTTTGTCCGGTGATAAAGAGCACTACTAGAGGTTCGCTTATGTGACCTACAAAAACTTTTAAAGTACAAAATGAACATGGCGGCCAAGCGAATTTGAAACATTTAAATAGACTTTTCTCGCGATTCAACCGTCCGAGTGCAGTGAAACATGGTACCGCAAATGTTTATACACATTGTAATGCACTGACATCTAATGCATTTCAATTGTTTATATAACCTCAAGATGGCGACTGTGTGAAATTTTAAAATCTCGTTTTTATTTCTAGTGTCCTAATCATGCGATTGAGGTTTGAATAGTACACCTACGCAATAATATTCTTGTAACAGTACATAACTCTATGGCCTACATATATAAAAATCAAACATGTCGACCATCCGAAATATTTAGACGGTTCTCTATATCTGAGAATCCATTACAGCAATCAAACTGAAATTTTGTATGTAGATAGAAGCTATTAACATAAGTAGGATATATGAAAATAGGCTGTATAGTTCTACACGGAACTACTTGCTCAGTGTTGCCTTAGTAATCCAAATTTGAAGTTTTTCAGTCGGTCTACACGATTGTATGCAATTGTGTTGGGTTATTCCCAAATACTGAAAAACTTGGATGACCAGTGGAGGCAGAGAAGCTGCACGGAACCGGACCGCTCATCACTTAAGCAGCTAAGTTTACAATCCACTCTAACCTCACCATTAAATAACAAACACAGAATCACACTAAGCAAGCAAACTTGAAGGTCGATCAACACTTTCAGTATCTAAACAAAAATAACACAATTAACTAACAAATTTCGACTAGTTTTGCTAGGTTAACTACTACTGCTGCAACTAACTACTGTCGACTAAAGTATCATGGCGCGTCTCGCTCGGAAGTGATGGGCTCCATCTCAGCAACGCTGTACAGTGTTTGCCGGAGCGGCTAGCAGGTGAAACATGTGTTATTTCACCGTAGAAATACAAACCGATATAAAATAAGTGAATTAATTTACGTATTTCACAGTCATACAGCATAAATTTTTTATGTATACCGATTACAACGCAACCAAGAACTACATTTTCCAACCACCCCGAGCCGAGAAAAAGTTACCTTACAACAATGATAACAACGTTGTTTCTTGGACACACACAATTGTGAAATTAATAAACCAGTTATACAACATTCCAATGTATATTGTGTTAAAATTTGGATTCGATCTGATGACGGGCTTTTGAGATAATAATTCTTAAATGTGACGCATGGTTGAAACACGCTTAAAAACGTGCACTTTTTGTGTTCCAACTGCGATAAAAAATATTAAAATATAAATTAAAAAATCCAAACCTACATGAACTAACGTAGAATACAACGACAACAAGAAGTTCCGTGAAGAACTATACAGCCTACTTTTCATGCCAATGATTATTCTACAGAATATGAACCTATCTAGAATAATGACGAAATTAAGTTGCTAATATCGAAATTTCCAATTAGTTCGAAATACTGTATACCTGGCATAATGTATCCTAATAGAGCACTACAGTTGGCAGCCCTGATGACTGAATATATTATTAGTTCCGTCTCTTAAGGTACAAAATACAAAATTTGGTTGAAGTCCAATGAATAGCATTGACGTTACATGCAGTTAAACATTGGATCTAACAGCGCGCGTAAAATCATGTTGGCAACAATGTCATGCATGTATTGGTCAGAAATAATCTGAAATAATATGATCTATTGTTGTGCCAATTTTGAATGAAATCCATTAGTTAGTATAGAAGTTACATGCATTTTAAAATTGGACCTATCAGCAGGCTTAGAATCATGTTGGCAGCACTGACGTATATTAGTTACTCCAAATTCGTCTAGAATGCCATGTACTATACGTGTGCAACGTTTAGAGCTATTGGCTTGCATACTTTCTGATATATTGATATTAGGGTAACAAAAATAGGGACAGCACATATTAACAGTTGGCAGCACTGGTTGCTCCTTAGAATACGCATAGTCATATCTGTTATGGTACACATAGCACATACGAAATTTGGTTGAAATCCAAATGATAGTATGGAAGTTACATGTATTTAAAGTTGGACCTGTCAGCAGGCTTAGAATCATGTTGGTAGCACTGACGTATATAAGTTACTCCAAATTAATATAGAATGTCTGGTACTATACGTGTGCATAGTTTAAAGCTGTCGGCTTGCATACTTTCTGATATATTGGTATTTGGATAAAATAAATTAGGAGCATTTATTAACAGTTGGAAGCCCTGGTAGGTCTTAAGAATACGCTCAGTCATATCTGGTTATGTACACATACAACATACGAAATTTGGTTGAATTCCAATTGATAGTATGGAAGTTATATGCATTTAAAAATTGGACCTATCAGGAGGCTTATAATCATTTTGGCAACACTGGCATGTTTAGCCTCCTGGAAATTAAACTGAAATATTATGATCTGTACGTGTGCCAATTTTGAAATAGCTCCCATTCATACTTTCAAATATATCCAACATGGAGCTCAAATTTCAATTGCGATTTTTTAGCAGTTGGTAGCACTGCCATCATTTTCAAATATGGCCGTGAGATATTCAGGTATAGATCTTTACTCCGACCAAATTTTGTTTCGATTGCTGCAGCCGTTTAGGAGATGATAGGGGGGGATACACACACAGCCAGACAGACAGACAGAAGGACAGACAGACAGACAGACAGACAGACAGACATTTGCCCGATCTCATAAGTCTACTTTTTCCTCATTTTTGCAAAATGTGAAAAGTAGGCTAAAAATGTTGATGGTATTGGATTTTATGTAGGTCTATTGGTTACTTAACAAACAACCTTCAAACTCGAGTACACATAATACTTTGGTCGACAGTAAGTGTACATACTCGTATTTTAAATTCTATCACCCATACTTGTAGACATAGATTTAGGCGGTATCGGTGGCGTAGTTGGTAGCATGCTGAGCTTCTATGCCCAAGGTCGCGGGTTCAAATCCGGATGGAGTCATCGGATTTTTTAAGAGCGTTAAAATCCCTTAGTATGCCTTCCTTCGGAGGGGAAGTAAAGCCAGTGGTCCCATGTCATAGATTTATGGCATGAAAAAGAACCTTCCACTAATTACACGTGTGGAAGTTAAAATTTGTAGGTTAGTTTCATAACGCTCTATTAGTTCCGATGTTCGCAACCGGGCGCTGACTGCGATGGCATTTAGTAGCCTCGTCTGCAGCTAGGTGTCGTGGATGGTAGCCTTTGGTGGCAAAAATAGGAACTACTTGAAAAAAAAACAATCGTCTGGAGTCCTTCTACCTGAATCACAGATAACACACACTAATACAGCCATCACAATTAACACCGGTTATCAGACAGATTCTACACACACCCAAAGTACACGGGGCTACATGACCGCGTTGTCGCAGCCCCTAAACTAAGGATCCAACCAACCAGGACAAAGAGTTAATAGCCGAGGATCTGATGATTATCGGTAAACGATCGAATCTTGTCATCCAAGTGTAGTGGCGTAGTGGGTAGCATGCTGAACTGTCGTGCCCAAGATAGCGGGTCCAAACCCGGCCGAAGTCGTCGGATTTTTTAGGAGCGTTAAAAATCCTTCAGTATGCCTTCCTTCGGAGGGGAAGTAAAGCCGGTGGTCCCATGTCAGATTTATGGCATGTAAAAGATCCGTCCACAGACTAAACTTGTGTGGAGCTAAATATGTTAGGTTAGATTTCGTCAGAACGCTCTATCAAAGTTCCAACGTTCACCACTAGGTATCATTGATATCTGGTGGCGAAAGTTGGAACTACTTGACATTGAACGGAACTTGTAGCTCACCCTAAGTGTGTCCGGTGGAAGCAGCTACAGACTCAGGGGAGCCGAACATGTCCTCGACACTCCCGGCACTAAAAGTCATACGATAAATAAATAAATAAATAAATAAATAAATAAATAAATAAATAAATAAATAAATAAATAAATAATCTCTTGTAATTTGGTTGGTTGGTTGGTTGGTTGGTTCCTCAGTTTAGGGGCTGCGACAACGCGGTCATGTAGCCCCGTGTACTTTGGGTGTGTCGGATAAGCGGTGTTAATTGTGATGACTGTGTGTGTTATCTGTAATTCAGGTAAGGACTGCAGACAATCAATATAAAGTAGTCCCTACTTTTGCTACCAAATGCTACCGTTAACGACACCTAGCCGTGAACTTGGCTACTAAATGCCACCGCAACCGACACCAAGAGGTGAACGTTGGAACTTAATAGAGCGTTAATCAAATCTAACCCAGAAATTTAGCTCCACACTATTTTAGTTAGTGGGAGGTTCTTTTACATTTCATAAACCTATGACATGTGCCCGCCGGCTTTACTTTCCCCGGAAGGAATGCATACTGAGGGATTTTAACACTCTTAGAAAATCCGACGACTTCGGCCGGGTTTGAACCCACGATCTTGGGCATAGAAGCACAGCATGCTACCAACTACGCCAACGATGCCACCCTCATGTAATTTATTTTCAGTATTAGGAAAGCACCCATCACAATTGAGTACAATAGTGTTGACCGACTGAAGAACATCAAATGTCGATCACTAAGGCAACACTGAACAAGATGTTCAGTAAAGAACATATAGCCTACTTTCTCCTAAATGTATGAGTATAGTTATAACTCGTTGTTATTATCAAAGAGTATAATAGAATCATTTCTTGGTTGAAGACGTTAGAAACTATTTACCTCTACCAAACGCCACAACCTACAAAAAAAAAAAAAAAAACCAATTACCATCATTAAAGAAAGATAGATAAGAAGTATCTCAAGAATGTTATGGATCTGGAGACATAATCGACCGGACTGGCTGCGTGGCTCAGCGGTAACGTTCTCGCTTGCTGGGCCCTCGGTTGCAGGTTCGTATCCTGGCGCAATCAGCTGGCATTTGAGGGTGCACAAATGCGAGGGAGCCGTGTCAGTAGATTTACTGGCACGTTAAAGATCCCCTTCGGGCCAAAATTCCGGCACCCCGGCGTCTCTAAAAGCAGCAGTGGTTAAAAGGGACGTAAAACCAATAACATTATTATTGTTATTATTATTACATAATCGACCTGCGGTGGGCAACATCCAACTTTGAGTTGAGGCATGTCTTTACACGTCTGGTTGTGCATGGCTTTCACAACCCTAATTTAATTAACAAATCTTTCCATGACCCTACAGAGACGTGTGTATACAAACTATGTGGATATTTTCGATTGCTATTTGCCTGAAATAAAAGTATTAATAACCTGAACTAGCACCAACGGCTAGAATTCAGTTACTATGTGAAATCGTTTTGTTCTCTACTTCAAATAACATTTTCATATAACGCACAATAGGCTGTTACAAACCTTTTAAAATAAAAAGCAAAAATGTATCATAGTATCATCTTGTCATTCTTCAAATTCGATGCGCATAGAATGCCAATGGTATACTATCAATGGAGTCCCATGTAGACCAGTCGTGAAATCTAGTGGAGAAGTATCGAACAATATAATCCTAACAGGGCGAGTGCATTCTTGCGGCCATAAGAAGAAACTTTTCATAAAATCTGAAAGTTAATAATTAGGCCGGCGTGCAGTTACCTTTTTGGCTGCTAGATGTCTCGAGAAAATCTGCTGGCGAATTATGTTTTAATTAAATATATATTTTTCGCCGTAATATGCACAATATAACGCTTAATTTTAAAACGTCTGAGTCATTACAAAGCAATAAATATGTAAAATTTCAGGCAAAAAACCTAAAACTGATGGGGTTTGAACCATGGGCATATGAATGGTAGACCAACGCTTTACCACGGAGCCATTTGTGCCAACGAATGTTGATCTATATAAAATGAATTACATAGAACTTGTTAGTAAGTAATGATTTAGACCTAACGATTTCATCAGTGGAGTATATTATTTATATATAAAGCATTTCATACAAAGTTTATTTATTTTGTATCAGTACGCTATATTGCATGCAATACTCAAATTAGTGAAATATAAGTCAGGCACAAGATATCCGCTGCCATCTTGTCTTTTTACTGAGACGGCTCAGCTTTTTAAAATCACTTCTGCACTATAGTATTACAAAATAAACTTTCAATTTCGAACGTGCCTCTTCCTTTAGCACAGTTAAAACGATTCTCGGCTCGAAAATCGGAACTGGTGGGTCCCATGATATTTATTATAAGGTTTGCATAAATCGCACGGCCGCCATCCTGAAATGGTACGGCGGATGACCTTGTAGTTTGGTCACAAGACGCGTCCTATATGAAGGTATGTTGTTACCAAATTTGGTAGAGATCGGATAATTTGGTTAGTCGTTATTTGATTTTACGTTTTGAACGTTTGAGTGGCCGCCATTCAGTTTTGGTAAAGATGGCGGCGATATAAAACATGACACTGAGGTGCCCTTTGCTTGTTCTACCTCTGTACCAAATTTCGTTCAATTCGGTTTCACCGTGTTTGAATTGATAGGTGGGGACAGACATTCAGAATACACACACACACAGATTCACACACACACAGATTCACACACACACACACACATACACACACACAGACAGACACACAATTTTTGGCCCTGTGTAGATCTCATAAGTCTACTTTCATTTTTTTGCAAAAATCGAAAGTAGGCTAAAAATGTCATCCGACACGAGAGAGCCTACTTGGATTTCCTTGCTTGCCACCCGCCCGCCTTTCTGCTGTACAGGCAAAAATGGGTCGGGTCGAAACCGAGATTTGCACGCCTCTGGTAATAATTACACAGTTAGTACTACAACCTGTGACAGTAAAGTTCGGTGAATAGCCCTGTTCTATCAACATAGATAGCGGCTTCGGTGGCGTAGTCGGTAGCATGCTGAACTGCTGTGCCCAAGATGGCGGGTTCAAACCCGGCCGAAGTCGTCGGATTTTTTAAGAGCGTTAAAAATCCTTCAGTATGCCTTCCTTCGGAGGGGAAGTAAAGCCGGCGGTCCCATGTCATAGATTTATGGCATGTATAAGATCCTTTCACAGACTAAACTTGTGTAAAGCAAAATTTGTTAGGTTAGATTTCGTCTGAACGCTCTATCAAAGTTCCAACATTCACCACTAGGTATCATTGATATCTGGTGGCGAAAGTTGGAACTACTTGAAATTGAACGGAACTTGTAGCTCACCCTTTAGGGTGTCCGCTGGAAGCAGCTACAGACTCAGGCGAGCCGAACATGTCCTCGGACACTCCCAGCACTAAAAGCCATACGATAAATAATAAATAAATAAATAATCAACATAGATGAACAATGCACGACAGTGACCCTACTGTCCTTCGAAATAGTCCCCTCCCGCAAATATGCAATGCTGAGATCGGCGATACATGATCTGGAAACTTTGCAAGAAGGCGTCCTTTGGGATGATGTTCAAAAGCCTCGTCACGTCGCGTTCGGTGAATAAAGTCAGAACGGTCGACCTGGCAACATTGGCGACACACAACGCAACGAGCTAGACCTGTTTGACACAGTGCGTGTTTAGAAGGATGCATTTATGCAACCTACCATGCACACCTGTTCTGCGGGTGTCAGTGAGAAGAGTGAATGTTTTGTGGAATGGAATGGTTCTAAAAACCATCGTCACGGGCGACGAGAAATGGTGTCTGAGGTACGACCCCGAAGTAAAGCATCAAAGTATGGAGTGGCGGGATCCAGGTCCAGGGTCACCGAAAAGCCCTGAAGGGCCAGAGGTTTTCGGACATTTCGGACATCCAACGTAATGTGACACCCAACTGAAGGCTATCCCTAAAGAATTTCCGGGATTTGTACAGGCATTCTCAGAAGTGCATAACCCTCCACGGGGATTACTTCAAATTGAATTGAATTTGAATGCCACTGAGGCTAAAGAGCCCCTTTATGTAGCGTATACAATGTTCTGGCCTGAGATTTTGTAATAAGAAACTAAACCTAGCTTAGTAACTAACAGAGCAAAATATAGAATACACTTATTATTAAATAAACCAATTAGCAAACATTTTATACAAGATGAATAATGCAAATTAGAATATAATAAATAAACAAATAACCTACATAATGTATTATTAAATCTATTGGATAAAAATAGTACGTTAAAAAAAGACTACATTCTTTATCTGAATTATGATTTGATCTATTATTGAAACAAGTATATGAGTGACATGATTACTCGAACTACTATCAATTCCACGGAAGTTGTATCTTGGATATTACAAATATTATAAAAAGCTGTATGGCACGGATATATTTCAAAAAATTTGTATGAACTATTTATATTACGTGGTTTACGAATTCAACAACTGAGGTGTTTCGTATTCCTTCAGGAATATTGACATTAGGTATTTCTTGAGTTGTGTAGTGTTAACAGAGTTTGTAAATGAGTGAAGATGGAATGTATTAAAGAGCCGTGAACCTGTGCAAAGGAATGATTTATTGTATTTAGTTGTACGGTGGACGGGAATCTGTAGAGTGGAATCAGTAAATCTATTTTCTCTGTGGTGGACGGAGTTCATTGGTTTAAACATATTATAGAGATAACCAGGGGTTTTTGTACACAATATTTTCTGGGTTAGGATAGCAATTGACAGCTGCCTACGTCCACGAAGTTTCAACCACTGCATTTGCACATAGTAAGGTGTGATGTGTACATCACGCCTGACGTCTAAGATGTAACGAACGCATGCATTTTGAACTCTCTGTAATTTTATGTTGAGTGTTTCTGATAAATCGTTATACACTACTGATCCATATTCGATAATAGGGAGTATCAAAGTTTGGATTAAAAGCTTGCGCATTTTTGATGGCGTGTAAGGGATATTCCGCTTCAAGATATGCATTGATGATATAGCTTTCCTTATTACGGCTGCGGTATGCTCTCCCCAAGATAAGGTTCTATCGAGAATTACTCCTAGGTTGTTCACAGAGTTGCTGTAGGGGATATCACTGTCTAGTAATTTTATCGGTCGGAGAGAGTTAAGAAGTTTAGTATAGCCAATGCATATAAGTTGAGTCTTAGAAATGTTTAACTGGAGGTTATGGTTTTGGGTCCACTCATGGAGGTGAGCTATGTCTTCGTTGAAAAGTTCTATATGGTGAGGAGCATCAGAGGGACTAAAATGGAAGTAGGCCTGAAGGTCATCAGCGTACATATGACAGAGACAGTTTTTGATTACACTGGACATATCATTTATATAAAGCGAGAAGCACAGTGGTCCAAGAACTGACCCTAGGGATACACCACTTCTTACTGATTGCCAATTCGATGAGGAGCCATCGAAGAAGACCACCCTCTGTTGCCGACCTGCTAGGTACGATTCAAACCAGGACAATGCATGCCGCGATAAACCAGTAGAGTGCAGCTTCGCAAGGAGCAACTCATGGCTTACGCAATCGAAGGCCTTACTGAGATCAAAGAGGCATAGGATTGTAAGCTGTCGTTGGTCAATTGCTGAGCGTATGTCGTCGGTTATTTTTAAGAGCGTGGTAGTTGTGCTATGACCTTTCTTAAATCCAGATTGATGAGGATTTAGGATGTGGAACTCGGTCAAATATTCACACATTTGTTCATGCACTATTCTTTCTAGAACTTTGCTTAGAGCACAAAGTATGCTGATGGACCTGAAATCACTGCAAGAAGCAGGTATTCTCTTCTTAGGCACTGGGCGGATATTCGCACACTTCCAGAGCGTCGGGTATACTCCGTTTTGTAAACAGAAGTTGAACAAGTGTAAAATGGCAGGCAGGAATATATCGAGACAATTTGAGAGAAGGGAGATTGGAATGTTATCCGGACCTTTGGCTTTAGTACGAATAGACCTAATCGCTTTCACTATTTGTTCTGGGTATATGTACTTGAAGTAGAATTTTTTCATGGTTTGGCGGCGGAAGAAGTCTATAATGCTCTACGGTCTGGGATATTCTTGTTGTGTTACTGTTGGGAACTACGTGTAAGTAATGATCGCTCAGCTCGGAGGGGGAAACTGGCATTCGGATACCGGGTGGGGGGCTGGAACCTATTCCAAGGGATTTTTCAGCTCTCCTGAATGCTGCAACATTCTCACAGTGTCTGGAGAGGTTATATGTGTACTTTACTTTAGCATTTCTTATCGCTAGTTTTGTGTTATTCCGTAGAATTCTGAATTTTTCATAGTCGTCTGGAAGTTTTGTCCTTAAAAATTCCTTGCGGGCTCTGTCGCGAATCTTTATCAAGTCTTTAATTGTTCTGTTAAACCATGGAGTTGAATGGCGTTTAACGGTTTTGTCATACAGAAAGTGGATGTTTTGGCTAAAGAGACTGACCTTTTCGTCTACATTGTTTGTTTTATAAAACTGCATCCTCACTAAAATCACTTGACCTAAATTAACTGAAATCACGCTCTAGGTATGTCTTGGGTTTTGATTTTGGAGCAGATAAGGAAAATACAGCGTACAAGATGTCATGCGCTGAGAATCCAGGAGCAGGCTCCTGGCCATATTCTATAACAAGATCATTGCAGTTGGAAGATATTATATCAAGAATGCTATCGCAGGTAGCGGTGTGGAAGGTTTCAGTGAATGGCAAACATTCAAGGTTGCAGGCATTCAACATTTCACGAATACTTTCCGTTTCAAACGTACCACTGCCAAATCTAGCATTTATGTCTCCAACAACGAAAATATATTTGTAATTCAGTAAATGTGTGTACATATCGTTCACGAATGAGTCTAAATAGCCAGCTTTTGGTGGACGGTATACACAAGAATAGAGTATCTTTAAGTCTGGCAGGGTCATTTCAAGTAATAAATATTCCGGTTTCTTACTGTATTCACCCGGAGATTTGCTGACGATGTTGCATTTTATAGTGTCCTTAACATAAACGGCAACGCCACCTGAACATTTGAGAAGTCTATCATTACGAAAGACGTTGTATCCACTGAGATAAATTGCAGCATCCCCTATTGAGGGCTTAAGAAATGTTTCACTGACTGCTATTATGTCGAAAGAACTGTTACCAAAAGTATGACGGAATTCAGAAATGTGGGAGGAGTCAACTAGAGATTGTGCGTTGATGTGTGCCACTTTAAGCCTGTTTGCGTTTCTCAAGCTAATGTTTGATAGTAGTTCAGCCAATACATGTTCATGAGACATAAAAACGAATACCCTGTTAATTATAGAATTAAGAACATACAGAAACAATATATACTATAAACGGTTTTGCAAACTTGAGATCACTATGGTAATAAAAATAATAAAACAAACGATAAAGTGACCAATAAAAACAATGAATAGCCTAATTTACGCTAAAAACAAAAGAAAGTCTAGTGAGATATCGAGTATACAGTACCAGAGTAATTTTGAAGTTGATATTAATACCTACAATGCCAGACACAGAGAGAAGAGAAAGAAAATAATTACTTATATACTAGAGCAATGAATCTAATTCTAATTAACTAATAACGTAAATTTGAGTAAGGAAGAAAGAAAACTATTTTAATCTTCCTTGTTTCCAAGTAGCCTCTCCAGGTTCCATATTTATGTTGAAGAGATGAATTGTTGAATCATCATCTGCTGCACGATTCTCCAAGGGGTCCTTACTTCAAGGGTGTTGGGTACCGCTTCTTCAACGCCTCGAGGTCTCGATTTGTTGTCAGTCTGTTTTTTGTATCACCCACACGTACCATGATAACACCGTCAATGCTCCACGTGTAATTAAGGCCAAAATGGTCGATAGTCTGTTTCAGTAGGTCAGTGCGGGCCTTCGTTAAATCTTCCCGTACCGTTATGCCGGTGTTCTTTAGAAACTTCTTCGATTTGAAAAAAGCATTACGATCAGCATAGGACACGAATTTTACAATAATAGGTCTCCTTTTATTACTGCCTCGGAAGCCTACACGATGGGACCTATCAATCTTGGATAGCTCGAGTGGGACGTTAATTTTCCTGGCGACATCTAGAACACATCGATCTGCTCGCCGAGAATTTCTGGTACCCCGAAAATCCTCAAGCTGTTTCGCCTCTGGTACATTTCGATACTATGCTTTTTTTCGTGTATTAACTGCTGTTTTAGGTAAGCCAACAATCCGTTTGTAATATAGACCCATTCACCGAACTCTTCGGTCAGAACGCAACGTGATGAAGCTATTGAACACCATCCCAAAGGACGCCTTCTTGCAAAGTTTCCAGCATATGTATCGCCGATCTCAGCATTGCATAGTTACGGGAGGGGACTATTTCGAAGGACAATAGGGTCACTATCGTGCATTGTTCATCTATGTTGATAGTACAGGACAATTCACCGAACTTTATTGTCACAGGTTGTATAATACTTACGGTAAGATCGGCTCTTGGATACAAGATGGCCAGTTACTATACTCGGACAATAGAATGTTTTAACCCTACTAACAAAGCACGGGATCCGCTAACCACCGCTTTAATAGAACGACCAGCGAGGGTCATGAATAACGAACGTGGCATCCCACGTGTTCGATGGCAAGAAAGCTAATTGCTGACCAACTACAGTACAACAGACCTGCTTTCCATTTCAATTGGAAAGGAAAAACATCACCACATCATCAGCTGTAATGGCCGTCATCAGTGCGCAGGACAGTTGGAAGCTGCAAACTATTCACAATTACTATTATTGAATGCAGGGATGAGCATTATTTCAACTTTGCAACAGTCCCCGTCAAATGATAATGTTTCGATATACAAGGAGATTATTTTGCTGGAGCAGGGTTGGCGGCCGGCTGCCGTGTGCGCACGCATTCCATCAGCTGGCCGAGCTCGGTCCGCGTATTGCGCGCAGGTGGAAACCGTAACAACGTTCATCAATTAATGGTCAATTCAACAGGAAACCATTTCGCAGAGGAAATCGAGAGGGGGGGGGGGGTCCTCCTTCAGCTGACAGACAGGCGTTGTGCTGTGTAAATAAGTTAACGTGAGGGATATCTGCTGCCGTATATTGTTCTCCAGCTCCACTAGAGTACGGGTAATTGATCTGTACACTTTGTATTGTAAATTACCCCACAATTAAACATCAAACGGGCTTAGGTCCGTGCTTCGATTAATTACAGTAAACACGCAGGGGGGTACAGGAGTAGCTACATAATGTAACGATGTAACTTCCAAAGTTACTGTCTGTCAGCTGAAGGAGAACATTTTAGTATCTTCTGTCAAAAGATAAGTTCTAACGTTTAACTGGTGACGTGAGGTCATCCAGATTCCCAACTATGATCTTCTATAATTAAATCTTGCAGGAAGCTGTTGTTTATGTTACCTTCTTATCTGTGCGCTGACACTTCACACCATTGTTGATGAAATTTTCGTGATGTTACTGGTGGAGAGTTTCAAGTATTTGGGAAGCCTGATATAAGATAATGGAAGAAACGATAGAGAAATAAATGAGCGGGCGAGACAGGCAGAAGCATTTCGGAGGAGTGTGAGAAGCATGATATGGAGCAAGGATGTCCCTCAGAAAAGCAAAATGATCATATATCGGACGTACTATGTCCTTATCCTGACGTATGCCTCGGAGACCTGGGTTATGAAAGAAAGGGAGAAGAGCAAAATACAGGCCAGTGAGATGAGGTTCTTGAGAAGCAGTATTGGAGCTACAAAGAGGGGCAGAATAAGAAATGAGAGGACCAGAGAATTAATGAAGGAGGAACCATTACAGGATGGTATAGAGGAATCTAGACTTAGATGATATGGACATGTAAAACGAATGGAGGAGAAGAGAATGCCCAGGAGGATACACGAGACGAAGTGGGAAGGAAAGAGACCGAGAAGAAGACCAAGAGAAAAGTGGCTGAAGGGGGTGGAAGAAAGCGTGAAGAAGAGAAGAGAAGACTGGACAAGGGTGGAAGCTGAGAGATGGTGGGAAGACAGAAGACGTTGGAGAGGCTTGTGTTCCAAACAGACCCGGCCGGTGGCTGGAAACTGTGCAAGATGATGATGATGACTGGTGGTACGCCCCTTTTAACTACTCTGGCTTTTAGAGACGCCGGGGTGCCGGAATTTTGCCCCGAAGGGGAACGTTTAGTGATGTAATGACTTTAATGACCCTGGTTATTAATATTCAATCCAATGAGAACCCACAATGGTAATCTTGTTAAAGAAATTAAAAAGAATTATAGAAATTCTTAAATATATATAAATGTATTTCGTTCAGTAAGAATGTCCGATTTTAATCTAAGTTAAAGATATTTAAATTCGAGAAAGTATTTCCGATGCTGTTTAATCTCCCATTTGTCTGCTGGAATATTGGATCTTTTATTAAAAAATGAACTCGTTATTCGCATGGCGCGCATTCTGCAGATGGAATTTACTTGCTTTATAAAAATACATCTCTGAAATACGAGAAACAAACTCATAAGTTATGTTCTGTTTGACTTGCGCTTAATATTAAAAGATGTATAAAATGAAGAAGTTCTACGTTCTCATGGTAATACCCATCAGGCCTTGGAAGATCTTCTACTCATGATGTTCTCATAACGGGGTACAAGTGTTTGACTAGCCCAGGCACCAGGAAGCACACATGGCTTCCGTTATAAAATAACATAACTCAGAGTAACGAGTATGCGTCTTTCTCTGGGTCGTAAGCTTGTCAGGTGGGTGAGTGGTTATCGTGTCAGACTATCTATTCAAGCTTGCATGTTCGCTACTGGCCGTGGTAAGTGATTTTTGAAAGCCGACAAAAATCACGATACGCACGTCATACGATGTTGGCATGTTAAAGAACCCATTTGAATTCGAATTCAGTAGGCCGTGTTCATAATGGCAAAATTAATCTCGGGATTTTCCGCCAACACAAAGTTCCTCATTTCACTACTCTAAAGCGCTATAGTGACAAGGAGCTAAGATATATAACCTCCTTGACTTTCATAGCGCTTCAAGGAGCGATAAAATTCGACATCAAGTTGTCCTCTGGGCGTCAATTAATGAAGCTTGCACCCAGCACCCGGGGCCATACGATATTATTATTATTATTATTATCTGGGTCAGAGACGTAAATTTGGGCGGCTTCGGTGGTGTAGTTGGTAGCATGCTGAGCTTCTATGCCCAAGTTTGCGGGTTCAAACCCGACTCAAGTCAGCGTTAAAATTCCTCAGTATGCCTTCCTTCGGAGGGGAATTAAAGCCGGCGGTGCCATGTCATAGAATTATGGCATGAAAAAGAACCTTCCACCAACTACACCTGTGTGAAGCCAAAATTTGTAGGTTAGAATTAAATAATGCTATATTAGTTCCAACGTTCGCCACCAGGTTCTGACTGCGATGACATCCAGTAGCCAAGTCCGCAAACTAGGTGTCGTGGACGGTAGCATTTGGTAGCAAAAGTAGGAACTACTAGAAATTTTCGTCTGTAGTCCTTACTTGAATTTAAACAGATAACACACGCTAATACAGCCATCACAATTAACACCGGTTATCAGACAGATTTAACACACTCCCAAAGTATACGGGGCTACATGACCGCGTTGTCGCAGCCCCTTAACTCAGGAACCAACCAAACACCGACATAAATTTGAGCCTATCACAACACCGGTAGCCGGTAGCCAATGATGAAATAATAGTACATTATGCAACGAGCCTATAATGGCTATAATTAAGACACGAGTATTTTTATAAAACGAGCGTATGCGAGTTTTATAATTTCCATACGAGTGTCTTAATTACCATTATAGGCGAGTTGCATACGACTTTTTATGTTCGACGATAATTATAACTTTATTATATGTTTTAACATAAATATTAATAAATAGGCTACCTGTTGAGAGTCATCCACTTGAATTTTTTGATTGGAGAGTGAGCGCTGGGTTTGACATCTCTGTCTTTCAAGATCTTTGAACGACCGACGCATGCGCTCTGAGTGCTTGCAAGGCCATATGTTTACATCTGCCGCCCCTCAGTAATATTGTCACCGGAGTCGTTTCAAGAAAATGCGCTGTGTAGAAATTAGTGTTGGTGATTCTAAGGTACAGTGCTATTTCTTGTCTCATATTCGCCAGTTTATTTACGCGAACATATGAACGGTGCGTATTCCATGTCGGTAATTTATTATAGTTCTATGTTGTGTTTATGTCCGACATGTTGGATTTTGAGCACATGCGCGAAGGTATCGTTACCTAATTGGTCAATGAACGAGCTCTGATTGGCTGAAGAAACTGTATCATAATGAAAAACTGTGTTATAATGACCATCATTATGATACAGTTTTCTGACACATAATAGTGAGGGTCGAACATAAAGGATACTATGCAAGTCCAAGTTACGCCTTGCAATAGCAAGTTGAGTCACCGCAGCGTGAATTTTCATTTCCTTCATATTTCTTTCATATTAAAGATATCGGTTCTGCAGTTTACAATGGCAAACAGATTTGACAACTTCCTGTCAACATTAGAGTTCTGCATCAATTTATTTCCACCCTCTGCCTCTCCATTGCCCCTCCATTGTACCCCTGCCCCTCTTTGCCAACAGACTGCCCCCTTTCCCACAATGTCTCCCCTTGACTCCCCCTTGCCCCCAATCGCCCCCAATTCCACTGTTAACCGACTAAAGAGCATTTTATATAGAAACTAAAAAGGAGAGTGATCTACAATCTATACAGAAACCAGACAGCAGTCATTCGAGTTGAAGGACATGAGAGAGAAGCTGGTATTCAGAAAGGTGTAAGGTAAGGCTGCAACTTATCACCCATACTTTTCAATCTTTACATTGAACAAGCAATGAAGGAAATTGGAGACAAATTCAAAGTGGGAGTGAAGCTCCAAGAAAAAATAATTTCAACTCTGAGATTTGCTGATGACATCGTCATCTTGGCCGACACGCCTGAGGATTTGAATGGTATGGACTCCGTCTTGGGAAAATAATTCATAATGAAAATTTATAAATGTAAAACAAAAATATAGGAATGCAGCCGAAATAAATCAGAAACCGCTATGGACATCAAATTGGTAGGTGAAAAGCTGAAGGAAGTAGGAGACTTCTGTTACTAAGGAAGCAAAATAACGAAGCGAAGAGGATATAAAATGGAGAATGATGAAGATCAGATGGGTAGATAGGGTAACAAATGAAGAGGTATTAAGACGAGTGGGAGAGGATAGATGTTTCTGGCGACTAGTAATGAAGAGAAGAGATAGGTTGATAGGACACATACTAAGATTCCCAGGAATAGCAAGCTTAGTTATGGAAGGAAGGGTCGAGGACAAGAACTGCAGGGGTAGACCAAGGTTAGAATATGTTAAACAGATTGCCTTGGATGTAGGGTGTGTTAGCTTTGTAGAGATGAAACGATTAGCTCAGGACAGGGAGGCATGGAGTGGTGCATCAAACCAGTCAAAAGACTGAAGACTCAAACATAAAAAAGGCAACACTGAACTATCGTTTAAGAGAGGTTGGAGACTGGTAGTGGCTGAAATAGGAAGATGAAGCACGCTAGGGTTGGACTCGCCTGCGACTGTGCTGGAATCAGAACTCGGCTCCTCGGCTACCATTACAGCCCCAAGGCGGATCATATATCCTAGTTACAACAGAGACTCGACGCCAGGGCTGTCCACATCGGTAAATGAGTCACTTCGTAACTTCAACACCTAAACCCTGTCGGGGTAGACAGAAGAAACCTGATGTACCGTACTTTGATATATATTTTCTTTTTAATATCGTATGGCCTCGGATGCGGGGTGTAAGCTTTGTTATTTAACACCCAGAGGGCAGCTTTCATGTCGAATTTCGTCGTTCCTTGGAACGCTGGTTAGATATCTAAGCTCCTCGACACTCCAGCAGAGAATGGAGGAATTTTGTGTTGGCGGAAAAATCCCGAGATTAATTTTGCCATTAAGAAAACGGCCTGCTGAATTCAAATGAGTTCCTTAACATGCCAACAACGTATGACATGCATGTCGTGATTTTTGTCGCGTTTCAAAAATCACTTACCATGGCCAGGAGCAAACCTTCAAGCTTGAGGTTGGAAATCCTACACGATAACCACTCACCCACCGTGGCAAACCATGTACTATTTTTTCGTATGGCTTTTAGTGCCGGGAGTGTCCGAGGACATGTTCGGCTCGCCAGTTTTGTAGCTGCTTCGAGACGGACACCCAATGGGTGAGCTACAAGTACCGTTGGGAAGGAAAGTTGGAATGTAAGGACGAGGAGTGGGAAGGTAGCGGCTGTGGCCTATAGTTAGGGACCAACCCCGGCATTTGCCTGGAAGGAAGATGGGAAACCACAGAAGACCATCCTCAAGGTTGCCGGCGGGGGGATTCGAACCTCCTCGCCTCCCGGATGTGAGCGACTGCCAGCATCATGCCGTAACGACCACGGCAAACTCACCCGATGTGTGCTTTGATGATGATCATTGTTGTTTTAAGGGTCAGAACAGCGAGGTCATCGGCCCCTTGCAACACAACTACTTTTCTTTACAAGCGAATTGACCACTTAGTGTTACGCTACAGCTTCATTTATTTTTCCTCGAGCGGAGTTTTCTCTGTGCCCAGAGCTCCTGGTCTTATTCCGTTGTTCTTCTGTCTAGGGTAAGCCTTCATGGTTTAGGCAGCAGCACGCCGGTCTCTCACCGCTGGGTTCGTGGTTCAAATCCCGGTGACTCCATATGAGATTTGTGCTGGACAAAATGCAGGCAGACAGGTTTTTCTCCGAGTACTCCGGTTTTCCCTGTCACAAATCTCATTCCAGCAACACACTCCACTATCATTTCATTTCATCTGTCATTCATTTAATCATTGCCCCAGGGGAGTGCGACAGGCTTCGGCAGCCGGCACAGTTCATATCCTCGTCGCTAGATCGGGGCTTCATTCATTCCATTCCCTGACCCGGTCGGTCGACTGGAAGCAGGCTGTGGATTTTCTTTTTCTTCTGTCTAGGCTCTTTCGATGTTCTTACAAGGGAATGCTGGTAGCGTCTACCCTCCAAGAATTGGCAGAGGATTCTCTTGGAAGGTCACTCTCTACAATAGTGCTACACAAATCGATCTAAAATTAATATTAAGCCTCTATTTAGAGCGATTGAAAAGACGCAGATAAAGGAGTCGGCGCGTGGAAATGAAAGACTGGTGCTCGCCTGGTCTGCCTCCCACTTCCACGCGCTGACTTCCTGTTCGGCGTCTTTTCAATCGCTTTAAATAGAGGCTTAATGTTAATATTTGACGATTTGTTTACCACTATCATATAGAGAGACCTTCCAAGAGTATCCTCTGCTAATTACAATCTCATCAGATGGTTAATGCTATCAGATCTCCCATGTCAGTTCTTTCTGCAGCTGGAATTCCTTCCATTTTTTTTCACTATACAATAGGTCTAAAAGTATTTGTCTAAAAGTTTGCTCTCTGAGATCTTTCCATATCCTTCTTTGTTTCCTTAATACGTTCTTCTTCTTCTTCTTTAATCGTATCGGCCAACTAAGGACCTCGTTATTTCAGCTGGCTTCTCTGGGCTTTGATCTTTGCCCAGTGTTCCTTCATACGTTGCCGGTGTTGCTCTTTTCTTTCTTCCGTCCACATCTTTCCCGTCTTCAACTTCGGTTTTTCTTGAAAACCCTGGTGGTCGTGTAGTTTCTTCCTGAGAGGATTGCGTTCTTGAATATCCCCATCTCTTGCAGGTCACTTTCCACCTCTTCGAACCAGGCTGGCTTGGTCTTCTTATTTTTAAAATTGTTAAAGATCCGGTTCGTCAATCGTGTGGGTTTCATACTAAGCAAGTGGCCATAAAATGCAATCCTCCTTTTCCTCATTACATCAGAGATCTTCTGGACATGAATATACAGCTCATCCTTAATCCCTTATTATTATTATTATTATTATTATTACTGTTATCACATTCATTTCACCACATAAGTGGGACATATCAACATATCGTCGGCTTGTTTGCAAGACGGCATGGCTAATTCTCTTAAGGTAGCACATTGAGAAGCGAGCGAACAATGGAACAGGTCTCCAAGATGACGGCCTTCTGCATGGTGATATGTAGACCAGGATGTATTCCCAATATTTCCAGCTTGCGAGCCAACGATTTAGGGATGATGCCGGTAGAAGAAATGACTTGGGGCAGAACCACTACACTTTCCTGTCTCCACATTTGCCGTATTTCCTCAGCCAAGGGCAGATATTTGGTGATCTTATCACAGCAGGTTTGTTGCAGATTATGGGAATTGGGCACTGCAATATCAATGAGGAAGGTTCTCTTCTGCACCTTGTCCACAAGAACGATATCTGGCCGGTTTGCTGGTATCGTTTTATCAGTAATAACTGATCGGTCCCATAACAACTTGTGACTACTATTTTCCAAAAACGGCGTCAGGAACATACTGATAGTAAGGCAAAGTATTTTCAGATAATAAGTGCTTTTGTGCAAGTTGTAGGTGCATTATTTTGGCCACTTGGTTGTGCCTTTTCAAGTAATCAGTACAGGAGATTGCTTGGCAGCCTCCTATGATATGCTGAATGGTTTCCGGTTCTAGTTGGCATCTTCGGCATTTATCATCTTGAATATTTGCCTTAACTATATATTTAAGATAGTTTTTGGTAGCCACAACTTGATCCTGGATTGCAACCATGAAACCTTCAGTCTCAGTGAATAGGTCCGCATGAGTCAACGCATCAATGTCGACATGTTTCTGGTTGAGATCATACGGATGACGACCGTGCAGAGCTTTCTGCATCAACTGCTGAAGCTTGATGGCTGAACATTCCTCATCAGTGGCTAACTGTATATCCCTTACGTGAAGAAGATCCAGCGGTGTGCATTTGTCATCTGCCTTCACAGCGGCTTGATGTATTATTATTATTATTATTATTATTATTATATTATTATTATAAGAGCACATCAACTTTGGTAGCTACGCACGCTAAGGCACAGAGCTAGGCTATGACCAGGCTCACTAGACGAATGGGTTCAAACACTACCCTCGTCCGTCCTTGATACGACTTTCCGTGGTTTTCCACTTTTAACTTCAGTTTCTGAAAAGCCACGGCCGCTTCCTTCATATTCCTTCCTTGCTCAACTCAATTCATCTCTATGCATTTCATCTCTAAGTACTTTCAGACCAACTTGTGGTGCTGTGATTGGCGTTCTGGTCTGAGGGCGGGAACGGAGTTCACTTAGCCTCGTGAGGCAAAGTGGACAACACATCGAGACAGGTTATCATACAAATTCTTTACACACACTCAAATGCATGAGGCTACTTGACCACAGATCTCTCATAAGGCTGGCGTCAGGAAGGACATCCGGACATACAGATCATTCATTCGTTCATTCATTTTCATTCATTTTCATTTCAGATTGTTTTGCCTTTCAGCGCCCAGTCTAGTCACATACATGACTCCCTATTAGCAGTTAGCACTGCGACTTCCTCTGTTTCTACAGCTCTTAGTTTGAAATCGTTATACACCGAATCTAAACTTCGTATCATAGGTCTACTTCTGTTTTTCTTACCGTCTATGACAAATATAAAGGAACTCCGTCAGTCAATACCATGTAAATATAAAATGTTTCACAAATTAGGGTACACGTTTCAAGCTCAAAAAGCCCTTCTTCAGCCCTATCACGTCAACATATTCATGCAAAGATCACCCAACATATCAACAATCATTTCATCATAAATAAATAAAAAACTAAACAAACACATGTTAAAAAACACTTTAATAGTACATTATGCAATGAGCCTATAATGGCTATAATTAAGACACGAGTATGTTTATAAAACGAGCGTAAGCGAGTGATATGACTGTTTATGTTCAACGATAATTATAACTTTATTATATGTTTTAACATAAATATTCATAAATATATGTTGAGATTGTCACTAGAATTTTGTGACCGGGTGCTGCGCTGGATAGCAGATCTCTGATTTCCAAGCTCTCTGACCGACCGACGCATGCGCTCTGTGTGCTTCAATGCCATATGTGCAGATTGAGCACCAGTATTCAGTAAAAATGTCACCGATTCGTTTGAAAACAACGCGCTGTGTAGAAATTGGGTTTGGGGATATTAAGGTACAGTGCTATTTCTTGTCTCACATTCACCAGTTTATGTACGCGAACATATGGACGGTGCACTATCGGTAATTTATATAGACATGTTGGATTTTGAGCGCATGCGCGAAGGTATCCTTATCTAATTGGTCAAACAACTGTTTCTTGAGCTGTGATTGGTGGGAGAAACTGTTTCATAATGAAAAATAGTGTTATAATGACCATCATTATGATACAGTTTTCAGACATATAATAGTCAGGGTCGAACATAAAATAACATTATAAAACATCTATGCTTTGTTATGATGTTGAGTAGTTTCTTTGCCGTTTCGGAGTTTTCCAATCTGTAGATAAGTGTGTATTCTTATTATTATTGTTATTAGTAGTTGACTGCAGAAAATAAAGAGTGTTCGCTACCAAATTTTTAGATTGGATCTTAGTTAGACAAGCTGATACGGATATGATTTGAACAGGGGAGCAATTTTCTTGATATTGAACAAATTTTCGCCAATGTTGCTGTGGTATAAAAGCGATAAATTAACGAGAAAATGGGTTTTTACTTCCCAATGACAGGTTAGTAACATTAACCACTTCCCCTGATAAAATATACTGTATTTAATACTACCCTACAATGTGTATATTCAGGTCGGCTGTCAAATTATTAAAGTTATTTGGGTTGCAAGCCTAATGTCTATAATTAATCATGCACGTGTAAGCAATACTCTCAACGGCAGATAATTACGTGTAATTTACTTTATAAGTTACGATCTGTGTTCATTTAAAAATAATTACTTGGTTTTGGAACCTGTTCTGGTCTGGAAAGTGGCTTGAGTTATGAGTGAGCAAAACCATATTCGTTAAGGAGTTGCTCTTAATAATAATATTAATAACGTAGTCTACCCCCTTAAAATTCCCGTTTCAACGGGGTCGGGGATGAAAATAGGATGTCAGGTAGGAGGAAGGAAATTGGAGCAGGTGGACCATTTTAAGTACAGTGCCGTCTCTAAAAGCCAGAGTAGTTAAAAGGGGCGTAAAACCAAAGACATTATCATTTTATTAGATTTTGGGAATAAAAGAGGGAAAACGCACGAAGATGAAATCATGAATTCAAGTTCAATGGCTCTCCTACAGGGGAACAATCGATCAAATAAAATAAAAGGAAGAAGAAGATGTCTGACGAGTTATACCAACATTTCGAGAAAATATCAGAGACAATTAGAAAAAGGCGATTAAAATGTTATGGACATATTGAAAGAATGAACAATGAAAGACTAACTAAAAGGATATTTTATCATGCCTCCTCATTAAAAGCCAAATGGGTCTACCTGGTTTAACTGTGCTCACACCAAAATAGTTGACACACAGCCTCATCACAGGATGCATTCGTTCAACTAATACTCAATGGTTACCGGTTCTAAGTAACATTCCCCCCACCACACGTAAGAAGATGTCAGTCGTTGCTGAACCCCTACAAAATAATCAACACGAATCCACTATTACCAATACATGCAGAACTTCCAGTTCTCTCATATCATCGATTCAAGTCCTGACAACCGTCGTGGTGAACATCAGATAGCTTGCTGACTAACAACTTCAATATCAAAGTTGCGTGGATTAATCAATGGCGGAAACAAACTTCCCTGGCACACCATGGATTAATTATTAATCCCTGGGAAGGACATGCAGGCGTCACTGGTACTTGTTGAACCGGATTAGAACTGGCCAGGGCAGGTGTAGAGGTACACTACATCAAGTCCTCTACGAATTGCGACTGTGGAGAAGAGAAGTAGACTCACATAACGTTTGATTGTCCACTCAGAGCCTTCAGTGGTACACTGGAAGATCTACAAGAGGCTGTTGACTGGCTTCTCCATTTGGATCTGCAGCTGTAAATTAATAATTTTAGACTATGAACTTGAGATTATGTATTACAGTACTGTATATATTTGTAAATAGCTATCACTTTATCATACGATAAATAAATAATTAAAAGCCAAGAATAGCTGGGTAACAGAAATTGAACATGATCTTCAAGATACTGTATCAAGGTAACAGATGAAATGTTATGGGACAGACCTAGATTCAGATCGTTGGTGAACAAACATCATTTTGCTGCAAACCCCGGGATTAGAGCCACCACTGCATGGATTGCAGAAAGATCTTATTGAGAGAATGAAGCGATTTTGGGAACAGATGAGAGCTAATTGAAATGAATCTGTGGAATAGGTTCAATCTTGCTCCATAGTTGGGCATAACGCCGTAAAGATATTAATATTATTATTATTAATAATAATTATAATAATAATAATAATAGCACACATAGATTGTAAAACTCAGCGAATTTTCTAGGTTTCTGCCGTGTTTTGAGTGAGGTTTCGACTAGGACACCATGCTGGCTCATCAGCGGACTCTTGGTGTCCCCGCCCGGACCCCCACAGGAGATTGTAAAGATCAAAGAAGCAAACAAATAGTTCCGTGAAGAAATATAAAGCCTATTTTCATATATCCTACTCATGTTAATTGGCTCTATCAAGAAATAAAATTTCAGTTTGATTGTTGTGATAGATTCGTAGTTATTGAGAACCGTCTAAATATTTCAGATGGTCGCCAGGTTGGATTTTTATTTATGTACTACAAGCTGTACCCGGCATGCGTTGCAATGCCAATCAAAGAAAGTGTTGGCATTGTAATTTGGATTCTTGAAGTGCTTTTGGATACACCATTTTTTCTTCAATTTCCGTTAACTGCCTCTAAGCTATCGTAAAATGGATTTACTAATTTTGAAACATTTGTGGGAGAGTGCGCAACAACTCACCAAAGTTTAATCGCAATCGGATGAATGGAACTTTGTTGAAACGGTTTGTGCGCCGTCACTCATTTGTTGAAACTACTCGTGCGCAACCCATTATACAATGGACTTACTAAATCAGAAACGTTCCCTGCAGTGTGCACAACAACTCCCCCAAGTTCCATCGCAATTGGATGAATAGTAGGCCTATATGAACGCATACGAGACTTTGTTGAAGAGATTCGTGTGCCTTCGCTCATTAGTTGAATCTACTCGTGTGCTACCTATTGTGCAATGGATTTTCTAAGTCAGAAACCTTCCCTGGACTGTGCACCACATCTCAGCCAAGTTTCATCGCTATCGGACGAATTGTAGGCCTATATGAACGCGTACGGTACTTTGTTGAAGCGTTTCGCGCGTCGTCGCTCATTTGTTGAATCTACTCGTGCGCTATCAATTGTTAAATGGATTTACTAAGCCAGAAACCTTCTCTGGAGTATACACAACATCTCACCAAAGTTTCATCGCTATCGGACGAATGGTATATGAACGCATACGGGACTTTGTTGAAACGCTTCGCGCATCGTAGCTCATTTGTTGAATCTAAGTATTGTGCGCTGCCTATTGTAAAGTAGATTTACTAAGCCAGACACCTTTCCTCGAGTGTACACAACATGTCACCCAAGTTTAATCGCAATCGGACGAATGGTATATGAACGCACACGGGACTTGGTTGAAACGTTTCGCGCGTCGTAGCTCATTTGTTGAATCTAACCGTGCGCTGCCTATTGTAAAGTAGATATACTAAGCCAGACACCTTTCCTGGAGTGTACACAACATCTCACCCAAGTTTCATCCCTATCGGACTAATGGTATATGAACGCATACGTGACTTTGTTGAAACGTTTCGTGCGTCATAGCTCATTTGTTGAATCTACTCGCGCGCTGCCTATTGTTAAGTGGATTTACTAAGCCAGAAACCTTCCCTGAAGTGTACACAACATCTAACCCAAGTTTCATAGCTATCGGACGAATGGTATATGAATGCATACGGGACTTTGTTGAAACGCTTTGCGTGTCGTCACTCATTTGTTGAATCTACTCGTGCGCTATCCACTGTGATATGTATTTACTAAGTTAGAAACCTTCCCAGGAGTGGAAACAACTTCTCACCCAAGTTTAATCGCAATCGGATGAAAGGTTTACGAACAAATACGGGACTGTGTCGAAATGCTTCGCGCGTCGTCGCTCATTTGTTGAGTCTACTCGTGTGCTGCCTATTGTAAAATGGATTTACTAAGCCAGAAACCTTCCTTGGAGAGTAATCAACATCTCACCCAAGTTTCAGCGCAATCGGATGGGTGGTGTATGAACGCATAGGAGACATACACACCCACACACCCACATACATACTATATAGTACATTGATTTTTATATATATAGACAAGCTGTACCCGGCATGCGTTGCAATGCCAATCAAATAAAGTGTTGGCGTTGAAATTCTGTTTCTTGAAGTGCTTTTGGATACACAACATGTTAACGGCCTCTAAGCTATCGTAAAATGGATTTTCTAATTTAGAACCAGTCGTGGAAGCGTGCACAACAACTTTCAAAAGTTTCATCGCTGTCACTCTTTTGTTGAATCTACTCGTACGCTACCTGTTGTGAAATGGATTTACTAATTCGAAACCCTTCCCTGGCGTGTACACAATAACTCATCAATGATTCATCGCAATCGGATGAATTGTATATGCACGTATACGGGGTTTTGTTTAAACGATTCGTGCGCTGTCACTCATTTGTTGAATCTACTCGTGCGCTACCTATTGAGAAATGTATTACTAAGTCGAAGCCCTTCCCTGGCGTGTACACAATAACTCATCAAGGTTTCATCGCAATCGAAGAATGTTATATGGACGCAATAGGGGATTTTGTTGAAACGCTTCGCGCGTCGTCACCCATTTGTTGCATCTACTCTTGCGCTACTTATTGTGAAATGGATTTACTAAGTCCCCTTCCCTGGCGGGTACACAATAACTGATCAATTTTTCATCGCAATCGGATGGATAGTATATGAACGCATACCTGATTTTGTTTAAACGATTCGCGCTCCGTCACTCATTTGTTGAATCTACTCGTGCGCTACCAACTGTAAAATGTATTTACTAAGTTAGAAACCGTCACGTAAGTGTCCACAACATCTCACCCAAGTTTCATCGCTATCGGACTAATGGGATATGAAGACATAGGGGACTGTATTGAAACGCTCCGCATGTCGTCGTTCATTTGTCGAATCTACTCGTGTGTTTCCTACTGTGAAATGTATTTACTAAGCCAGAAACCTTCCTTGGAGTGTCCACCATATTTCACCCAAGTTTCACCGCTAACGGCAGAATGGTATATGACCTTATACGGGACTTTGTTGAAACGCTTCGCGCGTCGTCCCTCATTTGTTGAATCAACTTGTGCGCTGCATATTGTATAGTGGATTTACTAAGCCAGAAATTTTCCATGACGTGTGCACAACATCTCACCCAAGTTTCATAGCTACGGACGAATGGTACATGAATGCATACGGGACTTGGTTGAAACGCTTCGCGTGTCGTCGCTCATTTGTTGATTCTACTCTTGCGCTACATATTGTAATATGGATGTACTCAGCCAGAAACCTTCCCTGGAGTGTACACAACATCTCACCCAAGTGTCATCGCAATGGGATGAATGGTATGTGAACGTATACAGGACGTTGTCGAAACGCTTCGCGCGTAGTCACTCATTTGTTGAATATAAACGATCGCTTCGTATTGTAAAATGGATTTTCTTAGCCAGAAACCTTTCCTGGAGTGTACACAACAATTCACCAAACATTTATCACTATCAGACGACTGCTATATGACTTTATACGGGACTTTGTTGAAACGCTTCGCGTGTCATCGCTCATTTGTTGAATCTACTGGTGCGATACCTATTGTAAAATGTATGTACTAAGCCAGAAACCTTCCCTGGAGTGTACACAACATCTCACCCAAGTTTCATCGCTATCGGATGAATGGTATATGAAATTATATGGGACTTTGTTGAAACGCTTCGCGCGCCGTTGCTCATTTGTTGATTCTACTCGTGCTCTACCTATTTTTAAAGGGATTTACTAAGCTAGAAACCTTCCCTGGAGTGCACACAAAATCTCAGCCTAGTTTCATCGCTATCGGACGAATGGTATATGAACGCAAACGTGACTTTGTTGAAATGCTTCGCACGTCGTAGCTCATTTGTTGAATCTACTCGTGCGCTGCCTATTGTAAAGTGGATGTACTAAGCCAGAAAATTTCCCTGCAGTGTACACAACATTTTACGCAAGTTTCATAGCTATCGGACGAATGGTATATGAATGCATACGGGACTTTGTTGAAACGCATTGCGTGTCGTCGCTCATTTGTTGAATCTACTTGTGCGCTATCTACTGTGAAATGTATTCACTAATTTTGAAACCTTCACGTAAGTGTACACAACATCTCACCCAAGTTTCATCGCTATCGGACGAATGGTATATGAACGCATAGGAGACATACCCACAGACAAACTATCACGTTACATTGATTTATATATATATAGACAAGCTGTACCCGGCATGCGTTGCAATGCCAATCAAAGAAAGTGTTGGCGTTGAAATTCTGTTTCATGAAGTGCTTTTGGATACACAACATGTTTTTCAATTTCCGTTAACTGCCTCTAAGCTATCGTAAAATGGATTTTGTAATTTAGAACCATTCGTGGGAGCGTGCACAACAACTTTCAAAAGTTTCATCGCAATCGGATGAATGGCATATGAACGTATACGGGATTTTGTTTGAACGATTCCTGCGCTGTCACTCATTTGTTGAATCTACTCGTACGCTACCTATTGAGAAATGGATTTACTAAGTCGAAACCCTACCCTGGCGTGTACACAATAACTCATCAAGGTTTCATCACAATCGAAGAAGGTTATTTGAACGCATAGGGAATTTTGTTAAAACGCTTCGCGCGTCGTCACCCATTTGTTGCATCTACTCTTGCGCTACTTATTGTGAAATGGATTTACTAAGTCCCCTTCCCTGGCGGGTACACAATAACTGATCAATGTTTCATCGCAATCGAATGAATAGTATATGAACGCATACCTGATTTTGTGTAAACGATTCGCGCTCCGTCACTCATTTGTTGAATCTACTCGTGCGCTACCTACTGTAAAATGTATTTACTAAGTTAGAAACCTTCCTTGGAGTGTCCACCATATTTCACCCAAGTTTCACCGCTAACGGCAGAATGGTATATGACCTTATACGGGACTTTGTTGAAACGCTTCGCGCGTCGTCCCTCATTTGTTGAATCTACTTGTGCGCTGCATATTGTATAGTGGATTTACGAAGCCAGAAATTTTCCATGACGTGTACACAACATCTCACCCAAGTTTCATAGCTACGGACGAATGGTACATGAATGCATACGGGACTTGGTTGAAACGCTTCGCGTGTCGTCGCTCATTTGTTGATTCTACGCTTGCGCTACATATTGTAATATGGATGTACTCAGCCAGAAACCTTCCCTGGAGTGTACACAACATCTCACCCAAGTTTCATCGCAATCGGATGAATGGTATGTGAACGTATACGGGACATTGTCGAAACGCTTCGCGCGTAGTCACTCATTTGTTGAATATAAACGTGCTCTTCGTATTGTAAAATGGATTTACTTAGCCAGAAACCTTTCCTGGAGTGTACACAACAATTCACCAAACATTTATCACTATCAGACGAATGGTATATGACTTTATACGGGACTTTGTTGAAACGCTTCGCGCGTCGTCGCTCATTTGTTGATTCTACTCGTGCTCTACCTATTTTTAAAGGGATTTACTAAGCTAGAAACCTTCCCTGGAGTGCATACAAAATCTCAGCCTAGTTTCATCGCTATCAGACGAATGGTATATGAACGCAAACGTGACTTTGTTGAAATGCTTCGCGCGTCGTAGCTCATTTGTTGAATCTACTCGTGCGCTGCCTATTGTAAAGTGGATGTACTAAGCCAGAAAATTTCCCTGCAGTGTACACATCATTTTACGCAAGTTTCATACCTATCGGACGAATGGTATATGAATGCATACGGGACTTTGTTGAAACGCTTTGCGTGTCGTCGCTCATTTGTTGAATCTACTAGTGCGCTATCTACTGTGAAATGTATTCACTAATTTTGAATCCTTCACGTAAGTGTACACAACATCTCACCCAAGTTTCATCGCTATCGGACGAATGGTATATGAACACATACGGGACTTTGTTGAAATGCTTCGCGCATCGTCGCTCATTTGTTGAATCTACGCGTGCGCTACCTATTGTAAAATGGATTTATTAAGTCAGAAACCTTCCTTGGAGTGTACTCAACATCTCACCCAAGTTTCATCGCAATCGAACGAATGGTACATGAACGCATAGGAGACATACATACCCACCCACAGACAAACTATCACGTTTTTATATATATAGATTACCTGTACATGAAGATTATTGTGTACGTGTGGTATTCAGACTTCAATCGCATGATTAGGACACAAGAAGTAAAAACGAGATTTTAAAATTTCGCACAGCTGCCGTCTTGTGGTTATGAAAACAATTGAACTAAATTAGATGCCAGTGCATTACAATGTGTATAAACATTTGCTGTACCATGTTTCATTACGTTTGGATGGTTAAAACGCGAGAAAAGTCTATTTAAAAGTCACTACTTCGCTTGGCCGCCATGTTGGTTTTGTAGTTACCAGGATTTTGAAAGTCTCATAGGTGAACTTCCAGTAGTTCCCTTTATATCCGTCCAAAATTTCAGAGTGATATCGGTAATAGTTTCGGAGCTACTGAATGCTGGTGAAATATTTCGCACAGCCACCATGTTGGATTGGTGAGACACAATAAAATTTGAAGGGCACTGTCGGGGTCGGCCAGAATGGTTCTATGATATTATCGAGTTTCATTGATATCGCTCCGGCCGTTTAGAATTTATTAGGGGGACACACACAGACACACGGACAAAAGGTGATCTCATAAGCCTATTTTTTCATAAAATGAAAATAGACTAAAAATACATTTAATTAATTAAAATGTATTGTATCATATATTTTTAAATAATGTACCTTCTTTGTTAACACTAGGCTAAAACAAATTAAAACAAAAAAATGTTCCTGTCCTAAATTGAAAACATTGAACAAAAATTCAAAATCTTTGCTGAAAGCTCTTCGTTTTTTTTTTTTCGAAACCCTTCCGAAATGTATTAATGTGTTTCCTTCCACTGTCACTGACTCTTATTTGGTATTGTTAAATTCGTTACGTAGTGGCTAGGATGCTTGGCTGACACCGCGGAGGCCTGGGTTCAATTACCGGCTATGCCATTAAATTTTAATTCTGGTCTGAGGACTGGAACGGGGTACACTCAGCCTCATGAGGCAAAACTGAGACGGGTTCGATTCCTACCGCAGCCATCTTTGAAATGGTTTTCATACTCCAGGCAAATGCCGGGATGATTCCTAACTTACGGCCACCTTCTTCCCAATCCTCATCTGAATTACAAATACACACACGAATACATCCATCACAATGATACAGGTTCTCAGAAAATTGCATGCACACACACCCAAGTACACGGGGCTACATGACAACGATGTCGCAATGCCAACTAACCTACAAATTTTAGATTCCACAAGTGCAGTTAGTAGAAGGTTCTTTTGCATAAATGTATGACATGGGACCGCCAGCCTTTACTTCCCCTCCGAAGGAAGGGATTTTTAACGCTCTTAAAAATCCGACGACTTCAGCCGGGTTAGAACCCGCGATCTTGGGCATAGAAGCTCAGCATGCTACCAACTACGCCACCGAAGCCGCTTGCCTCTCTTGGTGTTCCTAGGCAAAACCCCGCACAAGACATGGCATAAACCTAGAAATATTGCAGAGTATTATTCGATTAATAGATTGAATTGTCAATCGATTAATGAATTTCGATTAATTTTACATTATTCGATTAATAGATTGAATTGTCAATCGATTAATGAATTTCGATTAATTTTACATTATTCGATTAATCGATTGAATTGTCTATCGATTAATCGATTTCGATTAATTTCACATTATTCGATTAATCCTTGAAATGGTTTTCCGTGGTTTCCCATTTTCAACACCAGGCAAATGCTGGGACGGTACCTTCTGACAGGCCACGGCCGCTTCCTTCCACATCCTTGCCCAGTTTCATTCATCTTCATCCATTCCATCTCTCAATCCGTCGCGCTGGTCGCCCACGGGCGTTGACTAGAAAGACCTGCACTCGGCCTCTCAGGAGGCCACACGGCAAAGAAATCGATTAATCGATTGAATTGTCTATCGATTAATCGATTTCGATATATTCACATTATTCAAAAAATCGATTAAGAGAACATTGTTCATTACCGGCTCTACTACTCTAGTAACGAACTGTTCAAAAGCTTTGGGGCTAATCTCATTTCACCTTTAACGGCAGCTTGTTTTACTACTACTGTCACCAAGAACATTATTATTTATTTATCGTATGGCTTTTATGCCGGGAGTGTCTGAGGACATGTTCGGCTCGCCTGAGTCTGTAGCTGCTTCCATCGGACACCCTTAGGGTGAGCTACAAGTTCCGTTCAATTTCAAGTAGTTCCCACTTTCGCTACCAGATATCAATGATCTCTAGTGGTGAACGTTGGAACTTTGATGAGCGTTCTGACGAAATCTAACCTAACACATTTAGCTTCACACAAGTTTAGTCTGTGGAAGGATCTTTTACATGCCCTAAATCTATGACATGGGACCGCCGCCTTTACTTCCCCTTCGATGGAAGGCATACTGAAGGATTTTTAACGTCTTAAAAAAATCCGAGGACTTCGGCCGGGTTTGAACCCGCTATCTTGGGCACAGCAGTCCAGCATGCCACCGAAGCCGCTACCAGGAACAGACCAATAAACAATCACCGGCAAAGAAAGCGAAACACTACGAATTTCAGATTAAACTCAATGCTGGATTGTTTTAAACCTTCTATTAATCAAATACTGTGACATTACAACAATATGGCAATGTACACTGAAGCAAATGGAAATTGCAACACCATGAAGGCATTGGTCGTTTGTGTTGATTTTCAAGATATGGAACGATGTCATGTAGGTATGTAAACGATCAAAGTTTCAGACCCATTGGATTGTTGCTACAGGTCTCCCCACGTGATTGGTCGCGGAGGAATCAACTCCAGTATACGGACTCTGGTGTAGCGTAGTTGACTTGCAGTCTGTGCAGTGAAGTGTTCCCCGTCAAATATGCCTCGACGACAGTGAAGAGCACGCTATCAACAACTGTCGCCGTTTGAGAGGCCTCGGATAATTGGGCTGTGTGAGGCTGGATTATCGCTAAGGACTGTCGCTGCACGTGTTGGACGACAGGCATCTACGATACAACGTGTATGGCAGCAGTGGTCAAATGAAGGTACCCACACTCGTAGACCTGGCACAGGCCCAGCGCGACAGACAACTGTGAGAGAGGATCACCGCATCATTCGGATGGCCAGGATGGAACCCCTTGCAACAGCAGCGCAAATTCCAGCAGTTGTGGCACCCCACGTTACACAACAAACAGTTGGTAATCGCCTGCGTACAGCTGGCTTACGATCCCGTATCCCTGCAGAACGTGTTCCATTGACCCCACAACAGCGACGTGTAAGGCTGGCCTGGTGTCGAGAACGATCGACGTGGGTCGACGAATGGCATAGGGTCGTCTTTAGTGATGAATCGCGCTTCTGTCTTGCCCGCAGTGATCGCCGGAATCATGTGTGCCGACGTACCGGGGAGAGGGGCCGCCCAGACCTTATTGTCGAGAGGCACGCATAGCCCAGGAATTTTAGGTTTTAACCTTGAAAAAATTTTAGTAAAGCTGAAAATTGGTATAGTTGTCCTATTTGATGTTCTTAACAACATATTAAAAGTCCCCGGTCTTCCCGTGTCGGCTTCCTGGATTTCCAGCCGCTTGAACTCCTGGAATGCTGGAGAAGTATGTGGTGTCGCTGGAATGCGCATTGTAAGCGAACGATTTGGCTTACAGTGCTCTAACATGGCTTAAATTAAAGGAGAAAAAATAAGCTATAAGTTAATTCATGGGTTGGCATGTTAGCGATACTTCCGGTCTAACAGGAAACGAAAAAATGCCGCGAAATTTAAAAAAAAAAGTGCCACGTTTTTCTTTTTTTGATGTTTGTTGGCAAACTATCACGAATATCGCAGACAAGTCTTCTATAAAAGCTGTTGGCGACAAAATAAGCTTTCATTTGATGTATTTATAATCTATGTCCGAATAATAGTTGCCGAGCTATAGCGGTGTAAACAAAAGATTGTTACGTCATTCTCTTCTCCGTCTGCGCTACACACACACTGCGACTGGGACGCGCTCTGATTTTGCATTGTTACATCCAACAGGAGCTTCCTTTCTCTATGATAAATGAAGTGCTTCCCCTCTTTTCAAAATATTTCACGCTTAAACCCATTCCTCTCAAAAAATCCCCCTCCCTCCCCCCAACCCAAAAAAATTGATTTTTTTTTCAATTTTTTAAAAGTATTTTTAATGAAAATCTCCCTTTTTGTACATCTGCTCCTAATAGTGAAAATTGACATCTCTTCATTCTCTAAGGTGTTCTCGGTGCGTTTTTTTACGTGCTTTATTGAGCTAGGAAAACAAAATTAATGTTTAATATGTAAAATATGTAACCATTTGTGACTTGGCGAACATAAATTATTATTTTAATGCCATTTTTAGGAGATCAAATATCTTAAGTAAAAATTAGTGCGAATATCGGAGTAGATATTTCTGCTTAAAACTAATACAGTTTATGATGTATTATTTATCAAATAATTCAAATATTTTTTGTTAGAAACCAATTTATAAACAAAAGAGAATAATGTTAATTTTATCACAGCAAAGTAAAATGGTGTAACAACATACTGAAAATAATATATGCCTGCAAATATGTACGCAGTGAATGCTGCCGGCATGCGTCGGACGTTGGCGGCAAAGTGGCCAAATCGAACGAAGCAGTAACTGTCTGTCTTGCGATAGTCCTTCCATACAGATGCACATGAAGCTCGTTTAGAGAATTGAAACCCTTTCCGTGGAACAACTCCAGAACAAATTTTTCTCCAGCTATCTTGCGCCAGGCTGATTGAAAACTTCGACAGTTTTCCGAAGATCTTCGTTGTTTTTGAGAATGGCCCATGGACGCTTCTTCCCTTTGCTAAAATAGCCGAAGTTGTGTCACATCCGCTCACGGCATGTGCAAATATCACACAACTTTTCATCTCGCCGATATCTTCCTGAATGTTTGTGATAGGGAAAATCTTTCCAAGAGATTTTGAGTTTCCAGGACTGTAAAAATGGATTTTGTTGTTCTCTCTTGCTTTTGCCAATAACATGCATAGGACATCAATGCCTGACGCTATAACAATAACAGCATGATCTTCGGCATCTAGAGACAACGCTACGTCGACAATTAGTGTATCTGCGTCCCCTGTCGCCTGAAGAACAGCAACTCCAGCATTTCTAAGCTCCTTTGTCAATGTAGAGATGAACCGTCCCTTGTTTTTGGTGTTACTTAGAAAGTCTGCTTGAGAAGTGGAAACCATTGTGTTGGAATCGAAGACGATGTCTATGGACGTCCGCTTCCCCGCACGGCGTGCCTGCTCCTGGTTCTTCGTGCTTGGAGTCTGATCGTAGTTGCCAAACACAATGGTAACGTTTGAAGGATAGTGCTTGCTTGTGTACGACTTGTAGGACTGGATTATGTCACCAAAAGTTGCAGGTCTTGGCCATACAATGGTATGCAAAAGCAGACCTCCATCAACGACTACTTTGCGTTGTTCTTCAAAATCTTTGGGGGCTTCTGAAGATTTGAAAAGGTGTTGAAGTGCTTACTTGGCTGTTTTTATCAATAAGGATGAATCGAAGAGAGCTGGAGGCGTCGGTGCAAGCTCGTACTTCAAGAACTCCACGATATCCGCTTCCCAATTCATCACACATATGATTCGCATGAAAAGTTAGTGCGGGTTGACCGGGACGATGTCATCACGAATGTTTAGTTGGCACCCAACAACTGACAAAGGGACTACGTGGCTTTTTCTTGCAAGCTTGAGACTCTCAACAATTTTCCCCACCATTTGTTGTATTGCTTCTTCACCAACTTCTCGAGCCTTGTCGCAGTTGATGCTGTTGTCTGCAACTACGCCAGTGGAAAGCGATTGAAGACTTTCTTTATTTAAATCCCACGGAGAGCGATCTTCTACCCACGAGCGAAACACTTCTGCGTGGCGGTTCTCCAGCTTCCGCCGCGAGTCTCTCAACTGAACGTGCTGTTCCGAGGATTTTGTCTTTATACCAGACACATTTTCTACAGCTTCACAGATCGGGAGGCACAGTGGAAATGCCGAGACAAAGTAAGCCAGCGCTATCGTCCACTCCTCGTCCTCTTGATAAACCTCTACGTGATTTCATAGGCCGCATAAGATCCTGTCCTATGGCCATATCTGTCCATATTCCAGCCCAAAAATCATGCGAGCGTCGGATGGAAAAGTACCCGTTCTTCGTGAAGTTGATGTACTCGTCCACGGGCATCTTCTGATCTAATTTAAGCATTTGATGCACGTACAAGTAGGTTGACTTAGCGTAGTGAATATGCCCGGCAGCGTGTAGGTATGGCAACATCTTCGATACGCAGTACAAATGGAGGTTCCAATTTGATGTTATTTCTGCCCGAATAAACAGCCGAACGATTTCCACTTGCCTGTAGTACTCCGCCCACAGCTTCGCTGTCCGGTTAGCTTCTGACAGAGTCTTCATCTTGTCTTCCATGTACTCCATGACCCGAGTTACAACTTGATCTTCGCATACTTTTTTCGGTGTTAGTTTTCCTTCTAAAGCCTTTTAAAACACAAACAATGCCCATCGGATCGTCGAGTGGCTTCTTACACAAAGTGCAGTCTTCAAAACTCAGTTTTATGACAACAACAGACCGGGGACTTTTAATATGTTGTTAAGAACATCAAATAACACACATCGGCCAACGACCAACTGTTTTAAAATTTAGAAACAAAAGAAAACAAGAAAACCAGTGGATCTAAGAAGCTCCGCCAATTCGACGCATCAATGCTGCGGGCGAGCGCGTCAGTTGGCCGCTGAGAAACAACGCAAACACGGGCTGATTCAGGTCGCGCGCCATTGTTTAAATCTCTGTAGCTCGGCAACTATTACTTGCAAATCAATTATGAATACATAAAATGAAAGCTTATTTTGTTGCCAACAACTTTAATAGAAGACTTGTCTGCGATATTCGTGATAGTTTGCCAACAAACGTCAGAAAATAAAAACGTGGCACTTTTTTTTTAAATTTCGCGGCATTTTTTCGTTTCCTGTTAGACCGTAAGTATCGCTAACATGTCAACCCATTAATTAACTTATCACCTATTTTTCTCCTTTAATTTAAGCCATGTTAAGAGCACTGTAAGCCAAATCGTTCGCTTACAATACGCATTCCAGCGACACCACCTATTTCTCCAGCATTCCAGGAGTTCAAACGGCTGGAAATCCAGGAAGCCGACACGGGAAGACCGGGGACTTTTAATATGTTGTTAAGAACATCAAATAGGACAACTGTACCAATTTTCAGCTTTACTAAAAACATTTCAAGGTTTTGACCGTTTTTAGACTAAAATTCCTGGGCTATCAGGGCCAACACCAAGCATTATGGTCTGGGGAGTTATTGGCTTTAATGTGAAACCACAATTAGTGCTTGTTGGGGGCACTATGACTGCTCGACAGTACGTTGATAGGGTACTCAATCCAGTGGTTGTCCCTATGATGGGGAACATTGCTAATGAGATGTTTCAGCAGGACAATGCTCGGGTTCACACTGCATGCATCTCCAGAGAAGCTCTCCACGACAACACAACCTTAGAATGGCCCGCCAGATCCCCGGACGTTAGTCCTATTGAGCATGTGTGGGACATGATGGGTCGACAACTGGCCAACCGTCCTCAGCCACCCACAACTGTGGAACAACTGACCCGTGCAGTGCAGCAAGCATGGGCCACAATTCCTCAGGAAGCCTTATTGACTCCATGCCTCGCCGAATTCATCAATGTATTGCAGCTCGTGGTGGGCACATCCTGTATTGATTGTTGTCCAAACTTGCAGTCAGAGGGACCTGAAAGTGTAGTTATCGAGTCACAGCCGAACACTCGTCCTGCATGTTCAATTGCAGCAATGTAGCACCATTCCATCTGGGTGTTGCAATTTCCATTTTCTTCAGTGTATCAAAGGAACGACAGGACAGGGAAGAAGAAGAATTCAACATCTGGAAGATATGAAAGATGGAAGGAGTTACTGATGACTGACGGAAGAAGCTGAAGACCGGGAACATTGGCATCAGGAATTCTCTGTACGAATACATTGACCTGCCACTTGGCAGAATACTGTATAACTAGCGGACCCGTGCAAGAAATCTCGCATGTTCATAAACCACACTTTTCCCAATAGGTTTATAATGAGAGACTTAAGGAGAAAGGTTGTTATGTTTTTATTTCAACCAAATGATTATAGAATACTATTTACATTTCAGTTATAATTCCAAGTTCTACGTTCCCTAACTCAAGAAGGCAATCACTGAAAATTGGATCATCATTACACTCACCGGTTATTCGGTGCTCATGAAATTATACGATTTGAGTACTCATTCCTTTGATTTTTTTATTTGCGAATTGACCACTTCGGATCACGCTACAATTTCATTTTTTCTTTGCCTGAAGTTTCCTCTTCCTCCAGTACTCCTTCATATGGGCGCTATGCTGTTTCTTCCGCTCATCCGTCCAGGCTCTTCCCTTCTTTGTGGTTCTTGTGACGTGAAACCCTTCCAAATTTTGAATTATGTACCGAAATGTTTCCCTGTTTGACATCTGAACTTCCTGGATGTCGGAATTTTTGAGATCTTTTCCTTTGATTTACTGTTTGTGAAATCCATGCAAAATGATAAGGGAAATATCTCAGAATGTTAAAATGACATGAAACATGCGTCACAGCGGCCAAAATGTGAAGTGGACAGCAATTATGGAATGTATCTTCTTTCAGCAACAGCATCTGCAATTCACACACCGTACAGTTTTTAAAAGTCATTTTTTAAAGAAATTGTAGTTATTTATGAAATTATAGTGCAATACGTCACTGCTAATGTCTATTCTCTTTCATTTGAATCCTCATTTGTCACGATCGGTCGCTTGTGAGCGCCTCAGGAGGGATCTATACTACTGAAATAATATATATGATAATAACAATCATAAGATAATTACCTTAATTAGTACAATAATTGAAAAACATTATTGATCAAGACGATCACTATAGTGCACAAACACGAATTTGGAAATTATGAAACCTGGAATCTATTGTTGCACTGTATGATTACGAATGTTCTAGATAAACTGTAATGTTCACAAAAATAGGTGGCACGAGAATTCACAGCTGTTTGTAGTTATTGTTGTCCGAAGGCTGGAAACGGTTACATTGGTGTTGTGAATGTCACGATGAACAATGTGCATCAAATGTTGCGCTGAAACTTCTCAAATGAGCTAATTAAATCACGGCACATTGCCATATCGCTGCGAAGTCACAGCATTCAATTATACCAGATTTGTAACTATCAAACATTGAGTTTTGTCTCATATTCGTAGTGTTTCGCTTTTAATGCATTTTCTTTTAATGAAGTTGTACGCAACTCAGTGATATAAATTATTTTATGTTCGACCCTCACTATTATGTGTCAGAAAACGGTGTCATAATGATGGTCATTATAACACTTATTTTCATTATGATACAGTTTCTCCAGCCAATCAGAGCTCGTTCATTGACCAATTAGGTAACGATACCTTCGCGCATGCGCTCAAAATCCAACATGTCGGACATAAACACAACATCGAACTATAATAAATTATCGACATGGAATACGCACCGTCCATATGTTCGCGTAAATAAACTGGCGAATATGAAACAAGAAATAGCACTGTACCTTAAAATCACCAACGCTAATTTCTACACAGCGCATTCAAACGACTCCGGTGACAATATTACTGAGGGAAGGCAGATGTAAACATATGGCTTGCATATGTCATTGCAAGGACACAGAGCGCATGCGTCAAGATCTTGAAAGACAGAGAGATGTCTCGCGCGCGCTCTCCGATAACAAAATTCTTGTGGCTGACTCAACAGATATTTATGAATATTTATGTTAAAACATATAATAAAATTATAATTATCGTCGAATATAAACAGTCGTATGCAACTCGCCTATAATGGTAATTAAGACACTCGCATACGCTCGTTTTATAAAAAATACTCGTGTCTTAATTATAGCCATTATAGGCTCGTTGCATAATGTACTATTTAATGTTATGTAGTAAAAGAGTTTCTTTTTCGTTCATCATTAACTATGCACATTCAGCACACGCCCGAGTATTTAATCATTCAGTCACATGTAGCTGTGCATTACGTGGGATAATGAATGTTCCCTAACCTCAATGTTTTTGTAGAATACCTGTCACGTGCTCATTAATACATACGACCTGACCTGTGATGCATGCTGCGCTCTATGAATAAAACATTCAACTTACTTCTCTGTTGACCAGAAAATAAAATGTCGTGCCCTACCTTACAGTAGGATGTTTTGCTTTTTTTTTATAAATAATGAAATGGAAATATATGGTTCAATAATAATTGTAAATATGCATGCAGTGCAGTATGAGGAGAGATGCTGTAGATACCAGTGAAAATGAAAATTCACAGCCTGCTTCCAGTCGACCGTCCGGGTCAGGGAATAGAATGAATGAAAGTAGTAGTAGTAGTACTACCCCCATCTAGCGGCGAGGATATGAACTGTGCCGGCTGCCAAAGCCTGTCGCACTCCCCTGGGGAAATAATTAAATGAATGACAGATGAAATGAAATGATAGTGGAGAGTGTTGATGGAATGAAATTTGTGACAGGGAAAACCGAAGTACCCGGAGAAAAACCTCTCTGCCTCCGTTTTGTCCAGGACTAATCTCACATGGAGTGACAGGGATTTGAATCACGGACCACAGTGTGTCGAATCCCAATTCTAGGTGGAAAAAATTAATAACTTCGTTAATAGTGCTGGGATTCTATTAAAAGTTGGCAATATACCGTTTTCGAGGTCGCTGATTTCATTTCTGTCATCGTCTTAAGTGTACGATCTTCGGGGGGTAAATATATAGGGGTGAGGGGTAAGGGGAGGTGTAAAAATGACCGAAAGCAACAAAACAATCATCCATTTTCGGTAGTAAAATCACGATTTGGATGTGTATATGATAGTTTATGACAGTGGTAAACATACTATTTAAAACTGGGTAAAATATGAATATCAATGAGACTTTCAGTCAAGTATTCTTGTTACACCTTATTTGAGGAAATAGACAAAGTCACTGTATGTAAAATCATCCAGATTAAAAACGTATATTAAATTGTTATTAAACATAGAACAACGAAATAGCACAAAAAAATAACATTTATATTCTGAAAATAAAAAAAATATTCGTCAAAATCATACAAACAATTTCTTTATTATTAAATACAAGTTTTTCGGGCTTGTAGGCCGTGGTCCAGACAGGATATCTCCCTTGATAATGCCGGACGCAGTTTCCGGTGAAACGTCGGGAGATATCCACTGCTGACCGAGGAAAGGAGCGGAACCCTTGATAATGCCGGACGCAGTTTCCGGTGAAACGTCGGGAGATATCCACTGCTGACCGAGGAAAGGAGCGGAACCCTTGATAATGCCGGACGCAGTTTCCGGTGAAACGTCGGGAGATATCCACTGCTGACCGAGGAAAGGAGCAGAACCCTTGATAATGCCGGACGCAGTTTCCGGTGAAACGTCGGGAGATATCCACTGCTGACCGAGGAAAGGAGCGGAACCCTTGATAATGCCGGACGCAGTTTCCGGTGAAACGTCGGGAGATATCCACTGCTGACCAAGGAAAGGAGCGGAACCCTTGATAATGCCGGGCGCAGTTTCCGGTGAAACGTCGGGAGATATCCACTGCTGACCGAGGAAAGGAGCAGAACCCTTGATAATGCCGGACGCAGTTTCCGGTGAAACGTCGGGAGATATCCTGTCTGGACCACGGCTTACAAGCCCGAAAAACTTGCACTTAATTATGAACGCCGGCCGTGAAAGCCTAAGCTGTAATTTCTTGATAACAAAATGTCATTTTACAGTCGTGTTAATGACGTAGTTTTAGTAAACACACTTCACATACGAAAACAATATTATTTCTCTAGAAAAGCATGGAAATAAAGACAACACATATTGAATATTGGGCCTATTTCTCCCATTGCAAATAAAAAGAAAACGTTTATTCGTCAAGTAATGTTCTCATTAATCTCATTCCCGTTATTAATAACAAAATGTCTAATGTTCATTCGTCACCTGATTCTTCTGTAGAGTCCAGAGCATCGTAGTCATTGCTATGCTGGTCTTCATCATTTGATGTCAAAGTTCCTTGGGAGTAATTAAGTAACTCAATAGCTTCCATAGGTAGATTACCAGGAGTTTTACGTGGCATTGTTCTTCCTGCACTCTCCCATTTTTGTTTATATTATGGGATATGAACTGAATTTGTTCCTTAGCTCCTGAACCTAAGTGTCAGTAAGAGTTGTAGGATCAAATGTATTCATGACATATTGAAATATGACGTCTGTACGCCCCTCTTTACGACACGACTGCCACACGTTGAAAAATTGTTCTCGCGGTAATGCACGCATAGTCACTGAAAATAAGAAAATAAACCATCATGCACATTTGTGCGCAACCAAACCTCTACATATCCTGAATCTACATTAAATTTCCTATTGAATGACGTTTAAAGTCAAGTGGCACTATGAGGCACTCATAAAGTAAATAATTTATTTAGTGCAAAAGCTTGTATTACGCATGAAAGTGAGAACACACACCTCTTTTCACTATTCCATGAGTCGCAGAAGACAACACCTCGTTGAACTCAACTAGAATCACAACGTTAGATTTACTCAGACACCTCCTATCAAATGCCTGATAACTGCCAGGAAGAAGTTATAGCACCTATACCCTCCCTCCTACGCATCAGACAGCGAAAAGGAAGACCGAAAGTCACCATCTGGTTTGTTCACTATCGAATGAGCCAGTTTTCGCTTTCATTTGCGGCAGTGAATTTTTTCCATCTAGATATTGAATTCGACACACTATGAGGACCCAGCGGTGCGAGGCCGGCGTGCTACCGCCTAAGCCACGGAGGCTACACGTAGCCTAGAAATAAGCGATGGTGAGAATTAGGTAAAATAGAAGAGTACTACGTCATTCTATTTTCAAACTATTTGGTTGCGGCCACCATTCTTGACTGTCACCCCGAAGGTCCGGGTTCGATTCCCGGCTCTGTCAAGAAATATAATTCTGATCTGAAGGGGCTGGAACGGGATACATTCAGCCTCGTGAAGTACATTCGATTCCCACTTCCGCCATCCTGGAAGTGGTTTTACGTGGTTTCCCCACTTCTACTCCAGGCAAATGCCAGGATGGTTCTCATATTAAGGCCACGGCCGCCTCCTTCCCAATCGACACCTGAATTACAAATGCACACACTGCTACAGACATCACAATAACACAGGTTATCAGACATATTTATTTATTTATTTATACAGGGTGTTTCAAAAATAGGGGGCATAATTTCCGGTATGTATGTTTTATATGTAGACAATCAAAATAGTTAATTACGACATGTGTCCGGAAATGCTTCATTTCCGAGTTATGGCCTCCACAACACTGAACTTCACCGGAACGTTTATCTTCCGCAGGTCATTTTCATTACAGAAGATGTTCAAAATGTCCACCTCCTGCTTGAATTCAGACCTCACATTGATGTCTCATTGACCTCGGCTGGAACAAACGACGAGCCAACGTAGCATTGCCGTCCACCTTACCGCACATGAATTGCATCTCTGCCTGATGCTGATCTGAGCACATGACGCACAGACGAACGCCAAACACAGCACTGAATTTAACCTTCGCCTCAGAATGAACCGTCAGAGTGCCCTCTTAATGTCTCCTATCATGGCAATGACCTGCGACAAGAAAAACGTTCCGGTGAAGTTCAGTGTTGTGGAGGCCATAACTCAGTAATGAAGCATTTCCGGACACATGTTGTAATGAACTATTTTGATTGTCTACATGTAACAAATACATACCTGAAATTGTGGCCCCTATTTTTGAAACACCATATATATTCATTTATGAAGCCAATGGCCATTTATATGCTTCTAAGGACGTGCCAAGGAAGGGAATTTGGAAGGAAATCGGCCGTGGACGTATTGAAAGGAACCATCCCGGTATTTGACTGGTGGTGAAAATTCGAAATCACGAAAACCATTTTCAGGACGGCCGAGGTGGGATTCTAACACATGCTCTCCGGATGCCAGAGAGGCACGAGGTGTCACCTCGATGGCCCGTAAACACAGATATTTCAGTTCACATTTCAAAATAATTAGGAGAATGGGAGGCAACTGGGCAAAATCTATATCTGGAGGCTCATCCAGTGTCACTCTGCCAGTTCGCTTGGGAAGTAATAAATATTCAAGTCAAACCTCCAAGTTCCCAGTGAAGCAGAATTAGATTTTCTGTTCGGCAAGTCCGTCATGTCCAGCCAGACACAAGTCCGTGATAACTTAACAGCTTTAACGACAGCGCCATTAAACAAGATTACAATAATGAACAGTCGCTATGTGCAGCACATCAGACATGTCCTCGCATAAACACAAGGGCACCATAAAACAGGGTGACACACACAAACCTGATTACCCATGTACTTCTCAATTGATGTGCCCACATCAACAAGCGCTCCACATTTAAGTGGATTGCAGTTGCAATTTGTTGGCAAGTAAACAGGGATTTCCTGAAGAGATACTATACTCTGCTTCGTCTTGTCTTAAAAGGCGGCTTCGGTGGCGTAGTCGGTAGCATGCTGGGCATGCCGGCCGTCCCATGTCATAGATTTCTGGAATGATAAAGAACCTTGCACTAATTACACTTGTGTGAAGCTAAATTATAGGTTAGATTTGACTGACGCTCTCAGGATCCAACGTTCGTCGTCAAGAGCCGACTGCGGTGGCATCTAGTAACCAAGTTCAGAACTATTTGGTAGGGCTCGGTTTTCAGGTGCTAAAAATTGGGAAAATATTTTTTTTATGTATTAAAAATACCTGAAATATGTGACAAAAAAGTTAAAATATGTAGTTATAATTTAGTTTATTAATGCGAATATAAACAATATGCAGTACTCACGAATACAATTTATTCTATGTCTCTTAGACTGCTGAAGCGTTACAATACACAACGAGATACATCTTCTGGTTGTCCATCAAAAATGACCGACGATTATCGCGAAACACTTCTTCTGAAGGCGCGAAACTGCGGCAATATGTTTCTTGCCCTTGAGGTGTTGTATAACTTTAGATCGCTGTTCAGCCAAGATTGCTTTCCCACATGGTTGGCAGAACAGTACACCCCCATCAGAAGTAAAATTATTTCTTAATTCTGCAACTGGCGATAACTTGTAATTGTTTTTACTTTAGGCATCGTAGAACTGCCTTGCACTTCACAGTGCCAGAAATCAACTGCATGTGAGTGACACTGGTTCTAAGTAGCTGGGGGAGGGGGAGATCTAGCACGTGGTGCAATATGGCTATGGACAAGGAAGCCCCCGGCTACCACAGTGAGTGGCACGGGGCGACAAGTTAAGAATAAAACAGTTGCAAGCTGACATATGCTCTGCATGAATATTAGATAGCTCACAGGTTCTTCCCCGTTGAAGTAACACAGAACAAAAATGCAATAAAATTAAAAATCTAGCATACTGTACTGATTTTAAAAAATGTAAATATTAAGCCTATGTCTTTTTATGTGCTAATAAGAGAAAACAGGAATTTATGTATTTATAGAAAAAATGCTTAAAATATGTATTTACATAAAAAATATTTATTTACCTAAAAATCCGAGCCCTACTATTTGGTCGTTGACGGTGGCGTTTGGTAGCAAAAGTTGGAACTACTTGAAAATCTAATGTCTGCAGTCCTTACTTGAATTTAAAACAGATAACACACACTAATACAGCCATCACAATTAACACCGGTTATCAGACAGACTCTACACACACCCAAAGTACACGGGGCTACATAACTGTGTTGTTGCAGCCCCGAAACTGAGGAACCAACCAACCTTACTTTGCTTCGTCTTGTCTTAAAACTAGCTATCATTGTCCGTTGTGAGAAACTGACCCTGACGGACCGGAGGAAGTCGCACTTCTTGAAAGATGCCCTGGGAATATCGGAGTATAGATCCCTCACTTTTTAGCCTACTTTCGATTTTTGCAAAAAATGAAAGTAGACTAATGAGATCAACACAGGGCGAAAAATTGTGTGTCTGTCTGTGTGTGTGTGTGTGTGTGTGTGTGTGTGTGTGTACTCTGAATGTCTGCCCCCCCCCCCCCATCAATTCGAACTCGGTGAAACTGAATTGAACGAAATTTGGTACAGAGGTAGCTCAAGTAAAGGGCACCTCAGTGTCATGTTTTATATCGCCGCCATCTTGACGGAAATGTAATGGCGGCCACCCAAATGTTCAAGGCTTAAATCAAATTACGACTTACCTGATCCATTGATCTCTACCAAATTTTGCAGCAACATACCATTATATGGGAAGCATCCTTTGACCAAATTACAAGGTCATCAGCCCAATAGTTTCGGATGGCGGCCATGTTTGTGTGTAAATAGATTCCCCCTATCAATTCAAACACGGTAAAACCGAATTGAACGAAATTTGGTACAGAGGTAGCACAAGTAAAGGGCACCTCAGTGTCATGTTTTATATCGCCGCCATCTTTACGAAAACGTAATGGCGTCCACGCAAATGTTATGAGCTTAAATCAAATTACGACCAACCTAATCATCCGATTTCTACCAAATTTTGTAACATTATACCTTTATGTATGAAAAATATTTAGGCCGAACTGCAAGGTCATCAGCCCAATAGTTAGCGAATGGTGGTCATGTATGTGTGCAAATAGATTCCCCCTATCTATTCAAACACGGTGAAACCGAATTGAACGAAATTTGGTGCAGAGGTAGCACTTGCAAAAGGCAACTTAGTGTCATGTTTTATATCGTCGCCATATTGACGGAAACGTAATGGTGGCCACCCAAATGTTAAAAGCTTAGATCAAATTACGACCAACCTAATCATCTGATCTCTACTAAATTTTGCAACAACATACTTTTTGTGGGAAGCATCTTTTGACTGAACTACAAGGTCATCGGCCCAACTGTTTGCAGATAGCGGCCATGTATGTGTGCATATCGATTCTCGATATCAAATCAAACATGATGAAACCGAATTGAATGAAATTTTGTACAGATGTAGCACTAACATAGGGCTGATCATATTCATGTTTAATATCTGTATAACACGTTGTATTTCAACAAGCTACTACAACCAACATTCAATTATACTCCTTGAAAAGGACAAAGAGTAATAACAATACCCATGCATTTAGGAGAAAGTAGGCTATATGTTATTTACTGAACATCTTGTTTTTGTGGCCTCTTCAGAGGCCGAGAGCAGGTCCTTCTAGTCGACGTCCCTGGGCAACCTACGCGTCAGGATGAGAGATGGAATGGATGAAGATGAATGAAACTGGGTAAGGATGCGGAAGGAAGCGGCGGTGGCCTATCAGAAGGTACCGTCCCAGCGTTGGCCTGGTGTTGAAAATGGGAAACCATGGACAACCATTTCAAGGACGGCCGATGGTGGGGCTGGAACCCACACGTCTACTGAGTCAGGAGAGAGCTTGGCCTCATGACCTAACGCTGCGCTTTAGCGCGCGCACTTTCCTGGTTAACGAGTGGCAACTCAAACGTAAGACAGTTGCACAATAACCATTGTTCGCTACTGACCAACAGCTGATGGTTGTTGACCAATAGAATGCTTCCTCTCTCACTCCACGTTGAGTCCGAAGTCCTGCCCCTGCGGCTACCTCGCGTATCACGCAGGTGTCAAGTGTCCATTGTTGCACGTAGTGCTCTATGGAAGTGAAACTTGGACTGTTGGCGCAGCAGAAACAAGTAGTTCCGTGAAGAATTATACAGCCCATTTTCATATATCCTACTCATGTTAATTGCCTCTATCAACATACAAAATTTCAGTTTGATTGCTGTAATAGATTTGTAGATATTGAGAACCGACTACATATTGCGGGTGGTCGCCATGTTGGATTTTTATATATTCAGGAGAGACTGCTAGAAACGAGAGATTGCTAGAAACGACCCCAAATATACCCTTGAATGGGTAGTTCATTTTTCTGCCACCGGTGCCTGAGCGCGCTGCCGGCAACGAACCAGGCGGCCAGAAAGCATGAAAAGCTTCCATAATGCAATTGTACTAAATTAGACACCAGTGCATTACAATGTGTATAAACATTTGCTGTACCAAGTTTCATTACGTTTGGATCATTAAATCGCGAGAAAAGTCAATTTAAAACGTTCAACTTCGCTTGGCCGCCATGTTCATTTTGTAGATAACAGATTTTTGAAAGTGTCATAAGTGAACGTCCAGTAGTGCATGTATCTCCGTACAAAATTTCAGGGTGATATCGGTAATAGTTTCGGAGATATTGAATGCTGGCGAAATATTTCGCACAGCCGCCATGTTGGATTGGTGAGACGTAACAAAATTTGAAGGCCACGGTCGGGGTCTTCCGGAATAGTTCTATGAACTTACTGAGTTTCATTGAAATCGCTCGAGCTGTTTAGAAGTTATTAGGAAGGGACACCCACGCATACACAGACAGACACACGGACAAAAGGTGATCTCATAAGTTTATTTTTTCATAAATCTAAATAGGCTAAAAAGGAGAATAGAAGCATTTGAAATGTGGTGTTGAGGATAATGATAAGATGGGTAGATAGAGTAACAAATGAAGAGGTATTAACTGTAGGGGTAGAACAAGTTTTGAATATGTAAAACGGACGGACGGACGGATGGATGGATGGATGGAATTGTTGTTTTAGAGGGCCTAACATCTAGGTTATCGGCTCCTAATGGTCTGGGTGATAGCGAAAATGACAATAAGGCGGAAACCATAACGAAAATTAAGCGAGACTGAAAATACTTACAAAATGGAACTCAGATTGAAATGACTCACAAAATGTAGAGTGGAAATACTTCATCATCATCATCTTGCATTGTTTGCCAAGGTATATGAAAAATATTAGAAAGTAGAATACGAGCCAAAGTGGAGAGAGAATTGAGAGAGGAGTATGATTTGTTAAATTGTTCATCAAATCATCTGAATTTTTTCAAAAATAACGATGATCGTTTCAATATATGATTTAATAAAAAGTGTATTATTCATCTTGAGAAAAAAACTCTTGTATATACTTTATTAAATGTACAGGTGCTAAAAATAAAAATTATTTGAAAAAACTAAAGGGGCCCCAAAAATCTGAGGGTCTTGGGCCTCATTTTACCTTAATCCGGCACTGACTGTAGGCAGAGTGAAGGAGATGTATTGTGGAAGTGTGAGTTGTGTGAAAGTTGGAGGGGAAAGAACAGACTGGTTCAGACAAATGAGTGGCCTGAAACAGGGTAGTGTGCTGTCACCCCCCTTCTCTTTATTGTGGTTATGGACGAGGTAATGACACGGGAAGCAGGAAAGATAGGAGAAAATGGTACTTGCAGATGATCTCATGGTCTGGGGAAACAAGGAAGAGGGAATTCTGGAGGAACTCAAGGTTTGGGAAGAAACAGTGGGAGAGTACGGATGGAAGTTCAACATCAGTAAATGTGAGATCCAGTTAACGACCAAGAAAAAGGACAGACCAATGAGTGGGATAACACTTGGAGGTGGACAGCTGAAGAAGGTGGAAAGTCTCAAGTACTTCGGAAGTATACTGGAGGAAAATGGGAGAAATGACAAAGAGATTACAGAACGTGTCAGACAGGCAGAAGCATTTCTGAGAAGCATTAGAAGGTTAGTCTGGAATAAAGATGTCCCATAAAAAAGCAAAGAAGTGTTATACAGAAGCTACTACATCCCGATACTGACCTATGGATCAGTGAAAAGGTAATGTAGAAGGAAATTACTCACGAAAAGAATAGATTGAAAAATACGCACAAAATGTACTTTAGGGTCAAAATTCGTAAAAATTGCAATGTAGATTACAAATTGCAATTGAGGTTCAAAATACCTACAAAATGCAATTGAAATTGAAAATACACAATGCAATTTAGATTGAAAAATGCCATTTCAGATTCAAAATTCTCACAAAGTGCATTTGAAATTCAAAACACTTACAAAATGTAATTTATATTCAAAATACTTATTTGGATTGACAATACTTACCAAATGCAATTTAGATTGAAAATACTTACGAAATGTAGTGTAGATTCAAAAAATTCGCTAAAAATAATTTAGAGACACGGGGAGCCAATTGACAAAAACAAGTGCGGGAATCTGAAAGAGAAAAGGATATATAATGAAAAGAAAACAAGAGGTCTGACCCCTCGAAGAAGGAGGGATCAGGAAAGATGAGACAAGGGCCAGTGAAAGACTCCCTAGGCCTCGGATACCCTAATCCCGTCGGGGTCGAAAAAGAACAAGAGTTGACCAAGGGAGGTCGATAGGAAAGATGACTGAAAGAAGCCCGGCACAAGTAAGTGGAAGCAATGCACGACTCAGCTGGGGTACCGTGGACGCCAACCCACGTCCCACAAGTTGTGAGCCCCTGAGGGGATGTAGAGATGAAACGAATAGCCCGATGCAGGGAGGCATGGAGAGCTGCATCAAACCAGCCATAAGACTGAAGGCTCAAACACAATACGAACACATTGAAATAGTCAGCATGATATTACTGTACATTGTCAGGTACAAGAAGCCTTTGCCACGAACGCTAATAAATGAAATGAAATGAAAGTGGTGCAGAGTTGAATACCTAGACAGGTAATTTCAGTGAGAGCCAGAATAAATGGCTGTTCTAATGAGGTTCCACAAGACAACATTGTGTGAGGCAGACAACGCTTGTTCTGCTGACAGTGGCGTCAAATAATTAAAAACAAAGTGGCCTGGTCTGTTCAGTACAGTGTGTTGGGAAAGTCCGTACACTCCTTTACCTAACTACTTGAAGCTCAAGTGTTTCATACTTATCAGCACGGAACGGAGTTCTATGTAAACTAGCGGGCCCGTGCGAGAAGTCTCGCTTAATGGGTTGTGTGCGCCCCATGTGTACAGACTACCCGCCAGGCTTTATTGCTGTGCGGGATGTACGCGACACAGTTCTGCCAAAGGTTCATTTGTTTAAAATCACTTTATAAACAAATAAATATATTTCCGTTGCCGTTGCCATAAATCTATGACATGGGACCGCCGGCTTTACTTCCCCTTCGAAGGAAGGCATACTGAAGGATTTTTAACTCTCTTAAAAAACCGACGTCTTCGATCGGTTTTGAACCCGCTATCTTGGGCACAGCAGTTCAGCATGCTACCGACTACGACACCGAAACCGCTTGATGCTCAACAAAACGAATGTTATTTTAGCAGACTTTTAAAAGGCAATAATACGTGGTGCAGACAGGCGTCGTTCCCAGTGACAGCGGTGTAAATACAATTAACATCAAAGTGGCTGGCGATACATTATCCGCTCTGTCCACTACACTGGCTATAATTACTGGGAATTAACAATATAAGTGTGGAATTAAATAAGCTAGCAGTAGAGATGTTGCTAGTTTGTTCTCATTTCCGGTGTGGCTCCCGTCATACGCCATACGTCACAGGCGAAGTTTGTGGGTTCCGAGGAGGAAGGGACCCTCTCTCATATAGTGGACACAGCTGGTCGTGGTGTGGAAACAGTGCGGAGCAAAAATACTGCCACACCACCAGATGGGGCGAAACCGAGCAATTTATATAGAACAAGTAGCGTCTTCTTTTGTTATAAGAACTGGGACAGACCTACTGGGGCAGTGGTTAAATCATATTTCTTGTAGCGCAACATTTCAAAGTCCATTTCCACTAACTTATAACGTGCACTCATAGTACAGGGTGGGCCCACCCTATAGAACGGAACTTCGCATGCACCGTGTGACGGCGGGGGCACCTTTCGAGCAAGGCACTGCCACTAGCAGCAGCGTAGCACCCAACTAGTTCAATACATTTGAAGGCTGCAGGGAAAAAAAGGGCTATGCCCATTTTAAAATATTTTAATTATGTTAATGTGAAGTTCTCTCCAGGTCCTAAACAATACCTCCGGTGGTTAGGTCCAAGTATACTGGGAAAAGAAGAAACAAGTGCACCAGGAAAGAAAGGGTCATAAGGTTATCTTTCAAACCATATAATAATGTTATTAGCCTACTTTCGATTTTTGCAAAAAATGAAAGTAGACTTATGAGATCTACACAGGCCAAAACAAGTGTGTCTGTCTGTGTGTATATGTGTGTACTCTGAATGTCTGTATCCCCCTATCAATTCGAAGCATCCTTTGACAAATCTAATAGGTCATTAGCCTAATAGTTTGCGGATGGCGGCCATCTTTGTGTCAAAATCGATTCCCCCTATTAATTCGAACACGGTGAAACCGAATGGAAGGAAATTTGGCACAGATGTAGCACTAGCAAAGGGCACATCAGTGACATGTTTTATATCGCCGCCATCTTGACGGAAACGGAATGACGGCCACCCAAATGATAAAAGCTTAAATCAAATTACGATCATCCTAATAATTTGATCTCTACCAGATTTTGCAATAACATGCCTTTTTGTGGAAAGCATCTTATGACTGACTACAGGTCATCAGCCCAATAGTTTGCAAATCGTGGCAATGTATGTGTGCAAATCAGTAGGATAAATAAGCCGGTTCTGGCACAGGGGCTAATGGGCAAGATGGCCGCCGCGCGCAATCACTCTATGTTATTCTTATGGAGGTTTCATTCAGAGCTGGCACAGGGGCTATTGGGCAAAATGGCCGCCACGGCCTGAGACCGTGGATTACGTCACAGGGAGAGGTCGGCCGTGTAGTTGCCAAATGGAATATTTATTATTATTATTATTATTATTATTAGGTAATTGTTAATTGATCATGTATAATCAAGACCAGCCTTATATTGTCCACTTTTTGGTGTAGTGGCTAGCATTCTTGGAGGTCATTCCTGAGGTTCGAATCCCGGCTCTGCCAAGAAATTTAATTTCTGGTCTCATGAGTGGAACGGGGTACACTCAGCCTTGTGAGGCAAAACTGACAAGAGCTGGCTTTTGATTCATACCTCAACAATTCTGCCTAACCCAACTTCACCTAACCTAACCTAACCTAACCTAACCTAACCTATCCTAACCTAACTTCAAAGTCAAAGCAAATATAAAAGCAAATGTGAAAGCACACATAATAAACTAAGTTATAACCTAACCTGACTTCACCTAACCTAACCTCACCTAACCTGTCCTAACCTAACCTAACGTAACCTACCTAATTTAAAATTGCAAGCGAAAAAAATTTAGCAAAAAGTATGAGAAAAAAGTGAGAGCAAATGTAAGAGCACAAATAATAAACTTAGTTATAACCTAACCACACCTAACCTAACCTAACCTAACCTAACATAACCAAACTTCAAAGTGAGAGCAAAAATGTAAGAGCAAATGAGAGAGCACAAATAATAAACTTAGTTATAACCTAACCTAACCTAACCCACAGAAACCTCATTTAAAGATTTTAGATTTTATGTTTTAACATTTTAGATTTTTGATTTTTTTCATTTTACATTTTTTAGATTTTACATTTTACATTTTTGATTTTTTGTATTTTAGATGTTAGTTTTTTTTAGATTTTACATTTTAAATTTAAGATTTTTTGATTTTAGATTTTACTTTTTACATTTTCCGAAAAGAGTAAACTACTAGGTCACATACCTAACCTCACCAAACCTAACTTTGCCAAACCTAACTTAAGCTAATTCAAAGGCTAATGCACATACACAAAGTATATAAGGGTACAAGCAACTATCCTTATGCTAGTTTTATAGGTTACTGTACAATATGATAACTACCCCAACCGTTTTTTTTTTCATTTGTTGTTTACACATATGACAATTTTCCAATTCCCCATTTTCATTTTTTTAAATGTTAGTTTTAAGTTTTTCAATTTCATAACATGGAAACATGGATTTTGCATTATGTTGTTTACACATTTATCAATTTCACAATTTCCCATTTACAGTTCTTAAAATGTCAGTTTAAAGTTTTTCAATTTCATGATATAGAAACATGGATTTTCCAATTTGTTGTTTACACATTTGTCAATTTACCAAATTCCCATTTACAGTTTTTAAAATTTCAGTTTAATGGTTTTTTTTTATTTTGTCAATATGGAAACATGGATTTTCCAATTTGTGTTTTACATGTTCATTTTGCATTAGGAGTGGAGAGAGGTGAGTAGTAATAAAAAATGTACAAGCAGTTTCCATACGGTACAATATTTTTTTATTTAAATACATGTACACTATTTACACATAATACATTTTTATATATATTCCTTATTGTTATAAATTGTACACTTGTTTTTATTTTGTTTTCTATTTTATTTATTTTTGATTATGAATGCCATTTCTTATTTTGTTTTATTTTTATTTTTGTAGTGCTATTGTTTTATTTCCTAAATTGTTTTGTTTTATGTATTTGCTAGTTGCAGGCAGAAGATTTTGATATTCATAACTTAACTCTTTAAGCATGGTTAATGATTGAGTAATGACCATAGGCATGTGTACCTATACCATCAGCATCAATCACTCTTTTATCATCACCAGGACACAAAGCAATTTTGTTTAGTCTTATAGATGATATGTCATGTTGTTTAGAAGCGATAATGTTCATTGGTATTCTTTTTACATTGTTTTTCATGACACAATCCTTATAATCTTGAAAGCTTATACAATTTTTGACAACACCTCTGTTAATACCTTTAATCTTTTTGATTTCTTTACCATTTATGTCTAATGCATACATTTTAGCTCTAAGTCCAACAAATGCTTTTATAATTTGTCCACAAGCCTCGTCTTTAAATTTCCCCAACGTTTTCTTGTTTGATGTAGAGTAACATATGTGATTAGTAGGATAATCTGATGTGTCCAGGTGTTGTAGGAAATCCAACTTGTCTTGATATACATCTGGGGTGTTAACCAAATATATGAACGAGTCAGTATCCATATACATGAGTTTAATATTGTTCATGCCATAATAGGGTAGCAGGACATCATAGTGGTGGGAATACATGAGAGTTTTTGAAATATCCAGTATACACATTCCAATATATATAGGCTTATTGAATACAATGTTACGTTTAGACATGTGGAAAGCAGCTAGGTTAGGGCCATAAATTGTTCTGTCGATAAATGTCGGCTTTGCTATTAGCTTTTCTGCCTTTTTGCTGTCAGTCACAAGACGTATGTCTATTCTTTTACGGATATTTTCCATTGTTTTCCCAAAAATGGCATTGTTGAATAATTTGTACAGATTTTTCTCAAAATCATTTTTGGCTTGTTTTCGAAGGTTGTTATTAAAATCAACGTATGCCTTTAACCAAGGTCTTTGTTTAAACTTTAACACACGATGAATTTTTATCAATTTTATTCCATGATCTAAAGCCTGTTTTAATGCCATGTAGTGAACAACATATCGCCTTCGATTTCCAAGATGAGGAATTAGTTTTTTCAGAGACGAATCCTTAGGTTGTGTACACTCTGGTAGGAAAGGTAAATCGTTGTGTAGATCATGAAGGTCAGATGGGTAATCAACATCAACGTCTAGAATGTATCCCACAGGATCGTCTTTCTTTAGTTTTTCTAGATCAACAGTATCTGGAGAAACCCACTGAAATCCACCATAAGGAAGGGAGTGACACATAGCCCACCCGTATTGGTTGTTGGCATCATCATAGGTAATAAACTGCGATGGTTTCTCAGAATCATAGGTTTCCATGTATTTATTGTTAGCTTCAGCATACCGATGAGACACCTGGCATATGCCTCCACGTATTCCAGACTCGATTAAAAGAATCTGATCGTAATCCTGTAGCAATTCCAGTTCAATGCCTGTGTAAAGGAGCATTGCCTCGAAACTTAAACCAGGCGAAGTAAAAAAGTGTGCAGCATCCACTCGGTGTGTTTCTAGTGTTTTGTTTCTAAAGGTTTCAAAGCTGTCTGCAAGAAGGAGTACATCTGAAGTTAGGTAGAGGTCACTATATTCCCCTAGAGTTTTAATGTTGAACTGATTCCAGACACTTTTGGCATGTTCATAGTCTTCTTGACTAACATCTTCTTGACTTAATTTGTTAAAGAATGCCTCTTTTGGAGGTAAACACGTTTCACTTAACTTTTCCCATGAGTCAATGTAGTCATAACAAAATACCCCTTTACGAGTCATGAGCATTGCATTTTCTTTTCCAAAGTACTTGTCTGTTTCAGGGTATGATGTTAAGTTGGAAACTAAGTTTTCCAAACTACTCGGCATTAACCGAAACGTGTCCACAAATCTAAGCTTAACATTTCCTACATATTTGGTAAAGGAAATGTACTTTTCTTTGGAGTTAGCGATAACATCCACTCTCTCAGTAGTACATCCCAATTGCTTTACAATGAAATTTGCGTCGTAGCCACTCATATTATGTAGAAACACAGGAACGGGGTTACGTGTTTTACACCTCAAATTACAGTTATTGTGAGCACTTCCACGGTATTCCCCTGTAATATGGCAGTGGTCTCGAACTTTCCAGTCCTGTTGGGTAAATGGTTTTTGACACAAATAACAGGTTTCAGAACATTGGAACTCTACTTCTTGATCCTCAGTTAAAGCCTTCGGAACATTTAAGCTGTAAAGGCGATCGATTTCATTAGCTATTGAAATCAAACAGTCCATAAACTTTTCTGCAGCGTCAGGTCCACGATAAATAAGAGGTCGGCTTGGAAGGTTTGTCTTTATGTGTTCCACAGCAGGTGAGAGTTTAACGTATATACCAAAGCTCATAGGAACATGACTCTGGTATGGCACTGTATAACTTGCTTCAGGATTGGGTAGACATGTTTGATAGGGTAACAGTATACTTTCAAAATCAGCATAGATAACGTAAGGTATTCTCAGCATTTTTTCCACGTTTAAAAATTTAACAATGGAGTTTTTAATAGGCATTTCAACCCTAGCAATGTCATGCTGGACACACAAAGCTCTATGTTCTTTCAATTTTTCCATTCCTTGTTGTCCATATCGATTATCAAAGTGTGTAAAACACCGTTTACACGTATATATCTTATGTTCATAGCGGGTAATCTGATGTCTTACTAGTTTATCAAAATCTTTGATAAAGACGTAGTGGTTCTGAGCGGATGATGAACTTAACAGGAGGAGGTCGCGATGGTCTTGCAGCTCTTGATCCACAATCTTTAGAGGAAACACTTTGTTGTCTTTTTCCAGTCCAAATACATTAATGGATATATCGTTGGCTTTTTCAAATTTGGGAATGTCAGCTAGTAATGTAGGAAATGATATTACAGAAAAATCATACTTGTTGTCCAGGTCCTTGTATTTACTAACGCGTTCAGCTTTCGTTTTAACCAGTTTTGCTAAAATGGCATACATAAAACACTTTTCATCCTTTAAGTTTTGAGGATTAATGCAGGCTTTTCTTGCTTGTATAGCTGCTGGTAATGGAATATATGTGCTGCCACGCAAGGGATTATACTTATTTATTTTCAATCGTACTCCTTCCACTGCTAACAAAGCCCAATTACTACCTTTTAGCTCAGATTCCTCCATTTCCGTAGTTAACTTTGTAAATTGTGTTTCCAAGAAACTACTTAAGTCCGTTTCCAAAAATAGGGCCTGATTTCGTGTTTTAAAAGCACGATCTGTAATTTCATTGGTAGATGTATGAATGAATCTACATTCAGCCACAAGATTAACTTTTATCGACTTGTGCATTGCTAGTTCTTTCTGCATAGCTTGTATTATTTGCTGTTTGGACTCTTTAAGGTATGAATTTAAATCCTTGCACGTATCGCAACGAATGAAATAGGATTTAAGTCGACCTTCAAAAGATGTCTCATATTCAATAAGTCCATTTTTGTCAGGGACCAATGACAGTAGGTAATGTTTTGTAGGCTCTGCTTTTTGTCTTTTAGCTGCCGACACAACATTACAACATTCTTCATGACGACGTCCGTTGTAGGCATTGTTGAATGTACAGCCACACGTTTTACACTCATGAAATTCCCCACACGAAACTTCATGACGCTTCCTATGATAGTCCCGAAGAAAAGTCTTTCCACACTCTTTACACATATAGCTAGGAATGGGTTCTTCCATCACGAATGTTGATTTCTGCAAACAGCTGCTTACTGCGTATCACAAGGCTAGAGGTTGGTCGGAGAGACGGTCTTTCACGATGTGAACACCATGAGAGGTAGTAGTCAACTGGTGATATTCTTGTGAAGGGTCCTCTAATATACCCCTAGTCTAGACCAACAACTCTTTACAGCGTATGACAAGGCTGTAGACTGGACAGTGAGACGGTATTTCACGATGTGAACACTGTAACAAGTAGTAGTCAACTGATTATATACTTGCTAAGGGTTCTCTAATATACAATAGTCAAGACCAACAGCTACTTACTGAGTAGTACAAGGCTGTACAATAGTTGTTTTGACAGTCTTTCACGATGTGGTCACTGTGAATAATGGTAGTCAACTGATGATATTCTTGATAAGGGTCCTCTAATATACCCCTGGTTAAGGGTAACAGCTGTTCACTGCTTATGACAAGGCTAAAGACTGGTTGCTTCAACGGTCTTTCACAATGTAAACACTGTGACAGGTAGTAGTCAACTGAAAATATTCTTATGGCCTACTCAAGGTTATCAGGTACTTACTGCATATCAAAAGGCTGTACACTCATGTGTGTTAGGCACTCTTTTTTGCTAAGGACCCCAATATTCCCTACACAAGGCTATACATGTTAGTTCTAAACACTTAGTGGTTAATTGTATATTCAATTTTTGTACAAAGCTTATACAAGCACGTTTTATGAGGTAAAACTTTGTTAAATAACTGCATGCGACACGCAAAGTATGTTTCCGCTATCTAGCGGTGACTATGAGTACTACTTGAACGACCAGCATGCTAACTAGCGCTCCATTTCAACACTCGCTCACTGAACGATCAGCATGCTATCTAGCGGTCGATAGCAATACTCCTCAACTACCAGCCTGCTATCTATCGGTCAATATGACAACTCACTCAACTACCGACATGCTACATGGCTCTTTTGGTCAGTTTTTTGTTGGCTTTTTTTTGGTCAGTTTTTGTTGGCTTTTTTGTTGGCCTTTGTTGGCTTTTGTTGGCTTTTGTTGGCTTTTTTGTTGGCTTTTGTTGGCTGTTGTTGGCTTTTGTTGGCTTTTGTATTAGCTCTTTCATATTTGCTCTTGCTTGTGGGGGCTTATTATTTGGTCTTGGAAAGTATGTCAGTCCTTTTTTTATGGCTGCAAAATGCTTACAGCCATGTTTGTAAGCAGCAACAACAACAACAACAACACACAAAATTCAAAAAAAATCCAAAGTACTCTAAGGTTTATCAATGACTCTCAACTCTTACACTTACCTCTATCCCATGCCTAGTCAAAAAAAGTAGTGTATTTTTCAAATTTTTCAAAAAAATATTTTGAAAGTAGCCTATATCATTAAACTAAAAATCCTGAAAAGACATATGTTAACTCCAACACCTACCTCTATACCACTCTCAGTCCAAAAATAATGTATTTTTCAAATTTTCCAAAACATATTTCCGAAAATGGGTTATATTTCCGAAATTAAAAAGTTAACAAAAAATGTTTGTTTGACATAAATGAATGGCCTTTGCCTCCTCTACCACTGTACCAAGTCCCAGGTCTCCAGGACAAAAAAAATAAAATTTTTAAAAAGGGTTTTATTTCCAAAATTAGGAATTTTACAAAAAAGTTTGTTTGACATAAATGAATGGCCTTTACCCCCTCTACCCCCACACTAAGTCTCATGTCTCTAGGACAACAAAAATAAAATTTTCAAAATGGGCTTATATTTCCAAAATTAGGAATTCTACAAAAAAGTTTGTTTGACGTAAATCAATGGTCTTTACCCCCTCTATTCCAACACCAAGTCTCAGGTCTCTAGGTCAACAAAAATAAAATTTGGAAAAAATGGTCACTATTTTGGAAACTAGGAATTCTACAAAAAAGTTTGTTTAACATAAATGAAAGGTCTCTATCCCCTCTACTTGTAAACCAAGTTCCAAGTATGTGAGACAAAAATGAAAAAAGTTCAATTGGGAAAGTAGGCGATTTTTCATATAACCAAACATTCAAAAATGTGTTCATTGGGCTGAAAATAATGGCCTCTATGTCCTTTATTTTTATAATAAAACGTTTTTATTTTTTACATTTTTTTGAAAAAAGTTCAATTTTGAAATTTTTATAATTTAGAAACTAAAGAGTTTTCAAAAAATTTTGTTTGACATAAATGAATGGTCTTGACCCCCTCTACCCCCAAAATAAATTTCAAGTCTCTAGGACAAGAAATAACAGTAGTGGAGTAGTACGGGTTCTGCTTCACTTGACACTCCTGTGCCCAATAAACCAACATGGCGGCCACGCCAAGTAAAGCAGAACCCCCCTACTCCACTACTGTTATTTCTTGTCCTAGAGACTTGAAATTTATTTTGGGGGTAGAGGGGGTCAAGACCATTCATTTATGTCAAACAAAATTTTTTGAAAAAAGTTCAATTTTGAAATTTTTTCAAAAAATTTTGTTTGACATAAATGAATGGTCTTGACCCCCTCTACCCCCAAAATAAATTTCAAGTCTCTAGGACAAGAAATAACAGTAGTGGAGTAGGGGGGGTTCTGCTTTACTTGGCGTGGCCGCCATGTTGGTTTATTGGGCACAGGAGTGTCAAGTGAAGCAGAACCCGTACTACTCCACTACTGTTATTTCTTGTCCTAGAGACTTGAAATTTATTTTGGGGGTAGAGGGGGTCAAGACCATTCATTTATGTCAAACAAAATTTTTTGAAAACTCTTTAGTTTCTAAATTATAAAAATTTCAAAATTGAACTTTTTTCAAAAAAATGTAAAAAATAAAAACGTTTTATTATAAAAATAAAGGACATAGAGGCCATTATTTTCAGCCCAATGAACACATTTTTGAATGTTTGGTTATATGAAAAATCGCCTACTTTCCCAATTGAACTTTTTTCATTTTTGTCTCACATACTTGGAACTTGGTTTACAAGTAGAGGGGATAGAGACCTTTCATTTATGTTAAACAAACTTTTTTGTAGAATTCCTAGTTTCCAAAATAGTGACCATTTTTTCCAAATTTTATTTTTGTTGACCTAGAGACCTGAGACTTGGTGTTGGAATAGAGGGGGTAAAGACCATTGATTTACGTCAAACAAACTTTTTTGTAGAATTCCTAATTTTGGAAATATAAGCCCATTTTGAAAATTTTATTTTTGTTGTCCTAGAGACATGAGACTTAGTGTGGGGGTAGAGGGGGTAAAGGCCATTCATTTATGTCAAACAAACTTTTTTGTAAAATTCCTAATTTTGGAAATAAAACCCTTTTTAAAAATTTTATTTTTTTTGTCCTGGAGACCTGGGACTTGGTACAGTGGTAGAGGAGGCAAAGGCCATTCATTTATGTCAAACAAACATTTTTTGTTAACTTTTTAATTTCGGAAATATAACCCATTTTCGGAAATATGTTTTGGAAAATTTGAAAAATACATTATTTTTGGACTGAGAGTGGTATAGAGGTAGGTGTTGGAGTTAACATATGTCTTTTCAGGATTTTTAGTTTAATGATATAGGCTACTTTCAAAATATTTTTTTGAAAAATTTGAAAAATACACTACTTTTTTTGACTAGGCATGGGATAGAGGTAAGTGTAAGAGTTGAGAGTCATTGATAAACCTTAGAGTACTTTGGATTTTTTTTGAATTTTGTGTGTTGTTGTTGTTGTTGTTGCTGCTTACAAACATGGCTGTAAGCATTTTGCAGCCATAAAAAAAGGACTGACATACTTTCCAAGACCAAATAATAAGCCCCCACAAGCAAGAGCAAATATGAAAGAGCTAATACAAAAGCCAACAAAAGCCAACAACAGCCAACAAAAGCCAACAAAAAAGCCAACAAAAGCCAACAAAAGCCAACAAAGGCCAACAAAAAAGCCAACAAAAACTGACCAAAAAAAAGCCAACAAAAAACTGACCAAAAGAGCCATGTAGCATGTCGGTAGTTGAGTGAGTTGTCATATTGACCGATAGATAGCAGGCTGGTAGTTGAGGAGTATTGCTATCGACCGCTAGATAGCATGCTGATCGTTCAGTGAGCGAGTGTTGAAATGGAGCGCTAGTTAGCATGCTGGTCGTTCAAGTAGTACTCATAGTCACCGCTAGATAGCGGAAACATACTTTGCGTGTCGCATGCAGTTATTTAACAAAGTTTTACCTCATAAAACGTGCTTGTATAAGCTTTGTACAAAAATTGAATATACAATTAACCACTAAGTGTTTAGAACTAACATGTATAGCCTTGTGTAGGGAATATTGGGGTCCTTAGCAAAAAAGAGTGCCTAACACACATGAGTGTACAGCCTTTTGATATGCAGTAAGTACCTGATAACCTTGAGTAGGCCATAAGAATATTTTCAGTTGACTACTACCTGTCACAGTGTTTACATTGTGAAAGACCGTTGAAGCAACCAGTCTTTAGCCTTGTCATAAGCAGTGAACAGCTGTTACCCTTAACCAGGGGTATATTAGAGGACCCTTATCAAGAATATCATCAGTTGACTACCATTATTCACAGTGACCACATCGTGAAAGACTGTCAAAACAACTATTGTACAGCCTTGTACTACTCAGTAAGTAGCTGTTGGTCTTGACTATTGTATATTAGAGAACCCTTAGCAAGTATATAATCAGTTGACTACTACTTGTTACAGTGTTCACATCGTGAAATACCGTCTCACTGTCCAGTCTACAGCCTTGTCATACGCTGTAAAGAGTTGTTGGTCTAGACTAGGGGTATATTAGAGGACCCTTCACAAGAATATCACCAGTTGACTACTACCTCTCATGGTGTTCACATCGTGAAAGACCGTCTCTCCGACCAACCTCTAGCCTTGTGATACGCAGTAAGCAGCTGTTTGCAGAAATCAACATTCGTGATGGAAGAACCCATTCCTAGCTATATGTGTAAAGAGTGTGGAAAGACTTTTCTTCGGGACTATCATAGGAAGCGTCATGAAGTTTCGTGTGGGGAATTTCATGAGTGTAAAACGTGTGGCTGTACATTCAACAATGCCTACAACGGACGTCGTCATGAAGAATGTTGTAATGTTGTGTCGGCAGCTAAAAGACAAAAAGCAGAGCCTACAAAACATTACCTACTGTCATTGGTCCCTGACAAAAATGGACTTATTGAATATGAGACATCTTTTGAAGGTCGACTTAAATCCTATTTCATTCGTTGCGATACGTGCAAGGATTTAAATTCATACCTTAAAGAGTCCAAACAGCAAATAATACAAGCTATGCAGAAAGAACTAGCAATGCACAAGTCGATAAAAGTTAATCTTGTGGCTGAATGTAGATTCATTCATACATCTACCAATGAAATTACAGATCGTGCTTTTAAAACACGAAATCAGGCCCTATTTTTGGAAACGGACTTAAGTAGTTTCTTGGAAACACAATTTACAAAGTTAACTACGGAAATGGAGGAATCTGAGCTAAAAGGTAGTAATTGGGCTTTGTTAGCAGTGGAAGGAGTACGATTGAAAATAAATAAGTATAATCCCTTGCGTGGCAGCACATATATTCCATTACCAGCAGCTATACAAGCAAGAAAAGCCTGCATTAATCCTCAAAACTTAAAGGATGAAAAGTGTTTTATGTATGCCATTTTAGCAAAACTGGTTAAAACGAAAGCTGAACGCGTTAGTAAATACAAGGACCTGGACAACAAGTATGATTTTTCTGTAATATCATTTCCTACATTACTAGCTGACATTCCCAAATTTGAAAAAGCCAACGATATATCCATTAATGTATTTGGACTGGAAAAAGACAACAAAGTGTTTCCTCTAAAGATTGTGGATCAAGAGCTGCAAGACCATCGCGACCTCCTCCTGTTAAGTTCATCATCCGCTCAGAACCACTACGTCTTTATCAAAGATTTTGATAAACTAGTAAGACATCAGATTACCCGCTATGAACATAAGATATATACGTGTAAACGGTGTTTTACACACTTTGATAATCGATATGGACAACAAGGAATGGAAAAATTGAAAGAACATAGAGCTTTGTGTGTCCAGCATGACATTGCTAGGGTTGAAATGCCTATTAAAAACTCCATTGTTAAATTTTTAAACGTGGAAAAAATGCTGAGAATACCTTACGTTATCTATGCTGATTTTGAAAGTATACTGTTACCCTATCAAACATGTCTACCCAATCCTGAAGCAAGTTATACAGTGCCATACCAGAGTCATGTTCCTATGAGCTTTGGTATATACGTTAAACTCTCACCTGCTGTGGAACACATAAAGACAAACCTTCCAAGCCGACCTCTTATTTATCGTGGACCTGACGCTGCAGAAAAGTTTATGGACTGTTTGATTTCAATAGCTAATGAAATCGATCGCCTTTACAGCTTAAATGTTCCGAAGGCTTTAACTGAGGATCAAGAAGTAGAGTTCCAATGTTCTGAAACCTGTTATTTGTGTCAAAAACCATTTACCCAACAGGACTGGAAAGTTCGAGACCACTGCCATATTACAGGGGAATACCGTGGAAGTGCTCACAATAACTGTAATTTGAGGTGTAAAACACGTAACCCCGTTCCTGTGTTTCTACATAATATGAGTGGCTACGACGCAAATTTCATTGTAAAGCAATTGGGATGTACTACTGAGAGAGTGGATGTTATCGCTAACTCCAAAGAAAAGTACATTTCCTTTACCAAATATGTAGGAAATGTTAAGCTTAGATTTGTGGACACGTTTCGGTTAATGCCGAGTAGTTTGGAAAACTTAGTTTCCAACTTAACATCATACCCTGAAACAGACAAGTACTTTGGAAAAGAAAATGCAATGCTCATGACTCGTAAAGGGGTATTTTGTTATGACTACATTGACTCATGGGAAAAGTTAAGTGAAACGTGTTTACCTCCAAAAGAGGCATTCTTTAACAAATTAAGTCAAGAAGATGTTAGTCAAGAAGACTATGAACATGCCAAAAGTGTCTGGAATCAGTTCAACATTAAAACTCTAGGGGAATATAGTGACCTCTACCTAACTTCAGATGTACTCCTTCTTGCAGACAGCTTTGAAACCTTTAGAAACAAAACACTAGAAACACACCGAGTGGATGCTGCACACTTTTTTACTTCGCCTGGTTTAAGTTTCGAGGCAATGCTCCTTTACACAGGCATTGAACTGGAATTGCTACAGGATTACGATCAGATTCTTTTAATCGAGTCTGGAATACGTGGAGGCATATGCCAGGTGTCTCATCGGTATGCTGAAGCTAACAATAAATACATGGAAACCTATGATTCTGAGAAACCATCGCAGTTTATTACCTATGATGATGCCAACAACCAATACGGGTGGGCTATGTGTCACTCCCTTCCTTATGGTGGATTTCAGTGGGTTTCTCCAGATACTGTTGATCTAGAAAAACTAAAGAAAGACGATCCTGTGGGATACATTCTAGACGTTGATGTTGATTACCCATCTGACCTTCATGATCTACACAACGATTTACCTTTCCTACCAGAGTGTACACAACCTAAGGATTCGTCTCTGAAAAAACTAATTCCTCATCTTGGAAATCGAAGGCGATATGTTGTTCACTACATGGCATTAAAACAGGCTTTAGATCATGGAATAAAATTGATAAAAATTCATCGTGTGTTAAAGTTTAAACAAAGACCTTGGTTAAAGGCATACGTTGATTTTAATAACAACCTTCGAAAACAAGCCAAAAATGATTTTGAGAAAAATCTGTACAAATTATTCAACAATGCCATTTTTGGGAAAACAATGGAAAATATCCGTAAAAGAATAGACATACGTCTTGTGACTGACAGCAAAAAGGCAGAAAAGCTAATAGCAAAGCCGACATTTATCGACAGAACAATTTATGGCCCTAACCTAGCTGCTTTCCACATGTCTAAACGTAACATTGTATTCAATAAGCCTATATATATTGGAATGTGTATACTGGATATTTCAAAAACTCTCATGTATTCCCACCACTATGATGTCCTGCTACCCTATTATGGCATGAACAATATTAAACTCATGTATATGGATACTGACTCGTTCATATATTTGGTTAACACCCCAGATGTATATCAAGACAAGTTGGATTTCCTACAACACCTGGACACATCAGATTATCCTACTAATCACATATGTTACTCTACATCAAACAAGAAAACGTTGGGGAAATTTAAAGACGAGGCTTGTGGACAAATTATAAAAGCATTTGTTGGACTTAGAGCTAAAATGTATGCATTAGACATAAATGGTAAAGAAATCAAAAAGATTAAAGGTATTAACAGAGGTGTTGTCAAAAATTGTATAAGCTTTCAAGATTATAAGGATTGTGTCATGAAAAACAATGTAAAAAGAATACCAATGAACATTATCGCTTCTAAACAACATGACATATCATCTATAAGACTAAACAAAATTGCTTTGTGTCCTGGTGATGATAAAAGAGTGATTGATGCTGATGGTATAGGTACACATGCCTATGGTCATTACTCAATCATTAACCATGCTTAAAGAGTTAAGTTATGAATATCAAAATCTTCTGCCTGCAACTAGCAAATACATAAAACAAAACAATTTAGGAAATAAAACAATAGCACTACAAAAATAAAAATAAAACAAAATAAGAAATGGCATTCATAATCAAAAATAAATAAAATAGAAAACAAAATAAAAACAAGTGTACAATTTATAACAATAAGGAATATATATAAAAATGTATTATGTGTAAATAGTGTACATGTATTTAAATAAAAAAATATTGTACCGTATGGAAACTGCTTGTACATTTTTTATTACTACTCACCTCTCTCCACTCCTAATGCAAAATGAACATGTAAAACACAAATTGGAAAATCCATGTTTCCATATTGACAAAATAAAAAAAAACCATTAAACTGAAATTTTAAAAACTGTAAATGGGAATTTGGTAAATTGACAAATGTGTAAACAACAAATTGGAAAATCCATGTTTCTATATCATGAAATTGAAAAACTTTAAACTGACATTTTAAGAACTGTAAATGGGAAATTGTGAAATTGATAAATGTGTAAACAACATAATGCAAAATCCATGTTTCCATGTTATGAAATTGAAAAACTTAAAACTAACATTTAAAAAAATGAAAATGGGGAATTGGAAAATTGTCATATGTGTAAACAACAAATGAAAAAAAAAACGGTTGGGGTAGTTATCATATTGTACAGTAACCTATAAAACTAGCATAAGGATAGTTGCTTGTACCCTTATATACTTTGTGTATGTGCATTAGCCTTTGAATTAGCTTAAGTTAGGTTTGGCAAAGTTAGGTTTGGTGAGGTTAGGTATGTGACCTAGTAGTTTACTCTTTTCGGAAAATGTAAAAAGTAAAATCTAAAATCAAAAAATCTTAAATTTAAAATGTAAAATCTAAAAAAAACTAACATCTAAAATACAAAAAATCAAAAATGTAAAATGTAAAATCTAAAAAATGTAAAATGAAAAAAATCAAAAATCTAAAATGTTAAAACATAAAATCTAAAATCTTTAAATGAGGTTTCTGTGGGTTAGGTTAGGTTAGGTTATAACTAAGTTTATTATTTGTGCTCTCTCATTTGCTCTTACATTTTTGCTCTCACTTTGAAGTTTGGTTATGTTAGGTTAGGTTAGGTTAGGTTAGGTGTGGTTAGGTTATAACTAAGTTTATTATTTGTGCTCTTACATTTGCTCTCACTTTTTTCTCATACTTTTTGCTAAATTTTTTTCGCTTGCAATTTTAAATTAGGTAGGTTACGTTAGGTTAGGTTAGGACAGGTTAGGTGAGGTTAGGTTAGGTGAAGTCAGGTTAGGTTATAACTTAGTTTATTATGTGTGCTTTCACATTTGCTTTTATATTTGCTTTGACTTTGAAGTTAGGTTAGGATAGGTTAGGTTAGGTTAGGTTAGGTTAGGTTAGGTGAAGTTGGGTTAGGCAGAATTGTTGAGGTATGAATCAAAAGCCAGCTCTTGTCAGTTTTGCCTCACAAGGCTGAGTGTACCCCGTTCCACTCATGAGACCAGAAATTAAATTTCTTGGCAGAGCCGGGATTCGAACCTCAGGAATGACCTCCAAGAATGCTAGCCACTACACCAAAAAGTGGACAATATAAGGCTGGTCTTGATTATACATGATCAATTAACAATTACCTAATAATAATAATAATAATAATAATAAATATTCCATTTGGCAACTACACGGCCGACCTCTCCCTGTGACGTAATCCACGGTCTCAGGCCGTGGCGGCCATTTTGCCCAATAGCCCCTGTGCCAGCTCTGAATGAAACCTCCATAAGAATAACATAGAGTGATTGCGCGCGGCGGCCATCTTGCCCATTAGCCCCTGTGCCAGAACCGGCTTATTTATCCTACTCAAATCCATTCCCCATATCAAATCAAACACGGTGAAACCGAATTGAATGATTTTTTTACAGAGGTAGCACTAGCAAAGGGCACCTCATATTCATGTTTAATATCCCTATAGCACGTTGTATTTCAACAAGCTACTACAACCAACATTAAATTATCCTTGAAAAGGACAAAGAGTTATAACAATACCCATGCATTTAGGAGAAAGTAGGCTATATGTTCTTTACTGAACATCTTGTTTTTTACTCGAGATGTAAATTAAAATGGTTTAAGAATTATTATATAGCTCGTTGAATAGGAAATAAATACAACTGATTATTATTTTGCCATTTACTGAACATGTTGAAATTGTGACTAAGCCCCTTATTTACCTGTGCCCTTCGTTTACAATGTTTAACGTATTTACTAACTTATTTGTGACAAAAAATCTGTTCTTAAAATTTTATCTGGCGTGGTTTGTCTATATCAGGGGTTCTCAATTAATGGTTCGCGGGATGTGTCTTGTGGGAGGGGGGGGGGGGGGTCGTGAGATACGGAGAAAAAGTTTAAAATAATTAGTTATTCCTGTAGTTTTTATTAAAAAAGATTACACTCACATTGAAATTTTACGTTTTTTCTTTATTCTATTAATAAGAAACTTGAGCTTGTTTTGAATTAACCAATTTTTGAATGTATGGAATGATTTTTGTAACACACAAAACAATGTCATTTTCCAGTGTAAAACGATTTCTTGATTTCGTTTTGAAATTTACCATTATGGAGAATCCATGTTCACAGTTGTAAGATGTAGAAAATGGCATCCAAGTTTTTAACGCTGTTGTGGACAGTTCTGGATATTCCTTTTTAATACTTATCCAAAATTTGTCGACACACAAGCATTATTAAAAGTTAGTTTCACTGACTGATCACTTGAAATCTGTAATGTTAAAATTAGGGGGGGGTTTGAGTCGCCAAAATACTCAGCCTAAAAATGGGTGTCTAAAAGTGTCTAAAATGTTGAGAACCCCTGGCGTATATCAATTAAGTTAATACTAAAAATAACTCTTTCAAAGAAATTTGAATTTAGTAACTTTTTAGGGATTTTTGGTTGACACTAGTAGTACTAGTGCTAAATCCGTGATACCTTGTATAAATCCCCAATATGATAAGTCTAATAAAATGCTACAGTGAGGAATCTCCCTATAGAACCGCATAATATGCCACCTGGCGACCGTACCACTGTGTGTAGCCGCGTGTAGAGCAAGGCATTGGCGTTAGCAGGAGCGTAGCGCCCAAATATCTCGATACATTTACACTTTTTAACACATTTAATAGTCATCATTCCCTACATGTATTTCAGAGTAGTTGCTGGAAATACTGTCCTTCAATTTCTAAACACACTTTGCACCGTCGTAGGAAGTTTTGGTACACTCACTGTAATTCCTCCTCACTGATAATTGATATCAGCGCAGTTCTCGGGAGCCTCCAGAGTACGCGGATTGTTTCTGTATACCACAAGTAAAAATTGCACGGCGCTGAAACTTACGAACACATCTACTGAAAGACTTTTTCTTGAGAAGATAAGTTTCCACTGGAAAAATTCGATGTTTTGTTCCATGCCTAACCATGTTCACGGGATACGAGGTAGGCTACAGAACTTCACCACAAGTCTTTTTTTTATCTCCACCAAGGTATCATGACAACTCTGTATGTATTAAATGCAATGACAGCATTCGGGGCTTGCAAACCGGTCTTGTGTAACCGGCAAATGCTAGTCAACTGGCAGAGACTAATCACTCTTCACCCGCCACACGGCCCGGTGAGGCTCCATTCTACAGAGAAGGCTCTCGATATATAAGCTCAGTAAATTCGATGAGTCGCATCCCTCGTTTCAACATAGCATTGTCTAGACCTCGCGTACAGAACTCGTGGCCCTCCAAGTCAGTTTATGCTGCCCACGGATAAATATTTTATACTATTGATAGCGTGAATATATATATTGTGAATGATGAGATTTTTCCCATTATTGCAGGCCCTAGTCGAAATAAGAAAATTATACAAATATTTCGTTAAAAATAAATTAAAAAGTCAACATTTATTGGACAGATTTTAAGTTTTGCATAAACAGACTGCTGCAAGATTCAGATTGACTGTGGAGTCACTCTTGCAATACAAGTGTCTGACACACCGACCGCCAAGCATCACATTAGGAGCATTAGGCTAGTACTTGCTTTGATGGTCAGTTTGTCGATATATTGATTTACATTTTTATATACTTAGATATTGGAGCCTCCGTGGCTTAGGCGGCAGCACGCTGGCCTCTCAGCGCTGGGTCCGTGGTTCAAATCCCGGTCACTCCATGTGAGATCTGTGCTGGACAAAACGGAGGCAGTCAGGTTTTTCTCCGGGTACTCCGGTTTTTTTCCTGTCAAAATTTCATTCCAGCAACACTCTCCACTGTCATTTCATTTCATCTGTCATTCATTTAATCGTTGCCCCAGAGGAGTGCGACAGGCTTCGGCAGCCGGCCCAGTTCATATCCTCGCCGCTTGATGGGGGCTTCATTCATTCCATTCCTGACCCGGTCGGAGACTGGAGGCAGGCTGTGGATTTTCATATACTTTGATGTTAAGAATTCTGTCTTGTTTGAAAATATAAAAATTTTACAACCTTGTGATAGTATTATTTTATGTACCCCTAAACCTTTTCGAATTAGGAGTAAGTTGATTGTAAATCAGTAATTTAATAACTAATAACGTAATTTGCCAAAAGAAACCATTTAGAGGGCACAAAAATGGTATTGAAACACATTTTTTGTCTGCTGGTAAAATAGGTTATTCACATGATAGTAAAATTAGCTTTAGCGGTAGGGTTTGACAAGTGCCTATGTGGAAAGGTAAATTGCAGCCCGGCACTTATTATGTAAAAATAAACTTGGCCCCCACTTATAGAAAGGTTGTGCACCCTTGGTCTAGACCTAGAGTACTGCATTACCCAAGTAGGGCAACTGGACGGACGAGGACCGAGAGGTCAAATGCAAACTTCGGCATTAATGGTTGTTTATTGTTATTTAATTTGAAGATCTTGGAACACCTTGGTCATCATTCCATTGTAGTTGTGTGTGTGTTAAACGTGTCTTATAATCTGTATTGCTGTGATGATTGTTGTAGTGTGAGTAAATTTATTATGGACAAGGATGGGGTTGGTGCCCCGAGACTTTAAGTAAGGTGACCTCCCAGCGCTTGCTGGGGCATGCGCAACAAATACGCTGGCAGTGGAGAAAGAGAATTTGAATGTATTGTTATTCTGGTCCAGATCACTGACCTACAAAGCCCTCTATATACAGCTCTTATCCTTCAAAGGGCTGTTACAATAATAGAAGAAATATTTTAACCTAACAATAAAATTATGTTCTTGATACAGGTAATTGTTATTACTCGTAAATTATCTTTGAATTGATGCTATAGGTAATTGTTATTATTTGTAGATAAATATTTGAATATATGATACGGGTAATTGTTGTTACTGATAAATTATCATTGAATTTATGCTACATGTAATTGATTTACTTGTAGATTATCTTTGAATTTATGCTACAGGTAATTGTTATTACTTATAGATTATCTTTGAATTTATGCTACAGGTATGTTTTATTACTTGTAAATAATCTCTGAATTTATGCTACAGGTAATTGTTATAACTTGTAGATAATCTTTACATTTTTGCTACAGGGAAAACCACCAAGGTCTATTGCATGATAAAATAATTTTGACAAATTTCGTAACAATAATTAATATACATGTTTCCTCCAAACATGGTTCTCTGTTATTATCAAATTCTGAAATTTGTGTTCGTTGTGAGTCTTCGAAGTTTAAAGTCCTTCTCCTCAAAACGTTTATTAATGTGATCCCGATTGTTTTCGCTCTGTATCCTTCAAATATTTGAAGACTTATCGTTTAACTATACAGATTGTACATGATATGATTAAGATCATGCCTCAACTTATAAACATGTCTGGCCTCACTAACTCATGTTTTCGATGTTTTATGTTGCAGGAAACAAGTTCACATGCGATTGCCGACTTTCGTGGATGTATCAGCTCCGAAACGAGACCCCAAATGAGCAAGTCCGAAACGCTTTAGAAGAACTGACCTGTATCCTGAAGGAACCGCTAGACTATGAAGCTTCACCTGCTACCGACATCACGACAGAGAATTCAGTCCGAGATTTCGTGCGTGATGAACCGGATGAAGATGATTCTTACGATGATGACGATACCCTTTCCGAAGACGATGAGCTGGCTACTTCCCTTCCAGACTTCCGCAAACACTTGTTTCAAATCCCACCGGCAATGCTGCCTTGCCCAGAAGAACTGCATGCAGCCCAGGACACGACAGAACAACCCTATCAGACATCCGACTATGGGTACGGCCACGAGATGGTCGCAAAAACTGCAAGCGGAAGCAGCTGTATGGCTGGATCGGTCGCCATCTTGTTTCTAGCCATCACTACACTAGTCACGTTAGTAACGTGAATAAGTTGAACTCAAAGTTAAGTCTTTTTAATTAATAAATAATTGTGATTGAAATGAGAGAATTGTTTTTGTCAGCATGAAATTTACATCTTTTTCAGTGGTAATTGAGGATATGATAAAATCAACATCCTGCAAAGGTATTTTGTAATTTTTTTCTGCTTTCTTGATAATTCTTAACAATACGTAATCTAAATTATTGAAGAAAAAAAGCAACAGACTGCAAGAAGAATAAGATGATGATGATTTGTTTTTTAGTGTTGGAAATGAGAGATACGTGTTTTGAACAAGATAGAGAGTGAACTGAACGTTTGAAGACAAATAAGAAGCTGTGTGTTTTGCTTTCAAGGCAATGTTATCCATATGTATAATAAATAAGGTAATATTTCGTAGAAATGTTATCCCAACCCTTGTCAGTGTTATAAGTAATAACCACATCTATTACGAATTTACCAAAACTATTTTATGAACTAATTTTTTGTTAATAATGCAGTTTGTTTGAAGAAAGCACGCTAATCCCAAAAGTTATGAAATCATTGCGTTAAGTGTTAAATTTCTGAAAAAAGGTAGTGGTTAATCAAATGTATTCATCAAGTGCAAATACAATAATAACAATTTAAGTTAACTTTCTAACATACATTTTGATAAATCTAGGACAATATAGTACATTTTGAACCAATATTGAGGGATCCTTGCTTCAAAATAAGAAAAATATATAATTTTTTGGCGAAGTGACTCACAAATATTCTCCAAACCTTCCGAAAATGTTTCATCAACAATTCTTTATAAGTAATGTTCTTTCTATCTCACATGCACTTCATACAATTAGACGATTGTAAAGATGTTGCACCAACGTAATGGGGAATGTTTTTAAAACAGCGATCATAAATATAGTCTATATAAATGATACGGGTCCATGCTAGAATCTTGATGTGGTTCAGTCAACTTAAATCTGACGTAACACTTATATCATGAATTTGAGAATTTAATTTTTCAAAGATTAGCGTTTCTCGAAACTAATTTAATTGAATTATATTTTTTTAAACTAATTTTGTTATTATTATTTATTGATCATTCGCTAACCGGCACGGTGAGTTTCAATATAGTCTACATTCTGGCGTTCATTCTCTCTTCATTTGAGCCATATGGCTTTCAGTAGTACGCTGTGTCGAGTACGGCGTCCTTCAATCCACCATTCCACAGCAGTTTTTATATATTATCATTTTAATTTTATCTTTCATGTACCGGGGAATTGACCTTAGCTTTGAGTTGAAAGTAATGAGGTGAATTTTGTCCATCATTCCTAGAAGACCGTAAAAGCGAACTTAGCGTTTGCTCATTGTGTCAGTGATATTCCCGATCCTACAGAACATTTCTTGATTAGGCTTTGTGATGAATACCCTTTTTTTTCTCTTTTTTTTGTAGTTTCGTCCCAAGAAGTAAGTTGCGAAGACTGTTTTAACTTCAACTTAGCGAGCGCACATTTCTGATAGATGATAGAGGTCAAGGCATCCTGACGCATAGAGAGAATTATTATTATTATTATTATTATTATTATTATTATTATTATTATTATTATTATTATTATTATTATTATTATTATTATTATTATTATTACTATTAGTATCATCGAAAAATGGATGTTTTCTCTCGTTAGTTTTGAATAGAAAATAAAAAATGAACTTTACTACATGTGCAAATGAAGGTTCTTTCTTACTAAGGAATATTCCAACATACTAGTCTCTTGAGTTTAGCGTATCTGCAACATTTGAATCTATCATTCCTTCTATTTCGAATAAGATCTTGTTTATTATACTTTGCCAGTGAACAGCCTATAGCCACTTTTTGTGCAAAGCGTTTGTTTAAAAAAATACACATTCCACTACCATCATCAAATTTGATGCTATTGTATGAAAGGAATAGATAGTCACTTTGATCTTGTCATTAATTGTGTAAAAAGAAATAATAAACGCAACCTTTCTTCAAACAATATGTATATAAAAAATTACGGCGTGATAGACGAAAAACTAGAAACTCAAAAATAATTAGCATCAAATGAATTTTGAGTCTGTAAATAGTGAATCCTCCATCTATATTTAATGGCACCTTGTAATTTCTAACTATATCACAGCTGTTTTTTCTCCAATCCCCTAAATCCATCCTACACAAATTAATTTCACATTTCTTTTGTGATGAGAGAGAACACAATACAGGATGTTTAGTAATAAGTATCAATACTTAATTATATTTTAAAATAAAATATCAAATAAATAGACCTTTCAATAATTTCATAAGAACATGTGATTGACATGAAATAATTCAAAATGCTTAGTTACATCAAATTGGAAGCCTCGAATTAACAAACCTATTGAAGAAATATATGTAAAATATAATTTATTTTTAAAATAATAAAGAAATAAATAAAGAATTATAGTACTTGAATTCGTCCAGTTGAAAGATAAAAAAAGCAAATCGTTCAAGTACGTCAAAGCATGTATCAGAGTGATCTGCAAACACTGGTCTATAGCAAAATGTGTGTATGTTGAAATGCCTTTCTCTTTGTTTCTTTGCAGATAAAAACTCCAGAGATCCATTTGCTATAATGTTTCATTTATTTTCACTGCCTTTTGTGTATAAAATAATAAGTTAAGTGTAAATTTTAGTCAAAGCTATGATTATAAAATATTTCTATACCTTTAAAGTATTTATGTAACTTGTGTATAGTATTATTATTATTATTATTTTAAGTGTGACTGTGTAAAGATGACCTGACTGCCACATCTCGAGGTCACAATAGTAGCACTACAGTGCGTGAATGATTATTTGATGAGCTATTGTTCAGTACGAGAACTCGTAACTCCATGTGAAAAATGTTTCAATTTTCTTCAAGTATTAAACGTCTATAAATGCTAACTGCATTGCCAGACACGTGGATGTAGTATAACATCTTCCAAAGATTTACACAAATATCGCCATATATGAAGGAAAAAAATGGATACATCTTATTCAGTCTTCTTCATTTCCCGTGTCCAGTTCTCTGGGTCGGATTGCGAATTACAACGCAACCAAGAACTATATTTTTCAACGACCCCGAGCCGAGAAAAAGTTACCTTACAAAAATGATAACAACTTTAGTTCTTGAACACACACAATTTTGTAATTAATAAACCGGTTAAACAACATTCCAATGTATATTGTGTTAAAATGTTGATTTGATCTGATGACGGGTTTGTGAGATAATTCTTAAATGTGACGCATGTTGAAAACGCGTAAAAACGGGCACTTTTGTGTTTCAACTGCGATAAAAAATATTAAAATATAAATTAAAAATTCCAAACCTACATGAAATAACGTAAAATAGAACGACGAAAATGATGATGTTATTGGATTTTATGTAGGTCTATTGGTTACTTCACAAACAGCCTTCAAACTCGAGTGCACATAATATTTTGGTCGGCAGTAAGGTTATGAAATCTGCAGTGAAACGTGTACATTTAATTCATTCAACCAATACAGCCAACTGATAGCAAATACTCTAGGTTATTTTGAGACATAGTCTCCATATCGGTTTAGGCATTTGTCGCTTCGTGGGATGAGTGTGAATATTCTCTCATGGGAAAAATCCTGTCGTTGCGTGTTCAGCCACGTTGTCGCGACGTGTTTCACCGCTTCTTCTGAAGCAAATCGTCGATTTCCTCTTCTATTGAGGAAACATGTTAATGTCGCTTGGAACGAGGTCCGAGCTGTAGGGAGGATGGTCAAAGATGTCCCAGTGAAACAGTTTCAACAGCGTGATGGTCTTCTTATCGCAGGATTTTAGGGATATCATGGACAGCTAAAGTCACAGATGTGGAAGTACTGCGGCCTATGAACAAAGACTCGGAAATTCTCAGTATCATCAAAAGGAGAAAACTAGAATACGTTGGTCATTTCATGCGAAACAACAAATACCAACTCTTGCTATTAATTATCCAAAGGAATATTGATGGCATTAGGGGTCCAGGACGCAGACGAATATCCTGGCTAAAGAACTTAAGCCAGTGGTTTGGACTTAATACAGTGTCACTGTTTTGAACAGCTATGGACAACAAGCAGATCATGCTACTGATCGACAATGTTCTTGGAGGACGAGGCACTTGAAAAAGAAGAAGAAGAAGAAGATGGTCTTCTGGGCTGTATGGGGTCGCGCGTTGTCATGAAGGAAGATGACGCCCTCAGTGAGAAGTCCTGGCCACAGTTACATGTTTCGCCTACAGAAATCGAATAACTGAGCGGATCTCTTCGCGAGACCAGTTTTGCAAACTAGTCACCATTATTTGTTTAACTACAACTAGCGATGTAGGGGGCAGGTGGCTAAAACTCTGCACAATTACTAACCGTATGTATTCGAATTACCCCACACTACAAATTTCTCCATAACAGACGAAACTTCAGGAATGTTAGCCTTGTAACCTTAGTTTCCCGTGACTATGATTAAGTAAAATAGTTTTATTCCACGTAAATCAATATTGAGGCCGTGGTTCTATTGAAAGTAAACGTCCCGGCATTTGCCTGGGGGTGAAAATGGTTAACCTTGAAAACCATTTTTAGGACGACCAAGGTGGAATTCGAACCCCCGCTCTCCCGATGCCAGTGAGGCACTGGTTAGCGGGTTAGCGTTCTCAGCCTACGTGGCCGGTGAGGAAAGACAATTTCCAACTCACATTTTTAACGCTGCAGCATTCTGATGATTAAGTAAAATAGTTTTATTCCACGTAAATCAATATTCGTCATCTCTTCGGAAACTAGGCTGAATTTCAATGTGAATTCTGAAATAGGTTGGCTTATAATAATTAATAAAAGCTAAGAAAGAAAGCAGGTCACGCGTAGCACCACAGTTTTCCAGGTTCGACGCGAACAACTGTATATTTCTATTCGTTATTGTGTTGCTGTAACTGGGCTACGCCCGGCAATTTACAGTAGTGTTTAATACTTGAAGAACAACAGCCATCAAGGAGTTACTTTGGTAGCACTGAGTTCTGTCACTTTCTGTGTATAAATTAGTTTGTATTTCACGAACATATCAGTGCAATTGGAGTTCTTTTGTTTCCCTACCTTGTAGATGAACATGTGCCTTGATCTTTTATTGTGTTGATATGATCTGTGTTCGTTCCTTTTATTTATTATGTTGTGTCGAATATTTCGTGCTCTTTCCTCTAGTTCCCTTCAACTTTTTTGTATGGCTTCAAAATAAAAATATTTCAACAGTCATTGAAGTTTCTGGTTCTCATTTCTTTATTGTTATGTAGCGGGGGGCGGGGGAAGGTGATGTGATGACCTGCCAATCAGGAACACATACCATTATTCCATGACGCCAAAACAGACAGGTGAGTGGTTTAGTGAGAGAAAGTTGTTTAAGGAGTCAAACAAATACGATTTTTATATATACTGGCGGACCCATGCCAGAACACTCGCATGTTTAAGTGACACAGTTCTGCCAGGGGCTATCGTCTTTTATATTTGTTTAAAAGCACTTTATAAACAAATAAATATATTTCCGTTGACTTATCAAGAAATGCAAGATTTTTGCTGTACTATTGAGACGATTAGAAAGATTTTGGTACAAACCACACCTTCTAACTCCCTCTGGTTTAGAAGCTTCAGTATTGTGAAACATACACCTTAGCGTATTATATATATATATATATATATATATATATATATATATATAGATTTTCCTTTCTTTTAACAAATTTCTAATACGCTTTATTATTCAAATAATCAATAGTAGTCATCATGCTTTCTCCTAAAGATTACAATTACTTGAGTATTGCATATTGATAAATATATTTTATTTATTTTTGTTTCTTTAAATTAATTATTTTATTTTTAAGCTGATTTTTCCAACTTTTTATGGGACTTGTTTATTGTCCTGAGATATTTAAGGTACACAGGAGATTGTGAGGTGATAGATGTAATATTATAAATCTTGTACAACAATTATATACATTTCCAAGGAAACACACACATCTTGTTATTAGAAGCAAAGTCCTAAATTTTCAAAACCCAAATCGTAACTATTTTTATTCATTTTTCAAAATTTGGTTCTTGTTTTGTGCTCACCTTTACTGTTTCCCTCATATCTCCCAAGTTTATAGGAATTTTTGGGCTTTTTGTTTTTAACGTGGGCGTTAAACCTTCAGCTACAGAACAATCTCACTCATTTCTACATTATGCATTAATTAATTAATTAATTGAAAATGAAAATCCACAGCCTGCTTCCAGTCGACCGACCGGGTCAGGGAATGGAATGAATGAAGCCCCCATCTAGCGGCGAGGATATGAACTGTGCCGGCTGCCGAGGCCTGTCGCACTCCCTTGGGCAATGAGTAAATGAATGACAGATGAAATGAAATGATAGTGGAGAGTGTTTCTGGAATTAATTTGTGACAAGGGAAAACCGGAGGACCCGGAGAAAAACCTGTCTGCCTCTGCTTTGTCCAGCACAAATCTCACGTGGAGTGACCGGGATTTGAACCACGGACCCAGCGGTGAGAGGCCGGCGTGCTACCGCCTAAGCCACAGAGGCACGCGTTATTATTTCATTTTTATTCCGAGCAAACTCGACAAAATATTTTTAACATTTCATAGAAAGATGATGGTAATTGTTGTTTTAAGGGGCCTAACATCTAGGTTATCGGCCCCTAATGGTCTGGATGATGGCGAAAATGACAGTGAAATGGAAACTATAACAAAAACCAAGGTCGATTGAAAAGACTCACAAAATGCAATTGAGGTTCAAAATACTTACAAAATTCAACTGAAATTGAAAATACTTAAAAAATATAATTTAGATTCAAAATACTCACAATATGTCAGCCCCTGATCCAAAATGGTTACAAAATGCAATGTAGATTGAAAATACTCACAAAAGGTAATCTGAAAAAAAGAAAAAAGAAATACTTTTAAAATGCAATTTAGATACACGGGGAGACAGTTCACAAAACAGTGCGGGAATCTGAAAGAGAAAAAGGAAATATAATGAACAGAAAAAGAAGGCTGATCCATCGAAGAATGAGGGGCAACTAGGGCAGGAAAGAAAGAGACACCCTAGGCCTCGGATACCCTAATACCGTCGGGGTTGGAACAGAACAAGAGTTGACCAAGAGAGGTCGACAGGAAAGACGACGGAGAGGAGCCCGGCACAAGTAAGTGGAAGCAATACCGGACTCAGCTGGGTCCCGTGGTCGCCAACCCGGTCAATGCATGTGAGATCTTCGAAGTTAAATGTCATGTCCTGTGGTTTGGATTCCACGTAAAGGAGAGGTAAGATGATCGTAAGATTGACGGTCACGAAAAACTACAATCTTCCTTTCAGTTAAAACCACAACGGTTTCAGTGAGATTCATGATGTAACTGAAAGTTTACACCCAATTTTTTGAAATATCTAAATAAAAACTGTAAACTTCGGAGATATGCGGGAAACGATGAAGGTCAGCACAAAGCAAAGACCAAATTTTGAAAAAATGTAGTTATGATTTGAATGTTGAAAACTTAGAACTTTACTTCTAATGCCAGAATGTATTTCCTTGTAATTATGGTTGTAAAAGATTTAAGACAGGCACAGTTATAATATTAAGATCGTTATTGTTTTGACTCCTTAATCTGTATGTTCTCCATTAATTATACCTTATTTGAATATAAAACGCTTTAAAATAGCCATTTCGGTTCTTTTTGAATTTTTCCGTAGTGACGTGCAATGATTATAAGGTACTTTCAAAAAGTAACGAGCCGGAGGCTGTAATGCGCAAACCGGTGACGACATCGGCTAATCGTGGTGTGTGTAACGAGGCGTGGTTCCGACCAGAGCGTGGAAGATCACATCCCGTCGCTAGAGGGCACGCGTGCACGTCACGTGACGATACAAAGCGAGCAGCAGCAGCATGCATCAATCGTCCAACGCTGCCAGTCGTATTGCAAACAGTGACATGGAGGCGTCAACCGAAGAGCAAAGAGGTGTTGTTCGGTTTCGGACAGCGAAAGAAGTAGGGGGAACGGACATTCATCGCCGAATGTCACAAGTGTACGGCTAATACTGCATGTCCCTTGCAAGGGTCAAGGCGTGGCACAAGCACTTCAGGAAAGGACGGGTGTCGTTAGCCGATGATGCCCGGTCTGGGGCACCCCCTGCATTACCGATGACAACGTCCAGCTGGTTGATGCACTCATTACCCAGGACCGCCGAGTGACAGTGAACGCCATAGCCGCCGTGGTTGGATTGAGCGTCGGAAGTGTGCACACCATCATGAAGGATCGACTGCACTTACGGAAAGTGTGTGCCCAATGGATGCCCCACAGTCTTCAACCACACCAGGAAGCATGTCGAATGGCCTGCTGTCTTGGTCTTGGTTGGACGATTGATGCATGCTGCTGCTCGCTTTGTATCGTCAAGTGACGTGCACGCGTGCCCTCTAGCGACGGGCTGTAACCTTCCACGTTCTGGATGGAACCACACCTGGTTACAGACGCCACGATTGGCCGATGTCGTCACCGGTTTGCGCATTACAGCCTCCGGCTCGTTACTTTTTGAACGCACCTTATATTTAATGAAGAAATGAAGTTTCACCTAGTCAATACACTTTAATTTCATGAAAAAAATCAGTACGATTATATGATTTCAGTCTTCACTATGATTCTTTTACAGCACAATATTATGTAAATTTAAAACCTCAAAAGTTAGTATATCAAAAGAACTTAAAAATTAAATACATTTCATGCAGTCGTGATTTTTCCAAAATTAATGTTTGACTCAACTTTCATTAATTAATTAAAGAACTTAGTTAATGTCTTAAATTATTGTTATTAAGATGTTCCAAAACGTATATTGGATATAAGAATTAACAATCTTGTATAAAGATAGTCTTTGCTCTTTGACAAGACATGTCTTTACATAGTTTGCGGTTGTCGAAATTTCATTTAACTAAATAATTTGTCAATACGGTGCTCATCAAAATGTTGTATACCAGATTGTTCACTCTTTTATGCTATATAAGTTTTGGAACATGTAAAAAGTTCAGCTGTGTGTGTTGTCAAATGGGACCTACTTTTCATCCTGTTGTCTTTTAAACTACGCACCTTTTTAATGCAGTTTTTTACGTCCATAGGTAATCATATCTTTCCGGCTACCTAGTAACACCCTACCCATTCTCTATAGAAGGATATTATTGTAATTTTAAGGCGCGGGAGATCGGGGTCATCTGCCTAATGGAAGGGGAAGAAGAAGGACTTGTATGCCTTGTACGAAGTTCTTAACCTCTGAGGAGGTGTTTACTACCCAGTTCCTTTCCATTTCTTCCCTTTTTCGTCAAAATCACTTTCTCCCCCATAACCGCTCCACCATCCAAGCTCCGACCACGTTCAATGTAGCTCAACCTTGTTGATGTGCATTTTAATAGCGTACGGTAATCCATTTATTTATTAATCGTATCAGAAAACATGAAGCCTCCGTGGCTTAGGCGACAGCACGCCGGCCTCTCACCGCTGGGTCCGTGGTTCAAATCCCGGTCACTCCATGTGAGATCTGTGCTGGACAAAACGGAGGCAGACAGGTTTTACTCCGGGTACTCCGGTTTTCCCTGTCAAAATTTCATTCCAGCAACACTCTCCACTATCATTTCATTTCATCTGTCATTCATTTAATCATTGCCCCAGAGGAGTGCGTCAGGCCTCGGCAGCCGGCACAGTCCATATCCTCGCCGCTAGATGGGGGCTTCATTCATTCCATTCCTGACCCGGTCGGAGACTGGAAACAGGCTGTGGATTTTCATTCATCAGAAAACATATAGCAATGTGATATTTACAAATATACACCAATACACCAATAATTGGTATTATATGTACAACATTTCTTTTGGCAAAACGTTTACTCTCTTTACGGTGCCGAGACATGGACTCTGACTTTTAAGTAAACAGTTAGAGGCCTTTGAAATATGGCTGTACAGAAGGATATTGCGGATACCATGGACAGACCATGCCACAAATGTTGAGTTTCTCCAAAAATTGTAAAAAAAAAACAAGGAAGTATTAACCACCGTGAAAATCAGGAACATCCAATACCTAGGACACATCATGAGGAATACCGCCAACTACCATCTCCTACAATCTATTCTCCAAGTAAAAATACCAGAGAAGAGAAGTGTTGAACGAAGAAGAATATCCTGGTTAAGAAATCTCACAGCCTGGATCTCAAAAACATCTACTGAATTATTCCGAGCTGCAAGTGATAGGAACAGCACAGTCAAGATGGTAGCCAACATCCGGAACAGATAGAAACCATAAGTAGAAGAAGAAGGAGAAGAAGGTGAAGAAACCTCCAAAAATGAAATGTATATGTAAGGAGACCAGTATCTTGCCAGTTCACATGCTTCTTTGGTGGCGTCTAATAGATTCTGAGGAGAGCATGTCGTCGGGCATAACATGCAGCTGAAGAGATGATCCATGGTTTGCTCTTCACCGCATTCGCATATTGTGGAGGCGCATGCAAAACCCCACTCTTTCATGTTATTTTTGGATCTGCCAACACCGGACCGCAATCTGTTTAGTGCTTTCCATGTCGACCAATATTCCTCATGACCTGGAGGAAATCCATGAATCGACCGAAATGACCTATTCTGTTTTTAACCTTTAAGCAAAAGGTCCTTAAGGAAGTAGATGAAACAAGGGAGTAGATTAACACTATAGAAAAGAGGATACAAAATTCCTTGGCCACAAATTACGCCATAACAATCTCCTAACAATCGTGTTGGAAGGAAAGGTTTTGGGGTAAGAAGCGAGCAAGGAGACCAGGGATAGGATGGACGGAGGAACGTCATGTACGACACAGTGAGATGATGAAGGAGTTCTGGAAGTACAATACAAACAGTAATAGATCATAATTTGCTTAATGTCATCCTTTGGGTCTAAACAATATAAATAAATAATAATAATTGATATTAAACGCTGTAATTAGGTAACAATATGGTCGCTTTAGTTATAGCCTACCGTTGAACACAATCGCTGTTATTCCACACATCTCAGCCAACCATAAAGACCATAGCAAAGTTAAATGTGCAGAGAACAGCTGAATGAGATTAAAGAAACGTATCAAGAAACTCTCTGAAAAGAGAATCAAAACATCGCAAGAGAGGCAATGATTTTAAATTCAATTTGGATAGAAACTTTTCTAATCAGCCAAAGTGGCACGGAAAACTTGTGATAAGCTATTACATGTTCCCTAGCAGAGAGCTTCTGGTCGTCAAGTCCCTAGTTTATACGCCACTGTAATTGGTACATGCACCCTCGTATGTTTCCCGTCCAGGTTACTGTAAATATGGCCCAGAAACTACACAACTCTCATCATTTTCAAAAACAATAATAACCAGCGGACCCGTGCGAAAAATCTCGCATGTTCATATCATTTGTGTGGTGAGTATAAGATGCGTTCAAAAAGTAACGAGCTGGAGGCTGGATGCACAAACCGGTGACTACATCGGCTAATCGTGGCGTGTGTAACGAGGTGTGGTTCCGACCAGAGCGTGTAAGGTCAAAGCCCGTCGCTAGAGGGCACGCGTGCATGTCACGTGACGATACAAAGCGAGCAGCAGCATGCATCAATCGTCCAACGCTGCCAGTCGCATTGCAAACAGTGACATGCAGGCGTCAAACGAAGAACAAAGAGGTGTTGTTCGGTTTCTGACAGCGGAAGGAGTAGGGGAACGGACACTCGTCGCCGAATGTCACAAGTGTACGGCGAACACTGCATGCCCCTTGCAAGGGTCAAGGCGTAGCACAAGCGCTTCAGGGAAGGACGGGTGTCGTTAGCCGATGATGCCCGGTCTGGGGCACCCCCCTTGTATTACCGATGACAACGTCCAGCTGGTTGATGCACTCATAACCCAGGACCGCCGAGTGACAGTGAATGCCATAGCCGCCGTGGTCGCTCCACGACAATGCACAACCTCATACGACCAACACCGTCGCGGCACTCCTGCAGAAATTCAAATGGGAGGTTCTCGGCCACCCTCCATACAGTCAATACCTCTCTCCCTGTGTTTACGCCATGTTTTGGTCCCCTGAAAAGGGCTCTGCGGGGTAACGATTCATCTCGGACGCCGACGTCCAGCTGTAAGTGCGGAACTGGTTCACATCGCAGCCCAGGGAATTTTTTGAGACAGCCATTCACCGCCTCGAGTCACAGTGGGACAAGTGCCTCAACAGCCAGGGCCAATACTTCTAACATACAGGTACTGGTTTCTGTAATTATGCCTCCGGCTCGTTACTTTTTGAACGCACGTTATACATTGATTGACAGCTTAGCTGTAACACTCACCTGTTATCGATATTTATGAAATTATACTATTTGAGTACTCATTCCTTTGATTTACTGTTTCTGAAATCCATGCAAAATGATAAAGGAAAGACCTCAGAAATTTAAAATGACATGAAACAGGCGTCACAGCAGCCAAAATGTGAAGTGTACTGCAATTATGGAGCGTATTTTCCTACAGCAACAGTATCTGCAATTCGCCAAACTTCGTACATTTTTTAAAGTAATTTTAAAGAAATTATAGATATGGAATTAGAGTGCAATTCGTCACTGCTAATGTCTATTCTCTTTCATTTGAATGCTCATTTGTCACGATCGGTCGCTTGTGAGCGCCGCAGGAGGGATCTATACTACTGAAATAATATATATATGACTAGCATTACCCGTCGCGGCTTCGCCCGCGAATATTCTAGTTGTAAAGAGTACACTTAGCAAAATCTCAATCATGAATGCTATGACTCATTTATCCTTGGTATGAATAATCAGACTTTATCAATTCAGCTACTGGTGCAGTGGTTAGGGGTTTGTCATTCCTTCATAGGTATATCAGAGCGAAGTTAGTTTTCTGGGAATATCTCAGACACTGTTAATTTAAGGGCCTTTAAATGTGGTTTCCGGAGACCCTTTATAGTCGGGTGAAAAAGACCTTTCGTACCACACTCACACGTGAAAATTGCGTGAAAAAATCTAGAGTGCCCCTTGACCCCCTTAAGCGCATTATACTGTATGTATTGATGAATTTTGCAGCTTAATTTGGTTCAGTAATAACCTTATAACCGTCTGGAAACTTTCACAGTATTGTAATAATTGGAATTGCATTGCGTCTTACAGAAATAGATGGACCTGTGAGATTCTGTTACCATGGTCACCGTGTTGCATTCTTTCATTATTTCATTGTAAATATACATGTTTTAGGGTATTTATTTAATTGTGAGGCATTTAAAGAGTAAGTGAGTGCGTTTCGCGTACGCATTGGGTTAAGCTGAACCTGTAGGAACCCCATATGTGTAGGTTGGTGTTAATGAGACCTTATTTTCGGTACAAAACTGGAATGGGACCTTAGCAGAATAATATAGGGAGGGATGACAAGCGAAGAAATTTAAAGAACACATTCTCTCACAGCGGTGATTCTGGTGGTGGTGATTGTTGTTTTAAGGGGAAAAACTTCTATGTCATCTGTCCCTATAGATATGGATGTTAACTCTTTATAGGTCAGCGGTCTGTATGTTAACCAAGGCCAATTTATATTGTCAAAGATGCTGACGGTTGAATCATTCAGCCATATATGAACAAAATTTCTTTTGGAAGGACATGAGAGAGAAGCTGGTATTCAGAAATGTGTAAGGCAAGGCCGCAACTTACCAACAACACTTTTCAATCTATACATTGAACAAGCAATGAGAGAAATTGGAGAAAAATTCAAAGTAGGAGTAGAGATTCAAAGAGAAATAATTTCAACCCTGAGATTTGCTGATGACATAGTCATCTAGGCCCACACACCAAAGGAGTTGAATGAGTTTATAAATGGTATGGATTCTGTCTTGAAGAAAGAATTCATGATGACAATTACTAAATTGTAAAACAAGAATATTGGAATGCAGTCGAAAGAAATCAGTACCCCTATGGATGTCGAATTGGCAGGTGAACAGCTAAAGGAAGTAGGTGACATATGTTACTTGGGAAGCAAAATAACCAGTCATGGACAAAGCAAAGAGGATATAAATAAAAGTCTTCTCGGCACGCCGGAATGCGTAGGTAGATTTCACCGGACAAACTTGGGGATAGGCTATAATAGGCAGAATATGCAGATTTTCGTAGAAGGATCAGACCTCATTTATTGCGAGAAGGTATTTTATAATTGGAGCTTAATTAACTTTGTTTTTCGTCATTTTATGCTTATTTTAAACATTTTATTGTCTTATGGGAACGGTAACCTTCTTGTCATTTGGGGTCCATTTTTAGCCTACTTTTCACATTTTGCAAAATTGAGAAAAAAGTAGACTTATGAGATCGGGCAAATGTGTGTCTGTCTGTCTGTCTGTCTGTCCTTCTGTCTGTCTGTCTGGCTGTGTGTGTGTCCCCCCCCTATCAACTCCTAAACGGCTGCAGGAATCGAAACAAAATTTGGTAGGAGTAAAGATCTACACCTGAATATCTCACGGCCATATTTGAAAATGATGTCAGTGCTACCAACTGCTAAAAAATCACAATTGAAATTTGAGCTCCATGTTGGATATCTTGGAAAGTATGAATGGGAGCTATTTCAAAATTGGCACACATACAGACCATAATATTTCAGTTTAATTTCCAGGAGGCCAAACATGGCAGTGTTGCCAAAATGATTATAAGCCTCCTGATAGGTCCAATTTTAAATGCATATAACTTCTACACTATCAATTGGAATTCAACCAAATTTCGTATGTTGTATGTGTACATAACTAGATATGACTGAGCGTATTCTTAAGACCTACCAGGGCTGCCAACTGTTAATAAATGCTCCTAATTTATTTTATCCAAATACCAATATATCAGAAAGTATGCAAGCCGACAGCTTTAAACTATGCACACGTATAGTACCTGACATTCTATATTAATTTGGAGTAACTTATATACGTCAGTGCTACCAACATGATTCTAAGCCTGCTGACAGGTCCAACTTTAAATACATGCAACTTCCATACTATCATTTGGATTTCAACCAAATTTCGTATGTGTTATGTGTACCATAACAGATATGACTATGCGTAATCTAAGGAGCAACCAGGGCTGCCAACTGTTAATATGTGCTGTCCCTATTTTTGTTACCCTAATATCAATATATCAGAAAGTATGCAAGCCAATAGCTCTAAAATTTGCACACGTATAGTACCTGGCATTCTAGATTACTTTGGAGTAACTAATATACGTCAGTGCTGCCAACATGATTCTAAGCCTGCTGATAGGTCCAATTTTAAAATGCATGTAACTTCTATACCAACTAATGGATTTCATTCAAAATTGGCACAACAATAGATCATATTATTTCAGATTATTTCTGACCAATACATGCATGACATTGTTGCCAACATGATTTTACGCGCGCTGTTAGATCCAATGTTTAACTGCATGTAACGTCCATGCGATTCATTGGACTTCAACCAAATTTTGTATTTTGTACCTTAAGAGATGGAACTAAGAATATATTCAGTCATCAGGGCTGCCAACTGTAGTGCTCTATTAGGATACATTATGCCAGGTATACAGTATTTCGAACTAATTGGAAATTTCGATATTAGCAACTTAATTTCGTCATTATTCTAGATAGGTTCATATTCTGTAGAATAATCATTGGCATGAAAAGTAGGCTGTATAGTTCTTAACGGAACTTCTTGTTATACTTGTGGTCACACTATCCTTATGCAAGGTTTCGACACTGATGTGTAACTATGTAACGGTCTGTTACTTCTTCACGCAAAATTATATCTCCCGCAGAGATTTAGGTTGGTTCCTCAGTTTAGGGGCTGCGACAACGCGGTCATCTAACCCCGTGTACTTTGGGATGGCTGTATTAGTCTGTAATTCACGTAAGGACTGCAGACGGTCAATTTCAAGCAGTAGTTCCTAATGTTGCTACCAGGTACTACCGTCAACGACACCTAGCTGTGAACTTGGCTACTAGATGCCACCACAACCAGCAACTCGCAACGAACGTTGGAACTTCCCCTCCAAAGGAAAGCATACTGAGGGATTTTTAGCGCTCTTAGAATATCCGACGACTTCGGCCGGCTTTGAACTCGCGACCTTGGGCATAGACATTCAGCATGCTACCAGTTACGTCACCGAAGCCGCTTCACACTTAGATGGAAATCTGAATCTGATCTCGTGCAAGTGCGTTATCTTGGCATCGTCTGATGGCTCATCCCTCATCAATTTAGTAGTGTTGCCGTGGCAACCACTGATAGGTCTTGGCATTTCCTTATAATTCCGAAATTATTTTTCTCATCCCTTGGCATAATGGTGGGTTATATCAAAAATTCTTTCAGACAAAAGTTTTAGGTAATTATTAGGGGAATATTTTCCATTTTGTACGGTTTTGATATTGTGCCTATTAAGAGAGATATGATTAATGTTTCTCGAAAAACCCACTTTTTCCCACCCCTTTGGTCAATGGTTGGTGCAATAAAAAAACTCTCCAAACATAAATTTTTGGGCTTTATCCGACACATAATATGAACGTTGAACGGATTCGATATTTCACATATTAAGAGAGTTATACCAATATTTCACTTTTTCGAAAAAAGCCCCCCATTTTCACCCCCTTCGACCGATTTAGCCCAGTAACAAACTCGACCGAGATTTTATAGGTATACATATTCGGTAAAAAATTCAAAGTGATTGGTGCAAAATTACGGCAGTTATCGTGTCCACAAGAAACTGATATACATATATATATATATATATATATATATATATATATATATATATATATATATATATACATTCATAAATTATATATAAACTTTTGAACTGACGGTGGTTTTGGGGTCTGGGGGATGTGAAACGCGAAGATATGTCGAAATTTTCCGGAAGTCGAAACATGGGACCCATTGCAATAGTTAGCTTTCTAATGAAATCTACCTAAAAGTAGGTTAGCACAGGCAAGGAAAGCATTTCTACAGAAAAGGAATCTGTTGACATCGAATATAGATTTAGGTATTAGGAAGTCATTTTTGAAAGCCTTTGTCTGGAGCGGGGCGCTCTTTGGAAGTGAAACTTGGACTATTGGTGCAGCAAAAAATAATTGAAGCGTTTGAAATGTGGTGTTACGGGAGAATGATGAAGATCAGATGGGTAGATAGGGTTACGAATGGAGATGTATTAAGGCGAGTGGGAGAGAAGAGATGTTTCTGGCAACTTCTAATGAAGAGAAGAGATAGGTTGGTAGGACACGTACTAGGACACCCAGGAATAGCAAACTTAGTTATAGAAAGAAGGATCGAGGATGAGAACTGTAGGGGTAGACCAAGGTTAGAATATGTTAAACAGATTGCCTTGGATGTAGGGTGTGGTAGCTATGTAGAGATGAAACGATTAGCTCAGTACAGAGAAGCATGGAGAGCTGCATCAAACCAGTCGAAATACTGAATACTCAAACTACAACAACAAAAACAACAATAATATGTCAGGAATTCAAATATTATTGCTTGAAAAATGTATTTATTTAATAAAAACAAGAACAAGAAGTTCCGTGACGAACTAAAGAGCCTACTTTTCTTAAAATTTAAGATTCATGCCAATGATTAATCTATATGGATCTATCTAGAATAATGACGAAATTAAGTTGGTAACATCGAAATTTATAATTAGTTCGAAATACTATATACCTGGCATAATGTAGCCTATTAGAGCACTACAGTTGGCAGCCCTGGTGACTGAATATATTCTTAGTTCCATCTCTTAAGGTACAGAATACATAATATGGTTGGAGTCCAATGAATAGCATGGACGTTACATGCAGTTGAACATTGGAAGTAGTGTGGTAGTGAGAGAGCTGTCTCACTTAGGAAGTTGTGAGCCCCTGCGACCTTGGAATGGAAGGAGCCATGCTAGGAGGGCGTGCTTGGATTCGTTTATTTCGTCTCGTCGTGCTCTTTACGGGAATGTCGGTGTCGAAAAGGTGAAGTTAGGGTTTTGGGTCAAAACGTGCGTTTTTCACATTTTTGCCGATTTTTGGAAAACGGGTCATGCTAGGAGGGCGTGCTTGGATTCGTTTTTTTCGTCTCGTTGTGCTCTTTACGGGAATGTAGATGTCGAAAAGGTGAACTTAGGGTTTTGGGTCTAAACATGCGTTTTTCACATTTTTGCTGATTTTTGGAAAACGGGCCATGCTAGGAGGGCGTGCTTGGATTCGTTTATTTCGTCTCGTCGTGCTCTTTACGGGAATGTCGGTGTCGGAAAGGTGAAGTTAGGGTTTTGGGTCAAAACATGCGTTTTTCACATTTTTGCCGATTTTTGGAAAACGGGCCATGCTAGGAGGGCGTGCTTGGATTCGTTTATTTCGTCTCGTCGTGCTCTTTACGGGAATGTCGGTGTCGAAAAGGTGAAGTTAGGGTTTTGGGTCAAAACGTGCGTTTTTCACATTTTTGCCGATTTTTGGAAAACGGGTCATGCTAGGAGGGCGTGCTTGGATTCGTTTATTTCGTCTCGTTGTGCTCTTTACGGGAATGTAGGTGTCGAAAAGGTGAAGTTAGGGTTTTGGGTCAAAACATGCGTTTTTCACATTTTTGCCGATTTTTGGAAAACGGGTTATGCTAGGAGGGCGTGCTTGGATTCGTTTTTTTCGTCTCGTTGTGCTCTTTACGGGAATGTAGGTGTCGGAAAGGTGAAGTTAGGGTTTTGAGTCAAAACATGCGTTTTTCACATTTTTGTCGATTTTTGGAAAACCGAAAACGTGAGAATGACGCGTGTGATAGTATTTATTTCGTCTCTTTATTCTCTTTACGTGGATATAGACATGAAAAAGGTAAAAAGCTGGAAACATGGTTTTCTTATGGAAAAGGTGTTTTTTTTGTTCATTTTCGCGTTATTTGGAAAACGAATGAGGCGATTTTTATGATGGGCATGTCGATGTATTTGTGTCGTTGTTCAGTTTACGGGAATGTAGGTATGGAAAACCTGAAATCATGGTTTCCGTCATTTTTTTTTCGAGATCGTTGAGGAAAACGGGGAAAAAGTAAGAAACCAGATTTGAAGTCACGTTAGGTTATGCGCTTTGATATTAATAAAACACTTATGCATTATTATTATTATTATTATTTGTCTTGACTGGTCAGGGCTCACACGCAGAGAGAGAACTTGCTTAATGCAATGAGAATTGAAAGCATTGAGACTGACCCACGGCGATCCAGACAGACACAGGTCTTATCATCGTACGTGCCTCGCAGCAGAGAGAGATAAGAGGCTGGTGTCATTATACAGTGTGCGGATTTATAATGTGTATGTCATAGCCTAGGTTCATTATGGACTCATCATGCAACGCAAAGTTTGAAACAATGAGTGAGTGTATAACATCATGATAACAGATTGGCATGGGCTCGAACAAAGCGGTTATTGGACATGTAATAAACAAAAGGGTGGGAATAATGAAAGGTCATATGATACATTTTTTTAAATTTTTTTTTTCAAAATAATTAAATAGGGTTTTATTACAAAAAATTATGTTTATTGACCCATGAATTATACGTGGAAGGAAAACCTAACCACTTTACAAAATATTTTGCACCTTTGACTTTAATTACTCGTTCAATGAGATAATCGTTGGGATATAATGTTTTTTGCACTTCTTCATAATAGAATCGTCCCTGAATGGGTTGACCGCTCTGATCTTCTAAGAGATACGTCACTGGTTGACCTAGCTTGACTTGGCGAATTTTAAAAATTTCTGTCGACCATTGTGGAGTATACGATTTTGAAAACACACTTCTATGTTTACTAATGCGAACAAAATCTCCAATTTTAAGGCGATGTCGCCTTGGATCTACCCTTTTTATAGGGCTAAACAGTCTATTGAGTCTGGGTAGGTTCTTGGTGACGAGGCGAGGTTTCATGCCGATGGTGGAATGAATGGTGTTGTTGTAGCGAGACACAAGTTGAGGTAACCAGTCTATCCATCGATAGGAACCATGTATTGTAAACTCTTTCCACATATAACTTTTTAATGTTCGATTGAACCGCTCGACCACACTGGCTTTGAGATTGCTATAGGTGGCATAATGGTGAATATCCTTAGATTTGAGAAAACTGGAGAAATCCTTGTTGAAAAATTCTTTCCCCTGGTCGGTTTGTAACAAGTGAGGTTGACGTTTTGATTGTTCAATAATATGTTGAAAGGCCTTTGTGACTAAGATACCAGTTTTATTTTTTACTGGTTGAACAAAAGCCATTTTGGAATAGACATCAATGACAGTCAACATATAGCGTACACCGTCGTTAACGTTAGAATAAGGTATCATTTCAACCAGGTCTGCCTGCCAAAGGTCATTGATTCCTTTGGAAATGACACGACGACGTTCATAAATGCGTCGGGCTGGTTTATGCAATTCATGAGCAATGCCCACTTTGATGGGGGATGGCTTATAAGATAATTTTAGCATTTCGGAGTTGTTGTTCAACGTCGGCGATTTCCGCCTCATGTCCAGTGTGACCAGCTTGTTTTGATGCATGAAGCAAGTATAAGCGCTCTACTAACTGATTGGGATTATTCCAAAAGGTTATATCTAGGTAGGGTTTTAATTTCTTAAACCTTACACCAGAGGCAGAGTGATGTTTTTGCTTACCAAAGATGTTTGCAATGATGGTTTTATATTTTTGGGATATATTGGCATTGACCTGCTGAGAGGGTTTATAGTTTCTTTTGTGAGCGTTGGTGTCTAATAAAATGGATTTATATTTAGCAAGGTCCTCGGACGTAAAATCTTGTGTCGAGGGGGTGCGAGAAAATAGCAGCTTTAACAGACCTGGTGTTAATTTATAGTTGATATTTTTAATGACAGCTTTCGTACGAGCAAATTTAATGGATGAATCCCCAATTTTAAAACTATCATTCTCATAGCGAACACCATACGTGGTATCTGTCTTTCCAATAAATAGAAGGGTCAAATACGGTTCCAGGGTTGCCCCATAATGTTTGATTAAAATGTTTTTGAGTTGAGCTTTATTTTGAGGGGTTGCCAAGACTTGTGAAAACGGAGACGATGTGGAGGAAGACGGTGTTGCCGCTATGACGGAAGATTTTTGTTTTGTTTTTAGAAACTGTTGAAGGGGTGACGATTTCTTTTTTCTTTCAGGACTAAATACGCTTTCGCTGTCACTTTCACTTTGTTCATGCTCTTCTTCTTCTTCTTTCTTTTCATGTTCTTGATGTTCTTGTTCACTAACATTAGAGGAGGAGGAAGAGGAGGATTTTACCTGTCGTGTGGATTCTGTTTGAGTAAATTTTGAACTTGTTATGGGTTTGGTTTGAGAGGTAGCAGCAGCAGCAGTAGCAGCAGAAGCATTAGGTTTAAATCTCATGGGATCAACCGATGATGGAGCATGTTTTATCATGGGTAAAGGATTGACGTTTTTTAAACGTTGCAATTCACGAAATTTATGTCGAATCGTATTTCGTGCCTCAATAATACGCTGCATGATTTGAACATGTTTCTTGTACCCTATGGCGTTCGCCATGGTAAAGGTAAAGACACACTAACAGGAAATGTCCAACCCTAGGTCTTTTTAAACAGAAATAAAATGATCAAAACCCAAGCGATAACGTCCCTCACATCGTTCACTCTGTTTATTTATGACCAAACAGGCATGGGGATGATGGTTCCAACACGAAGCACACAATTGCGTGAAAGCTGTAAAGGACATATCTGGATTCACATGATCTTGAAAAATATGATAGAGATTTCTAGAGTCTTGGCGGAAGAGAACGATGAGATTGGCATTGTCACGAATCAACTGTTTGGGGATTTTGGAATAGGTCTGAGCTAGATAAAAACAATCCACTTGTTTATGGCGTCCCATACTAAAATACTCTTGAATAATGGCCTGTCGTTGAGTGGCAATATCATCAAAAATTATAATGGAATCTGGTTGAATGCGGTCTGGTTGAATGACATCTTGAGGTGAGGTGAATGTAAAATAGCCCATGGCTTCTTTATTTAACGAAGACATAATTTGTTCCAGATACACGTACAGAGGCTGGTACAAGGATTTGGCAAAAATATAAATATTTTGAAATCGTAGGCCATGAGGTGCGGTAATAATGTTCAGCAAAACATTGGTCTTTCCACAACCCGAAGGCCCTACCATAATACATCGAACGGTAGATGGGAATAGGGTGCCATGACGTTTAGGTTCGCACACGGACAGTGATAGCTCTGAAACCAAATCAGAGACGGGCAAAGCATGGGGTTGTTTCATTAATTCCATTGTGTCGATGACTGAGTTTTTTTCATGTGTGTATAAGGTTTATATATATAGACAAACGGTGAGTAAGATAGGTTAGTTAACGTCTATCACCATGGACGTGTTTGGGAGAGCTCGTGTAACCATGGCCACGGCCGCCTCTTTGTCAAAACAGTCACGAGAGGTGGCAACAAAAAGCTATGTCGATCGCAAAGTGCAAAGTGTCTATCACATGGCCCCGAGACTAACCGCTGAGGGCTATTCAGCCAATCATCATCGTATTATTGATGTGCAAGAGCCTCGAGACGAAAATGATGTCTGCACGAAACGTTATGTGACCTATCAAATGAAAAGGCTTTATAAATTTGTCCCATCTGTATTTTTAGTGTACCTGTCAAATCAAAAACTGGACAATGACGAAAACCATTCCCCACCACCACTACCACTGGTGAATGATGATCTTACCTATATGCTTGCTTCCGGTTTAAGTCGTTATCGACTGCATTATGATGGTGTCATTCATATTAAATATGCCATGCCTGATGAGAAACATTTAAAAATACAACTAAACGGTGATAGAGTGTTGGCCCACAACCATCAAAGAGTAAATGTGGGAGATGAATTATCCTTTCATCTTATGCTTACGTTTGAGGAAAAGGAAGCTGGGAAAACGGTGAATGATTTCCCGCTTTATATAGAATTGGAATATAGTGCTATGAAATAAGGTTCTCTACGTTAGTTGTTATCGAATGTTTGCTGTGAAAGGTTCACCAAGTAGCAGCATGGTGAAAAAAAGATATGCTATGAACATGAAAAAATCAAATCTCAAAAAGAGAAAAAAGCCAGGTCGGGAACCAAGTCGATCTGCCTCACACCCAGTGTTAAAACGTAAAAAAACTAAAAAAAATCTAAAAAGAGTGGCTATCGAAAAAGCTTTACAAGCGGTGCGATTGTCTACAGCTCCGAAATCGCAGCATTATGTATCGATAAAAAGAAAAGAAAGAAAGCAAAAACGTGGGCGAGTCATTCCTGTTGCTAAGCGTGGGGGTTTTTTGCCGGCTTTATTTGCAGGGTTGGCAGCTTTGGGGTCCCTTTTGGGTGGTGCCAGCGCTGTAGCGAAAACCATAAAAGCCGTCGAGCAAGGCAAGCAACAACTCAAAGAAAGCGAGCGACACAATAAAACGTTAGAAGCCATTGCGATGGGAGCTAGAAATGGCAACCCTTTAAAGCCAGTCTTTTATCCACAAGGTAATGGCCTACCGTCTAAGGAAAAAAAAAAATGTCCATCTTCATCGATAAGCGCTTAAGCCAACTGCCTCGTCATGCCATGACCCATGAAGAAGTGGAAAGCTATGCCAAACAACTAAAGATTTCTCATTTTCGAGGTGTATTTATGCGAAATGAATTACCTAAAGCACCGTGGAAAGAAGAACGAGCCATGATGAATTTAGATGATGATGCAGGCCCAGGAACCCATTTTGTAGCCTATGTGAAACAAGGTTCCACAGTATGGTACTTTGACAGTTATGGAAATTTACCACCCCCGATCGAGTTGATACGTTATTTGGGAAACCGGGTAAAGATATTCTATAATGTGAATCGTCAACAAACCTTTGACAGTCAAGAGTGTGGCCGTTTGAGTTTACATTTTTTATATAAGAGGTCGCGTTAAGCCATCAGTTTCATCATTATGAATGTCAACGCCAAGACCTTTACCGTGCACAGTCGCGGGCCTGAAGTGTCCCTGGATTTTTTCCCTCCCATTGAATTGCATCCCGAACAATCCTATGTGCTAGGATTAATTTCTTTGGAAAGTTACAACAGAATTTACAATATTCAAGTGGATATTAATGACAAATTTTATTATGATGATTATATGTTGACACTACCCCCTGGAGGTTATACTATAGACGATGTGCATGAGGCCATTAGCGTGTCGATGATAAAACAATTTGGTGTCAAACCATTTGCGGATGGGACACACAAATTTGAACTTACAGCCAATACAATAACTCATCGCTGTCGTATTTTCTCTACGTTTAACATTGACTTTGAAACACGAGTTCATTCTATTGGTCCTTTATTAGGATTTAAACCAAGAGTGTTGGCAGCTCAGCAACCCCATGAATCAGATTATCCAGTGAAATTCATCGAGGACCATTACATTTCTGTAACTTGCAATATTATTAGAGACGTATTTACGAATCAAGAACAAAGCCATTCCCTGTATGATTTTATTGTCACCTCTCCTTGCGGCTATATTATTCGTGAAAACCCTTCAGTGGTTCTCTATCATCCTGTGTGTGTCAGTGATATTAGTAATATTACCTTACGCTTAGTGAATAGAAACCAACAACTGATTGCTTTGGACGCCAACACCCCTGTGACCTACAAGTTGGTTTTAAAGACGCTATGAAATTTATCTATAAAGCAACAACAACGTCTACGAGCTCGGTTAGTTGCCCGCCGTGTATGAAACGGTTGACACGGGTAAACCGACAACGCTTACAACGCCTTGGTTATACGCTACACCCCAATCATGAACAAAGAGCTGTTGCAAGTGTTAAATCCCATACAAGTGGAAGATGGCGTCGTGCGCATTGATATGCATTCCTATCAACCTCAAGCAACAGGTCTGAATAACAATGACGAGATTCAATTCATAATTAACAATCAAGATATTTTTACTCTACCTCATGAAAGTGTCCTTCAAATTGAGGGTAAATTAATGAAAGCAGATGGCAGTACGCCCACAACGTCTGCGTTGGCGAATCATGGTTTGGCTTTTCTGTTTTCTGAAGTACGTTATGTGATAAATGATATTGTCATAGATATGACTCGAAATGTGGGCATGACTAGTCTTATGAAATTATATCCATCCTATAGCGAGGAGGAAAGTAAAACGCTTTCTATGGCAGGATGGTGTCCCAACAGTAGCAATAACTGGCTAGTTCATACCGATGGCACTTTTACAGGCTTCCTACCCTTAAAATTACTCCTTGGCTTTGCCGAAGATCACAAGCGTATTATTTTAAACGCAAGACAAAGTTTGTATCTGGTGAGAGACCGCAGTGATTATAATGCACTGAAAGGAGCCTCTGACCAAGTGATAGACTCAAAAATTCAACTGCTTCGATTACTATGGAAAGTGCCCCATGTGACGCTATCGGATCGTAAAAAGCTAAGCATGTTAAATTTGGTGCAAAAAGATAAAGCCTTGCCTATCGCCTTTCGAAGTTGGTGTCTGCATGAATACCCCTTGCTACCTACCACTGACACTCATAGTTGGAGTGTCAAATCGGCTCGCTCTACCGAGAGACCCCTCTATGTTATTATTGGTTTTCAAACCAATAGAAAATACCAACAAAGCAAAGATGTCACCTTGTTTGATCACATTCACTTGAGAAATATACGACTATTTTTAAATAATGTTTGCTTTCCCTATGAGGGGTTGGAACTCAATTTTTCAAAAAATAAGTTTGGTCCCCTTTATGACATGTTCGCTAAATTTCAATCGTCTTATTATGAAAAACAGGATTGTCCTATGTTGTCGCCACAAGGGTTTAAAGCAAAAGCACCACTGATTGTTTTCGACTGTTCGTATCTAGAAGAATCTATGAAAATCACCACCATTGATTTAAGGGTAGATTTTGAAACACAAGAAAATGTCCCAGACCATACCAGTGCCTACTGTTTGATTATTCATGCTAGACAAGTGAAATATCATCCTTTGTCCAATTATGTCACCAGCATGTAAGCCATCTGTGGTCGAATGAAAACAAAAAAAGATCATCATTCATAGGATTGATGATAAGCGTCTGCATGCACAGTATCTGTTGCGCTCTGGCACTGTGCGCACATACGACAACAACAAACATCATGTGTCCCTCAATAAGCAACAGCAACAACAACAACAACAACAACAACGTGACAGACAAACCATGGAATTTAAAATGTGAATTTAATCGTTTGAAAACTTTTGAAGCATGGACAGTTCCCTTTATGGATTGTGGAGAATTGGCTGCGAGCGGATTTTATTACTTAAAACGTGGGGATGTGGTCAAGTGTATTTTTTGCAACATTGAAATTGGAAACTGGGAAATAGGGGATCGAGCCTTTAGCGATCATCAGCGATGGAGTCCATCCTGCCCTTACCTCAATCGCTATGATGTGGGCAATATTCCATGGAGTTTGAATTATCCGGTTATTGTACCAGACCCTACAAAACTAGGAGATACCTGTGGACCGTATGTGCAAACTATTCATTTGAATGCTGTTCCAAATTAAGCCAACACACTTGTTTGTAATAAAAGTGTAAGTTTTTTTTTGTTATGAATAAAACCTCAACAAATATTTCGCTGTTGTTCAATTCATTTTTTCCTTTTTTTCCCCTAAAGTCCTTTGATTTTGCCATGTTAAACCATGGCATGGGTTAGTTGTTGATTAGACGTCAATGAGGTAACAAGTAAAAATAAAAAAGCATGATGCGTACACTCATCGTGGATTGTCAGGGGTTTAAAATTGCAGACAACAAATTTATATTTAAGGAAGTTGCTTTTATCGATTGTAGTACGTTTTGGGTGTCTAACCCTATTCATTTGGTGTTTAAACCTCCCTATGCTTTCGAGTTGCTTAGTGAAAAAGATAAAAAACAGAGCCAATGGATTGAAAATCATTTGCAGTTAGCATGGAACAAGGGTGATATTTCTTACAAGTATCTTGACATTGTCATGAAAGCCCATTTGTCCTCGGCCAATGTCTTATTTGTTAAAGGGAGTGAAAAACGCCAGTGGCTTCAACCATTTCTACCCTCTCACTGTCAATGTATTGACCTTTTAGATCTGGGTTGTCCATCCCTGCAAACGCTCATGGACACTTGTCCTTGCGACAATATTCAGAATAAAGCCTTAGCGCATGCATGGCAATTGTTTCATTGGCTCACCACGAGTGCATGTTGGGAGTTGTTCAATAAAATGAAAACTGAAAGTGTATCGTCCAATGATAGCAGTGAGACGTGTACACGTGAGGTGATAACATCAACGTTATAGACATGGACGCCACTACAATCGACAAGGCTATTGGAAAGTTCTTTGTGTGCAAGAAAAAACTGATTAGCTTTACACAACATGAATTATTAGCACTACCTAAATCATTTCTTTTTTATGTTGCTGCCAACGCTGTCAAAGAAATTTGGGAAAAGGCGCCTGCCGAGTGGACTAACGACTCTGTATTGAGTGAACTACAACCATGCAGTCATTTTTCCCATCACAAGCAATTAACCATGGCAAAAATACCTTCCATTCGACAGTGTGCCACATGCCAATTAATGAAATTATATCATGGTCATAAAACTCAGTGTAAAGACATTGTTTCATCATTCCATGGCTGTCATGCGGAAAACAACCACCACCTACCATGCTCGTCAGGAGCTGCCGACAAACAACAACAGCAAGAACAAGAACAAGAACAAGAAGAAGAAGAACAACAAAAAAAGTGTTTTTCACCGATTGAAACCTCTATGTCCCAGGTGTACTGGCCGTGGAATTATTGATAACATTATTAAAAACTTACCATTCGAAGCTCACTTACCTGCTTACAGCTTTTGCGGCCCTGGTACTCGTCTTCAAGATCGTTTGAGGAGAGGGAATATGGGAATCAATGCTTTGGATCATGCATGCCTTAATCACGATAAAGCCTATGAAAACAGTGATCCCACACTAAGACGCATTGCCGACAAAGTCTTGTTAAGCATTGCCAAGCAACGATTAACAGCTTCAGATGCCAGTCTAGCAGAACGAATGGCAGCATTTATAGTGATTGGTGCTATGAAGAGCAAATTACTTTTATCTAGATATGGACTTTAACGTTATGAATTTATTTTAAAAAATGTATAGTATCACTGTTATCATGACAAAAAAATAAATAAAAAGACAAGAGTCCATGTTGTGTTTTTTTCCATTATTATTATTCACTCATAGTTTCATTATTATAATTATAAATGACAAACAATAAAAAAGGGACAGCAGTGCATCGTTAAAAATTATTACTAATTGTAGTAAATCTATTTTTTCAATCACAAACAATAAAAAAGGACAAAAGTCCATTATTTTAACTAATAGTTTCATTATTATTATTATAAAAAATTATATATACATGGTAATTGTACTAAACCTATTTTTTTTAAATCACAAACAATCAAAAGAAAGGACAAAAGTCCATCATTATTCATCAGCTTCAAATAGCAGTCTAGCAGAACGAATGTCAGCATGAAATCTTTATCTACTCTAGAACCAGTTTTTTTTGTTAAACGCTTATTATTGAATAAAATAACATGTTACTAGAATTTGATCATTATAAATTATAATAAAAATTGCATAAAAATTGCTATAAATGCTATTTTAAATCACAAACAATAAAAAAAGGACAAAAGTCCATTATTTTAACTAATAGTTTCATCATTATTATTATAAAAAATTATATATACATGGTAATTGTACTAAACCTATAAACAAACAAAAAAATCTACCATTAAGCATAAGTTTTGAAAATTTATTTTTATTATTATTTATCATGGTAAACGTTGAGCAACAATTAATAAACGTCAAACTGTTGAACCCAAAAAATAATTTTATTTTATTATAGTCATTAAAGAGTAGGGCATGAATAAACAAAAAAGTTACGGCTAGCGTACAATGATTATTCGTTTTCAATTTTTACAAAACGAACCATGCATCGATTATTTTTTTCACCCTCATAAATTAAATAGACAGGGTGAATACTGGAATTGACATCTTCCATAACATTATCAGGTAGGTTATTAAATCGTGTGGGAAGAAATGTCTCAAAGTCTTGACAAATGCAAAGAGCTCGTTCACCAAATTTGGTTTTCAGTTTTTGAATTTTATGTATGCGAAAGGGTGTTTGCGTAGGCAATTCACTCATTTTCTTGCGTGCAAAGCCACAATCTTGACCAATGGCGTTCAAGGCGTCCATGGTTGTCTATAACCAAAGAAAAGAGTGTTACTTTCTAACACTCTTGTTCTTATATTACAATAGCAATAACTTTGTACATTAAAGTATATTGTTTTTTTTTTAAATCCTGAGTGTTTATGACCTGAAGTTGTAGATAGATAGTATTGGATAAAAATATAATAATAATGTTTGTATCATTTTTTCAGTCAAAACATACATTTGGAAATTATTTAATAGGAAATGTTTTATCAAAATTAAGTGTGAATCTCTCTTGGAGGTAAATGCATGTCTCTGTTGTGAATGGGAATTAGCCTATCATTCCCTAGTCGAATGACTTGTATTCGTTTGCTCTGTTGTTGTGCAAATTCACACAACATTCTGTTAAATAAATAGTATCAACAAATACTAAGAGCAAACATGGAATGCTTTTGGTAACCTATAAAAAGGCAAAGTTAACACGCTATGCATTTAATAACCATGTCTACATCCAACAAAACAAAATTCAAAACTACAAATTTAAACCAGTGTGTATGTGTTTATCAACGTGAATACACGATAAACTAAAACAAACAAACAAAATAGCCAAATGTATTCTAAACGTCAAGTATGCACCTGAAAGCCGAATGTAAACAAAAAAATGCGATAATCATGACATCATGTGGTTAGTTTCTAACAAATCTCATTCTATGAGGCGAATATTGATTGATAGGTAAGCCAAGACAAAGTTGGCGAAATGCTTGTTGTCGATACGAAGTGATTGATTCCTCAGCAGGAAATTTATAAAAATGAAAACAAAACATTTGAAAAGTTATTGGAAAATAAACATTAAACAGGGGTTTTGTACATATTGTACACCAGAAATCTGGAAAATGATCCTCGTCAGCTAATTTAACAATCACTTGATTCATGGTTAAACCGTACCATGCTTTATGAATCACTTGCGTGGATACATTATTTTCAAAGTCAAAATTTAGCATACAGGATTTACAAAAGTGATGCCCTGGATCATAAACTATGTCATCATCCATAATGATGTCATAAAACATGGTATCAATGCGTACTTTCGTGTTTCTATATTCTGAAGGATAGGCCACACGTTGAGGATTATGAGACATCATCGTGGCATATTCATTGAACGTGGTGTGTTTTGTGACGATAAAACGATCTTCATCATGGCTCATGATTGAATCTGAAAAGTAGTCGTTGCCGTTTACTAAGTGAATAAATAAAAATACTATGTACTATATACACTGTCTGTCCCCTAAGTCAATGGCAAAAATAAAATAAAAAATAAGCAAAACACAAATAAATAACCATCTGTCTGTTGACTTCTTTAGGTTAGGTTAGGAAAAAAACATGTAACAGGTTAAAGAAACAATTTCTGTTCAGATATTTCAAATATATCACCACTCATAACTCTAGCCATAAAGTGAGAGTTTTGTCCTCCGTAAAAGCAGCAGATTATTATTCTTTTGTTCTTGCATGAGACCTACTAAGCCACACCCTAGTGTGGCCTATTAAGCCGCATGCCTACTGAGGGTGAATGGTCACCTTGCCGAAACATGAGGCCTACTAAGCGACAACAATAGTGAGGGAGGCTACTTGTTTGTTTTTTTCCTAACCTAACCTAAAGAAGTCAACATGTTTTTAATCTAGCCTGTGCACAGTGAACCATGGAAACGTTGATGCATGGCTCTCTTTATGCGTTGACAGGCAAATAGCACAAGACATACAGTTTATGTACAACTATTTACAGGCATTCACACATCCATGCATACACCCATGCACGCAGGTTAAAAAACAAAAATTATATGATACACTACAATTTTTTATTTTTATTCCGAGGCTCAAGATGGCATCTCGCATTTGATAGCAACCAAACCAAACACTTGCCGTGTTGTACAACAACAATAGCTACAACCACTACTGGTTGTAACCAAATGGGACGCTTGTCATCATATCCTGACAGCACTGTCTCTTGTCGTCCAACAAAGCGAGTGTTTGTTTTCGCTGCTTCATTAAAAATAAATCATGATTTTTTGAGAGAATCCTAAACTGACTATGTGCCATGGCTGTGTGGGTCTGAAGGACATGTAAATAATCATCCACACAGAGTCGTTTAACCACATGCTGGCTAATCCCTTTGGCTCGCATAGATTCGCATCGATCCACCTGTCGAAAACTATACATTTTCGGAGCGAGACCTACAAACTCAGTCATCATGGTGTCTGAACACTCATCTTTCATTAAACCAATTTCTTTTTTGTTCAGACGGGGGATATCGAACACGTTCTTCTCACTAAACGAGAACGTGTCAAACCATTTTGGGTTTTGTTTCATAACGACATACGGATCACAGTCACGGATATGGTAAATAAAACTATCCGTGTCTGTATATAACAAGGAAATGGTACCAAATCGCTGTATTGCAAAACCATAATGGAATTTATACATGTGCAATTTTGAAAAATCTAATATGACTTGCCCTAAATAGATAGGCTTATTCATGACCACTTTAGTTTTGGCAAGTTCAATAGTCAGTAGATCATGATCAATAATGTTTAAAGATTTGAAATTTGGTTTTGCAATATATTTTTGAGCCCCCCATCTGCCATGCCATGTATTGACCAACTTAATGTCCCTATACTGCCGTACATTTTCCAAACTCTTGCCATAGATACAATTATTCATCAGTTTAAAAAAATTGATTTGAAATGGCTGAGTGGCACTTTGTCTGTGACTGGTATTTAAATCCATGTATGGTTTCAACCACGGTTTCTGACAAAAAGAAATACCTCTATGGATTTTTTTCAGGGTTAAGCCCTGAGCTAAACATTCTACCAGCATGTCAATATGCAACACATAGTGATTTTTATCATACAAGGTACCCATCAATTTCTTATGATTGCCCTTACTCTCGGGCGGCACCATTTTCTCTATGCAAAAGGGGAAATCACCATGACGCTGTCTGAGATGGGGGGGATAAGCTAAGTCGACATCAAGAACATACCCTACGTCCTGTTGCTTGCTAGCGCTATGCACATTAAAATCTTTAATTTCATCCTCAGACAGCCAGACAAAGTTTCTGTACGGCAGTGGTCGACTCATAGCGTGACCGTATAAATTGTTTACGTCGAAATACATTAGATAGGATTCTGGTTCTTCGGGACAATAATCAGGCATGTAATGATTATTTGCCTTGGCATGTCGCTGATTGAGCGATACGAATCCCCCACGAATCCCTTTTTCCATCATGAGTACCATATCGGGATCCGTCAGTAAATCAAGCTCAATGTGGGTAAATTTGAGGGCGGCGTCCCAACTTAACCCTGGACTGGTATAGTAGTGAGCGGGGTCAAGGCCATAAATCCTGTGACATAGCTGACGAAACGTTTCAAAAACGTCGGTCAACAACAACACGTCTAATTTTAAGTAGTGCATAGCATACTGGCCCATGGTTTCTATGCCAAACACTCGCCAAACATGCTGTGCATGGGCATAGTCTTCTTCACTGATGGTGCTTTGAGTCAATTGAGAAAAGAATTTTTCTCTTGGCGGCAAAGTCGTTTCTTCAAGCACCTCGTAACTTTCCACATAATCGTATGGAAAATGGCCTTTACGAACACACAATTTAAATTGATTTGTATCCGTAAAGTGGGAATGGGTATGTTTCAACTCATCTTGGCTTAAGCCTTTCACAAGACTATCCAGCGAACTAGACATAAACTTGAATGAGTCGAGAAAGCGAATGCTCATGCTTCCTTTTCTCCATGAAAGTGAGGTAAAGCTCTCATGGTTCTTAGCCAAAATGCTGAATTTGCTCTTATCTACATGAGCAAATTGTTTTACAATGAAGTGAAGGTCATACCGGGAGAAATTGTGTAAGAAGACAGGGAGGAAGCGAGGTGTAGAGTACTTCAAATTGCATTCGTTATGGGCAGCACCTCTAAAATGCCCTGTCCTGTGGCAGTGGTCTCTTACTTTTTTTTCTCCGCCTAAGATTGGCTTTTCACATATGTGGCAGGTGGTGGCTTGATCATATTCTCTTTGCTGTACGTCATTCATCTGAATTGGTACAGGGTTGTTCAAAATAGTTTCTACTTTGCCTGCTAAAGCCGCCATTTGATCAACAAACCACCGCGCACAATCCTGACCTTTATGACTTACATACTCACATTGTGAATTATCATAGTGACAGACAACATAATAGGCTACAGCAAAAGGCTCATGTTTCTGCACTGGATAGGTTGAGCTTGTATGGGGGCTTGGTTCACATCCCTGAATGGGAACAGTAAGGGCCTCAAAATCAGCGTAAACAGTAAATGGTACCATCTCTTGTTTATTAGTGGCCTTAAATTTTAAGACTGCGTCATTCCCTTCGGGCAAGACTAGCTTTACTGCCGTCTGCCCTTCACAGTCTTCTGTATGTCGTTTCAAAAGTTCATCAGTTGTAAAATACTGAAGGCAGCGCTCACAAATATGTGTCTTACCATTATGGTTAGACACTTGGCTGCTTACTAGTTTTCCTAAATTCTTTATCCAACAATAATGGCTTTTATCCCCATCAGACAGGAAAAGCAGGAGAATGTGATGTTGCTTTACCTGTTTGGTGGCATACAAGGGGCCCACAATATTGGATCCTTCGACGCCATACACCATGAAGGAGAAATTTGGATTATCTTTCTCAAATAAATGAATTTTATCTAGAGGCATGGGAAATGAAACACGCTCGAGATTGAGAGTTTGTTTCATGCGGTTAAACAATTCTTTGTACTTCCCTGGTCTATCACAATTACTGCCCTGACAGGGTTGCAGGCAGCTCACTATACTCCACAAAAAGCAGTAATCGTCTTTGTTGCGTATGTTGATCACTGCCTTTCTGGAAGCGATAAAGCTCGGTGTGGCAATATAGCTACTTCCTGCATTCAATGGATTGTATTTACAAATATTGATTTGCAAATAGGCAATGCTATTGAGGGCCAAGCCACTGGGACCCTCTTGCAACTTATCAAATTTAGTGATAAGCGCTTGAATAGCTTTCTCCTGATACCACGTTTCCAAATTATCGGCTATCAGTACTTTCTCCATTTTTGTACAAAGGTTGAAGGTGTGTTTCTCTTCAACATTATTTTTTATCAATGTAAATTCACATAGTAGTTCGAAGTTTATTTTTAAAGCCTGATGCAATCTTAAGCCTTGTTCACATTCACTCAAAAAAATGGGAAAACATAATTCCACAAAATCTTTAGGCGACAGACAGTGATTCGCATTGTAAATTCGGCCTGAGCATACTCGCGTTTTGAAACATTTGGCCAAAGGCTGCCACACTAACACTTCACTCTCTGATATAGACATGATTATAAAATGGACTAATAAACGTGCAACCCTTACCTTAAAATAGGTTAATCCAAAATCTCCAATTCCAAACGACCACACTTATCGATTTTTACTGACTGGCACACACAATCTCGTTCACAGGTAGACAATGGTTGTAGTAATTTGGGCCTCCAGCAGGAAATGATCACCAACAAAGTTGTTATAGTTTTAATATCAACGACAAGGTTTATCTTGTTTTTTTTTGTTTCCAATTATTTATCTGAAAAACAAACCAATACAATCCGTTATTAGTCATGGTTATATACATTAAACATGTGCATTCATTCATTCATTCATTCATTCATTCATAAGACTTGCTAAAAACAAAAGGTTTCAAGTGTGCACACATAAATAAGACACTCACTCGAAAATAACAAAGTCATTTACAAAGACTCACCTCTTTTTTTAATATCGAAAGCGTCAAGGTAGTTAAAACCTATTCACTCCATATATATCTTCATTCTAAAACAATAATAAATACACGCCATAAGTATATAAATTTCCGTGAAATAAATGACATGCATTTAACAACAACAACAACAATAAAAGTAATGGAACAACATGTACTCACCATATAATGAATTATAATACTTTCAGCAAATGTGCTCTTTGCCGCCACTGTCACTGTCACTGTCACTGTCTCTCTCTCTCTGTCTGCTTTCCCAGACTTAATGATGTTGTTTTTAAAAATCTGCAACAAACGAAATCCCCCAAAAATACCATCAGTCACTAACTTACTTTTCATGCATACACAAAATAACAATAAAACCAATCATGCCATAATTAACAATAATGAACCTACCTTAGTACAAGTATGGCCGCGGTTCACGTAATATTTTACAAAGAGCATAAGGCACTTGCATCCGTCACCTTCAAAGATGAACACGAGAATGATGAGTCTCTCTTACCCTCAGAACATATATGTCTCCTCAACAAGATGCAAAGTTAACACTTTACTTTTTTTTTTGTTCCTATGAGTAGGATGTCATGGAGCGCACAAGTCAGACCGATTCTCACAAGCTTTTGCAATCTCTGCATGAGTATGCGTGAGAATGCAATGATCAGCTTTTCGACAGAGCTGTTTGTCCTTCATCGAGATATCGGGTAACACGTCTGGGTCAGATAACAGCCACCTGCATGTGAACAACAGGCTGTTATCTCTCTCTGCTGCGAGGCACGTACGATGATAAGACCTGTGTCTGTCTGGATCGCCGTGGGTCAGTCTCAATGCTTTCAATTCTCATTGCATTAAGCAAGTTCTCTCTCTGCGTGTGAGCCCTGACCAGTCAAGACAAATAATAATAATAATAATAATGCATAAGTGTTTTATTAATATCAAAGCGCATAACCTAACGTGACTTCAAATCTGGTTTCTTACTTTTTCCCCGTTTTCCTCAACGATCTCGAAAAAAAAATGACGGAAACCATGATTTCAGGTTTTCCATACCTACATTCCCGTAAACTGAACAACGACACAAATACATCGACATGCCCATCATAAAAATCGCCTCATTCGTTTTCCAAATAACGCGAAAATGAACAAAAAAAACACCTTTTCCATAAGAAAACCATGTTTCCAGCTTTTTACCTTTTTCATGTCTATATCCACGTAAAGAGAATAAAGAGACGAAATAAATACTATCACACGCGTCATTCTCACGTTTTCGGTTTTCCAAAAATCGACAAAAATGTGAAAAACGCATGTTTTGACTCAAAACCCTAACTTCACCTTTCCGACACCTACATTCCCGTAAAGAGCACAACGAGACGAAGAAAACGAATCCAAGCACGCCCTCCTAGCATAACCCGTTTTCCAAAAATCGGCAAAAATGTGAAAAACGCATGTTTTGACCCAAAACCCTAACTTCACCTTTTCGACACCTACATTCCCGTAAAGAGCACAACGAGACGAAATAAACGAATCCAAGCACGCCCTCCTAGCATGACCCGTTTTCCAAAAATCGGCAAAAATGTGAAAAACGCACGTTTTGACCCAAAACCCTAACTTCACCTTTTCGACACCGACATTCCCGTAAAGAGCACGACGAGACGAAATAAACGAATCCAAGCACGCCCTCCTAGCATGGCCCGTTTTCCAAAAATCGGCAAAAATGTGAAAAACGCATGTTTTGACCCAAAACCCTAACTTCACCTTTCCGACACCGACATTCCCGTAAAGAGCACGACGAGACGAAATAAACGAATCCAAGCACGCCCTCCTAGCATGGCCCGTTTTCCAAAAATCAGCAAAAATGTGAAAAACGCATGTTTAGACCCAAAACCCTAAGTTCACCTTTTCGACATCTACATTCCCGTAAAGAGCACAACGAGACGAAAAAAACGAATCCAAGCACGCCCTCCTAGCATGACCCGTTTTCCAAAAATCGGCAAAAATGTGAAAAACGCACGTTTTGACCCAAAACCCTAACTTCACCTTTTCGACACCGACATTCCCGTAAAGAGCACGACGAGACGAAATAAACGAATCCAAGCACGCCCTCCTAGCATGGCTCCTTCCATTCCAAGGTCGCAGGGGCTCACAACTTCCTAAGTGAGACAGCTCTCTCACTACCACACTACTATTGGATCTAACAGCGCGCGTAAAATCATGTTGGCAACAATGTCATGCATGTATTGGTCAGAAATAATCTGAAATAATATGATCTAATGTTGTGTCAAATTTGAATGTAATCCATTAGTTAGTATAGAAGGTACATGCATTTTAAAATTGGACCTATCAGCAGGCTTAGAATCATGTTGGCAGCACTGACGTATATTAGTTACTCCAAATTCATCTAGAATGCCAGGTAATATACGTGTGCAAAGTTTAGAGCTATTGGCATGCATACTTTCTGATATATTGATATTAGGGTAACAAAAAGAAAGACAGCACATATTAACAGTTGGCAGCCCTGGTTGCTCTTAAAAATACGCATAGTCGTATCTGTTATGTACGGCCCCCTGGAAATTAAACTGCAATATCTTCTATATGTAAAACAGTAAGGTGATTTTTGTTACCACGAGATTGAGAGAACGACAGAACCGATTTACTTCGTAGAGCACTCTAATGAAAGCTCTTGGCCTCTAGATTTGCAGAGTGTCTATAAAATAAACAAATATATTACGGTATATTTTTGAATTAATATAGAAATTGCAGAATTCTTTCCCCTCACGCATGCGCACAATCCGCTTGGGGTCATGACAAAATGGCGGTGAGAAGTCCATTAAAATGTAAGTTATTTAATAAGCTTGCATGTAATTGAAAACATACATTAACCAAGTTCTGACAATAAAATATAATAACAGTATGAACGTATACGAATGTGCAACATTGATTTATTTGGATAATGAAATGGATTATTTCCTTCAGACAGCGGCTTTTGATGATAATGAACGGCTGCGTCTGCTGCTGAACTAGAGTGCGCGAGTAGCTGTGTGCTTAAGGCGACAGACTGTGGTTCCTAAGTTCACCGGTTCGATCCCAGCCCTCGCCGATATATATATATATATATATATATATATATATTTACCACTGAAATATTGTTTAATCAAGGAGTATTAGTAAGGTTTTATGTCTGTTAAAGATACATATTTCTACATTCCCTCTCGGTATATTTTCGAATTAATATAGAAAATAGCAGAATTCTTGGCCCTCACGCATGCGCACAATCCGCCTGAGGTCATGACAAAATGGCGGCGAGAAGTCCATTAAAATGTAAGTTATTTAATAAGCTTCCATGTAATTGAAAACATACATTAACCAAGTTCTGACAATAAAATATAATAACAGTATGAACGTATACGAATGTGCAACATTGATTTATTTGGATAATGAAATGGATTATTTCCTTCAGACAGCAGCTTTTGAAGATAATGAATGGCTGCGTCTGCTACTGAAAAAGAGTGCGCGAGTAGCTATGTGGTTAAGGCGACTGACTTTGGTTCCAAGGTTCACCGTTTCGATCCCAGCCCTCCCCGATATATATATTTTTTTTACCACTGAAATATTGTTTAATCAAGGAGTATTAGTAAGGTTTTATGTCTGTAAAAGATACATATTTCTACATTCTCTCTCAATACGTTTTATTTCAGTTTTACCATTGCATTACAGCATGTGATCAAAAGAACAAACTGTTGTCCTCAGTACGCCGTCTAAATATCTGCAATCAGTTCCTATAACTGACAAAAGATGGCAGTTCATCGCCCATATAGTTCCAGTAACTGACAGCAGATGGCAGCACCATTGCATCGATATATTTAAAACCCAAGATATGGCACGTTTTCACGTGATGGAGAATTATAAAGGAGGGGAATATTTAAGAAGGGTAATTTTGAGGAACATTAACCGACAGTTGAATGTGTAGGCTATGTTGTTCATGTACCTTAATATTGCAATTTCTTCCCAATGCTTCGCTGGTCAAGTTATTAGCGTCCTAGACTAAAAGTTATAATTATGCATCGTCGATATACTCTTAAATTATTAAAGAAAAAAGTAGTTTTCCAGGCACTCGCGCGTGTCCACAATTGCTTTCGCCATAAGAGACACTTGGCAAACATAATTCGTTTGAAGGGCTCCGACATCGTGGTCACTCAGCCCCGTGTACTTGGGTGTGTACGTGTGAAATTTTCTCTCATAACCTGTGTTATTGTGGTGGCTGCATTACTGTGTGTATTTGTAATTAAGGTGGTAAATGGCAAGGAGACGGCCAAGGCCTTAAGTTAGGAACCATCCCGGTATTTGCCTTAAGTGGAAGTGGGAAACCACGGAAAACCACATTCAAGATTGTCGAGGTGGGAATTAAACCTTCCTCTTCTTAGTTATACCTCAAGAGACTGAATGTGCCCCGTTTTTGCCCTCAGACCAGAATTCAATTTCTTGGCAGAGCAGGAAATATAACCCGGGTCTCCGGGGCGATAGACAAGAATAGGTGGGCCTCCGTGTGTTAATACGATTTCTGACATGCACGGGACATATAATTCAAAAACTGCCTCCATTAGGGTGACTGCCGAAGTGAGTATTGAGTATAGGCCTATGGTCGTTCCAGTAGTTGGCGAAGTGATTCTATGTTCCCCTGCAAAATGTACTGTCATAACCTATAACAGGTGATGGAAATTGCTTATTTAGAGCAGTTTCGTACTGTTTATAACGAAATGAAGAACGTCATTCTGAGCTGCGTTTTCAAGCTATCCCAAAAAAATTTCGCTGGCAGGAACAATTATAAGGAATTTATTTTAAGCGACCAGTCTCATCGCATTCTCCTCACCAACCAACTTGAGTATGAAAGCCTCTGGACGGTCATGTTGAACTTCATTGTATAAGACAATTGTTTAATGATTATTTGTTTAGAGTACTGAGTCTAACTACACAGTTGATTTCGGCGATGGAAGTATTATTTGCCATTTAATATTTAGCGGCTCCGTTATTGCAGAACACTATAGTGTTATCGAATAATACGAAGCCACATTTAAAATCCAATAAAAATAGGCCATTTCAGAAACAATTCCAGATATTATACAGTACAGTGTACTGTAAGGTCTTTGACGATCAAATGTAAACATTGTTCTACATTGTATTTCTCTTGCGTAAAATCTATGCGTGGTTACTTTGGTCTTTACTGTTGTGACGGTAAAATTGATCTGCTGGAATATAAAATATTTGCCAAGCTGCAACAATGTAATGATATTAATTTAAAAGTATATCCAGTAGTTCAAACACATACATCAGCGTTAACAGATTGGATACTGAAGATGAAAGCCAGCTACTTCATTTCCCTATCATTGAATTTTTCAATTCCTTGGAATTAAGTGATTCGCCTCCACATACTCCGAACGTTTGAGCCATAGTTATGCTCCTTAGAAATCTGAACGTTTCCCAAGGACTCATATATGGTAATATATTAATTGTAAGAAATATGTAAGAAATTGCTTGGATTCGGATATAATAGGTGCAGTAATATTAGGCAGAGAGCTCAAATCCTACGACTTGATTTAACACCTTCCGATAAAACACTTGCAGGTACAGTACATTTTCTTTTAATAGGCAACACTGTCCTATTCGCTCGGCCTACTTCATCACAATCAATCAAGCTCAAGGAGAAACTCTTGAACGTATTGGGCTAATTGCCTCATCACGTTTTAAGTCATGACCAGCAGGATAGTGAAGGTACAAAAAAGGTCCTGTATGGGATGGTAAAGAATAAGAGGCGGAAGGATCCTACGGATTATGTTAGAATGGTGAACAAAAGGGGACAAGGGATAGAAAATAGGGAAGAACTGAAGAAAATGTGGAAAGAATATTTTGAAGAACTCCTGAACCCAAATGGAAACCACGGCGAGGAAGAAGAAATCGGGGAAGAGGTACAGTAGATGAACTGCAAACAGAAAAGGACTTAACATGGAAAGAAGTGGAAGATGCAGTGAGGAAGATGTAAGGAGGGAAGGCACTGGGTGTGGATGAGTTGAGTGTGGAGATGGTGAGAGCAGCAGGAGAGGTGGGGATACAATGGTTGTACCGAGTGATGAAGGCAGCATGGAAGGAAAGGAAGACCCCAGAGGACTGGAAAAAGGGAATAATTGTCCCGATCTTCAAGAAAGGTAGTAGAACAGAATGCAGAAACTATCGGGGAATAACACTGATGAGTCATTGTGCAAAGATGTTTGATAAAGTTTTGGAAAAGAGAATTAGGACAAGGATAGAAGGTGGGATGAGGGAAGAACAACATGCTTCAGAGCAGGAAGGTCCACAGTGGATTTGATTTTTGCTGTAAGTCAGTTAGAAGAACAGCACTATGAGTATGGAACAGATCTACTGATGGCCTTCCTGGACATTGAGAAAGCATATGACAGTGTATGCAGAAACAAAGTATGGAAGTCCCTGGAGGATAGAGGAGTAGAAAAATGGACTATAAGGAGGATAAAGGAGATGTACAAGGGAAGCGTGAGCTGTGTGAAAGTGGGAGGAGAGAGATCGGACTGGGTGGTACAGAGAAACGGCCTGAGACAAAGAAGTGCACTGTCACCGTTACTTTTCATTGTGGTGATGGATGACATAATGACCCGAGCGGCACAAGTAATTGGGGAAGGAAAGATGAAAGCAATGGTGTTTGCGGATGATTTGATGATTTGTGGAAACAAGGAGGAGGAGGTACAGGAACAGTTGGACGTGTGGGAAGGAATAATTCAAGGATATGGGATGAAATTTAGCATAAGAGTGAGATGGTGATCACAACAAGGAAGAAGGAAAGGACCACAACGGGAATAACAATTGGTGGGGAACAGCTGAAGATAGTGGAGAGTTTCAAGTATCTGGGAAGCCTGATACAAGAGAATGGAAGAAACGGTAGAGAAATAAATGAGCTGGGGAGACAGGCAGAAGCATTCCGGAGGAGTGTGAGAAGCATGTTATGGAGCAGGGATGTCCCTCAGAACAGCAAGTAGATCATATATCGTACTATGTCCCTATCCTGACGTATGCCTCGGAGACCTGGGTTATGAAAGGAAGGGAGAAGAGCAAAATACAGGCCAGTGAGAAGCAGTATTGGAGCTACAAAGAGGGACAGAATAAGAAATGAGAGGACCAGAGAATTAATGAAGGAGGAACCATTACAGGATGGTATAGAGAAATCTAGACTTAGATGGTATGGACATGTAAAACGAATGGAGGAGATGAGGATACCCATGAGGATACACGAGACGAAGTGGGACGGAAAGAGACCAAGAGGGAGACCGAGAGACAGGTGGCTGAAGGGGGTGGAAGAAAGCGTGAAGAAGAGAGGAGAAGACTGGACAAGGGTGGAGGCTGAGAGATGGTGGGAAGACAGAAGACGTTGGGGAGGCTTGTGTTCCAAACAGACCCGGCCAGTGGCTGGAAACTGTGCAAGATGATGATGACCTCATCACGTTTTCAGTCATGACCAGCAATATGTTGCAATGCTGAGAGTGCTATCTTTTGACGCCCTTAAAGTTGCAATAGTGCTAAAAAGTAATCGTACAAAGAATGTAACTTATATAAGAAGCTTCTTCAGTAAATTTGTTTTCCATTGTCCGTCATGTTTTGACGGGTTTCATCTAGTTATTGTCTATATGTGTGCCGATTTTTAAATAGCTCCCATTCATACCTTCCAAGATATCCAACATGGAGCTCAAATTTCAAATGCGATTTTTCAGCAGTTGGTAGCACTGACATCATTTTCAAATATGGCCGTGAGATATTCAGGTATAGATCTTTACTCCTACCAAATTTTATTTCGATTGCTCCAGCCGTTTAGGAGTTGATAAGGGGGGACACACACACAGCCAGACAGAAGGACAGACAGACAGACAGACAGACAGACACACACACATTTTCCCGGATCGATCTCATAAGACTACTTTTTCCTCATTTTTGCAAAATGTGAAAAGTAGGCTAAAAATAAACAATAAGATAATAAATAATAGAATTAATGATATAAATTCTGGTAAAAATTAAAAATTCATAAGTTTATAAACAATAAAGTTATAAAAGTTCATATGAATTTAAGAAAGTTAAAGAAAACAAAAATTTATGATAATTAAAATAATAATTTATCAGCGTTACCTAATTATATTATAGAACACTTTTCTGTCAACACAAACCTAAGGGGACATCGTGGCGCAGTGGTCAAGCTGTTGGCCTCTCAGCAAGGTGGACCGGGTTCGATTCCCGGTCAATGCATGTGAGATTTTCGAAGTGAAATGCCATTCCCTGTGGTTCGGATTCCTCGTAAAAAGGAGGTCCCGTGGCTCATGATTGCATGCATGATTAACGGTCACGTAAAACTAAAATTTACCTTCCTTTTTTCAACACAAACCTACTGAAAAGCTTTCTATAATAAGAACATTAAGCTAAACTAATTAATATTAAATTAAATAAATACAAATAAAATAAATTTTATAACATTTTGCCCTATAAATGGTTAATGAAATAGAATTCGAATTACTACAATTAATTCTTCTGGGATATTGGCGTGTGAAAATAAAATTTCAAATTCTAGACGTTTCGAGAGGAACCTTGCCTCCTTTTTCAATAGAATTAAAACAATGTGTCCAAAGAATGTGTGTCAATGAGCTTACAAAAGTTAGAGAAATTCCTCTGTTCCTCACCAGAGAGCAGCCAGAAGCTACTGTATGGACCTTGGTAGAAAAAACGCGCCAAATTAATTAGAACGACGGAAAGAGTAGTAAGGAAGGAGAAAGAAAAGGAGGCGGGGGGAAATTTTGAGACTCCTTGAAGAATGAGGATGTCCAAATAAGAGGAAAGGGAGGGAGGAGGAATGGATAGCTTAATTGGACAGCTTTCATTCTTCGAGGAGCCTCTAGTTCGCTAGTCCACATAGTTTAAAACTATGGCCCCGATTCTTGGATGTAACGGGTAATCTCGAGATCCACTCGATGGATTCTGATGCGGTTTCCACCATTTTGTAAAGGGTTTCTTGAGGAAGGTTTCTGTAGAAAAATATTTATTTATGAACGAAGGAAGCCGAGCAGTAACAATTTCAGTGAATCGAGTCGAAGAAAATCCTGCCGTCCGTGCGCCTTTTAAGCTTACGCTGGGTAAACCGTTAAAGATATCTATATAATATGAGTGTAAGAATTGTTCAGCATGAAAAGTTCAACAAAAAAAGGCTACGACTGTACTCTATCTTTAATACAACGACCCCTTAATTGTGTTTTACGTGTTCATTTCTTCCAACAATCTCCATTCAGTGGAGCTTCTGGGTAGATTATTGGCTGAGAAATAACCTAACCACCAAGGGAAGATAATAAAGAAAAGGAGGTGGGTTTCGGACTGGAGAAAAAGGATGGAGAAATAGGAGGAGAGTCCCACAAAAGTTATAAATTTAACTTTAAATGCACTCAGAGGCGGTTGCCACCGCAAATCCGCTCTCTGATACCTAAAGTGGGTAAGGACCTGGTCGAAGCTGACGGGAAACGCAGCTAGGACTTCGGCGGTTTGCAAGAGAGTGGCTTTAGTGTATTCCCTCTCAAGCATGCATATGCCTACTATGTGGAAGGGTGATGGTGTGGCAAGACAGAGAGGAACAGATTTATTGTATGTCTGTTCAAAGAAATTCGTTTTTGCAAAGTAATTCGAAGAATGCCAATAATTTGAATCAGGTTTAGTATTTCCAGTTTTCGAAGTTATAGAGTTCCTGAAAAAGCGACCAAGTGCTTCCAAGAAGGATAGTGATAAAAAAAAATATACCTTGGGGAGTAATTTTGGTAAGTGAACCAATAGTTGCATTTGGAAATGGCTAAGCTTTTACTCAGCAAGGAGCCGACTAAAAGTTTAGGCAAAGAGAAACACTTATCTTTTGGAAAATCAACCATACGTTTTCGGAGAGAATCTCCACAAGCAGGTAGCTGGCGTAGCGAGCTGTACTTGCCTTACTGGCCAGTTAGAATTTGCTATTAAAGCTAAGAGAAACTTTAACGAGATTACCACTAAGAGTTCTTGCTCAAATGCAACGAGTGGTGAAAGCCCTATCAATAGATTTAATGGCATTGAGTAGGAAGAGCCAAGGAAGACAGGATCTTGCCTAACCGTTGTACTAGAAAAATGAAAAAGCGAAAAGAAACTCTCAATTTATTTAACAATTCTAAAGAAGTTGATAACTTTAACAAATATATATTTTCAATTTGGTTAACAACTTTGGGGTCGCAGACCTCAGAAAACATTTAACATATGCGCCAGGCAATTAACAATTTATTAGGTTTCAAACCTTTATAAAATCCTCGCAAGGATTTAAAATAGCGAAGATAAAAATTCAAAATTTTAAAGACAATTAAAGTGAATAAAGTTTAACAACAACTAGAGTACAAGGTGTGTACTTTGAGAAATTCCTGAGGGAATGTTCTAGAGAGAGTAACAACTTAGAAAATAACAATAACAAAAACAGGAAGAATAAGATAGAAGTTCCTAGAACTTCTTGTATTGAAGCAGCATTACTTTTAGTAGTTACACAAATAGGACAGGTCACTTACTGTGAAACCTGAAGAGAAAGTCAAAAGGAAGGTTCTAGACCTCCTATGTTTAGATAGGAATCACGAGACAAATGGGGCAAGTTTCCCTTTTGTGAAACCTAGAAATAACTCACTTATAAGTTGAAAGAATTGTATCCCCTAAATTAGAAGGGAGAAACAAGATAATTTGAACCGTGTACAAGACACGTAGTTATGCAGAAGTTAATTAATTACACATAAGAAAAATGGGAGGGCACATCTTTAGATTGACACCTCGTTGAAACAGACCTAAATTAACAATTTATTATGGGTTGTTAGTAAGAGGTTTAGGAAAGAGCAATTGGGATGAAAGGTAAATGTTCATGGCCGTGTTTATAATAATCGGACGAGCGCGACGCGGAAGAAATACTGAAAGAACACTGTTTATCACTATAGTTCGTTGAAATGGATGAAAAGTTCACTGTAGTAGCGCAAAAGTTTATGGCAAAGAAAGTTTTTGCAATCGTGGAAAATGACTGGTTGCACTAGATAGGCGAAAGTTGTGGATTACAATCAAATGCGCCAGAAAAAATCCCAACGGTGGAAGAAAATTTAGCTATTGAGCATTAATTTATAAGGTAGATTCCTTAGTTTGAAATGGCATTTCCACAAGTGAGTGAAAGATACATGACGGCGTGACTTGTAGATAAAGTGCAGATTCTGGAAAGTTCCAGAACGATCCTAATGGAAGAAAAGGGCCAAAGTCACTCCAGTGGTGGAACAAGCTTAATATTTATAGACAGTGGGTATTCTATAATATCCCCCGTTGTGAGAAGATCTCTCATTTAATAAGCATAAGAAATGCTGCTTTTCACGAAGGTTGGCTTAATTGGACAGAAGCCCAACATGGAAAATCCCACGAAGAATGATTATTGCCACAAATAAATATCTCACACTGCCTATAAAATAATCGTTAAAAGCATGAAGACAGTAAAACCGATGAAGATGAGGTTAAAACCTGAAGTATGTACTTATCTTTGTTGCATGGCGAAGGTGAAGTTCCCTTTGACGTATAAACTTAATGTGCCAACATGGCGTAGAATGTAGAGAGTGCCTCTTGGTTTGAGGAGACTGGTTCTAGTTGAGCCTTGACTGACTAAGTCAACTGCCGACGTACAAGTGAGACATGCTCAGCGAAGCGCGGAGGGACCAAGGAAGGAAAAAAAAGTGGGGGTAGGAGACAAAAAGGAGAACATAACAGAATAGACAACTTTAAAAAACTAAAAGTTCTTCTTGATGAATGGTCTTCAAAGAGTTGATAGCAGGCGATACTAGCACAGCATGGTGGGTGAAAAGGTAGACGAAGTTCTCTTGATCACAGAGATGATAGCTGGCGATGGCGACGAGATCTGATGACCAAATTGATAAGTAAGTCCTCTTGTACAGGGAAGAATAGAGGAACTTCTGAGATTCGCTGCTAGATGACGCTAGGCGGGTCATGGAAGATATATATCTAGAACAGACTCACAAAGAACATAAGAGACATGACCACCAAAGAGAAACTAGAAGATCGCTGTTGGTGTTTGATAAAAAGGAAAAAAATGAACATGCAAAGAGCATTAAAAATTATATTCTCTCATACCGTGTATTCCAAGAATACACCAGCTTTAGAGCGAGTTTACCAGCTAGCGAGCGAGCCTATCACCCTGGCCTCGACCAGCATCAAACTATCAAGTCGAGTTGTGTCGAGTTAAGACTTCATAGCAGAGTATTATGTGTTTGGAGTCAGCTGTTCACCTCGGCTTTTCTGAATTGCATCTGGGACCTTACGTCCGTGCGCCTTTTAAGCTTACGCTGGGTAAACCGTTAAAGAAACTGGGCGAAGCCGGGGCTGGTTGCTAGTTTATATAATACAAGACACTATCCGAAAACCTTGCACATATCCATGAATAAATAATTGACTTAATTAAAAAAAACAGCTTAGGCGTTCATAATTAATTACAAGTTTTTCGGGCTTGTGCTGACCAAGGAAGGAACCCTTGAAAATGCCGGACCCAGTTTCCGGTGAAACGTCGGGAGATATCCTGTCTGGACCACGGCTTACAAGCCCGAAAATCTTGTACTTAATTAATAATAAAAATAAAAATAAAAATAAAAATAAAGTAAAATCAGAGAAGTCCTTCATAATGAACTAAACTTACAACGAGACACGAAAAAAGCAACCATTTTCAAGTTAATTTACCGTAATTGGTGTTTGGTGCATTTGGTGTTTGAATTATTAGGGTTATGTGGTGATGATGACAACCAGAAACTACTCTACTCTCTCTCTCTCCCTCTCTCTCTCTCTCTCTCTCTCTCTCTCTCTCCTCCACACACTTTGAAATTAGCGAATGTTATTACATTCATGCATCGCTTAATTGACTAATGTATACAAACAGTTATTATACGAACCTCATTATTATGAAGTGGAATTATAATTCTGCTCTTCCATTCTGTTTTTATTTAAATAAATGAGGTTCATTTTTTTTGTCTACAAGCGTACGATATGAAGCTAAAAATAAATGATATTAAAAATGCGTTGTATTTTTGGATGTATAATGTTGTTATAACATTTTAACATCTCTAGAACATATATAAATCCCACATTCACAAATACTGAGATAAAAAAAGAGAATATCCATCCTTTCTATGGATTTGTATATTTATGGATGTATACATTTTTTTGTGTTCGATACATACCTATACAATTTATAGATCCAGTCATAATTTTAAGCTTTGCTACAGATGTATCTGTTCTAAATCACAGGAGGGTGAGTTTATCTTCCTTGCCATGGAAAAATTTATCGTATTCAAAAATTATATTGTATCAGCTACGTTACCTTTTTTTTTGTATGTGTGCGAAGCGATTAAAAAAACACTGTAGTAGTGTAATTAATTTTCTTCGATACCAATATTGAGGGGTTTTAATCCCTCCCCCCTCTCCCTTCTAAAAGGGTAGTTAGAGGGTGAAGAGGAGTAAGTAATGGTCTAAATCACACACACACGCAATAGGAATACCTTTTATTCTGCGCACAAAAGCAAGATTTATGTGATACAATAGCTGTGTAGGATTCAATTGGAACACACTCTGAAAGTAAGCATTCATCATAAATTGAACAGGTAGGCTATTGATGGAAAATATATAGCTTTTAAATATTTCTGTTTATAAACAGAAACAACTTACTTGTGAACAGTGATGACCACTGATATTAAGGCGAGATCAGAAAACATGGCCATTTTGTGCGCCAATCATATCTGCAACTATTCAACATATCACTACTAAAATTCAACCAATTATAAATTAGTAAAACAAAAATATTGGATTGCAGCCGAAATAAATCAAATCTCAATGAACATCAAATTGGCAGGTGAAAAGCTAAATGAAGTAGGAGCTTTCTGTTACTTAGGAAGCAAAATAACCAGTGATGGACGAAGCAAAGAGGATATATAAACTAAGTTGACTCAGGGAAGGAAAGCATTTCAACAGAAAACAAATCTGTTGACTTCAAATATAGATTTAGTTGTTAGGAAGTCATTTTTAGAAGCATTTGTCTGGAGCGTGGCGCTCTATGGAAGTGAAACTTGGACTATTGGTGCAACAGTAAAGAGGGGAATAGAAGCATTTGAAATGTGGCGGTAAGGGAGAGTGATGAAGTACTAATGGATGGATGGAGTAACAAATGAAGAGGTAGGGGCAGATGACCTCGTAGTTCCGCCCCTTAAAACAACAATAACTAACTAACTAACTAACTAACTAAATGAAGAGGTATTAAGGCGAGTGGGCAAGGAGAGATGTTTCTGGCGACTGCTAATGTAGAGAAGAGATAGGTTGATAGAACACACACCAAGACACCCAGGAATAGGAAGGAAGGGTCGCGGATAAGAACTGTAGGGGTACACCCAGGTTTAGGATAAGTTAAACAGATTGCCACGGATGTAAGGGGTAGTAGCTATGGAGAGATGAAACGATTATCTCTGGATAGGGAGGCATGGAATGCTGCATCAAGCCAGTCGAAAGACTGAAGACCAAAAAAAACCGACGTATGCTATCTAACGCTAAGCTAATATAGATTGTTTAGAATGGTGTTTTCTAATACTAATTGAAAGCAGATACCTTATTGATATATCACATTGTAGGCCTATAGATTTTAACTCCATTGTGGAACACTGATGATGCGGCAGAGAATGGCATGGACACAGCAATAAAACCCCGTTGAACCAGAACTTGGCATGTAATTAGTGGAAATGCCAATTTCGCTTGGCAGATATTGAATACAAAAAAAACGTTATAACAAGCGATGACGTAGAAACAAAAAATATTCTATCACCCTTCACTTCTCATGCGGCTTAGGGAAGGTCATATCAGATTATGAGTCACATTTTTCAACCAACAAACAAACCATTCGAATTGGTGGACCGAGGAATTTTAATCTTGTGTCCAATCCCCATCAATTACTTTATACTGTCAATCACCGTTCGAGTACGACAAGATTCAGTATCGATAATCGATAGAGCTGTGGCGATGCTTATGAATACAGACAGGAACCAATAAACCAGTTTACTATTGGACTGTATTGTTTTGCAATTACAAGTAGTCTTTTTTGTTTTTCTAATGATGAATACATCCATTTTTGCACTTAATGTTCCTTCTCCCCAAGCTTTAGTAATATGCATTCCGCTAATCAGTTGAATTGAATTAAACAAGCAGATATTCCCAATTTACAGTAGAGCCTCGCAAACTCGGCCTAATGTAAACCGAAGGGTGGCCGAGTTCGCGAAAGTGCCGGGTTATCGGTAAATGTGATAAAAAGAAGAAATAAGCTGTTTGTTTTGGTTTAAAAGTAATGCAATGTAGTACATTTATTTGTTTTTAACAGAAACACAAGTTTTAAAATGACTAAGCCATTACAGATGTGAAGATTACCGTACAATCAGCTTGATTACTCATGCTTCAAAGATCCTGTCTAGAATAATTTACTAGAGGATAGAAAGCCAGATAGAAACGGAGTTGGGTGAAGACCAGTTTGGTTTCAGGAGAAATGTAGGAACAAGGGAAGCTGTACTAAGTCTTAGGCTGATTCTGGAAGGTAGAATAAGAAAAGATAAGAGAACGTTCATGACTTTTGTAGACTTAGAAAAGGCTTTTGATAACGTTGATTGGACTAAATTGTTTGACATTTTGAAAACGGTTGGAATAAAGTACAGGGATAGGAGGGTGGTATACAATCTGTACAGAAACTAGACAGCAGTCTTTCGAGCTGAAGGACATAAGAGAGAAGCTGGTATTCAGAAAGGTGTAAGGCAAGGCTGCAACTTATCACCCATAATTTTCAATCTTTACATTGAACACGCAATGCAGGAAATTGGAGAAAAATGTTTTGTGGGAGTGAAGATTCAAGGAGAGATAATTTCAACTCTGAGATTTGCCGATGACATCGTTATCTTGGCCGACACGCTGATTTGAATGAGTTTTTGAATGGTATGGACTCCGTCTTGAGGACACAATTCATTATGAAAATTAATAAATGTAAAACAAAAATATTGGAATGCAGCCAAAATAAATCACAAACCTCTATGGACATCAAATTGGCAGGTAAAAAGCTAAAGCAAGTAGGAGAATTCTGTTACTTAGGAAGCAAAATAACCAGTGATGGACGAAGCAAAGAGGATATAAAAAGTAGGTTAGCTCAGGCAAGGAAAGCATTTCTACAGAAAAGGAATCTGTTGACATCGAATATAGATTTAGGTATTAGGAAGTCATTTTTGAAAGCCTTTGTCTGGAGCGTGGCGCTCTTTGGAAGTGAAACTTGGACTATTGGTGCAGCAGAAAAGAGGAGAATTGAAGCGTTTGAAATGTGGTGTTACAGGAGAATGATGAAGATCATATGGGTAGATAGAGTTACAAACGAAGAGGTATTAAGACGAGTGGGAGAGGAGAGATGTGTCTGGCGACTGCTAATGAAGAGAAGAGATTGGTTGGTAGGACACATACTAAGACATTCAGGAATAGCAAGCTTAGTTACGGAAGGAAGGGTTGAGGACAAGAACTGTAGGGGTAGACCAAGGTTAGAATATGTTAAACAGATTGCCTCGGATGTTGGGTGTGGTAGCTATGTGGAGATGAAACGATTAGCTCAGGAGAGAAAGGCATGGAGTGCTGCATCAAACCAGTCAAAAGACTGAGGACTCAAACAACAACAACAACAACAACAACAACAACAACAACAACAAACAACAACAACAACAAGCCATTACAATTACAGTACTTGAATAAATATTTCAGTACTGTACTACTGTTGTTGTTTTTTTTAGTCGTTTACCCTCCAGGTTGGTGGAACCCACGGACTCAGCGAGGGAACTCACCACTACCGCCTCTACGGGCAGTGTCCTAGAGCTGGGAACATCGAATCGGAAGGGATACAACAGGTGAGGTGGGATTGGCACCTCGCCCAGGCGGCCTCACCTGCAAAGCGAACAGGGGCCTCATGAGGGAAGGTAAGGGATGGTTAGGATGGATAGACAAGGAAGAGGGAAGGAGGCGGCCGTGGCCTTGAAGAAGGGACCATCCCGGCATTTTCCCGAAGACGAAGTGGGAAACCACGGAAAACCACTTCGAGGATGGCTGAGGGGGAATCGAACCCCCTCTACTCATTTGGGCCACCCGAGGCTGAGTAGACCCCGTTCCAGTCCTCGTACCACTTTTCAAATTTCGTAGCAGAGCCGGGAATCGAACCCAGGACCTCCGGGGCGGCAGCTAACCGTGCTGACCTCTACGCTACGGAGGCGACACTGTACTACTGTACTGCAGACAAATTAAGGGAAACAATTACTGTAAATTATACAAGAAAACTTAGAAAAACTAGGCCTACTAATTATTTTTAGCCTATTTTCAATTTTGAAAGAATAGGCTTATGAGATCACCTTTTGTCCGTGTGTGTGTGCGTGTGTGTGTGTGTGTGAGGTGTGTGTGTGAGGTGTGTGTGTGGCCCCCCTAATAAAATCTAAACGACTGGAGCGATTTCAATGAAACTCGGTAAGTTCATAGCGCTATTCCCGGCGACCTCGACCGTGCCCTTCAAATTTTGTTACGTCTCACCAATCCAACATGGCGGCAGTGCGAAATATTTCACTAGCATTCAATATCTCCGAAACTATTACCGATATCGCCCTGAAATTGTGTCCGGTGATAAAGGGCACTCCTAGAAGTTCACCTATGAGACTTTCAAAACCTGGTGACTAAAAAACCAACATGGCGGCCAAGCGAAGTTGAGACTTTTAAATAGACTTTTCTCGCGATTTAACTATCCAAACGTAATGAAACTTGGTACAGCAATTTTTTATACACATTGTAATGCAATGGAGTCTAATTTAGTTCAATTGTTTACATAACCTCAAAATGGCGGCTGTGCGAAATATTTCACTGACATTTTATATCTCCGAAACTATTAGATATCACCTTGCAATTTTGTACGGCGATAAAGGGTACTGATACAAGTTTACCTATGTTTATTTCATAAATCTGTAAAGTACAAAACGAACATGGCGACCAAGCGAATTTGAAATATTTTAATAGACTTTTCTCGTGATTTAACTCTCTGAGCGCAGTGAAATGTGGTACAGTAAATGATTTAGCAGATTGTAATGCACTGCCATCTAATTTAATTCAATTGTTTACATAACCTCAAGATGGCGGCTGTGCGAAATTTTAAAATTAAGTTTTTATTTCTTGCGTCGTAATCATGCAATCGAAGTGAAAGTTTGAATAATGAACCTAGGCAATAATTGTCCTTGAATGGTACATAACTCTATGGCCTATACATATAACAATCCTAAATGGCGAGCTTCCGAAATATTTAGACGGTTCTCAATATCTATGAATCTTTTACAGCAACCAAACTGATTTTTTTTATGTTCATAGAGACTATGAACATATGTTCACCTATAGGACTTTCAGTAACCTGGTGAGTACAAATCCAACATGGCGGCGACGCGAAGTATAAATATTTAAATGGACGTTTCTCGCGAATTAACTATCCGAGACTCGTGAAACGTTGCACGTTAAATGCTTATACAAAATGTTGATCCACTGGCATCTAATTTATTTCAATTGTTTGCATAATCACAAGATGGCTGCTGTGCGTAATTTTAAAATCTCGTTTTTAATTCTTGTGTTCTAATCATGCGATTGAAGTTTGAATACCACACGTACACAATAATCTTAATGTAATAGTACAAAAATAAAAATCCAACCTGGCGACCATCTGAAATATTTAGACGGTTCTCAATATCTACGAATCTGTTACAGCAATTAAACTGAAATTTTGATAGAGACAATTAACATGAGCAGGATATTGTGATGTTTGAAGCCATATTTTCAGTGTTGCCTTAGTAAACAAGTGTTTAGTGCTTTTCAGTCGGTCAACACGAATGTACCCAAAAGAGATGGGTTATGCCCTAATCCTGAAATAAATTACATGAGATTAATAAAACACTAGGATGACCAGTTTCGATCGTCAAGCGATCATCATCAGATCCATTACACTTAGGCTATAAAATCTATGTTTGAAATACAGGTGAAAATATCTACAATATGTACAATTTTTTAGTTGCAGTATTGGTACTGCAACTGTCAGTGTATGCTAAATGCAGTATATATGTTAGGTGAAATGCTAAATGGTGATAGCTATCCGGAGATTATACTTTAGAGAGATTATATGGTTGTAAACTATGGTTAAACTATAAAATTTTAGGCTAACTACTTATCTGATTGTCTTCCGTACTACAGCTACTCGCAGTTTTCGTGCTTACTAGAACTCACTGTGCGGTCGACTGCGGTGGTTATCTTAACGACTGGTTTTTCCCTCCCTTCTCCCCCCTACCCCTACGTGCTGTGGGGAGTGATCGCGATGTGTTTATGTGAGGTGTTGCCAACCTAGATAAGATGTATGTTATTGAATGAGGTGGGTCTGCAACTATTAAAGACCGTGGATTAGCCCTCGCCACGCGTGGAGCATAACCCATTCGAACTAAGCGTTGACGGTCTTATGAGGACGTCCCGGCACCTTTAATACTGCCGCGAATATGGGCCTTGGTTTATTGCAGAAGAAAAGTACATCGTACACCTGATCCAGATAACATTTACCTATTAAAAACCCCCTAATTTCCCCCCTTATGAGGAGGGTTTTTAATAGGTAAATGTTATCTGGATCAGGTGTACGATGTACTTTTCTTCTGCAATAAACCAAGGCCCATATTCGCGGCAGTATTAAAGGTGCCGGGACGTCCTCATAAGACCGTCAACGCTTAGTTCGAATGGGTTATGCTCCACGCGTGGCGAGGGCTAATCCACGGTCTTTAATAGTTGCAGACCCACCTCATTCAATAACATACATCTTATCTAGGTTGGCAACACCTCACATAAACACATCGCGATCACTCGCCACAGCACGTAGGGGTAGGGGGGAGAAGGGAGGGAAAAACCAGTCGTTAAGATAACCACCGCAGTCGACCGCTCAGTGAGTTCTAGTAAGCACGAAAACTGCGAGTAGCTGTAGTACGGAAGACAATCAGATAAGTAGTTAGCCTAAAATTTTATAGTTTAACCATAGTTTACAACCATATAATCTCTCTAAAGTACAATCTCCGGATAGCTATCACCATTTAGCATTTCACCTAACATATATACTGCATTTAGCATACACTGACAGTTGCAGTACCAATACTGCAACTAAATAATTGTACATATTGTAAATATTTTCACCTGTATTTCAAACATAGATTTTATAGCCTAAGTGTAATGGATCTGATGATGATCGCTTGACGATCGAAACTGGTCATCCTAGTGTTTTATTAATCTCATGTAATTTATTTCAGGATTAGGGCATAACCCATCTCTTTTGGGTACATTCGTGTTGACCGACTGAAAAGCACTAAACACTTGTTATGAGCAGGATATATGAAAATAGGCTGCATAGTTCTTCACGGAACTACTTGTTTATAATATGTACACTGTACAGTATATGTACAAAACAATTCCCGTAGGCAAATAGTTTTTTTTACTTAATGAAAATTACCATTTACCTTTTTGCAAAAAATTAAGTATGTTCTTTTCCTTTTCGCTTTGAAACCTGTTTCTTGAAGCCTCGTCACGAAGACAGCGAAGAAACAGAATTGCGGAGAATGCGCAATCAAATAAATACAACGCTCTGCGCGAGAACCATTTGTTTACTTCTTACTGCCAACACTTTGTGCATTTACAGTACTGTACCTGTATTTATCAGGTCGTCGTTACTGTTCTTACTATGTACTGTAGGTCAACTTGTTTCGCGTCGTATTTAACTGTCGATAATTCCATTGATGGAGAAGACAGAAGAAAACATAATAACGCTCTCGCGGAATCACAAAAACAAACAAAAAGTGACAGTCAGTCTGAAAGACTAGACTTTGTATCATTTTAAATGCTGCAAATGCTGAAAAATGCTAGAAAGGCTGGAGGCTTCTCGCTTCGCTCGAAGTCAAAACTCTTGACATGTTAGAAAAGTATCTGCATAATACGTATCTTCCTTATCTTGTTTCAAATTACTCGCGAACGGCAAGTGCAAACCAAGGGCAAAGCAAGATCAAGCGCGGGATGCCGTCACGCTCACCAGAGCGCGCGGGGACGTGCCCCTTCCATCCAGTTTAAAAACACTTATAGTGGGCGATGTATTGAAGATAGAGATATGCTCTCCCAGACTTTTTGTAGAACATTTCATTCTGACCAATTCTTACGCTGATAGTATATTGATATTTTTTACGGTTTGCCCAGCGTAAGCTTAAGAAGCGCACGGACGCCAAGTTTGTTTTCGACTTTTTCACTGAAATCGTTACTGCTTGGCTTCCTTTGATCATACATAAATTATTTTCAACAGAATCTTTCCTCGAAATATCATTAACAGAATGGTGAAAACCGCATCAAAATCCATCCAGTGGTTATCGAGATTACCCGTGACATCCAAGAATCGGAGATTTTTGTCTTATACTAACGAAGTAGAGATTGTCGGGGTACACATGCACCAAGCAGTACTATGACTTCACACACCTCAGTGCATCTGGGTACATTTCGTCCCGTTCGTCCCGTCACCGTAACGTAACGCCAGTCCCCAGCGTAACGACGAAGTCTACAAGTTCATTTAAAATGATAAAATCATGATTTTTTTTCTTCTGTCAGGGTGGGCGAGAAATCCGGAGTGCCGGGTTACCGAGACTCAACTGTATTTTAAAGTACTTAGCCGTGATCTCGTTACGTGAACTCAATACGATAGGATGTCATCAAGATCTAAAGGGAGAGGGGGCGAGTAAAATTTGATGAAACAACATACAACAGGATTGGGGAGCGTGATGTAGAGTGGCTTAGCTACTCGTCTTTCACCCGGATGGCCGGGACTCGAATCCTGGTGACAATGGGGTGAAATCTTCACCTGAAAAGTCAGGTGGCATCAGGAAAGGCATTCGGCCTTAAATCCCCGGCCAAAACCAAAATTAACCTGGTTGGCTCCGGCGACTCCTATTAATTGGGAAAAGACGAAAGAAGTAATGAACAGGAGTCTTCAACACAGCTTCGAGTTTCTAGACTCAGACTTGTCATTGGTTTACAGTTTTAACTCTTCAGTCGGTCAACAATGAATTTGCCCAATGATGGGTGGGATACAATGTATATAATATAAAAGCTCTACCCGGCATCCGTTGCTATGCCAATCAAAGAAAGGTTGTCGTTGTAACTGTTTGTCGAACTGTATTTGGATACACAATATTTATTTTCCTTTTCCGTTAACTGCCTCTTAACTATTGTAAAATGGATTTACTAATTCAGAAACATTTGTGGGTGCATGCACAACAACTCACCAAAGTTTCATCGCAATGCGGATTTATTTATTTATTTATTTATTTATTTAGCGTATGACTTTTAGTGCCGGGAGTGTCTGGGGACATGTTCGGCTGGCCAGAGGCTGTAGCTGCTTCAAGCGGACACCCATGGGGCGAGCTACAAATTCCGTTCAATTTCAAGTAGTTCCAACTATCGCTACTAGACGTCACTGACAACTACTGGTGAACGTTGTAACTTTGATAGAGTGTTACAATGAAATCTAACCTAGTAGTTTAGCTTCACTCAAGTTTAGTTAGTGGAAGGATCTTTTACATGCCATAAATCTATGACATGGGACCAACGTCTTTACTTCCCCTCCGAAGGAAGGCATACTGAAGGATTTTAACGCTCTTAGAAAATCCGACGACTTCGGCCGGGTTTGAACCCGAGATCGGATGAATGGTATGTGAGCGCATACGGGACTTTGTTGAAACAATTCGCGCGCCGTCACTCATTTATTGAATCTACTCGTGCGCTTCCTATTGCATAATTGATATACTAATTCTTGAACCTTCGCAGGAGGGTACACAACAACTCACCAGAGTTCCATCACAATCAGATGAATGGTAAATGAACGAATAAAGGATATACACATAATGTCATCGCGCCAGGAGATGGCAGTTCAACTCGCTGTGACGGGCAGTACGCATGCGCAGCCCGCCTATTTCAAACCTAAATATATCGGCTGGCAGTCAGTTGCTGCTACTTCCTGGATGATCATTTTTATCATTTCAAATGATCTTGTCGACTTCATCGTTATGCTTGAGTCTAACGTTATGCGTTACGGAGACGGCGACCGCGTGACGTCATGCAGCCGCGCGAGAAGCCTAAGTTAATGGGTAATGGACGGCGAGTGCGTGACGTCATGCAGCCACGCGGAAAGCTTGAGTCAAACGTTATGCGTTACGGAGACAGCGACCGCGTGACGTCATGCAGCCGCGCGAGAAGCCTAAGTTAATGGGTAATTGACGGCGAGTGCGTGACGTCATGCAGCCACGCGGGAAGCTTGAGTCTAACGTTATGCGTTACGGAGACGGCGACCGCGTGACGTCATGCAGCCGCGCGGGAAGCCTAAATTAATGGGTAATGGACGGCGAGTGCGTAACGTCAGGCAGCCACGCGGGAAGCCTAAGTTAATGGGTAATGGAGTCTGTTGAAAGAGTCCTGGGGCGTCGAGCGACCTGGGGCTTCGAGTGAAGCGAGAAGGCAGTTGTAGCATGCGCCATTTGAAATGATATAAAGTCTAGTCTTTCAGACAGACTGTAACTTTGTTATCGGGCTTCACGTGTGTGTGTGTGTGTATTGTTACCTTCCTTCCTACTGTCGATATTCTACAAGCCTTGTGTATACGTTTAACAGCGTGCCAGTATCAGTTACAGTAATTGAACAGTGACAAACTTAATGTTTTTGGAATGCGCGATATCAGTAGACTACCACGTAACAGGCTGAGTCACCTAAAACTTGCACTGCAAATATTTCTGTCATTTTGAACACAACTTTTGAAGGTCAGTGTGCACATTACTTGTCAGAACCCACATAAAGAGTGTATTCTCGTTTGCTTTTGTTTAGTTTGTGCTACCAAAGGTATGTACAAGTGTCGGTGTGGGGGTGAAGCTGATTCCTGCCCGTGGTGCCCCTGCATAGGTACTTGGACTCAAATTTCCAGTACTGAACTGAACGTCAGCATTCCAGGAACATAGTATATTTACATACCAGAATGGTCTATGATAAATGGAAAAGGCTCTTATCAGAGCCAAAAATGACTATAATTTCTGTGAACATTGAGGGAATTTCTAAAAATAAGGAAGAACTCTTACATGACATATGCCACAAACACAATTGTGACGTATTGTGCATACAAGAAACGCACAGAGACATTAACCAACGCCGACCTAAAATTCCAGGTATGAAGCTGGTAGTGGAACGTCCTCATGGCCAATATGGTAGTGCTATCTTCACGAAACCAGACATCATGATCCAGGCGACATCCATTTCAGAAGAAAATGATATAGAAATCATTGCCGTAGAACTGAGCAATTTGATCATTTTCTCAATATACAAACCACCTAAGTCACAGTTTTCATTCAAAGTTCCTGTCAATTTAAGTTCGCAAAAAGTATCTGTTATCATTGGTGATTTTAATAGCCATAGTAGTGTGTGGGGATATTCCCATGATGATGAAAATGGGGAAGCTCTTTTAAAATGGGCAGAATTACTTCAGCTGTCCCTCATACATGACAGTAAACTCCCTTCATCATTTAACAGTGGAAGATGGAAGCGTGGCTACAACCCAGATCTCATATTTGTAAGTGAGAGTGTCACCAGCCAATGTGTGAAATCGGTTTGTCCGCCCATCCCAAATACTCAACATCGTCCCATAATGTGCCAGCTATTTCCAGCTGTCAGACCACAGACTGTCCCTTTTCGAAGAAGATACAACTTCAAGAAGGCTAACTGGACACTGTTCACCTCATTACTTGATGAGAAGATCACCTCAGTCAGTCCCATTCCAGAATCCTATGAGCAATTCATTGATGTGATTAAAGTATGTTCCAATGCAGCCATCCCGAGAGGATGTAGAACAAATTACATACAAGGTCTTACTCCTCAGACAACGACTCTTTTGTCAAATTACTGCAAATCATTTGACGAAGATCCTTTCAGTGAGGAAACTATTGCTAGCGGACAACGTGTTCTCTCTTCTATTTCAGACTCAAAACGACAACAGTGGTTAAAGCTTATGGAAGATTTGGATATGGGAAGGAGCAGCCAGAAAGCTTGGAGGTTTCTTAGACGCCTTAACAATGATCACAATAGAACTTCTTCACATTCTAATGTCTCTGCCAACCAAATTGTTCATCAACTTATTCGAAATGGTAATTCTGGAAAGACAATCCATAAACCTAAATTGAAGTTGGTAAGGGAACATGAACAGGAAGACAACATGTTCCTTAAACCCTTTGTACTTTCAGAACTGAATATAGCTATTAATTACTGTAAGAATGGAAAGGCGGCTGGTCTGGACGGAATTTGTGTGGATCAAATCAAACATTTTGGACCTGGGGCTAAAGAATGGCTGCTAGAATTGTTTAATAACTGCATTACTACCTGTAAAATACCCAAAATGTGGAGGAAGAGCAGAGTAATAGCGATTCTCAAACCCGGGAAAGATGCACATGATCCTAAGAATTATAGGCCTATTTCATTGCTCTCCCACCTTTTCAAGATACTGGAGCGAATGATTCTAAGTAGGCTCACAAAGGTAATTGAACCTTTCCTAATACCTGAACAGGCTGGCTTCAGAACAGGTAAAAGCTGCACTTCACAAATCCTACATCTTACTCAGCATATTGAAGATGGATTCCAGAACCGGAAGATCACAGGGGCAGTATTCATTGACTTAACAGCTGCTTATGACACAGTCAATCATCACTTACTGCTGAATAAACTCTACTTGATGACAACGGACTATAAATTAACTGAAATAGTCAGGTGTCTTCTTCAAAATCGTAGACTCTTTGTAGACTTTCAAGGGCAGCACAGCCGTTGGAGGAATCAACGAAATGGACTGCCTCAAGGTAGTGTTCTGGCCCCTATCCTCTTTAACATATATACAAATGACCAGCCAATACCAGTAGGTACTCGAAGCTTTATTTATGCGGATGATCGTGCCATTACCGTCCAGGCGGATCAGTTTGAAGTTGTGGAAAGACGTCTATCTGAAGCTCTGGGGGAACTAAGTGATTACTATAGAGGAAACCAATTGAAACCAAACCCTTTGAAAACACAAGTCTGCGCTTTCCATCTCAAGAACAGACAGGCAAAGAGGAAACTGCATGTAACGTGGGAAGGCATGCTGTTGGATCACTGTGCGAATCCCAAATACTTAGGGATTACATTGGATCGTGAACTCACGTATGAAAGACATTGTCTAAACACCAAAAATAAGGTATCCGCAAGAAACTGCCTCCTTCGCAAATTATCTGGTACCAGCTGGGGGACTCAAGCTCAAACAATAAGAACCACTGCTTTAGCACTCTGTTACTCTGCAGCAGAATATGCATGTCCTGTGTGGTATAGGTCGTGTCATACCAAGCAGGTTGATACTGCATTAAATGAAACGTGTAGACTTATCACTGGCTGTCTGAGACCCACGCCATGTGATAAACTGTATTGTTTAGCAGGCATTGCACCTCCAGATATCAGAAGAGAAATTGCAGCTAAATGTGAGAGATCTAGGGTTGATGTGTCTCAAACACATCCATTGTTTAGCCCTCAACCAGCCCACTCTCGACTGAAGTCCAGAAGAAGCTTTCTTCACACAACTGAGTGCCTAACTGACAAACCTCAGGTTTTGAGGATTACATCTTGGTTGACCAGAAGCCCCCACATTACCCAGTGGATGGTTCCATCTGAAAGGCTCCCAGCAGGACATACAGAGGCTTGGACAACTTGTAAGTCTCTCAACTGATTGCGATCTGGTGTTGGCAGATGCAATTCCAACCTTCATAAATGGGGTTTTTGCTGCGATCCGGTCCTTTGTGAATGCGGTGAAGAACAGACTATGGGTCATCTGCTTCAGTGCAGTCTGTGTCCTATACTGTGCACCATGGAGGATCTGGTGAAGGGTACACCAAATGGACGTGACATGGCAGAATATTGGTCATGCATTATTTAGAATCTTAATGTTCAAGTGTTGCCATTGTTTTGCCCATTTTGTACATAGTTTGTTATGTAATATTTTTGTTCCTGACACGAGTAAATAAATAAAAGTGTCGGTGTGGAAACTTTTCAACATACGACCTCCCGCAAACCACTTGCACTAGAATCCTGCAACAAACGCCATTGACATTCTAATTTACCCTACTTATATTTTTTAAATGTCAATAGGCATCGTTCCGTTTAAAAAAGTGTATGTTTGCTCAAACAATACACGTTCGAAGTATTATTTAAATATGCGTATAGGTCAAAAATAAAAAATTACGAGCCTTACAGTAGTCGCATATGATGTGTAACATCTGACATTTTATTCGAATAATTCCAAATTACTTACTCGCATTTTTTTAAGAATGAACTCATAGTGCTACCTTGTGCCAGCAAACATGAAAGGATTCTCCAATGCATCTGCAGTAGTGACATATACCTGCAACTGTATGCGGGAGAAATCCACTGCCTACTTGATGCGAGCTGCGCTTTATACCGGCCAGTTAGTGAACCCATGCCAGCAGCGTTATTGAAAATTGCCTCTTATTGCCGATATAGCGCACTGCCAAGTATAGGCGCGATTAAAAATTAGGTGTGCAGTAGGTCTATTACAGGCGTTTCTCCCAGTGATACGTTTAGACCAACCAAATAGCTTAATATGATAATAGTGGAAACTCCCACGAGAAACTGGCGACACCGATTATGCGTGCCATCTAGCGGTTCGCGCAGACAACTACGAACTCAATTTCAATCAGCTGGCAAGTTTATCTGCACATGTTAGAAGTGTAACTTTTGGGCTATGTATGGGTGTTTTCATTACAAAATACAAAGTGATTAAGTGATTAAGCTATTCGGACCAACGAAGTTTCAATTATTGTTAGTAGTCGGTGTTAATATCCTGAATTCCTACGTTGTTTGGAGAGTTTGTTGATGCGATATAGCACTCGAGGTATCGAGTGCTTACATTAAATAAGAATACAGCAAAAGTATGAAGATTTAATAAATCGTAATTGTTTTCAGCAAATATGATATAATGAATATTTTCACACCAAAGAACGACAATTTAAAGATGATTAATTGAAGCAATTTCTTTAATGGGGCCTCCAAACCTTGAGGTAAACCGTATGCGATATACATTCCACATAGTCACATGGCCTACAGTACGTCGTTGTACCGATCTCCGCCACCGCGCGCGCTCATTATTTCCGTCCCATGCACTTCCGTCCCATCCACTTCCGTCTCTTTTCCAAAATCACTCCCACAAAAATGTCCAGCTACCGAGTGCCACAAAAATATCCAGATACCGAGTGGAAAGATGTTACACTTCAATACGAGCTCGCGATTACCAAGTCAGTCTGTGAAACCCGCACATCAATAGCACTTCCCATTTCCTAAATATTTGCGGTGCAAGTTTTAGGTGACTCATCTTATATATAGAGATTAATAAAAAGAAAATAACAATCCTGAAAAAATAGGATTATGCGTTTCGACATTCAAGCGGTCATCATCACATCCGGTCACGGGGTTGAGGTTTAAATATATATACAAATATTAACTAAATATTATACATGGAACGATTGGAAGAGTCAATCGCTTTCGTTATCTTGGTGAATGGGTCCACCCCAATGGTACAGATGGCACCTCCATTTTAGCAAGGCGTACCAAACTCAACGCGGCATACCAACTATCCCACAATTTGTACAACAAGAAATGCATTTCGAGGAATGCTAAGATCTGTCACTACAGAACTGCTGTCAAACCACAGTTTCAGTACACCGCAGAGACTCTCTTGATGAACAGAAAAGGCTCCATGGATGACCTGGAGAAAGCCGAAAGACGTATCCTCAGGAAAATTCATGGCCCGAGATTGCTCCCCGATAAAAACTACTGTTTGAAATCTAATTCTGACCTGTATCAACAGTTAGAATCAGCCAATACCAGTATGTGACGTAGGAGGCTAAAGTTCTATGGGCACCTACAACGAATGAACAGCAACAGGCTTACCAAGAAGATCTTCTCCTTGGTTAAAAGCTACAAGACTGGAAGCCTGTGGCTTAATGAAGTACTAAACGACTTGGATTCGGCTGGAATTGCTGACCTTGATGTAGAAGATCGTTCTAAATTTTGTGCTATGGTCGAATCTTGGACCGCACCACCTAGAGTCCCTAAATGTCGGAAGCCCCTTTCGCAGGAGAGACAGGAGAAATTATCAGCAGGGCTCAAGAGATATTGGGAACGGAAAAGAACATCGAAGCGCTCCGTAAAGGGCTTGAATCAATAATAATAATTAACTAAATAAACAATCCACAGCCTGCTTCCAGTCTCCGACCGGGTCAGGAATGGAATGAATGAAGCCCCCATCTAGCGGCGAGGATATGAACCGTGCTGGCTGCCGAGGCCTGACGCACTCCTCTGGAGCAATGATCAAATGAATGACAGATGAAATGAAATGATAGTGGAGAGTGTTGCTGGAATGAAATTTTGACAGGGAAAACCGGAGTACCCGGAGAAAAAACCTGTCTGCCTCCGTTTTGTCCAGCACATTTCTCACATGGAGTGACCGGGATTTGAACCATGGACCCAGCGGTGAGAGGCCGGCGTGCTGCCGCCTAAGCCACGGAGGCTTAATAATTAACTAAATATTATCTATTATCTAAATGTCTAGGCCTATACTACGATTCGCAATTTTAATCTCGTTTTATGAGGATTTGTGGATAATGTGTGTCTGATAACCTGTGTGATTAGTGAAGTGTGTATTTGTGTATTTGTAATGCAGGTGAGGATTGGGGAGGAGGCGGCCGTGGCCTAAAGTTAGGAACCATCGTGGCATTTGCCTGGATAATAAGTGGGGAAACCATTGAAGAAAAAACACTTCCAAGACGGTCGAGTTGGGATTCGAACCCACACTCTCCTGATGCCAGCCACGAACGAGCTAGCGCATTAGCACTCTCGGCTACTGTGGAATTAACTATACAAAGTAATAAAAATCCCATGACCTGACCCATGTTCTCTCGTACCAAAGTGCTATATCCACTTGGGCTCGAAGCCGGATAAAACCGTAGTTGGTAGAATGTTGAGCTTCTATTCCCAAGGACGCAGGTTCAAACCCGGCCGAAGTCATCGGATTTTTAAGAGCGTTAAAAATCCCTCAGTATGCCTTCCATCGGAGGGGAAGTAAAACCAGTGTTCCCATGTCGTAGATGTATGGCATGTAAAAGAACCTTCCACTAATTACATTTGTGTGAAGCTAAATTATTGGTTAGATTTGACTAGCGCTCTTAGGTTCCAACGTTCGTCGCCAGGAGCCGACTGCGGTCACATCTAGTAACCAAGTTCAGAACTAGTTGTCGTTGTCGGTGGCGTTTGGTAGCGAAAATAGGAACTACTTGGAAATTGAATGTCTGCAGTCCTTACTTGAATTAAAAGTAGATAACGCACAGTAATACAGTCATCACAATTAACACCGGTTATCAGACAGATTCTACACACACCCAAAGTACACGGGGCTACATGACTGCGTTGACGCAGCCCGTAAACTGAGGAAACAACCAACCACCCGGATAAAACATGCACTGATCATACAGGGTCATCGAAAATAATGCCTAGATTTTAAAATTTGCTATAAATAATCTATTACAGTTAATGTAATAGTTTTGGTCTTAAAATGTGTGGAAAAGATTTTAAACAAGATGTTCAGTAAAGAACATATAGCCTACTTTCTCCTAAATGCATGGGTATTGTTATAACTCTTTGTCCTTTTCAAGGAGTATGATTGAATGTTGGTTGTAGTGGCTTGTTGAAATACAACGTGCTATAGGGATATTAATCATGAATATGAGGTGCCCTTTGCTAGTGCTACCTCTGTACCAAATTTCGTTCAATTCGGTTTCGCCGTGTTTGAATTGATAGGGGGAATCGATTTGCACACATACTTGGCCACCATCTGCAAACTATTGGGCTGATGTTCTTGCAGTTTGGTCAGAATATGTTTCCCACATAAAGATATGGTGTTGCAAAATTTGGTAGAGACTAGATTATTAGGTTGGTCGTAATTACATTTGGGTGGCCGCGATTACGTTTCCGTCAAGATAGCGGTGATATAAAACATGACACTGAGGTGCCTCTTGCTAGTGCTACCTCTGTACCAAATTTCGTTCATTCGGTTCCACCGTGTTCGAATTAATAGGGGGAATCAATTTTGACATAAAGATGGCCGCCATCCGCAAACTATTAGGCTAATGACCTATTAGATTGGTCAAAGGATGCTCCCTCCATAAAGGTATGTTGTTGCAAAGTTTGGTAGAGATCGAATGGTTATGTTAGTCGTAATTTGATTTAAGCTTTAAACATTTGTGTGGCCGCTATTACGTTTCTGTCAATATGGCGGCGATATTAATCATGACACTGAGATGCCCTTTGCTAGTGCTATCTCTGTACCAAATTTCGTTCCATTTTGTTTCACCGTGTTTGAATTAATAGGGGGAATCGATTCTGACACAAAGATGGCCGCCATCCGCAAACTATTAGGCGAATGACCTATTAGATTGGTCAAAGGATGCTTCCTCTATAAGGGTATGTTGTTGCAAAATTTGGTAGAGATCGGATGATTAGGTTAATCGTAATTTGATTTAAGCTTTGAACATTTGTGTGGCCGCCATTACGTTTCCGTCAAGATGGCGGCGATATAAAACATGACACTGAGGTGCCTTTTGTTAGTACTACCTCTGTACCAAATTTCGTTCCATTCGGTTGCACCGTGTTCGAATTAATAGGGGGAATCGATTTTCACACAAAGATGGCCGCCATCCGCAAACTATTACTCTGATGACCTATTAGTTTGGTCAAAGGATGCTCCCCCCATAAAGGTATGTTGTTGCAAAATTTGGTAGAGATCGGATGATTAGGTTAGTCGTAATTTGATTTAAGCTTTGAACATTTGTGTGGCCGCCATTACGTTTCCGTCAAGATGGCGGCGATATAAAACATGACACTGAGGTGCCTTTCGTTAGTACTACTTCCGTACCAAATTTCGTTCCATTCGGTTGCACCGTGTTCGAATTAATAGGGGGAATCGATTTTCACTCAAAGATGGCCGCCATCCGTAAACTATTACGCTGATGACCTATTGGTTTGGTCAAAGGATGCTCCCCCCATAAAGGTATGTTGTTGCAAAATTTGGTAGAGATCGGATGATTAGGTTAGTCGTAATTTGATTTAAGCTTTGAACATTTGTGAGGCCGCCATTACGTTTCCGTCAAGATGGCGGCGATATAAAACATGACACTGAGGTGTCCTTTGCTAGTGCTACCTTTGTACCAAATTTCGTTCAATTCGCATTCACCGTGTTCGAATTGATAGGGGGGGACAGACATTCAGAGTACACACACTCACACACACACAGACACACACACACACAGACACACACACAGACTCACACACACACATACACACACACAGACAGACACACTTTTTTCGCCCTGTGTTGATCTCATAAGTCTACTTTCATTTTTTGCAAAAATCGAAAGTAGGCTAAAAATCATACCTTAGTAAGATTCAATGTGAGTTCCGTTTGTTGCTCTGTAGGCGTCTAATATGTATCAATGTGTGGTGCAGGTTACTTCATGACTGAATTATTGAACCTTTCTTTTCCGCTGAAAAAACAATTACAAGCCTAATTTACCTCGACATGCTTGAACAGTTTGTGTACGCTCAAATAGAAGGTATCGGACAACAGACAGGACAGTTAATTTTGAAAACTCCAAAATAATCCTACCTAAATAAATAGGTTTATTGTAAAGATCGTCAACCTTTCCTAATTCGACTGTAGCCAACTCGTTGGTAATACTTTTGAAAATGAAAATCCACAGTCTGCTTCCAGTCTCCGACCGGGTCAGGAATGGAAAGAATGAAGCCTCCATCTAGCGGCGAGGATATGAACTGTGTCGGCTGCCGAGGTCTGACGCACTCCCCTGGGACAATGATTAAATGAATGACAGATGTAATGAAATGATAGTGGAGAGTGTTGCTGGAATGAAATGTTGACAGGGAAAACCGGAGTACTCGGAGAAGAACGTGTCTGCCTCCGTTTTGTCCACCACAGATCTCACATGGAGAGACCGGGATTTGAACCACGGACCCAGCGGTGAGAGGCCGGCGCGCTGCCGCCTAAGCCACGGAGGCTTTGTCTGGTAATACTTTTCATGTATATAAAATTGGGCATGGCAACATACACCCTCTGTCTATAAAGTTCGGTGAATGGGTCTATATTACGAACGGATTGTTGACTTACCTGAAACAGCCGTGACTGTCCTTCGAAGTAATCCCCGTGGATGGTTATGCACTTCTGAGAACGGCTGTACAAGTCCTGGCATAGTCTGAGGGATAGCCTTCAGTTGGGTCGTCACATTACGTTGGATATCCGAAATGTCCGAAAACCCTCTGACCTTTCAGGGCTTTTTCGGCAACCATGGATCCCGATGCTCCATACTTTGACGCTTGCCTCAGGCACCAGGACTCGTCACCCGTGACGATGATTTTCAGGACCATTCCTTTCCACGGAACATTCACCCTTCTCACTGCCACCCATCGAACAGGTGTGCACGTTAGGTTGCATAAATTCACCCTTCTCACTGCCACCCGACGAACAGGTGTGCAAGGCAGGTTGCTTATATTCACGCTTCTCTCTTGCTTTCAATTTAGAGTTTTGACGACCCAAACTGAAGGCTATTCCTGAAGAAGACTATGCCAGGTGTTTCCAGGACTAGTTCAGTCGTTCTCAGAAGTGCATAACCATCCACGGGGATTACTTCGAAGGACAGTAACGGCTGTTTCAGATAAGCCCACAATCCGTCCCACTCAGCAAAAATTTCAGACAGAGAGTTTATTTCCCAACTCTCTACCACGCCTGCAACGTCTGAGATACATTATTGGTTTTGCCTCTCTGGGTCAATATGCTGACCTGTATCTGACCTCTACGTCATTGTAGGATCTCAAACGGATCGTAAGTACCAACAGAATAAGGATGCATCACAATTTGATCACATTCAACTGCGAAATATACGACTCTTTCTAAATGGCGTTACCTTTCTCTATGAAGGAATGGATTTAAACTTTACCAATGACAAATATGGTAAGCTCTGTGACATGTTTTCAAACTTTCAATCATCTTATTCTGGACAGCGTGTCATTTTTATGCAAGATGGGTATCCGCCTCACTACCTTGGCGCGTACGCGATACACTTGACACATGTCTGAAGAGCAACAAACGGAACTTATGTTGAAACTTACTAAGGTATGGATAAACAAATGTTAACTTTTCCACGCATTTTAAGGTCAAAACCACTACTTTACCTCTAATAGTTTTTATTAGAGCAACTATTTAAAATCTAGGCATTTTTTTTTCGATGACCCTGTAATTCGCATTAACTGTCAGTATACCTGGGTTACAAGATTTCGTTTCAATTTACTATCTAACCTCGAATCATTAGGGGATGCAAAAACAATTCCAAGCTGTAGATAGGGAAATATTTCAACGACAGCCTATAATTCCACAGCTTCTTCACAATTTTACATGATTATACCCACTCGGACAACTTCAATCTTAACCTAAAAAGTTTCGTCTGTACAGGGTGTCTCAGGAGGAATAGTAAATATTTTAGGAGGTTGTAGTATATATGAATTGTTATTAAAAAAAGTCCATATAAAATGTGACCCAATTGTATTGCGTATCGAGATACAGCTGGTAGTATTCAACCCAAAGAAATGTAAAGCCAAGGCAAATGAGGACGTTAATAATTTTATTAATGCAACCAATGGCCATGTACTTTTCTTTTCAGAACGGGTCAGGGAAGGGATATTGGAAGTAAATCGGCCGTGGACCTACTGGAAGGAACCGTCAGGGCATTTGCCTGTGGTGGAAATGGGAAACCACGAAAACCATTTTCAGGAAGGCCGAGGTGGGGTTTGAACCCACGCTCTCCCGATACCAGCGAGGCACGAGGTAACGCGTTAGCGCTCTCGGTCACCGCGACCGGTCAAAATGAGGATGCGCAAAGATTATTTTCAAGACTTCCACCCCCAATTTCAATGCATTTTGCACTTCTCTTGATAACACCCCGTGTAGCTCTTCGGAGGGCGTCTTGGCGTTCTTTGATAAGGGCTGCACTATGCATAATCCGAACGACCAACTCGGCTCTTGTGTTAACTTTTTCCTTGTAGACTTCCCCACAGACAAAATCCAAAGGGGTAAGGTCCGGGGACCTTGGTGACCAAGAAACGTGTCCATATCTCCCGATCCATCTCCCGGAGAATGTTAGGTTTAGATGTTGAATCACCATATCGACAGCTGGGTGTTGCACCAGAGTCACGCAGGGTATTGTAAACACTCTTGAATCTGGTCGTCTGTGGTTAGGAAATCGTATTCCGTATTCTCTACAAGCAGCAGCAGCAGCGTTTCCATTACAAACCCCACACACAAATACCATATCGGCATACTCGGCATGTGTAAAAACGCGCGGCATGTTTAAACGATACACTACAGACAACTTGGTCAACAAAGCACACTGACAGGTGAACACATTCAATGGAAACTTAAGTACAACTTCACAACAACATACGACTGTTGAAAATTGTCTAATACGCCCATAGTAACATGTGTACCAACACACGAAACGACAACTGCCCTGGTTACATACCAACATCTGTGTCTCGGTACGCAATACAAATAGGACACATGTTATATGGATTTTTAGCTTACTTTTAACATTTTGCAAAAATGAGGAAAAAGTAGACTTATGAGATCGGACAAATGTGTGTCTGTCTGTCTGTCTGGCTGGCTGGCTGGCTGTGTGTGTGTGTCGTCCCCCCTCCCCCTAATCAACTCCTAAATGGCTGCAGCAATCGAAACAAAATTTGGTAGGAGTAAAGAACTATACCTGAATACCTCACGGCCATATTTGAAAATGATGTCAGTGCTACCAACTGCTGAAAAATCGCATTTGAAATTTGAGCTCCATGTTGGATATCTTGGAAAGTATGAATCGGAGCTATTTCAAAATATCCATGAGGCCATACATGGCAGTGTTGCCAAAATTATTATAAGCCTGCTGATAGGTCCAAATTTTAAATGCATATAACTTCTACATTATCAATTGGATTTCAACCAAATTTCGTATGTGCTATGTGTACGTAAACAGATATGACAGCGTATTCTTAAGAGCCACCAGGGCTGCCAACTGTTAATAAATGCTCTCAATTTGTTTTAATCCAAATACCCATATATCAGAAAGTATGCAAGCCGACAGTTTTAAACTATGCACACGTATAGTACATGACATTCTATATTAATTTGGAGTAACTTATATACGTCAGTGCTACCAACTTGATTCTAAGCCTGCTGAGAAGTCCAACTTTAAATTCATGTAACTTCTATACTAACTTAATGGATTTCATTCAAAATTGGCACAACAATAGATCATATTATTTCAGATTATTTCTGACCAATACATGCATGGCATTGATTTTACGCACGCTGTTACATCCAATGTTTAACTGTATGTAACGTCCATGCTATCCATTGGACTTCAACCAAATTTTGTATTATGTACCCTAAGAAAAGGATCTAAGAATATATTCAGTCACCAGGGCTGCCAACTGTAGTGCTTTATTAGGCTACATTATGCCATGTATACAGTATTTCGAACTAATTAGAAATTTCGATATTACCAACTTAATTTCGTCATTAATCATTGGCATGAATCTTACATTTTTAGAAAAGTAGGCTCTCTAGTTCGTCACGGAACTAACTTCTTGTTTAGCTTTTAGAAGATTAATTTTTAGAAATAGTTTCGAGAACGGAGCCTCCGTGGCTTAGGCGGCAGCACGCCAGCCTCTCACCGCTGGGTCCATGGTTCAAATCCCGGTCACTCCATGTGAGATTTGTGCTGGACAAAGCGGAGGCAGACAGGTTTTTCTCCGGGTACTCCGGTTTTCCCTGTCACAATTTCATTCCAGCAACACTCTCCACTATCATTTCATTTCATCTGTCATTCATTTAATCATTGCCCCAGAGGAGTGCGTCAGGCCTCGGCAGCCGGCACAGTTCATATCCTCGCCGATAGATGGGGGCTTCATTCATTCCATTCCTGACCCGGTCGGAGACTGGAAACAGGCTGTGGATTTCATTTTCAGTTTCGAGAACAACCTTCTTTTATGGTAATTCTTTTGAATGTAGTGTAAGTCTTGCTTTTCCATTCAGATTATTTACGCTGTGGAAGGCCACAATGTGGTACAATAAAAAGTACAAATTAATATTTACTTTTGTTTTATCATTTTAAATGATCTTGTCGACTTCTTCGTTACGCTGAGGTCTGGCGTTACGTTACGGCGACGGGACGAAATGTACCGAGAATGCACTGAGGTGTGTGACGTCATAGTACCGCTTGAGCTCCCTCCTTTCCCCGCGCGCTCCGTTGAGCGTGACGTCATCCAGCAAGCTCCCTCCTTTGACCTTGGTTTGCACTTGCTAATGGACGCAGTTCGCTGCATGATCATGAGGCTTTCACTCAGCATTTTGTAGCTTTTGTAGCATTTAAAATGATATTAAGTCTAGTCTTTCAGACTGACAATCACTGTTTTTTTTTTAATCTTCAGAACCATTACATGACTTCTAATAGTTTTTATAGGAATTATTTAAAATCTAGGCATTATTTTTCGATGACCCTGTATTATGTGGAAGAAAGAACTAGTAACTAAGCTTGAAATGCAGTAAGCCTGTCGATTGATAATGGACTTGTATAATCGTAGAATTAGCACCAGATGAAACAGGATTTGTAATGGGGATTATACCAATGACCAGTATAATGGACTCTACCATAACTGTTAATGTTTCAAAAGAACAAACATTACCGTTTCGGAATCCATTTTTTAGTGTCGCCTTACTAAACAAAATTTAAGATTTTCCATCGGTCAACATGATTGTACCCAATTGTATTGGGTGTTGTGCCCTAAGACATTCACTTGGAGGAGTTTTAATTATGTGTTTCTGTGGGTGTTACTGCTATTGTGTTCATGTTTGAGGATGTTTCTGTTTTGCTTCGTTGGCAGCAAATTTTTGGTTAATTCCCTATTTTGTTAGCGTATGGCTTTTAGTGCCGGGAGTGTCCGAGGACATGTTCGGCTCGCCAGTTTCGTAGCTGCTTCGAGACGGACACCCAATGGGTGAGCTACGAGTACCGTTGGGAAGGGAAGTAGGAATGGAAGAACGAGGAGTTGGAAGGAAGCGGCTGTGGCCTATAGTTAGGGACCAACCCCGGCATTTGCCTGGAAGGAAGATGGGAAACCACAGAAGACCATCTTCAAGGTTGCCGGCGGGGGGATTCGAACCTCCTCGCCTCCCGGATGTGAGCGACTGCCAACAGTCTTGCCGTAACGACCACGGCTAACTCACCCGGTATTTTGTTAGCTTTCAGTAGCATAGCTATCTCTATGTCAATGTCATCCCATGAACTTTCCTTCAGGTTTAGGGTGTAGGACCCATGACAACTGGGTACAAAGGTGTGACCACCGGTCCCGGGGTGGTGGGGTAGTGCACCTGCCTCTCACCCGGAGCACCGGGTTTGATTCCCGGTAGGGGCAGATAACCTCGTAGTTCCGACCCTAAAAAAGATACAGTCAGTCTGAGAGAGTAGACTTTATATCATTTCAAATGACGCATGCTACAAATGCTACACATGTTAGAAAGGCTCAGACTCCATTACCCATTGACTTAGGCTTCCCGCGCGGGGAACGGAGAGGGGGAGGTGCACTCTGCTGCATGACGTCACGCACATGCCGTCTCCGTATCGCATAACGCCAGACCCCAGGAGTAAACTCAGACTCAACAGACTCCATTAGCCAACCCTTTAACTTAGGCTTCCCGCGCGGGGCTGCATGACGTCACGCACATGCCGTCTCCGTATCGCATAACGCCAGACCCCAGGAGTAAACTCAGACTCGGTGCATATGCACTGAACAACATGATGACGTCATACACGCCGTAACCGTGACGTATAACGGTAGACCTAAGCATTTGAAATGATAAAACAATAGCTAACTAACTAACTAACTCGATTCCCGGCTCCATCAGGGATTTTAGAAACTGACATGAGGGTGGAACGGGGTGCACTCAGCCTCGTGAGGACAATTGAGTAGCTGTCTGACATGAGGCAGCGCCGCGGTCACGAAACCCAAGATTAATGGCCGAGGGGCCTGATGCGCTGACCACACGTCACCCCAATATGTGCACGCTAAATGGCTGGGCATCCGTCGCTTGGAAGGTGTGACCGACAGAAAAGCATTTCGTAAGAATAAACATTCTGTATGATTTATATTGTAATTTTCATTCGGTCAAATTAATTACAAATGGTGCTCAACTAATCCTCGACAGATCCATGAACGACCACTCCACAGTGAATGTGTGACTGGTGCGCTGTCGCTAATTTTGGAATTGTAGGCCCTTGCTTTTTTGAAGAGGAGGACAAAACCGTGACAGTAACATCTGCTCGTTACGTATCTTCCTGCAGCCAACACTCAACGACAGGGAATCCTCCTTCAAAAAAATGGTGCCACTGCACACACTGCCAGGATATTGATGTGCCTCCTCAGAGAGATGTTTCCAGAACGTTTAATCTCCTTACGATCCATGGCCAGCCCGTTCCCCTGATCTCGCCCCTTGCGATTTCTTTCTCAGGGGATACCTGAAGGCTTGCGTCTTCCAACGTAAGCCACGAACACTACACGACCTGAAAGCTGCTGTGTGTTTGAGTCTTCAGTCTTTTGACTGGTTTGATGCAGCTCTCCATGCCTCCCTGTCCTGAGCTATTCGTTTCATCTCTACATAGCTCCGACTCCCTACATCCGAGGCAATCTGTTTAACATATTCTAACCTTGGTCTACCCCTACAGTTTTTGTCCTCGACCCTTCCTTCCATAACTAAGCTTGCTATTCCTGGGTGTCTTAGTATGTGTCCTACCAACCTATCTCTTCTCTTCATTAGCAATCGCCAGAAACATCTCTCCTCTCCCACTCGTCTTAATACCTCTTTGTTTGTAACCCTATCTACCCATCTGATCTTCATCATTCTCCTGTAACACCACATTTCAAATGCTTCAATTCTCCTCTTTTCTGCTGCACCAATAGTCCAAGTTTCACTTCCATAGAGCACCACGCTCCAGACAAAGGCTTTCAAAAATGACTTCCTAATACCTAAATCTATATTCGATGTCAGCAGATTCCTTTTTTTGTAGAAATTCTTTCTTTGCCTGAGCCAACCTACTTTTAATATCCTCTTTGCTTCGTCCATCACTGGTTATTCTGCTTCCTAAGTAACAGAAGTCTCCTACTACCTTCAGCTTTTCACCTGCCAATTTGATCTCCATAGAGGTTTCTGATTTATTTCGGCTGCATTCCAGTATTTTTGTTTTACATTTATTTATTTTCATCATGAATTCTTTCCGTAAGACGTAGTCCATACCATTCAAAAACTCATTCAAATCCTCAGGCTTGTCGGCCTGACGATGTCATCAGCAAATCTCAGAGTTGAAATTATTTCTCCTTGAATCTTCACTCCCACTTTAAGCTGCTATCCGTGAGGAAATCGAGACAATACCAATAGACATGACTAGCAGGGTCATGCGGAACTTCAGCGAGAGGGTACAGAAGTGCATCGAAAGGGGCGGTCGACATTAGGAAGACATTATTTTTAAAACCAAGTGTGTATGTGTATATGATGCAAATGGTAAATACTGCTCTTTTAAACTGCGCAATAAATTTGTGAATATCATGTTGCGTTGCTATGTTATTTACGTTTGAAATTCGTCAGTTATTTCTGCCGCATCCTTTATATATTGTTATGGACTATTGAAGAAGGAGAAAATATCTTTCAGGTTACGGCATATAAATACTTGTTTTCCCGCCCAATGTAATTGGGCCCAATTTGTGTTTACCGCCTGAAGAGCACCAAACTTTAGTTTGGTCTTAGTTTTCAATCAGTCAACACAAAAAATCATTCCAATTTCTGGAATATGCGAAAAAATAAGATTAAGATTTATACACAGTACATTGTTACGAACTATTGACGACGAAGAAAAAGAAGAAGAAGAAGACTATGGGATGACATGTTTCGCCCGTTAGGCGAGCATTATCAGATCCAAATATGCAAGACAAAGATCTACAAAACACTACCAAACCTACAGTGACACCCACAGACAGTTTCTGCCCTCCAAAAAGAAAATACAAGAAAACCCGTCAGTAAACTCAGTAAGTGTAACAATAGTGCATTATGCAACGAGCCTATAATGGCAATAATTAAGACACGAGTATGTTTATAAAACAAGCGTAAGCGAGTTTTATAATTTCCTTACGAGTGTCTTAATTACCATTATAGGCGAGTTGCATACTATTGTTTATGTTTGACGATAATCATAACTTTATTATATGTTTTAACATAAATAATCATAAATATCTGTTGAGATTCAGTCACGAGAATTTCGTGATCGTAGTGTAGCGCTGGGAAGGATATATCTGTTTTCCAAGCTCTCTGACCGACTGACGCATGCTTGGCAATTGATTTTGAGCGCAATTGGTCACACAACTGTTTCTTGAGCTCTGATTGGTGGGAGAAACTCTTCGATAATGAAAAATAGTGTTATAATGAGCCTCATTATGATACAGTTTTCTGTCACATAATGTTTACATTTCGACTCACTCATTCATTCATCACGAAATCTCAGAAACCACCGAACGGATTGGAATGAAATTTGGTATGCAGCTTCCTCAAGGGCCGTAGGTGCTCGCTAAGAAAGGTTTTCAAAAAAATCACTCGGGATCAGGGTCAAACCGCGAAAACAGCGATTATATGAAGTAATGCGGGCTGCATCACGTCGCCCCTACCAGTGTTCTGGCGGTTTGCAGGCAGTGTGAGATTACGTCATTGTTGTCTGCGCTCCCGACCTTTATCCACTCTCTCTGTTCAAACAGTACTTCTATGTAATTTCTGTTTCTACTTTATACTTTCGCCATCACTATATAATCATCATATTGCATTATATATTAACCTTTAGTTGTGTAATATATAATAACATGTAACTTATTTGAGATTTTTTCTCTCACATACTCCAGTAATTAGAGTGATTTTTTGTGTTGACCGACTGAAAACTACAATAATTGTTAATAAATAAATAATAATGATGTTAATTGTTGTTTTAAGGTAGAAGAAGATCGTGTGGCCTCCGGAGAGACTGAGGGCGTCGTAATGAGGATGACGTGATGACGAAGACGTCACCCAGTCCCCGAGCCACGGGAATTAACCCCAGGAGATTAAAGTCCCTGATGGCTCGGCCGGGAATCGAACCCGGGGCACTTCGGGCCAAGGCCTAGCACGCTAACCATTTATCCACGGAACCGGACTGTTTTAAGGTTATCGGCCCCTAAGTTAATGGTTTGGGTGATGTGAAAATATAAATGAAATTATACTAGACCTAATACTAACTACATACTTACATACCAGAAGAGTAAATGGAAAACAAAAATAAGAATAAGGGAAACAAAAGACAGGAAATTCCCTCAACCCTCGAAGAATGAGAATTAAGGGACTTGGAAGAAAGGAGAGCCAGGAAAGGTGAAGGGGAGAGGGACCGCCCCAAAGGCGATGGAAGAAGGAGAAAAACCGGACCCAGCTCAGGAATCTCCCAGTATCGACAACTTCCGAACTCACCAGCCGTGAGCCCTAGAGGGTGTAGCACAATCCAGGGTGCCTCTTAAGTGGTGGGGTTAAACACATCCTGCCTCCTTGAGGACCTTGAGCAGGAGACACAATGAAAAGAAAACAATAGGTCTGACCCCTCGGAAGAATGAGGTATCAGGAAAGATGAGACAAGGGACAATTATGGCGGGAAAGTGAAAGACTCCCTAGGCCTCGGATATCCTAATACCGTCGGGGTCGGAAAAGAACAAGAGTTGACCAAGGGAAGTCGAGAGGAAAGATAACAGAGAGGAGCCCAGCACTAGTAAGTGGAGGCATTGCCGGACTCAGCTGGGGTCCCGTGGTCGCCACTCACGTCCCACAAGTTGTGAGCCCCTGGGGTGAAATAATTAATCTTATCCAAGATTGGACAAGCAAAAAATATGTTCAATACCATGAGAACCGTATTCATCAGTCGAGTTAGAACGTGACGTTGCTATGTTTTTCCTGTCCTTTTGTAAGGTTTCGAAGGATGGACGCTCAACCCAATACTGGAGAAGCGGATTGAATCTTTTGAGATGTACTAACACAGCAGAATACTCCGAATATCTTGGGTAGAAAGGAAAACAAATGAACGTGTCTTCAACATCTTGAACAAGAAGAAAGAGCTTCTCACAACCATCAAGGAGCGTAAGCTCAGCTACCTCGGGCACATCATGAGAGGTGAACGATATGAACTTCTCCGGTTGATCATTCAAGGGAAGATTGATGGGAAAAGATCTGTGGGAAGACGGAGAAATTCCTGGACGAAAAACTTGCGGCGGTGGTTTGGACATACGTCGACAGAAATCTTCCGTGCTGCCGTTTCGCGTGTAATCATAATCAATTGGATCGCCGACCTTCCGACTTAGCCTTCATTATATAATCTCAATTTGAATAATGTTTTTGAGGAGAATTTTCTTTCAGCAGTTAATACTCGAATCATGACACTCAAGAAGATGGCAGTGAAATGGCAGTGACGTAGTATTTTCTCAGCTCATAACCTTTGCTAGGTCTGTACTCTCCAAATGGTTGGTTACTCTGAAACGGTTTCTATTGCCCTCACTTTTGCGTGACAAATGTAATGGTTTCTTACTAGCTCTGTCTTGCACTTTGAAATATTTACTCTGACTAAGATATGTTGTTTTAATGGGCGCCAAGACCTCAACGCTATGTTGAAATCTAAATTTATATTTAACAACACCTAGCTCTGGTAGAACACCTTCAAGAATCTATTCACTCAGATCGTGGTATGATTTGATCATTAACCCAACAAACAATTGTATCAGGATAAGGAATTGGTCTATATCTAATGCTACCTACTGAAAGCAAAGATTGCATGGTTAAAAGAAATGAATTTATTATATAAAACAAGTATTGCAAAATTATTAATAATAATAATAAGTTTTGAATTTAAATTGGAGCGTTGCGATTTGAATATTACGGCTAGAAATATACGTGAAAACGGAGTCGGATAATTTACTGATTTTACTCTTATTCCCAAGCTATGAAGTTACTGAAATATTGAATATAAAACAAAGAGACGAGAGATTACGTAGTTTTGAGTCATTCGCGCTTACCACCGGAAATTGCCGAAGCATTTCCCTCGTACTGGGTGTTGAAGTGAGCTTCCCACAGCCTCCTGGACGTCGTCATCTTCTTCGTTAGTTGATGATATACTTGTAGATATGATAACTTATGGTCCGAACATCGGAACCAACCACACGTACAACCACACTGGTTAAGTTTTACAAAAATAGTCCTTGCCTCCACGGCGCGCAAACCATATATGCACTCGTCAGATCCCCCCTCTGGAGCCGTCTTCAAGTCGCCCGGTCTCCAATGATTGGCTGACCCACCACGCGCTACTTCCCCACCTCCGGATCATTACACTCGGCGCGGCGATGATGTCGATTACCGGTCCAGGCCATTTCGCCTTATCTAGAAGCAGCAACCCAGCTTGCGTCATGCTACTTGACAAGATTAAGCCTGTAGCCGAATTCCCCGTGACTCAACTCTCTCAAGATACCCTAACTGACAAAACTCCGTAAAATTCGGTAATCATATAATTTTCTTACGATTATGTTGTTCGTAATAATTTGCTTGATAGTGTTTTCTATAACATAGAAAACCTATCTGATTACTTATAATTTTATAAAAAATGCTCCATAGAAATACCTTAATAATAATAATAATAATAATAATAAGTTAATAATAATAATAATAAGTAACATGAAAACTTCTCTTGGCTGAACAATTTGCCGCGTAAATAAATAAAGAATGGCTTCCTACTGACTTATGCCAGTGGCGTAAAATTCCCTCGAAAAACACGTTACAACACTGACGTCAACAAGAGTCTGTATGCTTTATTTCCAATAATATTTAATTACACATTTTCGATTACAAATCAATTACAGCCATACATATAATGCCGAGTTATTTATCGGTGTAATGGACGTTCCGTATTGCTTTTCAATTGTAAAGCCAGATGGCACGGAGGTTATAATACGGTAATACGTCTGAAAACCAAGTAGCTATTGCATTATTTGTTTTCACGTTATGTAAGCTCTCCGTATAAATCGCTAAGCACCTGCATCTTGGATAGATTATTGGCTGAGGAATAACCTAACCACCAAGGGAAGATGATAAAGAAAAGGAGGTGGGTTTCGGACTGGAGAAAAAGGATAGAAAAATAGGAGGAGAGTCCCACAAAAGTTATGAATTTAACTTTAAATGCACTCAGAGGCGGTTGCCACCGCAAATCCGCTCTCTGATACCTAAAGTGGGTAAGTACCTGGTCGAAGCTGACGGGAAACGCAGCTAGGACTTGGGCGGTTTGCCAGAGAATGGCTTTAGCGTATTCCCTCTCAAGCATGCATATGCCTACTATGGGGAAGGGTGATAATCTGACAAGACAAATAGTAACAGATTTATTGCGTATTAACGAGGGCATGAACCTAGGAAGAGTTAGGAAAGCCAGGATCTTGCCTAACCGTTGTATTTGCGAAATGATAAATCCAAAAACAAATATTTAATTTATTTAACAATTCAAAGGAAGTTGATAACTTTAACAAATATATATTTTCAATTTGGTTAACAACTTTGGGGTCGCAGACCTCAGAAAACATTAAACATTTGCGCCAGGCAATTAACAATTTATTAGGTTTCAAACCTTTATAAAATCCTAGCAAGGATTTAAAATAGCGAAGATAAAAATTCAAAATTTAAAGACAATTAAGGTGATTAAATTTTAACAATTAATAGAGTACAAGGTGTGTACTATAAGAAATCTCTGCGTACCTATCTTAGAAAAAGTTACAACTTCAGAATAACAAAGAAAGAGAACAGGTAGAATGAAAGAGAAGTTCCTATAACTTCTTATATTTATGCAGAATTACTTTTATGATAGCTATGCAAAATAGAGCAGGTCACTTACTGTGAAACCTGAAGAGAGAGTCAAAAGGAAGGTTCTAGACTTCCTATGTTCAAGTAGGAATCACGAGACAAATGGGGCAGTTTCCCATTCGTTAGACCTAGAAATAACTCACTCATGAGTTGAAAGAATTGTTTTCCCTGATTATAAGGGAGAAACAATGTAAACTTGAACCGTGTATAAAACACGTGGTTATGCAGAAATTAATTGATGATAAACAAGCAAGATGGAAGGGCACTTCGTTAGAGTGACACCTCATTGAAAATGATCTAGAGTAACAATTTTATTAATATGGTTTGTTAGTAGAAGGTTTAGGAAAGATCAATTGGGATTTAGGATCAATGTTCATGACCTTATTTAAGGTAAACGGACGATCGCGACGCGGTAGAAAAGTTGAATAAGCACTAGTTATCACTATAGTCTGTTAAATGGATGAAAAGTTCACTGTAGTAACACGAAAGTTTATGGCAAAGAGAGTTATTGCAATGATGAAAAAGGACTGGTAGCATTAGATAGGCGAAAGTCTATTGCTTGAGAAAGTTGTGTATTAAAATTAAATGCGCCATAGAACATTCCAACGGTGGAAGAAAATTAGCTATTGAGCTTTAATTCAGAAGGAAGATTCTTCAATTTTCAATAGTATTCTCACAAGTGAGTGAAAAATACATGACGGCAAGACTTGTAGATAAAGTACAGGATCTGGAAGGTTCCAGAACGATCCTAATAGAAGAATGGAGCCAAAGTTAATCCAGCGGAGGAACTAGCTTGGTATTTATAGACAGCGGGTATTAGATAATATCCCACGTGGTGAGAAGATTTCTCATTTAAATAGCTTAAGAAAAGCTACTTTTTATTAAGGTTGGCTTAGACAGACAAAAGCCCAACATAGCAAATCCCGCGAAGGATGATTTTTGCCCCAAATAAGTAATCTCACACTGCCTATAAAATGATCATTTTAGCATGTAGAATTAAAATCGATGAAGATGAGGTTAAAACCTTAAGTCTGTACTTATCTTTGTTGCATGGCGAAGATGAAGTTCCTTTTGACGGATACCTAATGTGCCAACATGGCGTAGAATGTAGAGAGTGCCTCTTGGTTTGAGGAGACTGGCTCTGGTTGAGCCTTGACTGACCAAGTCAACTGCCGACTTACAAGTGAGACCCACTCAGCGAAGCGCGGAGGGTCCAAGGAAGGGAAAAGAGTGGGGGTAGGAGACAAAAGGAATACATATAAGCATGACCAATATTGTAAACTTAAATTCTCTTGAGGAAATGGTCTTCAAAGAGTTGATAGCAGGCGATACTAGCACAGCCTGGTGGGTGAAAGAGTAGACGAAGTTCTCTTGATCACGGAGATAATAGCTGGCGATGGCAACGAGAACTGGTGGCCAGATGGATAAGGAAGTCCTCTTGCACCAGGAAGAATTGAGGAGCTTCTGAGATTCGCTGCTAGATGACGCTAGGTGGGTCATGGAAGATATATATCTAGAACAGACTCACAAAGAACATAAGAGACATGACCAACAAAGAGAAAATAGAAGATCACTGTTGGTGTTTGATAAAAAAGGAAGAAATGAATAAGAAAAGAGCATTAAAATTTATATTCTCTCGTACCGTGTATTCCAAGAATACACCATACTGGGAGGGGAAAACACCAACAGAGAACAAATAAGCAGTTAAACATTTAAAGGTAATGGAGCGATCAAAGACAGTGGTCTTGTGATCGGACCATTAGTGGTCAAGACTCTGACCACCCTAACTCTCCCATCTCTTCCAGGATAACACTCGGTCACTCTACCCGAAATCCAGACCAAGGGAGGAGAAACATCCCTAACCAAGACCAAGTCCCCCACTTTAATGTCGGGACTGGAAAGAAACCACTTCTGTCTCCGTTGCAGGGAAGTTAAATATTCCAAGTTCTACCTCTTCCAAAAGGAATTGCGGAGGGCTTCAAGTTTACGCCAAACAATGGGCAAATTAGAATCCCTGTAAGAATTGGGAAGAGGAGAAGGGGCAGAAAGAGAAGGGCCTATAAGGAAGTGACCAGGTGTGAGTGGAAGTAGGTAATCAGGGTCATTGGAAAGCGGAGTTAAAGAACGAGAATTAACAACACCTTCGATCACAAAATAGCTAGAAGCTGCGAGAAGTATATCTCTAGTAAAGATCGCGATAAGATGCGAAAGGAGTATTAACAAGTTTAAACAAAGCGTATAGAAACCAGTACATCTATTAAGGATAAGAATATACCAAATAAACAAAGGAACTATGAGAGTAGGAGGCAAGAACGCCATAGGTAACAACAATCTAGTAGCCATAAACAATGACCTCAAGTTATAATAAGCATCAAAGGGGTTAATCAGAAAAATACTTAGTCAGCGAGAAACCTGACATGACAAGCATAAATACAAAAACACATCGAATGTGACGACGAGAAAAAACAAGTTTGTTCATCAATGAACAATAAGATTGCAAAATATGTAAGCAAGGAGCAATACATGAGCGCGTGAAAAATACGCAACGATGTTATGAAACAAGAATCGAAGCAGTTGTAGGATACGAGCGTAAGCAAGTGGGAGAGACAGGCAAACATGGCCTTGACCCACATAATACAGCGAGATAAGGAATATAAATAGCTGAAAGAGTCCTTGACCGGAACAAGTTTATTTTGGTAATGAGGAGAGCAGCTTCTGAACTTACAGAAGCAACTCGCAAGACAATGGTTGGCAGTCAGCCAGAGTTGAGATAAGGGAAACTTGCTCTGACCTTTGGCAAGCATACAGGAAATAAATGACAGCTTGGCGTTATCCGAGCTTGTATACAAACAAGATTGAAAAACAAGCAGTTCGAAATAAACAAACAACACAAGTGAAATCAGCTGAGACTTAAAGCGGATATTCAGGTTAGACGGCATGCAGTCATTCGTGGCTTGGACGTGAAAAACCAATTTAGAGACATATGAAATAAAGTAAGAAATCAATTTCGCATAATTTTGAGGATCACGGAATCCGACAATTTTCAACAGAAAAAAGCTAGATTCTTCCGAAAAAAGAAGAGAAGCTGGGACATTGAGAAGGAGTTTATGCGTAAGAATAGTTATTCTAGATGCTAGAGAATTCAGATTTTCAAGCGGTTTCAAAAGCGGCTTCCAATTGTGAGGAAGGGGGAAGGAGCCGGCCGTGGCCATCCTACTAAATAGCGAAAGAAGTGAAGCATAGCTTACAGCGAAATGAAGGTGACTGATAGCCATGGTTTTACACAAGGGGAAGATAGTTTTCAATAGAGAGTTTAAGCAATTACCTGCTATAAAAATGACATGAGAAGGTAAACTAAGTAACACAAGGCGAGGCGAACTTGAATTGCCATCTTGTGCGGGAAGAAGGCAAAATCATTTAAACAACTTAAAAAGGTGGCGTAGTTGTTTACAATGAGACATCGTTTCGGCAAGTGTTTTTCAAAAGTATTGAGTTCGAAACCATAAGTATTCTCTTTTTCAGAAATGGGATTTATGTCAGCTGTAACAAAATGACATTGCGATTTGGTTTGAAGACTGGGTTGTTGGATTTCACCAGTAATAACCCAACCAAAATCGGTGTCTCTGGCGACCACGTTTGAAGATAACTTGTGAACCTGTTTACGGAGGCAATTCCAAAAAACATTGGCACTGAAAAGTACATCAAAGGGACCTTGAGCGTTAAACTGAGGATCAGCTAACCTTAAGTGCGAAGGAATCTTTAAACCGGAAGTATTAATAGAGCTGCTAGGAGTGTCCTTGCCAATACTGGTAAGAATGAGACAGTTTAAGTTCAGATTGGTGTTTCTTTGGCAAACGTCTCTGATTTTCAATTTTGAAGACTGCAAGGCTTGATTTTTCAAATTGTCAATGCCGGATACATTGATGGGAGTAGGCGATGACGAAAGACCTAGTTTTTTAATTAACGATCGCGAAACAAAGTTGTGAGTTGAAGCGGAATCGAGAAGACCGCGGGTTCGAAACCAATTTCCAAATTTATCTTGGATTTCGAATTGTACAGTGGACAAAAGGACTTGCGCACTGTGAGAAGTTTCGGCGTTAGAAATGCAGGAAGAAGCATTAGTTTGTTGGGAGCTGCTCTGCATGGAGTTTGAAGAAGCGGGTACTGGTGACCTCGATTTATCATGAACGTGCAATAAAGAATGGTGCGGTTTTTTACAATGGAAACAGAGGTTGGAAGACGTACAGTTTGAAGAAGAATGCTTAGTTGACAAGCAGTTGAAGCAATGTTTGCTATTGAAGACAAACTTCCTTCGGTCTTCGACAGACAATTCTTTAAAGGATTTGCACAAGTACAGAGTATGCAACTTTTTGCAGAGCTTGCATTTTAAAGATTTGTTGAGCGGCCTGATATGTTCTCTTGGATGGTTGAAAGAAGCAGAACGGGTTTGCTTGTTCTCGACAGATGGGGGCTGATGACCATTTGAAGAGAGAAGTTTTTTCTAAAAAATGTGACACTTATGACTCGTTTCGACATTTTCGCACTGAAATGAGAGTGCTGTAAGGACTTGGCACCGGCTGTTGAGAAACGAGATGAGGTGTTCAAACGAATGTTCCTCGTAGCGAGTGAGTTCGATCTCCCAAGCCTTTAATGTCGAAAAATCGAATCTTGATGTAGCTAGATGAATAAGGATGGTGTCCCAATTTTGGACTGGCTGCTTGAGTTGATATAACGCTCTAACGTGCAATTGAATAGAGTCTAACAGGTCTCTTAAAGAGGTGACGTCATTAGGTTTGACGACTGGCAGGTTGAACAGACAGCGGATGTGGCGAGCAACACACAAACGTAAATTGCCATATCTCTCTTTAAGGAGATTAAAGGCGATGCGGTAGTTATCTGCGCTTAAAGGAAGTGACTCCACCAAGGCCAAGGCCTCGCCTTCCAAGGACGTACGCAAGAAGTAGAATTTATGAATGTCGAGAATGTCAGTATTTTCTTGAATTAGGGAGCAGTAAAGTTCATAAAAAGCATACCATTCACCTTCCTGGTCTGAGAAGTGAGGTAGGCTTATCTTTGGAAGTAACGGTTTCGGTTTATCCTTGTGAACTGAAGCGGGTGCGAACTGGGCCGGATTGATGACCCTAGTGTCCGGTTCTGAGATACTGCGGATCAGTTGGTGGTCCTTGGCAATCCCTTCAAAGTACAAGGGTTCGACCTCGTCCCAATCCGATTGAAGTTCTGGGCAAGCGGATTCAATCTCGGTTTGAGTTTGATCGTAATAATCATAGGACCGTTCGTACAACTTAAGGCGTTGTGTCAAGATGTCTAAATCACACTCGGCGGGATTTATTTTCTTGATGAAATTTCTGAATCTGGTGAGTTGCCCTTTGTAGGAAGAACGTCGAGCAATGAGAGTTTCATCCTTTTCAGTAGGAGCCATGACAAAGAAAATAGATTAAAATGTAACTCACGAAACTGTGAAACCTTGGAGATGCTGTCAAGCTGGCAGCAGCCAATAAGTTGAAAGAAAGGGACACACCACGGGAGACAGGAGCGGCCTCTTTCCCCTTCACAGGCTTTGCATGATGTAGTTATAGCTGAAAGATTCAAAGCAGATATTAATAATTTGTAAGGTATTGTCAAATGACACTTGACAAAGAATAGAAATAGCAAATGGACTCTCCCGGGTTTCAACACCAAATTTTGGGTAGATTATTGGCTGAGGAATAACCTAACCACCAAGGGAAGATGATAAAGAAAAGGAGGTGGGTTTCGGACTGGAGAAAAAGGATAGAAAAATAGGAGGAGAGTCCCACAAAAGTTATGAATTTAACTTTAAATGCACTCAGAGGCGGTTGCCACCGCAAATCCGCTCTCTGATACCTAAAGTGGGTAAGTACCTGGTCGAAGCTGACGGGAAACGCAGCTAGGACTTGGGCGGTTTGCCAGAGAATGGCTTTAGCGTATTCCCTCTCAAGCATGCATATGCCTACTATGGGGAAGGGTGATAATCTGACAAGACAAATAGTAACAGATTTATTGCGTATTAACGAGGGCATGAACCTAGGAAGAGTTAGGAAAGCCAGGATCTTGCCTAACCGTTGTATTTGCGAAATGATAAATCCAAAAACAAATATTTAATTTATTTAACAATTCAAAGGAAGTTGATAACTTTAACAAATATATATTTTCAATTTGGTTAACAACTTTGGGGTCGCAGACCTCAGAAAACATTAAACGTTTGCGCCAGGCAATTAACAATTTATTAGGTTTCAAACCTTTATAAAATCCTAGCAAGGATTTAAAATAGCGAAGATAAAAATTCAAAATTTAAAGACAATTAAGGTGATTAAAGTTTAACAATAAATAGAGTACAAGGTGTGTACTATAACAAATCTCTGCGTACCTATCTTAGAAAAAGTTACAACTTCAAAATAACAAAGAAAGAGAACAGGTAGAATGAAAGAGAAGTTCCTATAACTTCTTATATTTATGCAGAATTACTTTTATGATAGCTATGCAAAATAGAGCAGGTCACTTACTGTGAAACCTGAAGAGAGAGTCAAAAGGAAGGTTCTAGACTTCCTATGTTCAAGTAGGAATCACGAGACAAATGGGGCAGTTTCCCATTCGTTAGACCTAGAAATAACTCACTCATGAGTTGAAAGAATTGTTTTCCCTGATTATAAGGGAGAAACAATGTAAACTTGAACCGTGTATAAAACACGTGGTTATGCAGAAATTAATTGATGATAAACAAGCAAGATGGAAGGGCACTTCGTTAGAGTGACACCTCATTGAAAATGATCTAGAGTAACAATTTTATTAATATGGTTTGTTAGTAGAAGGTTTAGGAAAGATCAATTGGGATTTAGGATCAATGTTCATGGCCTTATTTAAGGTGAACGGACGATCGCGACGCGGTAGAAAAGTTGAATAAGCACTAGTTATCACTATAGTCTGTTAAATGGATGAAAAGTTCACTGTAGTAACACGAAAGTTTATGGCAAAGAAAGTTATTGCAATGATGAAAAAGGACTGGTAGCACTAGATAGGCGAAAGTCTATTGCTTGAGAAAGTTGTGTATTACAATTAAATGCGCCATAGAACATTCCAACGGTGGAAGAAAATTAGCTATTGAGCTTTAATTCAGAAGGAAGATTCTTCAATTTTCAATAGTTATTCTCACAAGTGAGTGAAAAATACATGACGGCAAGACTTGTAGATAAAGTACAGGATCTGGAAGGTTCCAGAACGATCCTAATAGAAGAATGGAGCCAAAGTTAATCCAGCGGAGGAACTAGCTTGGTATTTTATAGACAGCGGGTATTAGATAATATCCCACGTGGTGAGAAGATTTCTCATTTAAATAGCTTAAGAAAAGCTACTTTTTATTAAGGTTGGCTTAGACAGACAAAAGCCCAACATAGCAAATCCCGCGAAGGATGGTTTTTGCCCCAAATAAGTAATCTCACACTGCCTATAAAATGATCATTGAAGTATGTAGAATGAAAACCGATGAAGATGAGGTTAAAACCTTAAGTCTGTACTTATCTTTGTTGCATGGCGAAGATGAAGTTCCTTTTGACGGATACCTAATGTGCCAACATGGCGTAGAATGTAGAGAGTGCCTCTTGGTTTGAGGAGACTGGCTCTGGTTGAGCCTTGACTGACCAAGTCAACTGCCGACTTACAAGTGAGACCCACTCAGCGAAGCGCGGAGGGTCCAAGGAAGGGAAAAGAGTGGGGGTAGGAGACAAAAGGAATACATATAAGCATGACCAATATTGTAAACTTAAATTCTCTTGAGGAAATGGTCTTCAAAGAGTTGATAGCAGGCGATACTAGCACAGCCTGGTGGGTGAAAGAGTAGACGAAGTTCTCTTGATCACGGAGATAATAGCTGGCGATGGCAACGAGAACTGGTGGCCAGATGGATAAGGAAGTCCTCTTGCACTAGGAAGAATTGAGGAGCTTCTGAGATTCGCTGCTAGATGACGCTAGGTGGGTCATGGAAGATATATATCTAGAACAGACTCACAAAGACCATAAGAGACATGACCAACAAAGGGAAAATAGAAGATCACTGTTGGTGTTTGATAAAAAAAGGAAGAAATGAACAAGAAAAGTGCATTAAAATTGATATTCTCTCGTACCGTGTATTCCAAGAATACACCACATCTGAAACAAATCGAAGGCTACTTTATAAACAATCGCTGCAAGGCCGTCCGCACCAGTAGCTCGTCGGCCTGTGCTGTATGGACTCCTCTGCTTAATGAAAAGATGACCAAAATGTTCTTCCCCATAAAACAACAATGAATATCAAATCAGAAACATTTCCCGAAGATGTCCTCGTTTAGTAAGCTTGACCTGCCACCACCGGGACCGATCTAATTCCCATAGTGTTGTGTTCAATCAAACAGTATATTTATCTCCGAACATTGCCACGATAAAGAAAAATCCAATTCCCACTTGTTCCGCATTAATTAATTATGTCCCAATTGTAGTCCTCATTAGCACGAATAACAGATTATTATTGCACATATCGCAACACACATGTGCTGGATTGACTTCACAGTCGCATTAATGATCCTAATTGACGAACCACACTCATTACGGGATAAATTATACTTAAATCGTGTTCACAGCTCTGTATATATAATTACAATAGCCAATATAAACAAAACCATTCGAATCTCCCTTCGGCCAGTGTTAGCGCGGAGGATATAGATCTCATTCTCGGCAAGTTAAATGACACACAGAGTATGATATAGTTGTGATGCTCTACAGATACCCACCGGCCAGCAAAGGGTGCGGTCTGTGTTTGATTTTCAAGCCCATTACAAGTGCTTGTCGCTTGGCAGGAGGGCTATTCTATGAGGGTATTGATCATTAGGCGGAAATAATATTTCAAGTAGCCAGTCCCCAAGACAAATCCTTGCTACAAAGTTTCCAATATGCCTTAAATAGCATTATGTTCGACCCTCACTATTATGTGTCAGAAAACTGTATCATAATGATGGTCATTATAACACTGTTTTTCATTATGATACAGTTTCTCCAGCCAATCAAAGCTCGTTCATTGACCAATTAGGTAACGATACCTTCACGCATGCGCTCAAAATCCAACACGTCGGACATAAACACAACATCGAACTATAATAAGTTACCGACATGGAATACGACATGTTCACGTAAATAAACTGGCGAATATGATACAAGAAATAGCACTGTACCTTAATATCACCAACTCTAATTTCTACACAGCGCATTGCCTTCAAACGACTCCGGTGACAATCTTACTGAGGGACGGCAGATGTAAACATATGGCCTGCATATGGCATTGCAAACACACAGAGCGCATGCGTCGGTCGTTCAGAGATCTTGAAAGACAGAGATATACCCAGCGCTCACTCTTCGATCACAAAATTCAAGTGGCGGACTCTCAACAGATATTTATGAATATTTATGTTAAAACATATAATAAAGTTATAATTATCGTCGAACATAAACAGTCGTATGCAACTCGCCTATAATGGTAATTAAGACACTCGTATGGAAATTATAAAACTTGCATACGCTCGTTTTATAAAAATACTCGTGTCTTAATTATAGGCATTATAGGCTCGTTGCATAATGTACTATTAGTTCGACGATGTCGAAATGTAAATATTATACGTCAGAAAACTGTCTCATAATGATGGTCATTATAATACTGTTTTTCATTATGGGACAGTTTCTCCAGCCAATCAGAGCTCATTCATTGACTAGGTAAGGATACCTTCGCGCATGCGCTCAAAATCCAACATGCCGGACATGAATTTCATGATTTGAAAGTTCAAATTGGATATCGGATCAACCAATGTAGTTACAATGCCAAACACAAAGACAAAATCAGAACGAACCTTTACGGTAACAGGAAAATACTATGAAATATGCAAGAAATGTATGAATCTACGTCCAGAAATTTGCAACACCATCCTTCTAGCCTTTACCGACATGAAAAGTGTTCACCATTTCTAATGTTTGCATAAACAAACTGGCTAATATGAGACAAGAAATAGCACTGTACCTTAATATCCCCAACTCCAATTTCTACACAACGCATTGCTTTCAAACGGCTTCGGTGACAATATTAGTGAATTTATTTATTTATTTATTTATTTATCGTATGGCTTTTAGTGCCGGGAGTGTCCGAGGACAGGTTCGGCTCGCCTGAGTCTGTAGCTGCTTCCAGCGGACACCCTAAAGGGTGAGCTACAAGTTCCGTTCAATTTCAAGTAGTTCCAACTTTCGCCACCAGATATCAATGATACCTAGTGGTGAACGTTGGAACTTTGATAGAGCGTTCTGACGAAATCTAACCTCAATCTGATTCAGAATATTTGGGTGCTACTGAGATTGACACCGATAAAATTCCGTTAATCGAAAGTGTCATCAATGTTGTAACATTTAATTACTGAATAAAAATTAATAATAACTACTCCATATACTTCTGCACTATTCCAGATTCAGTCCATGGAGAGCTGCATCAAGCCGGTCAAAAGACCCCCACCCCCCACCCTCCACCCCCCTATCAACTCCTAAGTGGCTCCAGCTATCAAAACCAAATTTGATAAGAGTAAAGATATAAAGTTTGAACATCTCGCAGCCATATTTGAAATTGACGTTAGTGCTACCAACTGCTGAAAAATCGCAATTGAAATTCGAGCTCTATATCAGATATCTGCATGCAACTATTCAACAAGATGTTCAATAAAGAACATATAGCCTACTTTATCCTAAATGCATGGGTATTGTTATAACTCTTTGTCCTTTTCAAGGAGTATAATTGAATGTTGGTTGTAGTAGCTTGTTGAAATACAACGTGCTATAGGGATATTAAACATGAATATGAGGTGCCCTTTGCTAGTGCTACCTCTGTAAAAAAAATCATTCAATTCGGTTCCACCGTATTTGAATTGATATGGGGAATGGATTTGCACACATACATGGCCGCTATTTGCAAACTATTGGGCTGATGACCTTGTAGTCAGTCATAAGCTGCTTTCCACAAAAAGGCATGTTGTTGCAAAATCTGGTAGAGATCAAATTATTAGGATGGTCGTAATTTGATTTAAGATTTTATCATTTGGTTGGCCGTCATTCCGTTTCCGTCAAGATGGCGGCGATATAAAACATGACACTGAGGTGCCCTTTGCTAGTGCTACCTCTGCACCAAATTTCGTTCAATTCGGTTTCACCGTGTTTGAATTGATAGGGGGAATCGATTTGCACACATACTGGCCACCATCTGCAAACTATTGGGCTGATGATCTTGCAGTTTGGTCAGAATATGCTTCCCACATAAAGATATGTTGTTGCAAAATTTGGTAGAGACTAGATTATTAAGTTGGTCGTAATTACATTTTAGCTTTTAACATTTGGGTGGCCGCGATTACGTTTCCGTCAAGATGGCGGTGATATAAAACATGGCACTGAGGTGCCCTTTGCTAGTGCTACCTCTGTACCAAATTTCGTTCCATTAGGTTTCACCGTGTTCGAATTAATAGGGGGAATCGATTTTCACACAAAGATGGCCGCCATCCGCAAACTATTAGGCTAATGACCTATTAGTTTGGTCAAAGGATGCTCCCTCCATAAAGGTATGTTGTTGCAAAATTTGGTAGAGATCGGATGATTATGTTAGTCGTAATTTGATTTAAGCTTTGAACATTTGTGTGGCCACCATTACGTTTCTGTCAAGATGGCGGCGATATAAAACATGACACTGAGGTGCCCTTTGCTAGTGCTACCTCTGTACCAAATTTCGTTCAATTCGCGTTCACCGTGTTCGAATTGATAGGGGGGGGGGGACAGACATTCAGAGTACACACACTCCCACACACACACACACACACAGACCAACTCACACACACACACACATACACACACACACACACACACACACAGACAGACACACTTTTTTTCGCCCTGTGTTGATCTCATAAGTCTACTTTCATTTTTTTGCAAAAATCGAAAGTAGGCTAAAAAATTGGCACACATATAGACAATAACATTCCAGATTAATTTGCAGAAGTCTATACATACCAGTGTTGCCAACATGATTCTAAGCCAGCCGATAGGTCCAATTTCTAAATGCATGTAACTTCTATACTATCGATTGGATTTCAACCAAATTTCGTATGAACTATGTGTACTACAACATATATGACTGTGCGTATTCTAAGGAGCCACCAGGGCTGCCAACTGTTAAAAAATGGTCTCTCTAAGTTTTAACCCTAATATCAATATATCAGAAAAGTATGCAAGCCATCATCTCTGAACTTTGCACACCTGACATTCTAGATTAATTTGGAGTAACTAATATACCTCAGTGCTGCCAACATGATTCTAAGCTTTCTGATAGTGTCAATTTTTAATTACATGTAACTTCTTTACCAACAAATGGATTTCATCCAAAATTGGCACTATAATAGATCGTAATATTTCAGATTAATTCTGAGTATCACATACATTGTTCCCAACATGATTTTACGCGCACTGATAAATCCAATATCAAACAGCATGTAACGTCCATACTATCCATTAGACTTCAACCAAATTTTGTATGTGTATTCTATACCTTACGAGATGGAACTAAGAACATATTCAGAGTCACCAGGGCTGCCAACTGTAGTAAGTTACTCTATTAGGCTACACTATTTCAGGTGAATTTCAAACTGCAGTACTTAGAAATGTTAGTATTTCCAACTTGATTTCGTCATTATTCTAGATAGGTCTATATAGATTGGCATGAATCGTAAATTTTAAATTTAGTTAGTCACGGAACAATTGTTTCATGCTGTATTTTCTCATGTACCAGTAATTGTGTTGTTCGAATGAAGAGTTGTAATATGAATATAGTATACAAGCGGCCAGTTCCAGTGCCACTAATGAAGGAACACACCATGACACGAGTCTTTGCTATTTCACATAATTCACAGATAAAGAAAAACAGAGAAATAAGTGCCATGTATCATTACAATGGCACAGTCAGCAAAGGAGCTGACGCATAATTGGTGTCTTTTCAATTATTGATCTCAGCTGTGCTCGGTTATAAAACACTCATTGTCCTGTGCTCCTAAAGCACAGTGAGCGGAAACTCTGGCGCGGAGATGAGTATTGGCAGTTAAAGTGGAGGCGGATAATAGCATTAGCAACAACAACAACTTCACACAATAAATTGAATTTGAACTCTTCTCTGTAATTAGTTTATTAATAAAAAGGCTACCAACTTAATTTCGCCTTACTCAAGTTTACGTGATAAATTTTGTTTTGTTGAGTACTCCTTTATAGCTTTCATTAAAGTGATCAACCCCGTGTTTAATATTCATCTCTATGGACGGGCGAACTAAAGCATACTCCAGGATGTGGACTGGTTGGCTGCACCATTCGGACTCCAGTGATGACTGTGACTATCCTTAGAACACGTGTAATATATTTTGTTCCTTTATGCTCGTTTGTTTATTCATCAACCATTTACAGTTCCAGTTCCCCGGGTATTGTTGACAAGCCTCTTCCACTCTCCTCTGTCCATTTACGTCTTATTCTTTATGACATCATCTAGTGTCCTTCCCTTGGTTGCAATGTCTGACTTGACCATGTCCATCCAACGAGTTCTTGGTCTTCCCACCCTTCGTTTACCATCCACCTCTCTCTCTCTCTCTAGCTGTATTCTTGTTGACCTCGTTGGTTCCATTCTCATCACGTGTCCAAACCACTGAAGTCGTGATGAGGTGAATCTGGCAAGTAGACATGTCTTGATTCCAGCTTCCCTCCTTACCACATCACTCCTTAACTTATCCATCTAGGTTCTCTGGATGGTGGACCTCAGGAATTTCATCTCTGATGCTTGAAGTCTTGATGAGTCTCGCTTTGTGAGGGTGCATGTTTCGATACCGTACATCAAGATTGGTACAAAGTAACATAGTTAATTTTGCTCTTTTTGGGATTTTGTCATCCCAGAGAAGCGGCCGCACTTATTGGTAGAAGATGGAACTCTTCTGCACCCTATTGGTGATTTCTTTCGTGGCTAGATTGTTTATTGATTTATTTATTTATGTTATAGTGTTTGAAAGATTAATAGATTAATACCCTGAGTGTAAAGGATCTGATGATGATCGCTTGACGATCGAAACTGGTCTTCCAAGTGTAATAATCTCAAGTAATTTATTTCAGGTTTAGGGAACAATACCCATCACAATTTGGGCACAATGGTGTAGACCAACTGAGAGGCAACTTAATTTTAGTTATTTATTTCCCATTCCTTCCCTTTCCTTCTGTTTTCTTTCCTTTCCTTCTCTTCCCCTTCCATCCCTTTCCTTCTGTTTCCTTTCCTTTCCTTCTCTTCCCCTTCCTTCCCTTTCCTTAAGTTACCTTTCCTTTCATTCTCTTCCCTTTCCTTCCCTTTCCTTAAGTTTCCTTTCCTTCTCTTCCCCTTCCTTCCCTTTCCTTCTGTTTTCTTTCCTTTCCTTCTCTTCCCCTTCCATCCCTTTCCTTCTGTTTTCTTTCCTTTCCTTCTCTTCCCCTTCCTTACCTTTCCTTCCGTTTTCTTTCCTTTCCTTTCCTTCTCTTCCCCTTCCTTCCCTTTCCTTCTGTTCTCTTCCCTTTCCTTCTGTTCTCTTCCCTTTCCTTCTGTTTCCCTTCCTTCCCTTTCCTTCTGTTTTCTTTCCTTTCCTTTCCTTCTCTTCCCCTTCCTTCCCTTTCGTTCCGTTTTCTTTCCATTCCTTTCCTTCTCTTCGCCTTCCTTCCCTTTCCTTCTGTTTTCTTTCCTTTCCTTCTCTTCCCCTTCCATCCCTTTCCTTCAGTTTTCTTTCCTTTCCTTTCCTTCTCTTCTCCTTCCTTCTGTTTTCTTTCCTTTCCTTCTCTTCCCCTTCCTTCCCTTTCCTTCCGTTTTCTTTCCTTTCCTTTTCTTCCCCTTCCTTCCCTTTCCTTCTGTTTTCTTTCCTTTCCTTCTCTTCCCCTTCCTTCCCTTTCCTTCAGTTTTCTTTCCTTTCCTTTCCTTCTCTTCCCCTTCCTTCCCTTTCCTTCTGTTCTCTTCCCTTTCCTTCTCTTCCCCTTCCTTCCCTTTCCTTCTGTTTTCTTTCCTTTCCTTCTCTTCCCCTTCCTTCCCTTTCGTTCCGTTTTCTTTCCTTTCCTTTCCTTCTCTTCGCCTTCCTTCCCTTTCCTTCTGTTTTCTTTCCTTTCCTTCTCTTCCCCTTCCATCCCTTTCCTTCCGTTTTCTTTCCTTTCCTTTCCTTCCCTTCCCCATCCTTCTGTTTTCTTTCCTTTCCTTCTCTTCCCCTTCCTTCCCTTTCCTTCCGTTTTCTTTCCTTTCCTTCTCTTCCCCTTCCTTCCCTTTCCTTCTGTTCTCTTCCCTTTCCTTCTCTTCCCCTTCCTTCCCTTTCCTTCTGTTTTCTTTCCTTTACTTCTCTTCCCCTTCCTTCACTTTCCTTCCGTTTTCTTTCCTTTCCTTCTCTTCCCCTTCCTTCCCTTTCCTTCCGTTTTCTTTCCTTTCCTTTCCTTCTCTTCCCCTTCCTTCCCTTTCCTTCTGTTCTCTTTCCTTTCCTTCTCTTCCTTCTCTTTCCTTCTGTTTCTTTCCTTTCCTTCTCTTCCCCTTCCTTCCCTTTCCTTCCGTTTTCTTTCCTTTCCTTTTCTTCCCCTTCCTTCCCTTTCCTTCTGTTTTCTTTCCTTTACTTCTCTTCCCCTTCCTTCACTTTCCTTCCGTTTTCTTTCCTTTCCTTCTCTTCCCCTTCCTTCCCTTTCCTTCCGTTTTCTTTCCTTTCCTTTCCTTCTCTTCCCCTTCCTTCCCTTTCCTTCTGTTCTCTTTCCTTTCCTTCTCTTCCTTCTCTTTCCTTCTGTTTTCTTTCCTTTCCTTCTCTTCCCCTTCCTTCCTTTTCCTTCCGTTTTCTTTCCTTTCCTTCTCTTCCCTTCCTTTCCTTTCCTTCTGTTTTCTTTCCTTTCCTTCTCCTCCCCTTCCTTCCCTTTCCTTCCGTTTTCTTTCCTTTCCTTTCCTTCTCTTCCCCTTCCTTCCCTTTCCTTCCGTTTTCTTTCCTTTCCTTTCCTTCCCTTCCCCTTCCTTCCCTTTCCTTCTGTTCTCTTTCCTTTCCTTCTCTTCCCCTTCCTTCCCTTTCCTTCTGTTTTCTTTACTTTCCTTCTCTTCCCCTTCCTTCCCTCTCCTTCTGTTCTCTTTCCTTTCCTTCTCTTCCCCTTCCTTCCCTTTCCTTCCGTTTTCTTTCCTTTCCTTCTCTTCCCCTTCCTTGCCTTTCATTCGTTTTTTCCCCTTCCCTTCCCTTTCATTCTTTTTTCTTTCTTTTCCTTTCCTCATCTTCCCCTTCCCTTCCCTTTCCTTCTTTTTTAGCCTATTTTCAATTTTGAAAAAATAGGCTTATGAGATCACCTTTTGTCCGTGTGTGTGTGCGTGTGTGTGTGTGTGTGTGATTCGTGTGTGTGTCCCCCCCTAATAAAATCTAAACGGCAGGAGCGATTTCAATGAAACTCGGAAAGTTCATAGCACTATTCCCGGCGACCTCGACCGTGCCATTCAAATTTTGTTACGACTCACCAATCCAACATGGCGGCTGTGCGAAATATTTCACCAGCATTCAATATCTCCGAAACTATTACCGATATTACCCTGACATTTTCTATGGTGATAGAGGGAACTACTATAAGTTCACTTATGTGACTTTTGAAAACCTGGTAACTACAAAACCAACATGGAGGCCAAGCGAATTTGCGACTTTTAAATAGACGTTTCTCGTGATTTGACCAACCAAACGCAATGAAACTTAGTACAGTATATGTTTATATACATTGTAATGCACCGACATCTAACTTCGTTCAATTGTTTACATAATCACAAGATGGCGGATGTGCGAAATATTTCACCGGCATTCTATATCTCTGAAACTATTAGCGATATCTCCCTAAAATTTTGTACGGAGATAAAGAGCACTACTGGAAGTCCATCTATAAGACTTTCAAAAACCGGTTAACTACAAAACGAACATGGTGGCCAAGCGAATTTGAAAATTTTAAATAGACCTTTCTCGCGATTTAATCTTCCAAGCGCACTGAAACCTGGTACAGGAAATATTTATACACGTTGTAATCCACTGGTATCTAATTTAGTTCAATTGTTTACATAACCTCAAGATGGCGGCACTGCGAATTTTAAAATTAAGTTTTTATTTCTTGTGATGTAGTCATGCGATCGAATTGAAAGTTTGAATAATGAACCTACGCAATAATTTTCCTTTAATGGTACATGACTCTTGGTTGGTTGGTTGGTTCCTTAGTTTAGGGGCTGCGACAACGCGGTCATGTAGCCCCGTGTACTTTGGGTGTGTGTAGAATCTGTCTGATAACCGGTGTTAATTGTGATGACTGTATTAGTGTGTGTATCTGTTTTTTAATTCAAGTAGAGACTGCAACTTTGAATTTTCAAATAGTTCCTACTTTTGCCGCCAAACGCCACCGTCAACGACTACTAGGCCTAGTTCAGAACTACCTACTAGACGCCACCGCAGTCGGCTCTTGGCAACGAACGTAGCAACCTAAGAGCGTTGTTTACATTCTTAACCTATCCAATTTAGTTTCACACAGGTGTAATTAGTGGAAAGATCTGTAACATACCATAAATCTATGACATGGGACCGCCGGCTTTACTTCCCCTCCGAAGGAAGGCATACTGAGGGATGACTCTATGGCCTATACATTTAACAATCCAACATGGCGGCCATCCGAAATATTTAGACGATACTGAATATCTACGAATCTATTTTAGCAATCAAACTGCATTTTTTAATGTTCATAGGGGCTATGAACTTAAGTTCACCTATAGGACTTTAAATAACCTGGTGATCACAAATCCAACATGGCGGTGACGCGAATTATAAATGTTCACATGGACGTTTCTCGCAATTTAACCATCCGAGTGCAGTGAAACTTGGTACAGTAAATCCTTATACGAATGTTAATCCACTGGCATCTAATTTATTTCAATTGTTTCCATAACCTCAAGATGGCAGCTGTGAAAAATTTTAAAATCTCCTTGTTTTTTCTTGTGTCCTAATTATGCGATTGAAGTTTGAATACGACACGTTCACAATAATCTGCATGTAACAGTACATAACTCTAGGACCTACATATATAAAATCCAACATGGCGACCATCCGAAATATTTAGTCGGTTCTTAATATCTACGAATCTATTACAGCAATCAAACAGAAATTGTGTATGTTGATTGTGGCAGTTAACATAAGTAGGATATATGAAAATAGGCTGTATAGTTCTTCACGGAACTACTTGTTTTCGTTTCCTTTCCTCATATTCCTTCCTTCCTTTCTACTCTTATTTCTTTCTTTCTTTCTTTCTTCCTTCCCTATTTATTTTTTAATAATTTATTTCTTCTCTTTCTTTCTTTAATCATTTATCACTCAGTAAAGGTAAAATTGTATATACTTACCACAATAACGCAGTACACACAAATGCACGGGGCTGATAACTACAAGCCCCTAAATGAAGAAAAACCACTGAACTATTTCTACCATCACTCTGCCCACCTTACTTCTGAAGTCTGGATTCAGTCCTCCTTCAAGCGGCAGAGTAGTCACTGCTCGGTGCCTTAGAGTAGTTTTGCTTCGATGACTCACTTAATCCATAAAGGATTTTAACTCGTAAATGTTTTCACCGTGTATTTCAGAAGCTGTGTGGCCTGCAAAGGAAACATTTCGGCCAAGTTCACATTTATCCCGTGAAATAAATGAATGTGTCACAAATAATTAAGACCACTCAGCGTGAAACTTTTAATAACATGTTTTACTAAAAAACCAACAGATTAAAAATGTCGTATTAAGGATTGTTATTGTAATGAGTTTTCCAGTCTGTTAATGCTGCTTCTAACTTAATGTAAGCTTCTACCCTAAACCAGCATCATGGTATTTGCCAGCACGTATGGCTGAACCTACTCTAAAGACATGTAAGAACAAGATGTTCAGTAAAGAACATAGCCTCCTTTCTCCTAAATGCATCGGTATTGTTATAACTCTTTGTCCTTTTCAAGGAGTATAATTGAATGTTGGTTGTAGTAGCTTGTTGAAATACAACGTGTTATACGGATATTAAACCTGAATATGATATGCCCTTTGCTAGTGCTACCTCTGTACAAAATTTCATTCAATTCGGTTTCATTGTGTTTCAATTGATATGGTGAATCAATTTTCACACAAACATCCTCAAATGGCCGCTATCTGCAAACCATTGGGCTGATGACCCTGTCGTTTGGTCAAAAGATGCTTATTACAAAAAGGTATATTGTTGAAAAATGTAGTAGAGGTCAGATGATTAGGTTGGTCGTAATTTGATTTAAGCTTTTAACATTTGGGTGGCCGCCATTATGTGTTGGTCAATATGGCGGCGATATAAAACATGACACTTAGGTTCCCTTCACTAGTGCTACCTCTGTACCACATTTCGCTCAATTCGGTTTCACCGTGTTTCAATAGATAGGGGGAATCGATTTGCACACAAACATGGCCGCCATCCTCAAATTATTGGGCTGATGACCTTGTAGTTTGGTCAAAAGATTCTGCATACATAAAGGTATAATGTTGCAAAAACTGGTAGAGATCAGATGATTAGGTTGGTCGTAATTTGATTTAAGCTTTTAACATTTGGGTGGCCGCCATTACGTTTCCGTCAAGACGGCGGCGATATAAAACATGACACTGAGGTGCCCTTTGCTAGTACTATCTTTGCACCAAATTTCGTTCAATTCGGTTTCACAGTGTTGGAATTGATAGGGGGGGGGGGGACAGACATTCAGAGTACACACACTTACACACACACATACACACACAGACTCACACACGGACAGACACACAATTTTTCACCCTGTCACCCTATGTTTGTCTCATAAGTCTACTTTCATTTTTTGCAAAAATTGAAAGTAGGTTAAAAATGGTGTCCATCAAAACCAGAGCGTGATCAAGAGATAGCCTATATATATTTCCTATGGCATGAAGATGTAATATACAATTATTTATATATACAGTATTTACAAGTAAATGTATACAGATTGAGACCTTAATCTGCAAGGAGCTTCAGTGTTGCTGGAGCTGGATGTCTTATTTCTCTAACCATTCTACAGCTTCATCACTAGCTTGATGAATCTCCTTCATTGTACCATTGAACCTTCGGAGTGGGCAATCCATAGCGATGTGACTGATGGTCTGAGGCACATCTGCACAGTTGCAGAAAGGATTCTCGGTAATTTTCCATTTGTGCTTCCAGAACTGGCATCTACCGTCTTGAGTTCTTATCCGATTAAGCGACGTCCAGATTTTCCGGGGAAGGTCAAAACCAGGTGGTTGCTTAACTGGATCCGAGATAAGACCTGATCTGTCTGGATTTGAAGTCAGCCACTCGTTGCGCCAAGCTTCACTTGAAACTGCTCTTGGACCAACTTACTTCCTTGTGTCCAAGAAGGATTCCGGGATTTCAGCCTGAGATCTTTAGGTGGGCAGTCTAGATGAATTGGCAGGAGAGGGTTGTCACAACATTTAAGCCATTCTCTCTTCAGTGCAATTTGTCTTCGAAGATGAGGAGGCGGGATGTTGGAGAGTACTGGTAACCATTCCAAAGGTGTAGATTGGATGGTTCCTGATACAGTCCTCATTGCGTCGTTCAGCTGTACGTCTATCTTCTTTGCATGGGCACTGTTAAGCCATACTGGGCTGCAATATTCTGCTAAATAAGATGAGACAAGAACAAACCCTCTATGTCGCAATTTCCACTCCAATATGGATGGGACAAAGATTGTCATGTAGTTATAGGCTTGATATGTTTCCCGAATGGCCTATCACTTGCAATGCCACGGAAAATAACGCTTTACTAGTATCACAGTTATTCGTAAATGCTTGCCACGGTGGGCGAGTGGTCAACGTGTCGGTCTACTAACCCAAAGCTTGCAGGTTCGCTCCTGGCCGTGGTAAGTGATTTTTGAAAGGCGACAAAAATTACGACACCATGTCATACGATGTTGGCATGTCAAAGAACCCATTTGAATTCAGTAGGCCGTGTTCACAATGGCAAAATTAATCTCGGGCGTTTCTGCCAAAACAAAGTTCCTCATTTCTCTACTAGAAAGCGCTATAGTGTTCAAGGAGCTTAGATAGCTAACCTCCTTGACTTTCATAGTGCTTCAAGGAACAACGAAATTCGACATGCAAGCTACCCTTAGGGTGTCAAATAACAAAGCTTGCACCCGGCATCAAAACCATACGATATTATTATTATTATTATTAGTATTATTATTATTATTATTATGTATTCGTAAATGTTACTTCGGTTATTCGCCACTGATCTGTCAGGCAGATGACCTCACTGTTTCGCCCCTTAACCCTTTATAGGGCAGAATAGTATTGCATATATTTTATTTGTGAAAATGGAAATCCACAGCCTGCTTCCAGTCTCCGACCGGGTCAGGAATGGAATGAATGAAGCCCCCATCTAGCGGCGAGGATATGAACTGTGCCGGCTGCCGAAGCCTGTCACACTCCCCTGGGGCAATGTTTAAATGAATGACAGATGAAATGAAATGATAGTGGAGAGTGTTGCTGGAATAAATTTTTGACAGGGAAAACGGGAGTACCCGGAGAAAAACCCGTCTGCCTCCGTTTTGTCCAGCACAGATCTCACATGGAGTGACCGGGATTTGAACCACGGACCCAGCGGTGAGAGGCCGGCGTACTGCTGCCTAATCCACGGAGGCTTCATATATTTTATTTGTATTAATTTTAATTCAATTTTAATTATAATTTTATTATTTTTTTTTACATCTTAATTTTAATTGTTTCGCCCTAATATTAATTAATATTTTTATTAGCCTACTTTTCACATTTTGCAAAAATGAGGAAAAAGTAGACTTATGAGATCGATCCGGGAAAATGTGTGTCTGTCTGTCTGTCTGTCTGTCCGTCTGTCTGTCCTTCTGTCTGGCTGGCTGGCTGTGTGTGTGTCCCCCCCTATCAACTCCTAAACGGCTGCAGCAATCAAAACCAAATTTAGTATGAGTAAAGATGTGCACCGGAATAGCTCACGTCCATATTTGAAAATGATGTCAGTGCTACCAACTCCTGAAAAAACGCACTAGAAATTTGAGCTCCATGTTGGATATCTTGCAAGGTATGCATGGGAGCTATTCCAAAATTGGCACACGTGTAGATAATACTATTTCAGTTTAATTTCCAGGAGGCCAACCATGACAGTGTTGCCAAAATAATGTTAAGCCTTCTGATAGGTCCAATGTTTAAATGCATATAACTTCTACACTATCAATTGGATTTCAACCAAATTTTGTATGTAATATCTGTATATAAACAGATATGACTGAGCGTATTCTTAAGAGCCACCAGGGCTGCCAACTGTTAATAATTGCTCTCTTTATTTATTATCCAATACCAATATATCAGAAAGTATGCAAGCCAACAGCTTTAAACTATGCACACGTATATTCTGATATTTTAGATTAATATGGAGTAACTTATATACGTCAGTTCTACCAACATGATTATAAGCCTGCTGATAGTACCAATTTTTAAATACATGTAACTTCTATAGGGGACCGTCTGATAAAATGGGGTAGTCTGACATAACGGGGTACCACCAAGTTTCTGGCCGTAGGCATCTGCCATCTAGCGGAAAACTTTACTACTACTTGCACATATTGCTTGTAGCGCTACTCACGGAGTTTGAGCTCTGGCAGGTGTACGTTAGTCTTTTGTCAGCAGTTGTTTGTAACGGGTCTCGTTTAAGGTTAGCTAACAAGGATTTCCTCATAGATTTCTCAGTGTTGTGTGTCCTCTTCTGTTCTAAACAGATTAATAGTAAGTACGTACATAGATTCTATACCTATTTAGCAATAATTTCATATATCATTGTTATTGATAACTTTACTAGTTTATGAATATCGTCTGAAATTCAAAACAATGGCGTGTTTGGATAAAACAGGGCAGTGAAATGTTCTACAAAATGGGGTACCCCATTTTGTCCAACTGTGACATTTATCAACTTCTATTTCTGAAATATTTCTTTGGATTGGGAAGGTTGTTAATTAGTTGTTAGTTTTAATAATTAATTTATTACTCTTAGGTATTTTTGATCCACCAAACAAAATGTCATGCTCCAAGTATACTAGAAAAACAAACCGACAGTCATGGGATCAAGATGCAATGCAGACTGCTGTGGGGGAAGTAATTGCAGGCGCACTGGGATATTATAAGGCTGCTAAGCTATACAATGTCCCACAAACTACATTGGAAAATCGAGTGAAGAAAGTAAAGGAAGGAAGGTCAATTCTAGAGGCCACTCAAAAAGGTTGGTGTTCGTTCACTTTTAATATAGGCTATTTAATTTTTATAATTTACAATTATTTATTTTATATATTTCATATATTAATTTGCATGTAGGTTATGAAAGAAAATAGATTGAATTATTTATTTTTATTTTATTTTTTGCTTTTTATAGGTCTTGGAAGATATAAACCAGTCTTAACTCAAGAACAAGAATCTGAACTAGTAGACCATATCCTTGAAATGGAAAGAAGATTTTTTGGATTCACAATCAATGACCTCCGTTCACTTGCATTTGAATTGGCAGAGAGAAATGATTTGAGCCACGCATTCAACAAGGAGAAGAGAAAAGCGGGAAAGTGTTGGTACTATTCATTCCTAAAACGAAATCAACAGCTGTCTTTAAGAACTCCTGAGGCCACTTCATTAGCAAGAGCTATGGGATTCAACAGAATATCAGTTGGAGCCTTCTTCAAATTGCTACTAGGAGAGTACGAAAAACACAACTTTACAGCAGATCGCATTTGGAACGTCGACGAAACTGGTGTTTCTACTGTGCCAAAGAAGAAATCAAGAGTGATAGCTTTGAAGGGAAAAAGGCAGGTAGGAAAGATATCATCAGCTGAAAGGGGAACTCTAACTACAGCCACTATTTGTATGAGTGCTTCAGGTAACTTCATGCCCTTGATGTTCATTTTCCCAAAGAAACGTACCAATATGGAGCTTCTTGACCATACGCCCCCAGGAAGCTTTGCTGAGTTCCATGAAAGTGGTTGGATGCAGAAGGAATTATTTGTTAGGTGGTTCCGGAAATTCGTGGAATTTACTAATCCTTCCCCCGAGAAGCCAGTGTTGCTTCTCCTGGATGGCCACTCAACGCATACGAAGAGCTTGGATTTAGTTCTTCTAGCACGTGAGAGTAATGTTGTTCTAATATGTTTCCCTCCCCACTGCACCCACAGAATGCAGCCACTTGATGTGGGACTTATGGCACCTATTAGCACATTCTATGCCCAACAAGTGGATAAATGGCTGTTACACCACCCAGGTCGTTGTGTTACTGAGAGACAAGTAGGAGAACTCTACGGTAAGGCATTCCTAGAAGCTGCTACTATGAAGACAGCTGTTAATGCATTTAAAACCACGGGAGTGTTTCCTTTGGACCCCAATGCATTCCCAGATCATTATTTTGCACCATCTCAAACCACGGAGAGAGCAGCCTCAGAGCAGCACCCACATCATGAAAATAACTTGGAAATTCACACACCTGAGAGACGAAACTCGAGTTTCAATGAAATCTCTCCAGCAGACATAATAAAGTTACCTATAGCTGAGAGAAAGGAATCAAACAACCGCAGAAGAGGACGAACAGCAGTCCTTACTTCATCTCCCTACAAGGAAGAACTGGTTGCTGCTGCCAAGCAAACAAAACAAAAAACACAGAAGAGTGCCAAGCCAAATGACTCGAAGGATGGTTCTGCATCACGTAAACTGTTTGCGACCATTTCCAGAGGAAAGAGGAAGTTGGATATTGAAAATGATTCATCATCGGAAGAAGAACTGGATGATACATCCTGTCTGTATTGCGATGAACTATATTCAAACTCTGCTCGCAATGAAGGTTGGATTCGATGTAACAAATGCAAGAACTGGGCACATGAGTTATGCAGTGGAGCCGACGAGGAGGATGACGCTTTCACTTGCGATTTTTGTCAATAATGGTTTTCAGTTGCTTTTTCCTTCCATAATTGTGCCACAAGTAAGCTATGTTTCTGTTGTTCAACTTAGAACTGTTGGAAATCGTTTTCCATTTGAGAGAGACAAGATTTCAGTGTGTATGTGATATTTACAATCAATAATATAAATAAGAAAATGACCACCCCGTTTTATAAAACCGGTTTGACAAAATGGGGAAAAATACATTTTTGCCTATTAAACATTTTTGTGTGCAAATGTAATGCAAGAGTGAATATTTAGTTATGGTACATTGTAAACAATGCATAAGAGATAATTTTAGAAAATAAAGGAGTGTTCTATTGCATTTTGTTTTCTCGAAAATAGCAAAGAAATTTCAACCACCCCGTTTTGGCCAACTCTCCCCTACTATCAGTTGGATTTCAACCAAATTTCGTATGTGATATGTGTACCATAACAGATATGACTATAATTATTGTTAAGAGCAATCAGGGCTGCCAACTGTTAATAAATGATGTCTATATTCTTTTTACCCTAATATCAATATATCAGAAAGTATGCAAGCCAACAGCTCTATACTTTGCACACGTATAGCACCTGACATTCTAGATTAATTTGGAGTAATTAATACAAGGCAGTGCTGCCAACATGATTCTATGCCTGCTGATATGTCCAATTTTAAAATACATGTAACTTCTATACTAACAAATGGATTTCATCCAAAATTGGCACAACAAGATATCATAATAATTCAGATTATTTCTGACCAGCACACGCATGGTATTGTTGGCAACATGCTTTTACGCGTGCTGATAGATCCAGTGTCTAACTGCATGTAACGTCCATTGGACTTCAACCAAATTTTGTATTCTGTACCTTATGAGGTGGAACTAAGAATATATTCAGTCACCAGGGCTGCCAACTGTAGTGCTCTATTAGGCTACATTATACCAGGTATATTTTGAACTAATTAGATATTTCGATATTACCAACTTAATTTCGTCATTATTCTAGATAGGTTCATATACTGTAGAATAATCATTGGCATGAAAAGTAGGCTGTATAGTTCTTCACGGAACTTCTTGTTTATTTTTATTTGCTTTAACATCTTAATGTTCAAAAAATTAAGGCTATAAAAATATTATAATTTTAATTTTTATTAGCTTATTTATTTCTAATTATAATTCTATTAGGCCCGCCATTTTTTATCTTAATTGTATTTATTTTAAAAAATGTTTCATGAACTTAAGGTCAAGGAGGTAAAGAGATAATATTTGGTGTTCAGTAATATAACACTTCCAAAATAAAATGTGTTGGTATTTGGCTGAAAGATTCAACCATCGGCATCAATGACAGTAGGTGGTTAATATATAGACCACTAACCTATAAAGCTGTTCTGTCAAGAAAACTGCCAAGAAATGTAATTCTAGTCTGTGGGCTGAAAAGGGGTTCACTTAGACTCGTGAGGCAAAAATGAGGTCAGTTCGATTCCCACCTTAGTAATCTAGGAAGTGGTTTTCCGTGGTCTCCCATTTTTACTCCAGACAAATGTCGGGATGGCTCCTAACTTAAGACCACGGTCACCTCCTTCCCTATCCTCACTTAACATTACAAATAAAGCAACCAGACAAAATTGTGTATACACACACACCCAAATACACGGGAGTGAATGACTACAATGTCCAAGCCCCTCAAATGAAGCAACAACAACAACTCTGTCAAGAAAATATGACTACTCCAGAAGAATTGACGGTCACGTTGAATTGCAAACGTTTAGCATTTTACTTGAAAATGCCAGGCAGCAGTGTCAGTATATTTACTGGAACGTTATAGATCCCCTTCAGGGCAAAATTCCGTCACCCCAGCGTTTCTAAAAGCCGCAGTAGATAAAAGGGACGTAATACCAATTACATTAGTATTATCTATACGCTGATATAAAAATCGGCTAATCTTAACATTAAGCCTCTATTCAAAGCGATTGTAAACGCGTGGAACAGGGTATTCGAGTTACGATTTGGGTAGGAAGTGGCCGTGGCCTTATGTTAGGTGGTTCCATCCAGGCATTTGCCTGGCGTGGAAGCAGGAAACCACGGAAAACCACATCTTACATGGCTGAGATTTGCCTCACGAGGGTGGGTGTACCCTGTTTCAGCCCTCACACCAGAATTCAATTCCTTGGCAGAGCCGGGAATTTAACAGAAGATGAAAGAGGTACAGTTCACGCCTCGGTTTTTGGCCGTTGAGCCCCGGTTTCAGAGTCGTACAGGGTAGACAGGTGGCGATCCTCAGATATGTGCAATTGATAATTATGTGAGTTGCTTTCCGCGCAACTGAAAACTCACGTATTAATTGCACATGCCTGAGGTTCACCGACTGTCCTCTGTACGACTGTAAAACCGGGATTAACTGGCCAAAAACCGTGGCGTGAACTGTACTCAACATATCAACATAAAATAAAACCAAGTCTCCGATTCTTGGATGTAACGGGTAATCTCGAGAACCATTGGATGGATTTTGATGTGGTTTTCACCACTCTGTAAAGGACTTTTTGAGGAACGTTTCTGTAGATAAACCATTCATTTATGACCAAAGGAAGCCGAGCAGTAACGATTTCTGTGAATCCAGTCGAAGGAAAACCTTCCGTCCGTGCTCGTTCTAAGTTTATTCTGGGTAAACCGTTAAAAATATCTATATACCATGAGTGTAAGAATTGTTCAGCATGAAAAGTTGTACAAAAATGTCCGTGACAGCATATCTCTACCTTTAATACATCGCCCACTATAAGTGTTTTTACATTTTCATTTCTTCCAACAATCTCCATTCAGTGGAGATTTAAATTACTAGCTTCGGAGCGAGTTAACGAGCTAGGGAGTCTATCACTCCAGCTTTGGCCAGCATCAAACTGTCGAGTCATTTCGAGTCAAGACTTCAGAGAAGAGTATATGTGTTTGGAGTTTCGCTGTTCACCTCGGCTTTTCTGAATTGCGCCTGGGACCTGCCGTGCATGCACCTTTTAAACTTACGCTGGGTAAACCGTTAAAGATACCCGGGGCGGGTTGCTTGTAATATAATAAAATGTGTTGAATATCAGATCTGCATGACAGACAGGCTGTGAGGCGTGCTTTGAAGGAAGTCCGTGATTTTCATGAGAAAACTCGGAAGAAAGATAGCCCCTGGACTACTGACAGAAAGGAGTTACACCGGCAGAAAGTGCGTCAATACTGGACGAAGATCAAGACCCTCCAGTTGAATAAACGTGGTCCTAAGTAGGCCAATTCGAGAGAAGATTAAGAAGAAAATGTGTTATAATAATAATATTAGACATTTATTTAACAAAAGATTTCCATTTAAACGCACCCCTGACCTAGTAGGCGTGTCTGTTCCCTGATCACGTTATACCGACAGCAGTGGCTACTCTGGCTAAAGCGCAGCGTTAGATCATGGGGCCAAGCTCTCTGCTGATTCGGTAGACGCGTGGGTTCAAGCCCCACGATCGGCCGTCCTTGAAATGGTTTTCCGTGGTTTCCCCATTTTCAACACCAAGAAAATGCTGGGACGGTACCTTCTGATAGGCCACGGCCGCTTCCTTCCACATCCTTGCCCAGTTTCGTTCCTCTTCATCCATTCCATCTCTCATCCCGACGCGCAGATCGCTCACGGGCGTCGAATAAAATAACTGATTCGGCCTCTCAGGAGGCCACACGACGAAAAAAAAAACTCGTCACGTTTAGACGGTAAAGTTATATTGCAAAATTTTGGAGTTTTACCCGCTCATGTAGAATGGATCTTTTTAGGCATCCCTGAAGCACACTATATACCATGATTTGAATTACATGCACACCCAAGAACGATTTTGTTATTTATTTAAATTCAGCCAAACAATTCATCACGGCAGATAATTGCATTACCATGAATACACCCAATATATATATTACACAGTATAATACGTATCATCCAGGTAATTTCATTAAATTTTAATCTAGGGAATTCGTATATCATTGTCAATTTTTTTTATTAAAACAATTACATTTGATTTCCACTCAAAAACAATTACCTTACAAGCAAAACAAAATCAGTCAAATGTTGGATAATATAATTAATATATCAACATGTAGTAGAATGCAACATTGTGTGATTCATTATGCTGGAGAACCCGAGAATAGAGCATCATTGATATGGTTTCTGCCCGACGCACTGAAATTGTACAGTTTGCGGTGTTCTCACGATTGATATTTCATTCAATTCCTCTCACTCCGTAGATCTACAACACTTGTTCCGGAGTACAACAGGGGTGGCCAAACCAAGACACAGAAGGTGCCACATAAGATATTGCAAATCTTAAATGTCTCACTCTACTTGAAGCAAACCCCTCCATAGTTGTCGGAATTGACCAACAAATTGTATACCATAAGAAAAGAAATCTGTTGACATCAAATGAGTCGTCCAGTTACAAAACTCGTTTAATCCACTTGTGAATAAAAATCATTTTCATGAGAAACGTTTCTCTGGACTTTGCCTCACCTATCATTTGTGTTTGTTGTTTTCTACTTTTTGCTTTATGTTTTTGGTTTTTGGTTTTGTGTTTGCTTTGTGCTTTTGCTTTTCAATTTGAATTTTTGCTTTTCTTTCTTGGTTTTATGTTTGTTTACTGCTTTTGCTTTCTTGAATATTGCTTTATGTTTCTTGTTTTTTTGTTTTGTTTTCTGCTTTTGCTTTTCGTTTCGTCTCTTTTGTTTTGTTTTTGTGTCTGTTTTCTGCTTTTGCTTTTATGAATTTTGCATTTTGTTTTATGTTTCTTGTTTTCTGTTTTCTGCTTTTGCTTTTGTTTTTGAATTTTGTTTTTTGCTTCGTGTTTCTTGTTTTTGGTTTTGTGTTTTTTCTGCTTTTGATGTTTTTGAATTTTGCTTTTTGCTTTGTGTTTCTTGTTTTTTGTTTTGTTTTCTGCTTTTGCTTTTGTTTTTGAATTTTGCTTTTTGCCTCGTGTTTCTTTATTTTGTTTTCTGCTTTTGCTTTTGTGTTTGAATTTTTCTTTTGCTTCGTGTTTTTTGGTGTTGGTTTTGTGTTTGTTTTCTGGTAAATCAAAATAAGACAAAACAAAATAAACAAAACAAAATCCAACAAAACAAAAAAAAACAAAATAAAGTTAAACAAAATAAGTAGAATAAAATAATTAAATAATAGTACATTATGCAACGAGCCTATAATGGCAATAATTAAGACCCAAGTATGTTTATAAAACTAGCGTAGCGAGTTTTATAATTTCCATACGAGTGTCTTAATTACCATTATAGGCGAGTTGCTTACGACTGTTTATCTTCGACGATAATTATTATAACTATTTTATGTTCGAACATATTCATAAATATCTGTCAAGATTTCGCCAGTTTTATGTACTGAACAGAGCGCATGAGAGCACAGAATGCCTTGTATTTGACCATGGCCTCCTCGATAACCTACTATGACACTAGGCCAGGCAGAGAAATTTAAATTAGAAGGCCGTGGAACTCAGCGCATCTAATTATCTAATTGGTCAAACAACTGTTTCTTGAGCTCTGATTGGTGGGAGAAACTGTTTCATAATGAAAAATAGTCTTATAATGAGCCTCATTATAGTACAGTTTTCTAACACATAATAGTCAGGGTCGAACATAAATAATTTTACGACATGATCCTTATTCACAAGTGGATTAAACGAGTTTTGCAACTGGACGACTCAAATATAGAAATTCATTTTTGAAAGCCTTTATTTGGAGGGTGGCGCTCTATGGAAGTGAAACTTGGACTGTTAGTGCAGCAGAAAAGAGGAGAATTGAAGCGTTTGAAATGTGGTGTTACAGGAGAATGATGAAGATCAGATGGGTAGATAGAGCAACAAATCAAGAAGTATTAAGACGAGCGGGAGAGGAGAGATGTTTCTGGTGACTGCTAATGAAGAGAAGAGATAGGTTGGCAGGACACTGTGTTTATCTACCCTTCTGATCTTCATCATTCCCGCTGTAACCGCACATTTCAAACGCTTCTATTCTTGTTTTTTGCTGCGCCAACAGTCTAAGTTTCACTACCAGAGAGTGCCACGCTTTTCAAAAATGACTTTCTAATACCTAAATCTATATTCGATGTCAACAGATTCCTTTTCTGTAGAAATACTTTCCTTGCCTGAGCCAACCTACGTTTTATATCAACTTTACTTCGTCCATCACTGGTTATTTTGTTTCCTAAGGAGCATATGTCTCCTACTGCATTTAGCTTTTCACATGGCAATTTGACGTCCATAGAGGTTGCTGATTTTATTTCGACTGCATTCCAGTATTTATGCCTTTCGTTTGTTGATTTTCATCATGAATTCATTCCTCAAGACGGAGTTTACACCATTTAAGAACTCATTCAAATCCTCAGGTGAATCGGCTAAGATAAGCAAATCTCAGAGTTGAAATTATTTCTCCTTGAATTTTTATCCCTACTTTACATTTTTCTCTAATTTCCTTCATTGTTTGATGATGACGATGATGATGATGATGATGATGATTGTTGTTTTAAGGGGCCTAACATCTAGGTTATCGGCCCCTAAGATGAGATCAGAATGAATACTATGACTAATACTAACTACAAACTTATATACTAGAAGAAGAAATAATATAACAAAAGGAGAATAAGGCAAATAAAGGACAGGAAGAAAAGAAATACCCTCAACCCGCTAAGAATGAGGATTGAGGGACTTGGAAGGAAGGAGAGCCATGAAAGGCAGATAGGTAAGGGAAAGAGGAGAGGGCCCGCCCCAAGGTCAGAGAAAAGACGGACCCAGCTCAGGAATCCCTCGGGGTCACCAACTCCCAAACTCACCAGCCGTGAGCCCCTGAGGGTGTAGCACTATCCAGGGTGCACCAGAAGTGGTGGGACTACATACACCCTGCCTCCTTCAGGGCCTTGTGCAGAAGGCAGGAGATAACAGGAAAAGAAAAAAGAAGGCTGACCCCTCGAAGAATGAGGGTATCAGGAAAGATGAGACAAGGGCCAATTACGGCGGGAAAGTGAATGGCTCCCTAGGCCTCAGATACACTAATACCGTCGGGGTCGGAAAAGAACAAGACTAGACCAAGGGAGGTCGTCAGGGAAGAAGACGGAGGGGAGCCAAGCACAAGTAAGTGGAAGCAATGTCGGACACAGCTGGGGTCCTGTGGTCGACAAGCCACGTCCCACTAGATGTGAGTCCCTAGGGGGCCTTCATGTTTGTTTAATGTGAAAAGTGTAGGTGATGAGTTGCAGTCTTGCCTTACACCTTTCTGAATACCAATTCCTCTCTCATGTCCTTCGGCTTGAATAACAGCCGTCTAGTTTCTGAACAGATTGTAGATCACCGTCCTATCCCTGTACGTTATTCTAATCAGTAGCTTGCCACGGTGGGTGAGTGGTTATCGTGTCGAACTACGAACCCCCAAGCTTGGAGGTTCGCTCCTGGCCGTGGTAAGTGATGTTTGAAAGGCGACAAAAATCACGATACTCATGTCATACGTTGTTGGCATGTTAAAGAACCCATTTGAATTCAGTAGGCCGTGTTCATAATGGCAAAATTAATCTCGGGATTTTTCGCCAACACAAAGTTCCTCCATTCTCTACTAGAAAGCGCTATAGTGTCAAGGAGCTTAGATATCTTAGCATATTGCAAGCTTATGTATGTGTGGACCAAATATAATAGACGTGCTTTATCCGATAACTGTGTTATTTTTTATTTTATTTTTTATTTATTTATTTATGTAGCGTATGGCATTACACATGAAACATAATAATAATTAATAATAACAAGTAAAGCCGGCGGATTCATGTCATAGATTTATGGCATGTAAAAGAACAAAGAACCCTCCACTAAATAAACTTGTGTGAAGCAAAATTTGTAGGATAGGTTTGATTAATGCTCTTAAGTTCCAACTTTCGTCGCCAGGCGCTGGTTGTGATGGCATCTAGTAGTAGCCAAGTTCACAGCTAGGTGTCGTGGACGGTAGCATTTGATAGCGAAAGTAGGAACTACTTGAAATTATCGTCTGCAGTCCTTAATTGAATTAAAACAGATAACACACACTAATAAAGTCATCACAATTAACATCGGTTATCTGATAGATTCTGCAGGCCCCATGGTGTTGGGTTAGCGCGCCTGCCTCTCAGCCAGAGGCCCCGGATTTGATTCCTGGCTCCATCAGGGATTTTAGAAACTGACGTGAGGGCTGGAACGGGCTGCACTCAGCCTCGTGAGGACAATTGAGTAGCTGTCTGACAATGAGGCAGCACCCCAATCACGAAAACCAAGATTAACGGCCGAGGGGACCCGATGCGCTGACCACGCGTCATCCCAATATTTGCAGGCCAAATGGCTGGGCAGTGGTCGCTCGGTAGGCCTAGACCCTTCAGGGCTGTAGTGCCAGGGGTTATATATCTGATAGTTCTACACACACCCAAAGTACACGGGGCTACATGACCACGTTGTCGCAGCCCCTAAACTAAGGAACCAACCAACCATAGAAGCACATATATCAACCTAATTTCCAGTCTATTTCTCCAGTCCAGGCTCGATGGTGTAGCACTGAGAAAGGCGTTAGGGTCACCTAGGTACGCTCTTAGTTTGCAATCTTCGACAATGTGCCTGATGGTCTGATTGATGTACCGCAATCACAGCAGGGGTTTGGCCACTTGCCCCATTTGTGCAGGTTGTATGTACAAACTCCATGTCCACAACAGTGTACGGTACACACAAACCAACCAACGTGTTATCTTAGAGTTAACACATGAGCCAATGTGCAAAACCGAAATGTCGTCAAACAACAATGAAAACACAACATCAAGCAATATGCAAACCTTTTTTGACAATCATCCCTCCCTATATTATTCTGTTACGGTCTCATTCCAGTTTTGTACCCAAAATAAGGTCCCATTAACACCAACCTACACATATGGGGTACCTACAGGTTCCGCACAACCCAATGTGTGCGCGAAACACACTCACTTACTCCTTAAATGCCTCACAATTAAATAAATACCATTTTGCACTCCAGAAAAGGCGTATAGACTCATGAAGGAATGGCAAGTCATGTCGTTTCCAGGCAACAGTAGCTCTTGACGAGACACGGCCGACTGGATGCGAGTAGCGCACTCCACTACCGGTAAAGAAAATGAGGCTCATTACATGAAATCCTGTTAGTTACTCTACTGCTCATACAGCACTGTCAACACAGTATAGCTTAACAATGACTTGACACTATTTGTACCACGGCGTACTGCTAGGCCAACCTGCCGCTAGAGCGCAGGGCAGCGCGGCGGCATGGGCAAGATACCTAACCTATATGTCTTTCTGTAGTTTCATTTATTTCCTATTTACGTTTGTGGTAGGAAACCATGTTGTGATTTTGAGTCGAATCTTATAAATACGATGCGACATGACGTTGGAGAGATTTTGATATTGATGAGCCATTGTTATGCTATAGTGTGATTGTTTACGGTATTTACCAAATTATTATTCAAAATTATACGATACATCAGTCATAGCATTCATGATTGAGACGTTGCTAAGTGTACTCTTTACAACTAGAATATTCGCGACGAGTAATGCTAGTATATATTATTTCAGTAGTATAGATCCCTACTGCGGCATTTACAAGCGACCTACCGTGAGAAATGAGCATTCAAATGTTAGAGAATAGACATTAGCAGTAACGAATTGCACTCTAATTTCATAAATATCTATAATTTCTTTAAAAAAATACTTATAAAAAGTGTATGAAGTGTGCGATTGCAGATACTGCTGCTGTATGAAAATACGCTCCATAATTGCTGTCCACTTCACATTTTATCCGCTGTGACGCCTGTTTCATGTCATTTTAACAATCTGAGGTCTTTCCTTTATCATTAGTTATGGATTTCAGAAACAGTAAATCAAAGGAATGAGTACTCAAATCGTATAATTTCATACATATCGAATAACCGGTGAGTGTTATGATGATCGAATTTTCAGTGATTGCCTTCTTAAGTTAGGGAACGTAGAACTTGGAATTCTAACTGAAATGTAAATAGTGTTCTATAATCATTTGGTTGAATTAAAAATATAACAACCTTTCTCCTTAAGTGACTCATTATAAACCTATTGGGGAAAGTGTGGTTTATGAACATGCGAGATTTCTCGCATGGGTCCGCTGGTTATATTTTATTCCGTTGGTCCCACAAGGGAGGCCTTAACTACACAGCGTTGATGAGAGTTTCAACATCGATCTCTCCCCTACACCTAATCACTTCACATATGCTGACTGTACAATACTCACAAAGAAGTGACCAGGAGATTGCTTACCCGCCAGCGTGTAAAAATCAAACTTCTACAAGCTCACTCGCTCGGCCCGATTCGGTTCAGCCCAGCCCGGTGTGCAGTGTGAACACACCAATTGTACACCCTCTGTCTGAAAAGTTCGGTGATTGGGCTATATTACGAACGGATTGTTGGCTTACATGAAACCGCCGTTACTGTCCTTCGAAGTAATCCCCGTGGATGGTTATACACTTCTGAGAACGACTGAACAAGTCCTGGAAACTCCTGGCATAGTCTTCTTTAGGGTCGTCAAAACTCGAAATTGAAAGCAAGAGAGAAGCGTGAATATAAGCAACCTGCCTTGCACACCTGTTCGTCGGGTGGCAGTGAGAAGGGTGAATTTATGCAACCTAACGTGCACACCTGTTCGATGGGTGGCAGTGAGAAGGGGGAATGTTCCGTGGAATGGAATGGCCCTGAAAACGATCGTCACGGGTAACGAGACCTGGTGCCTGAGGTACGACCTTGAAGGCAAGCGCCAAAGTATGGAGTATCGGGGTCCAGGGTCGCCGAAAAGCCCTGAAGCGCCAGCGGTTTTCGGACATTTTGGACATCCAACGAAATGTGACGACCCAACTGAAGGCTATCCCTCAGGAAGACTCTGCCAGGACTTGTACAGCCGTTATAAGAAGTGCATAACCATCCACGGGGATTACTTCAAAGGATAGTAACGGCTGTATCAGGTAGGCCAACAATCCGTTCGTAATATAGACCCATTCACCGAACTTTTCAGACAAAGGGTGTATCATACAGATTTGTTTTGCCAGTCGAATCCAGTCGGTTTGGTTTGGCTTGGTTCGGCCCGGACACGCCAGTAGTGTGAACAGTGCCGAAGATTATACCAAGGCGAGAAGAATACATTCCTAACGACAACTAATTTATATTCATTGCTGTTTTTCCAAATTCCATTTCATTGTTCACGATAAAGGATGTGATAACATTTTTAGGGACAGATTACCTCACTGTTCCGCCCCTTAAAACAACAATAACTTTGATTACTTGCTTTAAATTCCATGTTAGTAAGGAATTAACTCTTCAAGAAACTTTAAGTTATTGTAATTTACTCCGTGACTTTTATTTTCTCTCTTTCGTGACAGGGAGACCTAGAACTTGTACTCATAAACTGCCTCCCTTTACTCCATGACGGCTAATCAAAGTGAATATTTTATACATTTTTCACATCTGAATGAATTAATTATATAATTAATTATAATCTTGTAAAGTTATTGAAACAGAATTGTGCGTGCAGCCCCACACTTCATTACCTCCCCGCCAATTTATCATGGATTCTGGAACAGCGATTTATTTCTTGGAATTCTAATCAGAACTGTCTTACAATATTTTCTCTCGATCTGTTGAGCGATAAATGGACAATAACATTCAAGTAAGACAGAGAAAACAGAGCTCACTTTAAGAAGCCGACAAGAAAACAGAATTGATGGATTTCTCTGTAAGAACGAATTAATTCATATGTCATTATTTTCACGCCCCAGTGCTTTCCTTTCCCTGTTAAGCATCCAGCAGTTTTCAAGTTATCCACGCTACGGAACTGGTCCGAGACTCAGACTCATTTAAATAAAAACAACAGGCACTCATTTCCTTCGACATCTAATAGCAAATACATAGTTACAGCATGATTGAGTATTTTTGGTAATAATACCATGTTTTGAATCTTCTCGAACTCTAAAATCTTGCCGTATTCAGGCATTTCATTGTTAATCTATTATATATAATCCAAAATTGACTCATCACCGCAGAGCTCAAACCACTAGACCTAGAAAGCTGAAATTTTGCATGTTGGTTGATCCGAGTATGTAGAGGCTCACTAAGAAACGGTTTTTGAAAATTCAATTTGTATGTGACTTTTTTCGGCCCTTTGGCATTGACCATCCAAAATTGGCTCATCGACGCAGGGCTCAAACCACTAGACCAAGAAAGCTGAAATTTCGCATGTTGATTGATCCGAGTATGTAGAGGCCCACTAAGAAACGGTATTTGAAAATTCATTTTGTAAGTGCCTTTTTTCGACCCTTTGGCACAGAGCAAGGACAGTCGGTAAAAAGTTCGGATTTAGCTCATTTTAAGCCGCCAGATACGAGAAACAATACTCGGAGGTCCTGTAGGGACCCCGAAACACACTTTTTAAGTTCCTAAAATGAACGGTTTCGGAGATATTCCCAAATAACTGTGTTCCCTCTGAGAAACAGATCAACGTTACTATGGCAACCGCTGAAATTTCGCAGACCGGGGATCGTTTTCTGGCAATATCTCGAAAACCGTTCGTTTAAGGGCCTTAAAACGCGGGGTTCGGTTCCCACTTCTAATGACGAACATTGCCCCTCGCATTGATACGCTTTTGGGGTCGGATACGATTGTGATTTTGAGTGTAATTGTATACTCTTTGAGCTGGTTATTTTAAGCGACCTTTCCGATTTTTACTCTAATTTACAATGTTAAGATGCTCTCTATTTTGCACGGTATGCTTTCATTTTCTTTATAAATTTGTTTTTTTAACTGAATATTTTTGTGCCAATTTTGATCTGCTCTTTTTCGTTTTTTTACCATGATCAGCAACCCATATTCACAGTCGAATGTGTCGTATTCTACCGGCTGTCACGTTAATTATTATTTTTTCTTAATTACTCTTACTGAGGAATTGGGCAAACTTATTTCAATAAAGTTGTTATTTTGTCTTTCAAGCCCATTGAATCCCCGCACAAGGCACGGCTTAATCCTAGAAAAGTTGCTGAGTTGGACTAATGGACCAATGGTGCAGCAGAAAAGAGGAGAATTGAAGCTTTAGAAATGTGGTGATACAGGAGAATTATGATCAGATGGGTTGATAGGGTAACAAATGAAGAGGGATTAAGACGAGTGGGAGAGGAGAGATGTTTCTGGCGACTGCTAATGAAGAGAAGAGATAGGAGGGTAGGACACATATTAAGACACCCAGGAATAGCAAGCTTAGTTATGGATGGGAGGGTCGCGGACTAGAACTGTAGAGTTAAACCAGGGTTAAACAGATTGCCTCGGATGTAGGGTGTGGTAGCTATGTAGAGATGAAACGATTAGCTCAGGAAAGGGAGACATGGAGGGCTGCATCAAATCAGTTAAAAAACTGAAGACTCAAATAACAACAAACAGGAAATGAATTACTTAGAGAGGCATGTTAGGCAAAAGGGTGGTTGGAAAATTTCAATCCCTGGGATGTAACACTGGAAGAGACTGCATAATGTACATCAGCGGCCAAGGTGAGAGATATTTAACTATAGGTCTATTAATAGCGATATGTTGAGTTCAAATCATCAATAAGTATAGCCAAATTACATCCAGAATAGCTTAAGTAAGAATACTTTAAATTCCCCATATTCCGATAGATTTGCCATTCCAGTGTGCAAGAGTGCAGTTCCCTCTTCAAAGAACATTCGCAATTTCTTTAACAAAGCGCAATGAGACACACTTAACAATAGCACGTGTACATTTAGACAAAACCATTTTTTTCCCATGGGCAACTGTATGTGGCGTGCTCGCGAGCATCCGGACAACAAAATCGTTATGTCTCAGCAGAAGATGGCAAAACCAAAAACGTAATTTTAAAATGTGTTAACATAATGTAACATCGAACCCTGCAGACATTCACAACTCTATAAAATTCCCACTTTGCTGCTCATATCAATATACTGTATGCATCAGAATATTCAGAATTAGAATGGACCCACCTATAGCCGCGATTGCTGTAAGAGATTAGACCAATTATCAGCAATAATGCATCGTCCCCATTGTCTTGATCGCGGGCGAATCCGCGGGTACCTGCTAGTACAGTATATGATCAAGCAAGTTCTATGACTTATAACGAGGGACTGGATTCTTAGGTTTTTAGTTATTTTTCCTTACTTCTAAATAGAAACGTTGGTTGGTTGGTTGGTTGGTTGGTTGGTTGGTTGGTTTAGAGCCTGCGACAATAGGTCACGTAGCCCCGTGTACTTTGGGTGTGTATAGAATCTGTCTGATAACCAGTGTTAATTGTGATGGCTGTATTAGTGTGTATTATCTATGATTCAGGTAGAAGGACTGGAGACGATTAATTTTTTCAAGTAGTTCCTACTTTTGCTACCAAATGCTAAAGTCTACGACACCTAGCGGCGGACGTGGCTACTAAATGTCATCGCAGTCAGCGCCTGGTGGCGAACATTGGAACTAATATAGCGTTATCAAACTAACCTACACATTGTAGCTTCACACAAGTGTAGTTAGTGGAAGGTTCTTTTTCATTCCATAAATCTATGACATGGGACCGCCGACTTTACTTCCCCTCCGAAGGAAGGCATACTGAGGGATTTTAACACTCTTAAAAAATCCGACGACTTCGGCCGGGTTTGAGCCCGCGATCTTGGGCATAGAAGCTCGGTATGCTACCAACTACGCTACCGAAGCCGCCAATTGTTTCATGTATTTTAGGTCAAGGAGATAAAGAGATAATATTTGGGTTTCAGTAATATTAACACTTCCAAAGAAAATTTGTTGGTATATGATGATGATGATAATGATAATTGTTGTTTTAAGGGGCCGAACATCTAGGTTATCGGCCCCTAATTGTCTGGGTGATAGCGAAAATATAATGAAGTGGAAACCAGATCGAAAATGAAGTGAGACTGAAAATACTCACAAAATGGAGAATGGAATTACTTATAAAAGGTAAAGGTAATTTAGAAGGAAAATACTCATAAAATGTGGTATAGGTTCAAATTACTTACAAAATGCAATGTAGATTCGAAATACTCAACAAAATGCAATTGAAATTCATAATATTTACAAAATGCAATTGAAATTGAAAATACGTACAAAATGCAATTCAGGTTCAAAATACTTACAAAATGCAATTGGAATTGAAAATACACAAAGCAAGTGAGATTGAAAAAGGCTGGTTCAGATTCAAAATACTCACAAAGTGCAATTGCAATTCAAAATACTTACAAAATGCAATTGAATTTGAAAATGCTTACAAAATGTATGGTAGATTCAAATACTCACAATATGTGGAAGCCCGCGATTCAAAATACTGTACTCACAAAATGCAATTGAGATTGAAAATACTTTAAAAATGTGGTCGAGTTAAAAAACAAAAAAAAAACAAAGACAAAAAAACTCACGAAATGTAATTTAGAGACACCGGGAGCCAATTCATAAAAGTGAAAAGGAACTATAATGAAAAGAAGGCTAATCCCACGAAGAAAGAGGGATCAGGTAAGATGAGAGAAGGGTCAATGAAGGCGGGAAAGGAAAAGACTCCCTAGGCCTCGGATACCCTAATACCGTCTGGGTCGGAAGAGACAAGGGTTGACCAAGAGAGGTCGACAGGAAAGAAGACGGAGAGGAGCCCGGCACAAGTAAGTGGAAGCAATGCCGGACTCAGCTGGGGTCCCGTGGTCGCCAACCCACGTTCCACTAGATGTGAGCCCCTGGGGGGTGTGGGTATATGGATGAAAGTTTCTACCATCAGCATCATTGACAATATAAATTGGCCTTATCGTAGCTGGTTAATATATAGCCCTCTAACCCAGTGGTTCCCAACCTTTGTTAGCTGACGCCCCCCTTTTCAGAAACGGGAGTTCATCGCCACCCCCCCATTACTCATCGCTTCTATAACCTCTTCGATTGACGCGGAGGATATAGACCTAACCTAATAACACTACACAATGGAATAGGCCTATCTATTACATACTAACTTCATTTTAGCATAACACAAAGAATACACTTTTACAACAAATCCTTAAATTAGTCAACACATGTCAGTGAGAGAGTTGACAGTGTCTTCTCTTGGTACGATTCGGTAAGTTTGGTTTGATACTTGACAGAGCACAGCGGAGATCACTTGACACATCAAGCCGACAGCACTGCTTTGTTTCTATGACACTCAGCGCTGAAAATCGTGACTCGCATAAATATGTCTTTGGAAATGGGGCAATGACACGCAATGCAAATTTGGTTATTACAGGATACACTGCAAGACAGTTCACCCAAAAGTCACCCAGTCCTAATATTTTAGAATCATCTTTTAGCTTTAATTCACACTTCAAATCTATGGCTTCTTCTAGAAGCTGTGCTGGCAGTGCTTCAATGGCAATGGCAAACGAATTTCTTGTTAACATCCAGGCCCATTCTTCCGGCGAGATATCAGGAAAGTAGAAGTTAAATTCTTGTACCAGGGAATCCAAATGTGACTGCACCAAAGTCCATTACGAACACGTTCATTTTCCGGAAAAATGTCATTAAGGCGGTGAAAGGATGAGGAGTTGTTCAACTGAAGCCGGCGTTTCCATAACTATTTCTTCCAGGAATGCATGATATTGGAGTTTTTGCCTTGGAGCTTTAAGTTCAAACTGTTCAAAGCTTCAAAGAAATCACAAAGATATGCCAACGAGACGATAAAATAGGCATTGATTTTGCTCCTTACAACACAGCAAATTCCTTATTTCACCTCCAACCTCACGGCTCCGCTGAGGTTTGTGCCGACAGTTGGCAATTACCAGTGCTGTTGAACGATTGACTTGGTGCGACAATCACTTGGAGAGATTCGAAAAATGTTTATTTTACAAAATTGTAAAATTCGAGTTAAAAAAAACTTAATTCGGAAATCACTTCACGCCCCCCGAGATAAAGCCCCACGCCCCCCAGGTTGGGAACCCCTGTAACCCTTTAGAGTTAATAATACGAAGAAGAAACTCAAGGAAGTCTGATTTAAAGCCCATCATGGTTGTAGGACCAACACGAGTAATCAGCTGGTGATGTTGATCCTCAGTGTGTTTACGTTTCTTCTTACCACCGAACAACGTCGAGGAGATATTTAGCACTGAACGGCACCTCATTATCACCGACCAACAGCTGTCCACGGTGCTAAACAGAATATTTATGTTATGCTGTAACTGATGACGGTTGTTATATAATGTCCTTCCAACACTACGTAGAGAACTGATCCACACACAGCACCTTAAGAACATACGTCGCATTGGTCACTTTGAAGCGTCCTTTGTGGTGGGATGATAGAACTGCGCTAATTGGCTTAAACACAGAGAGTCCGGTCAGCTTACGCTAATAATAATAATAATAATAATAATAATAATAATAATAATAATAATAATAATATCGTATGGCCTCGGTGCCGGGTGCAAGCTTTGTTATTTGACGCCTAGAAGGCAGCTTGCATGTCGAACTTTGTTGTTCCTTGGAGCGCTATGAAAGTCAAGGATGTTAGATATCTAAGTTCCTTACACTATAACGCTTTCTACAGGGTCATTATATATGTACGCGGCAGCAAACACGGCAAGCTAAGCCGACTGTGAATAGCACAGATCGCGGTCGCGCGCACCATGTTCAGCAGGCGGTTGGCGTGGTCCGCTGACTCATATCGTTAGTTCACACGTGTTTAGTCATTCATATGGACGTGTATTTGCAAATATTAGACGTTAGTGATGCAAGTTCAGTGAGTATTGTGATTACTGTGATTGTTGGTCATGCCTACACACCAATTCACATTGCGTGAACGTGTGTACATCCATAATTCGTTGTGAGAAGCAGAAAATCTTGTTCTGAAACGAGACAAAAATTTCGAATAAAGTTTCCAGGGAGACCTGTGCTAATGCCAGTACAATTAGGAGGCTCGCTAAACGATTCAAGGAAACAGGCTCCGTAAATAATAAAAGAGTTGACAGACATTCTTCCATCAGAAGATGTCAGGTGTGTGTTACAAGAGAGGGAGGACATATTCAGCATCGCCTATGAGCACTGTAAGTACACATTATTGAACATGTTTGGTAAAAGTGTGTGCGCGCTGACTGCCGGCTGAACCGGGTGTCCACGGCCGCGATCTGCACTAGTCACAGCCGGCTTAGCTTGCCGTGTTTACTGGCGCGCACACACATAATCACCCTGTATTATAGAAAGGAGAAACGTTTGTGTTGGCGAAAATTCCCGAGATTAATTTTGCCATTATGAACACGGCCTACTGAAATCAAATTGGTTCTTTAACATGCCAACAACGTATGACATGCGTGTCGTGATTTTTATCGCCTTTGAAAAAATCACTTACCATGGCCAGGAGCGAACCTGAAAGCTTGGGGTTGGTAGTCCGACACGATAACAAGTCACCCACCGTGGCAAGCTAGCTTACGCTAATGGAGTTGAGAAGAGAGTGGAGGTAGGCAACATCTCCTGGAATGTTGGTTAATCCATGAGTTGGCTGACAGCTGCGTACACCTGGACCGTCCTGCAGTTTCCGTAGATATAATCAGTGCAGCCAACTTGCTATCAATGTATATTTATTACGAAGCTACAGCATAAAAAATACGAGCCTTGCAGTAGTCGCATATGATGTGTAACATGTGACATGCTATCCTACTATGTGTGTACCGGGAGCGGAAATCCCTTGTTAACAGTGAACTCTGTTGGTCATTGAAATAACTATGGTATATATATGTTCCCGTAGGAAACAGGATGTAAAATTGTCCGATTGAGCTATGTACATTAACAAATTCACAAAGAAATTTGATACAATGGTCCGGCTAGCTCAAAACAGTTGCCAGCGTTTCGCTCCAGTGTACCAATGGGCTCTTCAGTTGGTTATGGTACACCTCACCAAGACGCGTGGCTAGTACATACTGTGAAGGCCGCTGCAAGGCACAAATGTTGCCACGAGCAGCGCCAATGTACTATGGAAGTCAAAACTTCCTTTCAAAAATAATGTTAGCTTACCTAGCTAATCCATATGGTATATATATGTTCCCGTAGGAAACAGGATGTAAAATTGTCCGATTGAGCTATGTACATTAACAAATTCACAAAGAAATTTGATACAATGGTCCGGCTAGCTCAAAACAGTTGCCAGCGTTTCGCTCCAGTGTACCAATGGGCTCTTCAGTTGGTTATGGTACACCTCACCAAGACGCGTGGCTAGTACATACTGTGAAGGCCGCTGCAAGGCACAAATGTTGCCACGAGCAGCGCCAATGTACTATGGAAGTCAAAACTTCCTTTCAAAAATAATGTTAGCTTACCTAGCTAATCCATATGGTATATATATGTTCCCGTAGGAAACAGGATGTAAAATTGTCCGATTGAGCTATGTACATTAACAAATTCACAAAGAAATTTGATACAATGGTCCGGCTAGCTCAAAACAGTTGCCAGCGTTTCGCCCCAGTGTACCAATGGGCTCTTCAGTTGGTTGTGGTACACCTCACCAAGACGCGTGGCTAGTACATACTGTGAAGGCCGCTACAAGGCACAAATGTTGCCACGAGCAGCGCCAATGTACTATGGAAGTCAAAACTTCCTTTCAAAAATAATGTTAGCTTACCTAGCTAATCCATATGGTATATATATGTTCCCGTAGGAAACAGGATGTAAAATTGTCCGATTGAGCTAGGTACATTAACAAATTCACAAAGAAATTTGATATAATGGTCCGGCTAATGGAGCGAAACGCTAGCAACTGTTTTGAGCTAGCCGGACCATTGTATCAAATTTCTTTGTGAATTTGTTAATATTGAAATAACTACTTGTAAAACTTCAGTGCCAAATCCTGACCGTAATAAATCATAGTTGTTATTTGCTAGGACGTTGTATCTTAATCTATTGGAAACATTCAGTTTATGAGGACATAATTAGGTCTGTAGTTACAGCGTTGGTCTCTCAACCGGCCGGCGGGGGTTCTAATCCCAACAAAGTTGTATTTTTTGCATGATTATTTTATATTTATTGTTTTTGAGTACTGAGGCGTTATACAATTTAGCGTTATATTGTGTATTTTGCAATGGAAAATATATATTTAATTAAAACAAAGTTCTTCAATGGATCTGCATTAGTGACATCTACCTTCAACTAGTTGAACTATGGTGTGCGGGAGCAATCCACTGCCTACTTGATGCGAGCTGCGCTCGATACCGGCCAGTTAGTGAACCCATGCCGGCGATGTTATTGAAAATGGCCTCTTTTTGACGATAGAGTGAACTGCCAAGTATAGGCGCGATTAAAAATTAGGTGTGCAGTAGGTATATTAAATGCGTTTCTCCCAGTGATACGTTTAGACCAACGAAGTTTCAATTATTGTTAGTAGTCGTTGATAATATACTAAATTCCTACGTTGTTTGGAGTGTTTGTTGATGCGATATAGATTCCACATAGCCACATGGCCGACAGTACATGGAGTGCTTACATTAAATAAGAATACAGCAAAAGTATGAAGATTTAATAAATCGTAATTGTTTTCAGCAAATATGATATAATGAATATTTTCACACCAAAGAACGACAACTTCAAGATGATTTATTGTGGGAATTTCTTTAATGGGGCCTCCAAACCTTGAGGTAAACCGTATGCGATTTACATTCCACATAGTCACATGGCTTACAGTACGTCGTTGTACCGATCTCCGCCACCGCGCGCGCTCATTGTTTCCGTCCCACGCACTTCCGTCCCATGCACTTCCGTCCCATCCACTTCCGTCCCATTTCCAAAATCACTCCCACAAAAATTTCCAGCTACCGAGTACCACAAAAATATCCAGACTCCGAGTGGAAAGATGTTAAAATGTGCAGATCTCAATATCAAATTGTGAAACACAAAGAAAATGACCGAACTTGAGCTTGAATCTGTAATAATGCCAAAACTTAATATAATAGCGCCATCGTTACTTCCGACTTTAAGTTCCAGTGCTTCGCTACAGTTATCTAGCGGTCAGGAGTGATATCACACTAACTAGCCAATCACAGGTAGCCATTCACGAACCGACAACCCTCCACATCTGTCATCATCGCCATCCACATTCCTCTCAGGTTCACAGAGCATGGACTTGAGCACTATACCCTACGATCGCATTTTGTTTCACTGGGCAACGTCGCATGACTTTCCTCACCCGAGAGCATTGTCCCCGTCGCTAGCTACGATACTTTCTTCTCACATAACCACACGAATAAATATCAATCCATATAAAATTACCACTCACGTGTAAATAAAACGTAGTTTTTCGTTTAACCTCGCATTTCTATGAGCCTCATAACAAGTCATATTCCATACTGCTCCGAACACCCAGGCTCGAGAAACAGTTGGTTTACAAAATTAACAACAACTATCTTCAGAACCGTCAGATCTAATTTAAACTCCGTTAACAATAAGTTCCTTCAAGACGTATTAAAGTTTCATTACGATCTGTTGTTGTTGTTTGAGTCTTCAGTCTTTTGACTGGTTTGATGCAGCTCTCCATGCCTCCCTGTCCTGAGCTAATCGTTTCATCTCTACATAGCTACCACACCCTACATCCGAGGCAATCTGTTTAACATATTCTAACCTTGGTCTACCCCTACAGTTCTTGTCCTCGATCCTTCCTTCCATAACTAAGCTTGCTATTCCTGGGTGTCTTAGTATGTGTCCTACCAACCTATCTCCTCTCTTCATTAGCAGTCGCCAGAAACATCTCTCCTCTCCCACTCGTCTTAATACCTCTTTGTTTGTAACCCTATCTACCCATCTGATCTTCATCATTCTCCTGTAGCACCACATTTCAAATGCTTCAATTCTCCTCTTTTCTGCTGCACCAATAGTCCAAGTTTCACTTCCATAGAGCGCCACGCTCCAGACAAAGGCTTTCAAAAATGACTTCCTAATACATAAATCTATATTCGATGTCAGCAGATTCCTTTTTTGTAGAAATGCTTTTCTTGCCTGAGCCAACCTACTTTTTATATCCTCTTTGCTTCGTCCATCACTGGTTATTCTGCTTCCTAAGTAACAGAAATCTCCTACTTCCTTCAGCTTTTCACCTGCCAATTTGATCTCCATAGAGGTTTGTGATTTATTTCGGCTGCATTCCAGTATTTTTGTTTTACATTTATTAATTTTCATCATGAATTCTTTCCGTAAGACGGAGTCCATACCATTCAAAAACTCATTCAAATCCTCAGGCTTGTTGGCCAAGATGACGATGTCATCAGCAAATCTCAGAGTTGAAATTATTTCTCCTTGAATCTTCACTCCCACTTTAAATTTTTCTCTAATTTCCTTCATTGCTTGTTCAATGTAAAGATTGAAAAGTATGGGTGATAAGTTGCAGCCTTGCCTTACACCTTTCTGAATACCAGCTTCTCTCTCATGTCCTTCAACTCGAATGACTGCTGTCTGGTTTCTGTATAGATTGTATATCACCCTCCTAGCCCTGTACTTTATTCCAATCGATTTCAAAATGTCAAACAATTTAGTCCAATCAACGTTATCAAAGGCCTTTTCTAAGTCTACAAAAGCCATGAACGTTCTCTTATCTTTCCTTATTCTACCTTCCAAAATCAGCCTAAGACTTAGTACAGCTTCCCTTGTTCCTACATTTCTCCTGAAACCAAACTGGTCTTCACCCAACTCCGTTTCTATCTGGCTCTCAATCCTCTTGTAAATTATTCTAGACAGGATCTTTGAAGCATGAGTAATCAAGCTGATTGTACGATAATCTTCACATCTGTCAGCTCCCACTTTCTTTGGTATAGGGATGATTTCATTCTTCTTGAAATCAGGGGGTACCTCACCTGTCTCATAAATCCTACACACCAAGTGAAATAACCTGATCAGACCTTCCTCTCCTATGCAGCGTAGCAACTCAATCGGTATATCATCTATGCCTGGTGCTTTGTTCCTGCTTAAGTCTTCCAAAGCTCTATCAAATTCTGATCTCAATATTAAATCTCCTTTCGCATCCTCATCAATTTCCTCCTCCCTTTCCATTACATGATTCTCAATCTCCTTTCCCTTATACAAACTCTCTATGTAAGCTTTCCATCTCTCAACCTTTTCTTCCCTATCTGTTAGAGGCTTTCCATTTGTGTCCTTAATATTACAGCACTTAGTCTTCTTTTCCCCAAAAATATTCTTAATCCTTCGATAAGCTGTGTCTACTTTTCATAATTTCAGACAATTTTCTATACCAGCACATTTCTCTTTCAACCATTCTTCTTTCGCTTCCTTGCACTTCTTGTTAACCTCATTTCTCAGACGTCTGTATTCTGCTTTCCCCTTTTCATCTCTTACATTCTTGTGCTTCCGCCTTTCATCCATCAATTCGAGTATATCCTGAGTGATCCACGGTTTTCTACCTATTCTCTCTTTCCTACCAATGTTTTCTTCTGCGGATTTTGTTATTTCATTCCTCAAAAGTGCCCATTCGTCTGCAATTGAAGCTTGTTTAGGGTTTTTCATTAGTCCTTCCTTTATACTCTTCTTGAATCTTTCGTTTACATCCTTCTCTTTCAGTCTGTCTATTGCCCACCTTTTTGGCTTTTGACTTTTCTTCAGTTTCTTCAACTTTAATCTGCATTTCATTACGATCTGATTAATAAAAACTTACGAGCCTTACAGTAGTCGCATATGTTGTGTAACATCTGACATAGATGAATCCTCACGTGAAATTTTTGATACACTGGTATTTTATACTATTATTGGCACAAATATTAATCTATTGAAAAAGGGAGTGCTTTACAGATATTGTAGTTTATAATACGGAACTCATTTTATTAGATAATTTTCCACCAGCACTAGCCTAAATAAAGAATACGATATGGATCAACTAGATTAATAGACGCGACACTGCTCATAACCTTCAATTCCTTATAAACAGGACCTCTTGATTCACAGACAAACACGTAATTTCATATGGATTCTGTTAAAATGACAATGCCGTCTACTTACAATGTTTGATATTAAAGCATTTTACCATTTAAATACTGATACGAAGACTTCGAACATGTACCATGTGCTTTGTTTCAATCACTTGACACCAGAGTTCGCATGAGCGTTTACCGTTCAGTATGTCATATACATTCCATATGGCCGAGAGTACGTCATGGTAACAATTTCCGACACCGCGCGCTCATTGTTTCTCTTACCACTGCCAGCTGGATCGATCGATCGAGTTGGCAGTGCGTCTTACACTTCCGTTCGATCGAACGGAAGTGTGCCAGCTGGTGCCACCTCGATCGTTCCGACCCACTTCCGTCCCATTTCTCAAAATCACTCCCTCAAATATAGCCAGCGACCGAGTGGAAAGGTGTTACACATCAACAAAGAAATGGGTTTTGCAACTTTTTAACAACTGCATAAGCAGATGTCACATTCCAAAGATCTGGCGTAAGAGCCGAGTGATAGCCTTGATGGAACCTGGCAAAACAGGGAACAGCCCAAGTAGTTTTAGACCAATTGCTCTTCTGTGTCATCTTCTTAAATTGTTAGAAAGAATGATCTTAAATCGTCTTATGCCCATAATCGACCCTTTGCTTATACCACAACAAGCTGGATTTCGTCCTGGTAAAAGTTGTACTGGACAACTGTTGAACTTAACTCAGTACATAGAAGATGGTTTTGAAGCTCACAATGTAACTGGAGTGGCATTTGTGGATTTATCAGCAGCGTATGACACTGTCATTCATCAGATATTATAAACTAAGCCCTACAATCTGACTAAGGACCCTAGCCTAACCAACTTCATTTCCACTATCTTGCAGAATCGCATGTTCTTTGTTGATTTTCAAGGACAATGTAGCAGATGGAGACCACAGAAGAATGGTCTCCCACAAGGTAGTGTGTTGGCTCCAATATTATTTAACCTTTATACAAATGATCAACCTATTGCCCCAAACTGCAGGAGATTTGTGTTTGTTCATGATCTTGCTTTGGCTACACAGTGCAGAGACTTTGTATCAGTGGAGAGCAATCTCAATAATGACCTTGAAACCCTCTCAAGATACGATACTACAAATCATATCAAACCAAATCCATCAAAAACACGAGCATGTGCTTTTCATCTAAGAAATAGTGAAGCCGAAAATAAGTTAAATGTTGTATGGTCAGGGGTTACATTGGAAAACTGTCACACTCCAAAATACTTAGGAGTAACACTCGACAGGTCTCACACATACAAGAAACATTGTATGAAAGTTTCCACAAGGAACAATCTCCTCAGAAGATTGGCCGGATCGCAGTGGAGCAGTCAACCTGCAACCATCAGATATTCTGCAATGGCACTATGTTATTCCACCGCAGAGTACGCATATCCTGTTTAGTATAACTCAGCTCATGCCAAACAGATGGATGTGGCTCTCAATGGTACGTGCAGAATAATAACTGGATATCTCAAATCCACTCCAATTGAATGGTTTTCCCACCTCGCCGGGATAGCACCACCTTCTGTTCGAAGAGAAATAACAGCGAACAAGGAAAGGAAGAAGGTGGAGCATGAAAGAACTGATCCGTTATGTGGGTACGAATTACAGACACCAAGACTGAAATCTAGGAAGAGTTTCCTAAAAAACATCAAAGGAACTCACAACCACCGATAAAAATGCTAGACTACAATCTTGGAAAGCTAAAGGTCTTCTTCCTGGTGGCTGTACAACAACATCTGAAACTTTACCACCGGGTCATAACGAGGCATGGATGACATGGAAATCGGCAAATCAAGAGCCAATATGGTAATATGGCACTACGCTCAAGACGGAAACATCAAGTGTGATTGCGGAGAGGATCAGAGTGTCAACCACATGATTCGATGCCGTATGAGTCCAACCACCTGCAACCTAGCCTCAGAGAATGCTCTACAAGTCGCCAAGTTCTGGTCTAATTGTATTTAGTGAAATGTTTAGTAATGTGTAACATGTTTCTGATACTAGAATAATAATAATACTTTTAATGTAATGATCTTTCTAAGTGAGCGCTCCATTAGACATGTTAAAAAAAAACGGCACTTTCTTTGTTCAATCAGCTCTAAAAATTTACGGGTTACAATACAAATGTTTACTCTACATAGCTAGACGCAGAATAAAATAAGGAAAAGTTTGGTGTAGCTTGTTAGCCTATTTTCAAATTTGAAAAAATAGGCTTATGAGATCACCTTTTGTCCGTGTGTGTGTGCGTGTGTGCGTGTGTGTGAGGTGTGTGTGTGTCCCCCCCTAATAAAATCTAAACGGCTGGAGCGATTTCAATGAAACTCGGTAAGTTCATAGCACTATTCCCGGCGACCGCGACCGTGCCCTTCAAATTTTGTTACGTCTCACCAATCCAACATGGCGGCTGTGCGAAATATTTCACTAGCATTCAATATTTCCGAAACTATTACCGATATCGCCCTGAAATTGTGTACGGTGATAAAGGGCACTACTAGAAGTTCACCTATGAGACTTTCAAAAACCTGGTGACTACAAAACCAACATGGCGGCCAAGCGAAGTTGAGACTTTTAAATAGACTTTTCTCGCGATTTAACTATCCAAACGTAATGAAACTTGGTACAGAAAATGTTTATACACATTGTAATGCACTGAAGTCTAATTTAGTTCAATTGTTTACATAACCTCAAAATGGCGGCTGTGCGAAATATTTCACTGACATTCTATATCTCCGGAACTATTACAGATATCACCCTGCAATTTTGTACGTTGATGAAGGGTACTGATACAAGTTTACCTATGTATATTTCATAAACCTGTAAAGTACAAAACGAACATGGCGACCAAGCGAATTTGAAATATTTTAATAGAATTGTCTCGTGATTTAACTCTCTGAGCGCAGTGAAATGTGGTACAGTAAATGATTTTGCAGATTGTAATGCACTGCCATCTTATTTAATTCAATTGTTTACATAACCCCAAGATGGTGGCTGTGCGAAATTTTAAAATTAAGTTTTTATTTCTTATGTCGTAATCATGCGATCGAAGTGAAAGTTTGAATAATGAACCTAGGCAATAATTGTCCTTGAATGGTACATAACTCTATGGCCTATACATAAAACAATCTGAAATGGCGAGCTTCCGAAATATTTAGACGGTTCTCAATATCTATGAATCTTTTACAGCAACCAAACTGAATTTTTATGTTCATAGAGACTATGAACATATGTTCACCTATAGGACTTTCAGGACCTGGTGAGCACAAATCCAACATGGCGGCGACGCGAAGTATAAATATTTAAATGGACGTTTCTCGCGAATTAACTATCCGAGTGCCATGAAACGTTGCACGTTAAATGCTTATACAAATGTTGATCCACTGGCATCTAATTTATTTCAATTGTTTGCATAATCACAAGATGGCTGCTGTGCGTAATTTTAGAATCTCGTTTTTACTTCTTGTGTTCTAATCATGCGATTGCAGTTTGAATACCACACGTACACAATAATCTTAATGTAATAGTACAAAAATAAAAATCCAACCTGGCGACCATCTGAAATATTTAGACGGTTCTCAATATCTACGAATCTGTTACAGCAATTAAACTGAAATTTTGTATGTTGATAGAGGCAATTAACATGAGCAGGATATATGAAAATAGGCTGTATAGTTCTTCACGGAACTACTTGTTTTTATTTAAGACAACGGGTAACGTTTCTATTGACGTTGCAACTCGAGTATTTATACTTTTTTCTTCCCGACAGTAGTCAGTATGGAAACCAATCTAAACATGTCGGCGTAACTGTAAACCGTCATTACCAAAGAACTGTTTGTATTTACCCGATTATGCATGCATCTTGGTACGTCAGGCAAAATCACACATGCAGCATTCCAATTCGGAGTTATGATTGGCAGCTGTGATAAGAGAACAAGCAGAAAGTCCACGCTTGGAAATGTTGGCAGAGTATCGACAGAATGTATGATACACGAGATCAACACAGTTTATCAAATGTTCCATTACATAGATGAGTAATTGCAAGTTGTCACGATTGAAATACATCATTATATAATCTTGTAATAATTCTCTGTGGTCTGTAATTTGTCAATAGTAATGTTACATATGTGTAGCTGTGTCGACACATGCATTAAAGCTCACCTAATTCTTGCTATAAAATACACAATAATGGCGATGTGCTTGTAATTCTTCATTCAGACGAAAATAATTAGCCGAAGCACCCACGGGGAAAAACAATTAATTGTTCAAAACTCAGCAATGTTTCTAGGTTTATGCCAAGTCTTGTGTGGGGTTTCACTTAGGACAACAAGCTGGCTCATCAGCAGGCACTTAGTGTCCCCGCCCGGCTCCCCACAGGAGTTGTGAACTACGCACTACCTCCCTTTTTATAAAGCGCACCTGCGGCTCTTCACTGCGAGAACTAAAAGAAGTTCCGTGACGAACTAAAGAGCTTACTTTTCATGCCAATAATTATTCTACAGTATATGAACCTATCTAGAATAATGACGAAATTAAGTTGGTAATATCGAAATGTCTAATTAGTTCGAAATATTCCTGGTATAATGTAGCCTAATAGAGCACTACAGTTGGCAGCCCTGGTGACTGAATATATTCTTAGCTCCATCTCTTAAGGTACAGAATACAAAATTTGGTTGAAGTCCAATGGACGTTACATGCAGTTAGACATTGGATCTATCAGCACGCATAAAAGCATGTTGGCAACAATGGCATGCGTGTGCTGGTTAGAAATAATCGGAAATATTATAATATCTTGTTGTGCCAATTTTGGATAAAATCCATTTGTTAGTATAGAAGTTACATGTATTTTAAAAGTGGACCTATAAGCAAGCATAGAATTATGTTGGCAGCACTGACATATTAATTACTCCAAATTAATCTAGATTGTCAGGTGCTATACGTGTGCAAAGTATAGAGCTGTTGGCTTGCATACTTTCTGATATATTGATATTAGGGTAAAAAAAATATAGACAGCATTTATTAACAGTTGGCAGCCCTGATTTCTCTTAAGAATACTTATAGTCATTTCTGTTATTTTACACATAGCACATACGAAATTTGGTTGAAATCCAACTGATAGTATAGAAGTTACATGTACAGTATTTAAAAATTGGTCCTCTCAGCAGGCTTAGAATCATGTTGGTAGAATGAAGTATATAAGTTATTCCAAATTAATCTAAAATGTCAGGTACTATACGTGTGCATAGTTTAAAGCTGTCGGCTTGCATACTATTGGTATTTGGATGAAGAAAATCGAGAGAGCAATTATTAACAGTTGGCAGCCCTGGTGGCTCTTAAGAATACACTCAGTCATAGCTGTGTATTGTGACTTACATATTTTGGATTAAATAAAGGATACACTTGCAAAAATAACAACAAAATCAACTCCTATTTTAACACATTTAATTAAACAAAAATTATGGCGCTACAAACAAATAAACACATAAACTACTGACCAATATCATTCTACTTGTCCAAAGTGAACAAGGAATAGCATAAAAATAAAACAAATATTAGATTAAAACACATGGTTTTCTTTAAAACCAACAATTCACGATTATTTTCACTTCCATAAAGTACTTATCTTAAAGTTCCAAATAACTACGAGCTTCTTTGGCTCGATACTTTCCCATAATAATGGTGTCATATTTTTGTACACCTCGAGAATTATTTTTATCTTTTCTTATCATCAAAACAAATATATAATTACATTTAAACTTACATGTTAATTATTCACTTCAATATTTGGGCATATCACATGTTCTCCATATTTACTATCTCTCTCAAGTTTTGAAAATTCACTACGGTGATCGGGAAAACTATTTGTGTACTCCAGAGTTATAAAGATTACTTGACAAAGTCAAAAAAACTATGATCACTCCCGAAACCTAGTTATCTTCACAAAACTCGTGGATTCCTATTTTCCATCCAATATTACAATAGGGATTTTATTTAATTCATTTGTCTTATAAGACCATTATCACATAAGAAAACTACGATCTGAATTGGCAAGCGATAATATCAATCTACAAGGACCTCGGTTCAACGCCCGGGTCATTAACAACTTTAAACACTCACGGTGTATTTAACACATCTTACAAGATGGTTTTTACCCACCCTCGCTCTATGAGGGTCAGGCCATTATACTCGGGCGTGATTTATGACAAGGAAAGCGACTCTCTGCCTAACCTACGGTGGCAGCTCTCTTCAATGCTTTAAAACAAACCTTCACATTATTCTCAGTTCTGTGGAGAGACCTGGCTTTTACTTCACTTATTTCCATTCAACAATATTCTTTGGCTCATACACCACTTTCGTAACCTTGGCATTTATTATGAGAGGGTCCTCATTGATTGGGAAGATTAATACACATTCTACGACGAATAATTAGGGGCTTTAACAACAAAAGGATTCTAGGTTCGAATCTCTTAACATGCCTCGGGAACATTTCCACATCAGAGGACTTATACAAAACGCGATTTAGGGTCAAGCCGTAGCTTACAGGACCTACGCTCAATAATACCGTACATTAGCTCCCTTTTAAATAATACACACATGGCCTCGTGATCTACGTCACAATTAGAGGACTTACAACATATCTCAATTCACTGCAATCAACTACCCTCCATAAGTAATTTACCAAGTACTTTAACTTTTACGCGTTCCTAGCGTGACTTTTTATTTAATTGCGTTCCATTACGCTACACATTACTCTACGGTCTTCCAAAGAACTGATAAATTTCATAGTAATCAATTGATACATATCTTAATTCTTATATTAATCTTTTCCGTTGACAATAAATCGCTCCCTTTTTAAGAACACGCATTCACATCATGTCTTATACATTTGTTAAGGCTTCAACGCTCTATATTTTTATATAATTCAATTTAATCTTTATTTAGATTTCTTTACCTGTTATTCACATCATGTTTTCATTCCTTACAAAAGCTCAAAAGCTATTTCTTTCATATAATTCAAATTTACCTTTATGTAAATATCTTTGTTATAATTATTATTATCACGCTTGCTTTTATAACATTCATTAAATACTGACATTTTATTCCATGCATTTCCTCTACAGGATTTATTATTTCACATAATTATTTATTATTTCTTAAAACTTTATTTTCGTTCAGATCGCGTTCTTATTTAGTTATTATTCATTTAAAAACATCCCTTCTACTCAAAACTCCGGTGGAATTGTACACAAAATTTTTCCCGACACCAAAACATAATGAAAATCTTTACTTACATGTTTAAGGTCGCTTTCTGACCTTTATTCTCGTTTGATGTGACATTTTGGCCCACCTTCTTGACCTACTCCATATTGTACAATCTCATCTTATGTACAGAAATTTCTTGACACATATTCACTATATTTAACACTGACAACATTTTTTTTAATACACTGGTGTATCCGTTTTGAACACACATTAAAACACTAAAAAATATTACTCTGGTACATATTATAACACATATCACTGTGCATAAAAACGCTTTCACTTTACCTAAAACACTTAAAATGATACTCTTATTTCTTTTCTTACAATATTTACACTTCACTCCTATCACACGGGCGTATCTCAACGATTTTTTACAATTTCTGTCGGCTGTTGATGATCCCTGATGTGAATCCTATCGACCTGCATTGGACGTGTGATTTTACTCGTTCAAAGTTGCTCTCTCCTACAATGGAAACTACTGGTTTCAGTCTCTCAAAACCGCTTCTATTGTCTATTACTCGGCTTTACTTTATCTGCTTTAACTAGGCGATAAATGTCTTTTCTTTGCCGTCACCTCTATTTATATATGGTGGTCTATCGTACCCTATAGTTTCTATATCTTGGCCTCCCTTCGAGGACCGTATACTGTCTATCGTACCCTATAGTTCCTATATCTTGGCCTCCCTTCGAGGACCGTATACTGTCTATCGTATATTTTTGACGTTTTCTCACTAGAGTACGTTTTCCCTCTGGTTTCGAACCTAAGTTCCTAAGTTCCTTTCGCTTGAACTTCTATCTTTCGCGATCGTAATTACTGTTTAGTTCCTTTACCGGACTTAATGTCTTTAACAATGTCTTTACTAGACGTAACGCCGTTTATTTGTTGGAGTTCTTATAACTTCGTAACTGTATTGAACTAGTATTCTTCTGGAACTCGAAGTTCCCTACTGATCGCTGTGTCTTACTTTGGCGATATTGCTTTAAAGTCCGTATATTTAATGTTCTTTATAATTTAGGACTCTTCAAAGTCTCGAACTGCTAACCCTCAGCGTAGCGTACTTATATCGTAACTGGTCTACACTCGGTGAACTTGTAGCATAGCCTCCCACAGGCTCTGGATCGATGTCTGATACAGCTTAACGTCCCCCTCACGGGCTCTTGAATACTGCGTATACGATGTGGTGCAGCACTTCCACTCACGGAATGCTCGTAGACTGATGATTATGATGCTCCAGCGTAACGCCCCCCTGGACGGACTAATACTGCATGTACTGATACAGCGTGACGTTCCCCTCACGGGCTCTCGTAGACTGCATGCACTGATGCAGAGTAACACCCCCTCACGGGCTGTCAGAATAACTGCATGATTGGCTTGGTGAGGCCAGGAGTTTTATACCTTTCAGCCAAAAAAAGATAAAACTCTAGTCCTTTTCGTGACCAACTTTTGAACTAATTGTCGCACAATTATAAAAATTATATATCCAGAAAGCTCGTCTTCCAAACGTAAAATAATCTTCCTGTGCATGGAAATCGATCGTGCATTTCCGAGATATTAATTAATTTCTCGTCCTCAACTGTGTGGGTGGTGCTGTTCTTTTTTTATTTTCCCACTCCTTGGGTCTCGGTGAACCCCCAATGACGTCTACTTGCGTTTGCAGTTTTCTCCTGTGCAATTTTTACAAGGTTTATCTTTACACAAAAATCTCTAATCCAAATTGATTCACCGTACTGTATCTGTTTACTTATTTTTATACTCGTAAACGGGTTAACTTTAATTATTCCTGTTCTGACTCAGCAGCGAGGTTGCCATATTCCTGCAACGTAAGAGCAATTTCCGAGTCCAGCTTCTTCGTCTTACAGTCAAAACTTTCCACTCGTTCTAATAATATCCATGACTGGCTCCTTATAAATGTCAAGAGGCATGAGCTCATCTAAGTAACACCTGGCCCTAGCGCTTGCACAATGTTAGGCTATAATCCTGGCTTGAAATCTCTCTCCGTTCCCTTAGAAACTGTATGATTCTTTCATTCCTTTCTCAAAGTACATGGATTCGACTCCCTTTTGAGGCCATGGTACATGGATTCAGTATGTACACATATTACATACAAAATTTGGTTGAAATCCAATTAATAGTGTAGAAGTTATATGTATTTAAAAATTGGACATATCAGAAGGCTTAAAATTATTTTGGCAATACTGTCATGTATGGCCTCCTGGAAATTAAACTGAAATAGTATTATCTACAAGTGTGCTAATTTTGGAATAGCTCCCATGCGTACCTTCCATGATATCCAACAATGAGCTCAAATTTCTAGTGCGTTTATTCAGCAGTTGGTAGCAATGACTTTTTCAAATATGGGCTTGAGATATTCCGGTATACATCTTTACTCATACTAAATTTGGTTTCGATTGCTGCAGCCGTTTAGGAGTTGATAGGGGGGGGGGGGCACACACACAGCCAGACAGACAGACAGACACACATTTTCCCGGATCGATCTCATAAGTCTATTTGTTCCTCATTTTTGCAAAATTAAAAGCTCAAGCAGCCATAACTTCCCTATGAAAGCTTCCAAAACGATGGTATATTGGCTTTTGCGGCCAGTGAATTAAAACTCAGCAATTCTTCTAAGTTTTTGCCGTGTCTTGTGTGGGGTTTCACCTAGGACAACAAGCTGGCTCATCAGCGGGCTCTTGGTGTCCCCGCCCGGACCCCCACTTGAGCAGTGAACTGCGCTTTACCTCCCTGCTTATTAAGCGCACCTGCGCCTCTTATCTGCGAGAACTAAAAGCTCAAGCAGCCATAAACTCCCTATGAAGGCTTCCAAAATGATGGTACTGTATATTGGCTTTCACGGCCAGTGAATTAAAACTCAGCAATTTTTCTAAGATTGTGCCGTGTCCGTGTGGCAATGCCAAGAGCCCGCTGATGAGCCAACTTGGTGTCCTAGGCGAAACCCCACAGAAGACATGGCATAAAACTAGAAAAATTGCTGAGTTTTAATTTATTGGCCGTGAAGCCAATATACCAATTAATTGTTCATTCTCATGTCTGTCAACCATCCGGTATGAGACTGGCTAGCTGCATGGCTCAGCGGTAAGGTTCTCGCCTGCTGTTCCCATGGTTGTAGGATCGAATCCTGGCGCATTCAACTGGCATTTGAGGATGTACAAAAGAGGGGGAGCAGTGTCAGTAGATTTCTTGCCCTTCGGGACAAAATTCCGGCGCCCCGGCATCTCGTCCACTCCGGCAGATTTCTTTGCAGACTGTATGTAGATTGTTTGCAGACTATGCAAACTGTTTGAAAACTGTATGAAGACTCTATCTATACTACATTGGAGTCTGGAAACAGTCTGCAAACAGTCTCCATACAAGTCTGCATACAGTCAGCAGACTGTTTAGAAACATTGTATCCGATACAAGTATATTACTTGGTTTGCGTCCTCACCAGAATCAGACCTCTAGTTCACACACTCAGTGCTTCTAGCGATGCCGAGTGACGAAGAAGTACTTTTGGCTTGTGCGTGTTTTGTATTGCTTAATTATGTGTCTACTTGTTTGAAGAGCGTTTGCGACTTCTTGCAAAGCATCCCGCTTTTTATTGCGATTTTTGTACTCTAAACACGTCACGTCCCACAAAACATGACGGGCGTAAAACTCTTCAATTAATTTGATTATCTGTTCCTGATTCCAAGAAGTAATTTTGGGACTATCACCAGGAGCACAGTTTTCCTATCAAATTTTAAAACTAAAAGTGACAGTCAGTCTGAAAGACTAGACTTTGAATCATTTTAAATGCTACAAATGCTGAAAAATGCTAGAAAGGCTGGAGGATTCTCGCTTCGCTCGAAGCCAAAGACTCTTGACATGTTAGAACATTATCTGCATAATACTTATCTTGCTTATCTTGTTTCAAATTACTCGCGAACGGCAAGTGCAAACCAAGGGCAAAGCAAGGTGAAGCGCGCGGGATGCCGTCACGCTCACCAGAGCGCGCGGGGACGTGCCCCTTCCATCCAGCCTAAAAACACTTATAGTGGGCGATGTATTGAAGATAGAGATGTGCTCTCGCGGACTTTTTGTTGAACTTTTCATGCTGACCAATTCTTACGCTCATAGTAGATTGATATTTTTAACGGTTTGCCCAGCGTAAGCATAAGAAGCGCACGGACGCCAAGTTTGTTTTCGACTTTTTCACTGAAATCGTTACTGCTTGGCTTCCTTTGATCGTACATAAATTATTTTCTACAGAATCTTTCCTCGAGATATCCTTTACAGAATGGTGAAAACCGGATCATAATCCATCCAGTGGTTCTCGAGATTACCCGTGACATCCAAGAATCGGGTATTTTTGTCTTATACTAACGAAGTAGAGATTGTCGGGGTACACATGCACCAAGCGGTACTATGACGTCCCACACCTCAGTGCATCTGGGTACATTTCGTCCCGTCACCGTAACGTAACGCCAGACCCCAGCGTAACGACGAAGTCGACAAGATTATTTAAAATGATAAAAACAAACAGTACAATTTGTACATTGGCTTTTGTAGAATTTGTACTCACCACAGCCATTCATAACTGATGCTGGAAGTGCTGATGACACGCGTATTGCTATACACACTGACGATTTTGACAGCGTACAGCCCACACGTGTAGGATTCACCCTGTCAAGGATACCGTGCTGCCAACTAAACTGCTGATGCTAGCTCTGGCAGAAGCTCGTAGTCAATGCGAAGAACATTTCCTGGCACCCTGTAGTTACCTGTATGTACAATTTTATAATCGAATTCACTCGAATATTCTTAGCAGAAATATATCCGGTTCACAGGGTATGTGACATGTCCAGGGATCCGGTCACCAATGTGTTACACAGTGATCAGGATCTGATGATGTTCACCAAATTGCGCCATTTAACAGTGTTAATTGACTTATACATGTATATTTTTCCAGGAGTGTATTTTTATTAGCCTATTTTCTCATTTTGTAAAATTGAGGAAAAAGTAGTCTCATGAGAACGATCCGGGAAAATGTGTGTGTCTGTCCTTCTATCTGTCTGGCTGTGTGTGTGTCCCCCCCACTATCAACTCCTAAACGGCTGCAGCTATCGAAACCAAATTTAGTAAAAGTAAAGATCTATACCTGAATATCTCACGGCCATATTTGGAATTGATGTTAGTGCTACCAACTGCTGAAAAGTCGCAATTGAAATTTTAGCTCTATGTTGGATATCTCAGAAGTTATGCATGCGAACTGTTCCAAAATTGGCACATACTGTATATAGATAATAACATTCCAGATTAATTTTCAACAGTCAATACATGCCAGTGTTGCCAACATGATTCTAAGCCTGCCGATAGGTCCAATTTCTAAATGCATGTAACTTCTATACTATCGATTGGATTTCAACCAAATTTTGTATGTGCATTCTATACCTTAAGAGCTGTAACTAAGAATATATTCAGAGTCACCAGGGCTGCCAACTGTAGTAAGTTACTCAATTAGGCTACACTATTTCAGGTGCATTTCAAACTGCAGTACTTAAAAGTGTTGATATTACCAACTGGATTTAGTTGTTATTCTAGATAGTTCTATATAGATTGGCATGAATCTTAAATTTTAAGAAAGGTAGGCTCCTTAGTTTGTCACGAAAATACTTGTTTTATATTACACATTGTACCCGGTCCATTCATTTGGCATATTAGTGTTGGCCGACAGAAGAGCTACATATGACAATCTTATATAGGCAAAACTGATAGAATGGCTTCAAATCTCTACATAGTCATCGCATACATACAGACTTAGCACACACCCAACTACACGAGGCTGATGACCAAGATGTCCCAAACCCCTAAAATGAATTAACAGCAACTACAAAGTAATCCGGCATTTCGACCGTTAGCGTTATAGAATCAGTGTTGGATCAGTCATTATTATGAAATAAACATGGTCAATATAAGCTAATTATTGTCAAATACAGCCAATCACTTGAAGCTATGCGCTTCTTTAACAACATTCGCCTGCCCAATAAGCAGTAATTGGTACAAATAAAGAGCCAATATTGTGGTCCAATGCTATTACATTACACTCAATTTGGTGGTGGATATCATTCTGCGGTACGCCACTCTTCCAGGACTAGATAACATACCCTAACCATAACGTAATGTAATTAGGGGATGTACCGGAAAACTACATGATTGCATTTAGGTAAATGCGTTACAGAACGAATTCCTTAGTTTCGACAAGAATGCCGTAGTAGCCTACTTTCGATTTTTGCAAAAAATGAAAGTAGACTTATGAGATCACTACAGGGCCAAAAATTGTTTGTCTGACTGTGTGTTAGTGTGTAAGTGTGTGTGGGTGTGAGCTCTCAATGTCTGTCTCCCCCCCCCCCCCTATCAATTCGAACACGGTGAAACCGAATGGAACGAAATTTGGTACAAAAGTAGCACTAGAAAAGGGCACCTCAGTGTCATGTTTTATATCGCCGCCATCTTGACGAAAACGTAATGGCGGCCACCCAAATGTTAAATTCTTAAATAAAATTACGACCAACCTAATCATCGGATCTCTACCAATTTTTGCATTATACCTTTATGTATGAAAAAATCTTTTGAACAAACTATAAGGTCATCAGCCCAATAATTTGCGGATGGTGGCCATGTATGTGTGAAAATCGATTCCCCCTATCTATACAAACACGGTGAAACCGAATTGAACGAAATTTGGTACAGAGGTAGCAACAGCAAAGGGCACCTCAGTGTCATGTTTTATATCGCCGCCATCTTGACGGAAACGAAATGGTGGCCACCCAAATGTTAAAAGCTTCAATCAAATTACGAACAACCTAATCATCTGATCTCTAATAAATTTTGCAACAACATACCTTTATGTGGGAAGCATCTTTTAACCAAACAACATGGTCATCAGCCCAATAGTTAACAGATAGCGGCCATGTATGTGTGCAAATCGATTCACCATTTCAATTTAAACACGGTGAAACCGAATTGAATGAAATTTTGTACAGTGGTAGTACTAGCAAAGGGCACCTCATATTCATGTTTAATATCCGTATAGCACGTTGTATTTCAACAAGCTACTACAACCAACATTCAACTATACTACTTGAAAAGGAAAGGAAGATTATAGTTTTAAGTGACCGTGAATCTTGTGATTATGAGCCACGGGACCTCCTTTTTTACGTGGAATCCGAACCACAGGACATGGTATTTCACTTCGAAAATCTCACATGCATTGACCGGGAATCGAACCCAGACCGCCTTACTTGAAAAGGACAGAGTTATAACAATACCCATGCATTTAGGAGAAAGTATGCTATATGTTCTTTACTGAACATTTTGTTTATCATATACTATCACAATAACGTTAAATTCAGTAACGGAATTGAAGAACGCTATTATTCCGGTCCCTACCAATAACGTTATTGGGCGGGAGGCTCACATAGTGAATAACTGAATAACGTTATTGGCATCATTTCGTTATTAGTTCAACCTGATGTCGAAGAACGAAATTGAACGAACTACTGACAATAACGTTATTCGAAAGGCGGGTAATGGAAGTTCCTCATAAAAACGTTATTCGCCTATTTTCGTTATTTGTCATACCCAATCTTTAAGGAACGAAATTGTGAGAGCTACCGACGATAAGGAGCGAAGTTGTATGGGATTAGTCACATAATACAAAGAAGGGTTATATGAAATATTTTAGCACATTGCAATAATAAATTAGGTGTTTTTTTCCATGTGGTACTAATTATATTTTTGTGAACCAAAATTACCCTTGTTGAGAAGAAAAACGAACCACGGAGTCCCAATAGGTTCTAGAGAAATTTTATCATAAACGTATCGATATAAATTCTAGAAAACATAGGAATGAAATTTGTAACAAATAGAAACGTCCCAAGTCCACCAGAAATGTTTCTATTGATTTGTCTCGAATTTAAATCGGTAAATTCCACTTTAAGTTGGTCTGTCTACCACGCAGTCCACCTGGAGGCGCAATAACAAGCATTCTAGGCTATTACCCCCGAGGTCCAGTCTCCCACTTATACTCTACTAACTTAAGGCCACGGCCACCTCCTTCCCCATCCTAACTTTAATAACAGACACCACAATAACACAGGCTAACAGAAATATTCATTATTTATTTATTTCTTCACACACCCTAGTGCACGGAGGTAAGTGACCACAACGCTACAATGAAACAACAACATGTCTACCATGTAGCACCATACCATTTGCCCATCAATACTTCTATGTTTGGTGTCTCCTATTGCTGCTTATTGACATAGTAAATTTTGTGCGGCCTTCTGTAAGGCCGAGTTCGTCTAATTGACACCCGTGGATGAATTGATAATACGTGCCTCGATACTGTGCTGTTCAGTACCCTCTCCTTATGGACATACCGCTTGTGTTGTACCACGAGCATTCGCCATCAGAGTACAGATGGTACAGATTGTAACGTTAATGCTTGTATATAGCCACAATTACGGTACAGGCATGAATAACGTTATTCGTACCTGCATTACGTGTTCTGATTGGCTCAGCTGCGGCCGTGGCCTTAAGTTAGGAATTATCCCGGCATTTGCCTGGAGTAGATGTTAAATAACAAATCGGAAATTAACTACTGTACCGAGTTTAACCAAGTTCTACAAATATTACTTTCGTCAAACGAATTTAGATAACTATTTGAAGTTATTAGACATTGGACAAAACGAAGTTTTAACTTATACTTTACGTCGTTCAAAATATTGGTTTTATCTTAAAGGTGTGTCACTATTAGTAAATTGTGCAAATTGTAGGAACAATAAGAGCCCCCATGGCTTAGGTGGCAGCACGCCGGCCTCTCACCACTGGGTACGTGGTTCAAATCCCGGTAACTTCATGAGAGATCTGTGCTTGACAAAGCGGAGGCAGACAGGTTTTTCTCCTGGTACTCCGGTTTTCCTTGTCAAAATTTCATTCCAGCAACACTCTTCCACTACGATTTAATTTCCTCTGCCATTCATTTGATCATTCTCTCAGAGGTGTGCGACAGGCTTCGGCAGCCGGCACAGTTCATATCCTCACCGCTAGATGAGGGCTTCATTCATTCCATCCCTGACCCGATCGGTCGATTGGAAGCAGGCTGTGGATTTTCAGTAGAAACAATTATAATATTATTAATAACAAGAAATTCCGTAACGAACTTCAGAGCCTACTTTTCTTAAAATTAAGATTCATGCCCTACAGTATATGAACCTATCTAGAATAATGACGAAATTAAGTTGGTAATATCGAAATGTTTAATTAGTTACAAATATACCTAATATAATGTAGCCTAATAGAGCACTAAAGTTGGCAGCCCTGGTGACTGAATATATTCTTAGTTCCATCTCTTATGGTACTGTACCCGAAATACCTACCATCAGCATGTTGGAATCCCACGAAGACAGCTGGATCGTAGAGCCTGGAAACCCCGGCTATAAAATTTGCCAGATTCTACCCAACATGAGACGAGGAAATGGGGTACAGGAATTCCTAACTGAGACTACGTTAAGAAAAACCAAGGTGAACGGCATAAAAAAACTCAAAAGCACAAGAATAACAATGAACGCAATCTCAGGTGTGTGGGAAAACCACTGAAATACCCACCGCTGGCCTTCTTAACGTGTTCTCTTATCGTTTCTATAAAGTACCACACTTCGAAGATTTTAAACTGATCAAAGAAAAATTTATTCAGGAAATGAAAATATAGTGTAAGTCACTATAATATACTTCAAAGCAAAGTGCCCAACTTCCATCCGAAGTTTCATGAACATGGGAAAAAATATATACTAGCCCCACATTCATCAATGTCATTGACTGCATTTTTCCCAAGAATGGTGAACACCAATCATATGTATATTCCAACATAGATGCTGACAGCAATTGCAACATTTAAAAATAAAGCCTGGAAATTTTCATATTTACAAGACATATATCAATTTATACCCTGAAAAAAAAATATTATTTAAAGCTATATTACAAATGTACAGTCATTTTTGTAACACCTTCTTAGCGTGTTTCTTTTTATAGGATTCAGAAGTGACATCTTCCACATAATTTATTATGTTTATGTTTGCTGTTTTTTTTTTTTTTATTTTATTCATCTCTTCTGACCGAACAATAAAGCTAAGTCAAAAATTTAATTTCCTTCATTTAATTTTAACACCCTTCAAATGAACTGTCCTCGCCAGACCGGAATTAGTGATTCTTAAAACGCCTGTTAAGCATTGCATTGATACAAATAATCGAAAATTTTACCAGATAGGTTTATTTCAACATGCCTGAAATGCATGAATTTCACAACAAATTATTTACTTGAACTGATAGTGAAGTAAATTGCCCTAATTTCACAATCTATCTGAGTGGATTACTTTCTATATTACAACTTGGAATATTCCATTGAATACCCTTTTAATAATCAAGGACATTAGCCTTAACATGGCTTTGCCATTTAATATCATGCTATATTAAGCATTCATCTTATTCATATTATCAGGCATTACTACTATCTCTTTAGCGCTTCAACTAGTTATCTTTCTTAGTGAACAAAAATTCAGCTTAATTGACAAGTCACATTCACAGTGAAATATTGTTGCTAAATTTATACAAGTTTCTTTACAGTTCAATTAATCACTGTTAAATTATTATTTCATTTGCTCTTATGTTATTATTCACGATCAATATGCATAGCTTTTAGTAAGTGTTAAATAACAATTGCATTTTTGTCGATATATCTACTCCCACATAGATCTAGTCTGGGATTCGCGTTAATAACATAGGGTGAATGTTTTCAAATGTCTTCAAATTGTGTTTAAAACATCTGTCTAGTCTATTAATAATGGATCTTGATCGAATCTAATAAAGCAAACGTGATGTAAGATCTCAAAAAAAATATACGTTAGATAGAAATTTGGATCAAGTCAAAATTGCAAATCAAAGCAGATCCGCTTTCTTCACTGAACTCGCTTCCTAAAGCTTACTGCAATATTCGAAAATCAACCTGAATACTGAAATTTCACTTTTGAGTGTATGACAGTCCTCTAAATAGGCTTACGGAAGTAGAAACTCCAAATTGAGTCTACTCAAGCTCGAGTAATGTCATATGAAGGCATAAAACTAGTGTTCATTTTCAATATAAATCAAACACGAAAACTGATTAATTCTGAGTGGCCTAAAGTTCCTCTTCTCTACATTAAATAAATCCCCATAAAATGAACTTGAATTTACAGTAATCAATAGAAAATTACACTATAATGCAATTAATTACAATGGGTGCATCCTTTTAGTAGAATCAAAACCCTGTCCAGAATAGAATCAGTCTTGACACTGGGATCAAGCCTAAACTCCATTCTTAGACATTCTACGAAAATTCCCAAAAAGAAAATAAATGTGGCAGGGAGACAACGTTAGAATGAACATGCTTAGCTACGATTGAAGATGGTTAATTCAGTACCTTAGATGATTCTTGTAGATCTCGACACGACACAGTCATGTCCATTATGACTGTACCCTCCATGCAAGCAATGGAAGTCTTCACTGTCCAGGAAAGCGAGAAACGAACCCTGGATCTCCAGACATCGCCCATCCAGACTGAATGTTCCACTCTAATACCAACGACAGTTTCTTTCATCTTCGGATAACGTCCCATCAACCGCAGCACGCAATGATGTCTATATCGGCCCGAACACCAAAGTTCATCGGCCCCGCGTAATCGGATCATTTTGATACACACTGTACTGCCAAACAACAGCTGTGTTCGCAGTCACCAGCACGGGCCGCGCGACGTATAGCATCGGAATGCACGTAACTTCGCTCGCATAGTGACACTCATGTTTAAAACATCTAGCCGCACATGTTTAAGTCACTGAAGTTCATAACAGCCTTTCCTTTCGACAAGAACTTGCTCAACATAGTTGCAAGATCACAAACATATGAGTTAGGCCAATTATAAATATAAAAAGTATATACAATATCCAAGCACTTGTATTGAGAAATACTTCTCAAATGAAGGTGCTAATTGTTCTGACAACACACGCGAAGTAAGTGTATCGTTACAGCCAGTTCCAACGCGAAGAATGTCTACTGAAAGAACATTATGACTGTGTTCTTGTTAAAGCAAGTATCCACCTTTCATGCGAACACTATATGGCTGGCCTATAAAGAACAGCTATCTATCAAGACAAGCTGCGTTTTCATTTCGATTTCCATTTCCTAACCAGAACTAAAATTGGAGTCCTTTCCGTCACTAAGGCAACTCTCCTCGATACAATGATAGTACACTACTCAAGACAAACTTTCACTCACGGTGCACGTGACGTTTCGCCGCCGGTCACCAGTATATCTCAAAACATGTGTGTTCGTGCGTGGCTTAAATCAATCTACTCTACTCGTTGTTCACGTCAGAACGCGACTGCCAGATCACCTACCGTCGCGCCACGAGCGCTCAAAACTGGAACTGATAAGATGCAAATATCTTATCTCCGGGTTCCTAAGAGTACAATTATACGAAAGAAGTTAATAATCCAACACCTGCTATAATTAAAGACATGTTAAACTATGCCCGAACGTATAAAAGACTTGAATTCCCTACCACAAAAGCATAGTCTATCTCTTGTTGCTAATCGATAAAATAATCAATACTCCTAACCAATCGGCTGTGACGACAGTACATGCAACGCATGCGCCCCGCTTCTCTCGTCGAGATCGCTATCCAAAGTCAACTTGTGGGTCGCGAAACATATGATCCTGTCTCGCCATTCTTGTTCACAGGTAAAAACATATTACCTTCCCATAAAGGCATTCCAGTCATGAGAATGAAGGTACAGTACAGAATAAAGAATTTGGTTGAAGTCCAATGGACGTTACATGCAGTTAGACATTGGACTAATCAGCACGCGTAAAAGCATGTTGGCAACAATGTCATGCATGTGCTGGTCAGAAATAATTTGAAATATTATGATATCTTGTTGTGCCAATTTTGGATAAAATCCATTTATTAGTATAGAAGTTACATGTATTTTAAAATTGGACATATCAGCAGGCATAGAATCATGTTGGCAGCACTGACTTATCCGAATTACTCTAAATTAATCTAAAATGTCAGGCACTACACGTGTGCTTAGTTTAAAGCTGTCGGCTTGCATACTTTCTGATATATTGGTATTTGGATAAAAGAAGAGAGAGAGCAATTATTAACAGTTGGCAGCCCTGGTGGTTCTTAAGAATTCGCTCAGTCATATCGGTTTATGTACACATATTACCTACAAAATTTGGTTGCAATCCAATTGATAATGTAGAAGTTATAGGCATTTAACAATTGGACTTATCAGAAGGCTTGAAATTATTTTTGCAACACTGTCATGTATCGCCTCCTGGAAATTAAACTGAAATAGTATTATCTACATGTGTGCCAATTTTGGAATAACTCCCATGCATGCCTTCCAAGATATCCAACATGGAGCTCAAATTCCTAGTGAGTTTTTTCAGCAGTTGGTAGCACTGACATCATTTTCAAATTTGGGCTTGAGATATTCCGGTATACATCTTTACTCATACTAAATTTGGTTCCGATTGCTGCAGCCGTTTATGAGTTGATAGGGGGAGACACACACACAGCCAGACAGACAGAAGGACAGACAGACACACACTCACATTTTCCCGGATCGAATTCATAAGCCTACTTTTTCCTCATTTTTGCAAAATGTGAAAAGTAGGCTTCTTACATTCATTTGTGAACACATGAAGTTCGTAGAGAAGGCCATTTCAAGCCAAATAATAGTACATTGTAGAGTTTATTTTTCACGGTGTGTTAACGTCGTCCACAAAAAGAGAATAACACTCATGTTTCTGCCATGGCCCCCTCATGCTATGACATAGCCGTCCCCACTACATAAAAGGATAGTTTCGAGGCAAAGAATACCTTGCATTCGACCACGGCCTCCTCGAATACCCCACTATGACACTAGTCACACTGTGACATTTGAAATAGGAGGCCATGGAATTTGGCAACAGTCACTCTAGCAAACCCGTCTGCCTCCGCTTTGTCCAGCACAAATCTCACATGGAATGACCGGGATTTGAACCACGGACCCAGCGGTGAGAGGCCGGCGTGCTGCCACCTACACTTATATATTAGAAGTAAAAGATAACTAAACCCATGACGCGACAGCACATGCAAGCCAACAGCTCTAAATGTTGCACACGTATAGTACCTGAAATTTCAGATTAATTTGGAGTATCTAATGTACGTCAGTGCTGTCAACATAATTCTAAGCCTGCTGAAAATGCATGTAGCTTCTATACCAACAAATGGATTTTATCCTAAATTGGCACTATAAAATATAGTATCATTTCAGATTAATACTGAGCACACGTGCATGACCTTGTTGCCAATATGATTGTACACGCACTGATAGATCCAATATTTCACAACATGCAACGCCCATAATATCCATTGGACTTCAACCAAATGTTGTATGTGCATTCTGTACCTGAAGAGATGGAACTAAGGATAAAGTCAGAGTCACCTAGGCTGCCAACTGTCGTGCTGTATTATAATACTTCATGTATATTCCAATCTAATTAGAAATGTTAGTATTACCAACTTAAGTTCGTCCTCATTCTAGATAGGCCTATCGTATACAGATTAATCGTTGGCTTGATTCTTACGTTTTATGGAAAAGTAGCCTTTTTAGTCAGTCACGGAACTACTTGTTTGCTACCTGGCAGCGCTACGAATCAGAATTCATTTATAGCCATCTAAAAAACAATAAAACACAGGTTCTTCATCAGCCTACATCACATGACAGGGCTACTGCTCCTGCTATCATGATTGATGGACGTAAACTAAAGAATATAGATAATTTTCCTTATTTGGGTAGTCACCTATCAACAAATGCGAACATTGACGCCGAGATTCAACACCGCCTCCAATGTGCCTGTGCAGCATTTGGTCGTTTGCTCGTTCGCGTGTTTGACAACCACGACATTAACATTTTAACAAAATTATACGTTTATCAAGCTGTTCTAGTTCCCACTCTGCTTTATGGCTTCGAAACCTGGGTTACTTACAGAAGTCACCTCTTGAAAAATACCATCAACGATGCCTTAGGAGAATTCTTGCTATTAAATTGCAAGACCGGCGCTCTAATACAAGTGTATCAGAGGAAGCTAACACTATTAGTATAGAGGCTCTCATAATAAAACACCAACTTCGATGGACAGGACATGTAGTTCGCATGCCTGAGTCCCGCCTCCCAAAACAAATCTTATATTGCCAGCTGAATGTCGGTCAGAGAAAGCAGGTTGGACAACAAAAACGCTACAAAGATGTTCAGAAGACCAACTTGAAGAAATGTCAAATTGATACAGGTAACTGGGAGGCTGTCGCATCCAACCGATCAGAGTGGCGTCGCAACGTCCATCAAGGCGACTTGCTCTTCGAATAAGAGAGAAGAAGGCTTCAGGCTGAAAAAAGAAATGCCAGAAAAGAGCGCATGATTCGCAGAATGATCAACCCCCAAGATCCATTGGCTGCTCAAGACTTTGTGTGCCAATATTGTGGAAGAGTCTGTGGTTCTCGGATCGGACTGTACAGTCACCAAAGAACTCACGCAATATGATTAGGCCTAATATTGGTTTACAGCGAAGATTTACATAACCGTACCTTGGAAGACAATCACGAGTGATAGCCTAAATAATAATATATTCGTACAATAGTAGGAGGATACCGTTATTGTATTTTGGACTCTAGTACGAGGCTAATAACGTTATTCAACCCGGGACCCATACAACAGAACACGAAGTTAATAACGTTATTCGACCTGCGAGGCATGCAGCATAACACAATGCTATCCGGTCTTGTCAATAACGTTATGTAAAGTTCGGATTGAGTGGTAGGTGTTCGCGACGTGTTACAGCACGAATAACGTTATTCGACCTGCGAGGCATGCAGCGTAACACAATGCCATTCGGTCTTGTCAGTAACGTTATTTAAAACATCGGAGTGAATGGGGTACATATGATCGTGTTACAACGCCAATAAGGTTATTTGACTTGTGTCTCCTACGATAACTAAAGTGCTATCCGGTATGATAATAAAATATTTAAAATAACGGTATATAGGGTAAACTGTACAGATATTGGCACTTTAAGGACACTAAGCAATTCAATGAATAATTTTGAACAGAAAATCCGCAGTTGTTTGTCTCATATTTGATGTGTAACATCTTTCCGCTCGGTTGCTGGATAGTTCTGTGGGAGTGATTTTGAAAATTGGGGACGGAAGTGAATCGGGCGGAAGTGGATCGAACGGAAGTGGATCGGACAGAAGTGAAGACGCACTGCCAGAAAAATGGGACAGAAGTGGACCGGACGGAAGTGAAGACTGACTGCCAGCTGGATGTACAATTGAAGATGTATTGGAAACAAGGCAGTGTGTGCTCTGTAGCGCGAGAATGTTATGGCACTACAGTAGGCAGTGCATTTAGCAGGCACTGGTTTGACGAGCACAGTGGCAAATGTTTCACCGACTTTCATTTGTCATTGAGCAGTTTATGAAGCTTCACGTTCAAGGTTGAATATCACATGGGGTAGGACAAAGACGACAAATTACATTTAAGTAAGCGACATTATTGTCAATCTGTGGGTGAGTAATCAAATATTAAATGCATAACATAATGTTGTTATATGAGTGGAATAAAAGTTGTATTTTCATCATATGTGAGACTAGGTCATTTCATGATTGTAGGAAGCCATGTTTTGATTGTTTACGACGAACTGTATGAGAGCCTTGAGAATAATGAATGTTATAGTTATTGAGGAATGTGCTCACAGTACTTGAGGGTACAGTCGACGTTGTGTGTCACTTTGTTATTATGAATTATTAATGTAAAAGGAAGGAAGGAAGCTTGTAGTTTTGCGTGTCCGTTAATCTCACGATCATGATCCACGGTACCTCCCTTTTACGTGGAATGCGAACCACAGGACATGGCTTTTCAATTCGAAAATCTCACATGTATTGACCGGGAATTAAACCCGGTCTACCTTGGTGAGAGACTAACAGCTTGACCTCTGCGCCACAAATGTGACAGTAGCATATCTCCAATTCAATCTATACTTTCATCATAGTACCAGTATGAAAATGGAGTGTAAATTAACATTTTAAGAATGTCCAAGCTGTGTAGTATACGAGTAGGATAACATGTCAGATGTTACACATCATATGCGACTACTGTAAGGCTCGTCTCTTTTTCTTGTCTGATGTTCTGTACATTATGAATATATATATATAAAAAGGAATGTCTGTCTGTTCGTCTTTTATGCGTTCCTAAACCACTCATCCGATTACAATCAAATTTTGGTGAGTTGTTGTACACACTTTCGTGATGTTCATAGGCATAGTTAATCCATTTCACAATAGATAGCGCGCGAGTAGTTTAAACAAATGCGTAATGGCGATGCGTTCATATACAATTCATCCGATTGCGAACAAATTTTGGTGAGTTGTTGTGTACAGTCCCGGAAAAAATATAGGCGTAGTAAATCCAATTTACAATAGATGGCGCGCAAGTAGCTTCAACACAATGGCGTGCGTTTGTTTCAACAAAGTCCTGTATGCGTTTGTATACTATTCGTCTGATAGCGATGAAACTTGGGTGAGATGGTGCGTACACTTCAGGGAAGGTTTCTGGCTTAGTAAATCCACTTAACAATAGGTAGCGCACGAGTAGATTCAACAAATGAGCGACGACGGGCGAAGCGTTTCAAAAAAGTCCTGTATGCGCTCACATACCATTCGTCCGATAGCGATGAAACTTGGGTGAGAGGTTGTGTACACTACAAGCAAGGTTTCTGTCTTAGTAAATCTATGTTATAATAGGTAGCGCACGAGTAGATTCAACAAGCCTTTCAACAAAGTCCCGTTTGCGTTCATATACTATTCGTCTGATACCGATGAAACTGGGGTGAGATGTTGTGTACACTTCAGGGAAGGTTTCTGGGTTAGTAAATCCACTTTGCAATAGGTATCGCACAAGTAGATTAAACAAATGTGCGAAGACGCGCGAAGACATCATTTTCAAATATGGACGTGAGATATTCCGGTATACATCTTTACTCATACTTAATTTGGTTTCGATTGCTCCAGCCGTTTAGGATTTGATAGGGGGACACACACACACAGCCAGACGGACAAAAGGACAGACAGACAGACAGACACACACACATTTTTCCGGATCGATCTCATATTTTTGCAAAATGTGAAAAGTAGTCTAAAAATACTATTATATTCAAATAAATGCAAGCAGTGCCAATGACTGTACAGCTTACCCTATACAGTATCCGTTTATTCGTTCTTCGTATGAATAACCTTACAACAAACATTCTGTTATACGGTATTCAATGTATACCGTAACGCGAAACAATTCGTTATTCAAGGCCATTATGTTAAGTTATCCAGCCTTGCTTAATACTGGAATCATATCTAGTTACAGCAATCGGCAGTGAAGCGTGCGGAATATGATAATACAAACTTGACGTAGTGAAGGATGATAATGATTATGATAATTGTTGTTTTAAGTGGCCTAACATCTAGGTTATCGTCCCTTAACTGTTTGGATGATAAGAAAAAATGTAAATGAAATGATACTAAACATAATACTTACAAACTGGAGGAGGAAATGGAAAACAAAAACTGCACAAGGCCCGCAAGGAGGCAGGGTGTGTGTATCCCCACCACTTCTGGTGCACCCTGGATAGTGCTACACCCTCAAGGAGGCAGGGTGTGTGTAGCCCCATCACATCTGGTGCACCCTGGATAGTGCTAAACCCTCAAGGAGGCAGGGTGTATGTAGCCCCACCACTTCTGGTGCACCCTGGATATTGCTACACCCTCAAGGAGGCAGGGTGTATGTAGCCCCACCACTTCTGGTGCACCCTGGATATTGCTACACCCTCAAGGAGGCAGGGTGTATGTAGCCCCACCACTTCTGGTGCACCCTGGATAGTGTTACACCCTCAAGGAGGCAGGGTGTATGTAGCCCTACCACTTCTGGTGCACCCTGGATAATGCTACACCCTCAAGGAGGCAGGGTGTATGTATCCCCACCACTTCTGGTGCACCCTGGATATTGATACACCCTCAAGGAGGCAGGGTGTATGCAGCCCCACCACTTCTGGTGCACCCTGGATAGTGCTACAACCTCACGGAGGCAGGGTGTAAGTAGCCCCACCACTTCTGATGCACCCTGGATAGTGCTACACCCTCAAGGAGGCAGGGTGTATGTAGCCCCACCACTTCTGGTGCACCCTGGATATTGCTACACCCTCAAGGAGGCAGGGTGTGTGTATCCCCACCACTTCTGGTGCACCTGGATAGTGCTACACCCTCAAGGAGGCAGGGTGTATGTAGCCCCACCACGTCTGGTGCACCCTGGATATTGCTACACCCTCAAGGAGGCAGGGTGTGTGTATCCCCACCACTTCTGGTGCACCCTGGATATTGCTACACCCTCAAGGAGTCAGGGTGTGTGTAGCCCCACCACTTCTGGTGCACCCTGGATAGTGCTACACCCTCAAGGAGGCAGGGTGTGTGTATCCCCACCACTTCTGGTGCACCCTGGATAGTGCTACACCCTCAAGGAGGCAGAGTGTATGTATCCCCACCACTTCTGGTGCGCCCTGGATAGTGCTACACCCTCAAGGAGGCAGGGTGTATGTATCTCCACCACTTCTGGTGCACCCTGGATAGTGCTACACCCTCAAGGAGGCAGGGTGTGTGTAGCCCCACCACTTCTTGTGCACCCTGGTTAGTGCTAAAACCTCAAGGAGGCAGGGTGTATGTAGCCCCACCAATTCTGGTGCACCCTGGATATTGCTACACCCTCAAGGAGGCAGGGTGTGTGTAGCCCCACCACTTCTGGTGCACCCTGGATAGTGCTACACCCTCAAGGAGGCAGGGTGTGTGTATCCCCACCACTTCTGGTGCACCCTGGATAGTGCTACACCCTCAAGGAGGCAGAGTGTATGTATCCCCACCACTTCTGGTGCGCCCTGGATAGTGCTACACCCTCAAGGAGGCAGGGTGTATGTATCTCCACCACTTCTGGTGCACCCTGGATAGTGCTACACCCTCAAGGAGGCAGGGTGTGTGTAGCCCCACCACTTCTTGTGCACCCTGGTTAGTGCTAAAACCTCAAGTAGGCAGGGTGTATGTAGCCCCACCAATTCTGGTGCACCCTGGATATTGCTACACCCTCAAGGAGGCAGGGTGTGTGTAGCCCCACCACTCTGGTGCACCCTGGATAGTGCTACACCCTCAAGGAGGCAGGGTGTATGTAGCCCCACCACTTCTGGTGCACCCTGGATAGTGCTACACCCTCAAGGAGGCAGAGTGTATGAAGTCCCACCACTTCTGGTGCACCCTGGATAGTGCTACACCCTCAAGGAGGCAGGGTGTATGTAGCCCCACCACTTCTGGTGCACCCTGGATAGTGCTACACCCTCAAGGAGGCAGGGTGTATGTAGCCTCACCACTTCTGGTGCACCCTGGATAGTGCTACAACCTCACGGAGGCAGGGTGTATGTAGCCCCACCACTTCTGGTGCACCCTGGATAGTGCTACACCCTCAAGGAGGCAGGGTGTATGTAGCCCCACCACTTCTGGTGCACCCTGGATATTGCTACACCCTCAAGGAGGCAGGGTGTGTGTATCCCCACCACTTCTGGTGCACCCTGGATATTGCTACACCCTCAAGGAGGCAGGGTGTATGTAGCCTCACCACTTCTGGTGCACCCTGGATATTGCTACACCCTCAAGGAGGCAGGGTGTGTGTATCCCCACCACTTCTGGTGCACCCTGGATATTGCTACACCCTCAAGGAGGCAGGGTGTGTGTAGCCCCACCACTTCTGGTGCACCCTGGATAGTGCTACACCCTCAAGGAGGCAGGGTGTGTGTATCCCCACCACTTCTGGTGCACCCTGGATAGTGCTACACCCTCAAGGAGGCAGAGTGTATGTATCCCCACGACTTCTGGTGCACCCTGGATAGTGCTACACCCTCAAGGAGGCAGGGTGTATGTATCCCGACCACTTCTGGTGCACCCTGGATAGTGCTACACCCTCAAGGAGGCAGGGTGTATGTAGCCCCACCACTTCTGGTGCACCCTGGATATTGCTACACCCTCAAGGAGGCAGGTTGTATGTAGCCCCACCACTTCTGGTGCACCCTGGATAGTGCTACACCCTCAAGGAGGCAGGGTGTATGTAGCCCCACCACTTCTGGTGCACCCTGGATATTGCTACACCCTCAAGGAGGCAGGGTGTATGTAGCCCCACCACTTCTGGTGCACCCTGGATATTGCTACACCCTCAAGGAGGCAGGGTGTATGTAGCCCCACCACTTCTGGTGCACCCTGGATAGTGCTACACCCTCAAGGAGGCAGGGTGTATGTAGCCCCACCACTTCTGGTGCACCCTGGATATTGCTACACCCTCAAGGAGGCAGGTTGTATGTAGCCCCACCACTTCTGGTGCACCCTGGATAGTGCTACACCCTCAAGGAGGCAGGGTGTATGTAGCCCCACCACTTCTGGTGCACCCTGGATATTGCTACACCCTCAAGGAGGCAGGGTGTATGTAGCCCCACCACTTCTGGTGCACCCTGGATATTGCTACACCCTCAAGGAGGCAGGGTGTATGTAGCCCCACCACTTCTGGTGCACCCTGGATAGTGCTAAACCCTCAAGGATTCACGACTGGTGAGTTTAGGAGTTGGCGACCCCGAGGGATTCCTGAGCTGGATCCTTTTTGGCCCCTTTTTCCTCTGATCTTGGGGCAGGCTCTCTTCTTTTCCCCTTTCCTATCTGCCTTTCATGTCTCTACTTCCTTCCAAGTCCCTCAATCCTCATTCTTCGAGGGTTGAGGGCATTTATTTTTCTGTCCTTTATTTGCCTTATCATTTATTTGTTTACCATTTCTTCTTCTATAAGGTGCATTCAAAAAGTAAAGAGCCGGAGAGTGGAATGTGCAAACCGGTGACGACATCGGCTAATCGTGGCGAGTGTAACGAGGTGTGGTTCCGACCAGAGCGTGGAAGGTCACAGTCCGTCGCTAGAGGGCACGCGTGCTCGTCACGTGACGATTCAAAGCGAGCAGCAGCATGCATCAATCTTCCAACCAAGACCAAGACAGTAGGCCATTCGACAAGCTTTCTGGTGTGGTTGAAGACTGTGGGGCACCCATTGGGCACACAGTTTGTGCAAGTGCAGTCGTTCCTTCATGATGGTGTGCACACTTTCGACGCTCAATCCGACCACGGCGGCTATGGCGTTCACTGTCACTCGGCGGTCCTGGGTAATAAGTGCATCAACCAGCTGGACGTTGTCATCGGTAATGCACGGGGGTGCCCCAGACCGGGCATCATCGGCTAACGACACACGTCCTTCCTTGAAGCGCTTGTGCCACGCCTTGACCCTTGCAAGGGACATGCAGTGTTCGCCGTACACTTGTGACATTCGGCGATGAATGCCTGTTCCCCCTACTCCTTTCACAGTCAGAAACCGAACAACACCTCTTTGCTCTTCGTTTGACGCCTCCATGTCACTGTTTGCAGCGTTGGACGATTGATGCATGCTGCTGCTCGCTTTGTATCGTCACGTGACGTGCACGCGTGCCCTCTAGCGACGGGCTGTGACCTTCCACGCTCTGGTCAGAACCACACCTCGCTACACACGCCACGAATAGCCGATGACGTCATCGGTTTGCGCATTACAGCCTCCGGCTCGTTACTTTTTGAACGCACCTTATAGTATGTAAGTTTTTAGTTAGTATTCGTTAAAGTTTTCATTCTCATCTAATCTTTCACTTTCACCCAAACCATTGGGGGCCGATAACCTCGATGTTAGACTCCTTAAAACAACAACAATTATCATCATCATCATCGTCACCTAAACAACGTTAGGCCAATTATCGGAAAACATGAAAGTACCGGCGTTAAAGGGAAACGATATTCAGCGCCGACATGTCTGAGTATCAAGGTGTTTAATAATGTAAGGCCACATTCTCTTAGTGAAAAAAAAACAAGGTATATAATTCACAAATGAACGTCACAAAGATCCTTCATGAAGAATTGACTCATACTGAGTAGCCCAAGCAATTACGGACTCTTTCATCCATTTGTGGCTGATTGAGTATTCTGCTTAACATATGCTCTTTATGCCAGTGCACTGTGCACGATACTTCAAATAACTCAAGCTCAAATGTGTGCATAATTTGTTGCAGATATTGTCTGTTTTCAATAATATTTATGTTGCTCTGTTTTGGTTCTTGGGCGGTGAAGTGAAATACCTTTCGGTCTCATTGACAGCAAAGGACGATTTAAATTCTGATAACAGTAATGAAATGAAAATCCACAGCCTGCTTCCAGTCTCCGACCGGGTCAGGAATGGAATGAATGAAGCCCCCATCTAGCGGCGAGGATATGAACTGTGCCGGCTGCCGAGGCCTGACGCACTCCTCTGGGGCAATGATTAAATGAATGACAGATGAAATGAAATGATAGTGGAGAGTGTTGCTGGAATGAAATTTTGACAGGGAAAACCGGAGTACCCGGAGAAAAACCTGTCTGCCTCCGTTTTGTCCAGCACAGATCTCACATGGAGTGACCGGGATTTGAACCACGGACCCAGTGGTGAGAGGCCGGCGTGCTGCCGCCTAAGCCACGGAGGCTCGATAACAGTAATGATGTTATTAAATAGTTTAAGTGTAATAACAGACTACTAACCTGCCTTCTTGTCTCTAATACCTAATAATCCTATATTAGCCGATGACTTCGGTGGCTGATGATCGCGTCATCCGCTTTGTAGAAAAGAGTGGATGAGGGAAAGTAATCTAAATTGCTAAGTGACGTTTCACTAAAAGAACTTTTGTATTTTAACCTGAAATTCAAATTTTCGTATCCCGTATATTTCTGTTTGTTTACAATGATTAATTTTCTCATTCTTTGTAGCCTATTTTCATTTATGAAAAAATAGGCTAATGAGAGCACCTTTTGTCCGTGTGTCTGTCTGTGTGTGTGTGTGTGTGTGTGTGTGTGTGCGCGTCTGTGTTTGATTCGTGTGTGAGTACACGCCCCCCCCCCCCCCACCCCGTAATAAAATCTAAACGGCTGGAGCGATTTAAATGAAACTCGGTAAGTTCATAGCGCTATTCCGGACGACCCCGACCGCGCCCTTCACATTTTGTTACGTCACACCAATCCAACATGGCGGCTGTGCGAAATATTTCACCAGCATTCAATATCTCCGAAACAATTACCGATATCACCCTGCAGTTTTGTATGGTGATAAAAGGAACTACTAGAAGTTTACCTATGTGACATTTGAAAATCTGGTAACTACAAAACAAACATGGCGGCCAAGCGAAGTTGCGACATTTAAATAGACGTTTCTCGCGATTTAACCCACCAAACGCAATGAAACTTGATACAGTATATGTGTATACACATTTTAATGCACCGACATCTAACTTCGTTCAATTGCTACATAACCTCAAGATGGTGGCTGTGCGAAATATTTCACCGGCATTCTATATCTCTGAAACTATTACCAGTATCACCCTGAAATTTTGTACTGTGATTAAGGGAAATATTAGAAGTTCACATATGAGACTCTCAAAAATCTGGTATCTTCAAAACTAACATGGCGGCCAAGAGAAGTTGCGTCTTTTATATTGACGTTTCTCGCGATTTAAGCAACCAAACGTAATGAAACAGTATATCTTTATACACATTGTAATACAATGACATATAATTTCTTGAATTGTTTACATAACCTCAAGATGGCGGCTGTGCGAATTTTAAAATTAAATTGTTATCTCTTGTGTCGTAATCATGCGATCGAAGTGAAAGTTTGAATAATGAACCTACGCAATAATTTTCCTTCAATGGTACATGACTCTATGGCCTATACATATAACAATTCCGCTGCGTTGAGATTTCGGATGGAAGAATATAAATTCTTACACAAGTAAGGAGCTACATCGTATTAGTTGCTTACTGATTTTAGGAAATAATTTTATTTTGGGAACTTGTTTGGAGATGATAAATGCAAGAGTACAAATTTTTCAATTTTGATTTTTTCAAAATAAAATACCGACGCAGGATTTTGATTTTTGCATTTAGATTAAAAATATACCCAAAATCCATATAAGACCATGGCCCCCAGAAAATGGTAAATAGTACGGTTTTTACAATTTCTTTCGTGCAAATGAAAACACTCAGCCCCGAGGTAGCAAATAACTAACACGTAACCTAGCACTATAACGGTTAAAATGTTTTCCCATTAGGTTGAACACAGCCTAGCTTTACTGATGCGGGACTTTGCTTCATCTAAATTATCCCATTGATCGTTAACGATTGCTCCGAGATATATGTATTTCCAGTGGAAATAGATGCTATTACGCTCTGCAAAGCATGTTTAAATCCAGAAATGTTAGTAGGCTTTTGAAATAAACATAGGAGTCAGACAAGGTGATGGAATGTCACCATTACTTTTTAACTGTGCTTTGGAGAAGGTGATCCGAGAGTGGAGGAAAACAGACACCAAAGGGGTTAAATTAGGATAACAACGAGATAACATTTATATAGATTGTTTGGCTTTTGCTGACGACATTGCCCTAATTACTGATACACCGGAAAATGCCAAAATACAAATTGATAATTTAATACAACAAGCAAATAAAATAGGTCTACAAATTTCCTTCACAAAGACAGAAGTTATAATCAATGTCAAAAACAGTCCTGATACATTATGTATTCAACAAAACGAAATCAAAAGAGTGAATTCTTTCAAATATCTCGGTGAATGGATTACAGTAAATAATAACGAGAAAAACAGCCAAACAGTTAGAACAAAGGAAATGAATATAGCTTTCCAGCTCACCAGGAATATTTATAAGAACAAAGCATTACCTAATTCTATTAAAATTAAACATTATAATACTGTTGTGAAACCAGAGCCCTTATATGGATCTGAAACGCTCAAATTAATGAATAAAGGCGAAATTAACAAAATCATGGTCATGGAAAGGAAAATATTTAGAAGTATACTTGGCCCTAGAAAAGTAGGAGCAGATTACAACAGACCTAGACCAAATGTTGAAATTTATGAGCATGTAGAAAACATGCTACATACCATGCGAAGAAGAAAATTATCCTTTTTTTGGACATTTACAAAGAATGAACGATGATAGATTGACAAAGAAAATTTTCAATAAAATTATGAAACTTAAGATACAGCCAGCTTGGTTTCAACAGACCTTGAATGACCTTAAAAAGGCCAATATACAAATTGAAGACATACCTAATAGACAACTCTTTCGGAACAAAATTAAAACTGTCACAGCCAAGGAGGAACTAAAGAGAAGCAGGAAGCAGCCACACAACATTGAGGAGCTCCGGCAACAACAATCTGAAAGAATGAAGCAATTTTGGGTGGCCAAGAAGAAATCATATGGCAAAACTTGATGTATTGATTTAACGTGCTCTATTAAGAGCTATTCGATTAAATAATAAAGTAAAAATATACATTACAATACCAAGACCTGTGGTTATGAATGGATCGGAAGGTTGGGTTCTCAATAAAAGAGAAGAAGACTGGCTGCAAAGATGGGAAATTTAGATCTTGAGGGAAATATACGGGCCAGTGGGAGAGGAGAAAGGTTAGAGAACTACAGGAACTCTTCGGACAGTCAGACATTGTGGTGAAAATTAAGCAGGGAAGGATTAGATGGACAGGACACGTACAGAAAATGCCAGAATCGCGCAGTTTCAAAAAGGTGTTTACACAAAGACCGGATGCAAGAAGGAGAAGAGGAAACCCAGGAGACAGTGGATGGATGACGTGGAAGACGACCTTAGGAGTCTGGGAATCAGGAAGAGGAGAAGGAAGGTGGAAGATAGAGATGAATGGAGGCAGGTGATAAAGGAGGCCAAGGTTCTTCAGGGACTGTAGCGCCGACCAGTAAGTAAGTAAAAACCACAAACTGTAATAATTCCAAATGATTCAGTCTACTCCCCAGAGCCCTTCTCAAAAATAGTAACAGAAGTCAGTGTCTCTGGTGGTCGAGTAAATTTAATGATGATGAAGATGATAATTTTTGTTTTAAGTGGCCTTACATCTAGGTTATCGGCCCCTGATGGTTTGGGTGATCGTGAAGATGAAAATGAAATACAAACGTAAAATCTAAAACTAACTACTAACCTACAAACTAGAAGAAGAAATGGAAAATTAAAGGAGAATAAGGCAAATAAAGGACAGGAGGAAAAGAAATGCCCTCAACCCTCGAAGAATGCGGATTGAGGGACTTGGAAGGAAGGAGAGCCATAAAAGGCAGATAGGAAAGTGAAAGAGGAGAGGGTCCTCCCCACAGGTAAGGAACAAAAGGGGGAAACCGGACCCAGCGCAGGAATCCCTCGGGGTCGCCAACTCCCGAACTCACCAGCCGTGAGCCCCTGAGGGTGTAGCATTATCTAGGCTGCACCAGAGGTGGTGAGGCTACATACACCCGGCCTCCTTGAGGGCCTTGAGCAGAAGGCAGGAGATAACAAGAAAAGAAAAAGAAGGCTGACTCCTCGCAGAACGAGGGTATCAGAAAAGATGAGACAAGGGCCAATTAAGGCGGGAAATGAAGAGACTCCCTAGGCCTCGGATACCCTAATACCGTCGGGGTCGGAAGAGAACTAGAGTTGACCAGGTGAGGTCGACAGGAAAGAAGACGGAGAGGAGCCCGGCAGCAATGCCGGACTCGGCTGGGGTCCCGTGGTCGCCAACCCACGTCCCACTAGATGTGAGCCCCTCCGGGCAAGAGTAAATTTAACACCCTGCATATAAGGTCGAATGTGTTAGGAACATGTCAGACGTCAGATGACGTGTTTAAATGAGATTTAGTGTTGCCACATAGGAATTTCCGATAAATTCCCACTGATTAAAGAACAGTGTTGCGCGACCTCCAACGATGACGATGGGAAACGTGATAGCCCACTTAATTGCCTCTGTTCGAAAGGAAACGAAAACCTCCGTGGCACAGTATTAAGATCAATATATAGGGCGTTCGGCAAAGGTATTCCCAGAAACTAAGGATGAGAGAAAGGAACTAATGTGGTAATATGTTGTTATTGTTGTTATTATTGTTGCTGTTATTGTTGCTGTTATTTGAGTCTTCAGTCTTTTGACTTGTTTGATGCAGCTCTCAATGGCTCCCTGTCTTGAGCAAATAGTTTCATCCTTTCATAGCTACCGCACCTTACTGCACATCCGAGGCAAACTGATTAACACATTCTAACCATGGTCTATCCCTACAGTTCTTGTCCTCAACTCTTCCTTCCTTAATTAAGTCTACTATTCCTGGGTGTCTTAGTATGTGTCCTACCAACCTATCTCTTCTCTTCATTAGCAGTTGCCAGAAACATCTCTCCTCTCCCACTTGTCATAATACCACTTCATTTGTTGCTCCACCCACCCTTCTGATCTTGATGATTCCCCTGTACCGGGTGAGTTAGCCGTGGTCGTTACGGCATGACTGCTGGCAGTCGCTCAAATCTGGGAGGCGAGGAGGTTCGAATCCCCCGCCGGCAACCTTGAAGATGGTCTTCTGTGGTTTCCCATCTTCCTACCAGGCCAGAGCCGCTACCTTCCAAGTCCTCGTTCTTACATCTAAACTTTACTCCCCAGACAACACTCCACACACGACCGTACGTGTAGCTCACCCATTGGGTGTCCGCCTCGAAGCAGCTACAACATGTCCTCGGACACTCCCAGAACTAAAAGCCATGCGATAAAAAAAAACTCTAACACCACATTTCTAAGGCTTCTATTCTTCTCTTTTCTGCTACGCCAACAGTTCACGTTTCACTTCCATAGAGCGCCACGCTCCAGACTAAGGCTTTCAAAAATGACTTCCTAATACCTAAATCTATATTCGATGTCAACAGATTCCTTTTCTGTAGAAATGCTTTACTTGCCTGTGCTAACCTACATATTATATCCTCCTTGCTTCGCCCATTACTGGTTATTTTGCTTCATAAGTAAGAGTAGACTCCTACATCCTTTAGCTTTTCACCTACCAATTTGACGTCGATAGGAGTTCCTGATTTATTTTGGCTACATTCTAATATTTTTAGCGTACTTTTGACAATTTGCAAAAATGAGGAAAAAGTAGACATGAGATCGATCCAGGCAAATGTGTGTCTGTCAGTCTGTCTGTCCTTCTGTCTGTCTGTGTGTGTGTGTCCCCCCCCTATCAACTCCTAAACGGCTGCAGCAATCGAAATAAAATTTGGAAGAAGAAAAGATCTATACCTGAATATCTCAATGCCGTATTTGAAAAATGATGTCAGTGCTACCAACTAGTGAAAAATCGCAATTGAAATTTGAGCTCCATGTTGGATATCATGGAAGGTATAAATGGGAGCTATTTCAAAATTGGCACACGTATAGATAAAAATATTTCAGTTTAATTTCCAGGAGGCCATACATGGCAGTGTTGCCAAAATGATTATAAGCCTGCTGATAGGTCCAATTTTTAAATGCATATAACTTCTACACTATTAATTGGAATTCAACCAAATTTCGTATGTACTATGTGTATATTATCGGATATGACTGAGCGTATTCTTAAGAGCCACCAACGTTGCCAACTGTTAATAAATGCTCACAATTTATTTTATCCAAATACCAATATATCAGAAAGTATGTAAGCCAACAGCTCTAAATTTTGCACACGTATTGGCAACTCAAACTAACACTTGGGGCGCTGCGGTCGGTCTGGATAAGTAGGGTTTAAAATACTCAATAACACGCGTTTGATATGGAACACTTTTTTATTTTTCGGTTATAATCAGTAAATGTGGTCTCTAAAGTAATGACAGTGTTATTTTTAATTGTGTATATGTATAACTGTGCGATACACGTGATCTAATTTGTGTGTTCCACTGGATTTTTTGGTGTCATTTGCATATTATCAAGCATCAGTTTTTATGGTTGATGTAGATCAGCTGATTCAAATTTACACAGGGCTACACTTCGGACATTATTTCGGTACTATTACGCGCAATATAATGTAAATGTCGATCCTGAGTCAACGTCGAGGATATTCAAATAGAGAAATGCGGTACATAAACAAATACATAACACCGAAGCTGTGCTACTTTTATCATTCCGAGACTAGCATCCACGCAAACCAGACGCCACTGTTCCAAGCTCCGACTTATATCGTGAATTGATGTCAAACTGATGATCCGCCAGCCTTTCCGCCAAGCCTACACCTCGTAATCGCTAAGTTCTTCGATATTCGAGCTATTCCACTACGAGTCATATAGGCCTAATTTGCCTCCCCGTGGGCACTGAAGAATGAGTGATTCCGCTACCATTCAAATATTCAACACCAAACCCACCTTTTAACCATCCAAATCAAGCAATTCCTGTCGCCCCCCGAGTTTTAATACAAGTTCAACTCATCCCTTCTCCCTACCAAGCAGCCAATAATTAATTATTTAATTAATTATTCAAGTAACTTCAATCTTACCAGCGCGCCCATCGTAACAGCTGTTTTTAAACTGAATAACCTTCGCTGGCTTTACGTCGCAGGTCTTCTGTCTGTCTACCTCGACAAGTGTTAGATCCTTCCCGGGATGGAAAGGTATTATTATTAGGTATTATTAGGTATCATCACATTTCGGCTATTGCTATTTGCATCTTTTGGAAAGTGATGAAAACGTATATCCGCAGCCCTCTTATACATCGACTTACAGCCGTAAACTGAGCAATACACTTTGCTTTTACTCATTTTTCACTCTATCAACGAGTAAAACTTATTACTTATGTATAAAGACACGAACAATTTACCACGATCTGTTTACCAATACAAGAAACCATATACAAACAGTCACCACGTGACAAATGTACCCTACTTGGTAAGTTTCTCATTTTTACCGCTAGATGTCATATCAGATAGCTGGAGTTGCCAATAGTACCTGGTATTCTAGATTAATTTGGAGTACCTAATACACGTGTGTGCTGCCAAAATGATTCTAAGCCTGCTGATAGGTCCTATTTTAAAATGCATGTAACTTCTATACTAACTAATGGATATCATTCAAAATTGGCACAATAATAGATCTTATTATTTTAGATTATTTCTGACCAATAGATGTATGACATTGTTGCCAATATGATTTTACGCGCGCTGTTAGATCCAGTGTTTGACTGCATGTAATGTCCATACTATCCATTGGACTTCAAACAAATTTTGTATTCTGTACCTTAAGAGATGGAACTAAGAATATATTCAGTGACCAGGGCTGCCAACTGTAGTGCTCTATTAGGCTACATTATGCCAGGTATACAGTATTTCGAACTAATTAGGAAGTTCGTTATTACCAACTTAATTTCGTCATTATTCTAGATAGATCCATATCGATTAATCATTGGCATGAATCTTAAATTTTAAGAAAAGTAGGCTCTTTAGTTCGTCATGGAACTTCTTGTTGTTTTTTATTTATTAATTTTCATCATGATTCTTTCCTCAGGACGTAGTCAACACCATTCAAAAAGAAATCCCCCTCGGCACGCCGGAAGGCGGAGGTAGATTTCACTGAGCAAAGAAAATTTGTCAATTGTCGTTGCTTCGGTGGTGTAGTTGGTAGCATGCTGAGCTTCTGTACACAAGGTCGCAGGTTTAAACCCGGCGAAGTCGTCGGAATTTTTGAGAGCATTAAAAATTGCTCAGTATGCCTTCCTTCGGAGGGGAAGTAAAGCTGGCGGTCCCACGTCACAGATTTATGGCATGTAAAACAACCTTCCACTAACTAAACTTGTGTGAAACAAAATTTGTAGGTTAGGTTTGATTAATGCTCTTAAGTTCCAACGTTCGTCACCAGACGCTGGTTGCGATGTCATCTAGTAGTAGCCAAATTTGCAGCTAGGTGTTGTAGACGGTAGCATTTGGTAGCGAAAGTAGGAACTAATTAAAATTATCGTCTGCAGTCCTTACTTGAATTAAAAACAGATAACACACACTAATACAACCAACACAATTAACACCGGTTATCAGACAGATTCTACACACACCCAAAGTACAAGGGGCTACATGACCAACCAACCATACCTCAATTGTCTACATGAAAATCCACAGCCTGCTTCCAGTCGACCAACCGGGTCAGTAAATGGATTGAATGAAGCCCCCATCTAGCGGCGAGGATATGAACTGTGCCGGCTGCCGAAACCTGTCGCACTCTCCTGAAGCAATCGTTAAATGAATGACAGATGAAATGAAGTGATAGTGGAGAGTGTTGCTGGAACTAAACTTGTGACAGGGAAAACCGGAGTACCCGGAGAAAAACCTGTCTGCCTCCGTTTTGTCCAGCACAAATCTCACATGGAGTGACTGGGGTTTGAACCACGGTCCCAGCGGTGAGAGGCCGGCGTGCTGCCGCCTAAGCCACGGAGGCTAAATGTCTACATGTTTAGCATAATCCTGAAAATGTTTTGCTCTTAGCGTAAGGGTGGGTCATGCCATACATTCTTTCAGACGAAGGTATTAGGTACTTTTTAGAGGACCATAGACCTTATTAAACTGTTTTGATATTGTGCCTATTAAGGGATGATAGTTTTTAGCCTACTTTTCACATTTTGCAAAAATGAGGAAAAAGTAGACTTATGAGATCGATCCGGGTAAATGTGTGTCTGTCTGTCTGTCCTTCTGTCTGTCTGGCTGTGTGTGTGTGTCCCCCCCCCCTATCAACTCCTAAACGGCTGCAGCAATCCAAACCAAATTTAGTATGAGTAAAGATGTATACCGGAATATCTCACGTCCATATTTGAAAATGATGTCAGTGCTACCAACTGCTGAAAAAACGCACTAGAAATTTGAGCTCCATGTTGGATATCTTGGAAGGTATGGACAGGAGCTCTTCCAAAATTGGCACACATGTAGATAATACTATTTCATTTTAATTTCCAGGAGGCCAAATATGACAGTGTTGCCAAAATAATTTTAAGCCTTCTGATAGGTCCAATTTTTAAAAGCATATAATTCCTACACTATCAATTGGATTTCAACCAAATTTTGTATGTAATATGTGTATATAAAAATATACGACTGAGCTTATTCTTAAGAGCCACCAGGGCTGCCAACTGTTAATAATTGCTCTTTCAATTTTTTTATCCAAATACCAATATATCAGAAAGTATGCAAGCCGACAGCTTTTAAACTATGCACACGTATAGTTCCTGACATTTTAGATTAATTTGGAGTAATTTATATACTTCAGTTCTACCAACATGATTCTGAGCCTGCTGATAGGACCAATTTTTAAATACATGCAACTTCTATACTATCAGTTGGATTTCAACCAAATTTCGTTTGTGCTATGTGTTACGTAACATATATGACTATAAGTATTCTTAAGAGCAATCAGGAATGCCAACTGTTAATAAATGCTGTCTATATATTTTTACCTTAATATATCAGAAAGTATGCAAGCCAACAGCTCTATATTTTGCACACGTATAGCACCTGACACTCTGGATTAATTTGGAGTAATTAATATAAGTCAGTGCTGCCAACATGATTCTACGCTTGCTGATAGGTCCTATTTTAAAATACTAACAAATGGATTTCATCCAAAACTGGCACAACAAGATATCATAACATTTCCGATTATTTCTAACCTGCACACGCATTGTTGCCAAAATGTTTTCACGCGCCTAACTGCATGGAACGTCCATTGGACTTCAACCAAATTTTGTATTCTGTACCTTAACAGATGAAACTAAGAATATATTCAGTCACCAGGGCTGCCAACTGTAGTGCTCTATTAGGCTACATTATACCAGGAATATTTCGAACTAATTAGACATTTCGATATTACCAACTTAATTTCGTCATTATTCTAGATAGGATCATATACTGCAGAATAATCATTGGCATGAAAAGTAGGCTCTTTAGTTCGTCACGGAACTTCTTGTTTTTTTCATCATAACTCCATTTCTCCCACGTCTTTGGTCAATAGTTGGTGTTATTGATAAACTTTACGGAGATAGGTTTTTGGCCCTTAGTCTATCCGAAGTTTCTTAGAGGAATAATTGGGAAGACACAGAGGGATAAAATCAGAAATGTGGACATTAGGGAGAGAACTGGGTTCCCAAAACTGCAACACAAGATAGAGACCAGTCAGCTGAAGTGGTACGGACATTTGATGAGAATGAAGAATATAGAGTACCAAAAAGAATATTTATGGAGAAAATACCAGGAAGAAGACAACGAGGAAGGCCCAGAAAGAGGTGGATAGATACGGTGAAGGAAAGCATAGAGAAAAGAGGAGTAAAAGAAAAAGAAGTATTGAAAGAAGGAAATGAATGGTGGAGGGACAGACAACTGTGGAGGTCCTTGATTCGCAACCCGACCCAGGGAACTGGAAACGGGAAATAAAGAAGAAGAAGAATATCCGAAGAATAGTATGAACTTTGAATGGGTTCGATTTTTCACATTGTAAGAAAGTTATAGCGAAATTTCTCTTTTCTTGAGAGGTCCACATTTCCACACCTCTGGATGCGATTTTACCCTTTGACAAACTCCACCAAGATTTTGAATAGTTTTATCTCTACTTAGTAAAAAACTAAGTCCCAGATTCTTGGATGTCACGGGTAATCTCGAGAACCACTGATTGGATTTGGATGCAGTTTTCACCATTCTGTAAAGTATATCTCGAGGAAGATTTCTATACAAAATAATTTATTTATGATCAAAGGAAGCCAAGCAGCAATGATTTCAGTGAAAAATTCGAAAAGAAAACCTGGCGTCCGTGCGCTTTTTAAACATACGCTGGGCAAACCGTTAAAAATAGCTATATATTGTGAGGGTAAGAATTGTTCAGCATGAAAAGTTCTACAAAAATGTCTTCAATACATCGCCTACTATATGTGATTTTAGGTTTTCATTTCTTCCAACATCGACATTCAATTACTCAGGTGACAGTTTACGAGCTAGCTAGGGGCGAGCCTATCACTCCAGTTATAACCTAGCTAGCGGGCGAGCCTATTACCCTAGATACAGCCAGCAGAAAACTGTCGAGTAGTGTTGAGTTAAGGCTTCAGAGAAGAGTGGTTGTTTTTGGAGTTTCCCTGGAAGTGCAACTTGGCTTTACTTCATTTCGCCTGTGAACTTTTCGTTCCGCAAAATACAAGGTCAAATTAAGAATGGACGGAAGGGGCATTTCTGTTTCATGCACCTCGCCATTCTTAAATTACGTCTGACAAGAATTCGTTGCACATGCATCTCCACGATAATATAATTAATTGTCTAGTAAGTGATTTTAACTCATCATGCCGAGATTAAAATGGATATAGATCGTAGTTGATTGACACCGAAAAGAGAGCGCTTATCACGTAATGCCTTGTTAAGCACAACTGGTCTAGAATTATAATGGGGGCAGTTTAAATTCGTAAAAATCCCAATAATTTTAACAGAGACACTGGATATCAGCTAAGTGACACTTGGCTACCAGTTATTAAAGATCTAGGAAGATAGTTCCTCTCAGTCTCTCTGTTCTTCACCTATTTCAAATTGTACGTTTTCCTCTATGGCTACAGAGCCTGGATTGGATCTCGTTTGTTCGTCACTGGAGGAGTTTCCATGTGTTTTTTCGCCGTTGCCTGTATGACGTTAGGTATCGTTCAGATACACTTCCCTTTTGTTTATGTTTCCTTATATCCATCTAACCCTCCCACCTCCCCCCTCTTCTTTTGGACATCCTCATTCTTTTAGGAGTCTCTATATTTTCACCCCGCCCCCTTTACCTTCTCCTTACTTACTATTCTGTCCGCCGTTCTACCATGGTCCATACAGTAATTTCTGGCAGCTGCTCTCTGGTGACGAACCGAGGAATTTATCTATATTTTTTTGTAAGTTTTGTAATCTCATTGATATACTTTCTTTGGCCACATTGTTTGATTTCCATTGAAAAAGGAGGCAAGGTTTCTCCGAAACGTATGGTTCTAATCTAAATACACACGGCATTAGCTCAAAAAACATGAATTATTTATATAATCCGGGCCGTGAAAGCCTTAATATACACAAAGTAATTTATTCATAACTGTTCCCGGGCAAAGCTGGGGCGGGTTGCTAGTTTAATGTACAGTATAAACTTAAACGTGATTGGTGGTAGTTACCGTGTCCTCAAGAAAGTGATACATAGCATATATTAACTTTTGAACTGATGGTGGTTTTGAGGTCTGGGGGATGTGAAACGCGAAGATTTATGTCCATATTAGCCTGAAGTCGCAAAATGGTACCCATTGCAATAGGTAGATTTCTAATGAAATCTGTGGGTTGACGACCACGGGACTCCATCTGAGTCCGGCATTGCCTCCACTTACTTGTGCCGGGCTCCTCTCCGTCTTCTTTCCTGTCGACCTCTCTTGGTCAACTCTTGTTCTCTTCCGACACCGACGGTATTACGGTATCCGAGGCCAAGGGAGTCTCTTCCTTTCCCTCCTTAATTGGCCCTTGTCTCATCTTTCTGCCTCGCTCTGTCAGAGGAGCAACCCCGTCCAGCCTCAAGCAGCGTTGCCAGCAGTACATACTCACTAAGTAAATGAAAGTTGAACTCAACACTTATGCTTATATTCTTACGTCGTATTACATATATTCAAACTTTCCAATTCTCACTTTCTCATTTACTCTATATTTAGATATCTAAATATCCTCCTTCAGTAACGAATAATCATCTTTATCATCATCTTCATCACCATCATTTAGTCTACTTTTTTTCAGTATTTCCTTTACCTTACTGTAATTTTAAACTTACTTCTAAGTATCTTAGTTATTCACCCTAACAATGCAACAATTTACAGCCTACACCACCAAGCTAATCTAGTTTATATGTATTTTATATTGTATAAATATTGTAAAATTGTTAGATTTAAGTTGTATTTGTATTGTTCATTATGTATCAGTTGTATAATCTGGTTATATGGAAGAGAGGGCCTAATGGCCCTAATCTTGCCAGACAAAATAAATCTATCTATCTATCTATCTATACCCTCCTTCTGCGAGGGGTCAGCCTTCTCTTTCTTTCCATGTTATCTCCTTCCTTCTGCTCAAGGCCCTCAAGGAGGCAGGGTGTGTTTAGCCCCACCACTTCTGGTGCCCTCTGGATATTACTACACCCTCAGGGGTTCACAGCTGGTGAGTTCGGGAGTTGGCGACCCCGAGGGATTTCTGAGCTGTGACCGCTTTTTCCATGTTTCCAATGACTTTGGGGCGGGCCCTCGTCTCTTTCCCCTTTCCTATCTGCCTTTCATGGCTCACCTTCCTTCCAAGTCCCTCAATCCTCATTCTTCGAGGGTTGAAGGCATTTCTTTTCTTCCCGTCCTTTATTTTCTTTATCCTTTATTTGTTTATCATTTCTACCTAAGTAGTCTGTAGTTAGTATTAGTTATAGTTTTCGTTCTCATCTCATCTTTCACTGTCACCCAAACCATTAGGGGCCGATAACATAGATGTTAGGCCCCTTAAAATAACAATTATAATCACCAGCTTCAGTGGCGTGTGGTGGAATTTTACTTAGGGTTAAGCAATGGTTTTCTTCGCAAAATCATTGAAGACCCAGTTGTAGAAGTTTGGGATGTTTTGAACTTAGAAAGTAAATCTATCTCAATTGAAATCAATGACAAATGTTATACGTTTAGTTAAAATACCGAATACAAGCATTCACTTTCATGTTAATAGGCCTACTCAATTGAGGAGTTGGACGGCTTCCTAATAAAATTAATATTTTGTTCTCAAATTTACCGCGCATCACACGCTGTCATTTCTAGACCCAAGTCCCGGTGCCATATTTTACCAGATTTCTCACGCCTACTAGTGTAAACTAAAATGTCTACTGCATACCCTACTCCCTTATATTGCATTAGACAACATTATGTCGCTGAACTATAAAAATGACGGCCTACCACTGTAAAACAATCACACGTTTTAACACAACATATAAAAAGCTGTTTTACACAAACACTGACACGCTTCTTCAAACTATAATGAGCGAGTAAACACACGATCTTTGAAAACTGACCGCTCCTTGTTTTCGGCCTAAGGTATGTAACTTAAGGAATTGCTTCCTAGCCTTCGCTTTCACTCACCCTGCAGTACCAAGAAATACCAAAAGAGGGCAAGCCACGCTATTGTGCTGCTGCAAGCGACTCCGCAAGGAACTCACAGTAGGCGTCAAAGAACGACGAATTGTGAATGGGATCATTAAAAGAATACAGGACATAGAGACTGGAATATCACTATAACCAAAGTAAATAATTATTGTACCCGTCATTATTTTACTTGGTTTTTTTTTTTTTTTTTTTTTTTATTTTTTATTTTTTTTAGCGTATGGCTTTTAGTGCCGGGAGTGTCCGAGGACATGTTCGGCTCGCCAGTTTTGTGGCTGCTTCGAGACGGACACCCAATGGGTGAGCCACAAGTACCGTTGGGGAGGGAAGGAGGGAAGTTGGAATGTAAGGACGAGGAGTTGGAAGGTAGCGGCTGTGGCCTATAGTTAGGGACCAACCCCGGCATTTGCCTGGAAGGAAGATGGGAAACCACAGAAGACCATCTTCAAGGTTGCCGGCGGGGGGATTCGAACCTCCTCGCCTCCCGGATGTGAGCGACTGCCATCAGTCATGCCGTAACCACCACGGCTAACTCACCTTTACTTGGGTAAGCAATGCTTACCTTACATCCATGGAATACACGCGCCTGAATTCAGCTTCTTCTAATGAAATCTACGTAACTCACTCAAATCCTCTGGTGAATCGGCTAAGTTGACAATGTCATCAGAAAATCTCAGAATTGGAATTATTTTTCCTTGAATCTTTTTCTGTTGTCTCATTTCTATGTAAATTTTTTTTAATGTAATATTTATTCTGGTTAATGTTTTTTTCTCCGTTATCTACCACTATTTGTGAACGACCTGTTAGAACGTGTCACCATGTTCCAAAAGTGTGGTTGTGTAACTCAGTTTGACAGACGTACCTTTGTGTACATGATGGGTGGGATGTGAAATATAATGCAGTCTCTGCATTAACCACTCCATCAGTTAGAACAATTACATCATAAATCAAGTGTTGTGAAATATGAAATTTAATCCGCTACCCCGTGCTAAATATCACGTATGTTTCAATTATATGACAGAGTTCTCTTCATTTATCAATTAATTCACATTGTTCTTTGCGTTTCGCGGCATAAGGGCTCATACAATGTTCGTGATGATTTTAAATACAGAACTCATAGCGTAAAATCGTTCACCGCTACAACAAAGAAGAGCTGCAGTAACTTCGGACACCGCAGGTTCGAATCCCAGTGAAGACGCGGGGTGACGCTCAGTTAGTCCCATTTTCAGCTAGGAGGGAGGTTTGAGTTGGTCCCATGGTCATCTTGGAGGGAGGTTTGAGTTGATCCCATGGTCATCTTGGAGGGAGGTTTGAGTTGGTCCCATGGTCATCTTGGAGGAAGGTTTGAGTTCGTCCCATGGGCAGCTTGGAGGAAGTTTGAGTTCGTCTCATGGTCATCTTGGAGGGAGGATGGAGTTCGTCCCATGGTCAGCATGGAGGGAGGTTTGAGTTCGTCCCATGGTCATCTTGGAGGGAGGTTTGGGTTGGTCCCATGGTCATCTTGGAAGCAGGTTCGATTTGGTCCCTTGGTCATCTTGGAGGGAGGTTCGAGTTCGTCCCATGGTCATCCTAGAGGGAGGTTTGATTTGGTCTCATGGTCATCCTAGAGGGAGGTTTGATTTGGTCTCATGGTCATCATGGAGGGAGGTTCGATTTGGTCCCTTGGTCATCTAGGAGGGAGGTTCGAGTTCGTCCCATGGTCTGCTCGGAGGAAGGTTTGTGTTGGTCCCATGGTCATCTTGGAGGGAGGTTTGTGTTGGTCCCATGGTCAGCTCGGAGGAAGGTCTGTGTTGGTCCCATGGACATCTTGGAGGGAGGTTTGTGTTGGCTCCATGGTCAGCTCGGAGGAAGATTTGAGTTGGTCCCATGGACATCTCGGAGGGAGGTTTGTGTTGATCCCATGGTCAGCATGGAGGGAGGTTTGGGTTGGTCCCATGGTCATCTTGGAAGGAGGTTCGATTTGGTCCCTTGGTCATCTTGGAGGGAGGTTCGAGTTCGTCCCATGGTCATCCTAGAGGGAGGTTTGATTTGGTCTCATGGTCATCCTAGAGGGAGGTTTGATTTGGTCTCATGGTCATCATGGAGGGAGGTTCGATTTGGTCCCTTGGTCATCTAGGAGGGAGGTTCGAGTTCGTCCCATGGTCTGCTCGGAGGAAGGTTTGTGTTGGTCCCATGGTCATCTTGGAGGGAGGTTTGTGTTGGTCCCATGGTCAGCTCGGAGGAAGGTCTGTGTTGGTCCCATGGACATCTTAGAGGGAGGTTGGTGTTTGCTCCATGGTCAGCTCGGAGGAAGATTTGAGTTGGTCCCATGGACATCTCGGAGGGAGGTTTGAGTGTGTCCCATGGTCAGCATGGAGGGAGGTTTGGGTTGGTCCCATGATCAGCGTGGAGGGAGGTTTGAGTGTGTCCCATGATCAGCATGGAGGGAGGTTTGAGTGTGTCCCATGGTCAGCATGGAGGGAGGTTTGGGTTGGTCCCATGATCAGCATGGAGGGAGGTTTGAGTGTGTCCCATGATCAGCATGGAGGGAGGTTTGAGTGTGTCCCATGATCAGCATGGAGGGAGGTTTGAGTGTGTCCCATGGTCAGTATGGAGGGAGGTTTGAGTTGGTCCCATGGAACTGCCGCAGTAGTCATGGACAAGTTTGACTTATGATAGCTTTCTTCTTCTCCTTCTCTTTCTACTGCTTCAATAGTCCGCAACAATATATTTTAACCAGATGTAATTTATTTCATGTTATTTCTCAGATATTCCACGAGCAGCCTCTCACCGCTGGGTCCGTGGTTCAAATCCCGGTCACTCCATGTGAGATTTGCTGGACAAAGCGGAGGCAGACAGGTTTTTCTCCGGGTACTCCGGTTTTCCCTGTCACAATTTCATTCCAACAGCACTCTCCACTATCATTTCATTTCATCTGTCATTCATTTAATCATTGCCCCAGGAGAGTGCGACAGGCTTCGGCAGCCGGCACAGTTCATATCCTCGCCGCTAGATTGGGGCTTCATTCATTCATTCCATTACCTGACCCGGTCAGTAGACTGGAAGCAGGCTGTGGGTTTTCATTTTCATTTCTCAGATATTACAATAGTTGGAATGTTTTAATGTTGATATGTTTCAGGAGAAATGTAGGAACAAGGGAAGCTGTACTAAGTCTTAGGCTGATTTTGGAAGGTAGAATAAGAAAAGATAAGAGAACGTTCATGGCATTTGTAGACTTAGAAAAAACTTTTGAAAACGTTGATTGGACTAAATTGTTTGACATTTTGAAATCTATTGGAATAAAGTAGAGGGATAGGAGGGTGATATACAATCTATACAGAAACTAGACAGCAGTCGTTCGAGCTGAAGGACATGAGAGAGAAGCTGGTATTCAATCTTTACATTGAACAAGCAATGAAGGAAATTGGAGAAATATTTAAAGTGGGAGTGAAGATTCAAGGAGAAATAATTTCAACTCTGAGATTTGCTGATGACATCGTCATCTTGGCCGAAACGCCTGAGGATTTGAATGAGTATTTGAATGGTATGGACTCCGTCTTACGGAATAAATACATGATGAAAATTAATAAATGTAAAACAAGAATACTGGAATGCAGCCGAAATAAATCAGAAACCTCTATGGACATCAAATTGGCAGGTGAAAAGGTGAAGGAAGTAGGAGACTTCTGTTACTTAGGAAGCAAAATAACCAGTGATGGAAGAAGCAAAGAGGATATAAAAGGTAGGTTGGCTCAGGCAAGGAAAGTCTTTCTACAAAATAGGAATCTGTTGACATCGAATATAGGTTTAGGTATTAGGAAGTCATTTTTGAAAGCCTTTGTCTGGAGCGTGGCGCTCTATGTAAGTGAAACTTGGACTATTGGTGCAGCAGAAAAGAGGAGAATTGAAGCGTTTGAAATGTGGTGTTACAGGAGAATGATGAAGATCAGATGGGTAGATAGGGTGACAAACAAAGAGGTATTAGGACGAGTGGGAGAGGAGAGATGTTTCTGGCAACTGCTAATGAAGAGAAGAGATATGTTTGTAGAACACATACTTAAGACACCCAGGAATAGCAAGCTTAGTTATGGAAGGGAGGGTTTAGAACAAGAACTGTAGGGGTAGACCTAGGTTAGAATACGTTAAACAGATTGCTTCGGATGTAGGGTGTGGTAGCTATGTAGAGATGAAACGATTAGCTCAAGACAAGGAGGCATGGAGAGCTGCATAAAATCAGTCAAAAGACTGAAGACTCAAACAACAACAATAATATTAACGTTTGAGTTAAGTCCACAGTCAAAACATTCCTCCGTAAATAACCATCAACTCACGATGAGGTGAGTTGGGGAAGAGCTATAATGGAGAGGTGAAAGTTAGGGGATTCTAGGTTTGAATCCCAGTGTTGATAGCAGCTATCCGAAAGCGCGGGTCCTTATGGGGAAAATTGTAAGTCCTTTTGGGAGGAAACATCAATAAGGAATACCTGCAGTTTGTTCTATAAAATGATTTTGAATAAAAAAATGTGACTGATTTAACCCGCGAGGACTGGCGCATGGGCATTTTTGATCCGAGACTTAAATAATGCCCTATATTTTCGTTTTGGTCAGCCCTTATTTCCTGTCGCTTACTGTACATCCCTTCCTAGCCTTGAACTTCACCCTGCAAAAGAAACATGTCCATAGCTTTTGTAACACTAAGGTTATTTCTATATTATTTATGGTCGGGTCAGATTTACCCATGCTGCCAGGCCTCACGAGACAATTTTTGGCTTATGTTAGTCGGGACAATCTGTATAGAACAGGGCCATCCAGTCATTGCGCGGCCGCGCTCGGGGAGCACTGGGCAGTCAGACTAGCGCTCCTTGCCCTACCACCACTACACCGTGGCAGCGAGGAGACGGACGATGTTTGGACCACGCTGACTATATAGACACGTACGTACAGTCGTGCGGCCGACGGCTCTTGTGGGATTGTTGACATATTAATAGGGCTGTTTTTCCATAACAAATATACCGCATACACAAATAGAATGGTACTCCTATGTATGGAATGTGCAGGAAACGAACACAAGTATAGAATATTGCGATTTATTCCAAACTGAAATGTGAACATATTAGAGAGGAAAATTCAACAACAAATTGTGTTCTTTTTAACACATTACATCTCTGTGGCACACTAAACATTTGGCATGCCCTTTATAAGCGGTACAGAAAAATAATATTTCCAATTCTGCTTTAAAGACTGCTGTTTCACCACTCTTTTTTTTTTTTGTATGCTCTTCAGTCATGGCCACTGCCAAACTGATTTAATTACAGGCTGTTAACAAATCGCATTGGACTAGACTAGCGACTGATGGATCGGCTCCACACTTCAGCATGCTCAGCCAGCCAAGCTCCTCCCACCACTTCTGAAATTACCTTCCATCAAAGCGCTCGGAGCACTGACTTAGAGCGCGGTCGGAGCGCTGTCTGGATGGCCCTGGTATAGCATAAGGGAGAAAATCCACCCAGTTTGGTGCAGTACAATCACATAGCTCACGTTCTTGTTGATCCATGTTTAGTGTCTAGGAAAACCTTGATAATCAGCTCCTTTGTTCAAAAAATTGAGATGACTGTTTTGTCGTTACTCTCAAGGCCAATTATAAATAACCCCTGGCACTACAGCCCGTGAAGGGCCTAAGCCTACCAAGCGACCGATGTCCAGCCATTTGGCCTGCTTATATTGGGGTGACGCATGATCAGCGCATCGAATCCCCTCGGCCGTTAATCTTGGTTTTCGTGATCAGGGCGCTGCCTCACTGTCAGACAGCTACTCAATTGTCCTCACGAGGCTGAGTGCACCCCGTTCCAGCCCTCACGTCAGTTTATAAAATCCCTGACAGAGCCGGGAAACGAACCCGGGGCCTCCGGGTGAGAGGCAGGTGCGCTACCCCAACACCGCGGGGCCAGCCAAGGCCAATGTTACTGTTACGAAAAGTGTCATATTTCTGCCAGTTAAATTTGAAAAATATAAATAAACCTCATTTCATATTGGGAATAGTTCAAAGGAAGACACCAGGTGTAAAATTACTTCATTAAAATCCGTACAACTACGACAAAAAGGGAGTGACACAGTATGGGCCAAAATGACCCGGCGCGAGTCCTCGTGTTATATTTTTTCACGCCAGTTCTCAATGTGTAAATTCTATATTTGAGTGGAATGGTTTGCACTTTTTTTTTTTTTTTTTTTTTTTTGTCGTGTGGCCGAGTGCTATCCCAAAACCACGGGGCCGGCACTGTGGAGGCATCCCTCCGAGCTGACCATGGGACCAACTCAAACCTTCCTCCAAGCTGACCATGGGACCAATTTAAACCTCCGTCCAAGATGACTATGTGACCAACTCAAACCTCCCTCCAAGATGACCATGGGACCAAGTCAAACCTGCCTCTAAGATGACCATGGGACCAACTCAAACCTGCCTCCAAGATGACCATGGGACCAACGCAAACCTCCCTCCAAGCTGACCATGGGACCAACTTAAACCCCCCTCCAAGATGACAATGGGACCAACTCAAACCTGCCTCCAAGATGACCATGAGACCAACTCAAACCTCCCTCCAAGCTGACCATGGGACCAACTTAAACCCCCCTCCAAGATGACCATGGGACCAACTCAAACCTGCCTCCAAGATGACCATGAGACCAACTCAAACCTCCCTCCAAGCTGACCATGGGACCAACTTAAACCCCCCTCCAAGATGACCATGGGACCAACTCAAACCTGCCTCCAAGATGACCATGGGACCAACTCAAACCTCCCTCCAAGCTGACCATGGGACCAACTCAAACCTCCCTCTAAGATGACCATGAAACCAACTCAAACCTCCCTCCAAGCTGACCATGGGACCAACTCAAACCTCCCTCCAAGATGACCATGGGACCAACTCAAACCTTCGACGCCGACCTGCGCGTCGGGATGAGAGATGGAATGGATGAAGATGAATGAAACTGGGTAAGGATGTGGAAGGATGCGGCCGTGGCATGTCAGAAGGTACAGAGACAGCCTGTACAGCCGACAGCCGACGGTGGGGTTCGAACCCACGCGTCTACCGAGTCAGCAGAGAGCTTGTCCCTATGACCTAACGCTGCGCTTTAGCTAGCGTAGCTACTGCTGTCGGCAGGGGCGGATCTAGGAGAGGGGGAGGGGGGCGGGGCAAGGATGGCGACTGCCATGATTTTTTTAAAATTAAATTAATTAATTAATTATACTTTTCAAACTAATTTATAATTCATATTCCTTTTTTCAGTGCAGCTATGACCTCCCGTGACCGATTAGCAAGTTTGGATTTCAGTGAGATAATAGAAGACTTCAGCCGGGAAAAAAGTCGCAAAGTAATATTTTAATCTTTCATAGTTTACATAATCTTCTTCAAGGGGACTTAAAGGTTTCTTTCATATTATTTAAAAAAATGTACTGTGGTGTATTCAAAATATTGTAACTATTCTTCATTTTATTATTATTATTACAAAACTATTTTCCATTTGATTTGATTTTTTTTTAATTTCCTATTGTTGTAGGTCCCACTTATCATATCGCCCAGGGCCCCGCAAAGCCTGGATCCGACACTGGCTGTCGGTATAGTTTGCACTTATCAGTAGGTTTCGATTTCAAGGTCGATAAGTTTCGAGTACTGTTGTTTTGCCAAGCTCAGGTTGCGCGGCTCAGAATTAACACCACATTGAGTGCTATTACCGCCATTCATGTTGACTTGATCGCCTCGTCTTGGAATAATGCATAGCCTCTGTCCGCGATCGCGTGCTCTTGGAGTGACATTGGAGGGGGAAAGAAGCGTTTGATGATTGATGGGACACAAATCTACTGTGCAGTCGCTCAGTTGTGCCAGTACCGGCTGTGGACGTGAGCCAACCGCATCAACAACACTAGGTATGTAAACATTTGTCGATATCGTCAATTAGGGACTGATTGGAATTCATAACAGAGGCTACGCCGCTTGTCTTTGGTTCGATTTCCGGTCGGATCGTGGGATTTATACTTGGTACGGTTTTGTCCCATGAATCGGACAATGGCTTTTGATAATAATAGACTAATACTAAATCGTATGGCCACGGGTGCCGGGTGCATGCTTTGTTATTTGAACCCAGAGGGTAGCTTGCATGTCGAATTTCGTTGTTCCTTGAAGCACTATGAAAGTTCAGGAGGTTAGATATGTAAGCTCCTTGAATAGCGCTTTCTAGTAGAGAAATGAGGAACTTTCTGTTGGCGGAAACTCCCGGGATTAATTTTGCCATTATGAACACGGTCTACTGAATTCAAATGGGTTCTTTGACATGCCAACATAGTATGACATGCGTTTTGTATTTTTGCCGCCTTTCAAAAAATCACTTACCACGGCCAGGAGCTAACCTGCAAGCTTGGGGTTAGTAGACCGACACTTTATCCACTCACCGTGGCAAGTTTTGATGATGGTTGGATGGTTGGTTGGTTCCTCAGTTTAGGGGCTGCGACATGTAGCCCCGTGTACTTTGGGTGTGTGTAGAATCTGTCTGATAAACGGTGTTAATTGTGATGGCTGTATTAAAGTGTGTTATCTGTTTTTAATTCAAGTAAGGACATTCGATTTTTAAGTAGTTCCAACTTTTGCTACCCAACGCCACCATCAACCTCCAACTAGTTCTGAAATTTGTTACTAGATGGCACCACAATGCCGGCCCCGTGGTATTGGGATAGCGCGCCTGCCTCTCACTCGGAGGCCCCAGGTTCGATCCCCGGCTCCGTCAGAGATTTTAAAACTGACGTGAGGGTTGGAACGGGGAGCACTCAGCCTCGTGAGGACAATTGAGTAGCTGTCTGACAGTGAGGCAGCGCCCCGATCACGAAAACCAAGATTATGGCCGAAGGGACCCGATCCGCTGACCACGCGTCACCCCAATATCTGCAGGCCAAATGGCTGGGCAGCGGTCGCTTGGTTGGCTTAGGCCCTTCATGGGCTGTATAGTGCCAGGGGTTGACTTTTGACTTTTTGTTGAGATGCCACCACAGTCGGCTCCTGGCGACGAACGTTGGAACCTAAGAGCGTCAGTCAAATCTAACCCATACAAGTGTAATTAGTGGAAGGTTCTTTATCATGGCATAAATCTTCATTGATATTACAATTTTTCAGCTTGCCACGGTGGGTGAGTGGATAGCGTATCGGTCTACTAACCCCAAGATTGCAGGTTCGCTCCTGGCCGTGGTAAGTGTTTTTTTTTTAAGGCGGAAAAAATACCACACGCATGTCATACGATGTTGGCATGTCAAAGAACCCATTTGAATTCAGTAGGCCGTGTTCATAATGGCAAAATTAATCTCTGGAGTTTCCGCCAACACAAAGTTCCTCATTTCTCTACTAGAAAGCGCTATAGTGTTCAAGAAGCTTAGATATCTAACCTCCTTGACTTTCATAGTGATTCAAGGAACAACGAAATTCGACATGCAAGCTACCCTCTGGGTGTCAAATTACAAAGCTGGCACCCGGCACCCGAGGCCATACGATATTATTCTAGTCGGTCAACAAAATGCAACCCCAATTACTGGGACATGTGAAAAGAAGTTACCTGAAAAATATTACATGGGATTAAAATATATATAAACCCGGCGCAGTCAGTTGGCATTTGGGTAGATTTACTGGCACGTTAAAGATCCCCTCCGGGGCAAAATTTCCGGCACTCCAGCGTCTCTAAAATCCGCAGTATTTAAAAGGGACGCAAAACCAATAGCATTATTATTATATAAAATACTACCAACCCGCCCCGGCTTCGTCCGGGAACAGTTATGAATGCATTACGTGATAAGCGCTTTTTTTTTTTCGATGTCAATGAACTACGACCTATATCCGTTTACGTCTCGGCATGATGGGTTAAAATCACTAATAATTGTATTATCATGGAGATGCATGTGCTTCGAATTCTTGTCAGACGTAATTTAAGAATGGCGAGTTGCATGAAACACAAATCCCCCTTCCGTCCAATCTTAACTTGACTGTGTATTTTGCGGAACGAAAAGTTCACAGGTGAAATGAAGAAAAGCCGAGTTGCACTTCCAAGGAAACTCCAAACCCAACCACTCTTTCTCTGAAGTCTTAACTCAACACGACTCGACAGTTTGCAGCTGGCTGTATCTGGGGTAATAGGCTCGCCCGCTAGCTAGGCTGTAGCTGGGGTGATAGGCTCGCCCCAAGCTAGCTCGTTAACTGTCGCTCCAGTAATTGAATGGAGATTGTTGGAAGAAAAGAAATCACAAAAACACTTCTAGTGGGCGAGTTATTGAAGATAGGGATATGCTCTCACGGACTTTTTTGTAGAACTGTTCATGCTGAACAATTCTTACACTCATAGTAATGGTTTGCCCGGCATAGGCTTTAAAAGCGTTCGGACGCCAGGTTATTTTTCGACGTTTTCACTGAAATCGTTACTGCTTGGCCTTCTTTGATCATAAATAAATTATTTTCGACCGAAACCTTCCTCGAGATATCCTTTACAGAATGGTGAAAACCGCATCAAAATCTATCCAGTGGTTCTTGAGATTGCCCGTGACATCCAAGAATCAGGGACTTGGGGTAGTTGTAAGTAGAGAAATATTTTATTTTTGTTTTGGACTACAAAGGAGGGAGAAAACTAAGGGATGACATGCTACGCTCGTCAAGCGTATATAAAGCGTTCTTCTTTAGGATGCTTCAGTATTTTACCAGTAGTAGTTTCTTATTTTTTCTTTTTTCCCCCTTTTTTTCTTTGGGGGGCAGTGACTGTTTTGAGTGTCATTGTAAGATTGGTAGTGTATTGTAAAGCTAGTTTGTCTTGTATAGATTTGCGATCTGATGAAGTTCACGTGACCAACGAAACAAGTCATCCTTTAGTTTTCTATACAGATTGCAATGCACTGACATCTAATTTAGTTCAATGGTTTCATAACGTGAAAATGGTGGCTGTGCGAAATTTTAACATTAACTTTTCACTTCATGTGTTCTAACCATGTGATCGAAATCAACGTTTGATTAATGAACGTACACAATAATCCGCACCTAATGGTACATAACTCTAAGACCTACATATATTAAAATCCAACATGGTGACCATCCAAAATATTTAGACGTTTCTCTATATCTATTAATCTATGACACCAGTCAAACTGAAATTTTGTATAAGTAGAGGCTATAAACATAAGTTCACCTATAGCCTGGTGAGCACAAATCCAACATGCTGGTGACGCGAAATTAAAATATTCAAATGGACGAGATTTAACCATCCGAGCGCAGTGAAATGTGGTACGGTATATTCTTATATAAATTGTAATTCACTGGCATCTAATTCATTTAAATTATTTTCATAACCGCAAGATGGTGGCGGAGCGAAATTTTAAAATCTCGTTTCTATTTCTTGTGTCCTAATCATGCGATTGATATTTTAATAAAACACATAAACTATAATCTTCATGTAATAGTACATAACTCTATATATAAAAATGCAACATGGTGACCATCCAAAATATTTAGACGGTTCTCAATATCTACGAATCTATTACAGCAATCAAACTGGAAATTTGTATGTTGATAGAGGCAATTAATATAAGTAGGATAGGCCTATATGAAAATAGGCTATTAGTTCTTCACTGAACTACTTGTGTTTGTCATGTTATTAAAATTTAATTGTGATTCAGGTTAACCCCTCTATAGTTCTAGGATATCTAAAGGGGCCATTGCTATTTCTAACAATAAGCCTGAATAATGAGTAATAGATAAACTTAATGATTTACAATATTATTGTTGTTTTAAAGGGCGGAACAGTGAGGTCATCGTTGTTTGAGTCTTCAGTCTTTTGACTGGTTTGATGTAGCACTCCAAGCCTCCCTGTCCTGAGCTAATCGTTTCATCTCTACATAGCTACTACACCCTACATCCGAGGCAATCTGTTTAACATATTCTAACCTTGGTTTACCCCTACAGTTCTTGTCCTCGACCCTTCCTTCCATAACTAAGCTTGCTATTCCTGGATGTCTTGGTATGTGTCCTACCAATCTATCTCTCCTCTCCATTAGCAGTCGCCAGAAACATCTCTCCTCTCCCACTCGTCTTAATACCTCTTTGTTTGTCACCCTATCTACACATCTGATCTTCATCATTCTCCTGTAACACGACATTTCAAACGCTTCAATTCTCCTCTTTTCTGCTGCACCAATAGTCCACTTTTCACTTCCATAGAGCGCCACGCTCCACACAAAGGCCTTCAAAAATGACTTCCTAATACCTAAATCTATATTCGATGTCAGCAGATTCCTTTTTTGTAGAAATGCTTTCTTTGCCTGAGCCAACCTACTTTTTATATCCTCTTTGCTTCGTCCATCACTGGTTATTCTGCTTCCTAAGTAACAGAAGTCTCCTACTTCCTTCAGCTTTTCACCTGCCAATTTGATGTCCATAGAGGTTTCTGATTTATTTCGGGTGCATTCCAAAATTTTTGATGCGTAACATCTTTCCACTCGGTTGTTGGATATTTTTGTGGGAGTGATTTTGAAAAATGGGACTGAAGTGGATCGGAACGATCAAGGTGGCAGTGTGGAAGTGTGCTAGCTGGCAGTGGTTGATCAAACGGAAGTGTAAGACGCACTGCCAACTCGATCGATCCATCCAGCTGGCAGTGGTAAGAGAAACAATGAGCGCGCGGTGTCGGAAATTGATACCATAACGTACTCTCGGCCATGTTGAATGTATATGACATACTGAACGGTAAACGCTCATGCGAACTCTGGTGTCAAGTGATTGAAACAAAGCACATGGTATATGTTCGAAGTCTTCGTATCAGTATTTAAATGGAAAAATGCTTCAATATCAAACATTGTAAGTAGTCGGCAGTGCCGGTATTATGTTTCTGCACAATGGCTATTGAAATATTAACCCACATAACGGTAATGCAGTCATCAATATAATATAATCGTTGTGGTTATACGAGAATTGAGCAAGCCTTCATGAACTATTGCTGAATACATTCTCTTTACTCAAAGGAGGGCCTATTCATAAGGCATTTTAAACTCAATTTCACGCAGGAACATTATCAAAACAAGCAAAATATAAATGAAACTTAATTCCGTAATGCAGTATTATTGGAACGTGGAAATAAGTCACCATCTTGTGCACAATATTTCCGTAGTCGAAATAGCCGTGGGGTTAGCGCCTATGGCTGTGAATCTAGAGATCTCGGGTTCGAATCCCGGACGGGGTAGATATTTTTGCTACCAGATTATCATTTTAAACGATATTTATCATATCAATATGACTCAATTTAACAGAATCCATATAATTACGTGTTGGTCTGTGAATCTAGGACCTGTTTATAAGGAATTTAAGGTTATGAGCGGTGTCGCGTCTATTAATCTAGTTGATCCATATCGTATTCTTTATTTAGACTAGTACTGGTGGAAGCTTCAAATCATCTAATAAAATGAGTTCCGTATTATAAACTACAATATCTCTAAGACACTCCCTTTTACAATAGATTAATATTTGTGCCAATAATAGTATAAAATCCCGGTGTATTAACAATTTCACGTGAGGTTTCTTCTATGTCAGATGTTACACATCTTATGCGAATACTCTAAGGCTCGTAATTTTTTGATTTACATTTATTAATATTCATCATGAATTCTTTCCTCAAGACGGAGTCCATACCATTCAAAAACTCATTCAAATCCTCAGGCGTGTCGGCCAAGATGACGATGTCATCGGCAAATCTCAGAGTTGGAATTATTTCTCCTTAAATCTTCACTCCCACTTTAAATTTTTCTCCAATTTCCTTCATTGCTTGTTCAATGTAAAGATTGAAAGGGAGGTCATTTACCACTCGATATAGAATGATACTACGAAAGCTCAGTCAGTCACAAACGATATTTTACGTACTACATCCGTATACAGGGTGTCTTTTATGTACCTTTGGAGAATGATAGGTCGTGTAGGGGACGGGTATAGAAGTAATTTGAGATAGGGAACTTGGGGTCAGAGAGGCCTTCTTAACTCCTAAAATAAGGGTTGATTCAGGCCCTCCACCCCGTCAGTTAGGCTACCGTTCAAAGCCTCTATTACCTTTCTCAATCCTTTAACTCTTGGCAAGATTCATTTCACCATGTGGCGCTGGCGTAATGGATTGCGTTGTGGTGCGAAAGGCCGGTAGTCCCGGGTTCGATTCCGGGCTTGGGAAAAATAGTCGTTGGCGCCTCGAGAAGAATGGACTACCTCAAAGTAGCGTCTTAGCACCACTGCTTTACAATGTACACACCAATGACCAGCCCAGAACCGAAGGCACCAGGCGATTTATCTATGCAGATGATACTGCAGTAGCCGTGCAAGTTCGTAGCTTTGAAGAAGTAGAACATTCTTTGTCCTGTGCTTTGGAAGAACTTGGTCCTTACTATCACAGAAATAATTTGAAGTCAAACCCAGCCAAAACGCAAGTTTGTGCTTTCCACCTGCGAAATAAAGAAGCCAAGAGGACACTGAACACTAAATGGCAAGGTGAAGCAATCCTTCATTGCTTTACATCAAAATATCTTGGTGTCACCCTCGATCGAAGTCTGTCTTTCAAGCGACATAGCTTGATTAATAAAAGTAAAGTATCTGCACGAAATAATATACTAAGATGCCTAACAGGAAGGACATGGGGTGCTCACCCCACCACTCTCAGGACTTCAGCCATTGGACTGAGCTTCTCAGCTGCTGAATATGCAGGACCAGTTTGGCTTTCTTCTCCACATTCCAAAGAGCTCTTAAAGAGACTTCCAGGATTGTGTCTAATGTCTCAGACCAACATCACTTCAGAAGATCTACCCTCTTATTGGAATTTCCCCACCTCATGTCCGAAGAATTGTAGCTGCAGCATCTGAGAAGAAACGGCAAGCAACTGATTCAAGGCATCCACTTTTCGGTCAACAACCAGCCCGACGGAGACTTAAGTCCAGAAACAGCTTTTTGAGGAGAGTAACAGCCCTCGAAGGCTCACAAAAAGCTGACCGTGTGAAGACATGGAAGACAGAAATCAAAGACCCAATTATCCTCTATCAGAAAAAACTGCACCTGGTCACAACTTGCCATATGGAACTTGGAAATCATTGAACAGGCTGAGGACGGGGGTTTCACGCTGCAAGAACAATCTCAAGAAATGGAACATGCTCGTCAACACTGATGAGTCATGTTACAAGATCCACAACTCCTGCTGATGGAGGACATATGTTCAAAAGACAATCTTATGGCTGCCAATACTAATGCTGTAACTGTTACTACAGTGCGCCCGGGAATGTTCTCCGCAGTGCCTACGAGCTGCTGCGAGAGATTACGTCACCGGTCACGTTGGCAGCATGGCTGTCGCTTGGATCATAACAAACAAACAGTAAATTTATACTCACCACAGCCATTCGTAACTGATGCTACTGACAAGGCACTGAGTGTCTGGCTCTGACGTTTGGTCATGGTGGGGGTAAAGGGACAATATAGCCAACTAACAGCAGGGAGAAGCTGTTAATAGAACCTTGAAACTTTCCATCATTGTAATTCTTCTCTAGCCTCTTCACTATGTAACGTGGAAGACCCACACCCCATTTACAATTGTTTGCATCATTTTGTTATTCCGACATTTTGCGGTTACAAAACCTAACTTTTTCGATCGCAGAGGTATTCCGCCTTTGTTGGCGAAGTCGCTTACTACCATGAAGAATGTTGCCACCTGTGCCGATCAGCGGTTTTCCCAGTAAGCCGGTCTTTAAATTTAACTCGATGTTGCCAAGGCTCTCTTCTGTTGCTCGGTGTGTTAGTGCAGGTGTGTTGTTTTATTGTCTTGTGTGAGCACACTTACCGGTTAACTGGGTGTAAGTATATTAATTTAGTAATATGGTCAGCGGTTCGTCACAATTCATTTAAAACGTGTGAAATGTGTTATGTAGTCCACGTTGTTTTATATTTCGCGGTACAGAACCGGCAACGCTGTCTCCCTCCCTCATGAGACACTCGGACACTCGGCGGCTGTACTGTAGAAGTGCTGATGACTCACATGCTCGCTTATTGCAATACACACTGACCAATTCGACAGCCCACAGCCCACATATGTGGCCTTCACCCTATCAAGGACACTGTGCTGCCAACTAAACTGATGACTCAACAACTCGCAGATGCACGTAGCCACTGTGGAGAAACATTCCCGGGCGCCCTGTATTTGCTGGCAAAATGTAATTTGATTCGGACACGGAAAATAAAATAAATAAATAAATAAATAAATAACTCATCTCGTGTGGTTGGCGTCAGTATCAGGAAGGGCATCCGGCCGTAGAAATTATCAGCATCTCATCCCCGACCCCGTTGGAAAACGGTAGGGGTAGACATAGATATAGTAGACCTTCTGTAATGATGCAAATTAAATCGGGAAATGATGTAGCAATAGATGTTTACCCCTCCACTGTTAATAACCCACCTATCAACCCCTTTTTAAATCACGACTTATATAGTAAAATTCCAGCTGTGTCAGTCATTATACGCGTGAATTATAGAACATACAGCATCGCCAACCCCTCAATATCTTAATGCAGAACAATGGTATTTGCCTAGGCCGATATTTACTATGTACCGCGGCCCGCATTAGCATTAGCTAATATATACACCCCTGGTTTTGTTACGCACCGTGGAGTAGCCTACGCACGCATCAATAATCTTTCTCCAGATCAATCGTTTTGGTATCCCAACTTTCGGCAACAGTAATGATGACGATGATGACGATGATAATTGTTGTTCTAAGGGGCCTAACATCTAGGTTATCGGCCCCTAATGGTCTGGATGATAGCGAAAATGACAATGAAATTCAAACCATAACGAAAACCAAGGTAGATTGAAAATACTTACAAAAAAGGAACTTAGATTGAAAAGACTCAAAAGACTCACAAAATGTAGTTTATGTTCGACCCTCACTATTATGTGTCAGAAAACTGTATCATAATGATGGTCATTATAACACTGATTTTCATTATTACACAGTTTCTCCAGCCAATCAGAGCTCGTTCATTGACCAATTAGGTAACGATACCTTCGCGCATGCGCTCAAAATCCAACATGTCGGACATAAACACAACATCGAACTAGGCTATAATAAATTACCGACATGGAATACGCACCGTCCATATGTTCGCGTAAATAAACTGGAGAATATGAAACAAGAAATAGCACTGTACCTTAAAATCACCAACACTAATTTCTACACAGCGCATTGTCTTCAAATGACTCCGGTGACAATATTACTGAGGGACGGCAGATGTAAACATATGGCCTGCATATGGTATTGCAAGCACACAGAGCGAATGCGTCGGTCGTTCAAAGATCTTGAAAGACAGAGATATAATACCCAACGCTCTCTCTGTGATCACAAAATTCAAGTAGCTGACTCTCAACAGATATTTATGAATATTTATGTTAAAACATATAATAAAGTTATAATTATCGTCGAACATAAACAGTCATATGCAACTCGCCTATAATGGTAATTAAGACACTCGTATGGAAATTATAAAACACGCGTAATCTCGTGTCTTAATTATTGCCATTATAGGCTCGTTGCATAATGTACTATTATGTTCGACCCTGACTATTATGTGTTAGAAAACTTAATCATAATGATTGTCATTATAACACTATTTTTTTTTCTTTATGAAACAGTTTCTCCCACCAATCACAGCTCAAGAAACACTTGTTTGACCAATAATATAAGGTTAGCATCGCACCTGTGTGGAGTTCCAAGGCCTTCTAAACTGCGTTGCCTAGTGTCATAGTGGGGTAATCGAGAAGACCATGGTCAAATACAAGGCATTCTCTGCGTCTCATGCGTCTGTTCAGTACATAAAACTGGCGAAATCTCGACAGATATTTATGAATATTTACCTTCGAATATAAAATAGTTATAATAATTATAGTCGAACTTAAACAGTCGTATGCAAATCGCCTATAATGGTAATTAAGACACTCGTATGGAAATTATAAAACTCTCATACACGCACGTTTTATAAACATACTCGTGTCTTAATTATTGCCATTATAAGCTCGTTGCATAATGTACTATTACTTTCAAAATACCCATACTTATAAAATACAATCTAGATTCAAAATACTCACAAAATGCAATTGAAGTTCAAAATACTTACAAAATGCCACTGAAATTCAAAATACTCACAAAATGCAATGAAAATTGAAAAGGTCTTAGATAATGCAATGAAGATTGAAAATACTCACAAAAGGGAATTTGGCTGGGAAAATACTTACGATATGTAATTTAGTTACACGGGGGGCCAATTCACATCACAGTGCGGGGATCTTAAAGAGAAAAGGAAATATAATGAAAAGAAAAAGAAGGCTGATTCCTCGAAGAATGAGGGATGAGGAAAGGCGAGAGAAGGGCCAACTAAGGCGGAAAAGACTCCCTAGGCCTCGGATACCCTAATACCGTCGGGATCGGAAGAGAACAAGAGTTAACCAAGGGAGGTTGACAGGAAAGAAGACGGAGAGGAGTCCGCACAAGTCAGTGGAAGCAATGCGAAACTCAGCTGGGGTCCCTTGGTAGCCAACCCACGTCCCACTACTAGTGAGCCCCTGGGGAGAGTGATTTTAGGAATTATATTCCATCACTGCCAAGCAACAGCAATGTGACGTCAATCTGTGCGTCCGGGTAACAGTTGAAGAGACCTCATGCACCTGACAAACATGGCAGCTGTCGTAGAATTAACAAGAAACAAAACTTCCACCAGAAGACTACAACATGATTGGAAATAGGTTAAGACGAAACACTTCGAGGCATCCATTTGGGAAAACAAAATCTATCACAAGGAAGATTGTAGTTTTACGTAACCGTGAATCTTGTGATTATGAGCCTCGGGACCTCCTTTTTACGTGGAATCTGAACAACAGAACATGGCATTTCACTTTTAAAATCTCACATGCTTTGACCGTGAATCAAACTCAGTCCACCTTGGTGAGAGACCAACAGCTTGACCGCTGCGCCACTACACCCCTCATAATCTATCAAAGGATAACATATGCCCTATTCCAAAAGGAGCCTTCATTCCCTGCGGTTTATATGACAGATTAGTTGCGCCTGACGGTAGTATTATTGAGGTTGCGCCCAACGGTAGTATTATTGAGGTTGCACCCAACGGTGATATTATTGAGGTTGCGCCCAATTGTAGTATTATTGAGGTCGCGCCCGATAGTGATATTATTTATGTGGCGCTTGGCTGTGATATTATTGAGGTCGCACCCGATAGTGATATTATTTAGATTGCGCGACAGTAATAATATTTAGGTGGCGCTTGGCGGTGATATTATTGAGGTGGCACCCAACGGTGATATTATTGAGGTTGCGCGACGGTGATATTATTTAGGTTGCGCGACGGTGATCTTATTTAGGTGGCGCTTGGCGGTGACATTATTGAGGTCGCGCCCGATAGTGATATTATTTAGGTTGCGCCTGACGATAATATTATTTAGGTTGCACCCGATAGTAATATTATTTAGATTGCGCGACAGTAATAATATTTAGGTGGCGCTTGGCGGTGACATTATTGAGGTCGCGCCCGATAGTGATATTATTTAGGTGGTGCTTGGCGGTGACATTATTGAGGTCGCGCCCGATAGTGATATTATTTAGGTTGCGCCTGACGATAATATTATTTAGGTTGCACCCGATAGTAATATTATTTAGATTGCGCGACAGTAATAATATTTAGGTGGCGCTTGGCGGTGATATTATTGAGGTCGCGCCCGATAGTGATATTATTTAGGTGGCGCTTGGCGGTGATATTATTGAGGTCGCGCCCGATAGTGATATTATTTAGGTTGCGCCTGACGATGATATTATATAGGTTGCACCCGATAGTGATATTATTTAGATTGCGCCTGACGATAATATTATTTAGGTTGCACCCGATAGTAATATTCTTTAGATTGCGCGACAGTAATAATATTTAGGTGGCGCTTGGCGGTGATATTATTGAGGTCGCGCCCGATAGTGATATTATTTAGGTGGCGCTTGGCTGTGATATTATTGAGGTCGCGCCCGATAGTGATATTATTTAGGTTGCGCGACGGTGATATTATTTAGGTGGCGCTTGGCGGTGACATTATTGAGGTCGCGCCCGATAGTGATATTATTTAGGTTGCGCTTGGCTGTGATATTATTGAGGTCGCGCCCGATAGTGATATTATTTAGGTTGCGCGACGGTGATATTATTTAGGTGGCGCTTGGCGGTGACTTTATTGAGGTCGCGCCCGATAGTGATATTATTTAGGTTGCGCTTGGCTGTGATATTATTGAGGTCGCGCCCGATAGTGATATTATTTAGGTTGCGCGACGGTGATATTATTTAGGTGGCGCTTGGCGGTGACATTATTGAGGTCGCGCCCGATAGTGATATTATTTAGGTTGCACCTGACGATAATATTATTTAGGTTGCACCCGATAGTGATATTATTTAGATTGCGCGACAGTAATATTATTTAGGTGGCGCATGGCGGTGATATTATTGAGGTCGCGCCCGATAGTGATATTATTTAGGTTGCGCCTGACGATAATATTATTTAGGTTGCACCCGATAGTGATATTATTTAGATTGCGCGACAGTAATAATATTTAGGTGGCGCTTGGCGGTGATATTATTGAGGTTGCGCCCGATAGTGATATTATTTAGGTGGCGCTTGGCAGTGATATTATTGAGGTCGCGCCCGATAGTGACATTATTGATGTCGCGCCCGATAGTGATATTATTTAGGTTGCGCCCGATAGTGATATTATTTAGGTTGCACCCGATAGTAATATTATTTAGATTGCGCGACAGTAATAATATTTAGGTGGCGCTTGGCGGTGATATTATTGAGGTCGCGCCCGATAGTGATATTATTTAGGTGGCGCTTGGCGGTGACATTATTGATGTCGCGCCCGATAGTGATATTATTTAGGTTGCGCCCGATAGTGATATTATTTAGGTTGCACCCGATAGTAATATTATTTAGATTGCGCGACAGTAATGATATTTAGGTGGCGCTTGGCGGTGATATTATTGAGGTCGCGCCCGATAGTGATATTATTTAGGTGGCGCTTGGCGGTGACATTATTGAGGTCGCGCCCGATAGTGATATTATTTAGGTGGTGCTTGGCGGTGACATTGAGGTCGCGCCCGATAGTGATATTATTTAGGTTGCGCCTGACGATAATATTATTTAGGTTGTACCCGATAGTAATATTATTTAGATTGCGCGACAGTAATTTGGACTAATATTGGGAAGCCACGGATAACCAATTCCAGGATGGCTGAGGTGGGATTCGAACCTTGACCTCCGGGGTGACAGTGAAGATGCTAGTAGCTTAACCACGAGGTGGTGTAATCTGGAATATGTTGTTGTTTATTCTTGATTATTTTCGCTTAAACAAATAAACTAAAAGCCCGATAGTGATATTATTTAGGTTGCGCCTGACGATAATATTATTTAGGTTGCATACGACGGTGTTATTAGGAAGGTTGCGAACAACGGCGATAATATTTACCTTGCACTCAATGGTGATAATATTTATGTTGCATCCTACAGGATATTCTTTAAGTTGCACCCGATGGCGGGTTAAAATATGACCCCAAGGAGACACGAACAACAAGGGTTATAAATACGCATCCCAAAAGAATTGTTATACTTCTTCTTAAGCTTAGTTTCTAAGAACAAGAGCGTGGACGATGATTGAGTAGCACCCTGTGGGCGGGGGGAGGCAGTTGGCTCAAGGGTGTTATCAGTGGCGGAAGAGAGTGGTGCTGATCTGCAGGCGTCAGGAAGAGAAAAGAAAAGAGAAGAGAGAAATCGTGTGGACGACTCCAATCAATAGCAACCCAAGTCTCGCGAACTTCTCTTCTCTCGTACTTACTAGACAAGTTCCTGATTGGAACAGTCTTTCACACACAATCACAAGTCAACAAATGAATAGGCTTTATAATTAAACTCGCTTTTCGCTCATTTGGCTTCCTAAACTTATAATGATGGTCTTAAATGAGTTAATTATTATTTTAGCTTTCTGGTCAACACTAAATCATTTCAATTGCTGGAATTTGTGGAAAAAAAAATACTTGTTATTCACGTTTATTTACAAGAAGAGGGAGAAATTACAGGATTACAAGAGGAAGGAGAAAATACAGGATTAAATGAAGAGAAATACAGGATTACAAGAAGATGGAGAAAGTACAGGATCACAAGAAGAGGGGGAAAGTACAGGACCACAAAAAGAGGGGGAAAATACAAGATCACAAGAAGAGGGAGAAAATACAGGATTACAAGAAGGGGGAGAAAATACAGGATTACAAGAAGGGGGAGAATATACAGGATTACAAGAAGGGGGAGAATACAGGATTACAAGAAGAGGGAGAAAATACAGGATTACAAGAAGAGGGGGGAAATACAGGATTACAAGAAGAGGGGGAAATACAGGATTACAAGAAGAGGGAGAAAATACAGGATTACAAGAAGAGGGGGAAAATACAGGATTACAAGAAAAGGGAGAAAATACAGGATTTCAAGAAGAGGGAGAATATACAGGATTACGAGAAGAGGGGGAAAATACAGGATTACATGAAGAGGGAGAATATAAAAGATTACAAGAAGAGGGAGAAAATACAGGATTACAAGAAGAGGGAGAAAATACAGGATTACAAGAAAAGGGAGAAAATACAGGATTACAAGATAAGGGAGAAAATACAGGATTACAAGAAGATGGAGCCTATTGTTACGGACTAGAGACGAAGAGGAAGAAAACTTGACTGTTTTGCAGGCTTTTAGTTTATTTGTGTAAGCGCAAATAATAAAGATTCAACAAGAACATATTCCAGATTAGACCACCTCGTGGTTTAGCTACTGGCAATCTTCACTGTCTTCCCGGAGGTCCAGGTTCAATTCCCACCTCAGCCATCGTGGAAGTGGTTATCCGTGGCTTCCCACTTCTACTCCAAGGGGAATGCCGTGATGTTACCTAACTTAAAGCCACGGCTACCTCCTTCCCAATCCGCACCTGAAATACAAATACACACACTAATGCAATCATCACACTAACACCAGTTATCAGACAATTTCGACACATTTCTTTTATTTATCGTATGGCTTTTAGTGCCGGGAGTGTCCGAGGACATGTTCGGCTCGCTAGAGGCTTTAGCTAGTTCAAGCGGACACACATGGGTTGAGCTACAAGTTCCGTTCAATATCATGTAGCTCCAACTTTCGGTACCAGATGTCACTGACACTTAGTGGTGAACGTTGGATAGAGCGTTTCAACGAAATCTAACCTAGAAATATAGGTTCACGCAAGTTTAGTAATAATGATAATAATAATAATAATAATAATAATCGTGTGGCCTCCGGAGAGGCCGAGTTCAGGTCTTTCTAATTGACCTGCTCGTCGAAATGAGGATGAAGTGATGATGAATACGTCACCCAGTCTCCGAGCCACGAGAATTAACCCCAGGAGATTAAAATCCCTGATGACTCGGCCGGGAATCGAACTGGGGGCACTTCGGGCCAAAGCCTAGCGTGCTAACCATTTAACCATGGAGCTGGACACAAGTTTGGTTAGTGGAAGGATCTTTTACATGCCATAAATCTATGACATGGGATCGCCGGCTTTACTTCCCTCCAAGGAAGGCATACTAAAGGATTTTAAAGCTCTTAAAAATCCGACGACTACGGCCGAATTTGAACCCGCGATCCTGGGCATAGAGGCTCAGCATGCTACCAACTACGCCATCGAAGCCACTAATTTCGACACTCACTCAAGTACACGGGGTAAAATGACCAAGATGTCACGGTCCTTTGACCCGTCGTTAAATCGTGCACCACGGTCGCGAGGGCAGCTGAAGCAAGTCCAGAGACAGCAGGTTTGTATCCCAGCAGCTATCGTGAGTGTGTTTTTTCCGCACTTCCTCCAGGAAAATGCCGGGATAGTACTCTATTTCTAGTCCCAAGGCACCTATCCCATCTCTGGCCCTAATACAGTAACACGCACTCAAGTACACGGGGCTGATGACCAAGATGTCCCAAGTCCCTCAAATGAATCAAGAACAGAATGGCTGCGTGGCTCAGCGGTAAGGTTCTCACTTGCTGTGGCCAAGGTTGCAGGATCTAATCCTGGCGCAGTCAGCTGGCATTTGATGGTGCGCGAATCACTAGATTTTCTGATGATGATAATTGCTGCTTTAAGGGGCCTAACATCTAGGGTATCGGCCCCTAATGGTTTGGGTGATAGTGAAACATGAGAATGTAAGGTAAACTAAAACTAGAGCTAACTACACTCTTACAGACTAGAAGAAGAAATGGAAAACAGAAGAACAATAAGGCAAATAAAGGACAGAAGGAAAAGAAATGTCCTCAAACCTCAAAGAATGAGGATCGAGGGACCCGGAAGCAAGGAGAGCCATGAAAGGCAGATAGAAAAGTGGAAGAGGAGAAGGTCCGCCCCAGAGGCAACGGAAAAGGGGGGGGGGGAACTAGACCCAACCCCCGGAACCCCTCCGGGTCGTCAAGTCCGGAACTCACCAGCCGCGAACCCCCGAGGCGCAGCACCATCGAAGGTCTACCAGAAGTAGAAGTAGAATTCTTCGTTTTCACCCTGGAGATCCTGGTTCGATTCCCCAAGGGCTCCGAGCAGAAGGGAGGAGATATGAAGGGAACAGAAGAATGAGGGACCAGAAAAGATGAGATAAGGGCCTATTGTGCCCATTCAGCATGAAATATGCAAATCACAGTTTGCCAGCAATGCTCAACCGGGAGTATCGGGGTTCATGGTATGTTCTCCCACTCTATGACCTACACACATTGGATTAAATAGAGGATACACTTCCAAAAAAAAACCAAAAATCAACTCCTACTATAAAAACACTTAATTACTAAAATATATGGCGCTACAAAAATTAATCAAATAAAATACTGACCCTTTAATTCATACTTGTTCAAGTGAACAAGGAATACAAATATTAAACAAATATTAAATCATCATAAATGGCTTTCCTTAAACCAACAACATCCATTACGTTTCACTGCCATATAGTACCTTTTAAAATTCAATGAAATCAAGAGCTCCAATAGGCTCGATACTTTTTATCTACACTGTGTTTTTCATTTACAACACATCACTTCCTAGTACATGAGTATACTTCTTAATCAAAAATATAAAAATTTACCAAAGTACAGTTACTCATTTACTTAAATTTGGGCTTTCACAACGCTCACAGGTTGCCACCTCTCTCTCAAGTCAACAATTCACTACCGTGATTGGGAAACATTTGCCCACTCCCGAGCTACAGAAGACTACTTGAACAATGTCAAAAATTAAGATCACTCCCGGAATCTAATTGTCTTCACTAAAACTCGTGAATCACTACATCATATAATCATAACATTAGGGATTTATTATTATTTGTCTTCAAAGACCAATTATCATAAGAAAGCTACGATCTGAACTCTGCAAGCGGTAATCTTTCATCTAAAAGAACCTCGGTTCGAGGACCGGGTCGTTAAAACAAACTCTAAACACTTTTGTGTACTATAATTCAACAGACAGCTTTTAAACCTACCACAACATATCAATGGTAAGGGTCTGGCCTTGGCTATTTAGCGTGATTTATTGCAGGGAGGCAGACTTCACGGTCTCGCCCACACGAGACTAGCTACCCTCAGCTTTTACACAGCTGTTTCTTAAATGCAGTTCCTTGAACAGGCAAGGCTTTCATACAAATTACTATAACAACATATTGAGGTTCCACAACCCTATTCTCTTTACTTCGGCATTTATTAATTATGAAGTGTCCTCATTGGCGGGTAAGAATAATTCCATACAACAACAAATACCTAGGGGCTTAAACCTGGACGAATCTGGGTTCGATCCTTTCAAATGCCTCGGGAACCATATCCCACACTGGAGGACTTATACATTAACGACTTAGGGCGGCCTTTTGCCTAAACCAGCGCTCATAATACAATAAATAGCACCCTTTTAATACAATACACACACGGCCTCGTGATCACATCACTATTTGGAGGACTTACCATAGTTCCATTACCACGACCAACTGCCCCTCATAATTAGATTTACCGAGTATTCCAACGCATTCCTAGCGTGACAAACTACTTCAATGCACGACATGGTGCTTACACATTACTAAGCCAAGTTGCCTTCAATGAACTGATAAATTCACAAATCAACATTTGATTATACATTTCCATTCTATATTACTCCTCTCCCTTGGCAATAATCGCTTTACCATACGAACATGTGTTCATAACATGTATAAATTAATTTAAAGGAGCTCGGATGCTACTACTTTCCATATAAGTCATCATAAAATTCATTCATTTAATTGTTATTATTATTGTTTCGCTTGCTTTCTCATATTTAAATCATTTATCAATTACACTGATATTTTATTTCATACATTTCCCCAGGGGATTTATTTATTTCACATAATTATTTATATTTTCTCAATTTTTACCGTTCAGATCGCGCTATTATTCTTTTTATTTGTTATTCAAACATCCCTATTCTTTCTTTCTCAAGTGGATTATACGCAAATCTTCCCCAACACATAACATAACGAAATGATTACTCACATGATTTCACGGTCCTCGACCGAATTCTCCAGCGATGTTTCATTTTTGCCCATTCACGGCACTTAAGCCATCTTCATACTCATTTCACACAATGACACTTCTTTAAACACATATAAATTATTTACCTTAATCACTTTAACCATATTGAATACCATTTTTGTATTCATTTATCTTAACACAAATAAATTCACAAAAATTATTACACTAAAACAAATTTTACTATATTTACACTACACAATTTTTAATCACTTAGGCGTTACTTTTTGCCTTACACACGTGATTTCTTTCTTCCCCGTTTCCAAGGGTGACACTCTTCTACGTCGGTTCCCTAACCTGGTAAGATGATGAAAGTCTCGATCAATCTACCCCTCCCTGGAACGGTTATTCTTCAGATCCGGTTTCTGACTATCGGCTTCTATTTTTACTAGCTCGATGTCGTTTCTTCCTAGACGCTTTTTAGTTTGTCTAGCTAAAGTCTGTCCTGTTTAAGGCCTCTCGAATACTTTATCGGTGACCTGATGATTCCCTAGCATTTACTGCTATTCCTTCCATTCGTAGCTTATTGCTTTTTACTGTTCGTTTGTCTCCTTTAGACAACGCCTTGGATTAAATTCTCAATTCTTATTGTTCGGCGCTCTAATACCTATCTTTTCCGGCACACTAGGCGTTACTTATTTCGTCCGACCCTGATCGGGTTCCTTAACTTTGATAGAAATGTTTGTTTCACTTCCGTTGGTACTTCGAAACGTTACGATACTTTCTGTCTTTTAACTGAACTATTATTCGAAGACCTATCGCCTGTTCTTTTTTCAAGTTCGCAGCCTACTTTGACTGTAATACTGAACTTGCGCTATAAAGACTGATGCTTACTGAAATAAATCCTGTACTAGGATTTTACTATGTCTTCACACGGCGATAATAATGACGATACTTCTCTCCTGTACTAGGAGTTCACTTTGTAACTAGTCTTGTATTCGATGCTTCATCGTGCAGCGTCTCGGCGCTCACGGAATAACTGTATCTGATGATCTGCGAAACAGCACCGTGCCCTCAGGCACCTATGGTAGACTGAATGATCTTCCTGGCTCTGCCAGGGTTTTTATACAAATCGGCGACAAAAAGATAAAATCCTCGTCTTTTTCATAACTAACTTTTGAAGCAATAGTCACATACTTTTGAAACTTATATCTCTGGAAAGCTCGTTTTCTAAACGTAAACGGACTTCTTTGCACATGAAAATCAATCGTACAATTTCGAGATATTAAATAAAATTTGCTCTTCAGATACGTGGGTGTTGAGGTTGATTTTTAATCCCTACCGCCTCTGGTCTCGGGGAACTTTTAACTACGTCATGCTGCGTTTGCACTTCTTTCCTGTGCAATTATTATAACCCTTTTCACCACACAAAAATCTCTATTCCAAAATGATTCACAATGATATGTTTCTTTTGTCAATTATATGCTCGTAAATGGCTTAAATCTAATTATTCCTCTTCTTGCACAACTGCGAGGATGCCATTTTATTGCTGCGTAAGATCAATTTCCGAAACCTCTTCTCGCTTACACACAGCGGAAAGTATTTATCGTTCTATTAATAGTCATGATCGGCTCCCTATCGATGCGTCACGCATGATATCATTTCCTGGGGCCACCTGGTCTCTTATTCTTACGCCACGTTGTACCAGTCCTCTTGCATAAAATCTTTCTAAGATCTACTAAAAATTGTATTTTTCTTCCCTTCTTTTACCAATAAATGATGGATTCGACCCCTTGAACCAATGGTACATGGGTTCATTTCTCCCCAACTTAGATAAAGAAATTTTCGAAATTTTGAGGAAATTTATTTAAACATTTTCTTAAATAAAATATTTTTTCTAGTGTCGAAGCCATCATAACATCTCTCAGTACCTTTTGGTCTTTCTTTCCAAGCCCTTACCTACTCTGGCTTGTTTTGTTCCCACAGGGTTTCCCTTCATTCATTTCTTTTAAGCGGACGTCTCCACTTAAGGCTATAAATTACTCGTCTCGTTCGGGTGTTTCTGAGTCTCCTCATAGTCTGGCGTGCACTCCAAACTTGGGTCAGACATTTTTTTTCTTTCTTCTTGTTTCATAGGACTGGTGGTCTGCTTGCCTGTCTCTTTCTTCTCAGGTTCTTTACTATTAACCTATTTACATTCTTTTAAAGCTTCACGGGTGCGGTATAGCTTTACCCCGTTACTTCTTTTTTTCTATTTCTGTTTTCTGGACCCCAAGCCTACAGAATTTCGTTTGTCCTTAAGAGCACGGTCTGTCCCTACCCGTCTCTTCTTGGTTTTCTTCCCTTTTCCCTCATCTCGCCTCGAGATGGCATTTTCAAAAAAAATCTTTTTTCTTCTTACTCTTTAACGGGCGCATATAGGCTTAACCCGTTATATGTTCTAGAGTAACCTTTTTCCCTCATCTAATATCGAGATGGCATTTTCAAAGAAATTTATTTTTCCTACTTTTCCAATTCCAGAGTTCCTTTACATCTTCTCCCTTTCTTTTCTTTCCTTTATTCCCTTTCTTTCGACGAATCTTCCAGCTGTTAAACGCTTGTGCGTCTTCTTTCTCCAGGGTCATGAGCATTATTTCTCCTCCTCTCCTAACTTCTATAAGGGTTCTAACCTCTTGTAAACCTATTACAATTTGCGGTTGTCTTCCTCTTTCATCATTTCCTTTAAAGACATCTCCTCTCTTTTCTTCGTTATCTCCAATCATCTCATCTTTTTCCTTAAGGTTTTCTTTGCTCTCATTTAAATCTGTTTCAATTTTTCTTTCCTCAGCTATCTTTCGTTGGCAATCCTGATACTTCATCATTAACTCAAGAATTTGTTCTTTCAAAAGTTCTTTTTCTTCTTCTAATGGTATCTTATTTTCCTTATCCTCATGAATTTCCTCTGGGTTTTCCTCTTCAATTTCTGTTAAATCCTGAACCTCTACTTCCATTTTTGCCTCGATGACACTTTCTATTATGATTTCATTTGATTTCTCCATCTCCCCAGGAACTATTATTTCGGTCTCCCCAACTTTCACTTCTTCTGTTATTATCCCTTGCTCTGGGTTTTTCTCTTGCTCTTCAGGCTCAGCTTTTACATAAAAAGGATCTTCTTTCATTTGCAGTTCGTTTTCCTTTCGGCTTTCTTCCTGACCTGGAATTATTATTTCCTCCTGAATCTCCATTGTTTTCTCGAGAGGGATCTCAATGTTTTTCTCCGTTTCCACTGGAGTCATCACGATTTCTACTTCTTGTTCTTCTTCTTCCTTTCTAATGCCAATTTTGGTCTCTTGCACCATGACTTCTTTTTCTTTTACAGTTTCTGTTTGATTTTCCGCTTGGACAACTACTTCATTTGACCGATGGTTCTGCGTTACTATATATTCATCATATCTTTTTTGTGTGGCCTCTAATATTTCTGTATATTACAGAATCTTGACTTCTCTTAATTCGGCTAACTCCTGGATGCTTATTATTCCCTTGTCGTCATATATGCTCATTATGAACTGATGCATCTTATTCTTTTCTTTTCCTATCCAAGCCCTCTGTTCCTTCGGATATTTCTTCCTTTCATCATCAAAGCAACTAATCTTCCATAAAATTTTAGACCATTTATTATCCACTTCCGACCATTGTTTTCTTGTCTCACTAATTTCCTCCGTGAATGTCTCTATCTGTTCCCACGAAGCTAATTCTATTTTTCCTTCTTTAACCATGCGTTTCACAAATTTATTTTTCGTCTCTCTTAATGACTTTTTAACCTCAGGAATTTCATTATACAATTCATCTAATTCTTGTTTGGGCATCATATAAAAACTTTTACTTGCCCTATCACGAAGTTCGGATATCTTCTTAATTTCTTTAAAAATATCTCTTATTTGTTCTTCAATTTCTTCTGTCTTGTTTTGATTTTCATACCCCATTTTCCCAAGTTCCTCACTCATCTTAGTGTACTCTTTTCGCATCTCTCTAATTATACCCAAGAATTCTTTTATTTCGTTCCATGTCGCCATTTCTACTCTTTCCTGCTCCTGAATAGTAAGACTATCTTTCTTTACCCCTTCGTATTTCGAGCCTACTTGAACCTGCCTTAATAAATGAGACTTTGAATCATCTTTATTGTTATTATTATCTGTACTCGATATGCATTCCCTTGGAACTGGTTTACATATTTTTCTTTCTACTTGGAGCTCTATAGGCTCAAATTTTACCCGGTTGTCTACAGACATGTTACCTTCTCTTCGTGCAACTATGCCTCCAGATGCACGCATGCTTTCTAAGGAACACTCTATTAGAGCCGGGCAAAAAGCTCTTGAGTTCCGATCGGTCTCGTTGGACGAGAATAAAAAACGGAAATGATGGTTCCGGAACTGGCATCACCGATAATGTGGGCTCGATAACGATTATTCTCGACATTATCGCTCGTTCTCGCTTGGGCAATATGGCACTGCCTGAAGGCACTGAGGCTTGTTTGTGTAAAGATTCAATGGAAATTGTTCATTCCGTTGACTGGAGTCTGCGAATTGGAAGAATTCACTCAACTTCAACGATATCATATTAACAGACTACCCAAGGTATATTGAGCATATCATCCTAATAACATATGGAAGGAGATTTTGATCGTCAGTCGGTATTTTTTGGTCATTAAATTTCAGCAAAGGAAAATTATATTTGACGTGTAGGCTATATATTAAGATCTTTTCGTGTAGTGCCACATTCAAGTACTACCGTATAAAACTTTCTCGTAATAAAACCTGAAAATTCATGCACTCGCTATATTACTAAAACCCCTGTGATGCAACTGTGTTCTGTCGTATGATTTTTGTAGTAAGATACTGGTAAAGTGGTCGTCATAAACAATAAAACGTAGCGAAACAAAAATTAAAATTACTTCCCCTACCGAGTATCGAGCCCCGGCCCTTCCATTCATGAGTCCAGCGCGCAACCAATTCAGCCACTGAGACTATTATACACTGAGGGAAAATGGTACAAACATACACAGTGAAAACGTTTGCGTTGGATACCTGACTCTCTTCTCAAATTCTCCTACCAGTTTGAATAATATTCTCTAGTCGTCGGGCATACGAAAAAATAATGATCACTTTCAAGAATAATATTAAGATTGATTTTATCTTTCGTCATAATGGCTTTGCCATATGCTTAAATCACCGCCATTACAATCGCGTTCCTACGCACGTGCTCACACGTTGCATCATGGGTAGAGAGAGCAACGATATTTATTACCTTGTGATCGAACGAGACTTTGGAGTTTCGGACGAAGTGCCATTCCCGCGGTAATGAGTTGTTCTCAGTGCAACTCCCGTCGCACTATTCTCACTCAAACTGTCATATCATTGGCATTTATAGACAAATCAGTGAAGTGTTTACACTGACATGATTAATACACCGCATGCCACAAACTGGTATTGTTTTCAAGCAAAAAACAAAAAATCAGAGTTTTTAGTAGATGAAATTAGTTGAAACTTTTCAGCGTAATATTTTCCAAGTGTATTTTCACCATCGCAGCCACCTTTTGCACTATAGTTGCCTCTAATAACAACCAGTTACAAGGTGGAGAAGAAGATTGAAAGTATTCTTTAAAGCAAATTGCTAGTCAGTAGGGCTAATAATTCATGAGTCATAAGCGAGAGACTTTCTTGTAGCTCTTCTCTGCTACGCCAATTATTTGAATTTGTTTTATTTGAGGGGCTACAACATCGTGATCATTTTTGTGTTCTTGTGTGTCAACTTTGTCTAATAACCTGTGTTATTATGATGTCTGTAGTAGTGTGTGTATATTTGTAACCGAGGGTAGGAGTGGTAGGGAGGTGGCAGATTCGAATTCACTTCAATGTGATCTTCCTGGGATGTATCACTTCATACTGCTTTAAATTTGTCAAATGTAAGAACGAGGAATGGTTTACATTCCGGAGTTATTACAGAAGGCTTTGACTTTGCACGTGCAGCGGCTTGATTGACACGTGCAGCGGCGTGAGTGGGTCTGCTTTTTCCTTTAAATAGATACTGTCGATAACGCCGAGAAAAGGGAGTTCCGGTATTATCGAGACTCCCACTCAGTACCGGTATTATCGAAACTGAAGATTCTCGTTCAGCGGAGAGACCTGGCCTTGAGTGCGCTTGGTGGGGGGCGATACTAGCCATGCGGAAACTTACGATCCCGATCGGAACTAGAGCAAATTTGCCCGGCTCTACTCTCTATATTTTCTTTACTTTGGTACCCTTTTCCATCTTGTTGGAGGTTCACTTTATCATTGATAGATTCAGTTCTATCTTCACTTTCTACCTCTACAACCTCCACTAACCTCTGCCTTTCTTCACTCAATGACATCTTATACAATACAGTGGGCTATCATGTCCCATCGCCGGATCATGCTTGAGAGATGGCACTCCAAAACCTTGTGTCCCAATTTTCCAAAAATTCAACCTTATCACGGGTATTTACTAAAAAGTACCCTTTTATATACTCATTCAATGTCAAAACCTTTATGGAAGTGATTTAAAAATTCAAAAATTTCGAAAAACCATATTAAAAAAAATGAAAATTTTGATTTTTCATGAAAACTCGGGTTTTCTCTAGGAAAACTCATCCCCACGTTGGGCGCCATGAAATGTGTTTTAGGGGGTGTTTTAATTGAGGGCTGCTCGGTGTGAGTTTCCAGGGTCCCATGCAGTCAGTTAACTTTATATTTTGTAGCTACTTCTATCATTATTTTACTTTTACATGATATGACCGTCTTAAGTGTTCCTCTAATATTAATCCAGACACATTACTTCTATGCCCCCATGTGCCCATTCAGCATGAAATATGCAAATCACGGTTTTCCAGCAATGCTCAACCGGGAGTATCGGGGTTCATGGTATGTTCTCCCACTCTATGACCTACACACTTTGGATTAAATCGAGGATACACTTCAAAAAAATAAACAAAATCAACTCCTACTATAAAAACATTTAATTACTCAAATATATGGTGCTACAACCATTAAACAAATAAAATACTGACCCATTAATTCATACTTGTTCAAAGTGAACAAGGAAATCATATTTAAACAAATATTAAATCATAATAAATGGCTTTCTATAAACCGACAAACTTCTATTAATTTTCACTTCCATATAGTGTCCTTTTAAAATTCAATAAAATCAAGAGCTCCCATAGGCTCGATACTTTTTACACATACTGTGTTATCCATTTACAACACATCACTTCTTATTACATGAGTATATCTTCTAATCAAAAATATATAATTTAACAAAGTACTGTTACTCATTTACTTAAAATTTTGGGCTTCCACAATGTTCTTTAGGTTACCATCTCTCTCTCAAGTCAACAATTCACTACCGTTATTGGGAAACATTTGCGTACTCCCGAACTACAGAAGACTACTTGAACAAGTCAAAAATTAAGATCACTCCCGGAATCTAATTGTCTTCACTAAAACTCGTGAATCACTACATCATATAATCATAACATTAGGGATGTATTATTAGTTGTCTTAAAAGACCACTATATCATAAGAAAGCAACGATCTGAACTTTGCAAGCGGTAACATTCATCTAAAAAAACTCGGTTCGAAGACCGGGTCGTTAAAACAAACTCTAAACACTCTTGTGTACTATAATTCAACAGACAGCTCCCAGACCTACCGCAACACGTTAATGGTAAGGGTCTGGCCTTGGCTACTTATCGTGATTTATTGCAGGGAGGCAAAGACTTCACGGTCTCGCTCACCAGAGACGAGCTATCCTCAGCTTTTATACAGCTGTTCTTAAATGCAGTTCTTTGAACAGGCAAGGCTTTCATACTACTTTTTATAACAACAATATTTACGGTCAACAGACCTATTCTCTTAACCTCGGCATTTATTAATTATGAAGTGTCCTCATTGGCGGGTAAGAATAATTCAATACAACAACAATATTTAGGGGCTTAAACATGGACGAATCTGGGTTCGATCCTTTCAAATGTCTCGGGAACCATATCCCACACTGGAGGACTTATATTATTAGCGACTTATAGCAGGCCTTTTTGCCTTACACCCGCGCTCATAATACGATAATTAGCACCCTTTTATTACAATACACACGGCCTCGTGATCACATCACTATTTAGAGGACTTACCATAGTTCAATCACCACGACCAACTGCCCCTCATAATTAGTTTTACCGACTATTTCAATGCATTCTTAGCGTGACAAATTACTTCAATGCGCTACATGGTGCTTATACATTACTAAGCCAAGTTGCCTTCAACGAACTGATAAATTCAACATCAACGTTTTATCTACATCTCAATTCTATATTACTCCTCTCCCTTGACAATAATCGCTTTACTTTAAGAACATGTTTTCATAACATGTATTAATTCATTTAAAGGAGCTCGGAAGCTACTACTTTTCATATAATTCATCATAATCTTCATTCATATAATTGTTATTATTATTATTATTACGCTTGCTTTCACATATTTAAATCATTTATCATCTACACTGATATTTTATTTCATATATTTCCCCCAAGGGATTTATTTATTTCACATGAATATTTTATATTTTCTCAAATTTAATCGTTCAGATCGCGCAATATTCTTTTATTTGTTATTCAAACATCCCTATTCTTTCTTCCTCATGTGTATTGTACGCAAATCTTCCCCAACACATAACATAATGAAATGGTTACTCACATGATTTTACGGTCATTGACCGAATTCTCCAGCGATGTTTCATTTTGCCCACTCACTGCATTTAAGCCATCTTCATTGATACTATTTCACACAATGACACTTCTTTAAACACATACACATTATTTACCTTAAACACTTGTAACATATTGAATACCATTTTTGTATTCATCTATCATACACAAATAAATTCACTAAAATTATTACACTAAAACAAATTTTACTATATTTAATTTACACTGTTTTTAATCACTTAGGCTTTGATTTTTGCCTTACACACGTGATTTCTTTCTTCCCCGTTTCCAAGGGTGACACTCTTCTACGTCGGTTCCATAACCTGGTAAGATGATGAAAGTCTCGATCAATCAACCCCTCCCTGGAACGGTTAATCTTCAGATCCGGTTTCTGACTATCGGCTTCTATTTTTACTAGCTCGATGTCGTTTCTTCCTAGACACTATTTAGTTTGTCTATCTAAAGTCTGTCCTGGTTACGGCCTCTCGAATACTTTATCGGTGACCTGATGATTCCCTAGCATTTACTGCTATTCCTTCCATTCGTAGCTTATTGCTTTTTACTGTTCGTTTGTCTCCTTTAGACAACGCCTTGGATTAAATTCTCAATTCTTATTGTTCTGCGCTCTATTACCTATCTTTTCCGGCACACTAGGCGTTAATTATTTTGTCCGACCCTGATCGGGTTCCTTAACTTTGATAGAAATGTTTGTTTCACTTCCGTTGGTACTTCGAAATGTTACGATACTTTCAGTCTTTTAACTGAACTGTTATTCGAAGACCTATTGGCTGTTCTTTCTTCAAGTTAGCAGCCTAACTTTGACTGTAATACTGAACTTGCGCTATAAAGACTGATGCTTACTGAAATAAATCCTGTACTAGGATTTTACTATGTCTTCACACGGCGATACTCACGACGATACTTCTCGGCCACGCCCATACGGGGTGCTCGTTGGTGATACAACGTATCACGACCTCTCAAGGTCTGGTAAATACTGCATGATTAGCCTGGTTCTGCCAGGCTTTTATACAAATCGGCTACAAAAAGATAAAGTCCTCGTCTTTTTCAGAACTAACTTTTAAAGTAATAGTCGCATACTTTTGAAACTTATATCTCTGGAAAGCTAGTTTTCTAAACGTAAATTGACTTCTTTGCACATACAAATCGATCGTACTATTCCAAGATATTAAATACAATTTGCTCTTCAGATACGTGGGTGTTGCGGTTGATTTTTAATCTCTACCACCTCTGGTCTCGGGGAACATTTAACTACGTCATGATGCGTTTGCACTTCTTACCTGTGCAATTATTATAACCCTTTTCACCACACAAAAATCTCTATTCCAAAATGATTCACAATGATATATTTCTTCTGTTAATTATATGTTCACAAATGGCTTAAATCTAATTATTCCTCTTCTTGCACATCTGCGAGGATGCCATTTTATTGCTGCGTAAGATCAATTTCCGAAACCTCTTCTCGCTTACACACAGCGGAAAGTTTTTATCGTTCTATACATAGTAATGATCGGCTCCCTATCGGTGCGTCACGCATGATATCATTTCCTGGGACCACCTGGACTCTTATGTGGTACCAGTCCTCTTGCATAAAATCTTTCTAAGTCATTCTAAAGACTATATTTTTCCTCCCATCTTTTACCAACAAATGATGGATTCGGCGCTTGAACCAACGGCACATGGGTTCTCTATTAAGGCAGGAAAGTGGAAGACTTCCTAGGCCTCGGATACCCTGATACCGTTGGAGTCGGAAAAGAACAAGAGTTGACCAAGGGAGGTCGATAAGAAATATGACAGAGGAGCCCCAGCACAAGTAAGTGGAAGTAATGCCGAACTCGGCTGGGGCCCTGTGGTCGCCACCCCACGACCTTCAAGCTGTGAGCCCTTGGGAGGGGTGTCAGTAGATTTACTGGAACGTTAAAGATCCCCTTCGGGGTAAAAATTCTGACAACCCAGCGCAGGGGCCCTAAAAGCCAGAGTAGTTAAAAGGGTCGTAAAATCAATAACATTGTTTGAATACTGTAGGGCTCGGATTTTTAGATAAATAAATATTTTTAATGTTAATACATATTTTAGGCATTTTTTCCATAAATACATAAATTCCTTCTTTTCACTTATTAGCACATAAAAGGACATAATATTTATATTTTTAAAATCAGTATGTTAAATCTTTCAGTTCATTGAATTTTTGTTCTGTGTTACTTCAACGGGGAAGAACCTGTGAGTTATCTAATCTTCATGTAGAGCGTATGTCAGCTTGCAGCTGTGTTATACTTAACTTGTCGCCCCGTGCCACTCACTGTGGAAGCCGGCGATTTCCGTGTAAAAGCAATTACAAGTTATAGTCTGCAGCAGTATGTTGCAGAATTTAAAGATATTTTTACTTCTGATGGAGGCGTTCTGTTCAGCCAACCATGTGGGAAAGCTGAACAGCGATCTCAAGTTACACAACACCTCAAGGGCAAGAAACATATTGTCGCAGTACTGCATATTGTTTATATTCACATTAATAAACTTAATTATAATTATATATTTTTACTTTTTGTCACATATTTCAGGCATTTTTAACACATATAAAATAAATATTTTCCCGATTTCTACCACCTACAAATCCGAGCCCTAATTATGAAACAACAACAATAAATGTTCCAGATTGTAGCAATTCCCCGTTAAAACCTGTAGGATCAGCTGATACGATAAGGCTGGTTGGTGCAGCCAGCAGAAACAAGGTATAGAGCAGTGTAATGGGGAAGTAGGGGCCCTCGACCACAAGTATGTGTGTGTGTGTCACTCATCTGACAGTCAGCGGACAGCCCTCACTTGGTGCGGGATTGAAGAGTTCTTGAGCATTTCCTCTTTCCAGCAGCCACACCAAGGTCAGTGAGTAGATATAGTTGTTGTTGTTGTTGTCGTCGTCATTGCTTACTTTACGGACACTGTGGTCCTGTGTGAAATTTCTGTGATAACCTGTGTGTATAAATGAATTGGGGAATGGACTGGGAAGGAGGTGGCCGTGGTCTTTAGGAACCATTCCGGCATTTGCCTGAAACTACGGATAACAACTTCCAGGACGGCTGAGGTGGGAATCGAACCAGGATCTCCAGGGTGAAAACGAAAAATTCTAGCCTCTAAACCAGGAAATGGCCCACTCTGGAATATGTTGTTGTTGCTGTTGATTCTTTAGGGGCTTTGCAACACACATGGGTACGTGTAGAAATTGTCTGATAACCTGTGTCACTGTACAGTTTGTACTAGTGTGCGTGGCTTAGCGGTAACGTTCTCGCTTGCTGTGCCCAAAATTGCAGGTTCGTATCCTGGCACAGTCAGCTGGCATTGAGGGTGAGAAAATGCGAGGGAGCCGTGTCAGTAGAGGGGAAAATGACCTCACTGTTCCGCCCCTTAAAACCTCAATCACACTAACGTGTCAGTAGATTTAACGCACGTTAAAAATCCCCTTCGTAGCAAAATTCTGGCACCCCGGCGTCTCTAAAAGCCAGAGTAGTTAAAAGGGACGTAAAACCAATAACATTATTTGTGATTCAGGCAGGAGTTTGGTAAGGTGTGACCGTAGCCTTACGTTAGGAACCTTTCCGGTATTTGCCTGGAGTAAAAGTGGGGAATCACGGATAACCACTTCCAGGATGGTTGAGGTGGAAATCAAACCAGCCTCTTCAAAGTTTTTCCTCACGAGGCTTAGTGTACCTCGTTCCAGCACTCAGACCAGAATTGAATTTCTTGGTAGAGCCCAGAATCGAACCTGAACCTCCAGAGTGACAACCAAGCGTGCTAGACACTACACCACGAGGTGGTCAAGTACGTAGATATCAACATCTACTTGGTTGAAAAATAAATTCATTATTGCTTTGGTATCATTTAGGAACTTGGGAAATTGCGGTCAACAGGAAAATTAAATATTTTGTTCTTGATTCATGTAGTCACGTGTACTTGGGTGTGAGTGTGTATTTGGAATCTTTATTATCTGTTGGTTGGTTCCTCAGTTTAGGGGCTGCGACAACGCGGTCATGTAGCCCAGTGTACTATGGATGTGTGTAGAATCTGTCTGATAACCGGTGTTAATTGTGATGGCTGTTTTAGTGTGTGTTATCAGTTTGTTAATTCAAGTAAGGACTGCGGACATTCAATTTTTAGGTAGTTCGTACTTTTGCTACCTAACGCCACCGTTCTGAAATTGGCTACTAGATGCCACCGCAGCCGATTCCTGGCGACGAACGTTGGAACTTAACAGCGTTAGTCAATTCTAACTTATAATTTAGCTCCACACAAGTTTAGTCTGTGGGAGGATCTTTTACATGCCATAAATCTATGACATGGGACCGCCGACTTTACTTCCCCTCCGAAGGAAGGCATACTGTGGGATTTTTAACGCTCTTAAAAATTCCGACGACTTCGGCTGGGTTTGAACTCGCGACCTTGCGCATAGAAGCTCAGCATGCTAGCAACTACCCCACCGAAGTCGCTTGTATTATCTGTAACCAGTATTATTTTGATGGCTTTATTAGTATGTGTATTTTTAATTGAGGCTAGAATTTGGAAGGAATCGGCGGTGGCCTACAGTAAGTTAGAAACCATCCCGGCATTCATCAGGAATAGAAGTTGAAATCTACGGAAAACCGCTTCTACGATTGCCTCACGAGGCTGAGTATATCAATTTTCAACCCTATGGCCAGAGCTGAAAATCAAACTGCCGACTCCGAAGTTTCAGTTGTTGTCGTTTTTAATTTATTTAAGGGGGCTTGGTATATCTTGGTCATCAGCCCCGTGAAGTTGGGTGTGAGTTTATTGTCTGATAACCTGTATTCCTGTGATTGCATTTGCCAGGGAAAGTGTGGAAAAACCACACTCAGCACCAGGATTTAAACTACGGCTGTACATATTCAAATATTTGCCATTTAGAAGTTCGATTAAATACTACGGTTGTTTGAATCATTCGAAGCTGTGAGCAAGAGAATGAAACAATACTGTTGTTGTTTGAGTCTGCATCAAAATCGATTTTGGCAAACTAAGGACCACGTAAATAACTCTTCATGATTTCAGTTTTCTTTGGCGCCAGCAGGTGAAAAACTGAACGAAGTAGGAGACTTATGTTACATAAGAAGCAAAATAATCAGACGAAACAAAGAGGATATGAAAATTAGGTTGGCTCAGGCAAGGAACGTATTTCTAAAAAAAAAAACAAGTAGTTCCGAGAAGAACTAAACAGCCTATTTTCATATATCCTACTTATGTTAACTGCCACTATCATCATACAAAATTTCAGTTTGATTGCTGTAATAGATTCGTAGATATTGAGAACCGACTAAATATTTCGGATGGTCGCCATGTTGGATTTTAAATTGTAGGTATTAGAGTTATGTACTGTTACACGAAGATTATTGTGTACGTGTAGCATTCAAATTTCAATCGCATGATTAGGACACAAGAAGTAAAAAGAAGATTTTAAAATTTCGCACAGCTGCCATATTGTGGTTATGGAAACAATTGAAATAAATTAGACGCCAGTGGATTAACATTCGTATAAATATTTACTGTACCAAGTTTCACTGCACTCGGGTGGTTAAATTGCGAGAAACGTCCAGGTGAATATTTATAATTCGCGTCGCTGCCATGTTGGATTTGTGATCACAAGGTAATTGAAAGTCCTATAGGTGAACTTATGTTCATAGCCCCTATGAACATAAAAATATTCAGTTTGCTCGCTATAATAGATTCGAAGAGATTCAGAGCCGTCTAAATATTTCGGATGGTCGCCATGTTGGATTGTTAAATGTATAGGCCATAGAGTCATGTACCATTCAAGGAAAATTATTGCGTAGGATCATTATTCAAACTTTCACTTCGATCGCATGATTACGACACAAGAAATAAAAACTTAATTTTAAAATTTGCACAGCCGCCATCTTGAGGTTATGTAAACAATTGAAATAAATTAGATACCAGTGCATTACAATGTGTATAAACATTTCCTGTACCACATTTTACTGCGCTCAGAAAGTTAAATCACGAGAAAAGTATATTAAAATATTTCAAATTCGCTTGGCCGCCATGTTCGTTTTGTACTTTACAGGTTTATAAATGTTACATAGTTAAACTTGTATCAGTACCCTTCATCACCGTACACAATTTCATGGTGATATCTGTAATAGTTTCGGAGATATAGAATGTCAGTGAAATATTTCGCACAGCCGACATTTTGAGGTTATGTAAACAATTGAACTAAATTAGATACCAGTGCATTACAATGTGTATAAACATTTGCTGTACCAAGTTTCATTACGTTTCGATAGTTAAATCGCGAGAAAAGTCTATTTAAAAGTCTGAACTTCGCTTGGCAGCCATGTTATTTTTGTAGTAACCAGGTTTTTGAAAGTCTCATAGATGAACTTCTAGTAGTGCCCTTTATCACCGTACACAATTTCAGGGCGATATCGGTAATAGTTTCGGAGATATTGAATGCTGGTGAAATATTTCGCACAGCCGCCATGTTGGATTGGTGAGACGTAACAAAATTTGAAGGGCACTGTCGAGGTCGCCCGGAATAGTGCTATGAACTTACCGAGTTTCATTGAAATCGCTCCAGCCGTTTAGAATTTATTAGGAACACACACCTCACACACACACACACACACACACGGACAAAAGGTGATCTCATAAGCCTTTTTTTTTTTTTTTTTTCAAAATTGAAAATAGGCTAAAAAGGAATCTGTTGACATCGAATATAGATTTTGGTAATAAGAAGTCATTTTTGAAAGCCTTTGTCTCGAGCGTGGCGCTCTATGGAAGTGAAACTTTGACTATTGGTGCAGCAGGAAAGAGGAGAATTGAAGCGTTTGAAATGTGGTGTTACAGCAGAATGATGAAGATCAGATGGGTAGATAGGGTTACAAACGAAGAGGTATTAAGACGAGTGGGGGAGGAGAGAGGTTTCTGGCGACTGGTACTGAAGAGAAGAGATAGATTGGTAGGACACATACTAAGACACCCAGGAATGGCAAGCTTAGTTATGGAAGGAAGGGTCGAGGACAAGACTGTACAGTTAGACCAAGGTTGGAATATGTTAAACAGATTTTTTCGGATGTAGGGTGTGGTAGCTATGTAGAGATGAAACGATTAGCTCAGGACGGGGAGTCATGGAGCGCTGCATCAAATCAGTCAAAAGATTGAAGACTCCAACAACAACAGTATTCCTTCATTCTCTTGCTTACAGCTTCTTTCTTTTCAGCTGTCCAATGTTGTTTTTTTCTTGGTCGCTGTTTCTGGCTCTAGGAACCCCTCAAATGTGTGTATCTTATTTCTGAAAGTAGTTCTGTTGCGGATATCTTGATCAGTGATGTTCGTTTCTTATAGATCCGTCTTGGTGTTAGCAAACTATTTTTCATAAGAATTCTATTGGACTTTTTGAAGTGGTTAAAGAATTCCTTAGTGAGTCTGTCGTCAGGCATTCTTGAAACATTTCCAAAGAATTTAACCCTTCGTTTTCGTATGGTATCTGAAATTCTGCTGCATACTTATTTGTTACTACGTAATCGGTGTGTGTCAGCATATTGTTTTGGTCCGAGAATTTTTCTTAAAATATTTCGTTCCTGGATTACCTCGTGTAGTAAATTAACAAAGTAAATCGAACAATTAAAATATGTAATTATTCGAAAATGATAATAAGTACACCAAAAATTACAGCAATTTGTGTAGAGAAATACTGTATGTCCAGTGCGCGAGTAGTTCGAATCAGGGGCAAATTCAAGGGTTCGGATAGAGTTTAACCCCTTCCCTATTCCGCCTGATTGATCCTTATAAATAAAATATCATTCAAAACAAGAGTCACTTGTTATCTCTATCTTTCTTTCTTTCTGCCTTTCTTTCTGTCTTTCTTTTTCTTTCTTTCTTTCTTTCTTTCTTTCTTTCTTTCTTTCTTTCTTTTTTCTTTCCCTTTCTGTTTCTCTTTCTCTTTTTTCTTTCTTTTTTCTTTCTCTTTATTTCTCTTTCTTTTTCTTTCTCTTTTTACCTTTCTTTCTCTATTTTCTTTCTTTTTCCATTTATTTATCTTTCTCCTCTTTCTCTTTCTTACCTTTTCTTCTTTCCCTATAATTCTTTCTTTCTCTTTCTTTCTTTCTTTCTTTCTTTTAGTCTTTCTCTTTCTCTCTTTTTTGTCTTTCTCTTTTTTTCTTCCTCTTTTTTCTTTGTTCCTCATTTTTAGCCTACTTTCGATTTTTGCAAAAAATGAAAGTAGACTTATGAGATCAACACAGGGCGAAAAAAGTGTGTCTGTCTGTGTGTGTGTATGTGTGTGTGTGTGTGTGTGTGAGTCTGTGTGTGTGTGTGTGTGTGTACTCTGAATGACTGTCCCCCCCTATCAATTCGAACACGGTGAATGCGAATTGAACGAAATTTGGTACAAAGGTAGCACTAGCAAAGGACACCTCAGTGTCATGTTTTATATCGCCGCCATCTTGACGGAAACGTAATGGCGGCCACACAAATGTTCAAAGCTTAAATCAAATTACGACTAACCTAATCATCCGATCTCTACCAAATTTTGCAACAACATACCCTTATGGGGGGAGCATCCTTTGGCCAAACCAATAGGCCATCAGCGTAATAGTTTGCGGATGGCGGCCATATTTGTGTGAAAATCGATTCCCCCTATTAATTCGAACACGGTGCAACCGAATGGAACGAAATTTGGTACGGAAGTAGTACTAACGAAAGGCACCTCAGTGGCATGTTTTATATCGCCGCCATCTTGACGGAAACGTAATGGCGGCCCCACAAATATTCAAAGCTTAAATCAAATTACGATTAACCTAATCATCCGATCTCTACCAAATTTTGCAACAACATACCTTTATAGAGGAAACATCCTTTGACCAAATGACTAGGTCATTAGCCTAATAGTTTGCGGATGGCGGCCATCTTTGTGTGAAAATCAATTCCCCCTATTAATTCAAGCACGGTGAAACCGAATGGAACGAAATTTGGTACAGAGGTAGCACTAGCAAAGGGCATCTCAGTGTCATCTTTTATATCGCCGCCATATTGACAGAAACTTAATGGCGGCCACACGAATGTTCAAAGCTTGGATCAAATTACGATTAACCTAATCATCCGATCTCTACCAAATTTTGCAACTACATACCTTTATGGAGGGAGCATCCCTTGACCAATCTAATAGGTCATTAGCCTAATAGTTTGCGGATGGCGGCCATCTTCGTGTCAAAATCGATTCCCCCTATTAATTCAAACACGGTGAAACCGAATGGAACGAAATTTAGTACAGAGATAGCAATAGCAAAGGGCATCTCAGTGTCATGATTTATATCGCCGCCTTATTGACAGAAACGTAATGGCGGCCTCACAAATGCTTAAAGCTTAAATCAAATTACGACTAACATAAACATCCGATCTCTACCAAACTTTGCAACAACATACCTTTATGGAGGGAGCATCCTTTGACCAATCTAATAGGCCATTAGCCTAATAGTTTGCGGATGGCGGCCATCTTTATGTCAAAATTGATTCCCCCTATTAATTCGAACACGGTGGAACCGAATGAACGAAATTTGGTACAGAGGTAGCACTAGCAAAGGGCACCTCAGTGTCATGTTTTATATCGCCGCCATCTTGACGGAAACGTAATGGCGGCCACACAAATGTTCAAAGCTTAAATCAAATTACGATTAGCCTAATCATCCGATCTCTAGCAAATTTAGCAACAACATACCTTTATGGAGGGAGCATCCTTTGACCAATCTAATAGGTCATCAGCCTAATATTTTGCGGATGGCGGCCATCATTGTGTGAAAATTGATTCCCCTTATCAATTCGAACACGGTGAAACCGAATGGAACGAAATTTGGTACAGAGGTAGCGCTAGCAAAGGGCACCTCAGTGTCATGTTTTATATCACCGCCATCTTGACGGAAACGTAATCGCGGCCACCCAAATGTTAAAAGCTAAAATGTAATTACGACCAACCTAATAATCTAGTCTCTACCAAATTTTGCAACACCATATCTTTATGTGGGAAACATATTCAGACCAAACTGCAAGAACATCAGCCCAATAGTTTGCAGATGGTGACCAAGTATGTGTGCAAATCGATTCCCCCTATCAATTCAAACACGGTGAAACCGAATTGAACGAAATTTGGTACAGAGGTAGCACTAGCAAAGGGCACCTCATATTCATGTTTAATATCCCTATAGCACGTTGTATTTCAACAAGCTACTACAACCAACATTCAATTATACTCCTTGAAAAGGACAAAGAGTAATAACAATACCCATGCATTTAGGAGAAAGTAGGCTATATGTTCTTTACTGAACATCTTGTTTGTTCTTTTTTTTTCCTTTTCCCTTTCTTTTATTATTTCTCCTTTTTCTTTTGCTTTCTCTTTTTTCTCTTTCTCTTTCTCTCTTTTTCTCTTTCTCTCCTTCTTTCTTTCTGTCAGTGTTTATTATAATTAATCAAATATATGAATCAATGAATAGTCGGGTTATTTAACTAATGCGAATATTTTGAATAGTGAAGCTATTCGTATGTTCGATTCAAATATTCGTATACGAAATTATTCCAACCATTCGGATAATTCTATTTCCAAATACAGTATGTACAGCCCTAACCTGTACGAAGGACAGCTAACCAGCTAGTAGATATAAATGAACATCTGGCTGAGGATCATCTGATGTGGAACACGATAACGAAGTACAGTAGATTAATCGCGATATGGTCTATCAATCTCCAGCGCGTACCTACCCATTTGACGACGACGTAAATACAGGCTCATCGAAAAATAATGCCTAGATTTTATATAATTGCTATAAGAAAGCTATTACTGGTAATGTAATGGTTTTAGCGTGGAAAATATAACATTTCTTTTCTACTTACAAGGGGAGGATACGATGCATGGGTCACCGATTCGAACCATCTTTAGTATACGTGTAGGACATGACCAGGCGTATACCAGGTGCAAGTAGTAAGGTGCGCTTCTCAGCCGATTCAGAGAAATTAATTAATTCCAATTACAGTGCGTTGTACGCAAAATAGAAGCCAACGAGCGCGTGGTGCAGGGGTAATAGCCCTGCTTCGTAAGCGCGAGATCGCTGGATCGAATCCCACCGGTGAGCTTTTGCAGTGTGTTGTGTTTTTTGTTGTTGATGTAAACATTGGCAATTCATACAAATGTAGGTGTCGTGAACAATGTTTATTTTGCAGTCAATTGTGATAACGTGTTATGTGATCGGGAAAAGGGATTTTGAAATCATCGTATAGGGGTCAACGTTTGTGACACATAATGTATAGTATTGGCATTGCAAATACATTGGTATTATACAAGGGCAGGTGTATTCTATTATATGTATCGGTGTACATTTATACATTGATATCCCTGTCTGATCCGTTCATTGCACGTCTGTGAACCATCAGACCACCCCGTACCCCGCGAGCAGTGACTCATACTATGGGTATTGGTTGGAAATTGCCTATGGTTAGAAAAAAAAACACACTTCAAAGGCTCACCGGTGGGATTCAATCCCGCGCTTACGAAGCAGGGCTCTTACCGCTGCACCACGCGATCGTTGGCTTCTTGCTAGCGTACAACGCTCATAGACGCCGCACTGTAATTACAATTAATTAATGTTTCTGAAACGGCTGAGAAGCGCACCTTACTACTTGCACCTGATATACGCCTGGTCATGCCCTTCACGTGTACTGAAGATGGTTCGAATCGGTGACCCATGCATCGTATCCTCCCCTTGTGAGTAAGTTTCAATGTGAGCTTCGTTTGTTGCTCCGCCGACTTCTAATGTGTGTCAGTGTGTAGTGCGGGTTGCTTCATGACCAAGTTATTGGGCCTTTCTTTTTCGCAAAAAAAATAATAATAATAATAATAATAATACATAAAATAATAATATATACGAACCTTACAGTAGTCGCATATTATGTGTAACATGTGACATGTTATCCTACTATGTGTGTACCGGGAGCGGAAATCCCTTGTTAACAGTGAACTCTGTTGGTCATTGAAATAACTACTTGTAAAACTCCAGTGCCAAATCCTGACCGTAATAAATCATGGTTATTTGCTAAGACGTTGTATCTTAATCGATTGATAACATATTGAGCATTCTGCAATGAAAAATTAAAAGTGTATATTGTAATATTATAGTGCAGAAGTGGCTTTAAAAAGCTGAGCCGTCTCGTTTACAGACAAGATGGCAGCTGATCTCTCGTTCTGACATATATTTCACTAATTTGAGTATGTTGCATGTAATATAATCTACAGATATAAATAATAGGAACTTTGTATGAAATGAACTTTGTTTGAAATATACTCCGGTGAAGAAATCGTTTATTCAAAGTCATTATTGGCTAAGACGTTGTATAACATTCAGTTTGGGAGACATAATTAGGTCTGTGGTTACAGCGTTAGTCTCTCAACCGGACGGCAGGGGTTCTAATCCTAACAGAGTTGTATTTTTTGCTCGATTTTTTTATATTTATTGTTTTTTGAGTACTGAGCCATTATACAATTGAGCGTTATATTGTGCATTTAGCAATCGAAAATATATATTTAATTAAAACAAAGTTCTCCAATGGATCTGCAGTAGTAACATCTGCCTTCAACTAGTTGAACTACGGTATGCGGGAGCAATCCACTGCCTACTAGATGCGAGCTGCGCTCTATACCGGCCCGTTAGTGAACCCACCCCAGCGATGTTATTGAAAATGGCCTCTTTTTGCCGATATAGCGCACTGCCAAGTAAAGGCGCGATAAAAATTAGGTGTGCAATAGGTATATTAAATGTGTTTTTCCCAGTAATACGTTTGGACCAACGAAGTTTCAATTATTGTTAGTAGTCGGTGTTAATATCCTGAATTCCTACGTTGTTTGGAGTGTTTGTTGATGCGATATAGCACTCGAAGTATCGAGTGCTTACATTAAATAAGAATACAGCAAAAGTATGACGTTATAATAAATCGTAATTGTTTTCAGCAAATATGACATAATGAATATTTTCACACCAAAGAACGACAACTTGATGATTATTTATTGTAGTAATTTCTTTAATGGGGCCTCCAAACCTTGAGGTAAACCGTATGCGATTTGCATTCCACATGGTCACATGGCTTACAGTAAGTCGCCACCTCGCACGCTCATTGTTTCCGTCCCATCCACTTGCGTCCCTTTTCCAAAATCACTCCCACAAAAGTGTCCAGCTACCGAGTGGAAAGATGTTACACATTAAAACAAGTAGTTCCGTGAAGAACTATACAGCCTATTTTCATATATCCTACTTATGTTAATTGCCACTATCAACATACACAATTTCAGTTTGATTGCTGTAATAGATTCGTAGATATTGAGAACCGACTAAATATTTCGGATGGTCGCCATGTTGAATTTTATATATGTAGGTCCTAGAGTTATGTACTGTTACATGCAGATTATTGTGTACGTGTAGTATTCAAACTTCAATCGCATATTTAGGACACAAGAAGTAACAAGGAGATTTTAAAAAATTTCACAGCTGCCATCTTGAGGTTATGGAAACAATTGAAATAAATTAGATGCCAGTGGATTAACATTCGTATAAGGATTTACTGTACCAAGTTTCACTGCATGCGGATGGTTAAATTGCGAGAAAAGTCCATGTGAATATTTATAATTCGCGTCACCGCCATGTTGGATTTGTGATCACCAGGTTATTTAAAGTCCAATAGGTGAACTTAAGTTCATACCCCCTATGGACATTAAAAAATGCAGTTTGATTGCTAAAATAGTTTCGTAGATATTCAGTATCGTCTTAATATTTCGGATGGTACCGGGTGAGTTAGCCGTGGTGGTTACGGCATGACTGATGGCAGTCGCTCACATCCGGGAGGCGAGGAGGTTCGAATCCCCCCGCCGGCAACCTTGAAGATGGTCTTCTGTGGTTTCCCATCTTCCTTCCAGGCAAATGCCGGGGTTGGTCCCTAACTATAGGCCACAGCCGCTACCTTCCAACTCCTCGTCCTTACATTCCAACTTCCCTCCTTCCCTCCCCAACGGTACTTGTAGCTCACCCATTGGGTGTCCGTCTCGAAGCAGCTACAAAAACTGGCGACCCGAACATGTCCTAGGACACTCCCGGCACTAAAAGCCATACGCTAAAAAAAAACGGATGGTCGCCATGTTGGATTGTTAAATGTATAGGCCATAGAGTCATGTACCATTAAAAGAAAATTATTGCGTAGGTTCATTATTCAAACTTTCACTTCGATCGCATGACTACATCAGGGCAATTCCATGAAAAGTGAGCCAACAAGTAATTTTTAAAACTTTTTAAATTAAATTTGTTTTATTGATATTTGGACTCATAAATATATACTCGTTCACATGGCATAAGCGATTAAAAAATATATATATTATTTGGCAGTGTTTTTCACCTACGTTGTTACATACACATGCTGGTTGATATAGGACTAGATTTTTAAAGATCTTTGTTTGTTTGTAAAAAATACAATAAAAACAGTGGCAGCCTGGGAAACATGTGAATAGAGTCTACAACATTATATGAACTTCTGATACTACTTTCATTGAAGTAAGTATAGGATTTAATGTGTTATTAATATTTTTTGTAAGGCATTGCAGCTTGTAACACCCGTAACAAAATACATGTAAACGTTTAATTATCAACAAGGTGAAATGTTTGTTTGCAAAAGCCTTTTGTGAAAGTGAGGTTATGTTCTTTTCAAACATCAAGATTATAAATTTGATGTGTTAAAAGTTTATTTCACCTGAAATTTGGTGTTACGGGTGTTACAAAACTAATGTTACGGGTGTTACAATATAACAATGAAACACCCGTAACACGAACTAAAATATTTTTCTTTGCTCACAACTAAGCTATTTGTATATTTTAACAGGTAGGTACTCATCATTGTTAAGTAATTGGTAATAAACAAATAAAAAATCCAGTTTTTATGTTTAAATTGGAACTTCTTTGTTAGTTCTCATGGCAAAGGAGCTATGGATGGAATTGGTGGCACGGCCAAAAGAAATGTCTGGACAGCTGTAAAATCAAGGAATGTTTTAATTGATAATGCCAAACACTTTCACCAGTATGTTGACCAAGTCTTCAAAACAAAAATTAAGTCATTGTACATCGACAAAGAAGATGTCGAAAAATGTGTTCCTTTCTTGAACAAGAGATGGGAGAAAGTCGTCCCCATAACAGGAGTTCAAAGTTGCCACCATTTTCGCCCTTAAGATGATCAAGGTCTTCTAATTTCTAAAACTGCAACTTCCTTGATGAAGAGAGTTCCAATTTTCTTAAACTTAGATGAAGCTCTAGGAGCCAAGAGGCGTCTGAAATTTAACGAGGTCTACACAGACTCGGAACTGTCCGACTATGAAAATGACGACCCTTCCCGACAAGAAATTTCCTTCATTTCTGAGGGCATAAAAGTAAAAGACTTTGTCGTGCTGGTATATGAGGGAGAGTATTTCCCAGGACAAATATCTGAGGTTAAACTGGACGGTGACCATCCTCTGTTTAAGGTACAGTGTATGATGAAGTCAGGACCAAATTGGAAATGGCCTTCACCTCCTGATGAAATGTTTTATTCAACGGAAGAAATTCTTAAGAAAATTGAGTGTAGTTCAGTTATTCCTGTATCAAATCGTGGAGTTTTTAAAGTGGTAGAACCCCTTTTAGAGGAAAGGTGGAAGAACATTGAGTATAAGAATGCCGAAGTATCATACTAAGTTATGAACTCTTTTTGATTACACAATTTATTGTTCTGCAAAATGTTGTGCAATATTTATTACCAAGAAGTGTGTTATCCAAGTAGCCTACTAGAGAATATTCTGTGTTTCAATCTAATTCTTTAAAAATAATTGAACTCTGTACAACTTTATCAATAGGTTTTAAGGTCTCTTTTTAACTGTAAGTCTATAAAAAAATAAAATTGAGACAATTGGGTATTTTTTGTATTAACATTGTGTTGTTTGAGTAAAAGTGTAATAATTTACAAAAAAAAAGTTCATTTAAACCTCTATATATCCCTCACAACCTTTTGCTAGTGTTAGTATATGCATTTCATCTACCAAAATGTGTTAAATTAATATAAAACACGTACATAAACTGTAGATTGTTGGACTACGTAACACCCGTAACAATGTTCGTAACACCCGTAACGCTACGGTTTAATTTACTGAGTGGAATGCAAAACATTTAAAAACATAGAAACTGCACTATGGTCTAGTCTGTACTTTAATACACAACAAATTAATGTAAATATAAATTTTGCTCTACAACATTCACAGAGTTTTTGGTATTAACACATGTCCATCAGACACCATGTCCATTTTCTGTAACACCCGTAACACCTCTTTTTAGTTTTTTCCTGCATTTATGAAAGGACAAAAACCAGTTTTGATTGTATCAAATTGATTGGAATTTTATGGTAAAAATTTTAGTATTGTTATATTTAGTTAAAAACTTTCAGTTTAGTAAAGGAAGTACAATTTAAGTGTCCAAATGTAACACCCGTAACCATGGAATCGCCCATCACAAGAAATAAAAACTTAATTTTAAAATTCGCACTGCCGCCATCTTGAGGTTATGTAAACAATTGAACTAAATTAGATACCAGTGGATTACAATGTGTATAGATATTTCCTGTACCAGGTTTCAGTGCGCTTGGAACATTAAATCGCGAGAAAGGTCTATTTAAAATGTTCAAATTCGCTTGGCCGCCATGTTCGTTTTGTAGTTAACCGGTTTTTGAAAATCTTATAGATGGAATTCCAGTAGTCCCCTTTATCTCCGTACAAAATTTTAGGGAGATACCGCTAATAGTTTCAGAGATATAGAATGCCGGTGAAATATTTCGCACATCCACCATCTTGTGATTATGTAAACAATTGAACGAAGTTAGATGTCGGTGCATTACAATGTATATAAACATATACTGTACCAAGTTTCATTGCGTTTGGTTGGTCAAATCGCGAGAAACGTTATTTAAAAGTCGCAAATTCGCTTGGCCGCCATGTTGGTTTTGTAGTTACCAGGTTTTCAAAAGTCACATAAGTGAACTTATAGTAGTTCCTTCTATCACCATAGAAAATGTCAGGGTAATATCGGTAATAGTTTCGGGGATATTGAATGCTGGTGAAATATTTCGCACAGCCACCATGTTGGATTGGTGAGTCGTAACAAAATTTGAAGGGCACGGTCAAGGTCGCCCGGAATAGTGCTATGAACTTTCCGAGTTTCATTGAAATCGCTCCTGCAGTTTAGATTTTATTAGGGGGGGGGGGGGGACACACACACGAATCACACACACACACACGCACACACACACGGACAAAAGGTGATCTCATAAGCCTATTTTTTCAAAATTGAAAATAGGCTAAAAAATACAAGCTTAACACCTCGACATGCTTGAACAGTTCGTGTTCACTCAAGTAAAAGATATCGGATAACAAACTGGACAACGTGTCATTTTCATGCAAGGTGGGGCTTCACCTCACAACCTTCGCACTGTACGCGATACACTCCACGCGCATCTACAGAGCTCACATTGAAACATACTAAGGTATGAAAAAAGGTGTTATCTTTTCACTCATTTTCAGGCTAAAACCATTACATTACCTCCAATAGTTTTTATAGCAATTATTTAAAATCTGGGCATTATTTTTCGAAAATAACAACAAGAACAATAATATCGTATGGCCTCGGGTGCCGGGTGCAAGCTTTGTTAATTGACGCCTAGATGGTAAATTGCATGTCGAATTTTATCGTTCCTTGAAGCGCTATGAAAGTCAAGGAGCTTCTTGACACTGTAGCGCTTTCTAGTAGAGAAAGGAGGAACTTTGTGTTGGCGGAAAATCCCGAGATTAATTTTGCCACTATGAACACGGCCCACTGAATTCAAATGGGTTCTTTAACATGCCAACATCGTATGACATGCGTATCGTGATTTTTGTCGCCTTTCAAAAAATATCACTTACCACGGCCAGGAGCGAACCTGCAAGCTTGTGGTTGGCAGTCCGGCATGATAACCACTCACCCACCGCGGCAAGCATTTTTTATGACTCTGTGCATAACCGTGGTATTAAGCTCATATTCGAATTTTATTAAACTGTATTGAACGTAGAGGCGGTGATCGTTCCACCATACTTGATTGCAGACCTAAAACCTGTGATAAGTGGTTCAGGGAGTATCTGGAGAAAATGGGTGTGAAGCATGAATACATCGCTAATAAAATCAAGTACTGCTAGGAGGTCTACAACTTGAAGGTCTCTCACAAAGAAGGCGTCCAACTTCGTGGCTAAAAGGTTAGCGCGCTAGGCTGGGCCATCAGGGATTTTAATCTCCTGGGGTTAATTCCCGTGGCTCGGGGACTGGGTGTATGTAACGTCTTCATCATCACGTCATCCTCATTACGGCGCGCAGGTCGCCCACGGGCGACAACTAGAAAGACCTGCCTCTCCGGAGGACACACGATCATTACGAAGAATGCAGTATGAACAACGGATGTACGTTGGAAAGGAGACAGGCTGTCAGGGAGAGAATGCACGAAGGGCTACTGGGCTGAACATGATGATAATTGTTGTTTAAGGGGCCTAACATCTAGGTTATCAGCCCCTTAATGATCTGGGCGATAGTGAAAAATGACAATGAATAGAAACCATAACGAAGCTGGACTGAAAATACTTACAAAATGTAGTTGAGATTCAAACAAGAAGTTCCGTGAAGAACTATACAGCCTACTTTTCATGCCAATGATTATTCTACAGTATATGAACCTATATAGAATAATGACGAAATTAAGTTGGTAATATCGAAATATCTAATTAGTTCAAAATATACCTGGTATAATGTAGCCTAATAGAGCACTACAGTTGGCAGCCCTGGCGACTGAATATATTCTTAGTTCCATTTCTTAAGGTACAGAATACAAAATTTGGTTGAAGTCCAATGGACGTTACATGCAGTTAGACATTGGATCTATCAGAAGGCTTAATTTTTTTTTGCAACACTGTCATGATTGGCGTCCTGGAAATTAAACTGAAATAGTATTATCTCCATTTGTGCCAATTGTGAAATAGCTCCCATGCATACCTTGCAAGATATCCAACATGGAGCTCAAATTTCTAGTGCGTTTTTTCAGCACTTGGTAGCACTGACATCATTTTCAAATATGGACGTGAGATATTCCGGTGCACATCTTTACTCATACTAAATTTGGTTTTGATTGCTGCAGCCGTTTAGGAGTTGATAGGGGGGGACACACACACAGCCAGACAGACCGACAGACAGAAGGACAGACAGACAGACAGACAGACAGACACACATTTTCCCGGATCGATCTCATAAGTCTACTTTTTCCTCATTTTTGCAAAATGTGAAAAGTAGGCTAAAAACTCACAAAATGTAATTTAGAGACACGGGGAGCGAATTCATAAAAACAAGGCGGGAATCTTAAGGAGAAAAGGAACTAGAATGAAAAGAAACAGAAGGCTGATCCTAGAAGAATGAGAGATCAGGAAAGATGAGACAAGGGCCAATTAAGGTCGGGGTCGGAAGAGAACAAGAGTTGACTAAGACAGGTCGACAGGAAAGAACACGGAGAGGGGCCCAGCACAAGTAAGTGGAAGCTATGCCGGACTCAGCTGAGGCCCCGTGGTCGCCAACCCACGTTCCACTAGATGTAAGCCTCTGGGGGGTTGGCCGAAGAGTAGGCTTGTATGAATGTAACAGTTGTTCGACGTCGTCTCTAATGGCCGTAAACGAAAATTAAATTACGAGCCTTACAGTAGTCGCACTTGATGTGTAACATGTGGCATGTCATCCTACTTTGTGTGTGCTGGGAGCGCAAATCCCTTGTTAACAGTGAACTCTGTTGGTCATTGAAATAACTACTTGTAAAACTCCAGTGCCAATGATTTATCTTCATGGGGCCTCCAAACCTTGAAGAAAACTGAATGCGATATACATTCCACATAGGGCTGTATGTTGGCCGACAGTACCTCGAATGCTTACATTAAATAAGAATACAGCAAAAGTGTAAAGATTTAATAAATCATAATTGTTCTCAGAAAATATGATATATTGAATATTTTCACTCCAAAGAACGATAATTTGAAGATGATTTATTGTAAGAATATCTTAAATGGGGTCTCCAAACCTTGAAGCAAACCGTATGCGATATACATTCCATATAGCCACATGGCCGACATGCGCGAACCAGTCAGGATTTGGCACTGGAGTTTTACAAGTAGTTATTTCAATGACCAACAGAGTTCACTGTTAACAAGGGATTTGCTCTCCCGGCAGACACATAGTAGGATGACATGTTACCTGTTACACATCATATGCGACTACTGTATGGATCTGAATATTTTCACACCAAAGAACGACAACATGAAGATGATTTATTGTAGGAATATCTTTAATGCGGCATCCAAACCTTGCAGTAAACCGTATGCGATATATATTCCATATAGCCACATGGTCGACAGTACGTAGAGTGCTTACATTAAATAAGAATACAGCAAAAGAATCATAATTGTTTCCAGCAAATATGATATAATGAATATTTTCACACCTAAGAACGACAACTTGAAGATGATTTATTGTAGGAATATCTTTAATGGGGTCTCGAAACCTTGAAGTAAACCATATGCGATATACATTCAACATAGCCTCATGGCCGACCGTGCGTCGTGGTACCCATCTCCACCACCACGCGCGCTCATTGTTTCCGTCCCATTCCCGTCCCTTTTCCAAAATCAGACCCACAAAATATATCCAGCTACCGAGTGAAAAGATGTTACACACCAATAAAATAATAATAATAATAATAATAATAATAATAATAATAATAAACATCGCCCTCGAAGATAGTACACCCTGAACAAACCCAATAGTCGCAACAGTATTTCTGTGTTAGAACCACATTCTTGTTTGCTATTGTTCTTTTGGTGTATAAGAATCATACTTCCGTCAGCTCATTTTTCCCCCCTTGTTCTCATAGTTAATCTGGGAACATTCCTGTGTTATCTGTGTGGTCAAAGTTCTTCGAGAGACAGTTATCTACAAACAGCCCTCCCACGTCCTGCCTTCGTTTTAAAGAACTGTCGCCTCTAATTAAATGGCTCAATGAATTGTTAATTTAGATGTGTTTTAATCATTGCTACTTGGAGTCTAAGCACACAGCTGGCCGCAATGTGATACGACATGTGTATCAATGTTCCATGTCACAGTGTCAGAGCGTATTCTGTGTCCAGCCTTCAGCTGTCAGCGTCCCTTCAAGCTAATCACAGTTTTAAGGCAACAGCGCAGCGTCCTGCTGGTGTACACGTACATACACACACCAGCCGCAGATAACCGCACTGCCAGGTAGGTCAGCTACGATATTTTTAATCCTTTACATCAGGGGTAGACAGACTCTCAAGTTGGGGTGTTCAGAATCCAGAATCTACGAATGAGGAGCGGGTAGTTTTATAGGACACGACAATAAACAAGTAGTTCCATGAAGAACTATACGGCCAATTTTCATATATCATACTTACGTTAATTACAAAATTTCAGTTTGATTGCTGTAATACAATCGTAGATATTGAAAACCGTCTAAATATTTCGGATGGTCGCCATTTTTTATTTTTATATATGTAGACCATAGAGTTATGTACTGTTAGATGACGATCTTTGCGTAGGTTGATTATTCTAACGTTTACTTCAATCGCATGATTAATACACGAGAAATAAAAACTTAATTTTTAAAATGCGCACAGGCGCCATCTGAAGGTCATTTGAACAATTCAACTAATTTAGATGCCATTGCATTACAATGTGTTTAAATATCTGCGGTACCAAGTTTCATTGTGTTTTGATGGTTATATCGCGAGAAAAGTCTATTTTAAAGTTACAACTTCGCTTGGCCACCATGTTCGTTTTATAGTTGACAGGTTTTTGAATGTCCCATAGGTGAACTTCTAGTAGGGCCCTTTATCACCGTACAAAATGTCAGGGGGTTATCAGTAATATTTTCGGAGATATGGAATGCCGGTATAATATTTCGCACGGCCGCGATGTTGGATTGGTGAGACGTAATAACTTTTAAAGGGCACGGTCAGGATCGGCCAAAATAGTACTATGACCTTTCCGAGTTTCATTGAAATCGCTCCAGCCGTTTAGAAGTTATTAGGGAGGACACACACACACACACACACATAAGCCTATTAGCCTACTTTCGATTTTTGCAAAAAATGAAAGTAGACTTATGAGATCAACACAGGGCGAAAAAAGTGTGTCTGTCTGTGTGTGTGTGTATGTGTGTGTGTGAGTCTGTGTGTGTATGTGTGTGTGTGAGTCTGTGTGTGTGTGTGTGTGTGTCTGTGTGTGTGTGAGTGTGTGTACTCTGAATGTCTGTCCCCCCCCCCCCCCCCTATCAATTCGAACACGGTGAATGCGAATTGAACGAAATTTGGTACAAAGGTAGCACTAGCAAAGGACACCTCAGTGTCATGTTTTATATCGCCGCCATCTTTACTAAAACTGAATGGCGGCCACTGAAACGTTCAAAACGTAAAATCAAATAACGACTAACCAAATCATCCGATCTCTACCAAATTTGGTAACAACATACCTTCGTATAGGATGCGTCTTGTGACCAAACTACAAGGTTGTCCGCCATACCATTTCAGGATGGCGGCCGTGCGAATTATGCAAACTTTATAATCCATATCATGGGACCCACCAGTTCCGATTATCGAGCCGAGAATCGTTTTAACTGTTCTAAAGGAAGAGGCACGTTCGAAATTAAAAGTTTATTTTGTAATACTATAGTGCAGACGTGATTTTAAAAAGCTGAGCTGATTCAGTAATAAGACAAGATGGCAGCGGATATCTTGTGCCTGACTTATATTTCACTAATTTGAGTATTGAATGCAATATAGCGTACTGATACAAAATAAATAAACTTTGTATGAAATGCTTTATATATAAATAATATACTCCAGTGATGAAATCGTTTAGTATAAATCATTATTTGCTAACAAGTTCTATGTAAGTCATTTTATATAGAACGATATTCGTTGACACAATTAGCTCAGTGGTAGAGCGTTAGCCTATCGCTCAACTGCCTATGGATCAAACCCGATCAGAGCTAGATTTTTTGCTTGAAATGTTATATGTTTATTGTTTTGTAATGACTCAGATGTTTTAAAATTAAGCGTTATATTGTGCATATTATGGTGTAAAATATATATTTAATTAAAATATAATTCGCCAGCAGATTTACTCGAGACATCTAGCTGCCAAAAAGGTAACTGCAGATTTTATTGAAAAGTTTCTTCTTCTGGCCGCTAGAATGCACTCGCTCTGTTAGGATTATATTGTTCGATATTTCACCACTAGAAGTCACGACTAGTCTACGTGGGGCTCCATTGATTAATATACCATTGGCATTCTATGCGCATCGAATTTGAAGAATGACAAGATGATACTACGATACATTTTTACTTTTTATTTTAAAGGGTTTGTAACAGCCTATTTTGCGTTACTTGAAAATGTTATTTGAAGTAAAGAACAAAACGATTTCACATAGTAACTGAGTTCAAGCCGTTGGTGTTAGTTCAGGTATTAATTACTACTTTTATTTCAGGCAAATAGCAATCGAAAATATCCACATAGTTTGTATTCACACGTCTCTGTAGGGTCATGGAAAGATTTGTTAATTCAATTAGGGTTTTCGATTCCCGGTCAATGCATGTGAGATTTTTGAAGTGAAATGCCATGTCCTGTGGTTCGGATTCCACGTAAAAAGGAGGTCCCGTGGCTCATAATCACAAGATTCACGGCCACGTAACACAACAATCTTCCTTCCTTTTTTTTCAATTAGGGTTGTGAAAGCCCTGCACAACCAGACGTGTAAAGACATGCCTCAACTCAAAGTTGGATGTTGCCCACGGCAGGTCGTATATGTAATAATAATAATAATAATAATAATAATAATAATAATAATAATAATAATAATTTTTTTTTTTTTTTTTTTTTTTTTTTTTTTTTGCAAGAAATGCATTTACGCACAGAGTGTCGGGCTCCTGCTGCTGAGTAGCAGACTACCGACTAAAACTTCCCCTTTACTTCTGAACACTAGCCTGGAACCGTTTAGCACATTAAAACAATAATAATAATAATAATAATAATAATTTTATTGGTTTTACATCCCTTTTAACTACTGCTGCGTTTAGAGACACCGGGGTGCCGGAAATTTGGCCCGAAGGGGATCTTTAACGTGCCAGTAAATGTACTGACACGGCTCCCTCGCATTTGTGCACCCTCAAATGCCAGCTGACTGTGCCAAGATACGAACCTGCAACCTAGGGCCCAGCAAGCGAGAACGTTACCGCCGAGCCACACAGCCACTCCGGTCGATTATGTCTCCAGATCCATAACATTCTTGAGATACTCCTTATCTTTCTTTCTTCAATGATGGTAGCAGTTTTTATCTAGATTGTGGCGTTTGGTAGAGGTAAATCGTTTCTATGGCCTTCAACAAAGAATAGTTCTATTATACTCTTTGATAATAACAACGAGTTATAACTATACTCATACATTTAGGAGAAAGTAGGCTATATGTTCTTTACTGAACATCTTGTTTTTTTTTCATAAAATGAAAATAGGCTAAAAACTGTTTCGTTCCGGACTCTTGCTAATGCTACTGTAAATGATCCATATCATAAGTTAAAATTGGAGATATGCTACTGTACCCTTAATGTCTCACCCCATTATCTCCTTATTTTAAAATGAAAAAGTGTAACAGGGACGTGACATAACAATCCCATGTATTTACTTAAATCTAATCCATTTTATTCTATTCCATTCAAATCCTATTCTATGCAATGTTATTCTCACCTAATCTATTTTATTCTATTCCATTCAAATCCTATTCTATGCAATGTTATTCTCACCTAATCTATTTTATTCTACTCCATTCAAATCCTATTCTATGCAATTATATTCTCATCTAATCTAATTTATTCTATTCCATTCAAATCCTATTCTATGCAATGTTATTCTCACCTAATCTATTTTATTCCATTCCATTCAAATCCTATCCTATGCAATGTTATTCTCACCTAATCTATTTTATTCTATTCCATTCAAATCCTAGTCTATGCAATGTTATTCTCACCTGATCAATTTTATTCTACTCCATTCAAATCCTATTCAATGCAATGTTATTCTCACCTAATCTATTTTATTCCATTCCATTCAAATCCTATTCGATGCAATTATATTCTCACCTAATCTATTTTATTCTATTTCATTCAAATCCTATTCTATGCAATTGTATTCTCACCTAATCTATTTTATTCTATTCCATTCAAATCCTAGTCTATGCAATGTTATTCTCACCTGATCAATTTTATTCTATTCCATTCAAATCCTATTCAATGCAATGTTATTCTCACCTAATCTATTTTATTCTATTCCATTCAAATCCTAGTCTATGCAATGTCATTCTCACCTAATCTATTTTATTCTATTCCATTCAAATCCTATTATATGCAATTATATTCTCACCTAATCTATTTTATTCTATTCCATTCAAATCCTATTATATGCAATTATATTCTCACCTAATCTATTTTACTCTATTCCATTCAAATCCTATTATATGCAATTATATTCTCACCTAATCTATTTTATTCTATTCCATTCAAATCCTATTCTATGCAATGTTATTCTCACCTAATCTATATTATTCTATTCCATTCAAATCCTATTCTATGCAATGTTATTCTCACCTAATCTATTTTATTCTATTCCATTCAAATCCTATTCTATGCAATTATATTCTCACCTAATCTAATTTATTCTATTCCATTCAAATCCTATTTTATGCAATGTTATTCTCATCTAATCTATTTTATTCTATTCCATTCAAATCCTATCCTATGCAATGTTATTCTCACCTAATCTATTTTATTCTATTCCATTCAAATCCTAGTCTATGCAATGTTATTCTCACCTGATCAATTTTATTCCCTTCCATTCAAATCCTATTCAATGCAATGTTATTCTCACCTAATCTATTTTATTCCATTCCATTCAAATCCTATTCGATGCAATTATATTCTCACCTAATCTATTTTATTCTATTCCATTCAAATCCTATTCTATGCAATTATATTCTCACCTAATCTATTTTATTCTATTCCATTCAAATCCTAGTCTATGCAATGTTATTCTCACCTGATCAATTTTATTCTATTCCATTCAAATCCTATTCAATGCAATGTTATTCTCACCTAATCTATTTTATTCTATTCCAGTCAAATCCTAGTCTATGCAATGTTATTCTCACCTGATCAATTTTATTCTATTCCATTCAAATCGTATTCAATGCAATGTTATTCTCACCTAATCTATTTTATTCTATTCCATTCAAATCCTATTCTATGCAATTATATTCTCACCTAATCTAATTTATTCTATTCCATTCAAATCCTATTCAATGCAATGTTATTCTCACCTAATCTATTTTATTCCATTCCATTCAAATCCTATCCGATGCAATTATATTCTCACCTAATCTAATTTATTCCCTTCCATTCAAATCCTATTCAATGCAATGTTATTCTCACCTAATCTATTTTATTCCATTCCATTCAAATCCTATTCGATGCAATTATATTCTCACCTAATCTATTTTATTCTATTCCATTCAAATCCTATTCTATGCAATTATATTCTCACCTAATCTATTTTATTCTATTCCATTCAAATCCTAGTCTATGCAATGTTATTCTCACCTGATCAATTTTATTCTATTCCATTCAAATCCTATTATATGCAATTATATTCTCACCTAATCTATTTTATTCTATTCCATTCAAATCCTATTATATGCAATTATATTCTCACCTAATCTATTTTACTCTATTCCATTCAAATCCTATTATATGCAATTATATCCTCACCTAATCTATTTTATTCTATTCCATTCAAATCCTATTCTATGCATTGTTATTCTCACCTAATCTATTTTATTCTATTCCATTCAAATCCTATTCTATGCAATTATATTCTCACCTAATCTATTTTATTCCATTCCATTCAAATCCTATTCGATGCAATTATATTCTCACCTAATCTATTTTATTCTATCCCATTCAAATCCTATTCTATGCAATGTTATTCTCACCTAATCTATTTTATTCTATTCCATTCAAATCCTATTCTATGCAATGTTATTCTCACCTAATCTTTTTTATTCTATTCCATTCAAATCCTATTCGATGCAATTATATTCTCACCTAATCTATTTTATTCTATTCCATTCAAATCCTATTCGATGCAATTATATTCTCACCTAATCTATTTTATTATATTCCATTCAAATCCTATTCTATGCAATTATATTCTCACCTAATCTATTTTATTCTATTCCATTCAAATCCTATTCTATGCATTGTTATTCTCACCTAATCAATTTTATTCCATTCCATTCAAATCCTATTCGATGCAATTATATTCTCACCTAATCTATTTTATTCTATTCCATTCAAATCCTATTCTATGCAATTATATTCTCACCTAATCTATTTTATTCTATTCCATTCAAATCCTATTCTATGCATTGTTATTCTCACCTAATCTATTTTATTCCATTCCATTCAAATCCTGTTCAATGCAATTATATTCTCACCTAATCTATTTTATTCTATTCCATTCAAATCCTATCCTATGCAATGTTATTCTCACCTAATCTATTTTATTCTATTCCATTCAAATCCTAGTCTATGCAATGTTATTCTCACCTGATCAATTTTATTCTATTCCATTCAAATCCTATTCTATGCAATGTTATTCTCACCCAATCTATTTTATTCTATTCCATTCAAATCCTAGTCTATGCAATGTTATTCTCACCTGATCAATTTTATTCTATTCCATTCAAATCCTATTCGATGCAATTATATTCTCACCTAATCTATTTTATTCTATTCCATTCAAATCTTATTCTATGCAATTATATTCTCACCTAATCTATTTTATTCTATTCCATTCAAATCCTGTTCGATGCAATGTTATTCTCACCTAATCTATTTTATTCTATTCCATTCAAATCCTATTCTATGCAATTATATTCTCACCTAATCTACTTTATTCTATTTCATTCAAATCCTATTATAAGCATTGTTATTCTCACTTAATCTATTTTACTCTATTCCATTCAAATCCTTTTATATGCAATTATATTCTCACCTAATCTATTTTATTCTATTCCATTCAAATCCTATTCTATGCAATGTTATTCTCACCTAATCTATTTTATTCTATTTCATTCAAATCCTATTCGATGCAATTATATTCTCATCTAATCTATTTTATTCTATTCCCAATCAAATCCTATTCAATGCAATTATATCCTCCCCTAATCTATTTTATTCTATTCCAGTCAAATCCTATTCTATGCAATGTTATTCTCACCTAATCTATTTTATTATATTCCATTCAAATCCTATTCGATGCAATTTTATTCTCACCTAATCTATTTTATTCTATTCCATTCAAATCCTATTCGATGCAATTATATTCTCACCTAATCTATTTTATTCTATTCCATTCAAATCCTATTCTATGCATTGTTATTCTCACCTAATCTGTTTTATTCTATTCCATTCAAATCCTATTCTATACCATTATATTCTCACCTAATCTATTTTATTCTATTCCATTCAAATCCTATCCTATGCAATGTTATTCTCACCTAATCTATTTTATTCTATTCCATTCAAATCCTAGTCTATGCATTGTTATTCTCACCTAATCTATTTTATTCTATTCCATTCAAATCCTAGTCTATGCAATGTTATTCTCACCTGATCAATTTTATTCTATTCCATTCAAATCCTATTCAATGCAATGTTATTCTCACCTAATCTATTTTATTCTATTCCATTCAAATCCTATTCAATGCAATGTTATTCTCAAATAAACACATCGCTATCACTCCCCACAGCACGTAGGGACAGGGGGGAGGAGGCAGGGGAAAAACCAGTCGTTAAGATAACCACCGCAGTCGACCGCACAGCGAGTTCCAGTAAGCACGAAAACTGCGAGTAGCTGTAATACGGAAGACAATCAGATAAGTAGTTAGCCAAAAATTTTATAGTTTTACCATAGTTTACAACCATATAATCTCTCTAAAGTACAATCTCCGGATAGCTATCACCATTTAGCATTTCACCTAACATATATACTGCATTTAGCATACACTGACAGTTGCAGTACCAATACTGCAACTAAATAATTGTACATATTGTAAATATTTTCACCTGTATTTCAAACATAGATTTTGTAGCCTAAGTGTAATGGATCTGATGATGATCTCTTGACGATCGAAACTGGTCATCCTAGTGTTTTATTAATCTCATGTAATTTATTTCAGGATTAGGGCATAACCCATCTCTTTTGGGTACATTCGTGTTGACCGACTGAAAAGCACTAAACTCTTGTTTACTAAGGCAACACTGAAAATATGGCTTCAAACACCACAATGTTCACGGCTAGTCAGGCAAATCGTGAAGCCAAGAAATTCAAATCACTCAGGCTTAAACTCATGAATTTAGACAAGTCAATTTGGTTCAACAAAAAATGTATAGAACTAAACCTCACCCCTAAATACGTACCAATTAAAACCGTACCGAACACACCAGCCACGATCATTTCAACCAAACAAGCCAAAGCGCTTTGGATAAAAAACGAATTAAGATTTGCATACATAAGAAAGCAAAAAATTAACCAACAATTATACGACATTCAATTGCAACTAAGTAATTTCTGGCACGCGGCCCAATGGGACAGCTTCACCGAGCACCTACATGACAACATCAAAATCAGAGCAACGAGGAAGCATGAAACGCTAGAAAATAAATTAAGAAAACTAGGAGAAACACAGAACCATCAATCTAACGAACAACACACGAATAACAATGAATTCAATTTCCACAGCAGAGTAAACAACAGAACGAACGTAACCTTTTCTCAAGGTGAAATGAATATGTTAGACAAAGGTTTGAAATACAACTGCACAGACGCACACACGAACCACAATATAAAACAGTTAATCACAGATATTGAGATAGCCAGTCACAAGCTCCCAGCAGAAGACAGGGAATTAACCAAAAATCTCGCCACCAACGAAGCCAAAAAAATCCTCAAACGAGAGGGCGATAGCTATAACATTCAAAGCAACAAACAGCTCAAAGAAATAAAGTCGTTGAAACAAAAAATAAAAGATCATGACTTAATCATCACAAAAGCAGATAAGGGAAACACTACAGTAATTTTGAACAAAACAGAATACATTGAAAAAACAGTCGAATTCCTAAACAACAACGAAATCAAGGAATTAACAAAAGACCCCACCAACAAATTCCAAAAACAAATAAAAAGTGCGCTAAAAGAAACAGAATACATACTGACCAAAGCCGAAAAATCAAAACTAATAAACATGAACCCGAAAATACCGTCATTGAGGGGACAACCAAAAATACACAAAAAGGAATGCCCAATGAGACCAATAGTCAATTGTAGGAATGCCCCTAATTACAAAATCAGCAAAGAGTTACTAAAAATCTTAAAATGCCGTCTTTCCAACGACAAAAACAACTCTGTAAAGAACACAACAGAACTAGTAACAGCATTGAACACCCTACAAATGAAACCTAGCTTCAGGCTAGTATCCTTCGACGTAACTAACATGTACACCAATATTCCGATTATTGAAGCAATCAACACTATCGAAAACAACTTAAAATCCAACAATTCGGTAAAAGAAATTGAAGAGATTGTGAGATTACTGAGGGTCGTTCTCACCCAAAACGTGTTTCAATTCGACAATAAAATATACACACAGAGAGAAGGCCTAGCAATGGGATCGCCACTAAGTGGGTTAATCGCTGACATCTTCATCAATGCACTAGAAAATGCGTTCTTAGAAAAGACTTCAACAAAGGGAATAGTAATATGGAAAAGATACGTAGATGATGTAATTTGCATCTACGATACTGAACTAACAAGCGAAGAAACAATTCTCCAATCCATTAATAGCCTTCATCACTCTATCAAGTTCACTAAGGAATCCGAAATAGACCGGAAAATAAATTATCTCGATATAACTATTGAACGTAAAGACAACGACCTTTCATATTCCATATTCCGGAAAGCAACACAAACCTCGCATGCAATCGACAATCAGTCTAATCACCCCAGTACGCACAAACTAGCGGGTTTCAATTCAATGGTGCACAGAGCTTTAAACATACCCATGTCAAAAGACAACTATAATAAGGAAATAAGAACTATTATGCAAATAGCAAAGGAAAACAACTTCTCGCCAAGCAAAATAAATCAAATTATAGCCAAACATAAAAATAAAGATAAAACGATTCCCAAACCGGACAGTAATGAGAAAAAATTTGCGCGTTTCAACTATGTGAATGCGAATACATATAAAATCACTAACCTATTCAAGAAACAAGGCATAAAGATAGCTTTCACGACGAAAAACACAACCGCTAGGCACCTCCTAAATAGTAATCTAAATAAACGTGACCCGTATTCAAGGTCAGGGGTATATTCTATAACGTGCCAAGACACCGATTGTCAAGCTAATTACATCGGGCAGAGTGGAAGGCGAGTAGACACACGTTATAATGAACATAGGAATGCGATAAGATACGGAACACATTCAGCCGTGAGCGAACATATGTGTGACGCAGGGCACAACTTTACCAACATAGAGTCGGACCTTAAAATAATCCATCACGAATCGAAAGGCAGAGCTCTTGACATAAAGGAAGCAATCGAGATACACCTAGCCAAACGAAACAATCCCAACAATCTAAATGAACACACGTTCATGGAGAGATCACCCCTCTTCACGCTACTAAAAAACACACCCTGTCGGAAACAAAACACAATTTAGCGACACAGCCAAGCTAGATAAAAAAGGGGGGAAATTAGGGGGTTTTTAATAGGTAAATGTTATCTGGATCAGGTGTACGATGTACTTTGCTTCTGCAATAAACCAAGGCCCATATTCGCGACAGTATTAAAGGTGCCGGGACGTCCTCATAAGACCGTTAACGCTTAGTTCGAATGGGTTATGCTCCACGCGTGGCGAGGGCCAATCCACGGTCTTTAATAGTTGTGGACCCACCTCATTCAAGAACATACATCTTATCTAGGTTGGCAACACCTCACATAAACACATCGCTATCTCTCCCCACAGCACGTAGGGACAGGGGGGAGGAGGCAGGGGAAAAACCAGTCGTTAAGATAACCACCGCAGTCGACCGCACAGCGAGTTCCAGTAAGCACGAAAACTGCGAGTAGCTGTAATACGGAAGACAATCAGATAAGTAGTTAGCCAAAAATTTTATAGTTTTACCATAGTTTACAACCATATAATCTCTCTAAAGTACAATCTCCGGATAGCTATCACCATTTAGCATTTCACCTAACATATATACTGCATTTAGCATACACTGACAGTTGCAGTACCAATACTGCAACTAAATAATTGTACATATTGTAAATATTTTCACCTGTATTTCAAACATAGATTTTGTAGCCTAAGTGTAATGGATCTGATGATGATCGCTTGACGATCGAAACTGGTCATCCTAGTGTTTTATTAATCTCATGTAATTTATTTCAGGATTAGGGCATAACCCATCTCTTTTGGGTACATTCGTGTTGACCGACTGAAAAGCACTAAACTCTTGTTTACTAAGGCAACACTGAAAATATGGCTTCAAACACCACAATGTTCACGGCTAGTCAGGCAAATCGTGAAGCCAAGAAATTCAAATCACTCAAGCTTAAACTCATGAATTTAGACAAGTCAATTTGGTTCAACAAAAAATGTATAGAACTAAACCTCACCCCTAAATACGTACCAATTAAAACCGTACCGAACACACCAGCCACGATCATTTCAACCAAACAAGCCAAAGCGCTTTGGATAAAAAACGAATTAAGATTTGCATACATAAGAAAGCAAAAAATTAACCAACAATTATACGACATTCAATTGCAACTAAGTAATTTCTGGCACGCGGCCCAATGGGACAGCTTCACCGAGCACCTACATGACAACATCAAAATCAGAGCAACGAGGAAGCATGAAACGCTAGAAAATAAATTAAGAAAACTAGGAGAAACACAGAACCATCAATCTAACGAACAACACACGAATAACAATGAATTCAATTTCCACAGCAGAGTAAACAACAGAACGAACGTAACCTTTTCTCAAGGTGAAATGAATATGTTAGACAAAGGTTTGAAATACAACTGCACAGACGCACACACGAACCACAATATAAAACAGTTAATCACAGATATTGAGATAGCCAGTCACAAGCTCCCAGCAGAAGACAGGGAATTAACCAAAAATCTCGCCACCAACGAAGCCAAAAAAATCCTCAAACGAGAGGGCGATAGCTATAACATTCAAAGCAACAAACAGCTCAAAGAAATAAAGTCGTTGAAACAAAAAATAAAAGATCATGACTTAATCATCACAAAAGCAGATAAGGGAAACACTACAGTAATTTTGAACAAAACAGAATACATTGAAAAAACAGTCGAATTCCTAAACAACAACGAAATCAAGGAATTAACAAAAGACCCCACCAACAAATTCCAAAAACAAATAAAAAGTGCGCTAAAAGAAACAGAATACATACTGACCAAAGCCGAAAAATCAAAACTAATAAACATGAACCCGAAAATACCGTCATTGAGGGGACAACCAAAAATACACAAAAAGGAATGCCCAATGAGACCAATAGTCAATTGTAGGAATGCCCCTAATTACAAAATCAGCAAAGAGTTACTAAAAATCTTAAAATGCCGTCTTTCCAACGACAAAAACAACTCTGTAAAGAACACAACAGAACTAGTAACAGCATTGAACACCCTACAAATGAAACCTAGCTTCAGGCTAGTATCCTTCGACGTAACTAACATGTACACTAATATTCCGGTTATTGAAGCAATCAACACTATCGAAAACAACTTAAAATCCAACAATTCGGTAAAAGAAATTGAAGAGATTGTGAGATTACTGAGGGTCGTTCTCACCCAAAACGTGTTTCAATTCGACAATAAAATATACACACAGAGAGAAGGCCTAGCAATGGGATCGCCACTAAGTGGGTTAATCGCTGACATCTTCATCAATGCACTAGAAAATGCGTTCTTAGAAAAGACTTCAACAAAGGGAATAGTAATATGGAAAAGATACGTAGATGATGTAATTTGCATCTACGATACTGAACTAACAAGCGAAGAAACAATTCTCCAATCCATTAATAGCCTTCACCACTCTATCAAATTCACTAAGGAATCCGAAATAGACCGGAAAATAAATTATCTCGATATAACTATTGAACGTAAAGACAACGACCTTTCATATTCCATATTCCGGAAAGCAACACAAACCTCGCATGCAATCGACAATCAGTCTAATCACCCCAGTACGCACAAACTAGCGGGTTTCAATTCAATGGTGCACAGAGCTTTAAACATACCCATGTCAAAAGACAACTATAATAAGGAAATAAGAACTATTATGCAAATAGCAAAGGAAAACAACTTCTCGCCAAGCAAAATAAATCAAATTATAGCCAAACATAAAAATAAAGATAAAACGATTCCCAAACCGGACAGTAATGAGAAAAAATTTGCGCTTTTCAACTATGTGAATGCGAATACATATAAAATCACTAACCTATTCAAGAAACAAGGCATAAAGATAGCTTTCACGACGAAAAACACAACCGCTAGGCACCTCCTAAATAGTAATCTAAATAAACGTGACCCGTATTCAAGGTCAGGGGTATATTCTATAACGTGCCAAGACACCGATTGTCAAGCTAATTACATCGGGCAGAGTGGAAGGCGAGTAGACACACGTTATAATGAACATAGGAATGCGATAAGATACGGAACACATTCAGCCGTGTGCGAACATATGTGTGACGCAGGGCACAACTTTACCAACATAGAGTCGGACCTTAAAATAATCCATCACGAATCGAAAGGCAGAGCTCTTGACATAAAGGAAGCAATCGAGATACACCTAGCCAAACGAAACAATCCCAACAATCTAAATGAACACACGTTCATGGAGAGATCACCCCTCTTCACGCTACTAAAAAACACACCCTGTCGGAAACAAAACACAATTTAGCGACACAGCCAAGCTAGATAAAAAAAGGGGGGAAATTAGGGGGTTTTTAATAGGTAAATGTTATCTGGATCAGGTGTACGATGTACTTTGCTACTGCAATAAACCAAGGCCCATATTCGCGGCAGTATTAAAGGTGCCGGGACGTCCTCATAAGACCGTCAACGCTTAGTTCGAATGGGTTATGCTCCACGCGTGGCGAGGGCCAATCCACGGTCTTTAATAGTTGTGGACCCACCTCATTCAATAACATACATCTTATCTAGGTTGGCAACACCTCACATAAACACATCGCTATCACTCCCCCACAGCACGTAGGGACAGGGGGAGGAGGCAGGGGAAAAACCAGTCGTTAAGATAACCACCGCAGTCGACCGCACAGCGAGTTCCAGTAAGCACGAAAACTGCGAGTAGCTGTAATACGGAAGACAATCAGATAAGTAGTTAGCCAAAAATTTTATAGTTTTACCATAGTTTACAACCATATAATCTCTCTAAAGTACAATCTCCGGATAGCTATCACCATTTAGCATTTCACCTAACATATATACTGCATTTAGCATACACTGACAGATGCAGTACCAATACTGCAACTAAATAATTGTACATATTGTAAATACTTTCACCTGTATTTCAAACATAGATTTTGTAGCCTAAGTGTAATGGATCTGATGATGATCGCTTGACGATCGAAACTGGTCATCCTAGTGTTTTATTAATCTCATGTAATTTATTTCAGGATTAGGGCATAACCCATCTCTTTTGGGTACATTCGTGTTGACCGACTGAAAAGCACTAAACTCTTGTTTACTAAGGCAACACTGAAAATATGGCTTCAAACACCACAATGTTCACGGCTAGTCAGGCAAATCGTGAAGCCAAGAAATTCAAATCACTCAGGCTTAAACTCATGAATTTAGACAAGTCAATTTGGTTCAACAAAAAATGTATAGAACTAAACCTCACCCCTAAATACGTACCAATTAAAACCGTACCGAACACACCAGCCACGATCATTTCAACCAAACAAGCCAAAGCGCTTTGGATAAAAAACGAATTAAGATTTGCATACATAAGAAAGCAAAAAATTAACCAACAATTATACGACATTCAATTGCAACTAAGTAATTTCTGGCACGCGGCCCAATGGGACAGCTTCACCGAGCACCTACATGACAACATCAAAATCAGAGCAACGAGGAAGCATGAAACGCTAGAAAATAAATTAAGAAAACTAGGAGAAACACAGAACCATCAATCTAACGAACAACACACGAATAACAATGAATTCAATTTCCACAGCAGAGTAAACAACAGAACGAACGTAACCTTTTCTCAAGGTGAAATGAATATGTTAGACAAAGGTTTGAAATACAACTGCACAGACGCACACACGAACCACAATATAAAACAGTTAATCACAGATATTGAGATAGCCAGTCACAAGCTCCCAGCAGAAGACAGGGAATTAACCAAAAATCTCGCCACCAACGAAGCCAAAAAAATCCTCAAACGAGAGGGCGATAGCTATAACATTCAAAGCAACAAACAGCTCAAAGAAATAAAGTCGTTGAAACAAAAAATAAAAGATCATGACTTAATCATCACAAAAGCAGATAAGGGAAACACTACAGTAATTTTGAACAAAACAGAATACATTGAAAAAACAGTCGAATTCCTAAACAACAACGAAATCAAGGAATTAACAAAAGACCCCACCAACAAATTCCAAAAACAAATAAAAAGTGCGCTAAAAGAAACAGAATACATACTGACCAAAGCCGAAAAATCAAAACTAATAAACATGAACCCGAAAATACCGTCATTGAGGGGACAACCAAAAATACACAAAAAGGAATGCCCAATGAGACCAATAGTCAATTGTAGGAATGCCCCTAATTACAAAATCAGCAAAGAGTTACTAAAAATCTTAAAATGCCGTCTTTCCAACGACAAAAACAACTCTGTAAAGAACACAACAGAACTAGTAACAGCATTGAACACCCTACAAATGAAACCTAGCTTCAGGCTAGTATCCTTCGACGTAACTAACATGTACACCAATATTCCGATTATTGAAGCAATCAACACTATCGAAAACAACTTAAAATCCAACAATTCGGTAAAAGAAATTGAAGAGATTGTGAGATTACTGAGGGTCCTTCTCACCCAAAACGTGTTTCAATTCGACAATAAAATATACACACAGAGAGAAGGCCTAGCAATGGGATCGCCACTAAGTGGGTTAATCGCTGACATCTTCATCAATGCACTAGAAAATGCGTTCTTAGAAAAGACTTCAACAAAGGGAATAGTAATATGGAAAAGATACGTAGATGATGTAATTTGCATCTACGATACTGAACTAACAAGCGAAGAAACAATTCTCCAATCCATTAATAGCCTTCACCACTCTATCAAATTCACTAAGGAATCCGAAATAGACCGGAAAATAAATTATCTCGATATAACTATTGAACGTAAAGACAACGACCTTTCATATTCCATATTCCGGAAAGCAACACAAACCTCGCATGCAATCGACAATCAGTCTAATCACCCCAGTACGCACAAACTAGCGGGTTTCAATTCAATGGTGCACAGAGCTTTAAACATACCCATGTCAAAAGACAACTATAATAAGGAAATAAGAACTATTATGCAAATAGCAAAGGAAAACAACTTCTCGCCAAGCAAAATAAATCAAATTATAGCCAAACATAAAAATAAAGATAAAACGATTCCCAAACCGGACAGTAATGAGAAAAAATTTGCGCGTTTCAACTATGTGAATGCGAATACATATAAAATCACTAACCTATTCAAGAAACAAGGCATAAAGATAGCTTTCACGACGAAAAACACAACCGCTAGGCACCTCCTAAATAGTAATCTAAATAAACGTGACCCGTATTCAAGGTCAGGGGTATATTCTATAACGTGCCAAGACACCGATTGCCAAGCTAATTACATCGGGCAGAGTGGAAGGCGAGTAGACACACGTTATAATGAACATAGGAATGCGATAAGATACGGAACACATTCAGCCGTGTGCGAACATATGTGTGACGCAGGGCACAACTTTACCAACATAGAGTCGGACCTTAAAATAATCCATCACGAATCGAAAGGCAGAGCTCTTGACATAAAGGAAGCAATCGAGATACACCTAGCCAAACGAAACAATCCCAACAATCTAAATGAACACACGTTCATGGAGAGATCACCCCTCTTCACGCTACTAAGAAACACACCCTGTCGGAAACAAAACACAATTTAGCGACACAGCCAAGCTAGATAAAAAAAAGGGGGGAAATTAGGGGGTTTTTAATAGGTAAATGTTATCTGGATCAGGTGTACGATGTACTTTGCTTCTGCAATAAACCAAGGCCCATATTCGCGGCAGTATTAAAGGTGCCGGGACGTCCTCATAAGACCGTCAACGCTTAGTTCGAATGGGTTATGCTCCACGCGTGGCGAGGGCCAATCCACGGTCCTTAATAGTTGTGGACCCACCTCATTCAATAACATACATCTTATCTAGGTTGGCAACACCTCACATAAACACATCGCTATCACTCCCCACAGCACGTAGGGACAGGGGGGAGGAGGCAGGGGAAAAACCAGTCGTTAAGATAACCACCGCAGTCGACCGCACAGCGAGTTCCAGTAAGCACGAAAACTGCGAGTAGCTGTAATACGGAAGACAATCAGATAAGTAGTTAGCCAAAAATTTTATAGTTTTACCATAGTTTACAACCATATAATCTCTCTAAAGTACAATCTCCGGATAGCTATCACCATTTAGCATTTCACCTAACATATATACTGCATTTAGCATACACTGACAGTTGCAGTACCAATACTGCAACTAAATAATTGTACATATTGTAAATATTTTCACCTGTATTTCAAACATAGATTTTGTAGCCTAAGTGTAATGGATCTGATGATGATCGCTTGACGATCGAAACTGGTCATCCTAGTGTTTTATTAATCTCATGTAATTTATTTCAGGATTAGGGCATAACCCATCTCTTTTGGGTACATTCGTGTTGACCGACTGAAAAGCACTAAACTCTTGTTTACTAAGGCAACACTGAAAATATGGCTTCAAACACCACAATGTTCACGGCTAGTCAGGCAAATCGTGAAGCCAAGAAATTCAAATCACTCAGGCTTAAACTCATGAATTTAGACAAGTCAATTTGGTTCAACAAAAAATGTATAGAACTAAACCTCACCCCTAAATACGTACCAATTAAAACCGTACCGAACACACCAGCCACGATCATTTCAACCAAACAAGCCGAAGCGCTTTGGATAAAAAACGAATTAAGATTTGCATTCATAAGAAAGCAAAAAATTAACCAACAATTATACGACATTCAATTGCAACTAAGTAATTTCTGGCACGCGGCCCAATGGGACAGCTTCACCGAGCACCTACATGACAACATCAAAATCAGAGCAACGAGGAAGCATGAAACGCTAGAAAATAAATTAAGAAAACTAGGAGAAACACAGAACCATCAATCTAACGAACAACACACGAATAACAATGAATTCAATTTCCACAGCAGAGTAAACAACAGAACGAACGTAACCTTTTCTCAAGGTGAAATGAATATGTTAGACAAAGGTTTGAAATACAACTGCACAGACGCACACACGAACCACAATATAAAACAGTTAATCACAGATATTGAGATAGCCAGTCACAAGCTCCCAGCAGAAGACAGGGAATTAACCAAAAATCTCGCCACCAACGAAGCCAAAAAAATCCTCAAACGAGAGGGCGATAGCTATAACATTCAAAGCAACAAACAGCTCAAAGAAATAAAGTCGTTGAAACAAAAAATAAAAGATCATGACTTAATCATCACAAAAGCAGATAAGGGAAACACTACAGTAATTTTGAACAAAACAGAATACATTGAAAAAACAGTCGAATTCCTAAACAACAACGAAATCAAGGAATTAACAAAAGACCCCACCAACAAATTCCAAAAACAAATAAAAAGTGCGCTAAAAGAAACAGAATACATACTGACCAAAGCCGAAAAATCAAAACTAATAAACATGAACCCGAAAATACCGTCATTGAGGGGACAACCAAAAATACACAAAAAGGAATGCCCAATGAGACCAATAGTCAATTGTAGGAATGCCCCTAATTACAAAATCAGCAAAGAGTTACTAAAAATCTTAAAATGCCGTCTTTCCAACGACAAAAACAACTCTGTAAAGAACACAACAGAACTAGTAACAGCATTGAACACCCTACAAATGAAACCTAGCTTCAGGCTAGTATCCTTCGACGTAACTAACATGTACACCAATATTCCGATTATTGAAGCAATCAACACTATCGAAAACAACTTAAAATCCAACAATTCGGTAAAAGAAATTGAAGAGATTGTGAGATTACTGAGGGTCGTTCTCACCCAAAACGTGTTTCAATTCGACAATAAAATATACACACAGAGAGAAGGCCTAGCAATGGGATCGCCACTAAGTGGGTTAATCGCTGACATCTTCATCAATGCACTAGAAAATGCGTTCTTAGAAAAGACTTCAACAAAGGGAATAGTAATATGGAAAAGATACGTAGATGATGTAATTTGCATCTACGATACTGAACTAACAAGCGAAGAAACAATTCTCCAATCCATTAATAGCCTTCACCACTCTATCAAATTCACTAAGGAATCCGAAATAGACCGGAAAATAAATTATCTCGATATAACTATTGAACGTAAAGACAACGACCTTTCATATTCCATATTCCGGAAAGCAACACAAACCTCGCATGCAATCGACAATCAGTCTAATCACCCCAGTACGCACAAACTAGCGGGTTTCAATTCAATGGTGCACAGAGCTTTAAACATACCCATGTCAAAAGACAACTATAATAAGGAAATAAGAACTATTATGCAAATAGCAAAGGAAAACAACTTCTCGCCAAGCAAAATAAATCAAATTATAGCCAAACATAAAAATTAAGATAAAACGATTCCCAAACCGGACAGTAATGAGAAAAAATTTGCGCGTTTCAACTATGTGAATGCGAATACATATAAAATCACTAACCTATTCAAGAAACAAGGCATAAAGATAGCTTTCACGACGAAAAACACAACCGCTAGGCACCTCCTAAATAGTAATCTAAATAAACGTGACCCGTATTCAAGGTCAGGGGTATATTCTATAACGTGCCAAGACACCGATTGTCAAGCTAATTACATCGGGCAGAGTGGAAGGCGAGTAGACACACGTTATAATGAACATAGGAATGCGATAAGATACGGAACACATTCAGCCGTGTGCGAACATATGTGTGACGCAGGGCACAACTTTACCAACATAGAGTCGGACCTTAAAATAATCCATCACGAATCGAAAGGCAGAGCTCTTGACATAAAGGAAGCAATCGAGATACACCTAGCCAAACGAAACAATCCCAACAATCTAAATGAACACACGTTCATGGAGAGATCACCCCTCTTCACGCTACTAAAAAACACACCCTGTCGGAAACAAAACACAATTTAGCGACACAGCCAAGCTAGATAAAAAAGGGGGGAAATTAGGGGGTTTTTAATAGGTAAATGTTATCTGGATCAGTCGTACGATGTACTTTGCTTCTGCAATAAACCAAGGCCCATATTCGCGGCAGTATTAAAGGTGCCGGGACGTCCTCATAAGACCGTCAACGCTTAGTTCGAATGGGTTATGCTCCACGCGTGGCGAGGGCCAATCCACGGTCTTTAATAGTTGTGGACCCACCTCATTCAATAACATACATCTTATCTAGGTTGGCAACACCTCACATAAACACATCGCTATCACTCCCCACAGCACGTAGGGACAGGGGGGAGGAGGCAGGGGAAAAACCAGTCGTTAAGATAACCACCGCAGTCGACCGCACAGCGAGTTCCAGTAAGCACGAAAACTGCGAGTAGCTGTAATACGGAAGACAATCAGATAAGTAGTTAGCCAAAAATTTTATAGTTTTACCATAGTTTACAACCATATAATCTCTCTAAAGTACAATCTCCGGATAGCTATCACCATTTAGCATTTCACCTAACATATATACTGCATTTAGCATACACTGACAGATGCAGTACCAATACTGCAACTAAATAATTGTACATATTGTAAATACTTTCACCTGTATTTCAAACATAGATTTTGTAGCCTAAGTGTAATGGATCTGATGATGATCGCTTGACGATCGAAACTGGTCATCCTAGTGTTTTATTAATCTCATGTAATTTATTTCAGGATTAGGGCATAACCCATCTCTTTTGGGTACATTCGTGTTGACCGACTGAAAAGCACTAAACTCTTGTTTACTAAGGCAACACTGAAAATATGGCTTCAAACACCACAATGTTCACGGCTAGTCAGGCAAATCGTGAAGCCAAGAAATTCAAATCACTCAGGCTTAAACTCATGAATTTAGACAAGTCAATTTGGTTCAACAAAAAATGTATAGAACTAAACCTCACCCCTAAATACGTACCAATTAAAACCGTACCGAACACACCAGCCACGATCATTTCAACCAAACAAGCCAAAGCGCTTTGGATAAAAAACGAATTAAGATTTGCATACATAAGAAAGCAAAAAATTAACCAACAATTATACGACATTCAATTGCAACTAAGTAATTTCTGGCACGCGGCCCAATGGGACAGCTTCACCGAGCACCTACATGACAACATCAAAATCAGAGCAACGAGGAAGCATGAAACGCTAGAAAATAAATTAAGAAAACTAGGAGAAACACAGAACCATCAATCTAACGAACAACACACGAATAACAATGAATTCAATTTCCACAGCAGAGTAAACAACAGAACGAACGTAACCTTTTCTCAAGGTGAAATGAATATGTTAGACAAAGGTTTGAAATACAACTGCACAGACGCACACACGAACCACAATATAAAACAGTTAATCACAGATATTGAGATAGCCAGTCACAAGCTCCCAGCAGAAGACAGGGAATTAACCAAAAATCTCGCCACCAACGAAGCCAAAAAAATCCTCAAACGAGAGGGCGATAGCTATAACATTCAAAGCAACAAACAGCTCAAAGAAATAAAGTCGTTGAAACAAAAAATAAAAGATCATGACTTAATCATCACAAAAGCAGATAAGGGAAACACTACAGTAATTTTGAACAAAACAGAATACATTGAAAAAACAGTCGAATTCCTAAACAACAACGAAATCAAGGAATTAACAAAAGACCCCACCAACAAATTCCAAAAACAAATAAAAAGTGCGCTAAAAGAAACAGAATACATACTGACCAAAGCCGAAAAATCAAAACTAATAAACATGAACCCGAAAATACCGTCATTGAGGGGACAACCAAAAATACACAAAAAGGAATGCCCAATGAGACCAATAGTCAATTGTAGGAATGCCCCTAATTACAAAATCAGCAAAGAGTTACTAAAAATCTTAAAATGCCGTCTTTCCAACGACAAAAACAACTCTGTAAAGAACACAACAGAACTAGTAACAGCATTGAACACCCTACAAATGAAACCTAGCTTCAGGCTAGTATCCTTCGACGTAACTAACATGTACACCAATATTCCGATTATTGAAGCAATCAACACTATCGAAAACAACTTAAAATCCAACAATTCGGTAAAAGAAATTGAAGAGATTGTGAGATTACTGAGGGTCGTTCTCACCCAAAACGTGTTTCAATTCGACAATAAAATATACACACAGAGAGAAGGCCTAGCAATGGGATCGCCACTAAGTGGGTTAATCGCTGACATCTTCATCAATGCACTAGAAAATGCGTTCTTAGAAAAGACTTCAACAAAGGGAATAGTAATATGGAAAAGATACGTAGATGATGTAATTTGCATCTACGATACTGAACTAACAAGCGAAGAAACAATTCTCCAATCCATTAATAGCCTTCACCACTCTATCAAATTCACTAAGGAATCCGAAATAGACCGGAAAATAAATTATCTCGATATAACTATTGAACGTAAAGACAACGACCTTTCATATTCCATATTCCGGAAAGCAACACAAACCTCGCATGCAATCGACAATCAGTCTAATCACCCCAGTACGCACAAACTAGCGGGTTTCAATTCAATGGTGCACAGAGCTTTAAACATACCCATGTCAAAAGACAACTATAATAAGGAAATAAGAACTATTATGCAAATAGCAAAGGAAAACAACTTCTCGCCAAGCAAAATAAATCAAATTATAGCCAAACATAAAAATAAAGATAAAACGATTCCCAAACCGGACAGTAATGAGAAAAAATTTGCGCGTTTCAACTATGTGAATGCGAATACATATAAAATCACTAACCTATTCAAGAAACAAGGCATAAAGATAGCTTTCACGACGAAAAACACAACCGCTAGGCACCTCCTAAATAGTAATCTAAATAAACGTGACCCGTATTCAAGGTCAGGGGTATATTCTATAACGTGCCAAGACACCGATTGCCAAGCTAATTACATCGGGCAGAGTGGAAGGCGAGTAGACACACGTTATAATGAACATAGGAATGCGATAAGATACGGAACACATTCAGCCGTGTGCGAACATATGTGTGACGCAGGGCACAACTTTACCAACATAGAGTCGGACCTTAAAATAATCCATCACGAATCGAAAGGCAGAGCTCTTGACATAAAGGAAGCAATCGAGATACACCTAGCCAAACGAAACAATCCCAACAATCTAAATGAACACACGTTCATGGAGAGATCACCCCTCTTCACGCTACTAAAAAACACACCCTGTCGGAAACAAAACACAATTTAGCGACACAGCCAAGCTAGATAAAAAAAAGGGGGGAAATTAGGGGGTTTTTAATAGGTAAATGTTATCTGGATCAGGTGTACGATGTACTTTGCTTCTGCAATAAACCAAGGCCCATATTCGCGGCAGTATTAAAGGTGCCGGGACGTCCTCATAAGACCGTCAACGCTTAGTTCGAATGGGTTATGCTCCACGCGTGGCGAGGGCCAATCCACGGTCCTTAATAGTTGTGGACCCACCTCATTCAATAACATACATCTTATCTAGGTTGGCAACACCTCACATAAACACATCGCTATCACTCCCCACAGCACGTAGGGACAGGGGGGAGGAGGCAGGGGAAAAACCAGTCGTTAAGATAACCACCGCAGTCGACCGCACAGCGAGTTCCAGTAAGCACGAAAACTGCGAGTAGCTGTAATACGGAAGACAATCAGATAAGTAGTTAGCCAAAAATTTTATAGTTTTACCATAGTTTACAACCATATAATCTCTCTAAAGTACAATCTCCGGATAGCTATCACCATTTAGCATTTCACCTAACATATATACTGCATTTAGCATACACTGACAGTTGCAGTACCAATACTGCAACTAAATAATTGTACATATTGTAAATATTTTCACCTGTATTTCAAACATAGATTTTGTAGCCTAAGTGTAATGGATCTGATGATGATCGCTTGACGATCGAAACTGGTCATCCTAGTGTTTTATTAATCTCATGTAATTTATTTCAGGATTAGGGCATAACCCATCTCTTTTGGGTACATTCGTGTTGACCGACTGAAAAGCACTAAACTCTTGTTTACTAAGGCAACACTGAAAATATGGCTTCAAACACCACAATGTTCACGGCTAGTCAGGCAAATCGTGAAGCCAAGAAATTCAAATCACTCAGGCTTAAACTCATGAATTTAGACAAGTCAATTTGGTTCAACAAAAAATGTATAGAACTAAACCTCACCCCTAAATACGTACCAATTAAAACCGTACCGAACACACCAGCCACGATCATTTCAACCAAACAAGCCGAAGCGCTTTGGATAAAAAACGAATTAAGATTTGCATTCATAAGAAAGCAAAAAATTAACCAACAATTATACGACATTCAATTGCAACTAAGTAATTTCTGGCACGCGGCCCAATGGGACAGCTTCACCGAGCACCTACATGACAACATCAAAATCAGAGCAACGAGGAAGCATGAAACGCTAGAAAATAAATTAAGAAAACTAGGAGAAACACAGAACCATCAATCTAACGAACAACACACGAATAACAATGAATTCAATTTCCACAGCAGAGTAAACAACAGAACGAACGTAACCTTTTCTCAAGGTGAAATGAATATGTTAGACAAAGGTTTGAAATACAACTGCACAGACGCACACACGAACCACAATATAAAACAGTTAATCACAGATATTGAGATAGCCAGTCACAAGCTCCCAGCAGAAGACAGGGAATTAACCAAAAATCTCGCCACCAACGAAGCCAAAAAAATCCTCAAACGAGAGGGCGATAGCTATAACATTCAAAGCAACAAACAGCTCAAAGAAATAAAGTCGTTGAAACAAAAAATAAAAGATCATGACTTAATCATCACAAAAGCAGATAAGGGAAACACTACAGTAATTTTGAACAAAACAGAATACATTGAAAAAACAGTCGAATTCCTAAACAACAACGAAATCAAGGAATTAACAAAAGACCCCACCAACAAATTCCAAAAACAAATAAAAAGTGCGCTAAAAGAAACAGAATACATACTGACCAAAGCCGAAAAATCAAAACTAATAAACATGAACCCGAAAATACCGTCATTGAGGGGACAACCAAAAATACACAAAAAGGAATGCCCAATGAGACCAATAGTCAATTGTAGGAATGCCCCTAATTACAAAATCAGCAAAGAGTTACTAAAAATCTTAAAATGCCGTCTTTCCAACGACAAAAACAACTCTGTAAAGAACACAACAGAACTAGTAACAGCATTGAACACCCTACAAATGAAACCTAGCTTCAGGCTAGTATCCTTCGACGTAACTAACATGTACACCAATATTCCGATTATTGAAGCAATCAACACTATCGAAAACAACTTAAAATCCAACAATTCGGTAAAAGAAATTGAAGAGATTGTGAGATTACTGAGGGTCGTTCTCACCCAAAACGTGTTTCAATTCGACAATAAAATATACACACAGAGAGAAGGCCTAGCAATGGGATCGCCACTAAGTGGGTTAATCGCTGACATCTTCATCAATGCACTAGAAAATGCGTTCTTAGAAAAGACTTCAACAAAGGGAATAGTAATATGGAAAAGATACGTAGATGATGTAATTTGCATCTACGATACTGAACTAACAAGCGAAGAAACAATTCTCCAATCCATTAATAGCCTTCACCACTCTATCAAATTCACTAAGGAATCCGAAATAGACCGGAAAATAAATTATCTCGATATAACTATTGAACGTAAAGACAACGACCTTTCATATTCCATATTCCGGAAAGCAACACAAACCTCGCATGCAATCGACAATCAGTCTAATCACCCCAGTACGCACAAACTAGCGGGTTTCAATTCAATGGTGCACAGAGCTTTAAACATACCCATGTCAAAAGACAACTATAATAAGGAAATAAGAACTATTATGCAAATAGCAAAGGAAAACAACTTCTCGCCAAGCAAAATAAATCAAATTATAGCCAAACATAAAAATAAAGATAAAACGATTCCCAAACCGGACAGTAATGAGAAAAAATTTGCGCGTTTCAACTATGTGAATGCGAATACATATAAAATCACTAACCTATTCAAGAAACAAGGCATAAAGATAGCTTTCACGACGAAAAACACAACCGCTAGGCACCTCCTAAATAGTAATCTAAATAAACGTGACCCGTATTCAAGGTCAGGGGTATATTCTATAACGTGCCAAGACACCGATTGTCAAGCTAATTACATCGGGCAGAGTGGAAGGCGAGTAGACACACGTTATAATGAACATAGGAATGCGATAAGATACGGAACACATTCAGCCGTGTGCGAACATATGTGTGACGCAGGGCACAACTTTACCAACATAGAGTCGGACCTTAAAATAATCCATCACGAATCGAAAGGCAGAGCTCTTGACATAAAGGAAGCAATCGAGATACACCTAGCCAAACGAAACAATCCCAACAATCTAAATGAACACACGTTCATGGAGAGATCACCCCTCTTCACGCTACTAAAAAACACACCCTGTCGGAAACAAAACACAATTTAGCGACACAGCCAAGCTAGATAAAAAAGGGGGGAAATTAGGGGGTTTTTAATAGGTAAATGTTATCTGGATCAGTCGTACGATGTACTTTGCTTCTGCAATAAACCAAGGCCCATATTCGCGGCAGTATTAAAGGTGCCGGGACGTCCTCATAAGACCGTCAACGCTTAGTTCGAATGGGTTATGCTCCACGCGTGGCGAGGGCCAATCCACGGTCTTTAATAGTTGTGGACCCACCTCATTCAATAACATACATCTTATCTAGGTTGGCAACACCTCACATAAACACATCGCTATCACTCCCCACAGCACGTAGGGACAGGGGGGAGGAGGCAGGGGAAAAACCAGTCGTTAAGATAACCACCGCAGTCGACCGCACAGCGAGTTCCAGTAAGCACGAAAACTGCGAGTAGCTGTAATACGGAAGACAATCAGATAAGTAGTTAGCCAAAAATTTTATAGTTTTACCATAGTTTACAACCATATAATCTCTCTAAAGTACAATCTCCGGATAGCTATCACCATTTAGCATTTCACCTAACATATATACTGCATTTAGCATACACTGACAGTTGCAGTACCAATACTGCAACTAAATAATTGTACATATTGTAAATATTTTCACCTGTATTTCAAACATAGATTTTGTAGCCTAAGTGTAATGGATCTGATGATGATCGCTTGACGATCGAAACTGGTCATCCTAGTGTTTTATTAATCTCATGTAATTTATTTCAGGATTAGGGCATAACCCATCTCTTTTGGGTACATTCGTGTTGACCGACTGAAAAGCACTAAACTCTTGTCTGAAAGAAGTTTTGATATGACCCACCCTTACGCCAAAGGATGAGCAAAACGTTTTCCCAATTATAAGTAGATGCTAAACATACTAAACTTGTGGCACGTTTTTAGGTATACAACGATTGGCAAATGTAGTGAATTCCAAACTTTGTTCTTGATCCATTAAAATCTACCTCCACCTTCCGGTGTGCCGAGAGGGATTTTAGCTTATTTTCATTTATGAAACAAGAAGTTCCGTGACGAACTAAAGAGCCTCCTTTTCTTAAAATGTAAGGTTCATGCCAATGATTAATCCATATGGTCTGGAAGAGTGACGAAATTAATTTGGCAATATCGAAATTTCTAATTAGTTAGAAATACAGTATACCTGGCATAATATAGCCTAATAGAGCACTACAATTGGCAGCCCTGTTGACTGAATATATTCTTAGTTCCATCTCGTAAGGTCAGAATACAAAATTGGTTGAAGTCCAGTGGATAGCATGGACGTTACATGCAGTTAGACATTGGATCTAACAACGCGCGTAAAATCATGATGGCAACAATGTAATGCATGTTGGTCAAAAATAATCTGAAATAATATGATCTATTGTTGTGCCAATTTTGAATGAAATCCATTAGTTAGCATAGAAGTTACATTCATTTTAAAATTGGACATATCAGCAGGCTTAGAATCATTTTGGCAACACTGGCATGTATGGCCTCCTGGAAATTAAACTGAAATATTATTATCTATACGTGTGCCAATTTTTAAATAGCTCCAATGCAAGCCTTCCAAGATATTAAAACATGGAGCTCAAATTTCAATTACGATTTTTCAGCAGTTGGTAGCATTGACAATATTTTCAAATACGGCATTGAGATATTCAGGTATAGGTCTTTACTCATACCGAATTTTGTTTTGATTGTTGCAGCCGTTTAAGAGTTGATAGGGGGGAACACACACACAGACAGACAGACTGACAGACAGAAGGACAGGCAGACACACATTTTCCCGAATCGATCTCATAAGTTTACTTTTTCCTCATTTTTGCAAAATGTGAAAAGTAGGCTAAAAATAGGCTTATGAGATCACCTTTTGTCGGTGTGTGTGTGTGTGTGTGTGTGTGTGTGTGTGCATGTGTGATTCGTGTGTGTGTGTGTGTGTGTGTGTGTCCCTAATACAATCTAAACGGCTGGAGAGATTTCAATGAAACTCGTAAGTTCATAGCACTATTATGGACGACCCAGACCGTTCCCTTCAAATGTTGTTACGTCTCACCAATCCAACATGGTGGCTGTGCGAAATATTTCACCAGCATTCAATATCTCCGAAACTATTACCGATATCTCCCTGAAATATTTTACGGTGATAAAGGGAACTACTAGAAATTCACCTATGTGACTTATGAAAAACTGGCAACTACAAAACCAACATGGTGGCCCAGCGAAGTTGCGACTTTTAAATAGACGATTCTCGCGATTTAACCGACCAAACGCAATAAAACTTGGCACAGTATATGTTTATACACATTGTAATGCACCGACATCTAACATCGTTCAATTGTTTAGATAACCACAAGATGGCGGATGTGCGAAATATTTCACCGGCATTCTATATCTCTGAAACTATTACCGGTATCACCCTGGCATATTGAACGGAGATAAAGGGCACTACTGGAAGTTCATCTATGAGACTTTCAAAAACCGGTAAACTACAAAACGAACATGGCGGCCAAGCAAACTTGAAAGTATTAAATATACTTTTCTCGCGATTTAATGATCCAAACGCAATGAAACTTGGTAAAGCAAATGTTTATACACATTGTAATGCACTGGTATCTAATTTAGTTCAAGAGTTTGCATAACCTCATGATGGCGGCGGTGCGAATTTTAAAATTAAGTTTTTATTTCTTGTGTCGTAATCATGCGATCGAAGTGAAAGTTTGAATAATGAACCTACGCAATAATTGTCCTTTAATGATGCATGCCTCTATGGCCTATACATATAACAATCCAACATGGCGACCATCCGAAATATTTAGTCGGTTCTCAATATCTACAAGTCTATTACAGCAATCAAACTGAAATGTTGCATGTTGATAGTGGTAATTAACACAAGTAGGATATATGAAAATAGGCTTTAGTTCTTCACGGAACTACTTGTTAATTCTTGGGGTAGGCGAGTTCGTCTTTCTTAGCGTTTATCCCAGTACGGGGTCCGCTGCTCTACTATATCTTCTCCACATCTGCAGGTTGTAAGCCAACATCGTGTATATCCGTCTTAATGTTGTCGATCCAACGCTTCGCAGGTCGTCTGCGTGGTCGCATTCTACCTGGGTCCAGTTTGCAAGCTATTTTGGCGACAGAGTCGTCCGGTATTCTCATAGCATGACCATACCAACCGAGACGAGCTTCCCTCACTTTCACAGTAATTGGTTTGACACCTAATTGTTGTCGATCATCTGTATTTCTAACATGGTCTTATCTAGTTAGTCCAAGTGTCCAACGGAGCATCTTCATCTTCATCGTGAGCAGAGCCTGTTCATGTTTTCTTTGTCATTGGGCGGGATTCTGCCCCATAAATTGCCGCCGTGCGTACAACTGTGTTATAAACTTTTGCCTTTATGTATTTAGGCATATTTTTTGTCGCAGAAGACACCAGTGACCTGTTTCCATTTGAGCCAGGCCGCATTTACCCTCGTCCGAATATCGAAAGTGACATCACCATTTGACGTGATAACCGATCCTAGATATTTAAAGTTATTTGTCTTGGACAGATCTTGATCGCTAATTTGGACAGTGCCATCAGTTTGCAATGCTTGGAAATTAAGACACGTATGGGGTGGGGCACGGTCCGAAAATAGCAAAGACCTTGACTCAACTGTCTTTGAATTGCGTGACAGTCACTTTTTTAAATATATAATAAGGAATACTTGTTAATAATCAAAGGGGAACCAATTCTGTCTCTCTGCATGTTGTTACATAAAAATGCAAAACTAACGGGTAATATATTCCACTTTCTTGCTTATTAGGAGGCGTCTGCCGCACTTGCTGATTGAGCATATTTGCGTATGGCTGCTGTGAGGTTAAATAATGATGTGTGCTTTTTGTTGACCTCTACGTCCTCAGCTAACAGGGGGTTATTTAAAACATGCTACTGTAAGGCAATACAGATATTTTCCTGTATGCGGGCATCCACACTCCTCGCTTTATGAACAGCGTCGTTTGTGACAGTTAATAAGTGAAACAAGTAGCAAAAACATGCACGCAGAATTATGACAAGGAACGCAGAGGTCAACGGCCGAGTCGTGAAGTCGATCTGTCAAAACTGTCACCGTCGTTGTTCTTTTTTTTTTGTTGTTATTTTTTTGTTTATTTCTTTCTTTTTTTCATTTGAGGGGATTGAACATTATCTCAGCCCTGTATATTTGGGAGGGTGCGTGTTGATTTTTAGCTACTTTTCACATTTGGCAAAAATGAGGAAAAAGTATACTTATGAGATCGATCCGGGAAAATGTGTGTCTGTCTGTCTGTCTGTCTGTCTGTCTGTCCTTCTGTCTGTGTGGCTGTGTGTGTGACCCCCCCCCCTATCAACTCCTAAATGGCTGCAGCAATCGAAACCAAATTATTATGAGTAAAGATGTATACAGGAAAATATCAAGTCCATTTTTGAAAATAATGTCAGTGCTACCAACTGCTGAATAAACGCACTAGAAATTTGGTTGGTTGGTTCTTAAGTTTAGGGGCTGCGACAAAACGGTCATGTAGCCCCGTGTACTTTGGGTGTGTGTAGAATCTGTCTGATAACCGGTGTTAATTGCACTAGAAATTTGAGTTCCATGTTGGATATCATGGAAGGTATGCATTGGAGCTATTCCAAAATTGGCACATATGTAGATAATACTATTTCAGTTTAATTTCCAGGAGGCCATACATGACAGTGTTGTCAAATAGTACATTATGAAACGAGCCTATAATGGCAATAATTAAGACACAATTATGTTTATAAAATGAGCGTATACGAGTGTCTTAATTACCATTATCGGCGAGTTGCATACGACTGTTTATGTTCGACGATAATTATTATAACTATTTTATATTCGAACAAAAATATTCATAAATATCTGTCGAGATTTCGCCAGTTTTATGTACTGAACATGAGCACATGAGACGCAGGGAATGCCTTGTATTTGACCATGGCCACCTCGATTACTCTACTATGACACTAGGCCAGGCAGAGTGATTTACATTAGAAGGCCGTGGAACTCAGCGCATCTAATTATCAAATTGGTCAAACAACTGTTTCTTCAGCTCTGATTGGTGGGAGAAACGGTTTCATAATGAAAAATAGTGTTATAATGAGCCTCATTATAGTACAGTTTTCTGACAGATAATAGTCAGGGTCGAACATAAATAATTTTAAGCCTTCTGATAGGTCCAATTTTAAATGCATATAACTTCTACACTATTAATTGGATTTCAACCAAATTGTGTATGTAATATTTGTACATAAACAGATATGAATGAGTGTATTCTTAAGAGCCACCAGGGCTGCCAACTGTTAATAATTGCTCTCTCTATTTTCTTCATCCAAATACCAATATATCTGAAAGTATGCAAACCGACAGCTTTAAACTATGCACACGTATAGTACCTGACATTTTAGATTAATTTGGAGTAACTTATATACTTCAGTTCTACCAACATGATCCTAAGCCTGCTGATAGGACCAATTTTTAAATACATGTAACGTCTATACTATCAGTTGGATTTCAACCAAATTTCGTATGTGCTATGTGTAACATAACAGATATGACTCTAGGTATTTTTAAGAGCAATTAGGGATGCCAACTGTTAACAAATGCTGTCTATACGTTTTACCCTAATATCAATATATCAGAAAGTATGCAAGCCAACAGCTCTATACTTTGCACACGTATAGCACCTGACACTCTAGATTAATTTGGAGTAATTAATATAAGTCAGTGCTGCCAACATGATTCTCTGATTGCTGATAGGTCCAATTTTAAAATACATGTACCTTCTATACTAACAAATGGATTTCATCCAAAATTGGCACAACAAAATATCATAATATTTCAGATTATTTCTAATCAGCACACGCATGGCATTGTTGCCAACATGCTTTTACGCGTGCAGATAGATCCAATGTCTAACTGCATGTAACGTCCATTGGACTTCAACCAAATTTTGTATTCTGTACCTTAAGAGATGGAACTAAGAATATATTCAGTCACCAGGGCTGCCAACTGTAGTGCTCTACTAGGCTACATTACACCAGGAATATTTCGAACTAATTAGACATTTCGATATGACCAACTAAATTTCGTCATTATTCTAGATAGGTTCATATACTGTAGATTAATCATTGGCACGAAAAGTAGGCTCTTTAGTTCGTCACAGAACTTCTTGTTTATGACCTGTAACTACTGCGGCTTTTCTTTGGATTTTTAAGAGCGTTAAAATCCCTCAGTATGCCTTCCTACGAAGGGGAAGTAGAGCCGGAGGTCCCATGTCATATATTTATGGCATGTAAAAGAACCTTCCACTAAATAAATTCGTGTGAAGCAAAATGTGTTGATTAGGTTTGATTAATGCTCTTAAGTTTCAACGTTCGTCACCAGGCATTGGTTGCGATGGCATCTAGTAGTAGCCAAGTTCACAGCTAGGTGTCGTGGACGGTAGCATTTGGTAGCGAAAGTAGGAACTACATGCAATTATCCTCTGCAGTCCTTACTTGAATTAAGAACAGGTAACACACACTAATACAGTCATCACAATTAACACCAGTTATCAGACATATTCTATACACACCCAAAGTACACGGGGCTACATGACCGCGCTGTCACAGCCCCGAAACTGAGGAACCAACGCATCAACAGACACGCCGAGGTGCCGGTATTTCGCCCCGAAGGGGATCTTTAGCGTGCCAGTAAATCTCCCTCGCATTTTTGCACCCTCAAATACCAGCTGACTGCGCCAGGATTCGATCTTGCAAACTTGGGAACAGCAGACGAGAACGTTACCGCTGAGCCACGCAGCCAATCAAAAGAATTGGAATCATCCCTGCATTTGCCTGAACTAGAAGTTGAGAAACCACGGAAAATAATTTCCAGGATTGCCGACGGAGGAATCGAACCCACCTCCTCAGTATTGCTTCGCCAGGCTGAATGTACCCCGATCTAACCCTCAGACAGAGTCGGGATTTGTTGTTTTTGATTCTTGAGGGGCTTTGCGACATTGGGGTCATGTAGCCCCGCGTACATGGGTGTGTGTAGACTTTGTCTGATAACCTGTGTCTCTGTGATGTCTGTACTAGCGTGTGTATTTGTAACTGAGGTTAGAAGCGGCCGTGGCCTTACGTTAATCACCATCCCGGTATTTGCCTGAAGTAGAAGTGGGAAGCCATGGTCAATAACTTCCAGGATGGCTAACGAGGGAATCCAACCCACCTTCTCTTCTCGGTTTAACTTCGCGAGTGTATGCCGTTCCAGCCTTCAGACTAGAAATACATTTCTTGCCAGAGCCGGGAATTGAACCTAAACTTCAGGGGTGACAGACAAAAATGCTAGCCACTGTGCTGTGGGCTGTACAAATTAGCGATATAACTGAAATAGCAATTATGCTAGAGCTCCTACCTTCCTTATAAATAAAACTAGAAGTCATTACCGTTGTTGACAGGTTCATGGATTACAGGAAGAGAATGAGGACAACTTCTAGCTGTCAATGAGCTTCTTTTTATTTTTATTTTTAGCCTACTTTTCACATTTTGCAAAAATTAGGAAAAAGTAGTCTTATGAGATCAATCCGGGAAAATGAGTGTCTGTCTGTCTGTCTGTCTGTCTGTCTGTCTGTCCTTCTGTCTGTCTGTCTGTCTGTCTATCTGTCTGGCTGGCTGTGTGTGTGTCCCCCCGTATCAACTCCTAAACGGTTGCAGCAATCAAAACCAAATTTAGTATGAGAAAAGATGTGCACCGGAATAGCTCACGTCCATGTTTGAAAATGATGTCAGTGCTACCAACTGCTGAAAAAACGCACTAGAAATTTGAGCTCCATGTTGGATATCATGCAAGGTATGCATGGGAGCTGTTCCAAAATTGGCACACATGTAGATAATACTATTTCAGTTTAATATCCAGGAGGCCAACCATGACAGCGTTGCCAAAATAATTTTAAGCCTTCTGATAGGTCCAATGTTTAAATTCATATAACTTCTACACTATCAACTGGATTTCAACCAAATTTTGTATGTAATATCTGTACATAAACAGATATGACTGAGCGTATTCTTGAGAGCCACCAGGGCTGCCAACTGTTAATAATTGCTCTCTCTATTTTTTAAAATCCAAATACCAATATATCAGAAAGTATGCAAGCCAACAGCTTAAAACTATGCACATGTATATTATGACATTTTAGGTTAATTTGGAGTAACTTATATACGTCAGTTCTACCAACATGATTATAAGCCTGCTGATAGTACCAATTTTTAAATACATGTAACTTCTATACTATCAGTTGGATTTCAACCAAATTTCGTATGTGCAATGTGTACCATAACAGATATGACTATAAGTATTGTTAAGAGCAATCAGGGCTGCCAACTGTTAATAAATTCTGTCTATATTCTTTTTACCCTAATATCAATATATCAGAAAGTGTGCAAGCCAACAGCTCTATACTTTGCACACGTATAGCACCTGACATTCTAGATTAATTTGGAGTAATTAATACAAGGCGGTGCTGCCAACATGATTCTATGCCTGCTGATATGACCAATTTTAAAATACATGTAACTTCTATACTAACAAATGGTCATCCAAAATTGGCACAACAAGATATCATAATAATTCAGATTTCTGACCAGCACACGCATGGTATTGTTGGCAACATGCTTTTACGCGTGCTGATAGATCCAGTGTCTAACTGCATGTAACGTCCATTGGACTTCAACCAAATTTTGTATTCTGTACCTTAAGAGGTGGAACTAAGAATATATTCAGTCACCAGGGCTGCCAACTGTAGTGCTCTATTAGGCTACATTATACCAGGTATATTTTGAACTAATTAGATATTTCGATATTACCAACTTAATTTCGTCATTATTCTAGATAGGTTCATATACTGTAGAATAATCAATGGCATGAAAAGTAGGCTGTATAGTTCTTCACGGAACTTCTTGTTCGAATTTGTAATTGGAGAAATATTCAAAGTAGGAGTAAGTTAAATATTCAAGGAGAAATAATCTCAATTCTGAGATTTGCTGATGACATAGTCATATTAGCCGATACACCAGAGGATTTGAATTAGTTTTTAAATGGTATGGATTCTGTCTTGAGGAAAGAATTCATGATGGAAATCATTAAATGAAAAACAAAAATATTGGAATGTAGGTGAAAGAAACCAGAAACCTCTATGGAGGTGAAAATTAGCAGACTTCTGTTACCTAGAAAGCAAACTAACCAATGATAGACGAAGCAAAGAGGATATAAAAAGTAGGTTGGCACAGGCAAGGAAAGTACTTTTATGGAAAAGGAATTTATTGGCATCGAATATAGATTTAGGTATTACAATGTTATTAATGTGTAACATCTTTCCACTCGGTATCTGGATATTGTTTTAGATCCCTTATTTGGGGGTGGATCTAAAAGGGAGAGTTGCTGTACTAATTTATGAGGTTGTGCCTAAAGAAGGGTAGCTCCCCTTGACAGGGCAAGCTGACCAGTGTAGTGTGTTGTGGTGTGCTAGGAACTAGGGGGCGTTCCTATAAATAATGTGGTAGTATTTGAGGGGATGGGACCCACTGCAAAGGGTCGCTGTACTAGTCGCTCAGCTGACTGCTTGTTATGTAATCGACTCTGCTCGTATCAGCCGGGTGGCACGCGCTTCACTTGAGCACGCGAGCCGCTGTGAGGAATACAATGACGTCTGAGTTGGCGTTATTACTACGGTGTGTCACGTCTGACTGTGACGGGAGTAAGGAAGGGCGTTGGGATGTAAAGAGGCGTATAACAGTAATGCTAGTGTAGAGTGTGGACCTAGTGTTTTATTGGTCTGTGATATTCTTTGTGTGAGTCCCTTGTAGGGAATGAAATTATGTTTATAATGTGATACAAGTGGTGGCTTGCAGGTTACATAAATAGGAACTCTGAACACGATTGACTGACTCACCTCGGTTGACACCAGCGTAGCTTCGGCCGTCTTGATGGAGCACTGACAATGGAGAGAGAGTTTGACCTCATTAGGACGTCTTCTTATACCTTCTGACGCCCTCCTGTCAGCAATGTATTGGCCCAGTTAGTACTATGTCGCTGAGTGTAATGATTACGTAAGGCTTGAGCTGCTTTATGGAGTAGCAAGCTGTCCTTACAGTATTAATGGATGTTGCCCCGGCTTTCCAAGGGTTGCCATTTTAGGGGATTTAGCCAGATGTTGGGGGGATGGTCTCCAAGGGGTGCATACCCCTGGGATGCTGTACAAGAGTCTTCCTTCATTTGTTCGCGTCCTCGCGAACGGGAACGGAACTGGAAGTTGGGATGTTGACGTAGTGGTCCTGGAAAACCCTCTCGTATCTCCTGGTGGCGTCGTATCGAAGTGTGGGTGTGAGGTGAGCCCGTGTTCAGAGGGGAGGGTTATGGGATTTACATATATATGTATACATTGACATTGTGAAAAAACAAACAAAAAAATTGACATTTGCGAAAGATTTGATTAACATTGGGAAAAAATTGACATTTTGAGAAAAATTGAACATTAAAATAAATTCGATATGGAAAAAAAAATTGCCCTTGCATTTGCTGGCATATTGCTAGTTTTAAAAAAAAACATGGTTTCTGATGGTGACGTGTCACATATTTGTGCAGGGAGGAAAAACCCAGGGCCGAACGGATGATTGCGTCGTCCGCCCCATCTTAGGGAAAAAATGCTCCCTGCAATAAGAAAGGTAGAAGAAAATAGAAAAATGGGTGTTCCAGGGTATAATTTAAGGGAAATATTCAAAAGTATTTATTTGTGTGGGAAAAACGGAACACCCTGACAAATGGGGAAGTTAGAAGAAGGAAAAATGAAAGAAAACAAATCATACACATGATGGACATTGGCATTTTGGTGAACAAACAAAAATATATATAGTGTATAGTTGTATAAAGCTTATCCTGAAAAACTTATAAATTACAATGACCTTATGTCTAGTGGAATAATGGTATACAGTTTATCCTGAAAAATTATAATTTACAATGACCTTATGTCTACTTAATCGCGCTAATCCCTTATAATTATAGTTTTCATGAGGTACCTCGCGTGCACGCTACCCGTCTGTACGTACTCTTGCCGTCTCACGGCTGATTCTGTACGGCCACTTCTTGGTACGGTATAGTGGTCGTACCGCTTGTATGTGTGCTTAATACCTAACCTGTGAAGCATCCTCTGTGGGTGAATGCTTTCACACTTGACAATGAGAGTCACTGCCACAAACCGGTTGCGCCCTCATTGTCGTAATCTGCGTCACATTTTGACGCTTTATGTGTTTTAATTGAGTTGATCTGCCAGTAAGCCTGGTACCCCACAGGCACCAGTCCTGCTGTGCAGATTCATTTTAGAGTGTGTAGCTGAAAAAGAAAAATGTGGTGAGTGTTTGCGAGTGTGTCGGGATTAGTGCAAGTTGAAAAAAATAAAAAAAATAGTACACATCATGGCATGCTGTAAATAATATGCCACTGCTATATGGCAGTGAAATTCCTGTCACCAGTTTTCTGTATCTGGTGACGATGCCTGTGAAAAAAAAAATGGCGAGGTTTAGAAAAAAAACATATTAGTACTGGTTGAAGCTGGTCTTTTACTGAAAAAAAACATGATTAATGTTACTTAGCTGCAAGGCCGGGCTTACCCTATACGGTGCCGTAATGCCGTAAATAATATGTAGTTGGTCTTACCCCGGTAGCGGAATTGTGGTTACCGGGTGCCGATATATTCCACTTTGATTATTCCTATCTTAATCTAGTTTATCCTAAGTATTGTCGGGCTTACCTCGGTAACGGATTTATAGTCACCGAGTGCCGACCGGCGTTACTTAATACTATCTAACTTAATTATGGTCTAATAATAAAAAAAAACTATTACTAAGCCGAGAGGGTTGCCTTAATCTATTGCCGAAATGTGCTGCGCCATACCTGGCCACAGCGGTGAATAAACTTGCTTAATCCTAGGTTGCGTGTCAAATGCAACCATCTTACAACTAAATTTGGCCTAGGACGATCGCCTGGGGCAATTAAATCCCCAGATCACCACCCGCACGAGCCCCAGAAACACCGGTTGTCTCTAGGGTCGCTAGATTCCGTCCCCTTAACTCTAGGTGTCGACGTCTATTACTAGGACTAATCTATGCGCAGGCGCTTACGGTGCCACTAAGCTAACCGTTTCGCCCGCTGTAACTTTCGTGTTCATAACCGTGTGCTGTTCCTATTTGACGTAGGTGAGCCGCCCACTTGGCTCCTGTGAGGGGCGCGCAATGCCCCTCTCTTAATGCCCATTGACTGCCCGCTGCGTCGCCATTTATGTGGGCCTTGGACAGTGTGGTCCAATGGCATAATATCCTCCGGGAAGAAAGCGTCCGGGGAGTCCTCTTCGCCTGTGTCGGCCGCAATATTTGTATTCATGTGTCCTCCGGGAAGTGAGCGTCCGGGGAGTCCTCTTCGCCTGTGTCGGCATTGCTGGGTTGGCCCACTGAACCCTTTTGAGTGCCCGCTATGCTACTCATTTAAGAACTCTGGCGACCCGTTGTCGTCCATTTACGTGGGCGCAGGACCGAATGAGCGCGTACATTCCATATATATATATTCATATTTCATTCTTCATTATCGATTACCGTCGTGGTCTTCACCTTCACCTCGCGGGGTAAGGACTTGTCGGATCTAGGATTGGTCCTGCTGAACCCTTGGATCCTGCTTCACTCCTGACGAATAGGAGTCTGACTCCCCGCCATGGAAGTCCTACTGACGTAAATTTAACTAACAGTCTAGTCATAATATGGGGTCGTCTCTAGGGATAGTTCCCGAGGCCGGCGCTGAGTGAGCTATTTCTCCCGCCATCCTCAGAAAGTCACCCTGCAGATCTCGGCTTCGATGACCGTGACACATAGTGGGTGTAACGTTCTCCGACAAGGGGGATGGGCTAATATGCACCCCTAGATCTCGATGTTTGCCCGTGTCAGGTCCCGAATGCTTTGACCTTACGTGGTTCGTCTATTTGGTCAGGTCAGTGATTTGATGAGCCAACTGGGGTAAGGGTCCACATCGCCTTCCCCAGCTCTGCTCCAGTGTGGTCCCTCCTGACCTTCGGCTTACACCGTTGTCAACCATCAGTTCGTATCAGATTCCTTTGTAAGAGAGAAAAAAAAAATGTGCCGTAACCTGTGTGAATGGTTCAACCTCTGTGTAAAATGTGAAATATTTCCAGTGTAGCGGGGTTGCAGATCTTCTAAGTACATAGGCTACTTCTGGCCTACCATCGCTATGTCAGCTTCCCAGCAATAATGCCTTCTTTACCTTAATGGAGGTGTTAGTAGGGTCTGTAATGTCAGGTACCCTGTTATTTAGGATTTGGGGGTAGTTATTCGTTGAGTGGGCTTAAAGCATGGTAGGAAGGGTTTTGCGCACCTTTGGGTTCCACGTTAGTGGTGGCCTAGAACCGGTGGTGGCACTGGGATGCTTCTATAGTGAGTGGAGTGGGGAGGTAATTCCCGGGATTGCAAAAATACGAAATTTCATGCAGGTTTGATATTAAAATCCCTGGTAATTGGATGGGATACTCATGCATGTGTCTGGGTATGAAGTTTTTGCCTTCATGTACGGATAGGTGTAGGATGGGGCATAATACCATATGTTCCTTTCATGCGGGAGAGCTTAAGTGCCAAAGCATGGTTAATATGTATCTATGGCCTCCTCTCTCATTTGGAGAGGCGCATTATGCTTCTTTAATGTTTGCTGAGCCACCCCTAATACTCAGGCGGTGCAACGGGGCTCAAGGCGTAGCTTGCCTGCTCTTTAGACGCATGAAGTCCATCAACCCCAGTGTGTATTTTGTAATGTAGTGTAGCTGTTTATGGTCGTGTAGATGTGTTTGCGTTGTTTATGTCAGGCTTGAGAAGGTTATGGGAAGGGAGTAAGGTGGTACGCTGGTAGCCTGTTCTCCTGTCGTCCTCCCTTGGTCCATGTTGGCTTTCTATCCGCGCCTTGGGATAGTAGGGCTGCATGACCTAATCTGGTCGGCCATTTGCAGTGTAGATGTGGCCAGTGGTCGTAATGCGACTGGTCATGTGCTAGTCATCTGTAATGATTTATTTGGGGAATAGAATCGCGAAAAGAAGTTATGAAGGGGAGGTCCTGTTTCCTCAAAGTCCCTATGTTCGCTCCTAATTGGTGAGTGCGTGTGTGTGTGTGTGTGACTACGTTCCGCTACACCACGCGGACGGTTGGTCTGTTATGAGGCTAAGTCCTAATATGTATCGCCTTTGTGGGCAGAAGGCGCCCGTGGCTTGCCAACGTGCCCTTTCGACCGTGCCCTATAGGCCCAAGATAAGTTTCGCTGTGTCACGTCTTGTCCATTGCCAAATGATTTTGCAGTGTGGAGAAAAAAAATGTATGGCGTTATAATTGTTATGTGTGTGTAATTTCACGGTCACGGGCTATACGCAATAGTGTCTCGTCACCGCAGTATTGCAGTGTGAATAGTCTGCAGTCAGCAATTGGTATGTGCAATAACAGGCTGGGAAGTTACTGTTTGTCAACCGCTGGTATGTGCCTTTTTGCACGAATGCAAGTGTGGTCATTGTTTTGGATTCCTAGCCTAATGTAGCAATTCGCCCTAGTTAGGTAATGACGTCGTGTGGCCATTGTTCTCTAAGACCTGTGTCTTGCGAAATTTTCCTACCTGTGTTCGTGAAATGTATTCCTCTATGCCTGGTGTAATTCGAAATTTTATGTCTGGTTTTTTTGGTGGGAGGAAATGTAGTATTCCCTGTTCATGCACTTGTATGGGCCAATTTCAGTATGATTGGACGCCTGAATAGCTGTTCTCCTTTGCGTCTAAATTTTCACTGGAACTCAGACCCGTGACCTTATGTCATTCTCTGTGTTTTATGTTTGCGTTGTGTGACAGGGCTTGGGGCTTTCCCAGTGTGGTCTTTGCTTGTGTTCCGTGTACCAAAAATACCATTGGATAGTTAGTTTTTGGTACGCGTGTGGTGTGTGGTCATGGGTTCGAATCCGGTTGTCTGTAAAGACTTGGTGTGATCATTTTCGTGCCGCATATAATATGGCATGTTCCCGTGGATGTGCGATGCGCATATGGAAGCATGCATACCTGTGTAGAGTTTGTACGTTTTTGATTTCCCCTCGTAGTGTAATTTTGGAAGATATAGGGTCTCTAAATCGGGCGTGAATGATGTGTTGATTTCTGTCCAGTAGGCTTTGGCTCGCTTGTCTGCGTCGAGCAGCCTTGCTCATTGAGGAGTATGTTACAGCTGATACGACGGTGTTGAATTACGATGTTGTGTGCTTTCATTTGTTTCATGCTCTGCCCACGTCCTAGTTTTCTGCACGTGTGTGTGTGTGAACCTGATTGCTGCCTATAATGATTGCTAGCAGTGCCTCTCTCGCTGTAGAAAAAAAAAACTTTGTGGTTTAATATGACTGTTGATTTGTAGCTCATGCGCCAGGGGATTTCCGTTTTACTTGGAATCCAAACCACAGGCCATGGCATTTCATTTCGGAAATCCCATATGCGTTGTACGCGAGTGTGTCTGGTCCGCTAGTCGCGTATTTGGTGACCAGATGCCAGAGGCAATTGTATTGTTTTTCGTTTATGACCCGCTGTTAGTGGGACTGTCCCAATTAGTCTTAGCTTTCCCATTATCCTTATTCTAGGACTGGATATCTACTCAACCTTATATTCCTGGTATTCAGAAGGTTGCGGGTTTGGAGACCGCCTTTTACCCAGAGTAATTGTTTCCGGCACCATGAAGGTTGTGTCTCCGGGACAGTTCTGGTGAGTGTTAGGATCGTATCCCGGCGCGGTCAGTGGGCTATTTCTTGGCTTTCTTCCCACGTGTTCCAACGGGACCGTTTCCTTTTCTTTTAGCAGTGTGCCCGCCTTTACGTGTAGGTGTGTGAGCTTTACGTGTGTGATATGCCTTCATCCGGCGGGCGTGAATAGTGTCCTTTATGAGTTTCCTCCCATGGCGCACGTTCACTATATAATTTAGGTCAGATACCTTCCTGCAGACTTTGAAGGGACCTGCCCATCGTGGTAGGAGGAATTCGGACACGTTTTTCTTACGGGCATGATTGGAGACCATGACCAATTGCCCGGGTGTGTATTCCACGGTCTTTCTATTCTGATCGTACCGCTCTTTTTGTTTTTTCTGGGCCTCGGCTATGTTTTTTCTAGCGTCCATGCGGGCTATCTGCAAATGCTCTAGCCGAGCCGCATTGTCTGTGTGGGCGTCCTGTGGGATACATATATTGTCTATGGGACTTCTGGGTGTGTATCCGTGCAGTAGGAAGTGTGGAGAGTGTTTCGTAGCCGTAGATACAGAGGTATTATAACTAAAAGTAATGCTTTGCAGATATTCATCCCAGTCTGTTCCTGCGTCCTCTGTAAATTTAGCCAGCGCTATTCCAAGTATTTTGTTCGTACTTTCCGTGAGTCCGTTGGTTTGCGGGGAAAAACTCGTGGTAGTGTATGCCTTAATCCTGAGTATCTCCAGAAACTGTTGGAGCACTCTCGAGGTGAAAATAGTACCTCTGTCGGATAATAAGGTTTGGAATAGGCCATATCGTGTAATTATGTCAAATAAAAATTCGGCTATGCTGTTCGTGTCTGCTTTGGGAACAGCCTTTGTAATCATGTATCGTGTGAGATACTCGGTGGCCACCAGGATATATTTATTGCCTTTCTGACTTGTTGTAATGGGGCCTTTCACGTCTATTCCGACTCGAAATAACTCTCCCACGGGAATTGGGTTGAGTAGTCCATGAGGCTTGCCAGGTCTTGTTTTGAATCGTTGGCAGGTGTGACATGTCTTGACAAAGGTATCTATGTCGGCCTTCATGTTTACCCAATAGTACTTGTCACGGATTCTAAGGTAAGTTTTATGCGTACCTAAGTGTGCCCCTGCTATTGGGCTATTATGGTGTCCGATCATGATATTTTCTCTCAATGATTCCGGAACCGCTATAGGTGCGCTATCGTGCATGGCTGTGGGCTTAAATTTCAGTACCCCGTCTTTGTCTAGGAAAAATCGCCTAGACAGCCGTGCTGTCTTGGAGTCCACTTTATCCAAGTCTTCTAGTGCCAATAGAATCTGTTTCAAGTGCGGATCACTTTCTTGCTCCTGTTTGATGTCAACCACCGTCAGGGCAAAGGTGGGCATATCGTCCCAGTCGTGGTCCTTACTGTCATCCGGGGGATCGGCTACTGGCAGCCTAGACAACCCATCTGCGTCTAGGTGTGTAGCGCCTTTCTTGTGTTTGACCACGAAATCATATTCATACAGGCGGAATATAAACCTGTTGAGGCGCGAATTTGGGTTTTTAAATTTGTCCCAAAAAAGCAAGCTCGCGTGGTCAGTCACTACCGAGAACTTGATACCATAGAGGTATACTCTAAAATAGTTCACTCCCCACGAAAATGCCAGCATTTCCCGCTCTGTGGCAGAGTATCTAGTCTCAACGGCCGTTAGCTTCCTGCTAGCGTAGGCGACGGGCCGTTTGCGCCCTTCGGCGTCTTCCTGCAATAGGGCTGCTCCCAACCCATACAGGCTGGCATCCACGTGTAAAAATGTGGGCCTATCACTATGGAAGTGTTGCAGCAATGGAGGTGAGGTCAATAGTTGCTTCAGTGTGTTGAAGGCATCTATGTGTTCCTGCGTGATGCTGAAGGGCGTTTTTTCCCGTGTGAGTTCAGTTAGGGGATGGGCGATGTGTGCAAACCTATAGATATACTTGCGATAGTACGAAGCCAAGCCAATAAAACTGCGCAATTGTTTCAAATTTGTGGGCATTGGGATGCCCGTTATTGCGTCAGTCTTGGCTGGGTCGGAAATAATGCCCTCCCGGTTGACAATATGGCCCAATATGTTAATTTGCTGTCTGGCAAATTCACATTTCGCAGGTTTAAGCCTTAGTTTAGCTTCTCTGATCCTTGCGAAAGCCTCCTCCAAATGTAGGATGTGTTCGTCAAAAGTGTTGGAGAAGACCGTTATGTCATCCACGTACACCAATACGGAACGCCATTTAAGCCCTGAAAATGTCTTATCCACTAGCTTTTGGAAGGTTTGGCTGGCGTTACGGAGACCCATCGGTAAACGGGTGTAGGTAAATAGTCCGTTCTCTGTAACGAACGCCAGCTTGTGCCTATCTGGTTCATAGACGGGGATTGAATAGAATCCGCTATAGCAATCCATCGAACTGAACCAGCTAGCTCCACCAAGGGCGTCCAAATAGGTGTCTGCCCTTGGTAGTGGATAACTATCATTTTCGACCAACTTATTGAGCCTCCTGTAGTCAGTACAAAATCGGTGCGATCCGTCCCTCTTTTTGGTCAGCAGAACTGGAGAGGAATAGTTAGAAATAACTGGAACAATGACCCCTGCCTCGAGCATCTCTGAGATTTGGGCATCGATGGCATGTCTCTCCTTCTGGCTCACTCTGAAGGGAGGCTGGTGTACTGGTCGGTCACTAGTGAGTGTGACGTGGTGTTCAATGAGGTCTGTCACAGCGAGATCCTTCATTGAGTGGGCAAAAATATCTCTGTTGGTCTCCAGGAGCTCCGTGAGCCTTTTATTTTGCTCCGGAGTCAGGTCCTGCGTGTGGTTCTGGTTGGCCGCCTTATCAGTGTGTGTGTTTGTGTATTGGCTGATAGTGTGCAGTGTAGGGGCCTGATGCTCGTGGTTTTCTCGCTCCGCTCGAATCCCATCTCTGTTCCTGGTGTATACCATGGGATGTGTGGTGAGCCTCTGGTCGTGCTTTAAAAGCATCTGACCACTAGCGAAATTTATGCTAGCCTCATATCTAGCGAGAAAATCCATGCCTATTATGGCTGACGCAGAAAGGTGTTCGATAACGAACATGGGGTGCGTTGTGGCAAAATGGTCTATCCTAATATGTATGTTTGCCACTCCCCTGTTTTCTAACGTCTGAGCATTGGCCGCTACCAGCCGGATGTCCCCCGTGACACCTTGTATTTGCGCCTCGGCAATGTGTCGGCTATTAACACAACTTACGGCAGCCCCAGTATCGATTAGGGCCTGCACTCTGTGGCCATTTATGGTGGCGTGTATCGTGAGGGCCGATACCTGAAATCCACTGCCCTGCACCGATGTGTTGTGTAAGATGTACGTTGTTGTTGTTGTTGTTGCCGGAGTGACATTTGTGCTGGGAGGGCATGGATCTGTCCGTTTATCGTACCTAGCACGCTTCGCCTCTCGGCTTACTTCCTGTCCTGAGTACTTTGCCCAGGTCAGCAAAGTGCGTTTGCCAAGTACATTGCCAGCTCCTTTAACCGGTCTTGCTGTGAGACTAGGAGTCTGCTGGCGAACGTTTAGTGTATTAATTGTTCCCAGCCTTTGTGTAGTTGTGTTGTTGTTGGTTTCTTCCTCTCGGGAAGGTGTGTCTGCAAATGTGACCCTGATCTTGCCTTTGTTAACCCGACTTTTGTTCCAGGCGGTCGCGAGTTCGACTCCTGTTGCTGGCTTCCCCATGCCGAGCGAGCTCGCGTCACGCGCCTGTGTATGGTCAATTCCCCCCCTGTGGTGTGGTGAAGGGGGTGGGGTTTTCTGTTTGGAGGGTGTGGGCGTGTTCTCGGGCTGTTGGCTTCTGATTGTGAGGGGTGTGTAATGTCCCGCCTTAGGGTTTCCTGTGAAAAGTATGTGTAGGTCCCTATTGAATCCCGCAGTTGAGAATAGCGGAGGCGAGTGCACATCCGTATATACATGGATATTGGCTTTGAGCACTTTGCCGAGAGCGGTTACCTCTACGGCACTGCCATAGGTGCCGTCCTTGCCCATGTATTTTCGGTAATCCGCCCCGGTCTGGAATGGGTTTTCCCGCTCGTCCGACACAAAGTCCCGGTACTCTTTCCAGTTGGCCAGGATATGTTTGACCGTCTTCTGTCTGTAGTCCCCATGATAATCCTCGGTATTCCGGATTAGAAAGCTCATGGCCCTAAACAGACAGTTGCCGTCTCCTTGCACGGGGTGTGTTTGGAAACGGTCCGGGGGCGGATCGTCAGCCTTAGTTTTAGCTGGCTGCTTCTTCCCCTTATTCTTACGAGTTTTCTTGGGGGAAGGGCCTTTCTTGTGTTGTGTTGGGGGAGGAACCTCAGCTGCTTCATCAGCTAGCCGAACCTCCCCGTCTAGGCGTTTTTTGAAAATGTGGGTGTACGCCTGCCTGTAATGTATGTGCGCCCCCCCTCGGGGTGGCTGCGCCAACTCCCTGCTTGCGGTGTGTGTCTAGGCGTAGGGAGTATTGCCCCCCTGTCTGTCCTGTGGGGTGTTTCATCCCTGAACTCCCTCGGGTATTCGTCTGGGAGGGGGTAGTGTTCTGGGCCCTTCGTGTGTTTGTCCATGTTGTCCCTTCCTCTAGTGGGTTTTCTTCCTTGTCGGTTATTGCCCTGTTGTCCGTTATTCTGTCTCCGCCAGGGTGGGGTGTATGTCTGCTGCTGCTGGGGCGGGTGTTCCCGTCGGTTCCCCTTTTCCCTATATTGGTCAGCTGCATACCCCTGTCTGGTCGAGGGTGGGTTTTCTCGCTGTTCCCAATTTCCCTTGTACTGCGGGGCCGCATATCCTTGGCTTCGTGGGGGCGGGTTCTCCCGATATTCCCCATTTCCCCCGTACTGCGGGGCTGCATAACCTTGGCTGCGTGGGGGCGGGTTCTCCCGATATTCCCCATTTCCCCTGTACTGCGGGGCAGCATAGCCTTGGCTGCGTGGGGGCGGGTTTTCCCGATATTCCCCATTTCCCCTGTACTGTGGGGCAGCGTAGGACTGTCTATGTGGTGACGGGCTGTTCCGTCGGGGGATATCGTGGTCGTACTCCTCAGGGTAGTACTCCCGTGTGTACGGAGATGGTGACCGCCTTGAGGGGTATGTCGGCTCTGTGTCCGTGTATGCCATCGGTGAGTACCGAGGAGGGTAGTGTGGCCTATCCTGTGGGGGAGGTGTTGTTGGCCGCTGTGGAGGGTAGTAACTTTCTTCCCTCCCGTAGCGTCTCCTCTCTGTGTACCCCCTGTCCCTCTCAGTATGATAGTGTTCTCGTGCGTCTGCTTGCTCATCCCTTGGCGGTCTCCCGCCCGCTTGGATGGCAGCTATGGTTAGTTTCTCCATCCTGTCCACTAATTCGTCTATTTTGTCATTAGTGTCGTCTTTCCGGGTTTTGAAGTGCAGATCCACGGCTTTTTCCGTAGCCTTTTCCGTGATCTTTCTCCCCTCCTCTATGGTCTTTATGTTATTCAACATATGTTGGACCGTGAGGTTGTTCATGATGCATAGCTTTTCTACTATGGCTGGTCTGAGGCCCTGCATCAACAGCTTGACTTTCTGTTTATTTGTCATTGCTGCATTGTACTTTTCGCACATTATCAATTTAACATTGATGTATGCCTGGGCGCTCTCTTTGGGTCCCTGTGACCTCTGTCTAATCTGGTCATAGAGATCGTCATCGTCTGGTATAAGCTGGAACTCATCCTTCAACATTACCGCGGTTTCCTCCCATGTGGCAGCCTCTAGTGCGTCCTCATGGAGCTCATACCACGTCATGGCCGCCTTTGTGAGGTAGGCAGGAAGGAGCCGTTTTCTAACTTCCTCGCTCCAACCATTGATCCGGGCCGTTCTATTGAAGGCCTTGAGGTATTCCTCGGGATCCTGCCCTTCCCCCGTGAACTTTGTGGGGTGGATCATGGGGTACTCAGTGTGTCTATTCATGTCGTTCTCGGCTGTGTCCCGTTGACTGTGTGTCGAGGTGTTTGGGCTGTTTGGAGGGGAATTAGCCTCGCTTCCCGTGTAGGACACCTGTGTTACGTTACCAGGTGGCTCGTCACCTGATATGCTTGTGCTGATGGCCGGTGTGTTGTCGTACTGTTTGGATTCGACTATGTGTACGGTTCTGTCTAAATCCTGTTTTACTGTCTCCAAAATAGTGTGGATGTCCAGAACTGCTTCTGTCGTGTGACTATTGGCTTTAATAGTGTCTGTTTCTAATAGCTCTGAAATGCGCTCGAGCAGGTTACTGGCTTTCTGCTCTGTGATCTGCAGTTGCTGTAACAATAGGGGATGGAGTGTTGGCAGGCAATCTACCTCACTATCGCTGGATACCGGCGACTCGTGTGTGTATTCACTGGCCTGGGACCGTGTAAAATGTATAACCTGTGCTGCAGCGGCAGGGTGTTGAGCACGGATCTGTGCTGTGTGGAATTCAAGGTCCCTGAGAAGTTGTACTGCAGTCTGGTCAGTTATTAAGTCACTGTTCTTAATCTTTAGCTTCGGCAGGAGTGGAGTTGTACTAGCCGACAGATGGTGTGCAAAGTCTCTTAATGTAGTTCTAAATGTGGACATTTAATAATAAAAAAAAAATGTGTGACGCAATATGAGGTTAAAAATAAAAAAAAATTCTCTATTTGCTTGGCTTTTTGCGGTACGGAAGGGGTCGCTTTTCCTACGAGGGCTCGTTGATTGAGTCCCGTTCTACTGTGTGTAGGATGGCGCCTCCACCAGTGTTTTAGATCCCTTATTTGGGGGTGGATCTAAAAGGGAGAGTTGCTGTACTAATTTATGAGGTTGTGCCTAAAGAAGGGTAGCTCCCCTTGACAGGGCAAGCTGACCAGTGTAGTGTGTTGTGGTGTGCTAGGAACTAGGGGGCGTTCCTATAAATAATGTGGTAGTATTTGAGGGGATGGGACCCACTGCAAAGGGTCGCTGTACTAGTCGCTCAGCTGACTGCTTGTTATGTAATCGACTCTGCTCGTATCAGCCGGGTGGCACGCGCTTCACTTGAGCACGCGAGCCGCTGTGAGGAATACAATGACGTCTGAGTTGGCGTTATTACTACGGTGTGTCACGTCTGACTGTGACGGGAGTAAGGAAGGGCGTTGGGATGTAAAGAGGCGTATAACAGTAATGCTAGTGTAGAGTGTGGACCAAGTGTTTTATTGGTCTGTGATATTCTTTGTGTGAGTCCCTTGTAGGGAATGAAATTATGTTTATAATGTGATACAAGTGGTGGGTTGCAGGTTACATAAATAGGAACTCTGAACACGATTGACTGACTCACCTCGGTTGACACCAGCGTAGCTTCGGCCGTCTTGATGGAGCACTGACAATGGAGAGAGAGTTTGACCTCATTAGGACGTCTTCTTATACCTTCTGACGCCCTCCTGTCAGCAATGTATTGGCCCAGTTAGTACTATGTCGCTGAGTGTAATGATTACGTAAGGCTTGAGCTGCTTTATGGAGTAGCAAGCTGTCCTTACAGTATTAATGGATGTTGCCCCGGCTTTCCAAGGGTTGCCATTTTAGGGGATTTAGCCAGATGTTGGGGGGATGGTCTCCAAGGGGTGCATACCCCTGGGATGCTGTACAATATTTTAGGGGCCCTCGGTAGCTGGACATGTTTGTGGGAGTGATTTTGGAAAAGGGACGGAAATGGATGGGACGGAAGTGCTTGGGACGGAAACAATAAGCGCGCGTGGTGGCGGAGATCGGTACAACGACGTACTGTAAGCCATGTGACTAAGGGGGATGTATATCGCATAAAGGTTAGTTCAAGGTTTTGAGACCCCATTTAAGATATTCCCACAATAAATCATCTTCAAGTTGTCGTTCTTTGGTGAGAAAATATTCATTTTATCATATTTGATGAAAACAATTACGATTTATTAAATCTTCATACTTTTGCTGTATTCTTATTTAATGTAAGCACTCTATGTACTGTCGGCCATGTGGCTATGTGGAATCTATATCGCAACAACAAACACTCCAAACAATGTAGGAATGCAGTATATTAACACCGACTACTAACAATAATTGAAACTTCGTTGGTCTAAACATATCACTGGGAGAAACACATTTAATATACTTTCCGCACACCTAATTTTTAATCGCGCCTATACTTGGCAGTGCGCTCTATGGGCTAAACGAGGCCATTTTCAATAACATCGCTGGCATGGGTTCACCAACTGGCCGGTATAGAGCGCAGCTCGCATCAAGTAGGCAGTGGATTGCTTCCGCCACGGCACATAACAAGTATGATTCATTACGATCAGGATTTGGCATGGGAATTATACAAGTAGTTATTTCAATGACCAACAGATTTCACTGACAACAAGGGATTTGCGCTCCCGGGACACACATAGTAGGATAATATGTCACATGTTACACATCATATGCGACTATTGTAAGGCTCGTGTAATTTCTTTTAAGCCTTTGTCCTGAGCGTAGCGCTCTATGGAAGTGAAACTTGGACTATTGGCGCAGCAGGAAATAGGAGAATAGAAGCGTTTTAAATGTGGTGTTACCACGCCCCGGTCACGTAAACCAAGATTAACGGCCGAGGGGAACTGATGTGCTCACCACGCGCCACCCCAATATCTGAAGGGACAAATGGCCGGGCAGAAGTCGCTTGGTAGGCCTAGGCCCTTCATGGGCTGTAGTGCCAGGGGTTACTGCCACGCGAGACATTGCAATACAAATAGGCCAATAGGAGCGGTAGATTTGTAACAATAATAACGAAATAGGGAGATTATTTCAATACTGAGATTATCCATAATAAGAATTCAATAGACCACAGGAAACATACATAATCCACATTAATGATAATAATAGTAATAACGGAACAACCATACAATTGTAATATCCTGTTTGTAAATAGTTGGCACGTTACACATGTTTTTACAAACTTATGTCATATAAATTGGAAATGGTGAAACACTTCAAATACTTGGGAAGTGAACTGACTGAAGATGGAAGACTAGATTTAGAAATTAACAGAAGAATAGAACTCGGGAGTGCTTTCTACCAACAGGTACGGGGACTAGTATGGAACAAGGATATACCAATTAAGGCTAAAGAAGTTATGTACAAAGCATATTATGTTCCTATAATGACATATGCAGCAGAAACTTGGACAATGACTAAGAGGGATGAGAGCAGAGTACAAGCAGCTGAGATGAGATTCCTGAGAAGTATTGTCCAGAAAACGAGGAGGGACAGAGTGAGAAATTAAGATATACGGAAAGAACTGGGAGCACAGAAACTAAATGACAAACTGGAGCAAAACAGATTGAGATGGTTTGGACATGTCAAACGGATGAATGAAGTAAGGCTACCAAGGCAAGCACTGGAACGACGGATGACAGGGAAGAGAGGACGAGGAAGACCAAGAATGCGTTGGATGAACTCGGTGAAGTATAGCATTAGAAAACGGAACCTGGATTGGAACACCGTGTTGGAAGAGGAATGATGGAACGACAGAACAAAGTGGAGAGGAACCATATGTTCCACCACCCAGTGTCAACTGGAAAATGGGAAATGATGATGATGATGATGATGATGATGATGATGAAATAGTGTATATATTTATTTGTGTTTCATTGTGATTCATGAATATCATATACTAGTTAAGCCTAAGTAAAGAAAATCTGAGGATGAACTTGTGACGTTCGAAACATGTCATCTAATTAAGTAGGTATTTGTGGTTAAAGAGTGTGTTGGCTTTTAGGGTATACAAGTACAGTAGAACGTGGCTAATTCGAAATCTTCTTTAATTCGAATTTTTCTCTTGGTCCCTAAGAAATTTATACAATCAATGCTAAAAAAAATCGTGGTTAATTCGAATTATATTTTGGATAATTTGAAGTTTTTGTGTGTAAAGAGCCGATCGGAAGCCAAACAGTTGGGTCAGGAATTCCTGAAAAACGATGTATCATTGGCATGCGGCCCCTACTCAATGGTTTCACCTATAAAACTCTGTGAGCTGCCTGAATAGGATTGACATTTCGCCGGATATTCCTCGTCAGTCATCACCCCTCTGCCTCTCAACCAATCCATGATCGCATAGTTGATGTCATAATACTCTGCGTTGCAATATTACAGCCCACGTGCGTCAGTGCCTTGTCAGCCGTATCTCTGGCTTGTACAGTTTGGCAATCTCGTTCTCAGACCACGTGGCGAGACCAGAACTGTCAATCCTCTTCTGGCAGCTCACAGAGTTTTTTTTTATAGGCCTATCTCGTCAGTGCCTTGTCAGCCGTATCTTTGGCTTGTACAGTGTGATCGCTTGTTATTCTGTTTGGCAACCTTGTTCGCTGAGCACATGGCGAGGCGAGAACTGTCAATCATATTCAGGCAGCTCACAGAGTATACATGACTAACAATACCCCTCCGACGCTCCTTCCAAGGTCAATGCCCTACCCCTCCCCCTCCCATTGTTTTGCAACGCTCCACATCTCTTAACTCATAAGAGTGTCATCCCTAACACCTGTCTGGTAGTGCGTGCTGAGTGGTCTGATTAGATTTGTGGTTGTGGTTTAGAAGTTTGGTTTTGCATGTGTTTTAAAGTGTGTGTACAGAACTAAGACGTCGTCATCAAAGCATTGGGTTTCATACAAAACTTTGACTTTGGCGGAGAAAATAGCGGTGATTAAAGAAGTGGAAAAGGAAATGAAGGAAAAAATCTGAAATTGCAAAGGCTTTCGGGATTCCTCCAAACATGTTGTCAACATTCCTAAAAAATAAAATAAAGAAAAATTTCTCGGTTATGAAAATAAGAGTGGCAAAGGCCGAAAAAGGTTGAGGGAACCGGAAAATTTGAATTTGAATATTTTCTCTACCCTTTTCAAAGAACTTTCATAATTCGAATGTTTGGATAATTCGAATTTTGTTACTGGTCCCTTGAGGTTCGAATTATCCAAGTTTCACTGTACTTGTTTCCCGCATAATGTAATTCGGCACAATTCGTGTTGACCGACTGAAAAGCTCTCTTTATTAGAATTAGGTAACACTGAAAATGGCTGCTGTATATTTCTTCTTGCACAGTTTAATACAGGGCGCCAGGAAATGTTCTCCACAGTGACTACGTGCAGCTGCGAGTGGTTGCGTCATCTGTTTAGTTGGCAGCACAGTGTCCTTGATAGGGTGAATGCCACATGTGTGAGCTGTCGAAATCATCAGTGTGTATAGTTCGATTCTTGGAAGAGTGCAACAATTATGTTATGTATGGCTGAGGTAAGTATAAAGTTTACAGTTTGTTTGCTTTGATACAAGCGACAGGCCTGCCAACGTAACTGGTGACGTAATCTCTCGTAGCAGCTTGTAGGCACTGCGGAGAACATTCCCTGGTGCCCTGTAGTTAAACATAAGTGAACAGGATCCGAGGATGAAACATGTCATCCAATTAAGTAGGTACTAGCATTACCCGTCGTGGCTTCGCCCGCTAATATTCTAGTTGTAAAGAGTACACTTAGCAAAATCTCAATCATGAATGCTATGACTGATTTATCCTTGGTATGAATAATCAGACTTAATCAATTCAGCTACTGGTACAGTGGTTAGGGGTTTGTCATTCCTTCATAGGTATATCAGAGCTAAGTTAGTTTCCTGGGAATATCACAGACACTGTTAATTTAAGGGCCTTTAAATGTGGTTTTCGGAGACCGTTTATAGTCGGGTGAAAAAGACCTTTCGTACCACACTCACACGTGAAAATTGCGTGAAAAAATACTAGAGTGCCCCTTGACCCCCTTAAGCGCATTATATTGTATGTATTGATGAATTTTACAGCTTAATTTGGTTCAGTGATAACCTTATAACCTCTGGAAACGTTCACAGTAATGTAATAATTGGAATTGCATTGGGTCTTACAGAAATAGATGGACCTGTGAGATTCTGTTACCATGGTTACTGTGTTGCATTCTTTCATTATTTCATTGTAAATATACATGTTTTAAGGTATTTATTTAATTGTGAGCATTTAAAGAGTAAGTGAGTGCGTTTCGCTTACGCATTGGGTTATGCTGAACCTGCAGGTACCCCATGTGTAGGTTGGTGTTACTTATTTACTTACTTAATTCCTTCCGCTCCTTCCGGAGCATAGGGCCTTGGCAAAATTTCTTCACGCAGTACGGTTCCTGGCCATTCTCTTCACTTGACTCCAGTTCTTGTCCACCTCTGCAATTTCATTTTCGATCGTCCTCTTCCAGGTCTTCTTAGGTCGACCTCGCTTCCTGGCGCCTTGAGGATTCCAGTCTAGCGCCGCCCTCTCAATAGCTCCGTCCGGCTTCCTTAGTGTGTGACCAATCCAGCGCCATTTCCTCTCCTTGATCTGGATGCTAATCGGTTGTTGATTGGTGATGGTCCAAAGATCTTCATTTGAGATTACGTCCGGCCACCTCACATTCATGATGCGACGCAGACATCTGTTAATGAACACCTGTAGCTGGTTGTTGATCGGTTTTGTGACTTTCCATGTTTCACAGCCGTAGAGAAGAATCGTCTTTACGTTGCTATTGAAAAGGCGGAGCTTGGTCTTCCTGGAAATGTTTCTATTTCTCCAGATGGGGTAGAGCTGGACAAAGGCACCATTTGCCTTCCTGATACGGCTTCGAACATCTTCCTCTGCTCCCCCATCGTTTGTGACTATACTTCCAAGGTAGAGGAAGGACTCAACTCGCTCAATGTCCTTTCCGTTGACTGTCAAACTAGTCGTGATGTCAGAATTTATCCTCATCTCTTTGGTCTTGATGGTGTTGATCATCAGTCCTGCACGTTCTGCTTCTCTCTGCAACCTCCCCAGCTTATCTTCTATGTCTCGGTACCGTTGTGCCATAAGACAAATGTCGTCTGTGAAATCCAGATCTTCAAGCCTGTCATTTATACCCCATTGAATACCCCTCTTCCGTCCTCCCATTACCTTCTTCATCACACTATCCAGGACCAACAGGAACAGAGTGGGGGAAAGGACACACCCCTGTCTCACTCAGGAACTGACCTTTATCTTTTCTGTTAATTTGCCTTCGTGAAGAACCTGGCACTCATACCCTTCGTACATCTCTTCCATGATTCTGATGATCTTTGTTGGAATTTTATATTCCTCGAGGGTCTTCCACATGATTCTTTGATTTACGGAGTCGAAGGCTTTCTCGAAGTCAACAAATGTGAGGTAAAGGCTATTCCGCCACTCCACACTCTGCTCCAGGATGATTCGGAGGGTGTTGATGAGATCCACACAGCTGCGATGTTGTCGAAATCCAGCCTGTTCCTTCCGAAGCCTTTTTTCCACGCAGTCTTTTATACGATTCAGGATGACTCTCGCCAGCACTTTGCTTGGAATATACAGAAAGGTGATACCCCTCCAGTTGTTACAGTTTGTGGTGTCCCCTTTCTTCGGCAACTTGACTATCAACCCCTTCTTCCAGTCGATTGGTATTTTCTCCTCCTTCCAGATCTTCTCCAACAGCGGGTGCAGCAGATCGATCGTAATATCCAGGTCTGCTTTCAGTACTTCCGCTGGGATATTATCCAGACCTGGTGCCTTCCCGCATTTCATCTGCTTCAACACTGTCCGTATTTCGCCCCGAGTTGGGGAGTCGAGGCTGATGCTTGGGTCACTTTCTGCTTCCTCTTCATCTTCTCCTCGCTGCTTACTTTCTGGTCCTCTATCTCCATTAAGAACCTCCGCAAAGTGTTCTCTCCATCTTGTCAGCTGCTGTTCACACGTCGTGAGGATCTCGCCCGTCTTGCTCTTCACAGGCCTAGTTTTATTAAAACCTTTCTTCGAAAGCATATTTGTGATGCCATAGAGCTCCTTAACGTCCCCCCTTCTTGCCGCTTCTTCTGCTTTCTCCGCCTGCTCATCAATCCTCCTCCTATGATCCTTCCGTACACTCCTCTTTACCTCCCTGTTTGCTGTTGAATACTTTGCTTGTGTGAGAGCCTTCTGCTGCCTAGTCTTGCAGGTGTTGAGCTTGGCCTTAATCTCCTTCCTATAATTTATCTTGTCCCAGGTCTGATCGGATATCCATTCTTTCCGCAGGTAGTTCTTGTACCCGAGCTGCATCTCACTGGTTTCCACGAAGATATTCTTTACCTCGCTCCACACAGTCTCCACGTCCTTCTCTGTCTCGGAGTCCAACACCTGGAATTTATTTCTGAGCTCCAGTTTAAATTGGTCCAATCTCTGCTGGTTCTTAAGCATGCCCACATCAAACTTGTTGTGCCGAGTGTTAAACTTTCGGCGGATTGAGACTATCTTCATGCGGAAGTTGGCAACCACAAGATGATGGTCACTACCAACGTCCGCTCCTCTCTTGTTCCTAACATCTTCCAAGCTTCTTCTGAACCTCCTGCTCACCGCGATGTGATCAATTTGATTTTCTGTGACTTGATCAGGAGACACCCAGGTGACCTTGTGGCACCGCCTATGAGGAAATACCGTGCCACCCATCACCAAATCCTGACTGGTGCAATATTCCATAAATTTCTCCCCATTGTCATTCATCTCACCAAGGCCATGTTTACCCATTATCTGCTCCAACCCCTCATTGTTTGAGCCCACCTTCGCGTTGAAGTCTCCCATAACAATGAGAATGTCCTTCTTACTTGTTTGTCTTGTGACATCTCGCAGCATTTGGTAGAATTCTTCCTTCTTCTCTGGCTCCGATTGTTCTGTAGGCGCATAGCATTGGATGATGATCACATTCCTGATCTTTGTCTTGAACCTAGCAAACATGAGCCTACTAGAAATTGGCTTCCACTCCATAAGGCTTCTCTTTGCATTTCTGTTGAGCAGCAACCCCACTCCATCCCTGTGTTCTTCATCATCGCCCCCAGAATAGAGAAATGTAATTTCATCTGTTGTCTGTATTTCACCAAATCCTGGCCACCTCACTTCACTCAATCCTAGGATATCCAGCCCATAGTTCTTCATCTCCCGTGTCACTTGTTTCAGTCTGGTTTTCTCCATCAAGGTCCTCACATTCCAGAAACCGATTTTCGTAGTCCTCTTCATGCCAAAAGTCGTAATCAGGTTATCCATCCAGTTTTGTAATTTCGCTTCAGTTTCCGTAATCAGTTTATTTAAGAGGAGCGAGTGATTAACCCACTGCCTCCGAGTGCCTTGGAGGGGCTGCCACCTTAAGCCTGAGGCACCAGGCTGATTTTCTGTCAGGGTTTCTTCCCTTAGCCTTTGAAGAACTAACTCCAAACTACAAGGCAGCAGTTGTTTCACCAGAGCCCCGTTAGCCGTAATTTCTTCAGGGTTCCTGTAGGGCCTTCACAGCTACCGTAGCGGTCTTGAGACACACAAAGTCCCCACTGTACTTCACCCCTACAGCCAATCCCCTGCTTAATTACGTTGCTCATCTCCCACGACGAGGACGAGGGGTTGGATTTGTGGGAGACAGGTTGGTGTTAATGGGACCTTATTTTCGGTACAAAACTGGAATGGGACCTTATAGGGAGGAGTTTTTGCATAATGAGTGTGTTAATTTGTAGGTTATATAAATACTTGTTTCCCGCCAAATGTGATTGGGCACAAATTGTGTTGACCGACTGAAAAGCATTCCTTATTATAATTAGGTAACACTTATAAATGGCTTCTGTCACTATAATTCTTCTTGCACAGTCTTATATTTCCCGCCTAACTTACTATAATTGTCCACAAATACATGTTGTCCGACTGACAAGTTAGAATTAATGGAAACTTAAGGTATCGATCGATCTTGATCCGTACCAGTTATATTGAATCTTCCCTATCTGTGGATGAATAGAGAAGTTCTTGTCTCGTGGTCCGCGTGTTGCTCATGTCCGCTTCACATCTTACATCCCACAAACAAAAAACAAACACGAGTCGCTGCGAGATAAATGGCTTAAGACTGGAAGCGTCAGAAAGACAAAAAAAAAAACAGAAGAGAGAGCCGTAACTTCAGTACCACTGCGTCGATCAGTCAAATACCAAGTTGGTGTGATAAATCAGCTCCTATCGCATTACTGTTTGCCACATTCTGTCACACAAACTGAGGTTCTAAACAAACTGTTCAACGATCCCTTTAAAAGGTATGTATTCACGTTTCGGACACAAATCTAAACTATTCAACCGATTGTTTGAAATTTGTATGATTAGTTACTATCATTCAGGGAAGATATTTACACTATAAAAATTTCACATGAAGTCAACTATTTTGAGAGCGATGGAAAAAACTTCGAAATTTTGCATATATTTTCAAAAATCGCAGTTTTATGGAAAATAGTTCAGGTCCAATATTTCTTGTTTAGAATCATTCCCTATAGTCCATAGAATGGATTAAACTAAACAGAAAGTAAGAATTAACTGACGTTACATTTCTTGGGAACATTTTTCTTCAAATTTGAAATTTTGGAACTCATCTTTTCTTCTTTTCACACGGTACCTTTTCATCTTAGTTTTATTTACAAATGTTTTTAGTTCATGCCATTGTACTCTTCATCAGCTTTAATTTAACATATGACAGCATTGTATAGCTTTAAAACTTAGGAAGCTACATTTTTTGAAAAAATAAGGATGTAGGATAATTTCACTATCCGGGAAAATGGACTTGAAACTAAATGTTAATTTCATCCAAGGAATGGCGTACTTTGACCAACTAGAATCCCCCTGATGCATAAGTAGGTCTTTTCTGGTGTTGTATTTTGTCTTCGTTGATTCGTTTTCTTTCTCTGAGGTACTTTCTCCGTTGTTTTTGTTCGGGTGTGTTCTGCTTTTTGGCCATCCTGAGTCATGTTTCATCAGCTCCCTTCCCGTCATCTGCATCATATTTTCCCTGAGTGAAAACGTCCTTGCTTCACTACGCCCACAACCAATTAGCCGCATTCCATACACTAGTCTTCTATTAATTTCAGGCATCTTACCAATTTTCTTTGATGTGCACTGAGGATCTGACTAGAAATCACAATTACTACACACTAAACTGACACAAAAAGCCCAACCTAACCATTATCAAAGTTTTTCAGTGATATTGATCCACAATTTATACAGGCAGGGCATACAAGCAAAGATAACAGTTTTCTACACATTCCACACTAAATATAATGTTGTAACTGCCTACAGAATCACCACAATTGCTGTCAAAATGCGAAGTAGAAAGTTTAGATTCAGATGCATTAGGCCTACTCACATTGGGAAACGCATTTCCATCTTTTTCATTTTCACCTACTGTCTCAATAATATTTTGATTATTTAGTGTATATTTCCAAGAAAACGGCGTTTTCGTTTATTACAACCCATTATTAACCAAAATAAAGATGTTAGTCACTCGAAGTAAACCACGAACATAATCCACATGGCAAGATGTCAAACAGTGTATGCTATATAATCTAGATTGACCATTCAATGACTTATTTTGGGAAAACGAACATGACAATTCAAGCAATCTAGTGGTAAGTAAATGTACTACATGCTGAAATACAAGTGCGATCTAGTACAATGCCGTTACATTGAAAAATCCGTTTGTTTATGGAAAGCTCTCGAGTGACAGTTGCTGACCGCGCCCCAAAAGTAAGGATCACGTGCGCAACGGTCCATTTAAATGAGTATTACGGCCTAACTATATGTCTTAAGACAATGATACTTACATATTTGTAAACTAGAAACTTCAGGCTTTCGAATGACTTAAAGAAAAAATTATTTACTATTTTGACCAAAATCACGATTTCAAACGTGAACACATACCTTATGGTATAACAGATACTTACAGCTCAGGTAAGTTGGATTGCCATACCACTAGGAGCTTTCTAAAAACAGCTTACATAAGTTGGGTTGCCATAGTAATAGGAGCTTCCTAAAAACAGCTCAGATAAGTTGGGTTGCCATTGTAATAGGAGCTTCCTAAAAACAGCTTACGTAAGTTGGGTTGCCATAGTAATAGGAGCTTACAAAAATAGCTCAGGTAAGTTCGGCTGCCATAGTAATAGATTGGGATGCCATAGTAATAGGAGCTTCCTAAAACAGCTCAGGTAGGTTGGGCTACCATAGCAATAGGAGCTTCCTAAAACAGCTGAGGTAGGTTGGGCTGCCATAGTAATAGGAGCTTACAAAAACAGCTCAGGTACGTTCGGCTGCCATTGTAATAGGAGCTTCTCAAAACAGCTGAGGTAGGTTGGGCTGCCATAGTAATATGAGCTTCCTAAAACAGCTCAGGTAGGTTGGACTGCAATAGTAATAGGAGCTTCCTAAAAACAGCTTACGTAAGTTGGGTTTCCATAGCAATAGGAGCATCCTAAAACAGCTCAGGTAAGTTCGGATGCCATAGTAATAGGAGCTTCCTAAAAGCAGTTTACGTCAGTTGGGTTGCCATAGTAATAGGAGATTCCAAAAACAGCTCAGCTAAGTTCGGCTGCCTTAGTAATAGGAGCTTCCTAAAACAGCTCAGGTAGGCTGGGCTGCCATAGCAATAGGAGCTTCCCAAAACAGCTCAGGTAGGTTGGGCTGCCATAGTAATAGGAGCTTCCAAAAACAGCTCAGGTAAGTTCGGCTGCCATAGCAATAGGAGCTTCCTAAAACCAGTTTACGTAAGTTGGGTTACCATAGCAATAGGAGCTTCCAAAAACAGCTCAGGTAAGTTCGGTTGCCATAGTAATAGGAGCTTCCAAAACAGCTCAGGTAAGTTCGGCTGCCAGAGCAATAGGAGCTTCCTAAAACAGCTCAGCTAGGTTCGGCTGCCATTGCAATAGGAGCTTCCTAAAACAGCTCAGATAAGTTCGGCTGCCATAGCAATAGGAGCTTCCTAAAAGCAGTTTACGTAAGTTGGGTTGCCATAGCAATAGGAGCTTCCAAAAACAGCTCAGGTAGGTTCGGTTGCCATAGTAATAGAAGCTTCCAAAAACAGCTCAGGTAAGTTCGGCTGCCATAGCAATAGGAGCTTCCTAAAGCAGCTCAGGTAAGTTCGGCTGCCATCGCAATAGGAGCTTTCCAAAACAGCTCAGGTAGGATAGGCTGCCATAGTAATAGGAGCTTCCAAAAACAGCTCAGGTAAGTTCGGCTGCCATAGTAATAGGATCTTCATAAAAGCAGTTTACGTAAGTTGGGTTGCCATAGTAATAGGAGCTTCCAAAAACAGCTCAGGTAAGTTCGGCTGCCATAGTAATAGGATCTTCATAAAAGCAGTTTACGTAAGTTGGGTTGCCATAGTAATAGGAGCTTCCAAAAACAGCTCAGGTAAGTTCGGCCGCCATAGTAATAGGAGCTTCCGAAAACAGCTCAGGTAAGTTGGGCTGCCATAGTAATAGGAGCTTCCAAAAGCAGCTCAGATAAGTTCGGCTTCCATAGTAATGGGAGCTTCCTAAAACAGCTCAGGTAAGCTCGGCTGCCATAGTAATAGGAGCTTCCTAAAACAGCTCAGGTAGGTTGAGCTGCCTTATTAATGGGAGCTTCCTAAAAACAGCTTACGTAAGTTGAGTTGCCATAGCAATAGTGGCATCCTAAAACAGCTCAGGTAGGTTGGGCTGCCATAGTAATAGGAGCTTCCAAAAACAGCTCAGATAAGTTCGGCTGCCATAGTAATAGGAGCATCCTAAAACAGCTGAGGTAGGTTGGGCTGCCATAGCAATAGGTGCTTCCTAAAACAGCTCAGGTAGGTTGTGCTGCCATAGCAATAGTGGCATCCTAAAACAGTTCACTTAGGTTGGGCTGCCGTAGTAATAGGAGCTTCCTAAAACAGCTCAGGTAGGTTGGACTGCAATAGGAATAGGAGCTTCCTAAAACAGCTTACGTAAGTTGGGTTGCCATAGCAATAGGAGCATCCTAAAACAGCTCAGGTAAGTTGGAATGCCATAGTAATAGGAGCTTCCTAAAACAGCTCAGGTAGGTTGGACTGCAATAGTAATAGGAGCTTCCTAAAAACAGCTTACGTTAGTTGGGTTGCCATAGCAATAGGAGCATCCTAAAACAGCTCAGGTAAGTTCGGCTGACATAGTAATAGGATCTTCCTAAAAACAGCTTACGTTAGTTGGGTTGCCATAGCAATAGGAGCATCCTAAAACACCTCAGGTAGGTTGGGCTGCCATAGTAATAGGATCTTCCTAAAACAGCTCAGGTAGGTTGGGCTGCCATAGCAATAGGAGCATCCTAAAACACCTCAGGTAGGTTGGGTTGCCATAGCAATAGAAGCTTCCTAAAACAGCTCAGGTAGGTTGGGCTGCCATAGTAATAGGATCTTCCTAAAAACAGCTTATCTTAGTTGGGTTGCCATAGCAATAGGAGCATCCTAAAACACCTCAGGTAGGTTGGGCTGCCATAGTAATAGGAGCTTCCTAAAACAGCTCAAGTAGGTTGGACTGCAATAGTAATAGGAGCTTCCTAAAAACAGCTTACGTAAGTTGGGTTGCCATAGCAATAGGAGCATCCTAAAACAGCTCAGATAAGTTCGGCTGACATAGTAATATGAGCTTCATAAAAGCAGTTTACGTAAGTTGGGTTGCCATAGTAATAGGAGCTTCCAAAAAGAGCTCAGGTAAGTTCGGCTGCCAGAGTAATAGGAGCTTCCTAAAACAGCTCAGGCAGGTTGGGCTGCCATAGTAATAGGAGCTTCCTAAAACAGCTCAGGTAGGATGGGCTGCCATAGTAATAGGAGCTTCCAAAAACAGCTCAGGTAAGTTCGGCTGCCATAGCAATAGGAGCTTCCTAAAACCATTTTACGTAAGTTGGGTTACCATAGCAATAGGAGCTTCCAAAAACAGCTCAGGTAAGTTCGATTGCCATAGCAATAGGAGCTTCCAAAAACAGCTCAGGTAAGTTCGGCTGCCATAGCAATAGGAGCTTCCTGAAACAGCTCAGCTAGGTTCGGCTGCCATTGCAATAGGAGCTTCCTAAAACAGCTCAGGTAAGTTCGGCTGCCATAGCAATAGGAGCTTCCTAAAAGCAGTTTACGTAAGTTGGGTTGCCATAGCAATAGGAGCTTCCAAAAACAGCTCAGGTAGGTTCGGTTGCCATAGTAATAGAAGCTTCCAAAAACAGCTCAGGTAAGTTCGGCTGCCATCGCAATAGGAGCTTTCCAAAACAGCTCAGGTAGGATAGGCTGCCATAGTAATAGGAGCTTCCAAAAACAGCTCAGGTAAGTTCGGCTGCCATAGTAATAGGATCTTCATAAAAGCAGTTTACGTAAGTTGGGTTGCCATAGTAATAGGAGCTTCCAAAAACAGCTCAGGTAAGTTCGGCTGCCATAGTAATAGGATCTTCATAAAAGCAGTTTACGTAAGTTGGGTTGCCATAGTAACAAGAGCTTCCAAAAACAGCTCAGGTAAGTTCGGCCGCCATAGTAATAGGAGCTTCCAAAAACATCTCAGGTAAGTTGGGCTGCCATAGTAATAGGAGCTTCCAAAAGCAGCTCAGGTAAGTTCGGCTTCCATAGTAATAGGAGCTTCCTAAAACAGCTCAGGTAAGCTCGGCTGCCATAGTAATAGGAGCTTCCTAAAACAGCTCAGGTAGGTTGGGCTGCCTTATTAATGGGAGCTTCCTAAAAACAGCTTACGTAAGTTGAGTTGCCATAGCAATAGTGGCATCCTAAAACAGCTCAGGTAGGTTGGGCTGCCATAGTAATAGGAGCTTCCAAAAACAGCTCAGATAAGTTCGGCTGCCATAGTAATAGGAGCATCCTAAAACAGCTGAGGTAGGTTGGGCTGCCATAGCAATAGGTGCTTCCTAAAACAGCTCAGGTAGGTTGTGCTGCCATAGCAATAGTGGCATCCTAAAACAGTTCACTTAGGTTGGGCTGCCGTAGTAATAGGAGCTTCCTAAAACAGCTCAGGTAGGTTGGACTGCAATAGTAATAGGAGCTTCCTAAAACAGCTTACGTAAGTTGGGTTGCCATAGCAATAGGAGCATCCTAAAACAGCTCAGGTAAGTTGGGATGCCATAGTAATAGGAGCTTCCTAAAACAGCTCAGGTAGGTTGGACTGCAATAGTAATAGGAGCTTCCTAAAAACAGCTTACGTTAGTTGGGTTGCCATAGCAATAGGAGCATCCTAAAACACCTCAGGTAGGTTGGGCTGCCATAGTAATAGGAGCTTCTTAAAACAGCTCAAGTAGGTTGGACTGCAATAGTAATAGGAGCTTCCTAAAAACAGCTTACGTAAGTTGGGTTGCCATAGCAATAGGAGCATCCTAAAACAGCTCAGGTAAGTTCGGCTGACATAGTAATATGAGCTTCATAAAAGCAGTTTACGTAAGTTGGGTTGCCATAGTAATAGGAGCTTCCAAAAACAGCTCAGGTAAGTTCGGCTGCCAGAGTAATAGGAGCTTCCTAAAACAGCTCAGGCAGGTTGGGCTGCCATAGTAATAGGAGCTTCCTAAAAACAGCTTACGTAAGTTGAGTTGCCATAGCAATTGTGGCATCCTAAAACAGCTCAGGTAGGTTGGGCTGCCATAGTAATAGGATCTTCCTAAAACAGCTTACGTTAGTTGAGTTGCCATAGCAATAGTGGCATCCTAAAACAGCCCAGGTAGGTTGGGCTGCCATAGTAATAGGAGTTTCCAAAAACAGCTCAGGTAAGTTCGGCTGCCATAGTAATAGGAGCTTCCTAAAACAGCTCAGTTAGGTTGGGCTTCCATAGTAATCGGAGCTTCCTAAAACAGCTCAGGTAGGTTGGACTGCAACAGTAATTGGAGCTTCCTAAAAACAGCTTACGTAAGTTGGGTTGCCATAGTAATAGGAGCTTCCTAAAACAGCTTACGTTAGTTGGGCCCCCATTGTAATATGAGATTCCTAATAACAAACAATTAATACAAATTAATAAAATAAAAAGGCAGAAAGGAGTGAGATTCAGCGACGATCCTGGAACGAGTCGGCAACAAGATGAAGGCATTGTAATCATTGAACGATCAACAACTACAAATGAAATTACTGCAAAGAAACGCAAACATCGCCAACAAAAGACGATGACAGACGATACTCGTATGGTTTCGTCCAAACAAAACATGGACCACATCCTTTGCCATATGTAGTTCACTAAATCTATCACTACGAACTCTAGTGTTGAACCATACATGGTCAAGTCAAAATCGAAATATCTACTTCCGTTTTGAATGACAAGTCGTGAACACCAACAGTTAGACCACATCCTTTGCCCAGAATGAAAAATTCTTGGCAGAACCCGAAATTTAATCCAATCCTCTGGAGTGTATGACCACCCCTTGTTATTCCCGTTTGAGATGCGATGAAAGGATATGTGCCAGTGGTTTTTACGGCTGGATGTCCTTCAAGACGCCCACCTCATGAGAGAAGTTAATGAGCAATTAAATGAAAGAAGATGAATGAATCTGGGCAAGGATGTGGAAGGAAGCGGCCATGGCCTGTCAGAAGGTACCGTCCCAGCATTTGCCTACAGTTGAAAATGGGAATCCATGGAAAATTATTTCAAGGACGGCTGACGGTAGGGTTTCGATCCCACGTCTACCGAGTCCACTGACAGCTTGGTCCCATGGCCTAGCGCTGCGCTTTAGCGAGCGTAGCCACCACTGTCGGTAATCCGATCCACTGGAGTGACAGCCAAGAATGCTAGCCGCTAAGCCTGGGGTGTGATGGGGCAGTCGTCAAACTGTTTGCATCTCATCAAGGTAGACTGGGTTCCATTCCCGATCAATGCTCGTGGGATTTTCGAAGTGAAATATCACGTCCTGTGGTTCAGATTCCACTTAAAATTTGAAGTCCTGTGGCTCATGATTGTGAGATTAAAGGTTACATAGAACTATAATCTTTCTTCCCCTGTCCCCTCTCTCCCTTCCTTTCCCTTTCCTTCCCCTTTCATTTCCCTTCCTTTCCCTTTCCTTTCCTTTCCTTTCCCTTTCCTTCCTTTTCCTTCCTTTCCTTTCCCTTTCCTTCCTTCCTTTCCCTTTCCTTTCCTTTCCTTCCCCTTCCTTTCCCTTTCCTTTCCTTCCTTTCCCTTTCTTTATCCTTTCCCTTTCCTTTCCTTTCCCTTCCTTTCCCTTTCCCTTCCTTTCCCTTTCCCTTCCTTCCCTTTCCTTCCCTTCCTTTCCCTTTCCCTTTCCTTCCTTTCCCTTTCCCTTTCCTTTCCTTTCTTCCCCTTCCCTTCCTTTCCCCTTCCTTTCCCTTTCTTTATCCTTTCCCTTTCCTTTCCTTTCCTTTCCTTTCCCTTTCCTTTCCTTTCCTTTCCTTCCTTTTCCTTCCTTTCCCTTTCCTTTCCTTCCCCTTCCCTTTCCGTTCCTTTCCTTTCCTTTCCCTTTCCTTTCCTTTTCCTTTCCTTCCCCTTCCCTTCCTTTCCCTTTCCTTTCTTTCCCTTTTCTTCCTTCCTTTCCCTTTCCTTTCCCTTTCCTTTCCTTTCCCTTTCCTTTCCTTCCCCTTCCCTTCCTTTCCCTTTCCTTTCTTTCCCTTTTCTTCCTTCCTTTCTTTCCCTTCCTTTCCTTATTCTTCTTCTCCTTTCTGATGAGGCCTGCTATGAACCACGTCCCTATTTAAATTCTTCACCTTTTGTTGTTTTCTCTCTTCCCAATATTTATTTCTTCATATTTAGACTATACTTGTTCTTTCTGTCCGCAGAACATTCGTGCTGATGCTCTTAGGTTCCAACGTTCGTTGCCAGGAGCCGACTGCGGTGGCATCTAGTAATTAAGTTCAGGACTAGTTGGTCGTTCACGATGGCGTTTGGTAGCAAAAGTTGGAACTACCTGAAAATCTATGTCTGCAGTTCTCACTCGAATTAAAAACCGACTGGTGGGCCCGTGAATGAAGGTTTATGGGGTGCTAGGGAACAATGTGGCAGAACGAAGTTTTAAATATATATATACACCGCGGACAGGCTAACAAGCACCACGCAAATATCACTTCTTTATAGGTCTAGCTTCCTTCTTTCTCTTCCAGAAGTCTTTCATCCTGGTCGACTGCGCAGCTCTTCCTTCAGCCGTCCATTCTCCTCTGTTGAGATTCTTCTTCTCCCCGACAAGAATTTTGAGGCCAATTTTTTTTTTCTGTACTCTATTCGATTTAGACAATATTCTTCAGAAATTTTGAATTTTTCAAGTTCTTCTTTCATTTGTTTTACATATCCTCCTTGCCCTTTATAGTTCCCGATTTTATCAAAAATTTGTTTGTTTAACCTTGAGCAATCCATGCGGACCATATGTCCGTAGAACTGAAGTCGCCGTTTTCTGATCATCACTTCAAGGTTGTCGATTTCACTATAAATTTCTGCATTGGATCTCAGTCTATAACCTTCCTTTGTTTTCCTAGGACCATAAATCCTTCTTAAAAGTCTTCTTTCTATCTTGAGCAAATTCTCCATTCCTTAGTTTCCATACCGTACAAGATGACTGGTCTAACAACTGTATTAAAATGTCGTAATTTTGCATTGATAGACAGGTTCTTTTTATTGTATATATTTTAAATATTGAAGAAATGTGTTTATTGTTGTTAAACGGCATACGTACATGAGAAGAACACAAAGAATTATGTGGAACAGTGTTTTGTACTTGACACAGCACCTCTTTGTAGACAATATTCGACGTTACAACGAATTCATCGGTTATTGTTTGCTCGGGAGTTTCTTCTACAGCAATTTTTTCATTTGCAAGGGATTGAACCTTAGAGAAAGTCTTGGCGAGACCATACCGGAGACATCTGCTGAGAGACTCCTCAGCTAGCAGTACGCCGCGCTCCCGCCAGATGGCTGCAGCCTCCGCACTGCCCTGCGCTCTAGCGGCAGGCTCGCCTAGCAGTACGCCGCGCTCCTGCCAGATGGCAGGGCTGCCCTGCGCTCTACCGGCATGCTCGCCAGGTTACGGTGTTCCCATTGTAATAGTACATTATGCAACGAGCCTTAATTTCCATACGAGTGTCTTAATTACCGTTATAGGCGAGTTGCATACGACTGTTTATGTTCGACGATAATTATAACTTTATTATAAGTTTTAACATAAATATTCATAAATATCTGTTCAGTAACTAGAATTTTGTGATCGGGTGCTGTGCTGGGTAGGATATCTCTGTGTTCCAAGATCTCTGGCCGACCGACGCATGCGCTCTGTGTGCTTCAATACCATATGTGCATGATGATGATGATGATGATAATTGTTGTTTTATGGGGCCTAACATCTAGGTTATCGGCCCCTAATGATCTGGGTGATAGCGAGAATGATAATGAAACGGAAACCAGAACGAAAATTATCTGAGACGGAAAATACGTACAAAAAGGAACTCAGATGGAAACAACTCACAAAATGTTCTTACAAAAGGGAATTTAGAACGAAAAGATTCACGAAAGGAATAGATTGAAAAAGACCCACAAAATGAAGGCTAGGTTCAAAATACGTACTAAATGCAATGTAGCGTCGAAATACTTACAAAATGCAATTGAAATTCAAAATACTTACAAAATGCAAATGATATCGAAATTACGTACAAATTCCAATTGAGGTTCAAAATACTTACAAAATGCAATTGAAGTTGAAAATACTTACAAAATGTACGGTTGATTCAAACTACTCATGTGGATTGACAATACTTACAAAATGCAATTTAGATTGAAAATACTTGGCAAAATGTAATTTAGATTCAAAATACCCACAAAATGCAATTAAGAATCAAAATATGTGCAAAATGCCCACCAAACAAAATGCAATTTAGATTCAAAATTCGTGCGAAATGCGGTTTTGTTTGAAAACAAAAAGCAATTGAAATTCAAAATACTCACTAAAAGGCCCGGCTACCTGCATTGAAAGACTTACCAAAAAGCAATTTAGATTGTCAATCTTTACAAAATGCAATTGAAGTTGAAAACAATCGCGAGATGTAATTTAGATCGAAAAAACTTACAAAATGCAACGTAGATTAAAAATGCCTTAAAAGATCGCTAGAAGGGAATTTAGACACACGGTGAACCAAGTAACAAAAACAGTGCGGGAATTTTAAAGAGAAAAGTAAATATAAGGAAAAGAGGAGTGGAGAGGAGAGGAGAGGGGAGAGAGAAGAAGGTCCGCCTCAAAGGGAAGGGACAAAAGGGGAAAACGGATCCAGCTCAGGAATCCCTCGGGGGCGCCAACTCCCAAACTCACCAGCCTTGAGCCCCTGAGGTTGTAGCATTATCGACGGTGCACCAGAAGTGGTGGGGCTACAATCACCCTGCCTCCTTAAGGGCCTTGAGCACAAGGCAGGAGGTAAAAGGAAAAGAAAAAGAAGGCTGACCCCTCACAGAAGGAGGGTATCAGGAAACATGAGACAAGGGCCAATTAAGGCGGGAAAATGAAAGACTCCCTAGGCCTCAGATAACCTAATACCGTCGGGGTCGGAAGAGAAGAAGAGTTGACCAAGGGAGGTCGACAGGAAAGAAGAAAGAGAGGAGCCTGGCACAAGTAAGGGAAAGCAATCCCGGACTCAGCTGGGGCCCCGTGGTCGCCAACCCACGCCATATGTGCAGTTCGTGAACCAGTAATCAGTAAAACTGTCACCGTGGTCGTTTGAAATCAAAGCGATGCGTAGAAATTGGATTTTGGTATATTAAGATACAGTGCTATTTCTTGTCTCATATTCACGAGTTTATTTACGCGGACATATGGACGGTGCACTTTCGGTAATTTATATAGGCATGTTGGATTTTGAGCGCATGCGCGGAGGTATCCTTATCTAATTGGTCAAACAACTGTTTCTTGAGCTGTGATTGGTGGGAGACACTGCTTCATAATGAAAAATAGTGTTATAATGACCATCATTATGATACAGTTTTCAGACATATAATAGTCAGGGTCGAACATAAATGTACATTTTAAGGTATTTTTTAATTGTGAGGCCTTTAAAGAGGAAGTGAGTGCGTTTCGGGCACACATGGGGTTATGCGGAACCTGTAGGTACCCCATATGTGTAGGTTGGTGTTAACAGGACCTTATTTTCGGTACAAAACCTGAATGGGACGTTAGCAGAGTAACATAGGGAGGATTACACACACTGATACAGCTATCACAATTAACACCGGTTATCAGACAGATTCTACACACACCCAAAGTTCACGGGGCTACACCGCGTTGTCGCAACCCCTAAACTGAGGAACCAACCAACCTGAAGATTTAGAAATTTGAATTTTTGAACATTTCTTGTGCTTTGAATAAGTCAATTTTAGTGCGACATTCTGGTGTCTACTTACACGTCGTAATAACCAGAGACTACATTAGTCAGTTTTGCTGGGGGATCTATGGTATACATATGAGAACTTTGCTAATGTATGTGTGTGTGTGTGTGTGTGTCGAGGGAGGCCGTGTTTACCAGAGCGAGTGTCCCAAGGCGCAGCGCTCCCTGGACTTACTCCTTTATGCGTCACACCACTACTGATTACTAATTGAACATCCCTCCAGACTAAAGTAATAATTAAAACAAAGGGTTACTCTCTCCACAAACTGGAGATTTTAGCAAATCCTCAAGATAAATTACATACGTGCTCAAATTATTGTTGGATGAAAGCAAATTGATAACCACTTAATTCTCGAAGCACAATACAGTAGTTAAACCCTGATTATCCGTTCCCCGATAATACGTTCGTCGGATTTTGTATCATCTTAATTTGTATGGATTTATTATTATACTAGCAACCCGCCCCGGCTTCGCCCGGGAAGAGTTATGAATGCATTACGTGAAAAAACGTAAAAATACTTAGGCCTATAATGGGCGATATATTGAAGATAGAAATATGCTCTTGCGGACTTTTTTGTAGACCTTTTCATGATGAACAATTCGTACACTCATAGTATATTGATATTTTACGGATTGCCCAGCGTAAGCTTAAAAAGCGCACGGACGCCAGGTTTTATTTTTGACTTTTTCACTGAAATCGTTACTGCTTGGCTTCCTTTGAGCATAAATGAATTATTTTCTACAAAAACCTTCCTCGAGATATCATTGACACCAGTGGTGGCCAACTGGCGGCCCGCGGGCCGCATCCGGCCAAGCGATTTTGAGCGTCCCCAGTAATATTCCCTGTTTATAATACGAGGCACGTCCAGAAAGTTAGTTCCGTTTGGTAATTAAATTAAATTGTGTACAGATACAGAAAAATTATTTATTGCACAACATTCTTCACCTCTTAAAACTACCTTTCCATATAACTGCCGAACTTTTGCAGGCATTTGTCATAGCGTGGCACAAGTTTTTGGATACCTTCTTCATAGAAGTTTGCCACCTGTGTCTTCAACCAGTTGGAAACATCTTCTTTCAGCTCGTCGTCATTGTTGAAGTGTTGACCGCCAAGGAAAGACTTGAGACACCTTTTGACAGCAACCCTCGGCGCTTATTCTGTATTGCGCGGCGCAATTTCCTAAGTGTCTCGCAGTAAGCATATGCGTTGATTGTTTGACCACGCGGTAAGAAATCAATGAGTAAGATGCCTTTCCAGTCCCAGAACACTGTGCACATCATTTTCCGAGGTGTCAAGATTTGTTTCGGCTTAACCTTTGCTGGGGATGAAGTGTGCCTCCATTCCATTGATTTCCGCTTCCTTTCAGGGGTGTCGTAAGAAACCCAAGTTTCATCTCCTGTGACTATCGACTATCTGTGTCAGAAATTCTTACGAGTAAACATGCACAACAACGCGTACGTGGCTGACAGCGCTCTCCAAATGGCGCACGTTTCTTCTCCTTGATACAGAGCGTCTACCGCGCATATGCGGAACTGCGCTGCAGCGGAACGTAAACTAGTTGAAGACACAGGCGGCACACGTCTATGAAGAAGGTAAACAAAAACTCGTGCCACGCTACGTCAAATGCCTGCAACATTTCGGCAGTTATGTGGAAAAGTAGTTTAAGGGTTGTAGAATTTTGTGCAATAAATAATGTTTCTGTATCTGTACACAATTTAATGTTATTTCCAAACGGAACTTACTTTCTGGACGTACTTCGTATACTAGCAGTAGTGCTCGGCTTCGCCCGGTGGATTTATTTGTTTTATGAATGATAATGAATACTACTACATAACTGGCACATGATACTAAAACTACAAGAAAAAAATATATATACATTTTTGTGGTGGTGGTGGTGGTGGTGGTGGTGTTGGTTGTAGTGAGGGTGATAAGCAGTACAGTATAACGGACGTAACATTTAGATCATTTTCCCCTAATGATAATAATGATAATAATGAATAGGGAAGCGGCTATTTACTAACTACAGCACTGACACATGTAATTTACTAACACATTTCTAAAAATGATTAGAAAGAGGAGTAAGTGAAATAAAAGACACTGCCTAGGGCCTATATCTCATTGTCCGTTAGAAATCTAGAGACCAACAGTGTCGTCTTTTGTTGCATAGCGCCATAGGAAAATAATCAGAACACTTTGGAAAACTTCGGCTGTCCCGAGCTCCTGAGGTAGCAATAGTATAATTTATGGCCACATAGCGCTCATCGATAAGTTTCGGAATAAATTAAGGTAAATGTGAAAGCACCAACGCTTATTGCAACTGATAACCTCAATGTATTGCACCAACACCATTGCACTTATACAGATACATAATATGTTCAAGATGATAACTGTTTTAGGGGCAAAAGAAATCTTTTTGCACTAATTACTTACTACCCGTGACTGCAATTTATAAGCAGCGCAAGATTTAACTATTTTCGCAATTCTGCACCAGAACACTGGTAGGGGCGACGTGATGCAGCCCGAATCGCTAGTCAACAATAGACTTATTAAAATACTCTTACAGTTACACTACTACGTACATGAATGATTCTAGGGCCTTAATACGTGGTTTTCAAGTTCAGTTTGTTTGTTATTCTAAATGTAGGGAAGGGAGTGCGTTGTCCAAAATATCAAGTGGACAGTGTTACCAGCAGGGTTTCAAAGTGTATGTATAATTTGGTGCAATTAGGAGGAACGGTGTAGAATTGTGATAAAGGGCCTAAATGCAGGAAATTGAGTGGTCTGTCCGAAATTTAAAGTGGACAGTGTCACCCGCAGGGTTCGAAAGGGTAAGTATACAAAATGTGGTTCAGATCGGTGAAACGATGTAGAGTTGTGCCAAAGGGCATAAATGCAGGAAAAGGAGTGTCTGTCGAAAATTGCATGTAAACAGTGTTACTCGCAGGGTTCCAAAGGGTAAGTATTGTACCCTTCCGGGGCTTCTAGGATGCCGACTCAAACTCGGGGTAGTGGTCTGTTCGGGTGGCTCTAACTTAATTATACATCCTAGGGGTTTAATGAAGGATCACAGGAAGCTTAAACTAAATCAATATGCCAGAGGAATCTTAAAATGCAAAATAATTTATTCATGAAGTAGCACATCTTCCCTCTTACTCCCGTCAACAGTCAACAAAATACAACTCCCTTAACATTTACTGTAAAGCACAAACTAATAACTCAGAAGAGCTGATCAAATACTAACCAAATACACTGGCTGATACCAGGAAAGAGAATAAATCTTACTAGCAGTCCTCTGCTTCAAGTTCAAAATTTCAGGGTCTTGGATAAGTTCTTTTCATTACAATCATTGCCATCCTCCCATGAGTCCGGCGAATGAAGCCATAGGTTAGTTCCTGTCACTGGCAAATGCGTGCATCACTTATTTACATTTACAAAGGAACAAATTAACTCAATCAGAGCCATGGCTCTTTGAAACTAAATAAACGATCAAAATACTACACAAACACACATCAAATAACGCATCACGGTAGCCTGCGCCCCGTGAATAAAATACTCAATAATTACAATGAAAGCACAAACAAAAACATTACTTCGCTTTCTGAAGCGGCAAAGAAAACAAACATTACCACTCAAATGTGGTGAACCCGACATTGCGACAGCCGTCTCCTCCTTCCAAAACAAACCAACCTCGTGGACAATGACATTCGCTGCACCCTAAGAGTTTGACAGTCGGCCAGGACCTATTTACCTGCTCCCTCGTCTGACCGCCTTGGGCAATGAATTGTACACACACTTTTCATCCGTGAAATAGCCAGCATTTGCTCTCCCAAGACAATGAATTCAATCATTACTTACCAAAATGTTACCATTATATCATCGTAGAACTGCGGGAATTGAACCTCCGCTTACTTACCAACATTACCATTTATCATCGTAGAACTGCGGGAATTGAACCTCCGCTTACTTACCAACATTACCATTTATCATCGTAGAACTGCGGGAATTGAACCTCCGCTTGCTTTACAACTCATCCAAGGGTCACCTCTCAATCTCACCTGAATTGACTGTCCTAGCCATTGCACCTGTCCTCTTACCTTGGATATGGTCATCAGCGCCTTACTCTCTGCGCCTTTGCTCAATATAGCTGCACTTGACTGGTCTGTCACAATATCATCAATCGTTTCCCCCCAAATCTCGTCATGGTTGTGCTTGAGCACTCAAATCCCATTATCCCTTTAAATGCATCCATAAGGAAACGTTACTGGCCGAACACAAAAAAACATAACACAAAAATAAGATGACCATGTAAATCCTATCTGATAAAACACAATAAATCTATCATAAAAATATATGCACAAACTCGCACAAAATTTTGCCTGCTGTGCCCGAAAACACCTATTGATTATAATTACTTATAATTCGAAAGAAACTTATCCAATTCCTGTGATGGGTACGTCATGCATGCACGCCCCATACTGGATTTACTTATCTAATCATCCAGTCCATGATGATGCTTAGTTCCATGAGTCCAATCTGCTGGTTCTTGTCTTCCATCTTGAGGTAGAAGGATGATTTTACATACGATTCAAATTCATCAAATCAAAGACCCACTGTGAACTTTACATTTTTAACAATGCACGGTTTATGTGTGGAGCTATCCTAATTCCCTGAGCTATGCATTAACTTACTCAATTCGGCCAATAGTTTATAGCTTTCTGCGCGACTGATATTATTCTAAATAGCACGGGTGGCTATCCCTAATTTCATATCCTGTTTCACCATCAACGGTACGCAACTTAAGTTTGTAGTCCCGGATGGGTCTTCAATTAAATATGTAGATCCCTTTACTATGCTTCCAGGCGGGACGACAATTATGACATGGTCCACTCAGGTTCTCCTCGAGACTGGTATTTCTTGAATCAACTGAACACGGAGATTTCCAATGAATGTTATTTATTATCAGTCGACCGACAAGTTACATCATTCAAAGTTACAAGTAAAGAAGAGGAAGAGCTGCTCTTGTGTGCCAAGTTAAATACTAGATAATCCCTGGTGGGGGTTATGAGTTTCTCTGAAGGACTAGCCAATCAGAAGCTTATTTCCTTTAGGAGGGAGTTGTCTCCCTAAGTGGGGAAAATAATGGTGCGTAAAATGTAGAAGGTTGGCTAGAAATTCCTTCTGGAATTTTCTAAAACTCCGTCGTAAATAGCTCTCAAGGCTTTCTTAAGAAAGAGAGCTGCTTACTGGCGGTTTCCACGTCTTTAAATGGAGACAGCTTGTTTTAGATTATCTGACTGAGATATCTTGTTTTTAGATGGCTAATGCTTGTAAGGAAACGAGGGATTACAAGATTTGTCTTTTAACTTTATGGCTTGGCGAGGCACTTTCTTAAATGGTATGTCTACAGGCTAGGTTCCCAATGAGGAGAAATAATAATAATAATACAATTTAGAAACCAAACTCATTGGAACACATAGTCCTAGGTTCTGTACTTGGCGGGGAACACGAGTCGCGCACTTCACGTGATTAAACTGCTCAGCTTCACGCTGGCGAAAACTGTGATTATAATGTACAATATCAACTGATAACTTATAACTTGGCGGCAATTTCTGGTCTCCACGGGCAAAGTTTCTTGCCACGCGGGAACTGCAATGTCAACTGATAACTTATAACTTGGCGGCAATTCCTGGTCTCCACGGGCAAAGGCTCTCGACACGCGGGAACTGCAATGTCAACTGATAACTTATAACTTGGCGGCAATTCCTGGTCCCCACGGGCAAAGGCTCTCGCAATGCGGGAACTGCAATGTCAACTGATAACTTATAACTTGGCGGCAATTTCTGGTCTCCACGGGCAAAGGTTCTCGCCACGCGGCAACTGCAATATCAACTGATAACTTATAACATGGCGGCAATTTCTGGTCTCCACGGGCAAAGGCTCTCGCCACGCGGGAACTGCAATATCAACTGATAACTTATAACTTTCATGGTAATTCCTGTTCTCCACGGGCAAAGACTCGCCACGCGGGAACTGATAACTTATAACGTTCATGGTAATTCCTGATCCCCACGGGCAAAGGCTCTCGCCACGCGGGAACTGCAATGTCAACTGATAACTTATAACATGGCGGCAATTTCTGGTCTCCACGGGCAAAGGCTCTCGCCACGCGGGAACTGCAATGTCAACTGATAACTTATAACTTGGCGGCAATTTCTGGTCTCCACGGGCAAAGGCTGTCGCCACGCGGGAACTGCAATGTCAACTGATAACTATAACTTGGCGGCAATTTCTGGTCCCCTCGGGCTCTCGCCACACGGGAACTGCAATGTCAACTGACTTTACTGGAAGCCCACCTATTATTTATACGATTCGCGAGGAAATTCGCAGGAGTGGGGAGTTTACAAATTGTAATTCTATATTATCACTCGCATAGTAATGTGGTGTAGCCCATTCGAATACTCTCGTCTTCGATGTCTTAATGCTGCTTTTTAATTTCAAATCGGATCGTAGGGTCCTCTGATAATTAGCTCCGTGAATTCTGTCATTGTTCCTCAATTTTCGCGGCATTTGGTGGCGGTTGCGTCCCCGTCTGTGATTTGTCGTTTTAAACCCACCCCTCATTCTGGTTTTGCTACTGGATAAAATCACACAATGACTCGATTTAAATTTCAAAATGACTTCTGAGAGGATGGGATCGTCCTCTTCATGCTGATGTAACTTGTATTCCTGTATCTTAATTGCTGCTCTAATTCCTCTCAAGTAGGCGGAGATTATCTTGTAGATTGTCGTTGGATTTCTGGCCGGTCCCCGCCAAGTTGAACGACCTATTTCCCTTGTCTGTCCATGTCTGGTCTCCAGATGTTTGCTTCAGCGTTCCATCTATTGTCAGCAGCGCGGTGAAAGTTGCAAATCGTCACGTACAAGCTGCTTCTTTATACCACTCTGGCTTGCGAGATATGCCTTCCTTCGATCAGTTTTAACATGAACATTTTTATACTGAAATAATATGTGAAATTTATGCTATGGCCAATGCATAAAGGTCACAGTATACACATTTTGGTTCAGATCAGTGAAACGGTGTAGATTTGTGTCAAAAGGCCTAAATGCAGGGAATGGAGTGGTCTGTTGGAAATTTAAAGTGGACGGTGTTACCCGCAGTGTTCCAAAGGGTGTGTATACAAATTTTGGTTCAGATCGGTGCAACGGTTTAGATTTGTGCCAAAGGGCCTAAATGCAGGGAATGGACTGGTCTGTCATAAATTTCATGCAGACAGTGTTACTCGCAGCGTTCCAAAGAGCAAGTATACAAATTTTGGTTCAGATCGGTGAAACGGTGTAGATTTGTGCCAAAGGGCCTAAATGCAGGGAATTGAGTGGTATGTCCGACATTTAACATAGCCTAAACTATTCCTCTTGATTCTGGCTATCATATAAAAAAGAATTTTTCGAATCGGACTGGTAGTTCCAGAGATTAGCGCGTTTAAACACAAAACCACACAAACAAACACACAAACTCTTCAGATTTATTATATTAGTACAGATTTTCAGATTTTACTATGGTTGGTTGGTTACTCAGTTTAGGGGCTGCGACAACCTGGTCATAAAGACCCATGTACTTTGGGTGAGTGTAGAATTTTTCTGATAACCGTTGCTAATTGTGATGGCTGTATTAGTGTGTGCTATCTGTTATTCAGGTAAGGTAAGGACTGCAAACGATCAATTTCAAGTAGTTCCTACTTTTGCTACCAAATGCTACCGTCAACGACACCTAGCTGCCCGATACTGTGCTTTCATACTAACTGCAAACATTCACGTTCTTCCTGTAAGTAGGTACATGCCTAGTAGTTTCATTTTCTTCCGTTGGGTAGCAAGGTAGGTTAAAGTTTGGATCGAGGAAGCCAAGCAAAATCATAGAAAAGTGGACACAAAGCCGTACGTTCAAACCAGAATTGGAGTTGGATTATCTCTTTACACTTTCAAAAGACAACAAACCCAAATGTTTGGTGTGCCTACAAGAGATAGCGATGTTGAAAGAACATACCCTCAAAAGACATTATAAGACATATCACCGGGAGAAATATGAAAAACACTTCCGTGAATCTCGTAAAATAGTGGTTGAGCAGCTGAGAAAGAAGATAACTTTAAAAAAAATTATACGAGCCTTACAGTAGTCGCATATGATGTGTAACATGTGACATGTTATCCTACTATGTGGGTCCCGGGAGCGCAAATCCCTTGATGGCAGTGAACTCTGTTGGTCATTGAAATAACTACTTGTAAAACTCCAGTGCCAAATGCTGACCGTAATAAATCATAATTGTTATTTGCCGCGGAGGAAGCAATCCACTGCCTACTTGATGCGAGCTGCGCTCTATACCGGCCAGTTAGTGAACCCATGCCAGCGATGTTATAGAAAATGGCCTCTCTTTGCCCGTAGAGCACACTGCCAAGTTTAGGCGCGATTAAAAATTAGGTGTACAGAAGGTATATTAAATGTGTTTCTCCCAGTGATATGTTTAGACCAACGAAGTTTCAATTATTGTTAGTAGTCTGCGTTACTATACTGAATTCCTACGTTGTTTGGAGTGTTTGTTGATACGATATAGATTCCACATAGCCACATGGCCGACAGTATATCGAGTGCTTACATTAAATAAGAATGCAGCAAAAGTATGAAGATTTAATAAATCGTAATTGTTTTCGGCAAATATGATAAAATGAATATTTTCCCCCCCAAACCTCCAAACCTTGAACTAAACTGTATGCGATATACATTCCCCATAGCCACATGGCCTACAGTACGTTGTTGTACCGATCTCCGCCATCACGCGCGCTCTTTGTTTCCGTCCCATGCACTTCCGTCCTATCCATTTCCGTCCCATCCACTTCCGTCCCTTTTCCAAAATCACTCCCACAAAAATGACCAGCTACCGAGTGGAAAGATGTTACACATCAAAAAAGTTATTTAGTGATGTGACTAAAATACAGGAATTGGGTGTTTTAGCTTCCTATATGGTCCTATATGATCTCTCCAAAGCTAAGAAGTCATTCACGGATGGCGGGATCGTTAAACAATGTTATCTAAGACGGTCTTCAAAGAAGATAATGTTTTAAAATAATTCCAGTCTGTACCACTTTCGAAATAAACTGTGACAAGAAGAATAGAAGACATCAGTACCGTACTCATTTGTCGGCTAACCTGAAATCAATTATTGAGAACTGTCCGTATTTCTCACTAGCTTTGGTTGCGAGTGTGGACATAACAGACACAAATCAGCTCCTGTTTTTTATAAAGTTAATTCAGAATGGCTTTATCGTCATAGAAGAATTGCTGAATGTGTGCTCTTTGCATGGGACAAGTAAAAGACATAACAAAATTTCCGCAGTGCAGTCAGCTGTCAGCAGTCAGCTGTAGATTTAATAAGGTGGCTGCTGTGCTAAGGTAATGGTTTTATCGGTCTTTTAAAACAAAACAAAACAAGGTAATGTGCCAGATTTCCAGTGCATTGTTAATCAAGAGGCCCTGTATGGAAAATCTGTTAAATTATGCGACACTACGGCGACTGTGATAAAAACTAGAAACATAATAAGAGGGGGAAACAGGTCTTTTATCTCATTCATATCTTTCTTAGAAAAAACTTGACAGTGCTCACGGGGACTTGCTGCTTCATTCTGACATAAGGTGGCTTAGTGCGGGGAATTGTTTAGAAAGATTTTGGGAACTGAGGCATGAAATACTTGCCTTCCTACAACAGCATGTTCCTAACTCAGCTGATCTCCAACATAAACTCACGGACATTTCTGAAATGATGGGATATACTTGATGGTATTAAGACGAAGTTACAACTCTTTAAATCTGCATTAACTAAGAATGAGTTGTTCCATTTTCCATGATGTGAAAAGCTATCCAGAAAAGTGGAAGTTGCGTTTGATAAGTACATTGAACATATTGAGCTATTGCTATCTGAATTTGACCACCGAGTTCAAGATTTTGAGAAGCTGTGAAAAGAAATACACTCACTCACTCTCACTCACTCCGTTGGCTTCTCTGGGACGTGACGATCCCGTGCCGCTCTCACTATCTGCCTCCATTTCCTCCTATCCAGCGCAGTATTCTCCCATCCAGTAATACCCATTTGTCTGCAGTCAGAGGTCACCTCATCTTGCCATCTACTCCTAGGTCTTCCAGGGGGTCTCGAGCCTTCGATCTTCTTCTCATACACCTGGCGAACTATTCTGGCAGCGTCCATTCTGATAACATGCCCTGCCCATTGCAGCCGTTTCGCTTTCATGACGTCCACTACCCTGGGTTGAGTGCCCAACTTGTACAGCTCATGATTTGATCTGAGAACCCATCTTGATGTTTCCTGGTCAAAAATGGGGCCGAAAATTTTTCTATATATCCTGTTTTCGAAGACTGTAAGTTGGTGTTTCTCCCTTTTGGTCACACTCCATCTTTCGGCTCCGTATAGCTGTACCGGCCTGATGATCGTGTTGTATAGTTTTAGTTTTGTTTTCTTGGTCAAATGTTTGGAGGGAAAGAATTTATGCAGGGAAAAGTAAACTTTGTTTGCATTCCGTAATCTAATTTGGTGTTCAACTTGTCTTCTATTGCTGTCATTTATATTTACCCCAAGGTATTTGAAGTTTGGCGTGTTCTTAAAGGTAAAATTGCCTATATGAAAGTTTTTGCGTTGGTCTGTAGTCATGTTTTCTCTCTGTATGATCATGTATTCTGTCTTCTGTGACAAGAAATGGAAATCTTTAATAACTCTATGAAGAGTACACTAGTACCTCAACCTCAACAATTTATTGTAGTTGGAGTTGAGTGAGTTACAGTGTGACCCATCTCTCAACAACACAGCAGCGACTGGTGTGAGTACTGGAAATTGCTGTCTCGAGGATCTGGGCTCTAAAGCAGTGCTCAATTTTTGGGAGAACATACATATGTAAGATCACATTTTGAGCTATGAAACATATTAAGTCCAAGATGAGAAGCCGTATGACTGACTCTGTATAGACCTCGGGCGAATGAACGTTGCTGCGCTCTGGAGGCAAGCCACTCAAATATTCTGTAGGACTTGTGTGTGTGACTGGAGCAAAGTGATTAGATCATGTTGCGGAAAGATTTCAAGTTCAAGATGGTAAAAGTTCTACAGAGAGTAGAGCAAATCGTTCTGTGGTTGAATGTAACTACACATACAGAAATGTACACCAGGGACGTAATTATTCGTATTCAGAAGCAAAAAAACAGTACATTCGTAGAAGGAACGCCTCCTTAATTGTGGTATATGTAGTCGGAATTTTTGATGTGTAACATCTTTCCACTCGGTATCTGGATATTTTTGTGGGAGTGATTTTGGAAAAGAGACGGAAGTGGATGGGACGGAAGTGCATGCGACGGAAATAATGAGCGCGCGCGGTGGCGGAGATCGGTACAACGACGTACTGTAGGCCATGTGACTATGTGGAATGTAAATCGCATACGATTTACCTCAAGGTTTGGAGGCCCCATTAAAGAAATTGCCTCAATAAATCATCTTTAAATTGTCGTTCTTTGGTGTGAAAATATTCATTATATCATATTTGCTGAAAACAATTACGATCTATTAAATCTTCATACTTTTGCTGTATTCTTATTTAATGTAAGCACTCGATACCTCGAGTGCTATATCGCATCAACCAACTCTCCAAACAACGTAGGAATTCAGGATATTAACACCGACTACTAACAATAATTGAAACTTCGTTGGTCCAAATAGCTTAATCACTTAATCACTTTGTATTTTGTAATGAAAACACCCATACATAGCCCAAAAGTTACACTTCTAACATGTGCAGATAAACTTGCCAGCTGATTGAAATTGAGTTCGTAGTTGTCTGCGCGAACCGCTAGATGGCACGCATAATCGGTGTCGCCAGTTTCTCGTGGGAGTTTCCACTATTATCATATTAAGCTATTTGGTTGGTCTAAACGTATCACTGGGAGAAACGCCTTTATATACCTACTGCACACCTAATTTTTACGCGCTATATCGGCAATAAGAGGCCATTTTCAATAACACCGCTGGCATGGGTTCACTAACTGGCCGGTATAAAGCGCAGATCGCATCAATTAGGCAGTGGATTGCTCCCGCATACAGTTGCAGGTATATGTCACTACTGCAGATGCATTGGAGAATCCTTTCATGTTTGCTGGCACAAGGTAGCACTATGAGTTCATTCTTTAAAAAATGCGAGTAAGTAATATGGAATTATTCGAATAACATGTCAGATGTTAAAAATCATATGCGACTACTGTAAGGCTCGTATTTTTTTTATAAATAGAACACCGACAAGATGTCCTGACAGACCCAGGCACTGTCTTATATGAAACCAAACTAATCAGATCAGCGTGAACGAGGGGAGGGTAGCAGATTAACTGCGCGAAGAGAGGTTGAAATGAAAGATGACAGAGAGTAGCCCAGCACAAGTGGAAATAATGCCTTGCTCAGCCGGATTCCCGTGGTCACCAACCCACGTCCTACTATTTGTGAGCCACTGGGGAAGATTCACTGTTTCATGAAAATTAGGGCAGTGAAAGAAGTGTGTTTAAATATGGATTATTATGTACAGGCCGGACGTTTGTTTTAGACGATTGCCCTTGACATTGAAGCCTGCGGGTGAGCCTATACACAGTCACTCTCTCACCCTATCGCTTCTCATTTGTCACCACCAATCTGATGTAATGGAATTCCAGAATTGAGCACGTGGCGACACCGACTTGCAGACAGTACAGTCAACGTCGAAGTATTGTGTGACGCGGAAGTACACGTTACGTATCTATGAACAGAACATCATTATATTTGTACTCCAGCAGCAGTGTCAGACAGCTTTGTCAATCATCGGACCGCTTGGGGCAGCTGATAATAACACAGGTAATGTCATCGCGGCAGGAGTTGGCAGTTGAACACGCTGTGACGGGGTGCGGGGGATCTTGCAGTACGCATGCGCGGTCCGCCTATTCCTAACTTAAATTTTCGACTTCGCGCATGCCAATGGTTATTATTGCAGCAGACGACACGCAGCCAGTGAAAAAGGAATGTGCTGAGTAAGTGAAGCAAGTAGTGACCAACTCAATGTTTTTGGAATGTGCGATACGCAGTGAGCGGGAAGACATCTGCAGTTCAAACCCAACTGCCAACACCTGGCACGATATCAGTACTGTAGTAACTCGCCTCCATGCTTCCATTAAGATTTTTCACTCGTCTAAAACAAACGTCCTGCCTTGTGCCTTGTAACGCGAGTGTATCGACAAATATCATGACGATATGTAGTGAGCTTGATGTCACCACCACAGGTACAGTAATATTGCACAAGTTGTCATCAATCACAACATGAATAAGGGTAACCAATCTCCATAAAGAGACAGTTCTGACATCATGACCATAAATAGTGATAAGACTGAGGTGAGCTTGATGTCGCCACCACAAGTAACATTGCACAAGTTGTCATCAATCACAACATGAATAAGGGTAACCAATCGCCATAAGAGACAGTTCTGACATCATGACCATAAATAGTGATAAGACTGAGGTGAGCTTGATGTCGCCACCACAGGTAACATTAGACGTGTTGTCATCAATCACAACATGAATAAGGGCACTCAATCTCCATAAGAGTGAGACAGTCCTGACCTAGCAGTAATCTCTCTGGGTTGCAGTAGCAGTAAGGTTGTTCTTTTAGAAATCCAGCTCCCCTACGCAGTAGGCCTATTCGTGCAATAACCCTCTGGAACCCGCGTAAATTGGAGTTGAAGTGGAACCCGCGTGGCGGCAAATTGGCCGCATCATAAAAGTTCCCTTTTCTTCTCCTCAAACTGCATTATTAGGTAACTATACGGTTATATAAGACTATAATAAGTATTGAAGAACACGCTCATGTAATACAAACATTATATATTGAACACAACAAATATTACATTGCATTGCGATCTGAACAAAGAAAAACATACACTCAGTCTTGGGACATTTTGAATATACTCCAAAATATATCGTGTTCCTTATAATAAAATAAACAAGAAGTTCCGTGACGAACTAAAGAGCCTACTTTTCATGCCAATGATTATTCTACAGTATATGAACCTATCTAGAAAAATGACGAAATTAAGTTGGTAATATCGAAATGTCTAATTAGTTCGAAATATACCTGGTATAATGTAGCCTAATAGAGCATTACAGTTGGCAGCCCTGGTGACTGAATATATTCTTAGTTCCATGTTTAAGGTACAGAATTTAAAAAAATGGTTGAAGTACAATGGACGTTATATGCAATTAGACTTTGGATCTATCAGCACGCGTAAAAGCATTTTGGCAACAATGTCATGCGTGTGCTGGTCAGAAATAGCCTAATCTGAAATATTATGATATCTTGTTGTGCCAATTTTGGACGAAATCCATTTGTTAGTATACCGTAGAAGTTACATGTATCTTAAAATTGGACCTATCAGCAGGCATGGACTCATGTTGGCAGCACAGACGTATATTTATTATTCCAAATTAATCTAGAGTGTCAGGTGCTATACATGTGCAAAGTATAGAGCTGCATACTTTCTGATATATTGATATTAGGGTAACAAAATACAGACAGCATTTATTAACAGTTGGCAACCCTTATTGCTCTTAAGAATACTTATAGTCATATCTGTTATGTTACACATAGCACATACGAAATTTGGTTGAAATTCAACTGATAGTATAGAAGTTACATATATTTAAAAATTGGTCCTATCAGCAGGCTTAGAATCATGATGGTAGAACTGAAGTATATAAGTTACTCCAAATTAATCTAAAATGTCAGGTACTATACGTGTGCATAGTTTAAAGCTGTCGGATTGCATACTTTCAGATATATTGGTATTAGGATGAAGAAAATAGAGAGAACAATTAATAACAGTTGGCAACCCTGGTGGCTCTTAAGAATACACTCAGTCATATCTGTTTATGTACACATATCACGTACAAAATTTGGTTGAAATCCAATTAATAGTGTTGAAGTTATATGCGTTTAAAATTGGACCTATCAGAAGGCTTAAAATTATTTTGGCAACACTGTCATGTATGGCCTCCTGGAAATTAAACTGAAATATTATTATCTAAATGTGTACCAATTTTGTAATAGCTCCCATGTATACCTTCCATGATATCCAACATGGAGCTCAAATTTCTAGTGCGTTTTTTCAGCAGTTGGTAGCACTGACATAATTATCAAATATGGGCTTGAGATATTCCAGTATACATCTTTACTCATACTAAATTTGGTTTCGATTGCTGCAGCCGTTTAGGAGTTGATAGGGACACACACACACACACAGCCAGACAGACAGAAGGACAGACAGACAGACACACATTTTCCCAGATCGATCTCATAAGTCTACTTTTTCCTCATTTTTGCAAAATGTGAAAAGTAGGCTAAAAAAACAAGTAGTTCCATGAAGAACTATACAGCCTATTTTCATATATCCTACTCATGTTAATTGCCTCTATCAACATACAAAATTTAAGTTTGAAGGTTGTGATAGATTCGTAGATATTGTGAACTGTCTAAATATTTTAGATTTTCGCCTGGTTGGATTTTATGTACTGTTACATGAAGATTATTGTGTACATGTGGTATTCAAACTTCAATCACTTGATTAGAACACAAGAAGTAAACACGAGATCTAAAAATTTCACACAGCTGCCATCTTGTGGTTATGGAAACAATTGAAATAAAATAGATGCCAGTGGATTGACATTTGTATAAGCATATAACGTGCAAAGTTTCACTGCACTCGGATGGTTAAATCGCGAGAAACGTCCATTTAAATATTTATATATCGCGTCGCCGCCATGTTTGATTTGTGCTCACCAGGTTACTGAAAGTCCTATAGGTGAACTTACGTTCAAAGCTTCTATGAACATTAAAAAATTCAGCTTGATTGCTGTAAAAGATTCGTAGATATTGAGAACCGTCTAAATATTTCCGATGCTCGCCATTTTGGATTGTTATATGTATAGGCCATAGAGTTATGTACCATTAAAGGAAAATTATTGCGTAGGTTCATTACTCAAACTTTCACTTCGATCGCATGATTACGACTCAAGAAATACAAACTTAATTTTAAAATTTCGCACAGCTGCCATCTTGAAGTTTGTAAACAATTGGACTAAATTAGATGCCAGTGAATTACAATATGTATAATTATTTACTGTACCACATTTCACTGCGCTCAGAGAGTTAGTTAGTTAGTTATTGTTGTTTTAAGGGGCGGAACTACGAGGTCATCTGCCCCAATTTCAGAGAGTTAAATCACAAGAAATGTCTATTAAAATGTTTCAAATTCACTTTCCCGCCATGTTCGTTTTTTACTGTGCAGGTTTATGCAAGTTACACAGATAAACTTGTAACAGTGCCCTTTATTAACGTACAAAATTTCAGGGTAATATCGGTAATAGTTTCGGAGATATGGAATGCCAGTGAAATATTTCGCACAGCCGCCATTTTGAGGTTATGTAAACAATTGAACAAAATTAGACGCCAGTGCATTACAATGTGTATAAACATTTGCTGTACCAAGTTTCATTACGTTTGGATGGTTAAATCACGAGAAAAGTCTATTAGAAGCCTCTAATTCGCTTGGCCGCCATGTTGGTTTTGTAGTTACCAGGTTTTCGAAAGTCTCATAGAAGAACTTCTATTAGAGCCCTTTATCACCGTACACAATTTCAGGGTGATATCGGTAATAGTTTCGGAGTTACAGAATGCTGGTGAGAAATTTCACACAGCCGCCATGTTGGATTGATGAGAGACAATAAAATTGTAAGAGCATGGTCGAGGTCATCCAGAATGGAGCTTTGAACTTACCGAGTTTCATTGAAATCGCTCCAGCCGTTTAGAAGTTATTAGGGACACACACACACATGTCACACACAGACACACGGACAAAAGGTGATCTCATAAGCTTTTTTTTCTTTCAAAAATGAAAATAGGCTAAAAAAATACAAGACTAAATAAGAATAGAGGAACTTAGAAAATAATACTGTGGTAACCAGAGAAGACGTATTCCGGCAATCGTAATCAACATCACTTCCTTCACTCTCGATGTATCCTTCCTCCTCAGCTTCATCCTCAGATAGTTTTCGTCAACATTGAAGAATATCGTCATCGGTACGAAATCTGCGGTCCCTAAAACAGAAGTGACAATCCGTTACAATTGGGAATAGACGCTGTTATTATGGTGATAGCCTGCCCTCTTCCCCACACCACCATTTAAGGTATCCTACTATGAGAAATGCGAAATAACAGACGAACACCAAGAAAAAAATAATTAGATGGTACTTACGTGACCGCTGGCACACGTCAATTTCCGAAAGTTTAGTATCCGCGTTTTTTTTAATCAGAAAAACTTGAATTTGCGGCACACACGGGTTCCAGAGAGATAAACATCTCCTGAAGTGTCCTGCTCATTATTTGTGCCCATGTACTTGCGTGTGTGTAGAAATTGTTTAAAAGCCTATGTTACTAGGAATCATCCCGGTATTTTCCTGGGGAAACCAGGAAAAACAACTTGGTCTATAGGATACCTGAGGTGGGAATTGAACCATCCTCCTCTCAGCTTCTTTTTTAATTGTTTTATTGCAGTCAAACGGCCATATATGTAGCCTCACAATTCGGCGTGTACCGTGTCCTAACCCTTAGACCCTCTCGTTTACAAATTTCCACGGCAACGTTCTTAGGTTTTTCCCATTGTTGCAGGAAGGAAGACTTTAAATAACCTCTCTCGTAATGTGTTTAAAACATTTTGAAACCTACAATGGATTAAATTTTGAAAGACATGGTTTACATCCACTCTCAGGGGATTGATATTTCTTATTACAATTAATCTGTTAAATAAATATGTTAAACAAGATGTTCAGTAAAGAACATATAGCCTACTTTCTCCTAAATGTATGAGTATAGTTATAACTCGTTGTTATTATCAAAGAGTATAATAGAACTATTCTTTGTTGAAGACCTTAGAAACGATTTACCTCTACCAAACGCCACAACCTAGATAAAAACTGCTACCATCATTGAAGAAAGAAAGATAAGAAGTATATCAAGAATGTTATGGATCTGGAGACATAATCGACCGGACTGGCGGCGTGGCTCAGCGGTAACGTTCTCGCTTGCTGGGCCCTAGGTTGCAGGTTTGTATCCTGGCGCAGTCAGCTGGCATTTGAGGGTGCACAAATGCGAGGGAGCCGTGTCAGTACATTTACTGGCACGTTAAAGATCCCCTTCGGGCCAAAATTCCGGCACCCCGGTGTCTCTAAAATCAGCAGTAGTTAAAAGGGATGTAAAACCAATAACATTATTATTATTATTATTATTACGACCTGCCGTGGGCAACATCCAACTTTGAGTTGAGGCATGTCTTTACACGTCTGGTTGTGCATGGCTTTCACAACCCTAATTGAATTAACAAATCTTTCCATGACCCTACAGAGACGTGTGTATACAAACTATGTGGATATTTTCGATAATATAATCCTAACAGAGCGAGTGCATTCTAGCGGCCAGAAGAAGAAACTTTTCAATAAAATCTGGAAGTTACCTTTTTGGCAGCTAGATGTCTCGAGTAAATCTACTGGCGAATTATGTTTTAATTAAATATATATTTTACACCATAATGTGCACAATATAACGCTTAATAACATTTTCAAGTAACGCAAAATAGGCTGTTACAAACCCTTTAAAATAAAAAGTTAAAATGTATCGTAGTATCATCTTGTCATTCTTCAAATTCGATGCGCATAGAATGATAATGGTATAGTAATCAATGGATCCCCACGTAGACTAGTCGTGACATCTATTGGTGAAATATCGAACAATATAATCCTAACAGAGCGAGTGCATTCTAGCGGCCAGAAGAAGAAACTTTTCAATAAAATCTGGAAGTTACCTTTTTGGCAGCTAGATGTCCCGAGTAAATCTGCTGGCGAATTATGTTTTAATTAAATATATATTTTACACCATAATGTGCACAATATAACGCTTAATTTTAAAACATCTGAGTCATTACAAAACAATAAACATATAACATTTCAAGCAAAAAACCTAGCTCTGATCGGGTTTGAACCATAGGCATTTGAGCGATAGGCTAACGCTCTACCACTGAGCTAATTGTGTCAACGAATATCGTTCTATATAAAATGACTTACATAGAACTTGTTAGCAAATAATGATTTATACTAAACGATTTCATCACTGGAGTATATTATTTATATATAAAGCATTTCATACAAAGTTTATTTATTTTTTATCAGTACGCTATATTGCATGCAATACTCAAATTAGTGAAATATAAGTCCGGCACAAGATATCCGCTGCCATTTTGTCTTATTACTGAATCAGTTCAGCTTTTTAAAATCACGTCTGCACTATAGTATTACAAAATAAACTTTTAATTTCGAACGTGCCTCTTCCTTTAGAACAGTTAAAACGATTCTCGGCTCGATAATCGGAACTGGTGGGTCCCATGATATGGATTATAAAGTTTGCATAATTCGCACGGCCGCCATCCTGAAATGGTATGGCGGACGACCTTGTAGTTTGGTCACAAGACGCATCCTATACGAAGGTATGTTGTTACCAAATTTAGTAGAGATCGGATGATTTGGTTAGTCGTTATTTGATTTTACGTTTTGAACGTTTGAGTGGCCGCCATTCAGTTTTAGTAAAGATGGCGGCGATATAAAACATGACACTGAGGTGTCCTTTGCTAGTGCTACCTTTGTACCAAATTTCGTTCAATTTGCATTCACCGTGTTCGAATTGATAGGGGGGGACAGACATTCAGAGTACACACACACACACACACACACAGGCACACACACACACACACATACACAGAGACTCACACACACACATACACACACACAGACAGACACACTTTTTTCGCCCTGTGTTGATCTCATAAGTCTACTTTCATTTTTTGCAAAAATCGAAAGTAGGCTAAAAATGGAAAAAAGGAAAGTAAAGTTCTACGTTGATAATACTATTCTAAATTAATAAATATGATTAACAATGCAAAAAGTAAGGCACTACAACAGCATGAGATGGTTGATTAATGGTACTTTCTCGCGAACACAAACTGTATAATTACGGTATGTCTTCTCCCAACTTTTATTTCACAATGACCCATCCACCTTTCTTAACCTGAGAGGCTGTGAAATACGACGTAGCCTATCCCTCCGAATATTCCCTAAACCCTGATAAATTTCCATGGATGACGACATTTCACCAATAACTTATTTTACTGTCCTACTCGGTTCTCCAGCCCGAGCCATCACACACATTATTCCTACGAACTCAATGAGCGAGTTCCCGCTAGGGGCGCAAGCAGCTAAAATATCGCCATTCGCACGAGGTCTAATTTTTTGAAAAAATAGGCTTATGAGATCACCTTTTGTCCGCGTGTGTGTTTGCGTGTGTGTGCGTGTGAGGAGCGTGTGTGTGTGTGTCCCCTAATAACTTCTAAAAGGCTGGAGCGATTTCAATGAATCTCGCTAAGTTCATAGCACTATTCCGGACGACCGCGACCGTGCCCTTCAAATTTTGTTACGTCTCACCAATCCAACATGGCGGCTGTGCGAAATATTTCACCAGCATTCAATATCTCCGAAACTATTCCCGATATCACCCTGGATTTTTTACGGTGATAAAGGGAACTACTGGAAGTTCACCTATGTGACTTTTGAAAAACTGGTAACTACAAAGCCAACATGGCGGCCACGCGAATTTGCGACTTTTAAATAGACGTTTCTCGTGATTTAACCAACCAAACGCAATAAAACTTGGTACAGTATATGTTTATACACATTGTAATTCACCGACATCTAACTTGGTTCAATTGTTTATATAACCACAAGATGGCGGATGTGCGAAATATTTCACCGGCATTCTATATCTCTGAAACAATTAGCGGTATTACCCTGAAATTTTGTAAGGAGATAAAGGGTACTACTGGAAGTTCATCTATAAGACTTTCAAAAACCGGTTAACTACAAAACGAACATGGCGGCCAAACGAATTTGAAAATTTTAAATAGACCTTTCTCGCGATTTAATGCTCCAAACACAATGAAATCTGGTACAGGAAATCTTAATACACATTGTAACACACTGGTTTCTAATTTAGTTCAATTGTTTACATAACCTCTAGATGGCGGCTTTGCGAATTTTAAAATTAAGTTTTTATTTCTTGTGTCGTAATCATGCGATCGATGTGAAAGTCTGAATAATGAACCTACGCAATAATTTTCCTTTGATGGTACATGACTCTATGGCCTATACATTTAACAATACAACATGGCGACCATCCGAAATATTTAGTCGGTTCTCAATATCTACGAATCTATTACAGCAATCAATCTGAAATTTTGTATGTTGATAGAGGCAATTAACATAAGTAGGATATATGAAAATAGGCTGTATAGTTCTTCACAGAACTACTTGTTTATTCCTACTTCTAAAATCATAACGTCAGATTTGAATAAATTGGGAGTTTTGGCCCGCCGACATGTGTCTTTCAGTAATGTGGGCTCCAGTCCATACAAAGCTGGCCACCACTGCTTTACACAATGGTGAAAACCGCATCAAAATCCACCCAATGGTTCTCGAGATTACCCGTGACATCCAAACATCGGGGACTTTGTTTTATACGAGTACTAAGTAGAGACTAGTGGACCAGTCTGAGAATTCTCGCAAGTGCTTAAACCACCCACCCGACTTTGCCGTCACGCGTGCTGGACGCGACGCAATTCTGGCAGGGGTATCATTTGTTTAAATGCACTTTATAATTAAATATACTTCCATTGAATTTTCAAAAACTGCAAGATTTTTCCTGTACTATTGAGACAATTTGAAAGATTTTCGTACAAACCTAACCTTCTAACTCCCTCTGGTTTAGGAGCTTCAGTTTTGCGAAACATGTACTTTAGCGTTTTATATACACACTAGCAACCCACCCCGGCTTCGCCCGGGAACAGTAAGTTATGAATGCATTACGTGATAAGCATGGTTTTTTTTTTCGATGTCAATGAACTACGACCTATATCTGTTATACGTCTCGGCATGATGGGTTAAAATCACTGACTGGAATATTAATTATATAATCATGGAGATGCATTTGCAACGAAATCTTGTCAGACGTAATTCAAGAATGGCGAGTTGCATGGAACACAAATCCCCCTTCCGTCGAATCTTATCTTGATTGTGTATTTTTCGGAACGAAAAGTTCACAGGCGAAATGAAGAAAAGCCGAGTTGCACTTCCAGGGAAACTCCAAACACAACCACTCTTCTCTGAAGTCTTAACTCAACAAGACTCAACAGTTTGCTGCTGGCTGTATCTGGGGTAATAGGCTCGCCCGCTAGCTAGGCTTTAACTTTGGTGATAGGCTCACCCCTAGCTAGCTCGTAAACTGTCGCTTCAATAATTGAATGGAGATTGTTGGAAGAAATGAGAACGTAATATCACTTAGTGGGCGATGTATGGAAGATAGAGATATGCTCTCGCGGACGTTTTTTGTAGAAATTTTCATGCTGAACAATTCTTACACTCATAGTATATTGATATTCTTAACGGTTTGTCCAGCGTAAGCTTAAAAAGCGCACGAACGCCAGGTTTCATTTCTACTTTTTCACTGAAATCGTTACTGCTCGGCTTCCTTTGATCATAAATTATTTTCTACAGAAACCTTCCTCGAGATGTCCTTTACAGAATGGTGAAAACCGCATCAAAATCCGCCCAGTGGATCTTGAGATTACCCATGTCATCCAATAATCGGGGACTTTGTTTTATACGGCCTATGTTCGACGTGAACGCACAAATGGCAGGTGAAAGCGCTAGCAGTATATAAAACGTGTGGAATGGAAGCGGAAACCAGTACAGTCGCTGTCACAATGCGGACACGGAGCGATTTATCTGACGTCAGAAAGGGTGCCAGCATTTCCGAAACGACTACGTTTAAATAATTATTAATAAGAAAAATATATACGCCTGAATCAATACTATAAAGAGAATAATTATTAAAGTTGTTCTAGGTACATGTTTCGTGGATTAATCAATTATTTTATCCCCTTCATCAGCCAATTTTAAAGCATTAGCATATTTAAAACATAATAAAGCGTAGCACTGAAAATACAAAAGGTTATTTACCCTAATATGTTGCAAAATATGCATAGGTCGTAAAAATTAAAATATTGAACAAAAGGATGAAGTGACAGTGACTGTGACAGTATTCAGCCTGCAGAAGCCAACGAAGATGTATGAAAACCAGTAGACAGTGTATTTACAGTCCTGTATGGCGATTGACAATTATTGTTCTGAATTTGGATCGGTCTTGTATGATTTCCCCCACGATGCCAACTTCCTGAAGATCTTCCTCTAGTTCATTAGGCCAGTTGGTCTTGACTTTCATTGAGAGAGCAAGGTTCATAATCCTCTTCGCCCTGTCATCGGTCATGCGAACAATGTGGCCACAGAACTTTAATCACCTTTTCCTGAATGTGTCGGTGGTCGTTTCAGAGTGATGATATAGTTCCTGAGACTTCCGTTTCATCCAGATTTCCTCTACGCCGACTGGACAAAAGATTTTCCTCAATATTTTCCTCTCTTCCTTCTCTATGTCTTTAATATGAGATCTTCCTCCAAGGAGCAAGGTTTCTGAGGCGTATTGTGCCCGTTTAGACCGGAGTCCGCACGACCACATATGCATTTTACCAAGAATCAGTCAGCACGAGAATCAAAATATCCCGGGGCGCCAGATGGGTTAAAGCTAATCGCAAAAACGACATCAAATGAAAAAAATGCTTTACTGATTTTTGGCTCAATGCAACAATAAGGATAGAAGGAGATTCAACTGGGCATTACACATCATGTAAAATTATCTCATTTTATTTTGAATTTAAAATTGACTGCAAAAATGCTCAAAGCAGCATCATTCACGTGTGGCGACCCACATCCTATTTACACAAATGCACAGAAATTTTCCAAACACATTGGACAATTATTTTTTGGAAACACAAGTCTGATTATTAGTCCTGTAGACTGTGTTCCAAAATTATATTCATTCATGATTAAATCCAGTTCAAATTTAATTGTCTTTACTGGAAATACTGTAGTTCACTGTTTGAAATTTTATATAATATTAACACTCGTAGAATAAATGTTCATAGAATTTTTAACTTTCACTTATTTTTCCAGTTTCAAAAAATATATTGTCAAAAATATTATTATTTCTGAATCAACACAAATTATTTACACATATTAATAACATCTGAAAAGTATTTGACCTTGAGCATAGCATCGAAGAACTGTGCGAAGCACAACAAAAATTAATTGTTCTTCTGACATTAAACGTTTCGAGAAGTGACTCGATTATGAACTTCAAGTTCCTACCAAAATACATGATTTCCGAATCATCAACTTGATCAATAAATTGTTGGACCATTCAACCATTCGATTTTCCACTTGGAATCATTATTATGAAAAATATTTACACACATCAAAAAAAGTTTTGCATCACCTCGGTTCCAAGAGTTCCGGAACCGTTAAATACAAAGGGAATAGAGATCAACACAAACAACATTTCAGCTCGTTTTATTGCTCATGAGACCCGCACATTGCATGTTGTACCATCATACAGCTAGACTTTCAGCATTTGTGGTCCAGATTGCAGTACACACCACTACCTCTAATACCCAGTAGCACGTCCTCTTGCATTGATGCATGCCTGTATTCGCCGTGGCATACTATCCACAAGTTCATCAAGACACTGTTGGTCCAAATTGTCCCACTCCTCAACGACAATTCGGCGTAAATCTCTCAGAGTGGTTGGTGGGTCAAGACGTCCATAAACAGCCCTTTTCAACATATCCCAGGCATGTTCGATAGGGTTCATGTCTGGCGAACATGCTGGCCACTGTAGTCGAGCGATGTCGTTATCTTGAAGGAGCGCATTCACAAGATGTGCACGATGAGGTCGAGAATTGTCGTCCATGAAGACAAATGCCTCTCCAATATTCTGCCGATATGGTTGCACTATGGGTCGGAGGATGTCATTCAGGTATCGTAAAGCCGTTTCGGAGCCTTCCATGACCACCAGTGGCGTACGTCGGCCCCACATAATGCCACCCCAAAACATCAGGGAACCACCACCTTGCTGCACTCGCTGGACAGTGTGTCTAAGACGTTCAGCCTGACCAGGGTGCCTCCAAACACGTCTCCGACGATTGTCTGGTTGAAGGCATATGCGACACTCATCGGTGAAGAGAACGTGATGCCAATTCCGTGGGGTCCATTCAGCATGTTGTTGGGCCCATCTGTACCGCGCTGCATGGTGTCGGGGTTGCAAAGCTGGACGTCGCCATGGACGTCGGGAGTGAAGTTGCGCATCATGCAGCCTATTGCGCACAGTTTGAGTTGAAACACGACGTCCTGTGGCTGAACGAAACGCATTATTCAACATGGTGGCATTGCTGTCAGGGTTCCTCCGAGCGGCAATCCGTAAGTAGCGGTCATCCACTACAGTAGTAGCCCTTGGGCGGCCTGAGCGAGGCCTGTCATCGACAGTTCCTGTATCTCTGTACCTCCTCCATGTCCGAACAACATCGCTTTGGTTCACTCTGAGACGCCTGGAAACTTCCCTTGTTGAGAGCCCTTCTTGACACAAAGTAACAATGCGGACGCGATCGAACTGCGGTATTGACCTTCTAGGCATGGTAGAACTACAGACAACATGAGCAGCGTACCTTCGTCCTGGTGGAATGACTGGAACTGATCGGCTGTCGTACCCCCTCCGTCTAATAGGCCCTGCTCATGCATGGTTGTTTACATCTTTGAGCAGTTTTAGTGACATCTATGAACAGTCAAAGGGACTGTATCTTGGATACAATATACACAGTCAAAGTCTATATGCCGGAGATCTGGGAACCGAGGTGATGCAAAACTTTTTTTGATGTGTGTTTATTCATGGCCATTTTAGTAACTTTCACAACTTGCAATTCTTCGACAGAATGCGGAAAAAAGAATTGTAACTTCATAATAAATTCATTTAGTTCATGGCACTAGGATTGAAAACATCCTTCAAATTATTCGTGGTTATAGAATTATTTTTAATTGGCAGTGGCCCATTCTATTATTTTCATAAGAACATAATATTCCAACAACAACGGCAAAGGTCTTCCTCTGAAGAAGAATCAACTACTATCATGACAAATCCGGGTTCTAGCAAAATCAAAGTCTAAATGGAATCCGTAAACAAGGTTGAAATAAGAACTGATGGTTTCTAAGAAATAACCTTCGGGTCATTCATACGACGAAATGTGTAGTTCCAATACTCCTTCTATAAACCTGAGCCATCGAACCTGCTATTTGATTGATGCTCGAAAAAACCTCCTCATTCCTGCGACTTAAACATGCGCACCTGGGAATGGCATTTCAACTACTCCACACACATAAATTTTCTTACCAAAATTTATACAATAAATCAAGCCTCTGCTTGTTATCAACACTGGAAGATTAATAAACTCACAAGTTTATTTTATTTTACCATTCAGTTCAACCCGTGAATTTACCATACTTATGAAAATCTTTATTTCACTTTCGAGTGTGTATTTACGTCATGATTTTATATAAATACAAAAATATCCTAATTGATACAAATATCATTTGCTTCCCGTTTCATGCCTCTCCGTGTTATCTGAAAAATATACTTTGCTCATGGCAAATATCAACTGTTCAACCAGAACTGAAATGTTGGTTGAATGCGGGCTTGCGCTAACCACTCTCCTTCGGAAAATCACCTGTTCCAAACTAGAAATGATTAAACAACTTCATAGGCTCTCTCTCAATACATATGATTATTACAAAATATAAGATCCAAAATTATTTAGAAAAATTATGAAAATCATTATTATTATTATTAGTGGATTATTATTATTATTATATTAATTTAAATATATTTAATTATTATCTCATTATGTGAGAATCCACATGTTCGAACCTTCGAATATGGAAAAAATATCCATTCCTCAACAAAAAATAATTTAACTTTTACAGTTACATCGACGGTTTTCCGTGACTTCCCAAAAATATGAAATATTCAAATAAATGTTCGATATGCTCGGTCATCGATCCTAAACTGTTCTGAGTGCTGAAAATACTCAGAATAACTCTAATATATCTTGCGTAAATCATTGCAAGATTTAAATACGAAGAAAAATAAATGTGTTGGTCATCTGCAGAAAAATAGTTTGTTCCAATTAGCTAGGCATAATATAAAGTCAAAATGTGGCTTACATTTCTTGATGGTCTTGAAGCATAGCGAACCTGGTCTGTACCAGATTTATCCATAGACATGCCCTATCGGACGAGCACGTATAATCCTTGTATCGGCCGCCATTATATACCCACAATCTGTCTAGCAAGACATAGTGGTAATATCACTTGACGTTTGAAGTAACTGTTGATCCATTTTAATATTGGCTTCTGTTAAAGCCATAACAGTTTGCTTAAATGGGGTCAGATCTAAATGATCTATTTTCAAATATGTCAGTTGTAACATAACTCGTAATCGTTTCAGTACAAGAAAACACTGACAGTCTAACCAATCAACGGCTGTTCTGAAGATCGTTCCCTGGGCATGGCTTCACACCATCTACCATGCGCGAAGCAACATGAAGTTTCCCTGCGTTGGCTAATGAACAACACCGTGATAGACTGGCCTTCAATATAGTGAAAGATCGAAGTGGTTATCAGGTTACAAATATGAAACTGACTGAATTGGACTAAAATATCCAAGTATTAGGTTATTACTGGACTGTGACAAAGTACTATTCTAGACAAAGTCTAGCATATGTCCATGTAGAAATAAAAATATTTCACCATTGTCTGTAGAAAAATATCAATCACCTTAGTGATTCTCTCTGCCGAAAACTTACCAAGTTCCACTCGTAGCGCAGCACTTTTGTGACTATCACAATTTGAAAATAACTTCTGCGTAGATCCGGCAGCCATGTGCCTTGGCTCAGCGTAGCGGCACCTTGCTAGGCAAGTGCTTGTTTCGAAGTGAGCTGAAGATGCTTGAGCCGGCCGGCTTTTATTCAAAACGGTCAGGGTCACGCTGAATCAGCTGAAATCTGGAAATCCTCATATCTCTGGTATCCCTGGTCCGATTTACTTGATACTAAGTGCATTCTCTTTCATTTGGCCGTGCCAGTAATCTGATCCAAGTCTCAAGTCTCTACTCCATGGTTAACTATTTAATCAATAAATAGCCTCGACCTCTGCTATTACTCGCTACGTCACTTGACATGCTCTTAGCGGTAAATTCTTTCCAATTGCTTCTAGAAGCAATGGAGCGCGATATTCAAATATCTCGAACTTTCAAAAGCGGCTGTAGCCTTTCCCTTGATATCTAGGTGTCTGAATCTTGGAATACCCATTTCTAGAGTTGGGCACATCCACCCCACACCTAGCAAAAAATAAAAATTGAAAAATTTTTATTTTTCCTATCTACACATTAAATCATCTGGTTCTTGAATAATAAATCCTCAAATTTGATGCATTATAAGTTCCCACGATGTTACCAGTTCGTGTATTGGCGATTTCATAGCTTCCATTGTTGTTTACTTCCACAATACGATATGGTCCAGCGTAAAGACTTGCAAACTTCGAGTACACTCGATTTTGCACGTCAGAGGGTGTAGGTCTTTTCACTAAAACAAGAGTTCCTACGCGCAAGGGTCTGCGAAAACGCTTTCCTCTCACTCTGCGCTCTCTTTTCTCAGCTTGGATCCTTAAATTGTCTAAAGCTAGAGTTTCCTTCATCTGACGACTTGGTTCAATCTCAGGTGGAATAGAGATGTTTCGATCCCATAATCTTGTTGGTTTAATTCCATGATGAAGCAACATGGGAATCTGTCCAGTACTCTCATGAATTGTAGAGTTGATGGATTCGGATGCTAAAGAGAGAACATCCATCCATTTCCAATGCTCATTTGGACAATAGAGGCGGCAAAATTTTGCTATTTCAGCCATCACGCGTTCTGCTGGATTGCTCTCAGGATGTCTGATAGAACAAAACAATTGTCTAATCCCAAGATTATTCATGATGGTTCTAAATTCTAAGGATGTAAATTGAGGTCCACGATCTGATAAAAGGAATTCCGGTTTGCCTGCTTCCGGAATTACGTTGTCTCTAATTCTCTTCGCACAATATTTTGCGTTTGCCTTCTGAATTGGGTGTAACATAGTGTATTTGCTGAAAACATCCATGGTCACCAGAATATATCGGTTACCTCTTTTAGACTTTGGGAGAGGACCATATAAATCAGTCGCGAAGATTTCACAAGGCTTAGAAGGAATAATAGGCCTTGGTAATCCTCTCAATAATCTAGAATTATGTTTACTCCTTTGGCATAAGTCGCATTCTCGAATAGTGTTTCTGACAGTTTGTCGCATTCGCTCCCACGAAAATTTCTCTTGAATCATGTTGACAGTCTTATCTACTCCAGCATGACCTGCGATTCGATGTGCCATCCAGATAATGGTTTTTTGCATTCGTGGAGGTATCACTACTCTCAGCTTCGTATGGTCAGGATCAGCAAACTTGTAGATTAAACCATCTAACATCATAAAATCTCTTGAAATTCTTTCAGTTTCCACAAAATCATCATCATTTGGATCCATGTCTCCCTGTAGAAAACGAAAAATGTTTCTAAAACGTCGATCTCTCCTCTGAGATAAATGCAACAAACTCAACCTTCTCAAGGTATCCTCATCCTCCTGCGTCAGGTTAACTTGAAAAACCTTAGATGTAGACTCCACTGCTCTACTCAATAAATCAGCTCCAACGTTCAACTTTCCAGGAGTGTGTTCAATAACTAGGTTGAATTGTTGAATAAAAAGTGACCATCTAGTTATCCTATCACTGGCAAAGTTTGTTCTCAAGATAAACTCCAATGCATGGTGATCAGTCCTCACAATTACTGAATGTCCAATTAACATTTTCTTCCACGACTCCAACGCGAAGATTACAGCAAGTGCTTCTAACTCCGTGGTGTAATAATTCCTTTCTGATGGACGACGTTTCCTGCTAATGAACGCCAGGTAACGTCTCTTGTGGTCGTCATCTTCTTGAAGAAGAATAGCTCCAATCCCTACGGTGGATGCATCAGATTCTATGATGAAATTCTTGGTAAAGTCAGGATACTCCAATTTCACACTGTTTACCAATAACCTCTTGGCATCTTGAAATGATTGTTCACAATCTTCATCCCATTTCCATTTGTTTCCTTTCTTTAATAATTCCTGCAATGGCGCTACCGTCTTGGTGAAGCTTGGACAATGCCCTGCAAAGAATTGGCATGTCCCGAGAAAACTGCGGACATTCTTCACTCTAGTAGGTCTAGAGAAATTTGCAATCACCTGTATCTTTGTCTCATTGGGACGGTATCCTTCTCCATCCAAAATATGACCCAAAAATTTTATTTCCTTCCAAAAGAACTGACATTTTCGAAGGTTTACTTTAAAGTTCGTTTTTCTCAAATCTGCGAATAACATCTGAAGATGTAACAAATGTTCCTCCTTAGTCTCAGATGCAATTAGGATATCATCTATGTAACGAATAGCTATCTCCTTTACTTCAGGACTCAAATTTTGTTCCAGTGCTCTGATCAAAACAGATCCAGATGTTTTGACTCCAAATGGTAGACGGCGGAATACATATGTCTGCTGGTCAAACATAAATCCTGTAAACTTCTTAGAATCTTCACTAAGCCTAATGTGATGGTAGGACGAAGTGAGATCAATATTAGAGAACCAGACCTTGCCTTGGAATTTCCTTAACAGTTCCCTAATGATTGGTGGTCTGTCATACTCTGGCAGTAATCTTGAATTCAAATTTCGCGCGTCTAAACATAGTCTCAGATTTCCATCTTGCTTAGACACTACTGCTAATGGATTGACATAAGATGTAGTGTACTTTTCAATCACATTATTGCTTTCCATCTCTTTGATAAGCACTTTTACCCTTACTCGATGCTTTTCCGCTACCGGATACAATTTAGCATGAAAAGGTGCATCATCATTTACACGAATACGATATTCAAAATCTTTAATTTCACCAGGTTTAATATCAAAAATATCGTGATACTCTTCCAAAATCTTCCCTAGCTCTGGGGACTCCTTCTCAGTGTAGACTTCTCTTCCTTCAGCTTCATGAAAAATCAGAGACCATTGAGCATCTCCCTCGATGTCTTCCTCTTCTTTTCCCTCGAAGTTTATCTCTTCGGTATTCTTGAATCTGATCGTCTCTGTCTTCATGTCTATCACTGCTTGATATTTCTGAATGAAATCCGCTCCCAATATCATGTCAAAAGCCATGTCCTTCATTACTACAAACACATGTCGGAAATCATGTCCTCCAATAGTAATACATAAGTATAATTGTGTTTTACACAGAGATATTTTGTTGGGTATTATTCCTTGGATCTTAATTCCTGATACTGGAATCTCCTCTAAATTCTCTTTGAGCTTCCACAGAATATAAAGCTTCTCACTCACAAGACAAAGCATAGCCCCAGTATCAATTAAAGTATCGACAGGCATACCGAATACTTCGCATGATATGATTGGCATTCTAATTCTTGTACCCATTTCTTTCCGTTCGTCATTATGTTGAATTAAGTCATCATCCTCTGCTTGCCATTTAATAATTCTGGAAGTGAAAGTGTTTAAAATTCTATCTTCTACTGTGAATTCGAAGTTGTTTTTTTTTCGTTTCCATTCCCCCGGGATTGTTGTGTTCCCGATGGACCTGGTTCATTGGGCCTCTGCTCCAAAAACTGCAAGTTTTCTTGGTGTCTTTCTTCTAAGTTCTTCCTCGTCTCCTTGTTGAACTCTTCATTGGACTGACGAGTATTCACATTCCCTCTATTATTGTAGTTGTTTCTACCGTAGTACCTTCTTTCCTGGTATCTTCCTTGATTATCCCTTGGTCTTCTCCATTGAGTATTATATCGATTTCTACCATCCGGTCTTGCATAAGGCTTGTAACTGTATCTGTTACTGTACTGATTCCATCCTCTTTTATCGGGATCTTCCCTCGGCGTTTTCTCTTCTCGCCCCTCTCGAATCTCTCGAGGTGTTTGGGAATAACTGTCGGCCATAACAGCGTACACAGCGTTGTTATTCTTTCCTCCCTTCTGATGGAAGAATTGAGCGTTCGTATGATCCAGCTTCTGCAATACCTCGTCAAATTGCTCCATATTATAGATGTCAGCAGCGATCAAAGTCCTTTGGACGTCTGCTGGAAACTGACGTATTAATGCAGTAATTAATTCGTTATCTGGCATCGGCGGATCTAAATGTTGCAGTTTAGAAAGCTGTCCAGAAAAGTACGTAGAGTATCGAGTAGGTTGTGACGTCGAGAATCTCTTCGAATATAATTCTGCTCTGACTTGCTGTTGGGTTTCCGGGGACCAAAACTTTTTTAATAACCCACGGGAAAACTCCTCAAAAGTGGTTAGAGTGGATCTAAAAGCTCTAAACCAAAGAAGTGCAGGACCTTCCAAAAATTTCCCTATCACTCGGATCTGTCTTTCCTTAGGGATCTTGGAATCTTTCAGGTAATCACCTGCTTCTCTCAAAAATTCTACGGGTGTCACAGAATCTCGCCCTGAAAATTTAGAAGGCTTATCCTCTACATTCTTGAATACAGTTATGGGGTTGGATTGAAATACTGTCCTGACCTCATCCTGTCTTTGACTATCAGTTTCTCTAGTTGCTCCTAGATTTATCTGTATCTGTTCTTTTCCCCTTACACTTGGCATTTTCAACAGATGGTCAGACTGTTTCTCGTCCTTGATTTGGTTTTTCATAGCCTCAAGTTCCTTATGGTTTTCTTCTGCCATTTTTCTAATTGCTTCGGTTTCCCTACAATTCTCTTTGACATCAGTGGATATCTGTTTCATAACAGCCTCGTGACTTTTCAACGACCCTGTCATATCTTATATGTCCTTCTGAGTTGCTTGGATATCTTTGGAAATTACTTGAATATGGGACGACAAAGATTCCCTAATTTCCTTGATTCCTTCTTGGTTCTCCAGCTTGAGTGTGTCTTTAATTTCATTGACAACTGTGGTTTTAATTTCAGTTTGTAATTCATTAATCACACCATCTCTTATTTCTCCCATTACAAGTTCTTTATATTGTTCTGTCAACCGTTGAACAACTAGAATTCCCATCTCATTACTCTCTTTCTTCACTCTGACTTCTAGGTTGACCATGTCTTCACCAACTTCCCTAAGACCATGTTCTATCCTATCAGCTAAGCTTTGGGATCTTAGATCGGCATCGCGAAATTTATCGTCCATTAAACTTGCGTTAGTGGCTAATGAAGTTTCGAGCTCATGTGTTTTTTCGCATAATTTAGACATTTTACTCTCAAGTGACATTTTCAAGATTTCAGAATTCTCTTTAAATTTATTCTCCATAGAATTAAATTTACTATTTAAATTTTCTTTCAAGTTACCTTTTAACCTGCTTTCTAAAGAATCAGAATTTTCTTTAAGTTTATTTTCCAAAGAATCAGAATTTTCTTTAAGTTTAAGTTTATTTTCTAAAGAATCAGAATTTTCTTTAAGTTTATCATTTAAACTTTCTTTAAGTTTATTTTCTAAAGAATCAGAATTTTCTTTAAGTTTCTTTTCCAAAGCCTCTGTATTTTCTTTCATAATGGCTGCTACACGCAGTCCAGCCTCTTTTGAACTCTCCTCCAAACTCCTCATCATCCTCATCATCTCTTCCATAATTTTCAATTATTATTCAAACTTAGGGGTATACAATATTGGCAAACACAAGCTTATAACTAGAACAAGAAATATGAATAGCTAATTGGAACACTCTAATAAAATGAGATTTGTCCTAATGTCGATGTGATGGAAAAACAAAATTCTCTACTTTTACGAATTACATTTACCATAATATCACAAGAAAAATATGCAAGTTCTCAAATATCCTCCACCTGGATTCTAATAATGCGTATGTCCAGTCATCGAACGTTTACTACTGAATTTACTTGACGCCCTAATGGTTAAGCCATTATCAAAAATAATCAAACCCATTCTAATTATTAATCCAGTTAAATTTTTAATTTTCCCCACTAATTGGGTTTCCTACTAATTTATTCATCCAAACCAGACATCTCTCAACTCCCAAAATATTTATATAAAAATCATCATAATTTAAATCGGCATGCGATTGACCGTGTCTAACTCGATCCCCACGTTCGAAGCCATTTCCCTCTCTATCTTATTTTATGTGCCCGTTTAGACCGGAGTCCGCACGACCACATATGCATTTTACCAAGAATCAGTCAGCACGAGAATCAAAATATCCCGGGGCGCCAGATGGGTTAAAGCTAATCGCAAAAACGACATCAAATGAAAAAAATGCTTTACTGATTTTTGGTTCAATGCAACAATAAGGATAGAAGGAGATTCAACTGGGCATTACACAACATGTAAAATTATCTCATTTTATTTTGAATTTAAAATTGACTGCAAAAATGCTCAAAGCAGCATCATTCACGTGTGGCGACCCACATCCTATTTACACAAATGCACAGAAATTTTCCAAACACATTGGACAATTATTTTTTGGAAACACAAGTCTGATTATTAGTCCTGTAGACTGTGTTCCAAAATTATATTCATTCATGATTAAATCCAGTTCAAATTTAATTGTCTTTACTGGAAATACTGTAGTTCACTGTTTGAATTTTTATATAATATTAACACTCGTAGAATAAATGTTCATAGAATTTTTAACTTTCACTTATTTTTCCAGTTTCAAAAAATATATTGTCAAAAATATTATTATTTCTGAATCAACACAAATTATTTACACATATTAATAACATCTGAAAAGTATTTGACCTTGAGCATAGCATCGAAGAACTGTGCGAAGCACAACAAAAATTAATTGTTCTTCTGACAATAAACGTTTCGAGAAGTGACTCGATTATGAACTTCAAGTTCCTAACAAAATACATGATTTCTGAATCATCAACTTGATCAATAAATTGTTGGACCATTCAACTATTCGATTTTCCACTTCGAATCATTATTATGAAAAATATTTATATTCATGCCATTTTAGTAACTTTCACAACTTGCAATTCTTCGACAGAATGCGGAAAAAAGAATTGTAGCTTCATAATAAATTCATTTAGTTCATGGCACTAGGATTGAAAACATCCTTCAAATTATTCGTGGTTATAGAATTATTTTTAATTGGCAGTGGCCCATTCTATTATTTTCATAAGAACATAATATTCCAACAACAACGGCAAAGGTCTTCCTCTGAAGAAGAATCAACTACTATCATGACAAATCCGGGTTCTAGCAAAATCAAAGTCTAAATGGAATCCGTAAACAAGGTTGAAATAAGAACTGATGGTTTCTAAGAAATAACCTTCGGGTCATTCATACGACGAAATGTGTAGTTCCAATACTCCTTCTATAAACCTGAGCCATCGAACCTGCTATTTGATTGATGCTCGAAAAAACCTCCTCATTCCTGCGACTTAAACATGCGCACCTGGGAATGGCATTTCAACTACTCCACACACATAAATTTTCTTACCAAAATTTATACAATAAATCAAGCCTCTGCTTGTTATCAACACTGGAAGATTAATAAACTCACAAGTTTATTTTATTTTACCATTCAGTTCAACCCGTGAATTTACCATACTTATGAAAATCTTTATTTCACTTTCGAGTGTGTATTTACGTCATGATTTTATATAAATACAAAAATATCCTAATTGATACAAATATCATTTGCTTCCCGTTTCATGCCTCTCCGTGTTATCTGAAAAATATACTTTGCTCATGGCAAATATCAACTGTTCAACCAGAACTGAAATGTTGGTTGAATGCGGGCTTGCGCTAACCACTCTCCTTCGGAAAATCACCTGTTCCAAACTAGAAATGATTATACAACTTCATAGGCTCTCTCTCAATACATATGATTATTAGAAAATATAAGATCCAAAATTATTTAGAAAAATTATGAAAATCATTATTATTATTATTAGTGGATTATTATTATTATTATATTAATTTAAATATATTTAATTATTATCTCATTATGTGAGAATCCACATGTTCGAACCTTCGAATATGGAAAAAATATCCATTCCTCAACAAAAAATAATTTAACTTTTACAGTTACATCGACGGTTTTCCGTGACTTCCCAAAAATATGAAATATTCAAATAAATGTTCGATATGCTCGGTCATCGATCCTAAACTGTTCTGAGTGCTGAAAATACTCAGAATAACTCTAATATATCTTGCGTAAATCATTGCAAGATTTAAATACGAAGAAAAATAAATGTGTTGGTCATCTGCAGAAAAATAGTTTGTTCCAATTAGCTAGGCATAATATAAAGTCAAAATGTGGCTTACATTTCTTGATGGTCTTGAAGCATAGCGAACCTGGTCTGTACCAGATTTATCCATAGACATGCCCTATCGGACGAGCACGTATAATCCTTGTATCGGCCGCCATTATATACCCACAATCTGTCTAGCAAGACATAGTGGTAATATCACTTGACGTTTGAAGTAACTGTTGATCCATTTTAATATTGGCTTCTGTTAAAGCCATAACAGTTTGCTTAAATGGGGTCAGATCTAAATGATCTATTTTCAAATATGTCAGTTGTAACATAACTCGTAATCGTTTCAGTACAAGAAAACACTGACAGTCGAACCAATCAACGGCTGTTCTGAAGATCGTTCCCTGGGCATGGCTTCACACCATCTACCATGCGCGAAGCAACATGAAGTTTCCCTGCGTTGGCTAATGAACAACACCGTGATAGACTGGCCTTCAATATAGTGAAAGATCGAAGTGGTTATCAGGTTACAAATATGAAACTGACTGAATTGGACTAAAATATCCAAGTATTAGGTTATTACTGGACTGTGACAAAGTACTATTCTAGACAAAGTCTAGCATATGTCCATGTAGAAATAAAAATATTTCACCATTGTCTGTAGAAAAATATCAATCACCTTAGTGATTCTCTCTGCCGAAAACTTACTAAGTTCCACTCGTAGCGCAGCACTTTTGTGACTATCACAATTTGAAAATAACTTCTGCGTAGATCCGGCAACCATGTGCCTTGGCTCAGCGTAGCGGCACCTTGCTAGGCAAGTGCTTGTTTCGAAGTGAGCTGAAGATGCTTGAGCCGGCCGGCTTTTATTCAAAACGGTCAGGGTCACGCTGAATCAGCTGAAATCTGGAAATCCTCATATCTCTGGTATCCCTGGTCCGATTTACTTGATACTAAGTGCATTCTCTTTCATTTGGCCGTGCCAGTAATCTGATCCAAGTCTCAAGTCTCTACTCCATGGTTAACTATTTAATCAATAAATAGCCTCGACCTCTGCTATTACTCGCTACGTCACTTGACATGCTCTTAGCGGTATATTCTTTCCAATTGCTTGTAGAAGCAATGGAGCGCGATATTCAAATATCTCAACTTTCAAAAGCGGCTGTAGCCTTTCCCTTGATATCTAGGTGTCTGAATCTTGGAATACCCATTCCTAGAGTTGGGCACAGTATAATGCTTCAGGTTTGATGACTGTGTTATAATATCGTAATTTAGCATTCCGGGATATTTAAATTTTGTTATATCTGTTCCAAGTAATCCTATAGGCCTTTTGTAATTTTGATATTCTCTCTTTATTTGCTTCATGGATCAATCCGTATGGCTGAATTACTCCTCCTAAATATCTGATTTATTATTATTATTATTATTATTATTATTATTCGTTTGGGCCTACTGAGGACCACGGGGCTCGTATCTCCTCGTCGCTTTGTCTTCTCTCTTCTTCCAGTACTCTTTCATCATCTGACTATGAGCCAGCTTTCTTTTCTCCGTCCATGGTGGTCTGCTGACACCAGTGTTCTTCCTAGCTGTCAGTGATACAGGAAAAACTCCCTGTCGGATGGCTTGCCGGAATTGTTGGCGGTCCTGTATGGAATTAAGTGGGATCCCTAGGTGGTCTAAATCCGTCCTGACCGTAGAGATCCACTTGGTCCTAGAGGTCTTCCCTCTTCCTGCCACGGTGAAGATCTTACTGGTGAGCCGGCAAGGGATCATGCGGGTCAAGTGTCCATAGAAGGCCAAGTGCCTTTTTCTTATACAAGTCACAATGTCTTCTTGATGGCTGTAAAGCTAATCATTGTGCCGAATTCTGTAGGTGCCTCCCTCTTCCTGTATAGGTCCTAGTATCCTCCGCAGGATCTTCCTCTCCTTGAGTTCAAGTTTCCTGAGTGGACCTTTCCTGGCCATTACGAGGCATTATTATTATTATTATTATTATTATTATTGAATTGTTGATAGTGCTCCTAATCACGTGCCTTGTTCTGTTGACAGATTCACTATGGTCGAGACGTGGATGTCCCAGCGCCGGGATATGATCCTACTGTTGACTATACAAGTGATTGTGTTCGTGCTTTTCATTTTCTGCACTCGATACGACGATGACGCAGACGCAAGGACTTCGGAAGATAAGCAAACCAAAGGAATTTTGGGCCAGTACTATCCAAGTAAGTGTATAATACTCTCTGTGTTATGAACATTAACTCCGCTCCGGCAGATGTGGTCATCTTGGTTTGTGGGGCGATTAACTTTTTTAGCCTATTTTCACTTATGAAAAAATAGGCTTATGAGATCACCTTTTGTCCGTGTGTGCGCGTGTGTGTGTGTGTGTGTGGGAGTGTGTAAGTATGTGTGTGATAGATTCGTGTGTGTGTGTGTCCCCCTAATAACCTCTAAACGGCTGGAGCGTCTTCAATGAAACTCGGTAAGTTCATAGCACTATTCCGGACGACCCCGACCGTGCCCTTTAAATTCTGTTACGTCTCACAAATCCAACATGACGGCTGTGCGAAATATTTCACCAGCATTCAATATCCCCAAAACTATTACTGATATCACCCTGGAATTTTGTACGGTGATAAAGGGAACTACTGGAAGTACACCTATGTGACTATTGAAAAACTGGTAACCACAAAACCAACCAAAGTTGTGACTTTTAAATAGACCAACCAAACGCAATGAAACTTGGTACAGTATATGTTAATACACATTGTAATGCACTGACATCTAACTTCGTTCAATTGTTTACATTACCTCAAGATGGCGGCTGTGTGAAATATTTCACTAGCATTCTATATCTCTGAAACTATTAGCGGTATCACCCTGAGGTTTTGTACGGAGATAAAGGGTACTACTGGAAGTTCATCTATAAGACTTTCAAAAACCGGTTAACTACAAAACGAACATGGCGAAGTTGAAAGTTTTAAATAGGCATTTCTCGCGATTTGAAAATCGAAACGCAATGAAACTTGGTACAGCAAATGTTTATACACATTGTAATGCACTGGTATCTAATTTAGTTCAATTGTTTACATAACCTCAAGATGGCGGCTGTGCGAATTTTAAAATTATGTTTTTATTTCTTGTGTCGTAATCATGCGATCGAAGTGAATGTTTGAATAAATAACCTACGTAATAATTTTCCTTTAATGGTAGCCTACATGACTATGGCCTATTCATATAACAATCCAACATGGCGACCATCCGAAATATTTAGACGGATCTCAATATCTATTACAGCAATCAAACTGATTTTTAGCCTACTTTTCACATTTTGCAAAAATGAGGAAAAAGTAGACTTATGAGATCGATCCGGGAAAATGTGTGTCCTTTTGTCTGTCTGTCTGTCTGTCTGTCTGTCCACACCTATCAACTCCTAAATGGCTGCAGCAGTCGAAACCAAATTTGGTATGATTAAAGATCTATACCGGAACATCTCAATGTCATACTTGAAAATTATGTCAGTGCTACCAACTGCTGAAAAATCGCAATTGAAATTCGAGCTCAATGTTGGATATCCTGGAAGGTATACATGGGAACAATCCCAAAATTGGCACACATATAGATAATAAAACTTCAGTTTAATTTTCAGGAGGCCATATATGACAGTGTTGCCAAAATGAGTCTAAGCCTACTGATAGGTACAATTTTTAAATGAATATAACTTCTACGCTATCAATTGAATTTCAACTAAATTTCGTATGTACTATGTGTACATAAACAGATATGACAGAGTATTCTTAACAGCCACCAGGGCTGCCAACTGTTAATAAATGCTCTCTTTATTTTTTATCAAAATAGCAATATATCAGTAAGTATGCGAGCCAACAGCTTTAAACTTTGCACACATATAGTACTTGACATTCTAGATTAATTTGGACTAACTAATATACGTTCGTGATGCCAACATGATTCTAAGCCTGCTGATAGGTCTAATTTTAAAATACCATTAACTTCTATACCAACAAATGGATTTCATCCAAAATTGGCACAATAATAGATCATAATATTTCAGTTATTTCTAACGAACACATGCATGACATTGTTGCCAACATGATTTTAGGCGTGCTGATAGATCCAATGTCTAACTGCATGTAACGTCCATGCTATCCATTGGACTTCAACCAAATTTTGTATTCTGTACCCTAAGAGATGGAAATAAAAATGTATTCAGTCATCAGGGCTGCTAACTGTAGTGCTTTATTAGGCTACATTATGCCAGGTATATTTCGAACTAATTAGAAATTTCGATATTACCTACTTTAAATATTTCGTCATTATTCTAGATAGGTCCATATAGATTAATCTTTAGTTCGTCACGGAACTTCTTGTTTTAATGTCCATAGAGCCTATGAACTTAAGTTCACCTATAGGACTTTCAATACGCCGGTGATCACAAATCCAACATGATGGTGACGCGAAGTATAAATATTCACATGGTCGTTTCTCGCAATTTAACCATCCGATTGCATTGACACTTGGTACAGTAAATCCTTATACAAATGTTAATCCACTGGCATATAATTTTTTCAATTGTTTCCATAACCACAAGATGGCAGCTGTGCGAAATTTTAAAATCTCCTTATTACTTCTTGTGTCCTAATCATGCGATTGAAGTTTGAATGCTACACGTACACAATAATCTTCATGTAACAAACGTACATAACTCGAAGACCTGAATATATAAAAATCCAACATGGCGACCATATTTAGTCGGTTCTCAATATCTGCGAATCTATTATAGCAATCAAACTGAAATTGTGTATGTTGATAGTGGCAATTAACATAAGTAGGTTATATGAAAATAGGCTGTATAGTTCTTCTCGGAACTACTTGTTATCGAACGCACCTCTTCTCAGTTTTGCTTCACGCGCCCTCAGACCAGAATTAAAATTTCTTGGCAAAGCCGGGAATTGAATCAGGTCTCTGGAGTGACAGCCAAGAATACTAGCCGCTACGGCAGGGGGCGTGATGGTGCAGTCGTCAAACTGCTTGCCTCTTATCAAAGTAGATCGGGTTCGATTCCCGGTCAATGCATATTATATTTTCGAAGTGAAATATCATGTCCTGTGATTCGGATTCCACGTACAAAAGGAGGTCCCATGGCTCACGGTCGCGACATAAAGGGTTACATATAAGTACATGCTTCCTCTCTTTCCCTTTTATTTTATATTCCCTTCCCTTCCTTTCATTCCTTTCCTTCCATTCCCTTTCCTTTCCCTTCCCTTCCTGTCATTCCTTTCCCTTCTTTTCCTTCCTTTCCCTTTCCTCTCCTTTCTTTCCTCCCTTTCCCATTCCTTTTATCTTCCTTTACCTTTGCTCTCCTTTTCCCTGCCCTTTCCTTTCCTTCCGTTCGCCTTCCTTTCCATTGCCTCCCCCCTTTTCCTCTCCCTTTCCTTTCCTTCCTTTCCCTTTCCTTTCCATTTCCTTCCTTCCTTTCCCTTTCCTTTCCCTTTCCTTTCCTTTCCCTTTCCCTTTCCTCTTCCTTTCCTTTCCTTTCCCTTTCCTTTCCTTCCTTTCCTTCCTTTCCCTTTCCTTTCCTTCCTTTCCCTTTCCTTTCCTTCCTTTCCTTCCCTTTCCTTTCCTTTCCTTCCTTTCCCTTTCCTTTTCCTTTCCCTTTCCTCTTCCTTTCCTTTCCTTCCTTTCCCTTTCCTTTCCTTCCTTTCCCTTTCCTTTCCTTCCTTTCCCTTTCCTTTCCCTTTCCTTCCTTTCCCTTTCCATTCCTTCCTTTCCTTCCTTCCTTTCCCTTCCCTTTCCTTTCCCTTTCCTTTCCTTTCCTTCCTTTCCCTTTCCTTCCTTTCCTTTCCTTTCCGTTTCCTCTCCCTTTCCTTTCCTTCCTCTCCCTTTCCTCTCCCTTTCCTCTCCCTTTCCTTTCCCTTTCCTTTCCTTCCTTTCCCTTTCCTCTCCCTTTCCTTTCCCTTCCTTCCTTTCCATTTCCGTCCTTCCTTTCCCTTTCCTTCCTTTTTCCTTTTCTTTCTTTTTCCCCCTCCTTCCTTTCCTTTCTTTCAGTTTTCTTGTCAATTCTTTCTTTCCTTTCCTTCCTTTCCCTTTCCTTTCATTCCTTTTCCTATCTTTTCCGTTTGTTCCTTTCCGTCCTTCCTTTCCCTTTTCATTCCTTCCTTCCGACCTTTAGCACAGGTGTGCTTTTCTGCGTGGCTGAAGGAAATAGATATGTACAATGTGAAACGGGAATAAAGCTGGTTGTAATACTGTGCGCTACCTATAAATGATATCGAGATAAAGCTCAGGGAATATCATAAGCAGCAAGGAGAGAGCGCCTGTCTGACGCAATAAGCGAACACAAAGCTACTGTCATCAAATGAATACCAGCCTCCATTGTTACATTCCCTGCTCCAGAGTACTTGAATGTCAACACCTGACATTCACCCCGGTCCTTGAGATATCGTGCACCTTCCTCCAACTCTAGCGACGGTAGGGGTATTCTAAAGATAATAATTATGAAATTCTTTCCCTGAGGCGATAATAACTAAATATTTATATAAAAAGAAATACCCACAGCCATTTAATTAATCTGTTAAACCCTAGCCAATAAAAGTTTTAAATTAATATTTATTAATTCAATATGAGTTTCGGTCACATTATGGCCTTTTTGAGTTTTTCAAAGAAGAAAAGAAAAGAACTAATGGAAAATTACGAGCCAAGCTTTTGAAGCAACATTAAAACTTGGTCTTTCCTATTAATTTTCTTTTGGTTGGTTGGTTCCTTAGTTTAGGGGTGCGACAACGCGGTCATGTAGCCCCGTGTACTTTGGGTGTGTGTAGAATTTGTCTGATAACCGGTGTTAATTGTATTAGTGTGTGTTATCTGTGATTCAGGTAAGGATTACAGACGGTTAATTTTTTCAAGTAGTTCCTACTTTTGCTACCAAATGCTACGGTTCACGACTCCTAGCTGCGAACGTGGCTACTAATAGCGAGTGTTGGAACTAATATAGCGTTATCAAACTGACCTACAATTTTACCTTTCACAAGTGTAGTTAGTGGAAGGTTCATTTCCATGCCATAAATCTATGACATGGGCCCGCCGGTTTTACTTCCCCTCCGAAGGAAGTCATACTGAGGGATTTTAACGCTCTTATAAAATCCGACGATTTCGGCCGGGTTCGAACCCGCGATCTAGGGCATAGAAGCTCAGCATGCTACCGACTACGCCACCGAAGCAGCTTATTTTTAGCCTACTTTTCACATTTTGCAAAAATGAGGAAAAAGTAGACTTATGAGATCGGGAAAATGTGTGTCTGTCTGTCTGTCCTGTCTGTCTGGCTGGCTGTGTGTGTGTGTGTCCCCCTATCAACTCCTAAACGGCTGGAGCAATCGAAACAAAATTTGGTAGGAGTAAATATCTTTACCTGAATATCTCACAGCGATATATGAAAATGATGTCAATGCTACCAACTGCTGAAAAATTGCCATTGAAATTCGAGCTCCATGTTGAATATCTTGCAAGGTATGAATTGGAGCTATTTCAAAATTGGCACACGTATGGATAATAATATTGCAGTTTAATTTCCAGGAGGCCATACATGGAAGTGTTGCCAAAAGGATTATAAGCCTGCTGATAGGTCCAAATTTTAAATGCATATAACGTCTACACTATCAATTGGATTTCAACCAAATTTCGTATGTGCTATGTGTACATAAACAGATATGACTGAACATATTCTTAAGAGCCACTAGGGCTGCCAACTGTTAATAAATGCACTCAATTTTTTAAAATCCAAATACCCATATATCAGAAAGTATGCAAGCCGACAGCTTTAAACTATGCACACGTATAGTACCTGATATTCTATATTAATTTTGAGTAACTTATATACGTCAGTGCTACCAACATGATTCTAAGCCCGCTGAGAGGCCCAACTATAAATACATGTAACTTCTATACTATCATTTGGATTTCAACCAAATTTCGTGTGTGCTATGTGTACCATAATAGATATGACTATGCGTATTCTTAAGAGCAACCAGGGCTGCCAACTGTTAATAAATACTGTCTCTATTTTTGTTACCCTAATATCAATATATAAGAAAGTATGCAAGCCAATAGCTCTAAACTTTGCACACGTTTACTACCTGGCATTCTAGCTTAATTTAAAATAACTAATATAGGCCTTGATCACTTTTGTGATACTTTCAATGTTTAGCTTGGCCCATTTGTCGGTCAAATTTTATTTATTGTTACTGAGATCCCCGAATGGTACTTATTTATTTACAATTGTTAATTGCTTAAACCATATGCATAATCTTGTTATCAATCACTTATTCATAGATATTATAGTTCTCACCTCGAGTGTTTCAGTCTCGCTATCTCAGGCGTCCTCACTCATGACATACCAGACATCTACTGGTTGATCCACTGTCTGCTGAGTAGTGTCGACTGACGTCACCCTGACTTTCGTTCGACCAATGGCAGGTCTTTGTCTGGTCGGGCATTCTCCAAACTTCGAGAGAGTTCTATGGTCCCTATTTAAGACGCCGCTTGCTGGCGTTCTTCATCACTTCGGATCAACCACCACTTCTGATCCACCACTTCTGATCAATCATCACTTCGGATCAACCGCCACTTCAATACTTCTAATTCACCGCTGCTGATCACTTCAACCCGCTGGTCACCGCTACCTCTCATGACACCATCGCTGATATCTACGCTAGCGAGCAGTTACGTCACAAGATCTGCACCATGACGTATTGATCAAGATGGCAAGAATAATTGCCAGCTGCTGTACTCTTCAACTTCACCTTAGAGGGGATACTTGGAATCGTCCTTCAAAATATCTCTGGATCAGCTCTTGGAAACTATAAATGTCATTCCTGCGCAAGAAATGAAAGTTGACATTTTTTCGATGGTGCACATAACTCTAGGCCATGTACGCCTCCTTCCAAGAAAACCGTGAAGACTTTTAAATCAACGTGTGCTAGCTGGAACTTTTTAAGGAGCTGGCTCTTCAACTCTCTTCAACTCTCTTCAAAGATAAGTTTAATTTTATAAAGAGCTTATATCATACCAGTTATTACACTCTTAATTATTTTTTATGGTTCTCTCTTTTTATAAACTGCATTTTTTATATATTAAGCTCAACTTTTCTCCAATCAAGCAAGCTTTTCATGGACCTTTCTATAACCTGGGTTCTGTAATCAGGCCCTCACACTTTGCTACATTTATAATTGTTAATTTCTGTAATAAGCACTTAAGTGCAATTTCTTTGTTTATTATAAATTTATTATTAGTAATAAAAATTGTTAATGCATTGCTCCCTATATTGGTTTTCTAGTCACGTATTTCATGCTCAATACCCCCGCACCGTTTCAGTCTATTTTTCTTGACCACAGTAGTTATTTTGGCCAGGCTTTCGCCTGATGCGTTTCGTTCTCCCGTATGGGGAAGTTTTAGGACAGAATTTATACTTCTCCAGGCCTACGCCAGTGCTGCCAACATGATTCTAAGCCTGCTGATATGTCCAATTTTAAAATGCATGTAACTTCTATACTAACTAATGGATTTCATTCAAAATTGACACAACAATAGATCATATTATTTCAGATTATTTCTGACCAATACATGCATGTCATTGTTGCCAACATGATTTTACGCGCGCTGTTAGATCCAATGTTTAACTACATATAACGTCTATGCTATCCATTGGAATTCAACCAAATTTTGTATGTTGTACCTTAAGAGATGGAACTAAGAATATATTCAGTCACCAGGGCTGACAACTGTAGTTCTCTGCTAGGCTACATTATGCCAGGTATACAGTATTTCGAACTAATTAGAAATTTCGATATTACCAACTTAATTTCGTCATTATTCTACATAGATCCATATAGATTAATCATTGGCATGAGTCTCAAATTTAAAAAAAAAAGTAGGCTCTTTAGTTCGTCACGGAACTTCTTGTTTTTCTTTTTTTATATAAAAATATATGATAGTGTTTGATTATGGTGTTTGAAGCCATTTTCAGTGTTGCCATGGAAAACGAAAGTTTGATGCTTTTTAGATGGGTTATTCCCTAATCCGGAAAAAAATTACATGAGATTTATTAATTTATTATAATATTTATAATTTTTCGGAAAAACTCGTGTTGACTGACTGAAAAGCATCAAACTTTGATAAGAATATATTTAGAAAACAGATAAATGTGGGCTTTAATTTGATAATATAAAATAATTTTGTCATAAATGACATCAATATAAAAATTAATTGTATTTGTAATCCCATTTATAGACTAAAAATTGTTCTTCAAAAAATCTTGATATGGTCTTTCTATGAGATGAGTTGAAAAAATCCTTTGCTAAGTGGATCCTGTAAGAAAATGAGTGAGTATGAAGATATATAAATGTTAATTTAAACATTTTATTAATGATGATGATAATTGTTGTTTTAAGGGGCCTAACATCTAGGTTATCGGCCCCTGATGGTTTGGGGGATCGTGAAGATGAAAATGAAAAGCGAAATTAAAACTAAAACTAACTACTAACCTACATACTAGAAGAAGAAATGGAAAACTAAAGGAGAATAAGGCAAATAAAGGACAGGAGGAAAAGAAATGCCCTCAACCCTCGAAGAAGGCGGATTGAGGGACTTGAAAGGAAGGAGAGCCATGAAAGGCAGATAGGAAAGTGAAAGAGGAGAGGGTCCGCCCCAAAGGTAAGGGACAAAAAGGGAAAACGGACCCAGCTCAGGAATCCCCCGGGTCGCCAACTCCCGAACTCACCAGCCGTGAGCCCCTGAGGGTGTAGCATTATCTAGGGTGCACCAGAAGTGGTGGGGCTACATACACCCTGCCTCCTTAAGGGCCTTGAGCACAAGGCAGGAGGTAGAAGGAAGAGAAGAAGAAGGCTGACCCCTCACAGAAGGAGGATGTCAGGAAAGATGAGACAAGGGCCAATTAAGGCGGGAAAGGAAGATACTCCCTAGGCCTCGGATACCCTAATACCGTCGGGGTCGGAAGAGAACAAGAGTTGACCAAGTGAGGTCGACAGGAAAGAAGACGGAGAGGAGCCCTGCACAAGTAAGTGGAAGCAATGCCGGACTCAGCTGGGACATTTTATTAACTAAGGTGTATCAGATTTATTTAACAGCCTACCTTTAGCTGTGAGTATTTCTTATTAGATTAAAACTCAGCAATTCTAGGTTTGTGCCGTGTCTTGTGTGGGGTTTCGCCTAGGACACCAAGCTGGCTCATCGGCGGGCTCTTGGTTTCCCCGCCCGGACCCCCACTGGAGTGGCGAACTGCGCGCCACCACCCTTTATATAAGGTGCAACTGCACCTCTTGACTGCGAGAACTAAAAGCCCAAGCAGCCTCAACCTCCCTATGAAGGCTTCCAAGGCTTCTTAGCCTTTCCATCTTTTTTGGAGAATGGATATAGAACCTGTCAGAAAAGAGGCAATGAAATCGAGAATTAACAAGTTAAACTTGGCATACAAAGAAACCTGGAATACTTACAACAAGAAGACCATCTCGATCAATACAAAACTGAGACACTACCAGACAGTGATTAATATATGAAGCTGAATATTTGTGTCTGACAAAGAAAGGAATGATTAAAAAGTTGGAGCTAATAGAGGGAAAGATTCTTAGGAAGATACTTGGACCTAAAAGAACAGAAATGGGTCGTATAGAAGAAAAGGGAACCAAGAATTATACCTCAGATAGGATAAAATCTCAGACACCATCCGAAAAAGAAGGGTCATGTTTCTTGGACATATATACAGAATGAACCCATGTATATCAACCAGATACTGAAATTCTTTGCGACCAGGAAAACCACAGTTCGCTGGTATCAGGGGGTGAATAAGGACCAAGAATAAATGACAACATCTGAAGCTGATATCAGCAACAGGGAAACATATAAAGCCAATATTAAGAATTTCACGGGTTTTAAGATGCATCCTACATCACGGATCCAAGCACCATGGACTGAAGAAAGGAGGGGAATGCAGAGCGATGGAATGAAGGAGTATTGGGCAAAAATACCCGGAAGCATCTGAAATCAAATTAACGTGGTCACAGTCGGCTTAAACGACAGAAGAAGTAATTAATAAATATGATTAAGTACATATCACTCTGCATACAGAGTGTCGCAAAATTACGTCGGCAAACTGAAAACAGAGGTTCCGGCCCTTATCTGAAGCAACTTGAGATAGGACAATTATGGCCGGAAACGAAGCGTTAACAATCTGTGCGACGTTAAACGTTTAACGAGGCAAATCCGCAACAGTACGTCGAGAAAGTGCGATTTTTTCTAATGTTTCCGTTCCGCGGAGGAATGCCGCCACTTCCCGACTAGCAAATTAGCACAGTGCTAAGAAAATAGCAGTAAGAAAAAATTGCGCTGGCTCTGATTCGAACCGCTACCAAATGACTCGTTGAAGGAACACGCCGCGCACGATACCACTGAGCGAGTTCATTATCCACTCTCCTAGGTATTTAAAGGAATTTGTTTTACGTACTGAACTGTCATGAATTGTGATACTTTTCGAGGCATCGGTGATGTTTATCATGCACTTAGTATTTTGAAATGTTACTAGCTAGTATATTATTATTATTATTATTATTATTATTATTATTTTTATTATTATTCATAATACGTGATCTGTGCGAGGAATCTCACATGTTCATTAACCACCCATCCAGCGTTTCTGTTATGCGGGCTTCTTCTTCTTTTTGCGTTTTGCCCATTATAGAGCGCACTTGAACTTGTTTTTCGGCTTGATGATATTCGCCTTCCTATCTTCCCAAAATCTCTTCATGAAGTCACTGTGCTGCTTCTTCCGTTCATCTGTGCACTTGGTTCCAGTCCTGCCACTAGTTTTCACCCTAAACTTGTGCTTTGTTACTGCGGTCCTGAAGACTTTGCGGTTTCTCAGAATATTTTCTCCGATGTTCAACTCTTGCAGGTCCTCTCTTGATTCATCCAGCCAGGCTATCCTTGACTTCTGAGAATTTATTACATTGAATAACGTTTTTGTAAGTCTATAATCGTCCATCCTGAAGTGGTGTCCATAAAATGTTAAACGTCTTCTTCGTACAGTGTTGCTGAAACTATCTGTGTGACGGTATAGATCTGAATTTCGTCTTTTAATCCAAATTCCGTTTTCTTGTATGGGGCCGAATATTTTTTTAAGAATTTTACGTTCTTGCTTTTCTATATTTGCAATTTTAGAATGACCTCCTAAAGCTATGGTTTCTGAAGCATATAGAGCTTCCGGTAGGACAACTGTTTTGTAGTGTTTCAGTTTTGCATTATGTGACATTACTCTTTTATTACAGTGATCCCATGTTAGTCTGAATGCTCTATGAAGTTTTGAGGCTCTTTCTGTGTTAGCTAAACTGTCCAAACCTGAAGGAAGAATTATTTCTCCAAGGTATTAAAAAAATTCTACTTGTGATATTGCTCCATACGCTGTTTCTATTTTTTCTGTCTTGTTCTTTTGCTGAAAATTTTGCATCTAATTGGTTTTTTCAAATGATATTTGAAGGCCTGCTTGTGATGCTATTCTGTATAATGTCTCAATAGCATGCTTAGTTTCTTCTTTGTTCCTAGTGATAATCGCTAGGTCATCTGCGAAAGCAAAGCATTTCACATTGATTTTGTTTCCAGCAGTTCCTATGCTAACGCCTTTGATGTTCTTTTCCCACTCTCTGATGACTTTATCTAGAACCAGGTTAAATAGAAGGGGTGAAAGTCCGTCTCCTTGGCGAACACCTGTTCGTACTTCAAAAGAGTCAGAAATTTCCCCAAGAAACTTCACCTTCGATGTTGTATTGGTGAGAGTCTGACGAATCAGTTCTCTAGTCTTCCTGTCCACTTGAAGTTCTTCTAGCGTCTCAAACAGGGTCTGCCTGTACACAGAATCATTTGCTTTCTTTAGGTCCACAAAGGTGACAATTGTGGGGTTGGATCTTCGGATCTTCAAAATCATCTTCAGATTCCATATCTGTTCAGCACATGAACGCCCTTTCCTAAAACCCGCTTGATATTCACCAATCAAATGGTCTGTTTCTCTAGTCTGTTCAGAAAAGCTTTAGATAGGATTTTATAGGCCACATATAATAAGGATAAACCTCTATAGTTGTTTGGATCAGTTTTGTTACCTCTCTTGTGCAATGGATGTATTAACGCGCACTTCCAGTCCTGTGGGATCACTTCTGTTTCCCAAATTGCTTTCAAAATTGCGTGGATTCTTCTGGTGACCTCTTCCCCTCCGAGATTCAACATTTCAGCGGTAATACCGTCTTCTCCTGGTGCTTTGTTGTTTTTAAGAGATTGAATGATTTCTGCTGTTTCTTCCATTGTTGGTGGATGTGAATCTGGATTCGGTGCAGGCTTTTCAAAGTGCATTTTTTTCTTTCGGTGGGTCACAATTGAGTAGATCTTGGAAGTAATCTGCTAAGATCTTGCAGTTTTCCTTGGTGTTTGTTTCTAGTGAGCCATCTGGTCTTCTATAAATATGTTTATTTGTCAGTATTTATGAAACCAGATTACAATTCGTAATTTTTGCGGTTAATATTCTTTTCAATGCACAATGGGTTGTGTACAGACTACCCGCCCAACCCTAGTGTTATGCGGGCTGGACGTGATACAGGGGTTATCGTCTTGTTTATTTGTTTAAACACACTTTATAAGCAAATAAATATATTATTATTATTATTATTATTATTATTATTATTATTATTATTATTATTATTATTATTATTACTATATATTTGCAAATGGGGTAATTGTACAAATACAGAAAGTTACCTACAATAACATCAAGCACAATATACACAATTCGCAATACATCGTAGTATTTACTCATAATTTCAATCTTCTCTTAAACACAGCAATATGTTTGGGGAAAGGCTCTAAGACTGAAACAGGTAATTAGTTCCAATTATCAATATCACAGTTAATGAAGGAATATTTCCCATAATTTGTACACTGTGGTCGGACCTTAACTTTATGTGGATGATCTGCCCTGCTCAGGTTGGTGGGATTTCCCAGACGTTTGCTTAGTTCTCACCATGCTGGCCGATTAGTGTAAGTGTTAAACATAGCGTATAGTCTGGATTTCGTTCTTCTATCTTCCAGAGATTCCCACCCTAGTTTTTCTCTCATTCGAGTAACACTACTTCTAGGATTAAAATCGTTGAGGACAAACCTAGCAGCCTTCCTTTGTTCCATCTCCAGCTCATTTATGAGCCCTACCTGAGGTGGGTCCCAAACCGCTGAGCCGTATTCCAAGATTGGCCTCACCAGAGTCAAATGTGCTAATTCTTATACGGTTGAGCTACTGCCTATTTCCGTTGAATTTGGAAGAAATGCAAGATTTTTTCCTGTACTATTCAGTCGATTTGGAAGATTTCGGCACAAAACGCACTTTCTAATTCCTTCTAGTTCAGGAGGTCGAGTTTTTGTGGGATGAACTTAGCGTATTAAACAGTGTGTCACAAAAATGTACGGCTCAAAATGCTGGACACATTTCTCACACGTAGACGAAGAAATTTTGTTATATGAACATGGGTCCACAAACGTTTTGTTTCCATGTTTCACCACATTGTCTCCAACTCATTAAGCATGGGAAACACACAAGAACAAAACGTTAGAATCGCTGGGAACATGCACTCTTGGTTACGTCTGGTTACGTTGTCATTATCGTAGGTGCACCGCCAGTGTTTTCCTTACATGGCCCCGTTGCCATGCGACTTAGCAGATGTGCCTTTAGCTGTGCGACAAAACATGTACTTCATGCACGATGAAGCACCTCCTCATTTTAGTGCTAATGTCCGCCGGCTTCTAAATAACAGATTTGGTGACAAATGGATAGGTAGAGGTGGACCAATTGCTTGGCCTCCACGCTCTCCGCACCTAAAATCACTGAACTTTATTTGTGAGGGAATTTGAAAGTTCTTGTGTATCGAACCCCAGTACAAGATGTTCAGAGTCTCCGTGCCCGTATTATGGAAGGCTACGAAACCTTACGCAGTATCCAGGGATACTTCAGCGCATCCGAGATTCACTACGACGCGAAGGTGGGTTGATGAATGTATCAATGCGCACGCAGGGCATATCGAACATCTCCTGTGAGCAAGTGGTATGCTGGTACGTTCTTTTCTCGTATGTTTCCCATGATTAATGAGTTGGAGACAATGAGGTATAACATGAAAACAAAGTGTTTCCGGACCCATGTTCATGTAACATAATTTATTCGTCTACGTGTGAGGAATGTGTCCTGCAATTTGTGCCTTACCTTTTTGTTACACCCTGCATAACAAGAAGTTCCGTGAAGAACTATACAGCCTACTTTTCATGCCAATGATTATTCTACAGTATATGAACCTATCTAGAATAATGACAAAATTAAGTTGCTAATATCGAAATATCTAATTAGTTCAAAATATACCTGGTATAATGTAGCCTAATAGAGCACTACAGTTGGCAGCCCTGGTGACTGAATATATTCTTAGTTCCATCTCTTAAGGTACAGAATACAACATTTGGTTGAAGTCCAATGGACGTTACATGCAGTTAGACACTGGATCTATCAGCAGACGTAAAAGCATGTTGCCAACAATGCCATGCGTGTGCTGGTCAGAAGTAATCTGAAATATTATGATATCTTGATGTGCCAATTTTGGATGAAATCCATTTGTTAGTATAGAAGTTACATGTATTTTAAAATTGGATATTATCAGCAGGCATAGAATCATGTTCTCAGCACTGCCTTGTATTAATTACTCCAAATTAATCTACAATGTCAGGTGCTATACGTGTGCAAAGTATAGATCTGTTGGCTTGCATACTTTCTGATATATTGATATTAGGGTAAAAAAATATAGACAGCATTTATTAACAGTTGGCAGCCCTGATTGCTCTTAACAATACTTATAGTCATATCTGTTATGGTACACATAGCACATACGAAATTTGGTTGAAATCCAACTGATAGTATAGAAGTTACATTTATTTAAAAATTGGTATTATCAGCAGGCTTATAATCATGTTGGTAGAACTGACGTATATACGTTACTCCAAATTAATTTAAAATGTCAGAATATACGTGTGCATAGTTTAAAGCTGTTGGCTTGCATACTTTTTGATATATTGGTATTTGGATAAAACAAATATAGAGAGCAATTATTAACAGTTGGCAGCCCTGGTGACTCTTAATAATACGCTCAGTCATATCTGTTTATGTACAGATATTACATACAAAATTTGGTTGAAATCCAATTGATAGTGTAGAAGTTATATGCATTTAAACATTGGACCTATCAGAAGGCTTAAAATTATTTTGGCAACACTGTCATGGTTGGCCTCCAGGAAATTAAACTGAAATAATATTATCTACATGTTTGCCAATTTTGGAATAGCTCCCATGCATACCTTGCAAGATATCCTACATTGAGCTCAAATTTCTAGTGCGTTTTTTCAGCAGTTGGTAGCACTGACATCATTTTCAAATATGGACGTGAGATATTCCGGTGCACATCTTTACTCATACTAAATTTGGTTTAGATTGCTGCAGCCGTTTAGGAGTTGATAGGGGGGGACATACACACAGCCAGACAGACAGACAGACAGACACACATTTTCCCGGATCGATCTCATAAGTCTACTTTTTCCTCATTTTTGCAAAATGTGAAAAGTAGGCTAAAAATATTATTACCTGCATTTCGTAGGGATGACACTAGATAAGAAATGTACCCACGTGTGTTTGAATGCCGTCTAAAAGAAGAGGATGTAGACCCCGGCTGTAGGCTAATGTTCACGCCGCAAATTAGACCGGCAATCTCGTGCAAGGCTCTCCTCAGACAAGGAGGAAGATATTCGATAAATCCACAACGAACGGGTGCGTGATTTTTTTTTCTTCTTTCTTTTTTCTCTCGTCTTCTTTGCCGATATTGGATTCACGCCCTCTTGGCAAGAAAATAGATCATTGGAGGAGGAAAATATGTGCATAAGTTATTGGCATAACGGTTGAGATGTGGTTGGCAGTAACGGCAGTGCGCTGATGAATAAGCAGAAACTTCTTATCATAAGCGTACGGATTTCTTTAGGAAGAAGAAGTGGGAATTAAGCTTAAAAGATGTGTTTCGATAAATGGTCATGTGTGGGATATAATAGTGGTGACGGAAGAAATATGCACTATTCATTGATACAGTGAGAGCCTTCCTTGGGCCGTGTGACGGACTGAGAGCATTTGTTGATTACACAAGAGTGGGTCGGGAAGCACTGGATGTTGTCATACCATTCATCACTTGATTTACTGAAATCGTTACTGCTTGGCATACTTTGGTCAAAAATGAATGTTTTTCTACAGAAAACTTCCTCGAGAAATCCTTTATAGAATGGTGAAAACCGTATCATAATCCATCCAGTGGTTCTCGAGATTACCCGTTACATCCAAGAATCGGGGTCTTGGTTTTATATTATGTAGAGATTGCTTTTCGTAAAAAAATATCATGATGATAATTGTTGTTTTAAGGGGCCTAACATCTAGGTTATCTGTCCCTAATGGTCTGGGTGATAGTGAAATTGACAATGAAATTGAAACCAGAACGAAAACCAAGGTAGATTGAAAATACTTACAAAAGGTAATTTAGACGGAATATACTCAAAAAAGCAAGTTTGATTGAAAAATACGCACTAAATGTAGTTTAGGTTCAAAATACTCACAAAATGCAATTGAAATTGAAAATATTTACAAAACGTAATTTAGATTCACAATACTCACAATATGTCAGCCCCCGTTCCATTATACTTACAATATACAATCTAGAATGAAAATTCTTACAAAATGGAGTTAAGATTGGAAATACTTACAAAATGCAATGCAGATTAAAAATACTCGCAGAAAGTAATTAGAAAAACTACCCTTTCAAAATTTAATTTAGAAACACGGGGAACTAATTCACATAACAGTGCTGGAATCTTAAAGAAAAAAGGATATATAATGAAAATAAAACTTACAAAAAGGTTATTCAATGTAATAAATTCTCAGAAGTCAAGGATAGCCTGGCTGGATGAATCAAGAGAGGACCTGCAAGAGTTGAACATCGGAGAAAATATTCTGAGAAACCGCAAAGTCTTCAGGACCGCAGTAACAAAGCACAAGTTTAGGGTGAAAACTAGTGGCAGGACTGGAACCAAGTGGACAGAAGAACGGAAGAAGCAGCACAGTGACTTCATGATGAGATTTTGGGAAGATAGGAAGGCGAATATCATCAAGCCGAAAAACAAGTTCAAGCGCGCTCTATAATGGGAAAAACGCAAAAAGAAGAAGAAGAAAATAAAACAAGAGGTTTGACCCCTCGAAGAAGGAGGGATCAGGAAATATGAGACGAGGGCCAATTAATGCGGGAAAGGGAAAGACTCCCTAGGCCTCCGATACCCTAATACCGTCGGGGTCGGAAAAGAACTACAGTTGACCAAGGGAGGTCGACAGGAAAGATAACAGAGAGGAGCCCGGTACAAGTAAGTGGAAGTAATGCCAGACTCAGCTGGGGTCCCGTGGTCGCTAATCCACGTCCCACTAGATGTGAGCCACTGGGGGGTTTTAGTTTAAAAAAATGGCCTATTTAGTGTACAGTATAACTATTTTATAGCAATGCGACACATGCTGATGAAGATCCCAATTAAGGGTTGAAAACATGTTACAATAAACATTATAGTATTAAGAGGTGTCCCTAGTAAACTCAATTAATACGAAAGTTAATATGTTTATTAAGCACGTTATTCATCATGGTTGATGTTTTTGTCTGTTTGTTTGTTTGTTTGTTTGTTTGTTTGTTTGTTTGTTTGTTTGTTTGTTTGTTTGTTTAACCTGTATAGATGTCACAGCAATGTTTAGGGACGAGCTTTGTTCTCACTCTGTAGGGATCAAAGCAGTCTCCTAGATTCTACGTATCTGTCACAATGCAAAGCCTTGGTAAGGTAGCTAAAACAGAAGAACAAGCAGGGCTTACAGGACTACCAACACAACCTCCCAGGCCATTAATCCTTCAAGCAAATCGAGAGCACTGGGACACACGTACACACACACACACGAAAACACGAGAATAATTCATACCAAAGACCTTGTACTCGCTCCTAAATCACGAACAATCCCCCCCTCTTCAGATTGAATAACAAATTATACGAATTATTCATCGAGAACGAATTCAAGTCGCTTTACTCACCGACTCTTCTTTTTTTACTTCTTTATTCTTCAAATGTTCCTTTGACCGAACGTTAGAAAAAAAGAACAAAGGATAGCAAAAACACGGAAAGAATTCTAGAAGAGCTGAGGTTTTCATGGAAGGACATTTATCAAAGTCTTCAATTCTTTTTTCTTTTATGTTTTACGGGGAAAGAACGAAACGTCCTCACCTTTTCACTGAATATTTAATTGAGCACGCTCCATCAATCAAAGGAAGATCCAAAACATATTTACATATCAAAGTGTTATAAATCGTCTTACAATTGTTTGAGAAAGAGGTCGTGAAATCACATTATCGGAATGAAGACATTACTGATGTTCTCAGGGTGTGTGAAAACTCGATGGTCATCTGCTGAGAATATGTTGTTGTTTGAATTTTCAGTTTTTTGACTGGTTTGATACAGTTCTACATACCTCCCTGTCCTAAGCTAATCGTTTCATTTGTACATAGAGACAATCTGTTTAACATATTCTAACCTTGGTCTATCTCTACAGTTCTTACCCTCGACCCTTCCGTCCATTACTAAGTTTGCTACTTCTGGGTGTCTTAGTATGTATCCTACCAACCTATTTCTTCTCTTCATTACCAGTCACTAGAAACATCTCTCCTACCCAACTCGATTTTAAAACCTCTACATTTGTTACTCTATTCATCTGATCTTCATCATTCTTCTGTAACACCACATTTCAAATGCTTCTATTCTCTTCTCTTCTACTGCACCAACAGTTAAAGTTTCACTTCCATAGAGCGCCACGCTCCAGAAAAAGGCTTTCAAATATTACTTCCCAATTGCTCTTCTATATTCGATTTCAATACATTTCTTTAGAAATGATATCCTTCCCTGAGGCAACCTACTTTTAATATCCTCTTTGCTTCGTCCATCACTGATTATATTCCTTCCTAAGTATGTTGTTATAGTATCATTTACCCATTCGCTTGTGTGAGTCTGATGACCTGGTTTGTAACGGTGCCTGTACAGTAATAGTGATAATTATAGAAAAAGAACATCGGCTAAATCCCCAGTATTAGGCGGTTGATGGTAATTAACTAATTATAAATTAAGGGAAAGGATCTTAAACAAGTAGTTCCTTAAATAACTAAATAGCCCAGGGTCTTTCATAAATAGTAAGAACGGCAAGCGGCAGTTTTGTTATCCGCTGCTGGGGTGGCCTTGGCCGAGCATGTGGCGCGCCATGGCCCCCTGCTGTACTATTGAAAGCGCGCGCATACCTTCAATTCTCGAAAAAGGTGAAAATCATTCAGTGCTGGTTTGGACTAAACGGCAGATGGTCCAAAACTTCACAATTGAATTCTTTGTAAAAGTCTATCGTAACGTTGGTACAGTGTGGTCGTGAATCATTTTCACCTTTTTCGAGAATTGAAGGTATGGTTGGGCGGCAACGCCTCGCCAAAAAAGGAAAAACTTCAGAAGGCTCTCCAGACGTACCCACTTCAGTGGCGGCAGAATATTTTGCTGAGGGCATTGGAAAGCTGCTGTAACGATACGACAAATGTTTTAATCGTTTTGGCGATTATGTTGAGACATAAGAATAAAACAAGCAAACATTTAGTAGTTAAATCAGTTTGGTATGTCAATCTGTTATTTTTATACAGTCCATCGGAACTTGAACAAGTAGTTCCGTAAAGAACTATACAGCCTATTTTCATATATCCTGCTCATGTTAATTTCTTCTAACAACATACAAAATTTCAGTTTAATTGCTGTAACAGATTCGTAGATATTGAGAACCGTCTAAATATTTCAGATTGTCGCCAGGTTGGATTTTTATTTTTGTACTATTACATTAAGATTATTGTGTACGTGTGGTATTCAAACTTCAATCGCATGATTAGAACACAAGAAGTAAAAACGAGATTTTAAAATTACGCACAGCAGCCATCTTGTGATTATGCAAACAATTGAAATAAATTAGATGCCAGTGGATCAACATTTGTATAAGCATTTAACGTGCAACGTTTCACAGCACTCGGATAGTTAATTCGCGAGAATCGTCCATTTAAATATTTATACTTCGCGTCGCCGCCATGTTGGATTTGTGCTCACCAGGTTAATGAAAGTCCTATAGGTGAACATATGTTCATAGTCTCTATGAACTTAAAAGAATTCAGTTTGGTTGCTGTAAAAGATTCATAGATATTGAGAACCGTCTAAATATTTCGGAAGCTCGCCATTTAGGATTGTTATATGTATAGGCCATAGAATTATGTACCATTCAAGGACAATTATTGCCTAGGTTCATTATTCAAACTTTGACTTCGATCGCATGATTACGACACAAGAAATAAAAACTTAATTTTAAAATTTCGCACAGCCGCCATATTGAAGTTATGTAAACAATTGATTTAAATTAGATGGCAGTGCATTACAATCTGCAAAATCATTTACTGTACCACATTTCACTGCGCTCAGAGAGTTAAATCACGAGAAAAGTCTATTAAAATATTTCAAATTCGCTTGGTCGCCATGTTCGTTTTTTACTTTACAAGTTTATGAAATATACATAGGTAAACTTGTACCAGTACCCTTTGTCACCGTACAAAATTTCAGGGTAATATCTGTAATAGTTTCGGAGATACAGAATGTCAGTGAAATATTTCGCACAGCCGCCATTTTGAGGTTATGTAAACAATTGAACTAAATTAGACTCCAGTGCATTGCTATGTGTATAAACACTTGCTGTACCTAGTTTCATTACGTTTGGATGGTTAATGCGTGAGAAAAGTCTATTTAAAAGTCTCAACTTCGCTTGGTCGCCATGTTCGTTTTCTAATTTACAAGTTTATGAAATATACATAGGTAAACTTGTATCAGTACCCTTTATCACCGTACTAAATTGCAGGGTGATATCTGTAATAGTTTCGGAGATATAGAATGTCAGTGAAATATTTCGCACAGCCGCCATTTTGAAGTTATGTAAATAATTGAACTAAATTAGACTCCAGTGCATTACAATGTGTATAAACATTTGCTGTACCAAGTTTCATTACGTGTGGATAGTTAAATCGCGAGAAAAGTCTATTTAAAAGTCTCAACTTCGCTTGACCGCCATGTTGGTTTTGTAGTCACCAGGTTTTTGAAAGTCTCATAGGTGAACTTCTAGTAGTACCCTTTATCACCGTACACAATTTCAGGGCGATATCGGGAATAGTTTCGGAGATATTGAATGCTAGTGAAATATTTCGCACAGCCGCCATTTTGCATTGGTGAGACGTAACAAAATTTGAAGGGCACGGTCGAGGTCGGCGGGAATAGTGCTATGAACATACCGAGTTTCATTGAAATCGCTCCAGCCGTTTAGATTTTATTAGGGGGGGACACACACACGAATCACACACACACACACACACACGCACACACACACGGACAAAAGGTGATCTCATAAGCCTATTTTTTCAAAATTGAAAATAGGCTAAAAATAAAAACAGCCCTCGAAGGTATTATGCAAGCGCTTTCAATAGTACAGCAGGGGGCCATGGTGCGCCACAAGCTCGGCCAAGGCCACCTCAGCAGTGAATATCAAAACTTCCGCTTGCCGTTCTTATTTTATATGAAAGACCCTGTATTTTACTGGTCTTTTCCATTAAAACTCTCCTGCCTATTAAAAGAATTTTACATGTGATGTATACAAAATACCTTTTGGTTCACGACCTACTGTATGTCTCCACCAACTCCGTTACATTGAGAAATTATGTGCTAGAATATACGAGGGGCGTAGTATATTGCTTTACACTTTATTTTTAGCCTATTTTCAATTTTGCAAAAATAGGCTTATGAGATCACCTTTTGTCCGTGTGTGTGTGTGCGTGTGTGTGTGTGTGCGTGTGTGTGTGTGTGTGTGTGTGTGAGGTTTGTGTGTGTGCGTCCCCCTAATAAAATCTAAACGACTGGAGCGATTTCAATGAAACTCGGTAAGTTCATAGCACCATTCTGGCCGACCTCGACCGTGCCCTTCAAATTTTATTCTGTCACTCCAATCCAACATGGCGGCTGTGCGAAATATTTCACCAGCATTCAGTATCTCCGAAACTATTACCGATATCACCCTGAAATTTTCTACGGTGATAAAGGACACTACTAGAAGTTCACCTATGTGACGTTCAAAAACCTGGTAAATACAAAAACAACATGGCGGCCAAGCGAATTTGAGACTTTTAAATAGGCTTTTCTCGCGATTTAACAATCCAAACGTAATGAAACTTGGTACTGCAAATGATTATACACATTGTAATGCACTGGCGTCCAATTTAGTTCAATTGTTCACATAACCTCAAAATGGCGGCTGTGCAAAATATTTCACTGGCATTCAATATCTCCCAAACCATTATAGATATCTCCCTGAAATTCTGTACGATGATAAAGGGCAGTGCTACACGTTTATCTATGTAACTTTCAAAAACCTGTAAAGTACAAAACGAACATGGCGGCCTAGCAAAGTTGAAACATTTTAATAGACTTTTCTCTTGATTTAACCATCTGAGCGCAGTGAAATGTGGTACAATAAATGATTATACATATTGTAATCCAATGGCATCTAATTTAGTTCAATTGTTTATATAACCTCAAGATGGCGGCTGTGGGAAATTTTAAAATTATTTTTTTATTTTTTGTGTCGTATCATGCGATCGAATTGAAAGTTTGAATAACCAAGCAACGCATTATTTTTCCTTTAATGGCACATAACTCTATGGCCTATACATAAAACAATCCAAAATGGCGAGCATCCGAAATATTTCGGCGGTTCTCAATATCTACGTATCCTTTACAGGAATCAAACTGATTTTTTATGTTCATAGAGGCTATGAACATAAGTTCACCCATAGGTGTTTCAGTAATCTGGTGAGCACAAATCCAACATGGCGGCGACGCGAAATATAAATACTCAATTGGACGTTTCTCGTGATTTAAACATCCGAGTGCAGTGAAACTTTGCACGTTAAATGATTATACAAATATTAATCCATTGGCATCTGATTTATTTCAATTGTTTTGATAACCACAAGATGGCAGCTGTGCGAAATTTTAAATTCTCGTTTTTACTTCTTGTGTCCTAATCATGCGATTGAAGTGTGAATACCACACGTACACAATAATCTTCATGTAATAGTACATAAATAAGAATCCAACCTGTCGATCAACTGAAATATTTAGACGATTCTCTATAACTACCAATCTATCACAACAATCAAACTGAAATTTTGTATGTTGATAGAGGCAATTGACATGAGTAGGATATATGAAAACAGGCTGTATAGTTCTTCAAGGAACTACTTTTTTCTACCCAAATGAAGTACATTACACATCAGTTATTTCGTCCACCCTCTCAACATAATCTCCTTGTAACTTCATGCACTTTTGCCATCGATGTGTCAGTCTCTCCAGACATTCCTGCGTACCCGTGCCTTGACGGCTGTGTCCAGTTCTTCAAAATACGCAAAACGGCGACTATGCAATGGAAGCATAGGGGCAGTCCACCACCAATGAAATGTCGAACAGTGCCATCAGTTGGCAAACGAATGGTGGCAGAGTTCTGGGACACAAAGGGCATCATCCTCATTGACTGGCTGGAATTGGGGGCCACGATTAACAGAGCAGCAAATGTGGAAACCTTTAAGAGCTTACGTCATGCCATTCAAACTAAGCGGCCAGGAAAATGGGTTAAAGGTGTGCTTCTGCAACATGACAATGCTCGCCCCCAAACTAGCTGTGAGACCATCGCTACCATTGATCAAATGGGTTTCACGGTGCTGTCAAACACACCATACTCTCCCGACTTGGCACCGAGTGATTATCACATGTTTGGGAACATGAAGAAACCTCTGGATAGAGCTGTCAAGGCATGGGTACGCAGGAAGGTCTGGAGAGACTGACACATCGATGACAAAAGTGCATAAAGTTACAAGGAGATTATGTTGAGAAGGTGGACGTAACAACTGATGTGTAATGTACTTCATTTGGGTAGAAAAAAATAAAGTGTAAAGCAAATATAAGGTTTGTTCAAAAAGTAACGAGCCGGAGGCATAATTACAGAAACCATTACCTGTATGTTAGAAGTATTGGCCCTGGCTGTTGAGGCACTTGTCCCACTTTGACACGAGGCGGTGAATGTCTCATAATATTCCCTGGGCTGCGATGTGAACCAGTTCCGCACGTATAGCTGGACGTCGGCGTCCGAGGCGCAGAGCCCTTTTCAGGGGACCAAGCATGGCATAATCACAGGGAGAGAGGTCTGGGCTGTATGGAGGGTGGCCGAGAACCTCCCATTTGAATTTCTGCAGGAGTGCCGCGACTGTGTTGGTCGTATGAAGTCTTGCATTGTCGTGGAGCGACCACGGCGGCTATGGCGTTCACTGTCACTCGGCGGTCCTGGATAATGAGTGCATCAACCATCCGGACGTTGTCATCCGTAATGCAGGGGGTGCCCCAGACCGGGGATCATCGGCTAACGACACCCGTCCTTCCCTGAAGCGCTTGTGCCACGCCTTGACCCTTGCAAGGGACATGCAGTGTTCGCCGTACACTTGTGACATTCGGCGATGAATGTCCGTTCCCCCTACTCCTTATGCTGTCAGAAAATGAACAACACCTCCTTGCTCTTCGGTTGACGCCTCCATGTCACTGTTTGCAATGCGTTTGGCAGGGTTGGACGATTGATGCATGCTGCTGCTCGCTTTGTATCGTCACGTGGCATGCACGCGTGCCATCTAGCGACGGGCTATGACCTTCCACGCTCTGGTCGGAACCACACCTCGTTACACACGGCACAATTAGCCGATGTAGTCACCGGTTTGCGCATTCCAGCCTCCGGCTCGTTACTTTTTGAACGCACCTTATAGTACGCCCCTCGTGTAACTTTCAGTATCGATGAATAAGACTCCTCCCGCGAGATGGCGTCTTTCTAAAACGAGTCACGGGAATTTATTTTATGAAAGGTTAAATGCACGACATGTATGATTTACGAAAATAAAGCCACAGATTATGATTATTATAATAGCCCATCCTACAAATCCTCTCTTCAACCGCTTGAATAGGATACTGGAAATAAATAAGGTTTCAAAATTTCGAACTGATGCCATTTTGAATTTTTGAAATCAATTGAATATGAGATGTCTCTTTGTGTTGTTGTTTGAGTCTTCAGTCGTTTGACTGGTTTGATGCAGCTTCCATGCCTCCCTGTCCTGAGCTAATCGTTTCACCTCTACATAGCTACCACACCCTACAACCGAGGCAATCTGTTTAATATATTCTAACATTGGTCTACCCCTACAGTTCTTGTCCTCGACTCTTCCTTCCATAACTAAGCTTGCTATTCCTGGGTGTCTTAGTATGTGTCCTATCAACCCATCTCTTCTCTTTATTAGCAGTCGCCAGAAACATCTCTCCTCTCCCACTAGTCTTAATACCTCTTCGTTTGTAACCCTATCTACCCATCTGATCTTCATCATTCTCCTGTAACACCACATTTCAAATGCTTCAATTCTTTTCTGCTTCACCAATAGTCCAAGTTTCACTTCCATAGAGCGCCACGCACCAGATAAAGGCTTTCAAAAATGACTTCCTAATACCTAAATCTATATTCGATGTCAACAGATTCCTTTTTTGTATAAATGCTTTCCTTGCCAGAGCCAACCTACTTTTAGGTAGATTTCATTAGAAAGCTAACTATTGCAATGGGTCCCATGTTTCGACTTCCGGAAAATTTCGACATATCTTCGCGTTTCACATCCCCAGACCCCAAAACCACCGTCAGTTCAAAAGTTTATATATAATTTATATATATATGTATATCAGTTTCTCGTGGACACGATAACTGCCGTAATTTTGCACCAATCACTTTGAATTTTTCTCCGAATATGTATACCTATAAAATCTCGGTCGAGATCGTTACTGGGCTAAATCGGTCGAAGGGGGTGAAAATGGGGGCTTTTTTTCGAAAAAGTGATATCTTGCTATAACTCTCTTAATATGTGAAATATCTAATCCGTTCAAAGTTCATACTATGTGTCGGATAAAGCCCAAAAATCTTTGTTTGAAGAGTTTTTTTTATAGCACCAACCATTGACCAAAGGGGTGGGAAAAAGTGGGTTTTTCGGGAAACATTAATCACATCTCTCTTAATAGGCACAATATCAAAACCGTACAAAATGGACAATATCCCCCTAATAATTACCTAAAACTTTTGTCTGAAAGAATTTTTGATATGACCCACCATTATGCCAAGGGATGAGAAAATGATTTCGGAATTATAAGAAAATGCCAAGAGCTATCAGTGGTTGCCATGGCAACACTACTAAATTGATGAGGGATGAGCCATCAGACGTTGCCAAGACAACGCACTTGCACGAGATCAGATTCAGATTTCCAGCTGACTAAGTGTGAAGCGGCTTCGGTGACGTAACTTGTAGCATGCTGAATGTCTATGCCCAAGGTCGCGAGTTCAAAGCCGGCCGAAGTCGTCGGATTTTCTACGAGTGCTAAAAATCCCTCAGTATGCTTTCCTTTGGAGGGGAAGTTCCAACGTTCGTTGCGAGTTGCTGGTTGAGGTGGCATCTAGTAGCCAAGTTCACAGCTAGGTGTCGTTGACGGTAGTACCTGGTAGCAACATTAGGAACTACTGCTTGAAATTGACCGTCTGCAGTCCTTACCTGAATTACAGACTAATACAGCCATCCCAAAGTACACGGGGTTACATGACCGCGTTGTCGCAGCCCCTAAACTGAGGAACCAACCAAAATGTCTGCGGGAGATATAATTTTGCGTGAAGAAGTAACAGACCGTTACATAGTTACACATCAGTGTCGAAACCTTGCATAAGGACAGTGTGACCACAAGTATGAATATGGACCCACAATAACAAGAAGGTTACCGTTCCCATAAGACAATAAAATTTTTAAAATGAGCATAAAATGACGAAAAACAAAGTTAATTAAGCTCCAATTATATAATACCTTCTCGTAATTAAAGGAAGTCTGATCCTTCTACGAAAACCTACTTATTCTGCCTATTTTCGCCTATCCCCAAGTTTGTCCGGTGAAATCTACCTCCGGAGGACTTTTTTATATTGCCACCATCTTTACCAAAACGTAATGGCAGCCACTCAAATGGTCAAAACTTAAAATTAAATTACGACCAAACTAATCATCGGATCTTTACCAAATTAGGTAACAACATACCTTCATATGGGTCGCGTCTTGTGCCCAAACGAAAAGGTCATCAGCCGTACGATTTCAGGATAGTAAGATGGTAGGATGTAAGATGGCGCTGGCCGTGAAATAAACATTAACAAAAATGCATTATTTACGTAATAAAAGAAATATTTCCGGTGCAACAGTGACAATTCAAATTGAAATCAACTTCTAAAAGGTTTGTGAATCATAAATAACATAATTTCAATAATCTGCCTTGTAATAATAATAATAATAATAATAATAGGCTATCACTCGTTCTCGAGTAAGATTGTTTTCTAAAGGTGAGTTCTTAGATGACTATATAGCCCAATCCTGGAAACACAAACTCTCCCACAGTTGCGACACACTTTGTTCGGAGCAGCCACTATAAACCTCACGCTCTTTCCTCGCATTGTACTTCTCAGTCTCACGACTGGACCTTGGTGGACGAAGCGACGCCATACCTGACGGTTTGATGCTGTAGTCTCCCATTTATCCGTGTTGATTTGACATTTGTTTAAATTGTATTCAAATCCTCGGGCATGTCGGCCAAGGTGACGATGTCATCAGCAAATCTCAGAGTTGAAAGTATTTCTCCTTGGATCTTCACTCCCACTTTACTAATCTATAAACATTCTCTGTGCTAAGTTTCATTAATCTCGGGTGATTACATCGCCATAAAAGTCATTTTAAATATTTGAAAATCCCTTGGCCCCCATGTTTTTTGTGTTTCTGAGAATTTTGAAAGTCACATATATTCACTTATTTAATAGTCATCTATTGGCATACAAAATTTCAGTTTGGTTGATTAAAAACTTTTGGAGACGAAAGTTAGCTGCTTTTTAGTCGGTCAACACGATCTTTCCCAATAGAGATGGGTTATTCCCTAATCCTGAGAAAAAATACATGAGATTAATAAATACACTTGGATGACCAGTTTCGATCGTGATGCGATCATCATCAGATCCATTACACTTACTGTCGACCCAAGTATTATGTGCACTCGAGTTTGAAGGTTGTTTATGAATTGATCAATAAACCTACATAAAATCCAATAACATCATCATTTTTGACGTTCTATTTTACGTTAGTTCATGTACGTTTGGAATTTTTAATTTATATTTTAACCCTTTACTGCATAGTGTTGCATATGTGCAAGATATCACTTTCCACCTATGTATTGTGCCCATTCAACAATGAAATATGCAAATCACAGTTTGCCAGCAATGCTCAATCGGGAGTATCGGGGTTCATGGTTTGTTCTCCCACTCTGTGACTTACACACTTTGGATTAAGCAGAGGATACACTTCCAAAAATAAACAAAAATCAACTCCTACTATTAAAACATTTAATTATCCAAAATATGGCGCTACAAAAATTAAACAAATAAAAATACTGATACTCCACTTCACACTTGTCCGAAATTGAACAAGGAATTCATATCAAACAATTTACAAAATCATAATGACTGGTTTTCCAAAAACCAACAAACTTCAACTAAGTTTCACTTCCATATGGTGTCAATTCAAATTCTTTAAAATAGCGAGCTCCAAATGGCTCGGTAATGTTTACATACACTGTGTTATCAATTTAATACACATCAATTACCATTTACATGAGTATATCTTTTTAATAGTCATTATCAAAGTATGGCTAATCATCAATTAATTTTCGGCTTTCACAAGGCTCATATGTTACCATCCCTCTCTCTCAAGCTAACAACTCACTACCGTGATTGGGAAAAACTTGCGTACTCCCGAGCTATAGAAGACTACTGAACAAGTCAAACTTAAGATTACTCCCGGAATCTAATGTCTTCCATAGTACTCGTGAATCACTGAATTATAGAATAATAAAGTTAGGGATTTATCATTTTTTTCTTCAAAGACCATTATATTATAAGAAAGCAACGATCTGAACTCTGCAAGCGATAATAATGGATATAAAGGGACCTTGGTTCAAAGACCGGGTCGTTCAAACAATCTTTAAACACTCCTGTGTATTATGACTCAAACAGTCCGTCCTAACCTACCGCACTACCAGAGGGTAAGGTCTAATCTTAACTACTTGGCGTGATTTATTGCAGGGAGAGAAGAGAGCTCACAGTCTCGCTTTCACAAGGGACTGGCTACATCAGCTTTCCACACAGCTGTTTCAAATGCAATTCTCTGAATGACAAGGCTTCGAATACAAAATCATAAAACAACATATTTAGGTTCTACAAACCTATTCTCTGAGCTTCGGTATATAATAATTATGAAGTGTCCTCATTAGCGGGTAAGAAAAATTCAATAATACAACCAATATGAAGGGGCTTCAACACGGACGACTCTGAGTTCGATCCTTTCAAATGGCTCGGGAGCAGTATCCCAATCTTGAGGACTTATAACATTAGCGACTTAGGGCAGGCCTCGCCTTTTACCAGCGCTCATAATACAACATAAATTGCACCCTTTTAACATACAACACACAATGCCTCGTGATCACTCTCACAACTTTGAGGGCTTATACAATTCATTCCCCACGACTAACTGTCCATCATAATTACTTTTACCGAGCATTTCAACGCATTCCTAGCGTGACAAATTACTTCAATGTGCTACATGGCGCTCATACATTAATTAGCCAAGTTGCCTTCAAAGAACTAAATAAATTCAAAATCAACGTTTGATCTACATCTCAAAATATATATTACTCTCCCTCCCTTCACAATAATCCTTTTTACCAATAAAGAACATGTATTCATAACATGTATTAATTCATCTAAAGGATCTCGGAAGCTACTACTTTCAATATAAAATTCATCACAATATTCATTCATTTATGTAATTATTATTATTATTATTATTATTATTATTACGCTTGCTTTCTCATATTTATATCATTTATCCATTACACTGTTATTTTACTGAATATTTTCCACAAAGGATTCATTTATATTTCACATACTTATTATATTTCTCTCAAATTAATCGTTCAGATCGCGCAATCTTTCTTTCGCCTGTTATTAAACATCCCTACTCTTTCTCTCATGAGGATTATACGCAAATCTTCCCAAACACATAATGATGAAAATAGTTAGGCCTACTCACATGACGGTACGGTCATCGACCGAATTCTCCAGCGATGGAACATTTTCACCCACCAACTGTTTCTTAAGCCATTTTCATGGTTACATTTACACTCAATGACACCTTTTCAACAGCACATAAAATATATACCCTAATCACTTGGAATATAATGAATACCATTTTGTATTCGTTTTCACTTAACACAATACAGTTCACTAAAATATTACACTCAAAAATCTCACTATATTTACATTACATAAAAATTTTGATCACTTGGGCGTTAATTATTCGCCTTACACACGTGATTTCTTTTCCTTTCCCGTTTCCAAGGGTTGCACTATAGCACGTCGGCTTCCTAATCTGACGAGATGATGGAAAGTCTCGATCGAACTAAACCTCACTGGAACGGCTGATCTTCTAATCCTGGGTTTGACTATCGGCTCCTATAACCTTCCTGCACGATGTCGTATCTTGCTAGACGCTACTTGTTCGTCTAAATAAAAGTCTGTCCTTGATGTATTACTATCTCGATCGCTCGAACTGTTTATCGGTGACCTAGTAATTTCCTTGTACTTTCTGTTACTTTGATTTGTAGCTTATTGGAGTACTCCCCAATGTTTAACAGTTCATTTGTCTACCTAGACAAAGCCTGGAACTACAATTCCTAATTTTTATCGTCCTGCGCTCTAGTCCCTAAATTTCCGGAACACTAGGCGTTATTATTTCGTTCTACCCTGCTTGGGTTCCTTAACGTAGATAAACTGTCTATTTCACTTTCCTTGGGTACTTCGAAACCTTATGATGCGTCGGTTCTTTAACTGAACTATTATATTCGAGTACCTATCGCCTGTTATTTCTCAAGTCCACAGCCTAAACTTTGACTATATTTGTGAACTTTATAAATTCTGAAGCTTGCCGATATTATTCCTATATTAGGATTCTAATGTCTCTTCACATGGCGATACTAATGATGATACTGCACGGCCACTCCCATACGGGGTGCTCGTTGGTGATACAGCGTAACACGACCTCTCAAGGTCTAGTAAAGACTGCATTAACGATGATAGTGACACAGTGTCACGCCCGTAGCCTGACAATAACTGCATGCTCCTCCTGGCACGTCCAGGGTTTTTATCCAAATCGGCGGCAAAAAGATAAAATCCGCATCTTCTCCAGCACTAACTTCTGAAGTAATTGTCGTATAATTTTGAAAAATATGTCCCTGGAAATCTCTTGTTTTAATCGTAAAATGGTTTCTTTGATCATGAAAATCGATCACACAATTCCAAGATATTAAATAATTTGTCTCCTCAGATACAGTATGTGGGAGTTGAGGTTTATTTTTCCATCCCTACCAACTCTGGTCTCGGGGAATTACTAACGACGTCATGCTACGTTTGCAGTTCTTTCCTGTGCAAATATTATAAACTTTTTCCCCACACAAAAATCTCTATTCCAGAATGATCAACAATGATGTGTTTCTTTCATTAATTAAATGCTTGCAAATGACTTAATTCTAATTATTTCTCTTCTTGCACCATTGCGAGGTTGTCATTTTCTAGCTGAGAAAGATCTATTTCCGAAACTGCTTCTCTCTTACTCGTCGTGGAAAGTTTTTATCGTTCTATTTATAATCATGAGCCAGCTCCTATCGATGCGTCAAGCATGATCTCACGTCCGCATGACTCGTGGTCACCCATTCTTGCGCCACATTATAACAACCCACTTCTTAAAATCTTTCCAAGTCATTCTAAGGACTGTATTATTTCCTCTCTTCTTTTGCAAATAAATTATGGATTCGACGCTTGAACCAATAGTACATGGGTTCAGTATGTAGGGGCAGAGTAGGTTTTACGGCAAACCATCAACGTCCATTCAATTGTGCACTCATTCAAACACACAGACCAGTGATGCCTTGTTTTTTTTTTTTTTGTTTTTTTTTACATAACATACGACAAAACATCCCGACAACCAAAGGTACTCCTTCCACCCCGTCAACATCCACGCGTATCAACCACCGTTTATTTTCAGTGGGCCCTCCCTATCCAGTTACCACAGGCTTCTGGAGTACCTTTGGCTCAACCTCAAAGACATTACCGACCTACGGTCGTGCAAGTAAACGTGCAATACGTACCCATGGCCAGTAGGCAGTAATGTTTGGTCTTCGAGAGTTAAGAGCTTAGCGTAGTAATCGCAAAAGATCATATATATATATATATATATATATTCCATTATGGCATTCCACATCACATACGGGTGTTAAGGTTTTAGCGCCAATTGAAAATTGTTGGTAAATCTAAGACACTAAACGCCAATTGAATATTAAGCTTGAAATATTGTACACCAAACGCGAATGAAAAATAATTCATGCAATAAAGGGTTAATATTTTTTATCGCAGTTGGAACACAAAAAGTGCACGTTTTTAAGCGTGTTTCAACCATGCGTCACATTCAAGATGTAATATCTCAGAAACCCGTCATCAGATCGAATCCAAATTTTAAAACAATATACATTGGAATGTTGTAGGCTATAACTGGTTTATTAATTTAAAAATGTTTTGTGTCCAAGAACCAAAGTTGTTATCATTTTTGTAAGGAAACTATTTCTCGGCTCGGGGTGGTTGGAAAATGCGCTCCATTTCGGCAACACTGTACAGCTTTCCCCGGAGCGGCTAGCTGGTGAACCATGTCTTATTTCCCCCTACAAATACCAACTGATATAAAATAAGTGAATTGATTTACGTATTTCACAGTCATACAGCATAACGTTTCGATGTATAAGGATTACAACGCGGCCAAGAACTACAATTTCCAACCACCCCGAACCGATAAAAAGTTACCTTACAAAAATGATAACAACTTTGTTTCTTGAATACACAAAATTTTGAAATTAATAAAACAGCTATACAACATTCCAATGTATATTGTGTTAAAATTTGGATTCGATCTGATGACGGGTTTTTGAGATAATAATTCTTAAATGTGACGCATGGTTGAAAGACGCTTAAAAACATGCACTTTTTGTGTTCCAACTGCGATTAAAAAAATATTAAAAAATAAATTAAAAATTCCAAACCTACATGAACTAACGTAAAATAGAACGACAAAAATGATGATGTTATTGGATTTTATGTAGTTCTATTAGTTACTTCACAAACAACCTTCAAACTCGAGTGCACATAATACTTTGGTCGACAGTAGATCCTCATCCACGTTATCCGTCCATCTTGTCCTAGGCCTAAAATCTATGTCAGAAAGTATGGGTGAAAATATTTACAATATATACACTTATTTAGTTGCAGTATTAGTTGAGATAATACAACTCATCAATATTTGTTAGTTGTGGCCTATGTGAAGTCTTGTTAAAATACTGGAATTGGTGATCTCCAAACTTGCTTGTTTGGAGTGAATATGTGATTGTAGTTAAATGGTCGGTTCAGGTTGTATTGTACAGGCTACTTATCTGATGGTGTCTTGCGCTGTCGTGGTGAGAGCAGATATCTTTGTCACTATCTACTCTCAACTGGTTAACCTCAATCACATATTCACTCCAAACAGGCAAGTTTGGAGATCAATCACCACCATAAACATCACATAGAGCACAACTAACAAATATTGAATAGTTGCATTATTTTAAATAATACTGCAACTACATGAAAATGAAACTCCACAGCCTGCTTCCAGTCTCCGACCGGGTCAGGAATGGAATGAAGCCCCCATCTAGCGGCGAGGATATGAACTGTGCCGCCTGCCGAGGCCTGACGCACTCCTCTGGGGCAATGATTAAATGAATGACAGATGAAATGAAATGATAGTGGAGAGTGTTGCTGGAATGAAATTTTGAGAGGGAAAACCGGAGTACCCAGAGAAAAACCTGTCTGCCTCCATTTTGTCCAGCACATGGAGTGACCGGGATTTGAACCACGGACCCAGCGGTGAGAGGCAGGCGTGCTGCCGCCTAAGCAACGGAGGCTTGCACTGCAACTAAATGAAATGAAAATCCACAGCCTGCTTCCAGTCTCCGACCGGGTCAGGAATGGAATGAATGGAGCCCCCATCTAGCGGCGAGGATATGAACTGTGCCGGCTGCCGAGGCCTGACGCACTCCTCTGGGGCAATGAATAAATGAATGACAGATGAAATTAAATGATAGTGGAGAGTGTTGCTGGAATGAAATGTTGACAGGGAAAACCGGGGTACCAGGAGAAAAACCTGTCTGCCTCCGTTTTGTCCAGCACAGATCTCACATGGAGTGACCGGGATTTGTACCACGGACCCAGCGGTGAGAGGCCGGCGTGCTAACGACTAAGCCACGGAGGCTTAATACTGCAAGTAAATAAGTGTACATATTGTAAATATTTTCACCCATACCTTCTGACATAAATTTTAGGGCCTAAGTGTAATGGATCTGATGATGATCGCTTGACGATCGAAACTGGTCATCCAAGTGTATGTATTAATTTCATGCGATTTATTTCAGTATTAGGGAACAACCCATCTCATTTGGGAACAATCGTGTTGAACGACTGAAAAGCATCCAACTTTCGTTCACTAAGGCAAGACTGAAAATGGCTTCAAACACCATAATGTACTTTTGGAGATATTATTATAATAATATCGTATGGCCTCGGGTGCCGGGTGCTAGCTTTGTTATTTAACACCCAGAGGGCAGCTTGCATGTCGAATTTTGTTGTTCCTTGAAGCACTATGAAAGTCAAGTAGGTTAGATATCTAAGCTCCTTGAACACTATAGCGCTTTCAAGTAGAGAAATGAGGAACTTTGTGTTGGCGGAAACTCCCGAGATTAATTTTGCCATTAAGAACACGGTCTACTGAATTCAAATGGGTTCTTTGACATGCCAATATCGTATGGCATCTGTACCGTAATTTTTGCCGCCTTTCAAAAATCACTTACCACGGCCAGGAGCGAACCTGCAAGCTTGGGGTTAGTAGACCGACTCGTTAACCACTCACCCACCGTGGCAAGCTGGAGATATAATTAACCGGTTAAATATATTGTATGGACGACATGCTGAATTGATGTATAGTCTATAGTATTACAGTATATGCCAGCAGATGAACATTATATTTGAGGTTCATTATACCAAACTACATTTCTAGAACTTTTTAGGACACGAGAAATAACAGGGTAATTTTTAAAAATTTGCACGGCCGCCAATTTTTAGTTCCTACAAAAACTGCAATATATTAGACGCCAATACCTTAAGCCTTGTACGAGTATATGCCATGACAGATTCACAGCGCTCGGATGATTAAATCGCGAGAAAAGTCCTTTTAAATATTTAAATTTAGCGTGGCTTCCATGTTTGTTCTTTGTTAAGCATGTCATTGAAAAATACACAAGTGAACTTATTTTAATGGCCAATATAAACATACAACATTTCGGTTTGATTTCTGTAATAGATTCGTAGATATTGAGAACCGGAAAATTATTTCAGATGACCACCATGTTCAATTTTCAGCCTATTTTCATTTTATGAAAAAATAGGCTTATGAGATCACCTTTTGTCCGTGTGCCTGTGTGTGTGTGTGTGTGTGTGTGTGTGTGTGTGTGTGGTGTGTGTGTGTGTCCCCTAATAACTTCTAAACGGCTGGAGCTATTTCAATGAAACTCGGTAAGATCATAGCACCATTCCGGGCAATCCCGACCGTGCCCTTCAAATTTTATTGTGACTCACCAATCCAACATGGCGGCTGTGCGAAATATTTCACCAGAATTGAGTATCTCCTAAACTATTACCGATATCACCCTGAATTTTTTTACGGTGATAAAGGGTACTACCAGAAGTTCACCTATGAGATTTTCAAAACCCTGGTATGTACAATACCAACATGGCGGCCAAGCAAAGTTGTGACTTTTCTCGCGATTTAATCTTCCAAACGTAGTGAAACTTGGTACAGCAAATGTTTATACACATTGTAATGCACCGGCGTCTAATTTAGTTCAATAGTTTACATAACCTCAAAATGGCGGCTGTGCGAAATATTTCACTGGCATTCTATATCTCCGAAACTATTACAGATATCACCTTGAAATTTTTTACGGTGATAAAGGGTACTCCTACAAGTGTATCTATGTAACCTTCAAAAACCTGTAAAGTACCAAACGAACATGGCGGCCAAGCGAAGATGAAACATTTTAACAGAATTTTCTCGTGATTTAACCATCTGAGCGCAGTGAAATGAGGTACAGTAAATGTTTATACACATTGTAATGCACTGGCATCTAATTTAGTTCAATTTTTTACATAACCTCAAGATGGGTGAAATTTTAAAATTAAGTTTTTATTCTTGTGTCGTAATCATGCGATCGAAGTGAAAGTTTGAATAATGAATCTACGCAATAATTTCCCTTTAATGGTACATAACTCTATGGCCTATACGTATAACAATCCAAAATGGCGAGCATCCAAAACATTTTGACGGTTCTCAATATCTACGAATCTTTTACAGCACCAAATTGTTTTTTTAATGGGCTATGAACATAGTTCACCTATAGGACTTTCAGTAACCTGGTGAGCACAAATCCAACATGGCGGCGACGCGAAGAATAAATATTTAAATGGACGTTTCTCGCGATTTAACCACCCGAGTGCAATGAAACTTTGCAATTTAAATGCCTATACAAATGTCAATTCACTGGCATATAATTTATTTCAATTGTTTTCATAACCACAAGATGGCAGCTGTACGAAATTTTAAAATCTCGTTTTTATTTCTTGTGTTCCAATCATGCGATTGAATTTTGAATACCACACGTACACAATAATCTTCATGTAATAGTACATAAATAAAAATCCAACCTGGCGACCATCTGAAATATTTAGACGGTTCTCAATATCTACGAATCTATCACAACAATCAAACTGAAATTGTGTATGTTTATAGAGGAAATTAACATGAGCAGGTTATATGAAAATAGGCTGTATAGTTATTCACGGAACTACTTGTTCTATGTGTAAGGCATAGATTTTTGTACGAGTAGTAGCAAATTATCGCTTTGGTTCATTATGCAAACGTTAATTTCGCACAGTGGCCATCTTGAATTTTCGAAAACAATTACATTATATTAAACTTTTATAAAAATTTACCGCACCAAGTTTCACTGCACTAGGTATACTTAGTAAGAGATTCATTTTCAGTCGGTCAACACAGTTTTGTGCCCAATTATATTGGGTGGGGAACAACCATTATGGATAATTTAATAAATAACCAGTGATGGTCGAAGCAAAGAGGATACAAAAAGTAGGTTGGCTCCAGCAAGGAAAGCATTTCTACAAAAAAGGAATCTGTTGGCATCGAATATAGATTTAGGTATTAGGAAGTCATTTTTTAAAGCCTTTGTCTGGAGCACCGCGCTCTATGGAAGTGAAACTTAGACTATTGGTGCAGCAGAAAAGAGGAGAATTGAAGCGTTTGAAATGTGGTGTTACAGGAGATTGATGAACATCAGATGAGTAGATAGGGTTACCAACGAAGAGGTATTAAGAAGAGTGGGAGAGGAGAGTTGTTTCCGGCGACTGCTAATGATGAGAAGAGATAGGTTGGTAGGACACATACTAAGACACCCAGGAATTGCAAGCTTAGTTATGGATGGAAGGGTCGAGGACAAGAACTGTAGGGATAGATGATGATGATGATAATTGTTGTTTTACGGGACCTAACATCGAGGCTATCGGCCCCTGATGAAATGAAATGAAATGGCGTGAAATGAAAGAATGAAGATAAAAACAGCTCACTGCTATGGATGAAACGAAAATGGTTTATATGAAATAGACAGTGAGCCCCAACAATTATGCCTTATTGGAATAAAAAAGTCCTCTCGGCACGCCGGAAGGCGGAGGTAGATTTCACTGGACAAACTTGGGGACAGTCGAAAATAGGCAGAATATGCAGGTTTTCGTAGAAGGATCAGACCACATTTATTGCGTGAAAGTATTTTATAATTGGAGATTAATTAACTTTGTTTTTCGTCATTTTATGCATATTTTAAACATTCTATTGTCTTATGATGACGGTAACCTTCTTGTCATTTGGAGTCCATTTTTATACTTGTGGTCACACTGTCCTTATGCAAAGTTTCGACACTGATGTGTAACTATGTAACGGTCTGTTACTTCTTCACGCAAAATTATATCTCCCGCAGAGATGTTGGTTGGTTCCTCAGTTTAGGGGCTGCGACAACGTGGTCATGTAACCCCGTGTACTTTGGATGAGTGTAGAATCTGTCTGATAAACGGTGTGAATTGTGATAGTTGTATTAGTCTGTAATTCAGGTAAGGAATGCAGTCGCTCAATTTCAAGCAGTAGTTCCTAATGTTGCTACCAGATACTACCGTCAACGACACCTAGCTGTGAACTTGGCTACTAGATGCCACCTCAATCAGCAACTCGCAACGAACGTTGGAACTTCCCCTCCGAAGGAAAGCAAACTCAGGTTTTTAGCGCTCTTAGTAAATCCGACGACTTCAGCCGGGTTTGAACCCGCGACCTTGGGCATAGAAGTTCAGCATGCAACCAGTTCCGATACCGAAGTCGCTTCCCACTGACATATGAAAACTGAATGTGATCTCGTGCAGTGGCGTTGTCATAGCAACTGCTGATGGTCATCCCTTATCAATTAAAAGTAAAGTTGTCATGGCAACCTCTCTTGGCACTTGGCATTTTCTTATAATTTAAATCATTTTGTTCACCCCGTGGCGTAATGGTGGGTCATATCAAAAATTCTTTCAGACAAAAGTTTTAGGTAATTATTGGAGGAATATTGTCCATTTTGTGCGGTTTTGATATTGTGCCTATTAACAGAGATATGATTAATGTTTCCCGAAAATCCCACTTTTTCCCACCCCTTTGGTCAATGGTTGGTGCTATCAAAAAACTTATTTGACATAAATTTTTGGCACTTATCCGACACATATTATGAACTTTGAAGGGATTCGATATTTCATGTATTAAGAGAGTTATAGCGATATTTCACTTTTTCGAAAAAAGCCCCCCCCCCCATTTTTACCCCCTTTGACCGATTTTGCCCATTAACGAACTCGACCGAGATTTTATAGGGATACATATTATGTAAAAAATTCAAAGTGATTGGTGCAAAATTACGGCAGTTATCGTGTCCACAATAAACTGATATATATATATACATAAATTATATATAAACTTTTGAACTGACGGTGGTTTTGGGGTCTGGGGGATGTGAAACGCGAAGATATATCGAAATTTTCCGGAAGTCGAAACATGGGACCCATTGCAATAGTTAGCTTTCTAAAGAAATCTACCTAAAGAATAAAAGGTGGATTGGGAAACACAATAAAACAAATAAGCCATAGTGAACAATATAATAGATAAACACAATAAAATACATAAAACAGTCTTAACCTGAATTAAAAGTCTTAACTTACATTAAAACCTAAAAAAGTAACCACTCTGCCTCATGAACCGGATGACGAGGTCTACTGACGGCCCGTCATCACGGAGAGGGTATTAGGCAGTTTAAGAGTCCTTCGCAGATCGGCCAGATCCACACACTCCAAGAGAATGTGTGACACAGTTAGATGGGCACCGCAAGTACACACAGGGGGGTCTTCTCTCTTTAGAAAGTGGGAGTGCGTAGCAATCCCATGGCCGATCCGGAGTCGACAGAGTACCATAGCTTCCTTCCGGAGAGATCAGAAGGAAGATTTCCACACCTTCGTTGTCTCCTTGATGCCTCTCAGTTTGTTGGGTGGAGGCGTGGAACGCCTCGCTTCCTCCCAATGCGACGGGATCGAATGCCGCAACTGAGAGCGCACATCACAAGCAGGCACCTTAATGTAGGGATAGACCAAGGTTAGAATAAGTTAAACAGATTGCCTCGGATGTAGGGTGTGGTAGCTATGTAGAGATGAAACGATTTGTTCAGGGCAGGGAGACATGGAGGGCTGCATCAAACCAGTCAAAAGACTGAAGACTCAAACAACAACACAATTTTAGGAATTTTATTCTTTTTCCACTAAATGTTCGTATAATTGAAAGTAAGTTTACAGGGAAAGAAATTCAATAGGCCCTAGTTTATCGAATTTGTCACAAGGAAAGGAACTCGATCCTCTCACTGTAGCAGAACGTGGTTGTAGATATTGCCACGTGGGTACACAAGGAAGTTTCTTATTGGGTTACACGATCGTTACGGAGGCTTATCGGCGGGCTGTGTATATCATAGCCCGGTAATCGGCTGTGTGCAGTGCAGTGTATGCTCCACCACCTCCGCTAAACTTCCCGTTGACTATCTTGTTAAAGTATCCTATTTTACTCACGCCTCACAGGCTTACAACACAAACACAATTCAACTACTGTATTTAGAGACCAGTGGCGTAGCCAAGGGGGTGTTTTTGAAATTTTATTTAAAAAAAAACAAGAAGTTCCGTGACGAACTAAAGAGCCTACTTTTCTTAAAATGTAAGATTCATGCCAATGATTAATCCATATGGATCTATCTAGAATAATGACGAAATAAAGTTGGTAGTATCGAAATTTCTAATTAGTTCGAAATACTGTATACCTGGCATAATGTAGCCTAATAGAGCACTACAGTTGGCAGCCCTGGTGATTGAATATATTCTTAGTTCCATCTCTTAGGGTACAGAATACAAAATTTGGGTGAAGTCCAATGGATAGCAAGGACGTTACACGCAGTTAACATTGGATCTAACAGCGCGCGAAAAATCATGTTGGCAAGAATGTTATGCATGTATTGGTCAGAAATAATCTGAAATAATATGATCTATTGTTGTGCCAATTTTTAATGAAATCCATTAGTTAGTATAGAAGTCACATGCATGTTAAAATTGGACCTATCAGCAGGCTTAGAATCAAGTTGGCAGCACTGACGTATATTAGTTACTCCAAATTAATCTAGAATGCCAGGTACTATACGTGTGCTAAGATTAGAGCTATTGGCTTTCATACTTTCCGATATATTGATATTAAGGTAACAAAAACAGAGACAGCATTTATTAATAGTTGGCAGCCCTGGTTGCTCTTAAGAATACGCATAGTCATATCTGTTATGGACGGTACACATAGCACATACGAAAAGTGGTTAAAATACAAATGATAGTATAAATGTTTCATGTATTTAAAGTTGGACCTCTCCGCAGGCTTAGAATCATGTTGGTAGCACTGACGTATGTAAGTTACTCAAAATTAATATAGAATGTCAGGTACCATACGTGTGCATAGTTTAAAGCTGTCGGCTTGCATACTTTCTGATATATTGGTATTTGGATAAAAGAAATTGAGAGCATTTATTAACAATTGGCAGCCCTGGTGGCTCTTAAGAATACGTTCCGTTATATCTGATTATGTACACAAAGTACATACGAAATTTGGTTGAATTCCAATTGATAGTGTAGAAGTTATATGCATTTAAAAATTGGACCAATCAGCAGGCTTAGAATCATTTTGGCAACACTGCCATGTATGGCCTCCTGGAAATTAAACTGAAATATTATTATCTATACGTGTGCCAATTTTGAAATAGCTCCCATTCATACCTTCCAGGATATCCAACATGGAGCTCAAATTTCAATTGCGATTTTTCAGCAGTTGGTAGCCCTGACAACATTTTCAAATACGACATTGAGATATTCAGGTATACATCTTCACTCCTACCAAATTTTGTTTTGATTGCTGCAGCCGTTTAGGAGTTGATAGGGGGGGGACACACACACAGCTAGACAGACAGACAGACAGACAGAAGGACGGACGGACAGACAGACAGACAGACAGACAGACAGAAGGACAGACAGAAGGACAGACAGACATTTGCCCGGATCGATCTCATAAGTCTACTTTTTCCTCATTTTTGCAAAATGTGAAAAGTAGGCTAAAAACAGGAACTGATAATTAATAGATTAGGCTAAGTAAACATTTTTAGCCTACTTTCGATTTTTGCAAAAAATGAAAGTAGACTTATGAGATCACTACAGGGCCAAAAATTGTGTGTGTGTCTGTCTGTGTGTGTGTGTGTCTGTGTGTGTGTGTGTGTGTGTGTGTGTGTGTGTGTGCTCTGAATGTCTGTCCCCCCCCCTATCAATTCGAACACGGTGAAACCGAATTGAACGAAATTTGGTACAGAGGTAGAACAAGCAAAGGGCACCTCAGTGTCATGTTTTATGTCACCGCCATCTTTACCAAAACTGAATGGCGGCCACTCAAACGTTCAAAACGTAAAATCAAATAGCGACTAACCAAATTATCCGATCTCTACCAAATTTGGTAATAACATACCTTCATATAGGACGCGTCTTGTGACCAAACTACAAGGTCATCGGCCGGACCATTTCAGGATGGCGGCCGTGCGAATTATGCAAACTTTATAATCCATATCATGGGACCCACCAGTTCCGATTATCGAGCCGAGAATCGATTTAACTGTTCTAAAGGATGAGGCACGTTCGAAATTAAAAGTTTATTTTGTAATACTATAGTGCAGAAGTGATTTTAAAAAGCTGAACCGTCTCGGTAAGAAGACAAGATGGCAGCGGATATCTTGTGCCTGACTTATATTTCACTAATTTGAGTATTGCATGCAATATAGCGTACTGATACAAAATAAATAAACTTTGTATGAAATGCTTTATATATAAATAATATACTCCACTGATGAAATCGTTAGGTCTAAATCATTATTTGCTCACAAGTTCTATGTAAGTCATTTTATATAGAACAATGTTCGTTGGCACAAATGGCTCCGTGGTAGAGCGTTGGTCTATCATTCATATGCCTATGGTTCAAACCCCATCAGTGTTAAGTTTTTTGCTTGAAATTTTACATATTTATTGCTTTGTAATGACTCAGACGTTTTAAAATTAAGCGTTATATTGTGCATATTACGGTGGGAAACATATATTTAATTAAAACATAATTCGCCAGCAGATTTGCTCGAGACATCTAGCAGCCAAAAAGGTAACTGCACGCCGGCCTACTTATTAACTTCCAGATTTTATTGAAAAGTTTCTTCTTATGGCCGCTAGAATGCACTCGCCCTGTTAGGATTATATTGTTCGATACTTCTCCACTAGATTTCACGACTGGTCTACATGGGACTCCATTGATAATATACCATTGGCATTCCATGCGCATCGAATTTGAAGAATGACAAGATGATACTATGATACATTTTTACTTCTTATTTTAAAGGGTTTGTAACAGCCTATTGTGCGTAATTTGAAAATGTTATTTGAAGTAAAGGACAAAACGATTTCACATAGTAACTGAATTCTAGCCGTTGGTGCTAGTTCAGGTTATTAATACTTTTATTTCAGGCAAATAGCAATCGAAAATATCCACATAGTTTGTATACACACGTCTCTGTAAGGTCATGGAAAGATTTGTTAATTCAATTAGGGTTGAGAAAGCCATGCACAACCAGACGTGTAAAGACATGCCTAACTCAAAGTTGGATGTTGTCCACGGCAGGTCGATTATGTAATAATAACAATAATAATAATGTTATTTGTTTTACGTCCCTTTTAACTTCTGCTGCTTTTAGATACGCCGGGGTGCCGGAATTTTGGCCCGAAGGGGATCTTTAACGTGCCAGTAAATCTACTGACACGGCTCCCTCGCATTTGTGCACCCTCAAATGCCAGCTGACTGCGCCAGGATACGAACCTGCAACCTAGGGCCCAGCAAGCGAGAACGTTACCGCTGAGCCACGCAGCCAGTCCGGTCGATTATGTCTCCAGATCCATAACATTCTTGAGATACTTCTTATCTTTCTTTCTTCAATGATGGTAGCAGTTTTTATCTAGGTTGTGGCGTTTGGTAGAGGTGAATAATTTCTAAGGTCTTCAACCAAGAAATGATTCTATTATACTCTTTGATAATAACAACGAGTTATAACTATACTCATACATTTAGGAGAAAGTAGGCTATATGTTATTTACTGAACATCTTGTTAAATTAAATGCAAGTGTAATTTTATTTTATTTAATAACAATATCATTATTATTATTATTATTATTATTATTATTATTGCGAATCTGCCAAATATCTCTTCATTGTCTCCTCATCGTTCTGTCTTCCCTCCTCTTCCTCCACATTTCCCTCATTCTTTCAGAGTGTTGCGCCTTTCTCTCTTCTGTCCATATTTCTCCCCTGTGCTCTCCGTTTTCCTCCACAAGAACCTTTATGTTATAAAGTCTTTCCCTGAATTATTGTCTGTCTTCATCTGTGATTCCTAGACTCCCGAGTTCTTCCCTCATCTGCTTGGTGTAGTCCCCTGGCTATTGTTATTATTATTATTATTATTATTATTATTATTAGTTGGTTTGGGCATGTTAAAATTGCAGACTAGTAGAATTCCAAATATTATGTTACATTGGCAAGACTCAATGGGCGGGCACAATGCCACTCGGGTACCTCAGTCAGGTAGCCAGGGTTACCTCAATTCCACTCGACACTCCAGGTAGTCACTCAACTCCGCTCGGTCGCGGTCTCTTTATCCTTATGCATTCTTGGAACGACACAAGTCCTCCATGCTCACTTCTACCATTGATTATAATCAATGCTTCTAATATAACTAATATGACGTCTAATAATGATAGCATATTAAGTATAACTTCTCAAAATAACCCACCGTGGTCAGTTATATTTCAACAGTACAATAACCACTGCTTCAGTGTTTACATTTTTAAGTTTACTAAAATAAGTGGAACAGCTAATTTCAAAACATAGAGTGGAATTGTTTAAGTTTTTGTTGTTACTTAGTCTACTCCTCATTTACCAATGTCTTATCAGTTGTAAACTGATAACATGATTGCATACGAAAAGTGGTGTGCAGTCGATATCTTAAATCCGAATAGCTGTTAAAGTAAACACGCCTAGCTCTATAAGAGTTAGAATTCATAACTAATTTGTTGTGTGGGAATGCAGCTGATTTTTCCGTTTTAGGCTGTAAAACAGTATTTTCAGCATCCGCAGCTGATATCGAAAATTTTTTAGGTACAAATTATACACCTATTATTATATAAATTTAATTTTATGATGTCTGACTAGGTTAAAAAACATACAAACATTTAACTATGCACATGTTGATAACAATGCATAAAATTTGTAGAAAATATAGAAAACTTGGCAGACTTATTTAAAAGAATATTATGAACACCTGAAAGTCGCTCATGCACTGCAGAAAGTGTTTGACCCGGCCCTTGGTATGCGAGCAGGAGGGTTATGAGATTTGTTTACGTCATTGGGGATAACCCCTTTGCTGACCCCTTGTCAAAGCCTGAGTGGAGTTGAGGAACTCATTTTTGGGTCCCTTGGAGGACCGAGTGGAATTAAGGAAAATCGAGGGGAATTGATGTTCGACTGCTGAAGGCAAACGGAAACGGGGTGAACCAAGAGAACAATGTATGGATGGTGTGAAGAGAAGCATGGATACCAGAGGCTTAACCGAGGAAGATGCTAAGACCGAAATTTGTGGAGGAGTAGAGTATTTTGGGATAAAGGAAAACTACTGTATTGTAGAATATCCCTAATAAAGAAGAAGATTATTTATTTATATTTATTTATTGGTGACTTTATTGTGGCGATGTTAGGGCTCTAGGCCCTCTCTTACACTTAACCACATACAGTGCAACTTACATGAATACTCTAATATGATATACTGTACTTAACCTACCAAACTTAAATACTGTACTAGGAAAACATAAATATTAGAATTAAATTAAATTAAATTGGCGACTGCGTGATATTAACTAAGCTATACAATTTAAATGACATACATTTTTAACAAAATTATACTATGGTCATTCACTCACACATTCATACACAAATTGTTCTAGTTGGCTTACGAATTCAAGAGGAAATCTTTACATGCACGTTTGAAAGTTGTTAGGGATGTACAATTTCTAACGTCACGAGGGCAATTATTCCAAATTCTAGTTCCCGACACGAGGAAAGAGTTACTGAAGGCAGATGAGTGATGTAGAGGAATTGCAATTATAGATCCAGATCGCGTGTGACGATCATGAAAGGAAGAAAGAAAACAAAAATTACAAGAGAGATAGTGAGGTGTACTTTCGTTGAGAAGTCGATAGATGAGGGTACATATGTGCAGGTTTCTTTGTTGTTCTACTTTTAGCCAGGAAAGTAGATCATAAAAAGGAGACACGTGTGAGGAAAATTTCAAGGAGAAAATAAACCTAATGCAGGAATTTAAAGCTCTCTGAAGTTTCTTGTTTTGTTCTCCGGTATCATCTACTAATGATTAGTCTATTATTAAATTAAATAATGACACTTGCAGATGATTCTATAATTTATGGGGGCAGAAGACCTCGCTATTCTTCCCCTTAAAACATCAATAACTACACCGGTGGTCAAATTATTATTTACAATTTACAATGTACTGGTGTCGCCTTTCGGTCCGGCACCTCATTTGAGGCTACACGTACTGCTCGAGTCCAAACTCTGTGAACCTGAGAGGAATATGGAGAAATGTGAGGGGTTCCTGGTCAGTGTGTAGTAACAGAACCAAATACATACATCGGTCGGTGACTCGCTCACTCATTTGCTACACCACAGTGGTTTAGACAACGGCCGTATGTTAGACAGGAATCCCAGATAACACGGTGGGCTATTGATAGGCCCTTCTCTTCCTGTCACCCGCGTAACCTCACCCCGCAAGTTCGTAGAGCTTAGATCGGAGCAACGCACACGTCTTCATGGCAATGCATAACTCCGTCCTCCCAGGGTTGCCAATCTAGGTTTTCTCCGTTTAATTTAGAGGGACAATTAGATTTCTTTCTTTCTTTCTTTCTTTCTTTCTTTCTTTCTTTCTGTTTTTCTTTTCTTAATTTCATAAGGCACACAAATTGTGTATATAAAGAAATTACATTTCATTTAAACATAAGTCAATTATAGGCCTATTTCGCTTTGTGCATTCCACAACATGGTAGCGAGGACAAGTCGAATCACACACAACTATCGTCACGTTCATGAAAGATCTTAGTTTTGCAGATTTTATGGTGGTATTCATGAACTGCCATAGCATTGAGAAGACGACAATACTGAACAATTTCCCTCGGAGCCAACACAGACCCATAATCTATAGAGTTGGTATTAAGGTTTTAACCTTAAAGTACCCTACACGTGTCCTCCGGGTGGTGCTAATCGAGCAACAACAGCAAGATGCCACCGTACTGCCCTACAAGGCCTCATGGCTATGACAATCGTGCGAAGAATTTAAATAATAGTCCTTCTGAGGACTCACATTAACACAACCGAACCTTCGGCTCTGTATTAACCATATGCCAACTTAACATAGAAGGTATCAGTAAGGCAAAAAGTGAATATTTATCCAAGATCCTTCATGAACTATCCGTGGATGTGGTAGTACTCCAGGAAACTCACACAGAAGATGACCAGCAACTGAAACATAGGGGTAAAATTCTAGGATACCAACTAGCTGCAGCAGTGAATGATCCTAAGTATGGCATAGCCACCTTTGTCAAGAAGGATATAGCTAACTGTGAAGTAATAGAACACATTACAAACGAAGCATTCTTCTCCTCATCTATAAAGGTAGATAATGTCGTGATTACTGACGTATAGAAACCACCTAGCGTCAACTGGCCAGATCACAGAATGATGGTACCATCAGAAAACAGCATCATTCATGGAGACTTCAACAGCCACCACACGCTATGGGGATACGATCAGTGCGATGAAAATGGAGACAGGCTATTTGAATGGATGGATGCAATAGATCTTAAGCTAGTGTACGATGCCATGGACAAAGGGACTTTCCACTCTGGTCGTTGGAAGAAGGACTATTCGCCAGATCTTTGTTTTGTCTCCCATAACCTCATGTCAACTACCTCAATACACAGACAAGTACTGAACAATTTCCCTCGGAGCCAACACACACCCATAATCTATAGAGTTGGTCTTCAGATCCCTGTTATTAGGTCTGTACCCATACCTAGATGGAACTTCCAGAAAGCCGACTGGAAGACATATGCTTTGTACACAGATGCCAACATTAGGTGGATAGCTCCTACGCCAGAAAATTACTGGAGGTTTGTTGGGCTAATAAAATCAGCTGCAAAAATAACCATCCCTCGTGGCTATCGGAAGGATTACATACCAGGTTGGAATGAGGAAACAAGTCTCTTATCTGCTGAATACTTAGAAGAAAATAGTCCGGAGAAAGCTACTGAACTTCTGAAATCTCTTGATAATGCTAGAAGAGAGAAGTGGATAACAGCAGTACAAGATCTTAACTTCACACACTCTAGCAGAAAAGCATGGTCACTCATCCGTAAACTAGATCCAACTTCCACACCACTGAGGAAGCAGACCTCCATTAATGTGGAAACTATAGCAAACCACCGGGTCTCGGTATCTCGGGCTCCGGGGAATAAGAAATTCACAAAGCAAGTTAAGTCGGAACTAAGACAGAGAAAACAAGAAATCCAACCAAATGACCAATATTCAAGTCCATTTTCCTCAGAAGAAATACAAAATGGTCTCGACTCCCTTCGTGGTGGTAAAGCTGCCGGATTTGATGGCGTATTTCCAGAACTTTTAAAGAATTGTGGTCCAGCAACCAAGTGCTGGCTTGCTTCTTTCTTTAGTAATGTTCTGCAGTCAGGCCGACTGCCTCCCTTGTTTAAGAAAACAAATTATTGCTATCTTGAAACCAGGCAAGGATCCCAAATTACCCCAAAGCTACAGACCAATAGCCCTACTAAGCGTAACTTACAAGCTCCTGGAAAGACTGATTCATAACAGGATAGCTCCTACGATTGATTGCCTCATTCCGATTGAGCAAGCTGGTTTTCGTCATGGTCGTGACTGTAGCGATCAGTTGCTCGCTTTGACTTCATATATAGAAAGTGGATTTGAGAGGAAGAAGAAAAGTGTCTCTGTGTTCCTCGATCTTACCGCTGCCTATGACACAGTCTGGAAAGAAGGTCTCCTCCTCAAACTCAGTAGAGCAATACCATGTCTCAAGATCTTCACTGTGATAAAAAATATGTTGAGAAACAGATTTTTCCAGGTTCATACAGGACATGTCCGCAGTCGTTTTCACAAACTCAACAAGGGTTTGCCACAGGATTCAGTGCAGTCTCCAATTCTCTTCAATTTATACATACACGACCTTCCAGAAACCACATCTCGCAAGTTCATCTAAGCAGATGACATCAACCTCACCTTACAAAGAGCAGACTTCAGTGAAGCTGAAGAAATCCTATCCCAGGATCTTGAGAAGATGGACGATTATTTCACAAAGTGGCGATTGACACCTAGCCCTCTAAAAACAGAAGTAGCTACGTTTCACCTCAGTAACAGGAATGCAAACTACCAACCGGCAGTCAGGTTCAGAAGTCACACACTGCGATGTAATGCTACCCCCAAAAGCCTTGGTGTAACTTTAGATAGATCTCTAACCTATCGTAATCACCTTCAGAAACTGGCAGCTAAACTGAAAAGTCGTAACAACCTTCTGGGAAGACTAGCTGGAACATCATGGTGTGCAGATGCAAATTCACTGCGAACATCTGCTTTAGCACTAGTATATTCTTCAGCTGAATACTGTTCTGCTGTATGGCTGAATAGTTCCCATACTCGTCTGGTCGACGTCCAGCTACGCCACACATTGAGAATCATGTCTGGCACCCTGCACTCTACTCCTGTACAGTGGTTACCCGTACTGAGCCACATTCAACCTCCTCACATCAGACGACAAAATGCCCTTGTCAGATTATGGACTAAGGTGATGATGAACAGCTCACTTCCCATCCACCATGATACAGATGGAAACGACGTAGCAAGACTGAAATCCCGGAAACCTGCCTGGAAGACGGCGAGGAATCTAGCTGACATACCATTTAGACCTGACGAAGCATGGAAGCAAGAATGGGCCAGATTACACCCATATGGTCTAATCAACATCGATGACCCAACAGCAAAACCTCCTGGGTTCAACCTCCCGCGCACCATCTAGACCAGACTAAACAGGATACGCTACGGCGTTGGAAGAACTACTTCTGCACTACACCAATGGGGGTGGTTGGATTCTCCTCCCTGCAACTGTGGTGCTGAAGTGCAAACCATCAGCCACATCGTGAAAGAATGTCCTCTACGAGCATTCACTGGGCCTATGGAGGAGCTACATCAAGTAACCCCTGCGGCATTCACTTGGTTGGAAGGACTAGATATCAGCTTAGTGATGAAATCTCAGAATCTGCAGCTGTGTGTGTGTATGCGTGCCTCCTAGTTATTCTGTAATAATTTATATCCATGTATATAAATATATATTAATTTTTATTTTTCTAATAGCAATTATATGTAATACATTTCAAACGATTGTCATGAAGCATCATACGCTAAATAAATAAATTGACAAAATGTCGGAGATCCTGGTTAGTATTGGTCCAAGTCCTATTCGTCATTGCTTCGGTCTAGTAGAAGTCAATACAAATGTCATTCCTTTTGGCCAATCTTTCGTCCAAGAGTTTCTTCCAATTGTCTGTATAAGGTAGTGCGATCTTGAATCTCAAATCTTCAATTAAAAAGGTCTCCTTTGCAAGTTCATAAACCAGTCTTGATCTAGTAAATCTCGATGCACCGAGGGTTGTCTTAAAATAACGGGCTTTGATTTTTTCTAAAGTGTGTAGGTCATTTTTCGTTAGCTTATCGCAAATGATTTCCAGGCCATATGTTAAAATAGGAATTATTTTTACGTCAAACAAGATCATGGCCGTCTTAAGAGATAATCTATTTACATTCTTGATGTCAAAGATTGCTTTCATAGCTGCCGCAGCACGTAGCCTAATATGAAGCCTAAAGGAGTACTGTCGTTTGCATCGTCAAGCCTAGATATTTAAAACTGTTTGCATTGTGTAATGTCTCCGCTTTATAAGTCACTTTGTCGCTTGAAGATACTCGCCCTCCCTTCCTGAAAATCATGTAATCAGTCTTTTCAATGTTCATTTGCAATTCGTTTGTATCTGCCCACTTCTCTAATGCATCCAATGCCTTTTGTAGCTCTTGAACATCATGTGATCCTAGAACCATATCGTCAGCATACAAATATATGGTTACATCGTTTTCTTAGCAGGAGGGAAGTAACCTAGTTTTAATTCTCAATGGCAATGTCAATGTCGTCGTTGCTGTTGTGTCTTCAGTCTTTTGACTGGTTTGATGCAGCTCTCCAGGCTTCCCTGTCCTAAGCTAATCGTTTCATTCCTCCATAGCAACTACACCTCACATCCGAGGCAATCTGTTTAACATATTCTAACGTTGGTCTACCCCTGCAGTTCTTATCCTCGACCTTTCCTTCCATGGTCTACCCCTACAGTTCTTATCCTTGACCTTTCCTTCCATAGCTAACTTTTCTATTCCTGGGTGTCTTAAAATATGTCCTACCATTATTATTATTATTATTATTATTATTATTGCTTTGTTACGGCCAACTAAAGACCGCGCCATGTCAATTGTTTCTTCTGCATTTTAATGTTGGCCCAGTACTCGTTCATTCGTAATCGATGTTGCACCTTCCTCTCCGTCGTCCACTCCTTCCCGGTTTTTAGCCTACTTTTCACATTTTGCAAAAATGAGGAAAAAGTAGACTTATGAGATCGATCCGGGAAAATGTGTGTCTGTCTGTCCTTCTGTCTGTCTGGCTGTGTGTGTGTGTGTGTCCCCCCACGCCTATCAACTCCTAAACGGCTGCAGCAATCGAAACCAAATTTAGTATGAGTAAAAATGTATACTGGAATATCTCAAGCCCATATTTGAAAATGACGTCAGTGCTACCAACTGCTGGAAAAAACGCAATAGAAATTTGAGCTGCATGTTGGATATTATGAAAGGTATGCATGGGAGCTATTCCAAAATTGACACACATGTAGATAACACTATTTCAGTTTAATTTCCAGGAGACCATACATGACAGTGTTGCCAAAATAATTTTAAGCCTTCTGATAGGTCCAATTTTTAAATGCATCTAACTTCTACACTATTAATTGGTTTTCAACCATATTTTGTATGTAATATGTGTACATAAACAGATATGACTGAGTGTATTCTTAAGAGCCACCAGGGCTGCCAAATGTTAACAATTGCTGTCTCTATTCTCTTCATCCAAATACCAATGTATCTGAAAGTATGCAAGCCGACAGCTTTTAACTATACACACGTATATTCTGACATTTTAGATTAATTTGGAGTAACTTATATACGTCAGTTCTACCAACATGATTATAAGCCTGCTGATAGGACCAATTTTAAATACATATAACTTATATACTATCAGTTGGAATTCAACCAAATTTCGTATGTGCTATGTGTAACGTAACAGATATGACTATAAGTTTTCTTAGGAGCAATCAGGGCTGCCAACTGTTAATAAATGCTGTCTATATTTTTTACCCTAATATCAGTATATCAGAAAGTATGCAAGCCAGCAGCTCTATACTTTGCACACGTATACCACCTGACACTCTAGATTAATTTGAAGTAATTAATATAAGTCAGTGCTGCCAACATGATTCTATGCTTGCTGATAGGTCCAATTTTAAAATACATGTACTGTAACTTCTATACTAACAAATGGATTTCATCCAAAATTAGCACAACAAGATATCATAATATTTCCGATTATTTCTAACCAGCACACGGATGACATTGTTGCCAACATGCTTTTACGCGTGCTGATAGATCCAATGTCTAACTGCATGTAACGTCCATTGGACTTCAACCAAATTTTGCATTCTGTACCGTAAGAGATGGAACTAAGAATATATTCAGTCACCAGAGCTGCCAACTGTAGTGCTCTATTAGGCTACATTATACCAGGAATATTTCGAACTAATTAGACATTTCGATATTACCAACTTAACTTCGTCATTATTCTAGATAGGTTCATATACTGTAGAATAATCATTGGCATGAAAAGTAGGCTCTTTAGTTCTTCACGGAACTTCTTGTTAGTTTCGGCTTAGGTTGAAAGCTCCGATGTTCTTGAAGTTTTTCCCTGAGTGGGCCAGGCTCCTGGATATCTTCACATCTTATCCCAATCTCCAACAGATCTTTCTCTACTTCACTGAACCAGGCCCTCTTCGTCTTTTTCTCAGCAAAAATTCCGTTGGATAGCTCCTGACGCTGAACCTGATCAGTGGTGTTGATGAAATGAATGGAATGAATGACTATGAACAGAATCGGATAAATGGAAACGGGGCTGGTCTATTTGAAGGTACTGTTCCAGCATAAAAAATTGAAAAGGGGGAAACCAGGCAAACCCATTAATTTTAGGATAGCCCAGGGTGGAATTCAAACCATCTCATTTACCAAGACTGGAGATATATAATCAAAACTCTGTTTTTTTATTTCCTTGCGAGTCGGTCTAAGCTAAGGACCACGCAAATATCACTTCATCGTTTTTTCATGCCTCTTCTTCCTCAACATTTCCTTCATTCATTCATTCATTCATTCATTCAGACTGTTGCCCCTTTCTTTCTTCTGTGCATCCCTCCCCCTTGCGCTCTCTCTTTCATTCACCAAGAACCTTTATGTATCGATCTATTTTAAGTTTTTAATTTTTAGTTTTGAATTTGTTATTTTTAATTTTTAGAGTTTAAAATTTCTTATTTGTTATCTTTAGCTTTTAATTTTTAATTTATAGTTTGTAATTATTAATTTTTGGTTTTTAATATTTTATTTATACTGTAGTTTTAAATTTTAAAATTCTATTTTTTAATTTTTAATTCTTAATATTATTTATTTTTTCGTTTTTATTTTAATTTTTAGCCTACTTTTCACATTTTGCAAAAATGAGGAAAAAGTAGACTTATGAGATCGGGCAAATGTGTGTCTGTCTGTCTGTCTGTCTGTCTGTCTGTCTGTCTGTCTGTCTGTCCTTCTGTCTGTCTGGCTGTGTGTGTGTGTCCCCTATCAACTCCTAAACGGCTGCAGCAATCGAAACAAAATTTGGTAGGAGTAAAGATCTACAACTGATTATCTCACGGCCATATTTGAAAATGATGTCAGTGCTACCAACTGCTAAAAAATCGCAATTGAAATTTGAGCTCCATGTTGGATATCTTGGAAAGTATGAACGGGAGCTATTTCAAAATTGGCACACGTACAGATCATAATATTTCAGTTTAATTTCCAGGAGGCCAAACATGGCAGTGTTGCCAAAATGATTATAAGCCTCCTGATAGGTCCAATTTTTAAATGCATATAACTTCTACACTATCAATTGGAATTCAACCAAATTTCGTATGTTGTATGTGTACATAACCAGATATGACTGAGCGTATTCTTAAGACCTACCAGGGCTGCCAACTGTTAATAAATGCTCCTAATTTATTTTATCCAAATACCAATATATCAGAAAGTATGCAAGCCGACAGCTTTAAACTATGCACACGTATAGTACCTGACATTCTATATTAATTTGGAGTAACTTATATACGTCAGTGCTACCAACATGATTCTAAGCCTGCTGACAGGTCCAACTTTAAATACATGCAACTTCCATACTATCATTTGGATTTCAACCAAATTTCGTATGTGTTATGTGTACCATAACAGATATGACTATGCGTATTCTAAGGAGCAACCAGGGCTGCCAACTGTTAATATGTGCTGTCCCTATTTTTGTTACCCTAATATCAATATATCAGAAAGTATGCAAGCCAATAGCTCTAAAATTTGCACACGTATAGTACCTGGCATTCTAGACGAATTTGGAGTAACTAATATACGTCAGTGCTGCCAACATGATTCTAAGCCTGCTGATAGGTCCAATTTTAAAATGCATGTTACTTCTATACTAACTAATGGATTTCATTCAAAATTGGCACAACAATAGATCATATTATTTCAGATTATTTCTGACCAATACATGCATGACATTGTTGCCAACATGATTTTACGCGCGCTGTTATAATAATAATGTTATTGGTTTTACGTCCCTTTTAACTACACTGGCTTTTAGAGACGCCGGGGTGCCGGAATTTTGCCCCGAAGGGGATCTTTAACGTGCCAGTAAATCTACTGACACGGCTCCCTCACATTTGCGCACCCTCAAATGCCAGCTGACTGCGCCAGGTTTCGAACCTGCAACCTTGGGCTCAGTAAGCGAGAACGTTACCCCTGGCGCGCTGTTAGATCCAATGTTTAACTGCATGTAACGTCCATGCGATTCATTGGACTTACACCAAATTTTGTATTTTGTACCTTAAGAGATGGAACTATTAATACATTCAGTCATCAGGGCTGCCAACTGTAGTGCTCTATTAGGATACATTATGCCAGGTATACAGTATTTCGAACTAATTGGAAATTTCGATATTAGCAACTTAATTTCGTCATTATTCTAGATAGGTTCATATTCTGTAGAATAATCATTGGCATGAAAAGTAGGCTGTATAGTTCTTCACGGAACTTCTTGTTAATTTTTAATTTTAAAATTTTTAAATATTTTCAATTTCGATTTTTTTATATTTTTTTATTTAGCTGTATTTACGTTACTTATTTATTTAAAGATAGGCTACTAATTGAACGAGTAGACCGACAGTAGGCCTATTTCTAAGAAAGCAACACTCCACTAGAAACCCCTCTCTGGAGGTAACGTCAACAGAGATTCTCGTCAGAATGTACTGCAGCCATAAAAGCCGGTCGATAGTTTATATAGCACGCTTGCTAATCACTGCCCAAAACTTGAGCTGTAAGTGTTGCTGCTATGACGTCACCGATATTGTGAACCATATCCGACCCACCCGACCTCCAAGGTTAGCTTACTCATGCCTACGTAAATACTCCGCAATCTCACTTCTCAATATCAGCGTCTCCAAACATGATCTTGAAATATTCGACCCTGGGAACTGGGACAAACCATTATTTACAAAAACATCACTTGGTGTAAATTAAACTGATTTTTATCCGTTTCGGCATCTTCAATTATTTCAATTTGTGTTCTTACATTCACAAGCAATGATAGAACTTCGAACTGTACTCCTCACTCCATTGTCCACAACTAAAGCTTTACCACTGTATCACCGGGTGAGTTAGCCGTGGTCGTTACGGCGTCGCTGCAGGCAGTCGCTCACATCCGGGAGGCGAGGAGGTTCGAATCCACCCGCCGGCAACCTTGAAGATTGTCTTCTGTGGTTTCCCATCTTCCTTCCAGGCAAATGCCGGAGTTGGTCCCCAACTATAGGCCACAGCCGCTACCTTCCAACTCCTCGTTCTTACATTCAAACTTTCCTCCCCAGACAACACTCCACACGCGACGGTATTTGTAGCTCACCCCATGGGTGTCTACGTAGAAGCAGCTACAAACTGGCGAGCTGGGCTGTTGTTTCAATTGTTGTTGTTGATTATTTAGGGGCTTGGCAACATCGTGGTCATGTAGCTCCGTGGGTGTGTGTAGAATTTGTATCATAACCTGTGTCACTGTGATGTCTCTACTACTGTGTACATTTGTATTTGAGGTAGGATTTGAGTAGTAAGTGGACGTAGGAACCATTCCAGCATTCGCATGGAGTAGAAGTGGGAAAATGGCTGGCTGTGTGGCTCAGTGGTAACGTTTTCGCCTGCTGCTCCCAAGGATGCAGGATCAAATCCTGGCGTAGTCAGTTGGCATTTAAGGGTGCAGTGTCAGTAGATTTTCTGGCACCCCGGTAGCGTCTCTAAAATCCACAGTTGTCAAAAGGACGTAAAACCAATAACATTATTAACTTATTATATAATACGCTAAGGTGTATGTTTCACAAAACTCAAGCTCCTAAACCAGAGGGAGTTAGAAGGTGTGGTTTGTACCAAAATCTTCCAAATCGTCTCAATAGTACAGGATATGTCTTGCATTTCTTGAAAAGTCAACGGAAATATAATTATGTATTATCATTTTAAATAATTATGTCGACTTCGCTGGGGGTTTGGCGTTACGTTACGGTGACGGGACGAAATGTACCGAGAATGCACTAAGGTGTGTGACGTCATCCAGCCAGCTACCTCCTTTGACCTTGGTTTGCACTTGTGGTTTGTTTGTGTTTGGTTCTTTTTTTATATTTATTTTTTTAATTTTTTTTAACGGACTTTGAGTTCACTCAGCATTTGTAGCATTTAAAATGATATAAAGTCTAGTCTTACAGACTGACTATCAGTGTTGTTTTGTTTGTTTGTTTGTTTATAAAGCCCTTTTAAACAAATAAACAAGACATCTTCCTGGTATCGCGTACAGCCCGCATAGCAATAGGGCCGGGCGGGTAGTCTGTACACATGGGGCGCACACAATCCATTATGAGAGAGTTCTCGCACGGGTCCACTAGTTATTATTATAATTATTATCATTATTATTAGTATTAGTATTATTATTATTATTATTATTATTATTATTATTATTCGGGGCTGTAAGTTGTTGCTTGGAGCTGTACGTTTCTCTATGAAAATTTAAAAAGATGCATTTACTCCCATTGGATTCTGATCTCCAAATACTTCGCTTAGAGGTATCCACAAATTGCATTATTTTGGCCTTAAATGTTGGAGACACTTTGTACATGGCTTGTACATTCTGTACAATACACGACCTATTAACTAAAGGCTTCTCTTTGTTATAATTAATACGTAATTTAAAGGAACAATAAACGGTAGGAGCTGTCACGGTGAGTGAGTGGTTATCATGTCGGACTGCCAACCCACAGATTGCAGGTTCGCTCCTGGTCGTAGTAAGTGATTTTTGAAAGGCGACAAAAATCACGATACGCATGCCATACGATGTTATCAAGTTAAAGAACCCATTTGAATTCTGTAGGCCGTGTTCATAGTGGCAAAACTAATCTCGGGATTTTTCGCCAACACAAAGTTCCTAATTTCTCTACTAGAAAGCACTATAGTGTCAAGGATCTTAGATATCCAACCTCCTTGACTTTCATAGCGCTTCAAAGAGCGATGAAATTTGACATGCAAGTTGCCCTCTGGGCGTCAATTAACAAAGCTTGCACCCGGTACAGAGGCCATACGATATTATTATTATTATTATTATAAAGCCTCCGTGGCTTAGGCGGTAGCACGCCGGCCTCTCACCGCTGGGTCCGTGGTTCAAATCCCGGTCACTCCATGTGAAATCTGTGCTGGACAAAACGGAGGCAGACTGGTTTTTCTCCGGGTACTCCGGATTTCCCTGTCAAAATTTCATTCCAGCAACACTCTCCACTATCATTTCATTTCATCTGCCATTCATTTAATCATTGCCTCAGAGGAGTGCGTCAGGCCTCGGCAGCCGGCACAGTCCATATCCTCGCCGCTAGATGGGGGCTTCAATCATTCCATTCCTGACCCGGTCGGAGACTGGAAGCTGGCTATGGATTTTCATTTCATTATTATTATAGCTTGCCACGGTGGGTGAGTGGTCAACGTGTCGGTCTACTAACCCCAAGATTGCAGGTTCGCTCCTGGCCGTGGTAAGTGATTTTTGAAATGCGGCAAAAATACGACACGCATGTTATACGATGTTGGAATGTCAAAGAACCCATTTGAACTCAGTAGGCCGTGTTCATAATGGCAAAATTAATCTCGGGATTTTCCGCCAACACAAAGTTCCTAATTTCTCTACTAGAAAGCGCTATAGTGTCAAGGAACTTAAGATATCTAACCTCCTTGATTTTCATAGCGTTTCAAAGAGAGATGAAATTCGACATTCAAGTTGCAATCTGGGCGTCAATTAACAAAGCTTGCACCCGGCACCCGAGGCCATACGATAATATTATTATTATTATTAGTATTATAGTTTATTGTTTTACAATGTTATGACGGCAAATACCGGCTACATTTTCTGTTACAGCCTGGTTCGGCCTTAGCAAGGAACCATCTGTACTGAGATAATTTCTATTACACTGTTCAGGGACTTCACATCCATGTCGTGCCCGCAGTCTTCGCGAGTCTCCTTCATTTGTAGGATGAGCTAAATTTCCATCTGGATCATCGAGCCTTGCTGAGTATTCGGCCAGGGCATTGTCACCAAGGAACTTCCAAACAATATGGCATGTGTTTAACAGAACTGTTTTCTGTAGTTCAATATATATCTGCGGGTGCTGATTCAATATTGATAAACTACTGTGGAGAGTTTTGGGTATAACACCAGAACACGACACAATTATTGGGATGGTAGTCGCCGAATCAAGTTTCCACATCTGCTTTATCTCAATTGCCAGCTCTGTGTACTTAGATATTTTAGTAGCTGCTGTTGTTTGGATGTTTTGAGTGCTGGGACATGCGATATCTATCAGTAATGCCTCTCTGTGTTCTTTATTGATGACAATGATATCTGGCCGGTTGTTACTGGCTGCGACATCTGTCACATTATTATTATTATTATTAGTATTATTATTATTATTATTATTATTATTATTATTATTATTATTATTATTATTATTATAACGGCAGGTCTGCTAGTTCCTTGTCAATGCTGATTGAACTCCAGAGCAAAGCTTGTCAGATATTCAAGCAATGCTGCAGGTGTCAGCAACAGGCAAGACCAGAGCTGTAAACTTCAATAAGATTACCGTTCTAATGTCATATTGATCAGAAAGCTTCCATTGGAATACAAATGTTCCCAAGATTATAGGGTGGGCGCCCAAGATTAGAATTTAAGTGACTCAAGAATATTTTTAAGGAAATCTATAATGATTTATCACCGCCATTCCAACTCAGGTGGAGTATCATTTCCCCATTCGGAAAAGAACAAGGCTCATGATTTTCAGTTCTCTCGATAGAAATGTCTTCCATTCCTCGACATTTGTAAGGTCTTCATAAATTCATTATTTACCACTTTAGTGCTCCTTGGAGTTATTCATTCCAGGAGCATAGACAAAGCTTGCATAATTTAACTGCAAAAATACGTCGACGATGATCACAGAATAAAGGAACTGTAGACAATAATACGAGGACTGTTTTTTTAAGAAAGGACCGTTTTCTTAAGCCCGTAGTTAGTGTGCACGCCGCAACAAGCTTGCGCGCTACCTCCCGGCATCCTTTGCGAATAAGCAGGCGTCAGTTGCAGCTGTGTAGCTAACCTGTACGCTAAACTGTGCATCTTTACAATGTTCAAGATTATTGATTCACCCGCCGCGTGTGAGGTACGATTTGAGTGCAAGAAACATGTCGGCTGCAGTCATTCATCCTCAGCTTTGTTGGTTAGGATCTGTCAATGCGAGACCTCCTTTTTCGGGAAGGACTAGAAGTGAAGCTTCTAGTCTAATAAGAAAATGAACTTTACTAAGTAGGAACAGATTGAACATTGATGAGTAAATAGGAATGGAAACAGTTTGCCAATAACAGTGGTATTTTATTCAAAAACCAACTTTAAAAAGATTAACAATAAATAAATATATAAACATGTAATGGAAAGGTGACCTTTGACAGGCCAACAACAAGCGAACAAGATTTCATAAGTTTGAAAAGGATTAACAATAAATATATAAATATGTAAGGGAAATGTGACCTTTGACAGGCCAACAACAAGCGAACAAGATTTCATAAGTTTGAAATGCCAAGAACCCTGAGAATAAGTAACCACTTTGTGGCCAGTTAGTCTGAAGTAGAACTATGCAGGGTAAAATAGTGAGTAACTATAGTGCTCAAATGAAGGCCTAAAATTTAGCCTAGGACTGCACACAGAGAGTAGGCTAGTTTATTTACAGAAAAATCAATATTTACATGCCAGTAGGGATAGCATCCCACTAGTTGCCTGATAGTTACAAGGCGAGGTTGTTTACAATTGAAATGGGAGCATTCCCAAGAACACTTTGATAGATTAAATGAAGAACAAGCCATTCACTTCGTCAGATAGGTGAACTGGTGTTAAGCCCAATAGTTTGTACAAAAATGGAGAAAAGAATGATTTGTTTTGAAGGAAAGTTAACATGCGAAAGAGAGAGAACAGCCGTTTTCTCATAGCCTACAATTTAAAGGCATAATACATGCTTAAACCACTTAATAGAAAGAAATAAGTTGAGTTTGGCATAGTTTGACAAGTTGTTTAAGTCGGGTAACATAACCCTAAAAAGAAAGATACATTTGTAAGGTTTAGAAATTTTTGAGGTTATAATAAACACTTAGCTTGTTGGCGTTGGTGTAGAGGAATTTCCACATAATATAAATAGAGGAAGAGCGTGTTGATCACTTTTTTCCGTCTTGGAAATGCTGAAGACTTCGTGCCCAGCACAAAACTGACGTAGGCCAATCATCGATGTAAACTTAGATAGACTTTGTAGAACTCGGTTTTGATCACTTTTTTCCGTCTTGGAAATGTTGAAGACTTCGTGCCCAGCACAGAAGAAAATTTGTTTATCGTTTTTTGCCCACGACAAACTGACGTAGGCCAAGTATCGATGTTAACTTAAATAGATTTCGTAGATTTTTAGAATGCACTGCTGGTTTGACTAGAAGCATTTTGCGATGTATTACCACACAGCGTTGAGACACATTCAAGCGTTGTGCAAACAGCGTGAAGACAGCTTACGACAAGTGACTGGCATTGTGACTTGCTGGAGACAGACGAGACAGACAGTTGATGTAGGCCAGGGCAGGCTATATACCGGAGATCACGCGGAATGCGTGACGCGGACAGGTGGCGTCGGCCAATCCGAGAGCATGGAAGATTCTCGAAAACTGCTGAGGCCAATCAGAGCAAGGGGCCAACTGAAAATGAACCTCGTGACCAACATTAGTTCCGGAAATCATTACAGTGCCATGGAACACGTGCTAGCAAGAACAGATTGAAGAAAAATGGAATGACATGACAGGTGAGAGGTTATGTTATAATAAAAATAAGTGAACTTTGTAAATTTCACTGAAAAGTGAACATACTGCCAGAGGGGCAACAGAAAAAAAAAAAAAAAAAAAACATGAGAGAGAAGAGCTAGAGTGGCAGAAGGCAAATGACTGAAATAGGACGAACACAGTGTCCTGATGAAGTTTTAAGTTTGACCACTCGAACTCTAGCATCTCTGCCATAATAGCATTTTATAACACGACCAGTTTTCCATACAAGAGGAGGACTTGGGTCTTTGAGAAGAACCAAATCACCCTCCTGAAGGTTAGGCTGAGAGAGCTGCCACTTGTTCCTCCTTTCGAGCGAGTGAAAATACTCAAGTCTCCACCTCTTCCAAAATTGAGCTTTAAGGGATTCTATCTTTCTCCACAAGATAGGCAAAGACAGATCAAGTTTACGATCAAGCAACGGAGGAGACGCAGCTAAGGAACTGCCCACCAGAAAATGACCTGGAGTCAAAGGAAGGAAATCACAAGGATCGTTGGAAAGAGGAGAAAGAGGTCGTGAGTTGACAATTCCCTCAATGAGTATAATTAAAGAATTGAATTCTTCGTAAGTTACAATACTAGAGCCTAGAGTTTTCTTTAAATGATTTTTTATGAGTTTCACACAAGATTCCCATCGTCCGCCATGATGGGGAGCGTAAGGAGGGATGAAATGCCATTTGAATTGGTTTAAGTGCGAGTAATTGGAGATTTGTTCTTTCGCACGAGGGGAACAAAGGGCTTTATACCATTGCTGCGAAGCTCCAACGAAGGTTTTGGCATTATCAGAGAAGACTTCTGAAGGAATGCCTCTTCGTGAAATGAATCTAGAGAAAGCGGAAAGAAAGTATGAGGTGGAGGCACTAGTTACGAGCTCAAGATGAATAGAGCCAGTGACCATACAGACAAATAGAGAAACGTACAGTTTTCCAAGGATTTTCCTTTTAGCACGGGGGTGATTTTGTTGATACACAAACGGACCGGCGTAATCAATGCCGGCGAAGGAAAAAGGCCTGCAGGGAGCTGAACGAAATGGGGGAAGGTCAGCCATGAGTTGCTGATTAGGTTTAGGCTTAGCTTTGAAACAAGTAATACATTTATGTATAACAGAAGTGACTTCGTGTAAACCATTAATAGGCCAGTATTTTTCCCGTATCAAGCATAGAAGGGTTCTAGAACCAACATGCAAGTTTTGATAATGAAACTGACGAATGATTATCCGAGTAACATGATGTTTAGACGGAAGGATAATAGGATGCTTTTTTTCATCGGAGAAGTCAGAAAGAGAAAGTCTGCCGCCCACTCTTAACAAACCATCGCCATCGAGAAAAGGGCATAAGGCAAAAAGCCTGCTGTGTTTCTTGAGAGTTTTACCTTTAGCCAATATGTTTATTTCGACTGAGAATGCCTCTCTCTGGGTGAGCCAAAGAACTTTGATGGTGGCAATTTGCAGTTCAACAGCCGAAAGAAAAGGCTGAGGGAATAGAGGTTGATCTAGTACTAAAAATTTCCATCTGAGCACATAAGCAGTGACGCGCACTAGTTTTTGAAAAGAAGAGTAACGTTCCAACAAGGAAGGAGTGTTGGCAGTTACAAAGGCAGAAGCTTTTTTGCTGATTTCAGGAATATCCTCTAACGGGAAATTAGAGTTGGAAGGTCGGTTTTGAATTCTTTCAGAAAGCCATGAAGGGCCGTGCCAGTACAAACAGGATTGAGATAGTGACTTAGGTGAACAACCACGAGAAATGAGGTCGGCGGGGTTGTCTTTGCTAGAAACATGGTTCCATTGTTCTGGTTTAGAAACAGTTTGAATTTTCTCAACTCTGTTAGCTACAAAAGTTTGCCAATTAGAAGGAGGTTTAGAAATCCATGCCAAAGCAATAGAGGAATCTGTCCAAAAATATGTGTGTGAGAACTTACAGTTGAGTGTTTGTTTGAGTTTGTTAGCTAATTCGGCAGCAAGTAGTGCGGCACAGAGTTCAAGACGAGGTAATGAAACGGGTTTCAAAGGCGCAACCTTAGATTTAGCACATATCAAATTGGAGAAAAGGGGGAGCGGCTTACAATGTAAGCACAACATCCGTATGCTTTGGTCGAACTGTCAGCAAAAAGGTGCAAATCCAGGACAAGAGAGCAAGATAACGGAACTAGCACTCTAGGAATGTCTATTAATGAGAGATCACAAAGACTGTGCCGAAAGGTAAGCCACTTTTGTAAAATCAAAGGAGGAATGGGATCATCCCAATCCGAGTTCAATGACCATAGCTCTTGCATAAAGATTTTAGCTAGAACAATTACGGGTGCAATGAACTGAAGCGGGTCATATATCTTAGCTATTTCTGATAGCACTTGTCTTTTGGTTTGTGGAGGTGAGGAAGACAAATTTACTTCGTAAAAGAATGAGTCAGCTTTAGGATACCAGTGTATTCCCAAAACTTTAGTAGCATCCTCCAATTTACAAAGCTCTACTGGAGTATCAACAGGACATTGTGGCAAGAGATTGGATAGAAGTTCCTCAGAATTTGAGTTCCAACGATGAAGTAAGAATCCTCCTCTGCTAAGTAAAGTTTTTAAACTTTGAGAGAGTTCGATAGCCTCAGATACATTCTTGAAAGAAAAAAGAAAGTCATCAACGTAGAAGGAATTTTTCAACAAAATAGGAGTTTCAGAAGTAAACAAGTGACCATCTTGGTCGGCAAGATGTTTCAAAGTACGAATGGCAAGAAAAGCCGATGGTTTGAGCCCATACGTTACGGTTTTTAATTTAAAGATCTTGATGGTTTTGGTAGGAGCATCACGCCAGAGAATTCGTTGAAGATTTTGTTGTTCGGAATTAATCAGAATTTGTCTATACATTTGTTGTATGTCGGCTATGATTCCAATTGGAAATAGACGGAAATTTAAAAGAATAGACGGGAGATCAGACTGAATGGCAGGTCCAGATAGGAGAGTGTCATTTAAGGAAATGCCATTGGCATCAGGAGCAGAACCATTAAAAACAACTCTTATCTTTTCTTTGGTGGAGGGATTCTTCCAAACGGGATGGTGATTTAAATACACTGAATCTAAAGAAGGGTCGAAATCTTGAACAGTCTCCATATGGTTTGAAGCTTCATAATCCTCCATGAATTCAAGGTATTGTTTGCGAGTGGAAGGATCTTGCTTGAGTTGATTCTCAACTGCAAATAAAGCTTTAAGAGCTTTCGGATAGGAATCACATAAAGAAGGAGGAGAAGGAATGCGTGGCATTGTGACAATAAATCTGCCATCTGGGTTACGAACAGTGGTTTCTAAAAAATGTTGTTCACAAAATTCATCTTCTGATGAAAGAGAAGGAGCAGATTCAATGGACTCGATTTGCCAAAATTTTTCCAGACGCTGATGAAGATCTGCATTAGTGAAATGGCATTGAGAGGAACCTTGAACAGTTTGAAGAGGAATATAACCTGTGATAAGCCAGCCAAATTTAGTATGGTGGGCGTAGATACCAGATGAAATATTAACCCTTGACGGAAGAAGATTTTGCCAAAATGTGTTAGCGCCAAAAAGAATGTCAACGTGAGAGCTTTTTTAGAATTGAGGGTCAGCCAGTTTTAGATCAGAGGGAAATTTCCATTCGTCAATGGAAAAAGAGCGACTGGGAGTAGGACTGCCAATACTCGGAATGGACAGACAGTTTAGATGAAAGTTAGTGCCATATTGGACTGAATCTTTCACCTGCAGCTTGACATAATTTAAGGAAGTAGACTTGCTGTTGTTGATACCAGATATTTCAATATTGGTGGAGAGTGGTTTGAGACCTAACCTTTCAACTAATGATGAGGTTATGAAGTCATGAGTTGCCGCATTGTCGAGCAAGGCTCGTACTAAGTGCCAATTGCCGGAAGAATCTTTAACTTGGACCTGGATCGTAGATAACAAAACTTGAGCACTACGCCATGAGGGGGTTGTTTGATTGTAGGATTGGGCAACGGTATTTACAGTAGAAACAGAAGAGCTAGGTGGAGAAGCATCACTGGTGAGGCTCAGCGCAGGTTGGGCATTAGGATTTGAAACTGTTCCAGGAATAGACCGTGGCTTTTCGAAGCGGTGCAAGGTAGAATGATGTCTCAGCTTGCAATGCATGCAAACTCCTTTTGAAGGGCAGTCCGCTAAGATATGCTTTGAAGAGAGGCAGTTGAAACAAGATTTGGTTTGCGACACAGCTTTTCTACGATCGTCAACTGAAAGGCCTTTGAAGGTATTGCAGAAATATAAAGGGTGCAAATTATTGCAAAGAATGCATGAGGTTTTATTACCTTGTATAGAGAAAACATGAGAATGTGAAGCTTTTTCCGAGAAATGCTTGATGGGTTTACTTTTGCTGACATCGGTGGAACCTTCAGCTTTATTGATTAAAGCAGAAAGAATTTGACAACGTTTCTTTATGAAAGAGATCAACACTTTAAATGTGGGTTCAGGTTTGTCCACTAAATCGGATTCCCATGCTTTACGAGTATTAAGGTCAAATTTGGAGGTAGTGAGATGTATAAGAAAAAGATCCCAATGTTCAACAGGTTGTTTAAGATGTTCTAGGGCTCTTACATGAAGTTCAACGGTGTCTCCCAGATTTCTAAGGGATGATAAATTATCAGGGCGTGAAGCGGGTAAATTAAACAAGGCGTTCATATGGCGTTGAATTCTAAGTTTGGCATTGCCATATCGCTGTTGGATGAGGTCAATAGCTACCGAGTAATTTTCGGTTGTGAGAGGTAAAGCTTCAATTAACTTTAAAGGAGGACCCTGAAGAACAGACTTTAAATAATAAAATTTTTGAATCTCAGGGAATGATCTATTATCATGTATTAGAGAAGAAAAAAGTTCAAAAAAGGAATCCCACTGTTTTTCCTCCCCTGAAAAGGTAGGAAGTTGGATTTTAGGAAGAAACGGTTTGCTAACTTCGGTGTTTTGATGGGTTGCTAATTGCTTAATTAAATCCTTAGCTTCGCCATACATATTGTAATACAGTTCTTCAACAGAACTACGATCCTGTTCTTGATCAGGTTCGATTGTTTCAATTTCGGTTTGCAACACATCATACTCTTGAAAATGTTGCTGATAAACATTAAAACGTTGAACTAGAACGTCATAATTGTGATCATCAAAAGATTTGGAACCTAAAAACTGCTGAAAACGAGTAAGTTTGTTTTTACAGGCAGTTCTTTTGGCTACAAGCTCTTTAGGAAGAGACATGGCGGAACTTTGAGTACTTTCACTCACCGATCTGCTAGACTGCCGAGCGTCTGTAGTAGTAGTAGTAGTAATGGTACTGGTAGAGGTGGTAACAAGGGACATCTCCGCTCACCCCAACACAGCTTTCATAGCGATAGCTGAAAAATACAATTAGCATTAGTGACAGAAGTGAAAAGCTGCAATAGCTTATCGAATGGCTTGGCAACCTGTTTCATACAATAAACAATTATGAAGGTTATTTAAAGGTCCCGGGTTTCGGCACCAACATGGTTAGGATCTGTCAATGCGAGACCTCCTTTTTCGGGAAGGATCACTTCTAGTCTAATAAGAAAATGAACTTTACTAAGTAGGAACAGATTGAACATTGATGAGTAAATAGGAATGGAAACAGTTTGCCAATAACAGTGGTATTTTATTCAAAAACCAACTTTAAAAAGATTAACAATAAATAAATATATAAACATGTAATGGAAAGGTGACCTTTGACAGGCCAACAACAAGCGAACAAGATTTCATACGTTTGAAAAGGATTAACAATAAATATATAAATATGTAAGGGAAATGTGACCTTTGACAGGCCAACAACAAGCGAACAAGATTTCATAAGTTTGAAATGCCAAGAACCCTGAGAATAAGTAACCACTTTGTGGCCAGTTAGTCTGAAGTAGAACTATGCAGGGTAAAATAGTGAGTAACTATAGTGCTCAAATGAAGGCTTAAAATTTAGCCTAGGACTGCACACAGAGAGTAGGCTAGTTTATTTACAGAAAAATCAATATTTACATGCCAGTAGGGATAGCATCCCACTAGTTGCCTGATAGTTACAAGGCGAGGTTGTTTACAATTGAAATGGGAGCATTCCCAAGAACACGTTGATAGATTAAATGAAGAACAAGCCATTCACTTCGTCAGATAGGTGAACTGGTGTTAAGCCCAATAGTTTGTACAAAAATGGAGAAAAGAATGATTTGTTTTGAAGGAAAGTTAACATGCGAAAGAGAGAGAACAGCCGTTTTCTCATAGCCCGCCGCGTGTGAGGTACGATTTGAGTGCAAGAAACATGCCGGCTGCAGTCATTCATCCTCAGCTTTGTGAGGTGTATGGTGATAATGCAATGACGGAAGTTAAAGCGCGAAAATGGGTACGCGAGTTCAAAAGTGGCCGTGAAAATGTTCATGACGATGAACTCTCAGGTCTGTGATCACTAGGGTTCGGAAGATTAAGATCTAAAGAAGTACTAAATATGCCCTCAAAACTAGCTAAATATAACCTAAAAACAAGATGTTCAGTAAAGAACATATAGCCTACTTTCTCCTAAATGCATGGGTATTGTTATAACTCTCTGTCCTTTTCAAGGAGTATAATTGAATGTTGGTTGTAGTAGCTTGTTGAAATACAACGTGCTATAGGGATATTAAACATGAATATAAGGTGCCCTTTGCTAGTGCTACCTCTGTAAAAAAAATCATTCAATTCGGTTTCACCGTGTTTGAATTGATCCGGGGAATGCATTTGCACACATACATGGCCGCTATTTGCAAACTATTGGGCTGATGACCTTGTAGTCAGTCATAAGATGCTTTCCACAAAAAGGCATGTTGTTGCAAAATCCGGTAGAGATCAAATTATTAGGATGGTCGAAATTTGATTTAAGCTTTTAACATTTGGGTGGCCGTCACTCCGTTTCCGTCAAGATGGCGGCGATATAAAACATGACACTGAGGTGCCATTGCTAGTGCTACCTCTGTACAAAATTTCGTTCAATTCGGTTTCACCGTGTTTGAATTGATAGGGGGAATCGATTTGCACACATACTTGGCCACCATCTGCAAACTATTGGGCTGATGATCTAGCAGTTTGGTCAGAATATGCTTCCCACATAAAGATTTGTTGTTGCAAAATTTGGTAGAGACTAGATTATTAGGTTGGTCGTAATTACATTTTAGCCTTTAACATTTGGGTGGCCGCGATTACGTTTCCGTCAAGATGGCGGTGATATAAAACATGACACTGAGGTGGCCTTTTCTAGTGCTACCTCTGTACCAAATTTCGTTCCATTCGGTTTCACCGTGTTCGAATTAATAGGGGCAATCGATTTTCACACAAAGATGGCCGCCATCCGCAAACTATTAAGCTGACGACCTATTAGTTTGGTCAAAGGATGCTGCCCCCATAAAGGTATGTTGCTGCAAAATTTGGTAAAGATCGGATGATTAGGTTAGTCGTAATTTGATTTAAGCTTTGAACATTTGTGTGGCCGCCATTACGTTTCCGTCAAGATGGCGGCGATATAAAACATGACACTGAGGTGTCCTTTGCTAGTGCTACCTTTGTACCAAATGTCGTTCAATTTTCGCTCACCGTGTTTGAATTGATAGGGGGGGGGGACAGACATTCAGAGTACACACACTCACACACACACACACACACACAGACTCACACACACACATACACACACACAGACAGACACACTTTTTCTCGCCCTGTAGTGATCTCATAAGTCTACTTTCATTTTTTGCAAAAATCGAAAGTAGGCTAATATAATATGACCTAAAAATCTATGAAATATGACATGAATTTTTGGGATCGGTAGAGTATCACTATCATACAGTAAACCTCTTAAGTGCCAAAACACTCTTCCAGTGTATCGGACATGTGATATTTCGATTTTACAAGTGATTTCTTTTATGAACTATGTTTATTTGCAATGTATTTTATGCCCGTAAGTGTTTACAATGTGTATATCTGGCTGATGAAGAACGACATTATTGTTCGAAACATGTACCAGTACTAAACAGTGCTAATAATATTACAAGTATTGAAAAGACGGAAATAAGAGTCAGTTATTTAGTGGAATTTAAATTCAATACGGACCATTATGGATAAAAACAATTTCCTTGTTTGCTTCTGAGCTAAATATATCTACTGGAGTGTCATCCTGTTGAAAGGCGGAAACACACTATCGTCATGTTCCGTGACCTCATGCGTATAGGGTCGCAATCCAACTTGTCCAGAAAGATGTGCTAAAAAACGTCCGTAGAGGAGCGCCTTCTTGGAATCAGATCTTCTAAACCAGCTATCTGCCTGTTCCGGGAAAACAAAGGAAAATATATCTACTACACAATTCGGAAATCCTGTGTTTGAAACTCGACGCAGGTAACACGTACAGTACCTTGTTAACGACGCCTCAATTTAACCAAAAATACTGAAGTTATAACCAAATATGACCTTATATCACTAAGATATTACCAAATATGACCAAAAAAATAAAAATGGCCGAAATATGCATTTATAGGCAATATCAAATTGCTTTAAACGTTGTCAGGGACCCGTCAATCAAACTTATTTTTCAGATTTCGGGTAAAACGAGCTCAGGAAAAAAATATGACTTTTCCTTAACATCCGAACCTTAGTGATCACAGATGACTTGGTGACTGCAATTGACACGAAAATTCACGAGGACCGAAGATTCATGATAACCACTCTATCAATGGATTTTCCTCAAGTGTGAATTCTTGGTTGTCAGAGCAGGCGGCAAACTTTTATGCAGGGGGATTTCAGAACTTAGTTTTAAGGTATGACAAGTGCCTAAATAAACAAGGCAACTATGTATAAAAATAGAGGAAGGTATGTAAAACCTAAAAATAAATGTGGTTTCAAAATAAAATGTTCGGTTAATTTAAAAAAAAACGGCCCTTACTTAAAGAACAGCCCTCGTACAATCCGGAGTTTTAAAGACAAACTCGTCAGTAGGAGTCAAAAGACAATAGTGTTGCTGCTGCTGTCGTAACGATCCTAGGTTCAAGAAAATTAATGAATTGTGCTGTAAATTTCCTTTAAAATGTAATTTTCTTTCTTGGGAATGGCTCTTACTTATTCTTTCAAAAAAATCCTATTTTTTTAATATTTAGATTTTCAGTCTATAAGACTGAAGAGTAAACATACCTAACAGGATTGTGAAGTCTCATTATTCTGTTTATACATCTTGATGATCACCATTCCCGAACTTCAGACCATTATCGTGACATATGACTGTTTTATAACACGACATTATACATTCTTCAAACGACGCCATGTGATTGCTATCAAGCGATTCTGCACGTTCGTTCATTCCTCCCTCTGCTATTGACAGTAAATACAGTGATGAATGTCGCCATCAGATTTAAAATAAGTATTCCCTCCGTCATTTATTAGCTGTCACCTTATCGCATCTTCTGTTTTTCCTTTATTTGTTTTATCTATTTTGTTCATTCTGAGTTTCTTCTTTTCCATTCCATTTGCTCGCATTTCTTCATTTTTTTTCCACCTACTTTCTTCAGGCTTGGGCTACGCTTGAAGGATTTTTGGACAAAGCATCGTCAATACAAAAGTCAACTCATTTTCGCCTTCCCCTCTCCCCCCACGGGTTCACTACTAGTGGGACGTGATTTGGAGATCACAGGACCCCAGCTGAGTCCGTAATGGCTTCCACTTCCTTGTGCCAGGCTCCTCATTGTCATCTTTCCTGTCGATCTCCCTTGGTCAACTCTAATTCTTTTCCGATGGCGAGGCCTAGGGTGTCTTTCACTTTCCCGCCTTAATTGGCTCTTCTCTAATCCTTTCTGATCCCTCGTTCTTCGAGGGGTCAGACCCCTGCTTTTATTTAATGCTATCTCCAGCCTTCTGCTCAAGGGGGCAGGGTGTGTGTAGCCCCACCTTGGAATGTGCTACATCCTCAAGGGCTCACCGTTGGTGAGTTTGGGATTTTTGTGACCCCGAGGGATTCCTGAGTTGGATCCGGGTTTTCCCCCCCTTTTCCATTGCCTCTGGGGCGGTCCCTCTCCTCTTTTCCTTTCCTGTCTCGCTTTCATGGCTCTCCTCCCTTCCGAGTCCCTCAATTCTCATTCATCGAGGGTTGAAGGCTTTCTTTTCCTCCTGTATTTTATTTCCCGTATTTATTTTCTCTTTCTTCATTAGTTCTTCTAGAATGTAAGCCTGTAGTTAGTTTTAGTTATATTTTCCATGTAACTTTTAATTTTCATTATCAGCCAAACCGTTGGGGGCCGATAACCTAGATGTTAGGCCCCTTAAACAACAATCATCATCATTGTGCTAGAGATAATATATCCCCCTCCCCTTGGCATAAACACATAAAAATAAGCCATGGCACTACAGCTAATTAAGGGCCTTGCCCTACCAAGCGACTGCCCCTCAGTCATTTGGCCGATGGGTTGAGATTTGGCGCGTGGTCCGCGTACCGGGTCCACTCTTTACAACTAGATGTGAGTTCCTCTTATTGTTTAAAGACGGCCGTGGCCTTAAATTAGGCACCATCCCGACATCTGCCTGGAGTAGAAGTGGGAAACCATGGAAAACTACTGCAGGATGACTGAGGTAGAAATGAACCCCCGCCCCCTTCTTCTCAGTTTTGCCTCACGAGGCTGAGTGTACCCCGTTCCAAACCTCAGACCAGAATTAAGTTTCTTTGCAGAGCCTGGAATCGAATATGGGACTCCATGGTGACAGCTATTACACAACGAGGCGGACAAAGCTAAAAGAAAGTAGCTGCAGAAAGAGATATTTTCAATGGAATTAAAGGTGTGAGCAATATAAGGACCATTTTGAGTCAACACTTTGTACAGTATGAAAATAAATAAATGTAAAACAAAATTATTGGAATGCAGCCGAAATAAATCAGTAACCTGTATGGACATCAAATTGTCAGGTGAAAAACCAAATGAAGTAGGAACTTTTGTTACTTACGAAGCAAAATAACCAGTTATGGACGAAGCAAAGAGGATATAAAAAGTAGGTTGGCTCAAGCAAGGAAAGCATTTCTACAGAAAAGGAATCTGTTGACATCGAATATAGATTTAGGTATTAGGAAGTCATTTTTGAAAGCCTTTGTCTGGAGCATGGCGCTCTATGGAAGTGAAACTCGGACTATTGGTGCAGCAGAAAAGAGGAGAATTGAAGCGTTTGAAATGTGGTGTTACAGGAGAATGATGAAGATCAGATGGGTAGATAGAGTTACAAACGAACAGGCATTAAGACGAGTGGGAGAGGAGAGATGTTTCTGGCAAGGCTTCATAACTTAACATAACGAAAATGGTTGTTTGGGTAGATTATGTAACAAAATGGGTCTTGATCACATTGTGGTCGTTACGTTTCATATCCGGAAGTCATTTGTATCGCATGGTAACGTTATTGGGCCATATAAAGTTATTCTGATATTGGTTATCGTAGAAACGAAATAGTATTGTCTGACAGAAATAACGTTATTTGAATAAGTCTCTCGAAAAATATCCCCTAATACCGTTATTCGGACTAATAACGTTCTTCGGATATCGGTTATCGTAGAAACGAAATACTAGTGCCCACCTGAAATAACGTTATCGGAATACATTACTCGAAAAAAATCTCCTAATATCGTTATTTGGACTGATAACGTTATTCGAATATCAGTTAACTAAGGAACGAAATGGTAGTGCCCGCCTGAAATAACGTTATCGGAATACATATCTCGAAAAACATTCCTCCAATACCGTTATTAGGATTAATAACGTTATTCGGATATTGGTTATCTCAGGAACGAAATGGTAGTGCTCACTAGAAATAACGTTATTTGAATAGATCTCTCCAAAAAAAAATCCCCCAATACCGTTATTCGGACTAATAACGTTATTCGTATATCGGTTATCGCGGGAACGAAATGGTAGTGCTCACTATAAATAACGTTATTTGAATACATCTCTCGAACATTATTCCCCCAATACCGTTATTCGGACTAATAACGTTATTCGGATACCGGTTATCGCAGGAACGAAATGGTAGTGCTCACTAGAAATAACGTTATTTGAATATATCTATCGAAAAATATTCCCTCAATACCGTTATTCGGACTAATAACGTTATTCGCATATCGTTTATATATTACAAACGGCATCATCGATTGAGAATGGCACCATTTTGATACATTTTGCGTTGGAGAACTCCATAGAGTAGAAAGAGTGGAAGTGTCACTTTGCGACCTACGTCGTGTTAGGTTCTGAGTTTAGCCGCGAGGTTAATAAATACTCAGAAGTGCTTACCGTGATAGGGTATTGTATTTTTAGCCTACTTTTCACATTTTGCAAAAATGAAGAAAAAGTAGACTAATGAGACCGATCTGGGCAAATGTCTGTCTGTCTGTCTGTCTGTCTGTCTGTGCATGTCCCCCCCCCTTATCAACTCCTAAACGGCTGAAGCAATCAAAACCAAATTTGGTATGAGTAAAGATCTATATCTGAATATCTCAAGGCCATGAAAATGAAGTCAGTGCTACCAACTGCTGAAAAACCGCAATTGAAATTTGAGCTCCATGTTGGATATCTTGAAGGTATGCATGGGAGCTATTCCAAAATTGGCACATAATTACTGTATATAGGCAATAATATTTCAGTTTAATTTCTACGAGGCCATACATGACAGTGTTGGCAAAATGATTCTAAGCATGCTGATAGGTCAAATTTTAAAATTAATAGAACTTCTACACTATCAATTGGATTTCAACCAAATTTCGTATGTAGTCTACTATGTGTACATAACCACATATCACTATGCGTATTCTTAAGAGCAACCAGCTGCTGACAACTGTTGATAATTGCTGTCTCTACTTTTTTACCCTTATATTAATATATCAGAATGCATGCAAGCCAACAACTCTAAACTTTGCACACGTATAGTACCTGACATTCTAGATTAATTTGGAGTAACTAATATTATGCCAATGCCGCTAACATGACTCTAAGCCTGATGATAAGTTTAATTCTAAAATGCATGTAACTTCTATACATACAAATGGATTTCGTCCAAAATTGGCACAACAATAGATCATAATATGTCAGATTATTTCTGACCAAGACATGCATGACATTGCTGCCAACATGATTTTACGCGCACTGATAGATCCAATATCTAACTGCATGTAACGTCCACGTTATCCATTGAACTTCAATCAAATTTTGTATTCTGTACCTTAAGATGATGATGATGATAATTGTTGTTTTAAGGGGCCTAACATCTAGGTTATCGGCCCCTGTACCTTAAGAGATGGAACTAAGAATATATTAAGTCACCAGGGCTTCCAACTGTAGTGCAGATATATTTCGAATTAATTAGAAATTTTTATATTACCAACTTAATTTCGTCATTAACTTAGTGAACCCTTCAGAAAAGCAGTGTTTAAATGTAAGAAATCTTAATCAAGGGGTCGCGCTCAGTTCCTATGTGATGTTTACGTTCGCCAAACAACGTGCTCTACTGAGGTAAGGGTCATAGGATATAAACTATAAATCAAGAAAGAAAGGTGACAAGATGTAAAATAATAACAAGATTTAATGACTAATAGTGCATAAAAAGAAATAAACAACAATAAAATATAAAACACTCCTCCCTGAATTTCCCATGATAGGAATATCTATAAATTTGAGGAGTCAGACGGATCACCCCTTTTATTTAAAATGTGGATCCTGGTTCCACTACCTTGCAATTTGGGTTTTATGTGCGCGTAATGACTAACTACGAGGAATGAGTACTTTGGATGACTGTTCGTTTACAACGGGTTAACAGCCACGATGCTTACGAACAATCATCTCGTAAATCAACGTTTATGGATATGGAACATGACATTAAATAAAACCCTTAAAAAGTAATGCTGACACACGCACTACAAATCTACTATTTACAGGAATCTCCCTGAGACCCTCATTAGCGCGAAGACGCACTTGACTATGAGCTGCCAACACGGGCCAACTTGCTCAACACAAACAAGGAAATACAGCATAGCATATGACTCACGGGTCACTGAATGAAATATAAACATGGAATAAACCAACAACAACAAAAGCCTGACTGGCTGACATTACTTTATATGACAAAACTGCATGTTAAGCTAACGCTTCGGAGATTATCGTGATTCGTAGGCAACTCCCATTTATTTAAACAATTTTTATCATTGATCAGTTCTTAATTCTGTATTTAAAGTTATTACTGAGCCACACAGGCACTCTCCACTAATGACCTGGCTGGCACCCTTCAGTTCGTCTTGTGCAACATCTCCCCTCTTCCTCAATCACCTGCCATTGTCCCACTCCAGTGTGTATAAATACCTGACCAGCTGTGCCGTTATCTCAAGGAATCAACAGCAACAAACTCAACCACTTCAAAATATTGTCAGACATTAATCAAAATATCCAGAATTGCCCTCGCGAGGTCACAATCTAGATTTGTCATCAAGCTGCCAGAAATCAGTCTACGCTGAAATTCCCGCTTGTAATGACACAAAAACACACACTCACACACACACATTTGGGAATGACAATACGTATTTTACACAGATCGGCTGAATGGATGCTCACCAACAATTAAAAAAATATTAAAACCTACGATAGAGCTGACTGCTCTTCGTCACAAATCACATTGCTCCAAAGGCAATAACCTCATTGAATCTGATCAATAATAAAACAAAAGAAATTAATTACCCTCCAATCTACTGTATAATTATTTTACTTCAGTCCTACTTCTGAAACACAACATATCTCCGAGAGACGTTTTTAACCGCGTCGCGTAACATATGCAAACACGGCCGTTCACATAGCTACGTTAGTTAAAACAACAAACAAGAAAAAACCTTCTACTAAATATATACGCGAGCTGTTTCCATACAAAAGGTGTGTCAGTCCAAAACTAAATAGACTACGTTAATCACACAAGCAAATTATTTACAAAACAAGATATATCCCATACACCATAAGTTAATTTATCAGATAATAATAAATATTATTCTGTACTCATCCTCAGCCAGCCATCCGTCAAAGAACATCTGCAGCCATTTCCCAACTGGATTCTTCTTATCTCATCTCAACCATCTTGACGGAGTCTTGATATTTCCAGGCTTCCTCCATGGTCAATGATGTCATCTCTCGTGCTGATTCAAAAATGAAATTATTATACACTTGATGTCTGACTACTAAATTCGCCGTTCGGGTACTTCTTTCCCCAAAACAGTTTATTGGCGAATTATCGAAGATACTGCCCCTACAAATATAGTACTGTGACTATCTAACACTGAATTTAACACTTTTAATAATAATTTCTGTGTCCTTCATGACACACAAGGTATAAATGTCAACGTCCTTAGACGCGCACAGTATAAAAGCCTGTGTCCACTGACACACAAAATAACAGCCTCCGTCCTCAGACGAACCAAAGTAATAAGCGTGTCCTCGACACACCAAAGTATAATAAGCTTACGTCCGTAGACGCACAGAATAATAATAAGCCTACGTCCGTGGACGCATAAAGTAATACTCTTACGTCCGTAGACGCACAGAATAATAAGCTTAGTCTTGGCTCTTCACACCACTTATAAATGAACTGGCCCTAGGTCTAGATGGGGGGGGTATTTAGATAAAAATTTCACAAAATAATGGTGATACAGGAATGAAATAAATATCACTGAACTCGAAAAATAGCGCAGGTCAAGAATATGCCCATTAATCCTAGAATCGATCGTAGAGATTTTGTCTAGGCGATCTCCCGCGTGAACGCTAGCCGAGCGTGCCCACGCTAGACCTGCCGCGCTAAATAGGCATTCTTCTCTCATTGGTTCCCACATTTTCTGTAATTTGGCGGTTTTTAGCATATCTTGACGTCGTAGGAGTGTCTATTTTCTTCATCAGCCAGTCACGTTACTGCATCATATTACTTCTAGGCGCGAATATCACAATGAACATACCAGAACCATGTCTCACTGCGCGTCGCTTCTATTTTGAGGCGGCCAACACCTGTCCTTCTGACACATCGCTAGGCTATTTCCTTTCACAGCTAAAGTATTTAGCCTTTTGTCAATCTGCTTCAGGTATGTCCCCGCTGTCTCCAACCAATGCTTGAAATTTCCTCATCTCCGTCTGGCTACTTTCATGATGCTGGTGGAAATATTTATTAATTGAAGAAATAAAACATAGAATCATTTATCCAACAGAGGATAAAGGGTTCATTAGATAGTTCCATATAGATTAAACATTGGCTTGAATCTTTAAGTTTAAGAAAAATAGGCTCCTTAGTTTGTCACGGAACTGCTTGTTGAACTTGCGAAAGTGGCGAATGTCCGGAAAACACTCTTAAATGCGCTTTTGAAGAAAGGAACAACAGACCGACACCACTTGAAATACATAGGCCTAGGTGGATAGCAAACGACCTGAAGCTTAATAGAGATCAAGTACTAGCGAATCAACTAGACAACGGGGAAAATTCAGTGTACATTAAATTAGTGTACACCTTAATTTATGTAAACATATTATCTCGACGTGAAGGTGTGGAATCCTTCCGGCTTGCTAGCGGTAACACCACAAAGGTAACTATCACTGCTTCTGACTCTTTAACAAAACGTGGGCTTGTCTGTTTAATCTCCTCCCGAAGTCAACAATGAAAGGCTCTCCCGCGTGCTTTCTACGCATGGAGTTCTCAAGGACATACGGAACGAGTGCTGGAGTGAAGTATACGAATTTTCTGCTGTAAGTAATGGCATACGTATTATAACAATTGAACTTAAATACCCCATTCCATCATATTTGACGGTCAATGATTGTAAAGTTCTGTTAACATATGAAGGACAAGCTAAGTATTGCTTTTATTGTAAAGAAACCTCCCACTTACAAATAGACCGTCCGAACAGAAGGAATCGCCCGGTATTCATGTCAGACAACAAACCTACAGCACGGTGCTGGGCGAGTCAGATGGGAGTAGTAAGCTAAGCAACACTACCGACATGGAAACTGCAGTACCTTCCCCTGAATATCCAGCCATATCAGAGGCCTTTCATGACAGGCCCCATTCTACAAACACATATAGCATTGCGGAAGTAACTCAACCATCAGATAACGTAGCTGAAACATCCCTGACTACTTTACATAGCAATGAAGAGGGAACTGTGACGTCACGATCGGACAGCACGGGGAAGGGACACACCAGCAGGCAACACAGCGGTCTGTGCAGCAGCCAGATACTACTAAGACTAAATGTCCCGATTTTTTAGTTTGTAATTCTGACACCACGTAGCAGCACCAAAGTGAGGCAATTTCTCTTGAATGGAAGCTCGTATTTGCGATGTCAAAACCACTATGTAGTGCAATAGAATTGATATCAATTCAATGTATTTTCCAAAATGTGAAAAACAAAAACGTTACTAGCAGTTTTTTATATTTCTGATTAAAAAATGAAAAAAAAAACTGGTAATACGGAAACGGAGATTTATTTCCTGATTCCAATGCATTTTTCATAAATAAAATCGGGTGAATGGAATCGTCGGCATTAGTTTGGGAATTGTTTTGAAAAGGGTGGTAGGAGTAGCGGCGCGGCTATACAAGATCTCTAGCGCATGGAAAATGATGAACACGCCGAGTTGACGAATATTGTAGTTCGGCGAGTTACATGTACAAGTGCCTAGGCGTGGAACAATATCTGAGCAATAAAATTATAGTAATGTCACGCTTATGTAACGTTGACACAATGTGTTTATACAGATACTTTCTTACTTCCTCAAACATTCTTGTTCTTGTTCTTGTTCTCGTTGATAATAATACATTGTAGGGGCTTGGGACATCTTGGTCATCAGTCCCATGTAGTTGACTATGTGTGTTACTGTATTAGAGCCAGGGATGGGGCAGGTGCCCTGAGTCTTCAAGTAAGGTACTATCTCGGCATTTACCTGGAGGGAGTGTGGAAAACCCTGCGAAACACAAGACACAACTGAACTTCAGGTGCAACCACAATGGTAGAATGATTGACAGGTGAACTAGTCAATGAGAGATGTTGGACTGATGACAGTTTCCTAGGAAAAAAAATCATAAAATAAGAAGGCATTTCTGAATGGCAATAAACATCTGCTGTAAGAAACATTGTTTCAGTTCCTTACCTTTTATTTCGTTCAATACGCCAATACACAAGCTCTGCTGGGACTTTCCTTCGTGTTCTGTGAGCGTACAAAGGAAGTGGATATTTATGCAGGACGCTTGCGCCTAGAGAACATGCGCTTGACTGTCGTCAGTATCTATGGAGACCAATTTTCTATTTTCACAATGGCTACGTCTTACTTTTCCACACAACGCATTGTTTCCGTTTGAATACGAACTCTCTTCTCTGAAAAAAGTTGTCACTGAATAGTTCGTGGTCTTGTACTCTTACAATTATATATTAGAAGTTCAAAAAAGACTAAACCCGTGGTGCGACAGCCGTTGAAGGGCCTAGTTCTACCAAGCAACAGCTGTTCAGCCATGTAGCTTGCAGATTGTGGGGTGACGTTTAGTCATCCAACTTGTACAAATAAATTTAAAGTGAAATCAAAACTGCTCAGTACTTTACACATTCTCTAATGCAAGCGTAATTTCAAATATAAACTAGGGAAAAAATCTTATGTAGGCCTATGTGTAGAGGTTTTTCTTAGGGCCTGGCTTCCTGTTCTTGGTACAGTACTTACTGTCGACCAAAATATTATATGCACTCGAGTTTGAAGGTTGTTTGTGAAGTAACCAATAGACCTATATAAAATCCACTAACATAATCATTTTCGTCGTTCTATTTTACGTTAGTTCATGTAGGTTTGGAATTTTTTATTTAGCCTATATTTTAATTTTTTATCGCAGTTGAAACACAAAAGGTGACCGTATTTATGCGTGTTTCAACCATGCGTCACATTTAATAATTATTATCTCACAAACCCGTCATCAGATCGAATCCAAATTTTAGCACAATATACAGTGGAATGTTGTATAACAGGTTTATTAATTTCAACATTTTGTGTGTTCAAGAACGAATTTTGTTATAATTTTTGTAAGGTAACTATTTCTAGGCTCGGGGTCGTTGTAAAATGTAGTTCTTGGTTGCGTTGTAATCCTTATACATCAAAAAGTTATGTTGTATGACTGTGAAATACGTAAATTAATTCACTTATTTTATATCGGTTTGTATTTATACGGGGAACTAAGACATGGTTCACCAGCTAGACGCTCCGGGATATTCTGTACAGCGTTGCTGATATGGAGCCCATTACTTCCGAGCGAAGCGTGCCTAGACGCGTGATGGAGCCCATCTTGGCAACGCTGTACAGCTTTTACAGGAGCGGCCAACTGGTGAACCATGTCTTAATTCCCCATACAAATACAAACCGATATAAAATAAGTGAATTAATTTACGTATTTCACAATCATACAGCATACCTTTTTGATGTATTAGGATTACAACGCGACCAAGAACTACATTTTCAAATCAACCCGAGCCGAGAAAAAGTTACCTTACCAAAATGATAACAACTTTGTTTCTTGGCCATACAAAATTTTAAAATTAATGAACCAGTTATACAACATTCCAATGTATATTGTGTTAAAATTTGGATTCGATCTGTTGACGGGTTTGTGAGATAATAATTCTTAAATGTGACGCATGGTTGAAACACGCTTAAAAACGGGCACTTTTTGTGTTGCAACTGCGATAAGAAATATTAAAATATATTTAAAAAATCCAAACCAACATGAACTAACGTAAAACAGAACGACGAAAATGATGATGTTATTGGATTTTATGTAGGTCTATTGGTTACTTCACAAACAACCTTCAAACTCGAGTACACATAATATTTTGGTCAATGGTAGTCGCAATTCCCCCTGGGATTTAGTGGTATGCCCTTGAATCAGGGCTGGCATGCGAAACGAAATGTATGGCTGTGGGGGCGAATATATTTGAATTTCGACGTGAGCACGATACTCGGGAGCGAAATGACAATGATTGTCGGCGGGAAATTAAATCAAAGCGAAACTTAATTTGAAGCGAAATGACATAGCGAATTCAACGCGAAAGTTAATAGCAACGCGATATTACATTGCACAATTGAATAAAATTTCACTCACGGTGCGAAAAAAAATCGTTACAATCTTTTAATTTCGCTCCCGGCGCGAAATACAATTCATTACAGACTTTTAATTTCACTCGCGACGCAAAATAAAATTCGATACAGACTTTTAATTTCGCTTCCGGTGCGAAATAAAATTCGTTGCAGTCTTTTAATTTCAGTCCCGGCACGAAATACAATTCATTACAGACTTTTAATTTTACTCGCGGCGCAAAATAAAATTCAATACAGATTTTTAATTTCGCTTCCGGTGCGAAATAAAATTCGTTACAGACTTTTAATTTCGCTCCCGGCGCGAAATAAAACTCGGTTACAGACTTTTAATTTCGCTCCCTGCGCGAAATAAAATTCGTTACAGACTTTTAATTTCGCACCCGGCGTGAAATAAAATTCCCAAACGGTATTTAGTTTCGCCCTCCGATATGAATTTAAAATGAATGGAACATTTCATTTCGTTGTTGAAATTAAAATGTATTCGTTTCGAGAGTGAAATTATGTTCGGAGCGATGTTCAAAGTCCTGACGTTGGCAGCAGTAGCAGTCTTATTACCGTTCACCGCCTGCCCAATCTGCAGGGCTGCAACAGCAACGTGAGTCATTCAATGGTCATCACTCCAGTAGAGGAGAAAGTCAGTGCTATGGCATCAACATCACCTTCGTCGTTAACTGCACCTCGGACTCGTGGCTGGCCCTCCCTGACGTTCATAACGCAATGGGGCAACAAGTACCTTTACTTGTTCTATAGCGAACAAGAAGACGAATGTGCTGTGTGACAGACATTCAAGATAAGTGACGAACTCCAATTACAATACAAATTGTCAATTGTAACTCTTCAGTCAGTCAACACTAATTTGCCCAATAACTGGGAGGGGTACAATGTATATACAGTAATATGTAAATAAAATAATATGTATTAGTTTATGGTCACGATTATAATGCAGCAATTCTAGTGATCTTAAATCTAATTCATGTATTTATTTTTTTTTCAGGAGTGTTACTTACATCTTATATACGTTGTACCCACCCAGTTATCGGGTAAATTAATGTTGACTGACTTAAGATTTACAAATAACAGAAAATCGTCTGTGGTAGTACCGCAGCGTATATGGAGTTCTGTTTCGGAGGCGGGTTACTCGAACAACAGGGTTGAGGGTTCATTCCTCTCATTTCTACATTCCTTATTCTTACACTTCCTGAAATTTCGGGGGGGGGGGGATTGGCATTCCTTACTACTTCCTTCTAACCCTCAGCTCATTTATACTGACCATGGCACGAAAGTCAAACCCCTGTGCCACGTACAGGATTTAGTTTCGCACTGCAATTAGTTTTGCGTCGCCTTTCACTATGTTATTGTGCTTAGAATTACATTGTGCTTCCATTTTAATTTTCGCGCTTACAATCAATATCATTTCGCACCCGAATATCACGCTCATGGCGAAATTAAAATGTTAATGCGTCCACAACCATTTTGTTTCGCATGCCAAACCAGATTTAATTTCAGACATGAAATGATATGTTCCATGCATTTTAAATTCACGCCGGGGGCGAAACTAAATGCTGTTTGGGAATTTTGTGTCATTAAAATAAACCGTGGCACTACATCCCATGAAAAGCCTAGGCCTACCAAGCGACCGCTGCCCAGGCATCTGCAGATATTGGTCAGCGCATCGGGTTCCCTCGGCCGTTAATCTTGGTTTTCGCTACTTTCAGACAGCTACTCTCGAGGCTGAGTGCACCCCGTTCCAACCCACACGTCCGTTTCTAAAATCACTAACGGAGCCGGGAATCGAACCCGGGGCCTCCAGGTGAGAAGCAGGCACGCTATCCCCAACACCATGGGGCTAGCAATTTTTGTCATACCAGGAGCAAAATTAACAGTCGTTAAAAATGTTATTTCGCGCCTTGAGCAAAATTAAGAGACTGAAGCGGTTTTCATTTCGTGCCAGGAGCGAAATGAAAAGTCTTGTATCGAATTTTATTTCAGGCCAGGAGCAAAATTAAAAGTCTGTAATGAATTTTATTTCGAGCCGGGAGCGAAATTGGAAGTCTGTAACGAATTTTATTTCGCACCGGGAGCGAAATTAAAAGTCAGTAATGCATTTTATTTCGCGCCGGAAGCGAAATTAAAAGACTAATGAATTTATTTCGCCTCTGCAGCGAAATTAAAATTCTGTTACCAATTTTATTTTGCGCCAGGAGTGAAATTTTATTCCATTGAACAATTTAATTTCGCGACGCTAATTTAAATTGATGATACATTTCGTTTTGCATGCCAGTCCTGCCTTGAATCGGTTTTGGTGGTGGCTCCATTTTTCACCTAAAATGTAAAACTAACTGCACTTGATGACCGTAATGCTCTCCATCACTCGTACCTGTATGTACATCGTTCATTTATATATTCTACCAGAGATACTGTCCAAAAATAAATTGCCGAAAATAGAACACCTAACGAACACTAAAAATAATGGTGTTGCAGGTAAAATAAACTAAATAAAAAGTAATTAAAGGGATCGATGAACTAAAAACAGGAAAAACAACATGGAAAATTAGAAGTCGTAAGTACAAACTGGTAAAATTTCAAAGGATCACTCAGAAATATCCAGAACTGAACAATAATTCAGAACTAGCCATCACAGTCACAGTCAATCGCAACATCGGACTAGATGCTCAGGAATCCCATACCGTCAGGTAAGGGGTAAGGTCATCACTCTCTCACTTGACTTTCACTCCCCTTTCCTGCTGCTGCGGTGGCCTTGGTCGAGCTTGTGGCGCACCGTGGCCGCCTGCTTTAAGCGTGTGTACAATCCTGTATGAAATATTACCTTGTAAAAGATGCTGGAAGTGTCGTGCTTCCTGGGTTATACAGGCATTGTATCCGGTAACCACATTTTGGCTCACGCGAATGAGTTCTGCCACTGTAATGTTTCTGATTTTGTATTTTATGTTCTTTAATGAGCACTGAGTCAGTAGGCCTAGTGTAAAACTTATTTACAATTACGTGAATCTGTGCTAGTGAAGGAGACACTTCATCAGGAAATTGCTGAACTTACCCACCGGGCCGACTCGTACTTAAAATAAGTTTTACATACAAAAATACGATGTTGCAATGATAACTGTCTGAACATGTTACCATCTGAGGTTCAGACTGGCGACTGACAACACCTGCACGCTTATTGCAAGGTCAAGTTTGTACTATGCGCGCGCTTTCAATACTACAGCAGGGGGCCGTGGGGTGCCAGAAACTCGGCCAAGCCCGCTGCAGTAGCGAATAACAAAACCGCCGCTCGTCGTTCTTACTTAATATGAAAAACCCTATATGTACTATTAGATGACTATTATTGCGTAGGTTCATTATTCAAACGTTGACTTCTATCGCATGATTGGGACACAAGAAATAAAAAAATAATTTAAAAATTTTGCACAGCTGCCATCTTGAGTGTATGTAAACAATTTAACAAAATTAGATATCAGTTCATTGCACTGTATATAAACAATTGCTGTACCAAATTTCACTGCGTTCGGATGGTTAAATCACCAGAAAAGTCTATTTAAATGTTCAAATTCACTTGGCCGCCATGTTCGTTTTGTAGTTAACAGGTTTATGAAAGTCACTTAAGTGATTTTTATCACCGTACAAAATTTCAGGGTGATATCGGTGACAGTTTCGGAGATATAGAATGCCAGAGATATTTCGCACAGCCACCATGTTGAATTGGTGAAACATAATAAGCTTTGAAGGGCACGATCGGGGTCGGCCAAAATAGTAGACCTACTATGACCTTACCGAATTTCATTGAAATCGCTCCAGCCGCTTAGATTTTATTAGGTGGGGTGTGGAGGAAGAGGGGGGAGGGGTGGGGATGCACACCAAGGCCCGGCGTAGGTGCGTGACGTCATGTCATGTCATGTCAGTAGGTAATCTGTGTCCTTGACTCTCCCCGCCTGCCGCTAGCTACGTGTGCGAGTGAGCTTTGTATAGTATGTCGTGGTACCCTGCAAGCCAGGCTAGTGCTTTTACGGCCATATGACCCAGGCGCACACAGTCTACGCTGGAACTCTCAGTTCAGGGGCGCGTGGCCGGCCTGTCGCGGCTGGATTTCTCGAAGTCGTTCTTCTCTTCTCTTCATATTATTATTATTATTATTATTATTATTATTATTATTATTAGACTATTATTATTGGAAATAAAATGTTATTGGATACCAATAGACTACGTCTCATACTGTTCCCGAGTACATTGTAGATCAATTCTCTATTATTGAATGGATTCATTTGATAGCAAAATTATGCCATTTACACTTAAGTTAGGCATACCCAAACACGATAAGTTATTAAAAAATGTTGATGTTGATTCTTTCCCTTATTCGAAACGTACCACAAGCTTTCAATTCTCTTTGAAGCCTATCGTTAGCTCTAAACGACCTGTCTTGTTATGCCGATGGTTATTTCACATCTGATGGTGGGGTCCAGCATAAATCTTGTATCCTTCTTACGGCCAATAACAATTATTATTCTATTGTACTTTTGCTTCTAACACGAGGAAGACACGAAAACATGGATCGCGTAACATTTCTGAAATGTTACAGATGCATCTTAAATCTATGTCGGTGATTCCCTTCTTAATTTTGGTGTTTGAACGGAGCTAGGTTATCAGACACTCTAGAGTGGTTGCAGCATACAGTCTCACACAAGTGCAACCTTTGCCTCCACCAATTTGTGCTTGACTACTCCCTTTCATGTGTACTTCTGGATAAGTTGTTCTCCATAAAATATGGTGATTAGACACTTTCGCAATCAACCAGCAAGTTCATTTTGTTTTTTCCATACATCCGCTTCAGGCTCAATTCTCAAGTATTCGTTTGGTTCCTAACTAGTAAATCACCGTCTTCATCGTTACCACCACCTTCATCATCATCACCGTAATGAAAACCTCATTCGTTGTACAAACACAAATTACGCACCAAGTCACATTGCCTTCAAGCAATCCTTGCACTCTCTGTATATATGTGGCACCGTGTCCCTACATGACGATTACTATACTTTGGATGTTCATTCACTGAAAATTGCGAAATTAGCTTCGAGGTCTTCCTATGCCCAGAACATAGAATGCTATGAAAATCAAATGTTCTTAAATACGATGTGTGGATTACATATAAATATGCAATTGGATTAACTCACGACAGCTACTTGTAGCATTGGCCTTTGAGAATATTTTACGGAAGCTATTCTAACAACTCTACGAGGTGAGTTTCTCTCCGTGTTCCCATATGAATGTTCGAATTGCAGAATAAGAATGTAGAAAAAAAAGGAAAACTTGTGCTCACTGACCTGGTGCAAGTCCTCAAAATGAACACCCCTTTGATGACTTAGGTATCATCGATACCATTTCAGTACCTCAAACCGAAATTAAATTTCTTGGCAGGACAGGGAATCAAACCCTGACTCTGTTAGCCGCTACACCACAAGGTGATCTCTTTCATTGTCAGCGCAATCTATTGCACGATGCCATGTAATTTCAGCACGAACTATAATAGTACACCTTTCTTCGTATTTTTTGGCATTACAGTGCCCCTGGTAAGTTAGAGAGATGGTTCGCATACCATAACCAAAGAGCCGGATAGTTCCAAAAACCAACAAACAACCGAAAGAAATACCGACAAGCTGGTAGAAAGACAGACAACAGATTTTGTAATTTTCAGAGCAAAATTGTTTTACGATGAAGAGCACTCTTGTTCTCCATACTGTTGAAATAATGAAAATTGTCCTAAAACTTCAAAAGTTAAAAGGATTTCATGTCAACTTGCTTATTTTGCCGTATATCTTATGTGTAGGTAAATTCCATGAGTTATTGTTTCAGGCGATGTTGAAAATACGAATAAAAGACATAAATTACCTCAGATTGCGACGGAATATTGTTCAGTTTAAAAACCTGATAAATTTACTAACACACGTTTCTCGAATTCACATATCCCTGAACAGCACCAATCTAATCAGTTGGTGAATTCAGAATCTTGTTATTGAAATACTGTAGACTATAGCTTTATAGTCCTAATGTAGTTTTTTTGTTCTACCCGTAATTATTTAGGTTGCTATGAGGAAGGGGATATGGTGAGACAGTTTCCTTGTGGGGATGATATTACGGATAGATGCCCTTCATGACGTCAATCTAATGAGAGGATTTAATGACAAATGAAATTAATGAGGCAAGGTATGAAATGGTTGTGTGTGGTATTTCGAGTTCGGTGTAGTCTGACAATGCCCGTTAGCGTGTGTAGCTACGTCGGCTGGTTTGTTACAGTATGTCAACAAATTTAAAAAATATATTTTAACACTCCTGATTCCATACCGGCCCTGTTACTGTCACATGCATGATTACCAATATGCTTGATTCCATTTTTAGGATTATTATATCTCGCTGCACATGCTACATCACCCAAAAAGTAGGGGCAGATGACCTCGTAGTTCCGCTCCATAAAACAACAATAACTAACCCAACAAGTAGTTCCGGGAAGAATTATACAGCCTATTTTCATATATCCTACTTATGTTAATTGCCTCTATCAACATACAAATGTTCAGTTTGATTGCTGTAATAGATTCGCAGATATTGAGAACCGGCTAAATATTGCGCATGGTCGCCATGTTGGATTTTTTATCTGTAGGTCTTAGAGTTATGTACTGTTACGTGAAGTGTATTGTGTACGTGTAGTATTCAAACTTCAATCGCATGATTAGGACACAAGAAGTAAAAACGAGATTTTAAAATTTCGCACAGCTGCCATCTTGTGGTTATGGAAACAAATGAAAAAATTAGATGCAGTGGATCAACATTTGTAGAATGATTTACTGTACCAAGTGTCACTGCACTCGGATGGTCAAATTGCGATAAACGACCATGTGAATATGTATAATTCGCGTCGCCGCCATGTTGGATTTGTGATCACCAGGTTATTGAAAGTCCTATAGGTGAACGTATGCTCACAGCCCCAATGAAGATTAAAAAATTTTGTTTGATTGCTGTAATAGATTCGTAGATATTGAGATCCATCTAAATATTTCGGATGGTCGCCATGTTGGATTGTTATATGACAGTCCATAGAGTCACGAACCATTAAAGGAAAATTATTTCAAGGGTTCATTACTCAAACTCTCACTTCGATCGCATGATTACGACGCAAGAAATAAAAACTTAATTTTAAAATTCGCACATTCGCCATCTTGAGGTTATGTAAACAATTGAACTAATATAGATACCAGTGCATTACAATGTGTATAAACATTTCCTGTACCAAGTTTCATTGCGTTTGGATAATTAAATCGCGAGAAAGGTCTATTTAAAATTTTCAAATTCGCTTGGCTGCCATATTCGTTTTTTAGTTAACCGGTTTTTGAAAGTCTTATAGATGAAATTCCAGTAGTGCCCTTTATCTCTGTACAAAATTTCAGGGTGATATCGCTAATAGTTTCGTAGATATCGAATGCTGGTGAAATATTTCGCACAGCCGCCATGTTGGATTGGTGGGATGTAACAAAATTTGAAGGGCACGGTCGGGGTGGTGTGGAATAGTGCTATGAACTTACCGAGTTTCATTGCAATCGTTCCAGCGGTTTAGAAGTTATTAGGGGGGCACACACCATATCACACACACGCGCACACACAGACAGACACACTGACAAAAGGTGATCTCATAAGCTTATTTTTTCATAAATGAAAATAGGCTAAAAAGTATGCATCTTGTTGTATCCTTGTTGCAGATCTGGTTCATGTACGTCCAAATATCATGTTTCATACGTCTTCGGTGTGTTTCTTTAAGGAGTGACTTTCCCACTATGGTATGTTTGTGCTCCCCAGGCACAAAAGACGTTATGAGCACGGCAGACCACAAGCATATGACAAAATGTTGGCTCCAGTGCGCCTAGTGTCCAGGCTCTGCGCTCAGTACTAAACGTACTGCAGCACCCCGTCAAATGGACAGTGCTTGTGCGACTAAGCGCTGCAGTGCTAGTGTGATGTCGTGCTGCACTGCTCAGAAATAGGCAGGATAGGGCTGCGCTTCACCTACTAACACTGCTTCACCTTGCCCATTGCACGGCCCTGGTGCACACACACGGACAAAAGGTGATCTCATAAGCCTATTTTTTCATAAATGGAAATAGGCTAAATACGAGATTTTAAAATTTCGCACAGGCGCCATCTTGTGGTTATGAAAACAATTCAGTTTGATTGCTGTCATTGATTAGTTGACATTGAGAATCGTCTAAATATTTCTAAATATGTGTAGACCATTGAGCTATGTACTATTAGATGACAATTATTGCGTACGGTAGGTTCATTTTTCAAACGTTGGCTACGATCGCATGATTAGGACACAAGAAATTAAAACGTAATTTTTAAATTTCACACAGGCACCATCTTGCGATTATGTAAACAATTGAGTTGAATAAGATATCAGTGCATTACAAGGTGTATAACATTTGCTATACCATTTGACGGCGCTCGAATGGTTTAATCGCGAAAAAAAAAGATCTATTTTAATGTATCAACTTCGCTTGGCCCCCATGTTCGTTTGTAACTTAACAGGAATTTTGAGAGTCCCATCTAGTAGTTCATTTTATCACCGCACAAAATGTCAGGGTGATATCTGTAATAGTTTCGGAGATATGGAATGCCAGTGAAATATTTCGCACAGTCGCCATGTAGGATTGGTGAGCTGTAATAAAATTTGAAGATCACGGTCGGGGTCGGACAAAATAGTACTATGACTTTACCGAGTTTCATTGAAATCGCACCAGCCGTTTATATTTTATTAGGGGACACACACACATACGCACACACACGGACTAAATGTGATGTCATAAGCCTATTTTTTTCATAAATTAAAATAATAAAGAAAGCATTTCATTCGGTGGACGCGAATTTCGTGTTGACCGACTGAATAGCTTTCTTCATTAGAAATAACCATCACTGAAAAATGGCTTCTATCACTACTAAATGAAAATAGGATACCAAGTAAACGAAAAGCAAGAAACGGGAGGTTTCATTTAGGAAAGAAATACTCTTATTGGTCACAAAGGAGTGAAAGTTTGTTGTGTAGGTTACACTTTGCCTTATATGGCAACACTGCGAGAAGGTGAGTTCGATTCCCATCTAATTATCTTAGAGTGTTTTTCTGGGGTTTCCCACTTCCACTCCAGGAAAATGCGTGGATAGTTCCTAAGTCAAGGCCATTGCCAACTCCAAAAATAACAAAGTTTATCAGACTTCAACTACATGGGACTGATGAACAATAGGCTATGTTCCAAACCCCTATATGAAGCAACAAGAAATATTTCGAATCAATGGGATCCATCGTATTGATTTTAGGAAACATGTTTCTAACGTAGGCTACAATATGACCGCGATCGAAACGAGCCAGGTGCCTTGCCCTGTCTGATGGGGCACGCGCTCAGATTGAAATCATTATGTTGATTATTATTGATATTTCAAGAAGTAATTATCCTATGTTTGAATAAATAATTGGCCTGGAATTGCATATGGCCCAGCATCGTCAGTTCACGGTCACCTTCCATGCTTGTCCGGGAAGCGGGCAAATAGACACTTCCATAACGTTATTGACGAGATTCTTTTCTGAAATAACGGAATCAATTTCTCCGCTTAGAATAATGTTACTAATAGCGCATAGCTGGTAAAAATCGCATGGATACCGTTATTAGACTTATAACGTTGTTGGTGGGTTCGCATTTCAAAATAACTGAATTAATTTTTCTGCCCTGAATAACGTTATTGATAGCGTATGACTGGTAAAATTCGCTCGTATACCGTTACTAGACTTATAACGTTATTGGTGGGTTCGCATTTCTAAATCACGGAATTATTTTTCTGCCATGAATAACGTTATTGACAGCGCAAAGCTCGTAAATATCGCTCGTATACCGTTACAAAGCTTATGACGTTATTGGTGGGTTCACATTTCTAAATAACGGAATTAATTTTTCTGCCCTGAATAACGTTATTGATGGCGTACAACAGGTTAAAATCTCTCGTATACCGTTACTAGGCTTATAACGTTATTAGTAGGTTTGCATTTTGAAATAACCGAATCGATCACTCTGCCTGAATAACGTTATTGATGGCGCGCAGCGGGTCAAAATCGCAGTCATACCGTTACTAGACTTATAACGTTAATAACGGGAGCGCATTTTAAAATAACGGAATCTTTTCCTCTGCTGGTTATAACGTTAATAGCTCAAACCAGGGAAAATTATAACCCCTTATTTCGTTGCCGCACTAAAAACGTTATTCATATACCATTTGTTTTGGGTACGGAAGCAGTAACGTAACAAAAATTAATTCGTTATTTCTGACAATTCTGTTACGTTATGAAGCCTTGGTTTCTGGCGACTGCTAATGAAGAGAAGAGATAGGTTGGTAGGACTCATACTAAGACGCCCAGGAATAGCAAGCTTAGTTATGGAATGAATGGTAGAAGACAAGAACTGTAGGGGTAGACCAAGGTTAGAATATGTTAAACAGATTGGTTGGTTGGTTGGTTCTTAATTTTAGGGGCTGCGACAACTCGGTCATGTAGCCCGTGTACTTTGGGTGTGTGTAGAATCTGTCTGATAACCGGTGTTAATTGTGATGACTGTATTAGTGTGTGTTATCTGTTTTAAGTACTGCAACTTAGAATTTTTCAAATAGTTCCTACTTTTTCCGCCAAGTGCCACCATCAACGACTATTAGGCCAAGTTCAGAACTTAGCTACTAGACGCCACCGCTGTCGGCTCTTGGCAACGAACGTAAAAAACCTAAGAGCGTTGTTTACATTCTTAACCTATCCAATTTAGCTTCACACAGGTCAATTAGTGGAAGGTTCTTTAATATGCCATACATCTATGACATGGGACCACCGGCTTTACTTCCCCTCCGAAGGAAGGCATACTGAGGGATTTTTAACGCTCTTAAAAAATCCGACGGCTTCGGCCGGGTTTGAACCCGCTATCTTGGGCATAGAAGCTCAGCATGCTACCGACTACGCCACCGAAGCAGCTGTTAAACAGATTACCTTGGATGTAGGGTGTGGTAACTATGTAGAGATGAAACGATTACCTCAGGACAGGGAGGCATGGAGCGCTGCATCAAACCATTCAAAAGACTGAAGACTCAAGCAACAACAGTATGATAAGCTACATCGTTCTACCTCTAGGAAATTAAACTCACTGCTCAAAGGTGACGTCAGAGCGTTTAAAACTAAGAACACGTGAAGAAAGAGATGTTCATTCATTTCCCATTCCATCTGCTTGTATTTCTTTTCCTCCAGCTACTTTCTTTCAACTCTTTGAGCCAATGTTCATATGAATGTCTGGAAGGCAAAGCAGAATTCGTCTTTACAACAAGGTCTGGGTCTCTCTTATTGTCTAAAGACGACACACACACACACACACAAGTTAACCTCTCCATAGGCTTTGACCTGCCTTTCATAGCAGATAAAGAGTGCGCTACGCAAAGCAGCTGCGATTTAGTCTGCACGTCTTTTACGCCAAGCTCCCCCTTTGGATTTAAAAGAAACGTTTGAATGGTTTATCGACAGACGGATTGAAAAGAATTGTACAAGTAAACACAAGATTCTCCATTCTCTTTTCCACATTTTCTCGCTGAATAAAATAACGCCTAAATACCTTTCAATATTGTATTTTATGTTCGACCCTGGGGAAATGTAAATATTATATGTCAGAAAACTGTACTATAATGAGGCTCATTATACTACAAGTTTTCATTATGATACAGTTTCTCCCACCAATCAGAGCTCAAGAAACAGTTGTTTCGCCAATTAGGTGAGGATAGCAACGCATCTGCGCTGAGTTCCAAGGCCTTCTAATTTAAATTTCACTGCCTGCCCTAGTGTCATAGTGGGGCTATCGAAGAGGCCATGGTCAAATACAGGGTATTCTCTGCGTCCCGTGCGCTCTGTTCAGTACACAAAACTGTTGAAATCTCGACAGATATTTATGAATATTTATGTTCGAACATAAAATAGTTATAATTATCGTCGAACATAAACAGTCGTATGCAACTCGCCTATAATGGTAACTAAGACACTCGTATGGAAATGATAAAACTCGCTACCTTGTTTTTTAAACATACTCGTGTCTTAATAATTGCCATTAAAGGCTCGATGCATAATGTACTATTAATTAACGTTGATGGAAGCGAAATAAATGCGATGAGCAAAGAAGCCATAATGTGATAAACGAGGCACATTCAGAAACTAAGTTTCCCTTTATTTTATAAGGTGCGTTCAAGTAGTAACGAGCTGGAGGCTGGAATGCGCAAACCGGTGAAGACATCGGCTAATCGTGGCGTGTGTAACGAGGTGTGGTTCCGACCACGGCGTGGAAGGTCACATCCCGTCGCTTGAGGGCACGCGTGCACGTCACGTGACGATAAAAAGCTAGTAGCAGCATGCATCAATCGTCCAACGCTGCCAGTCGCATTGCAAACAGTGACATGGAGGCGTCAAACGAAGAGCAAAGAGGTGTTGTTCGGTTTCTGACAGCGGAAGGAGTAGGGGGAACGGACATTCATCGCCGAATGTTACAAGTGTACGGTGATCAGTGCATGTCCCTTGCAAGGGTCAAGGCGTGGCACAAGCGCTTCAGGGAAGGACGGGTGTCGTTGCCAGTGATGCCCGGTCTGGGACACCTCCATGCATTACCGATGACAACGTCCAGCTGGTTGATGCACGCATTACCCAGGACCATCGAGTGACAGTGAACGCCATAGCCGCCGTGGTCGCTCCACGACAATGCACGACCTCATACGGCCAACACAGTTGCGGCATTCCTGCAGAAATTCAAATGGGAGGTTCTCGGCCACCTTCCATACAGTCCTGACCTCTCTCCCTGTGATTACGCTATGTTTGGTCCCCTGAAAAGGGTTCTGCGGGGCCAACGATTCACCTCGGACGCAGACGTTCAGCTGTACGTGAGGAACTGGTTCACATCGCAGCCCAGGGAATTTTATGAGACAGCCATTCACCGCCTCGTGTCACAGTAGGACAAATGCCTCAACAGCCAGGGCCAATACTTCTAAAATACAGGTACTGGTTTCTGTAATTATGCCTCCGACTCGTAACTTTTTGAACGCACCATATAAATAACAAGGGAACATAGTTACATGAAAAACTTTATTCGCAGCAGGTACAGCAATGTTTGACATAGTCACCCCCATTGAGACATCATCTTTTGTAGCCCTGTGTCGTAGAAGTCTGTCGTTGGGAATGGAACCAGCGTGTTATATTCGTCTTCAGCCCTTCGTCAGTGTGAACATGTGAAGCGACCGAGCAGTGGGACGTAGGGGTATTCCTCCTTAAAGGTAATTTAAAAAACTTATTAAATTAGCAGAAGTCTTACCTTGTAAGTTAAATGTAAAGACCATTTTTGTTTTACTTAGAAAATTAGCAGAAGTCTTACCTTGTAAGTTAAATGTAAAGACCATTTTTGATTTACTTAGAAAATTAGCAGAAGTCTTACCTTGTAAGTTAAATGTAAAGACCATTATTGTTTTACTTAGAAAATTAGCAGAAGTCTTACCTTGTTAGTTAAATGTAAATACCATTTTTGTTTTATTTAGAAAATTAGCAGAATTCTTACCTTGTAAGTTAAATGTAAAGACCATTATTGTTTTACTTAGAAAATTAGCAGAAGTCTTACTTTGTAAGTTAAATGTAAAGACCATTTCTGTTTTACTTAGAAAATTAGCAGAAGGCAGAAGCCTCACCTTGGAAGTTGAATGTAAAGGTAATTTTTGTTTTACCTTTAATATTAGCAGAAGAATTAACCAAATTGATCAGTTAAAAGAAACGGCGGAAAAAGCTTGCTTACAGATTTGGTTGGTAAAAACAGAGATGATGACAGGTGATCAGAAATACACTAAGAAAATTATAAAAACAATTTATGGGAGCATCAGGGTTACTGACCGATTTAAATATCTTGGAGAAATAATTAGTAGCAATGGGGACGGATAAATTGGCAATTGAGAACAAAAAAGGGAAATTGGAAAGATTAAATTTTTGTACAAAAAATAAATACAATAAAAAGAACCTGTCCATCAATGCAAAATTATGACATTTTAGTACAGTTGTTAGACCAGTCATCTTGTACGGCATGGAAACTACAAATATAACCGGAATGGAGAATTTGCTCAAGATAGAAAGAAGAATTTTAAGAAGGATTTATGGTCCTAGGAAAACACAGGAAGGTTATAGACTGAGATCCAATGCAGAAATTTATAGTAAAATCGATAACCTTGAAGTGATGATCACAAAACGGCGACTTCAGTTCTACGGACATATGGTCCGCATGGATTTCTCAAGGTTAAACAAACAAATTTTTGATAAAATCTGGAACTATAAAGGGCAAAGAAGCTGTGTAAAACAAATGAAAGAAGAACTTCAAAAATTTGAAATTACTGAAGAAGATTGTCTAAATCGAATCGAGTACAGAAAAGAAAATTGGTCTCAAAATTCTTGTCGGGGAGAAGAAGAATCTCAACAGAGGAGAATGGACTGCTGAAAGAAGAGCTGCGCAGTCGACCAGGATGAAAGACTTCTGGAAGAGAAATAAGAAAACTAGACCTATAAAGAAGTGATATTTGCGTGGTCCTTGTTGGCCTATCCGCGGTGTGTATATATATATATATTAGCAAAAGAAGGAAAGAAGGAACATGAGTAATCAAAGTAGGAGATAAGGAATTGGAAGTGGTGAAACACTTCAAATACTTGGGAAGTGAACTGACTGAAGATGGAAGACTAGATTTGGAAATTAGCAGAAGAATACCACTCGGGAGTTCTTTCCACCAACAGGTACGGGGCTAGTATGGATCAAAGATCTGCCAATTAAGACTAAAGAAGTTATGTGCAAAGCATATTATGTTCCTATAATGACATATGCAGCAGAAACTTGGATAATGACTTAAGAGGGATGAGAGCAGAGTACAGGCAGCTGAGATGAGATTCCTGAGAAGTATGGTCCAGAAAACGAGGAGAGATAGATTGAGAAATGAAGATATACGGAAAGAACTGGGAGTACAGAAACTAAATGACAAACTGGAGCAAAACAGATTGAGATGGTTTGGACATGCAGAAAGGTTACCAAGACGAGCAATGGAACGACGGATGACAGGAAAGAAAGGACGAAGAAGACCAAGAATGCGTTGGATGGACTCGGTGAAGAAAACGGAACCTGGATTGGAACACCGTGTCAGAAGAGGAATGATGGTACGACAGAACAAAGTGGAGAGGAACCATATTCGCTGCGACCCAGTGTCAGCTGGAAAATGGGAAATGAAGATGAATGAATGAATTAGTAGAAGCCTTACCTTTGAACGTGGTGTTGGGGTAGCGTCCCTGCCTCTCACCCGGAGGCCCTGGGAACGATTCCCGGCTCTATCAGGGATTTTAGAAACTGACGTGAGGGCTGGAATGGGGTACACTCAGCCTCGTGAGGACAATTAAGTATCTGTCTAACAGTGAGGCAGCTTCCCGATCACGAAAACCAAGATTAACGCCCGAGGGGCCCGATGCGCTGATCACACGTCACCCCAATATCTGCAGGCCAAATGGCTGGACAGCGGTCGCTTGGTAGGCCTAGGCTCTTCACGGGCTATAGTGCCAGGGGTTATTATTATTACCTACCTTGGAAGTTGTTCGTCGCCAGGTGCCAGTTGCGGTTGTGGCATCCAGTAGCCAAGTTTGCAGCTAGGTGTCGTTGCCAGTAGCATTTGGTAGCAAAAGTAGGAAATTGATCGTCTGCAGTCCTTACCTGAATTAGAGATAACACACACTAATACAGCCAGCACTAATAATACCGGTTATCAGACAGATTCTACTGACAACGAAAATGCACGGGACTACATGACCGCGTTGTTGCAGCCCCTAAACTGAGGAACCAACCAACCTTGGAAGTTGAATGTAATGGTAATTTCTTGTTTTATCTTTGCCAAGAAGATAGTCCCTGTCATAACTATGTCGCGTTGAGCCCACATAACAGTAAAGCCGGGCCCGTACACAGCCAGCTCCTGCCAGAAGTGTGTCGCGTCAAGCCTTACTATTGTGGGAGGCTAATACACAATTAATGCGAGATTTCAATGTTTCCCGTACAAACTATTAATTTGTAATGTCGACTGGAAAGTACAAATTATCAGGTCGTTTTAGTGGACCATCACTAGGTATAAATAACTCCATGATTGGGCGGAGAGGGCCGTGCGTAACAGAGGACGACTGCCGTCAGTGCGACGATACCCTCAGCCGCATCAATTTGTTTTTAGGCCATGGAGCGCTACTTCTCATACTGTATCAAGCACCTACGCAGTTCTCCCGAGGCTGAGTAAACCCCGTTCTAGCCCTCTTAGTTACTGTCGACCAAAATATTATGTGCACTCGAGTTTGAAGGTTGTTTGTGAAGTAACCAATAGACCTATATAAAAACCAATAACATCATCATTTTCGCCGTTTTATTTTACGTTAGTTCATGTAGGCTTGGAATTTTAAATTTATATTTTAATATTTTTATCGCAGTTGGAACACAAAACGTGCCCGTTTTTAAGCGTGTTTCAACATGCGTCACATTTAAGAATTATTATCTCACAAACCCGTCAACAGATCGAATCCAAATTTTAACACAATATACAAGGGAATGTTGTATAACTGGTTTATTAATTTTAAAATTTGTGTCTACAAGAAACAATGTTGTTATCATTTTTGTAAGGTAACTTTTCTCGGCTCGGGGTGGTTTGAAAATGTAGTTCTTGGTCGCGTTGTAATCCTTATACATCAAAAAGGTATGCTGTATGAATGTGAAATACGCCAATTAATTCACTTAATTTATATCGGTTTGTATTTGTACGGGGAATTAAGACATGGTTCACCAGTTAGCCCCTCCGGTGAAAGCTGTACAACGTTGCCAAGATGGGCTCCATCACGCGTCATGGCGCGCATCGCTCGGAAGTGATGGGTTCCACATCAGCAACGCTACGTAATGGACGAGCATGTTGCCCCTATACCACGGGGCAGGCCATCTCTTAGCACGCTACTCGGTATTAAGAATTAATTTTTATCTCAATAAGGGTGTAATAATTCATGTTTCTTTTGGAACATAGATTTTTCAATCGAAAATATTGACTGTAGGAATGCAAGACCTCATCTTCCTTATGTCTACAAAGTGTATAAAACCTAGACATAAGTGAATACAAACTTCCATCAAACTTGATATGTATTAATTAATTTATTTATTTATTTATTTATTTATTTATTTATCGTATGGCATTTAGTGCCGGGAGTGTCCGAGGACATGTTCGGCTCGCCTGAGTCTGTAACTGCTTCCAGTGGACACCCTTAGTGTGAGCTACAAGTTCCGTTCGATTAGTTCCAACCAGATATCAATGATACCTAGTGGTGAACGTTGGAACTTTGATAGAGCGTTCCGACGAAATCTAACCTAACAATTTAGCTTCACACAAGTTTAGTCTGTGGAAGGATCTTTTACATGCCATAAATCTATGACATGGGACCACCGGCTTTACTTCCCCTCCGAAGGAAGGCATACTAAAGGTTTTTTAACGCTCTTAAAAAATCCGACGACTTCGGCCGGGTTTGAACCCGCTATCTTGGGCACAGCAGTTCAGCATGCTACCAACTACGCCACCGAAGCCGCTACTTGGCACAGTGGTATCGTTTTCGTCTGCTGTATCCAAGGTCGCAGGATCGAATCCTGGCGCAGTAGTTATAAGGGACGTAAAACCAATAACATTATTATTCATATTTTATGTCCAAAAGAGCTAATATACCATATTTTTGGAAGCCTTCATAGTGAGGTGAAGACTGCTTGAGCTTTTATAAGGTGCGTTCAAAAAGAAACGAGCCGGAGGCTGTAATGTGCAAACCGGTGACGACATGGGCTAATCGTGGCGTGTGTAACGAGGTGTGGTTTCGAACAGAGCGTGGAAGGTCACAGCTCGTCGCTAGAGGGCACGTCACGTGATGATACAAAGCGAGCACCAGCATGCATCAATCGACCAACCAAAACCAAGACAGTAGGCAATTCGACATGCTTCCTGGTGTGGTTGAAGACTGTGGGGCAACCATTGGGCACACACTTTGCGCAAGTGCAGTCGTTCCTTCATGATGGTGTGCACACTTCCGAAGCTCAATCCGACCACGGCGGCTATGACGTTCACTGTCACTCGGCGGTCCTGGGTAATGAGTGCATCAACCAGCTGGACGTTGTCATCGGTAATGCAGGGTGGTTCCCCAGACCGGGCATCATCGGCTAACGACACCCGTCCTTCCCTGAAGTGCTTGTGCCACGCCTTGACCCTCGCAAGGGACATGCAGTGTTCGCCGTACACTTGTGACATTCGGCGATGAATGTCCGTTCCCCCTACTCCTTCCGCTGTCATAAACCGAACAACACCTCTCTTTGCTCTTCGTTTGACGCCTCCATGTCACTGTTTGCAATGCGACAGGCAGCGTTAGACGATTGATGCATGCTGCTACTAGCTTTGTATCGTCACGTGACGTGCACGCGTGCCCTCTAGCGACGGGCTGTGACCTTCCACGCTCTGGTCGGAACCACACCTCGTTACACACGCCATGATTAGCCGATGTCGTCACCGGTTTGCGCATTACAGCCTCTGGCTCGTTACTTTTTGAACGCACCGTATAGATCTCGCAGAGAAAAGGTGCAGGTGCGCTTCATAAAAAGGGAGGTAGCGCGCAGTTCGCTACTCCTGTAGGGGTCCAGCTTGGTGTCCCTAGGCGAAACCCCACACAAGACACGGCATAGGCTTAAACCTAGAAAAATAGTTGAGTTTTAAATACCATGCTCCGCGGCAGTGTATATTCACGCGCGTCAAGGAGTCCTGACCACCGACATGGAAGAGAACGGAAAGGCACACACAGCATTCTCACCATCAATATGCAACTAGAATGTCGAAATATGCACTAAGATATGGATTTAAAATTGTGAGTAGTACACTTCCAAACATTAAAACATGATATAATTTTGAGAAGAAACTTTTTATAATTTTTAAACACGGAATTATCCGTGTGTACATTCTAAACCATGGCTCTAGGGAAGCCGTATATTTTTTTAAATTTTGAGTTGGTTGACATCCCGCGTTACAATTATATTTTCTAAACTACCTGGGCTCCTTTGATGTGTAACTAAATTCAGATCTAGCCTTAGTATGTGTACCCTGGGAATTTTATCCCCGGAACAGTTAGGAATGTGCAACGAATACTTGTCATACCTAATTTAAGAATGGCGAGGTGGATGAAACACAAATCCCCCTTCCGTCCAATCTAAAAACACTTATAGTGGGTGATATATTGAAGATAGAGATATGCCCTCGGGGACTTTTTGTAGAACTTTTCATGCTGAACTATTCTTATACTCACAGTATATTCATATTTATAACGGTTTGCCCAGCGTAAACTTAAAATGCGAACGGGCGCCAGTTTTTGTTTTTTTCGATTTTTTTTTTTTCACTGAAATCGTTACTGCTTGGCTCTCTTTGATCATAAATAAATTATTTTCTACAGAAACCTTCCTTGAGATATCCTTTACAGAATGGTAAAAACCGCATCAAAATCCATCCAGTAGTTCTTGAGATTACTGGTGACATCCAAGAATCGCGGACTTCGTTTTATACTAACGAGGGAAGTACCCCAGCCTACTTTTCTTAAAATTAAAAATGGATGCCAATGATTAATCTATATGGACCTATCTAGAATAATGAAGAAATCTTTAAAGTTGGTAATATCCAAATTTCTAATTAGTTCGAAATATACCTGGCATAATGTAGCCTAATAGAGTTCTACAGTTGGCAGCCCTGGTGACTGAATATATTCTTAGTCCAATTTCTTAAGGTACAGAATACAAAATTTGGTTGAAGTCCAATGGATAGCATGGACGTTACATGCAGTTAGACATTGGATTTATCAACGCGCGTAAAATCATGTTGGCAACAATGTCATGCATGTGTTGGTGAGAAATAATCTGAAATATTATGATCTATTGTGGTGCCAATTTTGGGTGCTAATTTTGGATGAAATCCATTTGTTGGTATAAAAGTTAACGGTATTTTAAAATTGGACCTATCAGCAGGCTTAGAAACATGTTGGCAGCACTGACGTATATTAGTTAGTCCAAACTAATCTAGAATGTCAGGTACTATACGTGCGCAAAGTTTAGAGCTGTTGGCTTGCATACTTTCTGATATATTGATATTAGGGTAAAACATATAAACATCATTTATTAACAGTTGGCAGCCCTGATTGCCCTTAAGAATACGCATAGTCATATTTGTTATGGCACACATAGCACATACGAAGTTTGGTTGCAATCCAATTGATCGTATAGAAGTTACATGTATTTAAAAATTGGTGATATCAGCAGGCTTAGAATCATGTTGGTAGCACTGACATACATTTGTTGCTCCAAATTTATCTAGAATGTCAGGCACTATACGTGTGCAAAGTTTAATGCTGTTGGCTCGCATACTTTCTGATATATTGGTGTTTGGATAAAAAAAAATAGAGAGAGCATTTATTAACAGTTAACAGCCCTGGTGGCTCTTAAGAATACGCTCAGTCATATCTGCTTATGTACACAGAGTACATACGAAATTTGGTTGAAATCCAACACTGTCATGTAAGGCCTCCTGAAAATTAAACTGAAGCTTTACTATCTGTACGTGTGCCAATTTTGGAATAGTTCCCATGTATACCTTCCAAGATATCCAACATTGAGCTCAAATTTCAATTATGATTTTTCAGCAGTTTGTAGCACGGACATCATTTTCAAGTATGACATTGAGATGTTCCGGTATAGATCTTTACTCATACCAAATTTTGTTTCGATTTCTGCAGCCGTTTAGGAGTTGATAGGGGGGGGGGGGACACACAGAGACAGACAAACAGACAGACACACATTTTCCCGGATCGATCTTATAAGTCTACTTTTTCCTCATTTTAGCAAAATGTGAAAAGTAGGCTAAAAATATGCACTAAACAATAAGCCAATTTTATTCACTCTTCTTTCCCTCCTTTGTCGTAATATGTGCAGTCGTTTTTGCATGTAGTTCAAATAAATAAAATACACATTTAACTTAACTCCAAGCAATAGACGACAACGCCATCAGTTGAATAATCACTATTACCTGACACCCACTGATTTAATAAATCAGGGCTCACATATAGTGGGACGTGGGTTGGCGACCACGGGGCCCCAGCTGAGTCCGGCATTGCTTCCACTTACTTGTGCCAGGCTCCCCTCCGTCTTCTTTCCTGTCGACCTCACTTGGTCAACTCTTGTTCTCTTCTGACCCCGACGGTATTAGGGTATCCGAGGCCTAGGGAGTCTCTTCCTTTCCCGCCTAAATTGACACTTGTCTCATCTTTTCTGGGCGGCTGAGCTTCTGTGCCCAAGATCGCGGGTTCAAATCCGGCCGAAGTCGTCGGATTTTTAAGAGCGTTAAAAATCCCTCAGTATGCCTTCCTTTGGAGGGGAAGTAAAGCCGGCGGTCACATGTCATAGATTTATGGCATGTTAAAGAACCTTCCACTAATTACACCTGTGAGAAGCTAAATTGTATACAACGCTCTTAGGTCCCTACGTTCGTTGCCAAGAGCCGACTGCGGTGGCGTCTGGTAGCTAAGTTCTGAACTAGTAGTTGTTGACGGTGGCGTTTGGCAGCAAAAGTAAGAACTATTTGAAAAATTCAAAAGTCTGCAGTTCTCACTTGAATTAAATAACAGATAACACACACTAATACCGTCCTCACACTTAACACCGGTTGTCAGACAGATTCTACGCACACTCAAAGTACACGGGGCTACATGACCGCGTTGTTGCAGCCCCTGACCTTAAGAACAAACCAATCATATTTTCTGATACCCTCCTTCTGCGAGGGCTCAGCCTTCTTTTTCTTTTCATGTTATCTCCTGCCTTCTGCTCAAGGCCCTCAAGGAGGCAGGGTGTATGTAGCCCCACCACTTCTGGAGCACCCTGGATATTGCTACACCCTCAGGGGCTCACGTCTGGTGAGTTCGGGAGTTGGCGATCCCGAAGGATTCCTGAGCTGGGTCCGGTATTCTCCCTTTATTCCATTACCTCTGGGGTGGACCCTCTCCTCTTTCACTTTCCTATCTGACTTTCATGGCTGTCCTTCCTTCCAAGTTCCTCAATCCGCATTCTTCGAGGGTTGAGGGCATCTCTTTTCCTCCTGTCCTTTATTTGCCTTATTCTCCTTTTGTTTTCCATTTATTCTTCTAGTTTATAAGTTTGTAGTTAGTTTTACTTATAGTTTACTTTTCATTATCATCGCCACGATCACCCAAACCATTAGGGGCCGATAACCTAGATGTTAGGCCCCTTAAAACAACAATCATCATCATCATCATCATCATCATCATCATCATCATCATCATGATTTAATAAATACTTTCTACTGCTCTTTTCTTTAGGTATAATAATAATAATAATATCGTATGGCCTCGGATGCCGGGTGCAAGCTTTGTTATTTGACACCCAGAGAGTAGCTTGCATGTCGAATTTCGTTGTTCCTTGACTATGAAAATCATGGAGGTTAGATGTTAGATATCTAAGCTCCTTGAACACTATACTGCTTTCTAGTAGAGAAATGAGGAACTTTGTTTTGGCGGAAACTCCCGAGATTAATTTTGCCATTATGAACTCGGCCTACTGAAGTCAAATGGGTTCTTTGACATGCCAACATCGTATGACATGCGTATCGTATTTTTGCCACCTTTCAAAAATCACTTACCACGGCCAGGAGCGAACCTGTAATCTTGGGGTTAGTAGACCGATACGATATCCACTCACCCACCGTGGCAAGCTTTTTCTTTAGGTATTTTGAGTTAAGGATATGCAGACTAAAGTAACACAAACTGAAGAAATCCTCACCAAACTAACCCCGGGCTACTGGCTGATATGCTGAAAGGAATGTCCCACCCCATTCCCTTCTTAAAATAGTCAGGCAGCATTATTGCGTAAAATACTGTTATCTCGTTATCTGTTGCTCGGAAAGGTTCTTACAAGGGATGTCCAACACGCAGGCGAAACCAATTTTGTTCAAGATGTTTTAAATTACAATTAATTTTAAATATATATGCTAAAATATGCTGTTATGTTCAAAATATGCAATAAATCCAATACCCCCCACAAAATATGCCTTTTCATATGCGCATATGCACTTTCATCACACACCCTAGTACACGGGGCAGATGACCAATATGTGCCAAGCCCCTGAACTGAATTAACAGCAACAACTCAGACCATGATGATGATGATGATGATAATTGTTGTTTTAAGGGGCCTAACATCTAGATTATCGGCCCCTAATGGTCTGGGTGATAGCGAAAATGTCAATGAAGTGGAAACCAGAACGAAAATTAAGAGAGAAGGAAAATACTTACAAAAAGAAACTCAGATTGAAACTACTCACAAAATGGAGAGCGATAATACTTACAAATGGGAATTTAGAACGAAAATACTCACAAAAGGAATAGATTGAAAAATACACACAAAATGTAGGTTAAGTTCAAAATACGTACAAAATGCAATGTACAGTCGAAATATTTACAAAATGCAAGTTAAAATCAAAATACTTACAAAATGCAAATGAGATTGAAAATACACAATGAAATTCAGATTGAAAAATGCACATTTCATATTCCAAATAATCACAAAGTGCAACAAAATACTTACAAAATGTACGGTAGATTCAAACTACTCAATTGGATGGACAATACTTACAAAATGTAATTTAGATTCAAAATACCCACAAAATACAATTGACAATCAAAATACTTGCAAAATGCGCACCCTACAAAATGCAATTTAGATTGAAAATACTTGCAAAATGAGATTTAGGTTGAAAATACAAAATGCAATTGAAATTCAAAACACTCACAAAAGTCCCAGCCCCTATACTGAAAGACTTTCTAAAAAGCAATTTGGATTGTCAATCCTTACAAAATGCAATTGTGATTGAAAACACTCACAAAATGCAATTTAAATCGAAAAGACTTACAAAATGCAACGGAGATTGAAAACACCTACAAAATGGAGTGTAGATGCAAAAAAAAAAATCGCTAAATGGAATTTAGATACACGGAGGTCCAATGAACAAAAACAGTGCGGGAATCTTAAAGAGCAAAGGAAATATAATGAAAAGAAAACAAGATGTCTGACCCCTCGAAGAAGGAGGGATCAGGAAAGTTGAGACAAGGGACAATTAAGGCGGGAAAGTGAAAGACTCTCTAGGCCTCGGATACTCTAATACCGTCGGGGTCGGAAGAGAACAAGAGTTGACCAAGGGAGGTCGACAGGAAAGAAGACGGAGAGGAGCCCGGCACAAGTAAGTGGAAGCAATGCCAGTCTCAGCTGGGGTCCCGTGGTCGCCAACCCATGTCCCACTAGATGTGAGCCCCTGGGGGAAGGGGAGGGGGGTAGGGCAACTCAGACCAGAATTAAGCTTTAACCAGAGTCTAGAATTTAACCTCGGACATCGGGAGTGATAACCAAGAATGGTAGCAGTAACTCCCTCGGGATAATCTCCACTGTAGTCATATGTATTGTGTCTAGCGGCACGTGCTGACCTCAAACCCCCTGTCCTATATACTGTAATCTCATGTCAGTTGGATACAGCTTTAGCCACCATTGTGCATATACCCTTACTGCTCTTGACACAGCGAGACAAGTTCATAGGTCTGCCCAAGATAGGCATGCACAATAAAGGAGCCATTCTTTCCTTCACAGACATAATACCATGACCTTTACCCCCGCACCTTTAGTCAACGAGACTTGCAAATTTGCATGGTTCAGCTCTTTATCTCTCTTTCTGCAAAAGTACAATGCAAAGAAGGACATATGAAAAGACTTAATATGAGAGTGGAGAACACTGGACAGTTCTGTTCCAGTGTAGCTGTAGAGTGGTGTGGCCAAGAATTGATCCTGAATACAGTAGATTGCTTGCTTTCCACTGGAGGTCGTTTTGTAAAACCATCTTGTGTGATACATGTATAGCGAATGATTGTAACGTACCTCAGTTAATTTACAGTGTATAAGCAAATTTTATGGTGTTTAGCAAATTTTATTCCGGATTTAGCGGTTCTTTTTGCATCTATTATTTTCACAGCGTTTTTAGCATCAATTACTGTTCGGTTTTAGCGTTTTGTAGTAAGTTTAATTTTCAGATATAGCGTTATGTAGCGTTAACTTTTTCAGATTTTGCGTCTTGTAACGTTTATATTTTTCAGACGTAGCGTTTAGTAACGTTTATATTTTACAGATGTAGCGTTTTGTAACGTTTATATTTTTCAGATGTAGCGTTTTGTAACGTTTATATTTTTCAGATATAGTGTTTGTAGCGTTTATTTTTTAATATTTTGAGTTTTGTAACGTTTATATTTTTCAGATGTAGCATTTTGTAGCGTTTATTATTTAATATTTTGCGTTATCTAACGTTTATATTTTTCAGATATAGCGTTTTGTAGTCTTTATTAAATAATATTTTGCGTTTTTTAACGTTTATATTTTTCAGATGTTGCATTTTGTAGCGTTTATTATTTAATATTTTGCGTTATGAAACGTTTATATTTTCAGATGTAGCATTTTATAACGTTTATTATTTAATATTTTGCGTTATGTAACGTTTATATTTTTCAGATGTAGCATTTTGTAGCGTTTATTTTTTAATATTTTGCGTTATGTAACGTTTATATTTTTCAGATATAGCGTTTTGTAGTGTTTATTAAATAATATTTTGCGTTTTGTAACGTTTATATTTTTCAGATGTAGCGTTTATTAACGTTTATATTTTACAGATGTAGCGTTTTGTAGTGTTTATATTTTTCAGATATAGCATTTTGTAGTGTTTATTTATTAATATTTTGCGTTTTGTAACGCTTATATTTTTCAGCTGTAGCGTTTTATAACGTATATATTTTTCAGATGTCGAGTTCTTTTTTAATATTTTGCGTTTTGTAACGTTTATATTTTTCAGATATAGCGTTTTGTAGAGATTATTTTTTAATATTTTGCGTTTTGTAACGTTTATATTTTTCAGATATAGCGTTTTGTAGCGTTTATTATTTAATATTTTGCGTTATGTAACGTTTATATTTTTCAGATATAGCGTTTTGTAGTGTTTATTAAATAATATTTTGCGTTTTGTAACGTTTATATTTTTCAGATGTAGCGTTTTGTAACGTTAATATTTTTCAGATGTAGCGTTTTGTAGTGTTTATATTTTTCAGATATAGCATTTTGTAGTGTTTATTTATTAATATTTTGCGTTTTGAAACGTTTATATTTTTCAGCTGTAGCTTTTTGTAACTTTTATATTTTTCAGATATAGCGGTTTTTCTTTTGAATACTTTGCGTTATGTAACGTTTTTATTTTTCAGCTGTAGCGTTTTGTAATTTTTATATTTTTCAGATATAGCGGTTATTCTTTTGAATATTTTGCGTTTTGAAACGTTCATATTTTTCAGATGTAGCGTTTTGTAACTTTTATATTTTTCAGATGTAGCGTTTTTTTAATATATATATATTGCATTTTCTGACGTAATTTATTTGTAGACTTTTGTAGCGTTTAGTTTTTAATATTTTGCGTTTTGTAACGTTTTTTCTTTCAGAATTAGCGTTTTGTACCATTTATATTTTTGTATTTTACGTTTTGTAGCGTTTATGATTTTAAGAGATAGCGTTTCTTAAGAAATATGGATTTTGTAATATATATTATATATAACAATAGGACTAAAATATTGTAATATAATATTGACTTTAACGGCCAAGAGATTATAATACAGCGAATCTTCAGCATTTTTGCTGGGTCTGTTGCGGGTTTCTCCTAGTTGCATCAGCGGGCTCACTGGCTGCGTGGCGCAGCGGTAACGTTCTCGCCAGTTCTGCCCAAGGTTACAGGTTCGAATAACGACGCTGTCAGTTGGCATTTGAGGGTGATTAAATGCGAGGGGACAGTGTCAGTAGATTAACTGGCTGTAGTAGGACAGGGGTGGAGTAGGAGCTCCGGAACTTAAAGTATTACATTTTGCTCTCAGTATTATTTTTAGGAACCAAAACTTGTTATCTATTCTGTGTTCTTTGGTCAAGCACATATTGATATCAAATTGTAAAACAAACAAGTAGTTCCAAGAAGAACTAAATAGCCTATTTCCATGTATCACACTTATGTTAATTGCCTCTAAAACATACAAAATTTCAGTTTGATTGCTGTAATAGATTCGTAGATATTGAGAAGCGTCTAAATATTTCGGATAGTTGCCATGTTGGATTTTTATACTGTATATGTAGGCTATACAGTTATGTACTATTACTAGAAGATTTTTGCGTAGGTGTATTATTTAAACTTCAATCAAACAATTTCGACACAATAAATAAAAACAAGATTTTTAAATTGCACACAGCCGCCATCTTGTAGTTATGAAAACAATCGGATATCAAAGGAGTAAAATTTGTAGAAGAATTTACCGTACCAAGTTTCACTGCGCTCGTATGGTTAAATCGCGAGAAACGTCCATTTAAATATTTAAATTTCATATCGCCACCATGTTGGACGTATGTTCATCAGGTTTCTGAAAAACCCATATGTGAACTTATGTTCATAGCCTTTATCAACATATAAAATTTCAGTATGATTGCTGTCATAGATTAGTAGATATTGAGAACCGTCTAAATATTTCGGATGTTCGCCATGTTGGATTTGTATATATATAGGCCATAGAGTTATGTACTATTAGATGACGATTAGTGCGTAGCTTCATTATTCAAACGTTGTCTACAATCACATGATTAGGACACAAGATAAAAACTTATTTTAAAATATTGCACAGCTGCCATCTTGAGGGTATGTAAACAATTGAACTAAATTAAATGACAGTGCATTACAATGTGTATGAACATTTGCTGTACCATGTTTGACTGCGTTTGGATGGTTAAATCGTGAGAAAAGTCTATTTAATTGTTTCAAATTCGCTTGGCCGCCATGTTCGTTTTGTATTTAACAGGTTTTTGAAGGTCTCAAAATTGAACTTCTAGTAGTGCCCTTTATCACCGTACATAATTTCAGGCTGATATCAGTAATAGTTTCGTAGATACAGAATGCCAGTGAAATATTTCGCACAGCCGCCATGTTGGATTGGTGAGACGTAATAACATTTGAAAGGCACGGTCGGGGTCGGCCAAAATAGTACTATGACCTTACCGAGTTCCATTACAATCGCTCCAACCGTTTAGATTTTATTAGAGAGGGACACACACACACACACACACGGACAAAAGATGATCACATAGGCCTTTCTTTTTTCTTTTTCCCCCATAAATGAAAATAGGCTAAAAATCCACAGGCAAGTAACTTAATGTTGAAAAGATCTTTAATGTCATAGACCAGACCTTCCATGAGCACTATTCCTTTAGGAGTATGCACTTGGTATCTTCCGATTGCCGACTCGAACTGAACGTTATTATTGGTGCATTTGTAATTATTTTTCGTTGTTTTTCTCACTTTTCCAAACGTGAAGGACACACTAAACGTTTCTTACGAGGTGGCGGCATAATGACACGCGGTAGACTGTTGAAACTCAAGCCTATCCGGTCGATTAGATTAGCAGTTTGCCTTTTCTTCCACTACGAGCGCTAGTGTGAGTCGATGAAACTTAACCATATTTGGTCGATGAGATTAGCACTTTGCCTTTTCTACCACTACAAGTGCTATTTCGAGTCAATGCAGTGAGTTTCACTTAATCCCTTATAACAAATTCTGGTCTGAAGATTTTTCAAAAAAAAATCTAAAAATCCTGAGGATATTGAACCAAGGAACACATTAAAGAAAGAATTATGTAAATAAATTAATTTGGCTAGGATTTGAATCAAAACGAAAACTAGTAAAGAAACAAGCGATTTTAGACTGTTTTTCCGCAGATTCATTTAGGCCGGAAGTGATTTTCGTTGTGTTTCTTTTTTTTCTTTTTGAGCACTTTAGCCCTTCAACTTTTGGCAATTGCTTAATTTTACGTTTTTGCTTTGTCTGTTAGAAAATGATTTCAACATAATAATAATAATAATTGCCTAGCTTTTGCAGATGATCTTGCAATTTTCTCAGACTCTTTAGACATGGCCACAAAACAAATTAACCAGCTGCAGGTACAGGCAACAAAAGTTGGTCTTCAGATCTCTTTGGAGAAAACACACTTCATAACTAACATCAAGCCAGCACCAAGGGAGCTAAAAGTAAACCAGGGGATAATCAAACGGACAGATAAGTTTAAATATCTTGGCGAGTGGGTAGAACCCAACGTATGTGAGAAAGAAACCTTCATTTCACGCATGAACAAAATGGAAATGGCGTACCAACTCACCAAGGACGTTTACAACAAAAAGTCAATATCCCTGAACGCAAAACTTAGGCATTATTGCACTGTCATACGACCAGAGGCTCTGTACGCAGCGGAATGCCTCACCGTGAACAAGAAAGGCCTGGTAGAAAAATTGGAGACTAAGGAAAGAAAGATCTTGAGGAAAATTCTTGGCCCGATTAAAGACAACAGTGAATATAGACGACGGCATAACTATGAGCTGTATATTCATGTCCAGAAGATCTCTGATGTAATGAGGAAAAGGAGGATTGCATTTTATGGCCACTTGCTTAGAATGAAACCCACACGATTGACGAACCGGATCTTTAACTATTTTAAAAATAAGAAGACCAAGCCAGCCTGGTTCGAAGAGGTGGAAAGTGACCTGCAAGAGATGGAAATTACCTGTGGGGATATTCAAGAACGCAATCCCCTCAGGAAGAAACTACACGACCAACAGGGTTTTCAAGAAAAACCGAAGTTGAAGACGGGAAAGATGTGGACGGAAGCAAGAAAAGAGCAACACCGGCAACGTATGAAGGAACACTGGGCAAAGATCAAAGCCCAGAGAAGCCAGTTGAAATAACGTGGTCCTTAGTTGGCCGATACGATTAAAGAAGAAGAAGAAGAAGAATATCGTATGGCATCGGTTGCCAGGTGCAAGCTTTGTTATTTGACACCCAGGGGGGGTAGCATGCATGTCGAATTTCGTTGTTCATTGAAGCACTATGAAAATCAAGGAGGTTAGATATCTAAGCTCCTTGAACACTATAGCACTTTCTAGTAGAGAAATGATGAACTTTGTGTTGGCGGAAAATCCCGAGATTAATTTTGCCATTATGAACATGGCCTACTAAATTCAAATGAGTTCTTTGACATGCCAACATCGTATGACATGTGTGTCGTAATTTTTGTCGCCTTTCAAAAATCAGTTACCACCGACAGGAGCGAACCTGCAAGCTTGGGGGTTAGTAGACCGACACGTTAACCACTCGCCCACCGTGGCAAGCCATTTCAACATTAAAACAAGCCACAAAAGTAACAATAAAGTAACAATTAGTTACTACTTTTTGTGAGTAACGATAACCTAGAAACCTGTAAAAAGTAAGGAACCGAGACCTAGTCTGATTTAACTACAGAAATGCAAGACGTAATAAAATTCATAATCTTGAGAAGTTCTTTTAAAAATCTCATGACCAATATTGTTGAAAGTGAGATGAGATGCGAATATTTTCCTGAAGCAATAATAGAATCGTTGCTGCCTCCACATAAAAGTTGATTCTTTAGTAATATAATTTCAATATCGGATGTTTTACACAATAGGAATGTCTTAACTTCCACTCTGGTATTCTATATCAAGTGCCGCAGTCAATACGAAGAGATTCAGAACTCCGGAGCACAAAGCTGCAGGAATCTCTCGGGATTCTACGAGGAAAAAGAAATGTAATAATAAACTGCTTTAAAATTAAATATATGGACCGGAATTCAATTTTAATTTGTATATCCGACAGAAGTATTTTATTATGCACGATATAGCTAGATTATGAAATCAACGGAATTTGAGAAAAAATACAGATATAGAACTATGAGCAATAATAATGGTAATATCATGCATTCTTGGTTATACAATGTTATTGAAAAAGCTGTAAGGACTGATATATTGAATCGAACATAACGTTCTAAGGAAACAAATATTCTGCCATAATCCGAATATAGTATACTAGCATTGCGCGTCGCAGCTTCACCCGCGAATATTCTAGTTGTAAAGAGTACACTTAGCAAAATATCAATCATGAATGCTATGACTGATTTATCCTTGGTATGAATAATCAGACTTTATCAATTCAGCTACTGGTGCAGTGGTTAGGGGTTTGTCATTCCTTCATAGGTATATCAGAGCGAAGTTAGTTTTCTGGGAATATCACAGACACTGTTAATTTAAGGGCCTTTAAATGTGATTTTCGGAGACCATTTATAGTCGTGTGAAAAAGACCTATCGTACCACAGTCACACGTGAAAATTGCCTGAAAAAATTGTAGAGTGCCCGTTGACCCCCTTAAGCGCATTATACTGTATGTATTGATGAATTTTACGGATTAATTTGAATCAGTGATAATCTTATAACCGTCTGGCAACTTTCACAGTAATGTAATAATTGGAATTGTATTGCGTCTTACAGAAATAGATGGACCTGTGAGATTCTGTTACCATGGTTACCGTGTTGCATTCTTTCATTATTTCAGTGTAAATATACATGTTTTAAGGTATTTATTTAATTGTGAGGCATTTAAAGAGTAAGTGAGTGCGTTTCGCTTACGCATTGGGTTATGCTGAACCTGCAGGTACCCCATATGTGTAGGTTGGTGTTAATCGGACCTTATTTTCGGTACAAAACTGGAATGGGACAGCAGAATAATATAGGGAAGGATAACAGGGCTGGGCACGAGGACGGCCCTTCTCGTTGTCCATGGCCAATGTACGTAACAATTAAAACGGTAAAAGGTAAAACGTATAAGGTAAAAGATGAAAGATTTTTAAAAAATAAGAAATTAATGTAAACTTTTTTAAAAAATTAGAACATTAAAATATTTTCAACAAAATAAAGATATTCAAGAAATTAAAAGAAATTTTCAAACCATTTTAAAATTTAAAAAAAATGCAAAAAAATTGCAAAATTACAAAATTATAAACTAAAGAATTAAAACATGAAAACGAAAAATTAAAATTAAAAAATTAAAAATATAAAAACAAAAAAACACAAAAATCTATAATTCAAAATAAATAAATAAATAAATAAATAAATACGGAACTAATTTTAAATCTAAAAGGAAACAGTAAAAATGACGTGGTCCTGAATTGGCCGAAGTGAAACAAGATGAAGAAATAAATAAACACTTATTTAAATATGGGATTATCTTAGCTATTGTCTGGCTAATTTTAAATCGTAGAGATTTTTTATTTTCTAAGCTTAGAGTCAGTAACATCGTTTCAATATCGGGCTTGGAAATGGGACTCCATATTATACAGCTTTGACACGGACGACAGAATATGATTCCAAAACGAACACTCAAGAGCTTCACTAGAGTCAACGAAAAGAGACGTATGATCCCGCTTCAATTTGAAGCAAGTATGAAAAACGGTCGATTTCAATATCTACAGTGCATCGGTTTCCTGTGACTTTGGCAATCCACTATGCATACGCTATCATAATTAATGGCACGATGATATTAAGAAGGCCTGGGCTCCGTGCACTGTCAATGTCAAAACACAATCAAACAATGTAAGATATACGCTGGTGATAGGACAAGATATCGGGAGATGGAAGACGGAATCTGACGTTCTGACAGCAGGATTAGGGACATTTATGGACCGTGAAAGTAGCCCTAGCCAGATTTTTCTTGATTGCCGAGGCCTAGTATATAATATTTCGCCCATTCACCCCTTAATTCAACGTAAACCCCACGTTGGGCGCCAATTGGTCGCAATATATTATGGCCATTTTATTAGACTCAGTCACAATTCGTCTTTCAAGAAACATTTAACCACTCACAAGCAAACCTTGTGGTGCGGGCAGAGTATCCCAAAAATTTTAATGTTTCTACCAACATGTTCGTAATGTCAAAATAAATACTTATAGGCTACAAGCTTTTGCAACTTGAGTGTGATTACTTCGCGATTTGATTGTACAATTAATAAGAGCGGAAGAGAAGGTGCTGTTTGTTTTTAAGTATGATGGAAGTCGAATTTCGTACATTAATTAAAGCCTTTCTGGTGCAGTTTTCCTTGAACATGCAACATTCAATAATGGTATTCCAGAAGAAAAAGTGAAAAAACGTTGAAGTTCCTTAGGTGCACTGAGAAACACCGAATTTATTGTTATAGGTCTTTCAAAAGAAATATCAATTTTTATATCAATTTTACGCTCAGGAATGAGAATATTTAAGCTAATATTTGAAGTGGTGTATTCGATGTTTGGTCAACAATATATCTTCCATATCAGGGGGAAAGATTTAATTATTTCAAATGAATATATTATTATTCATTCATTCATTTCGTTTCTTGGAAACCTTGGCATGTTTGAAGTTTTCCCTTCACTTGGATGCATTCCTAAATGACAGTGGATGAAATCCCCCAATTCGTTCAATGAACCCGACCCATTGGGTTTTTCCTCTCCTGAAAATAGTTAATGATGCGGTTGGTCTGTCCCGCTGGGCTCATTTGTTTCACGAATATATTATTATTATTATTATTATTATTATTATTATTATTATTATTATGAGGCAACAGTTAAAGTAATTCAAATTTTAAAAAATGCAAAAAATACAAAATTACAAAATTAAAAACTAAAGAATTAAAAATAATAAAAGGCTAAGAAACAAAGACGTTAGAACATTAAATTTAATTCAATAAAAATAAAAAATAATGTTAAAATTCAAATTTAAAAAACTGAAAATTTAAAAGCTAAAAATTTTAAATGGAAAAGCAAAAAAATATAGAATTAAAAACTAAAATATTAAAATTTCAAAATAAGATATTAAAATTAAGTTATTAAAAATTAAAAACATGGCCCTTTTTGAGAGCCTCGTTGTCTTGATAACCATATAGGCCTCGATCAGTTGCGTACATAAAATAACATTGCCGAAGAAATTTCTACTAAGTTAGTAACGTTTTAGGGATTTTTGTGGACACAAATTTTATGGGGGTAGCCCTGATTTTATAAATTTAAAGTGTCACTCTGAGACGCTACCATTAACTAGCTCAAAGTATTTGTCAGTGTTAATTTTAGTTAGCAACCAATTTAGAGTTATTTCTATTCAACTATTGATAGACCTCACAAGGATAGTGGAACTACGCGTGTTAAACAGCAAGATGCCTCAGTTATCCACGAGTGCAGTACGATTCAATGTGACCCAGCGTCACGACGCTAATACACTGGAGGCGTCCTCAAGAGGAGCGCAGTTTGCGCGCTACAAGACTTGCCCGATCATCATCATGATCCAGGCAGTGCTACTCATACTGATGACTTTCACCACACGATACCATGAAAGGGCAGACGCGGCAGATCTTAGAAACAGTGCTTCCCTCGTCCGAGGAGGTTTCGATCCGGAGGACAAGTTCATACGGATGGGCTACATGACCAAAACCATCTGTAAGTATCATTTTGTTGACACCAAATATATTTTCTATTTGAAACAGTGGCGGCCGGTAATAAGGTTGCAGTGTTGCACAACGACCAGATTAATCCAAGAAAATCAATTAATACCGTAATAATATTTTTAGGTAATAAGAGCTGTACGTTTCCTTTTATTGTATAATAATTCAAAATTTTGTTGTTTAATAATTCAGAAAATCTTATGGTAAGTTACTGTGAACTGTCTGAGAAAGCGAAGCGCGCCAACTGCCTAGGAGCACTCGTCTGTTTGGTCGTTGCCAGGCCCGAGCACCGACCAGATCTCATTAGTGGTATGGCAAAGATGCTAGACCGATTAAGCCCTATGCCAACAGTTAACTCGGCTGGTCGTTGCCCACTGATTGCTACAAGGGAGTCGAGGCGCGGACGGAGACATCCGTGATGCTCCGTCAATTACCGATAATATGTATTACAATGTAATTTACGCGTACTTGTTACACTCGCGGTTCTTTCTCGTCCTCTTATGTAACTTACGTTGTTTTGTTCTCGTGAAGGTTTACCTTAAAATCCATTTAATCCGATGGCAATGTGATGTTCTCTGAACTTCGGCAATCGTGATGAATGAGGTGCATCCGTTTCACCGCGGAATTTTCTCAGATAGCAATCAGTCTTTTACCCAACCCTCCCCATCAATGAAAATAGTACAACAACCAGAACAGTAATCCGCCAGCCGCCACTGATTCGAAGTATGGCTGCACATATCATTCAAATATTCGACTAATTCGATTGCTTATATTCGCCAATTTGAGATTCAAATAAATGATAGGAATATTTGAATGTTTGAACAATGCGAATATGCAGATACTTCGGTTGTTCGAATCAAAGCTGAATAATTTGGAGTGGAATTACCAAGTCTGATATGGAAACGATGTCGCTGATTGAATAGATTAGAAATTCGAATATTTCGAATAGTCGAACTATTTCTATGTTCGAATCAAATATTCGTATTCGAAATTATTCGTTGATCGAATATGTACAGCCCTAATTCGAAGCATTCGAAGCCAAGTATTTAAAATTGTACTGTTGTACATAAGTGTTGCATACTGTACGTGTCACCGGAATCTAAATTAAACCTAAGTGAGCAGGATCTGATGATGTTCACTTGACGAACGAAGCTAGTCATCCAATTAAACCCCCATTTGTGTGAGAAATGTCCTATTATGTGTACAGTGGTGGTCATAATTATGTAAATAAATATGTACAGTTTGGAGATTCTGGAGAAGGTGGTCAACGTATCCATTGCCAACTTGAGCCAAAATGGAGATGATGTAGCAACAGTATGGTGTTATGCAGTGGTTTGAGGATAGAACAAAATGGTTTTTAGGTGTCTTGGTAATATCTGGGATCTCATTCCGATTGAAAAACTCTGGCCAAAGTTGAAAATGTTAGAAAACCAAGAAACGAAATTTAGTTGAGCGAAGCCACAGTCAACATCTAGTGTCAGTTATTATTAAGATGACCTGCAATGTCTTGCGGACTCGCAAAATTGGTACTGTGCTTGAAAGTAAGAATCGTTGGACAAAGTACTGACACACAAAGTGGGTCACATAAAGACTTATTGAAGACTATATGTACTGTATTTTCACAATCATAGCGTTTTAATTGATCTTTATAAAAATAGGAATACTTATTAATACATTATTTTCTTCCGGTTATTTCTAATACAATGAGTGGAAAATAATAGTGTGCTTGAAGAGTGAAAATATGTTTCTTCCGAAGTTTCCAGAATTATGGCCACGAGTGTATATGTCGCAGTCAGATCATAAAAGCCGTCACTTCATGAAAATCGTAGGCAGTTCATGAAAAGCCGGCATATGCGGCCGTGACCTTAAGCTAGGAACCATCCCAACTTTTACCGGAGTAGAAGTGAGAAACCACGGAAAACCAATTCAAGGATGGCAGAGGTGGAAATCTAACCCTCTTCTTCTCAGTTTTGAGTGTATCCCGTTTCGGCTCTCACACCACAATAAAAATTTCCTGGCAGAGCGGGGAATCGAACTAGGACCTCCCGAGGCGACAGCCAAGAACGCCAGCCACTAAACATCGAAGTGGTCCATTTCATCCATCAAGATCCATCCATCGAGCCTTTCCACAAGATTTTCTGAACATTATTTTCATGTGTCAAGTTATCCAGAGTTGCAGATTCATGATCTCCACTTCTATTCTGCAACTTTTCTCTCTTGGGCCCGTTCTTACAATCTCCGGTTAACTCTTTGGTTGGTTGGTTGGTTGGTTGGTTGGTTGGTTGGTTGGTTGGTTCCTCAGTTTAGGGGCTGCGACAACGCGGTCATGTAGCACCGTCTACTTTGGGTGTGTGTAGAATCTGTCTGATAACCGGTGTTAATTGTGATGACTGTATTAGTGTGTGTTATCTGTAATTCAAGTAAGGACTGCAGACGATGAATTTCAAGTAGTTCCTAGCGACTCGCGGCTACTATAAGCCACCGCAATTGGCACCTGGTGGCGAACGTTGGAGCTTATAGAGCTTTAATAAAATCTAACCTACAAATTTAGCTTCACACAATTGTAGTTAGTGGAAGGTTCTTTTACAGGTTAATTCTTTACTGGCAGTTTTATGACAAGTTTACTGGAACTTGATTCTTACAATGCCTGGTTAGTAACATACAGTAAAAGACAGTAAAATATGCCTTAACTGGCAGTTAACTTTCGTGAGCTGCTTACTGTCAGATTTTCTATTACGATATTTTCATATTTCTACAATTATTACAAGTCTTCTATAACCTGCCAATGCTTCAAACTTTTGGGCTACTTATTCCCATGCCTTACACTTTTGTTCCCATATAACAGCATCGGACTTCTTGTTGTTGATTTCTGACCGCTTCTAATAGATTGTGCTAACTACACAGATCTGTACACATTTGACAAGAGATAGGTTATAAACATACAATATTATGTTGTAAGAAGAATTTACATATGTTTTGTTAAAGTAGATTCATACACGACCGTATATTGTTTGCTACGTATTAAAGGTGCCGGGACATTTTCATAGATCGGGCAGCGCTTATATGGATACTAGCTTATGCGTGGCGAGAATTGAATCCACGGTCGTTTTAAAGATTATCCTGAATACATTTTAGAGTCTAGACTTGGCATCCCACTACAAGTACATTTGCGCCAGGAACACACGGCACTTAGGAATGTGGAGAGGGGGCAACAACCCAGCGAGATAGCAGACCCTCACATACAGGATTTTCCAGTCAGTCGAGTGCAATAAGTGTCCAAGTGAACTGCTCTCAACAGGACCGCCGAAGACCCTAACCAGGTAAGTAGCCTGTACAATACAGTACAATCAGAATTGACCATTTACAACAACCACATATTCACTCCAAACAGGGAAATTCTGGAGGTCAACCACTTCCAGCATCTTAACAAAACATCACATAGACCACAACTAACAGATACTGACGAGTTAAATTACTAATACTGCATCTAAATAAGTGTACATATTGTAAATATATTCACCCATACTTTCAGCCTAAGTGTAACGGATCTGATGATGATCGCTTGACGAAACTGGTCATCCAAGTATATTTATTAATCTCATGGTTTTTTCAGGATTAGGGAATAACCCATCTCATTTGGCTACAATCGTGTTGACCGACTGAAAAGCACCAAACTTTTGTTTAATAAGGCAAATCTGAAAAATGGCTTCAAAAACCCCAACAGTAATTTTCTATATTTTTGAATTTTAATATAAAGCCCAATATTTTACTATTACAAATGTTTTTGTTTTTCTAACTGTATTTTATTTATTTACAATTAGCATTACATTGTAAGAATATCCATTTTTATTAGCCTACTTTCGATTTTTATGAGATCAACACAGGGCGAAAAAAGTGTGTCTGTCTGTGTGTGTGTATGTGTGTGTGTGAGTCTGTGTGTGTGTCTGTGTGTGTGTCTGTGTGTGTGTGAGTCTGTGTGTGTGTCTGTGTGTGTGTCTGTCTGTGTGTCTGTCTGTCTGTGTGTGTGTCTGTCTGTGTGTGTGTGTGTGTGTGTGTGTGTCTGTGTGAGTGTGTGTACTCCGAATGTCTGTCCCCCCCCTATCAATTCGAACACGGTGAATGCGAATTGAACGAAATTTGGTACAAAGGTAGCACTAGCAAAGGACACCTCAGTGTCATGTTTTATATCGCCGCTATCTTGACGGAAACGTAATGGCGGCCACACAAATGTTTAAAGCTTAAATCAAATTACGACTAACCTAATCATCCGATCTCTACCAAATTTTGCAACAACATACCTTTATGGGGGGAGCATCCTTTGACCAAACTAATGGGTCATCAGCGTAATAGTTTGCGGATGGCGGCCATCTTTGTGTGAAAATCGATTCCCCCTATTAATTCGAACACGGTGCAACCGAATGGAACGAAATTTGGTACAGAGGTAGTACTAACAAAAGGCACCTCAGTGTCATGTTTTATATCGCCGCCATCTTGACGGAAACGTAATGGCGGCCACACAAATGCTCAAAGCTTAAATCAAATTACGATTAACCTAATGATCCGATCTCTACCAAATTTTGCAACAACATACCTTTATAGAGGAAGCATCCTTTGACCAACTGACTAGGTCATTAGCCTAATAGTTTGCGGATGGCGGCCATCTTTGTGTGAAAATCAATTCCCCTATTAATTCAAACACAGTGAAACCGAATAGAACGAAATTTGGTACAGAGGTAGCACCAGCAAAGGGCATCTCAGTGTCATGTTTTATATCGCCGCCATATTGACAGAAACGTAATGGCGGCCACACAAATGTTCAAAGCTAAAGTTAAATTACGACTAACATAACCATCCGATCCCTACCAAACTTTGCAACAACATACCTTTATGGAGGGAGCATCCTTTGACCAATCTAATAGGTTATTAACGTAATAGTTTGCGGATGGCGGCCATCTTTGTGTGAAAATCGATTCCCCATATTAATTCGAACACGGTGCAACCGGATGGAACGAAATTTGGTACAGAGGTAGTACTAACAAAAGGCACCTCAGTGTCATGTTTTATATCGCCGCCATATTGACATAAACGTAATGGCGGCCACACAAATGTTCAAAGCTTAAGTTAAATTACGACTAACATAACCATCCGATCTCTACCAAACTTTGCAACAACATTCCTTTATGGAGGGAGCATCCTTTGACCAATCTAGTAGGTTATTAGCTTAATAGTTTGCGGATGGCGGCCATCTTTATGTCAAAATTGATTCCCCCTATTAATTCGAACACGGTGGAACCGAATGAACCAAATTTGGTACAGAGGTAGCACTAGCAAAGGGCACCTCAGTGTCATGTTTTATATCGCCGCCATCTTGACGGAAACGTAATGGCGGCCACACAAATGTTCAAAGCTTAAATCAAATTACGATTAGCCTAATCATCCGATCTCTAGCAAATTTAGCAACAACATACCTTTATGGAGGGAGCATCTTTTGACCAAACTAATAGGTCATCAGTCTAATATTTTGCGGATGGCGGCCATCTTTGTGTGAAAATCGATTCCCCGTATCAATTCGAACACGGTGAAACCGAATGGAACGAAATTTGGTACAGAGGTAGCACTAGCAAAGGGCACCTCAGTGTCATGTTTTATATCACCGCTATCTTGACGGAAACGTAATCGCGGCCACCCAAATGTTAAAAGATAAAATGTAATTACGACCAACCTAATAATCTAGTCTCTACCAAATTTTGCAACACCATATCTTTATGTGGGAAACATATTCAGGCCAAACTGCAAGAACATCAGCCCAATAGTTTGCAGATGGTGGCCAAGTATGTGTGCAAATCGATTCCCCCTATCAATTCAAACACGGTGAAACCGAATTGAACGAAATTTGGTACAGAGGTAGCACTAGCAAAGGGCACCTCATATTCATGTTTAATATCCCTATAGCACGTTGTATTTCAACAAGCTACTACAACCAACATTCAATCATACTCCTTGAAAAGGACAAAGAGTTATAACAATACCCATGCATTTAGGAGAAAGTAGGCTATATGTTCTTTACTGAACATCTTGTTATTATTTTACTAGCAGAAGTGTCAACGTAATCGAATGAATGGCATATGGGATTTTGTTGAATCAACTCGAGTGCTACCTATTATACAATGGACTTACTAAATCATAAACGTTCCCTGCAATGTACACAATAACTCACTCAAGTTTTATCGCAATCTGATCAATGGTATATGAACGTATACGGGATTTTATTTATACGATTCGCTCGCCGTCACTCATTTGTTGAATCTACCCGTGCGCTACCTATTGTACAATGGATTTACTAAGTCAGATACTTTCCCTGCAGTGTGCACAACAACTCACCCAAGTTTCATCGCAATCGGATGAATGGTATATGACCGCGCACTGGACTTTGTTGAAACGATACGCGTGCCGTCGCACATTTGTTGAATCTACTCGTGCGCTGCCTAGTGTAAAATGGATTTACTAAGCCAGAAACCTTCCTTGGAGTGTGCTCAACATCTCACCCAATTTTCATCGCTATGGGACGAATGGTATATGAACGCATACGGGACTTTGTTGAAACGCTTCGCGCGTCGTCGCTCATTTGTTGAATCTACTCGTGCGCTACCTATTGTAAAGTGGATTTACTAAGCCAGAATCCTTTCTTTGCAGTGTAATCAATATCTCACCCAAGTTTCATCGCTATCGGACGAATGGTATGTGAACGCATACGGGATCATTTGGGAAACGCTTCGCGCGTCGTCGCTCATTTGTTGAATCTTCTCATGCGCTACCTATTGTAAAGTGGATTTACTAATTCACAAACCTTCCTTGGAGTGTACTCAACATCTCACCCAAGTTTCATCGTAATCGAATGAATGGTATGTGAACGCATAGGAGACATACACACCCACAGACAGACAAACTATCTCGTAACATTGATTTTTATATATACACACATCAAAAAAAGTTTTGCATCACCTCGGTTCCAAGAGTTCCGGAACCGTTAAATACAAAGGGAATAGAGATCAACACAAACAACATTTCAGCTCGTTTTATTGCTCATGAGACCCACACATTGCATGTTGTACCATCATACAGCTAGACTTTCAGCATTTGTGGTCCAGATTGCAGTACACACCACTACCTCTAATACCCAGTAGCACGTCCTCTTGCATTGATGCATGCCTGTATTCGCCGTGGCATACTATCCACAAGTTCATCAAGACACTGTTGGTCCAAATTGTCCCACTCCTCAACGACAATTCGGCGTAAATCTCTCAGAGTGGTTGGTGGGTCAAGACGTCCATAAACAGCCCTTTTCAACATATCCCAGGCATGTTCGATAGGGTTCATGTCTGGCGAACATGCTGGCCACTGTAGTCGAGCGATGTCGTTATCTTGAAGGAACGCATTCACAAGATGTGCACGATGAGGTCGAGAATTGTCGTCCATGAAGACAAATGCCTCTCCAATATTCTGCCGATATGGTTGCACTATGGGTCGGAGGATGTCATTCAGGTATCGTAAAGCCGTTTCGGAGCCTTCCATGACCACCAGTGGCGTACGTCGGCCCCACATAATGCCACCCCAAAACATCAGGGAACCACCACCTTGCTGCACTCGCTGGACAGTGTGTCTAAGACGTTCAGCCTGACCAGGGTGCCTCCAAACACGTCTCCGACGATTGTCTGGTTGAAGGCATATGCGACACTCATCGGTGAAGAGAACGTGATGCCAATTCCGTGGGGTCCATTCAGCATGTTGTTGAGCCCATCTGTACCGCGCTGCATGGTGTCGGGGTTGCAAAGATGGACGTCGGGAGTGAAGTTGCGCATCATGCAGCCTATTGCGCACAGTTTGAGTTGAAACACGACGTCCTGTGGCTGAACGAAACGCATTATTCAACATGGTGGCATTGCTGTCAGGGTTCCTCCGAGCGGCAATCCGTAAGTAGCGGTCATCCACTACAGTAGTAGCCCTTGGGCGGCCTGAGCGAGGCCTGTCATCGACAGTTCCTGTATCTCTGTACCTCCTCCATGTCCGAACAACATCGCTTTGGTTCACTCTGAGACGCCTGGAAACTTCCCTTGTTGAGAGCCCTTCTTGACACAAAGTAACAATGCGGACGCGATCGAACTGCGGTATTGACCTTCTAGGCATGGTAGAACTACAGACAACATGAGCAGCGTACCTTCGTCCTGGTGGAATGACTGGAACTGATCGGCTGTCGTACCCCCTCCGTCTAATAGGCCCTGCTCATGCATGGTTGTTTACATCTTTGAGCAGTTTTAGTGACATCTATGAACAGTCAAAGGGACTGTATCTTGGATACAATATACACAGTCAACGTCTATATGCCGGAGATCTGGGAACCGAGGTGATGCAAAACTTTTTTTGATGTGTGTATATAGACTAGCAGAAGTACACGCTCTTCGAACGGTCTTCGGTATTAATAACCAGATGTTATCAATTGAGATACTGTTCCAATGGTTAGGGGCTTATCATTCCTTCATAAGTTTATCGGAACGAAGTTAGTTTTCTGGGTATATCGCAGACACTGTTCAGTTAAGGGCCGTAAAATGCGGATTTCGGAGACCCTTTATAGACTCCCTAGTTTTGTATCACACATTGAGAAGCGAAACATATAATTTTGACGTCCTTCTAGGAGAATTTTTATTTTTCGCCTATTTTAGCATGTATTTTGAAAAGTTGTTCCTTATACCCACCCTTCCATGAGAAGTACGTTGAAGAGTTTTCTAAATGATTGGTGTATTGACTCATGGTTACAATACCTAATTTTACAATGCTCAAAGCACCCGAACATGAATTATAGGCGTACAAAAACATAAATATATATCAATCACAGTATCAAACAAAATCATCTTTACGATGAACCCGTTTGTCCACAAAAATATGATTAATTAAAATGTGCTCTCAAACTAAATTCACCTAACGTGTACTTCCTGACGTGAAAATAATATTGAAAACCTCGTAGACGAAACGCAATATATGTCAAATTAAAACTGGCCCTCACCGTTGTGGAAAGTCCCCATCCCCAGGAAGACCCCTTTAATAAATTATAAAGGCTCGTGGTGCATTAAATTCGGGAATTTTAGCCTCCAATGGCCCAAATTCCCAAAAGCTGCAAAAAACACTATTCCAATTCAGGAATTTTTGAAAATAATGTTGCTGTTTGGAGATATAATAGACCTTCTGTACAACGTATCGCATATCGCACGTGTAAGTCACGTGTAAAAATTCTAGGTTACCCCTTGACACCCTTAATCGCATTGTTGAATTTTACAGTCTATGTTTGATTCGACGATAACCTTATAGCCATTTGCAAACTTTAACAGAAATTTAATAAATTGAGTGGCATTGCTTCTTACAGAAATAGATGGAAAGTTGGATGTCACCTCTTGTGACACTGCTGTCATGGTTACCAGCTTGCATTACTTCATTAGTTTCTTCTAGTTCTTCTTCTTTCGGATGGGCCAGCTAAGGACCACGACGTTCAACTTTTCAGCTTGGCGAGGGACTTGATGTATGCCCAATATTCGCGCCTTCTCCTCTCTTTTGTCCAGATGATGCCGGTTTTCTTACAGGGTGGTCTGTCTTGAAAACTCTTCTGTTTAAGAATATTTCTGAGATGTGATCGGCTTCTAATATCACTTTTCATTATCTTCAGTTCCTGGATATCCTTGTTAACTACTGTTAGCGACGGTGTCACACTCTTTCTCTTCCCCCAGTAGTTGAGAAGCCGGTTGGTTAGTCTTGTTGGGTTCATCCATGAGACATGTCCGTAGAAAGCCAGACGTCTCTTCCTGGCCACATCTGTGATTTTCTCAGTATATCTATATAGCCCCTGATTTGGTCTTCTTCTGTACTCGTTGTCTATTTATTAGTTTATAACATAAAAGAGTGCCATATCCCCTCCAGGGACGTAGGCAACCTGAATAAGATCCCTTGACTAAGTCAAGGGATTACTAACCAGGCATCCCGAGCCGGAGTTTGCGTGTGGTAGGCTGGCCAGTTCCTTTCCACTCCTCCTCCTACCATAGCATCCGGCAAGTTCCCATTTTGCATCACGAGGCTGGGAGACCCCGTACCAGACCATACCAAGTCTTTTAAATTCTTGGCAGAGCTGGGGATCGAACCTGGTACCTCGGGGGTGACAGCCAACAATGCTAGCCACTGCGCCACGAGGTGGTCTTTATTAGTTTATTAAATTAAATTAGTTTTCTGGGAATATCTCAGAAACGTGGTTTTAGAGCCTTAAAACTTGGTAGCCTCCAAGCCAGTGAGGGGCTGAAAATGAGTTTTGCTCGTCCTTGTACGCCATAATACAATAATAATAATAATAATAATAATAATAATAATAATAATAATAATAATAATAATAATAATTTAATAATATAGGGATAGGAATATAATAGTTCTTTAGCACCCCTTGACCCCCTTAAGCGCATTATATACGTATTGATGAATTTTACAGCTTAAGTTGGTTCCGTGATAACCGTATAGCCGTTTGCGAACGTTCACAGAAATGTAATAAATGGAATAATAATAATAATAATAATATCGTATGGCCTCGGTGCCGGGTGCAAGCTTTGTAATTTGACACCCAGAGAGTAGCTAGCATGTCGAATTTCGTTGTTCCTTGAATCATTATGAAAGTCAAGGAGGTTAGATATCTTATCTCCTTGAACACCATAGCGCTTTCTGGTAGGGAAATGAGGCACTTTGCGTTGGCGGAAACTCCCGAGATTAATTTTGCCATTTTGAACACGTCCTACTCAATTCAAATGGGTTCTTTGACATGCCAACATCGTATGACATACGTATCGTATTTTTTCCGCCTTTCAAAAATCGCAAAAAATCACTTACCACGGCCAGGAGCAAACCTGCAATCTTGGGGTTAGTAGACCGACACGCTATCCACTCACCCACCGTGGCAAGCTATAAATGGAATGGCATTGCGTCTTACAGAAATAGATTGACTTCTGAGATCGTTTTGCCATGGTTACCGGCCTGCATTCTTTTAATCATACTAATATATAAAAATGAGATGGTGTGTGTGTCCTTCTATCTGTCTGTCTGTCTGTCTGTCTGTCTGTCTGTCTGTCTGTCTGTCTGTCTGTGTGTTACTCAATAACGCAAGAACCACAGGTCCGATTTAAATGAAATTTTGCATGGATGTCGCTGATTTACCGTGGTTACATATAGGATACTTTTAATTTCGATATTTTGCACTATTAAGAAATGGCGACCATTTTAGTGACGTCACTACACCCTTTGGTTTCAAAATGTCATATTTCCATATCAAATAAAAAGAGAACACTAAGAAATAGCAAACTTTTGATGGCACATACGAGCTACAAAATTTAATTTCCTATCCGAAAGGTCCGTATCACTTTTCGTGTATCTCCAACGGTTAGCGAGTAAAACCCACATATGTGACGTCACTACACCCTTTGCTTTCAAAATTTCATATTTCCATTTCAAATAAAAGAGAACGGTAAGAAATGGTATACACGAGCTTTAACATTCAATTTTCCATCCAAACGGTCCTTATCACTTTTCGTGCATCTCCAACGGTTAGCGAGTAAAACCTAAATTTGTGCAATAAAACACGGTCAATACCGAGCGATGCAGTATATCTCTACATTCATAAAAATTAAAGTTTGTATGTTTTTTTCGCAATTTCTACGGAAATTTGAGTTATTTACGCGTTTCAGACTGTTTTATTTTGGATGCGCGCGAAAATAATTTTTTGGACTGTCTGTTTGTTTGTTTGTTTGTCTGTGGACAATTTTGTTCCTTTAAAACTCGAGAACGGCTGGGTGTATCAACGTAAAATTTGGTACAGATATCCCTCAGAGGCACGACACTAATCATTGAGGTAACCCTTCTCCGTACCTCTCATAAAAGAGGACCTACCCCCTTAAAATACATGCTGAAATAGGAGTGGAAGGACGAGACAAAGAACATTTTCAGCCCCTCAATGTGAGAGACAAAACTCGGGGGCCCTAAAGGGTTCTCGAGTGATGCGCGTGCAAAATTGTACACAGACAGAAAAACAAACAAACAAACAAACAAACAAACAAACAGGCAAACAGACAGACAGGCAATAATTTTGTTTTTGCGCGCAACCGTCATAAACCAGTCTGAAACGAGTTAATAATGAACCCTTCAGTATCGCAGTGTTTATATGCAAGAATCTTGATCAAGGGGTCGCGCTCAGTTCATAGTGTGATGTTTACGTTCGCCAAACAACCTGCTCTACTGAGGGAAGGGTCATAGGATTAAAACTATAATTAAGAAAGGAAGTGACAAGACGTAAAATAATAACATAATTTAATGACTATTTGTGCAAAAAAAATGAATATAGACAATAACAATAATAATATTCCTCCCTGAATCTTCCCATGACAGAAATATCTATCAACGTTGAGGAGTCAGACGGATCCCCCCTCATAAAAATGTGGATCCAAGTTCCACTAACTTGCATTGGGATTTTATGTACGCGTAATGACTAACTACGAGGAATGAGTACCTGGATGACTGTTCGTTTACAGCGGGTAACCGCCACGATGCTTACGAACAATCATCTCGTAAATCAACGTTTACGGATATAGGACACAACACTAATAAAAACCCTTAAATTAATGCTGACACACAATCTAAAATCTAATATTTACAGGAATCTCCTTCGAGACCCTCCTTCAGTGCGATGACGCATCTGACAAATGAGCTGCCAACACGGCCAATTGCTCAATACACAAACAAGGAAAAGACAGCATCGCACGTGACTGCACGGGTCACTAATACGGAACATAAACATGGAATGGAACCAACAACAACAACAACAAAAGCCTCACCGGCTGAGATTACCTTATATGAACAAAAATGCACGTTAAGCTAACGCTTCGGAGATTATAGTGATTCGTAGGCAACTCCCATTTATTTAAACAATTTTTATCATTGATCAGTTCTTATTCTGTATTTCAAGTATTATTACGGAGCCAACAAGCACTCCACTAATGACCTCGATGCAATCTTTTCAGCCCGCCTTGTGAAAACAGCTTCCCCCTTCCTCACTCTTGTCATCGTCCAGTTCCAGTGTGTAAAAATAACTTGACCAACTGTCCCGTTATCTCGTAGAATCAACAGCAACAAATCTCAACCACATAAACATATGGTAAGACATTAATCGATATAGCCACATATGTCCTCACAAGGTAACGATATGGACTTGGCACCAAGCTGACAGAAATCAGTCTACGCTGAAATTCCCGCTTGTAATGACCAATAAAATACACACACACACACTGCTGGGAATGACATAACACTTTTCACACAGGTCGGTTGAATCAGATGCTCACAATCTATTTAAGAAAATTAAAACCTACGAGAGAGCTGACTGCTCTTCGCCACAACTCACATTGCTCCAAAGGCAATAAACTCACTGAATCTGATCAATAATAAACATTACAAAGATTAATTTACCCTCCAATCTACTGTATGATTATATTAATTCAGTCCTACTTCTGAAACACAATATATCTCCGAGAGACGTTTCTTAACCGCATTGCGTAAACATATGCAAACACGGTTGTCCACATAGCTACGTTAGTTAAAACAAACAAACAAGAACTTACGACTATGAAAAATTGTGCGAGCTGTTTCCATACAAAAGGTGTGTCAGACCAAAACTAAATACACTACGTTAATCAACACAAGCAAGATATTTACAAACAAAATATGTCCCATATACCATAAGTTAACTTGTCAGATAATAAGAATGTTATTCAGTACTCATCCTCGGCCAGTCACCATCAGCGAACATCTGCAGCCATCTCCCTACTTAATGCTGCTTAGCTCATCTCAAACATCTCGACGGAGTGTTGACAGTTCCAAACTTCTTCCAGGATAAGCGATGTCATCTCTCGTGCTGATGCAAAAAGTTATAGATTATTACACACTCGATATCTGTCTACTAAATTCACCGTTTTAGGTACTTATTTCCCCAGAACAGTCTGTTGGCGAATTGTCGACGATACTGTCCCTACAAAATAGTACTGTGACTATCTATCACACTGAATTTACAACACATTTGTATTAATAAAAATCTGTGTCCTCGTGACACGCAAAGTATAAGTGCCTACGTCCTCAGACGCGCAAAATGTAATAATAACCTGTGTCTTCCGACACACAAAATGTAGTAATAACCTGTGTCTCCCGACACACACAATGTAGTAATAACCTACGTCCTCAGACGCACAAAATGTAATCATTGTCTTGGCTCTTCACGCCACTTATAAATGAACTGGCCCTAGGTATCGATAGGGGGGGGGGGGGAATTATATAAAAATTTCTCCAAATAATAGTGGTACAGGAATGAAACAAATATCACTGAACTCGTAAAATTGCGCAGTCAAGAGTATGCCCATTAATTCTAGAATCGATCGTAGAGATGTTGTCTAGCCGATCTCCCGCGTTAATGCTAGCTATCGCGTGCCCAAGCTAGACTTGGCGCGTTCGTAAGCATTCATCTCTCATTGGTTCCACTTTTTCGTTAACTTCGCGGTTTTTATCAGACCTCGGCCTCGTAGGAGTGTCCAGTAGTACCATCAGCCACTCACGTTACTGCATTATATTTTTTCTAGGCGCGAATAGTACAATGAACATGCCATAAGCGTGTCTCACCACGCGTCCCTTCTATTTTGAGGTAGCCACCACCTGTCCTTCTGAAACATTGCTAGGCTCTTTCTTTTCACAATCCTTAAGAATTTAGCCTTTTGTCAAACTGCTGCAGGTATGTCCCCACTGTCTCCAACAAAATACTTGAAGTTTCCTCATCTTTGTCTAGCTATTTCATGACGCTGGTGGAAATATTAATTAATTGAAGAAATAAAACAATGAATCATTTATCCATCAGAGTATAAAGGGTTCACAACTCCTTCACTCACAAAATTTCGAACTTAGGATAAAGTCGATAGTTTTTAAAAGACTTCCGTAGGCCAATTTGTTTTATTTCAGAATCACCCCTTTTCTATTACTTGGTCTAGCCGCTCCTGTCTTGAATGGCATTTACTCGTTTTATTTCCTGCTTGGACCTCACCCTTTCAGCTGCTTGCGTGAGGCGCTGATGCCTTAGGCAACACTCTGCCCGTCTCGTTAATGTTTGTCAACACCATCTCCACTTCCTCCTTCACGTGCCGTACTCAACTGCCCCCCGTCCACTTAGTTGATATAGGACGTCCGTATATTTAAACTGCATCATTATTTCGGCGCTCCCGTGGTTCACTTCTTCGATAAGTTTTTAAATTGGCTGCATCGTAGACCGACATTGTTCCAGTGCTTAACTCACTCTGTATGCATTATTTCCTAGGTTTCTTACAATAGAATAGGGTCCTACGAACTTTTCACAGAATTTGCTGAAGATCTTCTTCTCTGTATCCGATGTAGCGGGTCGTTTCACCAAAACGAGCTGGTTGATTTCTAGATCACGGTGAAATCTCTTATTTCTCACTCTCCGTAATCTGCGATCTGCTTGTTTTCTCATGTAGGCTCTCGTTCTCTCTATTCGCAGGTCAGGTGCTATCATGGGATCTTGTGGGCAGTTAATGATGCTTTTCCACGTTCTCACTGGATACTCGTTTTTGTGTAAGACCATAGGGATCTGTCCTGTTGACTCGTGCCTGGTAGAATTCATACATGTCTCTACATCCTTAATTTTATCCACCCACTTATGATGTTCTTTGGGAATGAAAAAAGGAAGCTTGTAGTTTAACGTGACCGTCTTTGGGAACGAAGATTCTCAAGTATGATGTCACACATTTTATTGCTCGCTCACTTGGATTAGCTTGGGCATGTCGGATACTGCTTAAAACGTGTTTTATACCCATGTCCTCCATACCTTTCTTGAATTCGGCGCTTGTAAAATAGCTGCCATGGTCTGACAATATAAATTCTGGTTTTCCAAGGATTGGAATAACTCTATTTCGAATACGACTGAGTACTTGTTTCGATGTAGTTTTCTGAATGGGGCATAATACGACAAACTTAGAAAACACATCAATGCACACTAGCAAGTGACGGCAACCTCGCCTACCTTTCGGGATTGGACCGAAACAGTCCAGGGCCACTAGCTCGCAGGGTTTCTGAGGTAGCAATGGTCTAGGATACTGCCTCATTAAATAGTTATTGGGCTTTGTCCTCTGACAAGGATCACAAGTCGTAATGACGTCACATATAGTTGTTCTCATACGTGGCCATGTAAATGTCTCTCCTATTGTCGCTTCGCATTTGTCTAATCCGACGTGTCCGTAACTTTCGTGAGTATGCCATGTCAATCCTCGCTGTAGAGATGCAGGTACTAGTATGCGTAACTTGGTGTGGTCATTATCTACCCATTTGTGCAGCAAATTGTTGACATAAACATATCTTCCTTCTTTTGCTTTCGCTTCTCGAAATGCAGGTGTTCCTGTAGGTAGCTGCTTCCTAAAGTATTGAATTAATAGCATCATCCATGGTTCCGCTTCCTGTTCTCGCTGTATCTCACGTAACTCCTCCGAGAATTCCCGGTCCTTCGGTGATAACTCCAAGTGTTGTACCATCGCCGTTTCTTCAACATCAGGCTCTGGGTTCCTGCTGAGTGCATCCGGAATCACGTTCATCATCCCTTGACAATGTTCAATCTCAATGCTAAACTGCTGAATATATATAGACCAACGTGTCACACGTTCGCTTGCCATCGACGTCTTAAACAAGAATGTTAGTGCCTTGTGATCAGTCCTGACAACAATGGGGTATCCATAAATTATTCGTTTCCATTGTTGTAGCGCATGAAGGATGGCCAACAGCTCTAGTTCCGTTACAGTATAATTGCGCTCGTGCTTACGCAATTTTCGGCTGACAAATGCCAAACATGTTTTATGTTGCAGGTTAGCTGGATCTTTTTGGTAGAGCATGGCACCTATACCAATTAGTGAAGCATCCGCTTGGATTATAAATTTGTGCTTGAAATCAGGATATCCTAACTTAATGCAGTTTTCCAGTAGCTGTTTTGTTGCTTGGAACGCCTTCTCGCATTCCGCATTCCACAACCATTTATTATTCTTTTTTAGCATTTCCTGCATTGGAGCTACAGTCTCCGTGTAACCTGGACAGTTTTCTTTAAAGAATCCCGTTACGCCTAAGAAAGTCCGAATGTGCTTGACTCTCGTTGGTGTAGGGAAATTCTTTATCGCTTCGATCTTAGCTGGGTTTGGCTTCACTCCCTCCTAGTCAATGAAGTGACAAATATAAGATCTCGCTCTTGAAGAAATGCGATTTCTTCAGGTTTACTTTGAAATTTGATGCATTAAGGTTGCCTAATACTTTATCTAAATTTTCCATGTGAATTTCAATGTTGTCGGATGCCAGCAGAATGTCATCAATGTAGCGCACCGTCATCTCCTTAACTTCCTCGGTTAGATTCCGATCCAGGGCTCGGATTAAAGCACAGCCCGCTGTTTTGACTCCGAAAGGCATTCGGACGAAGCAGAACGTTTGGTTATCGAATAAGAAGCCAGTTAGAAGCTGTGACTTCTCATCCAATTCAAGATGGTGGAAACTGGACGTCAAATCAACTGATGAATAAATGCTCTTGTTCTTAAAGCCTTTTAGTACGTCTCTGATAATTGGCGCTCTGTCATACTCAGGAAAAACGAGTCTCATGTTGAGATTTCTGGCATCTAAACAAAGTCTAATAGATCCATTTGGTTTTGTGACTGCCAAAATCGCATTTAGATAAGGTGTGGGTGTCTTCCTTATCACTCCTGCTTGTAACATCTCATCTATAATGACCTTGACTTGACCACGATATTTTTCCGGAATTGGGTATAATCTACTTTTGAAAGGTGACCAATCCACGACTTGCATTGAATATTTGAAATTTAATATTTTTCCAGGTACTGTATCGAATACTGCTTTGTGCTTCCTTAAAATCTCTTCCAATTGTTTTCTATGTTCACCCTCAAGTTGAATGTCATTGAGCCGCTCCTGTAGTAACTCTTCAAATTGTGCATCACTGTCATCTCCTTCTGTTAATAAAGACCATATCTTCTGGGATTCACTCTCCTCATCTAGTTCCACAACAGCTCCTTCTATGATGTTATCTTCTGCCTTTCGTATCTCCTCTTCCGTCTCTTCCGATATTGCTTCCAATGCCCAAGAATTTACGTCTCTTCCGGTAGTGATTTCATCCATATGCAATCCCACGTTCTCCAGATGATCATACTCTCTAAAACTGACTGTGTTCTTGTGCAAATCTATCACTGCTTGATAGTCACAAATGAAATTTGCACCAAGAATTATATTGAAATTCATCTTTGCCATGATAATGAATGTTTGCCCAAAAGTGTGTTCCAATATGTTCAGCTCTAAGTATGCCTGACGTTTACAAGTGACGGTGCGTTCAGGAATAACACCCCTCACTTTGAGTTGTGGTACGGGAATCACAGGAATATTCTGACTCCGTCCCAACTCTCGAACCAAGGCCTCCGATACCAGACTGATCTGCGACCCCGTATCCAATAAACATCTTATATTAATTCCACCAATCCTCGCGTAAATAATGGGTAACTGCCTAATTTCATCGTTCCGTGGTTTCACCGTCTCCTCCAGGCAATCTTCTGGCAAAGCAATCCATTCTTGTATGTTCGCTACTATCCATCCATCTTCAACTTCCGATTGTTGCGTTTGTAGACTGTCTCCTTTATCCAAATTTAGAATTTTTTTTTAGCTCCACTGCGACTTCCATCATCCTTTTGTCGCCCACGCCCCTGACATTCCTCTTGTCTCAGTAGACTTCCAGCTTCCTCAGTATGTGTATCTGGATTCTTCATGTCCCCAATGGCTTTTTCCCATCGTCCTTGCTCTCCACCTTGACTAGCGTGTAATTCCTCTAGGTAATTTTGTGATTGAGCGTGCCTATCATCCCAGTCATTTCGATAATTATGTGCCTCTCCTTGATTTTGATCTCTCCTTCCTTTCCATCTTTGATTCCCATTGTAATTACCGTATCTTCCATAAGGCCCCTCATTTCTTCGATTTTCACGCCATTGTTGATACCCTCTCTGTTGATATCTATTATTGCCTTGATATGACCTATTGTTATTGTTATTCTCGTTACGCTGGTACGGTCTGTTTTCTACCTCTTCCTGGTTTCGCCTAGGTGTGGATGTGCTTGTATTTGTACCCTGCGTTTTAGTGTTCGCCTGTTGTGGTTTTATGACCTCTGTCGTATTGACTAACTCCAGTTGTCTTCCTCCTCTATAATGATTATGAGATGTAGTCTCATCTATCTGGCGTAATATCTGTTCTGCATGTAAGGCCGTACTAACGTTCGCTGCGACTAATACTTGTTGCACGTTGACTGGTAATTGCCGCGCTATAGTCATCACCAGATCCGCTTCATTTAAAGGGTAATCAAGGTCGCGAAATTTTAGCATTTGCATGTTAAAGAAATCTGAGTATTTCGTTTGCTGGGTAGTTTGGTATTTCCTAGAGTAAAGCTCCATTCTTAAACTCTGTTGCAATGCCGGCGACCAGTATTTGCGCAGAAACGCGATTTTAAAATCTGCCATAGTTCCAAATGTATATTTGAAGCTTAAAAACCATGTAAGGACATTTCCTGATAAAATCTCTCCATCATCCTTAACCTACGTGCTTCAGGTACCCCAGTGTCATTATAATGATCTTCAATTTCTTTAATAAAGGCTTTAGGTGTCACCCCTGAATTCTCCGTGTACTTCTGCAGTTTATAATCGTTCGAGCGAATTACTTGGATAAGTTGTGTGGGCTGATGACCGTCCTGTGGCGTGGAACTCCTTTCAATATTCTTGCGAAACCCCTCCGTGTTTGTCGTTAATGGGCTCTCTGTCTGAGTTTGACTTCCTGCTGTGCTCGTCCCCTCCGGGCTATTTGCGTCATCCTGCTTATCTCTCATTGTTCCCGTTTTAAATATCGAGGATTGTTCTATCGACCTCAGTTCAGCTTTAATGATCCTGTCTGTTTGTTCTTTAAGTTTACTCTTAATTTCTTGTTCTAATGCTTGATTCGAGTATGATTTTCGCCTACTGTCTTAATGATGGTTAATCTTTCCTCTTTAGAATCGATATTCATTTTTCGCCAATCTTTTCTTATTTGCTCCTTAATTGTGCTTACTTTCTCCTCAATCTGGCTTTTAGTGTCATCCTGATTGCTTTCTATCTGGCTCAGCCTATCTTCCAATCTCGCGCTATTTTCGTCGATGGTACTCTTTAATTGATCCTGATCCGCTTCTAGGCTTTTCCATTTCTCCGCTGATTTTATTTCGAGACGGTCCATATCTTTAATTATGCCGGATATATTTTCATCTACCGCTGATAATTGTTGCTGAATGACCTTGCCGCTTTTTTCCATTTCCTTAAATCGTCCTTCCATCTTATCCTGAGCTATCTTGACCTCGCTCGTACTCATAGTGCATGCTAGTTCAATTTGCTCTAATTTACCTAACACCGTTTCATCCAGAATGCTAAGTTTTTGATCAAATATAATTTCCATTTTCTTAATCTGATCTAATTGTTTTTCATTGTTTTTACTAACATCTAGGACCAGCAATACCATCTGTTGATTAGTGTGATCCTTCATCTCTGCGGTTAACGAAGCTAATTGGTTCGTGTTTTTAACATTCTGCGCCTCTAACTGCGAATTTATAGTGTCATTGATTTCACTTTTTAATAATCTAGCTTGTTCCGCCTGATATTCATTTTGTTCAATCCTACTGTTGTTTAATTGTGTCCGCAATGATTCACTTTGTTCGGCTAGTTTAGTTTTTAGTGATTCACTCTGCTCAGACAATTTGTTTATAGACTCACTTTGTTCTAACATTCTATTGTTTATTTGTTCTGATAATTTCGCGTTTAATGATTCACTCTGTTCAGATAGTTTAGTGTTTAATGATTCACTCTGTTCAGATAATTTAGTGTTTAATGATTCACTCTGTTCCGCCAATTTGGTGTCCAACAATTCCTGTGTCCTCCTAGCAGCATTTTCAATGATTTCTTGAATCTGTTCTACTGTTGCTATGTTATACACTTTATATGAGACATTAGGGAAATGGCATAAAGCAATGCCCCCTGACACACACATACAATCCTAATGCACATTTAATTCCTTTACCCTACTCAGTTCATTTATATTTTACATTTAATCCCACTAGCGATTGCATCTCTGAGTGGTTCTAATTTTACTCAATTTAATTTAAACCCAAACACATATTCAGTCATTAAATTGTTATCCTGATCTGATATTAACACTGACTAATTAACAAAGTATTAATTGTCATTTAAGGCTACCAGCCTCCAAACATTTTCATGAGTTTGACTTTCTAAACAAATCTAGTTTTAACTTTAATCATTGGGCGCCCGATATCACGTATATTACTTTTACTTTAATTCAATAGACAAAAACGTGAACCGTATTTTACATTGCAAACTCCTGATTTTAATTTATATTTCACACAGTTGGCGGTATCCTCTTCGCCTCAATTACTTTTAAAAAAAATATCACTTTCCGGTGATTAAAATACTGTCATATCTGCCTCCACTTGTGGCATGTCAGTTCTACTCAAATACGCCAACTAAATGTGTTCCAGCAGCGAACCAGCAACAAAACTATACCTTCATTGTTGCGTCAGTTTGTAACCCCAACTACGCTTACATTGACATGTGCAATTTCTTTGCCGCGACACCACAGTGAACCACCCCACGCTTGGCCGCGCCAGTTTACCTCTTATGAACCCTTCAGTATCGCAGTGTTTATATGCAAGAATCTTGATCAAGGGGTCGCGCTCAGTTCATAGTGTGATGTTTACGTTCGCCAAACAACCTGCTCTACTGAGGGAAGGGTCATAGGATTAAAACTATAATTAAGAAAGGAAGTGACAAGACGTAAAATAATAACATAATTTAATGACTATTTGTGCAAAAAAAAATGAATATAGACAATAACAATAATAATATTCCTCCCTGAATCTTCCCATGACAGAAATATCTATCAACGTTGAGGAGTCAGACGGATCTCCCCCTCATAAAAATGTGGATCCAAGTTCCACTAACTTGCATTGGCATTTTATGTACGCGTAATGACTAACTACGAGGAATGAGTACCTGGATGACTGTTCGTTTACAGCGGGTAACCGCCACGATGCTTACGAACAATCATCTCGTAAATCAACGTTTACGGATATAGGACACAACACTAATAAAAACCCTTAAAATTAATGCTGACACACAATCTAAAATCTAATATTTACAGGAATCTCCCTCGAGACCCTCCTTCAGTGCGATGACGCATCTGACAAATGAGCTGCCAACACGGCCAATTGCTCAATACACAAACAAGGAAAAGACAGCATCGCACGTGACTGCACGGGTCACTAATACGGAACATAAACATGGAAAGGAACCAACAACAACAAAATCATCACCGGCTGAGATTACCTTAAATGAACAAAAATGCACGTTAAGCTAACGCTTCGGAGATTATAGTGATTCGTAGGCAACTCCCATTTATTTAAACAATTTTTATCATTGATCAGTTCTTATTCTGTATTTCAAGTATTATTACGGAGCCAACAAGCACTCCACTAATGACCTCGATGCAATCTTTTCAGCCCGCCTTGTGAAAACAGCTTCCCCATTCCTCACTCTTGTCATCGTCCAGTTCCAGTGTGTAAAAATAACTTGACCAACTGTCCCGTTATCTCGTAGAATCAACAGCAACAAATCTCAACCACATAAACATATGGTAAGACATTAATCGATATAGCCACATATGTCCTCGCAAGGTAACGATATGGACTTGGCACCAAGCTGACAGAAATCAGTCTACGCTGAAATTCCCGCTTGTAATGACCAATAAAATACACACACACACACTGCTGGGAATGACATAACACTTTTCACACAGGTCGGTTGAATCAGATGCTCACAATCTATTTAAGAAAATTAAAACCTACGAGAGAGCTGACTGCTCTTCGCCACAACTCACATTGCTCCAAAGGCAATAAACTCACTGAATCTGATCAATAATAAACATTACAAAGATTAATTTACCCTCCAATCTACTGTATGATTATATTAATTCAGTCCTACTTCTGAAACACAATATATCTCCGAGAGACGTTTCTTAACCGCATTGCGTAAACATATGCAAACACGGTTGTCCACATAGCTACGTTAGTTAAAACAAACAAACAAACAAGAACTTACGACTATGAAAAATTGTGCGAGCTGTTTCCATGCAAAAGGTGTGTCAGACCAAAACTAAATACACTACGTTAATCAACACAAGCAAGATATTTACAAACAATATATGTCCCATATACCATAAGTTAACTTGTCAGATAATAAGAATATTATTCAGTACTCATCCTCGGCCAGTCACCATCAGCGAACATCTGCAGCCATCTCCCTACTTAATGCTGCTTAGCTCATCTCAAACATCTCGACGGAGTGTTGACAGTTCCAAACTTCTTCCAGGATAAGCGATGTCATCTCTCGTGCTGATGCAAAAAGTTATAGATTATTACACACTCGATATCTGTCTACTAAATTCACCGTTTTAGGTACTTATTTCCCCAGAACAGTCTGTTGGCGAATTGTCGACGATACTGTCCCTACAAAATAGTACTGTGACTATCTATCACACTGAATTTACAACACATTTGTATTAATAAAAATCTGTGTCCTCGTGACACGCAAAGTACAAGTGCCTACGTCCTCAGACGCGCAAAATGTAATAATAACCTGTGTCTTCCGACACACAAAATGTAGTAATAACCTGTGTCTCCCGACACACACAATGTAGTAATAACCTACGTCCTCAGACGCACAAAATGTAATCATTGTCTTGGCTCTTCACGCCACTTATAAATGAACTGGCCCTAGGTATCGATAGGGGGGGGGGGGGAATTATATAAAAATTTCTCAAAATAATAGTGGTACAGGAATGAAACAAATATCACTGAACTCGTAAAATTGCGCAGGTCAAGAATATGCCCATTAATTCTAGAATCGATCGTAGAGATGTTGTCTAGCCGATCTCCCGCGTTAATGCTAGCTATCGCGTGCCCAAGCTAGACTTGGCGCGTTCGTAAGCATTCATCTCTCATTGGTTCCACTTTTTCGTTAACTTCGCGGTTTTTATCAGACCTCGGCCTCGTAGGAGTGTCCAGTAGTATCATCAGCCACTCACGTTACTGCATTATATTTTTTCTAGGCGCGAATAGTACAATGAACATGCCATAAGCGTGTCTCATCACGCGTCCCTTCTATTTTGAGGTAGCCACCACCTGTCCTTCTGAAACATTGCTAGGCTCTTTCTTTTCACAATCCTTAAGTATTTAGCCTTTTGTCAAACTGCTGCAGGTATGTCCCCACTGTCTCCAACAAAATACTTGAAGTTTCCTCATCTTTGTCTGGCTATTTCATGACGCTGGTGGAAATATTAATTAATTGTAGAAATAAAACATCGAATCATTTATCCATCAGAGGATAAAGGGCTCAATAACTCAAAATTCCGTGGAAATTCCGAAAAAACAGACAAACTTTCATTTTTATACATAGAGAGAAGATTAAATGAAATTAGTTTTCTGGGAATATCTCAGAAACGTGGTTTTAGAGCATTAAAACTTAGTAGCCTCCAAGCCACTGAGGGGCTGAAAATGAGTTTTGCTCGTCCTTGTTCGCCATAATACAATAATAATAATTTAATAATATAGGGATAGGGATATAATAGTTCGTTAGCACCCCTTGACCCCCTTAAGTGCATTATATACGTATTGATGAATTTTACAGCTTAAGTTGGTTCCGTGATAACCGTATAGCCGTTTGAGAACGTTCACAGTAATGTAACAAGAAGTTCCGTGAAGAACTATACAGCCTATTTTCATATATCCTACTTATGTTAATTGCCACTATCAACATACACATTTTCTGTTTGATTGCTGAAATAGATTCGTAGATATTAAGAACCGACTAAATATTTCGGATGGTCGCCATGTTGGATTTTATATATGTAGGTCCTAGAGTTATGTACTGTTACATGCAGATTATTGTGAACGTGTAGTATTCAAACTTCAATCGCATACTTAGGACGGAAACAATTGAAATAAATTAGATGCCAGTGGATTAACATTCGTATAAGGATTTACTGTACCAAGTTTCACTGCACTCGGATGGTTAAATTGCGAGAAACATCCATGTGAATATTTATAATTCGCGTCACCGCCATGTTGGATTTGTGATCACCAGGTTATTTCAAGTCCTATAGGTGAACTTAAGTTCATAGCCCCTATGAACATTAAAAAATGCAGTTTGATTGCTAAAATAGATTCGTAGATATTCAGTATCGTCTAAATATTTCGGATGGTCGCCAAGTTGGATTTTTAAGTGTATAGGCCATAGAGTCATGTACCATTAAAGGAAAATTATTGCGTAGGTTCATTATTCAAACTTTCACTTCGATCGCATGACTACATCACAAGAAATAAAAACTTAATTTTAAAATTCGCACTGCCGCCATCTTGAGGTTATGTAAACAATTGAACTAAATTAGATACCAGTGGATTACAATGTGTATAAATATTTCCTGTACCAGGTTTCAGTGCGCTTGGAGAATAAAATCGCGAGAAAGGTCTATTTAAAATTTTCAAATTCGCTTGGCCGCCATGTTCGTTTTGTAGTTAACCGGTTTTTGAAAGTCTTATAGATGGACTTCCAGTAGTGCCCTTTATCTCCGTACAACATTTTAGGGAGATACCGCTAATAGTTTCAGAGATATAGAATGCCGGTGAAATATTTCGCACATCCGCCATCTTGTGATTATGCAAACAATTGAACGAAGTTAGATGTCGGTGCATTACAATGTATATAAACATATACTGTACCAAGTTTCATTGCGTTTGGTTGGTCAAATCACGAGAAACGTCTATTTAAATGTCGCAAATTCGCATGGCCTCCATGTTGGTTTTGTAGTTACCTGGTTTTCAAAAGTCACATAAGTGAACTTATAGTAGTTCCCTCTATCACCATAAAAAATGTCAGGGTAATATCGGTAATAGTTTCGGAGATATTGAATGCTGGTGAAATATTTCGCACAGCCGCCATGTTGGATTGGTGAGTCGTAACAAAATTTGAAGGGCACGGTCGAGGTCGCCGGGAATAGTGCTATGAACTTTCCGAGTTTCATTGAAATCGCTCTTGCCGTTTAGATTTTATTAGGGGGGGACACACACACGAATCACACACACACACACACACATACACATACACACACGCACGCACACACACACGCACACACACACGGACAAAAGGTGATCTCATAAGCCTATTTTTTCAAAATTGAAAATAGGCTAATAAATGGAATGGCATTGCTTCTTACAGAAATAGATGGACTTCTGAGATCGTGTTGCCATGGTTACCGGCCTGCATTCTTTTAATAGCTTAATAAATTAAATTAGTTTTCTGGGTATATCTCAAAAACTGTTGGTTTTAGGACCTTAAAATGTGGTTTTCGGGGCCCGTAGGGCTCCCGAGTTTTGTTTCTCACATTGAGACGCTGAAAATGAGCTTTATCACGTTTTTCTACGCCCATTTCAGCCAGCATTTTAAGGGGTTAGGCCCTCTTTTATGAGAGGTATGGAGAAGAGTTACATCAATGATTACTTTCGTGCCTCTGATGGACTTCTGTACCAAATTTTGCGTTGATCCACTTAGCCGTTCTCGAGTGATGCGCGTGCAAAATTGTACACAAACAAACAAACAAACAAACAAACAGACAGATAGACAGGCAATAATTTTGTTTTTGCGCGAAACCGTCATAAACCAGTCTGAAACGAGTTAATAACTCAAAATTCCGTGGAAATTCCGAAAAAAAACAGACAAACTTTCATTTTTATACATAGAGAGAAGATTAAATGAAATTAGTTTTCTGAGAATATCTCTGAAACGTGGTTTTAGAGCCTTAAAACTTAGTAGCCTCCAAGCCACTGAGGGGCTGAAAATGAGTTTTGCTCCTCCTTGTACGCCATAATACAATAATAATAATAATAATTTAATAATATAGGGATAGGGATATAATAGTTCTTTAGCACTCCTTGACCCCCTTAAGTGCATTATATACGTATTGATGAATTTTACAGCTTAAGTTGGTTCCGTGATAACCGTATAGCCGTTTGCGAACGTTCACAGTAATGTAATAAATGGAATGGCACTGCTTCTTACAGAAATAGATGGACTTCTGAGATTGTGTTGCCATGGTTACCGGCCTGCATTCTTAGCTTAACAAATGAAATTAGTTTTCTGGGTATATCTCAAAAACTGTTGGTTTTAGGACCTTAATTTGTGGTTTTCGGGGCCCGTAGGGCTCCCGAGTTTTGTTTCTCACATTGAGACGCTGAAAATGTGCTTTGTCACGTTTTTCTACGCCCATTTCAGCATGCATTTTAAGGGGTTAGGCCCTCTTTTATGAGAGGTACGGAGAAGAGTTACATCAATGATTACTTTCGTGCCTCTGATGGACTTCTGTACCTAATTTTACGTTCATCCACTCAGCCGTTCTCGAGTGATGCGCGTGCAAAATTGTACACAGACAAACAAACAAACAAACAAACAAACAAACAGACAAAAAATTGTTTTTGCGCGCAACCGTCATAAACCAGTCTAAAACGCGTTAATAACTCAAAATTCCGCGGAAATTCCGAAAAAACAGACAAACTTTCATTTTTATATATAACATTAGACTTAAGTGCATCTCTAATATTTTATTTTTATTCTTAATTGATTTCATTTTAATTGAGCTGAAGAAGACCTCAATCTCAGGTCGAAACATGTACAATATAAATAGATATATTTGTGTAAGTACTGATTGGCGTGTAATTTAAACTTTAAACACAGATTAAAGGAATTTAAAATATATATTTTTATTTACTCCTTGACGCAGTTCCGCTCTTGCCAACTCTTGAGAGGTATCACGAAAACTGCAAATTGAACGAGAAATATGTACTAACTGTTGAAAATTACTTACAGATCTGCTAACCTTCCGTAAATATTAACCGGAACATGGTAAGAACGATCGAATGTTTACCGGGACTTAACGCCGACCGTAAAGCGTAAGAGTTAACTGTCACTTTACTGGAGATTGTGTGAACGGGCCTTAGCGTAGAAAAAGTCTCTCCGCATGTCACAACTTCTTGCTCGAGAAGGAGTTCTTTTCATGTAGGTTCTGGCGATAAATGTGTCGTGTGTCCAATGCGACACATCCAAGCGAATGCGGATGTTATCTGCGCATCGCTGTGCGAGTGACAGGACGTCTCTCTCGTCTTACCGCTGCGTTATGCCCTTTCAACTGCAACAAGAGATCGCCGAGAGATACCTGATGAATGTTCAAGGAACAGAATATTTAGGTCAGGCGTTCTCAGCTTTTCTGAGACTATGAGCACCTCCTCATGCTATACCAAGTGCCCCAATATCATTACAGTAAATCATTATTATTATTTATTTATTTATTTAGTAGGTTTCGACCCATACAGGATCACATAAAGCAAGTTATGATCTGTTGCTGTTATTTTTCTTGTTCTTCCAGAATTCTTTAATCATGTCGCTATGTTTAGCTCGACGTTCGTCACTCCGTTTTCCCCTAGGTCTGCTGGGCTTATCGTCTGATGCAGCTTCCCAAGTGTAGATCTTATGTCTGAAAGTTTTGCGGTCTTCGATATCTGTGGGTGTGATGTTGGCATTATTGAGATCAGTTTGGACTTGTTTAATCCAAACCGTTGTCGTCTTTAATTTTTGTGAGTACATCAATATTTTCTTTGTTAATCGGTTGTCATCTAGCCTCATAATGTGTCCATAAAATTTCAAGCGTCGTTTACGGAAATCGGTTTCAATATTTGAATATTTTTCTGTGATCTTGTGCGATTGTAAACGATATCCTTCATCTGTAAGTCTTGGGCCAAGAATTTTTCGGATGATTTTCCTTTCAGCTTTCTTGATGTTTTCAAGATCCCCTTTATAATTGAGGTTTAAGGTCTCACTGGCGTAGAGCGTTTCGAGTTTGATGACCGTCGCGTAATGTCGAATTTTAGTGTTAATGCTCATGCATTTTTTGTTGTAGATGTTTGCGGTTTTCCCATATGCTTTCCGCATTTAGAGTTCACGTGTTCTTTGTGCTATTCTTTCTGTGCCTGTAGGTTCAATAATTTCACCTAAGTATTTGAAATGATTAACCTTGTTGATTGAACCGTATTTTGTTACCAAAGTTTGGGTTTCAATGTGTTTTGTAGCCATGAATTCAGTTTTTGTGAAGGAGATTCGCAACCCTACTTTCTCAGCACATTCTTTGAGGACTTCAATCTGGTGAATTGCCGTTCGTTCATCTCCGGAGAGGATTGCCAAATCATCAGCAAAAGCTAAGCATGTAACATAGATATTATCCTTCTGTCTTCCTAACACGACAGGTTTCCATATGTTGCGACTTTTTAATTCTTTTTCCCATTCTTTGATGACCTTATCGAGAACGATGTTGAACAGGAATTATTATTATTATTATTATTATTATTATTATTATTATTATTTTCGTTTCGGTCGTCTAGGGACCACGAGCCAATTGTAATGCTTTGTCCTTTGCTGTTCCTTCTTCTTCCTCCAGTACTCCTTCATCATCTCACTATGTTTCCTCTTCCTTTCCTCGGACCATTTCGAGCCGGTTTCCTTTCCCTTCCTCCCTTGGAATGCTTCCCTTTTTTGTTCCACAGGATCAGCTTGGTTAACCAACTGTCTCCATCCTGTACAATCTCCTCTTCCGTATTGTTTCTGATATGATTTCTATTTTTTTGATATATTTCATCACTACTTGTTAATTTCCAGAATCCTGCAGATTTTAAAGGACTGAGTATTTTGCGTATAATTCTTCTTTCTATTCTTCTTCTCTCTTCGATTCGGCCAACTAGGGACCACGTCAGTTCAACTGTCTCTTCTTCCGAGCTCTAACTACCGCCCAGTGTTCCCTCATTTGTCTCCGGTGTTGTTCTTTTCTCTCTTGGGACCACGCCATCCCTGTCTTCAGCTTCGGCTTTTCCTGGAAACCTTTGTGCGTACGTAGTTTTTCCTGAAGTGGAACACGCTCCTGGATATCTTTAGGGGAAATTTCCATTTCACGTAGATCTTTCTCGACTTCCGTAAACCATGCCCCTTTGGTTTTCTTATCTTGAAGCTTGTAGTTTTAACGTGACCGTTAATCTCGCGATCATAAGCCACGGGACCTCCGTTTTACGTGGAATCCGAACCACAGGACATGGCATTTCACGTCGAAAATCTCACATGCATTAACCGGGAATCGAACCCGGTCCGCCTTGGTGAGAGGCATACAGCTTGACCGCTGCGCCACCCCCCCCCCCCCCCTTTTATCTTGAAAGTACGTCCATATCCGTTTTTATATCCTGCCTGGGCTCATTCGTGTCACGTGGCTATAAAAGGCAATCTTTTTTCGAATCGTGTCACTGATCTTCTCCACGATCTTCTTTCTATTATTATCCAGTCGGTCAACACGAATGTACCCAAAAGAGATGGGTTATGCCCTAATCCTGAAATAAATTAGATGAGATTAATAAAACACTAGGATGACCAGTTTCGATCGTCAAGCGATCATCATCAGATCCATTACACTTAGGCTACAAAATCTATGTTTGAAATACAGGTGAAAATATTTACAATATGTACAATTATTTAGTTGCAGTATTGGTACTGCAACTGTCAGTGTACGCTAAATGCAGTATATATGTTAGGTGAAATGCTAAATGGTGATAGCTATCCGTAGATTGTACTTAAGAGAGATTATATGGTTGTAAACTATGGTTAAACTATAAAATTTTAGGCTAACTACTTATCTGATTGAGTGCAGTCGACTGCACAGTGAGTTCCAGTGAGCACGAAAACTGCGAGTAGCTGTTGTACATCAAGATGGCGGCGATATAGAACATGACACTGAGGTGCCCTTTGCTAGTGCTACCTCTGTACTAAATTTCGTTCAATTCGGATTCACCGTGTTTGAAAATATAGGGGGAATCGATTTGAAGAAAAACATGGCCGCCATCCGCAAATTATAGGGCAAATTACCTCGTAGTTTGGTCAAAAGATTCTTCGTACATAGAGGTATAAGGTAACAAAATTTGGTAGAGATCAGATGAATAGGTTGGTCGTAATTTGATTTAAGCTTTGAACATTTGAGTGGCCGTCATTACGTTTACGTCAAGATGGCGGCGATATAAAACATGACACTGAGGTGCCCTTTGCTAGTGCTACCTCTGTACCAAATTTCGTTCAATTCGGATTCACCGTGTTTGAATTAATAGGGGGGGGGACAGACTTTCAGAGTCCACACACACACTCTCACACACACACGCACACACACAGACAGACACACAATTTTTGGCCCTGTGTTGATCTCATAAGTCTACTTTCATTTTTTGCAAAAATCGAAAGTAGGCTAAAAACGGAGAATTGATTTTTATGGGCACATCCTGCGAATGAATTCAAATAGACTAACCAAGAAAGATCTTCGACTACTTTCGTAATACAAAACAAAACCTCTTTGGTATAAGGAAACCGAGAAAGACCTCGTGGAACTTCAAATTACAGACACCATGCTCATGGACAAAACAGCCAAAACCGTCACCAAGGATAAGACACAACGGTTCCAAGTGAAAGTCAAACAAAAGCATACGATCCACATCTCTGCCGAAGATAGGGAAGCAAGATCTCAAAGGATGAGGCAATACTGGGTCAAAAGGGAAGCTCAAAACAATAAAAAGTGATTGATTTCATGTACCCCAAATTTGGGTGAAACAAATAAAGAATAATAATAATAATAATAATAATAATAATAACAGAAACATTGTGGTGTTTGAAGCCATATTTTCAGTATTGCCTTAGTAAACAAGAGTTTAGTGCTTTTCAGTCGGTCAACACGAATGTACCCAAAAGAGATGGGTTATGCCCTAATCCTGAAATAAATTACATGAGATTAATAAAACACTAGGATGACCAGTTTCGATCGTCAAGCGATCATCATCAGATCCATTACACTTAGGCTACAAAATCTATGTTTGAAATACAGGTGAATATTTACAATATGTACAATTATTTAGTTGCAGTATTGGTACTGCAACTGGCAGTGTATGCTAAATGCAGTATATATGTTAGGTGAAATTCTAAATGGTGATAGCTATCCGTAGATTGTACTTTAGAGTGATTATATGGTTGTAAATGTTCTATAGGATTCAGATCCGCAGATCTCGCTGGCAAGTCCATGCGATGAATGTCTTCCCCAGCCATGAATGCATCCAACAGAGCAGCGCGGTGTGGTCTGGCATTATCGTCCATTAACTGGACCAACCGCACCTCTGAAGAGTCGAACATGTGGTCTCAGTACCTCATCACTGTATCTCCGAGCGTTCACAGTGTTCCTCGGACCACTCTTGAAGATCTGTACTGCCATTCAACATGATGTCGCCGACAATTGTCTTGCAAGTGCACTCCCGATTTCGTCGGGCGGTTAAGGCCAGATATCGGTCCTGCTGTGGGGTGGTTACTCTTGGTCGGCCTGGTACTGACCTACGACTAACATCTCTTGTGTCTCGAAATCGTCTCCAAAGCCTGGAAATGACACTTTGTGGCACATTCAAGGATGCGGTGACTTTGGTCTGCGTCTGGCCTGCTTTCAAGCGGCCGAGTATTCTACTCTGCAAAATGGGATCCAAATGGCGTCGTTGTGCCATTATGTTGTCACGTTCACCACGAGGCTACACTCCGCACAATATAAGAGGGCAAACACGACTGAGGGAATATGGGGCGCAGGCACTGGCTGTGTTTGTCGTGCGGTTACGCCGCTAGTCATCCTATACAGAGCGAAACACGCAAGGTTGGTAGGTGCATATGTCGTGTGATTTGCGGTCTATTTCCTGTTTCCCTGCTTATTCGTAACTTATGCTTAACTTCTGGACACTAGTGTACTGTAGTTTAATAGTATTGCCTTAGGTGGAATATAACTATTTTATCTATTCAATGGTATTTAATTTAATTTATGTTTCACGATGTCTATATCATAATTTTTGTGGGTTTCGGCTTCCTCATGACCTCCCTCAAAAAGTAAGGCTTCAGTTTTCGTATCTAGTGCATTGTGTTCCAAGGTGTTCATGTCATGATATTCATGGATTTCAGCTTCCTCATCACCTTCCACAAATAGTAAAGCTTCAGTTTTCGTGTCTAATGTAGTGCATTATATTCCAGTGTTCCAGGATGTCCATGTCATGATATTTGTGGGTTTTGGCTTCCTGATGACCTTCCTCAAGAAGTACGGCTACAGTTCTGTTGGATTCAACTTGCTAGTGGGAGCGCTCATGGTCCAGTGGGCAATGCTCTGCCAAGGCTTCTGGAAGCTTGACCCTACTGACAGCAAGATTCACGTCAGCGTCACCAGGTAAGTCGCTGTCACTGTAAATTCTGAGCTATTTAGTAAATATAGAGTCCTCCTTACGTTTATACCTAAAAGGATCTCCCCTCTCCTCTCACCTCCGATTACACGTCTGGAATAAAAATAACAAGTAGTTCCATGAAAAATTATGCAGCCTATTTTCATATATCCTACTTATGTTAATTGCCTCTACCAACCTACAAAATTTCAGTTTGATTGCTTTAATAGATTCGTGGATATTGGGAACCGTCTAAATATTATAGATGGTCGCCATGTTGGATTTCAATATATGTAGGCCATAGAGTTATGTACTGTTAGATGGTCATTATTCCGTGAATTCATTACTCAAACGTTCACTTGGATCGCATGAATCAAAAACTTAATTTTGCAATTTTGCACTGCCCCCATCATGAGGTTATGTAAACAATTGAATTAAATTTGATGCCAGTACAGTGCCAAGTTTTATTGCGTTTGGATGGTTAAGTCGTGAGAAACGTCTATTCAAAAGTTTCAACTTCGCTTGGCCGCCATGTTGGTTTTGTAGTTAACAGGTTTTTAAAAGTCCCATAGGTGAACTTCTAGTAGTGCCCTTTATCACCGTACAAAATTTCAGGGTGATATCTGTAATAGTTTCGTAGATATATAATGTCGGTGAAATATATCGCACAGCCGCCATGTTGGATTGGTGAGACGTAATAAAATTTGAAGGGCACGGTCGGGGTCCGCCAAAATAGTACTAAGACCTTACCGAGTTTCATTGAAATCGCTCCAGCCGTTTAGATGTTATTAGAGGACACACACACACACACACACACACATACGCACACACCAACACTCACATGGACAAAAGGTGATCTCTCATAAGTCTATTTTTCATAAATGAAAATAGGCTAAAAATAGCTTTCTAAAATTAGATCAATATCCTTAATTCCTCAGAAAATATAGGGGGCAGTCAAATGAAAACGAGACAGTTGGAAAAGAGTAAGTATACTGTGTGTTATTTCAAAAGTACTTGCCATAGCTGTTAAAATATTTATCACACTGTGGGACAAGACGGTCAATGCCTTCTTGAAAAAAAAATGTGGTTGATTCCGGAGCCATGATTGTACCCAAGCGTGCACCTGGGCTTCCGAAGCAAATCGACGGTCAAGAATGTCTTTGTTCAGGGCTCCAAAGATATAGAAGTCGCATGGAGAGAGATCGGGACTGTATAGAGGGTGTGTAAGGGGTTCCCAGTGAAACTTCTGCAGCGTAGTCCAAACAACCTTGTCAACATGTGGACAGGCATTGTCATGCAACAGAATGATGCTGTCCGTCAACATTCCTGGGCGCTTAGACTCGATGGCGCAATTCAATTTGTGCACAGTGTCCACGTACCACTGGACGTTAATATTGTGAAGCTGTGTTCCTTCCTGGTTCGCAATAGAGGGCACTACTATGCACACACCTCCGCGCCATGATCGTTATATCGTCTGTCTCGTTTTCATTTGACTGCCCCTTATAATTTAGTTAGTAGGTTATTGTTGTCATCTAGCCATCTCCCTCTAAGGGTAAACAGTTTATTTAATGGGTCATGTCATGTTAAAATATACAGGGTCCTCCAAAAATGTGCCCTTACATTTTATTTGTAATAGCTCAGGCTGTAATAAAGATAATTGAATTATTTTTATACCAAAAGATAGAGAAAATCACAAAGTTTTGTTTACCTATTTAGTAGGTTTCGATGTGCGCTCCGTCTGTGGCACGACACACATCCAAGCGATAGTCCACCTCCGTCCAGGTCCGCTGAATCATGTCAGGAGTCACCGTTGCTATCGCACTTTAAGGTTTCGTACCGAAGACAGGGAATTCCGTAAAAAGAAAGAGGATATCTGGTCCCTTGAAATGTGAGGACAAGGGTCAATGACGGTGGAAAATAAAAGACACCCTAGGCTTCTAGTATCCTGATGGCTTCGTGGTTGGAAGAGAACAAGGGTTAACAAACAGATGTCGCCGAGCCTGGCTCAAGCAATGCCTTGGTTCTCGCCCCTTAAATTGTTGTTTCATTTCAAAGGATTGGACATCTTGGTAATTTAGCCCCATGTACTAGGGTGTGTGTAGAATTTGCTATCGCATCGGTGATTCTTGCCACAGGCGGAGCTCACCTCAAAACTTTAGGATTTTCTCTATCTTTCGCTACGCTATCGTTTTACCCTCCAGGGTTGGCTTTTCCCACGGACTAAGCGAGGGATCCCACCTCTACCGCCACTGAGGGCAGTGTCCTGGAGCTTGAGACAGGGATACAACTGGGGTGTGTGACCAGCACTACGCCCAGGTGGCCTCACCTGCAAAGCGAACAAGGGGTCTGATGAAGGGATGGGAAGAGTGGGACGGTAAGGCAAGGAAATGGGAAGGAGGTGGCCGTGACCTTACAGTATGAACCATCCCGGCATTTGCCCGAAGACGAAGTGGGAAACCACTGAAATCCACTTCGAGGATGGCTGAGGTAGGAATCGAACCCTCTCTACTCATTTTGGCCACCCGAGGCTGAGTAGACCCCGTTCTAGTCCTCACACAACTTTTCAAATTTCGTGGCAGAGCCGGGAATCGAACCCAGGACCTCCGGGGCGCCAGCTAACCATGCTGACCGCTACCCGACGGGGGCGTAAAAATAATTAAATTATCTTTATTACAGCTTGAGCTATTACAAATCAAATGTAAGGCCATCTTTTTCGATTTATTTATCGTATGGCTTTTAGTGCCGGGAGTGTCCGAGGACATGTTCGGCTCGCCTGAGTCTGTATCTGCTTCCAGCGGACACACTTAGGGTGAGCTACAAGTTCCGTTCAATTTCAAGTAGTTCCAACTTTCGCTACCAGATATCAATGATACCTAGTGGTGAACGTTGGAACTTTGATAGAGCGTTCCGATGAAATCTAACCTAACAATTTAGCTTCACACATGCTTAGTATGTGGAACGATCTTTTACATGCCATAACTCTATGACATGGGACAGCTGGCTTTACTTCCCCTCCGAAGGAAGGCATACTGAAGGATTTTTAACGCTCTTAAAAATCCGACGACTTCGGCCGGGTTTGAACCCGCGATCTTGGGCACAGCAGTTCAGTAAGCTACCTACTACGCAACCGAAGCCGCGTTCCTTTTTCGATGACCCTGTATTATAATGCATGGGGCCGGTTTTAAATTGGCCACATAGTAGTATCCGCATAGTCATACAGTTTGTGCATATCCACAATATATTATATTAATACGCAATCCATAACAAAATTACAACATGCAAAATGTTTCTCAAGGAATAATAGGAACAACGCTTCACTGCCAACAAGTTCCTACGCGGCCTCAACGAGATGGAGAGTCCTAACTTGGGCATCCCTGCTGATGTAGCTAGTCACACACCAAGGAAGATACACGAGGAATCTCAACTAACAGGATAGTTGCATGTTCCCGTGAGGAATAACTGTCAGGTGGACATCCCTGTTGAGGTAGCTGGTCACACACCAAGCAAGATACATGAGGAATCTCAACTAACAGGATAGTTGCATGTCCCCGTGAGGCATAACTGTCAGGTGGACATCCCCGTTGAGGCAGCTGGTTAGGACACCAAGAAAGATACACGAGGAATCTCAACAATCACGATAGCTGCATGTACCCGTGAGAAATAGCGGTCAGGTGGACATCCTTGTTGAGGTAGCCGGTCAGACACCAAGGAAGATATATGAGGAATCTCAACAAAGAGGATAGTTGCATGTCCCGGAGAGGAATAGCGGTTAGGTGGACATCCCTGTTGAAGCAGCTGGTTAGGACACCAAGAAAGATGCACGAGGAATCTCAACAATCACGATAGTTGCATGTCCCCGTGAGGAATAGTGGTCAGGTGGACATCCCTGTTGTGGTAGCTGGTCACACACTAAGGAAGATACGATACGAGGAATCTCAACAAACAGGATAGTTGCATGTCACCGTGAGGAATAACTGTCAGGAGGACATCCCCGTTGAGGTAGCTGGTCACACACCAAGGACGATACGCGAGGAATCTCAACTAACAGGATAGTTGCATGTCACCGTGAGGAATAACTGTCAGGTGGACATCCCTGTTGAGGTAGCTGGTCACACACCAAGGAAGATACACGAGTTATCTCAACGAAGAGGATAGTTGCATGTTCCCGTGAGGATTAGCGGTCTGGTGGACATCCCTGTTGAGGTAGATGGTCACACACCAAGCAAGATACACGAGGTATCTCAACAAACAGGATAGTTGCATGTCACCGCGAGGAATAGCATGTTGAGAAGCAGTATCGCAGCTCATGGTGGATCGCCGCACGCGAAGTACAGTACACGTGCCCTCGCCGCTATATCCCTTGAATTTGGAGTGATGCAGCGTGATTGCTCTGCGTCTGTTATGAAACTTCAATTAAACTAACAGACCTGCACAGGGCCAAAAGGGGGAGATCCTTGGGGAGGAATCAGGGTCGATAACATGGACCACCAGGCCCATCCATAACTCATTCAATGATTTCAATAATTCATAATTACTGTAATTAATGATGTGTGGACTTTGAGGAGACCAGGTGCATATCTTATGTGTTGAGGCGCGTAGGAGATTAACGGATGGACCTTCAAAATTTCGATTTTTCAATGTATTTTTAATGTACAGCCTCACTCGCCTAGTTCATTTTGGTGAAAGAATTATTTAAATATCTGTAATAGTTTAGGAGTTATGATTTAAAATGCTAGACATTGAATAGGCTCTGCGGTACTTTGCGGTTCATTTTCTCAAAACTATACTTTTCAAATCCGTTTCACTTGTAACTCCTAAATTATACATTGTACTACAGTGATACTTTTCTCTAATGTTCTAAGTGTTAGAGACTACAAAACTGACCAGACTCGTGTTCCTAAGGTTGATAATTATTGGGATAAAGAATTATATACATCCCAAAAATTGAACAAAATATGCCATTTTTAAGCAACACAAAATTAACAAGTAGTTCCGTGAAGAACTATACAGCCTATTTTCATATATCCTATTTATGTTAATTGCCACTATCAACATACAAAATTTCAGTTTGATTGCTGTAATAGATTCGTAGATATTGAGAACCGACTAAATATTTCGGATGGTCGCCATGTTGAATTTTATATATGTAAGTCATAGATTTATGTACTGTTACATGAAGATTATTGTGTACGTGTAGCATTCAAACTTCAATCGCATGATTAGGACACAAGAACTAACAAGGAGATTTTAAAATTTCGCACAGCTGCCATCTTGTGGTTATGGAAACAATTGAAATATATTAGATGCCAGGTCATTAACATTCGTATAAGGATTTACTGTACCAAGTGTCACTGCACTCGGATGGTTAAATTGCGAGAAACGTCCATGTGAATATTTATACTTCGCGTCGCCGCCATGTTGGATTTCTGATCACCAGGTTATTGAAAGTCCTATAGGTGAACTTAAGTTCATAGCCCCTATGAACATAAAAAATCCAGTTTGATTGCTATAATATATTCGTACATATTCAGAGCCGTCTAAATATTTCGGATGGTCGCCATGTTGGATTGTTAAATGTATAGGCCGTAGAGTCATATACCATTAAAGGAAAATTATTGCGTAGGTTCATTATTCAAACTTTCACTTCGATCGCATGATTACGACACAAGAAATAGAAACTTAATTTTAAAATTCTCACAGCCGCCATCTTGAGGTTATGTAAACAATTGAACTAAATTAGATACCAGTGCATTACAACGTGTATAAACATTTCCTGTACCAAGTTTTATTGCGTTTGGGTCATTAAATCGCGAGAAAGGTCTATTTAAATGTTCAAATTCGCTTGGCCGCCATATTCGTTTTGTAGTTAACCGGTTTTTGAAAGTCTTATAGATGAACTTCCAGTAGTGCCTTTTATCTGCATACAAAATTTCAGGGTGATATCGGTAATAGTTTCAGATATATAGAAAGCCAGTGAAATAATTCGCACATCCGCCATCTTCTGGTTATGTAAACAATTGAAGGAAGTTAGATATCGGTGCATTACAATGTGTATAAACATATACTGTACCAAGTTTAATTGCGTTTGGTTGGTTAAATCGCGAGAAAAGTCTATTTAAAAGTCGCAAATTTGCGTGGCCGCCATGTTGGTTTTGTAGTTACCAATTTTTCAAAAGTCACATAGGTGAACTTCTAGTAGTTCCCTTTATCACCGTAAAAAATTCCAGGGTGATATCAGGAATAGTTTCGGAGATATTGAAATGCTGGTGAAATATTTCGCACAGCCGCCATGTTGGATTGGTGAGACGTAACAAAATTTGAAGGGTACGGTCGGGGTCATCCTGAATAGTGCTATGAACTTACCGAGTTTCATTGAAATCGCTCCAGTCGTTTAGAACTTATTAGGGACGCACACACACACGCACACACACACGGACAAAAGGTGATCTCATAAGCCTATTTTTAGCCTACTTTCGATTTTTGCAAAAAATGAAAGTAGACTTATGAGATCAACACAGGGCGAAAAAAGTGTGTCTGTCTGTGTGTGTGTATGTGTGTGTGTGAGTCTGTGTGTGTGTATGTGTGTGTGTGAGTCTGTGTGTGTGTGTCTGTGTGTGTGTGAGTGTGTGTACTCTGAATGTCTGTCCCCCCCTATCAATTCGAACACGGTGAAACCGAATTGAACGAAATTTGGTACAGAGGTAGCACTAGTAAAGGACACCTCAGTGTCATACTTTATATCGCCGCCATCTTTACCAAAACAGAATGGCGGCCACTCAAATGTTCAAAACGTAAAATCAAATTACGGCTAAACTAATCATCCGATCTCTACCAAATTTGGTGACAACATACCTTTATATAGGACGCGTCTTTCACCCAAAATTCAAGGTCATCGGCCATGCCATTTCAGGATGGCGGCCGTGTGAATTATGCAACCATTTTAATAAATAGCTTAAGACCCACCAATTCCGATTATCGAGCCTAGGGGGGTTTAAGCTATCCTGAAGGTCGTGATCCGTTATTTATTATAATTTAATATTATAATATTATACAGTATGAGTGGCTTAAAAGAGCTGAGCCGTTTGTGTCACACGACAAGATGGCAGCTGCCCTCATGTGCCTGTCTTATATTTCAGTAGTTTTAGTATGTTGTATGTGATATACCGTACTGATACAATAATATAAACTTTGTATGAAATGATCTTTAATGAAGATGTACTGCAGTGAAGAAATCGTTTATTTAAAGTCATTATTTGCCAACAGTTTGTATCTAATATGTCAGTTAAGAACACCTGACGTCATGGATACGGTTAGCTCTGGGCTAGCATGTTAGTCTGACACGCAGTTGACTGGGGATCGAATACTGCTACAGTATTCGATCCCCAAATGATGTGCACGAGCTTTTTCCCACAGATACTGAATAAAATGTCATTTAGCTCAAAGGAGAGGATAAAGTATACACTCGTATATTAATAAAATCACAGTCCCAGCATCGCACATAAACAGAAGACATTAGAAAAAGGAGAATAGAAGAACTAGATACACGTTGTCATTAACCACAGCCTTCTTAATGCCTCTGTACGGTGCTGTCCTCTTGTGGGTTATGTGGGTAATATTGTTCCAAACATAACGCTGTGTAAATGCCTGAGCTGGCCTCCTGAAGTATGGCAATTTTGTAATACTGGTAGTTCAACTATTAGCCACGATCGCGCTCCGAATACCTTTAAACACTGCCAGCTGGATCGCCTCCCTCTTGGCTACTTTAAACTGCCTACTCATTCAACACCCATAGAACACTGCCAACGTAGTACATTACGATGGCAGTGCATAGGCGTACAAGATAAAGATTAATTCACTGATAGGTCGCAGCACCACCTACTGTGATTGGGGCGGAAGATGATTGGGGCGGAAGATTCTTAATTTTGCAGGCTGGCTTAATATAGAGATTAACGGACGTGAATGCATTACAATAAGTTAGTAGTTTTGTTATTCAATCATCATAAAGTATATAATATTGATCTTGACACTTACTGGCTTATTATCAATATAAAAGAAAACAAACAATACATTGTGGTTGGGGTGATTGTTTTAGGGATGAGGACAAAGAGTCATAAAGATACCAATACATTTAGGAGAAAGTAGGCTATATGTTCTTTGCTGAACATCTTGTTTTAAATTGAAAATAGGCTAAGAATACTAATTTTGAACATATAATTCTGGACGTGGTCAGATTTGTAGCTGTAACCGTTAACAGTAGGCTACATTTAAAAAAGCAGAACACTAATATATTGATAAATGGTCCGGCTATGAATATAACGCTGAGCACCGACACGCAAACAGCCACCATTTTGAATAATTAATTAGAGAGTTTTATAATGCTAAAATCAATTCTGAGATGTGTGCTTACTAGTAAATATATAATAAATACAACCCTTTAATCCCCTAAGGGAAATGGCCTCCTGCCTAGGCAGGGATTTTGCTCCATTACACTCATTAGGTGAGCAGTGAGGCGCCTATTGGCTAATTAGTCTCTGTTCTTGAATTGTTCTTATAGCTATTGATATATCTATTCCTAACCTAGTTACAGTATTGTCTATGTTCTGTATTCTTGTTCTTATATGTAATATTTGTAAAATTGTTAATGTTTCTAGCACGTTCACTTTATTTTAGTATATATGTTTATTTAGGAGCTGAGATAGGAATTATTTAAAATGACAACATTTGAAGGTGGTTTACTGTACCGGCCCCCTTAAACGAAAGAGAATATAATCTGGCATATGATGATGATGATGATGATGATGATAATTGTCGTTTTAAGGGGCATAACATCCAGGTTATCGACCCCTAATTGTTTGGTTGATCGTGAAGATGTTAATGAAATGAAACTAATCCTGAAACTTACAAACTAGAAGAGGAAATGAAAAGAACTATAACAAGAAGTTCCGTGAAGAACTATACAGCCTACTTTTCATGCCAATGATTATTCTACAGTATATGAACCTATCTAGAATAATGACGAAATTAAGTTGGTAATATCGAAATGTCTAATTAGTTCAAAATATACCTGGTATAATGTAGCCAAATAGAGCACTACAGTTGGCAGACCTGGTGACTGAATAAATTCTTAGTTCCATCTCGTAAGGTACAGAATACAAAATTTGGTTGAAGTCCAATGGACGTTACATGCAGTTAGACATTGGATTTATCAGCACGCGTAAAAGCATGTTGCCAACAATACCATGCGTGTGCTGCTTAGAAATAATCGGAAATATTATGATATCTTGTTGTGCCAATTTTGGATGAAATCCAATTGTTAGTATAGAAGTTACATGTATTTTAAAATTGGACCTATCAGCAGGCATAGAATCGTGTTGGCAGCAATGACTTATATTAATTACTTCAAATTAATCTAGAGTGTCAGGTGGTATACGTGTGCAAAGTATAGAGCTGCTGGCTTGCATACTTTCTGATATATTGATATTAGGGTAAAAAAACATACAGACAGCATTTATTAACAATTGGCAGCCCTGTTTGCTCTTAAGAATACTTATAGTCATATCTGTTTATGTACACACATTACATATAAAATTTGGTTGAAATCCAATTAATAGTGTAGAAGTTGTATTCATTTAAATATCGGACCAATCAGAAGGCTTAAAATTAATTTGGCAACACTGTCATGTATGGTCTCCTGGAAATTAAACTAAAATAGTATTATCTACATGTGTGCCAATTTTGGAATAGCTCCCATGCATACCTTCCATGATACCCAACATGGAGCTCAAATTTCTATTGCGGTTTTTCAGCAGTTGGTAGCACTGCCATCATTTTCAAATATGGGCTTGAGATATTCCGGTATACATCTTTACTCATACTGAATTTGGTTTCGATTGCTGCAGCCATTTAGGAGTTGATAGGGGGGGGGGGGGCACACACAGCCAGACAGAAGGACAGACAGACAGACAAATATGCGAATAAAAATATAAAAAAAATGAAATCAAAGCTCAAAACAAAAATGATAACAAGAAGTTCCGTGACGAAATAAAGAGCCTACTTTTCATGCCAATGATTATTTTACAGTACATAGAATAATGACGAAATTAAGTTGGTAATATCGAAATGTCTAATTAGTTCGAAATATTCCTGGTATAATGTAGCCTAATAGAGCACTACAGTTGGCAGCCCTGGTGACTGAATAGATTCTTAGTTCCATCTCTTAAGGAACAGAATACAAAATTTGGTTTGAAGTCCAATGGACGTTACATGCAGTTAGACATTGGATCTGTCAGCACGCGTAAAAGCATGTTGGCAACATTGTCATGCGTGTGCTGGTTAGAAATAATCGGAAATATTATATCTTGTTGTGCCAATTTTGGATGAAATCCATTTGTTAGTATAGAAGTTACATGTATTTTAAAATTGGACCTATCAGCAGGCATAGAATCATGTTGGCAGCACCGCCTTGTATTGAAAAAATCCACTGCCTGCTTCCAGTCTCCGACCGGGTCAGGAATGGAATGAATGAAGCCCCTATCTAGCGGCGAGGATAGGAACTGTGCCGGCTGCCGAGGCCTGACGCACTCCTCTGGGGCAATGATTAAATGAATGACAGATGAAATGAAATGATAAGGGAGAGTGTTGCTGGAATGAAATTGTGACAGGGAAAACCGGAGTACCCGGAGAAAAACCTGTCTGCCTCCGTTTTGTCCAGCACAGATCTCACATGGAGTGACCGGGATTTGAACCACGGACCCAGCGGTGAGAGGCCAGCGTGCTGCCGCCTAAGCCACGGAGGCTTCACACCGCCTTGTATTAATTACTCCAAATTAATCTAGAATGTCAGGTGCTATACGTGTGCAAGGTATAGAGCTGTTGGCTTGCATACTTTCTGATATATTGATATTAGGGTAAAAAATATAGACAGCATTTATTAACAGTTGGCAACCCTGATTGCTCTTAAGAATACTTATAGTCATATCTGTTATGTTACACATAGCACATACGAAATTTGGTTGAAATCCAACTGATAGTATAGAAGTTACATGTATTGAAAATGTGGTCCTATCAGCAGGCTTAGAATTATGTTGGTAGAACTGGCACCTATAAGTTACTCCAAATTAATCTAAAATGTCAGGTACTATACGTGTGCATAGTTTAAAGGTGTCGGCTTGCATACTTTCAGATATATTGGTATTTGGATGAAGAAAGTAGAGAGAGCAATTATTAACAGTTGGCAGCCCTGGTGCCTCTTAAGAATACACTCAGTCACATCTGATTATGTACACATATTACATACAAAATTTGGTTGAAATCCAATTAATAGTGTAAATGTTATATGCATTTAAGAATTGGACCTATCAGAAGGCTTAAAATTATTTTGGCAACACTGTCATGTATGGTCTCCTGGAAATTAAACTGAAATAGTATTATCTACATGTGTGCCAATTTTGGAATTGCTCCCATGTATACCTTCCAAGATATCCAACATGGTGCTCAAATTTCTAGTGCGTTGTTGATAGGGGACACACACACACACACACAGCCAGACAGACAGAAGGACAGACAGACATTTTCCCGGATCGATCTCATAAGTCTACTTTTTCCTCATTTTTGCAAAATGTGAAAAGTAGGCTAAAAATAAGAATAGGGGAGACAAAGGACAGGAGGAAAGGGAATGCCCTCAACCCTCGAAAGATAAGAATTAATGGACTTGGAAGAAAGGAGAGCCAGTAAAAACAGACAGGAAAGGTAAAGCGGAGAGGGACCGTCCCAAAGGCAATGAAAGAAGGAGAAAAAGACACAGTCAGTCTGAGAGACTAGACTTTATATCATTTCAAATGACGCATGCTACAAATGCTATGTTAGAAAGGCTCAGGAGGGCTTCTCTCCAGGACTCTTTCAACAGACTCCATTACAGCACGAGATTTAGCTTTAGTAGATATAATAGCACTATTACTGTCAACAGACTCCATTATTAACACACTTTACGTAAACTGTAAGTAAGCAAGTTTAACGAACGATCCGCAGACTCCATTATTAACACACTTTACGTAAACTGTAAGTAAGTAAGTTTAACGAACGATCCACAGACTCCATTATTAACACACTTTACTACCCTGCATAAATTGTAAACTGTAAGTAAGCAAGTTTAACGAACGAACCCGCAAGTACAGAGATAGCAAGAATCACGTGAACGCTTCATGATCAACAAGTTGCAAGTCATTCAGTATCACGCAGCTAACGCGTAGGCTTCCCGCGCGGGGAACGGGGAGCGGGAGGTGCACTCTGCTGCATGACGTCATAGACGCCGTAACCGTAACGCATAACGTTAGACCCAAGCATAACGACGAAGTCGACAAGATCATTTGCAATGATAAAAACCGTACCCAGCTCAGGAAGCCCTCGCGGTCGCCGACTCCCCAACTCACCCTTGAGGGTGTAGCACAATCCAGGGTGTACCATAAGTGGTGAGGCTACACACATCCTGCCTCCATTAGGGCTTTGAGCAGAAGGCAGAAGATACAAAGAAATAAAACAAAGGTTTGTCCCGTCGAAGAATGAGGGATCAAGAAAGATGAGATGAAAGACTCCCTAGGCCTCGGATCCCTAATACCGTCGGTGTTGGAAACGAACAAAAGGTGACCAAGGAAGGTCGACAGAGAGGAGCCAGGCAAAAGTAAGTGGAAGCAATGTCCGACTCAGCTGGGGTCCCGTGATCACCAACCCACGACCCACTAGATCTGAGCCTCTGGGGGGGGAGGGAAGGGGGGGGGCATATAAGGAGGAATTACTTCCAAAACTTTCAGCTTTGTTTGTTGAAAAGTTACGGAAAAAAGGGAATTCGTTATATTATGAACGAGCGAGTATCCATTCCGCCAAAATCCACATTCACTACCTTTTCCAACATTTACACAAGACGTGATTTTGAAAGCACGTTTCTGTATGTTGAGGTACAGAGATATTACACTTGGAAAGTTACAATAAAATGTTGGCAATTCTGAATTCAAGGATCTGCTGTTTAGAACTGGTCTGGTGTTAAATCTGCATAAGCTTTCGATACAGGTTATACGGCCCATGTTCGTAACATGGAATGTTTTCCTTTGACAATGCATCTATTGATATCGCGTCAGGAGATGGCAGTTGGGTTTGAACTGCTGATGTCTTCCCGCTGACTGCGTATCGTGCTTTCCAAAAACATACCAAGTTGGTCAGTACTTGCTTCACTCACTCGGCAGATTCCTTCTTTCACTGGCTGCGTGTCGTCTGTTGCGATAACAACCATTGGCATGCGGGAAGTTGATATATTTAGGTTAGGAATAGCGCACATGCGTACTGCAAGACCCCGCACCCTGTCACAGCGTGTTGAACTTCCTTCTCCTGGCGCGATGACAATATACCATGTGCGAGGGCACCGTATTTCAAAGATCTCTAAAAACACAATAATCAGGAATTATTTAGAGAGGCATGTGAGGCAAATGGGTTGTTGGAGAATTACAAACCCTGGGATATAACTCTGGAAGAAGCTGCACAATATACATCAGCAGCCAAGGTGAGAGATATTTTAGCTATTGGTCTATTTATAGCGGCATGTTGACGTTCAAATCATCAATAATTGAGGGAAAAGTACACCCTGAATAGCTTAAGGAAAAATACTTTTAATTCCCCATAGGCTATTCAGATTTTTCTGATTAGCCATTCCAGTGTGCAGGAGTGCAGTTCTCTCTTCAAACAGTATTCGCAATTATTATTAACAAAGCGAAATGACACGCCCTTACAGCAGCAGGTGTACATTTAGACAAAAACAGTTTCTCCCATGGGCAACTGTATGTGGCGTGCTCACGGGTATCCGGACAACAAAACCTTTATGTCTCAGCAGAAGATGGCAAAACCAAAAACGTAATTTTCAAATGTGTTCACATAAGGTAACATCTTACCCTGCAGACTTTCTCAGCTCTATTAAATTCCCACTTTGCTGCTCATATCAATGTATCAGAATTTTCAGAATTAAAATGGACCCACCAGTAGCCGAGATTGCTGTAATAGAATAGACCAATTATCAGCAATAATGCATCGTTCCCATTGTCTTCATCGCGAGCGAAGCCGCTAGTTATGCCTAACAAAACATCCCATTCATTATTCATGCATGCGGAACACTTATACGTAGAAAGTACTGCGCAGGACCACCGGGTATATTTTAATTAACTATTTGTATTTCAGTCTGTCAGCCCTACGGCCATGCAGCAATTCTAGAGATCAGTGATTCGAATCCCGGTGCTGACAGCGGCTATCCTGAGTGAGGGCTTTCCACACTCCATCCAGACCAATGCCGGGATAAGAACTTATTACAAGTCCCAAGGCATCTGCTCGATCTCTGCCTCTAATAATTTATCAATACCGGGTGAATTAGCCGCGGTCGTTACGGCATGACTGCTGGCAGTCGCTCACATCCGGGAGGCGAGGAGGTTCGAATCCCACGCCGGCAACCTTGAAGATGGTCTTCTGTGGTTTTCCATCTTCCTTCCAGGCAAATGCCGGGCTTGGTCCCTAACTATAGGCCACAGCCGCTACCTTCCAACTCCTTGTCCTTACATTCAAACTTTCCTCCCAAGACAACACTCCACACGCGACGGTACGTGTAGCTCACCCTTTGGGTGTCCGCCTCGAAGCAGCTACAAATGATATGACAGTTTGATTGAGAATAGTGCGACGGGAGTTGCACTGAGAACAACTCATTACTGCGGGAATGTCACTTCGTCCGATACTCCAAAGTCTCGTTCGATCACAAGGTAATATCGTTGCTCTCTCTACCCATGATGCAACGTGTGAGCACGTGCGTAGGAACGCGATTGTAATGGCGTTGGTTTAAGCATATGGCAATGACATTATGACGAAAGATAAAATCAATCTTATTCTTGAAAGTGAACATTATTTATCGTATGCCTGACGACTAGAGAATATTATTCAAACTGATAGGAGCATTTGAGATAAAGAGAGTCTGGTATCCAACGCAAAAGTTTTCACTGTGTATGTTTGTAACATTTTCACTCAGTGTGTAAGAGTCTCCGTGGCTGAATTGATTACGCGCTGGACTCATGAATGGAAGGGCCGTGGCTCGATACTCGGTAGCGGAAGTAATTTTAATTTTTGTTTCGTTACGTTTTATTGTTTATGACGACCACTTTACCAGTATCTTACTACAAAAACAAGATGTTCAGTAAAGAACATATAGCCTACTTTCTCCTAAATGTATGAGTATAGTTATAACTCGTTGTTATTATCAAAGAGTATAATAGAACTATTCTTTGTTGAAGGCCATAGAAACGATTTACCTCTACCAAACGCCACAATCTAGATAAAAACTGCTACCATCATTGAAGAAAGAAAGAAAGAAAGAAAGATAAGAAATATCTCAAGAATGTTATGGATCTGGAGACATAATCGACCGGACTGGCTGCGTGGCTCGGCGGTAACGTTCTCGCTTGCTGGGCCCTAGGTTGCAGGTTCGTATCCTGGCGCAGTCAGCTGGCATTTGAGGGTGCACAAATGCGAGGGAGCCGTGTCAGTACATTTACTGGCACGTTAAAGATCCCCTTCGGGCCAAAATTCCGGCACCCCGGTGTCTCTAAAAGCAGCAGTAGTTAAAAGGGATGTAAAACCAATAACATTATTATTATTATTATTATTGTTTTAATGTGCTAAACGGTTCCAGGCTAGTGTTCAGAAGTAAAGGGGGAGTTTTAGTCGGTAGTCTGCTACTCAGCAGCAGGAGCCCGACACTCTGTGCGTAAATGCATTTCTTCCCCTAAAAAAAATATATATATATAAGTTATATACTATTATTATTAGTATTATTATTATTACATATACGACCTGCCGTGGGCAACATCCAACTTTGAGTTGAGGCATGTCTTTACACGTCTAGTTGTGCAGGGCTTTCACAACCCTAATTGAAAAAAAAGGAAGGAAGATTGTAGTTTTACGTGGCCGTGAATCTTGTGATTATGAGCCACGGGACCTCCTTTTTACGTGGAATCCGAACCACAGGACATGGCATTTCACTTCAAAAATCTCACATGCATTGAACGGGAATCGAAAACCCTAATTGAATTAACAAATCTTTCCATGACCCTACAGAGACGTGTGTATACAAACTATGTGGATATTTTCGATTGCTATTTGCCTGAAATAAAAGTAGTAATTAATACCTGAACTAATACCAACGGCTTGAACTCAGTTACTATGTGAAATCGTTTTGTTCTTTACTTCAAATAACATTTTCAAGTAACGCAAAATAGGCTGTTACAAACCCTTTAAAATAAAAAGTAAAAATGTATCGTAGTATCATCTTGTCATTCTTCAAATTCGATGCGCATAGAATGCCAATGGTATATTAATCAATGGAGCCCCACGTAGACTAGTCGTGACTTCTAGTGGTGAAATATCGAACAATATACTCCTAACAGAGCGAGTGCATTCTAGCGGCCAGAAGAAGAAACTTTTCAATAAAATCTGGAAGTTAATAAGTATGTCGGCGTGCAGTTACCTTTTTGGCAGCTAGATGTCTCGAGTAAATCTGCTGGCGAATTATGTTTTAATTAAATATATATTTTACACCATAATATGCACAATATAACGCTTAATTTTAAAACATCTGAGTCATTACAAAACAATAAACATATAACATTTCAAGCAAAAAATCTAGCTCTGATCGGGTTTGAACCATAGGCATTTGAGCGATAGGCTAACGCTCTACCACTGAGCTAATTGTGTCAACGAATATCGTTCTATATAAAATGACTTACATAGAACTTGTTAGCAAATAATGATTTATACTAAACGATTTCATCACTGGAGTATATTATTTATATATAAAGCATTTCATACAAAGTTTATTTATTTTGTATCAGTACGCTATATTGCATTCAATACTCAAATTAGTGAAATATAAGTCAGGCACAAGATATCCGCTGCCATCTTGTCTTATTACTGAATCAGCTCAGCTTTTTAAAATCACGTCTGCACTATAGTATTACAAAATAAACTTTTAATTTCGAACGTGCCTCTTCCTTTATAACAGTTAAAACGATTCTCGGCTCGATAATCGGAACTGGTGGGTCCCATGATATGGATTATAAAGTTTGCATAATTCGCACGGCCGCCATCCTGAAATGGTATGGCGGACGACCTTGTAGTTTGGTCACAAGACGCATCCTATACGAAGGTATGTTGTTACCAAATTTGGTAGAGATCGGATGATTTGGTTAGTCGTTATTTGATTTTACGTTTTGAACGTTTGAGTGGCCGCCATTCAGTTTTAGTAAAGATGGCGGCGATATAAAACATGACACTGAGGTGTCCTTTGCTAGTGCTACCTTTGTACCAAATTTTGTTCAATTCGCATTCACCGTGTTCGAATTGATAGGGGGGACAGACATTCAGAGTACACACACTCACACACACACAGACACACACACACACACAGACTCACACAAACACACATACACACACACACAGACTCACACACACACATACACATACACACACACACAGACAGACACACTTTTTTCGCCCTGTGTTGATCTCATAAGTCTACTTTCATTTTTTGCAAAAATCGAAAGTAGGCTAATGATACGACAGAACACAGTTGCATCACATGGGCTTTAGTAATATAGCGAGTGCATGAATTTTCAGGTTTTATTATGAGAAAGTTTCATACGGTAGTGCTTGAATGTGGCACTACACGAAGAGATCTTAATATGTAGCCTACACGTCAAATAGAATTTTCCTTTGCTGAAATTTAATGACCAAAAAATACCGACTGACGATCAAAATCTCCTTCCATATGTTATTAGGATGATATGCTCAATATACCTTGGGTAGTCTGTTAATATGATATCGTTGAAGTTGAGTGGACTCTTCCAATTCGCAGACTCCAGTCAACGGAATGAACAATTTCCATTGGATCCTTACACAAACAAGCCTCAGTGCCTTCAGGCAGCGCCATATTGCCCAAGCGAGAACGAGCGATAATGTCGAGAATAATCCTTATCGAGCCCACATTATCGGTAATACCAGTTCCGGAACCATCATTTCCGTTTTTCATTCTCGTCCAACGAGACCGATCGGAACTCGAGAGCTTTTTGCCCGGCTCACTGCCGGCTGGATCGCAACACTCCTGGTGGCTTTAAACTGCCTGCCCATTCGACACTCACAGGCGTACAAGATATATGCATTAATTCATCGCTAGGTGCAGCACCAAGGCACTGATATTGCCGCGGCTTTTTAAAGGGGAAGATACCTGAAACGAAGTATTGTTATGTTTGGAGGCTTAATATCGAGATTGACGGACGTGAAAACATTACACTAAGTTAGTTCCTTTGTTATTCTAACATCTAAAAGTATTCAGAAACATACTTAAGGACAAATTTTCAGTATAAAGGAAAGCAAAAATACATGTGGTGGAGGCGATAGTTTTTAAGGGGCGAAATGTCTAGCTCATTTTCCCGTAATTATGCAGACGATAATAAAAATATAACTACTTCTAACTGACTTAAATCTAACTTACATACTTGGCGAGATGAAAAGAAAAGAATAAGGACAATAAAAGACAGGGAAAAGAAATGCCTCCGGCCCCCGAAAAATGGGATGATGATTTATTTAGGGGCTTTGCGACATCGTGGTGATGTAGCCCCATGTACTTGGGTGTGAGGTGAATTTATCTGATAACCCGTCTTATTGCGATGGCTGCATTATACATTTTTACAGATTTTTTGACAGATTGTTTATTTTTTTACTTATTTATTTACTTGCAAATTTATTTATTTTCTTTTTCTTTACTTATTTATTTGCTTATTTATTGTTATTTATTTGAGTATTTATTTACTTATTTGTTTATTTACTTACATGTTTATTTATTTAATTATTTATTTTCGTATTTATTTGTTTAATTATTTATTTACTTATTTATTTGCTTATTTATTCACTTATTAATTTACATATTTATTTACTTACACATTTATATAGTAATTATTTATTTTATTATTTATTTGTTTACTTATTTATTTAATTATTTATTTTCTTATTTATTTGTTTACTTATTTATTGCTTATTTATTCACTTATTTATTTGCTTACATATTTCTTAAATTATTTATTTACTTACTTACATATTTACCTACTTACATAATTATTTATTGTTGTGGTGTTTGAAGCCATATTTTCAGTGTTGCCTTAGTAAACAAGAGTTTAGTGCTTTTCGTGTTGACCCACTGAAAAGCACTAAACTCTTGATTATTTATTGTCTCACGTATTTACTCAATCATTCATTCATGTACCGGTATTTATTTATTTGGTTCCCCTGCGTCACCTTCTCTGGAAATTGCACGTAACCACACCCCACGCAGTGAATTGTCCGATGGTATCTCATGAAATGAGATTCCTCGGTATTCTAACTAGCCCTGTTCTGATTTACAAAAGGGCACGCAGGAGTACAGCATTATAAAATCATTCAGAATACATTCCAAACACAACTGCTCCATTAACATCAATACAAAACTTATGTCTGCCACAGTGCCTAGGTGCTGCTTCGTAGCGCCTTTATTTGGAAACGAGGTTGTACGCTCAAGCCAATGCTGTAATCGTCGAATGGGCAGGCAGTTTAAAGCAACCAGGAGTGTTGCGATCCAGCCGGCAGTGGCCCGGCTCTAACGAACATGTCCTCGGACACTCCCGGCACTGAAAGCCATACGCTAAAAAATAAAAATAATAATAATTTATCAATTAATTACACATACTACGACATACACCACAGAAGCACAGGTTATCAGACTAATTGAACATACACCAATGACACACGCAATATTCTTGACACCCACTCTATACGGTAAGTGAAAGTGGGTTAGGGACAGGAATCTAAATTTTCCAGTGTACATTGACTCAAAAGACTTTTTCTTTTTTGAATTCAGAATTTTTGTTTTTCCGTAATTTTTGTTTATTATTAGAATTATTAGTTTTTATTTAATTTTTTGTTTGATTAATTTTCGATCTTTTCATATTTAAGTGTCCACCTCTACATTCTAAATATCATTCTAGATTTGTATACTTTAATCTGTGTTAAGAGGGGCAGATGACCTCGTAGTTATGCCCCTTAAAACCTCGATAACTAACAACATTATTGATATTGGGAACGAGAAGAGTATGATTAATACTGGCGTATTTGCGTTTACGCAGCCTTGTACTTCTATAACAGTTTGTTGTTAATTAATTTAGGGGCTTTGCGACATCGTCTTCATGTGGCCCCGTATACTTGTATATGTGTACATTCTGTCAGACAGGGCATTTTTTTTTTTTCAGGGGGAACGGGGGGGTGCGCGTACCCCTTAAACATTTGAAAAATATTGGTACATTTGTATCTAGTCCGGCAAATATAACTTCCGACTTGAAAGTTCATCGATCAGCTGGTGTCAACGCGCTGTTCACAACAGCTGGAGGAGATTTCGAGTAATCCTAGATTTAAATCGATCTATCGAATCAGTTTCTTTTGGTCGACAACTCGACACTCAGCAGCATAATCAAAACAATAGACCATATTATTTTCTGCTCGACAAAAGCTCTGTGTAATTGCTGCCCTATTGGAAGAAATGTACTTGTTTAGGCAAAAGTAAGTAACATAAACAAATTGTCAAAGCCGTCGGATTTTTAAGAGCGTTAAAAATCCCTCAGTATGCCTTCCTTCGGAAGGGAAGTATAGCCGGTGGTCCCATGTCATAGATTTATGGCATGTTAAAGAACCTTCCACTAATTACACCTGTGTGAAGCTAAATTGTATAGGTTAGGAATGTAAGCAACGCTCTTATCTTTCTACGTTCGTTGCCAAGAGCCGACTGCGATGACGTCTAGTAGCTAAGTTCTGAACTAGGCCTAGTAGTCGTTGACGGTGGCGCTTGGCGGCAAAAGTAGGAACTATTTGAAAAATTCAAAGTTGCAGTCCTTACTTGAATTTAAAAAAAAGAGATACACACACTAATGCTGCCATCACAATTAACACCGGTTATCAGACAGATTCTACACACACCCAAAGTACACGGGGCTACATGACCGCGTTGTCGTAGCCCCTAAACCGAGGAACCAACCAACCATACTCTAACAATCGTGAAAAGGAAGTTCTGTTCTTATAAGCACGCAGGCTAGTGTTTGGAGGTGGGGTAAGTTGTTAGTATGCGCGTGGTAAGTTTTGAAGGATGGAGAAAATAACGAACTATTTTACATCCTCCCAGGCATCGAAAAGCTGAAAGTTAATGAATTATTAACTTAATAAATTAACCCAATACAACCTTTCATTTAACATGTCAGCCCATAAAGTAATAACCGACTCTGCAAATTGCCGAAATTTGCAATTTTGTCGACTACAACTGAGAGTATCCCTCAAATTTTGTTTAGAAAAGAAGCACTGCGTGTCAGATAACCTGTCTGTATGATGGTTGTAGTAGCCTATTTTATGTATTTGTAATTGTTAGAAGCAGGTACCTGTAAGTTGAATCCTGGATGACTTCTCTCCAAGGCTTGAATTTCACACAAGTTACCACACATTTCACTAAACACGAACTATGTAATACCACCAAACTTGTTCCGCGTTAACGAAGACTTCGCAAGCGATGTAAGTCGCGCACGCACATACAGGAACACACTGTCGAACGGGTTTAATGGTCCCTCCCCATTCTCTGACACATGTTGACATTCATCTGTTTCCAAAGGGTTCAGAAGGCCGTGGGTTGCAGAGAGCAACTTTGCTAGCAGATCAAAGCCACAGCCATCTATATTATCAAAGCCACCTGCGTTTGATTTTATTAACAAATGAAGCCTGCACGTGGCAGCTAGGCAAAAAATGCAGTAAACAATACAGGAACCTGCTACAACACCTCGTTTCGCTACAGCGATGATCGCCGCAAGTCACTGGCCATTTCATAATCTATAAACATTCTCTCTGAATTGCTTGTCGACCCACCTCCTCATTTAGCTCCCTTTAGCCTGTAATTTTCACGTCTGCTCTTTATAGCTGTCAACAAAATAAAATCAATATTATTCACACAGCATTTTCTAATCTACGGGTATGAATGGAAGGACAAAGCACTTGAACCGTGGTTCATTTTCAAGCTATTGGTTCCGTTATGTATGAATAATCGGTGTTTACGTCTTCTTTTATTGTGGTTATGACCTCTTAAGGGTGATTGGATCGTTTCACATTTGGTGTTAACGATCAATAAGTCAGCTCCAAGTTTCACTGCAATTTAGAACATAACACGCAAGCTGCGTAATGCGTTTTATAATTAAAAACTTACCCCATTGTACGAGCGTCTTGTAAAAGAATCGTGTGTAAGTAGTTCATGTAGCAACGAGTAAACGGAAGTTGCTTGTTGTTGTTGTTGTTGATTAATTTAGGGGCTTTGCGACATAGTTGTCATGTAGCCCCGTGTACTTGTGTATGTGTAAATTCTGTCAGATAACCTGTCTGTATGATGGTTGTAGTAGCCTATTGTATGTATTTGTAATTGTTACAAGCAGGTACCTGTAAGTTGAATCCTGGATGACTTCTCTCCAAGGCTTGAATTCTACACAAAATACACACAAGTTACCACACATTTCACTAAACACGAACTATGTAATACCACCAAACTTGTCCGCGTTAACGAAGACTTTCCAAGCGATGTCAGTCGCGCACATACAGGAACACACTGTCGTACTGGTTGAATGGTCCCTCCCCATTCTCTGACACATGTTGACATTCATCTGTTTCCAAAGGGTTCAGAAGGCCGTGGGTTGCAGAGAGCACAACTTTGCTAGCAGATCAAAGCCACAGCCATCTATATTATCAAAGCCACCTGCGTTTGATATTATTAGCAAACTAGCAACCCGCCCCGGTTTCGCCCGGGAACAGTTATGAATGCTTTACGTGATAAGCGCTTTTTTTTTTTCGATGTCAATGAACTACGACCTATATCAATTTTACGTCTCGGCATGATGGGCTAAAATCACTGACTGGACTATTAATTATATCATCATGGATATGCATGTGCAACGAATTATTGTAAGACGTAATTTAAGAATGGCGAGGTACATGAAACACAAATCCCCCTTCCCTCCAATTTAAAAAAAACTTATAGTGGGCGACGTATTGAAGGAAGGGGGATTTGTGTAGAACTTTCCATATTGATATTTTTAACGGTTTGACCAGCCTAAGCTTAAAAAGCGTACTTTTCACTGAAATCGTTACTGCTTGGATTTCTATGATCATAAATAAATTATTTTCTACAGAAACCTTCCTCGAGATATCCTTTACAGAATGGTGAAAACCGCATCAGAATCCATCCAGTGGTTTTCGAGATTACCCGTGATATCCAAGAATCGGGGACTTTGTTTTATACTAAGTAGAGATTAGCAACCCGCCCCGGCTTCGCCCGGTATCTTTGATGGTTTACCCAGCGTAAGCTTAAAAGGCGCACGGACGGCAGGTCCCAGACGCAATTCAGAAAAGCCGAGGTGAACACAAAAGTCCAAACACATATACTCTTCTCTGAAGTCTTAACTCGACTGTTTGATGCTGGCCGAATCTGGGGTGATATGCTCACTCGCTTGCTCGTAAACTCGCTCCGAAGCAAGCAATTTTAATTTCCACTGAATGGAGATTGTTGGAAGATATGAAAATGTAAAAACACTTATAGTGGCCAATGTATTAAAGATAGAGATATGCTGTCGTGGACATTTTTTGTAAAACTTCTCATGCTAAACAATTCTTACACTCACAGTAGGCTATATAGATATTTTTAACGGTTTACCCAGCATAAGCTTAAAAAAATCACCGGGACGGTCAGCTTTTCTTCGACTCGATTCACTGAAATCGTTACTTCTCGGCTTCCTTTGGTCATAAATGAATGTTTTTCTACAGAAACCTTCCTCGAGAAATCCTTTACAGAATGGTGAAAACCGCACCAAAATCCATCCAGTGGTTCTCGGGATTTCCCGTTTTATGCTATGTAGAGATTGCATTTTAGCTGAGGAACGGGCAACAGTTGTTTTTTTAGGACGGGTTACGAATCGACATAAGATAACATATTTAAGTTGTAAAAAAAAAGGCAATAACATTCACTGTTACCAACATTCATTTATTAAAAACAAAATATTTAGCAAAAGGTACATTTATTGTCTTATTATTGAAGTTAAAGATTAAGCTTGCCACGGTGGGTGAGTGGTTATCGTGTCGGACGACCAACCCCAAGCGATTATTTACAAGTAGTTCCGTGAAGAACTAAAGCCTATTTTCATATATCCTACTTATGTTAACTGCCTCTATCAACACACAAAATTTCAGTTGATTGCTCTAATCGATTCGTAGATATTGAGAACCGACTAAATATTTCGGATGGTCGCCATGTTGGATTGTATATATGTAGGTCCTAGAGTTATGAACTGTTACATGAAGATTATTGTGTACGTGTAGCATTCAAACTTCAATCGCATGATTAGGACACAAGAAGTAACAAGGAGATTTTAAAATTTCGCACAGCTGCCATCTTGTGGTTATAGAAACAATTGAAATAAATTATAAGCCAGTGTATTAACATTCGTATAAGGATTTACTGTACCAAGTTTCACTGCACTCGGATGGTTAAATTGCGAGAAACGACCATGTGAATATTTATACTTCGCGTCGCCGCCATGTTGGGTTTGTGATCACCAGGTTATTTAAAGACGTATAGGTGAACTTAAGTTCATAGCCTCTATGAACATTAAAAAATTCAGTTTGATTGCTATAATAGATTCGTAGATATTCAGAGCCGTCTAAATATTTTGGATGGTCGCCATAATGGATTGTTAAATGTATAGGCCATAGAGTCATGTACCATTACAGGAACATTATTGCGTAGGTTCATTATTCAAACTTTCACTTCGATCGCATGATTACGACACAAGAAATAAAAACTTAATTTTAAAATTCGCACAGCCGCCATCTTGAGGTTATGTAAACAATTGAACTAAATTAGATACCAGTGTATTACAATGTGTATAAACATTTCCTGTACCAGATTTCATTGCGTTTGGAACATTAAATCGCGAGAAAGGTATATTTGAAATTTTCAAATTCGCTTGCCCACCATGTTCGTTTTGTAGTTAACCGGATTTTGAAAGTCTTATAGATGAACTTCCAGTATTGTCCTTTATCTCCGTACAAAATTTCAGGGTGATACCGCTAATAGTTTCCGAGTTATAGAATGCCGGTGAAATATTTCGCACATCCGCCATCTTGTGGTTATATAAACAATTGAACGAAGTTAGATGTCGGTGCACTACAATGTGTATAAACATATACTGTACCAAGTTTTATTGCGTTTGGTTGGTTAAATCGCGAGAAACGTCTACTTAAAAGTCGAAAATTCGCGTGGCCGCCATGTTGGTTTTCTAGTTACCAGTTTTTCAAAAGTCACATAGGTGAACTTCTAGTAGTTCACTTTATCACCGTAATAAATTCCAGGGTGATGTCGGGAATAGTTTCGGAGATATTGAATGCTGGTGAAATATTTAGCACAGCCGCCATGTTGGATTGGTGAGACGTAACAAAATTTGAAGAGCACGGTCGGGGTCGCCCGGAATAGTGCTATCAACTTACCGAGTTTCATTGAAATCGCTCCTGCCGTTTAGAATTTATTAGGGGGACACACACCTCTCGCACACACACGCGGACAAAAGGTGATCTCATAGGCTAAGCCTATTTTTTTTTTCTTTAAAAATTGAAAATAGGCTAAAAATGCGACAAAAATCACGGCACGCGTGTCTGATTCGAACCGCTACCAAATGACTCGTTTGAAGGAACACGCTGCGCACGATACCACTGAGTTAGTTCGCCAGACAGGAATTGACAGCATTCCTCCGCGCCTGGTACGGAACGGAAACATTAAAAGAAGTCGCACTTTCGCGGCGCGGTGTTGCCGTTTTGCCTCGTTAAAAGTTTAAAATTGCACAGATTTTTAGCGGGTTTTTTTTCGGCCATAAGTGTCCTATCTCAAATTGCTTCAGATAAGGGCCGGAAATTCTGGTTTCAGTTTCAGTTTGTCGATGTAATTTTGGGACATTCTGTATAACCGTATCAGAGTCTCACTGCGTTGCATATACGCTGCAGCAACGGCCTCAAAGGGAAACTTTTTGATCACTTCTTATATTTTTATATCAACGTGTTCTTACACAGACCATGCACGATCTTGCAATCGAAACACACACACAAGAGAAAAGTTGATTGGCGATCAATCATTCTCCTCATCAACACCTGACACCTTTAGCTTTGAGCAATCCATCATTCCTCATTTATAACGGTACATTACAGCGATTTATCTCGTCCATTAGCAGATCACATTCATTTCCTCTTGCTAAAGCGCTGGGCAGAACACATAATCGCCTTTCAATAAATTAGTGTTGTTGTTTCTTCACTTTAGGGGCTCCGATAAAACATGGTCATTCAGCCCCGTATACTTAGGGGGGAGGGGTGTAAAATTTGCCTGATAACCTCTGTTAATGTGGTGTCTAAGAGTGTGTGTATTTGTAAGCAACACTAGATTTGGGAAATATCCGACCGTGGCCTTAAGTCAGGAATCATCCCAGCATTTTCCTGGAGTTGAAGTAGGAAACGATGGAAGCCAAGTCTAAGATGACTGAGGTGGGAACTGAACCGAAATCTTCTTGCCTCACGAGGCTAAGTGGACCCCGTTCCAACACTTAGACCATAATTAAATATCTTGGCATAGCCGGTTACCTACGTAACTAGTCAGGTTTGTTAGCATTTCATTTTTTGTTGTGATATCTAAGCCATTATTACAGTATTTATTTAAGCGAAAATTCCCCTACAGGAGAGCGATTAAACCTGATAACATGATGTCATTTGGAGGTGTGTCTCCTCCGCTCCTTTCAAACTCTCTTTATTTGCGCGGAATGCTCCCTCTTCCTCTCATCCGTCCACTTTTTTAGCCTATTTTCAATTTTGAAAAAAATAGGCTTATGAGATCACCTTTTGTCCGTGTGTGTGTGTGTGTGATTCGTGTGTGTGTGTGTGTCCCCCCCCTAATAAAATCTAAACGGCAAGAGCGATTTCAATGAAACTCGGTGAGTTGATAGCACTATTCCCAGCGACCTCGACCGTGCCCTTCAAATTTTGTTACGACACTCCAATCCAACATGGCGGCTGTGCGAAATATTTCACCAGCATTCAATATCTCCGAAACTATTACCGATATTACCCTGATATTTTCTATGGTAATAGAGGGAACTACTATAAGTTCACTCATGTGACTTTTGAAAACCTGGTAACTACAAAACCAACATGGCGGCCAAGCGAATTTGCGACATTTAAATAGACGTTTCTCGCGATTTGACCAACCTAACGCAATGAAACTTGGTACAGTATATGTTTATATACATTGTAATGCACCGACATCTAACTTCGTTCAATTGTTTACATAATCACAAGATGGCGGATGTGCGAAATATTTCACCGGCATTCTATATCTCTGAAACTATTAGCGGTATCTCCCTAAAATTTTGTACGGAGATAAAGGGCACTACTGGAATTCCATCTATAAGATTTTCAAAAACCGGTTAACTAAAAAACGAACATGGCGGCCAAGCGAATTTGAACATTTTAAATAGACCTTTCTCGCGATTTAATATTCCAAGCGCACTGAAACCTGGTACAGGAAATATTTATACACATTGTAATCCACTGGTATCTAATTTAGTTCAATTGTTTACATAACCTCAAGATGGCGACAGTGCGAATTTTAAAATTAAGTTTTTATTTCTTGTGTCGTAATCATGCGATCGAAGTGAAAGTTTGAATAATGAACCTACGCAATAATTTTCCTTTAATGGTACATGACTCTATGGCCTATACATTTAACAATCCAACATGGCGACCATCCGAAATATTTAGACGATACTGAATATCTACGAATCTATTTTAGCAATCGAACTGCATTTTTTAATGTTCATAGGGGCTATGAACTTAAGTTCACCTATAGGACTTTAAATAACCTGGTGATCACAAATCCAACATGGCGGTGACGCGAATTATAAATATTCACATGGACGTTTCTCGCAATTTAACCATCCGCGTGCAGTGAAACTTGGTACAGTAAATCTTTATCCGAATGTTAATCCACTGGCATCTAATTTATTTCAATTGTTTCCATAACCTCAAGATGGTAGCTGTGAAAAATTTTTACATCTCCTTGTTTTTTCTTGGGTCTTAATTATGCGATTGAAGTTTGAATACTACACGTTCACAATAATCTGCATGTAACAGTAAACTCTAGGACCTACATATATAAAATCCAACATGGCGACCATCCGAAATATTTAGTCGGTTCTCAATATCTACGAATCTATTACAGCAATCAAACTGAAATTGTGTATGTTGATAGTGGCAATTAACATAAGTAGGATATATGAAAATAGGCTGTATAGTTCTTCACGGAACTACTTGTTTCAGGTTGTCGTAATGATCTAAGCCATCCCTCCCTATATTATTCTGCTAAGGTCCCATTCCTGTTTTGTATCGAAAATAAGGTCCCATTAACACCAACCTACACATATGGGGTACCTACAGGTTCAGCATAACCCAATGCGTAAGCGAAACGCACTCACTTACTCTTTAAATGCCTCACAATTAAATAAATACCTTAAAACATGTATATTTTCAATGAAATAATGAAAGAATGCAACACGGTAACCAAGGTAACAGAATCTCACAGGTCCATCTATTTCTGTAAGACGCATTACATTAGTGTGAAAGTTTCCAGACGGTTATAAGGTTATCACTGAACCAAATTAAGCTGTAAAATTCATCAATACATACAGTATAATGCGCTTAAGGGGGTCAAGGGGCACTCTAGAATTTTTTCACCCAATTTTCACGTGTGAGTGTGGTACGAAAGGTCTTTTTCACCCGACTATGAAGGGTCTCCGATAACCACATTTAAGGCCCTTAAAGTATCAGTGTCTGTGATATTCCCGGAAATCTAACTTCGCTCTGATATACCTATGAAGGAATTACAAACCCCTAACCACTGCACCAGTAGCTGAATTGAAGTCGCATTATTCATACTGTACCCGATACCTAGTTTAGGCTATCGGCTACGCCAGCAGACATTAAGCCGTAGTTGAGGTTTTGGGAAGAGTTAAGAAAAGATAGCGCCCAGATCGAGTCAAGAGGAATGTCTGGATGACGTAGTAGGTCTAGGATCAAGAAGGCACTGACATCTGTAAGAAGATGGAATTATGGATAGAATTATGAAGCTTTATTAAGATCTATATGGAATATGGTATTTAAACATCTTAGAAGAGAAGATATAACATGCATTATATGTGGTAATAATTTTAAGGAAGTTAGATAACCCTTAAGTTATTTTATAACGTAATAGCCGAGATGATGAGGGTTCGAGATTATAATTGTGACGCGAGAGCATAGTGGTGGGGTGAACGCCACGTGTCTGCGCCAGGCAGATAAGAGTAAAGACAGTGCGGACACATTCAGTGGAGCTCTGTCAGCCGAGCAAGCAGGGACGAGCTCAGTAACGCAAGCCAAACGCATGGTGAAGGTCGCGTAGCGAACCGAAACTGTCACGGCGAAGTGAAGGCGACAGTTTCAACATCACCGAGCAGCGAACGGCAAGCAGGTCATTGATCCAGGCGGACTTGCCGAGCAAGCAAGCATAGACGGCCGGGATGTTAGAACAGCATTGCGAGTAGTTGGAGAACTTTATTCTAAGCTGCATTTCAACGCAGTCTGAACACAGTTTTTCTGAATAACATTACGACTATGCATTTCATAACGCATTCCAAGTAACATTAACAATTTCAAGCAAACGGAATGTTGTAAGCATACGCACTTCTGAACATTAGCTCGTGCATGAATGCATTTATTTCTTATGCAGTTTTATAAATTACCGAATATGAACACAACTACAGGGTGTTTCATAAACTTAGACACTCTCATGTAAAATTTTATTTTACGAAAGTGAGACTTATCAGTTATTGGAGATTGAACTTTCGACACTCAAACTGAACATTTAATGGAACAGTGGCGTAACGTAGAAGAGGAATAGGGGTTCCGCTGTTTCTATGAACTTTTTCGTGAGGATTTGGACAATATCCGCTATGGATAATCAGAAGTTCATCATGTCAGAGTAAACGCAGATAGAGACGCGATGGCACCGCAGAGCGATGGATTCGATTCCTGACGAGAGGAGTCCACCAGCTGATTCACTTGGGATTTCGAATGCAATCGTCATTTCATGGATGGAATGATATTCACGCCGATCTTTCAAGAAATTCATTATATAGGGAAAATCGACGATCTTGGAAATTTAATAACAGCTGATTATGAAAAGGTACTGTAAGAGTTATACGATTATTTTCATGAATACTGGGCACACATGTATATTTTTCTAATAGGAGTGATACGATTATTTAGACATGGTTTGACTTTATATGCTTCGAATTTTTGCTAGAATATGGCGTGACCATATGATATGGCAGGCATCATTATACGAAATTCTCACCATTGGTTGGCTTTATTAAGCAGATGTTTGGTCTTTTAGACATTTTTCAAGCAAGGATATTTTTCATGAATAGTTTTTTTTTTGTGTAACGAGTATTTCGAACTCGTGATCTGCAATTGATTATCTAAAATTACTTCGTCAGTTCATTGCATACTAGCGAGTGTGTATTATTCATCAGTAGGAATTTTTTTCCATTGGATTGTTTGGAGATATTAAGATGTTATTCACTTTAGTGAATGAATATCGCTTTTATATGACAACTAGAGACTTGTTGATTCCTATCTGGTACATTCACTCATATAGTCTTCGAGATGGGGTCTTTCGTATTTATACGATTGTATGGTGGTTACTCATCTTACCCATCGCTTAGGGCACTATCATGATTAGTCGACGGGGCGAGGTCTTTCGTATTTATACGATTGTACGGTGGTTACTCATCTTACTTGCCATTGAGGGACTCATTTTTATCATCCGAGTGTACATGAGATTGTAAGTGAATCAAACAAGGAACTACTAGTCACATATCAGTCGAACTTTTGTTAAATAAAGTAACGATAAATGTCAACAGGGTTACATTTGTAATTCTTGTTTGGCAATCCAATATTTTGTTGCTATACTCTTTTGAGAGTAATTTCAGTTTAACAGCTGTTACAGCTGATGCTTTTGATGATTTTTATAATTGTGTTTGATACCTTTGAGAAGGATTTAAAGTAATTGAATCTTGTAAGATGAATCATTAATGGTCAGATTTATTTTAAGGCAGATCAGTATTGCAGATTTTGATATGAGAGATTATAGCACATTGGTGTTTTTCTGTGATGTGAATTATGAGAATTGTAAGAGAATTTATGCTATTTGAAAGCAAATCTTGAATTACTAAGGTAATATTTTTCCAATTGTTTAAGAAGTTGTCTAGATGTGATCAGATTAATTACAGTTATTGGAGATTGTGTGCGTTGATAATTTGAAGCCAGTTATATATTTTTTGTAGATCATGCAACATGGTTAAGTGAAGTTTGTGATAGGCATTTTGGGGAAGTTGCCAAGTGATAGTTGCAATGTTGCTAATGCATTTTGAAGCAGACATGAGGTTGTTGAACCCAGTCTAGCGTAATTGTTGAGATTCATGCTGTATGTGCTGAATATTTATGGAGTTTTTGTGGAATAATTGTGGTATTCAAATGTGATATTTGAAGAATTGAGGATATATAATGTCGTTGTGGATAGTCAGATCCAACGTGATGTTGTGAAGGCAATAATATTTTTTGGCATGAAAATTTAAATACGAGATATAACTTGGAAGTGATAAGACTGTAAGACAACGTTCTATAACCCATATTAAACAATTTGTTAGGAAATTAAAAAATAAATAAAGTTGATAAGACAAGATTTTCTGAGAATAATAATTAATGAAATAATAATCTGAAAATTAAGCATATTAATGATCTGACCTAATGAAATAAAATCAGAATGACTAGAAGAAATAATGAAAATCTAAATAACCAGAAGAATAAAATTTAAATAAGTTGATAAATTAAATTTTGGAATAAATCAATGAATTAAATAAGTGGATGAATTAAAGATTAATTAAATAAACTGATTTAAATAAATTAATAGATAATTTGGATAGATGATGAATAACTGAATTAGAAGGTGATAATTAACTAAAGAAGCTGATGATTAATTAATTTATATGGAATTAAATAAATTTAATTGAGAGATGAATTTGAGGAATTGCAACTTGAGTTGAGGATTTAAATGATTTAATGGTGATGAATTAATGATTCTGACAGGAATATGTAGAATTTTGAGATGAGAATTAATGTGAGAAATATTTAATTTTGATGATGATAACGATGACCAATGAGCATTAAATTTTCTGTAATTCGCGAACAAATAATTATGAATGACAATGTAAATAGTGTAAATTAATTATTCGATGTTTAGGAGCATTTGACTAACATGTTCAACATTTAAATTATGCCATGCAAGCCATAAATTACGTGATGTTTAATATATGTGATTATAATATGTGTATGTTTAGACAGATTAATAATTTTTTCAAATCCACATTTATGATGTTAAATTAAAGAGAAATTAGGTCTCAGGTTTCACAAATGTCAGTGACGAAAGACATAGTGCTACAGTGATCCTGAGAACCCAAGAGAACTTTAGAGATTTTTCTGTTCTATGTGGATGAAATATCTTTGGATTAGAAAAGAGATGGTTCGATTTTTGGACAATGACAATTTAACGTTGGCATTCGACCATACTCTCAGGTAGGAGGTATATTTAAAATGTCTGTCTGACTATCAAAGTTAAATAAATTTGTTTTTATCTTAGTTGTGATCTGATGATGGTGTGATTTTCCTTTTCTTTCCTTGTCTTGAGTAAGGCTTAACCGGAAAGGAAGTGGTTTGCTAGGAATTCAGTTGATGGCGCCCATTTATATTTGCATTATTTCTATTAAACTTAAGCCCGTAACGACCCTAGAGATACTTTGTCTCGTGTTACCCACTGCTTTTTCGATAACTCAGCTGAATTTCCGACACATTCCTTATTTGACTAGAGGTTCATTTAACTCCGCTCTGTCCTGGAACTCCAGGAATGCGATGTTATAGCAGATGGGTCATCGCATCCCCAGGACGAACGGGTACAATACCAAGGATAAATCAGTCATCCTACTCTTTACAACTAGAATATTTGCGGGCGAAGCCGCGACGGGTAATACTAGTTATTATTATTATTGTTATTATTCCCATTTGTGTAGCGCAATAGAACTTATCTTGCTAATGATGACTTTTTCTTCTTCCAAAATCTCTTCATCTGGACTCTGAAATTCTTTCTCCTTTCTTCCGTCCATGATTTCTTGGTCCTGGTAGTGATTTTCTGAGAGAAATGATGGTTAATGCTCTGAACTGGAGTCGATCTTGTAAAATTTATTCTGTAATGCCAATTTCTTAAAGGTCTTTTTTAGCCTATATTCATTTTTGAAAAAATAGACATATGAGATCACCTTTTGTCCGTGTGTCTGTGTGTGTGTGTGTGTGTGTGATGGTGTGTGTGTATTTCCCCCTAATAACTTCTAAACGGCTAGAGCGATTTCAATGAAACTCAGTAAGTTCATAGCACTATTCCGGACGACCCCGACCGTGCCCTTCAAATTTTGTTTCGTCTCACAAATCCAGCATGGCGGCTGTGAGAATTATTTCACCAGCATTCAATATCTCCGAATCTATTACCGATATCACCCTGGAATTTTGTACGGTGATAAAGGGAACTGCTAGAAGTTCACCTATGTGACTTTTGAAAAACTGGTAACTACAAAACCAACATGGCGGCCAAGTGAAGTTGCGACTTTTAAATAGACGTTTCTCGCAATTTAACCAACCAAACGCAATAAAACTTGGTACAGTATATGTTTATACACATTGTAACGCACCGACACCAAACTTCGTTCAATTGTTTACATAACCTCAAGATGGCGGCTGTGCGAAATATTTCACCGGCATTCTATATCGCTGAAACTATAAGCGTTATCACCCTGAAATTTTGTATGTTGTTAGTTGCAATTAACATAAGTAGGTTATATGAAAATATGCTGTATAGTTCTTCACGGAACTACTTGTTCTATTTCACTAAGCCAGTTGTTCTTGACTTCCATTGAGAGAGGAGCAAGGTTGAGAATGCTATCGGTGAGCCTGTCACAGTTCATTCTGAGAATGTGGCCGTAGAAGATCAATCGCCTTTACCTGAAGGTGTCGATGATCTTTTCACCATATTGATAAAGCTCCTCAGACTTCCAGTTCATCCAGATCCCTTCTGAGCAGACTGGGCCAAGGATTTTGCTCAATATTTTCCTTTCTTATTTCTCTACGACTTTAATAAGAGATCTGCCTCCAATGATCAAGGTTTCCGAGGCGGATAGTGCTTCAGGTTTGATTACTGAGGTGTAATGGCTTAATTTTGCGTTTTTCGATATTGATTTCCTGTTGTATCTGTTCCAGAATATCCATAGGCTTTCTGTAATTTTGAAATTCTGTCTTTGTTTGGCTCACGATTCAATCATTATCCCTTCTTCTTGACGTTTCGGCCAGCTATGGACCATGGTAATTCAACTGCTGACTAATTTTCCAGAGTAAATTGACACAACGACTTGTTCGATTTTGAATGATATTTTTTTGTTTTTCCGTATTTTTTTTATTTTTGTAATTTTTTTTTTAAATTTTTGGTCTTTTTAAATCTAGGTGTCCACCTCAAAATTTTAAATTCAATTCCAAATTTGTATTCTTTAAACTGTGTTAAGAAGGGCAGATGACCTCTTAGTTCCGCCCCTTAAAACAAAAACTGCTCTCTTACTCGAGCATTAACATTCTCCCAGCAACGCCTCAGTCCACGTCTTGTTTGTTGTTAATTTAGGCTTTCCTGGAAACGCTGGTGTTCTTTTAGTTTTATCGTAAGGGGCGTACGCATCTGAATATCGTTGTATGTAATTCCTACTCCCTTTAACTCCTTTTCTACCTCTGTGAACCACGCTCCCTTGGTTTTCTTACCCAGAAACTAAGTAAAGATTTTAATTGACAATCGCATTGGGCTCAGTCTTGTTAAATGACCATAGAACACAATCCTCTTCATTCTCATGACGTCAGTGATTTTGGTAACATGTGTGTAGAGTTCAGGGTTGTGTCTCCGTCTGTAATCACAGTTTTCATTGACTGGGCCCAAGATTTTCCGTAAGATCTTCCTTTCTTAGGTTTTAAGTTTCTCCATGAGACCTTTTCTGTGCATCGTAAGGCACTCTGCAGCATATTATTATTATTATTATTATTATTATTATTATTATTATTATTATTATTATTATGTTCCAGCCTACTGACAGCGGACCTGGCAACGGCAGCAGTTCTCATCTCAATGGGCGCTGTGTTAGGCAAGACGACCCCACTTCAACTGCTCATGATGGGATTGATGGAGCTTATTGTGAGCACAGCCAATGAACACCTGGGTGTGCACGTACTCAAGGTAGCCTATTTCATTATAACATACAGAGCTTGTTATGTTGATGGAAAATCAGACTTTTACGCATTTATGAAAATTGAGACTTACTGAATATATAAAATAGAGGGTCGTTCTTTCTGAAGAATCCCATCTGAACTATAGGAAGATTCACGCGTTGCATGTACGTTTCCAAAAATATTCAGTATGTTTGAAGCATATTATTATTATTATCATTATTATTATTTGCATTCTTTAAATATTTCACTGGTATCCCTTATTTTAATATTAAAGAATTGTTTCAAATTACTGTACTGAATCTCTACTACCATGATCCAAGATTCAGGCATAAGGTCTCTCACAACAAGAGCCATAACAAAGACTAAATATGTAAAACCTTTATGTATAAATAGCTATGATTTCAAGAGACTAAATTACATTATACCATCACTACTTACTGAACTACCACCTGGATTGTCGAACATGAAAAGCAAACAGCTAGCTATACGTCGCATTAAAAACTATTACCTAACTAAACATTAACTCATAACATAAACTTACTATTATAACTACTATAGTGTAACTATTTGTGTTTTTAACTATTTACATTAATATTTTTCTCATTATCACCTAACATGTTAAATCAAATTATATATATATATATAAAGAAACAAGATGTTCAGTAAAGAATGTATAGCCTACTTTCTCCTAAATGCATGGGTATTGTTATAACTCTTTGTCCTTTTCAAGGAGTATGATTGAATGTTGGTTGTAGTAGCTTGTTGAAATACAACGTGCTATAGGGATATAAAACATGACACTGAGATGCCCTTTGCTAGTGCTACCTCTGTACCAAATTTCGTTCCATTCGGTTTCACCGTGTTTGAATTAATAGGGGGAATTGATTTTCACACAAAGATGGCCGCCATCCGCAAACTATTAGGCTAATGACCTATTCATTTGGCCAAAGGATGCTTCCTCTATAAGGGTATGTTGTTGCAAAATTTGGTAGAGATCGGATGATTAGGTTAATCGTAATTTGATTTAAGCTTTGAACATTTGTGTGGCCGCCATTACGTTTCCGTCAAGATGGCGGCGATATAAAACATGACACTGAGGTGCCTTTTGTTAGTACTACCTCTGTACCAAATTTCGTTCCATTCGGTTGCACCATGTTCAAATTAATAGGGGGAATCGATTTTCACACAAAGATGGCCGCCATCCGCAAACTATTACGCTGATGACCTATTGGTTTGGTCAAAGGATGATCCCCCCATAAAGGTATGTTGTTGCAAAATTTGGTAGAGATTGGATGATTAGGTTAGTCGTAATTTGATTTAAGCTTTGAACATTTGCGTGGCCGCCATTACGTTTCCGTCAAGATGGCGGCGATATAAAACATGACACTGAGGTGTCCTTTTTAGTGCTACCTTTGTACCAAATTTCGTTCAATTCGCATTCACCGTGTTCGAATTGATAGGGGGGGACAGACATTCAGAGTACTCACACTCACACACACACAGACACACACACACACAGCCACACACACACACATACACACACACACACACACACACAGACTTACACACACACACACACACACAGACAGACACACTTTTTTCGCCCTGTGTTGATCTCATAAGTCTACTTTCATTTTTTGCAAAAATCGAAAGTAGGCTAAAAATATATTAAAACAAAATAAAACAAAATCAATAATTATAATTAAATTATATAAATATAAAAAATTGAAAAGAAAAAAACATATATTTTGCAGGCACTCTTGTATTGAAATACAATCTGTATATATGTTGTAAATAATAATTAATATGTCTCACAGATAAGCTGATTAATCTGTTCCGTGGCTGTCTCTAATGAATCAGAAATGATTGCAAGAAAGAGGGCAAGTTCTTAATAAATGCATAAATAATAACAATTAGTCACTCCAAAAATAAATTCAAGTAAGGTTTTTCAAAGTAATCCTGAAGAAGCAAATGTCATTATCACACAATACTTAGTCAAGTGATATTATTATGACATCAATTTACTGTTTTAATATCTCGACGAGAGCTGTTGTGTATCATCAACTTTTATTGCTCCATTTATGAACATTAGGAGGGTGACAGTAGGAAGGAAACTATTATGAGCAAAAAATTGTCTCGCGAGTAGAAGAATGACGTCCTCCAAAGAATAAAAGGGGAGCTTGGAAGAGTTAGAACGAAGAAGGGCAGGAATGTGTTGAAGATATTGAGGAGGGAAGACTTGATGGTCGTTTCTACAGGCATTTCTCGCCACCACAGGGCAATTACCAGAGTGTTAGCGGGCCCCCTCACACGGTTTCGCTGTCCATCCTACCGAAAGAATTATTAAATTTTGGTGAGTAATTCAGATTTTGAATTAAGAGTTTATTAAGACGCATTAGTTTTAAAATTAATGTACAATGTAAGATACTTGGTAATAGTATGAATTGAGTTTCGAGAAATATACTAGTTGTTGTTGTTGTTTTTTTTTTTTGTTTTTTTTTTTTTTTTTTCGGGGAGTGGGTATGAATTCCAAGACTCTTAGGTGAGTAGCATTTCATTTTATTACTCTATTGTTCTGCAAAGGAGTAGGTGGATGATTCGTATGTAATGGTGAGAGTAATTAGTCGAAGTAGTGACAAGTGATAACTGATGGTGGATAGGACAAGATGATAAGGAGTGTTTATTATTTAAATTTAATTCGATTTGACTTACAATTTGCAATCGATTAGATTAGATTCGATGTTACTTACCATTTGAAATCGATTAGTTTCGATTTTACTTACAATTTGAAACCGATTAGTTAAGATTCGATTTTATTTACAATATAATTTTGTGTTGTGTTGAGTGTGTTTTGTGTATTGTGGTTTTTGTGCTGTGTGTTGTGTGTGCTTTGGAGTGTTGTGTGTGCCTGGAGTGTTTTGTGGTGAGAATGAATGATTGTGAAATGATGAGAAGTGTTTTAGGATGATCGGGAATGAAGAGACAAAAATCGGAGAAAAACAAGATGTTCAGTAAAGAACATATAGCCTACTTTCTCCTAAATGCATGGGTATTGATATAACTCTTTGTCCTTTTCAAGGAGTATAATTGAATGTTGGTTGTAGTAGCTTGTTGAAATACTACGTGCTACACGGATATTAAACATGAATATGAGGTGCTCTTTGCTAGCGCTACCTCTGTAAAAAAAAATCATCCAATTCGGTTTCACCTTGTTTGAATTGATATGGTGAATCGTTTTGCACACATACATGGACACTATCTGCAAACTATTGGGCAGATTACTTTGTAGTTCAGTCAAAAGATGCTTCCCACGAAAAGGTATGTAGTTGCAAAATTTGGTAGCGATCAAATGACTATGTTGGTCGTAATTCGATTCCGTTTCCGTCAAGATGGCGGCGATATAAAACATGACACTGAGGTGCCCTTTGCTAGTGTTACCTCTGTACCAAATTTCGTTCAATTCAGTTTCACCGTGTTTGAATAGATATGGGGAATCGATTTGCACACATACATGGCCGCCATCTGCAAACTATTGGGCTGATGACCTTGTAGTTTAGTCAAAAGACGTTCTCCATATAAATATATGTTGTTGCAAAATTTGGTAGAGATCGGATGATTAGGTTAGTCGTAATTTGATTTAAGCTCTGAACATTTGGGTGGCCGCCATTACGTTTCTCTAAAGATGGTGGCGATATAAAACATGACACTGAGGTGTCCTCTGCTAGTGCAACCTCTGTACCTAATAGCATTCAATTCGGTGAAATTCAATTCGGTTTCACCGAATTGATAGGGGGGGGGGGGGGGACAGACATTCAGAGTACACACACTCACAGCGGTCAAGCTGTATGCCTCTCACCAAGGCGGACCGGGTTCGATTCCCGGTCAATGTATGTGAGATTTTCGATGTGAAATGCCATGTCCTGTGGTTCGGATTCCACGTAAAACGGAGGTCCCGTGGCTTATGATCGCGAGATTAACGGTCACATTAAACTACAAGCTTCCTTTTTCCTTCAGAGACACACATACCCACACACAGACACACAATTTTTCGCCCTGTGTTGATCTCATAAGTCTACTTTCATTTTTTGCAAAAATCGAAAGTAGGCTAATAATTATAAAGATGATGGTATCATAACAATAATAATAATAATAATAATAATAATAATAATAATAATAATAATCCTATTGACTCAGTAACCTGGTGTGGATCTTACGTGTTGGAGTCATTTAGGCTATCTCCTCTCCAATTTAAACGTTTTGCTTGTGTTGTTACCGAAGCCGACATCCCAAGATTCGGAGAGCCTTAGCTTTTCACGTCCTTCAAACATTCCACTTCCTTGGCCGAGATTCGAACCCACGTCTTGAGATCAAGTGGCGGACACTCTAACTGTCGAAGCAAATATGAGCTATGAACATCAACAAAAAGTATAAACAAATTGAGGTTGGATTGAACCTTTAATCTTGGGTTTTGAGGGCCAGCACTCAACCGACTGTACCACTCAGCTTGATAGTAATTAGTGACGAAGGAGTTATTTTAATATCTTCCTCCGCTTCTCAATTGGTGGTCTGCGTGCCAATCTAGAGGAAACGCGAAGATAAGAGACACATAAAACAATTAGTGAAAAACCACAGCCTGCTTCCAGTCGACCGACCGGGTCTGGGAATGGAATGAATGAAGACCCCATCTAGCGGCGAGGATATGAACTGTGCCGGCAGCCGAAGCCTGTCGCACTTCCCTGGGGCAATGATCAAATGAATGACAGATGAAATTAAATGATTGTGGACAGTGATACTGGAATGAAATTGTGACAGGGAAAACCGGAGTACCCGGAGAAAAACCTGTCTGCCTCCGCTTTGTCCAGCACAAATCTCACATGGAGTGACCGGGATTTGAACCACGGACCCAGCGGTGAGAGACCAGCGTGCTGCCGCCTAAGCCACGGAGGCACATAAAACAATTATTATTGTTTGTAAACAAATTACAGTTCGAATAAAATTCTGGTTGGTTGGTTCCTCAGTTTAGGGGCTGCGGCATCGCGGTCATGTAGCCCCGTGTACTTTGGGTGTGTGTAGAATCTGTCTGATATCCGGTGTTAATTGTGATGACTGTATTAGTGTGTGTTATCTGTTTTAATTCAAGTAAGGTCTGCAGACAATAATTCAAGTAGTTCCTACTTTTGCTACGAAATGCTAGCGTCTACAACACCTAGCTTGCGGACTTGGCTACTAATTAGCATCGCTGTCAGCGCCTGGCAGCGAACGTTGGTACTAATAGAGCGTTATCAATTCTAACCTACAAATTTTTGTTTCACACAAGTGTAGTTAGTGGAAGGTTCTTTTTCGTGACATAAATCCATGACATGGGACCGCCAGCTTTACGTCCCCTGCGAAGGAAGGCATACTGAGGGATTTTTAACGCTCTTAAAAAATCCGACGACTTCAGCCGGGTTTGAACCCGTGACCTTGGGCATAGAAGCTCAGCATGCTACCAACTACGCCACCGAAGCCGCCCTTATCTAGACTGCTAATGAAGCGAAGGGATAGGTTGGTAGGGCTCCTACTAAGACACTCAGGAATAGCAAACTTAGTTATGGAAGGAAGTTAGTTAGTTAGTTATTGAGATTTAAAGGGGCGGAACTACGAGGTAATCTGCCCCTATGAAGACAAGAACTGTAAGGGTAGAGAAAGTTGAGAACATGTTAAACAGATTGCACGGATGTAGTGTGTGGTAGCTATGTAGAGTTGAAACAATTAGCTCAGGACAGAGCCACATCAAACCAGTCAAAAGACTGAAGATTCAAACAACAACATAAAGAGAAGCCTAGGACAGTTTCAACTGATAAGTTAACTTCTTTGGACTAATCCAGTTTTTACAAGGAACCACTCAAGGCAGGTGTCAGTATAAGGAAGAGAGACGTGAGAAGACGAGACAGTGCAGGATGTATTGGGGAGTCGACAAGGCAATGTATCTTAAGTGATCGAGTGGCCAGACTCCCTCATCTATCACAGCTCGAGGCCAAGAGGTCCAATCAGGATGCCAATCTGCATGACACTGTCACTCAAACAGCAAGAAATCGAGAAATAAGAAGAGAAGCAGAAAAAGGAAGAATTCTCATTCAGTGGTACAAATGTAGGGGCTTGACTGCTTACAACGGACGGCTCCTTTTTTTAAATTGTTGGCGTATGTCTTTATGATGATGATGATAATTGTTGTTTTAAGGGGCCTAACCTCTAGGTTATCGGCCCATAAGGGTCTGGGTGATAGCGAAAATGGTAATTAGATGGAAACCAGAACGAAAATTAAGTGAGACTGAAAATACTTACAAAATGCCACTCAGATTGAAACGAATCACAAAATGGAGAGTAGTAATGCTTACGAAAGGTAATTTATAAGGAAAATACTCACAAAAGGAATATATTGAAAAATACGCACAAAGTGCAGTTTGGTTCAAAATACGTACAAAATGCAATTGGCATTCGAAATACTTACAAAATGCTAATGAGATTGAAAATGCATACAAAATGTAATTTAGATTCAAAATAGCCACAAAATGCAATTGAGAATCACAATACTTTTAAAATGCCCACCATACAAAATGCAATTTAGATTGAAAATACTTGCAAAAAGCGGTTTAGGTTGAATATACTTACAAAATGCAATTGAAATTCAAAATACTCACAAAAGTCCCAGCCCCTATATTGAAAGACTTGCTAAAAAGCAATTTAGATTGTCAATCCTTACAAAATGCAATTCAGGTTGAAAATACTCGTAAAATGCAATTTAGATCAAAAGAACTTACAAAATGCAACGTAGATTGAAAAAACCTACAAATGGAGTGTAGATGCAAAAAATTCGCTAAAGGGTATTTATATACACAGGGAGCCAATTAACAAAAACAGTGCGGGGATCGTAAAGAGAAAAGGAAATATAATGAAAAGAAAACGAGAAGTCTGATCCCTCGAAGAAGGAGGGATCAGGAAAGATGAGACAACGGCCAATTAAGTGAAAGACTCCCTAGGCTTCGGATACCCTAATACCGTCGGGGTCGGAAAAGAAGGGAGGTCAATAGGAAAGAAGACGGAGAGTAGCCCGGCACAAGTAAGTGGAAGCAACGCCGGAATCAGCTGGGGTCCCGTGGTCGCAAACTCACGTCCCACTAGATGTGAGCCCCTGGGGGAGTATGTCTTTAGACTAGGGCGGTACATGTGTGTTTGAGTCTGCAATCTTTTGACAGGTTGGATGCATCTCTCAATACGTCCCGATGCCAGCGCGTTAGCGCACTCGGCCACTGTGGCTGGTGTCAGTAGATTTACCGGGCTAATTTCGTATTCATAAGAAAATATCAGAAATTCACACAGGAACCTCGTTTATCCGGCCCAATTAACCTGGACCTCCGGTTTATCCGTATCGTAAATAATAATAATAATAATAATAAAAAATATTTTTAATGTACAGTATTTCTTTCACGGGGTCGACTCTCCTTGAATATCAAGGATAGTTAAGGACAGGAACTGGAGTACCGTAATTCGGCCACGGTCTATGAAAGATACCGTCTCGGCATTCGCCTGGAAGTCAGAACTGCTGTTAGTAAAAAGTCTTCGTGATCGTGCTGCGAGGAAACGCAATCATACGGTATATATATTATTTCAGTAGTATAGATCCCTCCTGCGGCGCTCACAAGCGACCGATCGTGACAAATGAGCATTCAAATGAAAGAGAATAGACATTAGCAGTGACGAATTGCACTCTAATTTCATAAATATCCATAATTTCTTTAAAAAAATATTTTTTAAAAAATGTACGTAGTGTGCGATTTTCAGATGCTGATGCTGTAGGAAAATACGCTCCATAATTGCTGTCCACTTCACATTTTGACCGCTATGACGCCTGTTTCATGTCATTTTAACATTCGTACGTCTTTCTATCATTTTGCATGGATTTCAGTAACAGTAACTTAAATCAAAGGAATGAGTACTCAAATCGTATAATTTCATAAATATCGAATAACCGGTGAGTGTTATGATGATCCAATTTTCAGTCATTGCCTTCTTAAGTTAGAAAACGTAGAACTGGGAATTCTAACTGAAATGTAAACAGTGTTCTATATTCATTTCGTTAAAAAGAAAACATAACAACCTTTATCCTTAAGTCTCTCATTATAAACCTATTGGGGTAAGTGTGGTTTATGAACATGGGAGATTTCTCGCACGGGTCTGCTAGTACAAATGTAAAACAGAAAAACGTTTACATTAATTTAGTCCATAAAATACAGTCGTAAATGTAAGAAGAGTGTATTTATATTTTTTTGTACAATTGAAAAGAAGTATTACAACTTATGTTAATCTATATATATAAAAATCAATGTAACGTGATAGTTTGTCTGTGGGTGTGTATGTCTCCTATGCGTTCATATACCATTCGTCCGATTGCGATGAAACTTGGGTGAGATGTTGAGTACACTCCAAGGAAGGTTTCTGACTTAGTAAATCCATTTTACAATAGGTAGCGCACGCGTAGATTCAACAAATGAGCGACGATGCGCGAAGCATTTCAACAAAGTCCCGTATGTGTTCATATACCATTCGTCCGATAGCGATGAAACTTGGGTGAGATGTTGAGTACACTCCAAGGAAGGTTTCTGACTTAGTAAATCCATTTTACAATAGGTAGCGCACGCGTAGATTCAACAAATGAGCGACGATGCGCGAAGCATTTCAACAAAGTCCCGTATGTGTTCATATACCATTCGTCCGATTGCGATGAAACTTTGGTGAGATGTTGAGTACACTCCAAGGATGGTTTCTGACTTAGTAAATCCATTTTACAATAGGTAGCGCACGCGTAGATTCAACAAATGAGCGACGATGCGCGAAGCATTTCAACAAAGTCCCGTATGTGTTCATATACCATTCGTCCGATTGCGATGAAACTTGGGTGAGATGTTGAGTACACTCCAAGGATGGTTTCTGACTTAGTAAATCCATTTTACAATAGGTAGCGCACGCGTAGATTCAACAAATGAGCGACGATGCGCGAAGCATTTCAACAAAGTCCCGTATGTGTTCATATACCATTCGTCCGATAGCGATGAAACTTGGGTGAGATGTTGAGTACACTCCAAGGAAGGTTTCTGACTTAGTAAATCCATTTTACAATAGGTAGCGCACGCGTAGATTCAACAAATGAGCGACGATGCGCGAAGCATTTCAACAAAGTCCCGTATGTGTTCATATACCATTCGTCCGATTGCGATGAAACTTGGGTGAGATGTTGAGTACACTCCAAGGATGGTTTCTGACTTAGTAAATCCATTTTACAATAGGTAGCGCACGCGTAGATTCAACAAATGAGCGACGATGCGCGAAGCATTTCAACAAAGTCCCGTATGTGTTCATATACCATTCGTCCGATTGCGATGAAACTTGGGTGAGATGTTGAGAACACTCCAAGGAAGGTTTCTGACTTAGTAAATCCATTTTACAATAGGTAGTGCACGCGTAGATTCAACAAATGAGCGACGATGCGCGAAGCATTTCAAAAAAGTCCCGAATGCATTCATATACCATTCGTCCGATAGCTATGAAACTTGCGTAAAATGTTGTGTACACTGCAGGGAAATTTTCTGGCTTAGTACATCCACTTTACAATAGGCAGCGCACGATTAGATTCAACAAATGAGCTACGACGCGCGAAGCATTTCAACAAAGTCACGTTTGCGTTCATATACCATTCGTCCGATAGCGATGAAACTAGGCTGAGATTTTGTGTGCACTCCAGGGAAGGTTTCTAGCTTAGTAAATCCCTTTAAAAATAGGTAGAGCACGAGTAGAATCAACAAATGAGCAACGGCGCGCGAAGCGTTTCAACAAAGTCCCATTTAATTTCATATACCATTCATCCGATAGCGATGAAACTTGGGTGAGATGCTGTGTACACTCCAGGGAAGGTTTCTGGCTTAGTACATACATTTTACAATAGGTAGCGCACCAGTAGATTCAACAAATGAGCGATGACACGCGAAGCGTTTCAACAAAGTCCCGTATAAAGTCATATACCATTCGTCTGATAGTGATAAATGTTTGGTGAATTGTTGTGTACACTCCAGGAAAGGTTTCTGGCTAAGTAAATCCATTTTACAATACGAAGCGCACGTTTATGTTCAACAAATGAGTGACTACGCGCGAAGCGTTTCGACAACGTCCCGTATACGTTCACATACCATTCATCCGATTGCGATGAAACTTGGGTGAGATGTTGAGTACACTCCAAGGAAGGTTTCTGACTTAGTAAATCCATTTTACAATAGGTAGCGCACGCGTAGATTCAACAAATGAGCGACGATGCGCGAAGCATTTCAACAAAGTCCCGTATGTATTCATATACCATTCGTCCGATAGCGATGAAACTTGGGTGAGATGTTGAGTACACTCCAAGGATGGTTTCTGACTTAGTAAATCCATATTACAATAGGTAGCGCACGCGTAGATTCAACAAATGAGCGACGATGCGCGAAGCATTTCAACAAAGTCCCGTATGTGTTCATATACAATTCGTCTGATAGCGATGAAACTTGGGTGAGATGTTGAGTACACTCCAAGGAAAGTTTCTGACTTAGTAAATCCATTTTACAATAGGTAGCGCACGCGTAGATTCAACAAATGAGCGACGATGCGCGAAGCATTTCAACAAAGTCCCGTATGTGTTCATATACCATTCGTCCGATTGCGATGAAACTTGGGTGAGATGTTGAGTACACTCCAAGGATGGTTTCTGACTTAGTAAATCCATTTTACAATAGGTAGCGCACGCGTAGATTCAACAAATGAGCGACGATGCGCGAAGCATTTCAACAAAGTCCCGTATGTGTTCATATACCATTCGTCCGATAGCGATGAAACTTGGGTGAGATGTTGAGTACACTCCAAGGAAGGTTTCTGACTTAGTAAATCCATTTTACAATAGGTAGCGCACGCGTAGATTCAACAAATGAGCGACGATGCGCGAAGCATTTCAACAAAGTCCCGTATGTGTTCATATACCATTCGTCCGATTGCGATGAAACTTTGGTGAGATGTTGAGTACACTCCAAGGATGGTTTCTGACTTAGTAAATCCATTTTACAATAGGTAGCGCACGCGTAGATTCAACAAATGAGCGACGATGCGCGAAGCATTTCAACAAAGTCCCGTATGTGTTCATATACCATTCGTCCGATTGCGATGAAACTTGGGTGAGATGTTGAGTACACTCCAAGGAAGGTTTCTGACTTAGTAAATCCATTTTACAATAGGTAGCGCACGCGTAGATTCAACAAATGAGCGACGATGCGCGAAGCATTTCAACAAGGTCCCGTATGCATTCATATACCATTCGTCCGATAGCGATGAAACTTGGGTGAGATGTTGAGAACACTCCAAGGAAGGTTTCTGACTTAGTAAATCCATTTTACAATAGGTAGTGCACGCGTAGATTCAACAAATGAGCGACGATGCGCGAAGCATTTCAAAAAAGTCCCGAATGCATTCATATACCATTCGTCCGATAGCTATGAAACTTGCGTAAAATGTTGTGTACACTGCAGGGAAATTTTCTGGCTTAGTACATCCACTTTACAATAGGCAGCGCACGATTAGATTCAACAAATGAGCTACGACGCGCGAAGCATTTCAACAAAGTCACGTTTGCGTTCATAAACCATTCGTCCGATAGCGATGAAACTAGGCTGAGATTTTGTGTGCACTCCAGGGAAGGTTTCTAGCTTAGTAAATCCCTTTAAAAATAGGTAGAGCACGAGTAGAATCAACAAATGAGCAACGGCGCGCGAAGCGTTTCAACAAAGTCCCATTTAATTTCATATACCATTCATCCGATAGCGATGAAACTTGGGTGAGATGCTGTGTACACTCCAGGGAAGGTTTCTGGCTTAGTACATACATTTTACAATAGGTAGCGCACCAGTAGATTCAACAAATGAGCGATGACACGCGAAGCGTTTCAACAAAGTCCCGTATAAAGTCATATACCATTCGTCTGATAGTGATAAATGTTTGGTGAATTGTTGTGTACACTCCAGGAAAGGTTTCTGGCTAAGTAAATCCATTTTACAATACGAAGCGCACGTTTATGTTCAACAAATGAGTGACTACGCGCGAAGCGTTTCGACAACGTCCCGTATACGTTCACATACCATTCATCCGATTGCGATGAAACTTGGGTGAGATGTTGAGTACACTCCAAGGAAGGTTTCTGACCTAGTAAATCCATTTTACAATAGGTAGCGCACGCGAAGATTCAACAAATGAGCGACGATGCGCGAAGCATTTCAACAAAGTCCCGTATGTGTTCATATACCATTCGTCCGATAGCGATGAAACTTGGGTGAGGTGTTGAGTACACTCCAAGGATGGTTTCTGACTTAGTAAATCCATATTACAATAGGTAGCGCACGCGTAGATTCAACAAATGAGCGACGATGCGCGAAGCATTTCAACAAAGTCCCGTATGTGTTCATATACAATTCGTCTGATAGCGATGAAACTTGGGTGAGATGTTGAGTACACTCCAAGGAAGGTTTCTGACTTAGTAAATCCATTTTACAATAGGTAGCGCACGCGTAGATTCAACAAATGAGCGACGATGCGCGAAGCATTTCAACAAAGTCCCGTATGTGTTCATATACCATTCGTCCGATTGCGATGAAACTTGGGTGAGATGTTGAGTACACTCCAAGGATGGTTTCTGACTTAGTAAATCCATTTTACAATAGGTAGCGCACGCGTAGATTCAACAAATGAGCGACGATGCGCGAAGCATTTCAACAAAGTCCCGTATGTGTTCATATACCATTCGTCCGATAGCGATGAAACTTGGGTGAGATGTTGAGTACACTCCAAGGAAGGTTTCTGACTTAGTAAATCCATTTTACAATAGGTAGCGCACGCGTAGATTCAACAAATGAGCGACGATGCGCGAAGCATTTCAACAAAGTCCCGTATGTGTTCATATACCATTCGTCCGATTGCGATGAAACTTTGGTGAGATGTTGAGTACACTCCAAGGATGGTTTCTGACTTAGTAAATCCATTTTACAATAGGTAGCGCACGCGTAGATTCAACAAATGAGCGACGATGCGCGAAGCATTTCAACAAAGTCCCGTATGTGTTCATATACCATTCGTCCGATTGCGATGAAACTTGGGTGAGATGTTGAGTACACTCCAAGGAAGGTTTCTGACTTAGTAAATCCATTTTACAATAGGTAGCGCACGCGTAGATTCAACAAATGAGCGACGATGCGCGAAGCATTTCAACAAAGTCCCGTATGTGTTCATATACCATTCGTCCGATTGCGATGAAACTTGGGTGAGATGTTGAGTACACTCCAAGGAAGGTTTCTGACTTAGTAAATCCATTTTACAATAGGTAGCGCACGCGTAGATTCAACAAATGAGCGACGATGCGCGAAGCATTTCAACAAGGTCCCGTATGCATTCATATACCATTCGTCCGATAGCGATGAAACTTGGGTGAGATGTTGAGAACACTCCAAGGAAGGTTTCTGACTTAGTAAATCCATTTTACAATAGGTAGTGCACGCGTAGATTCAACAAATGAGCGACGATGCGCGAAGCATTTCAAAAAAGTCCCGAATGCATTCATATACCATTCGTCCGATAGCTATGAAACTTGCGTAAAATGTTGTGTACACTGCAGGGAAATTTTCTGGCTTAGTACATCCACTTTACAATAGGCAGCGCACGATTAGATTCAACAAATGAGCTACGACGCGCGAAGCATTTCAACAAAGTCACGTTTGCGTTCATAAACCATTCGTCCGATAGCGATGAAACTAGGCTGAGATTTTGTGTGCACTCCAGGGAAGGTTTCTAGCTTAGTAAATCCCTTTAAAAATAGGTAGAGCACGAGTAGAATCAACAAATGAGCAACGGCGCGCGAAGCGTTTCAACAAAGTCCCATTTAATTTCATATACCATTCATCCGATAGCGATGAAACTTGGGTGAGATGCTGTGTACACTCCAGGGAAGGTTTCTGGCTTAGTACATACATTTTACAATAGGTAGCGCACCAGTAGATTCAACAAATGAGCGATGACACGCGAAGCGTTTCAACAAAGTCCCGTATAAAGTCATATACCATTCGTCTGATAGTGATAAATGTTTGGTGAATTGTTGTGTACACTCCAGGAAAGGTTTCTGGCTAAGTAAATCCATTTTACAATACGAAGCGCACGTTTATGTTCAACAAATGAGTGACTACGCGCGAAGCGTTTCGACAACGTCCCGTATACGTTCACATACCATTCATCCGATTGCGATGAAACTTGGGTGAGATGTTGAGTACACTCCAAGGAAGGTTTCTGACTTAGTAAATCCATTTTACAATAGGTAGCGCACGCGTAGATTCAACAAATGAGCGACGATGCGCGAAGCATTTCAACAAAGTCCCGTATGTGTTCATATACCATTCGTCCGATAGCGATGAAACTTGGGTGAGGTGTTGAGTACACTCCAAGGATGGTTTCTGACTTAGTAAATCCATATTACAATAGGTAGCGCACGCGTAGATTCAACAAATGAGCGACGATGCGCGAAGCATTTCAACAAAGTCCCGTATGTGTTCATATACAATTCGTCTGATAGCGATGAAACTTGGGTGAGATGTTGAGTACACTCCAAGGAAGGTTTCTGACTTAGTAAATCCATTTTACAATAGGTAGCGCACGCGTAGATTCAACAAATGAGCGACGATGCGCGAAGCATTTCAACAAAGTCCCGTATGTGTTCATATACCATTCGTCCGATTGCGATGAAACTTGGGTGAGATGTTGAGTACACTCCAAGGATGGTTTCTGACTTAGTAAATCCATTTTACAATAGGTAGCGCACGCGTAGATTCAACAAATGAGCGACGATGCGCGAAGCATTTCAACAAAGTCCCGTATGTGTTCATATACCATTCGTCCGATAGCGATGAAACTTGGGTGAGATGTTGAGTACACTCCAAGGAAGGTTTCTGACTTAGTAAATCCATTTTACAATAGGTAGCGCACGCGTAGATTCAACAAATGAGCGACGATGCGCGAAGCATTTCAACAAAGTCCCGTATGTGTTCATATACCATTCGTCCGATTGCGATGAAACTTTGGTGAGATGTTGAGTACACTCCAAGGATGGTTTCTGACTTAGTAAATCCATTTTACAATAGGTAGCGCACGCGTAGATTCAACAAATGAGCGACGATGCGCGAAGCATTTCAACAAAGTCCCGTATGTGTTCATATACCATTCGTCCGATTGCGATGAAACTTGGGTGAGATGTTGAGTACACTCCAAGGAAGGTTTCTGACTTAGTAAATCCATTTTACAATAGGTAGCGCACGCGTAGATTCAACAAATGAGCGACGATGCGCGAAGCATTTCAACAAGGTCCCGTATGCATTCATATACCATTCGTCCGATAGCGATGAAACTTGGGTGAGATGTTGAGAACACTCCAAGGAAGGTTTCTGACTTAGTAAATCCATTTTACAATAGGTAGTGCACGCGTAGATTCAACAAATGAGCGACGATGCGCGAAGCATTTCAAAAAAGTCCCGAATGCATTCATATACCATTCGTCCGATAGCTATGAAACTTGCGTAAAATGTTGTGTACACTGCAGGGAAATTTTCTGGCTTAGTACATCCACTTTACAATAGGCAGCGCACGATTAGATTCAACAAATGAGCTACGACGCGCGAAGCATTTCAACAAAGTCACGTTTGCGTTCATATACCATTCGTCCGATAGCGATGAAACTAGGCTGAGATTTTGTGTGCACTCCAGGGAAGGTTTCTAGCTTAGTAAATCCCTTTAAAAATAGGTAGAGCACGAGTAGAATCAACAAATGAGCAACGGCGCGCGAAGCGTTTCAACAAAGTCCCATTTAATTTCATATACCATTCATCCGATAGCGATGAAACTTGGGTGAGATGCTGTGTACACTCCAGGGAAGGTTTCTGGCTTAGTACATACATTTTACAATAGGTAGCGCACCAGTAGATTCAACAAATGGGCGATGACACGCGAAGCGTTTCAACAAAGTCCCGTATAAAGTCATATACCATTCGTCTGATAGTGATAAATGTTTGGTGAATTGTTGTGTACACTCCAGGAAAGGTTTCTGGCTAAGTAAATCCATTTTACAATACGAAGCGCACGTTTATGTTCAACAAATGAGTGACTACGCGCGAAGCGTTTCGACAACGTCCCGTATACGTTCACATACCATTCATCCGATTGCGATGAAACTTGGGTGAGATGTTGTGTACACTCCAGGGAAGGTTTCTGGCTGAGTACATCCATATTGCAATATGTAGCGCAAGAGTAGGATCAACAAATGAGCGACGACACGCGAAGCGTTTCAACCAAGTCCCGTATGCATACATGTACCATTCGTCCGTACCTATGAAACTTGGGTGAGATGATGTGTACACGTCATGGAAAATTTCTGGCTTAGTAAATCCCCTATACAATATGCAGCGCACAAGTTGATTCAACAAATGAGGGACGACGCGCGAAGCGTTTCAACAAAGTCCCGTATAAGGTCATATACCATTCTGCCGTTAGCGGTGAAACTTGGGTGAAATATGGTTGACACTCCAAGGAAGGTTTCTGGCTTAGTAAATACATTCCACAGTAGGTAGCACACGAGTAGATTCGACAAATGAACGACGATAGCGATGAAACTTGGGTGAGATGTTGTGGACACTTACGTGACGGTTTCTAACTTAGTAAATACATTTTACAGTAGGTAGCGCACGAGTAGATTCAACAAATGAGTGACGGAGTGCGAATCGTTTAAACAAAATCGGGTATGCGTTCATATACTATTCATCCGATTGCGATGAAACATTGATCAGTTATGTTGTACCCGCCAGGGAAGGGGACTTAGTAAATCCATTTCACAATAAGTAGCGCAAGAGTAGATGCAACAAATGGGTGACGACGTGCGAAGCGTTTCAACAAAATTCTCTATTGCGTTCATATAGCATTCTTCGATTGCGATGAAACCTTGATGAGTTATTGTGTACACGCCAGGGAAGGGCTTCGACTTAGTAATACATTTCTCAATAGGTAGCGCACGAGTAGATTCAACAAATGAGTGACAGCGCACGAATCGTTTAAACAAAAACCCCTGTACGTGCATATACCATTCATCCGATTGCGATGAATCATTGATGAGTCATTGTGTACACGCCAGGGAAGGGTTTCGACTTAGTAAATCCATTTCACAATAGGTAGCGTACGATTAGATTCAACAAATGAGTGACAGCGATGAAACTTTTTGAAAGTTGTTGTGCACGCTCCCTCGAATGGTTCTAAATTAGAAAATCCATTTTATGATAGCTTAGAGGCAGTTAACATGTTGTGTATCCAAAAGCACTTCAAGAAACAGAATGTCAACGCCAACACTTTCTTTGATTGGCATTGCAACGCATGCCGGGTACAGCTTGTAGATTATATAACATGTTTTTGTTTTAATTTTTCCGGATTATCCAGATTTTGCGATGATCCGGATCAGTTCTGGTCGCACTTACTGTAATGCGGATAAGCGAGGTTCTTGTGTGCTTGGGAATTCAGATTGCAATATAGTGTGTTCTCTCACTAGGCTGTGGATGCCGGCGCCTCCATGTATGTTCACGTGTTCGGGGCTTACTTCGGCCTCACAGTCAGTCTCATGCTGGGACATGGAGCTAAGCTACGGAAAGGAGAAGGTAACGCTTTGGAGGGAGCAAGCTACACCTCAGACCTCTTCGCTATGGTTGGTGAGTACTCATTTATTGATGTGTAACACCTTTCCACTCGGTAGCTGGATATTTTTTGTGGGAGTGATTTTGGAAAAGGGACGGAAATGGGACGGAAATGTGTAAGAGGTAACATCGCATACGGTTTACTTCAAGACATCTATGTTTCGCTAAGGTGGTGGGCGTCTTAATAAGAATGTCTGTGTCCATTTTACTATACGAAACGTGTAAGCCAGTACTGGAATAGCATATGTATTGATGGCCTTATTTTTATTATTATTATTCTTTCTTCGATTCGGCCAACTAGAGACCACGTCAGTTCAACTGTCTCTTCTTCCGAGCTCTAACTACCGCCCAGTGTTCCCGCATTCGTCTTCGGTGTTGTTCTTTTCTCTCTTGGGACCAAAGGGGCCGATAACCTCGATGTTAGGCCCCTTAAAACAACAATTATCATCATCATCATCTTGGGACCAAGCCTTCCCCGTCTTCAGCTTCGGCTTTTCCTGGAAACCTTTGTGCGTATGTAGTTTTTCCTGAAGTGGAACACGCTCCTGGATATCTTTAGGGGAAATTTCCATTTCACGTAGATCTTTCTCAACTTCCGTAAACCATGCCCCTTTGGTTTTCTTATCTTGGAAGTACGTCAATATCCGTTTTGATATCCTGCCTGGGCTCATTCGTGTCACGTGGCTATAAAAGGCAATCCTTCTTTCTCGAATCGTGTCACTGATCTTCTCCACGTGCTTGTACAATTCATGGTTGTGACGCCTTCTGTACTCGCTGTTTTCTTTGATGGGACCCAGGATTTTCCTCAAAATCTTCCTTTCTTTAGCCTCTAGTTTTTCCATCAGACCTTTCTTGTTCATTATTAGAGTCTCAGCCGCATACAGAGCCTCTGGTCGAATAACAGTGCAGTAATGTCTAATTTTGGCGTTTAAGGATATCGATCTCTTATTGTAGATGTCTTTAGTCAGGTTGTATGCCATTTCCATTTTATTAATGCGTGACATGAAGGCTTCATTCTCTGATAATTATTATTATTATTATTCTTTAATCGTATCGGCCAACTAAGGACCACGTTATTTCAACTGGCTTCTCTGGGCTTTGATCTTTGACCAGTGTTCCTTCATACGTTGCCGGTGTTGCTCTTTTCTTTCTTCCGTCCACATCTTCCCCGTCTTCAACTTCGGTCTTTCTTGAAAACCCTGGTGACCGTGTAGACTCTTTCTGAGGGGATTGCGTTCTTGAATATCCCCACAGGTAATTTCCATCTCTTGCAGGTCACTTTCCACCTCTTCGAACCAGGCTGGCTTGGTCTTCTTATTTTTAAAATAGTTAAAGATCCGGTTCGTCAATCGTGTGGGTGTCATTCTAAGCAAGTGGCCATAAAATGCAATCCTCCTTTTCCTCATTACATCAGAGATCATGACGTTGACGTTGATGTTGATGTTGATGTTGATGTTGATGTTGATGTTGATGTTGATGTTGTTGTTGTTGTTGTGTAACACCTTTCCACTCGGTTGCTGGATATTTTTGTGGGAGTAATTTTGAGAAATGCAACGGAATTGGATCGGACGGAAGTGTGTAAGACGCACTGCCAGCTGGATCGTATCCCTCCTGGACATTCAACACACAATAATCTTTTTTATATACACACTAATAATACATAACAATTCAAAGACTCGCTTTTTTCTTCACTACCTACTGGATATTTCTACTCTCGCACTGCCTTCTTGATACTCTGCTTCTAATCATATCAATATGACTCATTTTAACAGAATCCATATGAAATTACGTGTTGGTCTGTGAATCAAGAGGTCCTGTCTATAAGGAATTTAAGGATATGAGCGGTGTCGCGTCTATTATCTAGTTGATCCATATCGTATTCTTTATTTAGGCTAGTGCTGGTGGAAGCTACAAATCATCTAATAAAATGAGTTCCGTATTATAAACTACAATATCTGTAAAACAGTCCCTTTTACAATAGATTAATATGTGTGCCAATAATAGTATAAAATACCGGTGTATCAACAATTTCACGTGATTTTTCTTCTATGTCAGATGTTTCACATCATATGCGACTACTGTAAGGCTCGTAAAGTTTTTAATATTATTATTAGATAGACTATAATTCGCTGGAACCATCAAGGACCACGTTAAGTCTTGTTGCATTTGACACTGAACTTGACCTTCCTCAGAGCCCAGATTTCCCTCATTGTGAGTGTGGCTGCTTACGCTCCTCTGTCCAAGGGGCACCGTGTCTTCTCTTCGGTTGCTCGTCTCGGTTTAGTCCGTTCGTCAATATTTTCTTGCGGAAGATATTATTATTAGTATTAATAATTATTAAATCGATTATAACCTATTTTCTTTGGCTCCAATATTCCTTCATTCTCTTGCTTGCATCTCCTTTGTTGTCCGGCTTCGTGGCTAAATGGTTAGCATGCTAGGCTTTGACCCGAAGTGCCTCGGGTTTGATTCCCAGCAGAGCCATCAGGGTTTTTAATCTCCTGGGGTTAATTCCCGTGGCTCGGGGACTGGGTGTATGTGACGTCTTCATCATCACTTCATCCTCATTACGACGCGCAGGTCGCCCACGGGCGTCAACTAGAAAGACCTGCACTCGGCCTCTCCGGAGGCCTCACGTTCATTATCTCCTTTGTTTATCCATCCAATTTCTTATCCACTTGATCGCTGTTTCTAGCTCCTGGAAGCCATCAGAAGTGTGTATCTTGAGTCTGAACGTGTCTCGCCCTGGATAAAATTATTATTTGACTATTATTATTAGACCATTATTATTATTCTTTCTTTCTTTCTTTCTTTCTTTCTTCGTTTTGCCCACTTAGGGAGCGCGCTTGAACTTGTTGACTCGGGTTGATGGAGCTTTCCTCTTCTTCTCCTCCCAAAATCTCCTCATGAACTCGCTATGCCCCTTCTTACGTTCCTCCGACCATTTTTTTTCCAGTGGTCTTTTTAGCTTTTTCGGTGAAAGAGTGATTTGTAACTCGAGTTCCAAAAGTCTTGCGATTCATGATGCTATCTTCTGTAATGTTTATTTCCTTAAAGTCCTGTTTGATTTCTTCTAACCAACTGATTTTGACCTTCTTTGAATTAATTATATCAAGCAGTTTTTTTGCATATCTGGTGTTGTCCATTCGGCAGATGTGACCATAACATTTCAATCGTCTCTTACGCTCGGTATCAGTGAACTTATTGATTACTGTGTACAAGTCTGTGGTTTTCCTTTTAATCCATATACCATTAACATAAACGGGGCCATATATTTTCCTGAGAAGTTTACGTTCCTGGACTTCGATTTCACCAATTTGAGAGTGGCCTCCTAGAGATATAATTTCGGAGGCGTACAATGCTTCCGGATGAACAACTGTCTGGTAGTGCCGTAGTTTTGCATTTCGTGACATCACTCTTTTATTATAGTGATTCCATGTTATTCGGTATGCTTTCTGAAGTTTGGTAGCTCTTTCTAAATTAGCTTTCCTGTCCAATCCAGACGGTACAATAATTTCTCCTAAATATTTGAAGGAAGGTACGTGTCTAATTATTCCATAGTTGGTCTGTAGTGGAGATCTCGGGATATTCTGGTCTCCATTTACTATGAAATGCGTCTTCTCATACGATATTTGGAGTCCTGTCTTTGATGCTAACTCATGTAACTTCTCTATGGCATACTTGGTTTCTTCACTAGTCTTGGTAAAGATAGCTAGATCATCAGCAAATGCTAGGCATTTTACTTTTATTTTCTGTTTCAGAGTACCAATGCTTATGCCTTTGATGTTGTTTTCCCACTCCCTGATGACTTTGTCTAACACTAAGTTAAAAAGCAGTGGGGAGAGGCCGTCACCTTGTCGAACTCCGGTATGTACTTCGAAAGGCTCTGATAGTTCACCTAGAAACTTCACTTCAGATGTTGTGTCAGTGAGAGTCTGGCGAATTAAGTCCCTGGTTTTCCTGTCAACTCTGAGCTCTTCTAGGGTGTTCAGAACAGTTTGTCTGTCAATAGAATCATACGCCTTCTTAAAATCCACGAAGGTGACAAATGTGTTGGTACTGCGGCGTATCCTTAATATCGTATTTAGGCTCCAAATCTGCTCCGAACACGATCTACCTTTCCTAAAGCCTGCCTGGTATTCACCAATCAAATGATCAGTTTGTTGTTCTACTCTGTTTAAGAGTGCTTTAGATAATACCTTGTATATAATTGGTAAAAGTGATATACCTCTGTAGTTGTTGGGGTCCGCTCGGTCGCCCTTTTTATGCAACGGATGGATAATGGCATTCTTCCAGTCCTTCGGAATTATTTCGCTCTCCCATATTTCTGTTAGGAGTGTATGAATTCTCCTTATGAGGTCATCTCCTCCTATTTTCAACATCTCAGCAGTTATTCCATCGTTCCCAGGGGCTTTGTTATTTTTGAGCGATTGGATTATCTCTTTTATTTCTTGAGTTGTTGGGGGAAGTGAGTCTGGGTTTGGTACAGGTTTTTCAATCTGCAGCCTTTCCACTGGAGGATCACAGTTCAGTAGAGTTTGGAAATAATCAGCCAGTATCTTGCAGTTCTCCTTACTGTTTGTTTCTAGTCGTCCATTACGTCGACGAAAACTTAATGTTGGTGGTTTGTACCCTGAAAAGTCCTCAGGGAATGTCCTGTAAAAATTTCGAGTGTTGTTTTTCTGGAAATCCTGTTCTAACCTTTCGAGTCTGATTTTGTTGTAGGCACCTTTTTCGCGCCGGATTGTTTTAGAGGTCAGTTTTTGAGTTTTTAGGAAGTTCTCCCATCTTTCCACTGTTCGATGTCCATTCCACTGATGCCATGCTTTGATTCGGTCATTGACGGCTTCATCGCACGTTGTGTTCCACCATCTGTGCTTTCTTTTCCTAGGTGGTTGTCCTAATTTCATGGCTGATGACTGTAATGTTTTGAGAAGGTCTGGCCACTCCCTAGGATTTTCTTCCTGTAAATCTCGTACGAAAACCTCGGCGTTCTTCCTCAAGCAGTCCGGATCAACTCTTGGAAACCGGTTGCCTTTAGGTTTGGATCTGTTTGGTTGAAACCGAACCTTGATTTGCCTGAGGTAGTGATCCGAATCTACCACTCCCTTCCGTACCTTAACATTCTGAATCTCCAGCATATTCTTTGCGGAAATAGCCATATGATCTATCTGAAATTTCCCTAATAACGGGTTAGGTGATCTCCAGGTTTTCTTTTTGTGTAACGGCCTTATAAAGTGCGTGGACATGAGTCTCAGCATGAATAATGTACAAAAGTTTATTAGACGCTCTCCATTCTTATTTGTCCGCCGATGTGCGGGATGGAGTCCTACTATTGATCTGTATATCTTCTCTCTGCCAACTTGTGCATCGAAATCCCCTAATTAGATTTTCACGTAATGTTTGGGGATTTTACTTGTAGTTTCCTCTAGTAATTCCCAAAAGTCTTCTACATTCTGTGGATATCTCTTATTGTCTATGTTAGTGGGAGCATGGGCATTTATCAAGGCATATGCCTTGTTGCTTGATTTTACTGTAAGCACTGAAATTCTTTCGCATGGCGATGTGAAGTCGATAACTGAATCTAAGATAGTTTTCCTCACTGCAAAAGCCGTCCCAATCATTAATAAATTGCCTCTGATATTAATGGCTGGTTTACCCTTAAATATCCTGAAGTTTTCACAGTCGAAATGGTTCTCATCTTGGAATCGTGTTTCCTGAATTGCTAGGATTTGAATATCAAATTTGTCCAGGACATCAGTCAGTTGTTTGAGCTTTCCTGTTTTCAACAGGGTATTGATGTTAATAGTACCCAAGAAGTTCTTTTTCTTGGGGCGAAGAGATTTTGAGAAGCTCCGATCCTTATTATTATTATTATTATTACTATTATTAAGCCTCCGTGGCTTAGGCGGCAGCACGCCGGCCTCTCACTGCTGGATCCGTGGTTCAAATCCCGGTCACTCCATGTGAGATCTGTGCTGGACAAAACAGAGGCAGACAGGTTTTTCTCCGGGTACTCCGGTTTTCCCTGTCAAAATTTCATTCCAGCAACACTCTCCACTATCATTTCATTTGTCATTCATTTAATCATTGCCCCAGAGGAGTGCATCAGGCCTCGGCAGCCGGCACAGTCCATATCCTCGCCGCTAGATGGGGGCTTCATTCATTCCATTCCTGACCCGGTCGGAGACTGGAAGCAGGCTGTGGATTTTCATTTTCATTACTATTATTATTATTATTATTATTATTCATATGTTCACCATTCCATTGGCCTTTGTTGCAAGATGGAGTGGAGTTCTCTATATTGGTAGGTTGAGGAACGAACGAACTAGGGAGCAGGTCCCTAAAATAACTACTTTCTGCATACTGGTATGCACATTATGGTAGAGCCCCAGTTTATCGAAGTTGGCCTTTGGAAGAGATTATAATTGGCAAAACTGTGACAAATTCCTGTCGCCACATCTTTTGGATCCCTTCAACCAGAGGCATGTACTGTATGTCGTCAATTTCTCAGCATAAATGTGTTAGATATTATGCGAGTTAGGGACTGCGATGTCTATTAGAAGACAGAGCAATTTTCCTAGGGTTCTGCCGTGTCTTGTGTGGGGTTTCGCCTAGGACACCAAGCTGGCTCATCAGCGGGCTCTTGGTGTCCCCGCCCGGACCCCCACAGGAGTAGCGAACTGCACGCTACCTCCCTTTTTATGAAGCGCACCTGTGCCTCTTTACTGCGAGAACTAAAAGCTCAAGTAGCCATAACCAATATACCATCTTTCTATTAGAAGAGTTTTCTTCTGCACTTTATCAATAAGAATAAAGTGTGCCCTGTTTGCTGATATAGGTCTATCTGTGATTACTGACCTGTCCCAGAGTAGCTTTTGTGTATCGTTCTCCAGAACAGCATCAGGAATGTATTCATAGTAAGGCAGAACATTATTACTTAAGGAGTGCTTCATCATCATCATTATTATTATTATTATTATTATTATTATTATTATTATCATGTCACAGGGACCGTGTTCCTGTGGATGTTCTGGCCTAGCTTTAACGGAGCTCTAACCATGGGCGATGACCAACACAGGGCAGTTATCAACACCTACCTGTCTCTGGCTTCTTGTTGTGTGACCGCCTTCGCCATCTCCGCTCTTGTGAGCAAGGAGAACAAGTTCGATATGGTAAGTATTATCGTATTTCAATAATACGCTAAGGTGTATGTTTCACAAAACTCAAACTCCTAAACCAGAGGGAGTTAGAAGGTGTGGTTTCTACCAAAATCTTCCAAATCGTCTCAATAGTACAGGAAAAATCTTGCATTTCTTGAAAAGTCAACGGAAATATATTTATTTGTTTATAAAGTGCTTGTAAACAAATAAACAAGACGATAGCCCCGGGCAGAACTGTATTGCGTACAGCCCGCATAGCACTAGTGCCGGGCGGGTAGTCTGTACACATGGGGCAGAGTTCTCGCACGGGCCCGCTAGTTTTGTAAGATTCGATTGGTTAGTTAGTTGTTGTTGTTTTAAGGGGAGGAACTACGAGGTCATCTGCCCCTCTTAGCACCAGATTAAAGTATACAAATTTGGAATGGAATTTAAAATTTAGAGATGGATACCTAAATTGTAAAATACCGAAATATAATAAAACAAAACAAAATTATTAAAAATAATAATTATAACAAGAAGTTCCGTGACGAACTAAAGAGCCTACTTTTCTTAAAATTTAAGATTCATGCCAATGATTAATCTACTGTGTATGGATCTATCTAGAATAATGACTAAATCAAGTTGGTAATATCAAAATTTCTAATAAGTTCGAAATACCGTATACCTGGCATAATGTAGCCTAATAGAGAACTACAGTTGGCAGCCCTGGTAACTGAATATATTCTTAGTTCCATCTCTTAAGGTACAGAATACAAAATTTGGTTGAAGTCCAATGGATAGCATGGACGTTACATGCAGTTAAACATTGGATCTAACAGCGCGCGTAAAATCATGTTGGCAACAATGACATACATGTATTGGTCAGAAAAAAAACTGAAATAATATGATCTTTTGTTGTGTCAATTTTGAATGAAATCCATTAGTTAGTAAAGAAATTACATGCATTTTAAAATTTGACCTATCAGAAGGCTTAGAATCATGTTGGCAGCACTGACGTACATTAGTCACTCCAAATTAATCTAGAATGCCAGGTACTATACGTGTGCAAAGTTTAGAGCTATTGGCTTGCATACTTTCTGATATATTGATATTAGGGTAACAATAATAGATACAGTATTTATTAACAGTTGGCAGCCCTGGTGACTTAAGAATCGTCACGGAACTTCTTGTTTTCAAGTAGTTCCAACTTTTTCTACCAAATGATTCCGTCCACGACACCTAGCTGCCGACGTGGCTACTAAATGCCATCCCAGTCAGCACCTGGAACGTTGGAACTAATATAGCGTTATCAAACTAACCAACAAATGTTAGCTTCCACAAGTGTAGTTAGTGAAAGGTTCTTTTTCATGCCATAAATCTATGACATGGGACCGCCGGCTTTACTTCCCCTCCGAAGGGAGTTATTGTGCCCAATCGGTCACGGCAGATTGGCATCGAACTCAGGTCCTATCTGAGAAGACCAGGCACATGATTCTAACTAGAATCGAACCATTGATCTGAGGGGGAACAGTTTTAGGGAACCCGAAGAGCAATGTGTTAAATAATGACATATGATAATGTAGCATGATTTCACGGCCTGTATGTGAATATCATAGCAGTTTTAAGGTGAAGAATTGTAAGCAAATGCAAGCAAATATACGTTTTCGAAGCATACAAGAACGAGAGGAGGCCAGTTTGACGTTTTACTAATTGCAGTTGGAAAATGGGTGGAGATCGTAGGCGCCGAGCGGACTACTTTCGTCTCGACCGAGTAGACAGCTCAAAATTAATGACTCGGGTATTCACCGCTTGACAACGATGGAACCTAGGGTAGGGATGACTGCCCACGGAAATTAATTAATTACCGCCAAGTGGAGCATTGAAATGGAGTGAAATGTACACCCAGGTGAATATATTCAAGGAGAGATAATTTAGGAATGATTTTACACCTAAATTAAAGCCTATATCTCTAAATGAGCGCGCTACCACCGAGCCTACGCTCGAGAGGAGTGATTTGGTGACTAGCCAGAGGGGAATCACCATGGTGGCGTCCTGACGCGTTGGAATAAGGCAATTAATTGTAATTAATTGGCCGAAGCGATCGCCGGCACGCGAATGTTTATGAAACCTCCACACCTAAATAAACAAGGTGTATATGTCATTTCGGCTGAAAAGGTATTATTTCAAGGAAGGAGTCGCACCCACATGTCCGGTGGACTAGTTTTTACGAGAAGCCTTTATAAGGGAGAGCAGTGCAGACCAAGCCAGTCGTCTTGAGTTGTCTTCACTTGTCTTCAGTCTGTTCTCAAGTTCTTCTCCAGTATACACGTAACTAATATGCTGCCAGTAAGCGCGCGAAATGTTACAGTATCGACGCTCAGCAATTGAAGAACAATAGAAGCACATCATACAGCTTCATAAGTATAATCATGAAGTGCGTCGAAGTAAAATTAATACAGATATTTATCCATTATCTGACGCAAATATAAGTTCGCTACAGCGAAAGAGTAAATAATAATGTTTTTGGACATTACATATACCAGGAGATATCGTCAGAGTGGTATATGACATTATCATCAGGATCACTAAAATTATGGGAGCCTTGGGTGGCATCGCCAATTAATCTGGACAGTGAACTGAACGATATGGAAGGTGACGAGGATCGAACGCCCATAAACGCAGTTAGACTTTCACGGAGACCAGCGGTTGGCGTAATTGCATCGCATCTCTGAGGTCAGGCGTAAGAGGAGTCCGATTAAGGATCAACCTGTGAATTAGTGAGAAAGTGTACATAAATTGTGTTATAGTGATTTAAAAGTGTTCAGGTGTATAGTGATTAATATGTATTGTGTAAAAGTGAATGAAGCCACTGGTAAGAGTATGTTTATCATGTGGGAAATATGTGAAATCAAGTGTCGTGTCAGATATAGCATGATGGCTTAAATCAAGCGTCATGGTAGGTCCGGAGTTGGAATGCTGGCACCATCCAGCGAAAATAAAAAGTGAGTACCAATTTACAATGTTATTCTAACTAAATAGTTCACCATACAACGATGCATCACTTTGAGACTAAGATGTCACAGTCACTTATTGAACGAGTTTTCACCACTCGTCTTGAATAGAATATGGCTTGGAAGGTGATTTGTTTAGGGCCATTCAGGCCGAAAATAGTGATGAATGTAACGATAACGTTAAAAGATAATAATAATAATAATAATCATCTGGGGTCGGCAACAGTAAAGTAATAGGCATTTTTGGCCTAAATAATGTTCAAAGTGTGTCATGTCTAATATAAAGATACTGTATTTTGGTAAACAGTAAGAAAGTAACGTGGAATATAGCGAGATACGAGAGTTTTTCAGTGTCAGTGAAGTGTTGAATGAATATTTGAGATGGTCAACTCTTAGGATTGTATTTGAGGACCATTAAAGTAATGTAAGCCAGTAAATTTATACATTGTTATTAGGAGCTATTTAAAGCTTCGGCTTAAGAGTTATTACAGAGAGAACGCGGGTGCCTTAATAATTGAGTCATCTATGTGAAGTATTGTTTGAGCCGCATGTAAGCGTGCAGAAGTAACTTAGAATCCAGTGATTTACGTAAATATATTGCGGGGACCAAACTAATATAGCTTGCGCGTTAGGTGAGAAGTTGGCTAATCTACGAGTTAGTATCGCCTTTGAGCATACTTTATTATTCGCAGCGAATTGGACAGAGCCTGTCTGTATCCATCGCTTGCATGAATTATGGCCACGAGTGAGATCCGTCGAGACTCCGTGAGCATGTGTAAAAATGATCTGCCCTGGGAGGTAAGAATCATATTCGTCGTTTAGGAAACGCAGATTTCCTTATAATTGAGACAGCTGCCGGTGGGAATCGTGTATTCTCATTTTGATGCGCGTCCAAGCCACCAGTATTCACCATAGAACGGCAAGACTATCACAGGATCCATCCCCAGCCATGAATGTTAATAAGGAGCCAGTTGTGCCCGATACACTTTAAATATAGGTGTTATATAATTAGAATGACTCAATTACTTAGGAACCACACCTAGCGTAACTCTACTGTACTGCGATTGTAAACAAACTTGACCTTGCCAGCAGATGAGGGAAGTGGGTTGGCCCACTGAGACGAGCGGCCATCTTGTGCAGCTTGCCGGAACTAATTTTATTGCCTGCGAGAGGAAGGGAACGTCGTTCCGCCAGTCCTTTAATTAGGGTCATAGTGGGACACTGAAGAATCTCGATATTTCAATATGCAATTATGATATGAGTGTTATGATAATGCCAAGTGAATTAAAAGATGTGTTTCAACACACATACGTTATTGGATCAAAGAAATCGGATAATATTTGGCCCAGTTATTCTCTGAGGAGGAACACTGAACCAAATGAAGTGTTAGGCATCTTTTTAGAATGCATTTTTGCCAGTTCACGCTAATTTATGCAGACGGGTATGTGATTTCTAAGAACATGACACGTTTGTAACGATAATAATTCCGACAAGACCCAGAAAATCGTTGTATGGTGAAACTATAAACAATTCTATCCATGTTTATTTTGGAAGGGAGACGTACCACTTTTTAAAGCGTTTCATATCGATGGAAAGAAGGAAGATGATTCACACGACACAACAAATATTGTTAATTAAGACATAAAATAATGAATTTATGCTAATCAAAGTAAATGCCATAAGAAACGGAGTAATGTTTTATTGTTTCAGTATTTAATGTCATTTAGATGTGATATGTGAATTTTATGTTGTGATACTCCAGTTATGTAAAATTGTGTCACATGATGAACACTACGGAGACCCATATAAGTCTGAAAGTATCAATGATAGGATGCTAGAAATAGATTTGAGTGCAGTATTGCAATAATGAAGAAGAGACTCACAAAATAACCCTGATTTTAATTGTGGGAGTTAAATATAATTTATCCTTTATTTGTATTTGTTGTATAGCCATGATTTTATATCAGTAAATGTTTTATTTTAGGAATATGTTGTGTATTTCATGTAGAGTAGTTACCTGGTGGACTCAAATCCTGAGCATGTGGTCGTATGGTGGGCAGGAACGTCCCATACCTCGAAAGACCGTGAGTTAGCTGGGATACGAACTCATGTTCCACATGATGACAGTTGGGTACATGGAGGAGATGTCTCTGTACTAGGATTGAGTCACAGGTACTACTAAAAGTCGGCCAAGATATTAATGGTAGAAGCAAGTACAGCATAGAAATTAGGATATAATAGGAAAAGGCCGCGTCCCATTTGTTAATAAGCCATCTCGTCAAATAAATGTTGATAATCCTCCATAAAACATGCTTAAATGTAAATGTAACTTATCATAGCATAAAAACATACCATTCCCTCTTCATTATCATGGCGCCCAGGACGTGGATGGCTTATGGGATTCAGAAAACCCCATAATAATAGCATGGTTTTCATGGGGAAAACCATAATAATAGTATTTTTCCTCAAACTCTGTTTGAGCGATTGTGAGTCTTTCTAGATGATACTCAGACGTCAGACACTGTTGTCAGACGGGTACGTGGGTCTATACCCATTCCATAGGTGGTTTTGGCACTTTGTAATATGTTGTTGTTGTTGTCGCGGGATCGGAATCCTTTTCTTTCCAATAGAACGCGCCAGCATGTTCAGCTGCGGCCTACCTGAATCTCAAATTAAGAAATACAGGATGGCTGGAACTGAGGACGTACTCAGGTGTATTGCTGAGTTAAGAGAACATTTTGATGATACTAATGCTAAGAGGAAGGAAGAGATTAAAGCATTTAAAGATGAAATAGCGGGTAGATTGGATGCCAATCAAACTGAGGTAAGCCAGATGTTGGCTACAGTAAATATTCAATTAGAGAATAATCGAGCCGAAATAAACACTAGATTAGAGGCTAATCAAGCTAATGTAAACACGCAGTTAGAGTCAAACCTAATAGAGGTTAATAAAAAAATGGATGACGTTAAAGAGTCTGTTCAGCGTGAAGTAACTAAGAATATTGTGAGCGTGGTCTCAGAGATGCAAGCTGATAACGACAAACGCTTTGAGTCTATAGAGCTAAAACTAGAGAATAATCTACAAGCGTGCAGAGAGTCACAGCGTGAGATTAACGATAGCTTAAGCAGTATGTCCATGGAGCTTAAAGACATTCAAAGTCAGAATGAATCGAATACTAAACGTCAACTAGAGCAATTTAATACGTTCACTCAGACCGTGGATCAAAGGCTCGAAGATAGCGACGTAAAATGGAATACGCGAATGGCAGGCTACGCCAAGGCGGTAGACGAAGCCTTAAGAAAACAGGATCAGAATATCCTTGACCAATGCAAGGAAATCCAGGAAATAAAAACTTCTGATCAAGAGAATAAGGAGATAATGTCAATTTTGAAGAGGCAGGTCGGGAAGGTGCAGAAAGAGTTGGAACAAACTCAGAGCGACCTAGCAGTTATTCATAAAAGACAGGATGAGGACCAAGGAGAAATCACGAAAATAAGGACTGAAATCTCTCATATGCAGGGTCACATTCAAAAGGAAGTTACAGGCTTACGAGAAGAATTAGAACTTCGATAAGGCTTGAAGACTGAAGCCAGCGATAAGACTCTTGACGAGGTAAGAGAAAGTCTAGCGGGGGAAATTACCCACCTGAAGGAAAACCTTAAGGATGACAAGGAAAAGGTATTTTCTATGGCAGAAAGAAAGCGAGATCGCCTAGAGAAAATAGAACGAGAGGTATTAGCTCGTTTGGAAAGGGCAGAAAATAGACACAGCCAAATAAAGACTAGAATGATCGCGCAGGAGGAATCCATGTTGCGGAATCCTAGGTCTAGCGAAGGAAGTATAGACGAGAATAGGAGAAATAAATGGGCAGAGATAGAAATACAGCCCACTCCAAAGAATGCAGCCATGCCAAGTGACAGCCCGTATACCACACCTGGTATGCCAATTGCCATGTCAACACCGCATGAAAATGCTGTTCAAAATCAAATAGCCACTGTTGTAAGGGCTAGTGATGAGAAACCAAAGAAATATTCTGGGAGTAATTCTAACATGACACCCAAGTACTGGCTTAAAGAAGTTTCCAAATACTTGAATGACGCGAAGGTACCGCCAGAGCGAAGGTTGAGAGCGATTGAAAAACTAACTGAGGGCGAGTGTGCCTTATGGTTTAGGAGTTTTCGGTACACGTTCGACACCCTTGACGAATTTCGCCAGGCATTTTTAGGCAGGTATTGGAACGCAAGTATACAACAGAACCTCAGATTGGACTTGTATTCCAGGCGTTATAGTACTAGTAATCCGACGAAGTACGGAGAATTCTTTGTGAGTCAATTGTGCCGTTTCCGCGAACTTGATGAAGGAATTAGAGAGTCAGATTTGTGCATAGCGATAGCCAAGCAGCTACCGTATGAAGTACAACGTCTATTAATCTCAGCAAACGCCAAGACTGCGACCGATATGGAGGAGGTGCTGAGACAACTCGATCTCACCACTGCGCAGCACACAAGGCAAAGTCGGAACATGGAACAAGTCAACATGACGACTACACCGACTGAACCGACTAAGGTGCAGACAAAAAGTAAGTCTACGAGCACCGAAACGGAAAAATCAGACTGGCAACGTGAAGGACGGGAAAACCAGAATTAGAGGCCAGGATATCGAGGAGGATCGAACCGTGGAAACCGAGGAAGGAAAGCCTGGAATCAGCGCGGTACAAGGGACCAGCAGCCTGATAACAGAAGGAATTACGGCCGAAATGGGAACAACCAAGGATGGAGATCCCAAGAACAGAGTCGCGGGTTCGATGAAGAGGCGGAAGAACGCTATCACGCATCTTTAAGATACATGGAAGAGCGCGGAGATGACCAGAGACAATCGCGAGTTCATTGGGATGAAGCGATTAGGAATAGAAGGTCACCCGACATCTATAAAAACGATGACGGTGCCAAGAGTCTGGAACTTCAGCAGTATGAAGACAGACAGAAGAACTCCACGAAGAATGGAGCAATTGAAAAAAAAAACACCAAAATTAAATGACCAAAGAGAGATAAGTTCAGGATGGAATACAGTGAATGTAGTTAACTGGATTGCCAAACCTGAGGAGCTTATCGAAGACCTAGATGAAGGGACGGTCAATGTGAGAACGGAACTACCCATTATTATTGTAAACATTGCAGGCATGAAGATAAGAAGTCTCATAGATACAGGTTCAACAGTGTGCTTGATAACCCAGGCATTATATAATGAAATCCAAAGTAAAATCCACGTAATACCTATTTCAAGCGTGAAAATAAAAGGTGTGATACCAGATAAAGTTATGATATGCAGATACCAAGTATTTTTAGATTTGCAGATAGGGAACTCTACATTCTCACAGAGCTTCCTACTTGTGAATAAGCTGCCGTTTAACATTATTGTTGGCATGGATTTCATAAGGGAGTATAAAGTTATTATAGATCTCTCGCAAGACATTATGTTTCGCGCAAGTGACGGAAAGGAAGAGTTAGAGCTCTCATTAAAGCACAATGAAACGAGACCAGAAGAGTACGTATGGCATACATACGGAGATATGACTGGGGATGCAGTATTGGCAACAGAAGACATCGAGGAAGAGTTGGCAACACTGGCCGCAGACATTGAAAAGGACCTCGAACCAAAATTTGAAGAATGCCTGGAAGAGAAGATTGAGGAAGCTAAAATTGGTCCAGAACATAAGCAAATGCTAAGGGAACTGCTGTTTGAGTATAAAGGAGTCTTCGATTCGAGACCTGGCCGGATCAAGAATTTCCAATATGCGTTCCAAGTCAGCGATTGGACACCATTCAGACAGAAGCCGTATCCTGTAGCCGAGAAACATTATTTAAAGGTCAAAGAAGCAATACAGGAAATGCTAGAGGCAGGCGTCATTGTGAAGACAGCCACACCTTATGTCAGCCCACTGGTAGTTGTACCTAAACAGGACGGAAGTGTGAGGATATGCCTGGACCTACGAAATTTGAATTCCAAGGTCATACCGGAATTTGACAAAGTGCCGCCCATTAAGGAGGTACTCAGGAGGTTCAAAGGAAAGACTGTGTTCTCAAATCTTGACCTGACGGCAAGTTTTCACCATCTTGCTCTGGAGGAGAAAACAAGCTTATTAACTGGGTTTTTAATTGACCAGCACACGTATTCTTACGTGCGTCTCCCATTTGGATTGAAAACAGCAGGTTCAGCGTTGATACGAGCGCTAGATCGGAACCTGTCTGAAGAAGTAAAAGCAACAACCATATGTTACGTAGATGATATACTACTGACATCTGAAACAGTCGAAGAACACGTCAGAGATCTACGCAAGTTGTTGTATGACCTAAGTCAGGCTAACTTTAAGGTCAATATAAAGAAGTCTAACTTTGGTCAGAGAGAAGTTAAATTTCTAGGCCACGTAATAGATGCACAAGGAGTTAGACCTAATCCGGGAAAATTGGAAGTCATTAAACATTTCCCGAGACCAACGAAGGTAAAGAACGTCAGGCAATATCTAGGCGTTATTGGATTCTTTTCAAGCCATTGCCCAAAGTATACCGAGACCGTAGCACCACTCCAAGACTTACTTAAGAAAGGAGGAAGATGGCGCTGGACGGAAAAATGCGAGGAAGCCTTCGTGAAGTCTAATCAGATGCTGTTAGATTATGTAAAATTGGGATATCCTGACTACACTCAGAAATTTATTATCCAGACTGACGCATCATTCATAGGTATTGGAGCAATGTTATACCAGGAAAATGTGGACAGGCCAGAGGAGAAAACTTACATTGCATTCATAAGTAGAAGGTTGAAACCTAATGAAAAGAATTATACGGTCACGGAGATCAAATTACTCGCGATACTGTATGCCTTACAGTATTGGCGAAAGCTAATTTATGGTTTTAGAATTATATTGAGGACAGACCATAAAGCACTAACATTCTTGCTGAAAACTGACTTGTCGAGTCAAAGACTGACGAGGTGGTCCCTGTACATACAGCAATTTCAAGTGGAAATCGAGTATTGTCCGGGGAAGGACAATATCATACCTGATTTGCTAAGCAGATACCCGACAGCTGATGAAGAAGAAGTTCTAGCTATCGAGATAGAAGATAGAGACCAGAAGACCTTAGATGATCTGAGGAACATTACCGTTTTTCAACGTGAAGATCCCTGGATACGGTTGATGATTAATTATGATACGAGGGAAGAGCAAGCAATGCACACCCAAATGGACGGGGAGTCATTACGTATGCACGCAAAGACTCTTGAGAAAAGCTTGCAGGCCCAGGAAGAAACGGAGCGAAGCGACCAGTTCGCATACCCAAGGGACACGAGGGGAGAATGCAGCTGTCAACTGAAGGAACTTTACGACCAGTTGAGGGAGGCCGCTATAGAATTAGAGGAGATGAATGAACAACTGAGAAGGCAGAACGAGAGTATGCGACGGCAGACAGAGTGGAATGGGGAAACGAGACAGCCCATTGCCGAGAGCACTGACCGCTTAAAGTAAATACTGCATGATTCAATGCCATCTGAAGGGCCCGAAAAATTCACTTGTGAAATGAATTTTCCGAGCTTAGCAAGGGAAAGATGTGCCCAATCGGTCACGGCAGATTGGCATCGAACTCAGGTCCTATCTGAGAAGACCAGGCACATGATTCTAACTAGAATCGAACCATTGATCTGAGGGGGAACAGTTTTAGGGAACCCGAAGAGCAATGTGTTAAATAATGACATATGATAATGTAGCATGATTTCACGGCCTGTATGTGAATATCATAGCAGTTTTAAGGTGAAGAATTGTAAGCAAATGCAAGCAAATATACGTTTTCGAAGCATACAAGAACGAGAGGAGGCCAGTTTGACGTTTTACTAATTGCAGTTGGAAAATGGGTGGAGATCGTAGGCGCCGAGCGGACTACTTTCGTCTGGACCGAGTAGACAGCTCAAAATTAATGACTCGGGTATTCACCGCTTGACAACGATGGAACCTAGGGTAGGGATGACTGCCCACGGAAATTAATTAATTACCGCCAAGTGGAGCATTGAAATGGAGTGAAATGTACACCCAGGTGAATATATTCAAGGAGAGATAATTTAGGAATGATTTTACACCTAAATTAAAGCCTATATCTCTAAATGAGCGCGCTACCACCGAGCCTACGCTCGAGAGGAGTGATTTGGTGACTAGCCAGAGGGGAATCACCATGGTGGCGTCCTGACGCGTTGGAATAAGGCAATTAATTGTAATTAATTGGCCGAAGCGATCGCCGGCACGCGAATGTTTATGAAACCTCCACACCTAAATAAACAAGGTGTATATGTCATTTCGGCTGAAAAGGTATTATTTCAAGGAAGGAGTCGCACCCACATGTCCGGTGGACTAGTTTTTACGAGAAGCCTTTATAAGGGAGAGCAGTGCAGACCAAGCCAGTCGTCTTGAGTTGTCTTCACTTGTCTTCAGTCTGTTCTCAAGTTCTTCTCCAGTATACACGTAACTAATATGCTGCCAGTAAGCGCGCGAAATGTTACAGTATCGAAGCTCAGCAATTGAAGAACAATAGAAGCACATCATACAGCTTCATAAGTATAATCATGAAGTGCGTCGAAGTAAAATTAATACAGATATTTATCCATTATCTGACGCAAATATAAGTTCGCTACAGTGAAAGAGTAAATAATAATGTTTTTGGACATTACATATACCAGGAGATATCGTCAGAGTGGTATATGACATTATCATCAGGATCACTAAAATTATGGGAGCCTTGGGAGGCATCGCCAATTAATCTGGACAGTGAACTGAACGATATGGAAGGTGACGAGGATCGAACGCCCATAAACGCAGTTAGACTTTCACGGAGACCAGCGGTTGGCGTAATTGCATCGCATCTCTGAGGTCAGGCGTAAGAGGAGTCCGATTAAGGATCAACCTGTGAATTAGTGAGAAAGTGTACATAAATTGTGTTATAGTGATTTAAAAGTGTTCAGGTGTATAGTGATTAATATGTATTGTGTAAAGAGTGAATGAAGCCACTGGTAAGAGTATGTTTATCATGTGGGAAATATGTGAAATCAAGTGTCGTGTCAGATATAGCATGATGGCTTAAATCAAGCGTCATGGTAGGTCCGGAGTTGGAATGCTGGCACCATCCAGCGAAAATAAAAAGTGAGTACCAATTTACAATGTTATTCTAACTAAATAGTTCACCATACAACGATGCATCACTTTGAGACTAAGATGTCACAGTCACTTATTGAACGAGTTTTCACCACTCGTCTTGAATAGAATATGGCTTGGAAGGTGATTTGTTTAGGGCCATTCAGGCCGAAAATAGTGATGAATGTAACGATAACGTTAAAAGATAATAATAATAATAATAATAATAATAATAATCATCTGGGGTCAGCAACAGTAAAGTAATAGGCATTTTTGGCCTAAATAATGTTCAAAGTGTGTCATGTCTCAAGTGTTTAGTGCTTTTCAGTCGGTCAACACGAATGTACCCAAAAGAGATGGGTTATGCCCTAATCCTGAAATAAATTACATGAGATTAATAAAACACTAGGATGACCAGTTTCGATCGTCAAGCGATCATCATCAGATCCATTACACTTAGGCTATAAAATCTATGTTTGAAATACAGGTGAAAATATTTACAATATGTACAATTATTTAGTTGCAGTATTGGTACTGCAACTGTCAGTGTATGCTAAATCCAGTATATATGTTAGGTGAAATGCTAAATGGTGATAGCTATCCGGAGATTGTACTTTAAGAGAGATTATATGGTTGTAAACTATGGTTAAACTATAAAATTTTAGGCTAACTACTTATCTGATTGTCTTCCGTACTACAGCTACTCGCAGTTTTCGTGTTTACTAGAACTCACTGTGCGGTCGACTGCGGTGGTTATCTTAACGACTGGTTTTTCCCTCCCTTCTCCCCCCTACCCCTACGTGCTGTGGGGAGTGATCGCGATATGTTTATGTGAGGTGTTGCCAACCTAGATAAGATGTATGTTATTGAATGAGGTGGGTCTGCAACTATTAAAGACCGTGAATTAGCCCTCGCCACGCGTGGAGCATAACCCTTTCGAACTAAGCGTTGACGGTCTTATGAGGACGTCCCGGCACCTTTAATACTGCCGCGAATATGGGCCTTGGTTTATTGCAGAAGAAAAGTACATCGTACACCTGATCCAGATAACATTTACCTATTAAAAACCCCCTAATTTCCCCCCTTTTTTATCTAGCTTGGCTGTGTCGCTAAATTGTGTTTTGTTTCCGACAGGGTGTGTTTTTTAGTAGCGTGAAGAGGGGTGAGCTCTCCATGAACGTGTGTTCATTTAGATTGTTGGGATTGTTTCGTTTGGCTAGGTGTATCTCGATTGCTTCCTTTATGTCAAGAGCTCTGCCTTTCGATTCGTGATGGATTATTTTAAGGTCCGACTCTATGTTGGTAAAGCTGTGCCCTGCGTCACACATATGTTCGCATACGGCTGAATGTGTTCCGTATCTTATCGCATTCCTATGTTCATTATAACGTGTGTCTACTCGCCTTCCACTCTGCCCGATGTAATTAGCTTGACAATCGGTGTCTTGGCACGTTATAGAATATACCCCTGACCTTGAATACGGGTCACGTTTATTTAGATTACTATTTAGGAGGTGCCTAGCGGTTGTGTTTTTTGTCGTGAAAGCTATCTTTATGCCTTGCTTTTTGAATAGGTTAGTGATTTTATATGTATTCGCATTCACATAGTTGAAACGCGCAAATTTTTTCTCATTACTGTCCGGTTTGGGAATCGTTTTATCTTTATTTTTATGTTTGGCTATAATTTGGTTTATTTTGCTTGGCGAGAAGTTGTTTTCCTTAGCTATTTGCATAATTGTTCTTATTTCCTTATTATAGTTGTCTTTTGACATGGGTATGTTTAAAGCCCTGTGCACCATTGAGTTGAAACCCGCTAGTTTGTGCGTACTGGGGTGATTAGACTGATTGTCGATTGCATGCGAGGTTTGTGTTGCTTTCCGGAATATGGAATATGAAAGGTCGTTGTCTTTACGTTCAATAGTTATATCGAGATAATTTATTTTCCGGTCTATTTCGGATTCCTTAGTGAATTTGATAGAGTGGTGAAGGCTATTAATGGATTGGAGAATTGTTTCTTCGCTTGTTAGTTCAGTATCGTAGATGCAAATTACATCATCTACGTATCTTTTCCATATTACTATTCCCTTTGTTGAAGTCTTTTCTAAGAACGCATTTTCTAGTGCATTGATGAAGATGTCAGCGATTAACCCACTTAGTGGCGATCCCATTGCTAGGCCTTCTCTCTGTGTGTATATTTTATTGTCGAATTGAAACACGTTTTGGTTGAGAACGACCCTCAGTAATCTCACAATCTCTTCAATTTCTTTTACCGAATTGTTGGATTTTAAGTTCTTTTCGATAGTGTTGATTGCTTCAATAATCGGAATATTGGTGTACATGTTAGTTACGTCGAAGGATACTAGCCTGAAGCTAGGTTTCATTTGTAGGGTGTTCAATGCTGTTACTAGTTCTGTTGTGTTCTTTACAGAGTTGTTTTTGTCGTTGGAAAGACGGCATTTTAAGATTTTTAGTAACTCTTTGCTGATTTTGTAATTAGGGGCATTCCTACAATTGACTATTGGTCTCATTGGGCATTCCTTTTTGTGTATTTTTGGTTGTCCCCTCAATGACGGTATTTTCGGGTTCATGTTTATTAGTTTTGATTTTTCGGCTTTGGTCAGTATGTATTCTGTTTCTTTTAGAGCACTTTTTATTTGTTTTTGGAATTTGTTGGTGGGGTCTTTTGTTAATTCCTTGATTTCGTTGTTGTTTAGGAATTCGACTGTTTTTTCAATGTATTCTGTTTTGTTCAAAATTACTGTAGTGTTTCCCTTATCTGCTTTTGTGATGATTAAGTCATGTTCTTTTATTTTTTGTTTCAACGACTTTATTTCTTTGAGTTGTTTGTTGTTTTGAATGTTATTGCTATCGCCCTCTCGTTTGAGGATTTTCTTGGCTTCGTTGGTGGCGAGATTTTTGGTTAATTCCCTCTCTTCTGCTGGGAGCTTGTGACTGGCTATCTCAATATCTGTGATCAACTATTTTATATTGTGGTTCGTGTGTGCGTCTGTGCAGTTGTATTTCAAACCTTTGTCTAACATATTCATTTCACCTTGAGAAAAGGTTACGTTCGTTCTGTTGTTTACTCTGCTGTGGAAATTGAATTCATTGTTATTCGTGTGTTGTTCGTTAGATTGATGGTTCTGTGTTTCTCCTAGTTTTCTTAATTTATTTTCTAGCATTTTATGCTTCCTCGTTGCTCTGATTTTGATGGTGTCATGTAGGTGCTCGGTGAAGCTGTCCCATTGGGCTGCGTGCCAGAAATTACTTAGTTGCAATTGAATGTCGTATAATTGTTGGTTAATTTTTTGCTTTCTTATGTATGCAAATCTTAATTCGTTTTTTATCCAAAGCGCTTTGGCTTGTTTAGTTGAAATGATCGAGGCTGGTGTGTTCGGTACGGTTTTAATTGGTACGTATTTAGGTGTGAGGTTTAGTTCTATACATTTTTTGTTGAACCAAATTGACTTGTCTAAATTCATGAGTTTAAGCCTGAGTGATTTGAATTTCTTGGCTTCACGATTTGCCTGACTAGCCGTGAACATTGTGGTGTTTGAAGCCATATTTTCAGTGTTGCCTTAGTAAACAAGTGTTTAGTGCTTTTCAGTCGGTCAACACGAATGTACCCAAAAGAGATGGGTTATGCCCTAATCCTGAAATAAATTACATGAGATTAATAAAACACTAGGATGACCAGTTCCGATCGTCAAGCGATCATCATCAGATCCATTACACAATTAAAACCGTACCGAACACACCAGCCTCGATCATTTCAACTAAACAAGCCAAAGCGCTTTGGATAAAAAACGAATTAAGATTTGCATACATAAGAAAGCAAAAAATTAACCAACAATTATACGACATTCAATTGCAACTAAGTAATTTCTGGCACGCAGCCCAATGGGACAGCTTCACCGAGCACCTACATGACACCATCAAAATCAGAGCAACGAGGAAGCATAAAATGCTAGAAAATAAATTAAGAAAACTAGGAGAAACACAGAACCATCAATCTAACCAACAACACACGAATAACAATGAATTCAATTTCCACAGCAGAGTAAACAACAGAACGAACGTAACCTTTTTTAAGGTGAAATGAATATGTTAGACAAAGGTTTGAAATACAACTGCACAGACGCACACACGAACCACAATATAAAACAGTTGATCACAGATATTGAGATAGCCAGTCACAAGCTCCCAGCAGAAGACAGGGAATTAACCAAAAATCTCGCCACCAACGAAGCCAAGAAAATCCTCAAACGAGAGGGCGATAGCAATAACATTCAAAACAACAAACAACTCAAAGAAATAAAGTCGTTGAAACAAAAAATAAAAGAACATGACTTAATCATCACAAAAGCAGATAAGGGAAACACTACAGTAATTTTGAAAAAAACAGAATACATTGAAAAAACAGTCGAATTCCTAAACAACAACGAAATCAAGGAATTAACAAAAGACCCCACCAACAAATTCCAAAAACAAATAAAAAGTGCGCTAAAAGAAACAGAATACATACTGACCAAAGCCGAAAAATCAAAACTAATAAACATGAACCCGAAAATACCGTCATTGAGGGGACAACCAAAAATACACAAAAAGGAATGCCCAATGAGACCAATAGTCAATTGTAGGAATGCCCCTAATTACAAAATCAGCAAAGAGTTACTAAAAATCTTAAAATGCCGTCTTTCCAACGACAAAAACAACTCTGTAAAGAACACAACAGAACTAGTAACAGCATTGAACACCCTACAAATGAAACCTAGCTTCAGGCTAGTATCCTTCGACGTAACTAACATGTACACCAATATTCCGATTATTGAAGCAATCAACACTATCGAAAAGAACTTAAAATCCAACAATTCGGTAAAAGAAATTGAAGAGATTGTGAGATTACTGAGGGTCGTTCTCAACCAAAACGTGTTTCAATTCGACAATAAAATATACACACAGAGAGAAGGCCTAGCAATGGGATCGCCACTAAGTGGGTTAATCGCTGACATCTTCATCAATGCACTAGAAAATGCGTTCTTAGAAAAGACTTCAACAAAGGGAATAGTAATATGGAAAAGATACGTAGATGATGTAATTTGCATCTACGATACTGAACTAACAAGCGAAGAAACAATTCTCCAATCCATTAATAGCCTTCACCACTCTATTAAATTCACTAAGGAATCCGAAATAGACCGGAAAATAAATTATCTCGATATAACTATTGAACGTAAAGACAACGACCTTTCATATTCCATATTCCGGAAAGCAACACAAACCTCGCATGCAATCGACAATCAGTCTAATCACCCCAGTACGCACAAACTAGCGGGTTTCTACTCAATGGTGCACAGGGCTTTAAACATACCCATGTCAAAAGACAACTATAATAAGGAAATAAGAACAATTATGCAAATAGCTAAGGAAAACAACTTCTCGCCAAGCAAAATAAACCAAATTATAGCCAAACATAAAAATAAAGATAAAACGATTCCCAAACCGGACAGTAATGAGAAAAAATTTGCGCGTTTCAACTATGTGAATGCGAATACATATAAAATCACTAACCTATTCAAAAAGCAAGGCATAAAGATAGCTTTCACGACAAAAAACACAACCGCTAGGCACCTCCTAAATAGTAATCTAAATAAACGTGACCCGTATTCAAGGTCAGGGGTATATTCTATAACGTGCCAAGACACCGATTGTCAAGCTAATTACATCGGGCAGAGTGGAAGGCGAGTAGACACACGTTATAATGAACATAGGAATGCGATAAGATACGGAACACATTCAGCCGTGTGCGAACATATGTGTGACGCAGGGCACAGCTTTACCAACATAGAGTCGGACCTTAAAATAATCCATCACGAATCGAAAGGCAGAGCTCTTGACATAAAGGAAGCAATCGAGATACACCTAGCCAAACGAAACAATCCCAACAATCTAAATGAACACACGTTCATGGAGAGCTCACCCCTCTTCACGCTACTAAAAAACACACCCTGTCGGAAACAAAACACAATTTAGCGACACAGCCAAGCTAGATAAAAAAAGGGGGGAAATTAGGGGGTTTTTAATAGGTAAATGTTATCTGGATCAGGTGTACGATGTACTTTTCTTCTGCAATAAACCAAGGCCCATATTCGCGGCAGTATTAAAGGTGCCGGGACGTCCTCATAAGACCGTCAACGCTTAGTTCGAATGGGTTATGCTCCACGCGTGGCGAGGGCTAATTCACGGTCTTTAATAGTTGCAGACCCACCTCATTCAATAACATACATCTTATCTAGGTTGGCAACACCTCACATAAACATATCGCGATCACTCCCCACAGCACGTAGGGGTAGGGGGGAGAAGGGAGGGAAAAACCAGTCGTTAAGATAACCACCGCAGTCGACCGCACAGTGAGTTCTAGTAAACACGAAAACTGCGAGTAGCTGTAGTACGGAAGACAATCAGATAAGTAGTTAGCCTAAAATTTTATAGTTTAACCATAGTTTACAACCATATAATCTCTCTTAAAGTACAATCTCCGGATAGCTATCACCATTTAGCATTTCACCTAACATATATACTGGATTTAGCATACACTGACAGTTGCAGTACCAATACTGCAACTAAATAATTGTACATATTGTAAATATTTTCACCTGTATTTCAAACATAGATTTTATAGCCTAAGTGTAATGGATCTGATGATGATCGCTTGACGATCGAAACTGGTCATCCTAGTGTTTTATTAATCTCATGTAATTTATTTCAGGATTAGGGCATAACCCATCTCTTTTGGGTACATTCGTGTTGACCGACTGAAAAGCACTAAACACTTGTTTACTAAGGCAACACTGAAAATATGGCTTCAAACACCACAATGTTCACGGCTAGTCAGGCAAATCGTGAAGCCAAGAAATTCAAATCACTCAGGCTTAAACTCATGAATTTAGACAAGTCAATTTGGTTCAACAAAAAATGTATAGAACTAAACCTCACACCTAAATACGTACCAATTAAAACCGTACCGAACACACCAGCCTCGATCATTTCAACTAAACAAGCCAAAGCGCTTTGGATAAAAAACGAATTAAGATTTGCATACATAAGAAAGCAAAAAATTAACCAACAATTATACGACATTCAATTGCAACTAAGTAATTTCTGGCACGCAGCCCAATGGGACAGCTTCACCGAGCACCTACATGACACCATCAAAATCAGAGCAACGAGGAAGCATAAAATGCTAGAAAATAAATTAAGAAAACTAGGAGAAACACAGAACCATCAATCTAACGAACAACACACGAATAACAATGAATTCAATTTCCACAGCAGAGTAAACAACAGAACGAACGTAAACTTTTTTCAAGGTGAAATGAATATGTTAGACAAAGGTTTTAAATACAACTGCACAGACGCACACACGAACCACAATATAAAACAGTTGATCACAGATATTGAGATAGCCAGTCACAAGCTCCCAGCAGAAGACAGGGAATTAACCAAAAATCTCGCCACCAACGAAGCCAAGAAAATCCTCAAACGAGAGGGCGATAGCAATAACATTCAAAACAACAAACAACTCAAAGAAATAAAGTCGTTGAAACAAAAAATAAAAGAACATGACTTAATCATCACAAAAGCAGATAAGGGAAACACTACAGTAATTTTGAACAAAACAGAATACATTGAAAAAACAGTCGAATTCCTAAACAACAACGAAATCAAGGAATTAACAAAAGACCCCACCAACAAATTCCAAAAACAAATAAAAAGTGCGCTAAAAGAAACAGAATACATACTGACCAAAGCCGAAAAATCAAAACTAATAAACATGAACCCGAAAATACCGTCATTGAGGGGACAACCAAAAATACACAAAAAGGAATGCCCAATGAGACCAATAGTCAATTGTAGGAATGCCCCTAATTACAAAATCAGCAAAGAGTTACTAAAAATCTTAAAATGCCGTCTTTCCACCGACAAAAACAACTCTGTAAAGAACACAACAGAACTAGTAACAGCATTGAACACCCTACAAATGAAACCTAGCTTCAGGCTAGTATCCTTCGACGTAACTAACATGTACACCAATATTCCGATTATTGAAGCAATCAACACTATCGAAAAGAACTTAAAATCCAACAATTCGGTAAAAGAAATTGAAGAGATTGTGAGATTACTGAGGGTCGTTCTCAACCAAAACGTGTTTCAATTCGACAATAAAATATACACACAGAGAGAAGGCCTAGCAATGGGATCGCCACTAAGTGGGTTAATCGCTGACATCTTCATCAATGCACTAGAAAATGCGTTCTTAGAAAAGACTTCAACAAAGGGAATAGTAATATGGAAATGATACGTAGATGATGTAATTTGCATCTACGATACTGAACTAACAAGCGAAGAAACAATTCTCCAATCCATTAATAGCCTTCACCACTCTATCAAATTCACTAAGGAATCCGAAATAGACCGGAAAATAAATTATCTCGATATAACTATTGAACGTAAAGACAACGACCTTTCATATTCCATATTCCGGAAAGCAACACAAACCTCGCATGCAATCGACAATCAGTCTAATCACCCCAGTACGCACAAACTAGCGGGTTTCAACTCAATGGTGCACAGGGCTTTAAACATACCCATGTCAAAAGACAACTATAATAAGGAAATAAGAACAATTATGCAAATAGCTAAGGAAAACAACTTCTCGCCAAGCAAAATAAACCAAATTATAGCCAAACATAAAAATAAAGATAAAACGATTCCCAAACCGGACAGTAATGAGAAAAAATTTGCGCGTTTCAACTATGTGAATGCGAATACATATAAAATCACTAACCTATTCAAAAAGCAAGGCATAAAGATAGCTTTCACGACAAAAAACACAACCGCTAGGCACCTCCTAAATAGTAATCTAAATAAACGTGACCCGTATTCAAGGTCAGGGGTATATTCTATAACGTGCCAAGACACCGATTGTCAAGCTAATTACATCGGGCAGAGTGGAAGGCGAGTAGACACACGTTATAATGAACATAGGAATGCGATAAGATACGGAACACATTCAGCCGTGTGCGAACATATGTGTGACGCAGGGCACAGCTTTACCAACATAGAGTCGGACCTTAAAATAATCCATCACGAATCGAAAGGCAGAGCTCTTGACATAAAGGAAGCAATCGAGATACACCTAGCCAAACGAAACAATCCCAACAATCTAAATGAACACACGTTCATGGAGAGCTCACCCCTCTTCACGCTACTAAAAAACACACCCTGTCGGAAACAAAACACAATTTAGCGACACAGCCAAGCTAGATAAAAAAGGGGGGAAATTAGGGGGTTTTTAATAGGTAAATGTTATCTGGATCAGGTGTACGATGTACTTTTCTTCTGCAATAAACCAAGGCCCATATTCGCGGCAGTATTAAAGGTGCCGGGACGTCCTCATAAGACCGTCAACGCTTAGTTCGAATGGGTTATGCTCCACGCGTGGCGAGGGCTAATTCACGGTCTTTAATAGTTGCAGACCCACCTCATTCAATAACATACATCTTATCTAGGTTGGCAACACCTCACATAAACATATCGCGATCACTCCCCACAGCACGTAGGGGTAGGGGGGAGAAGGGAGGGAAAAACCAGTCGTTAAGATAACCACCGCAGTCGACCGCACAGTGAGTTCTAGTAAACACGAAAACTGCGAGTAGCTGTAGTACGGAAGACAATCAGATAAGTAGTTAGCCTAAAATTTTATAGTTTAACCATAGTTTACAACCATATAATCTCTCTTAAAGTACAATCTCCGGATAGCTATCACCATTTAGCATTTCACCTAACATATATACTGGATTTAGCATACACTGACAGTTGCAGTACCAATACTGCAACTAAATAATTGTACATATTGTAAATATTTTCACCTGTATTTCAAACATAGATTTTATAGCCTAAGTGTAATGGATCTGATGATGATCGCTTGACGATCGAAACTGGTCATCCTAGTGTTTTATTAATCTCATGTAATTTATTTCAGGATTAGGGCATAACCCATCTCCTTTGGGTACATTCGTGTTGACCGACTGAAAAGCACTAAACACTTGTTTACTAAGGCAACACTGAAAATATGGCTTCAAACACCACAATGTTCACGGCTAGTCAGGCAAATCGTGAAGCCAAGAAATTCAAATCACTCAGGCTTAAACTCATGAATTTAGACAAGTCAATTTGGTTCAACAAAAAATGTATAGAACTAAACCTCACACCTAAATACGTACCAATTAAAACCGTACCGAACACACCAGCCTCGATCATTTCAACTAAACAAGCCAAAGCGCTTTGGATAAAAAACGAATTAAGATTTGCATACATAAGAAAGCAAAAAATTAACCAACAATTATACGACATTCAATTGCAACTAAGTAATTTCTGGCACGCAGCCCAATGGGACAGCTTCACCGAGCACCTACATGACACCATCAAAATCAGAGCAACGAGGAAGCATAAAATGCTAGAAAATAAATTAAGAAAACTAGGAGAAACACAGAACCATCAATCTAACGAACAACACACGAATAACAATGAATTCAATTTCCACAGCAGAGTAAACAACAGAACGAACGTAACCTTTTCTCAAGGTGAAATGAATATGTTAGACAAAGGTTTGAAATACAACTGCACAGACGCACACACGAACCACAATATAAAATAGTTGATCACAGATATTGAGATAGCCAGTCACAAGCTCCCAGCAGAAGACAGGGAATTAACCAAAAATCTCGCCACCAACGAAGCCAAGAAAATCCTCAAACGAGAGGGCGATAGCAATAACATTCAAAACAACAAACAACTCAAAGAAATAAAGTCGTTGAAACAAAAAATAAAAGAACATGACTTAATCATCACAAAAGCAGATAAGGGAAACACTACAGTAATTTTGAACAAAACAGAATACATTGAAAAAACAGTCGAATTCCTAAACAACAACGAAATCAAGGAATTAACAAAAGACCCCACCAACAAATTCCAAAAACAAATAAAAAGTGCGCTAAAAGAAACAGAATACATACTGACCAAAGCCGAAAAATCAAAACTAATAAACATGAACCCGAAAATACCGTCATTGAGGGGACAACCAAAAATACACAAAAAGGAATGCCCAATGAGACCAATAGTCAATTGTAGGAATGCCCCTAATTACAAAATCAGCAAAGAGTTACTAAAAATCTTAAAATGCCGTCTTTCCAACGACAAAAACAACTCTGTAAAGAACACAACAGAACTAGTAACAGCATTGAACACCCTACAAATGAAACCTAGCTTCAGGCTAGTATCCTTCGACGTAACTAACATGTACACCAATATTCCGAATATTGAAGCAATCAACACTATCGAAAAGAACTTAAAATCCAACAATTCGGTAAAAGAAATTGAAGAGATTGTGAGATTACTGAGGGTCGTTCTCAACCAAAACGTGTTTCAATTCGACAATAAAATATACACACAGAGAGAAGGCCTAGCAATGGGATCGCCACTAAGTGGGTTAATCGCTGACAACTTCATCAATGCACTAGAAAATGCGTTCTTAGAAAAGACTTCAACAAAGGGAATAGTAATATGGAAAAGATACGTAGATGATGTAATTTGCATCTACGATACTGAACTAACAAGCGAAGAAACAATTCTCCAATCCATTAATAGCCTTCACCACTCTATCAAATTCACTAAGGAATCCGAAATAGACCGGAAAATAAATTATCTCGATATAACTATTGAACGTAAAGACAACGACCTTTCATATTCCATATTCCGGAAAGCAACACAAACCTCGCATGCAATCGACAATCAGTCTAATCACCCCAGTACGCACAAACTAGCGGGTTTCAACTCAATGGTGCACAGGGCTTTAAACATACCCATGTCAAAAGACAACTATAATAAGGAAATAAGAACAATTATGCAAATAGCTAAGGAAAACAACTTCTCTCCAAGCAAAATAAACCAAATTATAGCCAAACATAAAAATAAAGATAAAACGATTCCCAAACCGGACAGTAATGAGAAAAAAATTGCGCGTTTCAATTATGTGAATGCGAATACATATAAAATCACTAACCTATTCAAAAAGCAAGGCATAAAGATAGTTTTCACGACAAAAAACACAACCGCTAGGCACCTCCTAAATAGTAATCTAAATAAACGTGACCCGTATTCAAGGTCAGGGGTATATTCTATAACGTGCCAAGACACCGATTGTCAAGCTAATTACATCGGGCAGAGTGGAAGGCGAGTAGACACACGTTATAATGAACATAGGAATGCGATAAGATACGGAACACATTCAGCCGTGTGCGAACATATGTGTGACGCAGGGCACAGCTTTACCAACATAGAGTCGGACCTTAAAATAATCCATCACGAATCGAAAGGCAGAGCTCTTGACATAAAGGAAGCAATCGAGATACACCTAGCCAAACGAAACAATCCCAACAATCTAAATGAACACACGTTCATGGAGAGCTCACCCCTCTTCACGCTACTAAAAAACACACCCTGTCGGAAACAAAACACAATTTAGCGACACAGCCAAGCTAGATAAAAAAGGGGGGAAATTAGGGGGTTTTTAATAGGTAAATGTTATCTGGATCAGGTGTACGATGTACTTTTCTTCTGCAATAAACCAAGGCCCATATTCGCGGCAGTATTAAAGGTGCCGGGACGTCCTCATAAGACCGTCAACGCTTAGTTCGAATGGGTTATGCTCCACGCGTGGCGAGGGCTAATTCACGGTCTTTAATAGTTGCAGACCCACCTCATTCAATAACATACATCTTATCTAGGTTGGCAACACCTCACATAAACATATCGCGATCACTCCCCACAGCACGTAGGGGTAGGGGGGAGAAGGGAGGGAAAAACCAGTCGTTAAGATAACCACCGCAGTCGACCGCACAGTGAGTTCTAGTAAACACGAAAACTGCGAGTAGCTGTAGTACGGAAGACAATCAGATAAGTAGTTAGCCTAAAATTTTATAGTTTAACCATAGTTTACAACCATATAATCTCTCTTAAAGTACAATCTCCGGATAGCTATCACCATTTAGCATTTCACCTAACATATATACTGGATTTAGCATACACTGACAGTTGCAGTACCAATACTGCAACTAAATAATTGTACATATTGTAAATATTTTCACCTGTATTTCAAACATAGATTTTATAGCCTAAGTGTAATGGATCTGATGATGATCGCTTGACGATCGAAACTGGTCATCCTAGTGTTTTATTAATCTCATGTAATTTATTTCAGGATTAGGGCATAACCCATCTCTTTTGGGTACATTCGTGTTGACCGACTGAAAAGCACTAAACACTTGTTTACTAAGGCAACACTGAAAATATGGCTTCAAACACCACAATGTTCACGGCTAGTCAGGCAAATCGTGAAGCCAAGAAATTCAAATCACTCAGGCTTAAACTCATGAATTTAGACAAGTCAATTTGGTTCAACAAAAAATGTATAGAACTAAACCTCACACCTAAATACGTACCAATTAAAACCGTACCGAACACACCAGCCTCGATCATTTCAACTAAACAAGCCAAAGCGCTTTGGATAAAAAACGAATTAAGATTTGCATACATAAGAAAGCAAAAAATTAACCAACAATTATACGACATTCAATTGCAACTAAGTAATTTCTGGCACGCAGCCCAATGGGACAGCTTCACCGAGCACCTACATGACACCATCAAAATCAGAGCAACGAGGAAGCATAAAATGCTAGAAAATAAATTAAGAAAACTAGGAGAAACACAGAACCATCAATCTAACGAACAACACACGAATAACAATGAATTCAATTTCCACAGCAGAGTAAACAACAGAACGAACGTAACCTTTTCTCAAGGTGAAATGAATATGTTAGACAAAGGTTTGAAATACAACTGCACAGACGCACACACGAACCACAATATAAAACAGTTGATCACAGATATTGAGATAGCCAGTCACAAGCTCCCAGCAGAAGACAGGGAATTAACCAAAAATCTCGCCACCAACGAAGCCAAGAAAATCCTCAAACGAGAGGGCGATAGCAATAACATTCAAAACAACAAACAACTCAAAGAAATAAAGTCGTTGAAACAAAAAATAAAAGAACATGACTTAATCATCACAAAAGCAGATAAGGGAAACACTACAGTAATTTTGAACAAAACAGAATACATTGAAAAAACAGTCGAATTCCTAAACAACAACGAAATCAAGGAATTAACAAAAGACCCCACCAACAAATTCCAAAAACAAATAAAAAGTGCGCTAAAAGAAACAGAATACATACTGACCAAAGCCGAAAAATCAAAACTAATAAACATGAACCCGAAAATACCGTCATTGAGGGGACAACCAAAAATACACAAAAAGGAATGCCCAATGAGACCAATAGTCAATTGTAGGAATGCCCCTAATTACAAAATCAGCAAAGAGTTACTAAAAATCTTAAAATGCCGTCTTTCCAACGACAAAAACAACTCTGTAAAGAACACAACAGAACTAGTAACAGCATTGAACACCCTACAAATGAAACCTAGCTTCAGGCTAGTATCCTTCGACGTAACTAACATGTACACCAATATTCCGATTATTGAAGCAATCAACACTATCGAAAAGAACTTAAAATCCAACAATTCGGTAAAAGAAATTGAAGAGATTGTGAGATTACTGAGGGTCGTTCTCAACCAAAACGTGTTTCAATTCGACAATAAAATATACACACAGAGAGAAGGCCTAGCAATGGGATCGCCACTAAGTGGGTTAATCGCTGACATCTTCATCAATGCACTAGAAAATGCGTTCTTAGAAAAGACTTCAACAAAGGGAATAGTAATATGGAAAAGATACGTAGATGATGTAATTTGCATCTACGATACTGAACTAACAAGCGAAGAAACAATTCTCCAATCCATTAATAGCCTTCACCACTCTATCAAATTCACTAAGGAATCCGAAATAGACCGGAAAATAAATTATCTCGATATAACTATTGAACGTAAAGACAACGACCTTTCATATTCCATATTCCGGAAAGCAACACAAACCTCGCATGCTATCGACAATCAGTCTAATCACCCCAGTACGCACAAACTGGCGGGTTTCAACTCAATGGTGCACAGGGCTTTAAACATACCCATGTCAAAAGACAACTATAATAAGGAAATAAGAACAATTATGCAAATAGCTAAGGAAAACAACTTCTCGCCAAGCAAAATAAACCAAATTATAGCCAAACATAAAAATAAAGATAAAACGATTCCCAAACCGGACAGTAATGAGAAAAAATTTGCGCGTTTCAACTATGTGAATGCGAATACATATAAAATCACTAACCTATTCAAAAAGCAAGGCATAAAGATAGCTTTCACGACAAAAAACACAACCGCTAGGCACCTCCTAAATAGTAATCTAAATAAACGTGACCCGTATTCAAGGTCAGGGGTATATTCTATAACGTGCCAAGACACCGATTGTCAAGCTAATTACATCGGGCAGAGTGGAAGGCGAGTAGACACACGTTATAATGAACATAGGAATGCGATAAGATACGGAACACATTCAGCCGTGTGCGAACATATGTGTGACGCAGGGCACAGCTTTACCAACATAGAGTCGGACCTTAAAATAATCCATCACGAATCGAAAGGCAGAGCTCTTGACATAAAGGAAGCAATCGAGATACACCTAGCCAAACGAAACAATCCCAACAATCTAAATGAACACACGTTCATGGAGAGCTCACCCCTCTTCACGCTACTAAAAAACACACCCTGTCGGAAACAAAACACAATTTACCGACACAGCCAAGCTAGATAAAAAAGGGGGGGAAATTAGGGGGTTTTTAATAGGTAAATGTTATCTGGATCAGGTGTACGATGTACTTTTCTTCTGCAATAAACCAAGGCCCATATTCGCGGCAGTATTAAAGGTGCCGGGACGCCCTCATAAGACCGTCAACGCTTAGTTCGAATGGGTTATGCTCCACGCGTGGCGAGGGCTAATTCACGGTCTTTAATAGTTGCAGACCCACCTCATTCAATAACATACATCTTATCTAGGTTGGCAACACCTCACATAAACATATCGCGATCACTCCCCACAGCACGTAGGGGTAGGGGGGAGAAGGGAGGGAAAAACCAGTCGTTAAGATAACCACCGCAGTCGACCGCACAGTGAGTTCTAGTAAACACGAAAACTGCGAGTAGCTGTAGTACGGAAGACAATCAGATAAGTAGTTAGCCTAAAATTTTATAGTTTAACCATAGTTTACAACCATATAATCTCTCTTAAAGTACAATCTCCGGATAGCTATCACCATTTAGCATTTCACCTAACATATATACTGGATTTAGCATACACTGACAGTTGCAGTACCAATACTGCAACTAAATAATTGTACATATTGTAAATATTTTCACCTGTATTTCAAACATAGATTTTATAGCCTAAGTGTAATGGATCTGATGATGATCGCTTGACGATCGAAACTGGTCATCCTAGTGTTTTATTAATCTCATGTAATTTATTTCAGGATTAGGGCATAACCCATCTCTTTTGGGTACATTCGTGTTGACCGACTGAAAAGCACTAAACACTTGTTTACTAAGGCAACACTGAAAATATGGCTTCAAACACCACAATGTGTCATGTCTAATATAAAGATACTGTATTTTGGTAAACAGTAAGAAAGTAACGTGGAATATAGCGAGATACGAGAGTTTTTCAGTGTCAGTGAAGTGTTGAATGAATATTTGAGATGGTCAATTCTTAGGAATGTATTTGAGGACCATTAAAGTAATGTAAGCCAGTAAATTTATACATTGTTTTTAGGAGCTATTTAAAGCTTCGGCTTAAGTGTTATTACAGAGAGAACGCGGGTGCCTTAATAATTGAGTCATCTATGTGTATTGTATGAGCCGCATGTAAGCGTGCAGAAGTAACGTAGAATCCAGTGATTTACGTAAATATATTGCGGGGACCAAACTAATATAGCTTGCGCGTTAGGTGAGAAGTTGGCTAATCTACGAGTTAGTATCGCCTTTGAGCATACTTTATTATTCGCAGCGAATTGGACAGAGCCTGTCTGTATCCATCGCTTGCATGAATTATGGCCACGAGTGAGGTCCGTCGAGACTCCGTGAGCATGTGTAAAAATGATCTGCCCTGGAAGGTAAGAATCATATTCGTCGTTTAGGAAACGCAGATTTCCTTATAATTGAGACAGCTGCCGGTGGGAATCGTGTATTCTCATTTTGATGCGCGTCCAAGCCACCAGTATTCACCATAGAACGGCAAGACTATCACAGGATCCATACCCAGCCATGAATGTTAATAAGGAGCCAGTTGTGCCCGATACACTTTAAATATAGGTGTTATATATTTAGAATGACTCAATTACTTAGGAACCACACCTAGCGTAACTCTACTGTACTGCGATTGTAAACAAACTTGACCTTGCCAGCAGATGAGGGAAGTGGGTTGGCCCACTGAGACGAGCGGCCATCTTGTGCAGCTTGCCGGAACTAATTTTATTGCCTGCGAGAGGAAGGGAACGTCGTTCCGCCAGTCCTTTAATTAGGGTCATAGTGGGACACTGAAGAATCTCGATATTTCAATATGCAATTATGATATGAGTGTTATGATGATGCCAAGTGAATTAAAAGATGTGTTTCAACACACATACGTTATTGGATCAAAGAAATCGGATAATATTTGGCCCAGTTATTCTCTGAGGAGGAACACTGAACCAAATGAAGTGTTAGGCATCTTTTTAGAATGCATTTTTTGCCAGTTCACGCTAATTTATGCAGACGGGTATGTGATTTCTAAGAACATGACACGTTTGTAACGATAATAATTCCGACAAGACCCAGAAAATCGTTGTATGGTGTAACTATAAACAATTCTATCCATGTTTATTTTGGAAGGGAGACGTACCACTTTTTAAAGCGTTTCATATTGATGGAAAGAAGGAAGATGATTCACACGACACAACAAATATTGTTAATTAAGACATAAAATAATGAATTTATGCTAATCAAAGTAAATGCCATAAGAAACGGAGTAATGTTTTATTGTTTCAGTATTTAATGTCATTTAGATGTGATATGTGAATTTTATGTTGTGATACTCCAGTTATGTAAAATTGTGTCACATGATGAACACTACGGAGACCCATATAAGTCTGAAAGTATCAATGATAGGATGCTAGAAATAGATTTGAGTGCAGTATTGCAATAATGAAGAAGAGACTCACAAAATAACCCTGATTTTAATTGTGGGAGTTAAATATAATTTATCCTTTATTTGTATTTGTTGTATAGCCATGATTTTATATCAGTAAATGTTTTATTTTAGGAATATGTTGTGTATTTCATGTAGAGTAGTTACCTGGTGGACTCAAATCCTGAGCATGTGGTCGTATGGTGGGCAGGAACGTCCCATACCTCGAAAGACCGTGAGTTAGCTGGGATACGAACTCATGTTCCACATGATGAGAGTTGGGTAAAGTATAATGAGGGATTTTTAACGCTCTTAAAAATCAGGGTTTGAACCCGCGATCTTGGGCATAGAAGCTCAGCATGCTACCAACTACACCACCGAAGCTGCTAAGATGAAGAAGAAGAAGAAGAAGAAGAAGAAGAATGAGGGGTGTGTGAGCCTCTGTTGGAATCTTGTGCCAGGACCACTGCTATGGCGGCAACCAGATCCATACTTCACTCATGCCAACTGCTGCAAGAAATAAACAAAGTAAAGCTTTTAATATGGCCGTCTCAAGTGCCCTGGGACGTGGAATGCAGCGCACTCAAGCGGACGAGCATTATAACGCAACAGCTGGCACTCCCAGTCTAATATGTTTATACTGTCACCAGATGAATTATTAGGAAAAGCTTTCAATAAAATGAAACGAACCCTCGATATGAGACAGCGAACACTCAAAAGCGAGCTTAAAGAACTCTGTCAAGTGATGCTCCTACTCAAAAACTAACTGAATATATCATTATAAAAGAGCGGCTTCGGTTGCGTAGTAGGAAGCATGCTAAACTGTTGTTCCCAAGATAGCGGGTTCAAAACCGGCCGAAGTGATCGGATTTTTAAGAGCGTTAAAATCCTCCAGTATGCCTTCCTTCGCAGGGGAAGTAAAGCCTTCGGTCCCATGTCATAGATTTATGGCATGTAAATGATCCTTCCACAGACTAAACTTGTGTGAAGCTAAATTTCTAGGTTAGATTTCGTTGGAACGTTCTATCAAAGTTCCAATGTTCACCGCTAGGTATCAGTGATATCTGGTAGCGAAAGCTGGAACTACTTGAAATTGAACGGTAATTGTAGCTCACCCTATGGGTGTGCGCTTGAAGCAGCTACAGCCTCTCGCGAGCCAAACATGTCCACGGATACTCCGGGCACTAAACGCGATACGATAAATAAATAAATAAATAAAATAAATAAATAATAATCTTTTTTTTAGCGTATGGCTTTTTAGTGTTCGTTTCCTGCACATTTCAAACATCGGAGTAGCCTACCATTCGATTTGTATATGCGGTATATTTTTATGGCAAAACAGCCCTGTCGATATGATGTCAACAAACCCACAAAAGCCGTGTAGTTAGCGCGGTCCGAATATCGTCTGTCTGTCTGTCTCAGGCCTCCTCGCTGCCACAGTGTGGTGGTGGTAGGGGAAGGAGCGCTAGTTTGATTGCCCAGTGCTCCCCGAGCGCGGCCGTGCTTTCCGAGTAATGACTGGATGGCTCTGCCCTAGAGTTATCTAGCGGTCAGAAGGAAAATCACTTTAACTAGACAATCACAGGCAGCCATTCAAATCGATATATCATGACAAATTGAGTTTCGTTCGCGATGTCGCGATTTAGCGAACGAAACTCGAGCCTAGCACTGAAACGTCAAGTCGGAAGTAATGATGGCTTTACTATAGGTCCAAGTTCTACGAGTGTAAATAGTGTTTAATACAGTCCGATCATCTGAGAGAGATAATTAAGCTGGAAGGCATGTGTGCATTGCCTTTGAAAAGCTCTCAGTGAGCTCCTTATGCCCCTTAATTTAATGAGATTTTTGTTTTCGGTGTGATTTTTAGGTACTTTTTGTTTTTTATTTTAGTATGTTGCACCTTGCTGATACAGGTAGGTCAAGCAGTGGGTGCAACCTTCGTTTCAAGTTAATTTTGTTTATTAATTTATATAAAATGAATTTAGATGATCTCTTAGCGCTTTGTGGCCATGACTTTGTCCCACAGCTCTTAAGGGTTTTTTTCTTGCGTATGGCTTTTAGTGCCGGGAGTGTCCGAGGACATGTTCGGCTCGCCAGTTTTTTTGTAGCTGCTTCGAGACGGACACCCAATGGGTGAGCTACAAGTACCGTTGGGGAGGAAAGTTGGAAGGGAAGGTCGAGGAGTTGGAAGGTAGCGGCTGTGGCCTATAGTTAGGGACCAACCCCGGCATTTGCCTGGAAGGAAGATGGGAAACCACAGAAGACCATCTTCAAGGTTGCCGGCGGGGGGATTCGAACCTCCTCGCCTCCCGGATGTGAGCGACTGCCAGCAGTCATGCCGTAACGACCACGGCTAACTCACATAATAATCATTAAAGTAGTTAAACAAACCAATATCTTAAGTTATTGTTACGAAATCATCTGCACCTCAATATCTTGTTAAGATAGAGCATAAATAAATACCTTAATTAACATCAACTTATATTTTTCAGTCGGTAAACACCCCGGAGGTCCAAGGTTGGATTCCCGGCTCAGCCACGAAATTTGAAAAGTGGTACGACCGCACTGTACCAACGTTACGATAGACTTTTTCAAAGAATTCAAGTTTAGTCCAAACCAGCACTGAATGATTATAACCTTTTCGAGAATTGAAGGTATGGTTGGGCGGCAACGCCTCGCGAAGAAGGAGCACTTCAGGAGACTGTCCAGATGTACCCACCTCAGTGGCGGCTGAATATTTTGCTGAGGGCATTGGAAAGCTGGTGTAACGATACGACAAATGTTTCAATCGTTTTGGCGATTATGTTCAAACATAAGAATAACACATGCAAACATTTAGTAGTAAAATCAGTTTGGTATGTCAATCTGTTATTCTTAGCCTAATTTTCACATTTTGCAAAAATGAGGAAAAAGTAGACTTATGAGATCGATCCGGGCAAATGTGTGTATGTCTGTCTGTCTGTCTGTCTGTCTGTCTGTGTGTGTGTGTGTGTATCTCCCCCTTATCGACTCCTAACAGCTGCAGCAATCGAAACCAAATTTGGTATGAGTAATGATACATACCTGAATATCTCAAGCCCATATTTGAAAATGATGTCAGTATTACCAACTGCTGAAAAAACACAAATGTAATTTGAGCTCCATGATGGATATCTTGGAAGGTATTGTTCTGACCGGGAACGGGGGTTGGTCGAACAAAGGAGTGTAAGGGTGAATTTGGTAGGTGTTGCCTGATTGAGGAGAGTTTTAACAAATGTGCTAAAACTCCGGATAGGTGTGTGTGAGGGGATTTGGACGATCGGGAGAAGCTTTGGGTTATCGGGGTCGTAGATCTAGGGGATACGTTATTAAAATGGAGCTAATAGCCTTCAAAACAAGTACCGTAGGTGAGCAATTCAACTACCTGCTGACCGTGCAATGTTAGGCTCGGCAGCCGCGCGATCCAACACTCAAGGCTGTGATAATGAAACCTAGTTATTGCCCGCACAGCGGTTATGTAAATGATGACACTGGCAGGTCGAGGGTGTCAGGTAGGGATACAAGAGGTAAAACAGTGTTTATGAAATAAGTCTGCAATGGATGTGTACTGGTTGTGGCCACTTGTTTATTTGACCTGAAGGTGTTTTAAATGAGTGTCCCTTTAGCTGGGGACAGTGTAACACAATGTAATTGTTATAAACAATGTTAAGGTGTCAAATTGGGGAAGGAATGTAACTTACAATGTTAGGACTTCTGAGATACACACTTACCTCTAGATGAGATGTCGCTGCACAGACAAATAGAGCCTCCGGCCAAAGACAGACAATTAGTCCGGTAGGGGGTCTCCTTCTTAAGGGTTTGGGAACTGCTGAGTCGATGTTTCTTCATTTGTTGGTGTTCCAGTTAGCTCCAGTGTATGTGTGTGTGAGTGATGCAAGCCTTGTGCAAGAGCTGAGGCTTCAACTCTGCTGGCCGCGTGTAATAGAACTGTATGCCGGTTGTTGCTGTTGTTGGCTCCGGCCTGGGGTAGTTTTGGGGTAGAAGAGTGTGTTGAATGTGGGGTTGATTTGTGGACGTGTTATGAGTGGTTGTAGACTGTAGATGTATGAGTGGTTGTAGAATCTTCTAGGTGAGTGTAGATCCAGTGGCGTGGGGCTATCTCCCTCTCGGGGGTGCGTAGGGTCCCGTAGGGTCCCCATGGGCCCTAACAGTATGCATGGGAGCTATTCCAAAATTGGTACACATATAGGTAATAATATTTCAGTTTAATTTCCAGGTGGCCATACAAGACAGTGTTGCCAAAACGATTCTAAGCCTGCTGATAGGTCTAATTTTCAAATGCATATAACTTCTACACTATCAATTGGATTTCAACCAAATTTCGTATGTAGTATGTGTACATAACCAGATATGACCGAACGTATCATTAAGAGCCACCAGGGCTGCCAACTGTTAATAAATGCTCTCTCTATTTGTTTATCCAAATACCGATATATCAGAAAGTATGCAAGCCAACAGCTTTAAACTATGCACACGTACAGTACCTGACATTCTAGATTAATTTGGAGTAATTAATATACGTCAGTGCTACCAACATGATTCTAAGGCTGTTGATAGGACCAATTTTTAAATACATGTAACTTCTATACTAAGAAATTGATTAAATCCAAAATTGGCACAACAAGAGAAATAATGTGTCAGATTATTTCTGACCAACACATGCATGACATTGTTGCCAACATGATTTTACAGGCGCTGATAGATCCAATGTCTAACTGCATGTAATGTCCATGCTATACATTGGTCTTCAACCAAATTTCATATTGTATACCTTAAGAGATCAAACTAAGAATATATTCAGTCACCAGAGCTGCCAACTGTAGTGCTCTATTAGGCTACATTATACCAGGTATATTTCGAACTAATTAGAAGTTTCGATATTACCATCTTAATTTCTTCATTATTCTAGGTAGGTCCATATAGATTAATCATTGGCATGAATCTCAAATTTTAAGAACAGTAGGCTCTTTAGTTCGTCACTGAACTTTTTGTTTTACAGTCCATCTGAACTTGAAAAAGAAAACATCCCTCGTATGCACCCTATATTGTGTATAATGTGATCACATGCACATAAAAATTTAAAAGACAGTAAATAACCCGCATAACAGTAAAGCCGAGCGGGTGGATTATGAACATGCGAGATTTCTCGCAACGGTCCCCTAGTTTATTATATAATTATTCGTAGATTAAGATAAGAGGATCAGAACACAAGTGATGCGATATTTTTAGACCAATTTCATTTTATGAAAAAAAAACAGGCTTCTGAGATCACCTTTTGACCGTGTGTGTGTGTGTGTGTGTGTGTCTGTGTGTGTGTGTGTGTGTGTGTGTGTGTGTGTGTGTGTGTGTGTCCGTAATAACTTCTAAACGGCTGGAGCGATTTCAATAAAACTCGTTAAGGTCATAGTACAATTTTGGCCCTTAAAATTTTATAACGTCTCACCAATCCAACATGGCGGCTGTGCGAATTATTTCATCGGTAATCTATATCTCCGAAACTATTTCTGATATCACCCTGATATTGTGTACGGTGATAAAGGGTACTACTAGAAGTTTACCTATGAGACTTTCTAACTGCAAAACCAACATGGCGGCCAAGCGAAGTTGAGAATTTTAAATAGTCTTTTCTCGCGATTTAACCATCCAAACGCAATGAAAATTGGTACAGCAAAGTTTTATACACATTGTAATACACTGGCATCTAATTTGGTACAATTGTTTATATAACCTTAAGATGGCGGCTGTGCGAATTATTTCAGCGGCATTCTATATCTCCGACACTATTACGGATATCACCCTGAAAGTTTGTACGGTGATAAACAACACAACTACAAGTTAATATATGTAAGTGTCTAAAACATGTAAAGTACAAAACGAACATGGTGGCTAAGCGAAGTTGAAACATTTTAATAGACATGTCTCGCGATTTAACCATCTGAGCGCAGTGAAATGTGGTACAGTAAATGATTATACATATTGTAATCCAATGGCATCTAATTTAGTTCAATTTTTACATAACCTCAAGATGGCGGCTGTGTGAAATGTCAAAATTGAGTTTTTATTTCTTGTGTCGTAATCATGCGATGGAAGTTAAAGTTTTAATAATGAACCTATGCAATAATTTTCTTTAATCGTACATAACTCTATGACCTATACATAAAACAATCCAACATGGTGGCTATCCGAAATATTTGGACGGTTCTCAATATCTACGAATCCATTACAGCAATCAAACTGAAATGTTGTATGTTGATAGAGGCAATTAACATAAGTAGGATAGGCCTATATGAAAATAGGCTTTAGTTCTTCACGGAACTACTTGTTTTCCCATCGCTGTATCTACCACTTAGTGTCTGTTGTTCCTCAGGTTCATATCCAGAACGCCACGCTGGCTGGAGGAGTGGCTATTGGCACCGCCGCTGATATGATGGTACAACCATACGGGGCCTTGGCTGTGGGGATTATAGCAGGTGCCCTTTCTGTCTTCGGATACCGCTTCTTACAGGTGAGATTCACTCTGCTCTTCTAGCTTCTGTTACATGTCTTCCACGCAATGGAACGGGACACGCAAATATTTCCGTTAAAGATAGGTTTCCGGTTAACGGAGTTAGTCCTATGCTAAAATATTAAACCAATGACATGCATATAATGGACATGACGTTGTGTTTGTTGTTGTTGTTGTTGTTGTTGTTGTTGGAGTCTTCAGTCTTTTGACTGGTTTGATACAGCTCTTGTCCTCGACCTTTCCTTCCATAACTAGGCTTGCTATTCCTGGGTGTCTTAGTATGTGTCCTACCAACCTATCTCTTATCTTCATTAGCAGTCGCCAGAAAAATCTCTCCTCTCCCACTCGTCTTAATACCTCTTCGTTTGTAACCCTATCTACCCATCTAATCTTCATCATTCTCCTGTAACACCACATTTCAAACGCTTCAATTCTCCTCTTTTCTGCTGCACCAATAGACCAAGTTTCACTTCCATAGAGCGCCACGCTCCAGATAAAGGCTTTCAAAAATGACATTCTAATACCTAAATCTATATGCGATGTCAACAGGTCCCTTTTTTGTATAAATGCTTTCCTTGCCTGTGCCAACCTACTTTCTATATCCTCTTTGCTTCGTCCATCACTGGTTATTTTGCTTCCTAAGTAGCAGAAGTCTCCTACTTCCTTCAGCTTTTCCCCTGCCAATTTGATGCCCATATAGGTTTCTGATTATTTCGGCTGCATTCCAATATTTTTGTTTTACATTTATTAATTTTCATCATGAATTCTTTCCTCAAGACGGAGTCCATACCATTCAAAAACTCATTCAAATCATCTGGCGTGTCGGCCAAGATGACGATGTCATCACCAAATCTCAGAGTTGAAATTATTTCTCCTTGAATCTTCACTTCCACTTTAAATATTTCTCCAATTTCCTTCATTGCTTGTTCAATGTAAAGATTGAAAAGTATGGGTGATAAGCTGCAGCTAAAAAAAAAGTGTACCGTTCTCTCACTTTCCTTGTTAGCGGCTACGGTGGTGTAGTCGGCAACATGCTGAACTGCTATGTCCAAGATCGCGGGTTCAAAGTCGTCTGAATTGTTAAGAGCGTTAAAATCTTCCAGCATGCCTTCCCTCAGAGGGGAAGTAAATTCCAGCGGGCCCATGTCGTAGATTTATGGCATGAAAAAGAACCTACCACTACAATTTGTAGGTTATATTTCGATAGAAACGCTCTATCAAGTTACAACATTCGTCGCTAGGTATCAGTGGCATTTGGTAGCCAAAGTTGGAACTACTTGAAATTATTGAACTTGCTCATTCATCTTCATTCATTTCATCTCATCAACATGTGACGGTACCTGTAGCTCACCCCATGGGTGTCCGCACAGAAGCAGCTACAAACCTTGGCGAGTGAAACATGTCCTCGTCACTCCCGGCACAAAAAGAAATACGCTAAAAAAATTACTTTCCTGTTAATGAGCGGCTCGCCTTTAAAACCTAGGTGTGCGGATAAGTTTACATTTTACGCCACTGTTCCTTTGCCGGTCAGCCCCGGTTGCGTAGTCGTACAGATAACAGTTTTTAAGTCTCAAGCATGTGCAACTGATACGTGACTTGCTTTCCGAGCAACTGACAACCGGGACTGACTGGCTAAAAACTGTGACGTAAAATGTTCATTTTCATGTCTGCGGGGGATACATAGCTTTCCCAGCTCGAGGCACAGTGTTATCAACTTTCCACCGCAGCCACGGAGAGCAAGCCGTGAGACTGGAGAGAACTACGCAAAACTTTGCACCGCTGAAGATCTGAGAAATGAACCGGCACCAGGACTTATTCAGTGTTGTATTTACATATTTAAAAAATTAAAATCCACAGCCTGTTTCCAGTCGACCGACTGGATCAGGAAATGGAATGAATGAAGCCCCTATCTAGCGGCGAGGATATGAACTGTGTCGGCTGCCGAAGCCTGTCGCACTCCCCTGGGGCAATGATTAAATGAATGACAGATGAAATGAAATAATAGTGGAGAGTGTTGCTGGAATGAAATTGTGACAGGGAAAACCGGAGTACCCGGAGAGGAACCTGTCTGCCTCCGCTTTGTCCAGCACAAATCTCACATTGAGTGACCGGTATTTGAACCACGGACCCAGCGGTGAGAGGCCGGCGTGTTGCCGCCTAAGCCACGCAGGCCCTTGTATTTGTAAACTGTATGTCTGCTACGAATTAAGATCAAACACATCTCTTGCGTTCGAAACCAAAAGACTACTGCCGAATAATGTCAGTTGGTTGTTTGGTTCCTCAGTTTAGAGGCTGCTACAACGCAGTCATGTATCCCCGTGTATTTTGGGTGTGTGTAGAAACTGTCTGATAACCGGTGTTAATTGTGATGGCTATATTAGTGTGTGTCATCTGCAATTCAGATAAGGACTGCAGACGAATTTCAAGCAGTTCTTACTTTTACTACCAAATGCTACCGTCAACGACACCTAGCTGTGAATTTGGCTACTAGATGCCACCGCAACCGCCCCTTGGCGAAGTTAATATAGCGTTAATCATATCTAACCTACAAAAATTAGTTTCACACAATTGTAGTTAGTCGAAGGTTCTTTTACATGTCATAAATCTATGACATGGGACCGACGGCTTTACTTCCCCTCCGATGGAAGGTACACTGAGGGATTTTTAACATTCTTAAAAAAATATGTCAGTAATGTAAGTTGTAAAGCACTTAGTTAATAGCTGAATTCTAAACTGATTGACTAGGGCCGAGACAACGACAGGCATTTGTTGATTGGAAGCTCATTACAGTGTAAAAGGCTTGGGGAACAGGAAACAGGCAAATAGCCAAATACTTTGTGACGTGTAAGTTGGAGAACAAAAGAAGGAAGACCTATTTGCATATTCCTTGTTAAGTACAGAGGTGTGCAAATTATTTAAATCAAATAAAGAATTTAAACCAGCCACATATATATATATATTTTTTTTTTACCAACTGCTGATAACTTTTATTACCCTACTTAGTAATTAGAACTAGGCAATTTTTCTTGGTTTTAATTCACTGGCCGTGAAAGCCAATATATCATCTACTCGGTAATGTTTTCTCCCCTGTGGATTTACACCTTTCTGCCGTAAGGAATTCAGTTTGGAAACTTATAGAATTGGGGATTCCGAGGCACAGTGGGTCAAAATCGAAATCCAGGGGGGCAAAATTATTTTTACGTTTTAATCATGAATTTAGAGTGAAAGCAACGGATATAATTTGTTTACTTCATAATAAACATCAGTTAAGTCCTTGTTAAGCTACGTCTACACATGCAAGAAATTGTCTATGACTAGGAGTTGGATAGAGCATTTAGTTATCTCTTCAGAACAATTTTCTACCCCTAATTTACTTTTAACAAAGTCACAAAGTTCCACTTTTGACATAATAGTCGAACCCAGTGCTTCAAACAGTTGTAAACGTGTGAGAATTGGTTGCGCGGAATCTTCTAAAACGTAAAAAAACTAAGTAAGTTGCAAAAAGATGCAAAAAATCTTATAACAGGCGTAAACTACAACACTTTATCTACATTTTAACATTAAATAGAAAGTGACGCAGAGTGACGCGACATACTAAAAATCTAAGTGAAAATATAATTTTAAAAATAATAGTTAAATATTATATAATGCAAATATAGCTAAAATCACGTAACAATTACGCCCATTAATAACTGAAACACGTTACAAAGATCATACCTTCAACTGCATGTTCCATCTTAAAGCATCACACTAACCACAAAGACAACCAAACCATAGCCACTTACATTCACCCTCCAATTCAGACCGCTCGAACAATGGTGACAGATTTACACTAAGATGCGTTTATATCCCGGAATAGTGAGCGGCAATTATATGAGAATCCTGTAAAAGTAATAAATTTGGATTTTTTAACTATGAAAATAAATAATTTTGTCCTCCTAGATTTCAATTTTGACCCACTGTGCTGGGTCCGTTTTCTATTTTTGATGTGTAACATCTTTCCACTCGCTTGCTGGATATTTTTGTGGGAGTGACTTTCAAAAATGGGACGGAAGTGGATCGGACGGAAGTGTGTAAGACGCACTGCCAGTTGGATCGTATCCCTCCAGGCTGCTTTAGCAGCCAGATCCAGCTGGCAGTAGTACCATGTGGAATGTTAATCACATACGGATTACTTTGTAACAGCAGAGTATCAAGAAGGCAGTGCGAGAGTAGAAATATCAAGTAGGCAGTGAAGAAAAAAAAGGGAGTCTTGGAATTCTTATGTAGGCCTATTATGAGAGTGTAAAAAATAAAAAGATTATTTTGCGTGTTGATGAATGTCAAGGATAATAAAAACGATAACAACTTCAAGGTTGGATAACATTGTCAGATGTTACATATCATATGCGACTACTGTAAGGCTCGTAACCTTTTTATTGACTTAGACAGGTGATTTCAATCCAAAGTTCATGAATCATGCGGATCATCAGTAAAAAAGACCCCAAAACCCTCAGCTCTAAATGTACACGAGAAGTAGAGTGAAGTAATCAGAACAAAACGTGTGGCATTTTGCAGTAGCAAAGCTCCTCTGTTAGTGGAAATTTAAAAAAAAATCATTTTACTTTGAGTTTCTTAAAATAAAATATAATTAAGACTCTTGGTTGAACATTGGAAGTAAATACAACTCCTTGCAAACCTATTTATTGCATTAAGCCGTGAAAAGTATAAATGGAATTTTGTAAAACCGCCGTCAAGTCTAATAATTTGCACACCTCACTCTGCACACTGTTACTGAAGTCAAGATAGAATTTCACAGGCGTATTTTGATTTCCGTTGTCCACGTAACACTGTTTCCGTTGAAGGCAGGTTGGACTGTCTATGCCCCTTAACCCGTTGAGTGCTTTGCCCGTTTATAAACGGTCCACAATAACTTCGTGTTGGTTTTTTTTTTTCTCCATTCGCTTTAGAGTGCCGAGTCGATCTCTGGCATGTTCTGCCATCTGTTGGCCATTACGTAGTACTACTTGAGATTGATTTTTTAGCTTCCAGAAGAGTAACCAACAGAGCATTTTGTAGACGTCTGTCCTCTACAGCTGGAGGTCATCTGTGATGTGAACAAGCAATTTCTTCACGCCACGTTATGATTTCGAATCAAAGAATATCAATTTGTTGTACTGGTAAAGAGGAACAAGTGTTAGTTGCCTACTGGTTTTAGGAGAAAATTTTATTTTAGGCCCTTTACATGGTATGGAGATGATGAAGTGTGGGCACAAGAATTATATTTCCATTCGTCTCAAAATGAACATTAATATAAACGTAGGATTTCGAATTTAAATTTAGATTACTAAAGACTCAATACCAATAAACATTATAAACCCCCCGTGATAAGTTAAAAATTACGACTTCTACAATTTAAGAAAAAGAACAGATGGAAAAATCTCAGCACTTAAGAGATTAAACTCGATATGATTTTCCTTCTTTGGTTTTGATGCTTTTATGGTCAGGCTATTCAGAGATGACTCCTCCAACTAATTTAAACAGATTCAAACTTCGATGCATAGGTGGCTCTGTGTATGTCACCGTGGAGATCTCGTCGTTCCGAAAGCCGCCACAAAGGCGCCTCAGAACATTTTGACTTCCAATTTTGCTATGGTCGGAGCGTGGCTACTTTGCTGTAAGTGGCTGAATGCATCTGCTGGAACTAGCCATGTTGTGTGTGTCTAAATACACCCCGTCTAGGCTCAAGTACGAATTGGCTAGAGTATCTTTCTTTATAGATCAATTAAGGATGGGGATGCTGCTCCCGTCGACTGGATCCTACCAGGCCTTGTTGGGGGAGTTACAATCCAAGAAGAGAGAAATATGGGTAGATTTTTATGGGCCGGAAGCAATGTACAACCAAGAATGGATGAGGGCAAGATATGACCTGCGCCACTCAGTGACTCGTTTTGCTGTTCACGGTTTTCACTTCCGAGTGTATGTGGTAAAAGTCTTTCATGCCCCAAGTGGGCCGTGTGTGTGTAAGTTGTGTGGTGATTTCTGAACACGTTATCACGTACTACATTGTAAACAGAGGCTTAAGCCCCTAACAGAATTTTGTAGTGAATGATGTTTATTCTTTTACCAATGACCATTGGCTGCAATTAAATCTACATTTAAAATACTGTATATCAGAAGATCGGTTTCGAAAGTGACCACTACATTTTCTATCCCAGCCATTTCCCTTAAAATGCCTCTTATTCCTACGACTGTCATGAAATGCCTGAAATATTAGTCGGAATTACTACCAATGTAGCCTCAGAAGACACATAGAGCAGAGTTTATACCAGTAGCTTACTTTGTAAATATGCTCTTTGTAATCTGTCTCCTGCCATTCCTGCCCCAACTTCTGCGACTCCATGATACCTGTGGTGTAAATAATCCCCACGGGATGCTCGGTATTCTAGTGGGAGCTAGTGGTGCTTTGATGGCGGGGTTAGCCTTGTATCGCTGGAATCGGTAGCAGCAGTTCACTTTCAAAGTGTGCTCTTTGTAATCTATCTCCAGCTATTCCTGTCCCAAAATCTGCGACTCCATGATACTTTTGGTGTAAATGATCTCCACGGGATGCCCGATATTCTAGTGGGAGCTAGTGGTGCTTTGATGGTGGGGTTAGCCTTAGAGAATGTGTATCGCTGTAATCGGTAGCAGCAGTTCGCTTATAAGTGTGCTCTTTGTAATCTGTCTCTAGCCATTTCTGCTCCAACATCTATGACTCCATGATACCTTTGGTGTAAATAAACTCCACGGGATGCCCGGTATCCAAGCGGGAGATAGTGGTGCTCTGATGGCGGGGTTAGCCTTGTATCGCTGTAATTGGTAGCCGCAGTTCACTTTCTAAGTGTGCTCTTTGTAATCTGTCACCAGCCATTCCTGCTCCAACATCTGCGACTCCATGATACCTGTGGTGTAAATAATCTCCACGGGATGCCCGGTATCCTAGCGGGAGCTATTGGTGCTCTGATGGCGGGGTTAGCCTTAGAGAATATTTATCGCTGTAATCGGTAGCAGCAGTTCACTTTCTAAGTGTGCTCTTTGTAATCTGTCTCCAGCCATTCGTGCTCCAACATCTGCGACTCCATGATACTTGTGGTATAAATAATCTCCACGCGATGCCCAGTATTCTAGTGAGAGCTATTGGTGCTCTGATGGCGGGGTTAGCCTTAGAGAATATGTATCGCTGTAATCGGTAGCAGCAGTTCACTTTCTAAGTGTGCTCTTTGTAATCTGTCACCAGCCATTCCTGCTCCAACATCTGCGACTCCATGATACCTGTGGTGTAAATAATCTCCACGGGATGCCCGGTATCCTAGCGGGAGCTATTGGTGCTCTGATGACGGGGTTAGCCTTAGAGAATATTTATCGCTGTAATCGGTAGCAGCAGTTCACTTTCTAAGTGTGCTCTTTGTAATCTGTCTCCAGCCATTCGTGCTCCAACATCTGCGACTCCATGATACTTGTGGTATAAATAATCTCCACGCGATGCCCGGTATTCTAGTGGGAGCTATTGGTGCTCTGATGGCGGGGTTAGCCTTAGAGAATATGTATCGCTGTAATCGGTAGCAGCAGTTCACTTTCTAAGTGTGCTCTTTGTAATCTGTTTCCAGCCATTCCTGCTCCAACATCTGCGACTCCATGATACCTGTGGTGTAAATAATCTCCACGGGATGCCCGGTATCCTAGCGGGAGCTATTGGTGCTCTGATGGCGGGGATAGCCTCAGAGGATACATACCGCTGCAGCCTGTACCAGCAGTTCCCTGCCCGTTCTCCACTCGACAATTCGACAGAACTGCAGGAGTGCCAGTACCTCGTGCCAGGGCTGGAGGCAGGCTCGAACCGCAGTGCCTCAGCTCAAGCAGGCTACCAACTGCTCGCCCTGCTCATCTCTTTCGTCCTGGCCATTGTCAGCGGTGCAGTTACAGGTAAAATACGAGTTAATGATAATTTGCTGTATGCTAAAATGGTCTATTACAATTTTTAGCCTACTTTTCACATTTTGTAAAAATGATAGACTTACGAGATCGATCCGGGCAAATGTGTGTCTGTCTGTCCTTCCGTCTGTCTGTGCCCCCTCCCCCCCCCTATCAACTCCTCAACGGCCGCAATTATCGAAAACAAATTTGGTATGAATAAATACCTATGCCTGAATATCTCACGGCCATATTTGAAAATGACGTCAGTTCTACCAACTGCTGAAAAGTCACAACTGAAAATTCAGGTTTATGTTGGATATATCATAATTTATGCATGGGAGTTGTTCCAAAATTGACACACTTATAAATAATATTACATCAGACTAATTTACAGGAGCCCATACATGAGAGTGTTGCCAATGTGATTCCATGCCTGCTGATAGGTCCAATATTTAAATTATGTAACTTCCATTGTATCTATTGGATTTTGACCAAATTTGGTATGTGATTTGCGCACCAAATCAGATATGAATATGCATTTTTAGTGTCAACAGGGCTGCCAACTGTTGAAAAATGCACTCTATACATTTTTATCCTAATATCAATATATCAGAAAGTATGCAGGCCAACAGTTCTAAACGTTGCATACGTATAGTAGCTGCAAATGGAAGTAACCGATATACCACAGTGCTGCCAACACGATTCTACGCATGCTGATAGGTTTAATGTTGAATCACATGTAACTTCTATACTAATAAATGAAGTTCTTTCAAAATTGGCACACATATAGATCATAATATTTCAATTTAAGTTTGAGCTTCCAATTTATGGCAGTGTCGCCATCCTTATTTAACGTATGCTGATAAATTCAATATTTAAAGACATGTAACGTGCATACTATCTATTGGACCTCATCCAAATTGTGCATGGGCATTGTGGACCTTAAGAGAAGGAACTAAGAATATATTTAGAGTCGCCAGGTCTTCCAACTGTTGATATATGATCTCTATAATTTTAAGAAAAGTAAGCTCATTAGTTCGTCACGGAACTACGTGTTATGTAATAGGAATTAACAATCCTTAACTCATTTTGATTCCTAATCAAGTGCCAGTGCCCTAGAAACTTTGCAGAATCACTGGAAGAGATTTGTAGATACTGTACAGTAAGCCTTGATCTTTGGAGTATCCAGAGAAATGAGTGATTTTTGTACTTGCTAATGGAAAGACAAACAATCTGAATGAAAGGGAATGCACAAGTGGACTTTGAAGAGAAGCAGAGAAGGAGTTGTTTGAATCTTAATGAAAGCAAAAGCAGAAGCAGATTGGCTCATTACTCTTGTATTTTGTTCCTTAATGGGATATAAGATGTAATTACTGATGCCAGGGGTAGCAGACACACAAGTTATAATGTCAAGACGTCGGCAGCAAATCGGAGTTGTGTTCTTGAGGAATCTCTTGCAGTCTCTCACAAAATAGCACTGCTGGGATGATTCATAGTAACCGCTAAATCATTGTATGTGTACTGTAAGTTTTTAATGTGTCGTAATGAACTTAATTTATACATAAATGAATGATAAAATCCAGCAATTTTTCTAGTTTTTTTTTGCCGTGTCTCTTGCGGGATTTTGCCTAGATGCACCATGCCAGGCTCATCAGCGGGCTCTCGGACCACCGCAGGGGTAGTGAGCCATTTATTTATTTATTTATTTATTTACTAGCAGAAGAACCCAGGTTCACCCGGTCGAATGATCACAAAGTCTCAAGTATACATAAACTCTCCGGTCTGATAACTACCGTACTCATTTTTAATTAAATTTTTAATTTGGATTTTACTCTTGTATTTGTGTTTGATTGTGGGTGGGTGTTTGTGTTTGTGTTTGATTGTGGGTGTGTGTTTGTCTTTGTTTGTGTGTTCGTTTGTGTGTGTGTTTGTGTTTGTGTTTGTTTACGGGTGTGTGTTTGTGTTTGATTGTGGGTGTGTGTTTGTGTTTGTTTGTGGGTGTGTGTTTGTGTTTGTTTATGGGTGTGTGTGTTTGTTTGTGGGTGTGTGTTTGTGTTTGTTTATGGGTGTGTGTGTTTGTTTGTGGGTGTGTGCTTGTGTTTGTTTATGGGTGTGTGTGTTTGTTTGTGTTTGTGTTTACGGGTGTGTGTTTGTGTTTGTTTACGGGTGTGTGTTTGTGTTTGTTTGTGGGTGTGTGTTTGTGTTTGTTTGTGGGTGGGTGTGTGTGTGTGTTTGTTTACGGGTGTGTGTTTGTGTTTGTTTGTGGGTGTGTGTTTGTGTTTGTTTGTGGGTGTGTGTTTGTGTTCGTTTACGGGTGTGTGTTTGTGTGTGTTTATGGGTGTGTGTTTGTGTTCGTTTATGGGTGTGTGTGTGTGTTTGTTTGCGGGTGTGTGTTTGTTTATGGGTGTGTTTGTTTGTTTGTTTGTTTGTTTGTGTGTATGTGCGTTTGTTTGTGTGTGTTTGTATTTGTTTGTGTGTTTGTTTGTGGGTGTGTGTTTGTTTATGGGTGTGTGTGTTTGTGTGTGTGCGTTTGTTTGTGTGTATTTGTATTTGTTTATGGGTGTGTGTGTTTGTTTGTGGGTGTGTGTTTGTTTATGGGTGTGTGTGTTTGTTTGTTTGTTTGTGTGTGTGTGTGCGTTTGTTTATGGGGGTGTGTGTGTTTGTGTGTGTGTTTGTTTGTGTGTGTTTGTATTTGTTTATGGGTGTGTGTGTTTGTTTGTGTGTGTGTGTGTGTGTGTGTGTGTGTGTGTGTGTGTGCGTTTGTTTGTGTGTGTTTGTATTTGTTTGTGTGTGTGTGTGTTTGTTTGTTTGTTTGTTTGTTTGTGTGTGTGTGTGTTTGTGTTTGTGTGCTTTAAATTTTCAATTTTAACTTTTAATTTTTAGTCTAGTTAGTTATTGTTGTTTTAAGGGGCGGAACAACTAGGTAATCTGCCCCTATATTTTTAGTCTATTTAAATTTATAAAACCTGTTGGCTGACTGAAATGCACTCTAGCCTCAATATTTCTACAGAAAGAATATTTATATATGATAATTTCAAAACAAAAGTATAAGAACAGACCACAAATACATTAGTAGTATTGGCAGCTTAGACCGTATTACCAAAGCAACATCTTATTTACTGGTTGACTAGTAACTTAATTCCCCACCTAATATTTCCATTGATTCTAAGTAACCCCTATCCCAGTAATCCACCCTCCATCGTATAAAAAGGATATGTTGTTCTCATGTTAATGTTATCAATACAGGTGTTATCGTAGCCTCGACTTGTATGATGGGAGGTGTGCCCTCTCTACCCTCCGATCAGCTGTTCACTGACGGCTTGTTCTGGAGCGCCGGGGAGGAACCAATGGATGATGGTAGAGCTCTCAGTCCAGTCCGTATCTTCCGTGTCAACGAGAACTCTGTGTTGGAAAGTGTTCGGACACTGCCGGTACAGTGCTCTAACTGATTGTAGCACGCTCAGCTGCACAATTAGGGTAGTTAACACCTTACAGCACAGTAGTTCCTGGGTGTCTTAGCAACCGTTTCTTCGAGGGGTTGATTCAATGAAAATCATATAAACGTAATATATATCACCTGTATTTGTAGAACCAACTGACATTTTTATTTGCATGTCCACCCATATAAGCCGTTGTTGTTGTTGTTGTTGATTTATTTTAATGTTGAAAACATTTCTTAGCAGAAATTTTATATTATTCTTGCAGAAATATAATTTAAAAATTATTAAATTCACCTATCTGATATATTCAAAAAAGCTCATGTGAGAACCTTACTATATGAAAAGAGATTAAACAGTGAAAATTTTGTAAACATCTGTTGATAGTTTTTGAAGAAAAGGTACATAATGGTTTTTTTGAAAATAAAATTTTAAATTCCATAAAAAATAGTTACATAATTATATGATCACAGAAAATTACAGTAAATGCGCTAATATAATGTAAAGCACTGTACAAAATTGAATTGTCGTATCTTCAAATTTGTGGGTTTGGTGCATCTTTTTATTGTGAGTGTATTTCATGAACGTCCCCCGTTAAGCAATTTCCTCAATTGTGCCGAACGTTGAGGGGCTAAAGGGCCCGAAAAGGTTTCAAATTGTGTGTCTTGGAGAAACTAAAAAAAATCGAAAATCACTTCCGGCTAAATGCAGTTCCAGAAAGACTGCCTAAAATCGCTTGTTTCTTTACGAATTTTCTTTTTGATTTAAATCCTAGCCAAATTAACTTACTTACATAATTCTGTTGAATAGTTTTTGAAGAAAAGGTACATATATGATTTTTTTTTCTTCCTTTAATGTTTTCCTTGGTTCAATACCCTCAGGCTATTTATGATTTTTTGTAAAATCTTCACGCCAAAAGTAGTTATAATGGTTTAAGTGAAACTCTGCATTGACTCACTCTAACGCTCGTAGTGGTAGAAAAGGCAAACTGCTAATCTAATCCACCGGATATGGTTGAGTTTCCGGCGAACGATCATCAGTCTACCGTGAGTCACCATGCCGGCACCTCGTAAGTGTGTCCTTTACGTTCGGAAAAGTGGAGTAAATAACGGAGTCGGCAATCGGACGAAATGTAACAGGATGTTTTGAACATTGAGTTGCTTGCCTGAAGGGCTAGAACCAGGCCCGACGAGAGGGAGAGGCAAACGGGGCTGTAGCCCTGAGGCCCGGTCTTGCTGAGGGGCCCGCGAAAGTAGAGAAACCCATAGTAGACAATCTTACTTATTTTCCAACAAATTTGACATTTTATGATATTTAGTGTATCTGAATCAATTGAATACGCTACAAAATATTATCAACAGAACATGTAGAGTTAATAACCATTATTTTCATATTTTCTCGGCCAGAGAAATAGTAACTTTTCCACTGTTTACAGGGAGGAAAGTTTCTAAACATTTCAACTCGACCTAATTGCCCCTAAGCTACATTAATATACCTTCGCAAAGTTCGAATTATAGTACATAATATTGTGAAAGGCGTTGAACATGTTTTTGCGATGAGAGAGAGTAAAATTTTCGGACAGATATAACAGAAACGACATTGCAAATGTACAATCAACCAAATTAGTGCGTTCCAAAACAGGAAATTAAAAAATACACAAAGTCTTTTAGAGGGTTTTAAAAGTAAAAAAAGCAAATTTGATATTTACACGATATCATGGGACGACAAATACGGAGGGGGCCCGTCAGTGATAGGCCTAGGGCCCGTACTCACTCTCCACGACCCTGGCTGGGCTCATCCTACGCTCCTCAGTCCAGGTTCTTTTGGAGTGAATGTTTAGCTGGTCTGCAAAATTGCAAATTACTGATTGAATTTTGAACTGTCCTGTGCGATGACACTTGAGAAGTCAAATTCCTGAAGATGTTTTTGAACTGGGGGGCGTGATGGCACAGAGGTTAAGCTTTTTGCCTCTCACCACGGCGGACCGGATTCGATTCCCGGTCAATGAATGTGAGATTTTCAAACTGAAATGCCATGTCCTGTGGTTCAGATTCCACGTAAAAAGGAGATCCCATGCCTCATGATCGCGAGATTAACGGTCACGTAAAACTACAAGCGTCCTTGGGCTTCTTTTTGAACTTCAAGCAGCCAGTTGTTCTTATATTATTTTTTGAGAGAGAGAAAGAGACAGTAACATTTAGATTTCTTTTAGTCAGCCTGAGATAACTCATTCTGAGAATATGCCCGTAAAATTTCAAACGTATTTTCCTGAATGTGCCCTAGATTTTCTCCGAATGCTGATAAAGCTCCTGGGATTCCCTTATCATCCTAATACCCTCAGTACAAACTGGGCCAAAAGTTTTCCTCAAGATTTTTCTTTCTTGTTTTTGTATATCTTTAACTAGCAACCCGCCCCGGCTTCGCCCGGTATATTTAACGGTTTACCCAGCGTAAGCTTAAAAGGCACACAGTTGGCAGGTTTTTCTTTGACTCGATTCACTGAAATAGTTACTGCTCGGTTTCCTTTGGTCCTAAATGAATATTTCTGTACATAAACCATCCTCGAGAAATCCTTTACAGAATGGTTAAAACCGCATCAAAATCAAACCAGTGGTTCTCGGGATTACCCGTGACATCTAAGAATCGGAGTCTTAGTTTTATACTATGTGTAGATCAGTGATCAGTCCGCCCAATGATCAGTGTTTCAAAGGCGTATAGTGCCTCGGGTTTGATCACCGTGTTGTAATGACGTAAATTTGCTTTACTGGAGATGGATTTCATTTATAGCCTACCTGTTCCATGTGATTCTGTAGGCACTTTGTAATTTAGAGATTCTCTCTTTCTCTGCATTACAATTCAGGCCTGAGGGTTGGATTATTATTATTTTATTTAAGGTAATTTATTTTTTATTTGTTATGTATATGCTCTGCATGTTCCACTACATGCGTAGTACTACACGCTCTTAACTAGTCTTACATAGCTGTGTATAATATACTTTACTTTTGACAGACATATTGTTGTCATGTTTGGAGTTAGGTTGATGTTGGTTTTTAGTCTGCCTGCAACTGTTTGAAATAATTCCTTAGTAATTGTGCCTTTTGAAGTTTCTTCCCATTTCCTCTGCCATTCATTTATAGATTCTTCTCCGAGGTGACATTTTTATTGTGATGATGGCTATTTTGTCGCAACAGCTTTCATTTAATTTCACAGCCTCCTTTGCAATTGAAGCCATGCGCCGAAAAGGGATCTAACCGACATTTTTACGAAAGTGAGGTTTCAACTGAATAAGGATCTATATGCACGTTCCTGCATAGTGGCGTAGTCATGTGGATGAATTCGGAACTTGTTGCAGTGCTAGAGGGTGGAGAACTTCCGTCTCGCGCGGAAAAGTGATCTAACTCCAGTCCAAGATGGCGTAGCATACATAGATCATTGCTTGTGACAACGAGTGCATTAAGGCATGAAAATTCCAGTAGGAAACGCAATCGTAATGTGAATGAGTGGAAGGACGTCAAGCGCAATCATCTTAGGGATGCTGGCTTGGCATATACTTCAAAGAAAGGTTCCGCAGTTCCAGGGAGAAAAGCACCCGAGCCGGTGTCTTTTTGTTGTAAATAATTTCTTTTTTACGTTGTTCGAGGACTGTCTAATGGTCTCAATCATCATTCTAGTAACCAATCTGTACATTATGGCACAAATTATACATAAATTTCGTTTAACTACGTTTTTCGCAATTATCTCAAATTACAATTTTTGGTGGTTAGACCCCTATTCGGTGCATCGCTACAATTTTATCAGTCAATTAGTTGCCTTGAATACCTATGTCCCTTAACATATTTGAATTGTATTATTATTATTATTATTACTATTATTATTATTATTATTATTATTATTATTATTATTATTATTGATGTGTAACATCTTTCTTCTCGGTTGCTGGATACTTTTTGTGGGAGTGATTCTAGAAAAGGGACGGAAATGTGTAACAGGAACCAATGAGAGCGCGCGGTGGCGAAAATTGGTACCACGACGTACTGTCGGCCAGCGCGTGGTGGTGGAGATAGGTACCACGACGTACTGTCGGCCAGCGCGTGGTGGTGAAGATTGGTACCACGACGTACTGTCGGCCAACATAGTGTTGCCTCTCGGTTGCTGGACATTTTTTTGTGGGAGTGATTTTGGAAAAGGAACGGAAATGTGTAACAGGAAACCGGGGAAGCGCACGCTATTTGATTTGACCAATGAGCGGGCGCGGTGGCGGAGAGATGGCGCCAACCCATTTTGCGTGATGTGATGCCCCCTCTTTTCCTATAGGCCCCTTAATGTAACCAAAGGACCCAAAACTAATAGGTCATCGGCTTTTTAATATCTCGTGAACCAATAATGCTAGGGACTTGTATGAGGTGTCCTAGAAGTCGGGGAGACCCCCCGCCCCGTTTTTCTATCCCCCTCTTAATTTAACCAAAGGACCCAAAACTAATTAATTTAACCAAAGGACCCAAAACTAATAGGTCATCGGCTTTTTGATATCTCGCGAGCCAATAATGCTAGGGACTTGAATGAGGTAATGTAGGAGTATGACGTCCCTTTTTTTCATGATTTTGTGATTTGCAGAGATGGGTAAATCCAGAGCAGAATATATGTGACATTATCGACAAAAGAAACGTGAGAAAAAAATAAAAACTGAAGGAGTACAGTCGTAAAAATTGACTTCACATACCGTATATTTCTTCTCAATTTCTTAGTAGGATAACATGTCAGATGTTACACATCATATGCGACTACAGTAAGGCTCGTTTTCTATTATTATTATTATTATTACGTTCCAGGTCTCATCTTGAGGCTGCCAATGATTGACCGCGTGCCTGGGGACAAGTGGTTCACCGACGAATACCACTGGGAACTGCCAGAGGAAAACCAGGAGCACCACAAACCAGGCGAGGATGGGAACAACAAAACACAGACCACAGAATTTTATGAACCACGCTTGCATATGTGAGCGACATTCACATGTTAAATAAAAGTGAAGTATTCAGCTGAATGACGGACAATGTTGCAATTTTATGATAGGAGCAATTATGCTCAGTGATGCCTTTACCGAGGTTTTCGCTCTAAATATGAAGGTTTTAACAGTGGCAGCTAGGGCTTGGTAAAGTTACAGAGGTGTGCAAATTATTAGAATCAAATAATAGTACATACCACATACGACAGTTTATGTTCGACGATAATTATAACTTTATTGTATGTTTTAACATAAATATTCATAAATATCTGTGGGATTCAGTTAGTGAACAGGGTGTGCTGACTTTGCTGACTGAATAGAGCGCATGCGTGGGTCAAGGCACTCCGGACGCAGAGACCATTCACTTTCCTTGCCAACACAGAACATCTATTGTTTACAGCGGATTTTGAGCGCATGCGCGAAGGTATCGTTACATAATTGGTCACACAACTGTTTCTTGAGCTCTGATTGGTGGGAGAAACTGTTTCATAATGAAAAATAGTGTTATAATGAGCCTCATTATGATACAGTTTTCTGACACATATTGTTTGCATTTCGACATCGTCGAACATAAAGAATTTTATGTTCGACCCAGAATTTTATGTTCGACCCTAGGGCTCATTATAGTACAAGTTTTCATTATGATACAATTTATCCCACCAATCAGAGCTCAAGGACAATTGTGTGACCAATTAGGTAAGGATAGACTCGCGCATGCGCTCAAAATCTAACATGTCTGACATGAATTATATGATTTGAAAGTTCAAATTGTATATCGGATCAACCATTGTAGTTACAATCCCAAACACAAAATCAGCACGAATCTTTACGGTAACAAGAAAACACTATGACATATGCAAGAAATGTATGAATCTACGTCCAGAAGTTAGCAACATAGCATCCTTCTATATAAATTACCGACATGGAAAGTGCACCGTCGATATGTTCGCGTAAATAAACTGGCGAATATGAGACAAGAAATAGCACTGTACCTTAATATCCCCAACTCCAATTTCTACACAGCGCATTGCTTTCAAACGACTTCGGTGACAATATTAGTGAATGCTAGAGCTGGACGGCATTAGTCATCATGCAGGCTGTAAACAGTGGCATTGCCAAGGAAAGTCTGTGCTTTCGAAGTGCTCTGACCCACGCAAAGCCAGCGCACCCTGTTCACTAACTGATGTAACTGAATCCCACAGATATTTATGAATATTTATGTTAAAACATATAATAATGTTCGTCGAACATAAACAATTGTACGCAACTCGCCTATAATGGTAATTAAGACACTCGTACTCACTACGCTTGTTTTATAAACATACTCGTGTCTTAATTATTGCCATTATAGGCTCGTTGCATAATACTATTATAGTTCAAAGTGGTCGCGGTCTCATCCACCTCGAATTACTGAGACTTTGCTGTAAAAGTAGCCTACAGCAATTTTTGTGTGGACAAAACTTAATATTGTACCTGAATGAGGTGTATAATGACCGAATATGCCTTCGGTTTTTGTTTTGCTTATTTGTCGCTAGCTATGGGTTGGCGTCAACACTACCGGAGTGAATGGCATGAAAATAATTGGTAATTAAGTAGATGGCTGCATTAAAATAAAACGAGGCTACCACATATTTATGTAATACAAAGGAGTGAGGAAGGGGGGGGAGTGTTCAGACAGAAAGCTTACTTTATTTATAGGCATTTAGCAAGGTCGAACATCAATTCCACCCAATTTTCCTCAATTCCACCTGGTCCTCCAAGGGACCCAAAAATAAGTTCCTCAACTCCACTCAGGCTTTGACAAGGGGTCGGCAATCCCCAATAACGTAAACAAATGTCATAACCATCCTGCTCGCATACCAAGGGCCGGGTCAAACACCTTATGCAGCGCATCAGTGAATTCTTGAATGCAGCTGATTTTTCCGTTCTAGGCTGGAAAACAGTATTTTCAGCATCCGCAGATGATATCGAAAGTATTCTTTTAGGTTTAAATTATACACCTATTATTATCTAAATTTAATTTAATAATGTCTGACTAGGTCAAAAAACATACAAACATTTAATTATGCACATGTTAAAAACAATGAATAAAATTTGTAGAAAAAAATAGAAAACTTGGCAGACTTATTTAAAAGAATATTATGATTAATTTTAAATCACTTGTATTTTCTGCCAACACTTTGTGCCAACACTTTGTGCCAACACTTTAACCTGATTTAACGAATGAGCGGACTTGACATCAGAGCGGTTGACCAATGGCACAACAATGTCTTGCGAACACCACCACGCATCAGTCAAACGCTCTGAAGTCAAGTCCACTCATTCGTTAAATCAGATATAAACATAATACATCAAGAGCTAGATATAAATCACTGTTGTTAAATAAAAATATGAGCAGGAAATTTAATAAAATAAGAAAAATCTGCATCTTAAAATCACATAAATCTTTACTTCATTTCAAACTATAACCCCGGCCCTTGGTATGCGAGCAGGAGGGTTATGACATTTGTTTACGTGATTGGGGAAAAGCATGGGCGGAGTTGAGGAACTCATTTCTGGGTCCCTTGGAGGACCGGGTGGAATTGAGGTAATCCTGGCTACCTGACTAGAATTCCCGGGTGGAATTGATGCCCGACCTTTAGCAAAGCTTATCGTTCTAGGGCTCTGAAGTTGAGGAAAAATCCATTTTTCCTCGAGTATCCGAAAACGAGGCCAAAACCAGGTAAATCACCTGCCCCTAATAACATGGTTTTATGCAGCCCAACGAACGTCTGTCATCAGGAAGGTCGATAATTCTCTGTTTGCATCCCGTATGATACCAATGCACTTCAAGTATATCCCGCAAACGATACTTAATACTATATTCTTTTCCCTTGTGTTCGTCTCTATAGAGCATCCAGCGTTGAGAAAATACTATGGGTCTTATGGGCTTTTACTTTTAACGGAAATCCCCCCCTCCTACACTGGTTTTGTTACTTCACCTTTTATTATGAAGGAACTCTGAACATATATATTTTTCGTTATAATAGCTTCCTACAATTATCTGCCAATTGATTACCTTTTGTTATTGCGTACAAGTATCGTTTATATTACGTCTTAGTAATTTAAAAAGTTTCGAGGTTAGCACGCTGGAAAGAAGAGCCTCGTTCTGTGCTGCATGCTCACCCGGAGTGGAGCACGTGCTCAGTTCCGTGGGCAACATAAGTTCTGAAGCACTATCCGTCATTGGTGTCTAGCCGCCAGGTGTCCAGCTCTGACATTTCTCATGAGGGAGGGAGACAGCGTTGCCGGTTCTGTACCGCGAAATAAAAAACTACGTGTACTACATAAAATGTTTCACATGTTTTTAATGAATTCTGACGAACCGAAGACCATACTACTAAAGTACACAGAATTAACTGGTAATTGTGCACAAACAAGACAACAAAACAACAAACCTGCACTAACACAAAGGGCAACTGGACGGTCGAACATCAATTCCGCCCGATTTTCCTCAATTCCACCCGGTCCTCCAAGGGACCCAAAAATAAGTTCCTCAACTCCGCTCAGGCTTTGACAAGGGGTCGGCAAAGGGGTTATCCCCAATGACGTAAACAAATGTCATAACTAGGGCTCGGATTCGAGCATATTTGCATATTTCTTTCCTGAACAGTACACATTGAAAGAAGCATTTCGGTGGTATTTTCACCTCTCTGGGACCAACAGAATTGAAATTTATCGAGCATATAAATGCAAAAAACCGCGGTTTTCAGTATAGAAGCATAGAAATGCATATTCTTGTGGTTTTCGTCTAAATATTTTGTTTTTCTTCGAATTCTTCCCCGAATTCGGGCCCTTCGAAAACAGAAATAATTATTGAAAAGCCTATCTGGTGTGAATAACAGAACCGCAGGTTTTTAACCTTTAGTGAGGACGTTGTCGTCATTGAAACTTTTATTGACTGATTTAAGAAAATCATTCAAAACTGAAAAGATATAAATTTTCTTGTTTTACAGACCAATGCAGATCTATTTCATTGACTCGCCTAATTCTGAACATTTTGTAAATGAACTTTTAAACTGTAACTTTTATAACTCTTGTATATACTTGAAAAACTTGAATGCGAGTATATTGCAGTGTATCATACATACAATTAGAAAATAAAGCTCGTATATAAAGGTATGCTATTGGTTTTTTCGTTTCACTTTCCTTTCTATAGTTTTTAACGGTGTTTTTCGAGCATATTCTGCATATTTAACCGCATATAATGGGGGTTTCGAGCATATCTATCGAGCATATAATGGGTTTTTCGAGCATATCTATCGAGCATAAAACACATGGTTTTCGAGCATATCTGGAGATTTTATCGAGCATATCGATCCGAGCCCTAGTAATAACACTCCTGCTCGCATACCAAGGGCTGGGTCAACGTCAAACACCTTCTGCAGCGCATGAGCGCCCGCTGCTGTTAAGTACACACATCAAAAAAAGTTTTGCATCACCTCGGTTCCAAGAGTTCCGGAACCTTTAAATACAAAGGGAATAGAGATCAACACAAACAACATTTCAGCTCGTTTTATTGCTCATGAGACCCACACATTGCATGTTGTACCATCATACAGCTAGACTTTCAGCATTTGTGGTCCAGATTGCAGTACACACCACTACCTCTAATACCCAGTAGCACGTCCTCTTGCATTGATGCATGCCTGTATTCGTCGTGGCATACTATCCACAAGTTCATCAAGACACTGTTGGTCCAAATTGTCCCACTCCTCAACGACAATTCGGCGTAAATCTCTCAGAGTGGTTGGTGGGTCAAGACGTCCATAAACAGCCCTTTTCAACATATCCCAGGCATGTTCGATAGGGTTCATGTCTGGCGAACATGCTGGCCACTGTAGTCGAGCGATGTCGTTATCTTGAAGGAACGCATTCACAAGATGTGCACGATGAGGTCGAGAATTGTCGTCCATGAAGACAAATGCCTCTCCAATATTCTGCCGATATGGGTGCACTATGGGTCGGAGGATGTCATTCAGGTATCGTAAAGCCGTTTCGGAGCCTTCCATGACCACCAGTGGCGTACGTCGGCCCCACATAATGCCACCCCAAAACATCAGGGAACCACCACCTTGCTGCACTCGCTGGACAGTGTGTCTAAGACGTTCAGCCTGACCAGGGTGCCTCCAAACACGTCTCCGACGATTGTCTGGTTGAAGGCATATGCGACACTCATCGGTGAAGAGAACGTGATGCCAATTCTGTGGGGTCCATTCAGCATGTTGTTGGGCCCATCTGTACCGCGCTGCATGGTGTCGGGGTTGCAAAGCTGGACCTCGCCATGGACGTCGGGAGTGAAGTTGCGCATCATGCAGCCTATTGCGCACAGTTTGAGTTGAAACACGACGTCCTGTGGCTGAACGAAACGCATTATTCAACATGGTGGCATTGCTGTCAGGGTTCCTCCGAGCGGCAATCCGTAAGTAGCGGTCATCCACTACAGTAGTAGCCCTTGGGCGGCCTGAGCGAGGCCTGTCATCGACAGTTCCTGTATCTCTGTACCTCCTCCATGTCCGAACAACATCGCTTTGGTTCACTCTGAGACGCCTGGAAACTTCCCTTGTTGAGAGCCCTTCTTGACACAAAGTAACAATGCGGACGCGATCGAACTGCGGTATTGACCTTCTAGGCATGGTAGAACTACAGACAACATGAGCAGCGTACCTTCGTCCTGGTGGAATGACTGGAACTGATCGGCTGTCGTACCCCCTCCGTCTAATAGGCCCTGCTCATGCATGGTTGTTTACATCTTTGAGCAGTTTTAGTGACATCTATGAACAGTCAAAGAGACTGTATCTTTGATACAATATACACAGTTAACGTCTATATGCCGGCGATCTGGGAACCGAGGTGATGCAAAACTTTTTTTGATGTGTGTAGAATGTACGTGTCTGTCTGTATCTGATGTAGGCACTTAAAAAAAAGAAATATATTTGGATGAGGTGTTGTACTTTGCGCTTTGAATTTTGAGTGAAAAGCCTCGCAGGCATTAGTTGTTCTCCACAACTCTGCAGACGGTGACGCCCACAGATGTGGGGGGGGGGACAACGTACTTGGAGCATCTTCAATGTAGGTTTCCAGAAGGTAATCCGAAAATTCACTAAGTCGCTGGTTGGTGGGCTGGATACTAAACAGGTCACAGAAACCGTCTGAAACTTCGCTAGGCTCCAAATACATCAGGCCAAAGCAGTACAAAGCTACTTCCCCTCTTCGGATTTTTTGTCTCTGTAGACAGATGCTAATCCAAGTTTCTGGATTTTAACGATTGAGCGGACTTGGTGGTGGTGATTTAAAAATAATCATAATATTCTTTTACATAAGTCTGCCAAGTTTTCTATTTTTTTCTACTCATGCGCTGTATAAGGTGTTTGACACGGCCCTTGTTATGATAGCAGGAGGGTTATGACATGTGTTTACGTCATTGGGGAAAAGCCTGGGCGGAGTTGAGGAACTCATTTCTGGGTCCCTTGGAGGACCGGGTGGAATTGAGGTAACCCTGGCTACCTGACTGGAATTCCCGGATGGAATTGATGCCCGCCCAATTGGACTACATAAGAGAGCCTTGGCAACATCAAGTTAAATTTAAAGACCGGAAAACCGGGAAAACCACTGATTGGTACAGGGGACAACATTAGTCATGGTGGTAAGCGACTTCGCCAACATTGGCGGAATTCCACTACGATCGAAGAATGTATGTTTTGTAACCACAAAATGTCGGAATTACAAAATGATGCATAAAATTGCAAATGGGGTGTGGGACTTCCACGTTACATAGTGAAGACGCTAGAGAAGAATTACAATGATGGCAAGTTTCAAGGTTCTTTTAACAGCTTCTCACTGCCGTAAGTTGGCTATATTATCTCTTTACCCCCTCTTCTCCCACCATCGCCAAACGTCAGAGCTGGACTCTGAGCGGCTGGACTGTAATGTTGTGTGTCTGTTTTATTTTCTGTTCGATCGAATCAGGGCTGCCGACAGTGGGGTTCAAACCCACTATCTCCCGAATGCATGCTCACAGCTGCGCGCACCTAACCGCACGGCTAACTCACTTCAATATGAAATGAAAATCCACAGCCTGCTTCCAGTCTCCGACCGGGTCAGGAATGGAATGAATGAAGCCCCCATCTAGCGGCGAGGATATGAACTGTGCTGGCTGCCGAGGCCTGACGCACTCCTCTGGGGCAATGATTAAATGAATGACAGGTGAAATGAAATGATAGTGGAGAGTGTTTCTGGAATTAAATGTTGACTGGGAAAACCGGAGTACCCAGAGAAAAACCTGTCTGCCTCTGTTTTGTCCAGCACAGATCTCACATGGAGTGACCGGGATTTGAACCACGGACCCAGCGGTGAGAGGCCGGCGTGCTGCCGCCTGAGCCACGGAGGCTTCAATATAACAAATATAAACCCAAACAAAACAGGAATAAAATTGAAAGAAACTAAATTATAGCCTAATAACAAAAAGGTGACTTAAAAATTATTAATATCGTGAACACACAGTACATCCGACTAGGCAGGAAGGGTTGTGCTCTCGACATCTGTCAATCAGTAATGCGTCATATCGCAACGAAATGAATGTCGTTATTGGTTCTCTTCGCGTACGGTATCCTTAACACTGGTCCAATCCGTTAACACCTGCAAAACTGCTCCTTCCTGAGCGTGTTCTATTTCAGGTAACTGCTGGGGTTGTGTTGTCTCGCTAACTTACGGAAGGGCAGTACTCGTAGCGGGTGAACATAACGTATGACGTCAGCGCTACCTCTGCCTAGAGTTAGCAACACTGTCGCCATAAGGCTCCATAGTCTTTCTAAACGCCGGATGATCTATAGTCACATCATGAAAAGAAAAAAATATATATACTGTACGCGTATATTAATAAGACAATATGCCTTAAATGACTACTTACTGCCCCGTTTTATGTAATTTATAGAAATAAGGACGAAAAACTTCAAAATTTTGAACAAGAATTTCAATAACGTCAAATTAGGTATAATATTTTTAAATCGTGTTTTAACACAGCTATATAAAAATCCAGTGTACAAATGATAATAATTCTCTTCAAGCCGATCTATCAGGTGCTATGCTGACTACCTTGAAATACAAACGTTTTGACAATTCTAAGAGAACATTTTACATCGGCCACTATTACGTCAAAATATCAATTTTAAACATTTAAAATATTGCAACGTTATTTGGCTGAATGCTTCAAACAAATGTACTCTGAAACATTGAGCTGTATGCATTGCAAGTTGTTGTACTAAGTAAATCAAACTTGCTTCAAATATATTGGTTACAGATTCAAAGATCTCGATGTCATGAAACCAATGTAATAATATTAAGTATTTCCAATAAATGAGTGCGTAGCACAGAAAACCGTGTCACTTCCACTTCATATTATTTTGTAAAATGATGTGTTCTTGTACTGGTCGCCTTCTGTGGTCTAGATAGTAGTTGTTAACTCATTTTATTGGTTTGGAACATCTTGGTCATCAGCCCCGTGTAGTTGGGTGTGTGTTGAACTTTTCTGATAACCTGTATTTATGTGCTGTAGTATGTGTAACTATAGTCCCCGCAGGGGCTCACATCTAGTGGGACGTGGGTTTGCGACCACGGGGCCCCAGCTGATTCCGGTATTGCTTCCACTTACTTGTGCCGGGCTCCTCTCCGTCTTCTTTCCTGTCGACCTCACTTGGTCTAGGGAGTCTCTTCCTTTCCCGCCTTAATTGGCCCTTGTCTCATCTTTTCTGATTCCCTCCTTTTGCGAGTGGCCAGCCTTCTTTTTCTTTTCGTGTTACCTCCTGCCTTCTGCTCAAGGCCCTCAAGGAGGCCGGGTGTATGTAGCCTCACCACTTCTGGTGCACCCTAGATATTGCTACACACTCATGGGCTCACGGCTAGTGAGTTTGGGAGTTGGCGACCCCGAGGAATTCCTGAGCTGGGTCCGGTTTTCCCCCTTTTATCCCTTACCTCGGGAGCGGATCCACTCCTCTTTCACTTTCCTGTCTGCCTTTCATGGCTCTCCTTCTTTCCAAGTCCCTCAATCCGCATTTTTCGAGGGTTGAGGGCATTTCTTTCCCTCCTGTCCTTTATTTGCCTTATTATCCTTTTGTTTTCCATTTCTTCTTCTAGTTTATAAGTTAGTAGTTAGTTTTAGTTATAGTTTACATTTCATTATCATCTTCACGATCACCCAACCCATTAGGGGCCGATAACCTAGATGTTAGGCCCCTTAAAACAACAATTATCATCATCATCATCATGTAACTATACTACAGTGTGTTACTAAATTCCCATTACAGACTTTGAGGTTTTATATTGGGGACTAAGACGGTTACATTTAGCATAGGAACCTTTGTCCGGAAACGATCTTCCCGCCACCCGAAAAAAAACCACCACAGCACACGTTCACAACTCCCGCATTTGGCGCCACTGACTAAGTATGTGCGTCATTGAACGATCACCTAATGTCCCATATTCCCTACAGGTTTGTTGACATTCCATACCTTCTTCCACGAAATCTCACGGGTGCGAATTACTTGGTATTCTTTGAAGACGTACTGCATGAGTTCTTAGGTGATGCGCCACTTCATGTGCGTCAAAACACGTGGTTTCAGTACAATGGCGCACCACCTCATTTTTCACTTGCGGTCCGAGATCATCTGCACCACAGATTTCGGCAACAGTGGATAGGTCGTGGAGGCCTGATTGCTTGGCCGGCACGTTCACCCAACTTGACACCGCTAGATTACTACCTGTGGGGTCACATGAAAACATTGATTTACGAGACCTCTGTAGAATCCAAGGCGCGGGTTGTGGCTGCGGTGAATGTCGGTGGACCAGGGTTGGTTGGTTCCTCAGTTTAGGGGCTGCGACAATGCGGTCATGTAGCCCCGTGTACTTTGGGTGTGTGTAGAATCTGTCTGATAACCAGTGTTAATTGTGATGACTGTATTAGTGTGTGTATCTGTTTTTTTTTATTCAAGTATGGACTGCAACTTTGAATTTTTCAAATAGTTCCTGCTTTAGCCGCCAAACGCCACCGTCTACGACTACTAGGCCTAGTTCGGAACTTAGCTACTACACACCACCACAGTCGGCTCTTGGCAACGAACGTAGCAACCTAAGAGCGTTGTTTACATTCTTACCTGTACAATTTAATTTCACACAGGTGTAATTAGTGGAAAGTTCTTTAACATGCCATAAATCTATGACATGGGACCGCTGGCTTTACTTCCCCTCCGAAGGAAGGCATACTGAGGGATTTTTAATGCTCTTAAAAAAACCGACGGCTTCATCCGGGTTTGAACCCACTTTCTTGGGCATAGAAGCTCAGCATGCTACCGACTACGCCACCGAAGCCGCCGTTCTATAGATGAATTGCAATTAAAAAATCCATATAACATGTGTGCGTACCGAGATACAACTGGTAGTATTTAACCCAAACAAATGTAAAGCCAAGGCAAATGAGGACGCTCAAAGTTGATTTTCAAAAATTCCACCACCAACTTCAATGCATTTTGCACTTCTCTTGATAACACCCCATGTAGCTCTTCGGAGGGCGTCTGAGCGTTCTTTCACGACGGCTGCACTATGCATATTCCGAACGACGAACTCTGCTCTTGTGTTAACTCTTTCCTTGTAGACTTCGCCTTTCAACCATCTTCACAGACAAAAAGCCAAAGGGGTAAGGTCCGGGTTCCTTGGTGGCCAAGAAACGTGCCCATAGCAACCGGTGTACTGACACACGAAACGACAACTGCCCTGGTTACATACCAACATCTGTATCTCGGTATGCAATAAAAATGGGACTCATGTTATATGATTTTTTATTGCAATTCATCTATACCACCACCTCCTAAAATATTTACAATTCCTCCTGAAAAACCCCTGTATAGTGAACCCTTATTGATCTACGATAAATAAGTATTCATAATTTATTATTATTATTACTGCAGCCCAGACAGTACTTGTGGAAGTTGATGAGGATAAAGGCAAGGTAGCATGTCGCAATGATTGCCACAGAAGTAGCAAGTGGTAGCTATTCTTGAAAACAGTCGGGTAATCTGAGTTCAAGGCCAAATTGTGTAACAACTTGCACCAGAATTGGAATCATAAAGGGATGGTCACGAGTTTCTTGCAACCGACCTACGGTTGAATCACCCAATCAGGAGAGACCAAGCCAAGATCACGCGATGGATGGCGTCAGTGGTAAAAAAGCGCGCGGAATTGATTATCTAAAGAACCGCCGATCGGAATTATCTCCGCATGAGTGTGCTGAGACGTTTGAATTATTTGATGAAGATTGACACTAGTCCCGTGTGTGTGAGATGAAAACTCTGGAAATTTTTTCTTAATTTACCCCACTCTTCATCCCCCTGTCAGTTTCTAATAAATTGATCGACGAGACGCTGTTCGATGTCTTTTCTGTTTGGAGCTCTGATGAGCTAACTTCACGCCAGTTTGTGTAACGATTTTAACGCTCTAATATTATTCGAAGTCATTTTATTTGTGAGCTCTGATTAGCTAACTTCACATCAGTTTGTGTAGCGATTTTTAAAGCCCTAATATATTATTTGAAGTCTAATACTTTGTGAGCTCTGTGGGCTAATTTCACGCCAGTTTGCGTGGTGATTTAAAACTTGAATATTATTTTAAAGACAACTATTTCAGCTCTTAGGGGGGCAAGACTTGAGGAACATTCTAATTAGCGCTCCAGCCCGAGCGAAGGTCAAGCAGAGCAGTAGAGATTACCGAGCGAGATAGCGACTGTGAGTCAGTCAGACTTTAAAACTTGTATTGTCGAGCCAGTGACGATGGACTCGAAGTGTATATTTCTTGTAAATTTTCATTGTATGTTTCATGTGTGTATCGTGCGTGTGTGAGCAAGAGTAGGGAAAGTCTTCGTGATTAATCGCATAGGACTATCTGTGGGCGAATTTAGTAACTCACAAGCGATTATAGCCAGGTCAAATTATAATAACATTGAACTTTTCTTCCAAAGAGACTACACCAAGATGTCCGACGTGTGGTCAAGAGCCGGAGTGATGTCCGACGCTTCTACGAAGACGACTATGGAGTGTTAATTTTTCCATAGGGAAATGGGCTGAGATGGAGGTCATATGTTCTACAAGCTGAGGCGGTGATGTACTACAATTGATTATTCAATTATGTAGTTAGATTGGCGGGGGAACTTTGTAAATAGTTCATTTTCTTTTTCTTGTTTTAGAGTGTTTTTCTTGTACCGACACCAAACGTTTTAAATGTACGTTGGCACGTGGCCAAAGTGTTTGTTGTGTATTTATTTTTCTTTGGAGTCATATTTAATGTGCACGGCGCGTGTACGTGATTTTTATCCATGCAAATGCGAAACCCGTTACATTCGATAAGTGGTGCTTTATTAAAGTTCATATTTTTGATAGGAAAGGGAGGTAATTACTGTAAGATGTTTGCTGAACAGGTTATATTCATATTAGGGTTGCCGAGTGCAACAATTTAAGATGTAATTGTAGAACACCTTAGTTCTAATTTTTTTAGATTTTTTTGAGTCCTTTTCAGGTTAATTAGTCATGGCGTAGAACGGAGGCGCCAGCGAGTGGAAAATATTTATGTCATTTTATTTCAGGGTCTGTCAAACCCATACGTGTGATTCTGTGTGTGTTATTGTGTCAGGTGTGTGTGTTGATTCTACGTGAAGAGGGGTAGAGGTCCTACCGCCCTCATATTTTGTTGTTGTTGTATTTTGATGGAAAGGCAGGTGCTCCAGGGAGACCGCTGTTCCTTGTTCATATGCTGATTCCTGGATTTCCTAGGGGAAATGCCGGGATATTTTGTTCTGACACACACACACGTATTATTGTGCTTTGGGGGCACGCTTCTTCGAGATTCGATCCCTTCCCTTGGGAGGTCGAGGTTATTTTGACACGTGGGTTGACAGATATGCAGATTTCCACGAATCGCCCGTCTCGCCTGGTGACTTATTTTGTTAGGCAGTCCTTGTTCCGACTGGCCCCTTTAAGCTTTCATGTAGCAAACCTGTTCATTGTGATGGTTATTTTGAACCATAATTAATTGGGGAGTTCGCCATGTGTGTGACGGATTATTGCATGTTGTATGGATAGAATATTGTGTTAATAATGTAAATGTTGGCTTTGAGCCTATTGATTTGTCTATGACTCAATTCATGTAATTTAGTATGTGACGCCCGTGTGGTGTAGTGGTAGTGTACTTGTAAAATGACGGCGGTCATATGTGTATTTCTTTTATTGGTCACGTGTTAACTTACTTGTGTTGATTTGTGTGAGAAGTCCTAATTTTAGGCAGTAATGTTTTTGCTACGGCAGTTTTGATTCCAATTTCATGCGGAAATGTTTGTGTTGTTTATTTTAAGTATAGGAAGTGTCGGTTTAGTTTTAAGTGCTGTATAGTTGTTCCCCACGTCTGTCTAGCTCTAAGCAATGTGGATTCGTCGTCTGAAAGTTTGTTCTGGATGATGACGAATCATGCATTCGATTGTACTCATCGTGAAGCATGTAGAACGGCACGCGCGCATACATTGTCACTATTTGTTGATATTTTCTTTGGGACACTTGGTCCAAGTATTAATCTCTCCTGAGATTTGGCCTAGTTTTGGCAAACTTTAATTTATTCAGTGGGAGTCATATGGGAGTTTTGTTTTGTTAATTCTTGTTGTAAATAGCTGATTTGCTATTAAATTCATTTGTTTTTAACCCTGGCTTCACTTTTTCCTGCATGTTATTTTGTTATATGTTACCCTGCAATGTTAATGAAGCGCTTTAACAACAACTTACGATATGGACTGTTACACCCCCGAAACTGAGTCTCATAAGCTTCTTTGCAAGGGTTCATAAAACAAAAATGGCTGCCCAAGTGGGACCGTTGTTGTTGTTGCTTCGCTGATCTCATATTTATTTCGCTGAGAAATAATGCCAGGTCAAGCGGGCAAAGTAAATTCAGTAAATTGAAGCGATGTTGTACCGCCATGTGCATTAGTAAAATCACTGAGTTCCTAAAGTTAGAGATATTGAACAAGGTTAGAATTTGATATTGTATTTGTTATTAACTTGTTCTGGCGCCCGGCATTAAAATTAGAAAATTTGCATATTATTGAACTCAGTCAAAACAGGAAGGTGTTGCCTTATATTTGACATTTAATTAACTTAGGTTAAATGGGTGTTCTTCGTAAATTCTGTTGGTTAGGAATTTAAAAGCAGATCACTAGGGAGTTAATTTGTTGTTTGGAAATAAGAGTAATTTATTCAGTAAATTTTGGTTACTGAAATTTTTATTAAATTAGAATCAGTAATAATTAAATGTTATGACATGTATGCGTGAGTATGACTGAAATCTCGGTGCATGACCCTGTTTTTCTCTGGTTATATTTGTGTATTGTGCAATGGCGAGTGTTGAGGAAATTAAGGGATTGATGGAACAGATGTCCGCGAAAACGGAAGAACAGTTTAAAAGTCAGCGTGAGCATAATGATAAACAATTAGAGCAGATGTCCGCGAAAACAGAAGAACAATTAAAAGAACAATTATAAATTCAGCGTGAGAATTGTGAAAAACAGTTACACGACATGAGCGGTAATATTTCGGTCCAATTACAGGTCCAGAAATTGGACACTGATAAACAATTAAACGAGTTAAATCACAAATTATCAGAACAGGCGATAACACAAATAACACAAACAGAGCAATTAGAGAAGATCACTAACGACATAAATCAAAGTGTTAGGGAAATAGAGAAACTGGCAGGTGAGGTCGCAGAGAATAACGTCAAACAATTGGGTGAAATTAAAAAGTTGGAGGCGAAATTTGATAATAAATTCATACAATTTGATGAGATGGTGGCCGATAAACTAAAGCAAATCGAGGCAGCATGTGTCAACAACACAGCGGGAATAAAGAGCACACAAGATAAATTACAGCAACAAATTAATTCAGTCGACAGCAACGTACTTGAATTAATCAAAGAAATCGATAAACTTGAGATCAAGACCGAAACAGAACGTATGAACTTGCGTGAAAACTTAGAGGACCAATTAAGTAAAACCCAGCAGGTCATAAGAGAAGAGGTAGGAGAACAGCTCATTAAAAATCGGGATAATCTGGAAGACCAATTAATTAAAACCCAGCAGGTCATAAGAGAAGAGGTCGGAGAACAATTAGTTAAAACACAAGAGGTAATAAGAGAAGAGGTTGGAGAACAATTAGGCAAAACACAACAGCAGATACAAGAAATAGGGGAACAGCTGGAGAAGAGTCAGGAAAGGAACGAAGAGAAAATTAGCAGTATGAAGAGTAGGATCCGAAGAGATTGGGAACAGCAGGCAAACGCAAATAAAGAAGACAGGCTGACGATTTTAAAGCGGATGCAGGCTTTGGAGGAAAATGTAAAATCTAAACTACAAGAACACTCAGATTTAATAATTAGAAATGAAATTAGATCATTAGAGAACGCTACATTATTTTCGGCTGAAAATACGGCAGACAAGCATGGAAGCATTGGAAGTCCGGTGGGCTTGAAGTTGGCTGAGGATAACAGCCGAGGTCAAAGTCCCAAATTAACGAGCAACGCATTCCAAGAGTACAGGGGGAAGACCTCCACACCACGACCAAACTTGGCACCCGCCCAAGTAATTCAAGTCATTAGGGGAAATGATTTCAAACCCCATAAATTCAGGGAGCACTCAGGAACCACTCCCAAAGCCTTTTTACGTCAGTTGACTGACTATTTTAATGATCAGCATATCAGTCCCGAAAAACAGTTGCGACTCGTGGAGAAGTTTTTAGAGGGACCAAGCTTAACCTGGTTTTTGAGCTTTAAATATACATTCACTGACATGGCTCAATTCAGAGAAGCGTTTATAAAGAAGTTCTGGAGCCCTTCTTTACAGCAGGGATTAAGAATGGACCTGTATACTCGAAAATACCACAGCACGCATCCGACCAGATTTTCAGAATTCTTTAGCCAACAGCTGGTGAAATTCCGCGATTTTGACGACCCCCCTAGCGAACAAAACATGGTTCTAACCATCGGGAAACAACTTCCTATGAACATTCAACAACTGTTAGTAGCCGGAAATATTAAGACCGCAGTGCAGGCCGAAGAATTACTCCGACACCTAGACGAGACAAGTATGGTGGGTCCACAGACGGGAAGGAGAAATATGGAATGTGTCAACACATCAGAAGTGGTTCAGGGACACCAAAATAGTCACAGCCAGGGGAACCAAACGAAAACTCAATCCACAGGAACGCAGTTTACACCGAGAAGGCAAGATGATGATGGCCGGAACCAATTCAACCATAATAATCGAAATTTTCAAAATCACCGAGATAGATATAACCAAAACAATCCAAACCAGCAAAATCAATGGACGTACCAGCGGGAATACACCAATTGGAGGGAAAATCAAAGGCAGGGTAGACCTTACCAAAGAAATGGAGATGGCAGGTGGAACAACACGAGGAACTATCGCCAAGAAAATAGGGGAGATTATCGCAACAATTGGGATGAGCGATATGTCGAGTCGCAAAAGTATTTAGACCAATTAAACGCCGAGGAGACGGAGAAAGAGAAGTGGGGGCGTGCAATGGCGAATAGACAGAGCCCAGACAATCATCAAGGAGAGGGGGCGGAAAGTCTATTACGGCAGCAGGAGAGGCGCGATGACAACCGGCGGAACACAACAAATGGGTCCCGGGATAAAAAAAAAAACTTCAAATGAACTAAAACCTGATAGCCTGAAAATGGAGGACGCCAGGGAGCGAGAAGAGATGATTGTGGCTAATATAGAAGAGTGGGTAGCATTCCCGGACGATTGCCTGGAGGAAGTGGTGAAAGACCGAGAAAATGTCATCAGACAATTGCCAATTATTTACGCACATATTGGAGGTATGAGGGTGAGATGTTTAATTGACACAGGTAGCCAGGTGAGCCTAGTCACTGAAGTATTGGTAAAAGAAATCGGAAGAAAACAAACTGTTCCAATTATGCCTGTACCGCTAATGAAAGTCAGAGGGGTTATTCCTGACAAGACCATAAATTGTAAGCAGCAAGCATATTTAGACCTGGAAATATTGAACCACACTTTTTCGCAAACATTCATTGTCATACCGAAGATGAATTATAACATCATTTTGGGAGCCAACTTTATCTGTGATTTTCATGCTGTAATTGACTTACATAACAACACTGTAAGTTTCAAACAAGTTGAGGGGTTGAATCATGTGGGTTTAAACATGGAAGAGAGTCCACTAGAGAGAGAGGCGAATACTTGGGTCATTGAAGAATGCACTAATGAGGTGATCAGAGATAAGAACTTGACGGAGGAGCAAGTAAGCCAGACAGCAGTGGTGGAAATTGACAGCCGAGATATTTCGCAGGAACTTTGGGTACATTTGGCGGAAGAAGAAATTAGCGGAACCAAATTTGAAATTCTACTTCAGGAGCGGCTTAAGGAGGCCATAGTAGGGGAACCTGATAGAAGAAAACTGGAAGAAATTTTGAGATTACATAAAGGAGCTTTTGACACCATCCCTGGAAAAGTTTTGAATTTTCAATATGCCATGCAAGTTACTGACTGGACCCCATTTAAAAGTAAATTGTACCCGATCCCAGAGAAACATTTTGCTCAGGTGAAGGACATCATTAGTAATTTATTAGATTCAAGCATGATAAGGAAAGCAGCAACCCCGTACCTGAACGCAATATTGGCTGTGGCCAAGCCAAATGGATCAATTAGGTTATGCCTAGACGCGCGAGTTTTGAACAGTAAACTGCTAGTTGAGCACGACCAAGCACCAATGATCAAGGATGTTTTGAAAGGCTTCCGTGGGAAGAAGATTTATTCGAGTGTCGATTTGACAAATAGTTTCCACCATCTTGAACTTGAAGAAAAATCTCAACTATTGACGGGATTTGTATTCGATAACCAAAGTTATATCTGGTCTCGAATGCCCTTAGGCGTGAAAACTGCTGGATGTGCACTGATAAGAGCACTAGATAGGAATCTGACTGAGGAGGTCAAGAGCTTCACTACGAGATATGTTGACGACATATTAATTGCATCTGAAACAATGGAGGAACACTTGGTAAACTTAAACTAACTTCTGGATAACTTGAGAACCATGAACTTCAAAATTAATCTAAAGAAATCACACTTTTGCCAGAGCGAGATTCTATATTTGGGGCATATAATTGATGTTGAGGGCGTGAGACCTAATCCAGCGAAAATTGATGCTATCAAGAAATTTCCCACACCAACTAAAGTCAAACATGTAAGAGCGTTTTTGGGAGTGACAGGCTTCTTCAAAGAGAATTGTCCTGGATACACAGAAAGAGTAGCACCTATGCAAGAGATGTTAAAGAAGGCAAATCGATGGTCGTGGAATGAGGAGTGCGACAGGTCTTTTAGAGCCACGAAAGACTTACTGAAAAACTGTGTGAAACTAGGATATCCGGACTTTGAGAAGAGATTTATTATTCAAGCAGATGCTTCAATGATTGGAATCGGTGCTATGCTGTACCAAGAGGACGCTGAAGAACCCAAGAAGAGATCATATTTGGCATTTACGAGTCGTAAATTGAGGAAGCACGAGAGGAACTACACTATGACGGAGCTTGAGCTGCTAGCAATTTTATATTATCTCCAACGATGGCGAAAGATGATCTTCGGCTATTCCATTATTGTCAGAACCGACCACCATGCACTGACATTTCTATTCAAGACGACGATGGCAAGTGAGAGAGTTACGCGCTGGTCCATCTACATACAGCAGTTTGACATTACAATAGAGCATTGCCCTGGAAGGTTGAACGTCATACCAGATGCTTTGAGCAGGAATCCTGAAGACGAGAACGAAGTAACAGCGGAAGTTCACCATATAACATTAACACCTAAGGCTCGTGAGTTTCTGGAGAAATTAAAGGAAATTCGGAAGGAGCAAGAAGCAGACCCATGGATGATGATGATGATGATCAAGTTCTACAGGAAGGAATTACAACCAGATTCACCTGAATACCGAGAAGCCCGTGCTAGAGAAGCGAGATTTCACTACTTAAATAACCTGTTGCATAAGTACGTGGATGAGCATCATAACAAACTGCAAATCCTAGTTCCAGCATCACTACAGAGAGGATTGACGTGGCATGTCCACGAGAGCCTAGCACATATCGGCACGGATAAGACTGAAGCTACGATAGGGGAGACATTTACTTGGCCTAAGATGCGATTCACCATTGTGGAAGTAATAAGAACTTGTGACGCGTGCCAGCGCACTAAACCGAACAACTTCATTATGAAACAACCTCCAAGACCACTATTACCTCAAAAACCATGCGAGAAGCTCGCTATCGACTGTTTTGGCCCTTTGGTCAAAGGGAAGCGTGGATGCCGACACCTTCTGGTGTGTGTCGATGTATTTTCAAAGATGGTAGTGTTATGTCCAATCCAGAAGACGACATCAAAACAAGTCCTCAGTAGAATTCAGAACAAAGTTATTCCGATGCTTGGGAAGCCGGAATCCATTTTATAAGACCATGGTACTTATTTCACGAGCAATGTTTTTAGGCAAGGTCTAGAGAGCCTAGGAATAAAACATATATTTTCGAGCATTCGTCATCCTTGTGGGAATCCGAGCGAGAGAACGATTCGCTGTGTTGCCAAGTACTACAGAGTAATGATTCCTAACGATCATAATAAATGGGTTGACAAAGTAGGAGATATTGAGATGTGCATGAACACCACTAAGCACGAGTCGACGGGTCAAGTCCCACTAATTGTACACCACAACAGGTTGCCGGAGAGGTCTTGGGACAAGATTATTCCATGCCCAAGGGATCCACTATTAGCGCATGAGTTGCGAATTCAGCGAACGAGAGAGCACATGAGGGACCAAGCGGACCGAAGACTGAGAAGGTACAGAGGAAAGAAGTTTCACCGGGAATTACAAGAACAAGAGTTAGTGCTGGTTCGCAGACCACCGATATCTGATCCCAAAAACAAAGTCTTTGCAAAATTCTGTCCAAAATTTATTGGTCCGTTCCGTGTCATTAAGAATCTGGGTAACAATGCTTACAGGCTTGAAGAAGTGAGCACTGGTGCTAGATCTGTTTTTAATAGCGCCAACTTAAAACCATATTACAGAAGAGAACCATTTGATGAATAAGAAGGATGATGTGTGCAGAATCAGTATGGCAGAATTTTATTTTGAGAGCCAACACTCAAATGTACGTGGCCGTGGAGTGCTTGAGAGAGAGCGCGCTTTGTTTGTAAACAACGAGCAGCTGAGACGACAGGAGTGGCAATCACGTGAGGAGAAGGGGAGGTCTAGCAAGGTGTATGAATGACATTCCGGCGAGGGAGCGCGCACACTAATTGGGTCAGTGGACTGTACACTCGAGCAGCTGAGCGAAGTACTAAAGAGATGTTGTTGTTACTACTGTGGATATTGTTTTTGAAATCCAAATCAATCACTTGCTTCGAATTTCAAAACCTTGCTGAGGATAAATGAACCCTTATTGATCTACGATAAATAAGTATTCATAATGTATTATTATTATTATTACTGCAGCCCAGGCAGTACTTGTGGAAGTTGATGAGGATAAAGACAAGGTAGCATGTCGCAATGATTGCCACAGAAGTAGCAAGTGGTAGCTATTCTTGAAAACGGCCGGGTAATCTGAGTTCAAGGCCAAATTGTGTAACAACTTGCACCAGAATTGGAATCATAAAGGGATGGTCACGAGTTTCTTGCAACCGACCTACGGTTGAATCACCCAATCAGGAGAGACCAAGCCAAGATCACGCGATGGATGGCGTCAGTGGTAAAAAGCGCGCGGAATTGATTATCTAAAGAACCGCCGATCGGAATTATCTCCGCATGAGTGGGCTGAGACGTTTGAATTATTTGATGAAGATTGACACTAGTCCCATGTGTGTGAGATGAAAACTCTGGAAATTTTTTCTTAATTTACCCCACTCTTCATCCCCCTGTCAGTTTCTAATAAATTGATCGACGAGGCGCTGTTCGATGTCTTTTCTGTTTGGAGCTCTGATGAGCTAACTTCACGCCAGTTTGTGTAACGATTTTTAACGCTCTAATATTATTCAAAGTCATTTTATTTGTGAGCTCTGATGAGCTAACTTCACATCAGTTTGTGTAGCGATTTTTAAAGCTCTAATATATTATTTGAAGTCTAATACTTTGTGAGCTCTGTGGGCTAATTTCACGCCAGTTTGCGTGGTGATTTAAAACTTGAATATTATCTTAAAGACAACTATTTCAGCTCTTAGGGGGGCAAGACTTGAGGAACATTCTAATTAGCGCTCCAGCCCGAGCGAAGGTCAAGCAGAGCAGTAGAGATTACCGAGCGAGATAGCGACTGTGAGTCAGTCAGACTTTAAAACTTGTATTGTCGAGCCAGTGACGATGGACTCGAAGTGTATATTTCTTGTAAATTTTCATTGTATTTTTCATGTGTGTATCGTGCGTGTGTGAGCAAGAGTAGGGAAAGTCTTCGTGATTAATCGCATAGGACTATTTGTGGGCGAATTTAGTAACTCACAAGCGATTATAGCCAGGTCAAATTATAATAACATTGAACTTTTCTTCCAAAGAGACTACACCAAGATGTCCGACGTGTGGTCAAGAGCCGGAGTGATGTCCGACGCTTCTACGAAGACGACTATGGAGTGCTAATTTTTCCATAGGGAAATGGGCTGTGAAGGAGGTCATATGTTCTACAAGCTGAGACGGTGATGTACTACAATTGATTATTCAATTATGTAGTTAGATTGGCGGGGGAACTTTGTAAATAGTTCATTTTCTTTTTCTTGTTTTAGAGTGTTTTTCTTGTACCGACACTAAACGTTTTAAATGTACGTTGGCACGTGGCCAAAGTGTTTGTTGTGTATTTATTTTTCTTTGGAGTCATATTTAATGTGCACGGCGCGTGTACGTGATTTTTATCCATGCAAATGCGAAACCGGTTACATTCGATAAGTGGTGCTTTATTAAAGTTCATATTTTTGATAGGAAAGGGAGGTAATTACTGTATGATGTTTGCTGAACAGGTTATATTCATATTAGGGTTGCCGAGTGCAACAATTTAAGATGTAATTGTAGAACACCTTAGTTCTAATTTTTTTAGATTTTTTTTGAGTCCTTTTCAGGTTAATTAGTCATGGCGTAGAACGGAGGCGCCAGCGAGTGGAAAATATTTATGTCATTTTATTTCAGGGTCTGTCAAACCCATACGTGTGATTCTGTGTGTGTTATTGTGTCAGGTGTGTGTGTTGATTCTACGTGAAGAGGGGTAGAGGTCCTACCGCCCTCATATTTTGTTGTTGTTGTATTTTGATGGAAAGGCAGGGTGCTCCAGGGAGACCGCTGTTCCTTGTCCATATGCTGATTCTTGGATTTCCTAGGGAAAATGCCGGGATATTTTGTTCTGACACACACACACGTATTATTGTGCTTTGGGGCACGCTTCTTCGAGATTCGATCCCGTCCCTTGGGAGGTCGAGGTTATTTTGACACGTGGGGTGACAGATATGCAGATTTCCACGAATCGCCCGTCTCGCCTGGTGACTTATTTTGTTAGGCAGTCCTTGTTCCGACTGGCCCCTTTAAGCTTTCATGTAGCAAACCTGTTCATTGTGATGGTTATTTTGAACCATAATTAATTGGGGAGTTCGCCATGTGTGTGACGGATTATTGCATGTTGTATGGATAGAATATTGTGTTAATAATGTAAATGTTGGCTTTGAGCCTATTGATTTGTCTATGACTCAATTCATGTAATTTAGTATGTGACGCCCGTGTGGTGTAGTGGTAGTGTACTTGTAAAATGACGGCGGTCATATGTGTATTTCTTTTATTGGTCACGTGTTAACTTACTTGTGTTGATTTGTGTGAGAAGTCCTGATTTTAGTCAGTAATGTTTTTGCTACGGCAGATTTGATTCCAATTTCATGCGGAAATTTTTGTGTTGTTTATTTTAAGTATAGGAAGTGTCGGTTTAGTTTTAAGTGCTGTATAGTTGTTCCCCGCGTCTGTCTAGCTCTAAGCAATGTGGATTCGTCGTCTGAAAGTTTGTTCTGGATGATGACGAATCATGCATTCGATTGTACTCATCGTGAAGCATGTAGAACGGCACGCGCGCATACATTGTCACTATTTGTTGATATTTTCTTTGGGACACTTGGTCCAAGTATTAATCTCTCCTGAGATTTGGCCTAGTTTTGGCAAACTTTAATTTATTCAGTGGGAGTCATATGGGAGTTTTGTTTTGTTAATTCTTGTTGTAAATAGCTGATTTGTTATTAAATTAATTTGTTTTTAACCCTGGCTTCACTTTTTCCTGCATGTTATTTTGTTATATGTTACCCTGCAATGTTAATGAAGCGCTTTAACAACAACAACTTACGATATGGACTGTTACACCCCCCGAAACTGAGTCTCATAAGCTTCTTTGCAAGGGTTCAATAGATAACATTCCAGCTGACCCCGCCATTTTGCGCGTGATTTAGTAACGTGTACAGTATTGCCAACCTCACGCACTCGGTACTATTTCACATCCGGTAACGTAAATCAAAAGAGCGTCAAGATAATGTGAAAGGTCGCCAAGTTTCAGTCGTAAGTTAGACATGTATTGTGCGAGTTAACAATCTCCAATTTCATTCAAGAATATCATAACGCATCAATTATTTTCATCCAAACCAATGGTTTTTGCCTAGAACAATATTTTCATCCAGACCAATATTTTTTGCCTAACTCGATATGTTCATCCAGACCAATGTTTTTTGCCTGGTCCAATATTTTCATCCAGACCAATGGGCTTTGCCTAGACCAATATTGTTAGATAGCGCGGCCCTGCGGGCCACGTTTGGCACGCACTGTAGGGTAGTCAAGCATCAATCTTTATAAAGGCCAATGGTTTTGCCAATTATTTCCTTGTTCACATAATTACAACATTACGTCTGTCGTGTGGTGTATTTTTATCGGACATGTTGGCAACAGTGATAGGACTTGATATGACGTCAATGTGTGCACATCAAAATATGGCTGCCGTCGTTGAATGAGCAAGAAATAAAATCAATTATTTACGTAATACAACACATATTTCCGGTAAAGCTGTGATATTTGACAGCTATTTCAATTCCTTATGACTTCCAGAAAGGTATGAAAATCATATATTTTCAATAATATGTCAGGTAGAAGTGTAAAACCCAGGATTTGGTCTCCTTCAAAGTTAATAAAACTTCTTATGTCATCAGCACATTTGTGTATGTGTTTTTTTTTAAGGTAGTTAGTTGGCCGTCAGTAACTTCAATTTCCGAAATAAACTTGTATAGCGGTTGGCCAGTTGGTTCCTCAGTTTAGGGGCTGCGACAACGCGGTCATGTAGCCCCGTGTATTTTGGGTGTGTATAGAATCTGTCTGATAACCGGTGTTAATTGTGATGACTATATTAGTGTGTGTTATCTGTTTTCAATTCAAGTAAGGACTGCAGACATTGATTTTTTTCAAGTAGTTCCTACTTTTACTGCCAAACGCCACCGTCAACGACTACTAGTTCATAACGTGGTTACCAGATGCCATCTAAGGGCGTTGTCAAATGTTTAAACTGTAATTTAGCTTCACACAGGCGTAATAGCGGAAGGTTCTTTAACATGCAATGAATCTATGACATGGGACCACCGGCTTTACTTCCCCTCCGAAGGAAGGCATACTGAGGGATTTTTAACGCTCATAAAAAGTCCGACGACTTCGGCCGGGTTTAAAATGTATAGCAATGAACAATCTGAGGGAAAGGACAGAGGTCTGTTGGTTTATACTTACCACACACACATTAAAATAAGTTTTGCCCATTGCCATGAAGCACAGTGAGTACGGACTTATTTATTAAGAAGTGTCCACGCCTGCTCTACACATTTGAGATCGGGAGAATAGGCAGGCCATTCCATTCTGTGAATACCATTCTCCTGAAGAATGGCATTGACAATGTGCGTTATCGTGCACGAAAGTGAAATTTGGGCATAACCTTTCACTACAGGTGCCAGGGTAGTATCCCTGTAACGTGTGCCTGTCATACGCCCTGGGATGTACACGAGGGGTTCGGCGACCATACATGATGCCACCCTAACACATTGCACCACCTCCTCCCCGTTGGTATTTGTCGTGCATACGTTCACTGGGTCGTCTGCACACTCGCACAGAGCTATCCTCATTGACAGAGGCGATATACACACACAAGAACGACTAATGGGGTTGAGACCGCTACAACACTTGGCCATCAATATGCAAAACTTGTTTTCGTGTGTATTAGCCTAGTACACCCTCTGTCTGAAAAGTTTGGTGAATGGGCTATATTACGGACGGATTGTGGGCTTACCTGAAACAGCCGTTACTGTCCTTCGAAGTAATCCCCGTGGATGGTTATGCACTTCTGAAAACGACTGAACTAGTCGTGGAAACTCCTGGCATAGTCTTCTTTAGGAATAGCCTTCAGTTGGGTCGTCAAAACTCTGAATTGAAAGCAAGAGAAAAGCGTGAATGTATGCAACCTGCCTTGCACACCTGATAGACGGGCCGCAGTGAGAAGGGTGAATTTATGCAACGTAACGTGCACACCTGTTCGACGGGTGGCAGTGAGAAGGGTGAATGTTCCGTGGAATGGAATGGTCCTGAAAACCATCGTCACGGGTGACGAGACCTGGTGCCTGAAGTACGACCTCGAAGGAGAGCGTCAAAGTATGGAGTATCGAGATCCAGGGCCGCCGAAAAGCCCTGAAGGGCCAGAGGTTTTCGGACATCCAACGTAGGCTAATGTGACGACCCAACTAAGGCTATCCCTCAGGAAGACTATGACAGGACTTGTACAGCCGTTCTAAGAAGTGCATAACGATCCACGGGGAATACTTCGAAGGATAGTAACGGCTGTTTCAGGTAAGCCAACAATCCGTTCGTGATATAGACCCATTCACCGAACTTTTCAGACAGAGGGTGTATATTATTGTATGGTCATCAAAATTGAACGGCTGCTTGACTGCTGGTGACTGAATTTCCGAATTGTAATCCTGAGCCTATGGAATAACTCCACTAATTATACAAGTACGCTCATGTGTTACTATTGTATATTGTCAGTGGAAGCACTGGATAGGCCTATATCTGACATTTGAGTGAGAGTTCTGTATATCTTCTTCCTGTTGAGTTAATCGGGGTTTTTTTGTTTGTTGATTTTCTGTGTCACTGTCACAATCTAATCTGGGCTTAGTTGAAGCTACGTTATTAGAAAAATAGATTGGGTAATTCTTAAACTACTGAAATTAGCCAAAATATCTGTAGTAATTGTATCTGGAGATATAGTAATAGATGCCTACTCCTCCGTTGCCTGTAAAGCTGGGTTTTCCTAGGCGCGGAAGCGGAGAGCGGAACTCGCTCTTCCGCGTTCCTCTGCTCCGAGAGCAGACGAGTCCGCCGTCGGCTGACGGAGTGCCTGGACGTCTGTACAAGTTGTGTGTAGTTTTATTCAATTGTGTGCCTTGTGTGTTTAGTATAAAGTGTGTGCACCATGAGTGTGTGTCGGTTTACTGCTTTCTGTTATAAACCTGCGATTTCAGTTCTTCTACGTCTTTTATTTCTTGGTATAGATCATAGAACTCGTTTTTGGTCCATCGAAAGTATTGTTTGAATCTAATTTCGTCATCAATTAAATTGTTATTTATAAGAATTGCAAACATTCCCTAATTTTCACGCGTTTTAAATATGTCACTTGCACATTTTCGATCCTTCACTAAATGCAGTAATAACTCTTCCTCCTCCTCCTCTTCCAAGTGTAATAAAATAGGAAGTCTAGATTCCACGTCCATATCGACCTCACCTTATCACTCCTAGTATACAACTGAGCAACCGTTTCGCTCTCCGCCAGAGGACAAGTCCGCGTCTAGGAAAATACAATTCAGCTAGCTGATGACTCACGAGTGGAGGGCCGACTCCGCTCTCCGCTTCCGTGGCTAGGAAAACCCAGCTTAACCCAATCATCCCTGACCTGACCTGACCCTCCCAATCAAAATTTTTAGCCTATCGACCCGAAAGGCCTTGAGAGCTATAACCAGAAAAATACGACTGACTACTATTGAATGGGGGAGGTTTTAAGATTACGACTTAAAATAGACTAGATGAAATTCCAGCTGACTCCGCCATTTTTAGCATCATGTACAGTATTGCCAACCCCACGCATTCGGTACTATATCGCATCCGGAGACCAATGGTTTTTCCCACAGTGGGGGTAGTCACGCCTCAATAATCTTTATCCAGGCCAATGGTTTAGCCAATTATTTCCTTTTTCACATAATTACAAAGTTACGTGTGTCATGTGGTGTATTTGGTATCGGACATGTTGGCAACGCAATATGACGTCAATGTGCCGGCCACACACATCTGCCGTCGTTGAACAAGCTACAGATATAAACCTTCATGTAAGCAATATTAGTGATATTTTACAGTATGTTAGTGATATTTTACAGTATGTTAGTGATATTTTACAGTATGTTAGTGATATTTTACAGTATGTTAGTGATATTTTACAGTATGTTAGTGATATTTTACAGTATGTTAGTAATATTTCACAGTATGTTAGTGATATTTTACAGTATGTTAGTGATATTTTACAGTATGTTAGTGATATTTTACAGTATGTTAGTGATATTTTACAGTATGTTAGTGATATTTTACAGTATGTTAGTGATATTTTACAGTATGTTAGTGATATTTGACAGTATGTTAGTGATATTTTACAGTATGTTAGTGATATTTTACAGTATGTTAGTGATATTTTACAGTATGTTAGTGATATTTTACAGTATGTTAGTAATATTTTACAGTATGTTAGTGATATTTTACAGTATGTTAGTGATATTTTACAGTATGTTAGTGATATTTTACAGTATGTTAGTAATATTTTACAGTATGTTAGTGATATTTTACAGTATGTTAGTGATATTTTACAGTATGTTAGTGATATTTTACAGTATGTTAGTGATATTTTACAGTATGTTAGTGATATTTTACAGTATGTTAGTGATATTTTACAGTATGTTAGTGATATTTTACAGTATGTTAGTGATATTTTACAGTATGTTAGTGATATTTTACAGTATGTTAGTGATATTTTACAGTATGTTAGTGATATTTTACAGTATGTTAGTGATATTTTACAGTATGTTAGTGATATTTTACAGTATGTTAGTGATATTTGACAGTATGTTAGTGATATTTTACAGTATGTTAGTGATATTTTACAGTATGTTAGTGATATTTTACAGTATGTTAGTGATATTTTACAGTATGTTAGTGATATTTTACAGTATGTTAGTGATATTTTACAGTATGTTAGTGATATTTTACAGTATGTTAGTGATATTTGACAGTATGTTAGTGATATTTTACAGTATGTTAGTGATATTTTACAGTATGTTAGTGATATTTTACAGTATGTTAGTAATATTTTACAGTATGTTAGTGATATTTTACAGTATGTTAGTGATATTTTACAGTATGTTAGTGATATTTTACAGTATGTTAGTAATATTTTACAGTATGTTAGTGATATTTTACAGTATGTTAGTGATATTTTACAGTATGTTAGTAATATTTTACAGTATGTTAGTGATATTTTACAGTATGTTAGTAATATTTTACAGTATGTTAGTAATATTTTACAGTATGTTAGTAATATTTGACAGTATGTTAGTGATATTTGACAGTATGTTAGTAATATTTTACAGTATGTTAGTGATATTTGACAGTATGTTAGTGATATTTGACAGTATGTTAGGAATATTTTACAGTATGTTAGTGATATTTGACAGTATGTTAGTGATATTTGACAGTATGTTAGTAATATTTTACAGTATGTTAGTGATATTTTACAGTATGTTAGTAATATTTTACAGTATGTTAGTGATATTTTACAGTATGTTAGTGATATTTTACAGTATGTTAGTGATATTTTACATTATGTTAGTAATATTTTACATTATGTTAGTGATATTTTACAGTATGTTAGTGATATTTTACAGTATGTTAGTGATATTTTACAGTATGTTAGTAATATTTTACAGTATGTTAGTGATATTTTACAGTATGTTAGTGATATTTTACAGTATGTTAGTAATATTTTACAGTATGTTAGTAATATTTTACAGTATGTTAGTGATATTTTACAGTATGTTAGTGATATTTTACAGTATGTTAGTGATATTTTACAGTATGTTAGTGATATTTTACAGTATGTTAGTAATATTTTACAGTATGTTAGTAATATTTTACAGTATGTTAGTGATATTTTACAGTATGTTAGTGATATTTTACAGTATGTTAGTGATATTTTACAGTATGTTAGTAATATTTTACAGTATGTTAGTAATATTTTACAGTATGTTAGTGATATTTTACAGTATGTTAGTAATATTTTACAGTATGTTAGTGATATTTTACAGTATGTTAGTGATATTTTACAGTATGTTAGTAATATTTTACAGTATGTTAGTGATATTTTACAGTATGTTAGTAATATTTTACAGTATTTTAGTGATATTTTACAGTATGTTAGTGATATTTTACAGTATGTTAGTAATATTTTACAGTATGTTAGTAATATTTTACAGTATGTTAGTAATATTTTACAGTATGTTAGTGATATTTTACAGTATTTTTATATTCGACGATGTAGAAATGTGAATAGTATGTGTCAGAAAACTGTATCATAATGATGGGCATTATAGTACTGTTTTCCATTATGATAGAGTTTCTCCAGTCAATCAGAGCTCATTCATTGACCAATTAGGTAAGGATACCTTCGCGCATTCGCTCAAAATCCAACATGTCAGACATGAACACAGCATCCTTATAAATTATCGACATGGAAAGTGCACCGTCCATATTTTCACGTAAATAAACTGGTGAATATGAGACAAGAAATAGCACTGTACCTTAATATCCCCAACCCCAATTTCTACACAGCGCATTGCTTTCAAACGACTTCGGTGACAATATTAGTGAATGCTATAGAGCTGGACGGTAGTCATCATGCAGGCTGTAAACAATAGCATTGGCAAGCAAAGTTAATGGTCTCTGCTTTCGGAGTCCCTTGACCCACGCATGCACTCTGTTCGGTCAGCAAAACCAGCGCGCCCTGTTCACTAACTGAAGTAACTGAATCCCACAGATATTTATGAATATTTATGTTAAAACATATAATAAAGTTATAATTATCGTCGAACGTAAACAGTCGTATGCAACTCACCTATAATGGTAATTAAGACACTCGTATGGAAATTATAATAGTGCATTATGCAACGAGCCTATAATGGCTATTAAGACACGAGTATGTTTATAAAACGAACGTATGCGAGTTTTATAATTTGCATACGAGTGTCTTAATTACCATTATAGGCGAGTTGCATACGACTGTTTATGTTCGACTACAATTATTATAACTATTTTAAGTTCGAATATAAATATTCATAAATATCTGTCGAGATTTCGCCAGTTTTATGTACTGAACAGAGCGCATGAGACGCAGAGAATGCCTTGTATTTGACCATGGCCTTCTCGATTACCCCACTATGACACTAGGCAACGCAGTTTAGAATGCCTTGGAACTCCACGCAGGTGCGATGCTAACCTTATCTAATTGGTCAAACAACTGTTCTTGAGCTGTGATTGGTCGGAGAAACTGTTTCATAATGAAAAATATTGTTATAATGACCATCATTATGATACAGTTTTCTGACACATAATAGTCAGGGTCGAACATAAAACGAGCTAGGCTCGTTTTATAAAGATACTCGTGGCTTAATTATTGTCATTATAGGCTCGTTGCATAATGTACTATTAATGTGCAGCAGCGGCATTTGACAGCATTTTCAATTCCTAATGACTACCAGGAAGGTATGTGAATGATATAAATGTTCAATAATCTACCACGTTGTAGTTTGGTTCCGGTTCTGTTAAACTCCACAATTATTAATAATAGGATGTATTAAAAATAGAAGTACCTGGTCCATTTGGGATGGTGAAATCACAAAGTTGAATATGTCCAGTACCGTAGTCGAAATCGGCGTTGAATGTTGTTACGGTGCCGCGTGAAGTGTTTCCAAAGAGGTATAGATGGAGACACTCATGGTGTGAAGACACTTTCCTAAGTATGCACTGTTTGTACAGTATGTAGAACACTCACATGAAATAATAAAAAGTGCCGGATAGTTACTCGTATCTAGATAGATCGCCCGCCGCGGGGCAAGCAAGTAGGCCTATCATAACCGAACCGTGTGGCTGCTATGCTACGACTTGACTGGTACACAAGGCCTTGACAAGTAGGGTTTGGTACACAGGTCGCGTCAGATATGATGTGCACATGACAGCCCCATCGGATGTTACTGTTTATTACAGTATGTTGTTTCATATGAGGGCCCCATGGTGTAGGGGTAGAATGCCTGCCTCTCGTCCGGAGGACCCCTGGTTCGATTCCCGGCTCCGTCAGGGATTTTAGAAACTGACGTGAGGGTTGGAACGGGGTGCACTCAACCTCGTGGGGACAATTGAGTAGATGTCTGACAGTGAGTGAGTGCCCCGATCAAGAAAATCAAGATTAACGACCGAGGAGACCCGATGCGCTGATCACGTGTCACCCCAATATCTCCAGGCCAAATGGCTGGGCAGCGGTCGCTTGGTAGGCCTAGGCCCTTCACGGGCTGTATTGCCAGGGGTTATTTATTTTATTTATTGTTTCATTTGAGGGAACACAAGTTCGATGCTTTTCAGTCGGTCAACACGTTTGGTATTAGTAAGTTAGTTTGGAAACCTTTGTCTGGAGCGTGGCGCTCTATGGAAGTGAAACTTGGACGATTGGTGCAGCAGAAAAGAGGAGAATTGAAGCGTTTGAAATGTGGTGTTATAGGAGAATGATGAAGATCAGATGGGTAGATAGAGTTACAAACGAAGAGGTATTAAGTCGAGTGAGAGAGGAGAGAGACTTCTGGTGACTGCTAATAAAGAGAAGAGATAGGTTGGTAGGACACATACAAAGACACTCAGGAATAGCAAGCTTACAGTAGTTATGGAAGTAAGGGTCGAGGACAAGAACTGTAGGGGTAGAGATAATGCAACTCGTCATTATTTGTTAGTTGTGGTCTATGTGATGTTTTGTTGAGATACTGGAAGCGGTGATTGACGTACGGAATTTGCTTGTTTGGAGTGAATATGTGGTTGTTGTAAATGGTCAATTCAGATTGTATTATACAGGCTACTTATCTGGTTGAGTAGTTGGCTGCGTGGCTCAGCGGTAACGTTCTCACCTGCTGGGCCTAAGGTTGCGGGATCGAATCCTGGCGCAGTCAGCTGGCATTTGAGAGTGCACGATGACCACTCACCCGCCGTGGCAACTTACTATAGGATTTCCGAATTATTAAGGAACAAAATTATGAATTCCTATACATGTAAAATGAAACGTACAGCTAAAATAGTACATTATGCAACGAGCCTATAATGGCAATAATTAAGACACGAGTATGTTTATAAAACGAGCGTATGCGAGTTTTATAATTTCCATAAGAGTGTCTTAATTACCATTATAGGCGAGTTGCATACGACTGTTTATGTTCGACGATAATTATTATAATTATTTTATGTTCGAGCATAAATATTCATATATATCTGTCGAGATTTCGCCAGTTTTAAGTACTGAACAGAGCGCATGTGACGCAGAGAATGCCTTGTATTTGACCATGGCCTCCTCGTTTACCCCACTATGACACTAGGCAACGCAGTGAAAATTAAATTAGAAAGCATTGGAACTCAGGGCAGGTGCGATGATATCCTTATCGTATGGCAGAGATGATAGACCGAGTAAGTCCTACGCCAACTGTTAACTCGTCTGGTCGTTGCCCGCTGATTGCAACAAGGGAGCCGAGGCGCGGACGGCGACATCCGTGATGATCCGTCAACTGCCGATACCATGTCTTGCAATGTAATTTGCGCGTACTTGTGACACACGCGGTTCTTTCTGGCCCTAGTATACAGAGTGGTTCAACAGCCCCTTATTATTTAGTTTTATGAAACCCAACTAACATTACAATTCTCCTGATGGTCGATATTGCTCTGCGCACTGCCTGTGTGACAGCAATGTAAACTAAGGCATGGGCCTAGCGAAGGAAAAACGACCGTAATAACTTTCGCGCCAAATACTAAGGACCATTCTACGAACATGTGATTCATTGCTCCTTGAAGAAAAACATGCATGTAATACAATCGAATTAATAGGTTACGCCACGTGATCTGCATTAGTAGAATGTTAAATAAACACTATAAACCACAATTGAAGACGTTGACACGGATATTAACGATTGAGGAGGAACGGTCATAGTTGACTAGTATCCGTGTAGCACGCTATCTGTACGTTATCTTCGTAGCATAGGCGATTCAATTCCGTTCTGATGTACTATGCGAGACCGGGAAGAATGGTGCTTCGAAACCATCTGTAGGCATACTTTTTTGAATGACAGCCCGCTCCATTTTAGTGGGGATATAATATCAAGACACACTTACAAAGCAGGCGCGGATTCAAGGGGGGGGGGGGGGTCATAACCCCCCCTCCCCAAACGGAGACCAAAATTTTTTGCAAACTCAAAAAACGAAAACACAATAACCAGACAAATAAAACTTAACGAATTTTAACTGAAAAATAGTTGTTGTTTTATTTTATTCAATACTGAAATATCTTTATTTGAATTATTATGTTCTGTTACAACTGTACATATTTACAGCTTCATACCTGTTATATAAAACAATTATTTATATAACAAAATCAACTCGTCTATTATGTTTAGCAAACCTTGTGATTACCGAATCGATGTTTATGGTGATGTCACGATGAATGTGCAGCAATGCACGGATAGGAATTTGGGGCTTTTTTTTTCGCACCAAAAATTTTGCCGACGTCCAAACTGCAAGCTTTGTTGGCAATTTAAGCTGTGACTTTTTCCCTTTGTCGGTACCAACTTGACTTGCCGAAACTGTAACGTACCTTGATACTTTTTTCGAAGCTCGATGTAAAAGTCGCAAAACACGCCGTTGCAATTTGTACGAATATTTTTGGTGCGCTAGGCGCATCAAATTCCTATCCATGTAGCTTGCAAATGAAATTGGTCTGGTTTTGTACGTTTGGTTATTTTGTGATTGCGTTTTTAGTGATACAATTTTTCTTAACAATTTCGATTCTCTGCCCCCCCCCCCCCCCCCCCCAAGCCAAACTCTAGATCCGCGCCTGGTACAAAGTCACATTACCACATTTATTCACTTACGATGTAATAATAATAATGTTATTGGTTTTACGTCCCTTTTAACTACCCTGGCTTTTAGAGACGCCGGGGTGCCGGAATTTTGCCCCGAAGGGGATCTTTAACGTGCCAGTAAATGTACTGACACGGCTCCCTCGCATTTGCGCACCCTCAAATGCCAGCTGACTGCGCCAGGTTTCGAACCTGCAACCTTGGGCTCAGCAAGCGAGAACGTTACCCCTGAGCCACGCAGCCAGACTCACTTACGATGTATTCCTGTGCAGAGGATTTTTGCTAATTTATGAAGATAGTGAGAACTTTTGGGCTGGACACTAGACTTTCCTTATATGAAACATTCCTACCGGTTCCAATACGATTTTAGTCGTCGTGCATTAGAAATATTAATGTTCACGTTCAAGGATAAGATTCATTTTATTTTCTTCTGTTGTGATGGCTTGCAAACGTGCAGGTGTTCGCCACCTCGATCGCATCGCCTAGCCACGTGATTTTCCACTGCATTGTGGATAGCGGAAACATTAATTTATGGAGATATGAGAATTATTAATATTGTAATGTTCTCGCGGTTACGGGCTGATCTCAATGCAACTGCCATGCACTCTTAACTCTCAAACTGGCATATCATTGGCATTTGTAGACTAATCAGGGAGGTGTTTACACTGGTATGGTTAATATACCCTCATCCACAAAATGGTATTGCATTCAAGCTGAAATTCTGAGTTTTAAGTAGCTACCATTGGCTGGAAATTACCCAGTGAAATGTTTCGCAAGTGTATTTTCAGCATCGTAGCCAATTTTAGGAAAATAGTTGCCTCAAAGAACAACGAGTTACAAGGGGGGAGAATAAGGTTCAAAGTTTTGTTTAATTCAAATTCCGCGTCAGTACGACTAATAGTTCATGAACCAGGAGCCAATGTACATGAGACTTCATTTTGCTGTTCTCAGCGGTGTCAATATTTGAGGTTTCTTTTCAAACTTGAAGGGCTTGGACATCGTGATCATCACATTCTTGTGTTCTTGTGTGAGTTTAAATGTGTCTAATAACCTATGTGTTGTTATTACGGTGTCGGTAGTAGCTTGTGTATTTGTAACTGAAAGTAGGGAATGTTGCGGAGGTGGCAGTGGTCTTAAATTTCGAACCATTCCAGCATGTTATCTGGAGTAGAAGTGGGATACCAAGGAAAATCACTTCCAGGATGACTTAGGAGTAGTGGAGTAGTGGCGCTTCCAAGCCACTCTAAAACCCTCCTTGCCCCACTACTAAGCCTCAGCCATGTTAAATATTTCTCGAACGCGTGGTCCGATTTTGACAAATGAGGTATCGTTGGACTCGGGCTGACGTCCTCTTTGCTATGGACCACTCGTTATATTTTTCAATTTTTTTTTGATTTTTTTTTTGTTTTCGAAAATAGGCGATAGTTTGAAAACCAAACATGGTAGAACGTTGTGCCATGGCCCAAACGAATGGTCTTTATGACATTTATTTTCCATAATGAAACTTTTTTACTTTTTATGTTTTTTTGAAAAAACTCGAATTTTGAAAATCCTATATTTTGGAAACTAGGAACTCTACAAAAAAAATTGTTTAACGTAAATCAATGGTCCCTACCCCCTCTACCCCCAAAATAAATGTCAAGTCTCTAGAATGAAAACCTGTAGTAGTGGGATGGGGACAGAGCTGCTCCACTTAGCAAGTGGTGAGCCCCTGCGACCTTGGAATGGAAGGAGTGATGCTAGGAGGGCGTGCTTGGATTCGTTTTTTTCATATCGTTGTGCTCTTTACGGGAATGTAGGTGTCGAAAAGGTGAAAATCTGGAAACACGCTCTTTTTGGGGTAAAAACGTGATTTTAAACTTTTTGCTATATCTCGCGAACCAATAACGCTAGAGGCATGTACGACGGGTCCAAGGACTCGGAGTGACGTCCTCTTTGCTATGGATCACTCGTTATATTTCTTAAAAAATTTTGGAAACTCGATTTTGGGGTAAACACGTGTTTTTTGTGATTTTTGCCGATATCTCACGAACTAATAACGCTAGAGACATGTACGAGGTGTCCTAGGACTCGGGCTAACGCCCCCTTTCAAATGTGGTAGATTTTTTTTCCAAAAAAATAATTCACAAAGGGCCTAACGCCATACATGTTGAAAAAACGTTTTCTTTTTCTTTACCTGTTTATAATGTGTTGGTAGGACACATACTAAGACACCCAGGAATAGCAAGCTTAGTTATGGAAGGAAGGGTCGAGGACAAGGACTGTAGGGGTAGACCAAGGTTAGAATATGTTAAACAGATTGCCTCGGATGTAGGGTGTGGTAGCTATGTAGAGATGAAACGATTAGCTCAGGACAGGGAGGCATGGAGAGCTGCATCAAACCAGTCAAAAGACTGAAGACTCAAACAACAACAACAACAATGTCCATGAAGCGTGGTGGTTGAGAGAGACGATACGGCTGGGTGTGTGTTTCAACGAACCTATCGCTGACCATGGTGGCTGTGTTCAATAGATCAATCGCTATTTCGGCGGGTCGGTGTATGAAAGAGCGAGCGTGTGTTTTTCTGATATTTTACCTTTAACGTGTAAACGGTAATGAGAGCTTGGTTCTATGTTGGTCAAAGCGAGTACAGAAAACAAACTTACAGGAGGTGAAGGTCATTTGAGCTTATTGGAAGGCATTGATCTGACTTGACAACAAGTGCAATGGAAAAAATGACCAAGACGCTTGAAGGTGAAATAATCTGACCATTGTGCTGGCAGGGAAGTGCGAAAGGCGTGCACACACGTGTGAGATGGCATGTACGCTAAACCAGTGACATCCTGTCTTGCTTCGTACGTGACAAAATGCAAGTTCATGTGAAATTTGATCTACCGCAGGTGTTCACTTTCGACGTTATCTGTCCACGTGCATGATAACTGTTAACAAGTCACATCCTGTTTTGCTTCGTACGTGACAAAATGCAAGTTCAGGTGAAATTTGATTCGGCACAGGTGTTCGCCTGGCACGTTAGCTGCCCACGTGCACGATAAGAGAATGTTCAAAGCGTGGGAAAAAAAAAGATTATACATGCAATGTGATATATAAAGACACGTCGCTGACATTTCCACTCGCACTTATGTGACTACTTTTGAACACGCTACAGCGTTGTGTGAAACACTTGGCCTTGTTTAACAGTTTTGGTGTTGGTGGAAAATACTTATTCTTGTTGTGAGGTAGGTATATATTTATTCATTTATACATTTATTGATTTATATATAAATACATGCAATTATTTATTGATTAGGTAATTAATGATTTTATTTATTTATTTGTTTGCAGATAACCGGCATACCTTACATGTCTGAGGGAGAAGAAACCATTGCATTTTTGAGCCCACTAGAAGGGAAAAGCAACAAGTCACTGCAAGTAAAGGTGAGATGATTTTTTTAAACTAACTTGTTTCATTTTTTTTTGTTTTATGTTTTATTTTATGAAATGTATGTATTAACCTGAATTTAGGTATTTATAGCGGTTTATTTTATTTATGTTTTAGAAACTTGGAAAGAATAGCCTTACCGCCGTAGCAGTCGCTGAAAAAAACCAGAAACGCACTAAAGCGAAACCACTGCCAAAGAGTGAACTGTTTAAAACTCAGGTAAGTCCAACTTAAAAATGCTATTCCATTTTACCACTACTGAAAACTCGTAGACAAAAAAAAATCATTACTTGTACATGACTGGGACAATGATTGCTTTCTTGATTAATGGCTATGTTGTTGTTGTTGACTGGGAAAAGTACAAGGCCATGTTGGATTTTCTAAAAATAAAAATAATAAATTTAATTTATGGGTGGTTCCCTATGGACTCAACGAATATCCACAGGTTTGAACATGATAATGTGAACAAAAATGACATGACATTCATTTTTGTTTATATATTGGTTAAAGGGAGGGTGGGGGAATGTAAATGACTGTAGCTTTATAAAAAAGAAAATAAGTACATGGGTTACTGTTAGTGCCAACATACAGTTTAATTTTAATGGTGTTTTGATATATTAATGCCAATTAACGTTAACGTTTTATTTACAAGTATTGATTGATTGATTGATTGATTGATTGAGTGATGGGTTATTTTGTTTGCTTTTAGGTGTCGTCATGTGCCATTAACGTAATGAACAGACAGTGAACAAGCATGCATTATGCTTTAAAGTACTCTGTGCAATGTTAATAACTTACAATAAGAAAAAGTTTTATTATAACACATGGCGTTAGTACCAAATACAACAAGTGAGCAAGTTGGTTTACCACGTGGGTTAAATTTAAAATCAGAACATGATCGATGGTTAACATTTGAATCCTGGCCTGTAGGCTTTTTATCGACGCATGAACTTGCAAAAGCCGTTTTTTTTTTTACTTGAACCGAGAAGATGTGGTGCGCTGTGTGTTTTGTCGTATTGAACTTTCACACTGGGAAGAAGGGGATGATCCCTTTAGAGACCATTTGCGATGGTCTCCTCACTGTCCTTACATGCTTGGAAAGCAAGTGGGTAACCTACCCGTGCATTCATTTTACCGAACCACAAGGCCTTTGGCCGCTACTTACGTTGCTGAATCACAAATAAATAATAATAATGATGTATTACCAGCCAACGGTAGTGTCGATATATGTGGTCCATATGCCATAGACAGTGTTGAATTGGCGTGTGCTTTTGAAAAATTGGGAGTTTGCAAGACTAAAGCACTAGCACACTCAGAGTACAGCTCTGTTGAAGAACGTTTCGAATCTTATAAAAATGTTTGGCCATTAATATTAAAACACCTTACTAAACAGCTAAGTGAAGCTGGATTTTTTTATACTGGTGAAGGGGATAAAACAATATGTTTTTATTGTGGATTTGCTTTAAAGGATTGGCAAATGACTGATGACCCTTTTGTGCAACACGCTCGTTGGTTACCAAACTGTAAATACATGGTGTTGCTTAAAGGTCAGGAATTTGTGAACACTATTCGTAAAGAAAAAGTGATTGCAGCACAAGACATAACAGTGCCTTTAGAGTTAGAGCACGCGGAGCAAATACATAAGGCTGAAAGAAAAGACTTGTGTTACGAACAGATACAAAAGTGTGACCAACAATTATGTAAAATTTGTTATCAAGATGAACTAGGTGTTGTATTTTTACCCTGTGGACACATGATAGCCTGTGTCAAGTGGGCATTAGAACTTAACACTTGTGCTATATGCAGAAAAGTAGTATCTGCTACAGTTAGGGCATTTCTTGCATAACTAGTATAATTTATTCGCCATGCATAGTGCAAAATCCCTAATTGCACAATATTATTAAAGCTGTTTTAGAGTGTAATAGATATGCTTTTGTTTTGTTTATAGACTACTACAATGAATGTTTTGAATGCTGTGGGACAATCATGTGGCTTAGAGACAAAGAAGCTCAGCGAATTGCCAACGCATATTCCATTCCGCATTATCAAGATTCGGAAATTGAAAACAGCATATGGTGATCGTGTACTTTGTGTATGTGAAAACTTTGAGACATTTCTGCCTATACGGTTTAATGATATGTCGGAGAGTGTTTTTGATGAAGTCAATAATGCTGTGCAACCTGTACACTTAATTTATGAAGGTTTTAAAAACAATAGGTGCATGATTCGTTTTAATTAAATAAAAAAAAAGTCAAATAATAATGGAAGATATAAGTCATGACAATGGACTGAAAGAAAAAATATGTGTATAGAATAATAATGTCTTAGTGTTTAGTATTGTCTTAAAAATATTATCATGAAACCAAAAAAAATGTACATAAAGTTTGTAAATAAATGAAAATAATGGTACAATGTTGTTTTATTTTCTATAGAAGTCAGAATATTTAACATTGCAGAGTATACATGATTATGACAATAAAAAGCACACTTAATACAAGTCTTTGCCTTTACGATAGTGTGTTATAGTTTTAAAAACAAAGCTTGTTGTAGATCTTTTTTCTTCCACGGTAAACAATAGGCATGATAACGTTATTGTCCTGTTTTGGTTCGTTATCACTATCATAATCATAAGCTGCATGATCTATATCATTATTATTATAATCACAATAATTATCCTCAACATTATCCTCAACATTACTAAAACCAGTTAAATATTCCTGGTCCTCTTCCTGTTCCTCTTCCTCTTCCTCTACAGTGTCCTCATGTAGAGTCTGCGTGGCTTTTGATAATGTTAAGGGTTTTTTGAACATTGAATTATTTTCAATAGTAGTATTGTTTTGTAGCACTTGCTTTTTAACATTTTCATGATTTTCTGTTGACAGAAACAGTGTTTCATGCAGTACACTACATTGATGATCACTGACACTTAAAACCACACTATTTTTGCTTTTTAGCTCACTGCGACATTGTTTTGAACGTTGTTTTGTACAACGCCAAATAACAGTTCCATTTTTATTGGTTCGTTTCACAATATATGAATATCCTTTATAGAATGCATGAGGCTTACCATACCTAGTCACAGATACTTCCATATCAACTGTCAAGCTTAGACTAAGCTCTAGTAAAGACAACTTGGTAATAAGAACAATAGATTAATGTGCGAGCATATATGGGTGCAAATGTGGGAGCAAAAAAAAGTGGGAGCAAAAAAGTGGGAGCAAGAATTGGGAGCAAAAAAGTGGGAGCAAAAAAGTGGGAGAAAAATTGGGAGCAAAAAGTGGGAGCAAAAATTGAGAGCAAAAAGTGGGAGCAAAAGTGGGAGCAAAAGTGAGTGTAAAAGTGAGTGCAAACGTGGGTTCAAAAGTGAGTGCAAAAGTGAATGTAAAAGTGGGTGCAAAAGTGGGTGCAAGAGTGGGTGCAAAAGTGGGTGCAAAAGTGGGTGCAAGAGTGGGTGCAAGAGTGGGTGCAAAAGTGGGTGAAAAAGTGGGTGCAAAAGTGGGGCAAAAGTGAGTGCACAAGTGGGCGCAAAAGTATATGCAAAAGTGGGAGCAAAAAGTGGGAGCAAAAAGTGGGAGCAAAAAGTGGGAGCAAAAAGTGGGATCTGAAGAAAGTAGGAGCAATTATGAGAGTAAATGTGAAAGGAAAAGTGGGAGCAAGTATGGGAGCAAATGTGAAAGCAAAAGTGGGAGCAAAAAGTGAGAAAAAAAAGTGAGAGCAAAAAGTGGGAGCAAATATGAGAGCAAAAAAAGTAGGAGCAAGTATGTGAGCAAATGTGAAAGCAAAAGGGGGAGAAAAAAGTGAGAGAAAAAAGTGGGACCAAAAAGTGTAAGCAAAAGTGGGAGCAAATATGATAGCAAAAAAATGTGGGAGCAAAAAGTGGGAGCAAAACGTGTAAACAGAAGTGGGAGCAAACAAGTGTGAGCAAATATGGGAGCAGAAAGTGGGAGCAAATGTGAAAGCAAAAGTGGGAGCAAAAAGAGCGAGCAAAAGTGAGTGCACAAAGGGGGAGCAAAATGTATGAGTAAAAAGTGGGGTCAAATGTGGTGTTTTACTAAAACAATCCCCCCTAACCTAACCTAACCTAACTTTACTCAACCTAATTTCACCTAACCTAACTTCACCTAACCTAACCTTCCAACTCTCAGATCAAAAATTAAATTCTGGCCATAGTCGCGTTGGAATCCAAAACCTCTGGGATAACACCCAAGTATACTAGCCACTACACCGCGAAATGGGAAAATTATCATGCAACACAACACAAAAATAAAAAGTTTTCTGTAGTGTAACTCATTGGCTGACAATCATAGTTGAGAATTCAAACCCAAGACCTCAGGACTTTAGTTTTGAACATTATCAGAAATATTATTCCATTTACATTTTGCTGTTGCTTATAGTTATAAGAGTTGGCATTAATATGGGAGCAAAAGTGAAAGCAAAAAGTGGGTGCAAGCATGGCTGGTTGTAGAGACTTTCATATCAACTAATACACATAAATTAAATTTTAGTAAAGTGACTTGGCTAATAATAATAATAATATTAACAGTTTAAAAAAAATTCAAGGGGATTGATATTTTTCAGGGTGTAATTTCCAAAGTACTGTCAAGAATAATAATTACATGAACAGATTCCAAGAACTCTAGAGTGCTTTTAAGGTTAATGATTGGCTAGGAGTGAGATAGAGCTAGCTAACCTAAGTTAACCTCAGCTCAGTAAACCTAACCTTGTCACATGGCATGTTCTACAAGTATAGACTTGCTTTGAGGCTGGCTATGACGTCACAGATGAATGGCGGTGGGAGGCTGGACACGACTTTTTATTACCCAAAAACATTGTCATCAGTTATCTGCATATCCTTTAAAGCAAATCCACAATAAAAACATATTGTTTTATTCCCTTCACCAGTATAAAAAATCCAGCTTCACTTAGCTGTTTGGTAAGGTGTTTTAATATTAATGGCCAAACATTTTTATAAGATTCGAAACGTTCTTCAACAGAGCTGTACTCTGGGTGTGCTAGTGCTTTAGTCTTGCAAACTCCCAATTTTTCAAAAGCATATGCCAATTCAACACTGTCTATGGCATATGGACCACATATATCGACACTACCGTTGGCTGGTAATACATCATTATTATTATTTATTTGTGATTCAGCAACGTAAGTAGCGGCCAAAGGCCTTGTGGTTCGGTAAAATGAATGCACGGGTAGGTTACCCACTTGCTTTCCAAGCATGTAAGGACAATGAGGAGACCATCGCAAATGGTCTCTAAAGGGATCATCCCCTTCTTCCCAGTGTGAAAGTTCAATACGACAAAACACACAGCGCACCACATCTTCTCGGTTCAAGTAAAAAAAAAACGGCTTTTGCAAGTTCATGCGTCGATAAAAAGCCTACAGGCCAGGATTCAAATGTTAACCATCGATCATGTTCTGATTTTAAATTTAACCCACGTGGTAAACCAACTTGCTCACTTGTTGTATTTGGTACTAACGCCATGTGTTATAATAAAACTTTTTCTTATTGTAAGTTATTAACATTGCACAGAGTACTTTAAAGCATAATGCATGCTTGTTCACTGTCTGTTCATTACGTTAATGGCACATGACGACACCTAAAAGCAAACAAAATAACCCATCACTCAATCAATCAATCAATCAATCAATCAATACTTGTAAATAAAACGTTAACGTTAATTGGCATTAATATATCAAAACACCATTAAAATTAAACTGTATGTTGACACTAACAGTAACCCATGTACTTATTTTCTTTTTTATAAAGCTACAGTCATTTACATTCCCCCACCCTCCCTTTAACCAATATATAAACAAAAATGAATGTCATGTCATTTTTGTTCACATTATCATGTTCAAACCTGTGGATATTCGTTGAGTCCATAGGGAACCACCCATAAATTAAATTTATTATTTTTATTTTTAGAAAATCCAACATGGCCTTGTACTTTTCCCAGTCAACAACAACAACATAGCCATTAATCAAGAAAGCAATCATTGTCCCAGTCATGTACAAGTAATGATTTTTTTTTGTCTACGAGTTTTCAGTAGTGGTAAAATGGAATAGCATTTTTAAGTTGGACTTACCTGAGTTTTAAACAGTTCACTCTTTGGCAGTGGTTTCGCTTTAGTGCGTTTCTGGTTTTTTTCAGCGACTGCTACGGCGGTAAGGCTATTCTTTCCAAGTTTCTAAAAAATTAATAAAATAAACCGCTATAAATACCTAAATTCAGGTTAATACATACATTTCATAAAATAAAACATAAAACAAAAAAAATGAAACAAGTTAGTTTAAAAAAATCATCTCACCTTTACTTGCAGTGACTTGTTGCTTTTCCCTTCTAGTGGGCTCAAAAATGCAATGGTTTCTTCTCCCTCAGACATGTAAGGTATGCCGGTTATCTGCAAACAAATAAATAAATAAAATCATTAATTACCTAATCAATAAATAATTGCATGTATTTATATATAAATCAATAAATGTATAAATGAATAAATATATACCTACCTCACAACAAGAATAAGTATTTTCCACCAACACCAAAACTGTTAAACAAGGCCAAGTGTTTCACACAACGCTGTAGCGTGTTCAAAAGTAGTCACATAAGTGCGAGTGGAAATGTCAGCGACGTGTCTTTATATATCACATTGCATGTATAATCTTTTTTTTCCCACGCTTTGAACATTCTCTTATCGTGCACGTGGGCAGCTAACGTGCCAGGCGAACACCTGTGCCGAATCAAATTTCACCTGAACTTGCATTTTGTCACGTACGAAGCAAAACAGGATGTGACTTGTTAACAGTTATCATGCACGTGGACAGATAACGTCGAAAGTGAACACCTGCGGTAGATCAAATTTCACATGAACTTGCATTTTGTCAACCACGAAGCAAGACAGGATGTCACTGGTTTAGCGTACATGCCATCTCACACGTGTGTGCACGCCTTTCGCACTTCCCTGCCAGCACAATGGTCAGATTATTTCACCTTCAAGCGTCTTGGTCATTTTTTCCATTGCACTTGTTGTCAAGTCAGATCAATGCCTTCCAATAAGCTCAAATGACCTTCACCTCCTGTAAGTTTGTTTTCTGTACTCGCTTTGACCAACATAGAACCAAGCTCTCATTACCGTTTACACGTTAAAGGTAAAATATCAGAAAAACACACGCTCGCTCTTTCATACACCGACCCGCCGAAATAGCGATTGATCTATTGAACACAGCCACCATGGTCAGCGATAGGTTCGTTGAAACACACACCCAGCCGTATCGTCTCTCTCAACCACCACGCTTCATGGACATTGTTGTTGTTGTTGTTTGAGTCTTCAGTCTTTTGACTGGTTTGATGCAGCTCTCCATGCCTCCCTGTCCTGAGCTAATCGTTTCATCTCTACATAGCTACCACACCCTACATCCGAGGCAATCTGTTTAACATATTCTAACCTTGGTCTACCCCTACAGTTCTTGTCCTCGACCCTTCCTTCCATAACTAAGCTTGCTATTCCTGGGTGTCTTAGTATGTGTCCTACCAACACATTATAAACAGGTAAAGAAAAAGAAAACGTTTTTTCAACATGTATGGCGTTAGGCCCTTTGTGAATTATTTTTTTGGAAAAAAAATCTACCACATTTGAAAGGGGGCGTTAGCCCGAGTCCTAGGACACCTCGTACATGTCTCTAGCGTTATTAGTTCGTGAGATATCGGCAAAAATCACAAAAAACACGTGTTTACCCCAAAATCGAGTTTCCAAAATTTTTTAAGAAATATAACGAGTGATCCATAGCAAAGAGGACGTCACTCCGAGTCCTTGGACCCGTCGTACATGCCTCTAGCGTTATTGGTTCGCGAGATATAGCAAAAAGTTTAAAATCACGTTTTTACCCCAAAAAGAGCGTGTTTCCAGATTTTCACCTTTTCGACACCTACATTCCCGTAAAGAGCACAACGATATGAAAAAAACGAATCCAAGCACGCCCTCCTAGCATCACTCCTTCCATTCCAAGGTCGCAGGGGCTCACCACTTGCTAAGTGGAGCAGCTCTGTCCCCATCCCACTACTACAGGTTTTCATTCTAGAGACTTGAAATTTATTTTGGGGGTAGAGGGGGTAGGGATCATTGATTTACGTTAAACAATTTTTTTTTGTAGAGTTCCTAGTTTCCAAAATATAGGATTTTCAAAATTCGAGTTTTTTCAAAAAAACATAAAAAGTAAAAAAGTTTCATTATGGAAAATAAATGTCATAAAGACCATTCGTTTGGGCCATGGCACAACGTTCTACCATGTTTGGTTTTCAAACTATCGCCTATTTTCGAAAACAAAAAAAATCAAAAAAAATTGAAAAATATAACGAGTGGTCCATAGCAAAGAGGACGTCAGCCCGAGTCCAACGATACCTCATTTGTCAAAATCGGACCACGCGTTCGAGAAATATTTAACATGGCTGAGGCTTAGTAGTGGGGCAAGGAGGGTTTTAGAGTGGCTTGGAAGCGCCACTACTCCACTACTCTTAGGTTGGTCTCGAGTAGATGATAAAGATTTGATAATCAATTCCACATACATGCCAACACACTTCCTTTTTGATCGTATAAAAATAATGCTACCTGAAAATTCATTCAGCAGACGCTCATTCAGTTAGTAGCTTTCGTTTCTGATAATTTCAGTTTCTCTCTTACCGTATCTTTAGAAAGACAAGCCATGTTAAGAATCGAATGAACTCAATTCGATACGGTTTTCCTCATTAGTGGATAAATTAATACGCTTCTTTATTTGTCGAACGTAAGAATGAGGAATGGTTTACATCCCGAGGTTACTGAGTGTTTTGACGCGACACGTGTGGTGGCCTGGGTGAGTCTGATTTTCCCTTTAAACCAAGGTGGTCAACATTTTGAACACTTGCTACCATGAATATGCAGGGTACCTTGCATTCGTTTTACAGATCTTTATGTCGTCGTCCAACCTGGCTACGTACCATCGGATAAAATCGGTCCTTTTCCGGACAAATAAAAAATCACTCGTTGGACCAGGTACATAAACGGCCATTGTACATCCACTGAAATCGGTATTAAGCGGGAAAATATGTACCAGCCCGGTGATCGAACCTGCTTCCCGGCAGCTTGTCTGACGCAACAGCAGGAATGCATGATTTAGCCACCTTAGCTACCGTTAGGCATAGCGAATTGCTGGCACGTATTGAATCTATTCGTAGCCCCCAAAGACACCTGTCTAAACGTAAGGTGGTGTTATTTGGAGATGTGATCGTTTAAAACATGCATTATACTGTAGTTGAGGTCATTGAAATTACGCTACCGCTAACGATTTCTACTATGTTCGTGAGCATGAACTTAACTTAATGTTGTATTGAGGCCATAAAGGAGCAGGTACTAATGTTTTTAGGTGCTGTGAAACAGATAAGTATACATAGTAGAATTCAAGTGCATATTCTAATCTTACTAAATTGTGTTTGTTTCAACTGTATACACGTGCATAATACTCATACGTACAGTTACCAGCAGTTAGCTCTGCACTTCTCCATCCCACTCCCACGGTATACTACGGCAGTGTGAAACATTTGCCACTCTGAGCGTGTCTGTGACTATTTGTGATAAGTTACTGTCACGCGCGTCAATGTTCTCAGACAGGGAAGTATTCGTCCCGCTCCCTGCACCGCTCTACACCCCGCTCCTACCGCTGAGCTCTCAAGGTTAGGTGCACAGCTAAGTGCCACAATCTGTAGTTCACAAACCCTTATAAAACAAACTAACCTTATATTCAAACTGCGGATCGTAATATAAACATTATACCGTACTAAGTATAATAAGACCACGACGATTAATATTTGTATATATATTTAAACCTCCACCCAAGCGATCAGGGTCTGATGATGACCGCTTGACGGTCGAAACGCGTCATCCTAAATTGCCCATTACTTAATTATGATTAGAAATAATTTCATGAGTGTTTATTTATTTGTTTGCTTGTTTGTTTATTTATTTGTGTGTGTGTTTGTTTATTTGTTTGATTATTAGTTTGTTTATTTATTTACTTGTTTGTTTGTTTGTTTGTTATCAATTTGTTTATGTATTTGTTTGTTTATTTTTTGTTTATTTATTTGTTTATTTATTTATTTAAGTTAATTATTTATTTGTTTGTTCATTTATTTGTCTGTTTGTTTACGTGTTTGATTATTTATTTATTTGTTTACTTGTTTATTTATTTATTTGATTGTTTTTTGTTTATGTGTTTGTTTATTCTTTTGTTTATTTGTTTGTTTGATTGTTTTATGTTTGTTTATTTATGTATATGTTTGTTTATTTATTTGTTTATTTTTTGTTTACTTGTTTGTTTATTAATTTGTTTATTTATTTGTTTGTTTATTTTTTGCTTATTTATTTCATTGTTTTTTGTTTGTGTGTTTGATTATTTGTTTGTTTATTAATTTGTTTATTTATTTGTTTGTTTATTTATTTACTTGTTTTTGTTTATGTGTTTGTTTATTTATTTGTTTAGTTATTCCGTTATTTATTTGTTTGTTTATGTATTTATTTGTTTAATTGTTTGTTTATTTATTTGTTTGTTTTGTTATTCCGTTATTTATTTGTTTGTTTATGTATTTGTTTATTTATTTATGTGTTTATTTATTTGATTGTTTTTTGTTTATGTGTTTGTTTATTTCTTTGTTTATTTATCTGTTTATTTATTCGTTTATTTATTTGTTTGTTTATTTATTTATTTGTTTGTTTGTTCGTTTATTATACGTCATACCTCCGCCCGATCATTTGGGCAAATTTATGTTTACCCACTGATGAGCTACAACTGACACAAAGCCAAGTCTGCTCGTCACTACGCCAGGAGGTGAGCACTATAGCCAGCACAGGAGCCAGATCTCGTGCCCTCATTTCACTAATGTGGAATCCAAGGAATACCATTTCAAGGATGGATAAAGGTGAAATTCAAACTTGGATAGACTGACCTATTGCGGTGTATTTGATGTCGGTAACAGATTGAGTGTCGTTCGTCCCCCGATACAATAGCTAACGCCACACAAAAGCCAGAAAGATTTGTCCGCGGATTTGCACGGGATTGATTTTCCAGATGACCTGTATGAGAGACCTCGTTCCACTATTGCCTCCGTTATCAATTTCACCACCGCGTGGTGAGGGAGGAGGGTCAAAGATAGCTTTCGTCGGCGTAGGATTTGGCATTGATAAATAATTCATTTTCCAACCCCAATACAAACCCGTCAATGAGAGACCACCAATATATTATATGGACTCTCTACCGCACACATTCACAGGATAGACAACATAACACTAGGGTATGAAACTTCCATGAGGTGTTCATCACAAAGATACAGTAGATGCTACATCTCACACTTAACACAACCCCAATAAACAATTGATTAAATCTCACTGCGCTGAGTCGAAACATAGTACCTTGTTTATTCCCTGTACAGTCGCGTTAGCAAATCCGTAGGAAGGCGGAGATAGATTCACAGGGCAAAGAAAAATATCTCGAATTCACTTAATTTGCCAGTTGTTGTATATATACAGGGTCTTTAGTTTTGCTTGGCAAGGACATTCTCGCTCACGCGCTCCGCCAGTGACGGCTCAGTTCCCGGCTGCCGCGCGCTCATATGTTCGGCAGAATACGGTGCTTAAAATCAGTAACATGCATTTTTACTCACCATGCTTACAGTAGATGCTGAAAATGTTCCCCATCCGCTGCCAAACATAACCGGCATCTCCTTATGAAGTTTCTGGTTAATCCGGTTAATTTAGTTTCAGTAAGGAAATAACGACATTTACGTCTATTTGTATTGTTTACTGAACCTGTATATTTGAATCTCTTAGCCAGTTGATGTATTGTCCAATTTATAGGAATGGGTCTCCCTGGAAATATCATTCGAAACTTTTGTCTTGTTTTTGCGCACGTTATGTAGGGTACGTATTGTGCAGACCTTCGCTCGATCTTGGCCGCCTGTCCCCGGCCAGGTTCTGGCGTGATCTCCAGCCGTATATAGTTCATCTACTGTAAGTTTGCACTTTTTTGACAGCTAGGGTTGCAGACCTTAATACGGAAAGACTCAATTTATAACCTGTAGTCCATAACAAATATATACATGTTTTATTCACATGTAAGTTCTTTCAGGTTATTTTTTCGCTTGTCCCAGTAATTGTGAATATATTGGCAACATATTATGTCGGCCAGACTGAAAAGTTTTATTATCAAACTGAACCACAACGTGCTCGTGGGATGGGCGTGAGGTTGGTAATGGACGCTTGACTGTGTTCATCCACCTGAGAAAATAACGTGTTAATTATATTAAATAATAATAATTATAATTGATAATATTGCGCAAAGTCGTCTGAAAGTATTATTTCCATTTGAACGCGTGTTCTTTTTTTTTTTTTTTTTTTTTTTTTTCAGATAAATATATAGTGGTTATCTTAAATGTTGAGTAAATATGTAACCTGAGAGGTCTCCAGGTCGGACATCTTTGTTTTGAATATCGAGTCGGAAGCAGATACGGAATTTCTTGTTCAAGATATTTATTTTATTTCCTTCTTTTTGAAGGTAAAAGAAAAGTCAGCAGAACCATTTATTTCCCTAAGGACATTGGCCTGGTGAATAATTTTCATTTGGCATGATTTGTGCAAAAAAGTAGGCCTAAAATATGGGTTGTTTTTTAGGCCTAAAAGTTAACTTACATGGTGAAATGTTTCGTACGTTTTATTTTAATATCAATCCAACAGGTCAAGTACTGATCGTATCGTCTTAAAGACATATTACACCATACCTTAGTAAGCATTTTCCTCGAGCTGTGAAATGATGGGCGTAAAATAATTCCACTCTCACATGTAAGTTATCAGCTGCTCTGTCATAGCCAAGGTCTTGGTCATAGCGCGTCCAATGATGTAACATTATTCTGTCAGCGAGCTGTCAGTGAGTGTGCTGTTAGAACGATTATTTGATAAATGTCACAAAGAAATACAAGTTTCCTTTAAAAAGGGCAATGAATTGATATTGCGAGATGAATGTAGGTTTAGGCAACTCATAACAGCTGTTGACATCTTGACGGAATACAGCGGCCATTGCTGGCTGCCACGTGGGTGATAGCTCATTGGCTGGAATGCACGTTGTAGAGATGGATTGATATGTTCAGTAGGAGTATTCGATCCCGCGAGAACTATCAAAAAAGTGCAAACTTACACTAGATGAACTATACCGCGGGTATTCCCTCGCTCTTCTGTAGACGTGTGCACTTTGAGCTAATTGGGAGTTTCAGTGTTTTATAAAGCTACTGTGTACCGGTACTGTATATCGTATTGTGTAGCGTTTTATTGGGACTGCTGTAATGCTGTAATGCCTTATGTAAAATATTCGTTACGTAAACGTGTATATCAACACAATACGTACATAAAGTGCAGGAAATCGTGCGCTAGAATAAGACAAAAGTTTCGAGTGAGATTTCCAGGGGGACCCATTCCTATAAATCGAACAATAAGACAACTGGTTAAGAGATTCAAACATACGGGTTCAGTAAACAATAAAAATAGACCTGAAAATTTCCTTACCGAAGCTAAATTAACAGGAGTAACCGGAAACTTCATAAGGAGATGCCGATTATGTTTGGCAGTGGACGGGGAACATTTTCAGCATCTACTGTAAACATGGTGAGTAAAAATGCTTGATACTGATTTTCAGAACCGTATTCTGCCGTATACACGCGCGCGCGGCAGCCGGGAACTGAGCTGTCACTGGCGGAGCGAGAATGTCCTTGCCAAGCAAATATAAAGACCATGTATAAGAGTTCCAAGAGAACTTCTTATAATTCCGAAAATATTTTGCTCATCCCTTGGGTTAAGGGTGGGTCATATCAAAAATTATTTCGGACAAACGTTTTAGGTAAAATTTAGAGGAGTATTGACCATATTAAATGGTTTTGATATTGTGCCTTTTCTCTCTTTATCGTTTTGGCCTACTTAGGACCACGGGGCTCGTATCTACTCTTCAGTAAAGTTGTTGCTTTCTTCTCCCAATATTCCCTCATTTTCTGACTATGAGTCAGTCCTCTTTCTACTTACTTGGAACATCAGACGGTCACGAGTTTGTTCCAGTGGGATATTTAGTTGTTCTAGGGGGAACTCTATGTCGCTTGATTTAAAAAGAAAAAGAGCTCATTGACCCTCCGCGTTGCGGGTTGCATACCCTTTAGGCGCTCATCTAATATTTCAACCCAATCTCAGATCATCTAGTCGACTACTACGTCCTCCGTCATCCTCAACCAACCCTTACATTCTTTCTCATTTATTTACCCTCCTGGAGACCCCTTGTCGTTATTATGATCGGTAATTTTTTCTCTAAGTCCACAAGTGTCGGTATCCGCCATGCCTTCTTTCCTCGACGTTATATTTCACGCCATAAGGTGTTCTCTCAATTATTAAGAGTCCTTTGTTTTCTACAGAGTAAAATTCTCTAATCTACCGCGAATCGAACCGTCGTCCTTACGATTCGCAGACCACCTCTCTTACCTCTAGACCAATAGATCACGTTGAAAGTGGGCGCTTAAAAAGCGAGTCATGCAGTGCATTGTTACGTAACGTGTTAAGTTAAGAAGTGCCAGTTTTTTGGCCTAATTTCGATTTTTGCAAAAAATTAATCGCCGAATGTCACAAGTGTACGGCGAACACTGCATGTCACTTGCAAGGGTCAAGGCGTGGCACAAGCTCTTCAGGGAAGGACGGGTGTCGTTAGCCGATGATGCCCGGTCTGGGCACCCCCTGCATTACCGATGACAACGTCCAGCTGGTTGATGCACTCATTACCCAGGACCGCCGAGAGACAGTGAACGCCATAGCCGCCGTGGTCGCTCCACGACCTCATACGGCCAACACAGTCGCGGCACTCCTGCAGAAATTCAAATGGGAGGTTCTCGGCCACCCTCCATACAGTCCAGACCTCTCTCCCTGTGATTACGCCATGTTTTGGTCCCCTGAAAAGGGCTCTGCGGGGCCAACGATTCACCTCGGATGCCGACGTCCTGCTGTAAGTGCGGAACTGGTTCACATCGCAGCCCAGGGAATTTTATGAGACAGCCATTCACCGCCTCGTGTCACAGTGGGACAAGTGCCTCAACAGCCAGGGCCAATACTTCTAACATATAGGTACTGGTTTCTGTAATTAAGCCTCCGGCTCGTTATTTTTTGAACGCACCTTATACAGTAGTATAGATTTCTGGATTTGAGTACCTGAAAAATAATTCCTAATTGAAATTGTAAGGACGTCCATTTCAAAGTTAGGTGTAGTTATATTGTAATTCTGTTCATCCAACACCTAATGTAGTGTTAAGCTAAGTAACCAAGCTGACGAAGGCCCCACTGAAGGGCCGAATACATGTTTCATCAATAAAGAAGAACACATGTTAAGTATTAACAGGTGTTCAAAGCGAATTGAATCAGTTAGACATAACAAAAATAACACTCTTTTATGTATAAGAAGTTATAGCCAAAAAAATGGGATTAGAAATTTCATTTGAAAAAACAGAAATGATGCAAACTTTTAAAGTTGATCTACCAGTCATTCAACTGAACAATAATAAAGAGATTAAAATTGTTCAGAAATTCAAATATCTTGGGGAAATAATAACATGGAACACAAATGAAAAAGAAGCAATAGAATACAGAACAACTAAATTTAAACAAGCACAAAGACTTACCTGGCCAACCTATAAAAAGAAATCTTTTTCGATAAACGCTAAGCTGAAACACTATCATTCCATAGTTAAACCCGAGGCAACTTATGTTAGTGAAACTTGATTCAAATTTAATGTAAAATCAACAACAGACAAATTACAGAAAACTGACAGACGAATTATTAGAACAATTATTAACAAAAAAAAACACCAAGTTAATGGACAGTGGAGATTGTTGCCTAACAACATCGTCTATCGTGAATGTGAATCAATAATAACTACAATGAGTAAAAGAAGAATTTCCCTTTTCTGTCACATATCAAGACTGCCAGAAACCAGGATATTGAAACAACTATTTGATTACTTTTTGAAAAATAAAATCAATAATAATTGGTTCAAAGAAGTTCAGGATGGTTGGAAGAATAGGGTATAACTCGGCAACAAATCAAAGACAGAGAAGAGAAGAGGATTTTTAAGAACAAAAGCATAAGTCTCAAACTAAACACAGTTGAACGGAAGCAATATACTATATCGGACACACAAAGGGCTTCCAGGTCGGAGAGGATGAGAAACTTCTGGGAGGAGAAAAAGAAGAAATTTACTCAAATGTATTGATTGAAGTGCTCCAATGTGGGTGTAAAATATGTAAATAAATCAATAAGGGCCTTATTTTTGGGTGAAATAAAACTGTTGATTTCTGTGTTCAAACTGACACTATTTTGATGAGTATTTCGCAAAATAAGTTGTCACAATGATCGAGGTTTCTTCTGAAATCTTCCTGAAAGTATGGGGTAAATCTAACAAATTACGGGATGAGGGTTTTTTAAGAGCACTCTTTTAATGTATCCTTCTTATTAAAACTTCTTCTTTTTATGTGTTTCTGAATCCCAACAGTGTTTATCGCACGTGTATTTTCCTTCCCACTGAATATGAACATTGCAGTATTTTCTTGCAGCGTCAAATTTTTAGAACCCCTCACTGTTGTATTCCTCAGCCCTCGAGAAAACTTTTGTGACTTTTAGATTTAAGCATTTTTATACTTAAATGTTGGATGTTTGCCGATAAAGTTAGTTTTATCAGTCGCGAACTCACACTTTCATCGATAGCTTTAGAGATCGCGGAACTGTGGGCATTTGTGTAGAGAATATGCAGCACTATCAATCAAATGGGAAGAAACCACGTTTGTCAATTCCTCAGAAGCATTTAAACGTTTAATGGAGAGCTTTCTCGATAATATTTTGCATTTTTCATACCAAGTGGGTATATTTCGTGATTATTAGCACAATTCGCGCAATAAATCAGATTGTGTGATATTTCGCGAGTTTATTTTGCTAAAATACGGTACTATAAGTACTTAAGAGGTCATATATAGGCAAGAAAGAAGATATGACAAATGTTCGCACACAACGCTATTACCAAAAAATACGGTCCCTATTTATATACAATTGTATGACATAAAATTGCTTCTTTCACTTCAAATGTAACATGAACATTTGTTCGCGTATAAGCTTCAATTGTGCTAAGATCCTACTGAACAGAAATTTGGTTGGTTCTTCAGTTCAGGGGCTGCGTCAACGCGGTCATGTAGCCCCGTGTACTTTGGGTGTGTGTAGAATCTGTCTGATAACCGCTGTTAATTGTGATGGTTGTATTAGTGTGAGTATCTGTTTTTAAATTCAAGTAAGGACTGCAACTTTGAATTTTTCAAATAGTTCCTACTTTTGCCGCCAAATGCCACCGTCAACGACTACTAGGCCTAGTTCAGAACTTAGCTACTAGACGCCACCGCAGTCGGCTCTTGGCAACGAACATAGGAGCGTTGTTTACATTCTTAACCTATACAATTTAGCTTCACACAAGTGTAATTAGTGGAAGGTTCTTTAACATGCCATAAATCTATGACATGTGACCGTCAGCTTTGCTTCCCCTCCGAAGGAAGGCATACTGAGGGATTTTTAACGCTCTTAAAAATCCGACGGCTTCGGCCGGGTTTGAACCCGCGATCTTGGGCATAGAAGCTCAGCATGCTACCAACTACGCCACAGAAATTAAGTTGGTCATCTTCTTCCCTGTCCTCCTTCGGGCTGGGTTGTAAGGATACCAGTACTTACCTTAAATGCCAGCTGGTATTGAACTGATGACCTTTCAGACAGTACTCTAAATGAATCACAAAATTGCTCGTCAACAGGGTCAAAGAGTGTAAACAAGGAAACACAAAATTCATGTAGTTTAATTTTGATATCTTAACATAGTTCTTACAAAAACATCTTATATATATATATATCCCTTTATATATCTATCCTTAAACATAATAAAGAAGATGAAACAATACTGACCAAAGAGAAGAGACTCTGAGAAGTAACCTAAGAGTAGAGGTCAGGCAGATAAATGTGCCTGAATATTGCCTGGAAGAAGATTCCATAAGGAAACTGTCAATGACATCATGCTAAAACTCATTCTAATATTTTGTCCCCTAATAATAATATCGTATGACCTGGGCTGCCGGGTGCAAGCTTTGTAATTTAACACCCAGAGGGTAGCTTGCATGTCGAATTTCGTTGTTCCTTGAATCACTATGAAAGTCGAGAAGGTTAGATATCTAAGCTCCTTGAACACTATAGCGCTTTCTAGTAGAGAAATGAGGAACTTTGTGTTGGCGGAAACTCCCGAGATTAATTTTGCCATCATGAGCACAGCCTACTGAATTCAAGTGGGTTCTTTGACATGCCAACATCGTATGATATGCGTGTCGTATTTTTTCCGCCTTTCAAAAATCACTTACCACGGCCAGGAGCGAACCTGCAATCTTGGGGTTAGTAGACCGACACGCTATCCACTCACCCACCCCTGTAATATATAGCCAAGTACCAGAAACTCAACATGCCGTAATACAGACTGTAGTCGCTGATCTTTCCTTTAAGAAGCAGATACAGTAAATCAAAAACTAATAATACTAACTGTATGTTTTCTTCATCCAATTTCCTCCTGCCAAGCTGTACAGTTAGGGGACTATTTTTCAAACAAAACTATATATTTTGGCCTGCCTAAACTGCAGTTGCTCGTGGTCTCTGTTGCATTGGTAACTATTAATTTGAAAGTTTTCTTTATGTTCGACTCTGACTATTATATGTCAGAAAACTGTATCATAATGATGGTCATTATAACACTATTTTTCATTATGAAACAGTTTCTCCCACCAATCATAGCTCAAGAAACAGTTGTTTGACCAATTAGATAAGGATAGCATCGCACCTGCTGTGAGTTCCAAAGCCTTCTAATTTAAATTTCACTGCGTGGCCTAGTGTCATAGTAGGGTAATCGAGGAGGCCATGGTCAAATACAAGGCATTCTCTGTGTACCATGCGCTCTGTTCAGCACATAAAACTGGCCAAATCTCGACAGATATTTATGAATATTTATGTTCGAACATAAAATAGTTATAATAATTATCGTCGAACATAAACAGTCGTATGCAACTCGCCTATAATGGTAATTAAGACATTCGAATGGAAATTATAAAACTTGCATAAGCTTGTTTTATAAACATACTCGTGTCTTAATTATTGCCAGTATAGGCTCGTTGCATAATATACTATTATGAACCAGTCTGTAAGAGCTGATTTACAAATTCTAGATATTATTTTTTCAGCAAAATTATGATATATTTACGAGGGAAGTTCCGAAAGTAAGTTTCATCATTTTATAACACGAGCAGATGGTACACCAGGTGACACAAACAATCGCCATAAGAATCCACACCCTTGGCTGGTTCAGCGATGAAAGGGGTGTCAGCGGAGGGGGAATGACGCATGTGCAGAGCGCTGATGAAGAGAGAGGAGCAGCAGACCGGCGTGCCCGATATCATTCGGTCGCTGGTGTTGCAGGTTCAGTGAAGGACAGCAGAGTGTGGAGGATTAAGATCAAAGTGGTCATCCCTCCACATCCACGAATGAAAACAACATTGCTCGAGTACAGGACATGGTGTTAGCAGAAAGGTGCATAACGGTGGCCACACTGCGTATTGGTCGTGCCCGGGTCCATCGCATGCTCCATGATGTGCTGGGTTACCGAAAAGCGTCCACAAATTGTGCACCGAGAAACCTGACCCCAGAGCAGGCTGTGTGACAATTCCTTGTATCGCAGGGCACTGAGTTTTACCAGAGTGGTCCCTTCTAACTGATTGCATGGTATGACAAGTGTCTCAATGTCGGTGGCGACTAGTCATGACACCATGATGTATGATCAGTTTTGTAAAATATGTGATTACACAAATGTCCGTCAAATCAATACTTTAATTTACATAACTACTGGTACATGTTCCGAACCATTCTTACGGACCTTCTTCAGCCAATGTTATTGCACTAGCCTACACTAAAGAAAACATTGAATCGGCCTTGTGTGTTACAAATCAAGTGTCAATCTAAAATCAATCACTGCAAGCTACACATCATTATTTGTACAATAAAATTTCTAAAACATAGTAATAAAAACACAAATTCTTCATATGCTAATTCATAATGGCTATATAGTGTTCATTATAAACTGTGAAATATATCTTCTGCTGTCTTATCTATTTGACTATTATTCTACTGCCGTATTGTACATGGCTTAACTGTCCTTCCGACGGCTTCGGCCAGGTTTGATCCCGCTATCTTGGGCAGTGCAGATTTCTAAACCATATGTTATTATGGGGTGAAGTGTGAATGAAGGAGGATCTGTTTTGATCGTAAGGGAGTTGTAATTTTCTGTAATTGTACAATTTTGCCAGGAGGAAATTACTCCCATTTGCAAATAAATTTGCAAAGTGAATGAATGATGCCAGCTAATTGAGAATCAGGCTTAACAGAGGACAAACACCGATGGCATTGACAGTTTCCTTATCAGGATCAATATTTTGCATATATAATACAGCTGCATAGAGAATCACAGATTATGTCCTAACCTAAGAACTCAAAAACTAGTAGCATTCTCTCGCAAATATCAACACTTCAGATAAGCAGATACAGTTCTAACAAGTAACAAGACTCATAACACTTCTGCTGAGAATGACAGGTTAGTTTTTCCATTCCTTCCCAAGGAACCTTTATAACATTTTCTGTTTAAGGCAGGAAAAAACTCGTAATAAAAGGAGCAAAAAGTAAAGCTGCTTAGGATGAAGCTGTCATCTCATTCTAGAAGTAAACTGCTTATTTCTACCACACCTCAAGCATTTAAGAGGATGACCCAGGAAGTACCTTACCTCTATCTCAGGAAATATTTTACATGGACTCCTAACAGATCTGCTTAAAACTTGTCAATACTCTAACAGTTTAAACAGAATCACTTATTATAATGAATTAGTGGAAACTGAATGTGAGAGTGATATTCAGGCCTTAGGTGCCATAATACAGGGTATTGGTAAAGTCACCGGACTCTAAATTTGAAAAATCGTAGCTTATGTCGCACCACCGGTGGAAGACTGCCACAAGTCAAAAAGGACACTTTTTCAGGAGAAGCATTTAAAGATTTTGAGCTAATAAGAAAAGTATAAATATTTGCATAACTAAAGTGAAAGTAACGTATTACTATTTTCTAACATTGTCTAGTAATTTACAATAACTTACAAAGTTATTTCATGGATTATAATTACGTGTTTTAATAAAAAACACAGGAAAAAAAAAACAGGAACAGTATGGCTTCAGGAGTGGAAGATCCACAGTGGACCCAATCTTTAGCTTGAGGCAGGTGATGGAAAAGAACTGGGAATATGGAGAGGATTTGATCATGACTTTCATAGATCTAGAAAAGGCATATGATAGTGTCCCCAGAGAGAAGGTATGGGAAACCATGGTTAAGAAGAGACTGGGAAGAGAAATGTTGGTAATGGTGCAAGCAATGTACAACAACTGTGTTAGCAGGGTTCTGACCCCTGTTGGAAAGACAGATTGGTTAAGGAACAAGACTGGACTAAGACAGGGGAGTGTGCTGTCACCTCTTTTATTCATAATGGTAATGGATGAAATTGTAAAGGAAACAAAGGAAGCATATGGACATAAAGAAATGAAGTTACTGTTATTTGCAGACGATATTGTGGTCTGGGGAAGGAACACCGAAGAAGTGCAAAAACAACTAGATGCACTGAACGAAAATATTCAGAAGTATGGCCTGAAAATCAGTATAGAGAAAAGCAAGACCATGGTGATGACAAGAGGGGAAAGACAAGGAAAGGGCATTGTGAAAATTGGAAGTCAGAGTTTGGAAATTGTGGACACGCTCAAATACCTAGGAAGTGAATTGATGCAAACTGGTAGGTTGGACATGGAGATTGGCAGGAGGGTACAGCAGAGCAATGCATTCTATCAAAGTGTAAGAAAACTTGTTTGGGATAAGGAAGTACCAAGGAAAAGCAAGGAGGTAATGTATAAAATGTACTATGTACCCATATTAACGTATGCAGCTGAGACTTGGACCCTGACAAGCAGGCAAGAGAGTAGAATCCAAGCCAGTGAAATGAAATTCCTAAGAAGTATGATAGGTAAGACAAGGAAAGACAGAGTGAGGAATGAAGATGTTAGGAAGGAAGTTGGGATGGGAAAACTAAATGAGAGAATTGAGAAGAATAAACTAAGGTGGTTTGGACATGTAAAGAGGATGGAGGAAAATAGAATACCAAGACAGATGCTGGAGGCGAAGTGCAAGGGTAAGAGAACAAGGGGAAGACCTAGAACACGGTGGATTGATTCAGTGAAGAACAGCGTGAGAAAAAGAAATCTGGACTGGGACAAGATTGTGGAAGAAGAATGGTGGAAGGAAAGAGGAAAGTGGAGAAGTGCCATAAATACCCCGACCCGGCAGGAGCTGGATAAGGGGAAATGATGATGATGATGAATAAAAAATATTAACAATTTTGAGTTATGGCAGTTTTCTAATCAGTGCCATAGAATTGCTATTTATAGGATCTGAGTTGTGGCTGTTTTACAGGACACTGACTTGATCATAGGCATGTGGCAGTCTTCCACCACGGGTACGATGTATATGATGGTATAAGTTGTCACGCTTAACTGTGAGATGTTATTAGGCACGGTAGGACTGGTTGTAGTAGTGTCAGAACAGTGCAGCTCTTGCATTACGCAGAGTGAGTCGTACAAGATCAAGCGGGCAACAATGCATCTTATACGCGCAAAATTCGCTTTATTGGAGGCTTATTTTGATTACATAAGTTGGCGATGTTTCAAGATTTTTTAAGCAATCGAGTAATCTCAAGAAATTTGTGTCCTCCTTGATCGCCAAATTTAACCTCTTCAGACTTATTTTCTGTGGGGGCATTTAAAAGAAAGATACAGAGATAATCCTCATTCTTTGCATGAACTCAAAGAAGCAATTTCTAAATGTATTGGGGAAATAACAACAGCAGCTTTGAAAAATGTGTCGCAAAGCATATGAAAGAGTGTAAATTCGTGCCTGCAAGAAAACAATGGTCACTTTCAACATCTCTTGTGAACTGGAATTGTGGGAACGCAAAGTGAGGAAAAGGAATTAGTGTTATGTCTTAACATTTATTACTCTCAGCACTTCCAGGATACTTCCACCGAAACTAAAACAATATTGTTCTTCACTTTGAAGGTATGTGGAACTAATGTGTGTATCCATTTCAGGTTCCGTGTTGACAGTTTAATTGTGAAATATAAAAATTTCCAAAATTTTCCACCTAATCAACACAATTTTAATATTATTTTAGCGTCTTAAGGGTACATATTTCGGAATTTTTACAATAATTCCTTCTTCAGCCCATCATACTTAATGCTAGTTGAGCACACTCCGGCCTGTACCAAACGTGGAGCTTGACCTCCCTATGAACCACGGCGTGTTGTCTTGCACTGACGTCGGTGTTTGAGCCAATCGTTTCACACTGAATTTTGTCAACAGGCGCATTCTACTCAAATTTTGACCAATGTCCGTGAAGCAGAAAGAACAAAATTTTTAAAACAAACATCTAAATGTGCCATCTCAAATTTCAAATTTGTTCAACAAGATTGAGTTAGCTTCCATGGATAATGTGCTCAGCAATAAATTCATAGACCTCAACCGTCAGCACTTTTAGACAATGCTTAAAAATTTTCGGGGACTTCAAGGGCCCTGCCCCGTCATTATTGTATCCGTCAGTACCTCGAGTTCAAGAATTTGACCTGCTCAAGGACACGAACAGTACTTCAGATATAATACCAAAATGTTTCCAGAATTTTCTACTTTCAGTTTTCATAACTGTGGCCCGTTAAGAATTACATACCAAGCAGCACAATGTTTGTTATTACAGCAGCAATATAGTAATTCGCTGTAAGAAGTAGGAGAGTTTCATATTTTCAAAAATGCATGTCATTATTTTTAGATTTTAGTAATTTTTAAGTGTTTTTAATGTTAGTGCAAATATGTGTTTTTGATATTGACATTGATGATGAGTTCAAGGTTTTCTGTTATTGATGATTCCTAGCATTAAGTATGATGGGCTGAAGAAGGAATTATTGTAAAAATTCCGAAACATGTACCCTTAAGATGCTAAAATAATATAAAAATTGTGTTGATTAGGCGGAAAAATTTGGGAAATTTTTATATTTCATAAATAATGTGTGTGATACAAAGACAGAAAAAAAATCTGAAATATTGAGTCCGGTGACTTTATAATCACTCTGTACAACTAACGTACATACTGTACTTTGATTGTTGACCAATCTAACCTCAAGTATACTGCATCTGCTCTTTCTGTAAGCAGCCACTGCACATTGCGTCATGTTTCCAAATACATCAAACTCTAGAGCACTACTAAGGGTATTAGTGTACACTCATACCAACTTCAAAGATAATATCTGGGTAATTTCAGCAATTATGTACGTTTTTATAATCTAGTGCACTTGAATATTCTCAGCAGTAAAAAGTCCGGACCACAGGGGATGTGACATGTCCTGGCATCCGGTTACCAATGTGTTATCAACAGTCGTGACTGATCCATGGGGAACTACCATATTTGCTCGCATATAACTCGCACTTTTTACCAAAATTAAGTGTGAAAATTTTCAGTGCGTGATAGATGCAGGGATTTGTGTGCAAAAGACCAAATTCCCGAAAAAACGTACAATTTGCATTATTGACACAAGGCAAACTGGCATTCTCACTGCCGTCACTGCTGTCAATCTCACGTGCATCATCCGTCTTCAAGGAACTCTTCATAACAACGTCTGTCATCATAACCCATACCCATATAACCCAACCACGTAAGAGTTCAACTGACGGCCTTCCTTATTTTGTTCCTGACATCAGCTTATCGTAATTAAACATACCAGATCTCGAAGTGTTCTAACCTAACAATTACTTATTTAGCGTGTGGAGCGCCAACAAAACAGCTGGCGATCACACCCCACATTGTTGTTTTACTGCGTTGCCACAATTAAAATACTTTACGTGTTTGGGTAGTAGTTTCTAGCGCGTCTTTCTGTTGATGCCAGTAGTGAATATCAAATTAATTCACAATGAATTCTCAACCAGCAGCTCTCTTATCTTCTGCATATTTTATCACTTTGAGTTTAATCCCAGCCGCACAATATCTACGTTTTGACATAACTAAAAGATCCGACTTCCACAAGAAAACAATCACACTTAATTGAGAAACAACAATTTATTTATCATATGGCTTTTAGTGCCGGGAGTGTCCGAGGACATGTTCGGCTCGCCTGAGTCAATAGCTGCTTCCAGCGGACACCCTTATACGGTGAGCTACAAGTTCATTTCAATTTCAAGTAGTTCCAACTTTCGCTACCAGATATAAATGATACCTAGTGGTGAACGTTCGAACTTTGATAGAGCGTTCCGACGAAATCTAACCTACCAATTTAGCTCCGCACATGTTTAGTCTGTGGAAGGATCTTTTACATGCCATAAATCAAGGACATAGGACCACAGGCTTTACTTCCCCTCTGAAGGAAGGCATACTGAAGGATTTTTAACGCCTTAAAAAATCCAACGACTTCGGCTGGGTTTGAACCCTCTGTCTTGGGCACAGGAGTTCAGCATGCTACCAACTTCGCCACCGAAGCCGCTAGAAACAACAATGGAACGTGAAAACAGAATACTGGTACTTGTAGACAATGCAACAGACTGACAAATACCAAGGAAAGCACCACCCCCAAAACTAACAATAACATCGCAAGCAAGCCGTGTGATGTCCAGTGGGTGGGGGTTCTATCTTAAAATTACTACGGTCATCTTTATGACGGTGTCAGACGGTGTGAGATATATGCAAATAACTTTTTCCCTCTGCAATTTCAAATTTTTAAAAATGGGGTGCGAGATATACACGGAGGCGAGTAATATGCGAGCAAATACGGTATTTCCTACGAACCATTTCTATGATTCCTCATGGCGTGTTTGAGAACATATTCCAAACTACCACTCTATCAAAAATACACTGACTGGCAAAAAAAAAAAAAAAAAAAAAAAAAAAAAAAAACGATCACTTGAAAAATTCAACATTACTTCCATTTAAGTCATAAATATGAACACTCTAGGCCTAGTACATAAGTTACTGTTTATAGCATGGAAGTAAGGTCTCCTGGATGTATTATCCTTCTTCATTTCACTGTTTCACTTAACAATAGCAATTCATTGATATGATGCTGTTTCCCGCGTACCACCATTTTCGATCAGAGCCACTGTCCTGGCAACATCTTCAGGCCTCAAGCGCATATTCGTTTCTGAATTGCACAAGAACAACTGAGAATATGGCTGTATTGATCTTTTCCTACGCCAACAAGGGGCAAAAGGAAAAAGAATAAATCGTTGTATTGTTGACGATAGCGATGGCACGCACATATTTCCGAGGGAAACAGCATCATGTCAAAGAATCGCTATTGTTAAGTGAAACAATGACATGAAGAATGGTAATGGATCCAGGAAACCAATTAACCCTACATCCATGCCATAAACCATAGGTGGGCAATGAGAGAGCGCAGCTCTTGAGCCAACTGCATGAGCATGAGCGCGAGCGGAGCCAAGCAGCCGGGACCAGCTGACTGCTCGCTAATAGTTTGTGCTGGAAAGACTAGATGGCAATATGCGCAGTCAAGGCACAGGCACAAGGCATTGTACCGGGCAGAGTAGGCCTATGTTTAAAGATACGAGAAAATAGCATTTTGAAATTGATTTTGTAGCACTTTCATTTTGAAAAATAGCATTTTGGAGCATTTTGAAATTTAAAAATTAGCATTTTGTAGCATTTAAAAGTTTGTCATCAGGTACAATAAACAGGTTCAAAATAATATGCACGGAAACTAATTCAAACATGAGCAGGATTGAAAATATGGGCGTTTCTGATAAACGGCATAAGCATTTAATATAAGTCTCCTGTTGTGTGTGTGGTTTTTATTTTTACTAAGGGAGTGTTAGAAGTATTAAAATCCTAATATCAGTATCACAGAAATGTAGAAACTTGACATCATACATTTTTCAGAAATGTGAGGACTCTGAAAATAAAGGCATCAGCCTGGCTAATTGGCAAGATTGAGTTCAAGTGCTATCGGTTGGTTGTATAACGTGAGCCGAGGGTACCTAAGCTATGCTCAAAAGATCCCAAGGTCATGTTCTCATTATGCAATCAACAATATCAGGTGTTGTGCAGCAACTCAAATATTGAGGGCCGGCGGAGAGTTGTATTAGTTCACTAGTACCAAGGTGCCAATTGTTAGAATAAAAGGAGCTGTGGTCAGGCAACAATGCTTGTCTTACGAAGTTTACTGTGTGGCAGGAGGAATGACGACAATACCAGGCTGTCCTGGACTCGATGGATGAATTGGTTCAAATTCTGAGGATGTCTATTAAATCCTTTTGTGGTTTCCTACTTACTCCTTGCCAAGTTCCATTCATTTCTTTTAATAACTTATGAGGTAGGATTCAAGAAGTGCCATTTGACCATTAAACCACCGGCAAATAGAAATTCAATGCCCCTCATCCATGGCCCTCATTGAAAAGGAAGTAATAATGTGAATCATACATTTACTTAACTTTGTGTAAATATCACACAATGGATAATTAACTAAATAATAAAATGTATGTTTACTCCCTCATTATTTCCTGACCACACTGCGACTCTTGACTGACAATCAGTAAAACAGTATCCGAATTCACGGAGAAATCGCCGGACGACATGTAACATAACCTATAACTCGCACATGGTAGAGAATACTTTCATCATATTATACAACATTTCCCAAAGCAAAGAGAACGCCTAACAAAAATTGTCTATTCATATCACGATACGTACTTGAGAGTTTTCATTTTCATTTCAAATACAAGAAATGAGGGCCGGCGCGATATAAACCTATATAAGCATAATCTTATTGCTCTAATTTGTAAAAAGAATCGGCACAAACGATTGGAATATTCCTTTTATTAGCACAACCAACTAAAACTAGGAAATAATTTCTCCAAAATCATCGTTTTACTGGCGATAAACAGTGGATATTATGCGGCAATAATAACAGCACCATTTTCAAATTAATTTTTACCATAATCGAATGTTTTCACGACAATAATCGATGTTCGTACATATCGATTATTACTCGTAAATATCGATTATATAGCCGATATTTTCATTTCTGGGAACTCGCAAATTTCAAAGTTGCGGAGCGAAAATGTAATAAAACATAAAATTCAACATTAATCGGTAAATTCGGCACTTTTCGCATTTATCGGAATAATTCGCAAGAACCCTTAGTTATCGCACTTTGTCGCACATTCAGTTTTGCAAATTTTGGGTATACATAGTCATATTAGTTACCAGGTAGTTGAAAAAAAGGAGAAAAAAGTAAAATTCGCATTTATCGCAATTGTGATTTTCCCGTATCTCTACCTATGTTATGTGTACGGCTGTACGCTAATTATGAATCACGAACAAGCTTAGCACATTTTTATGAACAGTTTTCGCAAACAGATTTCCCAACATGCACAAAATGACTGCCAAACTTCTATCAATGTTTGGCTCAACATATTTGCGTGAAAAACTGTTCTCTCTAATGAAGATAAATAAATCTCTATGAAGAGCCACTCCAACTGAGGCACATCTCACTGCCGTTCTTCGAATTGCAAGTGCAAGATCGATCGCTCCAAATGTAATCCGTCTGCTTCAGCGAAAGGATACGCACACCTCATCATCTGCAGAATGACAGTTCAGATAAGAACACATAGGCCTATGTTTTGTTTATAGTGAATGATATATATTCATGTATTTATTTATTTCTGTACTCCTAGAGCAAGTTTTCGTTCCTTGTATTCTAAACAAGTTGTTAGGTTGGCTTATTGCAGTTTCAGGACTATCGGTAGTGGGCAAAGGAGTGTGTACTTATCAGCTGTCAAAGTAATTATTTATGTTTCCTACACAGAACCTAATAAAAGGAATATAATTAAGCGTACGTACGTAGCACCATAATCTAATCATCTAATGCACGGCAAACAGGGCCGCAAGCTGTGCAAGCAGCTACTTCGGTGAGAGTGCATACTCGGCTCTTTCTCCTGCCGGAGCGGGAGCGCTGCTCAATGAGCCAAATTTTGCCCACCTCTGCCATAAACAGTAACTTATGTACTACTGTCGACCAAAATATTATGTGCACTCGAGTTTGAAGGTTACTTGTGAAGTAACCAATTGACCTACATAAAATCCAATAACATCATCATTTTCATCGTTCTATTTTACGTTAGATCATGTAGGTTTGGAATTTTTAATTTATATTTTAATATTTTTTATCGCAGTTGAAACACAAAAAGTGCCCGTTTTTAAGCGTGTTTCGAGCATGCGTCACATTTAAGAATTATTATCTCACAAACCCGTCATCAGATCGAATCCAACTTTTAACACAATATACATTGGAATGTTGTATAACTGGTTTATTAATTTCAAAATTTTGTGTGCTCAAGAACGAAAGTTGTTATCATTTTTGCAAGGTAACTTTTTCTCGGCTCGGGGTCGTTGAAAAATGTAGTTCTTGGTTGCGTTGTAATCCTTATAGATCAAAAAGTTATGCCGTATGACTGTGAAATACGTAAATTAATTCACTTATTTTATATCGGTTTGTATTTGTACGAGGAATTAAGCCATGGTTCACCAGCTAGCCGCTCCAGAAAATGCTGTACAGCGTTGGTGATATGGAGCCCATCACTACCGAGCGAGGCGTGCCATGAAGCGTGATGGAGCCCACTTTGGCAACGCTGTACAGCTTTCACCGAAGCGGCTAACTGGTGAACCATGTCTTAATTCCCCATACAAATACAAACCGATATAAAATAAGTGAATTAATTTACGTATTTCACAGTCATACAGCTTAACTTTTTGATCTATAAGGATTACAACGCAACCAAGAACTACATTTTCCAACGACTCCGAGCCGAGAAAAAGTTACCTTACAAAAATGATAACTTTCGTTCTTGAACACACAAAATTTTGAAATTAATAAACCAGTTATAAAACATTCCAATGTATATTGTGTTAAAATTTGGATTCGATCTGATGACGGGTTTGTGAGATAATAATTCTTAAATGTGACGCATGGTTGAAACACGCTTAAAAACGGGCATTTTTTGTGTTCCAACTGCGATAAAAAATATTAAAATATAAATTAAAAACTCCACCCTACATGAACTAACGTAAAATAGAACGACGAAAATGATGTTATTGGATTTCATGTAGGTCTACTGGTTACTTCACAAACAACCTACAAACTCGAGTACACATAATATTTTGGTCGACAGTAGGCCTAGAGCCTTCATATTTATGATTTAAATGGACGTAATGTTGAATTTTTCAAGTGAACGTTTTTTTATGCCGGTCAGTGTAATTCCTTGATAAGCATAACATTAAACTTCTTTTCTCCATTACTGTAGAGAATCTCAAGTTTATCACTTTTGTAAAGATTCCTGAATCTAGGTAAAATATTTGTTGAGCAAACAACAGTGGCAGATTACCTGGCCACCCTCATAATACTGTACATTTTATGAATAAATAACAAGCAATAGACTGCACATGATAACTGTATCAGATACTTAACTCTTTCACTGCAATAATAGGATTTCTGCACATGCAGACTTTATTTGCACTATACATACAACGTTTGTCAAAAATATCCAGCATGCATACGGTATTTCCTACTGTGGTAACGAAAGATGCAAATTCAATTTTCTCAAGACTCTTGACATGTGAATATAGGTATGCATGGTCAACCAAGAAATGTAATTCTGGTCTGAGGGTTAGAACGGGGTACATTCAGCCTCGTGAGGCAAATATGAGAATAGGTGGGTTTAATTCTCACCTCAGCCATCCTGGAAATGGTTTTTCTTGGTTTCCCACATCTACTCCAGGCAAATGCCGGGATGCTTCTCAACTTACGGCCACGGCTGCCTACTGCCGCCTCTTTCCCAATCTTCACCCGAATTACAAATACATTGGTAAACAAAAGTTAGGTGCTTTTCAGTCGGTCAACCAAACTTTTGTTTACGAAGGCAACACTGAAAAAAGGCTTCAAACATCATAATAATAATAATGATGTTGATGAAATAATGCATGTAGTTTTCCTTTTTTTTACTTTCTGTCATGTTTTGTATAGATTTATTATGTTTCCTTGTTCCAGTTGAGGTATCAGAAATGTCTACAGAGACCACAATAACACAGGTTCATCATCACCATCAATTTCCGTTTTCTAGCCTGGGCCGGTCGGAGCAAATGTGACACACCTCCACTTTAGTCAACCACTGAACTTCAAGCCAGGTTCCGTTCTCTCACACTGCCCTTCACCAAATCGATCCACCGTACTCTAGGTCTTCCTCGCCCTTTCTTTCCAGTCATCCATCTCTGGTTATCAGATAAATTGTACACACACCAAAGTACACGGAATTAAATAACCTTGATGTCCCAACTCCTCAAATGAAACAACAACAACAGCATTTGCCTGGAATAAAAGTGGGAAACCAACAGAAACTACTTCCAGGATGGCTAAGGTGGGAATTGGACTTTTTTCTGTTTTGCTTCAGGAGGCTGAGTGTGCCCCATTCTAGTCTGCAAACTGGAATTTCTCGACTGAGCTACTGAAAAAATTACTTGACTAGTTTTGCTAGTTTAATTACTACTGCAACTAAATAAGTGTATATATTGTAAATATCATAACCCATACTTGTAGACATAGATTCAATAGCCTAAATGTAAAGGATCTGATGATGATCGCTTGACGATCAAAACTGGTCATCAAAGCGTATTTATTAATCTCATGCAAAAATATTTTTGAGAATTAGGGAATTGGGTATAATGGGTGTTCACTGACTGAAACATCAAATTTTTATTATTTGCTGTTGTTAGTGTTCAAGTCACATAAGTCACTTTAAGGTTAGGAACATGGTCACCCAGTGATGGGGCACTGCAAAGAGTCTAGTACCGAGAGTTCCTCTCATGACTCGCCAGGCCAGCGCATCGAGCTTATCTGCCTGGCGTTGACTGATCACTTCCTGTTACACAGCGCACACTTCGCAGTTCTGGTCCGTGCTTATAACGTGTATTAAGTTAGTGTTGATCTGTCGTTCCAACTGTTCTCGAGTTGTGAAGTGTTACTTGGGATATAATTCTCATAATGCCTCCACGTGTGTACACGGTAGAGGAAAGGGTATTTATGTACGATAATTACAGTAGAACCTCGTTAACACGTTCCTCGTTAGTACGTTTTATCGCATATCACGTCGTAATTTTCAAGTCCCGATTCTTATCTGATGACAATAATGTAAAAGTACCTCATTTATCACGTCGCACATTTTGCCGCACATCGCTTAGTACGATCGCATTTTCATCAGCCCTGAAAGCATTCTTTGTCCACCCCTAGTGGAATGTGAGACCGACCGCTCTGAGATAACATTCCTTGCCAAAAGGCGGGCGACAGTTGCGACTTAACAGGTATAGGCGACTCTTAAAAGTAAGACAGTAGCACGCGCCGCACATCGTGTAGTATGATCGCATTTTCGTCAGCCCTGAAAGCATTTTTGTCCACCCCTAGTGGAATGTGAGACCGACCGCACTGAGATAACATTCCTTGCCAACAAGCGGCCGAGGGTTGCGACTTAACAGGTATAGGCAACTTAAAAGTAAGACAGTAGCATGCGCCGCACATCGCATAGTACGATCGCATTTTCGTCAGCCCTGAAAGCATTCTTTGTCCACCCCTGGTGGAATGTGATATTGACCGCACTGAGATAACATTCCTTGCCAACAAGCGGGCGAGGGTTGCGACTTAACAGCTATATGCGACTCTTAAAAGTAAGACAGTAGCACGCGCCGCACCACGGCTCTTCTGATTAACGCGTTTTTTACATTTCCCTTACTGATACAAATTTATGAGGTTTAATTATTATTTTCCATTAGTACGTTTTCCCGCTTTTGACGTCCAAATTTTTCAGTCCCTGAAAAACGTACTAACGAGTTTTCACTGTATGTGAAAACAGAGTCTTGCAGGGAAGTCGTTAGACGTTTCATAACACATTTTCCAGGTGTACGCTCTCCACATAGAGACACCGTGCGGAATCTTGTAAACAAATTGAGAGGAACTGGTTCTTTACTCGATAAGAATCGAAGTGTTAAAAAACGTGTACTTAATGAGGAAAAAGTAAATGAAATCTCAGAAAGATTAGAACATACGCCTACAAAATCCCTAAGACGACTTGGACAAGAAACCCTCACACGTTGGACGAACTGAAAGAACATATCCGGAGAGAAATAGCCTCAATTACAGAAGACGAACTTATGCGTGTGAATCGGAGTTTCCTAAGACGATGCCGGAAATGTGTGGATGAAGGAGGAGAACATTTCCAACATCTCCTGTCATAAGGTACGACCCTAGTTTATTAATTCTTCCTTTCTTCATTTCAATTGTTATCTCAAGTCATGCACGGATAAAGTGAGCCAAGTGCTGTTCTGTTCTTATAGCTATTCATGCCGAGCGGGGAGTGCTGAGGCAACGGGAGATAAGCTCGGTGCGCTGGCCGGACGAGTCATGAGAGGAACTCACTGTATATGTGCTTACTGGATTCTTTGTGGTGGCCCAGAAATGGGTGGCATGGGGCTTTGCTCTCTCTTAGAGGTTATACCATGGTGAGGTGTTGATGATTAAGATGTTGTGTGTAGATGATGTATAGGGATATGTTTTTATGATGTGATTGATTGGTTATGTTATGTTTATAGGATAATAAATGGTTAGAGGCTTTGAGGAAAAACAATACATGAAGTGTATTATAAATTGTGCTATTAAAAATTGTATCAGAAACAAGAAAAATAAGGAAAATGATATGAATTGCATGGGTAGCAAATTTGAAGGAAGGGGCAGATGACCTCGTAGTTCCGCCCCTTAAAACAACAATAACTAACTAAGAAGGAAATGTGTCCAAGCCAGAGTTATGTTTGTTTCACAAGAGATAATTTCCTTTGTGTGCAAACACCATAAGCGGCCCCCAAGTAACCCCAAAACCCCTATCGACATGTTACATTATGGAATACAAGAAGGGGAGATAATACAGGACGATATGTTTCTCTCATCAAGTGAGCATCATCAGATCCAGAAGTTCAAATCTACAAGACAAAATAGCTCAACAAAAACACTACCAAATCCCACAATGCTGTCAATGTTAGGTCTTAACTTTTGTTTGTTACAAAAATTCGAGTATCCGCCAGGAAGACAAATTTTTGAAAGAAGGAATATTGTCTCTCATAATAGGCTTATATGGACACTGCTTGTAATACAGAGTGACACATAGGAACCGGGTGTTTTTGAAATGAACAGTACTCGGTTGATTTGCAAGGAAAACTGATTTTATTGTTACCACAGTTAAGAATACGTTCCACCATTTCATTAACCATTTACCATCGTTAGGTGTGAAAGATAATGTCACTCAGGTGAATACAGGTTTCAAGTCATTGCGAGAAAGCATTCATAAGTCTGCCGAACAGAGATTTGTCAATCGCACACACCTCTTCTGTGATGGCATTCAGCGCCATTATTGTATGGGGTTTGTGGGCATGGACATGTTCCTTTAGGTACCCCCACAGGAAAATATCAAAACCGGAACGTCACCGACCCGCGAAATGAGGCCACCAAGCAACATGTTCCTCACAATTGTCATCGATGCATTGGCAGTATGCACAGTGGCACCATCCTGTTGGAAGTAAACATTGCAAATGTCTATTCGGCGTCTCCACAGTTCCGGTCGCAAAAATGTTTCCAGCACGTGGAAATATCAGCGTGAGGTCACTGTGGCTGTTCTGCAGTTCTCTTCAAAAATAATATATTCGGCAGAGTTATGAATGCTTTTCTCATGTCGACTTGAAACCTGTATTCAAACGGATGGCCTCCACCTGAATCTTTCACTCGTAACGATGGTAAATGGTAAATTAAATGGTGGAACGTATTCTTAACTGTGGTAACAATAAAAGCAGTATTCCTAAAGGTGCGTATACACTTGCGCGCCGCTCGCGCACAGCAAGTTCGCTAGATTAGTACGGGGTTTCGAAGCTGCGCGCGATCCATCTGTCTTTTTTTCCACGCGCACTTTGAGTGTTCGCAGTTCAGATTTGGACGGGATTGTGAGAAGTTCGTTGCTTTTCGCGCGCATCTGATTGCAATATTTGTGCGTTTTGATTGGTGATAATGGAGTGGTCAGACGAATCTGTGATAAAACTGATTGATGCTTATCGCAAAAAGCCTCTTCTGTGGGATCCTCAACATAAGGATAATTTTAAGAAACCATTAGACTAAAAGCAGATGCCTGGAGGGAAATAGAAGTTGAGATGGATATACTGTATCTGCGGATCAATGCAAGAAGAAGGTGATATCTCTGCTATCTTCCTACCAGCGTGAGAAAAATAAAATAAATCGCAGGGCGGAAATATGTATCTTCTTTGGAAATGTGGCGTCCAATCTTCTGCAGCAGATTCTCAAAGTCAGAAGGTGACAATCGAGTAAAATTCTTATACTGGTTGCTTATTTCTTGTGACTTCAAGTCCATCATTAGCTCCGCACCATTCCTTTTTTTAAACAGGTCAGTGTGCCACCAACGTCGTCGTCGTTTCTTTTTCTTTTTGCACATACTTGCCATTAAGAAAGCAGCACCACTCATCACCGCAATCGCGAGGATTTCCTCGTGCGGCGGAGACATGATTATATTTACCACACTCGAAACTGACTAGTGAATGTTCGTGGGTTTCCTATGGATCGCGGGAGGTTCGTCTAAATAATAATTCTGGACAAGCAACACACGCGCGACGCACACACCGCACGCAGTGCGCGGCGTGCAAGTGTATACCCACCTTAACAAATCAGCTGAGTACTGTTCATTTCAAAACCATCCGGTTCCTATGTGTCACCCTGTATCATAGAAGCCTTGCATAGGCCTTCCCCGTATGTACTAGCTAGCGTCTTGGTGAGGTGTACCATACCAACTGAACAGCCCAATGGTACACTGGGGCGATATGCTCAAATGCTGGCAAAACAGATTCAGATTCAGAAACCTGGACAATTTAAGTTTCTTTGTAACTCAAACTGATATATCAGCCATGGAATCTTTTTGACAAACACTGTATATCATATTTCTACTGAACAAATTCCATTACAGTGAAAAAGGTTGAGGATCTGTGACTTATACAAGCATATTCACCGGAATAGTTCACAACCTGTGTCAGTCTATTGTGCAGGATGTCTAAAAGTAGTTTTGTAAGATGTTATGTGCCGTTGGCATCATCAGGCACGAAGCGGTGCAGGACGGAGGTGAGCACCAGGAGGGAGTTTTGCAGCCCGGCCGGCAGGTGGCGCTGTAGCCAGGTGCCTTTGTACTGCTCGATGAGAGCTAACAACCTGTCAAGCAAATATAATTATTCATTAATCATCTTGCAATAAATAAGGAGCATTGGCAGTAAATACAATACGCCCAAACCCCAGCAATGTGCCGCATTTCCTGGCATATTACTTGCCATAGCATAATCGTCACACCCTACTTATCCTAAATCCAAATTTGGTTTATAAAATTTCATGGCATAATCATCGCATAGCAGATTTGAACTCGTGCGCCAGTTGGTCGCACATGCAGTCTCGAGCTTACAAACTGGCGTGATATTTTCATAAGGAAGGAGTCTTGTCTATATGCCCACAGGCTATGACTCGCCATGGGAGTGACCGGTAGGCTAGACAACGATCGCGCTCATCGCCAGTCCAGAGGAGTGAAACTTGCATGGTCCCATCGCTCCCACGAGTTGACCTCGGAATGACGAGTTTCAATAAGCCGCCGCACAAAGTGCTGCTAGCCCTAGTTCATCCACTTGAAAATAGACCCAACTGTTATTGGCGGAAACTCACTCCGAGTACACCCAGTTTAAATTTAAAATTTGACATCAGCCACTTTCATGGAAACACTCCGACCAGTGCACCAATATGAATGTGCTAAGTGACGATGCAGGCCACTTGAGTCGCGTGGTCACAGTCCATAGACACAGAGACAAGACTCCTATCTCCTGACAAGGTTATGCTAGGTTATAAGCTCGCAGCAGCATGAGCAACCGACCGGTGCACCAATACGAAAGTGTTATGCGACAATTACGCAAAGAAATTTTATAAACCAATTTTCTGTATCTGAAAAGTAGGGTGCGACGATTATGTGATGGCGATGAATATGCGAAGAAGTATGGTAGAAATTACACGATATATAGGCCTAACACACACTATATCACACAAATACAAATCCATGTGGTAGCAACAATGACTAGTACACCAGCAACACAACAGCTTCTGCTAGCCGTGTATGCTTAGCTGTTGGGAAATGCTATGCTCAGAATAGCCAGCCCATTGTGTTCTTCAGTTGTTCAACGTAAATGAGAACTGCCTTGTGAAGTGTTAAAAGCGGCCTCGGTATACATACTCTAAATTACCAACCTGGATGTAAAATTGTAAAGCTTTGTTCTTTTAGGTAGATTGCATAAGAAAGCCACCTATTGCAATGGGTACCATGTTGGTCAGTTAGAAAGTTTATCTATTATATATAATCCAAAATTGACTCATCACCGCAAGGCTCAAACCACTAGACCTAGAAAGCTGAAACTTTGCATGTTGGTTGATTCGAGTATATAGAGGCTCACTAAGAAACGGTTTTTGAAAATTCAATTTGTAAGTGACTTTTTTCGGCCCTTTGGCACTGAGTAACGACAGTCGGTACAAAGATCGGATTTAGCTCATTTTAAGCCGCCAGATACGAGAAACACACTTTATAAGTTCCTAAAACGAATGGTTTCGGAGATATTCCCAAATAACTGTGTTCCCTCTGAGAAACAGATCAACGTTACTATGGCAACCGCTGAAATTTCGCAGACAGGGGATAGTTTTCTGGCAATATCTCGAAAACCATTCGTTTTAGGGCCTTAAAACGCGGGGTTCGGTTCCCACTTCCTAGAAGTGGAAACCACGAGCATTGCTCCTCGCATTGATACACGTAAAATGAGATATATTTTATTTATAGAGGTGGTTTTTGGGGTTGGATAGGATCGTGATTTTGAGTCTAATTTTATACTCTTTGTGCTGGTTATTGTAAGCGAGCTTTCAGATCTTTACTCTAATTTCCTATGTTAAGATGCTTTCTGTTTTCCACGGTATGCTTTCATTTTCTTTATAAATTTGTTTTTTGTTAACTGAAAATTTCTGTTTGCCAATATTGATCTGCTCTTTTTCGTTTTTTACCATGATCAGCAACCCATATTCACAGATGAATGTGTCGTATTCTACCGGCTGTCACGTTTTTTTTTTTTTAATTACTCTTACTGAGGAATTGGGTAAACTTATTTCAATAAAGTTGGTATTTTGTCTTTCACGGCCATTGAATCCCCGCACAAGGCATGGCTTAAACCTAGAAAAGGTGCTGAGTTGGACTAATGGACTAATGGTGTAGCAGAAAAGAGGAGAATTGATGCTTTTGAAATGTGGTGATACAGGAGAATGATGATCAGATGGTTAGATAGGGTAACAAATGAAGAGGTATTAAGACGAGTGGGAGAGGAGAGATGTTTCTGGCGACTGCTAATGAAGAGAAGAGATAGGAGGGTAGGACACATATTAAGACATCCAGGAATAGCAAGCTAAGTTATGGATGGGAGGGTCGAGGACAAGAACTGTAGGGGTAAACCAGGGTTAAACAGATTGCTTCGGATGTAGAGTGTGGTAGCTATGTAGAGATGAAACGATTAGCTCAGGAGAGGGAGATATGGAGGGCTGCATCAAACCAGTTAAAAAACTGAAGACTCAAACAACAACAATCAGGAATTTTAATTACTTAGAGAGGCATATGAGGCAAAAGAATTGTTGGAGAATTTCAATCCCTGGGATGTCACACTGGAAGAGACTGCATAATGTACATCAGCGGCCAAGGTGAAAGATATTTAACTATAGGTCTATTAATAGCAATATATTGACGTTCAAATCATCAATATGTATGGCCAAATTACATCCAGAATACCGTAGCTTATACTTTTAATTCCCCATATTCCGATATATCCGTAGAAACAGTGTGCAGGAGCGCAGTTCCCTCTTCAAACAATATTCGCAATTTCTTTAACAAAGCGCAATGACACACACTTAACAGTAGCACGTGTACATTTAGACAAAACCATTTTTCCCCATGGACAACTGTATGTGGCGTGCTCGCGAGCATCCGGACAACAAAATCGTTATGTCTCAGCAGAAGATGGCAAAACCAAAAACGTAATTTTAAAATGTGTTAACATAATGTAACATCGAACCCTGCAGACATTCACAACTCTATGCTGCTCATATCAATATACTGTATGTATCAGAATATTCAGAATTAGAATGGACCCACTTATAGCCGAGATTGCTGTAATAGAATAGACCAATTATCAGCAATAATGCATTGTCCCCATTGTCTTGATCGCGGGTACCTGCTAGTACTGTATATCATTTATATATCTACAGTACTGTATAAATATCCTTTTTTGTGGACATGATAACTACTGTCATTTTTCACTTATCACTTTCAAATTCATACGTAAAATATAACCATTCAAAATCTCAGCCGAGTAAAATCAAACTAAGTGGACGAAAATGTGGGGCTTTATTCGAAAAAGTGAAATATCGCAAGAACTTTCTTAAAATATGAAACACCGAATCCATTCAAAATGTGAACTATTCTTAGGATAAGGGCCAAAAAAGGTATCTCTGTAAAGTTTTATCATAGCTCCAAAGGGGCAGAAAAAAAGTGAGAAAAATTGAGATTTTAGATTTTTTTAAATCATACCTCCTTTAAAAGGCACAATAACAAAACCGTTTGAAATATCAATTGTCCTCTAAAATTTACCTAAAACTTTTGTCTGAAAGAACTTTTGATATGACCCACCCTTACGCCAAGGGATGAGCAAAATGTTTTCGGAATTATAAGAAGATGGGCTTCTCGTTTGCTAAACATGTGGAATATTTGTAGGTATACAACAATTGGCAAATTTAGTGAATTTAAAATATTTTTCTTTTCCCAATGAAATCTACCTCCGCCTTTGGAGTGCTGAGAGGGATTTTTTAGCCTACTTTTCTTATTTTGCAAAAATGAGGAAAAAGTAGACTTATGAGATCGGGCAAATGTGTGTCTGTCTGTCCTTCTGTCTGTCTGTCTGGCTGTGTGTGTGTCCCCCCCTATCAACTCCTAAACGGCTGCAGCAATCGAAACAAAATTTGCTAGGAGTAAAGATCTATACATGAATATCGCACGGCCATATTTGAAACTGATGTCATTGCTACCAACTGCTGAAAAATCGCAATTGAAATTTGAGCTCCATGTTGGATATCTTGGAAGATATGAATGGGAGCTATTTCAAAATTGACACACGTATAGATAATAATATTGCAATTAAATTTCCAGGAGGCCATACATGGCAGTATTGCCAAAATTATTATAAGCCTGCTGATAGGTCCAAATTTTAAATGCATATAACTTCTACACTATCAATTGGATTTCAACCAAATTTCGTATGTACTATGTGTACATAAACCGATATGACTGAGCGTATTCTTTTGAGCCACCAGGGTTGCCAACTGTTAATAAATGCTCTCATTTTTTAAAAATCCAAATACCCATATATCAGAAAGTTTGCAAGCCGACAGCTTTAAACTGTGCACACGTATAGTACCTGACATTCTATATTAATTTGGAGTAACTTATATACGTCAGTGCTACCAACATGATTCTAAGCCTGCTGATAAGTCTAATTTTAAAATGCATGTAACTTCTATACTAAGGGATTTCATTCAAAATTGACACAACAATAGATCATATTATTTCAGATTATTTCTGACCAATACATGTATGTCATTGTTGCCAACATGATTTTACGCGTGCTGTTAGATTCAATTTTAACTGCATGTAACGTCCATGCTATCCATTGGACTTCAACCAAATTTTGTATTCTGTACCTTAAGAGATGGAACTAAGAATATATCCAGTCATCAGGGCTGCCAACTGTAGTTTTCTATTAGGCTACATTATGCCAGGTTTATTTCGATCTAATTAGAAATTTCGATATTACCAATTTAATTTCGTCATTATTCTAGATAGATCCATACAGATTAATCATTGGCATGAATCTTAAATTTTAAGAAAAGTAGGCTCTTTAGTTCGTCACGGAACTTCTTGTTTTAACTGGTGATGTTTTCATGTGTGTGTAGAATTTGTCTGATAACCGGTGTTAATTGTGATGGCTGAATTAAAATATTAATGATAATTCGGAGGGATCCTTCGATTAAAATAAGATGCCGTATAGAGAAGGCTAGATCCATCTTTATGAGAATGAAACAACTACTATGTTGTCGAGATCTCAGCATGACGCTTAAGAAAAGAATTGTGAAGTGTTATGTTGTCTCCACCCTTCTTTATGGTATTAAAGCTTGGACCTTGTGGTAGCTAGAGAAAAGAAGATTCGAGCTTAGGAAATGTGGATATACCAGCGGATTCTTAAAATCTCGTGGACAGAACATGTGAGTAATGCCGAGGTTCTTCAGCGTGTGAGCAGCAAACCTGAACTGTTAAATACAATTAAGAAGAAGAAATTGGAATACTTGGGACACATGATGGGGAATCCAAAATACCGTCTGCTCCAAGTTACCGTATTTACTCGAATACGACCCGCCCCTGAATAAGACCCGCACCCTGATTTCGAAGAACAAAATTTAAAAAATATATTTTTTACTCAAAACTATTTACAATCTTTACTAAATAAACAGAATAGCATTTTTCCAAAATAGTTTCCAACAGTTTTGAAGTCGTCCAAAAATAACACACCTCAAACGATTAAAAATACAAATAAAAGTACACAAACACTTCATTCATCGTCATCAGAAGTACCAACTTCAGAACTTTTATCACCATCACTTTCCCACAAAATGTCGTCACCACTGCCATCCATAGCATTGGAAATACTACATTTCTTGAAGCTCTTCCGTATGAGATCTCCCGAGATACGATTCCATGCCGTCAAAATCCACGAACACAGCAGCTGAACTTTTGGGCGCTGAATACGACCAGTTGGAGTCTGTGTGGGCTTATCGGCCGCCATCCTCTCCGTATACAGCTGTTTCAAGGCTGCTTTGAACGGGCGGTTCACGCAGACATCCCGTGGTTGTAGCATAGACGTCATCCCGCCCAATCACGAATACATGACTCGTCAATATCATATTTCCTACCGGGCACGATTTGCAATAACTTCAGCTTCCCTCACAACTTTCAATTTCTCACTCACAGTAAATGACCGCAAACTTTTCGTAGCATTCATGTTTACACTCGGAGAACGTGCGCGTGACTGTATGACGCCGCGTGCTTACGGTAAAACAAAGTGATAGCCGGAAGAAGGCTAGCACCATCTAGCAGATACTCACAACACCCGATATCACGCGTGGCGGGCAATTTAAATCTTTGAAATTTGGATGACTCAAATAAGACCCGCACCCCATACTTTCACGTCCGAATTTGTTTAAAAATGTGCGGGTGGTATTCGAGTATATACGGTATACTTCAGGGTAGAATTGAAGGTCAGCGTGGACTGGGAAGGGGATGAATAACTTGGATGGATAATTTATGAACTTGGTTTGGGTTGCCTTCCACGGAACTCCTCAGGATTGCCCAGGATAAGAAGGTGTTAGCCAACGTCCGTATCGGATAAGGCACAACAAGAAGAAAACGTATTAGTGTGTGCTATCTGCGATTCAGGTAGGACTACAGGCAATTAATTTTTGAAGTAGATCCTACTTTGGCTGCCAAATGCTACCGTCCAAGACACCTAGCTGCGGGCAGACTTGGCTACTAGGTGCCACCTCAACCGGCACCTGGCGCCGAACGTTGGAACTAATATAGCGTTATCAAACTATCCTACAAATTTTAGCTTCCACAAGTGTAGTTAGTGGAAGGTTCTTTTTCATGCCATAAATCTAAGACATAGGACCGCCGGCTTTACTTCGCCTGCGGAGAAAGGCATACTCAGGGATTTTTAATGCTCTTAAAAAATCCGACGACTTTGGCTGGGTCTGAACCCGCGATCTTGGACGTAGAAGCTTAGCATGCTACCAACTATGCCACCGAAGCCGCCGTTATCAGCCCTAGGCTAAATAAATACGTTATACTTACTTGTTGGCTATATCAGTGCGGAAGGTAGGAGGCAAGTTGCAAACACCCAGATTAATGACAGCCAATCCCATGTTACTGTTGGGGTTCGTTCCCACGGTGATAAGCGTTCGTCCAATTCTAAAACAAACACATAATTGGTCACAGCAGGAATCTTGCACTGTCAGGTAGGAAGGGAGCTCATTGATCCAAATTTCTTCCAATATATGTTTCCACCTGACTTATCATTAGGGTTCATGCAACAAAGATATATAATGTAGTCCATGTCACCTTAAATAAGTTACTAAGAATGAAACACTATCATTTTCCCCCACTACTGCAAAAATGGAGATTTATAGTAATGTTCTAGCTGTTGTGTTGCATCCACTGTTGCCATGTTTTAAAGTCATCGCATTTGTAGACACTGAAAGAGGCTCATCAGTTGGCCCCAGATGTTGATGACATGTCATCTTTTTGCTGAGCTGCCTAAAACAATGCTAAGTACATAGAAACTCAGGACGGGCCATCCCGTCTTCAAATATGTCATTTTTATTTTGCATCTTATTGCATTTTTTGCTCTTTTTCCATTTTAAGAGCATGTTTTTTTTAGTTTGTTAGATTTTTTGTCCTATTTTAGAGATATCGGCCTTTTAAGGTCATTTTTTTTCCAATTTAGACATGCCACAGCTTTGTATGAGGGAGTTACGTCTCTCAGAGTTAAGAAAAAGCTATTACCCGATACAAGATACCGTATTTGCTCGCGTATATCTTGCACTTTTTTGACCGAAAATATGTGTGAAAATTGTCGGTGCGAGATATACACGGGGAATGACCGTATTCCCGAAAAAAACACAAAATTTGCATTATTGAAACTAGGCAACTGGCATATGGTATTCGCCCTATACATTGTCACTGCTGCCAATCTCTGAGGTACTCTCGCGTGCATCATTCTGGTCATCATCCATACTGCTTCATCCTGACTTCCGTCCAATGCATTTGCGATGCACGTCATCAAGAAGCTCTTCACAGCAATGTTCGTCGACAACATTTATTTCTATCCGTTATGGTTATGTGACATTAAGAACCTATGAAAAAGACATCATATGTCATACGCAGAAAAGGAATTTAGAGCGCAGACGCTTAGCCAAGCTTAGCGATTGATACGATCATCTTCCATATCGATTCCTCGCTACATGCACGAGCGAGCTCGAACTTGCCGACCACGGCTGAAGACTAACGATGTACCCCGTGCTATTACACTCGAGCCGCGCCGCATGTTTCCACGTGGCCGAGCTCTGATGCGACGCAATGCGTAAAAGACGAAATCATTGAGATTCGAGAAGACTGAACTGTGTTTCTCTGCGATGTAACAGTAGGCCTACTGATGCCTACAAGGCAACTGACGGACAACAATAAAGGAAACCTCTGCCGTCAAAACGAACGATAACATTGTGTATCAATGACTGTTGTGGCACGCTAATCGCGCTAAGGTATCGCTTCGAGTAAGTTCATGGACAATGACGACTGTTGTGGCGCGCTAAAATCGAACGTGTTTCTACCTCAAGGTTATTACAGTCATTTATATGACGGTGTCAGAGAATGCGAGATATATGCGAGTACTTTTATTTCCTGAAATTTCAAATTTAAAAAAAAAGGTGCGAGATATACGCGAGCAAATACAGTAATTTAAAATATTGAAATATTGAATTCATTTCCTTAATCAACCGGGTGGAAACTAGTCTGAGCAACAATCGTGACGAAATTGCTGCGGGTATTGCATCAAAACTGAAAAAAGTGCTGGTTATAAACACCGGGTATAAAACATTATGCAAAATCTCAGACATTCTTTCTAGTGAAAACTACTGCATGTATGGGATTGAGTAGGATTTAGCAGCAAACGACCTCCCTCACTTCAAGTACGCTCCAATCACATCAGTTGAGGTTGAACGCAGCTTTTCGAGATATAAAAACTTGTTGGCTGATAACCGCAGATCATTTATATTTGACAACATCAGAATGGCATTCGTAGTGCAGTGAAACTCAGACTAAAGTGAACATAAACCTTTCGTTAAGTGCTAGAAAACTATTTTGAATGACTTTTCAGTTTGATTTGATTTAATGTTCAATCTCCGTCAATCAATACATTAAGTAAGTGCTACACCGCACTAGTTGTGGGACATGTTTCGAACCTTAAAAACGGTCCTTCATCAGCCACAAATGGAAGCCGTTAAAACATTACATATAAAAAACACTGAACAAAATAAAAGAACATCATGCATGTACACATAGTCACTCATAAAACACAATACAGTCCAGAACAAATTAAATATAATACACATTAAAACTTTAAAATCTTATTATATAGTTCATGAAACCCTGTCCATCTTTGTTTCATAATTTGTGAATTATTAAATCTTGTCCACTTCAAGAGCTCCTCGCTTGGCATGGCACACTATGAGACGTTGTTCTTACAGTCAAAGGGTGTCATTATTTGGACGAAACAAACACTCAAACATTCCCATTTGAGCGGCTTGAGAATAAGAACTTAATTTCCAAAAAACCTCTGTGGACAAGAAGAAAATAAAATAAAATTAAATTAAATTAAAATGAAAATGAATGAACGAGCAACTGATCAACAACAAGATTCGCCGCAGGAAGAAGCAATCTTACCATACAAGTGCTTGCAACAGCCTGCTGGCTAAGGGCCAGGCGATGAACTGAATACTATGTCAGGTCAACCAAGGTCGCAGAGAGGATGGAGGGGCGGGAACTCGCTGCCGAATGGCGGGTGGGGAAGCGCATGGGAACGGAGGAAAAGGAAACGGGGGGGGGGGGGTATAATCCCGCCTACCGCTTGTAACTATGGAGGTTTTTTTAACCGTTTTTTGCTGGCAACATAATTTGTCAAAGATTCATATAAAATATTGCTGTCATAGTTAATTTCATTTAAATTATGTGACGGATTAATTCTTAAAGCCAGATCTATTTCCATCTGTTCCAAGATGTTAAGCTTGGTTCCTTTGCTGCAAAAATGTAAAATTTCCATATCGTTTTCAATTTTGGAAAAATTATGGTTATGTTCTAACATGTGACTATTAATGGCCGAAAAAATTTTATGTCTAGCGGCGTTAAAATGCTCGTAGTATCTTACGTTGAAGCTACGTCCGGTTTGACCGATGTAGTCTGAAGGACAATCTTTACATTTGATTCTATAGATGCCAGATTTCTGAAATTTATCCTGTTTATTAATGGAGCTAGAATTAAACAAATGATTCCTGGTGGTGTTACCTGTACTGTATGCTATTTTTAACTCATATTTCTTTAATATATTAGTGATGTTATGGGTCAGTTGGTTTATGTACGTAAACGTAGCATAAGAACTGTCTTTTTCTACAGGCTTCAGTTTGGTGGGAGGTTTGTTTTTTATTTTCCTTAACATCGAATCAACATATTGCTTACGGAAACCGTTGGCCCTCGCTATTTGTTGTATGGTGGAAATCTCATTATTCCGATCTTTCTCTGATAGTGGTATACTGAGAGCTCTATTAATGTAGGCTCTGAATGCGGCTCTTTTATGACTAGCTGGATGGTTCGAGTCATTTCTGATGGTGGAAAATGTTTGAGAAGGTTTACTGTAGATTTTATAACGCAGTTTAGTGTTATCTCTGATGACAGTCAGATCCAGAAAATTGACGGCTTGCTTAATTTCAGAAGCTGTGGTAAACTTAATGCTGTTGTCAATCTGGTTGAGTTCTGCTGTGACGCTACTAATATTGCTGACTTTATTATCTATTATTAGGAATACATCATCCACATATCTAGCCCAGTAGCTAATGCCCTTTATTTTACTAATGTTGTTGTTCTCCAAATGGTCAATGTAAATATTGGCCAGTATTCCGGAAAGTGGGGATCCCATAGCCAAACCTTCAACTTGCTTGAAAATTTTTTGATTAAACGTAAAACAATTATTTTGAACGGTAAATTTTAATAAATCGATGAATTCTTTAATCTCGTCATGGGAAAGTCTGCTGTGACTTTTTAAATTATTTTCTACTATGCTCAAAGTGTGTCCCACTGGGATATTAGTGTACATGTCACTGATATCCGCGGTGTGTAATGTTTCCGATTCTTTTAAATCTAATCCTTTTGTTAATTCGCAAAATTGAACGGAATTCTTGGGGGCATTATTAGCTGAGAATTTATAATGTTTCTTTAAGAATTTTTGCAAAAATAGCGACAACTTGTACACTGGGCTCCCCCTGAAATTTACAATGGGTCTAATGGGTATGTTATCCTTATGCGTTTTTGGCAATGACCTGTGGGTTGGCAAACTTGGGTTCATGTTAATTAATTTACTAATTTGGTGTTCATCCAATATTAAAACGGTTTTCTTTAGGAGCTGTTTAAGCCTCCTTTGTGTAAGCCCTGTTGGATCTTTATTGATGACGCCGAAATTTTTACCATTCAGAAACGAATCAGTCTTTTCGATATAATCCGTTTTATTAATGATGACAATACTGTTACCTTTATCTGCTTTCGTGACTATTAGATTTTCCTGAGCAATTTTCTTTTTGAGATTGATAATGTCGCTATTTATATGGGGTAGTTTCTTATCCTGTTTAATTATTTTATTTACTTTCTTGTTGAGAATGTATCTGACCTCGTTCCTCTTGTCTAAAGGAAGTTTATGGATTGCCGTTTCCGATTCAGCTATTAATGTTGTTAAATTTTGTTTATTATTATAGGAGGACTGCCAATTGTGTTTAAACCCTTTCTCTAGTATTTCCATCTCCCCATCGTTAAACTCGACACTGGACAGGTTCTCCACGGGTTTCTGGAATTTGTGGATCGGGGGTGACGGGATCTTCGCTAATCGCTGTACCTATCAGTTGTTTTAATTGATCCAATTTCCTATTTATAGTGTTGACTTTCCTATTGATATGAAATGAGACAGCCTCCTCCATGTTGGTGAGGAAGGAGTCCCATTCTTTCTTCTCTGTGCAATTTGCTGCTTCTAAGTGAATTTGGTAAAGACTATTGTTAACTTGGTTTTTCTTTATGTACATAAATTTTATTTCTCTCTGCAAAATCTTCCTATTGATCATCTGCTGCGTTCTTGCCTCAAAATTGTTATTAAACTTTTTCTTTTGGAATGTGTTTAAATGCCGAGGGACTAAGTTATGCAATCTGCATCTCTTAAGAAACTCAATATCTTTGATAATGTAGGCTAATTTGATACGTAGGTGTTTGTATTTATACCTCTTAGCTTGACTAGCCGTATTAGACTTGGGAATATTTGGTGTCATTTTGGTCCGTATTGACAAAGTACTAATTTGATTTAATGTTCAATCTCCGTCAATCAATACATTAAGTAAGTGCTACACCGCACTAGTTGTGGGACATGTTTCGAACCTTAAAAACGGTCCTTCATCAGCCACAAATGGAAGCCGTTAAAACATTACATATAAAAAACACTGAACAAAATAAAAGAACATCATGCATGTACACATAGTCACTCATAAAACACAATACAGTCCAGAACAAATTAAATATAATACACATTAAAACTTTAAAATCTTATTATATAGTTCATGAAACCCTGTCCATCTTTGTTTCATAATTTGTGCAGAGAGAAATAAAATTTATGTACATAAAGAAAAACCAAGTTAACAATAGTCTTTACCAAATTCACTTAGAAGCAGCAAATTGCACAGAGAAGAAAGAATGGGACTCCTTCCTCACCAACATGGAGGAGGCTGTCTCATTTCATATCAATAGGAAAGTCAACACTATAAATAGGAAATTGGATCAATTAAAACAACTGATAGGTACAGCGATTAGCGAAGATCCCGTCACCCCGATCCACAAATTCCAGAAACCCGTGGAGAACCTGTCCAGTGTCGAGTTTAACGATGGGGAGATGGAAATACTAGAGAAAGGGTTTAAACACAATTGGCAGTCCTCCTATAATAATAAACAAAATTTAACAACATTAATAGCTGAATCGGAAACGGCAATCCATAAACTTCCTTTAGACAAGAGGAACGAGGTCAGATACATTCTCAACAAGAAAGTAAATAAAATAATTAAACAGGATAAGAAACTACCCCATATAAATAGCGACATTATCAATCTCAAAAAGAAAATTGCTCAGGAAAATCTAATAGTCACGAAAGCAGATAAAGGTAACAGTATTGTCATCATTAATAAAAAGGATTATATCGAAAAGACTGATTCGTTTCTGAATGGTAAAAATTTCGGCGTCATCAATAAAGATCCAACAGGGCTTACACAAAGGAGGCTTAAACAGCTCCTAAAGAAAACCGTTTTAATATTGGATGAACACCAAATTAGTAAATTAATTAACATGAACCCAAGTTTGCCAACCCACAGGTCATTGCCAAAAACGCATAAGGATAACATACCCATTAGACCCATTGTAAATTTCAGGGGGAGCCCAGTGTACAAGTTGTCGCTATTTTTGCAAAAATTCTTAAAGAAACATTATAAATTCTCAGCTAATAATGCCCCCAAGAATTCCGTTCAATTTTGCGAATTAACAAAAGGATTAGATTTAAAAGAATCGGAAACATTACACACCGCGGATATCAGTGACATGTACACTAATATCCCAGTGGGACACACTTTGAGCATAGTAGAAAATAATTTAAAAAGTCACAGCAGACTTTCCCATGACGAGATTAAAGAATTCATCGATTTATTAAAATTTACCGTTCAAAATAATTGTTTTACGTTTAATCAAAAAATTTTCAAGCAAGTTGAAGGTTTGGCTATGGGATCCCCACTTTCCGGAATACTGGCCAATATTTACATTGACCATTTGGAGAACAACAACATTAGTAAAATAAAGGGCATTAGCTACTGGGCTAGATATGTGGATGATGTATTCCTAATAATAGATAATAAAGTCAGCAATATTAGTAGCGTCACAGCAGAACTCAACCAGATTGACAACAGCATTAAGTTTACCACAGCTTCTGAAATTAAGCAAGCCGTCAATCTTCTGGATCTGACTGTCATCAGAGATAACACTAAACTGCGTTATAAAATCTACAGAAAACCTTCTCAAACATTTTCCACCATCAGAAATGACTCGAACCATCCAGCTAGTCATAAAAGAGCCGCATTCAGAGCCTACATTAATAGAGCTCTCAGTATACCACTATCAGAGAAAGATCGGAATAATGAGATTTCCACCATACAACAAATAGCGAGGGCCAACGGTTTCCGTAAGCAATATGTTGATTCGATGTTAAGGAAAATAAAAAACAAACCTCCCACCAAACTGAAGCCTGTAGAAAAAGACAGTTCTTATGCTACGTTTACGTACATAAACCAACTGACCCATAACATCACTAATATATTAAAGAAATATGAGTTAAAAATAGCATACAGTACAGGTAACACCACCAGGAATCATTTGTTTAATTCTAGCTCCATTAATAAACAGGATAAATTTCAGAAATCTGGCATCTATAGAATCAAATGTAAAGATTGTCCTTCAGACTACATCGGTCAAACCGGACGTAGCTTCAACGTAAGATACTACGAGCATTTTAACGCCGCTAGACATAAAAAAATTTCGGCCATTAATAGTCACATGTTAGAACATAACCATAATTTTTCCAAAATTGAAAACGATATGGAAATTTTACATTTTTGCAGCAAAGGAACCAAGCTTAACATCTTGGAACAGATGGAAATAGATCTGGCTTTAAGAATTAATCCGTCACATAATTTAAATGAAATTAACTATGACAGCAATATTTTATATGAATCTTTGACAAATTATGTTGCCAGCAAAAAACGGTTAAAAAAACCTCCATAGTTACAAGCGGTAGGCGGGATTATACCCCCCCCCCCGTTTCCTTTTCCTCCGTTCCCATGCGCTTCCCCACCCGCCATTCGGCAGCGAGTTCCCGCCCCTCCATCCTCTCTGCGACCTTGGTTGACCTGACATAGTATTCAGTTCATCGCCTGGCCCTTAGCCAGCAGGCTGTTGCAAGCACTTGTATGGTAAGATTGCTTCTTCCTGCGGCGAATCTTGTTGTTGATCAGTTGCTCGTTCATTCATTTTCATTTTAATTTAATTTTATTTTATTTTCTTCTTGTCCACAGAGGTTTTTTGGAAATTAAGTTCTTATTCTCAAGCCGCTCAAATGGGAATGTTTGAGTGTTTGTTTCGTCCAAATAATGACACCCTTTGACTGTAAGAACAACGTCTCATAGTGTGCCATGCCAAGCGAGGAGCTCTTGAAGTGGACAAGATTTAATAATTCACAAATTATGAAACAAAGATGGACAGGGTTTCATGAACTATATAATAAGATTTTAAAGTTTTAATGTGTATTATATTTAATTTGTTCTGGACTGTATTGTGTTTTATGAGTGACTATGTGTACATGCATGATGTTCTTTTATTTTGTTCAGTGTTTTTTATATGTAATGTTTTAACGGCTTCCATTTGTGGCTGATGAAGGACCGTTTTTAAGGTTCGAAACATGTCCCACAACTAGTGCGGTGTAGCACTTACTTAATGTATTGATTGACGGAGATTGAACATTATCTCAAATTAGTACTTTGTCAATACGGACCAAAATGACACCAAATATTCCCAAGTTTTCAGTTTGAGCTTAAGATGTCATTTTTGAAATATTGGGGAGTTCATTATTATGAGATCGGTTGGTTGGTTCTTAAGTTTAGGGGCTGCGACAACGCGGTTATGTACCCCGTGAACTTTGGGTGTGTGTAGAATCTGTCTGATAACCGGTGTTAATTGTGATGAATGTATTAGTGCGTGTATCTGTTTTGTAATTTAAGTACAGACTGCAACTTAGAATTTTTCAAATAGTTCCTACTTTTGTCGCCAAGCGCCACCGTCAACGACTACTAGGCCAAGTTCAGAACTTAGCTGCTAGACGCCACCACAGTTGGCTCTTGGCAATGAACGTAGAAACCTAAGAGCGTTGTTTACATTCTTATCCTATCCAATTTAGCTTCACACAGGTGTAATTAGTGGAAGGATCTTTAACATGCCATAAATCTATGACATGGGACCGTTGGCTTTACTTCCCCTCCGAAGGAAGGCATACTGAGGGATTTTTAACGCTCTTAAAAAATCCGACGGCTTCGGCCGGGTTTGAACCCGCTATCTTGGGCAAGAAAGCTGATGGATTGGAATCCGGGCTAGCCATAGGAAACAACAATCTTGGGCATAGAAGCTCAGCATGCTACCAACTATGCCACCGAAGCCCCCTTATTATGAGATCATTTTCTCCATTTTATAGTGCATTTTTCGAATTTTTAGGTCATTTATTAGTCATTTTTCAAAATGTTAAGTGCTTTTTTTTTTAAATAAATTGAGCATCAACATAATGTAACTTAAAAGTTGACAACATCAGCTGATCATCAGATAAGCGTCATGACTTTATATTTTATATTCCAATGTACCTGAAGAAGGGTTTAATTGGACAAAAAAAATATATATCCAGAACATTCACTGTTAGTTAGTTATTGTTGTTTTAAGGGGCGGAACTACGGGGTCATCTACCCCTACTGACTAGGTGGATCCAACGAATAATTATTTATTGAATAATTCTAGGTTGTATTATTCATATTATCCTTCTTTATTTTTTATTTTTTTTTTATTTTTTTTATGGGGAGGGTTATGGTAAGCCTCCGTGGCTTAGGCGGCAGCATGCCGGCCTCTCACCGCTGAGTCCGTGGTTCAAATCCCGGTCACTCCATGTGAGATCTGTGCTGGACAGAACGGAGGCAGACAGGTTTTTCTCCGGGTACTCCGGTTTTCCCTGTCAAAATTTCATTCCAGCAACACTCTCCACTATCATTTCATTGCATCTGTCATTCATTTAATCATTGCCCCAGAGGAGTGCGTCAGGCCTCGGCAGCCGGCACAGTTCATATCCTCGCCGCTAGATAGGGGCTTCATTCATTCCATTCCTGACCCGGTCGGAGACTGGAAGCAGGCTGTGGATTTTCTTTCATGGGGAGGGTTATGCCATGTGAATATTATTCAAGAATTCAAATGATAAAAGCATGAGTTAAAAAAGTATTTTTCTGGAAAGCTATGATTATTTTGTGTTCTCCCCAGATTTCTTCTAATATTTAAATGTATCTAAATATTTATGTGAGGTTATGGTTTATGTCAGCCAACAATTTTTCCTTGTACTTGATTATGAGACAGAAACAGTTGGAGGCATATAATGGAACTTTAGTTACCTAAAGTAAAAATCTGTGTTTTTTTTTTTTGCTTGTTTTTGTTCTTGAGGAAGACAGGGTTGGTTATTTCAAAATTGTGCATGAAAATAAAACAAACCTGACAGCAGTGAGCATGAGATCAGCCGACAGCTGCAGCTCTTGGACCACCATCTCGGCAAATGGAGACTCCATCTCGGCTTGGAGCAGGTTCGCCTGGCACTTCTTGATGTGCTTAGCCACTCTCTGAAACAACACAAAAACCCTTGGTGACCAGTAGGGACATGCATAAAGCAAGGTTATTTCTCAGCTAAATGCTGAGTTATTTGTGATGTAATTACCGTGATATTGAAATTAAGTTTGGTGGATTTCTTTCAAAGAAACTTCTTGTAATATTAATTTTCATTCCGCAATTTTTGGTGACCACGAGGCGTTGCATTGTGATTGTGCTTCGGGTCTGATGGATGATTTTCCATCCACGTGGTGAGATATTTTCAACTAATTTTATTTGAGGATTTTCCTAATTCATGTTTGTCGTATTCTTTGGCTGCTCACTTGGTGTTCCTGACCAAGTATTTTCAATATTCCTCCCGTGGGTTTTCAGGGTCCCACCTAGTGTGTTCTTATGTGTTTTCATACCAACATACCTGTAAACATTTTACCTATTGTGAATACAAATCAGTTTTTTAAATTTCATCATTTATTTGGTGAGGTGGTAGCTAGTCAAGTCGGACTCCTGGGTCCCCATTCCCAGACATTCCACTCCACAGAAATTCTTTCCGAAGTCCCCCATCCTTCCCTGCGAGTGGTGACCTCTCCGGGGTGGGTTTGGGGCGTCTGTTTCGGCCTGGCGAGATCGGAGCTCCTTTCGGGTCTCCGATGTCGAAAGGGTGGAGCAATTTTCCTAGTGATTCTATTTTCTAGTGACCTTATTACATGCCCCAAGAAAGATATTCACTTCCTATTCATTTTTATTTTTTCCATATTTTACGCCCTCATTGGAGCACTTTAATCAATACAAATACAATTAAGTCTAGCAACGGAATTTGGAGATTAGCGATTCAGCTTCAGCTTCTTCTGCACCCAAAATGTCTTCATTCTATCTGACCTGGCTGCCCTTTGTTCATCTGTGATGGTGTAGTTTTTCCGTTCAAATGTTGTTAATGAGAATCGTAAGTATGTATTCCTTAAAATATTCTTCTCATATAATAATAATTAGGGTTCGGAAGTTAAAGACCTAAAGTAGTACAAAATATGCAAGCAAATATGCCCTAAAACTAGCTAAATATGACCTAAAAACTATAAAATATGACCTAAAAACTTGGCATTTCCTTGTTTGCTACTTGCTTCCGAGCTAAATATATCTACTGGAGTGACATTCTATTGAAAGGTGGAAGCACACTATTGTCATGTTCCGTTACCTCATGCGTACAGTGTCGCAATCCAACTTGTCCAGAAAGATGTGCTAAAAGACGTCCGTAGAGGAGCGCCTTCTTGGAATCAGGTCTCCTAACCTGCTATCTGCTTGTTCCGGGAAAAGAAAGATAATATATCTACTGCACTATTCGGAAAACCTGTGTTTGAAACTCGATGCAGATAACACGTACCTTGTTAACGACGCCTCAATTTAAACAAAAATGCTGAAATTATAACCAAATATGACCTTATATCACTAAAATATGACCAAATATGACGAAAACAATAAAAATGGCCGAAATATGCATTTATAGGCAACATCAAATTGCTTTAAACGTGGTCAGGGACCCGTCATTCAAACATATTTTTCAGATTTCGGGTAAAATAAACTCAGAAAAAAAGGGGCTTTTCCATAACATCCGAACCTTAATAATAATAATAATAAAAATAATCATAATCACTCACTGCAAAGATGTCGATGGTGAGGTTCTCTAAGCTGACGTTGTCAGGGTCAGTGAGCAACTTGTAGAGGCAGGAGCCATCTTGGGCGGGAAGATCGCTGAGGTCGCCCTGGTCCTGGTTACGTGCCGATCGCAATACGAACGTCTCGGCATAGCCCAGTTCGATGATGACTCGACCGACGATGCGGCGGTTATCCAGGAAGATGTGGGTATTGAGCAGCTCCGGCAGTGAGTTATGAAGGTAATCCTAACACGAGAAACAGATGAACCACAAACAATATGAATCACAGTAAACTCTCATCTGTGTTAACCCCTTAACCGAGGGTTTATTTTCCACTTGTTGCGTATTTTTTTAAATGCGTTTTCTGTTCGTCCAAATTGTGAACATTTCATAGGAATAGCAAACAGATCTGAGGTATAACAAAAAAAAAAAGTACTTTTGAATGGCGACAAAAATCACGGCACGCATGTCATACGTTGTTGGCATGTTAAAGAACCCATCTGAATTCAGTAGGCCGTGTTCATAATGGCAAAAATATGGGAATTTTAGCTCGTAAAATATTTTGTTATATTTATATATATATATATA